>JBDJPA010000011.1:0-2500000 GCA_039654915.1 Aquilaria yunnanensis
TTTTTTAGCCTTCAAATAAACTAGAACATACATATTGAACAATGCCAATCTTCACAGCATGGTAGAACTCTGGTCCAAGATTCCATTCCCTCAAGCACCAATTAATTGGGAAAGGGTGCTCCACAACTCCATAGGAATATGAATCTTCAAGAAGAGTTGTGCTTGCAGTGATGACAGCCTGGCTTTCCAAGAATTCAATAGTACGTTTCTCTCCACCTTGGTCAAATAAAAATTCAAATTAGGAGTGAGAAAGAAATTATAGGTTAATGAAAATAAAAACACACTGAGATATCTATTCATCAGATTTGCCAGTACAGAATAAAACTATAACCATTTGGAAGCCATTTTCCACCAATGTTTACATAAATGATCTTGAGGCTAATAAAGGATATTCCACGTAGGATGCAAAACACAAATACACTTGTGTTATATTTGGGTCACTTTCCTATGACCAGGATCAATGCATGATTTTTACGTTCCAGGCCATGATTATTCATCCATAACTCATAAATCATAGAGCCTCCAAATTTAGGTGGGCATAAAAGGCTTAAAGGTTCCTCTATAGGAGCTACTCTATATGCTTCCTGGCATTTGGTTTACCAATAGTTAAAAAACAATCTCTAATAGGCATGCATTTAAAAGAAAAAATATGTAGCCAAATGCTTAGAAGGCATATTTATTGTCAATCTTTCCTATAGTATGCATTACGTGGAAAAGCACATCATTTGCTAACACAGTTAGAAACATGCATCATAACTTCAAGAGAAACATGTAAAAGTAGCTTTGAATTCCAGTTACACGCTCATATAACCAGCATCTAAAGGATGAACTAAACAATAAAAGCTTTTCAGCGTTGATGACATACCTAAGCAGGCTATCATATACCTCTCGAAGCAATACAACGCAAAAGCTTCATAACAGTCACGAAGTGCTTCCCAGTTAAATGCAGCACTGGAGTCCAATAGTGACAAAAACTGTCCAAAATTGAACACAAAGACAGAACTTAGAATTGGTCAACAGAAACAATGATGGATCAATCATTTAAAAACCATTTAATGTTTGCAGGCCATCAGATGACACTGGAGAAGTATCATCCTTTCAATTCCCCTTCAACATTCCATCCAACAGCGCCACACCCAAAACACCCCAAACAGGAAATAATAGGGGGAAATGGGACAGGGATTCTTAAAGAATGAGCTAAATGTTGAATCAATCTCAAGTACTGCATCATCCAACCAGGTAAAGCAAACCTATACCCAAAATTGGAACACTGAAAAGCTAAAATCATAGTGCACATAATTACCAAGCATTTATAAATGACGAAAAATTGGACATTCAACATGTATCGATAAGGAGTTAAGATTACTAATTACTTGCAGTATGCAAAGGAGCAGGCCAAAAAGCAAAATAGGAGGAGATAGGAGCAGAAAACATTACAGGTAACACAGTCATACCGATTCCAGAGCATAAACAGGAACCATAAGAATAAGTCCTATCAAAAACTTTTGCTCCTGAAATAACATAATGTTGTAACTTCATCAGCTTTAAGTAATGGATATTACAACTCAGTACACAGTGACAAGTTGAAACTATCAAATGTATGGGAGATAAGAGATACCTCTGGCTGATTATATGAAGCCAAATGCTCAAATATTAAATACATTGAGAGAATAAGCGCAATGAACACAAAGATGCTTGCACTGGAGACGGGCCAGCTGAAATTTGCAGTTGTTTCACCCAAGTGTGTGAACCATGTTTTTGCCGAGCCGTTTGATGGCTCAATGAGGGTGAAGAGGAAAATTGAACAATAAAATATCTCCCTAGCTCCCATAGGAAGATGCAAAAACTGAGTTCTATTAAGAGGCTCAACAGGAAGCAGCAAGGATTAAGATTTTAATTCAAAACAAAATCTCTATTCCAAAAATAATTCCATAGGTGAATGTTTGCATGGCACAAATTCATGGAAGACACTCTCTTCAATGATTATGCTTAGGCAAAGTTTTCCCTCTCTTGCAGTTGAAAAAATCCTCAGCAGAAACAGTCGTAAAGTCGTGCAGCAGGAAACATAGACAGTTCGTACCCACTGTCTACTGGAAAGGAAGTTAGCCTCAACACCTAGCATGAATAATCTACATGTAAGAACCAAGAAGGAAAATATAGAAACTTAACAAGAATTACAAGGAAATACTGATACATTATCAAGAATAGATGCAAAATGACAACAAAGTAGCCAGATAAAACACAGATAAGGATAGAACCAGAACCAGATTCAAATATATCCTACCTTTTGACAGAAAAATAATTTGACATTCATAGAAAATGAGAAAATGAAACAACCAAAATTAGCATTACGAATAAAACTAAAACATGATATATTCAGGGCATCTATTGTGTCAAAAGATTCAGTGGCGGTCAGGTACATCATGATCAGACATTGCAAATGCCCCAAAATAAAATGAGACCAAGCAAATCACCCAAAGCTAGAGTAAGATCTCTCAACACCAATAATCCAATAATCTTGATTATGTAGAACTTTGAAGGTCTCAGACTGCTGGTTGCAATACCATCGCGACATCCTTCACATTCTAGGTTTCACTCTCCAAGTGCCAATTCCCAGCCTAATTTAGCTCGGACAAGAATGAAATGATACATGGAGTATGCAACTGTAGCCAATTTTTTAGCATAGATATCATATGAGAAAGGAAAGGGCAAATTCTTTTACAGCACCTCTACTTCAAAAAGCCAACTCGTTTAAAGCCACCAAGTAGCAGCAATTGAATGTCTAAGGAAAACACATGCAAAAAATGCTCAAATATATGACTAAAATCAAGGTAACTATCGATGTCTTTGAATGATGAATTCATACCCAGTCCCATGACCAAGCATTTGGCTGAACTACTCAACCTAACTACCTGTAACAATCCGATGCAGACCATCTCTCCCCCTTAACTCCCACCCTCACACAAGCACACAGACATTCACTAAAGCAAATTATTTGATCAGAAGCTTAAAGCTTGAAACATTACTCGTGAAAACTGCATGCAATATCAAGCAAACCCTAAATGACGTTAAGAAGAACAAGAAATAAGGCACACTGTAGCATGATAAACATATTGCCATAAAGGGGACAGTTCAACACTAAACACATCAAGTGATTTTTTTTTATTCGCTTCAAGAAAATAGAGATTTTCACTGACACGCATTGTGCTAAAAGTTAAGGCTAAATCCAAAAAGGTACATTTTTGTTTCTTCGAGCCTCACTTGTCTGAAAATCAACTCCTTAAAAACCCACTTCATCCCCAAAACCCATGAAACAGAACCAGCCACCAGCTCCCGATTGCAGTAAAAAGATGATGCTATTTAGAAACAACAAAACCTAGGGAAAAAAAAAAAGAATCTAGGACGCTGATCAAAATTGGAAAAAAGAGAAACAAAATGCAAGACTACAAGTAAGGAAGGAAGCGAGAACAAACAAATAAATAAATCGAGGCGAGAAACGGAAAGAAAATAGTTGATACCTAGTTGAAAATCTCCAACGAAATAGTCATAGAGTCATTCTAAATTCGCAGGAAAGAGACTGGAATATTTCCTTGATTTCTTCGATTTCTATGTTTTCCCTCTTCGATTCTGTTCGTGCGAAAGGAAAGTTGGAATTTTCTTTTTTTTTTTTTTTTCCTCTGTGCGTGTTCTCTTAGTCTTAGGCGGTTGGGCTGTTATTAAAATTGCAAGAAGAAACAAAAAGGGCAACGGGAGCAGAAAGACGTTCGGTGATCACAGGCAAGATCTTGGCCGTCAGAGTTTCTTCATTTTTTTGGTGCTCATAACGTGTAGGATTGGCTGTGGGTTGTGATTTAGGAGTGTGTCACAGGCAGAATTTTAGGGGTTAGGAGATCTGATTTAGGGGGGATTAAGGGGGTTTTCCTTTTCCACCACGCAAGCAACAGTGCTTTGTGCCACGGCTTCCACGTCAGCAGTCGAATGGTAGTTTTTATTTGTGGTCTCGTAGTTGCTGGATGGACTGTTTGCTTCTTTTTGGTAAATTTTGTGGACTGTTTGTTGAGACTTTGGGTCCTATTCCGAATCCAAGTGATCCACTCAACAACAGTCTATTAACTTGGGTTTACTTGGGGTTTTCTTGGACCTGGTGGTAGTTTTCTCATCAGTGGTAATTTTTGTGCCAAAAAAATAATTAAGGCGCGTAACTACCTCGATTGAAAAGCTTTTTAACCGTGATCGATTGCCGACGAAGACTTTTTCAAGATCTGTTTTCTTTATAACTCTTAATTTTACTAAGGTCAATCTAGAGTGGATCTACAAATCTCTTTTAAATTTATCTACTACATTCACAAAACTTAAATTTGATGCATTATTTTAGGTGTAAATAAATATATCAATTATCAAAAAATATGTCATATCTCACGTGCCCAAATAGCTAAAATTGCCGTTGTGTCATCATCAAAACATTCTAATCTTTGTCACATCTCTTTTCTCTTTAGCTTAAACTTCATCTCCGATAGTGTTGAGGAGCTTTGACGGTAACATTGCAAACAAATATGAAATGGGTTTAACCTATTCAGACAAGGTTTCTTGTAATTTTTGCGACTAGACAGTGGGTTGGGGGAAACACTAAGTCCTCACTCTCAATGACAATCCTGCCCCCATTGTCATTGGTGGAGCTCGAGTATCGGTTAACGTATAATTACAAAGATGGAAGTGTAGATCAAGCCAGGATCATAAGACACCATGAGAGTGAGGTTGATGTTGGGAATGGTGCTGAGGTGGAATGGAATAGTGAAGGCAAACTGCATATCGCGTTCAATAGATTTAGGAAGCTTCCTTTTGGCATAACTATGCCTACATTCTCAAGGTTTTATCATAGTTACGAAATTGTCATGAGATTCAAAAGGCTACTTTTTCCCTTGAAGATTGCAATATTCAAATCATATTCATATAACATATTTGTCATCTTGCTACTAACATATAAACAAATATATTCATTATTGTATTTGTTCATACATCTAAAATTACTTGAAAAATTTACCAAAAAGCCCTTCAAGTTTGGTCAAACCTATTATTTTATCCTCTATATTTCAAAAACCTACACTTACCTCCCTCAGAAGTTAACATTATCTACCCATACCTTATTATGAAGCTAACTCTGTTAATAACCGTTAAGAAATAAAATTCATTTTATCCCCTAGCTTTATTCATTCAATAATTTTGGCCCCCAAACTTTGCACCTTGTCTATTCACTATCGATACCCACACCACTCTCTTGTTTCTCTCATTCCTCTCTGATCTCTCTCTCTCTCTTCGAACGCATCTGCAACTTCAAAGGCCAGAATCGAAACCAACCAGTGAGCCCAGCACCAACAAGCGAACCTAGATTTGACACCAACTAACCCGTACTCCCAGCGCTTCCGTACTTCTGTCTCAAATCGATTGCAATCGAACTCAATGAGAGATGAGCCCCTCGCTGGATCTTCGTTTGTGACCACAACATCTGTTGTGACCCTCTGCCACTCGTCTTCTCACCAATCATTTCCGTTCACCAATCTTCCCGCCAATCAGTCTCTCGGTCGCAAACCTACTTGATGAACTCACTCGCTTGAAGGCCTTCTGCCAGTCCTACGCCTCCTTCATCCTCATCGTTGATGTCAAGATGGGTCTCCGCATCGCCATTCTCCTCCCCTCTCACACCCACAGCATCAACCACACCAAGTCCCACCTCGAGCGCGCCGTAATTTCTCTGTTCAACTCCTTTTATGTGTCGATCTCGCATCTAATTCTTTGTTTATTTCCTGGGCGGTTTCTAATTCTGATTCGGTTCTTTTGTTCTTGCGTTTGGTTCATCCTTTCTCCTTGATCACGTCGTTTCACCTCGATCGCCCTTTCTCCTTGATCGGACGGTGACCATCGGCTCGCCCTTTCTCCTCACCGATTGCTTGATCAAAATCACCCTTTCTGTCGAATTGCTTTTCACTCTTTCTTCTCTTAATCATTCTTGTCCATTTCGTTTGTTAGAGGGTTAAATCTAGGTTTTTTTTGTTGACCATATGGTAGGTTTAGTTAAAGATGGCGTAATTGGTGTGTGTGTGTGTGTTAACCGACAACCAGTGCCCATGAAGACACGATGATCTTTATGCTAGATGCTTGGAGTTAAATGTTTGGTCTCTGAACCTGTCAACGGTGCTCCAGAGAGAACATACAAAAGGTTGCTTTTCTTCAATTGCTTGCTCTCTGTATAAACCATCTTAGAAAAGCAATTGCGTTTCTTCATTCATGCAACAACATCAGCTTGCCTTTTCGTCAACCTTGAGTATAGACCATCTTTGGAAAGCAGCTCCCTGTGTATGATACAGTAAGGTTCGAGAAAAGAATTGCCAAGTACCAACCTCTACAATTTGACCACCATCCATCACCACGATTCTGTCTGCTGCTTGTATTGTAGAAAGCCTGGGTGGGTTCCATAGACTAAGATTTGCGGCTAAAAACACTTGGAAAGCTTTGAGATATATAGACAGAATGTCTAAAGGACTGCCTGTGGGCTATAACTATGACAGTCCTATTCGATTTTGAGTCACTATTGACAGCTTGAAGAACACTCTGGAGATCAGCATATGATATATGGGAGGCCAGATAAGCAAGTCAAGCTTTCGATTGAGGTGACTTCCTGTGGGGAATCGAAGTCGCAAACTGGGAAACATCAAAGCTCGATTTCCTAATCCTAAGTGCGTGAATTCATCACGATCTTGCTCCAAAAGCGCGAATTCGCACGCTGAACTCTGGAGTGGTAATAAGGGCAACGCTTCCTGTGACTAAGATTAAGATTTGTATTGACTAATCTAAAATTTGATATCAAAGTTACCGTTACAGGGATATATAAGAAACAAAGAATTTGACATTCTTAAATCATATATAACATGTATATAAATAATTTCATACAAATATCTATTGCTAGTTAAATTGCACATATGATATCAATTAAAATGATATTAAATTAAAGTAAAGAATTTGAATAAAAATAGGTAATTAAATAAAAATGAACGTCAGTATACATTTGTCAATAGCAAACATGGAATATTGTTTATATGTTACTTCTCATTAGCCTTTTATCTTTGGAAATTTTGATGTACTTTTAAGAAAATAGAATATGTACATTGAGTTCATATATATCAGTCATTTGCTTTGTATATGTCTCTATTTTTTTTTGTAAATATTAAATTGATTGAACTTATACATACACTTGAATGTATGAATAACAGTTTTCAATTTGTGTGATTAGCGTTAGAGTTTTTAAATTGTGTAAGCAAGTAATTTTTGCTTTACTCCTAACATTCCTAAGGTGTCACCTAACAAATCAATGATGGTATTTTGGCCTCATTTAGGAACAAATTTGTGATTAATGTTATAGTTTTAAATAGTTTATTTAATAGTGTAGATGAAATTGCTAAAACTAAAAATTAAAAACTATCATTAGATTACTTTTTTAAAACTCTAATGCTAATAAATAATGCTTACCAAACAAGACCTCTGAATAAATTAGATAAGTACTTATTAGTCTCAATACATCTTTTTCTCTTTGGAAATGTAGGACATATCAAATCTATCACATTAATGTTGATTTTTTATAATTAAAATTAACTATTTTTTTCTCATTTTGATGAAAATATTTGAATTTGGATGCATTTTTATATGAGTCAGAATTTACATAGTTTGGAAAACTTTGCCCCTTCATTCCTTTTTTCTCAAACCATTGCTTGTTCACCATGACTCTCCACCCTTCATTGCTTCTTATTCGCGACCTCTCCTTACTCACCAATAAATCTAGCCCTCCATCCCTCTTCATAAATCACCTCTCACTCATCACTACTCTTCACTACTCATTGCTACTCATTCACCACCACTCATTGCTCACCACTACTTACCATGGTTATTCTAAATATGTGAATCAACATTCATCAACACCAAATTTCTTTAATGTGTTTCATCAATTTGGCTCAATTTGAGCAATATTTCTCTCTTTATCTCTAAATCACCAATCAATCAACCTCAATCTCTGTACTAAAGAAGTTGAAGTCAACATGGACATGTTTAGAGGTCCTTGAACTTGAGAAAAAGAGCTGAACAATAATGACATAGTAGTGTGGCAGTGGTGGGGTTGTTGATGCTCATGGTAGTCATATGTGGTGAAGAATTGGGTGGGGTTTTGTAACAAAGATAGGATTGAGAATGATGGGGTCAAGGAGGCTAGAGGTAGACTTGGATTAGGATTCATGATAAAGAGCAAATAGGAAATTTCGCATAAATAGTTACTAAAAAAGAAAATGTTTCATTCTTTTTTGCATAGCTAAAAAAGAATGTTTTTTTCTTTCTGGGGTGAAATTCAAATATGGTCCATTTACTCTAAAGGTCACCCTAAAGTCATTCCTTACTTCTAAAATGCCTCTCAAAATCCCTTATCCCCCCTTAATGTGTCTTATTTCAATTCATTCTGTCAAGTTAGTCGTCATCTTAGATGAGAGAAGCCTATGTGACATACACTCTACCATGTGACATCTTATTTCACAATAGTAATTAGTAAATGACTGTACTAGAAGAATGCAAAATTTTAGGCTAACATTGGCACAAACTCTCAATCTTAGGGACTTAAAACATCTATTATCTAGAAATTCATCTTTTTCCTCAAATCTCTACGAACTTCCACATCTTCATAAGCACCTCTCTCATCCTCCCACATGAAGGTTGGAAAGTAACGAAGACATCCTTGCGAGCACACCTGCCCCGTAGCCAACACACCACCACGACCTGCGGCACTTGTAGCCATGAAGGTCACTTGAAAAGCCTCCATGGCCGAACTGGGGTAAAGAACAACTCAGCCTCTCATCTGGATAGCCCGAGCATCATCTGAAAATAAAATGCCAAGGATTCAACTCGGGTTCAAAACCCAAATTGAGTGAGTTGGTGGGTGGAGGTAGTCCTATGCAGGTAAAGGCCGTTCGAAGGTCTATCATGGAACGGTCGATGGCAATTAAAGATTTGAATACATGGGAAATCAGGGTCGGCTAATGGAGATCAGAGGGGGCCGAAACAGAAGCAAAAGCTCATGATCTTAGGAAGCTCCCATAGGAGGGGTAAGGAAGCCTTCAACCTTATCTTTGATGCCAACCTCCAAATAAGCGGCTATTTCATCAGTCACGCCCGAGACTTCACCCAGATCCAATCACTTGGCATCTTGTTTGGCGCTGACAAATTCACCCTCAAAGCCACAAAGACCCCGACATGGAGCAACGTCACTGGCCACTTGAAGTTCACTTAGGACGGCGATGATCTGACCATTCTCGAAGGTCTGCCATTCGTTTGGTCAAATTCCCTAAACAAGGAAATCAAAGTTCAGAGAATTTCATGAATTTGATGAAGCCCACTATCACCATGTCTGTTATTGGTGGTGAAGACAAGTACAGAGTCTCTTCGTTTCTCTATGCAGATTGTAAGACTTGCTTGTTCAATAGTTCGACAAATGGCAATTTCTTCTACTGTGATGAAAGAGGGGCCGCCGCAGGTAGAGAGTTCATAGAGATTGGGGAAGATGATGAATTTTTAGATAATATATGTTTTAAGTTTTCAAGATTATGAGTTTGTATCATTTTCAGCCCGAAAACCTTATATTTTTCCGGTTTAGTAATTTATTGTTATGAATAAAATTGTTAAAATTATGATCCTGATTGTACGATTCTACGATTCTAATATAAAAAATCTTGTCAAAATGTTATAGAATCAAAAACATGGTATGATCATGGTAGGATCACGACTAAGATTGTTTCGATCCTATTAATTCTACTCCGTTATTGATTTTTGTTGGAGGTAAATTGTATGGATGATCCCTAACATTTGATTTTCACTCTGTTTTCATCTCTAGTTTACTAAATGTTCTGTTTAGATCCTAAACTTATTAAAAACATCCTATTTTGGTTTTAAATCTATTTAAAACATTTCTTTTTTTGTCCCAAATTGGACGAAATTTGTTAACTCAAGGTAGTTGTCTAATAAAAAAATTTTAAAGCATAATTTAAATTATTCAGTAACTATCTTCATGTGAACCCTAAACCCTAAACCCTATATATAATAATAATAATATTATTATTATTATTATTATTATTATTATTTATTTACAGTTAATGGATATTCAAATTACCAATTTTTTCTTTCTATAAGTTGAACTTATTTCATCAAGAAGAAAAAAACTACTAATTTTAAATTATTTAAATACTATAAAAAATTATTATACATTTTAAATTTATTATAAGTCAATTAATAAATATTTAAATTATGGATATTGTACTCTTTTCTATTTGTCAGTAATGTGTTTGTTCATGAATTTTTTTCAGACTTGTGTTAATTATTTTATTGATTATGTTGATGTATACTCTATTAAAGTTTGAATTTTACTTGTATCGTACCAATAATTATATTTTACCATTATTATGACACTAAAATTTTACTTGAGTTTTTAATATAATTGGTCTTTTACATAAACTGTATTATTTAGACAAGAAATTTTAAGTTTTTGATAGGATCTTATAATCTACGATCCGATTTTACGATCCCGATCTTACACAGTAAAAAATGTTCCTGGGTAGGATCCTGATCTTGACAACTTTTGTTATGAAATAGGATTTCGGGCAAATATCATCAGTTATTCCTAAACTATTCTCATGTTGCTCATTGTCCTGAAACTATCAAATGTTGTACCTATCGTTCTGAAACTATTTAATTGTTGTTGTTTCGTCCCATCATCAACTAAACCATTAAATATGAATGAAAAAATGACGTGGCTGTTGATGTAGCATGAAAAAATGATATAGTTTCTAATGTGACACCACTTTTCCATCCACATCTAACAGTTTAGTTGACGGTAAGATGAAATAGCAACAATTAAATAGTTTCAGAATGATTGGTACAACACCTGATAATTTCAAAATGATTAAGCAACATAGATATAGCTTAGGGACAATAGGCGATATTTACCCTAGGATTCCACATGATAGAGTGGATGCCACATAGGCATCTTCTATATAATATAACGACCCAACTGATGGAATTGATCAAAATAGTACACGCTAAGAAAAGTAGAGGATTTTAATAGGCTTTTTAGAGATAAGGAACTACCTTAAAATAACTCTTAAAGTAAGAAAATCATATTTGGATTTCACGTATCTTTTTTAAGATGAAGAATACTCATTCTGTCTTAAAAAGGATTACAAGTATTTTTTTTTATCTATTCTAAAAAGGATGAGTTATTTTTATTTTTTTTAGAAAGTTCTTAACATTGAATTGGTCTGACTACCCATATTTAAATTCTCTCAATATAAAACTCAAAAACTGCACAAAATCCCAAAAAAAAAATTCTAATCCTCATTTAAACTTTTTGTTTTTCTAATCCTAATTTAAACTCTAATTACGTGACACCAAAAAGAGAAAGTTTTTCTATTTTAGCTTAGGGTAAAAATGAAAAGAATAATACTATAAATTACAAACATCTCAATATTCATATCTAAATTAATGTACCGTCTAAAATAAAACAAAGGGAATATTTGTTTATAAGCATTGTGTCATTTTCACATAGAATAATGTACCTGATATTTTCAAATAGTAATTTTTAATGACTTACATGTTTCCGGCATCATCAAAGAGAATAATTAATAAAATGATTTACATAACGAATGAAAGCATTAGCGTGTAATCTCACCATATATAAAGCCCTCTTCCAAAGAAAATCTCACAATTCAAGTCATCAACTTTGTAAGGGCCGCCGAAGTATGCACAAGAATGTAGAAGAACCTATATATATAGGTCAACCGGTATTGAGTCTTCACTAAAAAAAAAAGTATTGAGTCTTCACTTAAAAAAAAAAAAGAGAGAGAACAGAGAGTCCTTATCATCCTTCATTGATTTAGCAAGAACAAGATTTCTTGGGCGTGTTAAAATAAATCATTACAAAAGAAATAAAGTTGGAGAAAACTCATACCAAACATTTTTGTAAGTGAGTTATTTATCTTTTAAATAAAATTTCTGATTTGAGTTTTAGGAAGTGCTGGCTTTTAATCTAACTGATATCTGCATTGGCTCAATTTTGATCTTGGAGATCCACCGTGACTATATAATACGAGAGGTCTTGCATTTAAAAAGAAAAAAAGTGAGAGAGAAACCGTAGAATTTAGGCAAGAGCAAGCCAAAACAAAAAAGCATCATAAGAACCATGGTATCAGCTCTTTGGGGAAAATATCAAAATTGCCACTAATATTTATGTCAGGACTTGAATCAGCCACTATAATTTTTTTTTTCTCAATCTCTACTAATGTTTTAAAATGAGCTCAAATATGCTACTGCCATTAAAAAATAATAGAAAATGTAAATAGTAAGAAGTTTTGAAATTTCAGGATGACAATATAACTTTAAAAAAACTACAAGAGTCATGTAATTAAACTCACCTTCAATATTAGGAATATCTCCAGCCTCACCTTTGATGATATCGCATTCGGTCCAACTTCACCTCTAGCAACATCTTGTCAGACCAAGGAAGGAGCACTAGTGGAGGGCTATAGGCAAAGCATCAAACCAACCGATCCAATAGATTGATTTCGGGATTAGAACTGACAAAATCTCGAGTATTTCTCCCAATTTAGTTTTTGGTGTAACAATTGAAGTTTCCAGGAGTATTAGCTTCGTATTTTGTGCTAGAGATTCTGAAAAGTTGGTTTCCACCTTTGGTGGAGCGACGAAAAGGAAATGGAGGAGAAAAAGTATCGGAGACGACGAATAGAAGCATTGAAGGCAGCAGAGGGAGTGTTTTCGTGCAAAGAAAATATAGTTTTTCCTATCGAATCTCACCGGTAGCAATGGGAGGAAAAAAAAACTAGAACTTTTTTATCATTAACAGCCACGAATGGTGGCCGGAGAAGCTTCAGAAGGCAGCAGTAGTAGATGACCTTTGAGAGAGAAAGATGGAGAGAGAGAAAGAAAAACTAATTACATAAGATATTTGAAATTTATTAAAACTTACATTATTACTCTAAAATTTTAAAACTTATTATTTTTAATATTTTCTATTAAAATTTTTAATGGGAGTGATATATTCACCTCCGATCTAAAACTTTAGTGGCATATTTGAGTCAATTTTAAAATATTAATGAGAGATTGAGAAAAAAAAATTATAATGGCAGATTCAAGGCATAATCTTAAATATTAGTGACAAATTAATATTTTCACCTTGGTCTTTTTTGGATATATTTAATGCCACTAACAGTGACCAGTTGGAATTAAAGAAAATCTCTTTCCCATTTGTGGAGTTGAGAAATTCCTGCAAGTAAGAATGATGACATACTTAGGCCACATTCCCATACCATGGAAAATTGGAAACTTCAATTCACTTTACTTCCGCCATTTGATTAGGAGTGAGACAATTGACAACTTTTCTCAATGTACCTCCCCAAACTTTTCCCGATTTAAAGAGCCCGGCTGAAGATTTTATAGGAATAAATTTTTGAGGAAGAGTTCAGAAATGGGCAGCCTTGAAGTGGGAGAGGAAGAGCTTGTCCAGATGGTGAGAGACTACATTGAATTTGAACCCTCGCCATCAATTTCAGCTACTTCTCCAGAATCTGCTTCTCCGATTCCAGACCCAGTTTTTCTCACTTTGATGGTAGCTTGCTAATTTTTCATTTCCTTTTTTAAAACTTTTTTTGAGACCCCCTCAGTTGTTTTGTGTGTGTGTGTGTGTGTTAACGTTGTTGGTGCGTGTTTTAGGACACTCTGGGGAAGCAGACAGAAGAGGAAGCTGAGGTTCTTGCGAAGATCCTGAAGTATTTGAGAGATATAGAGACTGCTGGAAATAACGCACAGAAACTCGTGGTCATGAAGTTGAAATTGGATGGTTTTGAAGCATCTATCTGCAAAACTTCATGGGTGTCCACCAAAAATCACCAAAAAGGTAATTACAATTAACTCAGAAGCAAAAGGGAACCAAAAAAGCAATTATGTTCTTCTGACATTCTGACGGTTCCTCTGTTCTGCTAAAGGTTTACAAGTTAGAGGTGACTATGAGTACATAGATATTGTGAAGGTGGACAGAAGTGGGAGACAGAAGAGAGTGATCGTGGACTTAGATTTCAAGTCTCAGTTTGAAATTGCAAGGCCAACGCAGAGTTACAAGGATCTGATCAGCAACCTCCCTCAAGTGTTTGTGGGGACCGAAGAGAAGCTGATGAAGATTATTCCTCTTGTCTGCTCAGCAGCCAAGATATCTCTCAAGGAAAGTGGCCTCCACATTCCTCCATGGAGGAAAGCTTCTTACATGCAATCCAAATGGCTCTCCAAGAACTCCAGCAAAGTCTGTCTCTCCATCTGACACTGGTTTCACTGGTTTCAGGGAGGAATAGCAGAAGCAGGAGAGAAGTGATTCTAAATGTTTTCCTTGTCAGCTTCAGGTTGTTGGAAGACTTGAAAGACAGCAAAAAAGGAGGGTTTGGCAGTGTTGGCTGCTCTGCCCTGCCTCCTCTGGGTTCTGTTTTGGTTTTTTGTTGTTTTCCATTTTTGGCCTTGCTTGTTCGGGCATTGGAAAACAAATTTTGTCACATGGGAATCTACTCAAATTTGTGGAGGCAGACGTTACCATTTCAATCCACATAATGGATTTTACTTTTTAGCGCTTTTATCCTATATACGTACCCCTCTGCACTAGTATTTGGTTGGACCTAAAACATCAACTTTTGTACATCTCCTCAGTCCTCACTTCATTAGATTGCTAGAAATGTAACCAGGAAATCAATGCTGTGATAAAATGCATATGGCTTATATATATATATATATTTCTTCTGTTTTGCTAGCTAATATTATGGAAAATGTTAACGTAATTTTAACTACTCATACAAATAAAACACCTTGAATTTTTAAAAGCAAAATACTATGTCTAAATAAACAAAATAAACTTTTCCATAGCTCCACAATAGTTTTATAAATGCGGCGTCAAATTCATTTTGAGGTAGCTTGTAGACGTGTTCACTGGGCCTAATTGGCCTAGCCTGGGCTTGATATGGTCAAGCTGAGGCATGGCTTGGATTAGGTGGGCTGGGCTTCATGCGGGTTTTTTTAAAATTAAAATTAATGTAATAAGTTTGCACAATTAAGTTTTTTTTTTTTAAGGAAATACCACCACCAATAAAAAAATTTTAATTGCAAAACCAAACAACACTTACAAAAACTAGAACAGGCTTTACATGAGATAAGGCTAAAATGTTCAAATAAATAACTAGAAATGAAACTTAAAATTTGTACTTAACGGCATAATCAGATTAAATATAAATTAAGAGTAAAGTGGAGAAACTTAGGATTTATGTCTAGGACCTCATCATTTAAACTCTTCTGATATTGCTTTTGTAAGGCAACAAAACCCTAATCATAGTTGCATACACAAACCTCTACTGTGTTTGGTGTCAACCCCGACTATTTATTTGATATTACTCATTTACCTACACCAAAAGCAAACCTGGATGCAATGGTTAAGATCGGTACAGCTAGAATCTCTTTGACAATGATGGACAGTATTAGAAATATGTTGTTTTTTACTTTCCACCATTTCAATACATCATCCTTACTTGTCTCAAATGAGGTGTGGAGGTAATTATCCACTTCAGACAGGTCTGAGTATGTCTATTGGGAACATTTCAACAGTTGTTCCACGAGGTTGAATCTTGTTGAAGGGATGATGATGAAACACCAACAATAGAAAAAGCAGTGGTTCTTACCTGATCTTTAAGTCACGAGGAATACTTTTTGTATAACTCATGCAAGTGCTCGTCAACATCAACAATAATAACTAAACACCTATATACTCCATTTCCAAGAAAATAGTATCCTTTAGGTAGTGACCGTGTACTCGTTATTTTAATGGTTGGGTCAACTGCAATGGAAAAATGATCCCAACCCAATGTAGAAGGAGGAACTCTTGGCCAGTGTGGAACTAATGCTTTTTTTTTTTTATGCCATTGCCAGAAATGAGTGAGAAAGAAAAATCACGAGAGATTAAAGATAGATTAAGAAGATATTAAAAAAAGATTAGTTAGATATTAATAAAAAGAAGGATAAAAGCTAGAAGTCAATTGCAGAAAATGTTATAGATGTAGAGAAAAAATTATAAAAGCTGGTGTAAGGAAGTGTGGAAATGAGCTTATCTATTTACAGGAGAGCCTAAAAATTTGTTGGACCAAATTGCCTTTAAAAACTAGCCATTTCTAGGGTTGGAAGGAGTAAAATGGGGTTTTGAATAAAAAAAGTAGTTAAGACCCGTTGGGGACCCAAAGGTGCAATTTTCCTTATTTTTTTCCCCTAAATATGGCTGTCACTTCTCTCCTAACGTTAAACCCAACACAAACTGGATGAGTTTGGCCGGTTTATTTTCTAGGCCCATGCATTAAGGTGAAAATGGGTTGGGCCAAGTCCATGTTCACTGGGCTCGAGCTTGGCCCTTTTGTTGTTTGGTACTATTCGAGCTTGGGCTCGAATTGCTCGTGCCCTATTTTCCTAGGTTGAAGCTAGACTCGAAGGCTCGTTAGGCTTGAATGACATAAAAATCTTTAGTATCATACTTGCAATTTTGATAAAAAAAAATGGGGTTAAATCTGTAATTTTCTACATAACCAAAGAAAAGAAAATAACATAATTTATCCTAGTCTTTATAATCCTTTGCTATTTTACCTTGATTTTGTAAATTTTATAAATGAGTCATCATCTTCCTCAATACATCAATTGAGGAGCCACCGCAGCCACTACTGATTACCACATTAATACACCTTCATCTTCATCCTTCAACTTTATCCCTCAGTCCCAAACCCAATCCAACTTATAAAAGCTCATGGTCAAGGTTTTAACAAGAAGAAGTTTGGCAATAGCAATGGCTAGAAAAACCTAGGTGAGACTTACTAGCTGGGGATTGGAGGCTTGAGCTACTAACTTAGGCCTTCAACGTTTGCTGCACAGGTTGGCCGTCATCCACTTCAGGCATCAATTTAGAGCTGCTGCTGGAATGTGGATTGTCGGGCAACTAAGGCTGGACCTTGGGTGAGGCTATCATCAGCGACGATCATCGTTAATCTTGGGGTTGTCGTCATCATTATGCTTTTACTCTCTGGCCGAGTAGGTTGGTGGGTGCCCAAGTGGGATCGTCGGGTAAGGTTTATGCATAAGGGTGGGGGACTAAGGGTTAGTACTTACGACTACCATAGGTATAGTCGTTAAAGACTTAGATAACGTTGTAATAGAATGGATGAGAAAGGGAAAAAGATTAGGCCCGCAAGGTCATAAGACTGAGATTTTTCAGGCTTGAAAAAATCGAGCTCATTTTCGGCTTGAGCTTGAGCTCAAAATTGAATGGGCTTAGCTCAGAAAGCCTTAACTCGAACTCGAACTACCTGAAAAAAGTCATAACTCTTTTCACCTATACCATGCATCATTTCACCTTGATTAGGCCCATAACTAGCCCACCCTATTCCATCTTCTAATCAGGCTAAGCCAAACTGGTCTTTTGACCGGGTAGGGCATGGATTGGACCCAAGCTAATTCTAGTATTGACAATAACCATCCCGATCAGCCTAGCCCAATATACATCTCTAGTAGCATATTGTCTTTCTTGAAATCTTAAAATGTTGCAAAAAGCAGTGCAAATTTACTTGAATATCACACACACACACACACACGCACACACACATAATTGTCTTTCTTGAAATCTTAAAATGTTGCAAAAGCAGTGCAAGTTTACTTGAATATCACACACACACACACACACACACACACAATTGTCTTTCTTGAAATCTTAAAATGTTGCAAAAAGTAGTGCAAGTTTACTTGAATATCACACACACACACACACACACACACACTCTCTCTCTCTAATTGAAAATAATTAAATCATTCTGCAAAATGACTCAATACATCGAAGTAGGTCAGGATTGTTAGACGAAATGTTTCTAAAAAAACATCTCGCAACTAATTTAAATAAGTGATAGTAAGTTAAGTTATATTTACTGGACCTAGTATCATAAACTTGCAATTAGGTAGATATTCAAGTGGTTGGATGTTCAATATAGAAATGAAAACAGAATTTGCTAGCTACATAACCCAAAAAAAAAATCCTTAAAATGTACTCATCTTCTTTTGACCGTGATGTGATGACTCTCATAAACAACATATAGTTTGCACCTTTACATCACAGTTTATAATTCTTTCCTACCTCCAAAATTATGGCAACGGTATTTTATTTTTGGACATTATCAAATTTTTATAATATTTTTATATTTAGTAAGTTTCTTTATATACTACCATTCAAATTGTCATTTTAATATTTAGTTTTCAATTTTTTAATTTACATGAAAAAACTAAAAAATAAAAAAATAATAAATAAAATTTCTACACTTTCTTAATTTTTGTATCAAATTAAATTATTCAATATATAAGAAGGATGAAGCATACAACTATGTCGCATTACTGTGTTTCTTCTTCTTTTTGCGGATTCTTTCGGATGAAAACAGTTAGATCGATATGTGCTTTAGGTGGCGGTAGTTGTTGGGATGGCTAGATGATATGACAACAGGTAGTAATAAAACAGTTAAATTTAAAACTGGGTAGAATTTAAGACGATTGGAGTAATAAGATTTGACAAATACGAAGATATCTGGTCAGAGCAGAGGCAGAGCCGCAGAGAGTCCATAGACGCTCAGTTCAGCTCAATGCTATCTCAGACTAATGATGGTTTTAGGAAAAGAAACTGCAGCCCAATTCATGGGAGGAATCGCATGTAAGATACGGACCTTTGTAGAAAATGTATTTTACTACTATACCTAGTATCTCCAAAATTCTCGACATAAATATAAGGCCAGTGTTTAGGAGTGAGCGAGTTAATTGGGGTTCTTCATGGAATCGTATCCATTCAAAATAGGCTAGATTTCAAAAAAATATATAACTTAATTTGAGAATTGAGAATGAAACAAAACTAAAACTATGGTTCTCAGTTTCTGATTTTGTTTCTTTAATTTTTTGATTTATACTATATATCTATAACAATATTAAAAATATAATAAAATTGCATTCACAACAATTGTCCAATGATTGTCTGTAAAATTAGGAATGCATTTGTGAAGTGGCATTGAAATAATTAGGATTAGATTTAGAACATACATATATATGTTTTTAAATTATAAATTTTATAACATTATTAATATATATACCTTGGATTGGTTCCATATATAACCGGAACCAACAAAAAAACTTATGATTTTTTCAAGAGTGGAATTAACCCAAGAATCATGAGCAATTTTTACACAATCCATCTCTACTAGGTTGGGTAAACTCATATTTTTACCTAACCCATACTCACCTTCACAAGTGCTACCTAGGTTAAATATTATTGTTGGTTCCGAATCTTCACTTTACATTACAAGTTGGTTCTCAACCTCAATTTCATTGAAGTTGGTTCAAAATTTTTATAATCATTACAGATTGTTCCTAAGCTAAGCAAACAAAGAAATGTAATTTACCAAAAGGAAAAATGGCTAATTTAAATGATCCACTAACTATCGAATATTATAGTACAATTTGAATATATTGTAAGACAGATATCAGATAGTGTAAATTAAAATTTTAAAAGTTGACATCAGATACTTTGTGAAAATTAGTAAACTCAAATTATTTGGTAACTATATTGCAATTAATTGAAGTAGTATTATAATGTTCTAAAAGAAAATGCATTACTTAAACTATTGGTTTTTCCTTTTTGTAAATCAAGCTTCTGTGCTAACTCAATCTTATCTAGAATTAAAGACCAATGTGCAACAAATTATAAAGATATGAGATTAATTTGTAACAAAATAAAGGTTAAGTATTCATTTGCAACAACAATTGAAGGTATAGCATGGATTGTGCACTTTAATTGGTACCTTTACAAAAATATCCTTAAATTTATGTGACAGATAAATTCAATTTAATTATGTCATAAACACTTCTGGAAACTAAAACTTTATGCTCCAATTATTTTTCATTTTTTTAACAAGAGTCATTATTTTTATTTTTTTAATCTAAAATCAATTTCATTTGAAAGTTAGTATTAAAATATTTTAAACTTTTGAATTATCTAGCCTAAAAAAGAAAATAGAGATTTAGAGAGAGATAAGAGAGGGTAGGGAAAAGAGGAAAGCAATAAGAATGCTATTAAAAGCGACTGGGTTTAGGGGAGCAATTATATGGCTGCTTCCTATACAGAGACAGCTAGTTTGTTTGCTACTTTTTGGTTCCATCATTTTACTTCACAATCACCTACCATTTCCTTCTGTAGTATTGCCTCATCTCACCCCCTATCCCCTAATCCTATCCTTCTTATTCACCACTTCACCCTCATCCATAGGGCCATTAGTTAGAACTTAGAAGTTAGTATATCATCAAACCAACTCTCCAGTCCCACGTATTCCCGTCACTGTTCCAAAATTCTTAATGGATTTTTATTCTTTTTTACTACGTAGGCACAGCCGCAAAATGCTATTCACTAGTCGCCAGTGTTTAATAGAATAGGAAAATTAGGACCCTTGTAGTATGACAGATCATGGACGCATTCATGCCATTAAATACTGTAGGTCCCGCATTAAACCCACTCATCGGATAGCATGGATACGTCCGTGACCTGTAATGCTCATATTTTTCAGAAAATTATGCTTGTTGCCTTCCATTATTATTGTTTTATTTCACCAACCTTTAATTTTAATTTCACTTAAATTTATTTATATTATTTTAAAAAAATTAAAAAAATTTCATTAAAAAATTAATATATATTTTAATTTATTATTTGTATATACTAAAGATTTTGAAGTTATATAACAAAATGTTGAAGATAAAATGCAAAAGGAGAATCTAAACATTATTTGTGGGGTCTATAGACTCATTTTTAAAAAAAATTACTCACAAGTGATACATAATTTGATAATTTAACATCCCTTTTGATTTTCTAGTGGATCCCCTAAACTTAATAATATATATTTAAATTTAAAATAGGTCACTTTTATATAAAAAAATATAGAAAGTATGTCATTGTCTTCTTTGTATTAATAATCTTTAATTAAAAAAATATTAGTTTGACCGCTTAAGACCTTGAACTTTTTTCATTGCTTACTTTTCACTTTAAACATAAGAAAAGTTAAACACATGATAATGTTAAGGGCTTAAGTAAGTATAAACATATAACTTCAATGGTTATTTCTTATTAGGGCACTTTTGACTTTATATTTCATATTCTTCTTAAAAAAGAGCTTTTATGTGAATCATACATTTTAATATTTTAATATTTAGCATTTATTATATACAAAAAAAAAATAGTACTTGTATATGTATGCGAATCTCCTTTAAAAAATTATAGATCTACTACTAATCGTAAATTAATTAGTACAAATAGTAAGTTGTGCAATAAATTTAAAACCGAGTGAGTAGTTATTAAGCTAATAGTAATATAATAATACATGCATGAGTAACGGTGTAAAGGGGCCAGGCCAAGCCCGAGCCCAATCGATCAAACTTGACCATTTAAGTTATTGATATTACTCGGGTTTGAGTTTGAATTGCTCAAACTCAATTTTTAAGGCTTGAGCTTGGGCCAAAAAAACAAGGTTTGTTTCGTTTGTTTGCTATTAACTCCCTTTTCAAGCTTGTTAACCCAAAACCCTGCCAAGCCTTATGGTAACCCTTATAGAAGATTCAAACCAATGGAAACCAAAACAGCAACTATAGTCTCCACAACAATGATTTTATTCAATAGCATCAAGAAAAGGGATAAACATAAAGAGAGACTATGAATCGCTTCTTAGCTTGTTCACCATAAACATTCTCATCCCTATAGTAAATGGCAGTTTATTGTCTATCTTGTTTGCTATGGTTGAGAAACCTTTAAGCTCTCAAAATTTTGCGAGTAGAAAATGAAATTAGCAGCACAAATGCTCAACATAGCAATGTAAGAGAGCTATTATTATGAAATGGCTAGCTATTTACTCCCTCCGTCCCGATTTCTTTGATCCATTTGACTTTTTGGGTTAGTTTGACTTGAATTTTTTTATATTATTGATTGTTAGAAAAAAATTAAAAAAAATATATTTAGAAACTATAGGTCTTGATTTATCATTCACACATAAAATTTTTTCATTTATATTCTAAAATGTCTAAAATAAAAAATCATAGATTAATTGCTAAAACGTGAATGGTGCAAATAATTTGGGACGGAGGGAGTATAACATTAGGATTGATTAGGTAATTCGTTCTTTCTTCTATCTGTTGCTAATCCCCCCATTTTGTTTATCTAATCAAGGTGTCTATCTTAGAAACGATATTTGGGATGAGGTTAGGTTAGGGGTTTATATTTTAGGCAGGTTGGGTTGGGTTCACTATAGGAAGAATTGGGCCTTGGAGGATAAATATATTAAGGCTTGATTGGGCTCAATAAGAGTTAGGCTGAGCTTTACCAGGCTTGGGCTCTGCTTGTTTAGATACCGAGCCTAAAAATAAGCTGAAGCTTGAGAAGGCTCAAGGAGCTCGGGTTGCCTGATAAAAGCTCTACCAATTTACACCCCTATGCACGAGTATCGTCAGATAATTAGGCCCTAGGCATGTCTCATGTTATGTGATGGCATTTGCATATTCGTTATTGAGATGATTTATGAGCTTTTTACTGTCCTTCAATATAAAAGAATTGTTTCTTTATAAGAAGAATTGTTAATTAAATTGGTAATTCACCACGGTCTCACTTTTATTTAGTGAATTGGTTTTCCTACATTGCTAAATTCAAATCGGGGTTAGAAAGACAGGAAAAAAAATTATGATAAAAATTCGAGCCAAGCACACTCCATCCAGATGTAGATGGTAATCATTTTAAAAAAAAAATTCTAAAGTGGTTGGTTTTTTATAGGGTAAAACTAGGTGGATTGGCTGCACACTTAATTATAAATAAGCAAAATTTATTGCCTAGGAAGACAAAAGAACAAAATTTTAGGGACTAAAATACTACAAATCAGGGAGCAAATTGTCTGAAGGAAAAGTATGAGGAAAAAAAGCATAAAGTGCAAAATTAATGGCACTTTTTACAATTTTTCCATTTTTTGTCTCAAAGCCCATTCTAATGGGCCTGGTTAGTATTCATTGTTGGCCCAAAAAACTGTTATTTATTGTATAAACTAGGTGGATCGACTGCACGTTACAGCGGCAATTTGTTATTTGGGCACTTAATTATAAATAAGCAAAATTTATTGCCTAGGAAGAGAAAAGAACAATATTTTAACGACTCAAATATTACAAATCAAGGAGCAAATTGTCTGAATGAAAAGTATGAGGACCAAAAAACATAAAGTGCAAATATTGTGGACTTTTTGAAATTTTTCCATTTTTTGTCTCAAGCCTACTCTAAAAGGGTATGGTTACTATTCATCAATGCCCCGAAAAACTGTTATTTAGTATATGTAAGAGGTACATTTTGCTTCGCACATTGCTGCAACATTTGTTGCTAATACAATGTTGACATGTAGATAAATTTCTTAGGCAACTGCTTAACCCCTTTTGGTACCATTTTACGGAGAATTCTACCATTAATTGATTGAAGTCAGAGAAATTCAAATGTAAAAAGAAATGCAAAAGCAGAAGTAAATTAATAGGAGCACAGACATAAATATCTTTTAGTCTAGTCATTTTCCTATGAAGATTATTGATTTGTTGAGTCAACATTATTGGGGATAAAAATAAATGAGTCTCAGTTTTGGATGAAAGAACATATGTTCAATTGCCTGGATCAATTATCACATTCAATATATTAAATAGCTAAAGAGCTTTATAAAATAAAAAACAAAAATGAGACCCAAGGAAAATAGAGACAAAAGAGTGACAGTCTAGTTTAAAAAAATATATAAAAATGAAATAAGGGATCTTGTAAAGTAGGCAAAATAGAATATTTTACCAAACTCGGTGAGAAAAGGTGAATCTGGTCAAAATGGTAGAGTAATCTATAGTGAATATGAAAGAGCTGACAAAATACCTTACCTTCAGCTCTAACATCTCCTTTCTCTCTGAATCTTTCCAGTTGAATTCTTCGCCAGCTTCATTCTCCATTGTCAACCATGGTCGCCCTAGAAGCCACTAGCCAAACTGTTAAAAAACAAAGTAATTGACGGTTATAAATAATTTTCATAGGCTGCCATACAACAAAATTGAATCAATAAGCTCCTTTTCTTAGGCCTTGTTTTCTACTCTTACTCTTGTAGTTGCATGAATAACAAATTTCAAGTAATAAGCAAAGGAAAAAAAAAAAAGACAAAAATAGATTCTAATCCTATATTTTGAGTAACATGATGCTAATCCTAAAACAATGAATTTCAGCAAAAAAAAAAAAAAATGGTGATCCCTAGAATGAGAAAAGAATGAAAGAATCAAGAAAGCATGCATAAATTGTTTTCCACATATCTCAGAAGTATGAATTTTATTATCTAAGCAAAAGAAAATTCAACGTTAAAACCATAAGATAAAAAAAAGGTAATAAGTGAGTTTAATATATAAAAAATTAACTAATTTCTACTGCATACCCAGGTCATTAAGTTTAAATGAAATCAATCAACCTAATATTCAAAAGTAAAAGAGAGAAGAAAAGTACAACATAACCAATATAGTTTCATCATTAACCACCTCCATGGTTAAAGAAAATCAACAATTGAGGTAAAAAAACAACAAACGCTAGAAGAAATTTAAAAAAAAAATAAAAAAGAAAGAAAGAAAGAAAGAAAAGAATGTAATTACTTGAGCATGGCTAGAAAATGAAAAACTCCTTTTAAATCCAATCCTTCTAGCTCTGCCCCCAAACTATCTTTCTTAGACCAAATGTTGAACACATGGTGAACAATTAGTTGAAATGGTACACAACTTGATGATTTAACAAAGAAAAATCACCCACCAAGTAAATGTTCAAGGGTAAGCGAGAGGAGCTACAATAGTGGCAGCATTGAAGACAAAATCTTACCCTTCCTTTTCAAATCAGCAACGCTAATCCCAAATGAAAGCAGAGTAATGATACATTTCTCTTCTGTAACCTCAGCGTATGAACAACACCTGACCAAACAAATACCTAGATGTTAAACGATGGAGAGGGACCAGTGATCTTCCATCCAGCCAAAAAAATTTGGAGTAGAAACAAAGAACAAAAGTCTGAGTATATTCCAAAACTTCAAGGAAATCAAAAGTATCGAAGAGCAAAAGAGATCTAGCTATTCGCTAACTTTGCCTCGCTATTTGTTGGAAGCTGAATGCGTCGGACAATCGACGGCTTGTTGGATTAGTCGGGATGAGAATTCAACACTTCTGTTTTAAGCTCTAGGGTTCCTTTCTCGATAAAAAGAGTAGTCTGCGTGCGATCTGGACAAACAAAAAATAAAAGAAGTATGCTTAACAAAAGCAATGACGTCATTTTTAGCCGACAGCCCAAGCCACACTCTTTGGCTGAAAATGGACCAACTGCTCACAACCGGCTCAAGTAATGTGTCACTGTTGATGAAATAGTGATAATTGTTCATCTTTAGAATTTAGTAGTAATATAATATATAATTGTTTGGGAGATGCCGTTGGATTTTAGGACAACTGACAGAGCATAGAACACAACGGGTTACTATTTACGAGTTCTATTGAGCCTCTGTTGCATGTTGGGCCATGATAGAACTTGCTATGGGCTTTAATGTGCAAATGAAACTTATTTCTTTCTAGAGGTCCATAGTAACTTAAGAATTAGACTTATGCTTTGCTGGCCCTCTATACTTATCCCCAAGTGAGTAATGCTCCCTGGGCTTATATTTATCAAATCATTTGAATTGTATGAAGATTAATAAAGTGCAAAAAAAAATTGTGTATCATTTACAGTTTTTACGCTTAATTTTTTTACATTTAAATCAATAAATTTAAAAAACATGAGTATTGGAATGATAGTTTGAAGAATAGTATGGTAAATCAATTTACAAAATATGAAAATATTGTAAAAATTTGGGATTGCTAAAAATATAATATGTTATAATGGTTTTGGAATGAATACAATATTAATAAGCCTAAGCAAGAAAAGAATATGAGAAAGTGGTAGGAATTTGTGCACATCATAACATCAAACCATCTTAATTAGAGCTAATATGAGAGATCGATTAGTATTAAATAACAAGGACTCAAAAGTGCATTCTAATTCAAACAAACCTCTTAGACTTGGCCTGAAAGCCAAGTAACTTGGATAGGTAATTACTTGCAATGCTGTGTTATGCCAAATATGACTTTCTACAAATACCCTCCCAGCTTCTACCTTATTCCCACCAGCCAAACTGATTCTAAATTTGCAGTAACATAACTATAAATCCGAGTAACTTCAACATGGCCAATATTTATCCCACTAACTTCAACTTCCCCTACTTCCATCCCCCGCCGCCGCCATCTCCAGCCGGAAACCCACCAGTCCACCCCATTTTTCCACCTCCCGCTGTGAGACCACCCGTCTACCCCGTTAATCCCCCGCCGCCGCCATCTCCGGCCGCAAAACCACCGGTCCACCCCATTTTCCCACCTCCCTCTGTAAGACCACCCGTCCACCCTGTTACGCCCCCGTCGCCGCATCGTCCTTCTTTCACGCCGCCTCCTCCACCCAACTATCCACTTGCTCCGCCACCCCAAGCGTACCCTTCACCTCCGCCTCCGCTCTTCCCACCCCCTTCCCCCGATCACCACCATCACCACATCATAATCATTATAATCGTCTCGTGTGGCGGCCTCCTCCTGCTCGGCTGCCTGGCGGCGGCAGTGTTCTGCTTCCTGAGGAAGAAGAAGAAAAGGTCGGAGGAGAAAGCCGAGGTCATTCACTTTGATGAGCATCGAAAAGTTAAGGAGATAATCGTAGATGGGCCGGGTGGCTCGAAGGCTGTGGTGGTAGAGATCGAGGACGACGTTCATGTCGATGAAGAGATTGTGAAGAAGGAAGAGTTACGCAAGGGCTTTCAGGCCTCGGACTCCTCTGCGTCTGATCACCACCATTGATTAATAGTTATCTCGAAAGTCGATATTATATAAGGTTTAGTTTAATCAAAAGGAAAATGCTGGAAAACTAGCGCATTGAATTTATGTAAATCAACAGAGATACCCATTTGAGATTCGAATAAAATATACATTAAAAAAGAAATAAATAAAAGACGCCATATGTATTTTTTTCTATAAGCTTTTTTTTATATAGGATTACCTTTACAAGTTTATATATAAAAATAAGAGGTACTAAATCCAAAAAGTTAACCAGTAATATTAACATTATAAGAAAATGTAGTCAAGGTCAGAGCAAAGATGGACGCCGGGTCAGCTCGGACCAGTTGGGCCTGGGTCTGGGTCTAGGTCGAGTAGGACTAGACTTAGACTGGTCCTATGTAGGGCGGTCTTGGGGCGGGGTTTGGAGGTATTTTTTTTAATCTTTGTAAAAAATTAGAAACATAGTTAATTGTATATATAACTGTGGCAACGTGCGGGTCTTTTTCGGGAGTCGCCACCAATCGGTTTACCTAGGTCGATTGGACACCTTAAAATTGGTCTGCGAGAGTTCGGGGATCGGGAGTACGGTTACGCTAAAACAACTTTGTTATAGCGCCCAAAATTGGCACCTTAGTTAATTTTAATTTTGTTTTGCTTTGCTTTTAGAAAATATTCAGTTAATTTTCAAACTAGAAATTTTAACTGAATTAATCGGATGTGGATTTTTAAATTAATTTATATAAAATTTTATACTTCCGAACCATGGACTCTGCCGAGTCATTTGGACACGGAAGATTTTTATTCCGAACCATGGACTCTGCCGAGTCATTTGGACACGGAAGATTTAATTCCGAACCATGGACTCTGCCGAGTCACCCGGACACGGAATTTGACAAAATTTTAATCCATATCGTAAATATGGATTTTTGTCTTTGTATTTATTTAATTTTTTACTCAATTAATTTAAAAAAGACACTTTCCAAACCGTAGATCCTGCCGGATCATCCGGATATGAAAATTATTTTAATTTATAATTAATTATTTTTTTATGAAATTAATTGTTAGTTTAATTACTAATTTATAAGTTTTTATTTATGAAATTTTAGATTTTTGTCAATGATTTTTAATGTTAACCTAAAAATTTTGTTTTGTTTATTTTTTTTTTTTTATATTTTTACTTTTATTTTACTTTCTTTTCTTTCTTTCTTTTCTTTCTTTTAGTTTTCTTTTTATTTTCTTGTTTAATGAAAGATATTTATTAATTATTTAAGGAATCAAAATAATTTCTTATTTATCTAACATCAAGATTCTTTATTAAAAGAACAAAGAGTTATATGACTAAAAAATACTTTTACTTTTTACTTCTTTCTTTTTATTTATTTATTTTTTTTATAAAAAAGTAATTATTTAGTTATTTAATACCAGGATTTTATTTATTTACCAAAGAAAACAAAAGAGTTAAAAATAAAATCTTGATATTCATGTATTTGATTGATTTTTTTTTTGTTTGATAAAAGATAAACCAAAAAATTAATTATCCAATAAAATAATAAAGAAAAGATTTATATAAAAAGTCTTGATATTTATATTTCATTTTTTATAAGAGATTAACCAAAAATGATTATTTAATAAAGAAATCAAGGATTTATATGTATATTTTAAAAATAGAGAAAAGTCATAATATTTATATATTTTATTTTTTGATAAAAGATTAACCAAGAGTAATTTTTAAAAAAAAAGAAACTAAAAATTTATATGTATATCTTTAAATAAACGTAAAGTTTTATTTCTGAATAAAAATGAACCAAAAAGTTATTATTAGGATTTTTTGTATATTTAATAAAGAAATCACAAGAAATAAAATACAAAGTTTTAATTTTTTTATTAAAGAAAGATTTTGTTTGTTTGTTTTTTTTTTATTATTATTTATTATTTTACTAGATTAAAGTAATTATAAAATTAATTTTTATTTTAAAAATATTTTTATTCTCCAAACCATTGGATCCTGGCGGATCATTTGGACATGGAATTTAATTTTTATTAAATTTTTATTTTTAATTAATTAATCAATTATTAATTTTAATCATAATTTTATTATTATTTTAAAGATATGTTTAAAAAATTGTTTTGTATATTTTTTTGTTTATTAATTATGTTTGTTTATTAATTTTTAACAAAAAGGAAGAAAAAGTTAACTTTATGTTATCTTTAAAGAAATAATAAAAACATATGTTCCAAAATAATAAAAGATAATTGGCTTTTAAAAATGATTTTTTTATTAGCCTTAATAATTATTCACATAAAATTCCTTTTTTTTATTTTTTTATTATTGTTTATGACAATTAAAATAAATTTAACCACCAAAAAGACAGTTAATAATAATAAAGTGGGGCTTTTTGGCTATCTACTTTAATAACACAATAATAATAAAAGTTAGAAAAGTTAGTAAAGTTAATTGTTAATAACAATAAAAATAAAAGTTAGTAATGTTAGTTGAGTTAATTATAACAACAATAATAATAAAAGTTAGTGAAGTTAGTTATGTTAGTAACAACAATAATAATAAAAGTTAGTGAAGTTAGTAAGTTAGTAACAACAATAATAATAAAAGTTAGTGAAGTTAGTAAATTAGTAACAATAATAATAATAATAATAATAATAATAATAATAATAATAATAATAATAATAAAAGGTTAGTAAAGTTAGTCGTGTTAGTTGAGTTCTGTAAAAATTAAAGGTTAGTGACTTATAATGGAATAATAATAATAATAATAATAATAATAATAACAAGTAAAACAATGGCTAATTTGTAAATCAGAACAATATTAGGGTCTCGGATAAACGAATCAAATAAGATCTAACCAGCTCACACAATTATACTTAATATTAATTCTTTAAGTTTATTCATATTCTTAAATAAATGAACAAACAAAGAGATAAAAGAAAATAAACATTAGTAACCAAATTGTAAATCCAAAACAGCTTAAAAGTCTCAGACGATCAAATTAAATAAATTGAGTGACAAATTATTTATTAAAAATATTTATACAACCTAATCATGTAATTAATCTTAATGTTAATTTGTAAGTTAATTTATGCCTTTAATTTAGCTGAACAAACAAAAGCATAATGAAAAAAAATAAGTAAATTAATGACTTTACTGCAAATAAAAACAACATTAGAGTCTCAATTAGACAAATCAAATAAATCCAGGGACAAAATTATAATTATGCCAAAATTATGAACTTTTGAATCAGATTCTGGTTTGAGAATGGGTCGATTTGCAATCTGAGTTTTATTATTTAATTTTAATTTTTGCTTTTGTTTGCTTTAAGTAATATCAATTGATATCCAAACCATGGATTCTAACCAAATCATCTGGATATGGATTTTTTTATTTACTACCGTCCTAAATTCATCTTTGAATTTTCATTAAAACCGGCTCAGAATTGAATCTTGTAAATATGAACGTTTAAATGTATTATGTAAACATGAGTTTTAAATTTGTGCTACTAATGAAAAATTAAAATCAATACATAAGTAAAAATCTGATGAACATACAATTTTATATTAACTAATCAACAGATTCATGATCCAAAATAATAAAATGAACAATTAAACAAAGAAAATCTAAACTATAAACAAAAATAATGCAATCAGTGATTGATCTGCAAGATAAAGCGAAGTTAGTGGCTCATATTGAAAGAAAATAAAAGATGGTTTTACCCAAAAATAAATAAAAAATCAATTTTGACTTGTCAACGTGCAAAACTCCAGACGCGTCTTCGTCTTCTCCCTTTGGTTTCTGTTGACGTCAGGGCGGCGCAAGGAAGGCAGAATAGATGGAGGCTGGGCTAGGCATGGCGGAGGGAGAACAGCAAGGAGGCGGACGTAGCTGATGTGGATCAGGCCGGCGGCGGGGGACGCTGCGACGGAGTAGCAACGTAAGGATGGAGAGCAGCAGCTCGAGCAGAAGGCGGAGCAGAAGAGCAGTAGCACGAGCAGAAGGCACCGATGGAGGAGCTGGCCGAGCAGGGATCGCGGCAGCCAGGACACGGCAGGAGGCGGTGGGAGAGATCGGAGGTGAGCGACGGGAGCAGAGGCGAACGGAGGAGCTGAGAGGCGGTGGTGACGTCGGCTGGAGTAGGAGGGGGGGCGACGCAGAGAGAGAAGAAGGGAGGCGATGCCGGCAGGGGCAGGAGGGAAGAGAGCAGAGAGAGAAGGAGAGAAGCGGGGAGAGAGAGGGAAGAGAAGAGAGAGATAAAAGAGAAATTTTTTTTTTTTTGGAGAGAGAGAGAGTCTGGAGAGCTCGGGAGGGAGAAAGAGAGCTCCCTCCTGTCCGAGAGAGAGCGTCCCCCCCTGGATTAATAATTCCCCCCAGAAGGATCGAGAAGGGAGCAGAGGAGATATTTTTTTTAATTTTTTTTATTATTATTTATTTTTTTTATTTTTACATTATATTTATTATTACACACACATATTTTTAATTAATTTGATTTGATTTGATTTGATTTATAATTAATTAATTAATTAATTTTTTTCATTAATTAATAATTATTTTTAACATACATTCTATAAAACAAAAATGCCCCTAAAATAATATATATTTTATTATTATTATTATTACTATTATTTATTTTTTTCTTTTAAGGTCGGACGAAATTGGGTGTCAACAGCTGCCCCCCTTTGCATGCTTCATGGGACATGATGTATGCAAAGTCGTTACCAAATTTCGTCCGGCTTAGCTAGGCATTGAGAACCTTCTCGCCGCCTAAATTATAAGGTTAAGGAATCCTCTTTAGAATCTTGACGATAGGAACTCTCCTATTGTTGAAAGTTTGAGGTTAAGGGCCCTACCTTAGAACCTCGACGATAGGAACTCTTCTATCGTTTGAAGTAAAATTGATTGTTTTGAGGTTAAGGGTCCTACCTTAGAACCTCGACGATAGGAACTCTCCTATCGTTTCAAGGAAAATTGATAATTTTGAGGTTAAGGGTCCTACCTTAGAACCTCGACGATAGGAACTCTCCTATCGTTTGAAGGAAAATTGATGATTTTGAGGTTAAGGGCCCTACCTTAGAACCTCGACGATAGGAACTCTTCTATCGTTTGAAGGAAAATTGATGATTTTGAGGTTAAGGGCCCTACCTTAGAACCTCGATGATAGGAACTCTCCTATCGTTTGAAGTAAAATTGATTGTTTTGAGGTTAAGGGTCCTACCTTAGAACCTCGACGATAGGAACTCTCCTATCGTTTGAAGGAAAATTGATGATTTTGAGGTTAAGGGTCCTACCTTAGAACCTCGACGATAGGAACTCTCTTATCGTTTGAAGGAAAATTGATTGTTTTGAGGTTAAGGGTCCTACCTTAGAACCTCGACGATAGGAACTCTCCTATCGTTTGAAGGAAAATTGTTTGAATGAGGTTAAGGGTCCTACCTTAGAACCTCGATGATAGGAACTCTCCTATCGTTTGAAGTAAAATTGATTGTTTTGAGGTTAAGGGTCCTACCTTAGAACCTCGACGATAGGAACTCTCCTATCGTTTGAGAACCTCGACGATAGGAACTCTCCTATCGTTTGAAGGAAAATTGATGATTTTGAGGTTAAGGGCCCTACCTTAGAACCTCGACGATAGGAACTCTTCTATCGTTTGAAGTAAAATTGATTGTTTTGAGGTTAAGGGTCCTACCTTAGAACCTCGACGATAGGAACTCTCCTATCGTTTGAAGGAAAATTGATAATTTTGAGGTTAAGGGACCTACCTTAGAACCTCGACGATAGGAACTCTCCTATCGTTTGAAGGAAAATTGATGATTTTGAGGTTAAGGGCCCTACCTTAGAACCTCGACGATAGGAACTTTTCTATCGTTTGAAGGAAAATTGATGATTTTGAGGTTAAGGGCCCTACCTTAGAACCTCGATGATAGGAACTCTCCTATCGTTTGAAGTAAAATTGATTGTTTTGAGGTTAAGGGTCCTACCTTAGAACCTCGACGATAGGAACTCTTCTATCGTTTGAAGGAAAATTGATGGATGTCGAGGTAAATGTTCCATCCTTAAAACCTCGGATTGATTGATTGATTTCGAGGCAAAGGTTCCATCCTTAAAACCCCGATGATGAAAATTGATTGTTTTCGAGGCAAAGGTTCCATCCTTAAAACCCCGATGATGAAAATTGATTGTTTTCGAGGCAAAGGTTCCATCCTTAAAACCCCGATGATGAAAATTGATTGTTTTCGAGGCAAAGGTTCCATCCTTAAAACCCCGATGATGAAAATTGATTATTTTCGAGGCAAAGGTTCCATCCTTAAAACCCCGATGATGAAAATTGATTGTTTTCGAGGCAAAGGTTCCATCCTTAAAACCCCGATGATGAAAATTGATTATTTTCGAGGCAAAGGTTTCATCCTTAAAACCCCGATGGTGAAAATTGATTGTTTTCGAGGCAAAGGTTCCATCCTTAAAACCCCGATGATGAAAATTGATTTTGAGGCTAAGGAGCTTTCCTTAGGACCTCGAGCGAAATTTATATGAAAGCAATTGAAATTGGAATAATTTTCTTCGAAAGTGTGAATTTTCATAATAGGTGAGTGCAAAAATTTAAACTTCGATAAGATGAGTGAATCTTGATGATGACAATAACACTGACAAATTATGTAAAGGGAACGGATGTTTGGAATCAATATCCAAGGTTCATCTAATATTTTCTTCAGTAAATATAGATTCCCTTGTGAGATATGTCATCCAAATAAGGTTAAAGCTTAACTACCCCAAAATGTTATGCCTAGTAGACCTAATAGGATGCGTTTCAAGAGTAATAAAAATTACTCTTTACTCAGCCATTCCAACCTAAAGGCATTGTCCCATGGTTTTAATATCAGCATGGACGAAACTATCATATAAGATAACGAAATTCCCTGAAAAGAAAAACTGAAATACGAAAGAAAATGCTGATAATTAAAACTAAAGGACAAGAAAAACGGATCAGATCGCTTCTTTCTTCCACAATACTTCAACAGGGTGAGTAGAGGACCATTATGGGAGTGAACTGGTCAGGAAAGACTGTCATGTCCAATCTATCTGAATCATTGCTGGATCAGGTTCAGGAACAAAAGCTTGTATTTTATCTAGCAATTCTTCAGCAGTTGTTGCGGATATTATGATTCGTCGTGCCACTCTTGATATGAAATTCTTCTGCATAGCATAATCCATAAAAGCTATCAGACCTGTAAAGAAATTGTTAACATTTAAAAGCCCAATGGGTTTCTTATGCAAATTAAGTTGGGCCATGGAAGCGATTTGGAAGACTTCTCTTAATGTACCAAAACCGCCGGGTAGAGCGATGAAAGCATCAGCATTTAAAAGCATTTGTAGCACACGTTCTTGCAGATTTTTTACCACTAGCTCCTCTCCGATCGTGCCCCCAGAAATAAACTTCAAAGGTCCTGGGATAATGCCTAGAACTTGACTTCCTCCTAAAGATGCTGCTGATGCTACGCCTCCCATTAATCCGACACTACCTCCTCCATAAACTAAATGTATTTTTCGCTCAGCTAATACTCTACCCAAATGGTTGGCTGCCTTTAAATACTCTTCATCTTTTCCAGGAAAAGCCCCAGAAAATACACAAATACTTCGAAATTTACGAGTTGAGGTTTTCTCCATTCCTATCCTTACCCTTGTGAGAAAAGAGGATATATTTATAGAGATGAAGAGATAAGGCAATAATTTTATTTTCAAGAATGGATACATTATTGCCAGCTATTCACAGTAGTCACGAGTATGACTCTGGTCAGGTATGGGTACACTATCGTTAAAAGAGGAGGAAAATTTTCAAAATAGCTGCTAGCATGTACAGTAGTCACTACTGTAGCTTACGTCAAGAGTAGGTATGTGATTGTTGGAAGGGAAGGAAAATTTCAAAAGTGGCAGCTATATACAGTAGTCCGTGTCAGGAGTGGGTACATTATTGCCAAAGGGGAGGAAAATTTCAAAAGCGACAGCTAGCACGTACAGTAATCGTAACTATGGCTCATGTCAGGAGTGGATACATTATCGCCGAAAGGGGAGGAAAATTTCAAAAGCGACAGCTAGCACGTACAGTAATCGTGACTTTGGTTCACGTCAGGAGTGGATACATTATTACCAAAAGGGGAGGAAAATTTCAAAAGCGACAGCTAGCACGTACAGTAATCATGACTTTGATCCTCGTCTTCCACTGGCTTTGCGTCCAGTAATGGCTTCAATGCTTTCTATGAATCGGTGATTTGCATCTCATCTAGCTTTCTCACAAACTGGCAAACAGGGTCGTTTAGGGTCAGATTCCCAAGACTGTAACGATCTCGTTCTTTTTGGAAAATTATCCATAATCCAACAACCTCAAATTGCACTATTCCGCAAGAATGCGCTTCAAGAACCTCTCGAATATCTTCTAGAGATTCCTTACGCAAGCCATTCTTAATGAATCTTATTCTATCATTACGATTTCTGGTGATCACTCCTGGAGCACGACATTTATTGCCGCAAATCCACCATCCACAATTATGACAAACGCCTAGCCTCTTTGCTCTTCTTTTTTTGGCATAAGCGCTTTTACCAAAGCCGGGCATACGGGGAAAGAACGCTTCGGGAACTTCACCAGCTGAACGAACCTTAGCTTCAATTAGCCACCGCACATTATCAGGAATGCCTTTGTGCATAAATACTCTGAATCGTTCACATCTAGCTTGATAAATCTTTTTAAGAACATTTATTGGGAAGGAAGGAAAATACTTTCGTAGGGCGGAAAGAGAAGACTCCATTGATGAAGGAGGCAAAGAAAGAAATTAGTGATTGTAGGAAACGAACATAACTAACACATATTTATAGTGATGAAAGGGATAATGCGTTTATTACACTTACAGAAGCAAGTACATTATTGTCAAAAGAAAAGACAAATGACAGCTTATATGTACAGCAATCATGACTGTGGCTCTCATCTTCCACTGATTTATGTCTAGTAACGGCTTCAATGCCTTCTATAAGTCGGGGATTTGCTTCCCATCCAGTTTTCTCACAAACTGGCGAACAGGGTCATTAAAAGTTAGATTTCCAAGACTGTAACGATCCTGTTCTTTACGGAAAGTCCACCATAAATCCATAATTTCCCATTACACTATTTCACAAGGATGTGTTTCAAAAGTTAATAGGATATCATCCAAAGATTCCTTACGCAGGCCATTCTTGATGAATTTTCTTTTATCTTCATGATTTCTGGAGATGTATCCTAAAAAGCGACATTTAGTATTACAATTCCATCGTCCACATTTATGACAGACACCTAGCCTCTTTGCTCTTCGCTTTTTGGCATAAGCGCTTTTACCAAAGCCGGGCATACGGGGAAAGAACGCTTCTGGAACTTCACCAGCTGAACGAACCTTAGCTTCAATTAGCCACCGCACATTGTCAGGAATGCCTTTGTGCATAAAGACTCTAATCCTTTCACATCTAGCTTGGTAAATCATTTTAAGAACATTTATTGGGATGGAAGGAAAGTATTTTCGCATGGCGGAAAGAGTAGAATCCATTGATAAAAGAAGAATTTGAGAGAAGAGATGAAGAAATCAGTTATTGTAGGAAACTGAAATAACCGATTATGAGAGTCAGAGAGTATTGCATCCGCTACTTAACCGGAAAGAAGAACACGCATTTATAGCGATGAAAGGATAACGTGTTAATTACGCTTACAGGAACAAGTATATTATTGTCAAAAGAAAAGACAAATGACAGCTTATATGTACAGGAATCATGACCGTGGCTCTCATCTTCCCCTGATTTATGTCCAGTAATGGCTTCAATGCCATCTATAAGTCGGGGATTTGCTTCCCATCCAGTTTTCTTACAAACTGACAAACAGGATCGTTTAAAGTCACATTCCCAAGACTGTAACGGTTTCGTTCTTTATGGTAAGTCCTCCATAAACTGATAATTTCACCTTGCACTTTTCCACAAGAATGCGTTTCAAGAGTCTCTCGGATATCTTCCAGAGATTCCTTACGCAGGCCATTCTTAATGAATTTTCTTTTATCTTCACGATTTATGGAGATGTATCCTAAAGAGCGACATTTAGTAATACAATTCCATCGCCCACATTTATAACACACGCCTAGTCTCTTTGCTCTTCGCCTTTTGGCATAACGGCTTTTACCTAAACCGGGCATGCGGGGCATAAATGCATCTGGAACTTCACCCGCCAGACGGACCTTAGCTTCAATTATCCACTGCACATTATCAGGAATGCCTTTGCGTGTAAAAACTCTGATTCTTTCACATCTAGCAAGGTAGATCTTTTTAAGGACTTTTATTGGAAAGGAAGGAAAGTATTTTCGCAGTGCAGAAAGAGTAGAATCCATTGATGAGAGAAGAATTTGAGAGAAGAGGGAAATGAATCAGTTATTGAAGGAAACTTAGATAACCGACTGGAAGAACATGCATTTATAGCGATGAAATGGATAACGTGTCGATTACACTTACGGGAGCAAATACATTATTAAAAGAAAAATGGAAAATTTTAAATATGATAAATTGTATGTACAGTGATTGTGACTGTGGCTCACATCTTCCACTGGTTTTACGTCCAGTAACGGGATTAATGGCTTCTATGAGTCGAGGATTTGCTTCCCATCCAGTTTTCTTACAAGCTGACAAATAGGGTCGTTTAACGTCAGATTCCCGGGACTGTATCGTTCTCGTTCTTCATGAAAAATGCTCCATAAATCGAGAAGTTCACGTTGCACGGATCCACAAGAATGCGTCTCAAGAGTCAATTGGATATCATCCAATGAGTCCTTACTCAGGCCATTCTTAATGAATCGTATTTTATCTTCTCGATTATCAGAGATCATCCCTAAAGAACGACATTTAGTATTACAGGTCCAGCGTCCGCATTTATGACAGACGCCTAGTCTCCTCGCTCTTCGCTTTTTGGCATAAGAGCTTTTGCCTACACCAGGCATGTGAGACACAAATGCCTCTGGGATTTCACCTGCCAGACGAACCTTAGCTTCAATTAACCACCGCACATCTTCAGGGATTCCTTTATGCATCAGAGCTCTTAATCGTTCACAGCGAACTTGGTAGATCTTTTTGAGGATGTTCATTGGGAGAGAAGGAAAATATTTTCGCAAGGCAGAAAAAGTAGGATCCATTTTCTAGGAGAAAGTAAAAGAAAGGAGGGAGGAAATGATCAGTTATTATGGGCAACTGAGAGAACCGACTTGAGAGTCACGGAGTACCGTATCCGCCGCTTAACCGGAAAAGTGAATCCTACTTTATTTTGATGTGATAGATATTCCATCCAGCTGACGTCGATTCAGTCCTTGATTATTGAATCCATTGTCCACTTTTGACGAATTTTCAACGACAATATTTCTTGATGTCTGCCTTATCTTTGACGATAGTTATCACTCATCTTGGATGCTGCTAAGCTGGCATCAATTCTGTTCTTTTAGGTGTAGCCTCAATTGCCAGGCTTTTGACGATATTGTATGCTTTATCCTTGGATTCCTGATGGGGCTGGGTCCAGCGTATTAGCTATGCGTCCAATTAGTAAGAGCTGATGTCATTAAGATCTCAGCTTATACTGCTGCAATCATGCTGCGGACATGCTTTTCATTTGATCCCTGTTATGTAAAAGTCATGCATGCATGATGTGAAATGCATGAATGCAAGGCATGTGTAATTGATGGTTTTTTTTTTTTTTTGAATCTAGCTCTTCATGTCTTTGCTTTACTTTACTGGATCTTCTTTGTGATTCCCTTCTCGGACTATTATTGAATCTCTTTATGCTTTCCAGCTGTTGTCCATTGTCTCAAAAGCCCAACTTTGTTCAAAAATCCTCTTTCCTTGCCTTATTTTTGAATTTTGACCTCAATTTTCTTTAATGCCCGCCTCATATTTTATGCTTCTCTGGATAATTGTCCCTGTTGAAATATTCGTGAGCATGATTCTTTCCTGCTGACATAGACATGTTAAGACTTCTGAAATGATCATTCAGGCTACCACCAAGGCTATCTCCCAAAGATTTGTTACTCCTTCTTCTTTGTTAGCCTATGTTCTGTGCTGCTCGCAAAGCAGGACCTCAATCTTACCTGTTTTAATTCACAAAGCTTATCAAAGTAATCTACGGTCTTTGTTTTTTTCTAAGTTTTAATTATTACTATTCTTCCTTCAAAAGTCACAATTTATTGCACACTTAAGGCTAGTAGGAATGTGAGATTTGAAGGAAAAGAACTGGATAGAAGCGACTTTAGCATTTTGAACGTGAGAATCTAAGGTAAGTTAAAGAGAATTGGCTTTTATTTATGGGTAAAAGAATATGAAAATCTTGGGTACAGATAGATAATGAAAGTGTAAGGGAAGAAAGCTCTCTTTGACAACTTTGATCAAATAAACTTTGGTAACCCTGTATCCACTTCTCCCCTTCTGTTCGAAAATTTCTTCATTATGCAAAGTATTTCTTTACTGCATCCAAATTTACTGGCTTTAGTAATTCTCGTCCATCCATTTCTGTCAGAATTAGTGCCCCTCCTGAAAATGCTTTCTTCACGACATATGGCCCGTCATAATTTGGTGTCCATTTTCCTCTTGAATCATGTTGCATGGGTAAAATTTTCTTGAGCACTATGTCACCTTCGTGAAATTGTCGTGGGCGAACCTTTTTGTTGTAAGCACGAATCATCCTTCTTTGATAAAGTTGCCCATGGCAGAGGGCTATCATTCTTCTTTCATCAATTAGATTTAATTGCTCGTATCTAGCTTTGACCCATTCTGCTTCTCCTAATTGAGTATCCATTAGTACCCTTAATGAAGGAATTTCAACTTCGATGGGCAATACAGCCTCCATACCGTATACCAGAGAAAAAGGTGTTGCTCCAGTAGAAGTACGGGTAGAAGTTCTATAAGCATGCAGTGCAAAAGGTAACATCTCATGCCAGTCCTTGTAAGTGACGATCATCTTTTCAACAATTCTCTTGATATTTTTATTGGCCGCTTCTACTGCACCATTCATCATCGGTCGATAAGGTGCTGAATTGAGATGCTTGATTTTGAATTGCCGGCATAAAGTCTGCATCATTGCATTATTCAGGTTCGTGGCATTGTCTGAGATGATACACTCTGGCGGTCCATAGCGACAAATGATTTCTTTCTTAATGAACCGGCATACCACCTTTTGAGTTACGCTTGCATAAGACACAGCTTCTACCCATTTAGTAAAGTAGTCAATTGCAACTAGGATGAATTTGTGACCATTGGAAGCTTTAGGGGTAATCGCTCCAATAACATCGATTCCCCACATGGCAAAAGGCCAAGGTATTGCTGTTACATTAAGAGGAACAGGTGGAGCTTGGATCTTGTTGGCATATATTTGGCATTTGTGACATTTTCTTACGTGATTGACGCAATCACTTTCCAATGTGAGCCAATAGTAACCAGCCCTCATTATTTGTCTTGCCATGGTATGACCACTAGTGTGTGCTCCACATATTCCAGAATGAACTTCTTCCATGATCTTTCGTGCTTCATGAGTATCTACACAGCGAAGTAGCATCGAGTCTGGGGTTTTCTTGTAAAGTATGTCTAGGTTTAAAAGAAAACCCATTGACAATCTTCGTAGAAATTTCTTGTCATTTTCTGATACTTCTGGTGGATATACTCTTTCTTGGAGGTATTTCTTGATATCGTGATACCAAGGCTTTCCATCCAATTCTTCTTCGATGCTCATGCAATAAGCTGGAGAATCTATTATTCTCATCTCGAACACAGGAGTATGCTCGGGGTCACTGATCTTGTACATAACAGCCAAAGTAGCTAAAGCATCCGGTATTTGATTATCTTCCCTTGGAAGATGATGGAAGCTTATACTGTTGAATTTTTGAGCCAAGTCTAGTATGAGCTTTTGGTAAGGGATCAATTTTGAATCCCTTGTCTCCCATTCTCCGTTGATTTGATATATGACTAATGCGGAATCCCCATAAACTCGGAGATCTCGCACTTTCAATTCCAGTGCCATTTGGAGTCCCATAGCACATGCCTCATACTCTACTATATTGTTGGTACAAGGAAATGTAATTTTTGCTGTAAGAGGGAATTGCTCTCCACTTGGAGAGATGAGCATGGCTCCAATCCCTTGTCCCAAAGCATTAGATGCTCCATCGAATGCCATTTTCCATGTTTCATCATCTTTAGAGACTTCTTGTTCTATTGTCATTATATCTCCATCAGGAAACTCCATTTTCATTGGCTTATAATCATCCAATGCTCTATCAGCCAGATATTCAGCAATCACACTCCCTTTTACAGCCTTTTGGGTGACATACTGTATGTCGTATTCAGACAACAGCATTTGCCATTTTGCGATCCTGCCTGATAAAGCTGGTTTTTCAAAAATGTACTTAATGGGATCAGTCTTGGAGATTAGCAATGTGGTGTTGTTGAGCATGTAGTGTCGTAGTCGGTGTGCTACCCATGCAAGGGCACAACAGGACTTTTCTACTATTGAGTATTTCGCTTCATATGTGGTAAGCTTCTTGCTCAAATAGTAAATTGCATGCTCTTTCTTGCCTGTCTCATCACGTTGACCTAATACGGATCCTAATGAAGAATCCTGTATGGATAAATATAGAATCAACGATTCTCCAGATCGGGGTGGTACCAAGACTGGTGGATTTGATAGATATTGCTTGATTTTCTCGAATGCTTCTTGGCATTCGTTATTCCACTCGATCGGATTGTTCTTCTTCAGTGATTTGAAAAGAGGTTCACACTTGGATGTCAATTGTGAAATGAACCTTGCTATGAAGTTGATTCTGCCCAGAAAACTTCTTACTTGTTTTGGAGTCTTCGGGGGTTGCATTTCTTGTATTGCTTTGACTTTACTCGGGTCAACTCGAATCCCATCCTTGCTGACCATGAAACCCAATAACTTTCCTGAAGAGGCTCCAAAAATACATTTGGCAGGATTCAACTTCAGTTGATATTTGCGAAGTCTATCGAATAGTTTTCTTAGCACTTTTAGATGCCCCTTAGCAGTGAAAGTTTTGGCGATCATGTCGTCTACATATACTTCAATTTCTTTATGCATCATGTCATGGAATAATGCAACCATGGCTCTTTGATATGTAGCACCAGCATTCTTTAACCCAAAAGGCATCACCTTGTAGTAGAAGGTACCCCAAAGGGTTATAAAGGCAGTTTTTATCATATCATCTGGATCAAGTTTGATTTGATTGTATCCAGAGAAGCCATCCATGAAGGAAAAATAGGAGTTTCCTGCGGTATTATCCACCAGTGTATCAATGTGAGGAAGTGGGAAGTTATCTTTAGGACTGGCTTCGTTCAATGGCCGGTAGTCCTGACAAACTCTTAGTTTCCCACTTTCTTTCTTTTCGACTGGAACAATGTTAACCACCCATTCTGTATATTCAGCGACCCCAAGGAATCCTGCATCCCACAGCTTTCGAATCTCATCTTTCACTCTTAAGATTAGATCCGACTTTAATCTTCGTAACTTTTGTCTGACAGGCTTCGCCCCAGGTTTCAAGGGTATTTTGTGTAGTACTATGTCTGAGCTTAAGCCAGGCATATCTTGGTATGACCAAGCAAACACATCCACATATTCTTTCAATAAATGGACTAATTCTTCTTTTTCTTCAGGAGGGAATAAAGTGCCAATCTTGACTTCTTTTACATCCTGACTGTCTCCCAGGTTGAATACCTCAGTTGGTTCTTGACTTGTTGCCCTTTCTTTTTCATCTCGCTCAATCATTTTTAATAGCTCAGGAGATACTTGAAGATCTTCGTCATCCGAGTCGGTAGTGTTTACAGGATTATCAAAGTTCATTCTTTCATTGTCATCAAAGAGAGTTTTGGGTCTGCATTATCCAGAGAGAAAAGAAAGAGAAGAAAAAAAAAATGGCACGAATGAGATGGATGCAAACTGGTACTTTATTTACAATGTGCATAAATCACAACTTTATTGGAATAAAAAGCAATAACTAAAAGGTTCACTTAAACAAAGACTACACCCTATTGATTGAACCTTTCTTTAGGAGGTTTTTACTATTAGATTACTTTGGAAAGCTTTCGATTATAACAGGCAGTTCTATCGCCTCCCAATTGTTCAGCACATCCCGTGGGCCACAAGGTTGAACAAGCTCCTCCTCTTCAGGTGAATCGCTGATGATTGCCTGAATAGAAAGACTTTCAAAAGACTTGTTGATGTTGATAGTCAGCTTGCCTTCATTGTCATTTTTTGGAATGAGACCACCACTCACGAACGTTTCGGTGATTTCAGGGATATCCAGATTTCTTTCCTGGAGAGGATGCCTGTTAATCGTGCAATCCTCTTTTCTCTTTTTTCAGCTATTGCCTTCATTTTATCATGTCTTGTCGGTGTGAAGCCTAGGCCGTATTTCCCTTCATTTGTGGTGATTTTCAATGGTTCTGTGATTCCTTGTAAATCTTGTCCCAGTCCTAACCCCGGTGAGTATCCTCCTTTTATCATGAGTTTGGCAACCATGCGACTTGTTTTAGAGATGCTAGGAATGGGTTCTTCTCCATATTCGCTGACATAAGCAGCATTGACAATCTCAAAAGACCTGAAGGAGCAATCAGGTATATTTTCATTGACTTCGACATATTGAGCATCCGCAGGTCTTGATAGCAGGATGTCTTCTTCAGCGAAGACCGTGATTATCTTTCCTTCAATAATGAATTTCATTTTCTGGTGTAATGAAGAAGGAATTGCTCCGGCCATATGGATCCATGGTCTTCCCAGCAGGCAGGTATAAGATGGACAAATATCCATGACTTGGAATGTGATGTGGAAAAGACAGGGACCAATCCCTATTGGTAGCTCTATTTCTCCAACAACATCTCTCTTCGTTCCGTCAAATGCTCGAACAACAATATGACTGTTGTTGAGGTATGATGGGTCTAAACCAATCTTATGTAAGGTTTCGAGTGGCATTACATTTAGAGCTGACCCATTGTCGATAAGAACTCTGGCCATAATCCGATCTTTGTATTTAATCGAAATATGCAGAGCCTTAGAGTGACCCCTTCCTTCTGCTGGTATCTCATCGTCAGTGAATGTGATGAGATTTTGTGCCGTGATGTTGTTGACAAGGTGGTCAAAGTTGTTCACGGAGATATCTTGTTCAACATAAGCCTTATTCAGGACTTTGAGAAGAGCTTCTCGATGGGCATCAGAACTTAAGAGTAATGAAAGTATGGAGATCTTTGCTGGCAGACGGTTCAACTGCTCCACGATACTGTATTCACTTTGCTTTATGAGTTTGAGAAACTCAGTAGCTTGTTCATCTGTTACTGCTCGAGGCATCTCTTGCTCTTTAGATGTGTTAATAGGTCCATTTGCTGGATCCGTAACATTCTTCTCTTGTTGGAGCTTGTTCATTTGCTCGGGAGAATAACACCGACCGCTTCTAGTCATGCCCCCAACTTCTAACGGAGTTGATGTGATGTTAGAAGTATAGCCATAGTTCCATGGAACAGTTTTATCTGATTTGTACGGGAATGGCTTTGGAACTTGAATTCTTAAAGGCTTGAGAGCAGATTTTGAGATTGGAATGACTAGTGGTCTTGGCATGATATTGACTTCTTGTTCTTTAATTATCACATTCACGTCATCCTCTTTATCTGACATAAAAACGATGATTTGGGAGGAGTCCATGAGACTTTGTAGACTTTTACGGAATTCTGGGCATTCTTGGATAGAATGACTCTTACTGTTATGAAAGTTGCACCACTCCTCATCCTCGACTTCTTTATTTCCAGAAGACTTTCCTATGATAATCCCTTCTTTCACAAGGCATGAATATACATGCTTAAGAGGGGTTATGATATCATTGACTGTTTTCTTCATCGGCCAGTATTCTTCCATCATATTGACTGGTTTGGCTTGATGAGGAGGCAATGGATTATGAGTGACGTTTGGTTCATCGGAAAAGTCCAACCACTTTGACTCAATTAATTGTTGGACTATACGCTTCAATGCTATGCAATTTTCCAGTCCGTGGCCCACGGTACCATCATGATATGGGCAATTTATGTTAGGGTCATACCACCTTGGATACGGGGGTTCCAATGGCCTTGTAGGAATTGGGCGAATAAGTTGACTTTCGATGAGTTTTGGATACAGCTCAGTATAAGTCATGGGAATTGGTGCGAAGATTTCTCTTGGTCTTGGTGCAGGTACTGGAGGAGTTGGAACAGGTGGCCGTAACTGATTAGGTCTGTTGGGAGGATAATTGTTGGGTCTATTGGGAAGATAATCATTGGGCCTATTGGGAGGATAATCATTGGGCCTATTGGTAGGATAATAATTGGGCTTATTGGTAGAATAGGATAGGCGAGGTCCGGTGGCCACAGTACCCACGAAGGGAATCTCTCTTCCTCTTCCTATTTGTTGTATTTCTTCATCTTTTCTTCTGGAAGGTCCTCCTCTTTTCATAGGATCGCTAAAGGATTCAGTAATCTTCCCAGTCCTGATACCATGCTCGATCCTTTCTCCAGACATTACTACGTCGGAGAAGTTAGTTGCCGCATTGCCAATAAGTTTGTCATAATATGGGTATTTCAGTGTCTGGACAAACAAAGTGACCATTTCTCTTTCTGTCATGGGTGGCTGAACCTGTGCAGCTAAGTCCCTCCACCGCTGCGCATATTCCTTGAAAGTTTCTGGCTTTTTCTTCTCCATGTTTTGGAGAGTTTGGCGATCTGGAGCCAAGTCCATAACGTGTTTATAGTTGCCGATGAAGGCCTGAGCAAGGTCATTCCAAGTTTTTATGTTCCTTGGACCTTGGCTTAGATACCACTGTAATGCTGATTTTGTGAGACTTTCCTGAAAAAGTGCGATCCACACCTTTTCATCTTTTGTGAGTGGTTGTAGTCTCCTTAGGAACAATGTGATGTGAGTGATGGGATCACTCGTTCCATCGTATTTCACGAAATCTGGCACCTTAAAATCTGAAGGGATTACGACGTCTGGCACTAAGCAGAGGTCATCCACCGAGAGAGATCCGAATATAGTGCCTCCTTCAATGGCTCGCAGTCGCTTTTCTATTGTTTCGAGTTTTTGAGATTCTGCTTCTTCTTTTGGTAATGTCTTCTTCTCTTCCTGTACAGTGTCTTGTTTCAGGTGAACACTAGCAGACGGTCCTGATTCTTGAAACAGGTTTTCTTGGACTGAGACTCGTTGCGGGGTGAATCCCGGGGGATAAGTGGGATCTTGTACTTCTTTGATGGGGACTTGAGTTGCTTTCCCTTTGATTAATTCCATCAATTGTCTCATCTGTTCTGACATACTTTCAATCTTGGACTCCATCTCCATGAGACGTCCTTCGGCTTGTTCTGCCATTAATCTTGTTTGGAGTCGAGTTGAATATCGGTGTTGAGGTCCAATTTTACCCCTTTTAAAGGAATATTTATTTTATTAGATTCTATGTGTGTATGATTGATGTGATGGATGCATGCATGAATATTGTAAATACTTGGTGAAAGAAGAACTATAATGGAATTTCTCAATTACATTCAGCAAAAGGTTTGTTTAAAAGAAACGACCCAAAGTACAATACTGCTTTCTGGCCTTAGATATGAACTCCATCATTCTTTGAACATTTACTGATGGAGTAGGACAGCTCAGTTCTTCTAACTCCTTGGCTTCTTCGCCCATTAGTTGGGCTTGTTCTGTAACTTTTCTGACTTCTACCAAAAATGTTTGCAATTGATCTTGAGAAAATCTGTATTGATCTTCCCAGTATCTGACTCTCATCTCTTTTTGATCGGTTTCATCAACCAATTGGGAGATGACTTGTTTTTGGTATTCAACTTTCTCTTCGAGGAGTTGTGTTTTGTGACCGAGCTGTTGCATGTCAAGGAGCATCCTCTTGTTCTTCTCCTTTTCTTCCTTTAGTTCTTTCTCCAACTCTCTTTTCGCCAATTTTCTGATGACCTCTTCAGATAGAACTATTCCTTCCTTCCGGTTATTTCTCCATTCATAATAAGCAGTGGGAGAAATAATAGGCCCCGACTTCAATATGAAAATTCTTTTCCACGCAACTGAAATACCCATTGCGAGCTTATTTGAATTTGGATCTTCGTGTGAAAATTCCAACTTACTCAGATTATGCGTCATGGGTATAAATTGCATGGACCCAAATTGTTTTCGTACTTGAGCTGGGGCATAACTTGTTCCTCCCCATATACCTAAGAGAGGAACCCACGGGCAATTGCCGCAATGGTAGACAACGCGGGTGGAGGTAGACCAGGGGGCTCTCCATTCAATTTGGAATTCGGTGATGTTCTTGAAATAATCAACCCATGCTTCCTTGCTGTCGTGATGAATGGTTTCACTTTTCAAAAAGGCTTCGATTGGGATGAAGTCCTTTGAAAAGCGATTTCCAAAATGTTGCTTCTCACAAGGAAGGTGGCTTTTGATCCAAATGTTGAGGAGATGTGAACATCCTATGAATTTGCCCCCTCTTTGGCGACAAAAGTTTAATGCCCTGATAGTTTCACATAATATTACTGAGGTCGGATTTATTTGAGCATTGCAGATTTGCTCAAATAGTGTAATGATGTCTCCTTCAATGAATCCGACAATTCTTGGGAAGACTACCAGGCCATATATCGCCAAGGCGAAAAGCTTGCGTCGTTGATTTTTCTGAGGGAGAACGTGACTTAATTGTTTTAAGTCGATCCAACTGATAAATTTTCTAGATCCTTTTGTTGCAAACTTGGTTTGAAGACTGGAAGCTGGCATATCCAATAATTTTGCTAGGGCTCGATGAGGCTCCGTTCTTCTATCATGTTGATAAGTCTCGATTGGATAGTCGGAGGACCAACCCAAGAGGCTGTTGTATTCTTCAATGGTTGGAACTAGATCCATCTTATCGAAAGAAAAGCATCGATAAAATAGATCCCAAAATTGTATTAGAGCCCGGACAAGTGATGCATCAACGGTAACCTTTAGTAGGCAAGTGATGTGACCATATTTTGCCGTAAAAGCTTCCCGATCAGCAGAATTCCAACTATTCCAGACTTGCAATAATTCCGTGGTGTCGTTCTGATTTATCCGGACCGATACCTGGTCCTTAAGCTGTACGTGAGAATGGGATGTCAGAGCATCTCCGTGAAGCTTTTGAGCCGTTTCGGAATATTCCATAGCTTCAGGCTGAGTTTCGATTACCGTGTCATTCCATGATCCAGTAACAGCCGTGGGAAGATAATCGAGAATATCCATGATAATAGTTCTTTCACCAAATACTTATCTTTAATGATGAAATGTATATGCCGGAAAAATAAGGAAAAATAGAGTTAGTAAAAAAAAAATAACACATAGGATCATACAAACATATAGATAAAACAAAACCTATGGAAATGGGAACCGAGGTATGGGAAATTCTTAATGGCTGGTTCTAAGGTAGAGTAAGGAATTCTATATGCAGAAGGTGGTTTATCAAAAAGGCAAGGGATAGTTCCCGAATCCCGTCACTGAATCATAGTGACGGCCCGATTCCTTACCCTCTAGGGTTTATGTAAGGAATGGATTAATTCGAGTCGTAGCTTTTCGTGGGCCCATGCAGAGACTAACCGTCTCAGAAGGCAATACACTACTTTGCTACTTTGAAACCGGTGAAGGCTTGGAGACCGTGGCCTCACAAGGACAGCAACACCAATTCCGCTTAGAAAGAATCGTGTTTGATTTAAGGAAGCTCGGGTATAGAGCTTCATTTTGTGAATGCATTATGCATGTTTACTTAAGTAAATATAATATATAAATCCACATAATAGTAAAGCAAAGTAAATAAAAACAAATCAACTTTAGGCTCGACTCACTAACGTCGACTCCCCAGTGGAGTCGCCAAGCTGTGGCAACGTGCGGGTATTTTTCGGGAGTCGCCACCAATCGGTTTTCGCTTAGGTCGATTGGATACCTTAAAATATGGTCTACGAGAGTTCGGGGATCGGGAGTACGGTTACGCTAAAACAATATTGTTATAGCGCCCAAAATTGGCACCTTAGTTGATTTTAATTTTATTTTACTTTGCTTTAAAAAAAATTCAGTTAATTTTCAAACTAAAAATTTTAACTGAATTAGTCGAAAATGTTGATTTTGGTAATTAATTCGGGTAAAATTTTATACTTCCGAACCATGGACTCTGCCGAGTCATTTGGACACGGAAGATTTTGATTCCGAACCATGGACTCTGCCGAGTCATTTGGACACGGAATTTGGTGAAATTTTAAATAATTTTATCCATATTGTAAAAATATGGATTTTTATCTTTTTATTTAATTTATATAGTTTTTTTTTTTAGAAAAAGGTTGATATTTCCAAACCGTAGATCCTGCCGGATCATCCGGATATGGAAATTAATTTAAAGTTAATTATTTAATTATTATTTTATGGAATTAATTATTAGTTTAACTTATAAGTCTTTTTTTATTAAATTTGTTAATGATTAAAAAATCTTTCTTTTTTTATATCTTATTATTCTTTTCTTTCTTTTCTTTTCTTTTCTTTATCTTTTTTATTTTTATCTTTCTCTTATCTTTCTTTTCTTTTTCTTATCTGATTTTTCTTGTTTAATGAAGGATATTTATTATTTAAAGAATTACTCAATTTATAAAAGAATTTAAAAAAATAATTAATTTTTTATTTAATAAGAAGTTAATTTAAAGGAATCAAAGAGTTTAAAAATAAAAATCTTTGATCATGGTACGGGGCGTTGTTACTCAGCCAGACCCTTTTCACCAGGTGAAACAGCTCAAAAGTGGGCACGAGACAGTTTCCAGCCAATATACCATGAGCTAAAAAATTCTTTTTTTGACTTAACAACATGGTTCAGATTTATTTTACATATATATTTTTTTATGGCTAATTTCTTTAAATGAAATGAGTTTAACCATAAAATAAAGAAAAATTAAATAACAATAAATAAAGTGGAGGTTTTCTTCTCTTTTTATTTTTTTATTATTTTTTTTTTGTTTTGAACATCCATTAAAAAAAAAAAAAAGAGATGCATAAATTAAATAACACGTGCAAATAGATAAAGGGAAAACACATAAAGTAAACAAAAGAATATCAAAAGATGATATATAAATAAATAAAGTGGGGCTTTTCGGCCATCCACTGTTTTTAAAATAATAATAAGAGGCATAACCTTCCATTATAACAATAATAATAATAATAATAATAATAATAATAATAATAATAATAATAATAATAATAATAATAATAATTATGTTTAATTATGCCTAAGCTTAATGTTAATTTCTAAACGAATTTATGCCTTTAATTTGCTGAACAAAACAAATCCATAAAAGGAAATAAATGCCAATAAACCAATGGCCATATTACAAATTAGAACAACATAGGATCTCAATCAGACAAATCAAATAAATGCAGGGGTAAAAATTAAAATTATGCTGAAATTATGGACTTTCATAACTGGGTCAATAACGAGCCGATTTGCGATCCGGGTTTCATTATTTGATTTTTAATTTTTTGCTTTTTGTTTGCTTTAAATAATATCAATTAATATCCAAACCATGGATTCTAACCGAATCATCTGGATATAGATTTTTGATTTACTAGTTCTAAATTCATTCTTGAATTTTCATTAAAATCTGCTCAGAATTAAATCTCGTAAATATGACCCCTTTTTTTTTTATACGTTATGTAAACATGAGTTTTAAATTTATGCTAACTATTAAAATTAAAATCAAATAAATAGGTAAAAATCTGACCTAACCTAAAATTGCAATTTTATGTAATATTGATCACAAACTAATTCATGATTCTCGAAATAATAAACCAACAACAAAAAAAAAAAAGAAATAAAAACATAAAACAATACTGTCAGTGATGAATATGCAAAACAGGAGAACATTAATGACTTAAATGAATAAAAACAAAGAGAATCAAGGGCTAAATGAGAATTTTACCCAAAAATTTAATTGAGTCAAGAAACAAACGCGAGTCGCGACTGGCGGGCCTTCTTCTCCGGCGTATAATCATTCTCGACAGTGAAGAATTTCCTGACATACTCGACGCTCTTGTTCTCGATCCTCTTGGCGATCGTTTGGTTGAGCAGCTTGAGAAGGTCCTTGATTTTGAGGTAGTTGGCGGTGCACGATTGGATTTTTGTTTTGCTATTTAATTTAATTTAATTTTTATTTTTATTTTTTTTAAATAATTTCAATTAATATCCAAGCCATGGATTCTAACCGAATCATCTGGACATGGATAGATGATCCATCTTAGGACGGATTTCTAATAAATTTAAATATTAATTAACCAATAATTTGATACAGATTAATATATTACAAAAATAAAAATTAAACTATTCTAAAATCCAATAAATATACATGAATATACATATCAAATCAAAATCCTATATTATTTTCCATGTCGATTCAATGATCAAATTTTAATGAAAGGGAAAGCCAATAATAACAAATAAAACAAAGAAAAGAACATACAATAAAAAGGCTGCTGTCAGTGACTAATCTGCAAGATAAAATATGTTAGTGACTTAAATGTAAGAAAATAAGAAGATGGAGGATTGAATAAGAATTTTACCAATAAAATTAAATTTTTGAAACTTCTGAAACCGAGATCGTTGTGCACAGTTTCTCTTCTCCGTTCATTCGCAAGCAACAGTGGAGGAAGGAAAAGCTCAGGTTTAAACGATGAGGATGGTGTCGAGGAGCGCAAGCGACGGCGGCCGACGTGGAGCTGGAACCGGCGAGGCGCGAAAGACGGCGAGCTAGAAAACACTCCCGGCTGATCCGGAACAGCGTGCCGAGTCGGGAGACGGCCTTGGATGGTGTCGGAACGGCGGGGAGCGATGGGCAGCTACCGGCGCGAGTGCAGGGGCGGTGCTGTCGCGGCGGAACACGAACGGGAGGGAAGGCGGTGGCGGCGTCGACTGGAGCGGAGGCACGCGGAAGCGTCGGGCAGCAGGGAGGCGGCGAAGGGAAGAGTTAAGGGCGGTGGCTGAGCAGAGAGAGAGAGAGAGAGAGAGTGAAGAAGAACTCTCTACGCGAAAGAGAGAGAGAAGCTCAGTGAGAGTCTGTTGGAGGGAGAGATGAGGGAGAAGCGAGAGAGATCGGCGGGAAGAAGAAGATGAAGAAGAAGAACGTGGGAGCAGAGAGGAGGGAGACAGAAGAAAAAAAAATTAAATAAAAAAAATCAAGAGAGGGGGAGAGATGTGCCTGAGATAAGGAGAGTGAGAGCCAAAGAGAGCTCGGGCTAGGAGAGAGAGAGAGAACCTAGAGGGAGAAGGAGAGCAGATGAGAGAGGGGAGAGCGTGAAGGAGAAGATGAAGAAGAAGAACGTGAAGGAGAGGAGATGAGAGAGAGAGAGCGTGAGAGAAGGAGAGAGAAAACCGAGAGGGAGAAGGAGAGCAGATGAGAGAGGGAGAGCGTGAGAGAAGGTGAAGAAGAAGAACGTGAAGGAGAGAAGATGAGAGAGAGAGAGCGTGAGAGAAGAAGAGAGAAACCGAGAGGGAGAAGGAGAGCAGATCAAACCGGCGGCGCTGGTGACAAGGACGGAGAAGCCGTTGGGGTGGCTCGGGGTGGAGTAGTGCCGAACCTGCTTCTCCCAGGAGGCGCCGCCGAGCGAGGAGGTGAGGAAGGAAGTGGACAGAAAGGAGCGACGGTGGTGCGGCGGGCCATGATGAGAGTTGTCGGAGAGGGGCGGGTAGTTGAGAGTGAAGAAGAGGATGAGGACGAGGGCAATGAGGAGGGTGACGCGGAAGAGGGCTAGAGGGAGGCTGGCGCGGAGAGAAAAGGGAGAAGAGAGAGAGATATTTTTTTTAATTTTTTTTTATTATTTATTTTTTTTATTTTTACATTATATTTATTATTACACACACATATTTTTAATTAATTTGATTTGATTTGATTTGATTTATAATTAATTAATTAATTAATTTTTTTCATTAATTAATAATTATTTTTAACATACATTCTATAAAACAAAAATGCCCCTAAAATAATATATATTTTATTATTATTATTATTACTATTATTTATTTTTTTCTTTTAAGGTCGGACGAAATTGGGTGTCAACAATAACAAATATTTTTAAGAAAAAACACCACCTCCGGTGTCAATTTTATTAAGTAAAAAAAACCAAATGACACTCATAAATAATTAGAACGAGCATTATATTTTGAAATGACAAAAACGTTCCAAAAATTATGAAAAATAGAAACCTATGATTTGTGTGTAACACCATTATCAAATTAAATACAAACTATATGTATGATTGAAAAAAAAAAATAAATTTAAGTTTCGATATCAGATATTCGTCATTCGAATTTTTTCGGTCTTACTGCCAGAATACTGCAATGCCCCAATCTCGGTTGCACACACATACTTCCATCATCTCGGGTGTTAATCTTGATTGTTTCTTTGATATCACCCGTTTTTTTGCACTAAACGCTGTCTCAGATGATATGGTGGAGACTAGAACGGCAAGAATTCCTTGTGCCATTATCGAAAAGATCAAAAATTATATGAGATATTTCTAAATAAGTATGAAAAATTATTTCAAGCAATGTTGTTATGCCCGTTAATTTAACATATGGGTCAAGCAAAGAAACAACTTAAAATATGGGTATAATGTTTTTAAAATACTGAAGCCATGTAACTCGCATGGCTTCGACAGTCGGTTTTAACAACTCATCATCTTTAAACTGATGTAAAGCCTATGTAGTGTTCACTAAATGAAGCAAAATTTGATGAATAGTTAGGTAGTAAACACCAGAGAAAAATTTAGTAGCCTCGTAAAAAAACTTAAATAATTCACCAATTTTAGAAAAATTTCCCTAAACTTTAGCCATAAAAAATTCATAACTTATTTTTAAGTTCATGAAATACGTTAACAAATTTGCATATGGGTATGCATCTTGTAACATTAAATATGTGGAGTTCCAGCTAGATAATCAAATGTAAACCGTTTCCAAGAAAATTCTTTTTTATTTTCAAAATAAAACCTTTTGAATTCACGACATACAACGGGTCTTGATTTCAAAAATGCCAATGAGTTCCGAATAGGTACAATTTTATTTTGAAGAACTTCTAAATCTTTTTGCACACAAGAGTTCAAAATATGGCACATGCATCTAACGTAAAAGAATGCACAGTTAAGAAGTGGTTTCAATGCTTAACTCAAAAGGCGAGAGGCAACTTCATTGTTTGAAATATTATCAAATGAAATGCATAGGACTTTATTAGCACAAAAATAATCACGTAAAGTTTCTAAGATATAATTGAATATGTGATAACTAGTATGATCCATTTCAATGACCCTAAATGAAAAAATTTCTTTTTGCATAACCCAATCAGAATCAATCCAATGGGAAGTAACACAATAAAATAATTGGCCTACAGGTGATATTCACATATCAGAAGTGAATGTTACACAATGATCAATAGCAGAAAAATAGGCTTGCAAATTTGATTTTTTGGCTTCAAATAATCTAAATTTTTTCTTCTTAGCGGTTTTCCTGGACACTTTTTTAAATGCAGGATTTATTATGATTTTATCCAAGCTTCTAGGTGTACATCTTTAGCTTATGAGAAAAATTTTTGTAAGCATCATCCAATTTATCGTACCTTCTCTACAAGATTGTTGGTTAAAACAAAATATATATAGCTTGTCGGCGCCAGTTGTAGGCCCAAGTTGTGTTTTTCTTTCAAAACTAGGCGCGGCAATGGGGAGGATATTAGGATGTTGATTTCAGCGTTCTGATGCCGAAATTCTTTTTATGCACCAATTTTTTCCAGCAATATTTGCATTTCCCGTACCTCAACTCCCTTCGTGCATAAGCTCATAATGCTCTCAAACCCAAGCAATTAGTCTCAAGGATTTACCGTGTCCCTGGGTTTTTTCTACAGCAAATCCATGACTTGTCGGCGTCAGTTGTGTTAACGGATCCCAAGCCGCTATCGCATCCAATTTATCAATTTCATCATCCGATAATTGATCGTCGAGTCTCAAATTGTAATTCATTATATCGATTCCAACATCATCATCGTGCAACTCTTCGATTGAGATACCTTTATTGGCCGGCCGAGAACAACGACGGAACAAGTCTCGGAGGCCAGTGGTGTGAGAAGATGAAGTCTCCGTTGACTTGCCATTTCTTCTTGAAGCCATGAGTCACGAACTAATAGTGGTGATTAATGCAAAATTAAGAGGAGATTATGAAGATATTAGGAAGAGATTAGTAAGAACTTTGAAAAAGATTAAGAAAAAAGTTCTAATACTTGAGAGGATATAATAGAGGAAGAAGAGAAATTGAGTGTTGGTGTGAGGATAGAGTGGAAATGACATTGGTATTTATAGGGGAGGGCTAAAAATTATTTAGACAAAAAATTCTTTAAATTTTAGTTGTTGGAAGGGATGAAAATGAAATTTTTAAGGCTAAAATGGAGCAGAAAAACGTTGGATGGCTTTCTTTATAATTAAACCATTTAAAAAAAAATTTTCGAGGTTTCCGTTGCAAAATAACCGTTAGAGGCTCCAGGACCAGACTGGCTGGTCCTGGGCTTGGTTAGGTCATGGGGCGGGTTGGGGTTCGAGGTGAGTCAGGTCAGTGGGCAGGGCCAGTTCGATTTGCATATTCCTATCTTTTCAGACCCATATTCAGCTCATATTTGTTTTATTTTTTTACGGGCTGTGCCGGGACACGTTTGACTTTTAGGCCGGGTTGAGCCGGTCCATGTCCCACCTTTAGGTCAGAGTTGAATTTCAAATGTCCAACTCGTATGGCTTGCCATTACACCGAATTGTTGGGACTTTTAAAAAGGGGTAAAATTCACCATGGGTCACCTAGTTTATTTTTTTGTCCTATCCGGGTACCTTACCTTTATTTTGTCCTAGCGAGGTACCTTTGCTCCTATTGCGTATCCTGTTCAACTACTTTCCGTCAAATTGGTCGTTAAATTGGATGGAAAATGATGATGTGGCATTAAATAATACTAAAATAAACTTAAAATGACGACTTCAGTCCTCAAACTATTTCAATTACTAATTCTAACCCTTAAAATTTATTTTCTTGATTTTCGTGTATTGTTCATATGATGAACACAAACACACAAAACCCACATGGATCTGAATCCTTGCCTGTTTTGAATGTTCTTGTTGTTTCGATGTTACTGGATTTTTGTTGAGAACATGGATACACCGAAACAACTTTGTTTTTGAGAAAAAGAAGATCTGGTTGAGTTTTTGAAACTAACTAAAATTGCTCGATTTGATCCCGAGACTCCCCGGCCACCACCGTCCGTGAAAGTCACCGATGGATGGCTCGGTTTCGTAGCATCAAGGCCGAAGGTTAATAGCCCCATGGTTTGGAGGCTTGATTTCGCTTCAACTGGTTTGAATTTTGATTCGTTTCGAATGTGGGTTCATGAAAAGGTTTAAGAACCCTAACACTTATTTTTGAAATTAAGTGTTATGTGTGCGAAATTGATCAAAAAGAATTGTTCCATTGTGATAATCGACCTCTAGGGAACAAAACCCATATATTTTTGTTGCCGTTTGACAGCGATAGCGTCGCCGGAAAAGTCGCGACTTTCGTAGCTTGTTGAGCAGCCTGTGGACGAGAGCCAGCGCCTTTAACGCGATGATCCAGTCCCGCGTCTTGCTCAGCCGCTTGGAAATGGAAGCACCAGCACAAGTGCCGGAGAGGGGGAGAGTTCGTTGCGAATCGCCTGTAGTCGAGTCGTCGTTCTCAGCATCGAATCCCTGGCAATAATGTAAATTCTGGGCCCGATAGCGGCGAGGCTCGGCGAGTTCAGTGGTGGAGGAAACGAGGAGGATGATGAGGGCAATTCGGCGAGGAGTAAGAGACCGAGAGAAACCAGGTTGAGTTGGCGCCAGCGAGGAGTTCAGCAGCGTCGTATGGCGGCTGGAATGGAAGAATGGTCTGGAATTGTTGGCTTAGGAGTAGCTCTGGAATTGTTCGATTAAACAATTGTACAATTGTTTCTGTGATTTTTGGACAATTACTGCGGAGGACGGGGAGGACGACGTAGAGGTCGAGGGCGGCTGGGATGGTGGGCGACAGAGGAAGAGGTTGACGGTGGCTAAAATGATTTTGGTGGAAGTTTAAAGGTTAGAATTAGTTATTAGAAAAGTTTAGGGTCCAAAGTTATTATTTTACGTTTATTGTAGCATTAATTAATGCCATGTCATCAATTTCCGTGAGACTTAACGATGGAATCAACGGAAAGTACCCAGATAGGACACGCGATAAGAGGTAAGATACCTCGCTAGGACAAAATAAAGGTAAGGTACCCGGATAGGACAAAAAAATAAGCTAGGTGACCCATGGTGAATTTTACCCTTTTAAAAAGAGTACTTGAAAGAAAAGTTGCCAACTATATGAGACATATGGTGTGAATGTATATTTTTTTATTGCATTTTATTCTTTTATTGTGCATAATAGGTGATTGCATGGCTTTGAATTTCGTATCATACTAGTCGGTACATTCAGTACGTACTGGAACTGTTGTGGAAACGGTACAGGAGATTGGAGACAAAAGATGTCCTCTATATTAAGTGTATTGGCTGTCTTGGTACTTGCCAAATATATTTTTTTATTTATTTTTTCAGTTTTTGGTATTTTTAGGTAAAAATAATATTATAAGTATGTATAATTTATTAATTTTATAACAAATATTTAATGATATTTGAAAAAATTGTACTTTTTTTTTCAATACATTAAAGATCTATGGTTTTATTATATATATATATATATATATATATATATGTATATAATGTGTTATATATATGTGTTGATATCTTATATTTATATCAATCTCTTAATTTATATATGTATATATGCCTAAATTATTTAAAATTAATATGTTTAAGACACTATTATATGGTACCAATACTATAACGTACCATTTTTAAAAGAATACACTATCTAGTACCAAATTTAAAATCTGGATAATTGTATAATTTTTTTCAGCAATCTAATTTATGCACTATTTCGTCCCAAGCTTATATGTATTGTCATTAATACCTCATCTTTTGCCCCTCCATCCTATTATACCACTACTGTAACCAAATCATGACTTTACTATTCTCAGTTGCAACATCATATTTTACTTTTTATTTTTTTCCCCTTTTGGGTTCAAAACAGTTAATAATAGAATTCAGTTCTCTATCTCCTTGTTTTTTTTTTGTTTAAAATCAGAAGCACGATGCAAGGAGATCAAGGAACTAAAAATAACTAATCATTTGCTGTTGGTTGAATTTTTTTTTTACTTTCGTACATCGTTTTAGGCAGATAAATATGAAAACTTTAGTGGCTCTCATTTCATAATAGGTAAATTATTACTTTCTCATTCTCGATCAAAATGTTTGTCCTTTTTTTTTGTACTTTAAATTGTTTTTCATTTTTTCTAATTATGATTTTTTCATATATATTATTCTTATTGTCTAAAATTTTTGAATGCTCATAATTATAATTACGCTAGTTACTAAAAGGTGAAATAGATGAATATGTCTAAAATATTTATGTTTTACAACATCAATAATATTACAAAAAAAGCAAAAGTGATAAATATTTTATGACAAGACGATTATCATTTTTACAGGCATTTGCTTATCGGGGTTCTTTGGACCAGTCCTACTGTACCCATGTACTTGTAAGGAATCCAAAAAAGCATAGGGATATCAGAAGGTTCAAAAGGCTTGCGTATTGCGGCAGTTATATAATGTTATAATATTAAGTAAAATATTAATGAAGAAAAGTAATAAAAATAGTTTGGGTACTCAAAGAGAAAATATAAAAATTTTATGTATTAAAAGTTTAATAATTAATTTAGGAAAAGTTAAGGAAAAAAAAAGCTCTATTTCACTAAAAAAAATTATGGTGACTAATGTTTTAGTTTAGAAAATAACACACCATAAAAATAAAAAAAAGAACCAAGAGATCAAATAAAAGTGCTATAATTAAGTAATTACTAAGTTTAGAGTAAAAAATGTTAAGTGGATCAAACTCAGGGTCTAATATGGGAAACAAAAACAATACATGGACGGGAAATGCGTTTTACCAAAAAGAATTGTAAAACAAAATGAAAGTGGGAGAATAGCAAGACAGATCCTCAAAAAGCTATTGTCTTTTGAAAAGTTAACCAGACTTCTAAAAGAGGCAATCACATAAAAAAAATCAAGTGAGAAGAGTGGGCCACAGTCCAGCCCAAAACCAAGGGGCAAAAATGGAAAGATACTGTAGTTTATTGTTCATTTGAACGGTAACCCGAAACGGGTTTTAGTATAAAGATAAAAGAAAAGAAAGTGAAAAAAAAACTGACTATAGTAGAATAAACCAAAACCAGGTTAAAAATAAGCAAATTATAATTATTAGAGTTTCATTTTAGAAAACAATGATAAAGAAAATCAATAAAATAAAAGTTAGGATCAAGACAAAAAATATAAAAACTTTAGGTATTAAGGATTTAACAATTGACTTAATGAAGATAAAAAAAATGGTTTAACTAAAAAAAAAAATTATGGTTACCAATGTCTTACTTTAGAAGATAATATATAAAAAACAACAAAAAGAAAAGCTTGGGGGCCAATATAGCAAATAGAACATCTAATTAAATAGTAGTTAGTATAAAATTTGGGGATTATAATATAACACGGAGGTAACTAACGTCTATAAAAGGAAAAATTAGAAAGTTAGGAACTGAAACCGCGTTTTAACTGAAAGAACGTGAGACAGACTAAAATAAAAAAAATTGCAACCTAGGCCCCTAGGAAAGCAAGCATCTTGCAAAATGATATAAAACTCAAAAAAGAACCAATTGTATCCTAAAAGAGCAAACAAAAAAAAAAAAAAGACGCAAAACCATGACCCAAAACCAACTAGGTTTAACTAATTCATAACAATGACACTATTCATTCAACAGTGACCATTGTTGACCTTAAAAATTGGTTTAACTAAAAATAAATAAATTATGATTACCAATGTCTTATTTTAGAAGGTAATACATAAAAAAAAATAATAATAATGCTTGGGGGTCAAGAGAGCAAATAAAAGATATAATTAAATAGTTAGTATAAAATTTGGGGACTATAATGTAACACGGAGGTAACTAGCATCTAGAAAAGAAAAAATTAGAAAGTTAGGGATTGAAACCGCATTTTAACCAAAAGAAACGTGAGATAGACTAAAATTGGGAAAATTAAAACCTAGGCCCCCAGGAAGGCAAGTGCCTTGCGAAATGAGATAAAACTAAAAAAAGAACCAATTGCATCCTAGAAAACAAAAAAAAAAAAAAAATGCAGAACCACTGCTCAAAACCAACTGGGCTTAACTAACCCATAACAATATCACTATTCATCTAACAGTGACCATTGTTAATCTTTAGAAGTTAATAGTAATTTACCATCTATTTGAATACAATTAATATATAAGGAAATGTGAAAGGATGAGTTATTTTCCCCTAAATTTGGGTGACGAAAGAAACTTATAAAAGGGGAAAGTAGAGGGATACTAACTCTAAATTAATATTTATTATATAAAGAACTAACATCACATCGTTAAGTCTAAACTGATTACTATATGGACGTGAACATTTAATTAGAAACCCCTATATTTGTTTCTCTTAAAACAAAAACCATATTTCTGATCGTCGAACGAATTTCTTCATCTCATTAAATCATCGACAAGCCACAAACTCTGGTTCTTCTACAGTGATTAAGAGCGAAAATAGAAGTGCCAGTAATCATCGGTCTTTTTACCTTCAACTGCAAAAGCTTTTCTTGGAGAGGGTAATTGTTTTACTTTGAACAGTTACAGATAAAAACATGGATGGAAAGAATAGTTTAGTATGTAGATTGAAGTGATTCTAGAGGAAAAAAAAAAAACAAGAAAGATCGAACTTAATTCTAACAAAGAAATGAAAAAACATGGTTCTAACAGAGGAGAATATGAACTTGAAGTAGAGGAGGATCATCTAGTTATGCGCTGTAATTTCTCTTCCCTAATAAATTTCCCTTGAATGGAAGGGCAAGCATCAAGAATTACGTGGCAATTGAGAATTTAGGTCGACCGCCATTTTTATTCGTCTGAAAGGCATAAGTAAGATGAAAGTGATAAGTGTAGGATTTCTGTTATCTACCAATTTTAACGTTAATAAATCACGGAAAGAAATGCTTCAGTTACAATTAGGAGTTAAGTTAGCACAAGTTACAGAAGTAAATTGCTCGTGGAAAAAAACATATTGCACTGACTGTGTATAGGATATTAATCCAATAACTCTCCCCCTTCTATTTCCTTCTATCCAAACAAGTTAGCCGCACTAATTTTACCCCCTTTCCATTCCTTCCACTCAATTCAAACAGATATGGTTCATCACAATTTTTCACATATGGTTTAGTATATTTTTCGTCTCGTACCTTAAATTTGAAAACCTACTCTTTAACTCTATTGTTTTTTAACTATTTCACATTAAAATTTTAATTTTTTTATTTAAATTATTCAGTAAGCGTTTAAATAATCTTTTTTGCTATTAATAAGTAATCTAACTTATTATTTTTTATAAGTACAAAACAATTTTTTTTCTACATTATAGATGAAAGAGTAGAGAGATAAGAATACATTTCTAAATATCAAGAATAAAACTACATATATTAACTTTACAATTTATGAGCCTCAAGAGTAGAGCTCGGTGAATATCAGTAGATTCAACTTCAGAATATTACAACAATTATAAGGTACAAAAGTAAGTGATATTCATTTTTTTTTATGAAAGTTTTTTTCCATTAATTGTAGGCCATATAATATTTACTAATAAGATACAAACGTTGAACTTCACATAGACAATAGGCCCAATTCATGCCGCTTATAGCATTTTTGTGATATCATATTACACAAAAAAATGAAGAGAACACATGGGTATACTTGATATTTAAACCTATGAATTGACAGAAAAAAAAAACCATAAAAACTAAGAGACACAAACCTAGCATGCTTGAACTAATACATAAACCTAGTGTAATGCTTGAACTAACAAACGTTAACTGTCGATTCATTAAGAGAGAGTAGATTGGCCGACTCTATCGAATGAAACTCCCTACTGTCGCCTTTTTAATTCGCAACTTCTTTATCTTATCTATCAAGAAAAAAAAAATTTGAATCTGAAAAAAGTAATGAATAAACCCCACTAATGATGTTGATTTTTAGAAAAAATAATATAAGAATTTATGTGATGCCCAAATCCAATTGAAAAATTAGCCAGATCTGGCCAATTAAACCAAGGTTGAATTTGCAACTTCTTTATCTTATCTATCAAGAAAATAAATTTTGAATCTGAAAAAAGTAATGAATAAACCCCACTAATGATGTTGATTTTTAGAAAAAATAATATAAGAATTTATGTGATGCCCAAATCCAATTGAAAAATTACCCAGATCTGGCCAATTAAACCAAAGTTGAATTTGCAACTTCTTTATCTTATCTATCAAGAAAAAAAATTTTAAATCTGAAAAAAGTAATGAATAAACCCCACTAATGATGTTGATTTTTAGAAAAAAATAATATAAGAATTTATGTGATGCCCAAATCTAATTGAAAAATTACCCAGATTTGGCCAATTAAACCAAAGTTGAAGGAACTTTTTAAGCAGAAAGGTGGCCGCAGCTAGGGTTAGTTGGCAAGTAAGTGATATTCTTTATGTGACTGGAATTTGCAGTAGGGTCATGTGATGTGACCTTCTAGTCGATGAAGTGTGTTGTCATTCTGTACGTCAACCAACTTTCTTTTTCAAGATTACTGCGTTAATTTTTCTAATTAATCATAACTGCACAAACACTACATTTAAAGGAATTATAAATTTGGATGCTACTGGGGGTTGGGGTTGGACGAATGCCTTTAATTTTGCCGGTATTGAAGGTTGGATGTGATGCGTCGGGTGCTTTGAAGTCTGGAGTTTCAGGTATTAAAGGATTACAGGAAAGCTAAAAGGACAAGGCGAACTGTGGCAACGTGTGGTTTTCTGGAGTCGCCACCAATCGGTTTCACCTAGGTCGATTGGACACCTTAAAATTGGTCTGCGAGAGTTCGGGGATCGGGAGTACGGTTACGCTAAAACAATATTGTTATAGCGCCCAAAATTGGCACCTTAGTTGATTTTAATTTTGTTTTACTTTGCTTTTAAAAATTTTCAGTTAATTTTCGAAATTAGAAATTTTAACTGAATTATGGGAAAATGTGGATTTTAAAGTTAATTTGGATAGAATTTTATACTTCCGAACCATGGACTCTGCCGAGTCATTTGGACACGGAAGATTTTGATTCCGAGCCATGGACTCTGCCGAGTCATTTGGACACGGAATTTGGTGAAATTTTAAACAATTTTATTCATATTGTAAAAATATGGATTTTTATCTTTTAATTTAATTTATTTATTTTAAAAGTTAATATTTTCCAAACCGTAGATCCTGCCGGATCATCCGGATATGGAATTTAATATCCAAGCCATGGATTCTAACCGAATCATCTGGACATGGATATGATCCGTCTTAGGATTTCGTCATTTAATTTTATTTTATTTTTTAATAATTTCAGTTAATATCCAAGCCATGGATTCTAACCGAATTATCTGGACATGGATTTTATGATCCGTCTTAAGACGGATTTCTAATAATTTGATACACATTTAATGCATTACAACAATTAAAATTAAACTATTCTAAAAAAATAAATAAATAAATATCCTAAATTACATCTTTAAGTGAATTTAAGGATTAAATCTAATACATGGTTAAATAATCAAAGAAAAAAAGAAAACAAAAAGAGAACAAAGAAATAAATCTGCTGTCAGGGACTAATCTGCAACAAAAAGAAATAGTTAGTGGCTCATAGGAATAAAATAGAAAGTTGGATAACTAAGATGAAGTTATACCCAAAAGGAGCTGATTAATTGGGTGTCATTACTAAGCATTCAGAAAATAGGATTAGCAGACTATATCAAAATGCATAAGTAGATCTACAATATATACATTACACCAATAAGACCATAGTATCAGAACTGAAGTGGGAGATAAACCTTCCAGTTGTATATCTGCTGCCCAGAATTTCAAATTGACCTATCTTCATTCACAAATCTATATAAAAAAAAACATCGAGTTATCCGAACCATTATATAAAACTATATATATACATAACTTAGGCACATACATAAATTCACAAATGCAATATCAAGTTGTGGTTGACAGCACATAAATTATAAAAAAATATGCAAGTTAGCCCATCAGACAAGACTTCAGGTAGAATCACAGATGAGTACTCTTCACTCCAGAAATTAGATAAAATCATCTATAAGTGCAAATGGAAGTCCATGAACCAGTACTGACACTAGACATCCATATGAATATTTATTAAATTCACCAATTCAAACATGCAACACACAAATTACTATAAATTTTGAAATCAAGGACTCATGTTAAACTTAAAGAATCAATTGTGAGACAAACTAGTCTCCACTTCAACGATTATATAAAATAAAAGAAACATCCAATTTGCGTTTTTGAAAAAGTAGAAATAGACTAGACACAAATAGCTATTAGAACAAGAAATGACATTCCTAGATACAGAGCATACAATTTATCATAGATTTTATAACAAGCAACAAAGACAAGGCTACTGGTACCTGTTCCATATTCAATGGAGTTCAGTAAAAATGCATATAAATTCATCCACAGCTCGAAATCCAATCCTATAAAATTTTGTGTAAACTAGACTCATAGGGATATTACCATAAAAATTGGTTTGTCCAACAACAAAACACATGATTTATGGTGAAATTTCAAAGTCCACGGATCAATAGAACTAACAGCAAACTCACGGGTTGAGGCACTTGTACCTTTTTACCTCTTTGTAATCTAGCTCGCATATCAGTCCATAGACAGCCGCGTAGGGCTGTAGACGGTGCATATTACTACACAAGTATGTATGTTTCACAGCAATATAATTAATTATTTTTTTATTATTCTGAATCACTCAAGTTTATAAGGACAGATATTTTTTTTATTTATATCAATGCTAATAGCACTCCAGTCGGGTGTTAAAACTATAAAAATAATTCCGATTAATGTAGGGGCCGAAACAAACTAAAGGACAAACAAAGGAAAGACAAACAATAAGCAAAAACTTGCTGTCCATGCTCAATCTGCAAAGAAAATAAAGTTAGTGACTTGATTAAAAAAAAATAAGAAGATGAGGGAATAAAGGGGAGTTATACCATTAAAATTAATTAATTTGAATTTTTGGCAACAGACAGCTTCGTTCTTCTTCTTCTCCGAAACGTCGACGGCTACGATAGGATGCAGCGGCATTCTCAGCAGTGCCAGGAGACCTAAACCCGTAATACGACCAGCCCATCTTCTTCCTTGTGGACGCATCGTCTCGAATCCATCTCCTTTGTACCACCCTTCTCTTTCCTCGTTCTCCTTCCAAGTCTCCTAAGCATCGAACCCCGGCGGGAGGAATTCGAGGAACGCCGCGAAGGGAAGATCGTGATTTTCTTAAGATCGTTTCCTTGGGAGACCAGATAGCCAACCTGAGAAGCGAAGTACTGCTCCGGGCTTCTTACCGCGATCTTATTATTCCGGCAGAAAGGAAGCCAGTGACGGCCGAACTCAGCAACCTCCACAAAAGCAAAAAGAGTCAACACCGACCCTCCATCGTCCGACACGTACACCGACACCTTATCCGCCTGATAATCGTAAGCCATCAGTGACAGGGCTGTACTCACAACGCTCGCCGGCGGCTCCTTGTGCGGATCCGCCGTGCATATGAACACGTCCAGCGCCGGGAAATTCTCTTCTCCGATTACCTGGCCCAAGTTCACGGGGAACTCTTTCCGGTGGATCGGGTTGAAGCGGAAGGGCTGGGCAGTTATCCACATGAATGCGAGAACGAGGTCGGAGAGGAACATCAGGAAAGAGAAAGCGAAAGGAATGGAATAGCTATCCGACTTCGATCGGCCCACAAGATTTCTTGCGTGACGGTAGAATAGGGCGATTAGGGCCAAGCTGTAAACTCCTGCAAAGGCGCGGTTTATGGATGACCGGCATCGACATGGCTCCGCCGTGTGCAAAGGTGGATCGGCCTCCATTCTCCTTGGTTCTGCTTTTTTTTTTTTTCTTTTCTTCTGCTATATGTAGAGTAGCGAGACAAGAGACCTAAAGAAGACGACGGTGGAGTTAGGCGAAGAAAGTAGGCGAGAAAAAGAAGTGAGCGGACGGTTTGAGGAGAGAGAAAGGGGAAGAAAATTTTCTCTTGTTGAGAAAGAAGAGAGAGATCAGAGAGAAGAGGCTGGTGCGTGAGAGAGGGGAGATACAGGGGAAGGAGAAACTGAAGAAGAGGCAGAAAACGAGGAGGAACAGAGGAAGCGTTGTTTTGCGTTCTTTGGTTTTGGAGTTGAGAGAAGGTAGTTGAGCTCGTGTCTTGAGAGAAGGTTCCCAGCTGGTTTTCGAGGAGAGAGAGAGTCTTAGAGAGAGTCTGGGGCCATGGGAGCCAGAGTAGAGCCTCCAGGGATAAGAAGGATTAGAGGCGGCTGGGGGAGAGAGATAGGATAATAATTCGTCAATAATTGAGAGGTCATAGAAGCGTGATTGAAGGGGGGAGAAAAAGTCCTCGAGCAGATAAGCTGGTTGATTTTTTTTGTTTTGTTTTGGGGGAGGCCGAGCCATAAGGAAAAATGCGTATCTGGGAGGAGAATTTTTTAGTTTTAGTTTTAATTAATAACTAATTAATTAATTAATACTAGAATTTTTTATACACATATATAGATTAATTGATTTTATACACAGATATAGATAAAAGAAAATTAATTAATTGATTCCGATTGCCTGCCATCTTCGTCTATCCCACTCTCAACACCATTTTAAAGCTAATCCTACAAAATAAAATGTCTCCCACAACCTAAAGTTTTTTTTTTTTTTTTTAATAATAATAATAATTAATTAAAAAAAAAAAAACGGGTCGGACGAAATTGGGTATCAACAGCTGCCCCCCTTTGCATGCTTCATGGGACATGATGTATGCAAAGTCGTTACCAAATTTCGTCCGGCTTAACTAGGCATTAAGAATCTTCTCGCCTCCTAAACCATGAGGTTAAGGAATCTTTCTTAGAGCCTCTGTGATAGGAACTCTCCTATCATTAAAGGGAAAATTTGATAATTTTGAAGTTAAGGGTCCTACCTTAGAACCTTAACGATAGGAAATTTCCTATCGTTGTAAGATGGACAAATTGATTGATTGTTTAAGGTTTAAGGAAAGCTCCTTAGAACCTTAACGATAGGAAATGTTCTATCGTTGTAAGATGGACTGAATGAATGATTGTTTGTTTGAGGTTTAAGGAAAGGTCCTTAGAACCTCTAACGATAGGAAAGGTTCTATCGTTGTAAGATGGACTGAATGATTGATTGTTTGTTTGAGGTTTAAGGAAAGGTCCTTAGAACCTCTAATGATAGGAAAGGTTCTATCGTTGTAAGATGGACTGAATGATTGATTGTTTGTTTGAGGTTTAAGGAAAGGTCCTTAGAACCTCTAACGATAGGAAAGGTTCTATCGTTGTAAGATGGACTGAATGATTGATTGTTTGTTTGAGGTTTAAGGAAAGGTCCTTAGAACCTCTAACGATAGGAAATGTTCTATCGTTGTAAGATGGACTGAATGATTGATTGTTTGTTTGAGGTTTAAGGAAAGGTCCTTAGAACCTCTAACGATAGGAAAGGTTCTATCGTTGTAAGATGGACTGAATGATTGATTGTTTGTTTGAGGTTTAAGGAAAGGTCCTTAGAACCTCTAACGATAGGAAAGGTTCTATCGTTGTAAGATGGACTGAATGATTGATTGTTTTTTTGAGGTTTAAGGAAAGGTCCTTAGAACCTCTAACGATAGGAAATGTTCTATCATTGTAAGATGGACTGAATGATTGATTGTTTGTTTGAGGTTTAAGGAAAGGTCCTTAGAACCTCTAACGATAGGAAAGGTTCTATCGTTGTAAGATGGACTGAATGATTGATTGTTTGTTTGAGGTTTAAGGAAAGGTCCTTAGAACCTCTAACGATAGGAAAGGTTCTATCGTTGTAAGATGGACTGAATGATTGATTGTTTGTTTGAGGTTTAAGGAAAGGTCCTTAGAACCTCTAACGATAGGAAAGGTTCTATCGTTGTAAGATGGACTGAATGATTGATTGTTTGTTTGAGGTTTAAGGAAAGGTCCTTAGAACCTCTAACGATAGGAAAGGTTCTATCGTTGTAAGATGGACTGAATGATTGATTGTTTTTTTGAGGTTTAAGGAAAGGTCCTTAGAACCTCTAACGATAGGAAAGGTTCTATCGTTGTAAGATGGACTGAATGATTGATTGTTTTTTTGAGGTTTAAGGAAAGGTCCTTAGAACCTCTAACGATAGGAAAGGTTCTATCGTTGTAAGATGGACTGAATGATTGATTGTTTGTTTGAGGTTAAGGAAAGGTCCTTAGAACCTCTAACGATAGGAAAGGTTCTATCGTTGTAAGATGGACTGAATGATTGATTGTTTGTTTGAGGTTTAAGGAAAGGTCCTTAGAACCTCTAACGATAGGAAATGTTCTATCGTCGTAAGATGGACTGAATGATTGATTGTTTGTTTGAGGTTTAAGGAAAGGTCCTTAGAACCTCTAACGATAGGAAAGGTTCTATCGTTGTAAGATGGACTGAATGATTGATTGTTTGTTTGAGGTTTAAGGAAAGGTCCTTAGAACCTCTAACGATAGGAAAGGTTCTATCGTTGTAAGATGGACTGAATGATTGATTGTTTGTTTGAGGTTTAAGGAAAGGTCCTTAGAACCTCTAACGATAGGAAAGGTTCTATCGTCGTAAGATGGACTGAATGATTGATTGTTTGTTTGAGGTTAAGGAAAGGTCCTTAGAACCTCTAACGATAGGAAAGGTTCTATCGTTGTAAGATGGACTGAATGATTGATTGTTTGAGGTTAAGGAACTCTCCTTAGAACCTCAACGATAGGAACTCTCCTATCGTTGCAAGTTTGAGGTTAAGGGCCCTACCTTAGAACCTCTACGATAAGAACTCTCTTATCGTTTAAGAAAAATTGATGATTGATTGTTTGAGGTTTAGGAACTCTCATTAGAACCTCGACAATAGGAACTCTCCTATCGTTGCAAGTTTGAGGTTAAGGGCCCTACCTTAGAACCTCTGCGATAAGAACTCTCTTATCGTTTGAAGAAAAATTGATGATTGAGGTTAAGGGTCCTACCTTAGAACCTCGATGATAGGAACTCTCCTATCGTTTGAAGGAAAATTGATGATTTTGAGGTTAAGGGTCCTACCTTAGAACCTCGATGATAGGAACTCTCCTATCGTTTGGAGGAAAATTGATGATTTTGAGGTTAAGGGTCCTACCTTAGAACCTCGACGATAGGAACTCTCCTATCGTTTGAAGGAAAATTGATTGTTTTGAGGTTAAGGGTCCTACCTTAGAACCTCGACGATAGGAACTCTCCTATCGTTTGAAGGAAAATTGATTGTTTTGATTGATCTCGAGGCAAAGGTTCCATCCTTAAAACCTCGGATTGATTGATTGATTTCGAGGCAAAGGTTCCATCCTTAAAACCCCGAATTGATTGATTAATGTCGAGGCAAAGGTTCCATCCTTAAAACCTCGGATTGATTGATTGATGTCGAGGCAAAGGTTCCATCCTTAAAACCTCGGATTGATAATTGATCTCGAGGCAAAGGTTCCATCCTTAAAACCTCGAATTGATAATTGATTGTTTTCGAGGCAAAGGTTCCATCCTTAAAACCTCGGATTGATAATTGATTGTTTTCGAGGCAAAGGTTCCATCCTTAAAACCTCGGATTGATTATTGATCTCGAGGCAAAGGTTCCGTCCTTAAAACCTCGGATTGATAATTGATCTCGAGGCAAAGGTTCCATCCTTAAAACCCCGGATTGATTGATTGATCTCGAGGCAAAGGTTCTATCCTTAAAACCTCGGATTGATTAATTGATGTCGAGGCAAAGGTTCCATCCTTAAAACCTCGGATTGATAATTGATTGTTTTCGAGGCAAAGGTTCCATCCTTAAATCCTCGGATTGATAATTGATTGTTTTCGAGGCAAAGGTTCCATCCTTAAAACCTCGAATTGATTGATTGATGTCGAGGCTAAGGTTCCGTCCTTAAAACCTCGGATTGATAATTGATCTCGAGGCAAAGGTTCCATCCTTAAAACCCCGGATTGATTGATTGATCTCGAGGCAAAGGTTCTATCCTTAAAACCTCGGATTGATTAATTGATGTCGAGGCAAAGGTTCCATCCTTAAAACCTCGGATTGATAATTGATTGTTTTCGAGGCAAAGGTTCCATCCTTAAATCCTCGGATAATGAAAATTGATTATTTTCGAAGCAAAGGTTCCATCCTTAAAACCCCGATGATGAAAATTGATTATTTTTGAGGCAAAGGTTCCATCCTTAAAACCCCGATGATGAAAATTGATTTTGAGGCTAAGGAGCTTTCCTTAGGACCTCGAGCGAAATTTATATAAAAGCAATTGAAATTGGAATAATTTTCTTCGAAAGTGTGAATTTTCATAATTGGCGAGCGCAAAGAATTAGGCTTCGATAAAACGAGTGAATCTTGATGATGACAATAACACTGACAAATTATGTAAATGGAGTGGCTGTTTGGAATCAATATTCAAGGTTCATCTAATATTTTCTTCAGTAAATATAGATTCCCTTGTGAGATATGTCATCCGAATAAGGTTAAAGCTTAACTACCCCAAAATGTTATGCCTAGTAGACCTAATAGGATGCGTCTCAAGAGTAATAAAAATTACTCTTTACTCAGCCATTCCAACCTAAAGGCATTGTCGCATGGTTTTAATATCAGCATGGACGAAACTATCTTATAAAAAGAAATTCCCTGAAAAGAAAAACTGAAACGCGAAAGAAAATGCTGATAATAAAACTAAAGGACAAGAAAAACGGATCAGATCGCTTCTTTCTTCCACAATACTTCAACAGGGTGAGTAGAGGACCATTATGGGAGTGAACTGGTCGGGAAAGACTGTCGTGTCCAGTCTATCTGAATCATTGCTGGATCTGGTTCAGGAACAAAAGCTTGTATTTTATCTAGCAATTCTTCAGCAGTTGTTGCGGATATTATGATTCGCCGTGCCACTCTTGATATGAAATTCTTCTGCATAGCATAATCCATAAAAGCTATCAGACCTGTAAAGAAATTGTTAACATTCAAAAGCCCAATGGGTTTCTTATGCAAATTAAGTTGGGCCATGGAAGCAATTTGAAAGACTTCTCCCAATGTGCCAAAACCACCTGGTAGAGCGATAAAAGCATCAACATTTAAAAGCATTTGTAATACACGCTCTTGCAAATTTTTAACCACTAATTCTTCTCCAATCGTGCCCCCAGAAATAAATTTCAGAGGTCCAGGGATAATACCCAGAACTTGACTTCCTCCTAGAGATGCTGCTGATGCTACACCTCCCATTAATCCGACACTACCTCCTCCATAAACTAAATGTATTTTTCGCTCAGCTAATACTCTTCCCAAATGGTTGGCTGCTTTTAAATACTCTTCATCTTTTCCAGGAAAAGCCCCAGAAAATACACAAATACTTCGGGATTTACGAGTTGGGGTTTTCTCCATTCCTATCCTTACCCTTGTGAGAAAAGAGGATATAGTTATAGAGATGAAGAGATAAGGCAATAATTTTATTTTCAAGAATGGATACATTATTGCCAGCTATTCACAGTAGTCACGAGTATGACTTTGGTCAGGTATGGGTACACTATCGTTAAAAGAGGAGGAAAATTTTCAAAATAGCTGCTAGCATGTACAGTAGTCACTACTGTAGCTTACGTTAGGAGTAGGTACGTGATTGTTGGAAGAGAAGGAAAATTTTAAAAAAGTGGCAGCTATATACAGTAATCATAACTGTATCTCATGTCAGGAGTGGGTACATTATTGGGAGGATAATTTCAAAAGCGACAGCTAGCATGTACAGTAATCGTGACTTTGGTTCACGTTAGGAGTGAATACATTATTACCAAAAGGGGAGGAAAATTTCAAAAGCGACAGCTAGCACGTACAGTAATCGTGACTTTGATCCTCGTCTTCCAATGGCTTTGCGTCCAGTAATGGCTTTAATGCTTTCTATGAATCGGTGATTTGCATCTCATCTAGCTTTCTCACAAACTGGCAAACAGGGTCGTTTAGAGTCAGATTCCCAAGACTGTAACGATCTCGTTCTTTTTGGAAAATTATCCATAATCCAACAACCTCAAATTGCACTATTCCGCAAGAATGCACTTCAAGAACCTCTCGAATATCTTCTAGAGATTCCTTACGCAAGCCATTCTTAATGAATCTTATTCTATCATTACGATTTCTGGTGATCATTCCTGGAGAACGACATTTATTGCCGCAAATCCACCATCCACAATTATGACAAACGCCTAGCCTCTTTGCTCTTCTTTTTTTGGCATAAGCACTTTTACCAAAGCCGGGCATACGGGGAAAGAACGCTTCTGGAACTTCACCAGCTGAACGAACCTTAGCTTCAATTAGCCACCGCACATTATCAGGAATGCCTTTGTGCATAAATACTCTGAATCGTTCACATCTAGCTTGATAAATCTTTTTAAGAACATTTATTGGGAAGGAAGGAAAATACTTTCGTAGGGCGGAAAGAGAAGACTCCATTGATGAAGGAGGCAAAGAAAGAAATTAGTGATTGTAGGAAACGAAAATAACTAACACATATTTATAGTGATGAAAGGGATAATGCGTTAATTACACTTACAGAAGCAAGTACATTATTGTCAAAAGAAAAGACAAATGACAGCTTATATGTACAGGAATCATGACCGTGGCTCTCATCTTCCACTGATTTATGTCCAGTAATGGCTTCAATGCCTTCTATAAGTCGGGGATTTGCTTCCCATCCAGTTTCCTTACAAACTGACAAACAGGGTCGTTTAAAATCACATTCCCAAGACTGTAACGGTTTCGTTCTTCATGAAAAATGCTCCATAAACCCAGAAGTTCACGTTGCACAGATCCACAAGAATGCGTCTCAAGAGTCAATTGGATATCATCCAATGAGTCCTTACTCAAGCCATTCTTGATGAACAGTATTTTATCTTCTCAATTATTGGAGATCATTCCTAAAGAACGACACCTAGTCTTACAAGTCCACCTACCACATTTATGGCAGACTTGTAATCTTTTCGCTCTTCTTTTTCTGGCATAAGAACTTTTGCCAACACCAGGCATGTGAGACACAAATGCCTCTGGGATTTCACCTGCCAGACGAACCTTAGCTTCAATTATCCACTGCACATTATCAGGGATTCCTTTGTGCATCAGAACTCTTAATCGTTCACAGCGAACTTGGTAGATCTTTTTGAGAATGTTCATTGGGAGAGAAGGAAAATATTTTCGTAAGACAGAAAGAGTAGGATCCATTTTCTAGAGGGAAGTAAAAGAAAGAAAGGGTGAAGGAATCAGTTATTATGGGCAACTGAGAAAACCGACTTGAGAGTCACGGAGTACCGTATCCGCCGTTTAACCGGAAAAGTGGATCCTACTTCATTTTGATGTGATAGATATTTTTTATATTCCATTGAGCTGACGTCGATCCAGTCCTCGATTATTGAATCCATTGTCCGCTTTTGACAAATTTTCAACGACAATATTTCTTGATGTCTGCCTTATCTTTGACTACAGCTATCTCTTATCTTGGATGCTGCTAAGCTGGCATCAATCTTGTCCTTCCAGGTGTAGCCACGATTATTGAATCAATTGCCAGGCTTTTGACAATATTGTCTACTTTATCCTTTTTTATATCTGCCTTATCCTTGGCTGTAGCTATCTCTTATCTTGGATACTACTAGCTGACGTCAATCCTGTCCTTCCAGGTGTAGTCTCGATTATTGAATCGATTGCCAGGCTTTTGACATATTGTCTACCTTATCCTTGAATTCCTGATGCGGCTTGGTCCCGCATATTAGCTGTGTATCCAGTGATAGATTGTTAAGAGCTGATGACATTGAGATATCAGCTTATATTGCTGTAACTGTGCTGTGAATGTGATTCCCGTTTGGTCCTTGTTATGTAAAGGCTATGTATGCATGATATGAAATGCATGAATGCAGAGCATGTGTAACTAATGGCTTTTTTTTTGTATGGATCTAGTTCTTTATGTCTTTGTTTTACTGGATCCTCTTTGTGATGGCCTTCTTGGACTATTATTGAATCTCTTTATGCTTTCCAGCTTTTGTTCGCTGCCTCAAAAGCCCAAATCTTTTCAAAATCCCCTTTCTTTGACTTGTTCTTGAATTTTTGGCCTCAATTTCTTTAAAGTTGGCCCGCCTCATAATTTATATCTCTTTCGGGTACTCATCCATTGTCATGGATTTGATACCATCAAAGGTTTTACTTTCAATGTCTGCTTTGCCCCTTTTCTTGTGACCGTGCCAACACTTACTTATCCCCATGTTATAATCTGAATGATTGCTCTTCCTTGAACTCATGTTTTGATCCATAAGACTTGCCCCCTTGTCTATTAAACTTCTTTGTTGGCAGTACTGCTCTTACGCTTTGTAGAGACTACTTTGCCCCCTTGAATATGGTGTTTATGTGGATAAAAGGTATCATCTCATCTTTGATTTAACAGAAGGTTGAGCATTTCTAGACCTTTGTGATGGTCCTTGATCATGAATTTTTCTTACAAGAACCACATCTTCTTAAAGAAAGTCTCAAGCTATCTCCTCACTTTTAAATCTACACACATTAATGAATAATGGTTTGGCCTTAAAGAAAAACTTTCATCAATTTGCAAAGCTTGACAAAGTAATTTACGGTCTTTGTTTTTAATTAAAATATCCTGCCACTCTTCCCTTTCCAACTCGAAGACATAAACTGTGCAAGGCAATAAGGTAGAAACATGATTCACAATAATAGCCTTTTAGCTGAATGAGGATGATATCGAGAGGTAATTGTTAGGCGTGAGGAAAATTAAGTTCGAATGTTTTTTTTTCTTTTGTTGTAGTCTTTTAGCTGAATGAAAATAATATTAAGAGGTAAATATTAGGTCTGAGTAAAGTTAAGTTTGAGTGGTGTGAAAGAATGGTCTTTTAATACTACTCGTGAGCAGTATTAAATAAGGTAGAAACAAGTTTCACAAAGATAGTCTTTTAGCTGAATGAGGATGATAAGTCTGAGGAAAGTTAAGTTTAAGTGGTTTGAAAGAAGGGTCTTTTAATACTACTCGTGAGCAAATTTGATTATAATGAAAAACTCAATAGTGATGACCTCAAACTTGCCACTCTTTCCAGAAAGTTAAACCTCATCTGTTGCCCCCCAACTATCGTGGTCATTATGTATGCTTGGCTTGAAAGTTGCTTTTGTCTTCTAGACCGCCTTTGCAGATTTTCAGTCTAGAATCCATAGCTCACTTTTTTTCTTTTTTTTTTCTTTTGCTCTAGTTTGAGCCCTTTTTCCTTTTTTTTTTGTTTTTTTGTTTTTTTTGTTTTTTTTTTGTTTCCCCCTTTTTTTTTTTGTGAGCTATGGTGATGACATACTTGATAACTCTCTTGAAGTGAGATGACTCAAGTGGCCTTGCTTGCTCGTGCTTGTTCTCAGTCCTTTTTGGTTTTGAATTTTCCCTTGTTGTCTTTTGATGGAAGGGATGAATTTCTCTTTTCGGAGTTTGTGTTGCAAAGAACTGAGATCATAGCCCTCTTGAAGTGAAATGATTCAAGTGGCCTTAGTTGCTTGTGTTTGCTCTCAGTTTCTTTTTTTTTTGTTTTGGATTTTCCCTTTAATGGCTTTTGATGGAAGGGATGAACTTCTTTCCTTTGTTGGAATTTGTGTTGCGGAAAACTGAGAATTTTTTTTTTTGTATTGAGCATTTGTGAGAATTGGGAGGCCACTGAAGTCATTTAATATGAGAGCTAACTTCTTTGGAAGCTAATCCCGGACTTCTTGCAAGGATGTTGATAACCACTATGAATTCTTTTTTTGAGAGTTGGGGTGCAACATATGAAATCCTTCTTACTAGATTTGACAGCACTTTCAAGATCGCCACTATTAAATCTCCCTTAACTTTTTATTTTCACCCACGAGTAGTATCGTTTTCAAAGTAAAGTGTGATAGCAATAATGGATAGTATAATGGAAAGGAGAGAGAGATGGATGTAAAAACGGAATTTTTGGTAAGAAGTGGTAGAATGTGTAGGTGTAATAATTGAATTTTTGGTAAAAAATGGTAGAATGTGTAGAAGTAATAATGGGATTGAAAAGTGGTAGAATGCACACGCAACATCTTTTTGTTAGAGAACAAAAAGAATTACCGGTTGTCGAAAAGTAAAGTGTGATGGCAATAATGGATAGTATAATGGCAAAGAGTGTAAAAATGGAAAGTAGTAAAATGCACACATTACATCTTTTTGTTGTACCAGAAAAAGAATAGCAGGTGTCCATTTAACAAAGACTACACCCTAGATTCTGGACTAAATCTAGGAGATTTTTACTATTAAATTACTTTTGCAAGCTTTCAAAGATACAAGTTTATTCAAAGGATTCCCTGTCAATCAAAAGTGTGTGCGGACTATTAGGTCAGATCTGACTTGGAGCCCTTCCAAAATTAATATAATTCTAGCTCAAAATCTTCACTTTCAATTATCAATCACATCATGGCCTAGCAACTTAGACTCGACCAACTGTTGGACCTTGAGTTTCAGCACCACAGACTTTTCAGTTACATTTGGGATTTGGGTCACACCAACTTGGAAGAGAAGGTCACTTGGCCTTTGCTACTATTGATATAGATGATAGCAGAATGCCTTCTTCAGCAAAGACTGTGATTAACTTTCCTTCAAAAATGAATTTCATTTTTTGGTGTAATGAGGAGGGAATTGCTCCGGCCATATTTTCTATCTTGGACTCTATATCTATGAGACGTCCTTCGGTTTGTTCTATCATTAGTCTTGTTTGGAGCCGAGTTCGATATCGGTGTTGAGGTCCAATTTTACCTTTTTAAAGTGAGATTCATTTTATTAGATTTTACATATATATGATTGATGCAATGGATGCATGCAATACATAATGAGATTATGTTTTTTTTTTATCAAAATTTATATGCACGTGATTGATGTAATGGAATACATGCAATGAGATTATTTTTATCAGATTTTATATGCATGTGATTGATGTAATGGATGTATGCAATGAGTGAGCTTGATTATCAACTATTGTGAAACTTCAAGACTTCTAGTTATTATTAAAAAGACCAAAAAGTTAGCATAATTTGATGCGTGATTTTGATGCATGAAGAATAATTGCACAGAACGGAAGTATAACAAAAGAAAAATAAGGTTATTAACAAGTTAAATAGTAATTAACAACTCATGAAGTATTATGGATAAACAAGTTAAAACCATACGAAGAAAAGTGTAGAGTAACAACACAGCATAACAAGGATATGCTTATGGCGTTGGTAAAATGGTAGAAATTCTATGGTCAGTTCTATGGTTAAGTGGGGAGTTCTATATGCATAAGGTGGTTTATAAAAAAAGCAAGGGATAGTTCCCGAATCCCGTCACTAAATCATAGTGACGGCCCGATTCCTTACCCTCTAGGGTTAATGTAAGGAATGGATTAATTCGAGTCATAGCTTTTCGTGGGCCCATGCAGAGACTAACCGTCTCAGGAGGCAATACACTACTTTGCTACTTTGAAACCGGTGAAGGCTTGGAGACCATGGCCTCACAAAGACAACAACACCAATTCCGCTTAGAAAGAATTGTGTTCGATTTGAGGAAGCTCGGGTATAGAGCTTCATATTGTAAATGCAATATGCATGTTTAGAATAAGTAAATATAACATATAAATCCACATAAAAATAAACAAAACATAACAAAATAAATCAACTTTTAGGCTTGACTCACTAACCAGGGTCCCCAGCGGAGTCGCCAAGCTGTGGCAACGTGTGGTTTTCTGGAGTCGCCACCAATCGGTTTCACCTAGGTCGATTGGACACCTTAAAATTGGTCTGCGAGAGTTCGGGGATCGGGAGTACGGTTACGCTAAAACAATATTGTTATAGCGCCCAAAATTGGCACCTTAGTTGATTTTAATTTTGTTTTACTTTGCTTTTAAAAATTTTCAGTTAATTTTCGAAATTAGAAATTTTAACTGAATTATGGGAAAATGTGGATTTTAAAGTTAATTTGGATAGAATTTTATACTTCCGAACCATGGACTCTGCCGAGTCATTTGGACACGGAAGATTTTGATTCCGAGCCATGGACTCTGCCGAGTCATTTGGACACGGAATTTGGTGAAATTTTAAACAATTTTATTCATATTGTAAAAATATGGATTTTTATCTTTTAATTTAATTTATTTATTTTAAAAGTTAATATTTTCCAAACCGTAGATCCTGCCGGATCATCCGGATATGGAATTTAATATCCAAGCCATGGATTCTAACCGAATCATCTGGACATGGATATGATCCGTCTTAGGATTTCGTCATTTAATTTTATTTTATTTTTTAATAATTTCAGTTAATATCCAAGCCATGGATTCTAACCGAATTATCTGGACATGGATTTTATGATCCGTCTTAAGACGGATTTCTAATAATTTGATACACATTTAATGCATTACAACAATTAAAATTAAACTATTCTAAAAAAATAAATAAATAAATATCCTAAATTACATCTTTAAGTGAATTTAAGGATTAAATCTAATACATGGTTAAATAATCAAAGAAAAAAAGAAAACAAAAAGAGAACAAAGAAATAAATCTGCTGTCAGGGACTAATCTGCAACAAAAAGAAATAGTTAGTGGCTCATAGGAATAAAATAGAAAGTTGGATAACTAAGATGAAGTTATACCCAAAAGGAGCTGATTAATTGGGTGTCATTACTAAGCATTCAGAAAATAGGATTAGCAGACTATATCAAAATGCATAAGTAGATCTACAATATATACATTACACCAATAAGACCATAGTATCAGAACTGAAGTGGGAGATAAACCTTCCAGTTGTATATCTGCTGCCCAGAATTTCAAATTGACCTATCTTCATTCACAAATCTATATAAAAAAAAACATCGAGTTATCCGAACCATTATATAAAACTATATATATACATAACTTAGGCACATACATAAATTCACAAATGCAATATCAAGTTGTGGTTGACAGCACATAAATTATAAAAAAATATGCAAGTTAGCCCATCAGACAAGACTTCAGGTAGAATCACAGATGAGTACTCTTCACTCCAGAAATTAGATAAAATCATCTATAAGTGCAAATGGAAGTCCATGAACCAGTACTGACACTAGACATCCATATGAATATTTATTAAATTCACCAATTCAAACATGCAACACACAAATTACTATAAATTTTGAAATCAAGGACTCATGTTAAACTTAAAGAATCAATTGTGAGACAAACTAGTCTCCACTTCAACGATTATATAAAATAAAAGAAACATCCAATTTGCGTTTTTGAAAAAAGTAGAAATAGACTAGACACAAATAGCTATTAGAACAAGAAATGACATTCCTAGATACAGAGCATACAATTTATCATAGATTTTATAACAAGCAACAAAGACAAGGCTACTGGTACCTGTTCCATATTCAATGGAGTTCAGTAAAAATGCATATAAATTCATCCACAGCTCGAAATCCAATCCTATAAAATTTTGTGTAAACTAGACTCATAGGGATATTACCATAAAAATTGGTTTGTCCAACAACAAAACACATGATTTATGGTGAAATTTCAAAGTCCACGGATCAATAGAACTAACAGCAAACTCACGGGTTGAGGCACTTGTACCTTTTTACCTCTTTGTAATCTAGCTCGCATATCAGTCCATAGACAGCCGCGTAGGGCTGTAGACGGTGCATATTACTACACAAGTATGTATGTTTCACAGCAATATAATTAATTATTTTTTTATTATTCTGAATCACTCAAGTTTATAAGGACAGATATTTTTTTTATTTATATCAATGCTAATAGCACTCCAGTCGGGTGTTAAAACTATAAAAATAATTCCGATTAATGTAGGGGCCGAAACAAACTAAAGGACAAACAAAGGAAAGACAAACAATAAGCAAAAACTTGCTGTCCATGCTCAATCTGCAAAGAAAATAAAGTTAGTGACTTGATTAAAAAAAAATAAGAAGATGAGGGAATAAAGGGGAGTTATACCATTAAAATTAATTAATTTGAATTTTTGGCAACAGACAGCTTCGTTCTTCTTCTTCTCCGAAACGTCGACGGCTACGATAGGATGCAGCGGCATTCTCAGCAGTGCCAGGAGACCTAAACCCGTAATACGACCAGCCCATCTTCTTCCTTGTGGACGCATCGTCTCGAATCCATCTCCTTTGTACCACCCTTCTCTTTCCTCGTTCTCCTTCCAAGTCTCCTAAGCATCGAACCCCGGCGGGAGGAATTCGAGGAACGCCGCGAAGGGAAGATCGTGATTTTCTTAAGATCGTTTCCTTGGGAGACCAGATAGCCAACCTGAGAAGCGAAGTACTGCTCCGGGCTTCTTACCGCGATCTTATTATTCCGGCAGAAAGGAAGCCAGTGACGGCCGAACTCAGCAACCTCCACAAAAGCAAAAAGAGTCAACACCGACCCTCCATCGTCCGACACGTACACCGACACCTTATCCGCCTGATAATCGTAAGCCATCAGTGACAGGGCTGTACTCACAACGCTCGCCGGCGGCTCCTTGTGCGGATCCGCCGTGCATATGAACACGTCCAGCGCCGGGAAATTCTCTTCTCCGATTACCTGGCCCAAGTTCACGGGGAACTCTTTCCGGTGGATCGGGTTGAAGCGGAAGGGCTGGGCAGTTATCCACATGAATGCGAGAACGAGGTCGGAGAGGAACATCAGGAAAGAGAAAGCGAAAGGAATGGAATAGCTATCCGACTTCGATCGGCCCACAAGATTTCTTGCGTGACGGTAGAATAGGGCGATTAGGGCCAAGCTGTAAACTCCTGCAAAGGCGCGGTTTATGGATGACCGGCATCGACATGGCTCCGCCGTGTGCAAAGGTGGATCGGCCTCCATTCTCCTTGGTTCTGCTTTTTTTTTTTTTCTTTTCTTCTGCTATATGTAGAGTAGCGAGACAAGAGACCTAAAGAAGACGACGGTGGAGTTAGGCGAAGAAAGTAGGCGAGAAAAAGAAGTGAGCGGACGGTTTGAGGAGAGAGAAAGGGGAAGAAAATTTTCTCTTGTTGAGAAAGAAGAGAGAGATCAGAGAGAAGAGGCTGGTGCGTGAGAGAGGGGAGATACAGGGGAAGGAGAAACTGAAGAAGAGGCAGAAAACGAGGAGGAACAGAGGAAGCGTTGTTTTGCGTTCTTTGGTTTTGGAGTTGAGAGAAGGTAGTTGAGCTCGTGTCTTGAGAGAAGGTTCCCAGCTGGTTTTCGAGGAGAGAGAGAGTCTTAGAGAGAGTCTGGGGCCATGGGAGCCAGAGTAGAGCCTCCAGGGATAAGAAGGATTAGAGGCGGCTGGGGGAGAGAGATAGGATAATAATTCGTCAATAATTGAGAGGTCATAGAAGCGTGATTGAAGGGGGGAGAAAAAGTCCTCGAGCAGATAAGCTGGTTGATTTTTTTTGTTTTGTTTTGGGGGAGGCCGAGCCATAAGGAAAAATGCGTATCTGGGAGGAGAATTTTTTAGTTTTAGTTTTAATTAATAACTAATTAATTAATTAATACTAGAATTTTTTATACACATATATAGATTAATTGATTTTATACACAGATATAGATAAAAGAAAATTAATTAATTGATTCCGATTGCCTGCCATCTTCGTCTATCCCACTCTCAACACCATTTTAAAGCTAATCCTACAAAATAAAATGTCTCCCACAACCTAAAGTTTTTTTTTTTTTTTTTTAATAATAATAATAATTAATTAAAAAAAAAAAAACGGGTCGGACGAAATTGGGTATCAACACGAACCATTAGAACATGAAAGGGTGATGTTATGGTAAACATGTCAGAGTGTTAGGGGCTAGATTGTCTGCTCCAGAAAGCCTCAAGGATCAGCTAGGCATGAGATAATTTACCTAGTAAAGGTTGCATGAAATAAAAGGAGTAAAAAACGACCTAAAGAAGTTACTGTTGGGTTAGGTGGTAGCTCAAATTCGAGACGCCTGCGGAGTGCGGACTTGTTTCAGCCCATGTTGTTGTGGTTTTAAGGTTAATTGCCGGAAGTTAGCGGCGCACTTTTGGTGAAGTTTTTGCTTGATAAAGGTTTGTTTTTGTTATGGTTTGGGTATAGGAAAGCCAATAGATTGAACATGCGAGATGTTAAGGTGGTGTTTGGATGTGAAAATTTTTCTTATTTTTCTTTTCTAAATTTTCTTTGGTAGAAGTTTGAGTGCATAGCTAGGTTTAAGAATGTAGAAAATCTTGTTTTCTAAATTTTGAAAAACTCATGTTATAAAGTAGAAAACATTGTTTTAGATGTTTTCCATTTTAACACATGAGTTTTTTAAAGTTTAGAAAACAAAGTTTTCCACATCATTGAAACATGCCATACACTCAAACTTTCATCAAAGAAAATTTGGAAAAGAGAAATGGAAAAATTTTCTACAACTAAACGTCACCTAAGATTTCCAAAAAAGAGAAGGGATTCTGAGCCTGAGTCGCCAACGATGGGATACTGTTTGTAATTATCACATTTTGCAATTAGGGAAAGTACACTTTAACTTCTAAAATTTTTCACTTTTTCCCAGATTAGTACTAAAACTCTTCAATTTACTAAACAAGTCGTATAACTTAAAATCTTTAACTTCATTAGTCCTAGGCATTTTGCATTTTGACTGAAAATGCTGAGTAGACACTTAATGCTGTTACCTCCAATGATTAAATTGATATTTTAAAATTTTAATGACTTATTTGAAAATTTATCAAAATGTAGGAACTGGTGACTGAATTGAAAATTTTCAAATTTAGGCTACTTAAAAGTTGAATGACATAAATTTTTTGTGTACTTATTTAATGTTATTTTGTGTACTTTTGCTTCTTTGTGCGTCTAATAGGAATTTTGGGATTTTATTCCAACAAAAAAACAGGCCAAAATTCATTTTAGTACCTCAAGCTTTGCTGATTCGATCATTTTAAGGCTTGAACTATGGCTTGGATCAATGTGGTCCCTGAATTATATAAAGTAGGATACTTTACCCCTTTAACCTCAAGTACGTTTGTTAACGAACAAATAAATAGGAGAATTCCATTATCAAACATGTGACTTATTGATTTCTCTCTTTTGATCCATATACTTTAGCATCAACTGTCCTTTATTCTGAATATGGGTGAAAGATAAAAGCCTGAACTTGAAACCCGACTTCAAATATCATGTTAGGGTTATGTCAGAAAGAAGAAAAGTGTAGTTTGAGTTGACACAAACCTGACATTTTTTAAAAAAGCAAGAAATGGGTTGATTCAGCCCTAACTTAATTAGCCCAAAATCCCTAACCAATTTTTAGGTCTATGCCACCATCTCCTTCAATCCCTATCCTTGCCCATCTCAACTCAACCCAACCCAACCCAAAAACTAACTCCATATCCATCAACTAATCTTAACCTATCCCAATTTCTTAACCTTAGCTAAGTTCTAACTCCCCATCCCCTAACCCCTTTTCCGTCAAAGCTTCTTCATAAACCTAACCTAATCTTTCACTGCCAAACTCTCGAGATCCTCATCCCTTGGCCTTAGTGCTTCTATTTCATCCCTCGCTTGCACCCCGCCCTTTATAGACCCACTTTTCCCTTGCCTCACCTAATGCCCTCCCTTCATCTTACCTGACCCTAGATAGTCTTACTCTGAGCTGCCTTACCTCCCGCTTGGTCACAAGTTGCAATGCTTGTCTCATGGAGGTCGATGATAATACCAAGTTTGTCAAGGCATCGAGTGAAAAAAGGGAGGAGACGAGGTTATGAAACATTGAAGAGAGAGAGAGAGAGAGAGAGAGAGAGAGAGAGAGAGAGAGAGAGAGAGAGAGAAGGGTGGGAGAGTTCTTTGTTGTTGCTGGTGGAGAGGGAGTGAAGGGGATGAAGTAGCGAATAACGATGGTGTTGGCGGTGGGTGTTGAGCTAATCAACCTAGCTCGATTGTAACCTAATTTTGTCAAGTTAATGTGGGTTCGAGTTCGGGTCATGAAATTGTAACTGTGAATGGGCCCTGAAATTTCAGGTTTGGACCCAAACCTCACCCAATGATCCAAACTTTCAACCCTAATTGCCAACTTGTCTTTCCATGCTCTGTGCAGTTTTTAGATCTTTCCCTACAAATCTTCATTTAAAATAGTTCCTATCTAGATGCAAACAAAGCAAGCTGGGCTAATCTGTGATGGATTTAAGCAAGTCTTCAGTCATATTGTTGTAAATGTTGATAACTTGGAGGCTTTTAAGGCATAAGGATCGATCGGCAAAAGACCCATTAAATATATTATTGGCAAGATTTGGAAAATGTAAGGTAGAGAGCTTAGGTGGGATAGGATTGGTGAACTTGTTGGAGGTGACCAAGATACTTGAAAAAGAATCGAAGGTAGGAGATGTTAGGGGAGAAAGCTTCACAAGGGCGTAGGTGACACCACACCAAGTATAGAGGCCAATTGAGTTGTTCCAAGAGGAGAGGTGGGAGTTTGGGTTGTTAGTGATGGAGGATTTTACAAACAAAAGGGGTTGTTGCTTGAAGAGAGTACTACATCAGCACAGGAGAAATGTTGGGGTAAGAGGATGATAGCAAGCCTTATCTCCGTCCTCTTTCCTCTATAAACCAAAGTTTTCCTTCTTTGCGATGATGGGTTTGGTTCAATCAAATTGTTTGCTTAGTTGCTAATGACAATGATGACAATTCTTGTTTGAAGAGGTTGAAGGAACGAAGGGTGAAGATGAAGCACGAGCAAAGTGCAATGTATTAAGTCCCTAAATGCCAAGTCGTTAAATATGTGTGCTACTTTAGGCCAAATCTTTTAATTTTTGTGCAATTTCAAATACAACGGAGTTAATATCATGCGACAACACATGGATGAGGTAATAAGTTAAAAGAACAAAATGTCCTAGACAACATAATTCAGAGACTAGAACTGGATGGATTTGAGCTATAGTTTAGGCCCTCAAAATGACAGAGTCAACAAAGTTCGACATACTAGAACGGATTTAGGAAAAAACATTCCGTGTTCGATTTATTTATACATTTTCCCGTTATGTTTTACTTGCTTCACGAAACAGGCGAACTTGCAAAAGACTTGCCTTGCCATGCGTTAAACTACCGTGTCCTTGCTTGTAAACAAACCAGTACTACTGCTACTGATTAACAATGCAACTACCCCAGAGCTTACAAGTAATGTTATGGGAAAATTACCAGGACCCCTCAGAGGTTAGGTTGAACCTATACTTGTGTCCCCTCTGTTTCAAATACCTACACTAAACCCCTAGAAAATTAACATCTAATTCGTTTTAACTTAAGTTAATTAACTCCAAAATGATTTATTTTTATCTTTATATCTTTTTCACCCAAAAAATAATTTTAATTAAAACTCAATACTATGTAGCTGCAATAATCCATTGAAAATTTAATTTTTTAATCTTACTTAATTTTTATAATTTTTTTTAGTTTAAGGCATTAAAAAAGAAAAATTTATAAAAATTTAACAACATCATGAAAATTTATTTTCAAATAAATTATTGTATCTACATATTATTGGCTTTTAAATGAAATTGCTTCCAGTAAAAAAAATGTAAAAATAAAAATAAGTCAGTTGACTTAAGTTAAAACGAATTGACTCTAACTCTATCATCCACTGTTATGAAAGGAAAGAAAAAAATACCTATTGCAGCCCTCCTAGCTTTCTGCCTAAACATTTTGCCCACCAGCTTCTACATCTATCAAGCTAAGCCCCGTCTCCTTGTATGCCTCCCCTCCTTCTCCTCCACCGCCTTCGCCTCCACCCCTGTTGTCGCTATCCGCGGTCACACCCTCACTGCCGTCTCCCTCCATGCGGTCACACCCTTAACGCCGTCGCCGCCACCAAGTCCCAATGCCCTCGCATTATCCTCTGGCGGCGCACTGCCATCGACGGCATCTCCTCATCTCCCTGACGGCATCGCACCATACCACCAGCCCTCCGATGCTCTCGATCGCTCGACCACCATTGGGTCGAGATTGACTCCTCACGTTGAAACCAGAGACGAAGGAGGAGAACCACCTGGCGAACAATCAAACGACAAACAATCAATGGCAAGGAGCGAACAATCGAATAATCGGACTGGAGCAGCGAACAAACGATAAGCCAAATCTGCTCGAATACAACAAAATCGAGCAGAGTCAGACAAAATCGAGCAGAGGACGAGAAGCAAGGTGCCTCGACGGAGGTTGATGAGGGCGAAATCACTCCACCAGTGGCATCCATGGCCTCTGCTTCGAATCAAAATCCTTATACCGCTTCGTGCCTGAGAAGTATTGATTCGCTTCGGTGACGGAGATCGACCACAATGAGGGCGTAACCGATGGCGACGAGGACAACGACGTGGTGGCGAGGAGAAGACGAACTGTGGGGGCAAGGAGGAGTAAGGATTTGTAACCTGTTTTGTATTGATTTGAAAGTTGGGGTTTAAAGTTTCCAAGGAAGAAGATTAGGAAGACAAAATCAGATATTTTACCTTTTTCAATTTAACAGTGAATGGCATTTTTAAGGGGTAATTGTAGATATTTGAAAAATGAGTGACACAGGTGTAGGTTCGACCTAACCTAGAGGAGTCCTAGTCATTTTCCCTAATGTTATTGGTAAACCGATAGCTGAAGTGGCGTAATAAGCCACTAGTCGAGAGGCGTAAGGCCAAAATTTAAAATCCTTTGCCTGATTGCGATGAACTGTAATTTAAATGGAAAACATGTAATTTTATTGGTAAATTGAAGTGGCATAAGCCACAACTTAAGACACAAAAGGTTAATCGTTTAAAATCCCCTTGCGCCTTCCTAATGTAAAAATACCATTGAACTAACAACAGGTGCAGACCTATGACGCGATAAATGGTCTGTCTTGATGAACTGAGACATCTCATTGACCGAAAAAAAAATACTACATAAATCTATTCACCTTTTACTAGTCAAAGGATGAAAGCCTGAGACCTAAATCACTATTTCTGGCTGTATTTTGTTTTTTTTTTCCCTCTCTTTTCACTTTTACTTGCAGTATTGTGATTCTTTGCAAAACAAAAACAAATAAGAGGACCGCGAAACGAAAGACGCACACAAGTTGGTTTCCCAATTGCCAAAACCCACAGAATCATTCTTTTATCCTTTTCCTTTCTTCCCCAAAACCACTGCACCACCCTCACCCCCTGTTTCAGTTTTTACAGTCTCAAATTACCATCATACCCCTCTCTTTCACCCTTTCTGACATTTAGAAAACTTAAAAATATCTTCCCTTCCTGTCACTTATATCGCCACGAGTCACTTATACACAAACACACATACATGTACAATCTTTTGTTTTAAGACTCCCTCCCCTATAATGGATTAAGCGTTTCTCTTATAGCAAATATTAATGTGTATATAATTTATATTATTTTTTATTTGTACCTTAAAACTTAAAATTTTAAAAATAATTTTTTTAAAATTTTATGTAGTAATAATTTAATTGAGAATTAAATTCATCTGGAGATAGTAATATATATATAATTCACCCTTTTTTAGACAGAGGAAGTAACATTTTTTAATATCCCAAAAATGATCTAAAAATATTTTGAGGGTAAATTTAAAAAAAAATCGTTGAAGTTTTTTTTTTTAAATTTTGTACATAATAGGGAAAGACTAACGAAGAAGGAGGAACTGTGGCCTTGGACTTCTTTATAACAATCACAAGTCTTACACTCAATTCATTTCACCAAATTCATTTTAACTAAAGTAAATTTTATTCAAAATAATTATTTTTATTTTTATATCTTTTTAATGGAATAAATTACATTTGAATGCCTATAAAATTTTTATAAGGATATTAAATTTTTATAAATTTTTTAATGATTAAAAATATATAAATTCATAAAAATTTAATAATATAATAAAATTTTTATAATTAATGAATTATTACACACAGATAATATTGGCGTCCAAATAACATTGATTATGGGCTAAAAATTGTAAAAGTGGAAAAATGTTATTAGAAATTAAAATGAATTGAAGATTAATCACTGGACCAAGGCTTCGATTGCTAAAATCAATGAAGTTTGCTAACCATATTGACACCGTTCCCCACAAGTTTGAGAGGTAAAATAAATACACACAACAATACACTATATTTAATCTGAAATGAACTTATGCAACTCACTTCAGCGGCCTGGATTGGTGAGATTGATTTAGGACCGTTCAGAAAAAGCATTAAAGTACCACATAAATTCCCATGGATTTGCCAGACGAACGTATAAAAGTTTCCAACTTCTGTACTTTGTTGAGGATTGTCAATAAATATGATGAAATTTTGGGACGAAAGGGAAAAAAACAGAAATGGCATAACTGTAATTAAACGAAAACTTAGGGGCAACCAGCTACACATGTCTCGTCTATATAGAAGCCGCAGCCCCCAGTCACACTCCAAAGTCCGACCACTCTTAACGCCGTAAGCTTGAGCTTTCCCATTGTCACCATGCAGGTCTCAGGTTGCCTCTACTCGAAGAGCCCCGCACGGTCGGCACATGGCGTCAACTCAATTCGCCGCCGTTTCTCCCGTCCCATCTCCACCATCAGATTACCCTCACTACCGCCGATCTCCGCCGTGGCGGCGTTTCCGTCGAAACACAGGAAGATGCACTCCATGCCGCCGGAAAAAATCGACGTTTTCAAGTCGCTGGAGGGTTGGGCCGCCGAGAACGTCCTTCCGCTGCTCAAACCCGTCAAGGAATGCTGGCAGCCGCAGACATTCTTACCCGATCCGGCGCTGCCGTGGGCTGATTTCTCGGATCAGGTGAAAGCGCTGCGGCAGCGCACGGCGGAGCTGCCGGATGAGTATTTCGTGGTGCTGGTGGGTGACATGATCACGGAGGATGCTTTGCCCACGTACCAGACCATGATCAATACGATGGACGGGGTGAAGGACGAGACCGGGGCGAGCTCGAGCCCGTGGGCAATGTGGACAAGAGCTTGGACCGCGGAGGAGAACCGGCATGGTGATGTGTTGAGATCCTTTTTGTACTTGTCGGGTCGCGTCGACATGCTGATGATCGAGCGCACTGTCCAATATCTCATTGGAGCTGGCATGGTGAGTTTCCCATATTCCGTTCTTTTTTTTTTTTTTTTAAAAAGTAATTCCAAATTTTTTAATTGATGGTAGGTTTTTGTGATTTTCTCCCCAACTTAATCAAACTAAAATTTCCAAATTAAAAAGGCCATTTTTATTGATTTACGGCAACCTCCTAGTTGATCAACCACATTTTTTAGGTTCTGGATTGTCTAGGATTTTATAGATTCGCCGACAACCCACAGGTTAAGGAACTCTTTTTGGTTCATGCCCTTTCTTCAATTGCCTAGCAAACTCCTTTAGTGACTAGACTGAAAACATTTACATACCTCAAGGTTAAATTTGTACCACAATGTATTTGAAAAGGGTTATACTTACATGGCATGTATCGTGTGGGAGACGTGTCATGCCATTTTATGTGGTGTGACGGACAGTTGCTCTCTGTGAGTTTATTTCCATTTTATACTATCTGCCTCAAACAATAAAGCGAATTGGACAGCATTTTGACTATGTATGTATGTTTAGAGCTGCTTTAATTGATTCTGTTTAGCTACTAGAGGACCACTATTGGCACGATTTTAAAAAGTTAGATCCGGTGGGAAAGACAGAATTCTGTGGGCTAATGAATAACAAGTCAAAGTTTGATGATCTGTGCCCAGGCATAAATTATAAAACCGTGATTAAATTGACTTACAGTTAGCCATTAAATGTTTTAGGTGTCAATTCCAAGAATTTATGTTACTAGTTTTTACTACTCCGTCTATTTAAGTGTTTTTCAATTGTTTAACTTAAATTTATTTATATTATTATTTTTTAAAAAAATTAGAAAATATATATTTAAAGATTATAGGATTTAATTTATCATTCATAAATAAATATTTTTTATTTATATTCTAAAATGTTAAAAATAAAAAAAATTAGATATAAAGAATTTGAGACAGACACTGTATTGTGGGAGAATATTTACGTGTTTTTAAAGAAAATTTCATTAGATTATCTCAATATATTATCGCCGATCCTGAAAATATTTTTGTGCTATTCCGCTACTTCCAGGATCCAGGAACAGAGAACAACCCGTATTTGGGGTACGTGTACACGTCCTTCCAAGAGCGAGCCACATTCATCTCGCACGGCAACACTGCGCGCTTGGCCAAGGACGGTGGCGACCCTGTACTCGCTCGCATCTGCGGCACCATTGCCGCCGATGAGAAACGTCACGAGAACGCCTATGCCAAGATCGTCGAGAAGCTCCTAGAAGTGGACCCCACGGGGGCGATGCTCGCGATCGCTGACATGATGAAGAAGAAGATCACGATGCCGGCGCATCTGATGTTCGACGGTGAGGACCCGAAACTGTTCGAGCATTTCTCGGCGGTGGCCCAGCGGATGGGGGTGTACACGGCGCATGACTACGCCGACATCTTGGAGTTCTTGATCGGACGGTGGCGGTTGGAGAAGATGGAGGGGTTGACGGCGGAGGGGCGGCGGGCGCAGGAGTTTGTATGTGAGCTGGCGCCGCGGATTAGGAGGCTGCAAGAGCGGGCCGATGAGAGGGCGAAGAAGATGGGGCCTCACAGTGTTAGGTTTGGCTGGATTTTCAATAGGGAGGTCACATTGTAAATTTGTCAATAGTTTTATACATGAGAGCAATATCGAGAGGAAATGGTTGGTTTGGTTTTCCTTTCTCTGCAATGTAACCTTTTTTCTTCTTCATCAAACATCCTACCATGTCCGGTGTGTACTTTTCCTCCTCTACTCTGTGATGGTGGAAACAATGTTAAATTGGTTACGGATTTCATCACTCCTCACTCTCTCTCACAACAAAAGATTTAAGCCTTAATTACAATTTACTCCGACATTTAGATGATATTGCAATTTATGTCCTCCTCTTTTTTAAATATGCACTTTGCCCCATCCTTACACCTTTCATAGTTACACTCTTAAAAAAACTATTTTACATTTATATAAAGATAGTTTGGGTCTATGGGTTGTATCTTTTGTGCTGTTAGTATGGTGTGTTTATATAGTAAGGACAATGGAGTTTTAGTTTTGGTTTTCGGGTTCTGGAGGGAGGTACTTCTCATTTTAGGGTGGCTTGTTTCAGATTCTTTTCTGGAACTGGTGTTCTTTTTTTTTTTTTTTTTTTAACTATATCTTTGCTATTAAAAAACTATGAAAATAACATGTGTATTGAAATTATAACATATAGTTTAAATAAAAATTTCAAAAGTTATTGTCCGAAAGTGTAAAAAAGGCAAGGATAAAATGTATATTTCTAAAAGAGTTAATGTCATCGAACATTCCTAAACTATATCATAATATTGCTTAATCATCGTGAAACTATCAAGTGTTGTATCAATCATTCTAAAACTATTTAATTGTTGCATTTGTTGACTTGCTATTCTATAAGATGTTAAAAAGTTACGAAAGTAAGGGGGAATGCACAATTAGTCCTTAAATTTAGAAAACTTTTCTATTTGAGTTTTAAAATTTTTCAATTTTCTAATTCAGTTTTAAAACTATGAAAATGTGGATACTTTTTTTTTTTTTTGTTTCTTCTAATTTAGCATGAATTTCTTAACTTTGTTTTCATAAAAATTTGTGATGTAAATGACTGTAGATTAAATTGTTCAATTTTTATAATTCAATTTTAATTAAGTATGTATTTTAATTCATTTCATTTTTCTCTTCTGCATTAGTTTTAAGTCTTTTTCTTTTGAATGTTTTTTTTGTTCTTCTTGTTTATTTTTTGTTGATGCCCCATCCTTTCCTTTATTTTTCCTTTAGTTTATCCTTTGTTTCTTTTTATTTTCCTATTATTTTCTACTGTCTTTTCTGAATGTTCTTCTTCTTTCCTTTTTGGTTTTTTGAAGTGTTATTTTGCTTATTTTTTTTCTACAAATAACCTTTTATAATGAAGCATGTTTTATCTAGTATTGTTCATGTTATTTAATTTTAAGACTTAGACCAATTTAAAAAAAAATCTTTACTCATTTTTTGTTATCAGTTGAATACCTTCTTATTCCCTTTTGTTCAAAAATGACTAATATACTTTATTTTTTAAAGTTCTTTTCATTTTTTTTCATCTTTTTCTCTTGCTTTAGTTTTTTTTGTATTTTTTTAAGGCTTTTTATTTGTCATTTTTTTAATTTTTGGTTCTTTGGATTTTTTTGTTGATTTATTGAAGAACTATATTAATAATTGCTAGGATTTGTGACACATTTTCTAGTTTTCAAAAGCAATAAGTGGAATCAACAAAAAACAAGAAGGAGAACAATTACCGATAAGGAGTGTCGTAGGCCAAAATTATTGGGGTCAGAATGAGAATCGTAGCAATAATCCTTAGTAGGAATCTCACATTGCACGAGTAATTATCGACTTCTTCTCCCAAATAGCCTATTTTGAGAATCTCCAATTGCGGAAATTGCAGATTTTATAGTCCATACCCAAAAATTCTAGTAACTAGAGGCCTTTGAGTTCCCAATTCTGGGCTTGACTTTTTTTTATTTCCTTTTCTTTTAATTTCCGATACTAATGCATTAGATAATAGGATAAAATCAAGTGGTCAATTTGTGCTAAATGCATTCATAACTTTCCAGCGGGGAAGACATGGTAGCTAAAATGGTGGCAATGCAAAAGGAAGGTGAGAAAATTATTGGAGAACGGGTGTAGATTAGATATACACATTTTAAGACTGATCTAGAAAATTGTAAAATTTTAAGACCCAAATAGAAAAGTTTCCTAAGTATTAGAATTGACTATGCAATTTTTCCCTCAACTTTCACAATTTTTTAATGCTTGACATAATGGTAAAATGACTAGTGTAGCAATTGGGTAGCTTGAGGACGATTGATACAACAATTCAAAGTACCAGAAAGATTAAGTAATATTGGGATTAAGGATGATAGGTGTCATTTATCTTTTCTGAAACAGGAGGGCTAAGAATGGTATCACCTAAACCTAGGGGAACAAACCATAGATTTAAATTATCTCTATAACAATGGGGGTCAATTGCATCCATAACCCCTAACATTTTATTGTTGTACGTACCATTTGGACCCTAACATCGATCTTTTGCACAGAAAATCCTCAATCTTGTTTAAGTATTACATTTTGCACACAAGACACATGTAAATAGAGTAAGTGAGTATCGTTCCTATGAGGTTTGAGTGTATTGCTTTGCAATTACCACTACCTTAATATTCTACTCACTAGGAAACTAACTAAATAGTTGTGCAACACCACTTAAATTACCACTAAAACAAGAATAATAAACACAATGTAAATTAAAGGCTTTTTAATGAATTAATGAAGGCACACTTCCTATGTTTTGCACTACTTACCTTGGTTAGCTAGTGACTTATGGCTAATGTTTTGATTTCCTACTTGTTGGTGAAATGATTTAGTTGGGCCATCACTTTCCAAGTTAATGATCATTCTCCCAAGCTTAAACTACAATGGACTTCTATCCAATTTGCTAGTTTAAGAAAGGTTTTACAAGTCCAATTTAATTTTATCTAGTATCTTAGATTAGTCTCTTGACAAGCCCATGGTCACTGGACTCTTCTTCTAATTCCAGTTTATTTTGATCTTTTCTAAGAGTTTAAAAGAAACATAAGCTGCAATTAACTAGGGCTCTTAATCAATCAGTACAATAATAAGCTTAAGGAAAAGAGTAAATAGGCAATGGAGGAAAATCAAAGGTAAATAATCATTCATTAACCAAGTATAACTATATCAAGTAACTATAATAATAGAAAGTATTTAGAGAACTACTCCATGCGCACACTAAATATAAACATGAAAATAGAATAAATAACATCCATGAAGAATAACAAAGAAAAGAAAAGAATAAACCCAAGATGACTAGGAGAATTTGATTCCTCAAGTCTCCAAGTAAGCCCCATTGAGTACTCTAAATCTCTTCCAGGTGAGTTCCAATGGTGTCCAACAAAAGATGAAAGTTGAGGGAATGAGGATGAGAAAACTTAACTCTACTTTAGCTTACAATGAGAAAATGTGTGTCTAATTCTAGATCTTTCTATGTGATAAAGCCTTATTGTTTCACCAACCACTAAAAGGATAAGATAGCTCAACCAATTACAAGCTTGGATTAAAATTTAGGAGTGGGAGACCACATTTTTTTGGTATAGGGGCATTAAGGCACTAAAAAAAAGGGAAAACTTGCATTGTAGTGCCAGGGAGTTGAGCTCTTAGCGTTGTGTCATCGCTTTGGTGCTCCAGTGCCAAAATGGCCAAAAAAGGAATGGGAAAAATAATTGTGGCGCTACAGTGCTAGTCCCAATGCTGCGATGCCACCATTTTGACAGCTTTAACACTCATCAATATTTTGGCTATAATTTTGTGCACAAATACCCGATTGAGACAATTCAAAAATTATACGTGAAGCTAATAAGAAAAGCTGCAACTTTCATGCTTTCACCAAAACCTCAATCTTTCATGAAAAGATCGAAAAGTGGTGTGCAAGTTATCCCTCTTCTTGGCTTTCTTTGTCGTCAAATTTTTTCATTTTTGCTCCGATTGCTTTCATTCATTTTCCATGCTTGCAATAGCTCTTAACACCTACAAAATAAACAATGGAAGCAAGAAACTAGTAAATAATGATAAATAGAGTCTAAAGTTTGAGGTCAAAGTTCACATAAAATGTCAACACTTCAATTAGTTAAAATTTTTTTTATTATTTATTCTTATGATTTATTTTATTATTAATTTTGTCGACATAAACACTTGTTGCAAGGCGCGGCGGGTGCGAAACCTAGTATATGTATAGAGGAAGAAAGCCTCATAACTTAATCCAATAAACAAAAAAGCAAAAACAGCTGCATACTTAATATGAAAAATATCAAATATATCATTTATCGTAGTTATGCATGCAGCGGCAATATTACGCCTAAATTGGATTGGTTGTCCCTAGACTATATATGTATTACTAATCTGTGCCAGAAGTAACGAGCATAGCAAATATGTCCTTCAAATAGCTACTTGCTGCAAAATCATCCTTATGTTTGCAGATCTCTATTAGGTGTGCAATTGATGTGTTAAAAAACGAAATAGACTAGTACTCTCGTAGCAAACAAAAATAAAAAAAAAATTAGCTGAATATAGAATTTTTTTTACATGAATAATTTACCCACTGAATTTTCAAAATCAGTTTATCACTGTATTCACAACTCAGATTATTATTATCTAATCTGGTAATAACAACTTCTTATGTAAAATAAATTTTCAAACAAAAATATATTTATATAACATAAATTATAAAAAAAATATCTACTAAATATCAAATGAGTATTCTTACATTTACAAGTGGTCTGCAAATGGAGGAGCAATTTTACAATAAAAGTTACTTTAAGGATAGATTTGCTACCTTTGTTACTTCAAAGACATATTTGCAATATAGATTATCGTTTAGGGATAAAAGGCGCTATAGTCAAATATTTTATTCTCCGTTTAACTATGCAAAATAGGCCCCCATAATTTTTTAAGTATTGTCAAAATAAGTACTCTTCGAAATCATTCAATTTAGCTTAAATCCTAGAAGATTGAGGACTTGAGGTGTATTCTTGCGCATACGTTTGTTTTTCTTGGATTTATGGCCGAAGCCGGTAATACTATGACTTTTGGGAGATTAATTAGCCGAATTGGCTATGAATAATATGTGGCGACGTGTTATAATTATTTACTCAGGGAATAAGGTTTTGTGCATTAATTGGAGTCTTTGTTTGTGATTTTGTTTCCTAATCAGATATTATTTAGGTTTAGTTTTTCTATTTAGTTTAAGTTTGTGTATAACCTATAAAAAAAATATGTTATGTTAGAATTTTAATATGAGAGAAAAGCCATTGAAAAGACAATATGTGAGAATTTTTAAAAGCGGTAAAAATCTAAAAACAGGGAGGATCAGTAAGATTAAAAACTTTTTACGATTATCATATTGGTGCTACTCGCAGCTCTTCCTTATATCCTGTTATTCTTGTATCCATTTTGGTTCTGCTTTCATCCGTCCCAAAACATTTAAACGTGACAAAATAGAGAAGAGAGCAAATGGTGAAGCTGCTTAGTTTAAGGGGTGAGGGAGAGGGAGTTTATACAAAGAATAAAAAACGGCGGTTTCTTGGAGTGGGTCAACTTCAACCACGGCAAGTGAATTACCATTCAAGTGCAACCATCCATCCCAGGCGGAACCAAAGCATTTACGATGCATTTTCTGTTTACCTTTTCTCTAAGTGTTATACGATCTAGAATCGGGAAACAAATGTGGATCCATCAGTCTCAGGAAGCACAAGAACAACGTTTTTTTCACATCTAGCAACACAATTCATGGCCACAAAGTCTAACACACAAAAACAACGTTATTGCAGCTACATAATATTAGCTTTTAAGTAAAATTAATTTCAGGTAAAAAAGACGTAAAAATAAAAATAAGTTATTTTGAAGTCAATTAACTTAAGTTAAAACAATTGACTTTTAATTAGTTGGGTAGCTCATGGTAGATGCACATAGGAACAGGATAGAGAATGAAACAGAGCTTACGCCTTCACAACAGTTCTAAATATGTTTTCACTAAACCCATAAACAAGTCATGATTCATAGAGCCTAGTAGTTATGAATATATTGGATGTAGATCGCAACAAGCAGATAGCATCAAAATTCCATATATGGACGAACCCATGACCACGGAAAAGGATCATCCAGATATCCATCTGCACAAGAAAGTACACAAAAGCAAATGTTACAGGACATCAACCAACTAGATCACTTGTAAAGCACGAAATTCTTACTTGGATGTCGGTCGCAGTACACCACTTCCCTCCTGGAACTATTCACTGATCCTTTGATCACAATGGCCCGAAAAGTTTCAATAGAACCATTGTCAGGATTCTTGGCTCGGAAGGTGATATTGTACTGCTTCCCGTAGGAAAATCTACAGGTCACCCCAACCACCCTGCCAGCCTTAAACTTTTTTCCCTGCAGGTGGAGATTAAATCATGGCAGATCAGAAATTGTGGGCACATGTATGGAGACAAAATATAAATAAAATGCTTGCTATGATACGATCGAAACAGGGAAACGAAGCTCAACTATTCTTTTGCTGAAATGTTTGATCGCTGCCTTGGCGAGAGGCTTTTTGTCGCGGAAAGATTCGGACGAAGTGTGAAAAGGCCACCAGCGTCGACGATGGCCTTAACATCACCAATTTCACCACCGAATCCCTTTGAACCGAGACAAGGAAACAGACTATTAAACCTAAACTAAGTTTTAGGAAATTAATGAAAACAAACTACCAAAAGTACGTAGTAAACTAAATTAATTAATTACATCGCTTTTCTTCACAGCCTCCTCATATGCTATAGCCTCTGCCGCCGTTATCCCAAGGGAGGTTGGTAAAGAAGCGGGGGACTTCGATAAATGGTCATCACGCTCTTCTGGATCTGAAGCATTCACACGGATGCCATTCCCAGGGTCCTCATACCCGTCGTATGAACAGCCGTACTCGTCGCGCCGCTGCCTCTTCGGCGGTGACGATTCCGTCTGAAGAGAAAGGGACCGACAGGGGGGTGAATCGACCGAATTGGGTGGTGCAGAATCTGAGGCCATTACGAGATTGAACCGAATTACAGCAACGGACGTCCAAAGGTTTCAAGATGACACAAACCCTTGCCCCAAATCCACCGCTTCCAAGTGGAGATTTCGACTCCCCGGCAATCTAAATATAGAAAACAAGGGAATGATATTGGGCGAAGATCAAATTCAGTCCCATAATTTTGGGCAAGGTCACGTTCGGTCCTAGAAGTTTGCTTAATTTTCTATTTTAGTCCTAAAATGTTTACTTTTCTATAGGGCTGAAAACGAGTCGAGCCGAGCCGAGTAGTAAGCTAATCATGTTCGGCTTGAATAATTTATCGAGCTTAATATTTTGTTCACGTTTGGATTGAAAACATTATGAACGAGTTGTGAACGGGCTTTTATCCCATCGAGCTCAAGCTGTTCTCTTAAATTAAGGAGAAAATATAAAATTAAACAGAGTCGAGTCGAGTAGTAAGCAAATCGAGCTTTGTTTGAATTGTATATTGAGCTTTAAATTTTGTTTAAACTTGGGTTGATAAATTTTTGAAATGAGTCACAAACAAGCTTTAAACTGAGTCGAAATCGAGCCGAGCTCAAGCTGTTTGTTCATTTTTCACTCCTACTTTTCTATATGAGTTCTAAAATTTCCCACCATTTAAAATGAGTTTTAAAGCCTGGACATTGAAATTTTAAATAATACCCGAATGATGGGGGAAAGGTGACATTACGAGCGAACGACATACACAAATTGTATTGCTTTTAGGACTTGTTTAGAAATTTGCATAGGATAAGGACTAATGTGAAAAAAGTACAAGACTGTTAACACTTCAGGTTTCATGGTTCCATGCTATTCCACCTCCTCGATACACTAGACTGCAGGGGAGGGGAGTGAATCCTCACCGGCATTCGTTAGAGGTGCAACAATGTATATGTTTAGGTAAAGTGTAGTTATAATATATGTGGATGGAGTTATATAAATAAAAATATCATAGAGAGAACACCATTTATGTGCTGTAATCATATGGCGCACGAGCTCATAAGGTGTCCTTTGAGAATGGGATGATGTGATTTTAAGAAAATTTGCTCTTATTGATATGTATCTTCAATCCTAGTAAGCTCTGGTATGGTAGCACACACACAAAATTCATAACACTCATTGTCTTGTGAGCTACTTCTTAATATTGTATGTTTAATTCCTTCAATTGGTGCACTTTCTACAGTTGGGTATATGGATAAAGTTTTTCCCTTCATGCATGATTTGGTTTGGCAAGCCATCGACCGATCCATTCACGGAGTTTCAAAAGATGTACATCCACCGATATTCTAATTGATAAAACTTCTAATGGTATCTTGGAGCAGAATTATGATGTTGATGCTCACTACTGTGTGTGATCTTTAGATGGATCTGTAGTAAGCACTGTCTAATCCTTCATGATAGTGAATTGTTCAGGTGCGTAAAAGCATTTCTACTAATTTGAGTTGCAATGATGTATGTATGCTTATTTTAGATCTTCAAGCTCTAGCCAGCCTTTTTTTTTTTTTTTCAGGGGCATATTCCGATGCTAGCAAATAGCCCAACCCAAACGGAGGAGACGACCAAAAAATGGTACATTCTTTGTTCCAATAACCAGAATCAACCCTACGCAGCTATTTCCTTCTGGAAAAACATGGGATATCCCCTGTATATGCAAGCGCGCTCTTCTTTAAGCAGGCAAGTAAATTGATTATAGAAAGTATTGAAATGTTTCACAAAATGATGATTGCACCTTTGAAATATGGTCTATTCACTAGGTAAATCTTGAATTATGTTAGGGCAGCCTAATTAGCCCCTTTCTATAAACGAAGATCAAATACCCGCAAAATGTCACAAGCTGAGCCTGTACGCGTTCTAAGGCCCATGCGCATCCTAAGGGTAAAGGCACTAACGTCTGGTGACTACAATTTGAGAATCTTGTGTGTACTGGATGTGTGCTTGCACCTGAACATGTTTTGGTTATTTAAATTAGATATGTCAAATTCATACGTATTCTAGATTTGATGGAGTGGCTAAAATTGGTGGAGGGATATGGTTGGCATGAGTTTGAATCTTGCCTTTTTTTTGGGTGTTTCTTTTTTTTTTTTTTGTCAGTTTCTTTTGTTTTTGTTTTTTTTTTTTCAAATCATTTTTTTAATTTTCACTTATATTTAGGATGAAGAGAATGTACTAAACGTCTAGGAGAATATATAGGAATTGAAAAAGAACAAATAGTAATACATAAAAAAATATATATAAACTAAACAACAACAAAAACAATAGAATATAGAAACAGAAAAGAACAAATTCATGAGAAAACAAACAACAATATATTAAAAAACATATAAGAACTGAAAAATAATATAAACAAATGAGCATGAGAAATGGTAGTGTCAGAACATAATAGAACATTATATATGTTCTTATATATAAAATATTTATTTTTTTAAAACTACTAATATGTTCTTTTAGAAATGAATGCAATTTGGACAAAATAGCAAGTAATAATCAACTCCAGAACAAAACAACTACTATTGTTTGATAATAGAATAATGAAAATGATGAAAATAGACCAATCATAAATGAGAGATATATAGAAACTAAATAATAATAATAATAATACATAAAAGAACACACAGTATTTATAAAAACATATCCAATAAAAGAACACATACAAAATAATAAAAGAACGAACGGTGCATGCTGTGCACCAAGTGCATGCAACAATATAATTATTATCATGTTAAAAAGACAACAATCAATTTATGAAACCAGCCATCAATATTCAATTTGGTAACCTTATATACTCGAAATTAATTTTGAGATACTATCAAGAGTGTATATATATACGATTCATATAAACATTGCTCCATATATTGATTTCTATTATGAAAGAGTTTATTGGAAACCATATAAGATACTCAAACACCTATGAAACGCCAATAAACATAAACTGGGCACCTTTTCTTAAAACAAAAAATGAATTATAATTAAGACAAGCCAAGTGGCCTTGAAAAACCACATAAAAAGTGAGCATAAAAGGATCTTGGATGTTAAGAGTGAGCATTATGCATACGTGGCTTATTCCATACACCATCCGTGATAGTAGAGTATAGGCTCAACTTGAAGGCCTATAGAAGACAGATCCATGGGGATTGGCCCAAAATAAGAGGTCCAGCAAGCCAAGAAAGGAAACCCACTTGGAAAGGGAACAAAATTCTAGAATGATGGGATTTGTTGAAGGATTTTTATTTCGAAGCAATTTCGAAGGATCCTCCTTTAGCTATATAAATTAGTCATTTGCCAATCTTGAGGGACTAGGTTTTGAACCGAACTCTCTGCTACTTCTCTTCATCCACAAAAGGCTAACTTGATTGTCGGAGGATTTCTTTTGAAAACACATTTCAAGGCTTTGACGTTATCTTTGTATGTAATATCTTCGTTCACCAAGTATCTGGAAACTAGGCCAGGCCCAATCAATCCCTACATTGACTATCGATTGGCATTTAGCACTTACCTATCTTCCTGTAGCCGAAATTGGTTGCCTTAGAGAGTGGGGCGATTAAACGACCGATGGGTAGGTGTGTGGCAGACAATGGAGGGGCTAGGCCCTAGGATCTAGACATTCTGGACAGCAATTGGGTAGGGAACCAACAGGAGATGAATTGACTGAATTGGGTAGTGCAGAAACTGAAGCCATTATGAGATTGCACCAAATTACAGCAATAGACGATGAAAGGTTTCTAGATGACACAATCCCTAGCCCTAAATCTACCACTTCCAAGTGGAGATTTCGACTCTATGGCAATCTAAATATAGAAAATAAGGGAATGATTTTGGTTAAAGACCAAATTCAGTCTCATAAGTTTGGGCAAGGTCACATTCAGTCCTAGAAGTTTGCTTAATTTTCTATTTTAGTCCAAAAGTGTTTTACTTTTCTCTATGAGTTCTAAAATTTTCACCTTTTTAATTTTAAACGAGTTCTAAAACTTGGAGGTTGCAATTGTAAATAATACCCGAATGGTGAGGGAAAGGTGACATTAGGAACGAACGACATTGTGGCAACGTCGGGTTTTCTGGAGTCGCCACCAATCGGTTTTACCTAGGTCGATTGGACACCTTAAAATTGGTCTGCGAGAGTTCGGGGATCGGGAGTACGGTTACGCTAAAACAACTTTGTTATAGCGCCCAAAATTGGCACCTTAGTTGATTTTAATTTTGTTTTGCTTTGCTTTTAGAAAATATTCAGTTAATTTTCAAACTAGAAATTTTAACTGAATTAATCGGATGCGGATTTTTAAATTAATTTATATAAAATTTGATACTTCCGAACCATGGACTCTGCCGAGTCATTTGGACACGGAAGATTTTGATTCCGAACCATGGACTCTACCGAGTCATTTGGACACGGAATTTGGTGAAATTTTAAACAATTTTATCCATATTGTAAAAAAATATGGATTTTTATCTTTTTATTTAATTTATTTATTTTAAAAAGTTTGATATTTTCCAAACCGTAGATCCTGCCGGATCATCCGGATATGGAAATTGATTTACCGTAATTATTTAATTCTTATTATTATGAAATTAATTTTTAAATGGTAATTCTTTTTGTTTATGAATGATTTTTAATACTAACTAAAAAATTTATCTTTATATTTTTACTTCTTTTTTTTTTACTTTCTTTCTTTTTCTTCTTTTTTACTTATTTTTACTTATTTTTTTTTTAATTTTCTTTTAATTTCTTTTCTTTTCTTTCTTTTTTTATTCTTTTCTTTCTTTCTTTTCTTTTTCTTTTTCTTTCTTTTATCTTTCTTTTCTTTTTCTTATCTTTCCTTTCTTTTCTTTATCTTATCTTTCTTTTATTTTTCTTATCTGATTTTTCTTGTTTAATGAAGGATATTTATTATTTAAAGAATTACTTAATTTATAAAAGAATTAAAAAAATAATAATAATTAATTTTTATTTAATAAGAAGTTAATTTAAAAGAATTAAAGAGTTTAAAAATAAAAATTTTGATCATGGTACGGGGCGTTGTTACTCAGCCAGACCCTCTTCACCAGGTGAAGCAGCTCAAAAGCGGGCACGAGACAGTTTCCAGCCAATATACCATGAACTAAAAATTTTTTATTTTTTTTTATTATTTTTTATTATTTTTTTATTATTTTATTTTTTTTTATAAAAGATTAACCAAAAGTAATTGTTTTATTAAGAGAATCAAAAATTTATATGTATATTTTAAACAAAAGAAGAAAAGTTTTGATTTTATTTAATTTATTTTGGAATAAAAGATTATTTAACCAAAAATTTATATGTATTTTAAAACAAAAGTCTTGATATTTATATTTTATTTTGTTTGATGAAAGATTTTTTTTTTTAATTTTAATTTATATCTGTGATAAGTCTAAAATATTTAAAAGAAATTCAATTATTTTTGATTTATTTTTGATTAAGATTTTTATAAAGGAAACAAAAAGTGATATCTTTTCATTATTTTAAAAGAAATAAGTAAAATATTATTGAATAAAATGTTAGCCCAAAAATTTTACTTTTTATTATTCTTTTTATTAATAAAGAAAACTAAAAAGTTATACTTTATTATTTTAAAAGAAATAAGTAAAATATTACTGAATAAAATATTAACCCAAAAATTTTACTCTTTTTATTCTTTTTATTAAAAGAGAAAATTAAAAAGTTATATTTTATTATTTTAATTATTAATATATTAGTCCAAAGTTTTTATTTTTAATAAAGAAAATAAATTATTATATACTTTATTTAAAAATAATTTCAAGCCATGGATCCTGACGGATCATTTGGTCATGGAGTTTTAATTTTTATTAGATTTTAACTATTTAATTAGTTATTAATTTTATTTATAATTTTATTGGATTTTTCTTGAATTTTTAAAAAAAATATTTAAAAAGAATTGATTTAATCATGTTTATTTATTAATTTTAACAAAAAGTTAACTTTGTTATAATAAAACATGTATTCCAAAATAAAAATAAAATAATTGGCTTTTAAATTTTTATTAGCCTTAATAATTAATTACAAAATAATCTTCTTTTAGTTTTTTTTATTTATGGGTAAAAGGTGAATTAAATAAATTAAATCATATAAAGAAAAATTAATAAAGTGGGGCTTTTTGGCCATCCACTTAAAAAAAATAATAAATGTTAGCAACAATTATAAAAGTTAATTAATTAACAACAATAATAAAAGTTAGCCAAGTTTAATTAAGTTAATTAATTATCAACAATAATAAAATTTAGCCAAGTTTAATTAAGTTAATTAATTAACAACAATAATAAAATTTAGCCAAGTTTAATTAAGTTAATTAATTAACAACAATAATAAAATTTAGCCAAGTTTAATTAAGTTAATTAATTAACAACAATAATAAAAGTTAGCCAAGTTTAATTAAGTTAATTAATTAACAACAATAATAAAAGTTAGCCAAGTTTAATTAATTGTTAATTAATTAACAACAATAATAAAAATTAGCCAAGTTTAATTAAGTTAATTAATTAACAACAATAATAAAAGTTAGCCAAGTTTAATTAAGTTAATTAATTAACAACAATAATAAAATTTAGCCAAGTTTAATTAAGTTAATTAATTAACAACAATAATAAAAGTTAGCCAGTTAGTTGTTAGTTGTTAGTTGTTAATAACAACAATAAAAAGGGGTTAGTAATAATAACAATAATAAACAAATAAATACACAAGTAAAAAAATAAAAAAAAGTTAGTAATTAATTCTGCAAGAACAAAAGAAAAAGGTTAGTGACCAAAGTGAAAGAAATTGAAAAGATGAAGGACTGAAAGGAGGTTTTACCCTTGAGAATTAAAATTGAATACTGAGAAAACGAAAACGCAGGCGACGCGAGGGAGGGCAGGGGAGCGACGGCGGGCCAGGCGACGGGGGCGCTGGAGCACGGCGGCGGGGCAGGGTAGCGGCGGCGCGGGAGCCCGGCGGCGGTATCCGGCGGACTGGAGCGGAAGGAGGAGGGAAAACGCCGGGGAAAAGGGAGTCGGCTACGGCAGGACGGCGGCGGCGGAACGGCAGGACGGCGGCGGCGTAACGGCGGGACGGCGGCGGCGGGACGGCAGGACAGCGTCGGCAGGACGGCGGGACGGCGGTGGCGACGGCGGGAGAAGCGGTGGAGATGGCGTGACGGGAGGAAAAAGGGGAAAACGGCAAGGAGGAAGACGGGGACCAAAGCTTTACTAAAAAAAATTTTTGAGATTTTCTGGAGAAAGGGAGAAGAGCCAGGGACAAGGGCTGTGGTTTTCTCTTTTTCTAAAACGGAGCTCTAAGCTTTTCCTCTATTTTTTTCTGTGTGTTCAGCACTGAATTTGGGGGGGGTATTTATAGAAGGAGCTTAGCTGAACTGTGGACGGATAAATTAATAAAAAATATCAAACTTATCTTTTAAATTGGTAAAATGACAGTTTCAGTCCTTTACGTTACTCCAGCTCTGGATAAGCTCAGAAGCTTCTGATTTTGACAATTTTAACTTTTTCTGTCAATTTGGGCTAGAAACGTCCGTTCAGGCCCAAAATTGACGCGAAAAATTACCCAAAGCTCCTGAAACTTTCAGAATTTGTCAATTTTATCCGAAACTTCTCAATTTTGTCATTTTTACCTCAAACTTTTAATTTTTTTGTCATTTTTTTCTGAAATTTTATTTTTATTCCAAACACATACATATTCACACATATATTATTTTAAATCAAATCTTCTCAAAATAAAAATATATTTTAAACTAATTAACATAATTAAAATTTTTTAGCAATAATAATAACAATAATAATAATTTTTTTAATTAGTTTTTTTTTTTTAAATTTTTTTTTTTTTTAAAAAAAGGCCGGACGAAATTGGGTGTCAACAGCTGTCCCCCTTTGCATGCTTCATGGGACATGATGTATGCAAAGTAGTTACCAAATTTCGTCCGTCTTAGCTAGCCATTGAGAACCTTCTCGCCGCCTAAACTATGTGGTTAAGGAAAATTTTTTTTAGAGCCTCTGCGATAAGAACTCTCCTATCGTTGAAGGGAAAATTTGATAATTTTGAGGTTAAGGGTCCTACCTTAGAACCTCGACGATAGGAACTCTCCTATCGTTTGAAGTAAAATTGATTGTTTTGAGGTTAAGGGTCCTACCTTAGAACTTCGACGATAGGAACTCTCCTATCGTTTGAAGGAAAATTGATGATTTTGAGGTTAAGGGTCCTACCTTAGAACCTCGACGATAGGAACTCTTCTATCGTTTGAAGTAAAATTGATTGTTTTGAGGTTAAGGGTCCTACCTTAGAACCTCGACGATAGGAACTCTCCTATCGTTTGAAGGAAAATTGATGATTTTGAGGTTAAGGGTCCTACCTTAGAACCTCGACGATAGGAACTCTCCTATCGTTTGAAGGAAAATTGATGATTTTGAGGTTAAGGGTCCTACCTTAGAACCTCGACGACAGGAACTCTCCTATCGTTTGAAGGAAAATTGTTTGAATGAGGTTAAGGGTCCTACCTTAGAACCTCAACGATAGGAACTCTCCTATCGTTTGAAGGAAAATTGATGATTTTGAGGTTAAGGGCCCTACCTTAGAACCTCGACGATAGGAACTCTCCTATCGTTTGAAGGAAAATTGATGATTTTGAGGTTAAGGGCCCTACCTTAGAACCTCGACGATAGGAACTCTCCTATCGTTTGAAGGAAAATTGATGATTTTGAGGTTAAGGGCCCTACCTTAGAACCTCGACGATAGGAACTCTCCTATCGTTTGAAGGAAAATTGATGATTTTGAGGTTAAGGGTCCTACCTTAGAACCTCGACGATAGGAACTCTCCTATCGTTTGAAGGAAAATTGATTGTTTTGAGGTTAAGGGTCCTACCTTAGAACCTCGACGATAGGAACTCTCCTATCGTTTGAAGGAAAATTGATGATTTTGAGGTTAAGGGTCCTACCTTAGAACCTCGACGATAGGAACTCTCCTATCGTTTGAAGGAAAATTGATGATTTTGAGGTTAAGGGTCGTACCTTAGAACCTCGACGACAGGAACTCTCCTATCGTTTGAAGGAAAATTGTTTGAATGAGGTTAAGGGTCCCACCTTAGAACCTCGACGATAGGAACTCTCCTATCGTTTGAAGGAAAATTGATGATTTTGAGGTTAAGGGCCCTACCTTAGAACCTCGACGATAGGAACTCTCCTATCGTTTGAAGGAAAATTGATGATTTTGAGGTTAAGGGTCCTACCTTAGAACCTCGACAATAGGAACTCTCCTATCGTTTGAAGGAAAATTGATGATTTTGAGGTTAAGGGCCCTACCTTAGAACCTCGACGATAGGAACTCTCCTATCGTTTGAAGGAAAATTGATTGTTTTGAGGTTAAGGGTCCTACCTTAGAACCTCGACGATAGGAACTCTCCTATCGTTTGAAGGAAAATTGATGATTTTGAGGTTAAGGGTCCTACCTTAGAACCTCGACGACAGGAACTCTCCTATCGTTTGAAGGAAAATTGTTTGAATGAGGTTAAGGGTCCTACCTTAGAACCTCGACGATAGGAACTCTCCTATCGTTTGAAGGAAAATTGATGATTTTGAGGTTAAGGGTCCTACCTTAGAACCTCGACGATAGGAACTCTCCTATCGTTTGAAGTAAAATTGATTGAATGAGGTTAAGGGTCCTACCTTAGAACCTCGACGATAGGAACTCTCCTATCGTTTGAAGGAAAATTGATGATTTTGAGGTTAAGGGCCCTACCTTAGAACCTCGACGATAGGAACTCTCCTATCGTTTGAAGGAAAATTGATGATTTTGAGGTTAAGGGTCCTACCTTAGAACCTCGACAATAGGAACTCTCCTATCGTTTGAAGGAAAATTGATGATTTTGAGGTTAAGGGAAATACCTTAGAACCTCGACGATAGGAACTCTCCTATCGTTTGAAGGAAAATTGATTGTTTTGAGGTTAAGGGTCCTACCTTAGAACCTCGACGATAGGAACTCTCCTATCGTTTGAAGGAAAATTGATGATTTTGAGGTTAAGGGTCCTACCTTAGAACCTCGACGATAGGAACTCTCCTATCGTTTGAAGGAAAATTGATGATTTTGAGGTTAAGGGTCCTACCTTAGAACCTCGACGACAGGAACTCTCCTATCGTTTGAAGGAAAATTGTTTGAATGAGGTTAAGGGTCCTACCTTAGAACCTCGACGATAGGAACTCTCCTATCGTTTGAAGGAAAATTGATGATTTTGAGGTTAAGGGTCCTACCTTAGAACCTCGACGACAGGAACTCTCCTATCGTTTGAAGGAAAATTGTTTGAATGAGGTTAAGGGTCCTACCTTAGAACCTCGACGATAGGAACTCTCCTATCGTTTGAAGGAAAATTGATGATTTTGAGGTTAAGGGCCCTACCTTAGAACCTCGACGATAGGAACTCTCCTATCGTTTGAAGAAAAATTGATGATTTGAGGTTAAGGGCCCTTCCTTAGAACCTCGACGATAGGAACTCTCCTATCGTTTGAAGGAAAATTGATGGAATGAGGTTAAGGAAATCTCCTTGAACCTCGAGCGAAATTTATATGAAAGCAATTAGAATTGGAATAATTTTCTTCGAATGTGTGAATTTGCATAATAGGCGAGTGCGAAATTTTAGACTTCGATAAAATGAGTGAATCTTGATGATGACAATATCGCTAACAAATTATGTAAAGGGAACGGATGTTTGGAATCAATATCCAAGGTTCATCTAATATTTTCTTTAGTAAATATAGATTCGCTTGAGAGATATGTCATCCAAATAAGGTTGAAGCTTAACTATCCTAAAATGTTATGCCTAGTAGACCTAATAGGATGCGTCTCAAGAGCAATAAAAATTACTCTTTACTCAGCCATTCCAACCTAAAGGCATTGTCCTATGGTTTTAATATCAGCATGGACGAGACTATCTTATAAGATAAAAAAGAAATTCCCTGAAAGAAAAACTAAAACACGAAAGAAAATGCTGATAATAAAACTAAAGGACAAGCAAAACGGATCGGATCACTTCTTCTTCCACAATATTTCAACAGGGTTAGTAGAGGACTATTATGGGATCGAACTGTTCGGGAAAGACTGTCGCGTCCAGTCTATCTGAATCATTGCTGGATCTGGTTCAGGAACAAAAGCTTGTATTTTATCTAGCAATTCTTCAGCAGTTGTTGCGGATATTATGATTCGCCGTGCCACTCTTGATATAAAATTCTTCTGCATAGCATAATCCATAAAAGCTATCAGACCTGTAAAGAAATTGTTAACATTTAAAAGCCCAATGGGTTTCTTATGCAAATTAAGTTGGGCCATGGAAGCAATTTGAAAGACTTCTCCCAATGTGCCAAAACCACCTGGTAGAGCGATAAAAGCATCAGCATTTAAAAGCATTTGTAACACACGCTCTTGTAAATTTTTAACCACTAATTCTTCTCCAATCGTGCCCCCAGAAATAAATTTCAGAGGTCCAGGGATAATGCCCAGAACTTGACTTCCTCCTAGAGATGCTGCTGATGCTACACCTCCCATTAATCCGACACTACCTCCTCCATAAACTAAATGTATTTTTCGCTCAGCTAATACTCTACCCAAATGGTTGGCTGCTTTTAAATACTCTTCATCTTTTCCAGGAAAAGCCCCAGAAAATACACAAATACTTCGGGATTTACGAGTTGGGGTTTTCTCCATTCCTATCCTTACCCTTGTGAGAAAAGAGGATATATTTATAGAGATGAAGAGATAAGGCAATAATTTTATTTTTCAAGAATGGATACATTATTGCCAGCTATTCATAGTAGTCACGGGTATGACTCTGGTCAGGTATGGGTACACTATCGTTAAAAGAGGAGGAAAATTTTCAAAATAGCTGCTAGCATGTACAGTAGTCGCGACTGTAGCTTATGTCAGGAGTAGGTACATGATTGTCGGATGAGAAGGAAAATTTCAAAAGTGGCAGGTATATACAGTAGTCATAATTATAGCTCATGTCAGGAGTGGGTACATTATGGGAGGAAAATTTCAAAAGCGTCAGCTAGCATGTACAGTATCGTGACTATGGCTTATGTCAAGAGTGGATACATTATTGCTGAAAGAGGAGGAAAATTTCAAAAGCGACAGCTAGCACGTACAGTAATCGTGACTTTGGTTCATGTCAGGAGTGGATACATTATTACCAAAAGGGGAGGAAAATTTCAAAAGCGACAGCTAGCACGTACAGTAATCGTAACCTTGTTCCGTCTTCTACTGGCTTTGCGTCCAGTAACGGCTTCAATGCTTTCTATGAATCAGTGATTTGCATCTCATCTAGCTTTTTCACAAACTGGCAAACAGGGTCGTTTAGGGTCAGATTCCCAAGACTGTAACGTTCTCGTTCTTTTTGGAGAATTATCCATAATCCAACAACCTCAAATTGCACTATTCCGCAAGAATGCGCTTCAAGAACCTCTCGGATATCTTCCAGAGATTCCTTACGCAAGCCATTCTTGATGAATTTTATTCTATCATTACGATTTCTGGTGATCACTCCTGGAGAACGACATTTATTGCCGCAAATCCACCATCCACAATTGTGACAGACGCCTAGCCTCTTTGCTCTTCTCTTTTTGGCATAAACGCTTTTACCAAAGCCGGGCATACGGGGAAAGAACGCATCTGGAACTTCACCAGCCGAACGAACTTTAGCTTCGATTAGCCATCGCACATTATCAGGAATGCCTTTGTGCATAAATAGTCGGAATCGTTCACATCTAGCTTGATAAACCTTTTTAAGAACATTTATTGGGAAAGAAGGGAAATATTTTCGTAGAGCGGAAAGAGAAGGCTCCATTGATGAATGAGGCATTTAAGAGAAAAAGAAAGAAATTAGTGATTGTAGGAAATGGAAATAACTGAATTTGGGAGTTATGGAGTACCGTATCCAGAAGGAAGAACACGCATTTATAGTGATGAAAGGATAATGCGTTTATTACACTTACGGAAGTAAGTACATTATTGCCAAAAGAAAAGACAAATGACAGCTTATATGTACAGCAATCATGACTGTGGCTCTCATCTTCCACTAATTCATGTCCAGTAATGGCTTCAATGCCTTCTATAAGTCGGGGATTTGCTTCCCATCTAGTTTTCTTACAAACTGACAAACGGGGTCATTTAAAATCACATTCCCAAGACTGTAACGGTTTCGTTCTTTATGGTAAGTCCTCCATAAACCGATAATTTCACCTTGCACTTTTCCACAAGAATGCGTTTCAAGAGTCTCTCGGATATCTTTCAGAGACTCCTTACGCAGGCCATTCTTAATGAATTTTCTTTTATCTTCACGATTTATGGAGATGTATCCTAAAGAGCGACATTTAGTATTACAATTCCATCGCCCACATTTATAACACACGCCTAGTCTCTTTGCTCTTCGCCTTTTGGCATAACGGCTTTTACCTAAACCGGGCATGCGGGGCATAAATGCATCTGGAACTTCACCCGCCAAACGGACCTTAGCTTCAATTATCCACTGCACATTATCGGGAATGCCTTTGCGTGTAAAAACTCTGATTCTTTCACATCTAGCAAGGTAGATCTTTTTAAGGACTTTTAGTGGGAGGGAAGGAAAGTATTTTCGCAGTACAGAAAGAGTAGAATCCATTGATGAGAGAAGAATTTGAGAGAAGAGGGAAATGAATCAGTTATTGCAGGAAACTGGAATAATCGACTTTAGAAGTCACGGGGTATCTTATCTGTTGTTTAATCAGAAGGAAGAACACGCATTTATAGTGATGAAAAGGGATAACGTGTCGATTACACTTAGGGGAGCATGTACATCTGTCAAAAGAAAATGCAAATTTTTCCAAATATAACAAACTGTATGTACAGTAATTGTGACTGTGGCTTACATCTTCCACTGGTTTTACGTCCAGTAACGGCATTAACGGCTTCTATGAGTCGAGGATCTGCTTCCCATCTAGCTTTCTTACAAGCCGGCAAACAGGGTCGTTTAAAGTCAGATTCCCGGGACTGTAACGGTCTCGTTCTACATGAAAAATACTCCATAAATCAAGAATTTCACGTTGCACAGATCCACAAGAATGCGTCTCAAGAGTCAATTGGATATCATCCAATGAGTCCTTACTCAAGCCATTCTTGATGAACCGTATTTTATCTTCTCGATTATTGGAGATCATTCCTAAAGAACGACACCTAGTCTTACAAGTCCACCTACCACATTTATGGCAAACTTGTAATCTTTTCGCTCTTCTTTTTCTGGCATAAGAACTTTTGCCAACACCAGGCATGTAAGACACAAATGCCTCTGGGATTTCACCTGCCAGACGAACCTTAGCTTCAATTAACCACCGCACATCTTCAGGGATTCCTTTATGCATCAGAGCTCTTAATCGTTCACAGCGAACTTGGTAGATCTTTTTTAGGATGTTCATTGGGAGAGAAGGGAAATACTTTCGCAAGGCGGAAAAAGTAGGATCCATTTTCTAGGAGGAAGTAAAAGAAAGAAGGGGTGAAGGAATCAGTTATTATGGGCAACTGAGAGAACCGACTTGAGAGTCACGGAGTACCGTATCCGCCGTTTAACCGGAAAAGTGGATCCTACTTTATTTTAGTATCATAGATATTTCTTATCTTTGATATCTCATCAGGCATGACATTGATCCAGTCCTTGATTATTGAATCCATTGTCTGCTTTCGACGACAATATTTCTCGATATCCACGCTTATCTTTGACCATAGCTATTTCTTATCTTGGATACTGCTAAGCTGGCGTCAATTCTGTCCATCCCGGTGTAGCCTCGATTATTGAATTGATTACCAGGATTTTGACAATATTGTCTACTTTATCCTTGAATTGCTGATGGGGCTGGGTCCACTATATCAGCTGTGCATCCAGCGGTAGATTGGTAAAAACGGATGTCACTGAGACGTCAGCTTATACTGCTGTGACTGTGCGGTGGATACGCTTCCCATTTGATCATTGTTCTGTATGCCATGCATGCATGATGTGAAATGCATGAATGCAGAGCATGTGTAACTGATGGATTTATTATTTTTTTATATCTTTGCTTTACTGGATCCTCTTTGTAATTGCCTTCTATCGTTGAATCTCTTTATGCTTTCCAACTGTTGTCCATTGTTTCACTTTCCAGCTGTTGTTCATTGTCTTGCTTTCCAGCTGTTGTTCATTGTCTCGCTTTCCAGCTATTGTCCATTGTCTCAAAAGCCTAACTCTTTTCAAAAATCTTCTTTCCTTGATTTGTTCTTAAATTTTGGCTTCAATTTCCTTAATGTCCGCCTCGTACTTTATGCCTCTCTGGATAATTGTCCCTGTTGAGATATTCGTGAGTATGATTCTTTCTTGCTGACATGGACGTGTTAAGACTTCTGAAGCGATCATTCAGGCTACCACCAAGGCTATCTCCCAAAGATTTGTTACTCCTTCTTCTTTGTTAGCCTATGTTCTGTGCCGCTCGCAAAGCAGGACCTCAATCTTACCTGTTTTAATTCATAAAGCTTATCAAAGTAATCTACGGTCTTTGTTTTTTCTAAGTTTTAATTATTACTATTCTTCCTTCAAAAGTCATAATTTATTGCACACTTAAGGCTAGTAAGAATGTGAGATTTGAAGGAAAAGAACTGGATAGAAGCGACTTTAGCATTTTGAACGTGAGAATCTAAGATAAGTTAAAGAAAATTGGCTTTTTATTTATGAGTAATATGAAAATCTTGGGTACAGATAGATAATGAAAGTGTAAGAGAAGAAAGCTCTCTTTGACAACTTTGATCAAATAAACTTTGGTAACCCTGTATCCACTTCTCCCCTTCTGTTTGAAAATTTCTTCATTATGCAAAGTATTTCTTTACTGCATCCGAATTTACTGGCTTCGGTAATTCTCGTCCATCCATTTCTGTCAGAATTAGTGCCCCTCCTGAAAATGCTTTCTTCACGACATATGGCCCGTCATAATTTGGTGTCCATTTTCCTCTTGAATCATGTTGCATGGGTAAAATTTTCTTGAGCACTATGTCACCCTCGTGAAATTGTCGTGGGCGAACCTTTTTGTTGTAAGAACGAATCATCCTTCTTTGATAAAGTTGCCCATGGCAGAGGGCTATCATTCTTCTTTCATCAATTAGATTTAATTGCTCGTATCTAGCTTTGACCCATTCTGCTTCTCTTAATTGAGTATCCATTAGTACCCTTAATGAAGGTATTTCAACTTCGATGGGCAATACAGCCTCCATACCGTATACCAGAGAAAAAGGTGTTGCTCCAGTAGAAGTACGGGTAGAAGTTCTATAAGCATGTAGTGCAAAAGGTAACATCTCATGCCAGTCCTTGTAAGTGACGATCATCTTTTCAACAATTCTCTTGATATTTTTATTGGTCGCTTCTACTGCACCATTCATCATTGGTCGATAAGGTGCCGAATTGAGGTGTTTGATTTTGAACTGCCGGCACAAAGTCTGCATCATTGCATTGTTCAGGTTCATGGCATTGTCTGAGATGATACATTCCGGCGGCCCATAACGACAAATGATTTCTTTCTTAATGAACCGGCATACCACCTTTTGAGTCACACTTGCATATGACATAGCTTCTACCCATTTAGTGAAGTAATCAATTGCCACTAGGATGAATTTGTGACCATTGGAAGCTTTAGGGGTAATGGCTCCAATGACGTCAATTCCCCACATGGCAAAAGGCCAAGGTATTGCTGTTACATTAAGAGGGGTGGGTGGAGCTTGGATCTTGTTGGCATATATTTGACATTTGTGACATTTTCTCACGTGATTAATACAATCACTTTCCAATGTGAGCCAATAGTAGCCAGCCCTCATTATTTGTCTTGCCATGGTATGACCACTAGTGTGTGCTCCACATATTCCAGAATGAACTTCTTCCATAATCTTTCGTGCTTCATGAGTATCTACACAGCGAAGTAGCATCGAGTCTGGGGTTTTCTTGTAGAGTATGTCTAGGTTTAAAAGAAAACCCATTGACAATCTTCGTAGAAATTTCTTGTCATTTTCTGATGCTTCTAGTGGATATGTTCGTTCTTGGAGGTATTTCTTGATATCATGATACCAAGGCTTTCCATCCAATTCTTCTTCGATGCTCATGCAATAAGCTGGAGAATCTATTATTTTCATTTCGAAGACAGGAGTATGCTCAGGGTCGCTTATCTTGTACATAGCAGCCAAAGTAGCTAAAGCGTCTGGGATTTGATTATCTTCCCTTGGAAGATGATGGAAACTTATACTGTTAAATCTTCGAGTCATGTCTAGTATAAGCTTTTGGTAAGGGATTAATTTTGAATCTTTTGTCTCCCATTCTCCATTGATTTGATATATGACTAATGCGGAATCCCCATAGACTCGGAGATCTCGCACTTTCAAATCCAATGCCATTTGGAGTCCCATAGCACATGCTTCATACTCTACTATATTGTTGGTACAAGGAAATGTAATTTTTGCTGTGAGGGGAAACTGTTTTCCGCTTGGAGAGATGAGTATAGCTCCAATCCCTTGTCCCAAAGCATTAGATGCTCCATCGAATACCATTTTCCATGTTTCATTTTCTTCATCGACTTCCTGTTCTATAGTCATTATATCTCCATCAGGAAAGTCCATTCTCATGGGCTCGTAATCCTCCAATGCTCTATCAGCCAGATATTCAGCGATCACACTTCCTTTTACGGCCTTTTGGGTGACATACTGTATGTCGTATTCAGATAACAGCATTTGCCATTTTGCAATCCTGCCTGATAAAGCGGGTTTCTCGAAAATGTACTTAATGGGGTCAGTCTTGGAGATCAGTAATGTTGTGTTGTTGAGCATGTAGTGTCGTAGTCGATGTGCTACCCATGCAAGGGCACAACAGGACTTTTCTACTATTGAGTATTTAGCTTCATATGTGGTAAGCTTTTTGCTCAAATAGTAAATTGCATGCTCCTTCTTGCTTGTCTCATCACGTTGACCCAATACGGATCCTAATGAAGAATCCTGTATGGATAAATATAGAATCAATGGTTCTCCGGATCGAGGTGGTATCAAGACTGGTGGATTTGATAGATATCGTTTGATTTTCTCGAACGCTTCTTGGCATTCGTTATTCCACTCAATCGGATTGTTCTTCTTTAGTGATTTGAAAAGCGGTTCACACTTGGACGTCAATTGTGATATGAACCTTGCTATGAAGTTGATTCTACCCAGAAAACTTCTTACTTGTTTTGGAGTCTTCGGGGGTTGCATTTCTTGTATCGCTTTGACTTTACTCGGGTCAACTCGAATCCCGTCCTTGCTGACTATGAAACCCAATAACTTTCCTGAAGAGGCTCCAAAAGTACATTTGGCAGGATTCAACTTCAATTGATATTTGCGAAGTCTATCGAATAGTTTTCTTAGCACTTTTAGATGCCCCCCAGCAGTGAAAGTTTTGGCGATCATGTCGTCCACATATACTTCAATTTCTTTATGCATCATGTCATGGAACAACGTGACCATGGCTCTTTGATATGTAGCACCAGCATTCTTTAACCCGAAAGGCATCACCTTATAGTAGAAGGTACCCCAAAGGGTAATAAAAGCAGTTTTTATCATGTCATCTGGATCAAGTTTGATTTGATTGTATCCAGAAAAACCATCCATGAAGGAAAAGTAGGAGTTTCCTGCGGTATTATCCACCAGTGTATCAATATGAGGAAGTGGGAAGTTATCTTTAGGACTGGCTTCGTTCAAAGGCCGGTAGTCCTGACAAACTCTTAGTTTCCCACTTTCTTTCTTTTCGACTGGGACAATGTTAACCACCCATTCTGTATATTCAGCGACCCCAAGAAATCCTGCATCCCACAGCTTTCGAATCTCGTCTTTTACTCTTAAGATTAACTCCGGCTTTAATCTTCGTAACTTCTGTCTGACAGGCTTCGCCCCAGGCTTCAAGGGTATTTTGTGTAGTACAATGTCTGAGCTTAAGCCGGGCATATCTTGGTATGACCAAGCGAATACATCCACATATTCTTTCAATAAATGGACTAATTCTTCTTTTTCTTCAGGAGGGAATAAAGTGCCAATCTTGACTTCTTTTACATCCTGACTGTCTCCTAGGTTGAATACCTCAGTTGGTTCTTGACTTGTTGCTCTTTCTTTTTCATCTTGCTCAATCATTTTTAATAGCTCAGGAGATACTTGAAGATCTTCGTCGTCCGAGTCGGTAGTGTTTACAGGATTATCAAAGTTCATTCTTTCATTGTCATCAAAGAGAGTTTTGGGTCTGCATTATCCAGAGAGAAAAGAAAGAGAAGAGAGAAAAAAAAAAATGGCACGAATGAGATGGATGCAAACTGGTACTTTATTTACAATGTGCATAAATCACAACTTTATTGGAATAAAAAGCAATAACTAAAAGGTTCACTTAAACAAAGACTACACCCTATTGATTGAACCTTTCTTTAGGAGGTTTTTACTATTAGATTACTTTGGAAAGCTTTCAATTATAACAGGCAGTTCTATCGCCTCCCAATTGTTCAGCACATCCCGTGGGCCACAAGGTTGAATGAGCTCCTCCTCTTCAGGTGAATCGCTGATGATTGCCTGAATAGAAAGACTTTCAAAAGACTTGTTGATGTTGATAGTCAGCTTGCCTTCATTGTCATTTTTCGGAATGAGACCACCACTCACGAACGTTTCGGTGATTTCAGGGATATCCAGATTTCTTTCCTGGAGAGGATGCCCTGTTAATCGTGCAATCCTCTTTTCTCTTTTTTCAGCTATTGCCTTCATTTTATCATGTCTTGTCGGTGTGAAGCCTAGGCCGTATTTCCCTTCATTTGCGGATATTTTCAATGGCTCTGGGATTCCTTGTAAATCTTGTCCCAAACCTAACCCCGGTGAGTATCCTCCTTTTATCATGAGTTTGGCGACCATGCGACTTGTTTTAGAGATGTTAGGAATGGGTTCTTCTCCATATTCACTGACATAAGCAGCATTGACAATCTCAAAAGACCTGAAGGAGCAATCAGGTATATTTTCATTGACCTCAACATATTGAGCATCCGCAGGTCTAGATAGCAGAATGTTTTCTTCAGCAAAGACTGTGATTATCTTTCCTTCAATGATGAATTTCATTTTTTGATGTAATGAGGAAGGAATTGCTCCAGCCATATGGATCCATGGTCTTCCCAGTAGACAAGTATAAGATGGAGAAATGTCCATGACTTGGAATGTGATATGGAAAAGACAGGGACCAATCCCAATTGGTAGCTTTATTTCTCCAACCACATCTCTCTTTGTTCCGTCAAATGCTCGAACAACAATATGATTGTTGTTGAGGTGTGATGGGTCTAAACCGATCTTATGTAAAGTTTCTAATGGCATTACATTTAGAGCTGATCCATTGTCGATCAGAACTCTAGCCATAATCCGATCTTTGTATTTAATCGAAATATGTAGAGCCTTAGAGTGACCCCTTCCTTCTGCTGGTATCTCATTGTCAGTGAATGTGATGAGATTTTGTGCCGTGATGTTGTTGACAAGGTGGTCAAAGTTGTTCACGGAGATATCTTGTTCAACATAAGCCTTATTCAGGACTTTGAGAAGAGCTTCTCGATGGGCATCAGAACTTAAGAGCAATGAAAGTATGGAGATCTTTGCTGGCAGACGGTTCAACTGCTCCACGATGCTGTATTCACTTTGCTTTATGAGTTTGAGAAACTCAGTAGCTTGTTCATCTGTTACTGCTCGAGGCATCTCTTGCTCTTTAGATGTGTTAATAGGTCCATTTGCTGGATCCGTAACATTCTTCTCTTGTTGGAGCTTGTTCATTTGCTTGGGAGAATAACACCGACCACTTCTAGTCATGCCCCCAACTTCTAACGGAGTTGATGTGATGTTAGAAGTATAGCCATAGTTCCATGGAACAGTTTTGTCTGATTTGTACGGGAATGGCTTTGGAACTTGAATTCTTAAAGGCTTGAGAGCAGATTTTGAGATTGGAATGACTAGTGGCCTTGGCATGATATTGACTTCTTGTTCTTTAATTATCACATTCACGTCATCCTCTTTATCTGACATAAAAACGATGATTTGGGAAGAGTCCATGAGACTTTGTAGACTTTTACGGAATTCTGGGCATTCTTGGATAGAATGACTCTTACTGTTATGAAAGTTGCACCATTCCTCATGCTCGACTTCTTTATTTCCAGAAGACTTTCCTATGATAATCCCTTCTTTCACAAGGCATGAATATACATGCTTAAGAGGGGTTATGATATCATTGACTGTTTTCTTCATCGGCCAGTATTCTTCCATCATATTGACTGGTTTGGCTTGATGAGGAGGCAATGGATTATGAGTGACGTTTGGTTCATCGGAAAAGTCCAACCACTTTGACTCAATTAATTGTTGGACTATACGCTTCAATGCTATGCAATTTTCGAGTCCGTGGCCCACGGCACCATCATGATATGGGCAATTTAGTTTAGGGTCATACCATGTTGGATATGGGGGTTCGAATGGCCTTGTGGGAATTGGGTGAATGAGTTGGCTCTGGATGAGTTTTGGATATAACTCAGTATAAGTCATGGGAATCGGTGCGAAAATTTCTCTTGGTCTTGGTGCAGGCATTGGAGGAGTCGGAACAGGTGGCCGTAACTGATTAGGCCTGTTGAGAGGATAATTGTTGGGTCTATTGGGAAGATAATCACTGGGCCTATTTGGAGGATAATCATTGGGTCTATTGGTAGGATAATAATTGGGCCTGTTGGCAGAATAGGATAGGCGAGGTCCGGTAGCCACGGTACCCACGAGGGGAATCCCTCTTCCTCGTCCGATTTGTTGTATTTCTTCATCTTTTCTTCTGGATGGTCCTCCTCTTTTCATAGGATCACTAAAGGACTCAGTAATCTTCCCGGTCCTGATACCATGCTCGATCCTTTCTCCAGACATGACTACGTCGGAGAAGTTAATTGCCGCATTGCCAATAAGTTTGTCATAATATGGGTATTTCAGTGTCTGGACAAACAAAGTGACCATTTCTCTTTCTGTCATGGGTGGCTGTACTTGTGCAGCTAAGTCCCTCCATCGTTGGGCGTATTCCTTAAAAGTTTCTGTTTTTTTCTTCTCCATGTTTTGGAGAGTTTGGCGATCCGGAGCTAAGTCCATAACATGTTTATAGTTGCCGATGAAGGCCTGAGCAAGGTCATTCCAAGTTTTTATGTTTCTTGGACCTTGGCTTAGATACCACTGTAATGCTGATTTTGTGAGACTTTCCTGAAAAAGTGCGATCCACACCTTCTCATCTTTGGTAAGTGGTTGTAGTCTTCTGAGAAACAAAGTGATGTGAGTGATGGGATCACTCGTTCCATCGTATTTTACGAAATCTGGCACCTTAAAATCTGAAGGGATTACGACGTCTGGCACTAAGCAGAGGTCATCCACTGAAAGGGATCCGAATATAGTGCCTCCTTCAATGGCTCTCAGTCTTTTCTCTATTGTCTCGATTTTTTGAGATTCTGCTTCATCTTTTGGTAATGTCTTCTTCTCTTCCTGTACAGTGTCTTGTTTCAGGTGAACACTAGCAGAGGGTCCTGATTCTTGAAACAGGTTTTCTTGGACTGAGACTCGTTGCGGGGTGAATCCCGGGGGATAAGTGGGATCTTGTACTTCTTTGATGGGGACTTGAGTTGCTTTCCCTTTGATTAATTCCATCAATTGTTTCATCTGTTCTGACATACTTTCAATCTTGGACTCCATCTCCATGAGACGTCCTTCGGCTTGTTCTGCCATTAATCTTGTTTGGAGTCGAGTTGAATATCGGTGTTGAGGTCCAATTTTACCCTTTTAAAGGAATATTTATTTTATTAGATTCTATGTGTGTATGATTGATGTGATGGATGCATGCATGAATATTGTAAATACTTGGTGAAAGAAGAACTATAATGGAGTTTCTCAATTACATTCAGCAAAGGTTTGTTTAAAAGAAACGACCCAAAGTACAATACTGCTTTCTGGCCTTAGATATGAACTCCATCATTCTTTGAACATTTACTGATGGAGTAGGACAGCTCAGTTCTTCTAACTCCTTGGCTTCTTCGCCCATTAGTTGGGCTTGTTCTGTAACTTTTCTGACTTCTACCAAAAATGTTTGCAATTGATCTTGAGAAAATCTGTATTGATCTTCCCAGTATCTGACTCTCATCTCTTTTTGATCGGTTTCATCAACCAATTGGGAGATGACTTGTTTTTGGTATTCAACTTTCTCTTCGAGGAGTTGTGTTTTGTGACCGAGCTGTTGCATGTCAAGGAGCATCCTCTTGTTCTTCTCCTTTTCTTCCTCTAGTTCTTTCTCTAACTCTCTTTTCGCCAATTTTCTGATGACCTCTTCAGGTAGAACTATTCCTTCCTTCCGGTTATTTCTCCATTCATAATAAGCAGTGGGAGAAATAATAGGCCCCGACTTCAATATGAAAATTCTTTTCCACGCAACTGAAATACCCATTGCGAGCTTATTTGAATTTGGATCTTCGTGTGAAAATTCCAACTTACTCAGATTATGTGTCATGGGTATAAATTGCATGGACCCAAATTGTTTACGTACTTGGGCTGGAGCATAGCTTGTTCCTCCCCATATGCCTAAGAGAGGAACCCACGGGCAATTGCCGCAACGGTAAACTATGCGGGTGGTGGTGGACCAGGGTGCTCTCCATTCAATTTGGAATTCGCTGATGTTCTTGAAGTAGTCAACCCATGCTTCCTTGCTATCATGATTAGTGGTTTCACTTTTCAAAAAGGCTTCAATTGGGATGAAGTCCTTTGAAAAGCGATTTCCAAAATGTTGCTTCTCACAAGGAAGGTGGCTTTTGATCCAAACGTTGAGGAGATGTGAACATCCTATGAATTTGCCTCCTCTTTGGCGACAAAAGTTTAATGCCCTGATAGTTTCACATAATATCACTGAGGTCGGATTTACTTGGGCATTGCAGACTTGCTCAAATAATGTGATGACGTCTCCTTCAATAAATCCGACAATTCTTGGGAAGACTACCAGGCCATATATTGCCAAGGCGAACAATTTGCGTCGTTGATTCTTCTGAGGGAGGGTGTGACTTAGTTGTTTTAGATCGGTCCAGCTGATAAATTTCCGACACCCTTTTGTTGCAAATTTGGGTTGAAGACTGGAAGCTGGCATGTCCAATAATTTTGCTAGGGCTCGATGAGGCTCCGTTCTTCTATCATATTGATACGTCTCAATTGGATAGTTGGAGGACCAACCCAAGAGGTTATTGTATTCTTCAATGGTTGGAACCAGATCCATCTTATCGAAAGAAAAGCATCAATAAAATGGATCCCAAAATTGTGTTAGAGCCCGGACAAGTGATGCATCAACGGTAACCTTTAGTAGGCAAGCGATGTGACCATATTTTGCCGTAAAAGCTTCCCGATCAGCAGAGTTCCAACTATTCCAGACTTGTAATAATTCCATGGTGTCATTATGGTTTATCCGAACCGATACCTGGTCCTTAAGCTGTATGTGAGAGTGGGATATCAGAGCATCTCCGTGAAGCTTTTGAGCTGTTTCGGAATATTCCATAGCTTCAGGCTGAGTTTCGATTACAGTGTCATTCCATGATGCAGTAACAGCCGTGGGAAGATAATCGAGAATATCCATGATAATGGTTCTTTCACCAAATATTTATCTTTAATGATGAAATGTGTATGCCGGAAAAATAAGGAAAAACAGAGTTAGTAAAAAGGTAACACATAAGATCATACAAACATATAGATAAAACAAAACCTATGGAAATGGGAACCGAGGTATAGAAAATTCTTAATGGCTGGTTCTAAGGTAGAGTAAGGAATTCTATATGCAGAAGGTGGTTTATCAAAAAGGCAAGGGATAGTTCCCGAATCCCGTCACTAAATCATAGTGACGGCCCGATTCCTTACCCTCTAGGGTTTATGTAAGGAATGGATTAATTCGAGTCGTAGCTTTTCGTGGGCCCATGCAGAGACTAACCGTCTCAGAAGGCAATACACTACTTTGCTACTTTGAAACCGGTGAAGGCTTGGAGACCGTGGCCTCACAAGGACAGCAACACCAATTCCGCTTAGAAAGAATCGTGTTTGATTTAAGGAAGCTCGGGTATAGAGCTTCATTTTGTGAATGCATTATGCATGTTTACTTAAGTAAATATAATATATAAATCCACATAATAGTAAAGCAAAGTAAATCAAAACAAATCAACTTTAAGCTCGACTCACTAATATTGACTCCCCAGTGGAGTCGCCAAGCTGTGGCAACGTCGGGTTTTCTGGAGTCGCCACTAATCGGTTTTACCTAGGTCGATTGGACACCTTAAAATTGGTCTGCGAGAGTTCGGGGATCGGGAGTACGGTTACGCTAAAACAACTTTGTTATAGCGCCCAAAATTGGCACCTTAGTTGATTTTAATTTTGTTTTGCTTTGCTTTTAGAAAATATTCAGTTAATTTTCAAACTAGAAATTTTAACTGAATTAATCGGATGCGGATTTTTAAATTAATTTATATAAAATTTGATACTTCCGAACCATGGACTCTGCCGAGTCATTTGGACATGGAAGATTTTGATTCCGAACCATAGACTCTGCCGAGTCATTTGGACACGGAATTTGGTGAAATTTTAAACAATTTTATCCATATTGTAAAAAAATATGGATTTTTATCTTTTTATTTAATTTATTTATTTTAAAAAATTTGATATTTTCCAAACCGTAGATCCTGCCGGATCATCCGGATATGGAAATTGATTTACCGTAATTATTTAATTCTTATTATTATGAAATTAATTTTTAAATGGTAATTGTTTTTGTTTATGAATGATTTTTAATACTAACTAAAAAATTTATCTTTATATTTTTACTTCTTTTTTTTTTTACTTTCTTTCTTTTTCTTCTTTTTTACTTATTTTTACTTATTTTTTTTTTATTTTCTTTTAATTTCTTTTCTTTTCTTTCTTTTTTTATTCTTTTCTTTCTTTCTTTTCTTTTTCTTTTTCTTTCTTTTATCTTTCTTTTCTTTTTCTTATCTTTCCTTTCTTTTCTTTATCTTATCTTTCTTTTATTTTTCTTATCTGATTTTTCTTGTTTAATGAAGGATATTTATTATTTAAAGAATTACTTAATTTATAAAAGAATTAAAAAAAAATAATAATTAATTTTTATTTAATAAGAAGTTAATTTAAAAGAATTAAAGAGTTTAAAAATAAAAATTTTGATCATGGTACGGGGCGTTGTTACTCAGCCAGACCCTCTTCACCAGGTGAAGCAGCTCAAAAGCGGGCACGAGACAGTTTCCAGCCAATATACCATGAACTAAAAATTTTTTATTTTTTTTTATTATTTTTTATTATTTTTTTATTATTTTATTTTTTTTTATAAAAGATTAACCAAAAGTAATTGTTTTATTAAGAGAATCAAAAATTTATATGTATATTTTAAACAAAAGAAGAAAAGTTTTGATATTTATTTAATTTATTTTGGAATAAAAGATTATTTAACCAAAAATTTATATGTATTTTAAAACAAAAGTCTTGATATTTATATTTTATTTTGTTTGATGAAAGATTTTTTTTTTAATTTTAATTTATATCTGTGATAAGTCTAAAATATTTAAGAGAAATTCAATTATTTTTGATTTATTTTTTGATTAAGATTTTTATAAAGGAAACAAAAAGTGATATCTTTTCATTATTTTAAAAGAAATAAGTAAAATATTATTGAATAAAATGTTAGCCCAAAAATTTTACTTTTTATTATTCTTTTTATTAATAAAGAAAACTAAAAAGTTATATTTTATTATTTTAAAAGAAATAAGTAAAATATTACTGAATAAAATATTAACCCAAAAATTTTACTCTTTTTATTCTTTTTATTAAAAGAGAAAATTAAAAAGTTATATTTTATTATTTTAATTATTAATATATTAGTCCAAAGTTTTTATTTTTAATAAAGAAAATAAATTATTATATACTTTATTTAAAAATAATTTCAAGCCATGGATCCTGACGGATCATTTGGTCATGGAGTTTTAATTTTTATTAGATTTTAACTATTTAATTAGTTATTAATTTTATTTATAATTTTATTGGATTTTTCTTGAATTTTTAAAAAAAATATTTAAAAAGAATTGATTTAATCATGTTTATTTATTAATTTTAACAAAAAGTTAACTTTGTTATAATAAAACATGTATTCCAAAATAAAAATAAAATAATTGGCTTTTAAATTTTTATTAGCCTTAATAATTAATTACAAAATAATCTTCTTTTAGTTTTTTTTATTTATGGGTAAAAGGTGAATTAAATAAATTAAATCATATAAAGAAAAATTAATAAAGTGGGGCTTTTTGGCCATCCACTTAAAAAAAATAATAAATGTTAGCAACAATTATAAAAGTTAATTAATTAACAACAATAATAAAAGTTAGCCAAGTTTAATTAAGTTAATTAATTATCAACAATAATAAAATTTAGCCAAGTTTAATTAAGTTAATTAATTAACAACAATAATAAAATTTAGCCAAGTTTAATTAAGTTAATTAATTAACAACAATAATAAAATTTAGCCAAGTTTAATTAAGTTAATTAATTAACAACAATAATAAAAGTTAGCCAAGTTTAATTAAGTTAATTAATTAACAACAATAATAAAAGTTAGCCAAGTTTAATTAATTGTTAATTAATTAACAACAATAATAAAAATTAGCCAAGTTTAATTAAGTTAATTAATTAACAACAATAATAAAAGTTAGCCAAGTTTAATTAAGTTAATTAATTAACAACAATAATAAAATTTAGCCAAGTTTAATTAAGTTAATTAATTAACAACAATAATAAAAGTTAGCCAGTTAGTTGTTAGTTGTTAGTTGTTAATAACAACAATAAAAAGGGGTTAGTAATAATAACAATAATAAACAAATAAATACACAAGTAAAAAAATAAAAAAAAGTTAGTAATTAATTCTGCAAGAACAAAAGAAAAAGGTTAGTGACCAAAGTGAAAGAAATTGAAAAGATGAAGGACTGAAAGGAGGTTTTACCCTTGAGAATTAAAATTGAATACTGAGAAAACGAAAACGCAGGCGACGCGAGGGAGGGCAGGGGAGCGACGGCGGGCCAGGCGACGGGGGCGCTGGAGCACGGCGGCGGGGCAGGGTAGCGGCGGCGCGGGAGCCCGGCGGCGGTATCCGGCGGACTGGAGCGGAAGGAGGAGGGAAAACGCCGGGGAAAAGGGAGTCGGCTACGGCAGGACGGCGGCGGCGGAACGGCAGGACGGCGGCGGCGTAACGGCGGGACGGCGGCGGCGGGACGGCAGGACAGCGGCGGCAGGACGGCGGGACGGCGGTGGCGACGGCGGGAGAAGCGGTGGAGATGGCGTGACGGGAGGAAAAAGGGGAAAACGGCAAGGAGGAAGACGGGGACCAAAGCTTTACTAAAAAAAATTTTTGAGATTTTCTGGAGAAAGGGAGGAGAGCCAGGGACAAGGGCTGTGGTTTTCTCTTTTTCTAAAACGGAGCTCTAAGCTTTTCCTCTATTTTTTTCTGTGTGTTCAGCACTGAATTTGGGGGGGTATTTATAGAAGGAGCTTAGCTGAACTGTGGACGGATAAATTAATAAAAAATATCAAACTTATCTTTTAAATTGGTAAAATGACAGTTTCAGTCCTTTACGTTACTCCAGCTCTGGATAAGCTCAGAAGCTTCTGATTTTGACAATTTTAACTTTTTCTGTCAATTTGGGCTAGAAACGTCCGTTTAGGCCCAAAATTGACGCGAAAAATTACCCAAAGCTCCTGAAACTTTCAGAATTTGTCAATTTTATCCGAAACTTCTCAATTTTGTCATTTTTACCTCAAACTTTTAATTTTTTTGTCATTTTTTTCTGAAATTTTATTTTTATTCCAAACACATACATATTCACACATATATTATTTTAAATCAAATCTTCTCAAAATAAAAATATATTTTAAACTAATTAACATAATTAAAATTTTTTAGCAATAATAATAACAATAATAATAATTTTTTTAATTAGTTTTTTTTTTTTAAATTTTTTTTTTTTTTTTTAAAAAAAGGCCGGACGAAATTGGGTGTCAACAGACATACACAAATTTTATTGCTTTCAGCACATGTTTAGAAATTTGCATAGGATAAGGACTAACGTGACAAAAATACAAGAGTTTTTAACACTTCGGGTTTCATGGTTCCATGCCATTCCAGATGTGTTAGATTGCAGGGAAGGGGAGTGAGTCCTCACAGGCATTCGTTAAAATTGGGGTGAAGGTTTGTCTCATCTTGAAATCTACCCGTCGTTGTCCGTTCCTGTAATTAGCTGCAATTTGTAATGGCAACGGTTTCTTCACGTGCTTGAAGGAGACAAGACTTGATAGTGTAGCGGAAGTGAGCGTTTGGGACCTTGGGTAACTGGGTTTGAGCGAGAAAGAATGGACGATTGTTAGTGGGTGGGATGCCACGGCTACAGATTATGAAAGTGAGAGAGCCAGAGGCAACAAGCCTAAGTTGTATAGAGCAAGAGCGGGAGTGGAGACGGGAGCGACAGCGAAAGCGGGAATTCGTCAAACTTAAAAGAAAATATAGAGCGGGAGCGGCTCGAGAGCGTTGCACATTAATTATATATATATATATATATATATATATATATATATATATATAAAGTTAAATGCACGCATAACATTAAATGAAAAACATAAAGAAATCTATTAAATGCATATATGGTAAATCAAATAATATTATAATAGGAGTATAAATTTTGAACTAAACGACAAACATAAAGAAATCTAGAACATGAGAACTAACCTCTAGTCAATTGCCTTTGAATTTTCTTTTCTTTTTATGCTTTCAACAATAATTATCTTCTCATTAGTACAATTTAGGCTTTTAATTATACTTTCTTTGGCAAGCTGCAAGTCTTGACTTGAATTGGGTTTTAGTGGCAAAAACAACACAGCATAACCATAGCAACTAGCAAGTCAAAGTCCATTAAGACCAGATTGTATTTGCAAGAAACAGAGCACACCTATATGCAAGAAACAGGGCACACGAGCAGGAAAAGATAATTTTCATACTACTGAATTGAATGATAGGAAACGAGCAGGAAACAAAGCAGAAATAACGAGCAAAAAGATTGAGGAAGAAAAAGAAATTTTCAATACTCACAATTAGGTGTTTTCCCTTGCAAAGTCCCACTCCCACTTTCAAGTTTTTTATATTGCAAAATTGAGTTTACTATTGCTGCTTCTAATCCGATGTCCTCGACTCTTATGGCTTGCCTTCAATCGTGAGATTGTTTCTTGTTTCAACTTTAAGAGTGGACACAGAGACTTAATATGATCCTTCACAATTTGTTCTTAGGGTTTGACTCTGACTTAATAAGAACATATGTGTATAAGAAGTAGAAAAGCCTAAATCGGGCAAATTAAAGATGGTAGAAGGAATTCACGAATTAAGAATGTCAGAGCACGCTTTCTACACCATAAGAGTGCGAATTTATGGGGGGGATTAAAATAGTTTAGTGAAGGCGCAATGATAATTAAAGAGGCATGCCGTACACAACTGGGTGTATTACATATTTCCAAGTTTGTTTAGACTGTTATTATTAAAATTGTCTGAATTATGGCACAAGCAAAAATCGAAATAAACCATTCTTGTAATGAAGTTTGTTCAAATTGGTAGCCATTATTTTTTTCCCTGCTCAAATAAACCATTGTTCAAAGAACTCTAAATCTCTTGCGCCAAATACCTTAATCCCTTACCAAACCATTGTTGTCATTTCAGTTTTTATTTGTTTTTTTATTTTTTTTTGAACGGCAACTAAAATCATATTAATAGAAAAAGAGATAACACCGAGTTCCAGATAAGGTTCCGAGACAAACCCAAATCACCCATAAGAGTACACCTGAAATCAGTAAAATAACATAAATCCTTGAAATAATAGAGCCCGAAAAACCATTACCAACTCTCCCTTAGATTACAAACCATTGCTCCCTATAAACAACAAATGATAAACGCTTTCGACACCCAAAATCACAATACTCAAGACCCAAATTGTAATGTTAACCAACGCCTAATCTTTAATCCCACACGTCAATCTCTTCAATTCCCACTTCAACACCGAATCTTTTATCTTCATTCCCATTTTTTTAGATCATTCGCTTGCACTTTAGATTTGTCAAGATTATTTATGACACCCAATGCTAATTCGTCACACCTACCCAAAGGCACAACGGAAGAATTAGAAGACCCCAAATTTTCAACAACTTCCTTATCACTATTTGAAGATCCAGTAAGCACCAGTTTCTATATTTTTTTATGGCCACTTAAAAAACTCCCCCATTGCCGCTGCTGAATTGATTTCTCTACTGCAGCTCCTCCGATTTCCGCCACTCACAGCCACCTTCGAGCCCATCTTTGACTCCACACTGCTGCCGTCAAGACCTCCTTTCCCAGGCTCTTGCACTGCGCCTTTGAAAGCCGACTTTCCAGAATCATGGTCGCCATGAAATTGTCCGCGGCTTCACCGCTCCAAGCTCCGCGCCTGCTCGAGTGTTGAGGCTGCCATTCACCTTCGGACGCCACACAAGATCCACCCCTTCACGACGTCGGCAACCACGGGTCCTACCAAAACCGCCGCCAGCCATTCCGTCACCACCATATTTCCTACTTGAATCTGATATAGAAGATAGCAATCAGTGAAACCAATTCCACCCCTGCAATCGTGCACCTTCCGGATCTATTATACTCGAACGGCTCGATTTTCTTTGGCTTCCAACAACTCCAGAAAACGCCCACTTTTGTTTCTTTCAATAAGAGATACAATACCCGTTCATCCGATCTTCGGAACATCTTTCTCCCCTGGCTTCCTGTACAACCGTTGCTTGCCTTCAAACATGAAAAAAACCACTCAATCTCTTCTCCCATTAGATCAATAGAATTTCGACATCGCTGCCCATTTTCTACAATTCTTAATTATTACATCTTCATCTAATCCCCATTCAATAAAAATGTTGAAAGATTTTTTCTCAATAAAAAAAAAATTCAGCATCGAATCTCATCTGAAATACCCAAATTCTAGAGAGAAGTAAGAGTTTCTCTCTCTGGAAACCCAGGAGGCCTGCACACCCGAACTGACTTGCATATGTTTTTTGTCGAACTGACTTAGAGTTTTTCTTTGTTTTTTAATGTTATTTTGGTGAAAATCTTTTTTTTTTTTTATATAGATTTTGGTGAAAAATCTTTATTTTACAAGAATAAAGATGTTCATCTGTCTTTCTATTAGTCTTCGGGTAAATTGCACGCACTACCCCCAACCTTTAATTATTGTTTTTGTTCTAACCCTAACCTTCACTTTGTTCGTTGCGTGTCCCTAACCCCATTAAAACGTTTCATTTCAACCCCTACGTGGACGGAACTCGTCTAAATGGACGGCGAACGCCACGTTAATGCTTATGTGGCACCCGAATGTCCACGCTGGCCCAGTAAACACACCAGTCATTAATTTGCGAGATGAAAAAAATGGGAAAAGAGAGAAAACAGAGGAGCGGGACGTTCAGCAGTTACCGAGCGTGCGTAGCAGAGTCCAGAGACAGTGGAGAGAGAAGAGAACGAAAGAGAGATAGGGTTTAAGAACGAGAAAAAAATCTGACATCGCACGGAGAGAAGATTTGGAATCACGAAGCTGAGAACACGAAAAATATTAGATAATCGAAAAAAAGATAAGAGATTGCCGAAAAGATAAGAGATTGCCGCAAAAAAATGGTTGCAGAGAAAGTGAAGAGAGATGGGAATGAAGGCTGCCTAGAGTACAGTAAGTCTATATGCTTTTATGATTAAGTGATAGAGAATATTTTAGAGTTGAATGTGGATGTGTGGGGGCGTTGGGGAAGTAAAAGGCATGGTGGGGTAAGTGGGTGGTATGTGTGTGTCGTATGTGTGAGTGGCGTGTGTGTATCTGTAGGGGAAAGGGGACCAAATGGGGACCATAGGAGAATATAGAATTATGTGAGAATGGATGGGTGGAATATAAAATATTGGTGATTAACATAATTAGTATTTTCCATTTGCAGGGCGTGGTGATGGTTATTTCACTGTGAAAATGCACCATGGGGGATTTTTTGGGAAGTTACCATGGAAAGCATACATTGAGGGTTCTGTTAACTACTGGGACTATTGTCAATTTGATAGGTTTAGTCTAACAGAGTTGGACAAAATGGTGGAGGAATTGGGTTACTCAGGGTACATGGATTACTTCTGGTTATATCCAGGGATGCCTCTTGATGATGGTTTAATCCCTCTGAAAGATGAGGCTGATGTGATGCAGATGATGATGCTTTGCTTGCTTGAGAATCCTGTTATTGAAATATACATTGTGATAAAGAGTAAAGCAGAGATGATTAAGGATGAGTTGGCATTTCTAGGGAAAATTAAAGAACATATTAGTCCTAAGAAGGCTGTCATAGAAGAAATTGTTGAAGAGGGTGATGAAAGTTGTCCACAATCAAGGAAGAAGTGTGCTACATTTGTAAGCAAACAAAAATGTGAAAGTAGCCAAAGAAAAGCACTAACATGGGTTGTGGAGGAGAATGAAGAGCAAATGTTGGGAAGAGATGTTGAGGAGGGTAATGTAAATGCTAAAGTGAATGTGGCAGCTGAGAATGTTGAGGTGGAAGATGAGCATGAAGTAGGATGTGAGAATGTTGAAGTCAATAATGAGGCTGAAGTGAATGTGGCAGCTGAGAATGTTGAGGTGGAAGATGAGCATGAGGTAGGATATAAGAATGTTGAAGTCAATAATGAGGCTGAAGATGAGGAAATAGAAAGATCAGATAGTACCCCAGTAGGTAGTGGCAATAGGGCTGATGAAGGGGATGATGGGGATGATAGTGAAGCAACCACAGAGGATGTAGACTATGAGCCTAATTCTGGAACAGAAAGTTGTGAGATAGAGTTTGAGGAGTCAGACAATGACATCGGACAGGAAGATAATGACATGGCTGACCATATTCCAGGAACTAGGGTAGAAAGTAGTAAAGGGAAGAATTCATGTATGGGCTATACATATGAATTAGAGTCTGAGGAAGATTTGGACTTTGATGATTTGCAAAGTATATACTCAGATAGTGATGAAAGTGATAGGTACCCCAGTTTCAATGAGAGGTCTGACATAAGTGACCCTAAGTTCCTTTTGGGTCAGAAGTTCACCTCCTTTGATGTGTTGAGAAAAGCAATACGGACTTATGGAATTAAGTCAAGGTGTAGAGTAAGGGTTGTGAAGAGTGAGAAACGTAGGCTAAGGGCCAAATGTGCAGAGGGGTGTCCTTGGACATTATATGCTACACCTGTTGAGGGTGGGATGGTGCAAATAAAAACATACATTGGTGACCACAGTTGCATCAAGGTCTTCAAGTCTAAGCATACCAAGTTTGGCTGGATTGCTCAGACATATCTAAAAAATGTAAGGTCTGACCCTGACATTTCCATAACAGCACTGAGGGATCAGATTAACAGGGATTTCAACTTAGATGTCCCTAGGACAAAAGTATGGAGAGGGATTAAAAAGGCGCTTCAGATTATAAGAGGTGATGAGAAAATACAATTTGCCAAGTTGGCTGATTATGGGGGTGAGCTCAGAAGGACTAATCCTGGAACTATGTTCAAGCTGCGTCTTGATAATTTAGTATTTCAGAGGGTGTTCATATGTCTGGAGGCATGTAAGGAAGGGTTCCTTGCTGGATGCAGGCCTATAATTGGTGTGGATGGCTGTTTTCTCAAAGGTCATTATGGGGGTCAACTTTTTGCTGCTGTTGGTTTGGATGCAAATGATTGCATCTTCCCAATAGCCTATGCTAGGGTGGAGGTTGAGTCATTTGAATCATGGCATTGGTTCCTTAGTCTGTTGGGTGAGAATTTGGGTATAGGCGAAGCAAATAGCAGAGACTGGACCATCACTTCTGATAGACAAAAGGTAAAATCTTGGTAATTTTATATAGGGATTGCTTATATCACTTCCTTTAATATTTATTATGCCATTCTTTTTAATGTAGGGATTACTTCCAGCAGTGCATGAGTTGTTTCCTGAAGCAGAACACAGATTCTGTGTACGCCATCTCTATAACAACTTCAAGAGTGTTCACCCCGGAGGTGTGCTAAAAGAGTTGGTTTGGTCAGCAGCAACAAGTACTTATGTGGCAGAGTTCAACATGTATATGGAGAGGATTAAGGTAGTGGATGAGAATGCTTGGAAATGGTTGACTTCTGTTCCTCCAAAACACTGGTCAAGGGCACATTTCAGAGAGTATTGTAAGTGTGATATCCTCCTAAATAATATCTGTGAGTGTTTTAACAGATTTATCTTAGATGCTAGGGACAAACCAATTTTAACAATGCTAGAGATTGTTAGAACCAAATTAATGGTGAGGATTGCAAATAGAAGGAAGGCAATAGAGAGTTATACAGGGGTTGTGTGTCCAAGGATAGTGAAAAAGTTAAATAAGTCAATGGAACATTCTGGTTGGTGTATTCCTGTGGGTTCTGGAGGATCACAGTGCCAAGTAAGCACACGTAATGGGCAGTTTGTGGTTGACCTGGCAAATCACACTTGTAGCTGCAGAAAGTGGCAGTTGAGTGGGATTCCATGTGCACATGCTTGCTCTGCCATTGGAAGCAACAGAGCGAGAATAGAGGACTATGTTCATTCATGCTATAAGAAAGAGACATGTGCAAGGATTTATGAACATGTAATAAATCCTATAACTAGTATGGAGCAGTGGCAGGATGAACACCATAAGCCTATCGAACCCCCTGAATTGGGAAAGATTAAAAGAGGCAGGAAGCAGAAGAAGAGGAGGAAGGAAGAAGGTGAACGTGAAAATGCAAGTAAGATGCGAAGATTTGGTATGAAAATGCATTGTAGTGTTTGCAGAGAGGAGGGTCATACGAAAAGGACATGCAAACGAGGAGAGGGAACAAAGGTGGCAGGAACTAAAGGTGAAAGAAGGAAGAAACTCCAGGTAGAATCTAACTCCCTATACTGTTTTGGTTTGAAAAATATCAACTGTCACAACATACACTTTGTATGAATTGTAGACTCGAAGGAACACAAGCAGCCAACCAGCAGAGACAAGCAACACTGGGGTTACTCAGGAAGAGAATGACACTAGAGCACAATCTCAGCCAATTGGTCAGTCAACTGGTTCTGAAAATGTGCTCCCTTCAATGAGACAAACAAGGGGCCGACCAAGAAAGGAGGCAGCAGCCAAAGGGATGGGCTCTTCAGCTTAGAATGTGTCATATTTAGGAATTCTATTTTGTCTGAAGAAGTTGTGGTTTGTTTAGAACAATTCTAATGACTTGTTTTTTTAGTACAGTACAGATGACGTTGTTTTGGTTGTGGAATGATGTAGTAATGTTCAATGAGGTTCAAGTTGATGTTTTTTGGGTTGTGAGATGATGAGGTTGTTTAGAAGTTGGAGTCAAACACTTGATATATCTATAATCATTCCTAATTATATGAAATTATGTCTTTCTTTTCACTTTGTTCTATCATCACAAATTTTCATTCTATGGGGACATCGCAGAAGCATCAAACAAATAATGAAAACGCTCTGAAGTTGAGGGGTACAAATTACATTTGTTATATCAAGTTGGGGTTAATTTTGAAACCACCACATAAAAACAGGGTCTGAAATGGAACATGTTCAAAACGTTGGGTGCAATTAAATTATATGATACAAAGGTTAGGGTCCATAATGAAACACATTAAAAGCTAAAGGTCCAAAATGGAACATACATATAACCAGTTCATCCAGCCAACACCACCATTCTCATCCAGCAGCAGCCCACAAGATCTGACCCTACATGCAGCAGCCCCACCCAAAAACACATAAAACCCCCTACATACAGCACCCCCACCCAAAAACACATCAACCAACTGGCCTTTTACAACCACAGCTACAAGCACCCCTACAAGCACCACCAACCACAGCTTCAACCGTCTAGTTACTGCCTTCTGCTCTTTTAGCTGCTCTTCGGTCCTCCGAATCCGCCTGAGCAATCCGCTAACAACGTCCCTCATCCTGCTTGACACAGGTGAATCGTACCAATCAAAAAACCCACAATTCTCAGCTCCCTTTGCAAAATATTTTACCAAAAAACAACAAAAAAACAGAGCACATCGTGTCAGAACATCTTTTCCCCATCAGAATGCAATGCAAGAACAAATTTGACGGAATATGTCTTACCCCTCTGTAGAACCTTCGTCCTGGATTAGCTTCTGTCCACGATGTTGCCAGGGTTGCAGGAGTCCCACACGAACAGATCCTCGGCCCTCTTCCCTCCATTTACGCTTAATTAAAACTACGAACGACCCAACAGAATAAAAGCTTGGTAAATCCCTAGATCTCCAGTTCCTCCCTTCTTCCTAATTTATGGCCCATTACGTTCGCATTTCTACTGTCGATGGGGGTGGATCGTGGATGGCTGCAATTATAGCATTTCACTGCCCAACAAAATCAGAAACCTCCTTTTGGAGGGAAAGTTTCGCGCCATCGGATCCACGTTGGCGTCATTACGCCATTTAATGGGCCAGCGTGGACATTCGGGTGCCACATAAGCATTAACGTGGCGTTCGCCGTCCATTTAGACGAGTTCCGTCCACGTAGGGGTCGAAATGAAACGTTTTAATGGGGTTAGGGACACGCAACGAACAAAGTGAAGGTTAGGGTTAGAACAGAAACAATAATTAAAGGTTGGGGGTAGCGCGTGCAATTTACCCATTAGTCTTCAGACACTCTATCATACATGTCGGTGAGTGAAGGAGAAATATTCATAGTACCAAATATCATTGTTGATACCATTAAATTTGGTTATTCAAACCGAACTAGTAAATGGACTCAGAATTTTAGTGAACATTGTTCAAAACTAATATGAACATTTGTGTATTCATCTATAAACTCATTGGCTGGAAATTAAATAAGTAAATGACTTAATAATTTGGTATCAACATTAATATTTAGTGGTATAAACAGTTTTATATAGTCGTATTAACAAAAAATGACACTGCTGTAAACAAAAATAATATTTGTATGAAAAAATAAGAAATAAAAAAAATAAAGAAAATTGGTAATTTTAAGATGAGTATAATTGCGGTCATGGGATTCACATCACATAAAAAATGTGTGAACAAGATAAAAATGGCAAAGAAGAGATGTAGTGGTGAGAGACGCAAAACCCAAAAAAAATAGATGTTATGAAGTTACTTTGACTCACACCATGTAGAGGTATTTTTTATGAATTTAACATTAAGATAAATTTCAAGGATAAAAAAATTAAAAAAAATCTTACATAAATTTATGCTAATTAATTAATATTTCACTTTTGTTTTAATTTTGGGTTGGTCACATTATATTATATGTTCTTATCATTAAAATAATTAGTTACGATCGAAATATAGCGCTGTACACACTTTTGAAATGGTGGATATTTCTTTGTCATTAAAAAAATACAATTCCCTAAAAAGTTGTATCTCTTATTGACTCAGATTCTAAATTTTAATATCAGCAAGAAATTTATTTAAAAAAATTAAATTTTAGTTTTAGCAATTTTCAACTAGATTATTTTATTAAACCATAGAACTTTTGAATAAATAACCCATACTACAAATTCAATCATCAATAATGAAAAGATATGAATGAAACACAAATTGTGTTTAAATTATGTTAATCAATTAATAGTTTAATCATTAAGTTAATAAAGGTAAAAAAAATAGGCCAAAAAGTTTTGGGACTAAGAGAGGACATGGAAAAATTTTAGATATTAATGTTCTAATAATTGACTTAATAAAGGTAAAAAAAAAGGCTTTGCTAAAAAATAAATATATTATGGCGACTAATATTTTTTCTTTAGAATGTAATACATAAAAAATAACAAAAAATAGTTTAGGGACCAAGAGCAAGAGAGCAAATATAAAGACTAAAGTTAGGTAGTTATTAAGTTCGGGACCCAAATGTTACACAGATTAAACTTAGGGACTAAAATGGTAAAGAATTGAAATTCAAGAACAAGAAACACATTTTAGCCAAAATAAAATGTGAAATAGACTAAAATAGGTAGAGTGATCACCCAACTTGTTCAACCAATGGAACAGATTAGCCTGAACTGAATCGATCCGATGGTCATATGGGTTTTATGCAATATTAGGTTTGGGTTAGGTAGTTGTTTGTTTAAGTTAAAGTTAGCATAACCATCATGTCCCAATCTAAAAAAGACATGATCCCAACTTCTACCGGTTCATTTCTTAACCCCAAAGTGTAAATACTACATTCATCTCTCCTTCAACCTTTCTCTCCTTAAACTCGCCTTTTATCTCTCTTGTCAGACTCATTATCCTCAATATCAAACTCGGAATAGAGAGCCAAAGAACTATGTCTTTGAACACTGTCGACTAGCTATAAGGATTTGAGAATTGACAATAACCTTACTTTAGATTCTTCTTTTCTTAATGCAGTATTACTGAACAAACCATAGTTTTGTTGTTGATTCCTTAAATTTAATGATTTCAAACTTTGGTTTTAGTTTGTTTGGTGGATGAGTTGAAAATATGAAGAAATACGTGTACTGTAATTATGTTTTATTATTTTATGTGTTGAACATGTGAACAAACCATTAATTATGATTTGAAAAACTTGTGTACTGCATACCATATTGCTCAATAGTTCAAACTGTAATTCACAGTTTCGGCTGAAATTTAAGACACTGCATTTTCTCGTGTGTACTGTATATAACAACAACAAAAGTAGGAACTTACGCTTGCTTTTGACTAGTGATTTACCTTTTTATCATTTATTTTCATTTCATATGACGGATCCCACCTTGTCCAGGTGTGAGTGTACATGTGTGTGTGGTGTGTATATGCATCCAAAGTTCAGCACACTGGATAAGAAACAGAAATCAAACCCGTAATTCAGTAGCCTTACTAGTTCAGCACTCGATGGCAAAGATATATAGAATGGGATAAAGACGGGCCAGAGCCTGAAGATCTACAAAGAGCATAAATCAGTACTAGAAATGTTTTTACTCACATAACCAATTCGCTATTCATAAAGCCTTTAATCCAATAGCGGATGCTATATTTTAGATACATAGGATAAAGATAAATTAGGCAGTGACCATCACCATCATAACTGTGCTCCAAAGTACCGGGGTAGAAGTTTTATCAAACAATATACCGGTGGAAGTACCTCTTTTGAAACTCCGTGAAAGGATCACCTGACGATGGCTTATCAAACCAAATCATCCATGAAGGGAAAACTTTATCCAGATATGGATCTGTAGAAAGTGCACCAGTTAAAGGAATTAAACGTACAATATTAAGAATATAGTCACAAGTAATGAGCATTATGTTATGAATTTTGTGAGTGCCACCATACCAACATTTACTAGGATTAAATATACATATAAATAGAAGCGAATTTTCCAGAACCATCCCCCCCCAAAAAAAAAAAAAAACAAATAACCATGGATGGCTATTGGGGATACAACATGAGGCCAAATTGAGTGTGGGCATATAAAGACGGAGTGGCACAGCGTATACGTTTTCTACAGCACCCAGTGACACTACTCCAGAGCAAGAAGAGAAAATGAATATGGTTTCAGAACAAAACGTGGCTGTGGGAAATGGAGCAGCATCAAATCCCATGAAGACTGCGGCTTGAACCCAATTTATAACAGCACAACATATCATGATATGCACGAAGCGTGCAAAAGATGACCCTGAGGAGATACCCCAATGGTGAATATGGAAGCTAACTTGAAAACCCAAGTATCATTAGCTAGTTTATCTTGTGGCCGAATATGTTACATTCTGGATTGTAAAGAAAAATCTTACCTGGATATCGGTCGCAATACAGCACTTTGTACATGGTAGGACCATACATTGATCCATCGAGCATGATGGCCCTGAAAGTTTCAGTAGAATCATTGTCAAGATTCTTGGCCTCGAATGTCATATTGTTCAGCGCCCCCACGCAATGTCTCTGTGTTATCCGAACAATCCTCACAACCTTAAACCTCTTCCCCTGGAGCAAGTAACAACTGATCAGCAAAACAGACTATAACATGCTAACACATGACACAAATAACATGCTACGATCAGAAATAGGAAGGGGGTGAGACTCAACTGTCTTGTTGTTGAAATGTTTGATGGCCTCTTCAGCGCCATCGGTGTATAAGTGTATAAATTTGGCGGGGAAAAGACCACCCCAGGCAGCAATAGATTGAAAGAAAGGAACATCGAATCCCTTTGGACCGGATAAGAAACATATTTCTTAGAGCAAGCTTGCTTGTAATTAGAAAATAGATATATATATTATATAAAAAGGAAATTAATAGCTCGTAGAAAATAAATTAATCAGTTACATCGCTTGCCCGCACAGCAGCTTCGTATTCATCAAGTTCAGCCTTTGTTGGCGGCGGATCACAGTAATCCGAGATTTCATAGGGAGAATCCGGATGACAGACATCATCTTCTGGATCTGAAAATGAATATGAAGAATCTGCAGAGAAATCATCCTCGGGGTCTTCACCGCAGCGCTGCTTCTTGGGCGGTGGCGAATCCGCTTGAGGAGAAAACGAAACGGTGGGGGAATATACCAAAAGGTCTGGTGAAGAAACCGCCGCCATTACAAATTGCAGCGAATTACAGGAACGGACGACGACGGTTAGATTTCAAGATGACACAAACCCTAGCCCCAATTCTAACGAATGCCGGTCTCCCTCTCCCGGGCAACCTAACGCATCGAGGAGGTGGAATGGGATGGAACCATGAAACCCGAAGTGTTAAAAACTCTTGTACTTTTGTCACGTTAGTCCTTAGCCTACGCAAATTTCTAAACGAGTCCTGAAAGCAATAGAATTTGTGTATGTCGGTAGGGGTGAGCATGGGTCGGGTTGGTTCGGTTCCATTATAAAACCGAACAAACCCAGAACCGAGAACCAACCTGAAATGGCATAGTTCCAAAAATTTTCTACCCAACCCAGAACCGAGAACCGAACAGAACCAGAACCATAGTTTTGGGTTTTTCGGTTCTGGTTCTCGGGTTTTTCGGTTTATATCATATACCTATAACAACACCAAAATTCAATAAATCTACATCCATAATCAGTTTTATGACATATTCAACATAATATACAATTAAATTAATATTTAAATATATGTACTTAGATACATTCAAAAGAGTTTAAAATGTTGTTCTTACAAAAATGGTTCAAAAGAGTTGCTTGTAGGGCATCCTTTATCTCAACTAGTTTACTTTATTCCAGTAAATCCAATATTGGTATGACATTCAATATGGAAAATTGAGCCTTTAAGACCATCTTCTTCAACATCAAAACCTAAAATATATTGATGTCATAAATTTTTAATTTTGCATGACTCAAATGAAAAAAATATCATAATTATGTCGTAAAGAGTAGTCTGGAATGAAAGATCGAAAGCAAAATGACTTAGGAGTTGTGGGTCTATGAAGCAAAGCAATTTAAGTAAATATGGAGAAATTTCGTAAATGATCCCACAACTTCTATACTGTTTCAATTTAGAACATCAGTTTAAGAGTTTAAAATAAAAACACAAAATAACCAACATAATACTTCAAAGAAATATGTGTGTGTGTGTGTGTGTGTGTGTGTGGATATATTAGTAATACTATAATTTTTATTATATAATTATATATATATATATCGGGTTCGGTTCCACCTCGGGTTGGTTTCATATGGAACCAGAACCAACCCAAAAACCGTCGGTTCTTCTATATATGGAACCAACCCGAGAACCATGATCAATTTTTACCCAACCCAACCCAACCCAATGGGGGTGGTTCGGTTTCGGTTTCGGGTTTACCCAACCCATGTTCACCCCTAGACTATGTCATTCGTTCCTAATGTCACCTTCCCCCCCATCCTTCCGGTATTATTTACAATTTCAACCTCCAGGTTTTAAAACTCGTTTTAAAAGGTAAAAATTTTAGAACTCATAGAGAAAAGTAAAACACTTTCGGACTAAAATAGAACATTAAGCAAACTTTTAGGACTAAACATGACCTTGCCCAAACTTTTGGGACTGAATTTGGTCTTCGCCCAATATCATTCCCTTATTTTCTATATTTGGATTGTCGGGGAGTCAAAATCTCCACTTAAAAGCGGTAGATTTAAGGCTAGGGATTGGGTCATGGGTTCATCCATGTATGAAATTTTGATGCTAACTGCTTGTTGTGATCTACATCCAATATATTCATAACCACTAGGCTCTATGAATCATGACTAATTTATAGTTTAATGAAAACATATTTAGAACTGTTGTGAAGGCATAAGCTCTGTTTCATTCTATATCTTGTTCCTATGTGTATCTACCATGAGTTACCCAACTAATTAAGACTTTGTGGCCATGAATTGTGCTGCTAGATGTGAAAGAACTTTGTTTTTCTACTTCCAGAGACTGATGGATCCAAATTTGTTTCCCGATTGCTGGATCATATAACACTTAAAAGAAAAGGTAAACATGAAATGCATCATAAATGTTTTGGTTCGTCTTAGGATGGATGGTTGCACTTGAATAGTAATTCACTTGCCATAGTTGAAGTTGACCCACTCCAAAAATTGCCATTTTTTATTTTTATTTTTTGTATAAACTCCCTCACCCCTAAAATGAAGCAGCTTCACTATTTGCACACTCCTCTTTACTTTGTGAAATTTAAAATGTTTTAGGACCTTCAGGAAAGGACGAAAGCAAAACTATTAATGCGTTTTACATGGATTGGCTTTACCACAAGTTGAAAAACTCCCTCAAGTTGTAAATAATTACAAATAGTCGTCCTCCCTTCAACCTTCACTTATATCCTCATTTCACTTGTCCGTCACTGCTTTGCCATACCTCTCCAAGCCTATCCACCATCATTTATTCATATTTATTCTCACTCGCTCTCTTTCCTCTCTCAATTTCTTTTTAATTTTTAATTTAATTTATTTGTTTTAAAGGTGAAAACTGGTATGTTTTGAGTTTCTTCTACAATAGTAATACTTTTATTTTCCATCTCTAGTCATTTTCTCTCTATCAAAAAAGTAAATCCCTTCCTGGGTGTGTGGTTAGGCTGGCTAGTTCTTAAATGTTCACTCATCATCCTCGTATCTCCGAATCCTCATTTGCTACTCTTCACTCCCATTTTCCTCATTTTTCTTTTTTTATTTTCATTTACTACTTATTTGTAACCGAAGAAGAATGTGGTAGTCATGATGGCAATGATTCTTTTTTTTTTTTATGATTTTTTATTTTTGAACTATTGACTGAAATTTCTATTTGATTTTAGCTTGATCAATATCTCCTTCCATCTTTCAATTTAAAATGATCCAATCTCAATTGGAATGCTTTGATTCTTGAATTCATCTGTGTCCTCACTTTCCTTGTCCACCATTGTTTTGCCCCCACATTTCCAAGAATCCAATCTCAACCAATGCTTGATGGTGATGATTTTTTATTTTTGAACTACTGAGATGGAGTAACTAAATGCTAATACAAAGCAATAAGAAGGAGTATGGAAAAGGTTCCCTCTCTGAAGGGGGATTTGGTTGGATGGTGGTAGGGCCAGCTATTAGGCAGTGGTTTGTCGCAAGTTCGCATGGTGGACAGTGAGGTGCATGATTTGTGGACACCAAGGTCACTGAAGGCTAGGTCAGGGATGGGTAGGTTTGTGCACCATGGGGCTTGTGAAAAAAAAAAACGAGCATGATAGAGGTTAGAGAGTTGGGGTTACTGGTTCTATCTATAAATTGGACTAACTTTAGGGGCAATTTACAGCCCATTTCCATGCTTATGCCCAATGACATGTTAATACACTTGCATTAACCCCAAACAAATGTGGGCCCGTTCACTGGACGTTAAAAAAAATGCATTATTTGGATGAGGGAAAACAGAGGATTAAATATCATATTTACTATTCAAAAGCATCAAAAGGACCAAATTTACCATCAAGTTTTTAGTAGCAATAAATTTAATATTAAACTTTACTTTTGAGACTAAATTTACCACTCATGCTAGCTGACCAAATAAAGGGAAAAACAACAATTTTGGTCCTTTGTTTTTCATGTGTCTTTTATTATTGTCCTAGGTTTGCCTATTTGATGATCATGCAATCTTATTCAACCAATATCCCAACAATCTCTTCATCTCCATCCTCTGCAAGCTTAGCTTTTTCCCCCTTTCCCCTTCCCATTTTATCAACGTCTTCCGCACTTGCAAACGACTCAACTTCGTAGCCCTCCACCCCTTTGTCTTGTCCAAGGTCTCACTAAGAGCCCTTATCAGGAAATGCATCTAGTGAACTAATGTTTAAAAATGTAACACTCCCATATTTCATATGAGAATTATAGGAAGCCTTATGTGAATATATAGACTCAAGTTCCAGAGTACAATCACCTAGTGCTTATCCTTTTCATAAAGGATAGCCCATGTGGTATGGGCAGATGTTCTGTTAAATTAGAGAGGTTACTTGGTCCGGGGAACCAAGTAATCCAGTTAACTCCAACGAGGACTTGGGTACATAAAGGGGAAGTTTATAACACCCCATATTCTACATTGATGAATTGTAGGAAGCCTTATGTGGATATATAGACTCAAGTTCCAGAGCATAATCACTTAGTGTTTATCCTTTTCATAAAAAATAACCCATGTGGTGTGGGTAGGTGTTTCGTTGATCAGTCCTAGACTTAGGTCGTTACAAAAAAAGATGGTATGATCATTAGATAGACAAACTTAGGAAACTATTAAAAGAAATATAAACAACCAATCACCAAAACTATTATTTTCCACCTTCAAGTTGACAATCACTTGATGGGGACTAGCAAATTTGGTTAGTTTTGTAATATCTATGGTAGATTTGATCTCAAAAGTAAGGTCAATATGAGATTTCATACTTTTGAAGGTTTGATTATAAATATGGTCATTTCGATACTTCTGAATGGCAAATTTGGCACTTAATCTAACAAAAAAAAAAAAGATTCAAATCAAAAGAAGAATATACTTGCCAAGATGAACTATTGCAAGTAGCTGGTTTTGATTATGGAAGGAGATAACATATTAGAACTTATTCTGAAAATACTTAAAAAGCACCTATACACCCAAACAAATGAGCATGAATTTAGTCCATTGACCACATGAGTGGATGATCAGCAACATAGTTTAGCTCAACAAATTAGACCAATAACTTCATATGGATCAAGCATCTCAAAAAATTGTGTGCACTCATTGCATTAACGACTATGTCAGTCAATTGATCCGCCAATGCTTCATATAAATTCATGAGAAAAAATGGGACACTTTTATGGTGATGATACTATTGAGTTCTAGGCTATAGAGAATAATTTTATCCAAATGCAAACACATGTAGAAGTATAAACACCTTAGTTCTTAATGTCGTTCTAGCAACCATTTTCAAAATCTCTTTGTTTTGTTCATTACCCATAACCACGGGTGTCTTGAACTGTTCAAGAAACTGTAGAGTGACTTTTTTGGTAATTTCAAAGCCATCAACAAGGACACGATGATGCATCCCTGCAACACCAAGTGTCTTGAATTAGTAATTAACAGTGGAGAATTTAGGTCCCTGATGCTTGAAATATCTCAAGAATTTTGTGTAGAAGCACCAAGCACAGTTGATATGATTATACAAAAAAAAACCTATAAAGCAAAAGTAACAGGGGAAAAAAAACATCTCAATGCGCAAGAAACACCAAATGATAAACATTTATAGTACTACAAGAATCGGAAGCCAAAAGCCACCAACTAATTCAACTACTAAAGAGAATATAATGATAGAACATGATTGCATCTAAATGGAGGAAGATCTACTGACCATGAATCGGTGTCCACAATGGCCGGCCAAGTCCTCTTACCCTCTTCTTGGCACAAATCCTTCAAAATCCCATTCTTCTGGGATCTCCAAAATCAATTAAATTGAGGAATGCGCAGTTGAGGTACTCATCACCAAATTCAATGATATCGAGGTGAAGATGAGCCAGATTCAATCAAGTCAACCTTGCAAATTCCCTGCTGCCTCCGCCTTTACATGACGTGGTCTTGCGGCTCCATTGCCTTCTCACTTCTTCCGCTCTTAACACCTGACGCTGTCAGCCCGACCTCAAACTGTTGCTCCTTCTATTGACCTTGGATCAAATAGTGAGGAGTGAAAGCAATAGGATGGTGGTCAAGAAGGCTATGGTGAGTACAGGAGAGTTAAGGTTTAAGAAGCTAAAGGGTTTGGTTCTTTGAATTTTACAAAAATAGGAAGATGGGTATGAAGAAATTGTCCAAAAATATATTAATGGGAAAGTGTAGATTTTTGAAACTTTGAGTACAACTGTGAACCACACTAAATTTGAGGAGCCTAGCTGTATTTTACTATTGGCTAACTAACAGCGTAAAAAAAGATGAGGTAAATATAGATTTTCAAACCTCTGGCGCAAGTGTAATATCACCTGAAGTTTGGGGGTAATTGTAAAAAACTCTAAAACATGGGGGCTATTTTGAATAGCTAACCCAGAATAAAATATTTTATTATATTACACCTTTTGTCCCTAAACGATAACCTGAATTGCAAATATGTCTCTCAAGTAACAAAGGCAGCAATCTATCCTTAAGGTAACTTTTGTTACAAAATTGCTCCTCCATTTGCAGACCACTGGTAAATTTAGGAATTCTCATTGGATATTTACTAGAATTTTTATATACTTTATATTAAATAAAAATATTTTTAGTTGAATTTTTTTTAATATAGGAAGTTGTTATTACTATATTACATACTAATATTTTGAATTGTTAGTACAATGATGAACAGATTTTGAAAATTTAATAAATGAATTATTTGTGTAAACAATTCTAGATTCAGCTGATTTTGTTTTGTTTTTTTTTATTTGCTAAACAGAGTACTGGTCTATTTGGATTGTTTGCATGTCAGTTGCACGCCTAATAGAGTCTGAGAACATGAGGATAATTTTGCAGCAATTAGTTATTTTAAGGACATATTCATTATGGTCGTTACTTCTGAGACAGATTAGTAATACAGGTATGGTCTAGGGACAAATAGTCCTATTTGGTATTTTTCATATTAAGTACCCAACTTTTTTTTTGTTTGTTTATTGAGATTAAGTTATAAGGCTTTCTTCATCTATGTATATACTAGGTTCCGTGCCCGCACCTTGCAACGAATGCTTATGTTGATAAATTTAAAGGAAATTTTCAAAAAATAATCCTGAGGTTTAATAAAAACTTGACTTGCCCCTTGTATTCGAAAATTTTTCACTTTTCCCCTTGAGGTTTAATAAATCCTTCACTAACCTCCCATAATATTGAAAAATGAAAATGTCATTTCCTTGTCTCCTTACATGGGCCGAATTGACCATAATGCCCCCAAGAGGCAATAACACTTCACTAAATTATTATTATTATTATGCTCTTAATGGACAATTTATTTCCTACTAAATGGAACAACTGTTTTGCCAACACTTTTAGCTATTAAAAAATATATTTAATTGTTGATGTGTCAAACATATTTCGCATTCATTTATATACTATATTTAGCTACTACATTTCAAATGCTACAAGTAAGACACAATTGTCAAAGTGTAGTTTTATATATACTAAGTTTGACCAACAAAGTTTTATTGATATTTGAAAAAAAATAAATAACAAAGTTTTATTGATATTTGAAAAGAAATAAATTTTGTCACCTATAATTTTATACAAGTTTTTAGTTAATTTAGCATAGTGTTATTGTCTCCTAAGAGTATTATGGTCAATTTAACCTATTTAAGGAGACAAGGAAAGAACATCTTCAGTTCTCATTATCATCGGAGGTAGCTAAGTGAAGGATTAATTAAACCTCAATGTGTAAAGTGAAGGTTTTTTAAACAGGAGGGGTAAGTGAAGTTTTCAATAAATCTCAGTGGATTTTTTTAAAAAAAATTCATAAATTTAATATTAAAATAAATGATAACAATAAATAATAAAAAAGTTTCTAACCCACAAATCAATTCTAATATATGAAATTTGCGCTTTATTTCAGTTTTGGATTCGAATTTCTAAGTGATGTTCATAATAATTAAAGGAATCTATTAAAAGAACATGCATCATGGAACATAAAAACGGAGATGTTCCAAAGCCGGCACAATATCCTAGGCTAAAGGGACAAAATTGCTGTTAGACAATAAGTGGTTAAAGTAATTTTGCTACTAATTTTTTATTTTAAAAGTAAATTTGTTATTAACATTTTTATTGTAGGTAATTTTGCCACTAATTGTTAAATGATAGTAATATTCCGTTTGTACAGAGGATCTTTCATGATACAACTCTTAAACTTGTTCCTAAAAGTTTTCTTTTTAACCCTTAGCTTTTCTTTCTAACCCTTAGTTACTCAATTCTTTTACAACACTTAAATGAGTTAAAACAAAACACTGCATTTGGCCACATTTTCCTATTGTTGGGCATTCTTATTTTCACATTTTTCATTATCGTTGAACAACTCTCCACCACCGTTGTCATCGATCATTTATTGTAGGACTATAGCACCTCTTAATTTAGTCTCATTTGTATCAATATAACTCTGTTTGATTAGGGATTGTTCTAAGGAGCGTTTTCAAAAGTGTTGTCGGGATGTGTGGAAAAGTGGAAATAATGCCAATGGTAGAAAAGGTTGAGGGTGGCTAACGGTACAAGGATTTGTTGGAGCGAAGACTATGGTAAAAATGATAGATTTAAAAACTTAAGGGTCAAGATATTTGGTAAAGGAAACTTGGAATTTAAAACTTACATTATATATATATATATATATATATATAAAGCAGGATACATCTAAAGGTGATTTTGTCTTTTCCTTAATGAGAGCAATTGTGTAGTTGACACGTTATACGCTTTCCTTTTCTAGTAAGTTAACAATAAAATTTTGCATATGAAATACCAAATATAGCCCTAACCCTCAAATGCAAGACAATAGTGCCACATAGCAATAAAAGCTGCAATTTTTTACTTATATCCAGAATTTAAATTTAGATGGATAAATACAATATTAAAGTTAGATTAATCCTGATTTCGTTAAATCTTGAATTTTGAATTAATGCCATATTGATAATGTTAAAATTTAAAATTAAAAAATAAATTAAGTAATTAATGTTATAATGATATTTTTCCTACCATTTAATAATTTATTCCTTAAATTTTTTAATTACTTAATTTCTTTATTTAAAATTTAAACCACTCCATCGTTTTATAATTATTAGACAATTACGTTTAAGTGTTTTAGTTCTTCAAATCTATTGAATAATTTATTTCAAATATTGAAGTACACCAACTTATTTTCTTTCCCATAATTTAAAATTTATAATTTCAAGCATTATAAAACTATCATGATTGATTATGTTTTATTATATTTTATACTCCATTTAAGAAAAGACTCATATATATTTTGATTTATAATTTTAGTTGTTCAGCAGTTTTAATTATTTTGATTCATAATTTAAAGTTCATTAAGTTATTTATTTTAAACATTATAATTCTGGCTATTTTACAATTATAGTAAGTTTTAGACCATTTAACAATAAAAATTTGAGTTTCCATATTCTTTAATTATTCTTAACCAATAGACAACAAAAAAAAAGTAGGTTCTATTTTGTGCACATCCTTCCCACAAAATAATAATAATAATAATATGAACTTTTCTAATCCTATATATATTTTTTAAATATAATGTTTCTTCTATTTTCCAGAACTCAATATTTTAACATCACATTTATTTATTTTTTACATTTTTACAGTGAACTGATGCGGGAAAAAGAAGAAGCAAACGAAATAAAAGATGAAGACATGTCTACCTGAATTGTTGTAACTTTTATCACTGATATTTCATGTGAATGGATATATATGTTTGAAGCTGTATAATATGATTGAGCATGTTTTGGTACTTTTATCATTGTTGTTGGTTTTAATGATGATATTTGAGCTAATAACACACATACACACACATAATATGATTGAGCATGTTTTGGTACTTTTATCATTGTTGTTGGTTTTAATGATGATATTTGAGCTAATAACACACACATAATATGATTGAGCATGTTTTGGTACTTTTATCATTGTTGTTGGTTTTAATGATGATATTTGAGCTAATAACACACACACACACACACACACACACACACATATATATATATACACACATTTGCCAAGCAATGATAATAATAATAATAATAATAATAATAATAATTAAATTATATATATTTACCATATAACCCAACTTATATAAAAGGACATTAGGCCAAACCAAACCCAAACCCAAACCAAAACCAAGCGCTAACTATATATACCGTCATCCCTCTTATCTTCCTTTTATCTCTCATCCAGCTCTCATTTATTTCATCTATTTTAACCCTCTCATCTCCCTCTCGTCCCTCAACAGGCAACCCTCTCTTCTACGTCTTGTCCTTCGCCTCGGCTATATACCAGTCATTTTTCACGTCATCTGCGTGGCGTCTACATTTTTCCGGCAGGTATGGTGTCACCGTTTGTCTTTTCTTTCTTCATCCATGTTGATGTCCTTGTTTCTCTAGCGTTTATTACGTCGTTGTTCGTTCTTTCTCTCGTCATTCGCTTACCGCGGTGTATCTCCGGCATTTCTCGCATCATCCACCTTGCCGCCATCTACCTCTGGCTCCTCTGCCTTATCTGCTCTGGTCTTCTCCATATCTGCGTTTTGAAATTTGTGATTATTTAATTGTGATTGTTGAATAGAAATTTGTGATTGTTTTGAAGTTTTTGAAATTTTTAATTGTGATTGTTGAATCGAAATGTTATACTTGTTCTACATATCTTGTTTTTTTAATTTTGTGATTTTTTTGAATTTACTGATTTTTTTGAAATTTTGTGATTTATTGGATTGATTTTGTGATTTTGTATTTTGAATTTTGTGAATTCTTTGATTTTTAGTAAATAGAGAACATAATTTTAGTAAATATATTTTTTTATAATACAAAATATATATTGTGATTATGAATTTTGTTGTAATATAATATACAAATTTTGTAAATATAAGATATAAAATACATTTTTGGTAAATATAAGATATAATTTTTTAGTAAATACATTTTTGCTAATATATATATATATATATAATTTTCTAAAAATATTTTCCAGCGGCCTGACCATTGAAAAACTCCATTGGCCTGAACCATTGGAATAATTTTCCAATGACCAGGCCATTAGACAATCCTTCAACCATTACAAATATCTCTATGAGATTGGGCCGTTGGAAATTTCCACCGGCTCAGATTCCAATGGCTAGTGTTGGTAATTGGTAATGGTCACACATTGGGCTATTGGAAAATTTTTTTCCAAAGCTTGATTTGCGAACACATGAGTTTCTAACGGCCTCACGTTAGAAAATCCAAATTTTGAATGCAAAACCATTGGAAATCATTTTTTTTTAGTAGTATTTAATTGTCAGTGGTAGATTTGCTCATAAAACTAGGGATGACAATGGCGCGGATTAGGTGTGAATACCCCGTACTCATCATCTGTGCCCGTGGTTTTTTTAGTACCCATGGCATCGCGGTTATCCGCAAGCAGGTGAAAAATCTCACCATCGCCCACAACCCGCAGATAACCTTTGGTTTTAAACTGTGTTTTTTAAATTTCATAAAAATAAAATATAAAAATATATATAAGGTCATTCCCCACATATAATACAACAAAATCATAACATACATACAAAAAATATTTGATGAAAATTAGTATATAGGCGGAGCGGATTTACCTATGATGGATTACTCCCTCCCTGCCACCCGCCTGTACTCGCAAGACGGATATGATTTGCTACCCATGTTTGCCTCGTCGTAGATATTTTTATCCATTTGCCTGCCAATCATGAGCGGATATCCACAAATAATGGATTTCACCCACTTACTTATCATCTCTACCTAAAATAAAATAGGCGGTGGCAAATTTGCACTTCTCAAAAAATTAATGGTAAATTTACCCAAAAAAAAGTTACAAGTCAAAATTACTCTGTCTTTATAGTTTAGCAGTAAATTTGTCTGTTTTGCCGCTATCCTTGGTTGTATTTTCAAATATTCAACGTATTAAAGTTTGAGGGTGAGATGCAACATCATCCAAATGTAAAGGCACATTTGTGCGAGTTAGCCCTTTTCTTGTTCAGCTTTCGCATGTTGGAGGCAAAAGGCACAAGGGTTTTTACAGAAAAAAATGTTGGGCATTTTACAGTTATCTCCCTTAGTCTTTATTGATATTACAGGCTTACACCTATGTTTATAGGGTGATCACTATTCGGTTAAAACCGAAAAAATTTGAAAATTCGGTTTGGTTAATTCGGTTTTTCGATTCGGTTTCGGTTGAAACCAAATAGAGAGAATATCGATTTCGGTTATGAGTGTCGGTTATTTCGGTAACCGAAAAGACCGAAATTTCTTTATGTCACATTTGAGATTTTGGTGGGCCAGATGACAGATTTAAAAGTAGGAGGGTTTGATTGCAAGGTAGATAGAAGATTGATGGCTATTTTGAGGTTTTGTCATCACAAGTTTTGAAGTTCATCCTCCTCATCGGCTCCGCCCATAGCTCGACTTTGTACTACCGCCTACGGCCTCGCCTCCGCCCTCACCCCTGTCGCCTGCACTCCCCTCCCCCTTTGCCCCCGCCATCTGACCTCGCCTCCGCCCTAGCCCCCTCCATCTGCCCTAGCCCTCCAGGCCTCCACTCCCCGGCGCCCTCTCCCCCGCCATTGGACCTCACTTCCATCCTCACCCCTGCCGTCAACCATTTGCTCCTAAACCGAGAAAACTCCGATGAGAAAACGCCAGCACCGGCCAAGGAGAAGACGTCTGGTCACGAGGACGACCGAACTAATGTAACTCTTGGCTAAACCCCAAATTGATCCTCTATTTCTCTTTAAATAGTCTAACAAGGTACACAAATACTAAAGTTTACATTTTATTTACTAGAGTAGAAAATCAGAGTTAGTATTTCAGTTATTTCAGGTTAAAACCGAACCGAACCGAAAAATTCGGTTTGGTTTTACTTCGGTTCCATCCTTCTATTCGGTTAATTCGGTTTGTTATAATAAAAAACCGAAAACCGAAAATTTTGGTTCGATTTTAACCGAAAAAACCGAACGATCACCCCTATATGTTATTGAGATTTAAAAAATTTACATTTTTACTTTATATTTTTTTACACTATCTAATAATAATTTTTAAAATTATAATTTAAACTGTCTAGTAATTATATTCTAGTGGTTTAAGTTGCCTAGTATCTTTTTACAGCTAATTAACATTTTTAAAAAATATTATTTTATATTTATAGAAAAGAAAAAAATTATAATTTTTTAGTATTCATTAACTATAAATAATATTAAAGAGATTGAATTTACTGATAGACAAATGCCATATACTATAAATTAGAGTTTTAGAAACTGCTGGATGACAATTTTTTTTTTAAAAAAGAGGGAAATGTAGATTTTCAAGTTTGATTTGTGTAACTCTAATATCAACTAAGTTCAGAGGGTAGCTTTAAATTACCCAAAATTTATTCAACACCAACAACAAGCACCATAAGCACCCAAACCAAATGGTTTGGTTTGTGTTTTCCGTTTCTTTATTTTTTTTCAGTTCTAAATGCACTACGCCACTACCTGAGTTAGCAATAAAACTCTTCCAATAATTATCCTAGTCAGAAAATCTAGTGGACAACGACTTAAATAATAACTAAGTCCATTAAAATTTAAACATATATATGAACTTATCTGCCTCAATAGACATGGAAATAGGTCATTCATACAATGATTCACAACCAAAAGAAATGTAATTATGGAGAAAAAAATAATCCACTTTAATTAAGGTTTTATGCTTAATGAAAAAAAATATTCCCATGGTAAAAAAGCAATCTATATATCATATTGATCACATTTAATAAATATTTGTATTTATGATATATATTTTAGTTTGATTCCATTTTGATTTGCTTCAATCCCTAACAAAAACCGAGCCACAAGGAAAACCCAAACTTAACAACTCAGGCCCAGCCCAACCTAAACTTATAGATATGGTTTGGTTTGGTACTCAATGTTATTCAACCCATGTTCACCTCTTAAGTAAAACTCATAAATAATGTTAATTTTGTCATTTACTTATTTCTAAAGTGAAAGTTACAATTACCCCCTAATATTTACCCTAACAAATAGTTTGTTCCCTTTATTTTTGAAAGCTTACACTTTGCCCCTGGTTCCTTTATATTGTCTGATAACAATTTCTGAAACTATAATTTAAATTATATAATAGTCATCTTTTTGTAATTTTAACATCTCTAATATTTTTTTATAATTAATAGACATTTTAAATTATCAGTTTTACCTTTTTGTAAATATATTTTTCCTCCTATAAATGTATATTAGTATTTTTTAAAGATCGGTTAACTATAAAAAAAATATAAAAAATCTTGAAATTACTAAAATATAGTTATTAGATAGTTTAATTTAAGGTTTCAAAAGTTGTTGTCAAATACTATAAAGGAAGTAGGGGTAAAGTGTAGGTTTTTGAAAATAGATGGATAGAGTGTAAATTAGATCAAACCATAAGAAGACTTTTGTAATTTACTCTACTTTTAAATTGTACTCAATTTGTTTCGTAAAGTTAATCATTTTACCTTTTTTTAGCTAAAGTTTTATTTAAATATATTCATATTAAATTTTATTGTAAAAAATTCTAAAAAATTATATTTATAAAATAGAGTCTATAAGGTACCATTTTCATATCAAAAGTTTATATTTCAATACATTTTTTTAAATTATAAATTACTTGTTATGAATAGTAACTAGAAAAAGTTTCGAGAAACAGAGGGAATAGTTTATTTCAAGCATTAGGTCATATTTATATGCAAGTTAGCCGTCATTAATATGTTTATTTTATTCACCATATATGATTAATTGGTTTGCATTTCATGTTCATAACCTATTCGTTTCTAATTAATACACTTAAATTAACACATTTTATGGTTTCAAATTTAAAATGAATGCAAAATTCTCCTTAAAATTTCTTATATTTACGCCTCCCAACCCTTTACCCCCGCCGCCCCAACCCCCAATCGCATCTAGCCCATAGCTTGTCGTTGCCCCTACCTTCTAACCCTATTGTTGCTGCCATCGCCCCAACCCCCGACCCTGCCGTAGCAACCCTTACCCCTAACTCTACCGTCGCACAAACATGCCCTTGTCTAAAGATCGACTGGGCGGCGGCTTCGTCGTGACATTGATCGAGCGGCAGCCTCATCACGAGATTTGTTGGGCGGCGGCCTCATCGTGAGATCAATTAGCATTGTTTCGAAATCTGGCTGGACGGCAATGGGGTAGTCGCGATCTCGGTCGGCCTTCTCCGCTGCGTCGTCTACAATCTTATCTTTTAGCGGATCCTTCACGACTAAGAACCTCAACACTAATCTGCATAATTTCAAGCTCTTGCTTTCTAAAAGAGGCGAAGATTATAGCCTTAAGCATTGAAGTGGGGGAGTGGCGGCAAAGTAGTTTCCACCATAACATGCAATAGCAGATGATGGTGGATTAGGGGTGAGTTTGTCTTTTTCCATTCCAAGTTGCGAGTACTACCCAGCCCAAAAACCCAAAACGTGTTAACGTAGCTGTGTTAATCTATTTCGAGCTGGCCTAAGCTTTTAACTAAAATTTATAATTGGTTCCTCCAGGCTTAGTAACTTAAAAAGGCATAAGAGTTAGTTTTATTTCTACAATTGGTCTAGGAATTAAATAATTTAAAAATAAAAGTTTTATTATTGGCCTCATCAAAACCAACTACAGTGGAATTTCTCTTCCAGCCATCTACGTTGACATTTATGATTGCGACACTGAAATGCATACATGAAAGTTATTGTTACCTGAAAAAATTAATTAAAAAATAACCAGTATTTTGAAATAAACATTTTGAATTGTTTTCTTCATAATATTAGATAACTGTAATTTTTGAGAAAAAAAAAATAATATTTTATAGTTAAATCTGGGATTTTAAAAATTATTCTCCTTCTAAAATGTCGGTAAACGAGAACATTGTATATCAAATAATCCATAATCATAATGATTTCTTAACAATGCCCGGAATGGTGATATCTATTGTACTACATTTTTTCTTTTATTCGCGGATGTTTTTTTTTTTCTTTATTTGACCGTTTTCATGGTTTAAAATTTGCAACAGGAAAACAACACTTTCTAGGTAGCGTTTAAATTCGGCATTCTTTCTGAATTTAAATCTAGTTTCATAAAAGAGCAGGCTGAGCAAAATCAGCTTTTGGCATGCACTGTTAGTTTTGATGGCGCTGATTATGAAGTTTCTTGTTCTAAAGTATTTAATTCCTAAACCAATCATAAAAAAGCCAATTACTTCAACCATGACTCTTTAGATTAATTTGTTCTGGCCAAATGCAATCATGAATTTTAGTCAAAGCTATATGACCCAATTAATCATATAAGAAAGTAAATTAAGAGAACAAAAAAAAAAATTAATGACAGTAAAATAAAGCACGATTTTGTTTGTCGCAAAGAAAAGATTGCAAGTAAGAGAGGAAAAAGATTCAGCAAACCCTACCAAGAGCTGCGTCGGATTCATCCTTTATTTACACATCTAGGTCTAGGCTCGGCTTGTAGCGATTAAGAGCAAAAGCGAGAGCCAATGGGCTGAGTTGTGAACATTTAATAGATGCTTAATTATATTCCATGAAACTGTTAAATACACATAAAGAGAAATAGATCTTCCTGTTTGGCACTTTTAAACTCTTCGCCGCCGAACAAGTTCGCAATATTTAGATCCAAAACTGATTTACCGGATGGGGATAGTTTTCTTGTCTACTTGTAAAACTAAATTTTAGCAGACTTCCAAACAAAAGAAATAGTAAATGTCCATCTCCATCGTAGCAAGAAACGACAATTCAGTGGTATACAAATTTCTCAAGGGCCCTTTCCATGACACAAGCCCCATTGGCTAGGCTGCTTGAAGCTTTTCACGGTCACCAGACCTTACTGAAATCCTATGAATGATATGCCAATTACTACTTATACAACACAATTAGGTGTATCATGGCTCTAAACAGAATAAGAAACATACCGTTCCAAATGCTTAGTGCGTTTCTAATCCATTAGCCACCATGCTATTTCTGATAATGCTCACCTTTCATTTTCAACTATTGTTTCTGAACAGTAAAAATATTAGAAAATTCACAAATAATAAAATATAAAATTTGAATCAAATATTTACTTTACCAGCGGTACGAAAAGAGATGGATTTTTAATATGAAATTAATAGACATTGTTGAGTACAATAGATAGAAAATAGGAAAAATATCATATATATATCAAGAATAAGTTAGATAGAGTCGTGAATCTACATACTCTCTTTTTAACATTTCGTGCCATACTGGTGTTGCAGCCTCGGTCACACTGCTCTTAGGATAAAACAGTCTAATTATTTTTTTGTAACTCCACACACACATACACTATTATGAAGTAAGACTTTATTCACACATTTCTTTACCCAATATTATTTAAAAATACATGGAATAGTATTTTTTGTGGATGAAACAAAAGATATATGGAGATGTGGGAGCTTGTAAGAATGATATTAAACAAAACAAAAACACACACATATATAGGTATGTAGGTAGAGTGGCATTCACATATATAGGTTTCTAGGTAGAGTGACATTAAAGAAAACTAATAATACAAATTAAAATCTCCCAATAGCCCGTTTGCACCCTAAAGAGAAAACGTTAAAATCATTAAACGGCGGAAACGACAAAAAGGGCTAGTTGGACCAATTAATCAAAAAATTTATTAACTTGTTTTTTATTGAAATAAAACTCCAACAACTCCTTCTACATTTCAATGAAAAATCAAAATAACATATACCGGTTAAATATAGCTTATTATGCATAATAATGGTGGTAATATCTTGAATCTTTACTTAGTGAGTTAGCTTATTTGTTCCACAACCTATAGTGGCACAATCTTAAGTTATGGTTGTTTGTGGACACAAGTTCACATGACACACACAGTAAAACAAGTATTCATTGAATTCATAAGCCTGCACTATTAATGATCATGTGCATATTTTTACTTTTTCAGGAGCAATTTTAAGAATAACTTAAGGAACGGTCTCACTCCAATGCCTATATAGGTGCAAATTTGTTAACGATACTCTTGTAACTCTGACATCTCACTCAATAAAGAGCTACAGATTTTCTTTAAGAGTAAATACTCAACCTTTAATTATTACAGGATAGATGCATCTACACTATAAGAATAGGGCGAGAAATAAGTCTTTAAAATGATGCATCTCTCAACTACTTCTCTATGATTCATTTTTCTCATTCAAAATCCAAGTCTAAGAATCTTTGATTTTTTAGTTAGGTATCATCATAAGAAGCCAAATTCAATTTGGGATTGACAGCCCCCCTCAATGTAACCCTTTTAACTTTTAACTTCGATTGAAGATTTACAAAATATAAATGGTGAAGGCTAGGGTATATTGACCACATGCCAAAAGTTGCTAGTATTGATTTTTATATTTGTAGGTGGTGGTGACCATTGAGCTCAAATTCCATTTCCCATAATTTTTATTTTTAATCAAGCTACATCATGTGGCTGATAAACTTGTCATATATTCGAATTTGTGATTTCCCATCTCATGAGATTTCTAAATATGCTTCAATTATAGTGCACATGCTCATAATTTCTTATCTTATGAGATATTTGAATATGCTTCAATGAGTACGCAAGTATATGAGTTGGGTCCATCTTATTTTACATATTTATTTGGGTAGATGTGCATTTCTTAAAGAGCATAATTGGGGGTCCATCTCATTTTTTTTTTGTATTTCCATATTCCTGTGTACATTTCTTAATTAAGCATAAATAAGGGTCCAGCTTATTTTCACATTTACTTGAAATATGAGTATGCCATACAAGACAATGCTTTTAGGGCCTTTGTGCCTCGTAACATGCTATGCTACAAAATGCAACTTAAACATATCACAATATCCCATGGTAATATTTCATGATTGCCACATTGTTGCATGGTTGCCACATTAATGCCTTGATTTAGACTCATATTGAAGTCTAAATCTTTAACCGATTTCTTCTCACATATTTTTTTCTCGAGGCACCAAATTTTATGCTCTTGCGACTAGGATCTAAGGCAACAAATTTTGAGTTCCTACAATTGAAATATGAGACAATGAGTATTTATCTCTCTTAGAGAGATTTTTTATTTTTAAGGTATAATGCAACAAATTATTCTTTTTCTAGCTACCAAAGGCACCAAATAAAAAATGAGAAGATTTCAAAATATTTTCAAGTATTTTCACCAAAACACTTCATTTTTACTTCCTCTTTTCCACCCCTAAAAAGAAAAGAAAAATTCTCCTCTTTCAAAAGATCATTGATGGCACTAAAAGGTTTTCCCCCCATAAAATTTGGAACTCCAACATCTCAATGCTCAAAGCATATCCAACTCGATTTTCCTCAAACCAAACTAGTATAGGTTATGAAATCTATACTTTTTTCAATATTTTGATGGCTTAGCAAAACTTACCAACACCATTAAAAAGTTTGTCCCCTGCAACAAGTAAGACAAAGAAACATAATCAAGATTTTCTTTCATGCAAAATTCCATGCTACTCTAATTTTCCAAAAAATGCCCAAGAACTCTTTCTGCAGTCATATAAAAAAAGGGAAATTAAAAAAAAATTGTTTAGTAAATACTTCATTTACCACCATTCTTTTTAGGAATCCTCTACTTTACCCCCTGAGATTTAATAGATCCTTCGTTTACCCTCTCCCATAATTGTGAGGACCAAAATGTCCTCAACTTGTCTCCTTAGATAGGCTAAATTAACCATAATGCCCATAAAAGACAATAACATTTTATTAAATTAACTAAAAACTTGTACAAAATTATATGTGACAAAAATCATTTTTTTTCAATTAGCAATAACAACAACACTAACAACAACAACAACAATAAAATAAACCATTTCAACAAAAAATAAAAACAGAGAAAAAACTTCTAAGATTAAAAAAAAGTTATGGAATATAAAAAGAGGGGTATGGTAATGTTAGTGTCTGACTTTCTGGTATCGTGACAGACACATCATATCCATTTTTTATATGTCATATTTTCATTGAAATCTTTGAAATCTTAGAAAATTTTCTTTGTTCTTATTCTATATTGAATTAGTTGAGATCTTTATTGAATTGGTTGAGACTACTACTATTACTACTACTACTACTACTGTTGTTGCTACTGCTACTGTTGTCGTGCTCTTAATGGACAATTTACTTCTCATTTAATATAACAACTACTTTGCCAAACATTTTTAGTTATTAAAAAATATATTTAATTTTTTATTTATCTCACATATTTTACATTCAACTACATACTATGATTAGCTACTATATTTCAAATATTACAATTGATACATAATTTTGAAAGAGTAATGTTATTTACACTAAGTTTGACCAACAAAGTTTTATTGATAATAAAAAAAATGATTTTGGTCATATATAATTTTGTACAAGTTTTTACTTAGTTTAGCAAAGTGTTATTGCTTCTTAGGAGCATTATGGTCAATTCAACCTATCTAAAAAGACAACAAAAATGTATTTTGGTCTTCAATATTATGGAATAGGGTAAGTGAAAGATCTATTAAACCTTAGGGGGTAAAGTGGAAGATTCCCAAATAGGAAGGGGAGAAATGAATTATTCACTAAGCTTCAGTTTTTTTTTTTTTTTTAAATTTCCCTAAAAAAACCGTAAACACAAAGATGAATTGTGGCATTCTTTCTTCTTTTCAAACAGAAAGTCACCGAGAAAAAAGAATCCGATTATAGGCCGGAGAAATGATTCCTTCTTCATATGGTTCATAAATTCAGCCAAGAACCTAAATTGAGATCAGAATAATAATTTCACTAACAAAATCAACCCAAAAAAAAAAATGATCTCCTTGAAAATGATAAAAAGGAAAATTACCAAAATCCCTTAAGTTTGATTAAATTTATAGTTTTTGTCCCTCACAGAAAAGCAAAAACACCTGACTTAGCCCCTCTGACCTTCTCTCATATATACTTTGGGCCTTCAACTTCTACATCTAATGATTTACCCCATCTTTTACTAAACCTATCCCCCGGCCAAAAAAATAAAATAAACTCCTCACCTTCCTAAACCAAACTCAAATCTCAGAACAAAGTTCTCTGCGGCCCTTCTTCTTCCCTCCCTTCCAGCTCATCTACGTGAACTAAATCGGTCTCTCCAGCCTTTCTTCTTCCCGTGCCCATCAACTTCAGCGACAAATCGGTCTCAATAGGCTACGGCTTCGAATTGGACTCAACAGGCTCCAAATTAGCCTCAACGGACTCAACTTTAGTCATGAATCGGACTCAATAGCGATGAATTGGACTCGCCTCCGTTCTCCGTCTTCGACGACCTCACCTCTGTTCTCCGTCTTTGTTTCCATATCCGTCTCCGACGACCTCACCCCTTCGCTCGTTGCTGCTCCAAAGGTCTGCCGCTCCGGTCATCCTTCCTCTTGGTTTTCGGCTGAATCGACAGAAAGAATGAAACCCCCTGATGCTTCCATTGTTTATTTTTTTCCAACTTTTAATTGAAGCTTTTAATTTGTTCATGGGATTGACTTGTATTGATACAAAAGTTGGAGGTAACGTTTATATGAAATAAAGATTGGATAACAAAGTTAAGCATTTTTTCTATTATTTTGTAAGAGTGGATAATGGTGTTAATGTTAGAGGGGGTTAGTATAGGTTTTTGAAAAGTGAAGAATATGAGTGTAGGTTTGACCAAATCTCAAGGGATTTTTGGTAATTTTCACAAAAATATGGCTCCATAGCACATTTATCTTTTCTCATTTTTCAAGTTTTCATAAGCTAAATAAAAACCAAAGCTAATAAAATATGGACTTTTTAAAATGAGTAAAATCCAACGTAGGTTCCCTAACTTTTTTTTTTGTACTAACCGAGTCATGTAACTTCATAGTGAGCTCTTTAATCTTATAAAATGCGTCCTATCTAGATTCTTTTTGACACTTTTACCATTAATTTTTAACAAAATTTAAGTAAAAATACCTAATTTAATTCTAATATTTTCTTCAACCTACTTACTATATCCTATAATTTTTAAATTGGGGTAAGTGACACCTGTTATCCTTAAGCTATCCTTAATGTTACTTAACCATCTCGAAACTATAAATTATTGCATCAATATCCTTAAACTATTCAATTGTTGCATTTTGTCGTTCTACCGTTATATCAGACATTAAAAAGTGATAGAAATAGAAGAAAAAATTACACAGTCAGTCATATATATAACAAACTTTTTTATTTGAGCCTTAAAACTTTACAATTTTCTAGTTTTTGCCTAAAACTATCAAAACATATATATTGTTAGTTCTAATGTTTTACATAGCTTCCATCACTTCAATTTTTAAGTCTTTCTTTTTTAAGGTTTTTTTTTTGTTTTTTTCTTGCTTATTGGGATCTTTATTTTTATTTTTTTTGATTTATTGAGTTAGTAGCAATCAGATACAATAACATGGGAGCCTAGACATAGGATCCCTACAATCCCATGCTTCATTGTGTGAAAACGATCTAATTACTATGCTATTGTTGAAGAATGTAATCGCATCCCCTCGAAGGAATATAGGTAAGACATTGATGCCGTCAAAGATCGTGGTTGCATTGAAGCACTCATTTTTAGAGACTATTGGCTAGCACACCTTTATAGGCAATGATGCGAGCTAAAACATGCGTACACGAAGGGCAAATAGGCAATTTATGATGAAATGATTTGAAAATCTTATACAAACCTACAATTAGAAACAAGTTTTAAGGGGTAGTTTGGTTCTGGTTAAAGGGAATAATAGAATCTCATTATTTGATCGATCAATTAGGGGTTCTTCAATAAGTCCTAGGTTCTGTAAAAATCCACAATTGCAGATGGACATTCTCTATCAGAAATCTCAGAGCATAGGAAAAACAACTCATCAAATAAAATTTTAAAAAATCCTCTAAACCCAGTAGAAACGCAACAAATGAGAAGAAAAATAGAGAGACAAACAACAGAACCTTCATATTTAATTAAAATTGCAATGGTGCAAAAAAGGGCAAGAAACAACCAAACATACTTCATTTCTCAGAACTGAACCAACGCGGGATAAGGAACAAAGACATATGAATGAAACAGAACCACTGGCCCAACTCGAGAAGCATAAAGAACTAGAGCCATGGCAGGAAAATAAAGCCACAAACTTTTGTTTCAGTGTTTGGATAAATCAAGAAAATTCTAAACGAATTGCCTCCATGTTTTTTAGACAACCCTATCTCAAGAAAGAAAAGTTTGTTCCTGAAATAGAATTTAGGAAATGGTTATTTAGAGAAGAAATCAACCGGTACCAAACTGAAGCCAACAGATTTACAAATTAAGATTTGGTTTATCACTTCCACCCCATCAATAACTTTCTCCATATGTCTTCAATTCAGCCTTCGGGGATCCCTTCACAGCTTCCTTCTCTAGAGTTTTGGCAATTAAACACTCTTGAGTCTTGATCACCATATTTCTCTATATGTCTTTGTACTTTAGATTCAAATTTCCTTTACACCTCCCTTGAATGGACAAGGCATTGTTTAACATGAAGAGCAAAATCCGCTTCTTGAACTCCACCGCCGATTCGGCTCTCCTCATTCTCGGAGTTCAAAAAGAAAACATGGTAAGCTATGACCAAAAATTGAAAAAAATTGCACCTTCGATTTGGGTCTACTTTTTGAACTCCACCCCCGATTTGGATTTTTTCATTCCCAGAACCCAAAAGAAACCATGGTTAGGTACGATCGAAAATTGAAAAAAATTACACCTTCTATTTGGGTTCTTCCTCATCCTCAGATTTGGAAGTGGAGCGGAGACAAGTTGTCAAAGACGAACAGAGGACTGGAGACAAATCATTGGGGATAATGGGGATGAATCGGCGAAGACGGAGGAGATGAATAAAAAATATGAATCGGAGGAGATGAACGAGGGCAAATTAGCAAAAGTGAATCAATGTAGATGAATGGAGGAGACAAGTCAGAGGAGACAAACAAGGATGAATCAATGGAGAATATCAGAGGAGATGAATGGACGAGAGATGAATAGAGAAGAGATGATTAGAGATTAATGAAGGAAAGACCAACTTGTGGAAACGATCAGAGAAGATGAATTAGTTTTTTATTATTTGTGGTGGAAATCGTGAAGGGGGAGAGAAAATTGTGTTTGATAAAGAGAATGGTTAAAGTATAAGATCAATAAGTTTTAGGGCGTATTGAGTAGAATGAAGAAAAATTGAGGATTAAATTGGGTGTTTTCACCTAAGTTCTATTAAAATTAACGAAAAAAGTGACAAAATGGATCCAATAGAACACGCTATATGAGATATAATATCTCATTAGGGCAAAATGAAGTTATGTGACCTAAATAAAATAAGAAAACAAGTTAATGGACCTACGAATTTTACTTTTTTCAAAAACAAATTTCCCTGTCATATTGAGTAAGCATGCAAGCATAAAAGGGTATAAAGAAATTGGCTCGGGGCTACATAAATCACTTAACAAATGAGAATAAATTACTTGAGATTTGATACTATCTACCTATGTGTAAGTCCACATAGTAACACTGTTAGTGTTACTAATGAACTTTATCGTTAAGGAGAGTTTGAAACAAATTAGCAAGTGCAAAATTGAGATAGCGAATAATGAAGAGATACCTAATTAGAAACAGTTAGCATGCAAAAACTTACCCACATCATTTAGAATCCTTAAACACACGAATCCCAGACCCCCAATTTCATCTGTCCCAATTGTAAAATTTGTGCGATTTTCCTCCAACATTCCTTCATTCCTAGGCCCAAAAGAACACAAATGAGAGCTAAAAAAAGGACCAGCATCTGCAAAGGGTGAAGGCGGCAACGATTTTGTGAGAGAAAGGGCAAGATTTGTTTCGACAATTCGTCATCAGAACATGAAAATCCATTCAAATTTTTGCAATTATAGTTTTTTTTTTTTCATTTTTTACATAGCTTCCATCACTTCAATTTTTAAGTCTTTCTTTTTTAAGATTTTTTTTTTGTTTTTTTCTTGCTTATTGGGATTTTTATTTTTATTTTTGTTGATTTATTGAGTTAGTAGCAATCAGATACAATAACATAGGAGCCCAAACATAGGATCTCTACGATCCCATGTTTCATTGTGTGAAAGGATCTAATCACCATGCTATTGTTGAAGAACGCAATCGCATCTCCTCGAAGGAATATAGGTAAGACATTGATGCCGTAAAAAATCGTGGTTGCATTGAAGCATTTATTTTTAGAGACTACTAGCTAGCACACCTTATAGGCAATGATGCGAGCTAAAAAATTTGTACACGAAGGGCACATAGGCAATTTATGGCGAAATGATTTGAAAATCTTATACAAACCTGCAATTAGAAACAAGTTTTAAAGGTAGTTTGGTTTTGGTTAAAGGGAATAATAGAATCTCATTATTTGATCGAACAATGAGGGGTTCTTCAATAAGTCCTAGGTTCTTTAGAAATCCACAATTGTAGATGGACCTTCTCTATCAGAAATCTCAGAGCATAGGAAAAACAGCTCATCAAATAAAATTTTAAAAAATCCTCCAAACCCAGTAGAAACGCAACAAATGAGAAGAAAAACAGAAAGACAAACAACAGAACCTTCATCTTTAATTAAAGTTGCAATGGTGCAAAAAAAAGGGAAGAAACAACCAAATATCCTCTATTTCTCAGAACTGAACCAAGTGGCATAAGGAACAAACGCATATGAATGAAACAGAACCACTGGCCCAACTCGAGAAGCATGAAGAACTAGAGCCATGGCAAGAAAATAGAGCCGCAAACTTTTGTTTCAGTGTTTGGATAAATCAAGAAAATTCTAAACGAATTGCCTCCATGTTTTTTAGACAACCCTACCTTGAGAAAGAAAAGCTTGTTCTTGAAACGGAATTTAAAAAGCGGTTATTTAGAGAAGAAAACAACCGGTACCAAACTGAAGCCAACAAATTTACAAATTAAGATTTGGTTTATCACTTCCACCCCATCAATAACTTTCTCCATATGTAACACCCCCATGTCCTACATGGGTGAATTGTGGGAAGCCTTATGTGGATATATAGGCTCCAATTCCAGAACATAAGCACCTTAGCGCTTATCCTTTTCCAAAGGATAGCCCATGTGGTGTAGGCAGGTGTTCTGTTGACCAATTCTGGACTTAGGTCATTGCAGATGGTATCAGAGCCGACCCAGGACCACGATGGTGTGACATAGTGGGTATGCACATGCATCGTCTACCGGGACTGATCCTGAATTCGAGAGGCTACTTAGCCAGAGGCTACTTAGCCAGAGGCTAAGTAGTTCGATTAGAGAGGTTACTTGGTCCGGGGAACCAAGTAATCTGATTGACCCCAACGGGAACGTTGGGTACATAAGGGGGGGGGGAGTTTGTAACACCCCCATGTCCCACATGGGTAAATTGTGGGAAGCCTTATGTGAATATATAGGCTCCAATTCCAAAACATAAGCACGTAGCGCTTATCCTTTTCTAAAGGATAGCCCATGTGGTGTGGGCAGGTGTTCCGTTGACCGGTTCTGGACTTGGGCCCTTACAGATGGTATCAGAGCCAGGTTTGGTTCAAAGTATATGGCTGTGTCCACTGGTATAGGACGGGGGAACTTCCTTATATTGAGAGTCCATTCCTAAGTACCTAGCACTTATCCTTTTTCAAAGGATAGCCCATGTGGTGTGGGCAGGTGTTCTGTTGACCGATTCTGGACTTGGGTCATTGCACCATATGTCTTCAATTCAACCTCCGGGGATCCCTTCACAGCTTCCTTATCTGGAGTTTTGGCAATTAAACACTTTTGAGTCTTGATCACCATATTTCTTTATATGTCTTCGTACTTTAGATTCAAATTTCCTTTACACTTCCCTTGAATGGACAAGGCATTGTTTTACACGAAGAGCAAAATCCGCTTCTTGAACTCCACCACTGATTCGGCTCTCCTCATTCTCAGAAACCAAAAGAAAACATGGTAAGCTACGACCAAAAATTGAAAAAAATTGCACCTTCAATTTGGGTCCACTTTTTGAACTCCACCCCCAATTTGGCTCCCTTCATTCCCAAAACCTAAAAGAAACCATGGTGAGGTACGATCGAAAATTGAAAAAAATTGCACATTTCATTTGGGTTCTTCCTTATCCTCAGATCTGGAAGTGGAACAGAGACAAGTTGTCAAAAATGAACACAGGACTGGAGACGAATCATTGGGGATAATGGGGATGAATTGGTGAAGATAGAGGAGATGAATAAAGGAGATGAATCAGAGGAGATGAATGAGGGCAAATTGGCAAAAGTGAATCAACATAGATGAATGGAGGAGACAAATCAAAGGAGATAAACAAGGATGAATCGACATAGACAATCGAAGGAGATGAATGGATGAGAGATGAACGGAGAAGAGACGATTAAAGATTAATGAAGGAAAGACAAAATGGCGGAAACGATCAGAGGAAATGAATTGGTTTTTGATTATTTGTGGTGGAAATTGTGAAGAGGGAGAGAAAATTGTGTTTGATGAAGAGAAGGGTTGAAGTATAAGATTAATAAGTTTTAGGGCGTGCTGAGTAGAATGAAGAAAATTTGATGATTAAATTGGGTGTTTTCACCTAAGTTTTATTAAAATTAACAAAAAAAGTGACAAAATGGATCCAATAGAACACGCTATATGAGATATAATATCTCATTAGGGCAAAATGAAGTTATGTGACCTAAATAAAAAAAGAAAACAAGTTAATGGACCTACGAATTTTACTCTTTTCAAAAACAAATTTCCCTGTCATGTTGAGTAAGCATGCAAGCATAAAAGGGTATAAAGAAGTTGGCTTGGGGCTACATAAATCACTTAACAAATGAGAATAAATTACTTGAGATTTGATACTATCCACCTATGTGTAAGTCCACCTAGTAACACTAACACTAATGAACTTTACCGTTAAGGAGAGTTTGAAACAAATTAGCAAGTGCAAAATTGAGAGAGCGAATGAAGAGATACCTAATTAGAAACAGTTAGCATACAAAAACTTACCCACATTATTTAGAATCCTTAAACACACAAATCCTAGACCCATAATTTCATCTGTCCCAATTGTGAAATTTGTGCGATTTTCCTCCAACATTCCCTCATTCCTAGGCCCAAAAGAACACAAATGATAGCTAAAAAAGGACCGGCATCCGTGAAGGGTGATGGCGGCAATGATTTTACGAGAGGAAGGGCAAGATTTGTTTCGGCAATTTGTCATCAGAACATGAAATCCATTCAGATTTTCACAATTCGTCCGCTGTTGAGAGGGAGATGATGTTGTAAACAAGGAACAAAAAGCATTTGAAGGCGAAACTAGCGAATGGTGGTGGTTCAAATGACGATTCAATGAAGAAATAGAAGGTGTGTATGATTCTAGACTTTTTTGAAAAGAACACAAATATGTATATGGTATATGTATTTTTCTGGGCTTTTAATGTATGCTTTTACTTTGCAGAGAACACAAATTTTTATATATGTTTCTTAATTTTATTTGTACAATTCTTGTTTGTAAGAGACAAAAATATATATATGAAGGATTCTAAGTATTATTTGTATGATTTTGGTTTGCAAACAAAACACATATATGTATATATGCTTTTAAGTTTTATTTGTATGATTCTGGGTTTTATTTGTATGTTTTTGGGTTTTGTTCGTATGCTTCTAGATTTTATTTGTATACTTTCGATTTCACAACACACACACATAGCATAAAACTGGAAATGAATTGTATAAAACTGGGGTGACAACGTATGGTATAAAGTTTTCAAAATACAAAGGAAAAATGAGTTATTATTATGTAAAACTATGTTGCTACTATACGGAATTTGGTTCACAAATGTATGAAATTGTGTTTTATTCTATGAGTTTTGAGTTTCTGTATTTTATGAAATTAGAAGTGAATTGTATGAAATTGGGATTTATTTGTACGGTACTATGAACTATCTATGTGGAACTGAGTAAATTTTTTGAAACATAGTGTGCAACTACAGGAATGAAGTATGAGGATGCACCAAACACTTCAATTGGTGGGAAAACAAAACCAAATTATATAAAACAAAGATTGTATTGTACAAGTGTGTAGTTATTATGTATGAAGCTGAGTTCCTTATGTATGAAGCTGAGTTCCTATTGTATGAAATTGAGTTCCTATTGTATGAAACTGAGTTTCTTATTTTATGAAATTGAGTTCTTATTGTATCAAATTGAAATGTTGATGTACGAAACTAGAGATCTATTCAACAAAAATGGTTTACTATCAAACAAAATTAAGTTTCATGAGTTTCTATTGCACAAAATTGAATTTTCAAATGTATCAAACTGGAATCTTAATGTATTAAACTAGTAACCAATTGTACGAAATTGAAATTCAAATGTATACAACTTTCTAAACATGTTTAATTGCACAAAAAAAGGATAAACGGACTCATACTCATTTTTAAATAATTACCATATTTATTATATTAACTTAATTTGTTTGATTAACATTATCTCTTCAAATGGATTCAAATTCAAAAATTTACCATAATTATTATCCAACAAACAAGATTTTCTATTCAAATTCAAAATCTACCAAATTATTATCCAATCAAATTATAAATTCTAACAAACATGATTTTCCATTCTTAACTAAAAGTAATGCATTCTCTCTCCTTCTTTAACACCATCTTGTGTGTGTATATCCACCTAAGTTGTAATGCCCGGACTATCCGAAGTGATTAGGTCCCGGGGTAAGTGAATTGGAGCAAAGAATTTTTTTTATTATTTGGGAATTAAGTGTAATTAATGTGAGGGGACATTAAATTAAGTGTTGGACATTCATAAAAAATTAAGCTTGGCCTTGGCCAAGAAAATTAGTGGTGAAAATGAAGTACTTCAAAAGTGAGGGACTCAATTGAACAAGGGAATTTTTGTAGGTTGGGCTCAATTGCCCAAATTCAAATAATTGGAGGACCTAATTTCTTAAGGTGGGGAGTATTGTTATACCCGGAAAATCATAAAAGATTAATTCCCGGGTTAAGCGGATTAGTGACAGAAAAAGTTTCCTAATCTGGAAACTTGGAAATTTAATCGTGGAGAGTTAGAATTTATTTATGGAATGGGCATTAATGAGTGTTGGACACTCTAAGAATTATGCTTGGTTTAGACCAAGAGTGTTAGTGATGAAAATTGTGGAATATAAAGTTGAGGGACTCAATTGCACAAAGGAAAAGTTTGTGGGAGGACTCAATTGAAAGGATTGAAGAAAGATGGAGGACTAAGAGTGGAATTTGACCACTTTTCATGGCAATACAAGCCATGGCTGCCACCCTTGCATATTGGCAATAAAAAAATGCCACATCATCCCTCCACTCACCAATTTAAATCCTCCTACATCCTCCACTCACCAATATTTTATTCCCTCCACTATGCTTGTCTCCACTCACACTATTTTAAAACCCTCCTACATCCCCCACTCAACCTTGTCCCCCACCTTACCCCTTCCACTATTCTTTTACCTTTACTATGTCTCCCACTACACATTCCACTATGAATAAATTATTCCCCCACTAGCTTTTGTCCATGGACTATTTTATATGGCAATTTGACTATTTCTCCCCCATTTTGAAATCAAAGGCCGGCCATCCTCCTAAAATATGCATTTGATATGCATTTTGATTTCATTTCCCCTTCATTTATGAGCAATTGGCTGCCACATCATGGAAATTCATTTGACATGCATTTGGATGGCATTTGAATGCCATTTCCCCTCATTTAGCAAGGCATAATCGGCCATATGCTCTCCATTTCATTTCATTTTTATTTCACACATATCTTTCTCTCTCTTTAAAGCCAAAATGCTCTCCCTTCTCTCTAGAACACAAACCATTCGGCCATGGCATTTCTTCAAGCTCATCATCTTCTTCCTCCCTTCTAACTTTCGGCCATGGCTAAAATCACACTCCCTTACACATGTAAACACATTTTCTTGAAGCTTTCAAGCTCCTAAACACATCTAGACCAAGAACCAAGTGAGAAATCAAAGAAAACCCATGAAGAAATGCTTGTGAAGTTTCGGCCTTGGTGAGAAAATGGTGTTCTTGAGCTCAACTCAAGAGCCCCTTACATGCATGGCATTTCTAAGCCATGAGAAGCAAGAAAATCAAGGAAGAACAAGCTTAAATTTCGGCCAATTGAATGTCGTAAGTAATCCAAGCTTTCTTGGTGTTTTGATGTATTTTTGAGCTTAGAAAAGTAAGATCTTGCTCACTAATATATTCGGCCATCTTGTGTTCTTGATGTTCTGGAGCTTTACACAAGGATTTCATGGCATGCATGGAGATTTTAAGCCATGGAAAGCAAGAAATCAAGCAAAGATTGAAGAAAAATCATGTTTCTTGAATATTCGGCCATGTTCATATCTTGAGCTTTATGGATGTTTAACCAAGTGTTCTTGGTGTTTATGAGGTGTTGGAAACAAAGCAAAGATCAAATGAAGGCTTGAAGCATGAAGAAAGTTTCGGCCATGAACATTCTTGGCATTTCAAAGCTCTAAACCAAGTGTTCTTGGTACTTGTGAGCTTTCGTGGTCATTTTAAGCAAGAAAAACAAGTGAAGGATGGAAAGAAAACAAGGTGAAGATTTGGCCATGTATGTATCTTGGCATGTTTGAGCTTAAACCAAGTGTTCTTGGTACTAAACAAGCTCTTATGTATGTTTAAGACAAGTTCCAAAAGATGGTTGTAAAAAGAGGGATTTTGTGAGCTATAAAAGCAATGGAATTTTCGGCCTTGTTGTTGTTTTGATGCCTTGGCATGTTAGCCATGTGGAGCCAAGTGTTCTTGGCATATTTTGAGCTCCTAGAAGACTTGTGAAGCAAAAATCATAAAGAAGAAATGGAAAGCATATTCGGCCATAAGTGCCATTTTGGTGGATGTGTGTTAACCAAGTGTTCTTGGTGGCAAATGTGTTCATAATGGAAATATGGGACTAAAATGGCAAAGAAGAAATCAAGGACAATTCTGTCAACAATTGTTCTTTAGGTTCTTAAGTGAAAACCCAAAGTTTTGGGTAATTTTGGCCAAATGGGCCATAATGGCATTATTGGCAAATGGGCTAAATCCTGAAAAGGTTAATATGGGCCTAATGGCTAAATTGGGCTAAAAATCCTGAAAAGGTAAAATTGGGCCTAAGTGGTCCTAAGGTCATTTTGGGCCTAAGTACTAAGAAAGCTAAGTTGGGCCTAAGTTATTAAAAGGCCAAATGGGCCTAAGTTATTAAGGGACCAAGTTGGGCTAGAATTCCAGAATAGGCCAAGTGGGCCTGAATTCTGGAAAGGATTAAGTTGGGCCTGGATTTCCAGGAAAAAGGCCAATGTAGGTCTGAGTTCACAGAAAATTGGGCCTAAGTCAAAGAAAGGCTAAAATGGGCCTTACCTCCTTAAGTTGAGGTCCATTAAGGGAAAAACAAGTTCTACCAACAACAAGCAAGGAAAAGCAAAGGGTTAAGCAACAAGAGGTTACAAAAATTATGGTAAGGATTCCTATACTCACTTTATTGCATGGTGTATCTCCATGATCTTGTTTGTGAGTATTAGTGCCCCTAGGTGATGGTCAAAGAACCATGTGATCCTAGGTGTGCATGCAGGGCTAAGTTGTTTTGTTGCTTCGGCAACTCTGTGTGAGGATTTTCTCATACTCACTTTGTGAGTATTCGGGCACATAGTGCATAGTGGGCTAAGTATCGTTGTTTCGGCAACTATGGTTACTCATGAGTTAAGTGCAAGCATTTAGGTCTTGGCATCGAGTTTGGCCAACTCGATTCCCAAGCTAAGGAGTACTCAGTATGGTATAAGAAATGGTCGACCGATATTGTGATATGGAATATGCTAATGCTTGCTTTGCCCATACAGAATTGTGTTATGTGGTGTGTTGTGTTGTGTGCTTCTATGAATTGATTGTGCATGCTGACCCCAATTATTATTATTATTGTTATTTCTACATGCTTTGTGTTTTCTTTGTCTTAGTGTTTTCTTTGCAGGTTTATGGAATAATTGCCATTACGTTCTTGGCATAAGTTAGGCTTTGGAAGCCATATGTTAGGCCTTGGAGGCCATAAGTTGGCTTTGAAAGCCATAAGAAAATACCTCACTAAGTTAGGCATTGGATGCCATTGGATTCCTTATTGAGTTTTATAACTCACCCGCCCTACTCTACTTTTGTAGGTAATGGAGCTATAGAAAAGCATTACGGTCAAGAGTAATAAATACTCTTTCACATAGTAGAGGTTTGTACATATGTTGCTCAATATTCTAAGTGTCTTAAGTGTTATGGATTGCTTGTGAAACAATCTAATGTTGTGGACTTCCTTGTGCAGGCTTGAGGAGTCTAGAAATTTGTGGGAACAAGGTCTATTAAGGTGGAATGTGTTCTATGGACTTATGAATTATTTGCCATGTATCATGCTTTTGGATATCCTGACTATTTAAGTGATTATGTTTATTTTCAGTATAACACCATTTTTATGACTTGTAAATATGAATATGGTGTTTTGGTTGCCATGCATGTACTTGGCTAAGCATGATAAAGTTCATGAAATGAACACTAAATTCCACATAGGTGTGCTAGCTTGTTTCTGAGAGCAATAAAACCCTAAAAGTAAATAGTTAACGAGCTAGTACCGGTAAGTATCCTGGGGTTCGTGCCCTTAAGTTGCAAAAAAAAAAATTAAATTAAATTAAATTAAATTTAACTGCCCCTTTTGTGAAATAAGACTTCCGCTGTATTGTTTAAGTAATCGGGCCCGAATGGGCCAGGGGCAAGTGTGGGCACGACATAAGTGCACATCAGAATTTCTGAAATTACTTATTATTCATCATAACGACAAATTTGACTTATTTAACATATTGATGGTTAATGAACTTAGGCTTTTCTTTCCAAATATAGTTATCAAAATTATTTTTTTTAAAATCCTTTAAACCATTCATTGTATTTGATTGGTGAAAACAAACCAATATGTATTGCCAAAATTCCTATCACAAAGACTTTCTTTACCTAGCGGTTGGGTTAAAATGCTAGTTAAGTCAAATTAGTTTACATACCCGACATTGCCACAAGATTGTAAATGGTATTGAGTTTTCAAAATGTATAAATATTTAAATTTTATGAAAATATTACAAAAAAAGTTACAGTAAACTAATAATTAAAATGTATATATATACTTGATGATGTGATAGGATTCCATTTTTTAAAAGTTTCAAAAAATAATAAAATATTCAAATGGTATTTAAATCTTAATATGAGAAATATATCCCTTAAACCAATAATAATAAAATTACCAAAATATGTTCAATCATATTATGTAGCTCCAACATATTTATCAATTTACATGAAATATTTATTTTGAAAATTAAATCAATTCATGTTGACACATTCCCATCGTCTACTTGATCTTGAATCAGTACACTGCAATAATGTATAAAACATTTAGATATAATATTGTAATATTGAGAATTTAAAAAATAGATTAGAAATGATATTTACTGAAAACTATATACCTCTGAGAAGACTCAATACAATCAATATCTAGCATAGATGCATTTGTAAGAGTAGTTATCGGATGATTACAAAGTTCCATACTATTAAATCAAAACATGATTAATTTTGAAAACAGTAATTAGTCATGTAAATTTAAAATTGAAATTAATAATACTTACATTGTGTTAGGGCATCGAAAATCATGTGGCAATGATATGGGCAGTTTCTCATACTGCAGAAAATGATCATCAGCTATAATACCATTATCAGTGGTACTTACTTCTGATTTACTGTGTAAGTCAATATGTACATATAAGATAAATTTAAGTATAAGATGAATAATAACAAATCAAAGAAGACATACATAAAAAGAATAAAATAATATATAAAAAAAATAAGTAAATATTTAAAGAAAATAGTACAAATAGAACATCTATTACCTGTTGCTGAGTGTGTTAGGCGTTGCACAAATATTATTCACTTGAACAGTAGTACTACGCGATTCACAATTAACAGATGAAGCACTTGTTTCACTACATGAATAAAAGTATATATATATATATATACACACACACACACACACACACATGAGAATAACTATATACTATACATATGAGAAAAAGTTAATCATAATAAGAGTTAAGTTTGTGAACAAAACCCATGATAGTAATGTTGTCTAGGATGTTTAACATTTGTCTCAACATCATTTAAAGATCGTCTTTTCAAGGTAGAGCTCCCTTGACACATCAAAGAATACTATAAAGTTCAAGAATGTTAATCATCTTATTAGCTCATATAAATTGTTTTGGTAGCAATAACAACATGAATAAGAATATTTGACTGAAGACTAATACCTCAGAAATGCACTTTAATAAGTGGCGGCTTTCAACTGACTAATTAATTGGGCAAAATTTTCGCACAGTAAATCCGGAGCGTACATTCTCATGATTATACTTTGTCATATGAACTTCCCACATAAATCGCATACCCTTTAGACGCCCAAATGCAATTTCTATTTTTTTCTTTCCTTCAACCTAATTATTAAAAAGTTTAAAATATTTAATTAACTACTGACATACAAAAAATTGTGTAATAATAAATGAATTTCATATAAATGTCATGTGTTAAATTATTCAATATACTCACTGTGTTTCTTGACATGTATATGTCGGAAGCTGAGTATCCAGTAACTGTTCGGCAACTTTATCAAATATAATAAAATATGTTTCAAAAGAATGATCAGCAACCTGTAGGTTAACCTTGTACCTATATAGCACAATAATTTAGAGTATCAATCTGGTTAACCAAAAATCATAATCATAATTACTAATCAATATAGAAAATCAAAATAATAGTTGGTTATAAGAACCTTATGACATGCTTAGGAGTCACTGTGTGACATTTCGCATAATAATACATTGGTCCTTGAGGTATTACTTTTTTTAGGCAAACAGCGCATCCTTCATAGTACCAAGGGTACTTTTGATCAACACACAAAACTATTGCACGACACAGGAAGACCTTGTTCTGCAATAAAATATATTAAAATTTTTTAATTTACAGATAATACAAATCTATACCGCTAACAATTCAAGACTAATCTACCTCAATAGCCGGGTCTATACGTCTACTCTCAATATCAAGTATTGTGAGGCGTTCAATGACCTCTTTGGTACTTGATTGCTGCGCAGATTGCTGATCCAGATTATCTAAAATAATGCCAACATCACCAATTCCCGACCTATAAAAATTAAATTAATAATAAAATGTTCATCACTCATATTAATAATAACAAAAAGAAAGTAGTGTTTTTAAAATCTTACATTTGTCGTAAGGCAGCAACCTCTGGGATATCCAAATTAACATATATTTTGGTTGCACACGTGGAATACAAAAAGAATTTACCTTGAAATACAATAAATATAACAATAATTAGTGTTAATGTTTTTTATGTTAGAATAAATTACAGTTCAACAACACAAACATGAAAACAATAGAGTTTCATACCTTCATATGATTTTACATATGTAGTTGTTATTACCAGTACTACATGTTCATCGGTGATATTCATGACAGTTTCAAAGTTAAAGAGATCAGCTTTATCTCCCCATAATACAACCTTAATCACCGAACCACTATATAAATTAAAAGCAATATAATTAAATTGTTGAAATAAATGATAAACATAAAGAGAAATAATAAGATTACGCATGTGTGATCCTTCAAGTGTAACGTACACCTCCGTGTGGTAATACCGTCCTTCATCTGTTGAGTAATAACTGGAGAGAATTTCCATAGTTTCCCAAGAACATCTATTTACGTTATAAACATGATGTTATGAAAATATATTAAATATGTATTAGTCATCTACATATATAATATACTATAAATACTTGCAAAACTATATTCAGAAAGAAATAACCTGTGCAATTAACATTCAGAGGATGACGTGTTCCAACTTCTGAGAACCGAACAAACTCAAACTTATGTCTACTGATCTCAGGGCAATGGCCTGTAACTCGAGTCATATTTGTGTACTTAGAGAAGAAGATTTTCAGCCTATGTGTTACGGGCCTGTAACTTTCAGATGCGCCACGGACAGAAAAGTTTTTAATGATATATACAACACCCTCTTCAATAACTCCACGGAACTTGTCATCATGTTCCTTAGAAATCCTCACACAAATATGATTATTCTGAAAATAAAAAACTTAAGTTTTATGAAGACAAAAAGAAATATATTAATTATAATAATTCTATTTATGTGCATATTGAAATTATACATTAGAATCTAAAAAGAGCATCTCCATCCCACTCAAGCTATTATCGCCAGTCCTCACGGCATCCCAAACACGAGTGGCACGGATCTGGAGATACCAGTTACACCAACCAGGCATAAGATGCTGGATAAGATGCTGCTGTTGCCTCATACTAATACAAATTACTAAAAAAAAAATTTCATATTAGATGCATAATTCAATGCATGTACAATAACATCCATAAATATCATAAAGTTATGTACCATAAAAAGATGAAGTTTTGAAACATATACCGATACTTATTACGAAGAATGAAATGCTCAAACATGTTGACCATATAAGCGATCAAACACTTCCATGTAAACAATATTCTTCGTATATGACCGAAAGCTCGAATTGTTGTCCCGTAACAACACATGAAACCCATCAGGCAAAGTTACACGAAAAGCTGCAATGTATAACTGCCCATGGCCAAACACTGGCTCTGGAAGGTATAGTCCAACGTGATTAAATGTTTGTCCTTGGCTTTTGTTTATTGTCATAGCAAAACAGGGTTTGACGGGAAACTGCTGGCACGATAAATCAAAAGGTAATTGGGTGTCTGAAGGAACCATTTCAATACGTGGAATCAAACAACGACTTCCTGCATTGCTACCAGTCAAAATTTCAGCCTCAAGAACCCTATCAGCCAACCTGGTAATAATAAGTCTTGTACCATTGCACAAACCGTTTGCCTGATTAATATTCTTCAATAATATAACGGGGATACCGACCTTTAATTCTAAAACATGATTAGGTAAACCAGAAAACTTTAAGCTATTGAGTTATTCGACTGGGTATAACATAGAATGTGCCTCAATATTTTCTGATGTTGGAGAAATACGATCTGCACTCAGATATGTTCTAGAATTTCCGGGTATATGCTCAAGTAAATGACAGTTGACCTCATCAACAATTTCATTCTTAGTCGCAAGTATCGTCCTTTTTGTAAGGTATTCCCTATTAGTGATCCTTGTGCCTAGGTTAGGGTGTATAGATTATATTACTTCATTAATTGGATCTCCACTCAACGGAATTAGAAACCTATCAGGTATTTTTATCCAACATGATTATTTTTTATCATCAGATAGTTTTTCCACTGGCAAACGACCTTCCCCTAACTTTAAAATCCATTCACAAAATTCAATAACATCTGTAGATGTTGAATTGACTAATCTTATATTTTGACGAAGTGTGTAGACACGACAATAGGTCCATAGTGCTGATGAAGGTAATGAAGCCGCAACAATATCACCTCTACTTCCACGATTGATGACAGGTAGAATTTGACGGAAATCACCACCAAGAACAACAGTTTTACCACAAAAAACTTTAGCTGCAGAAGTTGGATCATGTGGATGCATTACATCTCACAAAGTCCGGTCTAAAGCCTCAAAAGCATGACGATGTGTCATGGGAGCCTCATCCCATACTATCAAACTTGCCCTATACAGTAGTTCCGCCAATGGTGTCGATTGTTTAACATTACACATAGAATCCTTATCCAACTTGATAAGAATCTTTAAACGTGAGTGTGCAGTACGACCCCCTGGTAACAAAAGTGCCGCAATACCAGATGATGCAATAGCAAGTGCTATCCTTCCGAACGAACGAACGCATGAAAGAAGTGTACGCCATAAATAAGTCTTCCCAGTATCACAACTTCCATAAACAAAAAAGAATTCACCAGATCCAAATTCAATTGATCTGATAATAGAGTTGTAGACATGCAGTTGGTCTTTATTCAACCCACAGAATAAATATGAATGTTCAATTAAAAGTGCTGCTCGATCATAATTTAATTCCTCGATTACCAATGAATTCTCCTCAAGCACCAATGTACTTAGATCAGGGTACGGGATACCAGGAAATTCTCTTAAACTACTACCATTCCTATTAAGAATCTTTTCAACATCATACAGTACATAATTATACCTATCAGCATTTGATAACACCAACTGGGGATCATTCCGTAATCTACGTTGTACCACTATAACATCATCAGACAATGAATCACGATGATGGTTCCACAAATCAACAGGATCCACAACTTGACAGAATACCAATAATGTGGTAAAAAGTTCACGTACATAAGAAGGCATCACCCATTCTGAAGCCTCATTCAATGCCTGATTCCACTCACCATCACCATCTAATATCCCTATTGCAAGATACGCTTATCTAAAAGTAGGATACACAACATTGTGAACTGTGCGCAAATCCTCAAAAGAGGTCGGACCTCGTTGTACATTTAGTAACATGTGTAGATAATACTTCTCGCTAGCAGTTGGGTGTACATTCCACAATTTACCTACTGCCCTTCCTCTAACACGTGGAGTCCATTCTTTAAGCTGTCTGTTCCATACATAATGCATTGGGAACTCCAAAAATGTTAGCATTTTTGCAGCAGCATCACTTTCATTACATTTCATCCATGCCAGAAACTTAGTAATACTATTCCTCTGACGCTCGATGACATTACAAATGTTGGAACTCGCTGGGTACACAATATTTTATTCATTAGGAAGATGAAAAGAAAGTCGTTCAACCGGTGGGTCATGATGATGGATATCAAATCCAAAATTCGCCAGCAAGCCTCTGATGCAAAAATATATCTACAATCCATGTATTATTTAATTTTATCAACTTCATCATAATTTTGTCCACGAGCCACACGATGACCTTCCCTAGTGCTTTCGATGACAACAGTCGACCTGTCAGTTCCCTTGTGCATGTATTTACAAAGATACTTTAAGCATCTGCTTTGATTGGTCTTTTCAACATTAACATGACAATCATGTTTCACTGCTAAATCGACATTATGTGGAACAACAGAACGATTGTTTAGAATCGCACCATTCTTTATAACTGTAACTTGTGTAGGGCGATGTCTATAATTAGGATACCCATCTTCACCAATCGATGTCTCAGATTGAAACGGTCGAGGATATTTTTTCTTGCATCTTCCATTAACCATACAATGAGACTTAAGGTTAGCACTCCCACAAGGGCCGTGGATCATATGCTTAGCTATAACCGCATAACCAGTAGGGTCTCTTTCTTTGTTCGTTAACTTAGCAGAGATATATTTATCAATAGATGTTGTGTCATTAAGCTTGTCTTCTGGATGTAAAAATAAAGTGATATGCGCATGAGGCAGACCACGTTTCTGGTTCTCTATTGCAATGACAACTACATAAAGTGTCACAATATTTGATCACATTGGATAACTAATAATATTTATAAACTTAAAATCATGAATATGGAATAAAAATGATGAAGGTTATATTACCAGCTACTGATCGACCGAAATGTTGGCCTTTAGTAATATCATCAAGCAAAGATAGATACTTCATTTCAAATACCCTATCAACAATGTTAGGCCTATCATGAACAATTTATCCTGGAATCATTTCCAAACACTTTTTGATCTCATTCCAATTCAGGTTGCATGTCATGCTTATAAATAGATCCGGATGGCCAATCCAGCGGCAAATCGCCATCGCATCTTGATACATTTGAGTCATATAACGGGGACCACCAGTAAATGATGAAGGTAAAATGCAAGGTCTACCTGTAAGGGCTGTTCGTACATCCCCTCTATTGATCGCATCTTCCAATCCATATAATACCTCACAATGAAATTCAACCTGGTGTCCTCTAATCCAGTTAAAACGCTCCTCTAGAATACAGCAGTACGCGAACACCACATATTGCTGAAAAAGTCTACCACCCCATAACACCAATGGGTAAACAAAATCTCGTTGTTGTAGCTGAAAGGCGGGTGGTATTCCCTCATTGTGACGTTATTGCATATTGATCCATTTAACGATGCTTCATGATGGAGAATTCCAACAAAGTATCCATCAGCACCATATGGTTGCAAAACCGGAAAATGTAATGACATGAGTTTAGGGTGTAATACATTGATACGGATGGGTCTGTGGCGATGTGTGAATACAACAATGTCCCTTGTATAACCTTCCTCTTCTTCTAGCCCAATTGTCAATCCAGCAACCTCATTTGATTCTAGTAGGTTGTAACGTCGACCATCCCCAGATTTAGACATCATTAACCTTAACCGAACAGGACGTCCTCCAGATTCACGGTACATGTCGTGAACTCTCCGAAACTCCTTTAGAAGCTGATTATGCTCATCAAACATCCGTGTTAACCCTTCTATGATGGCCCTATCCAATGAACTTGCACTTGCGGTGCCAAAACACCTTATGCGATTTTCTGTTTCATGCTCAGTGTCATGAATATATAATTGCGCATATCTTGGTCCATTACCATCAAATGGCACTAACCAACCAATCCTATAATGGTTTTCCCCTCTAACTTGAAACACTGGGGGGCCACCTCCATCACTGATTTGCATTTTAATTTCACCCCCAGTAGAAGTAAAGGAAAAACGGCTATTAAACTCTCGAATGTGCATACGGAAATGCTTTGCTTCCACGCCACCATTGTAATCCATTAATCCGCGTAATAATTATGGAGAAGGTGCATCATGAGGCAATTGCACCTTTCCATTTTGAAAACAAATGGAGAATGTTGGATTCCTTGTACGTCGTGATCAAATACTTTTCTTAGTATACCAAACAATCGCCTGACAATGTTGGTGAGGACATTTCCGATCAGGAGCACCAAAATCTTCACGTTCAAAGTATCGTCCTATAAAAAAAAGTTTATATTCTGAGGGTTCAAGAAAAGAATACAACTACAAAATGCACTTATGGCAAGGATATTACTGAAATGACGTGTAGAAGTTTGTCCTCTCACAAAGGTAGTTTATGTTGGATATTCATTGGGAAGTAATGTATTTAGAAGAAAAAAAATGATTGGGTTAGAAATGGGTTATCGGCAGAAAATGTATGGAACCAAATCTAAAATCCCGAAATTACCTTCATCCATATTATCAGAATCATTAAGATCCATGAATGGAATCGGCTCAACTTCAGGAATTATTTGCCTAAATCTTTTTGTCCTAGAAACTGCAGCATTAGAGCATTCTCCGTGATCAAAGCTCGGACGTAATGGCAGCTGTCTTGTACGGACATTAGTAATACATGACAATTCTCCAACAGTTGTCGATTCCACTTGAGCAACAGCAGTACCATTAGATAGACTAATAATGTTGCTTACATCTCAAAATGGAGTCCTCATTGAGTGATAAGTGAAGCCATCATTCAAACTTGATGTCACATCACTTGCAGTCATTTCCGTGTAATTGTTTGAACGAACAATTGGCACTTGATTCTCATTGCTAAGAATAGCATAAGATGACCTAAAAGTATTGATTCTAAACATGCTTGAGGAATGGACGGGCGTCGAAAGTGTGGGAATAGGACCAGAAATGTTGGTCACAGAAGTATTAGATCTGCACATTTCTTGCCTTCTTGAAGCTAAAACATGTCTACGATGTGCTCGCCTATCTCTAGACTCCATTATTTGCTATAATATAACAATTAAATTAACAATAAATGATTCATGAAAAAGAATAGAAAAAGTAAAACAACAAATAGTCCCCATGTATTTTAGTCATTTTTTAAGTATGTTGAAATTTGATAAAGTTTTTTCAATAGTTTTCAGTAGAACATTCACACAGTTTAATATATGGTTTGTTACATTGGCATAGTGAATATCATATAATTTAATAATTAATTTCATTCACTTACAATTATATCTTTATGATTTATTTATTTCCAAAAATATTATTTAGTTAAATACTCGAATTGTCATTAACTCAACCACTTTTGAAAAAGTGGAATTACATATAATTGTATTTTATGTATTCTATTGGTTATATGTTTGATAGTTGGGTGATATTTTGCATTATAAATAAATTTATTAAGTAAATATTATTTTAATACACACACACAATTACTTATAAAAAAGTAGATTATTGTACAAGTGTCAAAAAATTATTCAAATTTGTTAATTTGTTAATGAAAATAAATAACATTCTACTCTGAAGTATAATAGACATAATGATTTTATTGTAACTTAAACTTCCAAAGTTGAAAAATAATTATAAATAATTGATCTAAAACAAACATGTAACTAATAACCAAAATTTTACAATAAATGAAAATTATTAGCAACTTCCTCTTCTTGATGATTGTGAAGATTGATGTTAGAGTCAATGTCATTGGATCTTAGAGAACGAAGCAACTTTCTATATGCTCTTGCGTCCATATGCCTTGATTTTTTATTGCGTCTATTTTGACATGAAATTTTGACATTGTTGGCAGGAGTTTGACTTTCTTTAGCCTTTTCTCGGATAACAGACATCTGCAATGTTATCTTGAAAAATTTAAGATAATATATGGTAATAAAAAAAATAAAAGCTACAACATGATAATTCAATTAATATTATCATAATCTTTTAGTAATGTAAAAGAGCAATCTACTAACATGGCACTCATATCAAAGTTGTGAACAAAAAGTAATTATGTAGCGCCAAAACATATGGCTCAAAAATTGTGTAGGAGCCGTGGAAAAAAACAATTCTTGGGTGAAATTGGCATAAAAAAATAAATATGTGCCTTTAACCTTTTATACTTAATATAAAATTTTGTTAAATAAAAAAGATGGCTACTCTTGAAATGTAGTGATTCCTATCTAATTACTGAATTTGATTGTGATGTCAAAAAAGTAATAGATAAATAATTGTTAGTTGAGGTGATTAGAAAATAAAATTTGAATATAAATTGTAAGATATTCTTATTCCTGAAATTTGCGGTTTCTTGCTGCTTTATTGAATTTGATTGCTGCAGAAAGTGAATAGACAAATGATTGCTAGTTGGAAAATAAAAGTTGAATGTAAGGTAGAAGTTTTTCATACCTTTGAAATCTAGTGATTTGTTTGATTATGCTGCCAATAAAATAATATAAAACTAATAGTTAGTGGTGATGATTAGAAATAAAAAATTGAATGTAAAAAAGAACGTGCTCATACTTTATTCTTGAAAGCTGGAGCAAATGGTAGAGTTCTGAATTGTGATGTTCTGAATTGTGATGAGTAAATTTATAGGTGTAGATTAGTGTGTTGGAAGTATATTTTAATTAGATATTTATCTTCTATTTGAATTCTACGAGTTTGAAAAGCATATATCTATTTAGATTTAAACAATTTGCGTAGATTGGATTATTGTTTTAAGTAATTTCTAATCATATCTCTTCTATAATCAAGTTACGTATTTTATCCTTAGAGATAAAATTGTCATATTTTCAAATTGATATCTAATTTGAAATCAGGATCAAATTGTATTATCATTTGTATTTTGTATTTTATTCTTAATTTCTAATTGGAGATTTGGAACTTTTTAAACTTTTTATGAAAAATGGAATGGTATTCATTAGTTTTAACTTTGCTGTACATATAAGCATGAAAAATAATATAATAATTCTTCAATGATATTGTAGTAATTCTTGAAGATGCTGTTTCGGCTTTGTTTCAAAGTCTCTTATTTTTTTTTTTTTTGGTTTTTTCAAATACCAGATCTGTTAGTTTATTTTATTTATAATGTACACCAAAATTAAAACTAACGAATATCATTAGCATATTTTTTGACTGGTAATTCAAAAAGTACCAAATATCCAATTAGAAATTAAAAAAAATTTACAAAATACAAATAATATTACAATTTGATCAAGACATCAATTTTAAAAACTTGTGTAGGCTGGTTTTTTTTTAAGTAATAATCTAATAAGATGACTTTTCAGTCAAAAAATATGCTAATGATACGCATTAGTTTTAGTTTTGGTGTAATTATAGGCCTGAAAAATTTTATAATGATTCTTGAATGATATTATAATGATATTCATTTAGGGTTTAGGGGCCATCATTTGTCTATTATAATGTTATTCATTAATTTAATTTTGTGCATGTTGGCAAATTTTTGACTGGGAAAAAAATCCATTTTTTGTGTTGATCCTTATTCATTCAATTGTGTTTTTTGTGTCTAATTGTTATTCTATTTGGATTTTAGATTTAAACATGCTGATTCAATTCAATAATTGTGGCAAGGTAAAAAAGTGTAAGCAATGAAAAATTGAGTTTTAAAATCAAAGTATTATAAAAGCTGAATTCACGAAACAAACACTTTCTTTTATTCATAGTACTGGAGTAGCAATCTAATGCTGAGGAATAATAGGGGTGGAGTAGCAATCTAATGCTAAGGGATAATAGGGGTGGCGACCTAAACATAACAAAACAAATAAGACTAAAAAGTTTGAAGCAATAAAAGGTATTTAGTTTGCTCCTCCATTATCTTCCATTGGTTCATCTTCTTCACTAACAACTACTACATTGCATGTGTTGGGCTCACATCCTCGGGGAAAGTCACGATGTCCATAAACTCGCCTTCGCTTGATAACTATCGGTGCAATTGATGGTTGTTCTTCATTGGGAAATATGTTTGCATCCTCAAACTTTATTGCTTTTGCTTTTTCCTGTTCCTGAAATCTCTCAAGAAAAAAACTAAAGTGTTCGCGAGCTGAACTTTCATTAGAAATAAATATGATATGAAATAAAGAAATGCATACCAGCTATAGTTCCATCTCAACTATTTTTAGTTTCAACCTCTCATTTTCCTTCTTGGCATACTGCAGTGTAGATATTTTCCATTCAAATTGTTGCATGCGTTTCATATTGGAGGCCTCTAACTCTATTGTTCTTGCTTTTTCTTCTTCCTGTATATTTAAAAAAAAAAAAAGAAAGGTTTTACGAAATCAAAATTTTATGGAAATGAAATATGATAGGAAATATAAAAAATTATACCAACTTTAATTCTATCTCAACTATTGTTAGTTTCATCTTCTTGTTTTCCTTTTGGACATCTTGCAGTGCTGCTACTTCCCATTTAAGTTGGTGCATGCGTTTCTTCAAATCAGCACTAGTTTTTAGAATAGTAGCATAACTCTGATCAGCAAAATCCATCTTATGCGTCGAATGTGATGTGGACTTGAGATGTACTCATGGTCTATATATAGTAGAATTTAGAGAAAAAAAATTGCTGGATAATAATACAGGTTGTAGTAAATCAATACGAGATAGGAACAAAAAAATTGGAATAATCAATTTAATGCTGTTATTTATTAAAGTCACGTTCGAAGTTAATTTTTTTTTAAAAAAATTATGCCTGGAACTTTTTAAATTGATTAGAGTAAATCAATTCTAGATTGTCAATTTGATAATTATCTTGAAGATAAAAGCATTATCTGTGTTTTCAAGTTAGATAAGATAATTATCTGTTAATATAATTTTAATCTAATTTTTTAATTTTGAATTTTAAATTGGCATGGTAGTCAGAAATTATAGGTTTGACTGCCACATCACTAGTATATGCAATTAGAGGATTAGGGTCATGATTGGTAAATCAGATTTTAAAATTATCTAATAACGTGTTAAAAATGGGGGTGAATGCCATGTGTCAATTGAAGAACTGCTCTCATAAAGGAAAAGACATAATTATCCTTAGATGTATCCTGCTTTATATATATATATTTAGATTCCACAAAAAAAAGGATAAATGGACTCATACTCATTTTTAAATAATCACCATATTTATTATATTAACTTAATTTGTTTGATTAACATTATCTCTTCAAATGGATTCAAATTCAAAAATTTACCATAATTATTATCCAACAAACAAGATTTTCTATTCAAATTCAAAATCTACCAAATTATTATCCAATCAAATTATAAATTCTAACAAATATGATTTTCCATTCTTAACTAAAATAATGGATTCTCTCTCCTTCTTTAACACCATCTTGTGTGTGTATATCCACCTAAGTGCACATCAAAATTTCTGAAATTACTTATTATTCATCATAACGACAAATTTGACTTAACTAACATATTGATGGTTAATGAACTTAGGCTTTTCTTTCCAAATATAGTAATCAAAATTATTATTATTTTTAAATCCTTTAAACCATTCATTGTATTTGATTGGTGAAAACAAACCAATATGTATTGCCAAAATTCCTATCGCAAAGACTTTCTTTACCTAGCAGTTAGGTTAAAATGCTAGTTAAAAACACCTCATAATTTTAATCTAAAAACAAATCAAAGTTCTATTCATACCAAAAGATAATTGTAAAACCATGCTAGTGAAACAATGCAATCTAAACAAAAAAATTAATTTTCACAAACATATATTTTTGGTCACAACACCAAACATACATCAGCTTGCTTTTTAGAAAGGTATATATATGGCTGTTGACACCCAATTTTATCCGGGCACTGACTTTTGCTTAAGTTATAGGTTAGAAAAAAATTAGTTTAGGAGCATTTTGGTTTTACAGGGGCAGTTTGGTCTTTTTAGGTGTTGTTGATTTTTTTGGAGTTTAAAGTGTTTATCTAGGGTAGGAATAGGAATTAATTTAGTTTAGGTACTAATTTGAAGTCCTAAAGGTTTTGCAGGGTCAATTTAGGTAAAAGAAAAAAGTTTGGGTGTAAGCCGAGGTTTCTTAGAAAGTTTTAGGGAAAAATTGGAAAGTTTGTGGCAAATCTGTCAATTTGAGACAGTTTGGGCTAAATCTGGCGATTTTATGAAATTGGAGGAAAAATCTGGTTATTTTTGCAAAATTTGGGCTAATTGGAATTCGCACAGAATCTAGGGCAGAATAGGCAGCTGGAGAGTTTTGTTGGACTTAAACTAGTATTTCACCATATTATATCCTAATCTCTTCAAATCTGATTTGGATCACGTTTAAACTCTCAAAAACCTTGTTAATTACGTTTTAAAAACTCTCTAGTATAAATAAGTCACATTTGGAAAAAATAAGGGGGAGAAAATTAGTAACCCTAATCTCAGTCAGAAAGAGGGTGAAACAGCAGTTTAGGTCCCTGCTTCTCCTCCCTCACCCAAAAAAGAGCCCTAAGCCTTCCCCGCCAGCCACGCCGCTCCAGCCTTCCCTTTCCCCCAGTCGACGCTGTGATCTCCTCCTCTTTTCACCGCCATACGTCGCCGGTCTCACTCAGTCGCTCACCGCGCCGCAGCCGCTGAAGCCCGAGCCTCGCCTCTCTCCTTCGCCTGATCGTCGCCGTCATAGAAGGAATCGGGGAAGAATCTGACTCCTCCACCTTGGCCCGACCCGTTTTGTCCGAACCAGATCTACCAGCACCTCCAGTTTTGGGTAAAACCCCTCTTTAAACCTTGATCTTTTTATATCTGTTCACACAAGTCGCTAACTTCTCTTTGCTTTGCAGATGAATCATTGACAGCAAGTTTTTTTATTGTTTGCTTTTCTTTGTTTCTTTCTTTGTTTGTTTGTTTAGCCATGCATTAGATTTAACCATTAAATTCACATAAGGATGTAACTTAGGAATATTTATTTTTGTTTATTTATCTCTTTGTTTCTCTTTTATTTCCCTTTAAGTTTTCGTAGAATAGCTTCATCTTATTTTTATTTTGATTTACATATGTATCTAACAAAAAATCACACTTAGGAAATTTTATTCCGCATGGGTTCGATAAAACCCTATGATAAATTTATAATGATTGTAAATTTCAAGATCCATATTCGGCTGATTCGATAGGATCCATGGTTTGGATTGATGATCAACTAAAATATTTAAAAGATAAATAAAAATAAATAAGTATAGCTTAAGTTTTTAGGTTCCACATCCGGGTGGTCCGATAGGATCTATGGTTTGAAAATATCAAAATTTTATAAAACCAAATAAAAAATTGAATAGTAAAGTTTAAAAGTCCATATCCGGGTGGTTCGGTTAGAATCCATGGTTTGGATATTAACTGAAATTATTTAAAGCAAGAAAAACAAAAATTAAAATCGAACTAAGGTACCAATTTTGGGCGCTAGAATAAAGTTGTTTTAGCTTAACCGTACTCTCGAACTCTTTGAACTCTCGTAGACCATTTTAAAGTGTAATCGACCTAAGCGAAATTGATTGGTGGCGACTCCCAAAAACACGTTGCTACAATGGCGAAACGTCTAAAAATTGTTATCTTTGCACCATCAAAATACTAAAAATTTCACAAATAATAAAACATAAATTTTGGACCAAATATTGATCTTACTAATTGCGTGAAAAGATATGGTTCTTTAAGATGAAATTAGTATATATTGTTGAGGAAAATAAGTAGGAAATAGAAAAAATATCACATATATATTAACAATGAGTTGGGTTATATCGTGGGTCCATTTACTCTCGTTTGGACGTTTAGTGTCATACTGGTCCACCAGCCTTAATCTTGCCGCCCTTAAAATAAAATAACCCAACTATCTTGTTGTATCTCACACACACATACACCATTATGGAGTAAAACTCTACCCACATCTTTCTTTATCCAATATTATTTGAAATACATGGGACCATAGTATTTTTTGTGGATGAAGAACAAAAGGTATAGAGAGGTGGAGCTTGTAAGAATGATATTAAAACTAAACAAAACACACATATATATCATATCTATTTGGCATCTAGGTGTAGTGACATTAGGGAGAACTAATTAAAAGAAATTAAAACCTCACAATAGCCATTTGCACCATTTACGTAAAGAAAACGTTAAAATCATTAAAAGGTGGAAATGAAAAAAAATGACTAGTTGGACCAATTAATCAAGTTTTTTTTATTGAAATAAAACTCCAACATCAACTCCTTTTACCTCTCTAACATGTCTTATAGTTTGAAGCTTAAACTCCGCATCTATCTATCCCTTGAAAAGTTGACGCTGTTGGATTCAACAGACAAAAATAACTTGTACTGGTCACTGATTAATTGAACCATTGAACGCTGTAACTCATTCACATTTTCTTTCTTTCTCATAATCACATTTTGGTTTATCCAACCTTACTTATGTTCATCAATCAACCACAAGATGACGGAAAATGTCTCATGTTTTTACAGGGTTAGTATTTCACTATCAAAACACTAAATGGGAAGAGTAATACATATTAGAATCAACCTTCTGCATATTCTCCCTGGAAATATTAATGCCTTCTGCTCCATCTTTGAACCACTAATGAAGTTAATGTTTTATGGAAATTGATTCTTCTTATTGATACAAGTAATTGGATAGTTCCCAGCCAACTTGTAGAATTCTGCAAGGGCAACTCAAACTTTAATTCTAAATTTTCTTTGTGATATGAGGGTGGATTGTTGTAATGGTTTGTTAAAAAACTATTGAAACTTGTTAGGAAACTGATATTAAGACAGGTTTTATAGGAAAATTTGAATGAACTCAAGAACTCTTAAGAGCCTTGAATAAGGTTTCTTCTATAGGAAGTAAAAGATGCTTTTATATGAGAAAATGGTAAAGTTCAGAGATACTTGGCCTAACTTCAAATTATTAACTTTCTATTTAACTCCCAATGAAGCTTTTAGCTATGGAAATACTTGTAAGTAAGCAGGAGTTTGTAACAAGGGTAGCTCTGGAAAGGTTTATTCCAATACAAAAGCCAAAAGGGAAGTGTAAAAAACTGTGAAAAGAAGATTTGTTTAAGCAAAGACTTGAATAAGAGCTTAACCTGAAATAAGAAGTCGTCCATGCAAATCTTCACACATAAATATTAAAAAGAAAATTTAACCTGTGGTGATTTTCTGTGGTACAGATAACTAGGGGTGTTCATGGTGCGGGTTAATGCGGTTTAGGGCCAAACCCGTAATCGCACAGCATAGTAAACGGTTTTACAGTTTAGAAACCATAACCGTACTGTTTTGTATACAAATCTAAAAAAAAACGCACTGCATAAATACAGTTCGGTTGCGGTTCAGTTACGGTTTTTTCATGTTACAAATCTATCATACTAAATCTAAATAATTAATACAATCACATTAACATAGACAAAAAAAAATACAATCAAATCCGCAAAACCAACACACATAAGAAATATAAATTTTAAATAAGCCAAATCTATCATCCTAAACTCTGCACACATAAGAAACTCATTATTTGTTTTCCATCACCAAAACACATAAACAAGAAACTCCTTGTTTGCAACATTCTATCACGATAGACCATCAAAGCAAAAACTTATTCTTCAATCCTCAACGCCTACACAATGACACCAAAAATATCATCCAAAACCAAACATAACAAATGCATCTATTATATTTGAATGAGTTAAAAAAATAAAACTAAAAAAATATATATCCTTACCTAGAAAAGGAATGTAAGAATAACATTTCAAATATCATTAACATTAGGACGAAAATGGGACTTAGATGGTTTTGCGGAAAACTCTGTGAAAATGTAAAATAAATAATATTAATAAAATTTTTATAAGTATCCATATGGATTGTGTTTTCCTTTAAGTATTGGACTTTAATTTTGGCTTTAAGAAACTAGTTTTAAATGGTAAAATTAGATATCAAAAGGGAGAGAGAATTTGCCAATTAGGTATATAATTTTAATTTATGTTAGATTAAACCTATGCTATCGGGTCGGTGCGGTTTTTATCAGTTATGAAATTTAAAACCCGTAACCGCACAATGTAATATTTGGTTTTAAGATTTTTAAACTTGGACCGTAATAAAAACCGCATAAAACCACATACCATCAGTTTGGTGTAGATCATTTTTATGCGGTTTTACGGGTTGATCGGGTTTCGCGCACACCTCTACAGATAACTGTGAGAAAAGTTCAAAATCCTCAAACTGTAAGGGGGAAGAACGACAAGGGAAGTTCAACCATTTGGTAGCTACAGAAAATCATGTTGTTCAACAAGCAATGTGTGAAGTCATAAGAAAGATGTCCATGGCATCAATACCATGTCAAACCATGTAGTTCAGTTGATAGGAAATATGGTTAAACCCAAAAGGGAATAATATAGCACAGAGTCAGCCTGCAGCAAGAGAAGAACAATAACCACCTATTGCATAGCAACAAGCTTATGGAGTGGCTCCACCCCTGCACAGCTAGCACAAGTTGGTGGATGCCTAATATCAAAAAATTGACTAGAATATTAAAAGAAGAACCTTTTCTTCACAAGGAGAACAAATGTGATTGGAATAGTTCAAAAATTTGCACATAAGCTGTATGATGGAGGCTTAGATCTTGGTGCAGCTAAGAATTGGCTCATAGATGGGAAGCTGTTTATGAATGAGGGTCACAGATGAATAGAAATTGCATTTGAAAACCTTCACATTAAGAGGAAATATGTAAATCTGGTGGTGAGAAGAAGAAAGATAGATAAACAAAACACAAGTTATTGAGCCATCAGTGGAGAACTATTGCTTGGGAAGAGTTTAAGGAAACAGTTTTAAGCAAAATAATTGTGTAATGCTATGAAGAATAGTTAGTTGACAAATTGTATCCAGAAAGCATATCAGTATGAGGGAAACACGGGAATTTCCCTTAATGGTTACACTCAATCCCAGGATTTCAGCTATCCTAATTTTTTCTTACACTTATTCTAAATCACTAACTACCCATAACATGAATAACAATAATTACAGTAACCTAATTCTACGTTTAAAATGTTTTCTTCCTATGCAAGTCTACCTAACTTACCCTACTTAACAATTGTTTTTGCATAGTAATTACGGAGCATGGAAACAATCCATTCTTAAATGCTATTCCCTACCAAGCTACTTAATTACTTGAAAATTTCAGGTTGTCACACTTATTGGGTTTGATCTTATCATTTACAAAGTGTCAGAAGTAAGGTCAGCCAATGAGAAATTAAATACAGCCTTCCCAAATAATTTAGATTCAATCAGCTAATAGAAAAATGTTAAGGATATACGTACAAAGATAGATAGAGAAGGATGGCTTTTTAAAGATTAGATATTCCCACAAATCACGTTCTCCACCCTTACCCTTTTTCTTTATCATAACATCCATATAAATTTTTCCAATTCCTTCAACACCTCACTTTTTTCCCCATGAATTGAGAACCAGCCAATAGAACCTATTTGTTTTCTCATCCCACCCAAACCCAATAACAAGTATGGAGTGCTTTGTTGAAATATTTTTGTCCCTGATATCATCAAAAGGAGCACTAGCTTGATCTACCATATATTCCCTGTTAGGTGATGAACATGACATATTAAAAATGTGAACATTATTGACACATTATACATATCAAAGAATAATACATCTTTCATTATTAAATAAAAAAATCTTACATTTTTAGTTTGTGAAATTCTTTAGAGGCCTGAATTAAAACTACAACAGGTTGTTGTTTAACATATCTCATGAGAACGATTGAGTTTGGCTAATCAAGTGGAAGAATTTTGTAGTCCTCTATTCAGTAGGAGAGTTGATCATGAAAAAATATGTCAGAACAAATGACAAGTACAGAATAAAATGAAAATGCTAACTTTTTCTTTAAAAAATACGTTAAAAAAGGATGATTTTGTAGATAAAATAAAGATGACAATAAAAAAACTGATAACTTGAGAAATTTTTAATAAAAAAAAAAACCAATGTAGGAGGCTGGTACGACTGCCTTAGAAAGTCTGCCGCATTATGTTTCATAAACTCCCAAGCATCCCAGAGATGAGGCTTACATAAAGGTTTTCCTTTAGCAGCAGTTATTTATTGTACAAACTGGCTAACCCTATCAACTAGCATTGGAATGGATAAACTCTTCATTTCTTTCTTGAGTTTAATCCTTATGATTGCTTCAATCGTGTATGCAACGGCATATGCCCAGCAAGTACCCAAGGATCAAAAAAAGGATCACAATTATAATACTCAAAATGTGTACTTTTCAGGCCTTTTTTCTCACTTATGGTGTTTAACAACTGAAAAAGCCTACGACTCTCATTGGGTTCTGGTTGGGTCTTAAGGGTTTGAGCAAAGTATGGATTAGGTGGAGGTTAATAAATTTTTAGGCTAGGATTAACTAGCATCTTGGTTGATTACATTCAGAGAATCAGAATTCATCTTGACAAATTTCAAATTCTCTATATAAACTCTCAGCAACAAAGCATAAATTCCCCCCTATGTTTTATTTTTGACATCACTACCTACTTCAAAGTCTATCTCAGTTCTTGCTAGCTAATTAACATAATTAATTAAGATCATATTTACCCTCTCTTCGGCCTTGCTTTTTCACTTTATTGAGCATCCCTAAATTTCTCCAATCATACCCATTCGCTAAATTTTCAGGAACCCTAATTTGATGTTCAGAAAATAAAGAAAATAAGAACAACAACCATGCAAAACATAATTTAATAGGCTTTAACATACCTTAATTATGCAAATATAAGCCATTGAGAGTAAGTCGGATTGCATAGCTTGTCGACGTGTTCCATAATTTCTTTCCATAGCTTCTAAAGTAGAAATGTAATAGAAACCATGTGCTTATTACAAGAAAGATTATAATATGAACCCATTTTTTTAAGGAAAAAAACAAGAGCTATAAAGCCTTTATCGGCCAAGAATTTTGCCCAGCGCAGTCTGGAAAAAACGTTCTTAATTACCTAAAAAAAAGCTCAAAGTTTATAACATATTTTACTCCATTACCCAGAAAACCATAATGTGCAAGATATTTTCTAGAAATATTATCCTATTGCAAAATGTCTGTTAGGTGGTTTGACTCAAACTTTTTCCAAAGCAGTTCATTCAAGTAGACCACCAGTAACCAGAACTACTTTCCTAGATGACAAATCTAAAAAATAATTTATAGCTATAGTGAAAGGGAACATTTGACATGTCCACTACTTCCATGTAGAGGCCCTGTAGAAACAATTATTGTTAGGAGAAACATTTATAAAGTTTTATTTTCTATATGTAAGTGAGGGTTATTTGTGAAAAAGGGCAAAGTGTTACACACGAAGGGGGAAGGAGATGATTAGGGGCCAACAAGGAGGATGAGCAAGCAACCCGGAAAAACTCAGGGGAAACTGGCTGGAGAAAAGATTTCAGGTGAGATAAGAAATAATAATCTGGGAAAAAATGAAATGCTGGGCAAAACAAGATATTAACTCCTTTAAAATAAAAAGCCTGATGGAAAACAAGTATGAGAGTGGGGGAGAAATGAAAGTATGAGAGCTCTAAATGGTGGGATGATTGTAAAAATGATCTCCTCTCTATAAGGAAAGTAAAGGCTATTTATAAACAAGTCAGACGCATAGGATTGCGTCGCTTGTCTTTAGATTAAAAGTAGAGAAAACTGTAACGGTTATATTTAGATAAAGGCTATTTTTTGGGCTTTTGGGTTTATTGGGTCAGTTGAAAAATCCAACAAGCTGGGCTAAAATCATCATCTTATGATATTGGACTAAAATTATTGCCCAAAATTTTAAATCTGACATTATTTAACCTGAAACAATAAAACAATCAGTAAGATTTTTTCAATAAATAATAAATAAATAGATAAATATAAAATAACCAAATTCCACCAATACACTCTACATCTAGAAAGGAGAAACTGAGGCATAAACCATAAATGACAATATATGAACAGTAGCCACTTAAAAGATCTTTTCAATTGGTGCGGTAGAACTAAAAGTATCCATAAACATCTTAATGAAAAATTAGTGCGTTGTAAAGCCTGCTATGCTTTATGAATGTTCGGTAATATTCCTACGACTTTCACTGCGCCCTATGAGTTGAAAAATGATGAAGCCTAAATCCTAAATTTTCTCGTATAGTGTCAAGCTGGACTCTATTGCAGGTGCAATAGCATTCTTAACCCACTTAAAAATCATCCATTATAGACAGTCTTTGATTGTCATATTTGAAGACAAAACTAAGGAATCAAAGTATTAGTAAGTAGATACAACTACCTATGTTACGTTTTGAATAACTTTACTTGGTTTTATGGCATTATAGGGACAAATGGGGGCAACTAGAATGCCTTTACATGGTGTTCAAAGAAAAGGGTTTCTGAGGGAACAAATGGAAATTACTTGTGAGGCCTAAAAAGTCTCTCTGCTGAAAGGAAATGATGCTATCGACAGGAAACTAGAGAGGGAATTAAATGATGCTGTCGACTGAAAACTAGAAAGAAATGATGCTGTCGACCAGAAACTAGAAAGGTGAAAGAAAGGATGTTATCGACCGGAAAGAAAGGGGAAAGAAGTGATGCTGTCAACAAAAAACTAGAAAGGGGGAAGAAATAACATTGTTTACCGAAAACTAAAAGGGGAAAAAACTATGCAGGGGAAAGAAAATGGGAAGCACTTTTCATTGTACAAACTTGGGCATAAAGAAAGAAGTTCTGGAATTAGTAGCCATTTGTGTGGAGATGCTATAGTAAAATATGGTTTGATGGGGCTTCTACATTACGGTAGTGCAAGTTATGGTAGTTTCGCTCTAATCGTCCGATCAAGCAAGTGAATGTGGGTTGTTGATCTCTATTTTGTTCCCCAACCGTCCAATCTATATTTTGTTTCCTAATTGTCCGATCAGCAAACCACCTATTAATTGCTACTTGAAAAACAAAAAATGAATTGGCTAAAAAAAACTTTTGAATTTTGGGATTTCTTGGGGCTCAGTATTCATGTAAGAAAGACAATGATCTGAAGTTGTGTGGGAGTAGGAAGTACATTGAAGCCGAGGGTAAGGAGATTGAATAAAGATGAAAGAGAACAAGCAGACATGATGAATTGAAGGGATTTTTTATATAGGGTATGTTTCGGGTCTAAATATCGATGAAAAGAAGTCGAAGTCAAAAGAAGAATGTGCAAGGTTAATGACATTTATTAGTATTTCCCAAATTAAAGTTATAAATTTAGGGTTAGAGCATAAGTTTCCAGAAAAGCAAAGAACAAGTTCAAAAAAGTGATAAGCTTACAAAAAAGTGATCACTATTTTTGGTTGTGTTCACTCTTCTTGATATGACGAAAAGTGATCATTTTTGGGTAAAGTAATCATTTTTGGCAATAGTTTAGATGTTATTATTTCATATTTGAGTTTTGATTTTACTGGTTTGCCTATGACAGTGAACGTGGGGAATGAGGGCAATTCAGTAGAAATGCATGGAACAACTTTCAATAAGTTTGTGTTTATTATTTTAATATAGATTATGGGAGAGTTGGGGGATGAATCTAAGGGGGTTATATTATGAATTGCAGGAAACTTGGGAGGAGCAAGGTGCAACAGCATAAGAGAAGTAATGAAAATCCAATAGTTGTTTTATGATATAAAATATGTTTTGTTAATGTTAACATGTGGTGGTAGTGACTGTGATGAAATATTCTGAATTGTAGGAAAAACGTAATTATGCTAAAACGTGGGCTAGAATGAGTAAGGAAGAAAAAATGCAGTATGTAAATAAGAGGGAAGAGGAAATGCATGAGGATAATCATATGGATATAAGGTTTAGAGTTAACATATTAGGAAGTATGGTTTGGAAACTATTAGAGGAGACATTGTCAATGTTGGAAGAGAGCCTTTTTTTATAGTTTGGTGCACATAAAGGAAAATGTGTGGCAAAATGCTTTAGTGAAGGCATTGGTTTAGAATTTTGATACGATGGAATGAAGTGTACGTTTTCATGGTAAGGTGTATGAGATACGTCCAGGAGATTTCACAAAGATAATGGGCATTGAGGACAGTAAAGAGGAGGCAATAATAGAATGCAAGAATGGACTTTCAAAGGTGGGCATGGAATACTATGTTAAAAAAATGGACAAGTAGGATGTTAGTATGAGGAAAGTAGAGAAAATACTTGTTGAAAGCCAGCAAAAGGAAAGTGTGCAGTGAGCATATGCCCTTTTTTGTATGAAGAATATTCTGTGCCCCCTTGCTTGGAAATGTCTAAGTATAAGACACTTAAAGTACGTGGAAGATGTGTCGAACATAAGGAAAAAGGCATGGGAAAAATTTGGGTTGACTGAGCTAATGAAGAGCATTGAAAAGTACCGATGTATGGGTGACGGAAAGAAAAAGGTGCTGATGGGATGTGTTTATTTTCTATAGGTACATGTGATTGATTTTATTGATGAAGATTGGTATCTTTTATCAGTTTTTTTACAATCAAGTAATTGATTGTGCAAGTCTTCTATTTGTGAAAAGTTACTATGGGTTCAATTGCGGTTAATAGATCAATCACAAGTATGGTGCATTTTAATAGGGATGTTACGTGCGTATACATAAAGAATATGAGAAAGAGGTGAATGATTGTATTCTTTGATATGTGTTAACATAAATTATGCATGTTAGCGCTTTAACATATTTGTGTTTCACAGGGTATTGATGGTGGAGATGTTTGAATGAGTGAGGATTATGATAATGTTATAAAGGACAAGGTTGAGACAGCTGAGCATCAATGGAGATGGATGAAGAGGGGGAAAGTACTGATGGTGTGTTTGGGCAGGAAAAGAAAGAAGGTGAAAAAAAAGAAGTGGCATGTAGGGGATTTGGATTAGAAAGAGAGATGTCATAAAGTGGTGAGGGTATTGGAGAAGGTTGAGGCTGATGTGGTGCAATTGAAAATCGACGTGAGGGAGTTGTAGATTGAGATAAGAGCTTTGTGTGCAAACCAGGAGAGCATGAAATTGTTGATTGAGCAAATTGCGAAAAATGTTAAATCAGTAATGCTATCGACGAGTAAGGGGCGTGTTAGGGAAAATGTGACTGGCACACTTGCTTTAAATGTACCAAGTCCTCCAATTGTGTCGTTGGAATGCGTGATGAAGAACAATATAAATGTGACAAAGAAGGCGAAAACTATGGGTGATATGGTTGGTGATGAAAATGTGGAAGCAAAGGCAACTATTGTAGGTGTGAAAGATGATGTAAGGCTGCAATCACCTACTATGCGGTTAAGGAAGTGTGAGGAAGAGAATGTGTGCTCCCCTACAGTGGCTAGGTAGCAATAGGAGAAAGAAGAGGTACTTGATTTTGCTGGGCTGACTGCGAACATGGTTAAGGAGTTGTTCACAAATACATGCGTGAAGAAAGACTCTATGAAAAAATAGGTAGAATAGAGGTTTCCAAAAAAGCGTTCACTTTGAGTAAAAGCGATAGTCTTTCTATAAAAAGCATTTGTTTTGTCAAAAAATGATTGCTTTTAATATCACTTGTCTGGGAACCTGATATTATTTCATACTAATATGTTAAGAACCTAGGATTTGGCAATATAATGAGAAAGTCTAAATGATTACCAATGTGATCCTGATTCAAAAAATCTCCATATATGGCGGTCTCGAATAAAGGGGCGCACAGTAAGCTAGTTTGGGTTGGACTTTATTGCATTCCCCAAAGCAACGTTTTGGATGAGAAAAGTCACAAGATCTTGCAGTATGCGTTTGACCGCGTGTCCAACCGGAAAGAGTAAGTATCATGTTTAACTACATTACAAGATTTGTAACATAGGAATGATCATCAGTAAATTAAACTTGTTCTTTATATGTTGTAAGAAGGTACTTAGTATGTCACCAGACGGGGCTATTCCTTAGAAAAAAAAGAACTTGTGAAGTACTTATGGCCTAATAAGTGGTTGAACAATGGACTTATAAACTATTGGGCTAATGTCTTATGTGGAAAAGAATGAGGCAAAATGGCAAATGCGGAGAATTGGTTCTTCCCAATTGATTTATGGTAAGTGTTTCTCATTATCTGGATTCAATAGCACAATACGTTTAGTAATCTCTTGTTTCTTGTTACTATCTTTAGAGACTGGTGTGAAGGATATCAAGGACATAAGGAAGGTGAGCATAAAAAGTGAGTACAGAATAAGTAATTATATAGTCTTATTTTGTTAATATGTGGATTATTCTTATAGTTCTTTATTCCAATGAATATTGTCTGTCGATTGCATTACCACTTGATTATTGTTGATGTAAATTGCGAGGTCATTGAAGTGTGGGGTATACTTGAGTCCCATCTAGGGATTTCATACTATCAACCATTATTGGATATTATGGTATGGAGCACGTGTTTTTTTTTTCTTTTTGCGTACTCCATTTTGGTGACATGTTATAATCATCCAGACTTACTATAATTGGTTGTATAGTTAGGGACACTTGACATGGTTGTTAGTCCATGAGGCCTACCATTTATGCTTTACCAAAGGCAACGGACTAAGGTAACAGAGTAGCCAAATTTCAATGATTGTGGTGTGTTTACATGCTTATTCATGGAAAGGCCAGATTTGATCAACACATACGACCATGCTACAGTGTGTAGGTCAAACAAATTAGTACCTTAATGCACCTAGTTGTTGAATGTAATTTTGACTAATCTTACATTATGGCTGTGCAATGGAATTCTAACAACTTCTAACAGCGTTGCAAGTTAGCGGTCAAGTTTCTAACAACTTTGGAGAACATAGAATTGCAAGGATTGAAGAGAAGGCTGAACAATAGTTCAAACAGAAGCTTGCACGCATAAAAGAAACCGGCAAGGGAAAAGCCAAGGCAACCTATTCACAAGTTGAGATCCCTGTGCATGAATTATTGCCAACAGGTGAACACCCACCCAACAAAAAAGGTGGACATCGCAAACCTCTAGATATTGAGAATATTGTTGTAATGAAGAGGGCCAAAAAGCCATAGGTATCAAATTTGTTATTTGTTGTCGTGTATTGGTAATGAGTACATATGTTAATTTTTAGAAAATGGTAATTTATCAAAGTAAAGAGATAGTAATGCCTTAAAAAATGATTTGAGCATTAAAAATCATATCATTCCGTAAGCAAAACAATCATTCGAATGATACCTTTAAGGAACCTCAAAGGTACTAAATGATACTTGATAAGGCTTTTGATGTATTAGTTGATACCTATGAGGGGCCTCAAAGATACCAAATGGTACCTGGTAAGGCCATTGAGGTACTAGTTGGTACCTATGAAAGGCCTCAGAGGTACCAAGTGGTACCTAATAAGGCCCTTGAGGTATCAATTGGTACCTATGAGGTGCTTCATAGGTGCCAGTTGGTATCTTGAGGACTTTACAAGGTACTAGGTGGTACCTCCAAGGGGCCTCATAGGTACCAATTGGTACCTTAAGTACCTTACAATGTACCAGTTAGTACTTATGAGGACCCTTGGAAGTACCAACTGGTACCTAAAAGGCCTGATCAGGTATCAATTTGTACCTATGAGGCTCCTCGTAAGTATGAACTGGTATTGTAAGGGTATTCCAAGTACCATTCGGTATCTGTAAGGCCCCTAAGAAGTACCAACTGGAACCTAAAGGGCCTTATCAGGTACCACTTGGTACTTATGAGGCCCATCGTATGTACCATCTGGTACTATAAGGGCCCTCTAGGTACCTGTGAGGCCTATAAGAGGTACTAATTGGTACCTGCATGACCCTATAATTATTATAGCTTAAATGACATTGTTTTGGTTAAGTTAAATAGCCTTTGCCTGAAATGATGGCGTTTACGTAGGGGTATGAATACCTCTAAGCCACTGCCATTAACCACCACCTTTAATTTGCAAACGTCTTCTCTCTTGTTCATCCTAAACATTCCAAGTGAGTCATGGCAAATGATGTGTATGTAAGGAACATGCCTTATGAGATAAATGATGGGAAGATAATGCGCGGCATTCAAAGAGGCATTTTCCAACTAGCAACGACATTGTGTTTGGATTACCTAGGACATGTATCAAATCCAGGCCATCGAGTAAGTGATTTTAGTATATAGTCATTTTTTCGTTAAGTTTTCTTAAGGCATTTAACCTGTATTTGTGTAATGTGTCTCAAATATCATGAACTATGGTGTTAGAAAAGCAATGAACTATGAACAAAAGTGATCACTTGAGTTAAATAGGTAATTGCTTTTTTTGCGTGTCTTCACTTTTGTGTGTGTTCTTCATTTTTTTTCTTGCTCCAACTATTTTTTCACGTATTCTTAACGATTTATCCCTTTCCCTAATTTACTGTAACTTTATAATTGTAAGATCATTTATTTGTCTTCCATTGGCATGAAAGTGGGAATAAAACTTTAGAATGGTACCACAAACTTCCACAAACTGTGAGAGACATGTTCAAAAGAGTAACTGATTTAACACATGTGGTGAAGGCATTGAAATGGACTTACTGTGACCGCATCTTTGTTTAGGGGTGATCATAAGTTCAGTTTTCACCGAAAAAACCGGTTACCCGAATAATTTTTTGGTTTTTGGTCACCGAATTGTATATATAATTTAGTTATCAGTTAAAACCAAAAACTGAGGAAAAAGATCGATTTGGTTATTGATTCCTTTCTTCAATAAATCGGTGACTGAAAAAGCCGAATTTATTTTAATGAAATGACATCGTTTTATGTTAGGCCCGTCTAACTCATAACCTCTCAAACTTTTTCTTTGCCTCTGTGCTTGCTTTCATTTCAGACATGGCTCGTGGCTCGTGCTCCCCTCTTTTTTCATTTTGAACGAACAAAGGCTAGGGTTCACTGATTCACTCTACTCTCCTTTAATTTGGTTCGATGAAATGTTTGAACCTATTTTTTGTACAGATTCATCTTTGATTCTTATCTGATTCATGCGATTTGGCTCGATTCGAAGATTCCAGTCAAATTCAACACCGATGCGATTCTTCCCTAGTGTTTTCGAAGTCAAAGGTTAACAGTTTCTTTTTCTATTTTCTTTTCCTCACACTCATTTTTTTGTGTTTCTCAATCTCCATTTCACTGAAACAGGCCAATTTGTGTTTCTCTCCATTTCGTGGCTGTCGCCCCCACCTGTCGATTACTTGTTCATTCATAAATTAAGAGCTTTGAGAAGCATTAAACATAGCTGATGATTAAAGGTTAGATTATAGTTTTCTTAACCGCTTTAGCAGATTTTAGCATTGAAATGGCCTAGGAAGCCTTAATTTACTAGCAAGCTTTTAACCTTCTAAATTAATTCCTTGTAGGCATACTCAAACTCATGAAAAGAATAATTGCATTAACAATTCGAAATAAACTACTGATTTAAGGATTATTAGATAACTATATTGCATGCTGTGAGATTTGCTTTCCTTGAATCTTTTCTCCATTTTGGTAGTGAGAGCAATCCGACATTGGTAGAGTTGCAAGGTTCCCCAGTTTAGAAATAGAATACCATACACACCTAAGTAGAACACAGCTATGTCCCATTATCCTCATGTAAAAATTTGGTTCTTCGGTTCTATAACCGAAAGCTGAATTATCTATTTAGCTTTCGGTTTTTTCAGTTTTCATAGGAAATTTGATCTATTCGGTTACTTATAACCACAACCAAAAATAAAAAAAAAAACTAATTCGGTTTCGGTTATAATCGAATAAACCGAATACTTAGGCCTACCCTCATTCATACGCTAAGTCATTATTAGTGGGATACGACACATACCTTCCATTCCCACACATTTGAGAGATGATGATGACACCCATTGACTTCATTGCTATTATTAGACTTCCATGTGGAGGAAGGTGGTTGCTAATTGATTTAGAGCTATGTAACAATGCCATAAGGTTAAGGTAACTCGTTAATGACCATTGGGAGATGTTCTTCAGGCATAAGAAGGTGAAATATACAGATATAATTCATGCGTATCAAAATTACAATATAAGCACCCAACAGAGAAAGAAGTAGTTGCTATAGGTTTTCCTGGTGACATTGATTGGGATGACGTTTATGTGTGACACAAGCATTAGAACTATGGACAGTTTTTGGCCCTTTACTATAGTTAGTCTACAAACTATTAGGGATCTAAATTGGGGTGGGGCTGTATTTGCATCATTGTATTTGTACATGGATGGCTTGAGTCATGGGCAGCAAGGTAGCGGCGAGTTTTGGCAAACTTGGCAGGTATGCCTCCTAACTCAACTATAAATTTCTGCAAGTTACCATACAGTTGACTAACAATGTATTAACACTGTTTATCATTGCAGGCCTAAGCTTGTGAGCACTTCAAGGGCATAGGTCCTATCCTTGGTGCTAGGGTAAAATCCACATTCCCTCATGCACGTTATTAGTCAAAGGGACATTTAGGTAGTGTATACCATGACGTGGTGGCATACAAATAGATATTTGATTTGGCAGGGGCTGATTGCATCATTTGGTGGCCGTAGGGGGAGAATAACGAAATACCCTATTGGGTTAGGTGGAGTACTAGCATGATAAGGGCCCTGTTGTTGCTAAAAGGCCTATACGACAGGGTGTGGAGCTTGGCTGAACACGTTGTTCACCAATATTCAAGACACGGAATTGCTTGTGTTCCACTACCTCCTCCCACCAAAATGTTTGCTGTGAAATGAGCTGACAAATGCCATGATAAAGACTAATTAGGATGCCCACATTGACACGTTCAAGCAACTTAGTTACGAACATCGGTGGCAGAGGATGCAACGGTTGCTAGAGACTGTAAAGGGGGCTAAACCTTCTATAGTATCCCGTTCCTCTATGAGAAGTCAGGTCAGGATGTAAGCCTCACGAACTTCCACACATGTATCCCCTTATAATATTATGGACATCGACATGCCATCAATGCACTTGTTCTTACCTAACATTAGAACAAGCATGTCAGAGCAAATTGTGGTACTGACATTTAAGAATAACCATATTGAAGGCCTCCCTCTGCCTTCAAATGCAAAATAGGTAACTGTTACATAATACTATATGGTTTTGGACACTAAACACCATCCATCTGCCTTGTTTTTTGCTTTGCAGGTTCAAGCAAAGACTTGCACGAAGTTACTACACTTGTTTGCAGGACTAAAGAGGACATTAACTAACAAGATGATAGATGCAACACTTAAGTTTCAAAGTCTGAAAGTCCAAATGAATTGTAAGAAACAACTCGATGCAAAGGCACTAACTTAACAAGCGAATGCATCATCTTCACATCAAATAATGATGACATTGGGCAGTAGCTCCACAAAAAATGGCAACCTAGACCAAGGAAAAGAAGAGGGGATTGAGGGACCATCAGAAGATGATCAGGTTAATGAGGAAAATAGTGACGATGAAGTGGGTAAGGGAGGCAAGGAAGGAGCTGAAGAGGGGGGCGAACAAGGAGATGGAGAGGGAGACGATGAGGGAGACAAAGAGGGTAATGACGAAAGAGACGAAGAAGAATATCACGATGGAGATGAAAAAGGAGATGATGATGGAGATGAAGAAGAAGACGTCCATAAAGACAAAGAAGGAGACAACAATGGAGATGAAGATGAAGATGAAAAGGGAGACCAAGATGGAGAATGAGAAGGAGAGTAGGAAGGGAACCAAAAAGGAGACAACAACAGCTTTGATGATGACAATGGAAAGGATGACGGACGAAGTAGAAAGAAAAAAGTGATCTAAAACCCATTTCGGATTATTGAGACTAGGAGTAGGAAGAAGCCTCGAACTTGAATAAGAGGGCACATCATTTCACAATGAACAATGTTTGGTTAGGAGATGTTATGTTTAGTTAGCAGATGTTATGTGTTTAACATTTTTTGCTTGACAATACGATGAGACCATGGTACTCCTAATCATTTTGGATTTTTTCAACATTGTTCATTTTCATCCTACAATTTGTTCATTTTCTAGTGTGTTTTCATCCATATATTTGCACTACATATAAGGGTAGCAAAAATCCGAACGTTTTTCCATCACAGCATGAAAATAAATTTTAACTATATCACTTTTTTGGACTGATACATCGCTTTTTTCCATAATAACGTACTGCGTTAATTGGTTTTCTTAAAAAACACTACACTATTTTACATGAGATTCATTTTCTGGAATGGTGTGACATTTTTTCTTATTTCTAATACGTACAAAAGCTACTATAGATACAACTCATTCATTACTCCTGTCACCCCATTGTCCAAAAGAACTGCTATGTAACTGATGATCACCGTAAAACCCATTTTTGGGGGGAACCACAATAGCACTGCTAGCTGTCAGGTATGACCAACCTAGAAACTGAGATTAAGATTGTAACAAATTTTGAAATGACCCATAACATGGCTGACTCGCACTAGCAAATGATGACCTGAAATATGGAAATGAGTTCTCCTACACCATTGAAGGGTCAGTAACAGAAACTATCCATTCACTTACAGTTCTTGTTGTCTCCATTTCTAACCTATTAGTATCACTAATACCCATCTCACCAAATGCATCCCCTTTATCTGCCTCATTGACTCTTCTCCTTAATTCATGATGCGGCCTCATATGCAACCCCTTGAATTATGGCTAACTTCCCCGCACTTTTTATATTTTCTTTTGCAGTTTTTCGCTTCCCCATAGTAATGATTGGATTACGAACAACAACAACACTATGATCACCAGATCCAACATCTTTCCCTGTAGCCTTTTCTCTACTTCACACGTGTAGCTCCCTAACACTCAAAGTTAATTGACCAAGTTTTTCCCTAACCTCTTCAAACCAAGCTTGATCATACTTCATTGCTAGATAAAATATTTTATTCCCTATGTTAGTCAAATGGCTGCGCTTGGCACTATACATCACATTGACTGAATCCCTATCCCCTGTGTACTTAATATCTATAGATCTTCATTTCTTTGCTTTCTTTGTCCACCTCTTGAAGATAAGACTCTTAGGAATTCTTTTCACATCTTCAACCTTTAACACAGCAAATATATGTCGACATGGGATACCTGCATCACAATTTTTTCATTATAAGACAAATGTGGTTTCATAACCAAAACACATTCCAAACAGTACCTTACTTCTATTACGTTTGTATGTTGGTAGCCGGCATGAACATTCGAAATGGTTTTCATTAACTTCATACATCACAACTCTCTTCCTCTGACCACCACCATATCGTCCAACTTGATACACCCTTTTTCCTACTATTCACAAAATGAATCGTCAGGACATAATTTGCTTTTGCCATTATTTCATATCAAACCTGACCAAACATGGTAGGAGTGCATATATCTCCTGCATTGCTTTCGAGTGGTCTCAATTGACTTACTAACTCACGACTAGCGTGTTTGCTCTTAAAATTATTTTCAACCTCTTTCTTTTATAATCTATCCAAAGCAATGTTAAGCTACCTTCCAACTTGGTACAACTTTAACTTACTTCCCAAAAAATGTTTCTGAAATGAATGCAATCCTTCTAACCTTTGATTACTCGTCTGGCCTGCAAAGAAACACTTTTTTAAATATGCTACAACCCACATTTCACACATTTTATATGTATCATTCAGCCATACACTATCTTCTAGTCTATACTCCTCAATTGTTTCTTCCCACCATTTTTCAAACTCTTTAACATCATCAACATGGTTCATCATTTAAGCAAATTCTGCAGCTAATCCAACAACTTTCACTTGCTCAACACAATTCTTTTGCATGTGGCATGAACATAAATAGGGCCTTGCATTTAGAAATACTTTACTTATTGACACTTTCATTACCTTATCACCATTTGTAATCACAGACACCAGTGTGCCATGAACACAAACGGTGCATTACATTTGGAAATACTTTACTTATTGCCGCTTTCATTGCCTTATCATTATCTGTAATCACAAACACCAGTGCCTTGCCTCTCATACAATCTAAAAACCTCTCCAATAACCACATGAAGCAGCCTACACTTTAATTAGCAACAAGAGCACACCCAAACACAGTTGTACAATAATGGTGGTTTACTCCTGAAAACACAACAAATGGCAACTCATACTTATTAGTCCTAAAAGTTGCATCGAATCCAACAACGTCACCAAACACATGCATAGTCTATTTGCATCCTTCCATTAGCCCAAAATAAATACTGCAACCTATTTTCCTCATCAACAGCATAATGACAGTACATGTCTGGATCTCTACTTGCACTATTCGTCAGATAACAGTCTCTACATTGATGTCCAAAATTTATTCCCTTCTGTCACTATCCATTTAATTATATAGGTCTTTACTATTGAAACCAACTCTATGGTAACCCCTGACAACTTGCACCATATAGACCATGATTTGACTTGTCCTCATCCCCACCCTCTTCATTTTTTTAGTTTGCTCTTTGTCTGCTTTACTCAACCCTCTATGACAACGTATAAAATGCACCTCTGTAGCTTCAGCTAATATATGATTATGATTGGTATTAAACTCTTTACCAAATACTTATTTGTCTTCTTATTATAATTCATATGGAAAGAAGCTTTGAAGTCACATCTACTCAACCTCATTGCCTCCCTCTACATATCTTCTTTTCTAATTGAAGGTACACTCAATCCCTCATTTGAGTACACCCATCTCCGTCAGAAAATGATGTCATGATGTTTGTACTTATTGATTTCATCTTTTCATACTCCAAATCCCATTATCCGGGCATATTTATAGTATATATGATCTACCTCTTGCATGTTGTTGAATTGGATTCCTTTAAAATCTGCCAAGCCCTAGTCATTTATTGGTTTCTTCAACTTTAGCACTAACCGGTCCCAATGATCATCAATATAGTCTCTTTCACCTTCCTCATTCATATTTACATGCTTAACCTTTATTATATCATCATAAGCAGGATGCATTCTATCACCTCGTCCTACTTCACCGCTGCCCACTTACACTTCAAGAAAGCTAGGTGGTCCAGATACATTATCCCCCTCCTCCATAAAAGCATTCATCTTTAATCACATATTAAATGCCACCAGTATTGCATTAACAACACCAAATTATGTTACCAAAGTAAATTATGAAATGATAAACTAAACCTCTTTCCTACATATAGTTAGAAATAGCCGTTTTTCTTCAATGATATATCGCTTTTAATGAATAATGTTACATTGAATCATTTTTTTAGCTTGTGTGACATTTATACTTCATTGCGTATGCTCTTGTTTCAACATTTTCTTTTCATAAAACTATCGCTTTTCAAGAGGCATTAATCGCTTTTATTCATTGTTCATCGCCTATCTACAAATGCTTTTTCCATATGCTAATTGTTTATATACAAAAGCGATTTAGTATAATCGAAAAGCGGTTTAGTATGGTAAAAATGCGTTCTTTTGTTCACAAAAGCGATTATTACACCTAGAAAAGTGATGAATAATGTTCTTAATCTTATCTTTTTTTCCAACCCAAAAACTTTAAATACTTATAAACAACCATCAAATTACTAACCTCTATGGTTTTTTCTTTGCTCCTATTTCCCAATACCTTCTTCAAATCAGAATCACATCTCACGCACAATTCCGATACAGACTTCTTCACATCCACATGAACCAAACAATGTGCCTTAATTTGTTTCTAACTCAAGATAGAATTATCTTTATTTCACAGAAACATCCCTTATCACTTCTCTTTCATTCACTACTCACATTACCCCTAACAAGCCATTTCTTAATTAACTCCAACCACCATTTAATCACCAACTCTAGTCATCCTCCTTTAATATGTAATCCTTAAATTCCTTTTGCATCCAACTACTGCATTTATTACTAATATCCATATTTGTTACCCTCTAAGCATTTTTAATTCACTATTTATATTATACAATTTAAGCCACTTTTTTAAATGCCATTTTCAAATTAATTTTTTTTATTAGGTTTCAATTTTTTGGACTAAATTACCATTTCTTTTCAAATTGGTAATTAATTCCCTTCAATTTTTACTATTAGCAAGGTTTACACTAATTCTCAAAACTCCAAATTAGACATTTAAAAGTTTTATTTTTCTAAAAAAAATGACTTAATCCTACAAACACAAAGTTATGTGACTCATCTAACACTTTTTTGTGACGATCCGATGCCCTATCTCCCGTAACGCCTCCCCATGGTCTTTTGACCTAGAGTTTTCAACCTGACCCTCTACTTGGGAAAAACTCCCTATCCACTACTAGTCTCAACTCAACCCAATTCCCTAACCCTAACTAAGCTCTGAGTTTTATATTTCCTCAACCCTTCACTGTCAAAGACTCAAATGTCTATCTTTTTCTTTGTCCCCAACAATTCCCTTATCGGCTAACTTTGGAGATGCTTATCCCTCGTACCCTACACTCCTTAGTCTCGTTTCTCCATCTTGACATATTGCTAGACATTTTCTCTCCATCTTAACTAGAGCCAATAGTGCCACCCTACCCCACACCTGTTTCTAGATGTCAAGTGGAAAGAGTCAGGAGATAAGGCAACATAGATGCCAGAAATGGAGAAAAAGAAAGGTAGGAGAGTTCCTTGTTTGTTGGTAGTGGATGGGTAGCATAGCTGCACAAGAGATGAAGTAGTGGAGAAAATTGGCAACGACAATGGATGTTGGGCTGAATGAACCCAACTCAACCCTAATCTAATTTTTTTTAGGTAGGGTTGGTTCGGGTTGGATGTCCAATTAGATTTGGGTTCAAGTTATGAAATTAAAGCTGGGATTAAGCCAAAGATTTTTAGATTTTGATCGGAACTCAACCCAATGACCCAAAATTTCAACCTTAATCAATTTTTCTTCATTTTGAGAATTTTATAATTTAATTCAACCATACAATATTCTCAAAAGATAAAAATATTCTAGGTGAATCTCAATTTTCCCACTACCGTAACGTAAAACTTTCCCTTTTTTGGAGGATGAAATAGTTAGAATCGGCCTTAAACTTATTTTCATTCAAAGGTTTGGAAACTTACAATCAACTACTAAGGTTTGTCCTAATCTACAGTTTGCCCCATCTATTTTTAGAAACTATACATTGTCCTTGTATTTTTTACACTGTCTGATAACAATTTCTGAAATTGTATTTAAACTATATGATAGTCATCTTCTAATAATTTCAATCACTCCAATATTTTTTTAAAGTTAATAGGCATTTTAAATTATAATTTTTTTTCTTTCAGTAAATTTATTTTTCTCTCTGTAAATACATATCAATATTTTTTAAAGATTGGTTGGCTATGAAAAAAAATATCAAAAATTTTGAAATTACTGAAACATTATTATGAGATAGTTTAAATTAGAATTTTAGAAATTGTTGTCAGACATTGTAAAGTAAAAAGGGGTTAAAGTACTGATTTTTTTAAAATAAATGAGGTAAAATGTAGATTAGACCAAGCCAATAGAGTTTTTGTAATTTTCCCTTAAGGTTTTTACGGGAAATGCATTATGGTTTTTATGAGTATGCATCTTCAAACACTAACACCCAATTCATTTTAACTTAAGCCAACTTAATTTAAAATAACTTTTTTTATGTTTACATTTTTTTTTATTTAAAACTAATTTTATTTGAAAGTTAATGTTATTTAGGTGAAATAATCCATTGATTGTAAAATTTTATAATATTATTAATTTTCTATAAATTTTTCTTTTTTAAACATTAAAAAAAATTTCATAGAAATTTAATGGCATGATACAAATTTTGTTTCAAATGGATTATCACACCTATACAATATTCGCTTTCAAGTGAAATTAGTTCTAGGTGAAAAAGATTTAAAATCATTTTAAATTAAATTGATTTAATTTAAAATGAATTGGCTAATTCTTGAAGTTATCCATGTACAATTCGTTTTATTAATAATGTATTAAAAAAATTTATTTGTATATAGTGACCATTCGTTCAAATTGTATCCTGACTCAAACACTCAATTTCACTGGTCAAAAAAAAAATAAAAAATAAAAAATAAAAAATAAAAAAACACAACATTTCAAAATCTGCAAAATAAGTCTAGAGTATCTTCCATAAAAAAACAAGCCCACGTCGCCTATTAATATCTCTTCAGTTTGACTTCGTCACGTCAATTGCCCCAGCTGTGCGCACACCCATGCCCTTGATCTACCTTCGGCGCCTCCACTGTCAAGCAGATAGGCGAGTCGAAGCGTGCCACCCCAGTCCTCATCGTGAATCGAAGCGTGCTTTAGCCGATATGTGAGTCGGCTATTCTCCGTCGCGCACGTCTTGTCGATTTCGCCGTTGGTTTCATCGGCAACAAAAACCTTACCTCTTGTTCGTTGCTTCGGCAGCATTGGCCCCATGCGTGGAGATCCTCAGCTGCAGCATTGGTTCTGGTGGTAAGGTTTTTATGCCTGTGTTGTGCCATTCTCCCACCACCATTGTTAATAAACCCAGTACCTCTGCTTTTGTTCCTCGGGGGTTATTTTCTCGTATTTGTTATCTGTGCTTCTTGCGTTACTTGTTGCGGCCTTGGTTTCTTTAGCTGATTCTCTCTTTTTTTATTTTTTTCAATGCAGGATTGTTTTACTCAGGGCTTGTGATTGATCGCACAGTTATTTTTCCCTCTTTTTTACTTCGGATCGTTGTTCGCCTGTGGTTTTGTTTCGTGCCCACTCAGTCACTATCTTAGGTGTGTGGTTCTTATCCTCTGTCTTTCATCTTTGCTTCTGGTTTTCCTTTTTCTTTAACCCTTTCTTTGCTGGTCGTCTGTCGTATGTTTGCGGGTGTTATTTATGTTTTTGTATGTAAGGTTAAGGTATCTCTTGGATTCATGTTTGTGTCTTCACCTCAATCTCATTGTGATTTTAGTTTTGCTTTTATATTCTTGAGCCTGCGGTTTGATTACCTTCTCGATCAATCATTTCGTTTCTTCTTTCAGTTTTGTTTTATTTTATTATTATTATTTTTTATCTCTTTGTGCTTTTTTTTTTCAGTATCATCTTTGCTTTTCTTTAATTCCCTTGTAGGGAACTTTTCTTTATCGGTTATTGCTTCATTCCACTGCCATGGACATTTTGCCCTTTTTGCTTTTGTTTTTTACTATTCTTGTCCCTCTATCATCAATGTTTATATGTTTATGTCCTACAGCTCTTGTATTGCTTCATTTGTTAATGTACTTTCAGCTATGTATGGTTCGTTTGATTGTCTTTGACTTTTATTTTCTGTCTGTTTTTATGTTGTCTTCATTGGCCTATGCTCTATGTGGTCCCGGCTGCTTTTGGTCTTCTCGGATTTGTTTGGTCTTTGTTTATTTGTGCTTCTTGTGTTACTTCTTGTTGTGTTGGTTTCTTTAGCAGATGCATGGTTTCTTTTAATGCAGGATTGTTTTTATTGAGTGTGTGTGGTTGATCCCTCTCCTTGTTTGCTTCTGATCATTGTTCTCCTTCTGTGTGGTTGTGTTTTGTGCCCACTCAGTCAGTGTCTCAGGTTTGTGGTTATTTTGGTTGCTGATTCGTTTTCCTGAGGTACATTATGCTGTTCTGTTATATCAGCTGTTCTTCAGGGATGACTTCTCCAGTTATGCAAAAATTTTGTGAACTATGTGGAAGTGGTCGTTTGCTATGTCGTATCAACATTGGGTGCTTCTGCTGATGGCCTTTCCCCTTCCAATTTTCTCAGAGTACGGATAAAGTGATTTTGAACTTTTCCACTCATCATTATGCATGATTTATTCACAAAAGGGTGTGACAATATTGACTGTTTAAGCATAAATCACAACATCAGTGTGTTTTTTTTGTGGTGGTTGGCTGTTGTTGACCACCTAATTTGCTCCTGCACCTATTGCAAATGTCCAACCTTTATTTTCATTGTTCCGGATGGTTTCTAGTGCCTCTACCAAAATGTTCACATGATTCATTGTAGTTGTTAACATCATCCATGTCAAGTAATTGCTTCTTTTCTCTCTTATAAACACTCAATAATAAATCATGTACCACAATTGCATATATATTAGTCCATAATGATTACCTTACTTTGATTTTTTACACATACCCCACTCTTGGCCTTTCTACATGCAACTAAGTAGTGACTACGTATGAGCTGCCATGGACACATTTTGAAAATCCTAATAATCTCCTGATATTAATGAGCTGGTATGCATGGTTCATGGTTTCCTGTAAGAATCTTTCTGTTGGGCATTAATTAAATCTTTTAGCATGTTGGTATTGCTTTGTATTTTTAATATGAGGAAGAATTTGTTAGAACTTGTGATTTATAAGTGCTAAGGCATACTCATTCTTGGAAATTGATTCTGCGTATGGAATGAGAATTTTAAGATCTTCATTTGATTTGGATTGCTCAGTGATTCTCTATATCAATACAAATCATATTCTTTTTATCCTCCCATAATTTTCTTTTCAAGGGTATTCATAAAAAAATTTTATGATCCCAAGAATAAAGTCTAGTTGTATAAGTCTGAATTTGTGCCCATTACTCTTCATGGATTTGCAAAGATGTGGTAATACTTATTGGTTGTAGCTTTGTTGTGTAGCTCACCCACATAAACCTTGATTTCTAATTATTTTTGTCTTTTTACCATCCTACACTGATCAGAACAAATGAAGACCAGGGAAGGTGTGGAGTTTCCTCCAGACCCTTTCATTTTATGGGTTAAGTTATGTATAATTAGCATAGATTATCTTAATACTTCTCCTTCATTTTCTTATTTTATTTCATTTTTCTAATTAGCAGATTGAGGTACCTAATTGACTGGAAGATGTTTTGAGTTCAGGCACGATGTCTCGGGTGTGAAGATCAATCATGGCAAAGGTAATGATTTATTGTTTTGTTTTTATTTGGTTTTATTTTTTTGGTGCACGCACTATAATACTTCACCATTAAGTTATGAAACTTGCTTAGCATGTGGTTTATATGTTTTAACTTGAACTAGAAGCTAGTAAGTATCAAGCGATTGCACACTAAATGAGAAAATTTGGGTTTGTAAAAAGTAAAAGAGGACTTGCGATTGAAAATTTCTTTTTAGAATGAATCAATTGGTAGTCAATAACGTAAATGGAACATAATATAAACTTTAAGCTTTGCTTTTAATTTAACCAAAACAGCAGAGGTGTTTAATTTTGATATTTCATTTGACAGCTGCTTTTATATGAATATTTTAGCTTAGTACTGCAAGTGTAGCTGGTTTTGTTGCTTATGAAGTTGAAGAATTTGTTTAAGTAGAATGTTCTGTAATTAAGTAGATGATTGTAATTTCGTCTGTAGTTCATAGTTGGGCAGCTGCTTGTGCAACTTGCCTCGAGATGATGGGGATTAAGTCTCCTGAAATGGGAGAATGCATTTCCACCAAAAAATTAGAGGAGGGTGTCCTCTAATACTTGAAGAGAACTGATGTTCCTACATCATCACGAGGAGCTGGAGTTCAAGGAGCATCATCTCCTCGGCAAGTCTGGAAATTTCTTAAAGATCATTCGGTGGGTTCGAATAAAGATTTTCCTCCCTTACTTTCTGTCAAGACTTTTTATTTTACTCAAATTATTTGCTTAGGTATATGTCAGTTTTACTCTATTATCTTTTTTTCTTCTTTAATTACTGTTTTAACGTATATTTTAGGTTCAAGGATTTTCCACCAGTCAATTATGGTTTGCTTGAGAGTTATGACATGGCTGATATCATGAAAAAGGTGAAGGAACAGCCTGTTGTGGCTGCAATGCAAGTGGGTGATGATTTTTCAGAATGGGCAAACGTAAGTGTCTTGATATATGTGTTTTGTGTGGTCGAAGGTTTAAATGTCAACTCTTTTTTTGTTGTATCTTTATTTTTTAGGGAGAACAAATAGGAATATATGGACCAATACGTGTTCTTGAAGGAGACTCCCTGAGAAAACATAATGTAGTAATTATTGGATTTGGGTTGGACAAGATTACTGAGAGATATTACTGGTTGATTGTTACCAGCCGATCTGCCAGTGTTCTTAAAGTTTACATGTATGTGGTGATGAAGAAACCCAGAAATTCTGATGTTTGGGAGTATTTGGTGTTTGAAACATCCTACCCCATACCTCACATCAAAAGAAAAAGAGTAGAAGAGGAGGTAATTTGAGTAGAAGAGTTGTTCTCTAAATAGGCCATGGTTATGTAGAACTTATGAGTTGCATAGCGTATGTGGTAGTGTAAGTGTTCTTGCATCTTAAGATTCTGAGTTATAGGTAAACTAAGGACTTGCAACTATCCATTTGAGACTTGAACACTGCCTGTGCATGCTGATGAAATTTAGTTCCTTTCGTATTTATGGACTGACTTTGTTCTGCTTGCACAATATTGCATGTTTAGTAGTAGACAAGACTGTTAGTTTGACCAGTAAGTTGAGTTTGGTTAGGCAGTCGGTTTGAATTTGACAAATGCTTATTGAAGTATATCCTAAATGTGACTTGCTGAAACACTTCCTTACATCAAGTTTCTGTTTGAGGCTTGTCACTAAAAGAAAAATGTAATTCTGCAGAATCCTGTAACCAAATATGCTACTGTTTGACCGTTGTGCAACTAAAGTTTGACCTTTCATAAACTAAAAGTTTGAAGAATCCAGCTATAGACATTTTAAAGTTTGAAGAATCCAACTGTAGACATTTTTGCCTTCAAGCTTTATTTGCCCGTCAAACACAGGCACATATCTGAATAGAGCCGTGAACTTCTCTTCATATCCTTCTCCTGACATACCCTCATGATACCATTTGTTAACTATCTGCTCTTCATATCATCACACATTTATTTTGGTCGAAACTGATTCTGTAAACCCTAACCAAATGGTAGCTCTCCTTGGTTATTTGTATTATGTTTATCTACTTTCTTTTCTTCTTCTTGCCACCTGATTTCTTCCTTTCCTCTCAATTTGAAAGTTTCCAGAAGATGCAACTTCTGCTTGTCCGTGAGTTTCATTCATTTGACCTGCTTTCCATCTCTGAGCCAATTCTTAGCCACATCGAGGATTTGACCCTCCATCTGGCTGCTTATGTGCAAACTTTTGTAACTGTTCCGGTAACAATTTGTTCTCCTTGCTAAGAAACAGGTTCCTGTATTGACATTTCAGCATCTTCTTGTTGATTTTGTGCTGCTGGACATCCACCAACTTGTGCTGGTTCTGCTTGAGGGGGTGGAGCCACTCCGGGAGCTCATTGCTGTGCTTCTGGGTGCAGGTGGTTATTGTTCTCCTCTTGCTGGCTGATTATGCGCTGCATTGTTCGCTTGCGGATTCAATCATCTTTCCTGTCAACTGAGCTACATGGTTTGTCATGGCATTGATGCCATGGATTCAGTTATCTCCCTTATGACATCACGTATTGCTTGAACAACTTGGTTCCTCAAGTTGCCTGCCACAGAGTTTCTTCCCTCTTGGTCCTTGATTTTCCCCATAAGTTTGAGGATCTTGTACTTGTGTCACAGTCATCTATGTAGGAAGATTTGCATGGACAACTTTTTATTTCAACTTGAGCTCTTGTTCTAGTCTTTGCTTGAACAAATCTTCGTTTCATCTCTTTTGGTTTTTGTACCAGCGTAACCTTGCTAGAGCTACCCTTGTTCAACCTCCTGCTTGCTTACAAGTATTTCCACAGCTAAAAGCTTCATTACGATTTAATAGCAAGGTAATAATTCGAAATTAGGCTAAACATCTCTGAACTTGACAACTTTCTCATATAAAAGCAACTTCTAAACCTTGTTCAACGCTCTCAAGAGAGTTCTTGAGTTCATTCAAATTTTCCTCAAAACCCGTCTTAATCAAAATACATGCACAAATTTCAAAATTCTAGAAAAAGACAACGAAGTTCCTTTTTGTAGAAATTATAATTTGGGCATTGCATCTTTTAGAAGTTTTTAATTGTCAATAATTTCTTTTTAGAAGTTACAATTGACCCTAAACTTTGATAAAATTTTTAAGTAAATTATTAAAGTAAGAAAAATGTCAATTTAGTCACTGAAGATGATGTCCACTAATTGTCATGTCATTATTTTCCGTAAACCTCATGATTTTTAAGATTGATTTGGCAAAATGCAAAAGGTTGATGCTCAATGTACCTATTTTGCACAATTTTAAAATTTAGATGGACAGGAGAAAAGTATTGATGTTAGAGGTGAACAATGGGCCGGGCTAACTCGGCCCAGTTTGGAACTAGTCAGAGTCAAACTCGGCCCAGGCATGGTCAAAATGTGCCCCGCAACAATATGGATTGGGTCTGGAAAAAGTGGGCCATTTATGCGCTTGATAAAGTTGATGCGAGGACCGACCCAATCTGAAGTGTATTACAATATTTTAAGCATAGGTTTAAAATTTGTCATGAATTCAAAGCATATTGTCTTGAAAACAACCAGCTGTTTTTTTGAAAATTTTTTAAACTTGATTATCCCACACATTGAAACTTCATATATGAGATGTTGAGAGATTCATATCCATATACACCTCTGTTGACTATGTTTTTGAACTTGAAAGCAGGTAAGGAAGTTCTAACGGCTAACCTGTGGGACAAATGTTACAAACTTTGCCAATTATTGCTGTATTTTTATGAGACAATTGTTTTATTTTTTTCAGTGCTTAAGATCTCACTCTCCATAAGATTTTGATGTATTTGGTAAATATTTTTTATGTTTTGAAACAATAAAAGATAGATATGTTTTTAAAAGACATCACCAATGCAATGAAGGACAAGTGATTTTCACATTTTTCTAATATTTCCCCTATCTTTTTACTTGCATGTGAACTTGCCCCAATTGCTAAAGTTGATGAGTACTTGTGAGAGCTATACAAGAAGTATTCATCCCGCTACAAAGACAAGATAAGAACCACAACTCTTCCCACCAATGGTGCGTCATCCTCCTCATCATCAGCATCGTTCAACCTCAAGTAACAACTGCCCAAGAATCTCTGACCGACATCCTCTGTCTTTCTGGAAGTAGATGATTATCTCTATACTTCATTTGAGACAAAGTGACGATGATATTCTATAGTACCAGTTTTTGATTTTATCCATCATTGTGAAGGAGGTTTTAACAATACTAGTTTCCATTGCTGCATCCGAATCTGTTTTCAGTGCCAGCAAATTAGTCATTTCAAAGAAATAGGCGACGTTGACTCTAGAAGCAATGGAGGTCTACATGTGCAACTGTAACTGGAGCCTTACTGCCTTAAGAAAGTAGGACAAAACAAGTTCAGATGATGAGGTGTAAGATGATGAGAAGACTTCCACATCATACATTTTTATTTTTGGTTCTTAGTATGTATTTGATCTGATTATACTGTTCGTTACAAATCGTAGGTTTATTTTCGGCTCTTTTTGGAATGTTCTACTATTGTCTCATGTAAGGTCCGTTCTAAGTTGTTTGTAAGTTCTGTTTGGTTTTTATTAATAAAAATTGCATTGGTGGTGATATTTCTCTCTAAAATCATAATTTGTCAAATATTTAAAAAAAATTAAAAACTTAAAATTCCAGCCTATACCTAGGCCCAGCACGAATTTTGTTAGTTGTGTCTGGGCCTGACCTAGCTATGCCCAAGCCTAAGCAATTTCAGGTCGGTCAAGCCCACCATCCACCAGATAATTTGATGTGCTGATGGCCATAGTTATGGGAGTTCAATATTCATTCTCGAATTTAGGCCTTTTAATATAACACCACAGTACAATATTAAAAAAAAAAAGAAAAAAATGAAAAAGTGGAATCTTCAGAGGAAAATGACATACTTGTGCCAGTTTCTTGGCGGACGGACCGTGGACGGCGGGCGCAAGAATTTGTGTGTCGGTTGGCGCCGCGGGTTAGGCTGCTGCAAGAGCAGGCAAAGAAGCTCGAGCCCAGCAGCGTCAGGTTTAGCAATAGGGAGGTTGCAGTCTAAGTTTCTTCGAATTTCTGTTAGCACTTTGTACTCGTAGCAATATCAAGCGGAAATGTTGCTGCTGTTGATGTTTTTGTTTTGTGGTGTCTGTCCGGCTGGTCTGTTTCACTTTGCTGCTGTGGCTGCCAGCTTTATATAAGTACTGCCTTTTAAGGTTTTGTTTCTCTATCTGTCATAATTTCATATAATTCGGAGTGTTTTATTGGCTGGTTGGGAAACATACTACTAATTCTTTTGAAACTATTATGCGAACATTAGAAATGCATGTTTGTACAGGAAACAATGAACACGAAAAGCGCAAGGCCACAAAAAGGTCCAGAACTTGCTCTGAATGGGCCCAATTGACGCTCTCAGACTACGAACATTTATAGGACAAATTGAACCACCTTAGCTTTTATTTTATTTTTTTCTGAGACACTATATGCTCTGCAGTACAAATGCACGGATGAGGGATAAGTCCATCAATCTGCTTATTCCATTTCATGACTTATACTAACAAATAAAAAAGAACACATCATAACACCAATATTCAGTCCAGGACAGTTCAGCTGCGAGAGCCTTCAACCATATTACATGTCCTTAACCCTCCATGCGTATGATGGTCCTCAGGCTCTGCCCCTGCAGCATGTACTCGAAGGCCTTATTGATCTCCGGGAAAGACACCGTGTGGGTGATGAACTTATCAAGGTCCAACTCCTGGAATTTCATGCATATATCAGTAGGATATGGAAGACTGCATATTGATGAATCGTTTCATACAGCAACGGAACAGATCAACAAAATTTAGTCGTAGCAATTACTGAGACTTGAACGAACCGTTTTCATGTATTGTTCCACCACCTTAGGGATGTCTGTTCGTGGTTTGTAGTTTCCGAAGAAGGTTCCCTTCAATGTCCTCTCATTAAGGAAGTTCATTGGATGGGTTTTGAATGCATCATCTTTGTTTGGGACGCCAACAAGCACTGCAACACCCCAACCCTGAGCACAAGATTATTTTCGTTCAAGCAACTCCAACAAGTGAAATAGAACATAACAATATAGTGAACTTCTCAAGCTGCTGTACATCGTGAACGCATTCAAATGCAGAAATCATGGCCTGCAGGCTTCCAGTGCATTCCACACTCCTGTCTACTCCTCCAGCTGTCATCTCAGCAATTACCTGGAAAATATCTGTCATGAGTTGATACTTGATGAAGAAAGCATCAAATAAGGTTTGAAACAAGACTTTAGAAGTTAGGATTAACCTCTTGAACAGGTTTGTCATGATCCTTCGGATTGAAAAACTCTGTAACTCCAAACTTCTTGGCTGTTCACAATTGTGAACCAAAGTCAGTAGCAATCTACCAGTTAATTATAATACACTATGATTAAGCAAGTTACCCACCTTCATTGAACCTGTCGGAGTTCAAATCAACACCTATGATTCTTGAAGCCTTGGAAACTCTTGCCCCCTCAGCAGCCTGTAAATTGTGAAGAGATCAAATATGATTCATTCATGCCATAAATCCTGAGAAGATGAGTTTGAAGCAACTAAGCAGCTCACAGCAAGACCAACGGCACCGAGTCCAAAAATGGCAACTGATTGACCTTGCTTTGGTCGAGCAACATTTAGAGTCGCTCCAAGACCTTCGAGCACAAATGAGAAGACCATTAGCACAATTGATATTGTTACAATCCCATCACTCTGTGCTAGAAAAGATAAGTATACATTGTTATATCCAAACCTGTTGATATTCCACAACTTAGAAGACAAACTTTGTCAAGGGGAGCGGCTGGATTTATCTTAGCAACCTGACCAACATGGACAACTGTGTACTCACTGAATGTAGAGGTTCCAAGAAAGTGGTGGATTGGCTTCCCTTTAATAGAAAACCTTGACTGGCCATCATGAATCATTCCTGCTCTATCGGTGTTGATTCTAAGGAGATCACACATATTGCTCTCTTCTGAGAGACAATGCCGGCACTTTTTGCACTCACCGGTGAAGATAGGAAGTACATGGTCACCTGGTTGGACATCAGTTACCCCCTCACCGACACTCTCCACGATCCTAAGCAACAGAACATTCACAGGGACAGGTAATGAAAGCAAAAACAATTTTCCTGGCATAACTACCAGGTAAATTAAGAGTAGCAAATAACTCGGTGTTCTTAGATAATATAGCACCATAAGAAGGAATGTCTACAGAAATAGACATAAGTAATTTGTGCATATTCAAGCTGCTTCAGTGTTAATGCTATATGCATCAAACTTCAGCGTAATATGTCTACAGAAATAAGATACTCATGTATTAATTACCCAGCAGCTTCATGACCAAGAATCCGAGGGAAAACAGGATTTTGTCCCTGAAAGATGCAAACAAAATAACAAAAATCTCAACAACAGGCATAATAAGTCCCCAGATCTTAGCAAAACATATCACTCTCCCTCTCTTGCTTTTGTAGGAGAAATGCTAAATTACCTTTTAACTCTACAAACCAACCAAATGCCAGAACGAAAAGCAACCACATGTATAAATGGAACACATTAGCCAATTCCACCAATAATCTTAAGGTTATTGGTCACTGAAATGGTTACCTTAGCCTCCCAAAAGTAGACATCGGTGTGGCATAAGGAAGTGAAGAGAATCTTGAGACGGACTTCATCCTTCTGGGGTGGCGCCACCTCAACCTCTTCAATCACAAGCGGCTTCCCTGCCTCCCACGCCACAGCGGCTACAAATCATAATCAAAGGGCATGAGTGATCATAAGATAGCCCTCCACACAGCTCTGGTACCAGAATGTATTGTTATCGCGTGAATCATCATAAAGTTGAAAACTTGATGCATTTTTCTACTGACAGATGATAGCTTTCCGTAACATAGACTCGATGAATTCAAACATTTACATGTTTCCTTTTGTTCACCTGTTTATGGAACATCTCGACGTCTAGAAACATAAATCAGAAACACAAAATGTAAAATGAAAAATCACAAAGATAGGAAATTGATCAGGAAACGGAAACGAGATTAATTTGTTTGTTTGTTTTCCTAATAGAGATAATACCAAAAATTAGCAAATACAGTACCAAAAATTCATTCTTCTTTTCTCAGACAAAAAAAAAGAAGGATAAAATTATAAGAAGTAGGAGAGCGGACGTGATCACCTCGGCAGTGGATGATCTGACCAGCAGTAGTCATGGCTCTGCTCCTCCAACGTTTATCTTTCTCCAACAGAAAACAATAACAGAAGTTGCTCTGTTCCTCGTCGCAGATTTTGTTAATTTATGAAAGGAACCCCAAGAGACGGATCTGCGAACTTTATGCAATGGAGTCCTCGTATAATTGATTTTACATGTAAAACTTTTTTGTTCAAGAAAAAACAGAACAAAATTCTAAATTGATTTTTGACGGTGGGACTTCAATTTTAATTGTATTTATGGAAATAATAATTCTAATTATCTATTTTCTAATTTTTTTTAAATTTAAATTTTTTTGTTTTATTAAATTAGTGATGTTATTAAACAAATTTTATTAGGATTATTTAAGAAAAGTACTAAAGTTAAAAAAATATTGTAGACATCAGCCCAAGTGGCTGCATCAGGTTTTGGAAAGGTATGCCGATTTCTCTGTAACTTTTTTCTAAGTATCCTTTAATATTGTATACTTATACTTTGTTTTTAAATATAAAAAAAAAACTTAAAACATTAGAAAAAAAAATGTTGTTGGGTGTATGGACGCATTGTGTTATTTTTAAGTTTACCGTGATTTATTGACAATTTGTGATGTCCATCATCCTTCACAACCTCTCGTAATATAATAAGTTTCAACAACTAATCAATGAATTTTGAGATATGATAAACATTTTAATCTTTCAGATTGTCATTTTCTTTATGTAAATCCCTCCATAAAAGCTTCCAGATGTCTACCCAAATCCTTTGACAACGATTTGTTCCTACATCAACATACCATGGATGCGATTTGGCGGCTCCACGAACAACCACGTGCATTTGAACACATTCTCGGTCTGTTATCCTATTGTTTCTTTTCTATTTTGCCAGTTTTCTTGGAATAAATAATGGTAAAAATATTAAATTTGTTACTAATGTTTTGTGTAGAAAGCGGATATGTCACTATAGTTTTTTTTTTCCTAATCTCTCACTAATGTTATAAAATGGGCCGAATATGCAACTGTTGGTTAGAAAAAAAATAGAAAATGGAAAAAATAGAAAGTTTTAAAATTTTAGAGTTATTATACATTTTTAAAAAAATATCAGGATCTTTGAAATTTTTGCCAAAGAAAGATTTGATATCTGCCATCAACGCTTTAGCCTTGTTACTGCCTCTATCATCAGCGCCCCAACCCCATCAACGTCCTCTCTCTGTCTCTTACTGCTTAATTTTCTCACCGGTATTCTAGAAAAAGATAGTTTAATTATAAAAAGTCTTTGAAGTTTGTTAAAATTTACATTATCACTCTAAAATTTCAAAACTTATTATTTTTAACTTTTTTTGTTGACTTTTTAATGTTTTATGTCAGATTTTTAACAGCTATTGGCATATCCACTATTAATTTGAAACTTCAGTAGCATATCTGGTCCATTTTAAAACATTAGTGGCAGATTGGGGGTGACAGCTCTCCAAAAATTCAGATCATAATTACTAAGGCAACATTAGTTATTTTAGTAATTTAAAATATTTAGAATATTTAATGCAAGCAAATTCTTGGTTTAATAAAGTATAGTAGCTTAAGGATGACAAAATTAGTCATTTAAGCAAACCGGACCAAGAAGGGCATTTTAGTTATTTCATATAATGACCCATTTTTATTTCACAGTTGGGTGGAGGATGGAAAAATATTGAACTTAAGGAATACAGTTTTTTGTGATTTTCGCTCTACCCTTGTGAAATTGTGACTTGACTAAATTGTCTATAAATGGTTTATGTGTAACCTTCAGAAGTATCAGGATTAAATTGCACGTATGTAAAAGTTTAGGACTGGGCATATAATTAAGGTGAAGGAGGATTCAAACACAGAATAATTCCGGTTTTGGTCCTAAGGTTTCCTTTCAGTTACATAGAAGTCACCAATGTACTACTGAGTACAAAGAAGAGACCAGCTGTGTGATAGATACGTGGCTTGCTAAAGTTGACTTAATTCTTTTATTTAATTATTGTCTTCTTCATCCATCTCCTGCCACCACTAGAGAGTCTCCTTCCATCTCCTTCGAAACTCCATAACTAAACCAAATCCAAGCTCCAATCCATCAAAATCAAGCACAATTAAGCAAGTTTTTTAAGAAAAATCAAATATAGAATCATCTTAAGCTTCATTTTCAAGTTACTTGTTCAAGTAAGTATTGTTCTGTTCTTCCCCTATTTTTGAGCTTCTTATGGCTCTATAGCTATTGGAAATTTTGTTTTTAAGCTAGTTCTTATTTGTTTATTAAGGGGAAAAACAAAAACAAAAGCTTCAGAACCAAGCTTAAGTGGGAAGGAACTTAGACACGGTTTGATTCAAGGGTAAGAGCTAATTCAGTTTTTCCTTGTTCTTGATTAATTATAGGTTTTATGGGTTTATTAATATGGTATTAAGTGTATTTAGATTAGTTTTTTTTAAGCTAACAAATAAGAAATTAAAGAGGACCAAGAAATATTTTATATGTGTGTTGAGCAAAGGGCCAATTAATTGGAATCCAATGAGAAGGTTATTCCTAACCACTTAAACCATAAGGGTTGTTGTAGTATTGTCCTAATTATTATTTATTTATGTAGTTAAATGATCAATTAAAAGAGAAATGCTCAAACAACTATAAAGGGTACAAAAAAGAATACAAGAATCGAGACCATAAGGATATTGAAGTTGGTGCTTGCTTGCATTAATTATTCCAGGTAAGGGATTTTAAGTTCAAATTAAAATTCATGCGTTATGAATTTTTCTACAATACATTAATTAAGGGAGTAAGAGGTGGACAAGAAATGACTTAAGGACTAAGTAATTAAATAGCCTTAAGGTAAGTATACAGGGTACTAAGTATTCAAGATGAGCTTTGATGCTCAAGAGTACCCTAGCTAAGCTACCAAGCTTAGTAAGAATGAGCCACCAAGAACTTTTATACAGTGTAAGAAAGGGTAAGTAATGGCAAACCACGCTTTCTAAGGTAAGAGTTAAGCACATATAAGAAAAACTGGATTGAGGATGAGTTCCCCACCATAGAACCCGTACTAGTGGCCATTAGTTAAGACATCGGAACGTTTTGAGCTCACGTTAAGTTGTGTATATATATTATATACGCTAGGTCCTAAAGTTTATTTTTCAGGTATTTAATCTTTTACTAAGAATTTATAATTCTCATTCCCTTAACTGTCACATTGTGTAAATACTAATAGTGTGAGGCTTAACACCCACTGAAGGGTTGTTAAGTAAGGTTTTGGTATAGGTATTTAAAGTACATGAATCTTTAATGATTCTAAGTTGTTGATTAGTAATATTAATGTACTAATTAAGTATTTAAAATGGCATTGACAGATACAGGCAAAGTGCACAAGGAGAAGTTAAACATCTCATTTCTGGAGCTTCTATGCTCAGGTGAGAGTTATTTTGATAGTTTTAGACTTTGTACATATTGGATACTTAGGTACCAAGGAAATGCCTCTAGTTTGACAAGTGTGCATGGACTTATTTAGTGTATATATCTGTATATACACTGTGATTGCTTATGGATATACATAAGTTGAGTGTTATGTGTACATAAGCTAATGCTTGGAAGTTTAAATAAATATAGTTATATGACTTCGGTATGTGTTTCAAGTGTTTAATGAATGCCATGAAAAGTGTTTTTTATTTATTATTTCTCTCCAAATGTCGAAGTTAAGCATGCATGGATTTATGTCATAAGATAATCAACTAGTAGCATATAAAGTTTTAAACAACGCAAGTATTAGCTTAGTCATTTGTAACTAAGAGCAGGATTACTAAATCCTAATTATCCTATGATCCTGGGAACACCTATATTAGGGTAAGTAAGAGGTTCCTTTACATTAAGCCCCAAAAAAACTATAATGGCATATCTACTCCCAACCCAAAATTTTAGTGATAAATTTAATAGTTTTTCCATGAATAATAACAGTATTTTGTCTTCTACTTTATCCACTTAGCAAGAGTTCTGGTGGATTGTTTATTGAATTTTTAATAGTGAGATGTAAAGGGATTGGTAACTAATTTAACCGAAAGAAAAGATGATAAATTTTAGAAAAAGTTTATAATCTTTAGTTTTTTTAATGCATGATCTATTACTTCCCATCACAAATTATTTGCATAAATTGCACGATTAGACTCTAACATTTAATTATTGTTTTAGTTTTAACCTTAACCTTTAATTTTCACGTTTAGACTCTATAACCTTATTTAAATATTTTATTTTGGACCTTTAGGTAATGGAAGTCGTCTCATAGAAAATACCACATCAGCATAGCATTTTAGGGGAAAATGTTAACTTTAACCCTTGAAAACATTTCTATTTAACAAAGAATTGTTAAAACATTGAATTTTAACAAAAAAAAAAACTCCCCTCTTATCTCGACCTCCCTCTTCGGTGTCTCCTGCAAGCGCCACTAGCAGCGCCCATGGCTACTAGCCGCTGTGCCGTTCCATTGTAAGGAGACCGACAATCTCATTGGCGGCGCCACGAGAGGACTGGCGATCAACCATCATGATTTCCACATTTCAACCATCGCTATATTTCCGTGTTTCAACTGCTGTCAGACCCAGACATCAAAGGTGGGTTTGAAGGCAAATTGATCCCAAAGGGACCATGTACAATCGGGTTACTGAATTGAAAGTGTCAGATTGACGTTGAATTTGAAGGCAAAATTGAGTCGGATTTTAAGGTGATATCAAAGACATCAGATTAGACGATGAATTGCACTCTAAATCGGTGTCGAAGGCGGGGTTAAAGGCAAAATTAAAGGTGGGTTTGGCGAATTGACATTGGGAGGAAGGTTTAAAAGAGAACTGGGATAGCAACAGCAGGGAGTGTGGCCGAGAGGGAAGGAAGAGAGGCAAAGAGAAGGAAAGGAAGTGGAGAGAGGGCAGCGGGGAAAGGGAGGGAAGTTGTTGAGGCTCTTCAAGACCAGAGTGAAGAATTGCAAGGTAAGCCTAATTTTTAGGCTTAAGAATTTTATTTGCACACTAAGTAGTTCCGTTAGTGAACTAATGTAGTGTATAATTAAGAATATGGTCATTTGAGCAAAGTTGGCTTATAAGGGAAAAATAATAATTTTTGTTGAGAAAACTTCTATCTTAATCCATGAATGTACTTGAAATATGGAATTAAAGATTTTTTAGGATTGTATATAGTTCCTAGTTCAAATAACATTTATAAAATGGAGGAAAAAGACTATGAGGAGTTGGGACCTAAATTGGCGCAATTAAGAAAGATAGAGGATCTAAGAATAATAAGATATGAATAAGAAGCAAGGATGAGCATGTCTTGCTCATTTTTTTCACATTCCAAATGTAGCAACCCAGCTTTAAATTCCTAGACTTTAATTCTATCAATTCTTACAAAATTGGAGCTCAAGAAAGTGATTTCTTGAAGTAATTAGTTCAATTGAGCTTAAGGAGGCAAGGAATCACGTTCTCCTTCTTAGTATTCAATCCTTAGAATTAAGTTGAGGTTTAGCGTTTTACTAGGTGAATTAAGGCTTGGGTGTGTTGTGTGATGGATCCTTAAACTTGAATTTGGCCTACGAAGGTGATTAGTAAGCTACAAGTGTGGTTGTGCTAAGGTGGTCCAAGTGTTGTTATTTGTGTTCAAGAAAAGGGGTAAGGACGTGTTGATGTAATTTCCATACTATATGCTCATAATATGATCATATTCTATTAGGAAATTCATTTTGCTAGGCTGAAACCAAAGCTATAATGACTTGTAAGAGTTTGGTGCAAGTGTGCTTATGTGAACATAAAAAGTTTGTAGCCTGTGATCTTAATATTGGTAAGGGGTTTTTATGTTTCCAATTCTTAATATGATGCATTTACATGCCTTCTATTATGTGTGGAAGTTGGGAGTTGGTTGCAAGTTGATTGGTTCAAGTTTGAGGGCTTGAGATGGCTTAAGGTATAAGAAAGCACGAGCCTCGGTGCCGCAGTGCCGAAATAGGATGAGGAGGATTGAATGTTTTGGCCATTGGTGCCATAGCATCGAGGTAACTTCTTCCACAAGCACCTCATAACATCAATTTCAAAGCTTAGGTCATTCTAAGATATTATATACCTTCGTTCAAGTTCTAAATCACTCCTAAGTTCATATGAATGCATCTGTTAATGAGTTAAGTGATGGTTAAGTAAAAGCTTAAGGTTTAATAAAGATATTGGGACCTTAAGAGTGACTAGGGTACTAAGTAACTCAAGGAGACTTTAAACCTCGAGCATGTACCTTAACTAAGTTATCTAACTTAGTAAGTTAAACTGTCAAGTTAAGTCAAACTCTTGTACAACGTGTGAAGGGAAATAAGTGGCAAGTTAAACACTTGTTAAGAAAAAAGCTAATACTTTGCAAGTTAGGACTAGGATAAGAAAAGGTCCCACTATAGAACTTAACTATGAGTGTGACGGAACGGGGCCCAGTGCCCCTAATCTTGTAGGCTCTTAGGGATAATGAATCCCACTAGTTACAGTTGGCTAACTATTACTCGTCAATATAAATTAAAACAATTTATATGCAACTAGTTACTTAGCCTACTCAGAATAAGTTATGCATGCTTCTGACTTGGCAATGCAACCGAAATTTAAAAGTCTGGAATTAAAACATTGCTCGAGCATTTCATTAAAACATACTGAAAACGTACCAAGTCATTGAAATACTAGTTGCTTTAACTACAAGTAACAGTTTTGTGCATACATATAACTCTAGCATGCACCCAAAAGTAACAAGATGGATTTACATCCTAATGTATCCCAATAGAGGCAACTTACTTAGTACACAAAGTACTATGTACAAGAGACAAAATTACTACTAACTAAGATCATTTACTTGAGCCCACCTTGAGCTAAGCCAAGCTCCAAGTGTAGCCCTTCACTAGACCTTGTTCTTGTGTACTCTTAGCCTCTACACTGTAAAGGCACAACTTGGTTAGCACATAACTTATACTGCAAGAAACTAGAATCACTAGGATTCTCAATAAAATACCTGCAAAACAGAAAGCTTAGGCCTCGACTATCACCTCAGTGATTAGGCCCGGGATTAGATCCTGCACAATAAAACTAAGGGAATGAGTACTTAAAAGTACTCAGTAAGGATTCCCTTCTTGAATACCTGCAAAGAAATATGCAACAAATATGCAATATGGCAACCAAGCAATCAAACATGCAATTCAAACAACAAACAATCAACAAAATGCCAAAAATGCAATGTATGGATGTATGGTATGGAATGCACACAACACATGCACTTGGGACTTTCTGCACTTAAGTGCCTTAATTCTTGCCGTGAGCTCAAACGGCTGAGGTACTTGAGATACTGGCCCTCGTATCCCGGACACTTTACCTCAATTAAGTCCCATCTACGGGTTCTAGAGTAGGTCGTCACCTATCTCAAACTTACCCGCCTTTACCCTTGATTTATTGTACAGGGTAGTCTTACTATGTGGTTTAACTAGTCAAACCCTCAAGGTTTAACTCAAAATACTACTAGTGGCTCACTTACCAAACCAAATGGCTTGGTTGGGATCGACTTAGGTTTTTCTCTCTATTGACCATATGTAATTGATACTCTATATGGCCAATAAAGAGTCTAAAAACCCACTTAATCCCCTTAATTTCCATGTAAAAACTTAAATACTATGAGTTACTTAGCCACCAAGTCACATTTCTTTTATACTTAACCACACAACTTGACTACCTTCCAAATAACGCACAATTCCCGCCTTAGGAACGAATTCTAGACCCAACCGAGGCTATGGAACGTCTTAGAATAGCCTAGGGATAGAAACCGAGAGTCTAAGTTAATCTTAGGATGGCCGGAAATTGAGGCCAAATTGGCACTTGGCGACGCGGCGCCAAAGAGCAAATGCTTTTGGCGACGCGGCGCCGCCGAGTAAACGTTCTGTGTACAATTTCGCTTCTTGGCGCCGCGGCGCCAATTCACGGACGAATTGGCGACGCGTCGCCAATTCTGTTTTTCTGGGTTTATGCGACAGCGTCGCTCTTGTACACAAACTACTCAAACTCTCTCATTTCTAATCCAAACTTAATGGGTCTTGTTTCTAATTCATCCCAACATACAAAGCTACAAAACCATGCATTATTTGAGCTTAATTACTTGAACCCTTACCTCAATTTTAGCCACAAAGCAAGCAATGCAACAAAGCCTCCTAAGCTCAATTGAGCTTCCTTGAGTTCCAAGCCTAAAACCAACGAAATTTGGCACCCAAACCAATCAAACCAAGACCATTTCTAGCTCTAGAAACAACCTATAAACACACCAAATGATCTCAAGAAGCTTACCTACGAAAATTGGATTCCAAAACAAGCTCCAAAGATCAAATGAAGCAAGAACACTAGCAAAGGGGCTTAGTGATCTTTCTAACATCTTGGGCACCCTTGATTCAATGAGAACTTGCAAGAAAATGGAAGTTTGAGCTGCCAAATTTGAGAGGAAAGTGGAGCTACGAATTTTGGGAGCATAGAACAATTGGCTAAGTGAAGAAGAAGAAGAAGAAAACTTAGTTTATAAGCTTAATAAGCAACTTCCCTCCCCTTGCACTTAAGTCCTCATACTCTCAAAAGCTTCAAATAGGTCACTAACTCACTCTCAAAACTAACTTTTCTTTGTTTTAAAAGGTACTAAAAGCTTCTCAAACTTAATTTTCTTGAACACTTTAGCCACTTAAGTTCTAAATGGCTCAAAAAGAACACTTAGTGCCACAAGTTGTCCAAACTTACTAGGATGATTCTAAAAGCTAGAACAACTAATGGTCTTGACTTAACTATGCCAAATCACACTTAGGAACTCACTTAACTTAATTAAGCTTATGTTACTTGCTTAACAAGGCGCTAATTTGAGGTACTTAATTTCATAAACACTTAATCAAAGTAAATAAACACTTACTTGATTAGTTAACTAGGAGAGCTGTCACAATGAGCCATTAGTTAAAACCTCAGGATGTATCGAGCTCGCATCAAGAAGCATTTCTATATTATTATATAATTGCATGTCCTAAAGTTTATTTTTGCAGGGTTTAATTTCTTACTAAGAATTTATTGAATTCTCACTATTCTAAATGTCACATTGTGCAGATCCTGCTAGTGTTAATCTTGACACCTAAAGAATGGGTTGCGAAGTAAACTTTTGTTGCAAATACTAAGTATGTTTTGATCATATTTGATTTCAAGATTATTTGGCTAGCTATTTATATGCTGACTAAGTGCTTAATTTATGGCCTTCTTAGTTGTAGGATATGTACACGAGGAAGTTGCATCTTGGAAGCTATAAGCTTAGGTGGGAAACGCTATTTTGAGGTCTTAAATTATATCTTTACGCATATGTTTTGGTACTTGTGTACCTAGTGACCCCTAGTGTGAAATATGTTGCTAGACTTTGATGTGTACAAACACACATGGTTGCTTTTGGATGTGCATAAATATTGTGACAGCTCTCCTAGTCAACTAATCAAGTAAGTGTTTATTTACTTTGATTTAGTGTTTATTAAATTAAGTACCTCAAATTAGCGCCTTGTTAAGCAAGTAACATAAGCTTAATTAAGTTAAGTGAGTTCCTAAGTGTGATTTGGCATAGTTAAGTCAAGACCATTAGTTGTTCTAGCTTTTAGAATCATCCTAGTAAGTTTTGACAACTTGTGGCACTAAGTGTTCTATTTGAACCATTTAGAACTTGAGTGGCTAAAGTGTTCAAGAAAATTTAGTTTGAGAAGCTTTTAGTACCTTTTAAAACAAAGAAAAGTGAGTTTGGAGTGTGAGTTGGTGAGCTATTTGAAACAAATGAAAGTATGAGGGCTTAAGTGCAAGGGAGAGAAAAGTTGCTTAATAAGCTTATAAGTTAAGTTTCTTCTTCTCTTCTTCATACTTAGCCATTTCTTGCAAACACCAAAAATTCGTGGCTCCATCTCCTCTCCCAAATTCCAAGCTCAAACTACCATTTTCTTGCAAGATTTCATTGAATTAAGGGTGCCCAAGGTGTTAGAAATGATCACCAACTTTGGTTGAGGTGTTCTTGCTTCATTTGATCTTTGGAGCTTGTTTTGGAATCCAATTTTCGTAGGTAAGCTTCTTGAGATCATTTGGTGTGATTATAGGTTGTTTCTAGAGCTAGAAATGGTCTTGATTTGATTGGTTTGGGTGCCAAATTGCTTTGGTTTTAGGCTTGGAACTCAAGGAAGCTCAATTGAGCTTAGGAGGCTTTGTTGCATTGCTTGCTTTGTGGCTAAAATTGAGGTAAGGGTTCAAGTAATTAAGTTCAAATAATGCATGGTTTTGTAGTTTTGTGTGTTGGGATGAATTAGAAACAAGACCCATTAAGTTTGGATTAGAAATGAGAGAGTTTGAGTAGCTTGTGTACAAGAACGACGCTGTCGCACAAACCCAGAAAACAGAGTTGGCGACGCGTCGCCAATTTGTCCGCGAATTGGCGCCGCGGCGCCAGGGTGCGAAAATGTACACAGAGCGTTTGTTCGGCGGCGCCGCGTCGCCAAAAGCATTTGCTCTTTGGCGCCGCGTCGCCAAATGCAAATTTGGCCTCGATTTCCGGCCATCCTAAGATTTACTTAGACTCTCGGTTTCTATCCCTAGGCTATTCTAAGACGTTCCATAGCCTCGGTTGGGTCTAGAATTCATTCCTAAGGCGGGAATTGTGCATTATTTGGAAGGTAGTCAAGTTGTGTGGTTAAGTGTAAAAGATTGTGACTTGGTGGCTAAGTAACTCATAGTATTTAAGCTTTTAAATGGATATTAAGGGGATTAAGTGGGTTTTTAGACTCTTTATTGGCCGTATAGAGTATCAATTACATATGGTTAATAGAGAGAAAAACCTAAGTCGATCCCAACCAAGCCATTTGGTTTGGTAAGTGAGCCACTAGTAGTATTTTGAGTTAAACCTTGAGGGTTTGACTAGTTAAACCACATAGGAAGACTACCCTGTACAATAAATTAAGGGTAAAGGCGGGTAAGTTTGAGATAGGTGACGACCTACTCTAGAACCCGTAGATGGGACTTAATTGAGGTAAAGTGTCCGGGATACGAGGGCCAGTATCTCAAGTACCTCAGCCGTTTGAGCTCACGGCAAGAATTAAGGCACTTAAGTGCAGAAAGTCCCAAGTGCATGTGTTGTGTGCATTCCATACCATACATTCATACATTGCATTTTTGGCATTTTGTTGATTGTTTGTTGATTGAATTGCTTGGTTGCCATATTGCATATTTGTTGCATATTTCTTTGCAGGTATTTAAGAAGGGAATCCTTACTGAGTACTTTTAAGTACTCATTCCCTTAGTTTTATTGTGCAGGATCTAATCCCGGGCCTAATCACTGAAGTGATAGCTGAGGCCTAAGCTTTCTGTTTTGCAGGTATTTTATTGAGAATCCTAGTGATTCTAGTTTCTTGCAGTATAAGTTATGTGCTAACCAAGTTGTGCCTTTACAGTGTAGAGGCTAAGAGTACACAAGAACAAGGTCTAGTGAAGGGCTACACTTGGAGCTTGGCTTAGCTCAAGGTGGGCTCAAGTAAATGATCTTAGTTAGTAGTAATTTTGTCTCTTGTACATAGTACTTTGTGTACTAAGTAAGTTGCCTCTATTGGGATACATTAGGATGTAAATCCATCTTGTTACTTTTGGGTGCATGCTAGAGTTGTAATGTATGCACAAAACTGTTACTTGTAGTTAAAGCAACTAGTATTTCAATGACTTGGTACGTTTTCAGTATGTTTTAATGAAATGCTCGAGCATTGTTTTAATTCAAGACTTTTAAATTTCGGTTGCATTGCCAAGTCAGAAGCATGCATAACTTAATCTGAGTAGGCTAAGTAACTAGTTGCATATAAATTGTTTTAATTTATATTGACGAGTAATAGTTAGCCAATTGTAACTAGTGGGATTCATTATCCCTAAGAGCCTACAAGATTAGGTGCACTGGGGCCCCGTTCCGTCACAAATATGGTGAATGTACATAAAGTTGATTCTTAAAGTTTAAGAAACCTTGTTTGATAACTTCAGTACTTAGTTTTAAATTTATACTCTTTATTATGTAATGTCAAAAACATGAATTGCTTTGTTCTTTATAACTTCAGAGTTACCAGAGTTAAGCTTGCATATTACACATGTTAGGATAATGAACTAGTAGCATAAAAGTTTAAATCTACACAAGCATTGACTTAGCCAACTGCGACTAAGAACGGGACCACTAAATCTTGATTTAATTAATGATTCTGGGTTGACCTTATACCAGGGTAAGTTAAAGAGTCCTTACAGAAGAGAGACATTGGAAAGGGAGGTTAAGATGAGATGAGAGTTTTTTGTTAAATTTAAATGTTTTAACAATTCTTTGTTAAAGGGAAATGTTTCCAAGGGTTAAAATTGACATTTTTCCCTAAAATGTTATGTTGACATAGATTTTTCTGTTAGAACTAATGAGTTTCGTCACCCAAAAGTCTAAAGTGAAATATTTAAATGTGGTTAAGAAGTCTAAACATGCAAGTTGGATGTTGAGGTTAAAACTGAAACAATAATCAAAGGTTAAAGTCTAACTATGCAATTTACCCCAAATTATTTGCTCTATTTCAATTTTTTAACTTAGGTTGGACTTAAATTTTTTATATGACTATTTGATAAAAAAAATTTAAAAAAATTTAAAAACTATACTTCATATAGTTTTGAAATATTTTTTTTAAAAAATTTCAGCAAATAAAAAAAAAATTAAATTCAAGTAAAAAAACTGAAATGGAATAAAAAAATTTGGCTCAGATGTCATATTCTATTTTAGTCATTTTAAGTGTCTTGCATCAATCTTTGAAATTCTAATTTAATATTTCAATAACTATATTTAATGTAAATTTAAACCGCATTGAAGCTACTATGTCATTCTAAGTCTTCAACCATAAAGCAATAAGGCTGAGGCCCCTCCTCCTTTGGTTCTAGTTACTATTTATAAAAAAGATCTACTTTTAGTATTCCCAACAAGCTTAAGCTCAATATGGACTTGTATAAGCTCATTGTTGGGGGAAGATCAAAATTTTTAGATCTTTACATTAAACTTGCAAATAAAAGAATCAATAGAAGTAAATTACAAAATAAGAAAATAAAGATAATACAAATATTTATATGGTTTAGCAAAATTTGCCTACATCCATGGAGAGAACCTAGATTAGGACAACGTAAGATGAGACTCGATACAGTAATAATACCATTTTGAGATAAACCCAGGTCTAAAGCCTTTGCACACTATTTCACAAGCCCGAAGAATCTCTCTTTGAACCTCTAGATAAACTAAAGAAAACCTATGAGCTCACAATATGTTTCTCACACAAATCTCATTGTGTGTCTACATTTCTAATGCCAGAAATACAACTCATATTTATAGTGTTAGCCTACCAATTGAATAAAGAGTACTGCCTTTAAAGGCTTAGGAATCTTGTAGACCGACTTAATGTCCAAGTAACCTTGCACTCCAAGAATGAATCTCATTTGATTTAGTTTAAAAAAACTACAATTAATTTCCCAATAATCTCTACTTTGCAAGTATTTTTTGTCCATATGAAAGCTTTAAGAAAAATTTGAAGAAAAACTTCAAATTCCACTGGCCTTGTACAACTACAGCTAGACACTAGAATCAATTCATGGTCCGTACCTTAATTCTAACTAAAAAACCATGTGCAACTGGACTCGAGTCGTTTGCATTGCTTGACCTTGGAGAGAGTCCTCAACCTCTCCATCTTAAGCTTGGTAGGACTTTTCCTCTCACATCCATCTAAACATAAGAAACTAGTCTTCATTATCAATTCCACAAAGAAAACTTTCCATTGTTGGTAGCTATCATCTCCAGCATGTGCATTCCATTTTCAGTTCCTTGAGGTCTTGAATGTGTCACACCATAGGCAATGTAACTCCTTTCAATCGAATCATACATCCTTTAGTTACCTCTTTAGTTACCTCCATAACTCAACCTCCAGCTTATAAGTATAATCTTGGGAGTCTAGAAGGCTTAATGATGTTAGATTGCTCTACAACTTTTGGACATAGGCAACTCTACCCAAATTGATTTATCTTCCATTTTGATTTTTATAAACCCAACACCTATAATCTTCATCATCGAATCATCTTCAAGATTCAATTTTCTGAACACTTCCTTATGTGAAAAAATCAAAATAATCCTTCTTGGAAGAAATGTAAGTAATACAACAGGAATCTAAATACCAACCATATCAAGAATATGCATCCTACATTTGGATACAACTAGAAAACTAGCATCAATATCCTCCACAAAATAATAACCATTGTTCTTATCCATCCCATTACCTTTGTTTTTTTTCCTTCTTTTTTGGTGGATAGTATAGCTTGATATGTTTATACTTTGCATCGACAAGATTGAACATCATCCAAGTTCCTAACCATTGACTCAAACCTGTTCTGTTGAGACTTATTTCCGTTAAATATTTGTCATCGTTGAACTCCACCATGGAAAACCAATGCATCTTTAACCACACATTTGGAATTTTCAATTTCTTGAGTTCCATACGCCACTAAAGTTGTTTGTGCTTGGTTTACCACCACTTTGTCTTTGTAATTCAATGGAATCTCCACACAGTTCTCATAAGAGTTGAGGAGTAAGGTAAGAAATAATAGCACCTGATCCTTTTCATCAGTTCTCACATCAACATTTTTCAATTGATTCATAACACCCTTTAATTTATTCAGATCCTCAACTAGGTTTCTACATTCCTACATCCTTAACTTCTATAACTTTTGCTTAAGATACAACTTTTTAGTCAAGCTTTTTGCAAGAAGATATAGCCCCTCCAACCTTTTGCAAACTTTAACTAGGTAATCTTCCTCAATAACATTATTAATGATATAAAAGTGATGCAAAGTCAAATCATACTTACACATTGTTCTTCCAACTCCTCTAGACTCCCACTTCTTGCTATCCATATCTTTAGGTGTGTTTTTTAGTGCCTTGGCCAATTCTTGATGCAAGATCTTTCACCTATTGTTACCACAAAGTGAAGCTACTCCTATCAAATATCTCGAATGTGAAATTTGTTAAGATCCTTGACATGCTTGTTGATAATACTAGTTGTTGGGTAAAGATCCAAAATTCCGTATCTTTCCTTAAAACATGTGAGCATGAGATATCAACATAAATAAACTAGAAAATAAGAAAACACAGTTGACATAAAGAATTGCATGGTCAAGCAAAACCCACCTACATCTATGGAGAGAACTCAATTCTTCAATATATAAAATGAAATCCGGTTAAAAAATAATGTTGTTTTGAAATAGAATTCAATCTCAAATCCCTTGCGCACTCTCTCATGATTTTGAAGAGAGATTAGATAAACTAGAGAAAAATCTATGAACCCACAATGTATTTCCCACACAAATATCAATGTGTTGTCTTTGCCAACCCTAGAAATACAACACATACTTATAAATTAAGCCACGCATCAAGTAAAGAGTCTTACCCCATAAAATTTTAGGAATCTTATTTACCAACTTTACTCAATGTCCAAATATACTTGCACCCATGGAAAGAATCTCCTTTCATTTGTTTTCCCAAAACTACAAGTAATTGGCAAACACTCGGGCCTTCCAAGGAGAAATACAACCGGTCTGACAATTGTTTCGTTCCTGTACAATGATTTTCTCCGATTTTAGTGATTTCTGATCGATTTTCAACCCACAAACACACAAGACAGTGACAAGACAAAAGCAAAGGCTCTCGAATGATTCTGCCTTATTTCTTGTCCTTTTTCATTCCCTTTTCTCAGGAGTCAAAACACGCCTGCCTGCAACCTGCAACTTTTTTAATCCAGCTCCAGGCCCAATTACAAGCAAGTTTCCTACCTTAATCATAGCTTATCTTAATAATAATTCCCCTTTCGGCTCCTACTCAACAGAGCATTTACACCTCTCTAGTTAAATCAATATTATGGTGTCAATTTCTGAATAATTGAATCTTTGCTAATGAGAGCTTCTAAGATGCCTAAACAGGGCATATGATTAATTTCACCCGACACATCAGCACAAGTTTAGGTATAATTGTCGGATTAGGCCATAATTTAGGGGCATTGTCATGCTTTAGCTTCCAATCTCCATCTTCTTCACTTTGATCAACGCCCGGATTTTGTACCCAAGGATTCCTACCTCCTTCCTTCTTTCATATGCCTAGGAGTATGTAATACAGCAGCGTTACTGGCAGTGAAACCAGCATGCCGAATATGACCCTGCGAAAATCAATACAAATCGAACTGACAGAAAACAATCTTGGGCAAAAAAAATTATGTACTTATACTATGTGCTAGTTATAGAAAACAATCTCGGACATCACATTTGATATGAGCAAATCAATGTTTTACACCAGTAGTGTTGAATGGAGGAGAATAGGTAGTTTTTGGCTCACCCTGTACTCAAAATGTCAGCGTGCAAGCCATATTCCCGGGCGAAAACAAATGGCACGATGCCTTGTGGAAGCGCGGCCTGAGATTTGATTAGGTTGTTGCAACAAATTAAAACAAGTTCTAAATTTATGTGCTAGGATGGATGGACAGAATTGTACATGTTGCTTACCTGAACAATGGCAGCGTGAAGTTTGACACCTCTGAGCCCCATGACAACGGATGCGGCACACATCACAGCAGGTCCGCAGATGAAACGGATCAGCATCCCTATGGTCGCCTTTTTTGCGCCACAGGCGAGGATGCGCGGCTGTAGCGCCATAAACAACCCTGCATTTGCAATGTTGAAGGGTACTAGTGAATGTGCTTAGCTAGGCAGCGCAAGACACAGAGTGCTATGCATTTTGACTCGTGCAAATTGCAAAGGGAAACTGGGGTTGCTTGTTGCTTAAGTTAACATGGTATGTATGTACCTAAGCTGAACATTGCCATGCCAAGGCCTGCATCAGATATTATTTTGATCGAGTACTTGATCAAACTCGGCATTCCAACATTCCATCTGCACAAGAAATCCTATGCTAGTTAGGTTAATTGCAAAACTCAAATGCTAATCAAACATAGAATATTATGTGACTCTGCTTTTGTGTGTCCGTGCGTGCGCAGGTTTGTGAGTGTGACTATCATTGTCAAACTTACTTGAAGGAAACAAGTGACCATAAAAGCCCCAAAATACTTGAATAGGTATTGGGATTACGAGAGAGCTTCCTTCCTACAACAACCAGGATCAGCTTCACCATCACCATCGCACCAGGCATTGCTTGCTTCCCATTGCTAGCTGCGGCTTCCTTGGGGTTGGGGTCGCCCACCTCTGGGACTCCTACTTTCGTGCAGTCTCTAAAGCTGGCCTCCTTCCCTAATTAACCAAGGTAATTAAAACTTAATTATAGGGTTTGCAAAATTTATAGTCTGTACAATGACAACTTAAGGTTTTAATTGTTGCAGACGGAAAAAGTTGAATGGTTGACCAGGTTCTCTCTTTGGTGTTGCAATACTTAATTCTTACCTAATGATGGCAACAGCAAAAACATTTGGTCTTCTCTCTTATGATTACACACGTGCTCAAATCTAATTATGAAGCCTTTCAATTAGAGATCTGACCACGCAGGCAAAGTCAAGAAAATCGTATTTACTTTTTCTTTTTTCATCCTAAACTGTAGCTTTATTAATTTCACCAAAAACTTGTTTATATAAATGCCCATATATTAGTAAAAAAGAAATCGGAAATATTACTGCTCCTTCTTAATTTTCACAAGTGACAATTCCGGCTCCGAAAAATAAGTTCATAAATTTTAAAAGGAGATAACGTAGAAATGTTATCCTATTCCCTCATCACATTCGAAATACAAATTCGAATCCTCTCAGCATAGAAATCAAGTTTAAAAAGGCAGATAAAAAGATTAATTTAATTTTTTTTAAAAATTGTTAATTTGTAAAAATAGAATACTAGTACAATATTGGGAAAAAGATACAAAAAAAGTTCAAGTACTCTTTACGAAAATTTCCGTGATTTGACAGTGGATCAAATGGTTACAAACAACAGACAGAAGGTACACGCACGCCTGACAAAAAAGCTGCATTGCTTCCTATTACTCGCACACATTTCCCCCCATTTATTAACTTAAAAACGACACCGTACCCTCACCATTAATTCTGAAGTTCCAGATTTCAACTTACCGTCGCCACCTTCCTTGCTCTCCGCCGTCTCGCCGCCTTCCCGAGTTATCTTGAAGCTAGGAACGATCGGAGACGGATGTCGGAAGATCTTTCCCCCTGCTGGAGACCTCATCCATACTGGGGTGCTGCCGGCGGTTGCCGCGTCCACCTCGTTGAAATTCGAAGCCCGCGGCGTCGGCTGCAGCGAGTACACGTCTGACGACGTGTACCCAGAAAGACGAGGGCTGGCGGCGCGGCAGTAACCGAAGCCACCGCCTAAATCGGCGTTGCACAAAATGATGTCGTTGTGGTAGTCGTGAAGTGGACCAGGTGTGTTGATGGAGAAGATTTCGGCGTTGGAGAAATTCGACGCTCTTGGCGTAAGCGGTATGGAGGAGGATAGCGCCGAGTCAGGGATGGACGACGCCGACCTTCGGATTCGGAGCCGGATTCTCCCGTTTCCATCCGTCTCAGATTCTGTTCGGAGTGGGTCTCGGCCGTCGAGGGAGACGACGTCGTTATCGAGGTCAATTTGCGTTATCGATGCGGCAGCTTGGCCAGGGAATTGGGTCTGGATGAGAACACTAGCCGCTCTGTACTCGAAGAGGAAGAGCAAGAGCGTATACCTGCAAAATTTTCACGTGAAACTATTCAAGTTCCTTCATTATTTGGGCATTTTTTAAATTCAATCAACGTCTCCATTTTCAGAATTTAATTTACCAAATTATACACTGAAGAACGACGAGTTGGACCATCAGGCTCTGAGTGAAGTCACCGTACATGGATTTGAGCAGAGGAATACCCATGACTAGGGTGTTGGGGAGGGTGGCAACGGAGAAGAGAGTGATGAGCCAGTCGAGTGATCCTCCTCGGCAGGAGAAGGCGGCCCAGATGGCGAGGAGGCCGAGGACGAATAGCTTGGAGACGGTGTCGGCGAGGATGAACTTGGTGTCCATTTGGTAGGGGTTGTTCTGAGCGATGAAGTGGAAGGACAAAACTGGAACGGCGAAGGCGGCAACGAAACGGTTAATGCCGGAGCACTGCTCCGGCGAGAATATCTTCCACCACTTCACCGACCCGTACGCGACGAACATTGCGAAGTATAACGGAACCATCGCGCACATGACCTTATAGAAATCTCCTCCTGATATCATTTTGTGTTTTTTTTTTCCTCCGACTCTGTTTGGGGTTCTGAGAGTGAGGAGATTAAATGAGGAAGACGAAGAAGCGTGGGATGATTTTTATAGAAGGCCAGCAGACGAAAGTGCCCCTGAGTCGACTGTTCTTTTACTTGGCCAGGAACTTGGGGGCTCACGTCTCAGCTGCTTTTTCCCACTCCATAGGTAGAACCTAGAAGTGTAAATTCAGTTGACTCGCTTTAGAATTGAACACGGTTAAATAGTTTAACCATTGAATTAGTTACTAGAATTTGATTATAATGAAGTCACCAACACATGATTAATCTCTTCGACATTTGGATAAGGCCAAAGTGCACCAATAACCCTCTAACTTGGCTAACTCACACAAGTTAATCCCTTAACTCCAAGTCAATATATTTAAGTCCTCAAATTTTGGGAAATGGTACAAGTTAGTCCAAGGCACCTCATGATGATGGGGGCAAAATTCACACATGATCCTTAATATTTCTTTTGTCCAAAAATAAGTAATTGTAGTTCATTTATTTATTGTTTTAGTCCATGTCTAGGTTAAATTTATTTAGTTTCATGTGTGTTGTTGTTATTTGTGTAAGCATCATATAATTGTTAGCATTTTATAGAAACACTTAAAAACTTATTGTAACTAAAGAGTTATAAATTAATTAAATTATCATCATTAATTGATCAATTAAAAAAAGAAAACCATTTTATTTCCAAACATAATTATTATTTAATTGGTTAGTTTGATACTCATTATGTTGCTATTACAATAGCCATTTTTTAAAGTTTATTGTTTGAGTAATTATTATATTATTGGTAATTGTATTTAAAAAATAAATACTAGTTGTATGGTGAAGACTTAAGTTTTAAAAAAATTATTATAAATTGAGACAAAAGATAGAAAATAATTTCCCAACATGATCACTTAGTTTTAAAGACATTTATTACTAGATGAGTCATTTGATAGATATTTAATATTAGATGAGCTCTTCCCATAGCATAGACGATAAAACTATCTTTTTTATAAGAGAAAAGAATTTGAAATTTTTTTATATGAATCACGTATGATAATGTAATGTAATGCATGAATAATTTAGTCTATTATATTGGAACACCTCTTGATAATATAAAAAAATATGGAGATAATATAAAAAAATGTAATGCACAATGATAAAATATTTTTATAAAAAAATTTGAAACATTTTCTAATTTAAGGTTTTTTTTATCATTAGTCAAACAGCTAAAAAAATATATGAACTATGAAGAAGATGAGAATATAATAAAAAAAGTCTCATTTTAGCCCTTATATATATCTTCCATTTAGCTTCTTAACTTTATCTTGTGTTTAATTAGTTTCACAAATTTTCTTATATTTGAAATAGAAAAAAAAGAGTGCAAAAAAAAGTTCAAGCCCTAGATAGAAAAATGTATAAAAGTTAAAGGGCTAATATAAGACATTTTCCATTATTATAATGATCAGCAGAGGGAAAAAAATTTGATACATTTTCTATATTTCTTGAGATAATAGGAGTATATTATTTTTTTCAATAGATATAAGAAAAATTATAGGGGAAAGTTACAATAATCCCCTGACATTTGGCTTAACCTATAGTTACCCCCCTCTATTTTAGAAAACCTACACTTTACCCCCTGAATAGTCACATCAGTCAAAGTTATTACCATGCAAGTTGGACAAATGTCATAATTGCTCAATAAGATTTGTAAATTGTACAAATCAACCACAATATTCATTTCATGTTACCTACAATCCATTTTATCTAAATATATAATATATTTCTAATAAATTTTATATTTTTGAATAATTTCTATCTTTATAAATATACTAGTAATTTCTAGATCTATAATATGTCTCCATATTTATAAACTAATAGTTTATGCTTGTGATTAATATTAATATTTACTTGTTTACCATTTTATTCATTTTTCAATTAATTCAAATAGAGAAGTATTATCTTTTGGGGTAAATATATTTTAGCTAATTTTATTTTATTTTGAAAACTGATTTTAACCATAGGAAAGAAATCAACACATTCTACAATTTTTCAGCAACACTTAATATAAATAATATATTAATTAAGCACATCATTAATTATGTATCATTATTTCATTAATTAAGTTCATTTTTTAGCCAAATGGAAATTAATGTTTTTGTAACTATTTAGCCTACCCATTGAAAAAATTAATAATTTATACTTATTTTGTTGTAAAAAAAATTAAAAGTAAAAAATTCTTAAAATATAATTACTTAAATAAATGTGAAATTTTGCTTCAGCCAAAAAAATTGTGAAACTTAGTTGTGCATTCATTGAATATATTGCGCATTTATTATTTTTTTAATTACCATTTAGTTATGTATTCAATAAGTTCAAGGCTTTCATTCATAATGGAAGACCTCAAGTAATTCTCTAGTTCGAGTCCTAAATTGTATCATCAAGAAACCATTATCAGCCTTTTGGGTATCAGATTGGAATGTTGGAAGGAAATTCAAAGTGGATATTTATTTTTTTTAGAGGATAAGAAAGTTTTCCAAAATTAAATACGTGCATGTATGTAAGAAAGTCATCCACATGGTAGATTGGGACCTACCATGAGGGTAGTAAGTGCCATATAGGCAAATTCTATCAAAATAATGTCAGAATTGACGGTCGATACCAAAATAGGACATGCCAATTGAGTTTAGAAACTTTAAGAAGCCGAAAAAATTTTTTGTTACCACTTTATAATGACCATTAAAATTAGTGGATCATATTTGGATTTTAATATCCCCAGTTTATAGCTCAACTTAGGCATTTGCTTAAGGTCTTCCACAAGGAATAAAAACCTCAAACTTATTGAATACACAACTTGTAACTTTTTAGCCTACACAATGAGAAAATAATAAATTATACATATCTTTTACAAAAGAAAATTAAAATTAAAAATTTCTTAAAATATATTACTTTAGTAAATGTGAAATTTAGTTGTGCATTCAATAAATGTATGACACATGTATTATGCAATACTAATGTAGAATGTGTAGATTTATTTCATATGGTGAAAATTAGTTTTCGAAATAAAATGAGATTAGCTAAAATATATATGTCTTAAAAAATGATACTTCTCTATTTGAACTAATTGAAAAGTGAATAAAATGTTGAAAAAGTAAATATTAATATTAATCATAAACATAAACTATTGGTTTATAAATTTGGAAATATATTATAGAACTAGTAATTAGTAGCAAATTTATAAAGATAAAAGTTATCCAGAAATATAAAATTTATTAGAAATATATTATATATTTAGAGAAAATTGATTGGAGGTAGCATGAAAAGAATATTGTTGTTGATTTGCACAATTTGCAAATCTTATTGGGCAATAATGCATTTGGCCAGCTTGTATGATAGTGAATTTGATTGATGTGATTATTCTAGGGGGTAAAATGTAGGATTTTAAAATTAAGTGGGGGCAATTGTAGGTTAAGCCAAATATCATGAGGATTCTTGTAACTTTCCCAAATTATGGGGGTCAAAAAATTTAGAAAATTTTACAAAACGCCCCCCCCCAATGTTTGGCCAAACCTACACTTAACCTCTTTATTTTGTAAAACCTACACTTTGCCCCCTAGGAATGTCGCATCCATCATCTTGTCTTTTATGCTATTGGCCTAATGCCCTGATTGCCCAAAAAGATTTACAAATCATGCAAACCAACCACAATATTAATCTTATGCTACTTCAAATCCATTTTCCCCAAAATATATAATATACTTTTAATAAAAATTTCTATTTCTAAATAATTTTAATATTTATAAATTCACTAATAATTTCTAAATCTATAATATATTTTAATGTTTATAAACAAAGTTCATTCTTATGATTAATATTAACATTTACTTTTTAACATTTTATTTATTTTTCAATTAGTTCAAATAAAGAAGTATCATCTTTTAGGACAAATATATTTTAGCTAATTTCATTATATTTTAAAAACTAGTTCTCATCATATGAAAGAAATGTACATATTCTATAATTTTTAACAACTCGTAATGTATGATCATGCTTTTTTTTTTCTTGTTGCTTAGATCATGTTTTTTTTTTATTTTATTTATCTATGACTAGATCATGTTATTTTCAGGCAAATTACATACGTTAAATTTAACTTTTTAATTATGTTTCAGTTCTAACCTTAACCTTCATTTTATTCGTTGCGTATCCGTAACATGGTTAAAACATTTCATTTTGAACCTTTTTTTTATCTTCATTTTGAACCTTCATTGGAAGGAAAATGACTCGTCAGCATAAGATTGTAGAGAAAAATGTTTGTTTTAACCCTTATAAAAATTCTCTTTACCAACAAAACTTTTAAAAAAATTCTAATCTAACAAAAACTCTCTCACGCTTCTTCTTCGCTTTCGTTTCTGCTGGCCTAGCCATATCTTGCCTGCCGCCTTCATTCACCTCCTTTTCAGCTACACCACTGCCGTCTCCTCCGCCACAACCACCTCCCCCATCTTATCCAACCCATCCAAGGCTGCAACTACTTCCTTTGTATGTTGCAACCATCTTCCTCATCTAATCCAACCAACCGCTAATCTCCCATCGAGTACACACGTAGTGCTATTCGATCTTCTTGCTGGCCCTAGTGACTTCACTACCCACAGCCTTGATCACCCTTTTTTCACCATCAACGTCGAAACCAATCTCCCCAAGCTTGATGAAAAGCCACCCATTTCTTGAATCGATTCGGTTGGAGATGTAACTAATGCTTTTATTTGGCTAGAAATATGAAGGTGTCTTCAATTTAGCTAGAGTTGGCTTATGATTCGTGTAAGTCCACCTAATTCATCGATCTCCAGTTCATCCAAATGCCTCAAATTCATCCAAGTCCACTTAATTCACAAGAGGGAAGCTTAATTCATTACCCTTACTGTGGAAAAGAGGCTGGAGATGAGACCACTAGATGGAAGGCCGGAGATGGGGCTGTTGGAAAAGGAGGAGAAGGAGATTTGAAAATTTTAACTCTTTTTGTGGCAACAGAAATTTTTAAAAGGTTAAAACAAGTATTTTTTCCCTAAAATCCTATGATGATGCAGCATTTTCCATCTGAGATAACAGATTCCATAAAAAAAAAGATCCAAAATGGAACATTTTAGCCACGTTAGGAAGTCACAATGAACAAAATAAATGTTAGGGTTATAACTAAAACAGAATTAAAATGTTGGGGTTAACAAATGCAATTTACCCTTTTAGTTTCTGTTCTTTTTCTTTTGTAAATTACCATATTTATTCGTGCATGAATCCCTTGAGTGGGAAAAAATTATATTAACAAATTTCTTGGTTTGTATTATTTTTCTATTTTCTTCTAATTGAATCTATTAGCTATAGATCAATCACTGGAGAAGAGAAAAAAAGTGGGAGAGAGATTGATTATTTAGAATAACATTGAATAAAACTAATAATAAATCCACGTGGTGGAAGATAAATATATGGAAGCAAGATTTTTTGTTTTTTCTTTCAAAATTTGTTGTAATTACCAATATCACTAATTAAGTTGATTAGTTCATGTTATACTTCCCTTATTTGTTGTCATTTACCAATTAAAACCTCCCATGCTTCCACCAATATAACGAGCTCAACAAGATATCATACGGTTTAGCTCATATAGAAGGTATTCAGATAAAAAGTCCATCAAATTAGTGACAACAGATGTATCAAATTAGTTAAAATATATTTGTCTTAAAAAATAGCACTTCTCCATTTGAATTAATTAAAAAATAAATAAGATGTTAAAAATTAAATTAATAGTAAACTTGGTTTATAAACATGGAAATATGTTATGGATTTAGAAATTAATAGTAAATTATAAATATAAAAATTATTCAAAAATGAAAAAATTATTAGAAATATATCATTCATTTAGGGAAAATGGATTAGAGGTTGCATGAGATAAATATTGTGGCTGATTTGCACAAATTGAAAATCTTATGGGTCAATTAGGGCATATGACCCACTAACATATCAGATTTGACCAGGAAACCTGTAGATTTTATAAAATAAAGGGAGCAAGTGTAAGTTAGAGCAAATATCACAAGATTTTTGTTAATTTCCAAAAAATTTAAAGGATTCAATTACTTAACCATATATCTTTTATCAACAAATTTATATAAAACTGGTGTCGATGACCCCATACTCTTCAAATGAATCCGTCTCTCCTTCTGACTTATAAAAAAGCTTCATGTGCTAATCTCTTCGTATCTCATCATCGAGAATCTCAGACTTCTCCCGTGTATTTCCAAACTTGTCACGGAAGAAAAGTATTTTCTCGACAATTTGATAACGATTGTAAGATTTTATTTGTTGTAGTCGGATGGATGTTCGAATTTTAAATTTTAGTTTTATCTATGTATAGGATAATTGAACCGTTTAGTGCCCTTTTTTGGGGAAAAAAAAATGAATCGAAGATGCTTCTGATTTGCCGGTTTAGTACTGATCATAAACCTTCACGTTTTAACCCCTTGGTATTGCGTCATCGAGAAATTTCAGACTTCTTTATATTTTCAAACTTGCCACCAAAATTTTTATAGGATTAAGTACCAATTTTACCACTTTAAGCTAATTAAAAGATTAATTTTATCATCAAACTTTCAACTGTATCAAATTGGCTATTAAACTTTACCTTTGAGACTAAATTTACTATTAACGTCATTCGTTCATTCGGTAACCATCAAATAAAGATGGAAAATAATAGTTTTGGTTCTAAGTTCTTCACATTTATTCTCCGCTCTAACTTTACTTATCTAATAATCTTCCTATCTTCTTTCACCATTTGCTGGCGCTAACACTACCAGTCAAATTTTCAACATGACAAAAACTCCACTTGAGTTTCCCCGAACCCAAAAAATCAAAATCATCAATTCCTCCCGCCAAATCATCATCATTGAATTTTGGTTGTATTTTTGTCAAATAAACATTATCTTCATTTGAAGCAACAACAACAAAAATCAGATAAATTTTAATAAAGCTAGCGATGGCTGGCAAATCCCAAATTTGGTTCAAATGTGGATTACAGAATGCCTAGGCATGAAATTAAATCCCACGGTATATAATAGTATGCCATTTACTGCGGGTAAGTGGTATTCGGTATAAATGTTTTTGTACTTTATTATTTTATCGTGCGGTATACTACTGTATATAGTGAAATTTCGCATACTGCTCACTTTTTGTGAACATTTTGTTTAAAAATTGTGGTATACTGCAAATACCACGAGATACGCACCACGGTATTTTATTTTTCGTAGTTATGTGTGAGATATTTTTTTTAGTATTTTACATCAAAATATCATAAATATATAAAACATTAAAATATAATTAGTACATATATCATAAAATAATATTTATATTTATTCTTTTGGTTACTTTTCTTAGTTAATATAAAAATTTAATGGTTATTATTAAAGTATTTTTTTTCTCTCATATCAATAAATTAATTTCTTTCTAAGTATTATTTATTTTGCTCTAAATATAACATTTTTCATGTTTTTTTATTAAAAAAATAGCTTCTATCATATATATTTTTTATATTTGAAAAATTATAATGAGTAAAATTAGAATACATGTAAAATGTGCAAAAAAAATTATGAAATTTATTTCAACTTAAAATAATATTCTAACATTTATTTTTTTATGAAAACAGTAACATAGATATTGAATCTTGAAAGTAAGCGAAATTTTCCGGTGCTTCTTCAAAATTTTTATTTTTTCAATTTCGGCAAGTGTTTGATCATTAAGTTTGTGGATAATAAAGAAAGGAAAATAACCGAGATAAGAAAGAAATAAACAAAATTCTTCAAGTTGTTTCATTTTTCTTATTCTATTGGAAGCTTCTTGGACCGGAAAGAGTTTAGTCAACAATTCTATAGGGTTAGGAATTAATACTGAAGAAGAAGTTCGCTGATTTTGATTCAAGAGAAGGGTTTGATATATGAAGGAATTAGTTAAAAGCACTCTCTTCACCATGGACCACAACTTAATTATCTGAATTCAGATATCCCCCCCTCCTTCGACGCCTTTGGATTGTAGTGTTTCGAAGAAGATGACATGATTATTATATGAGCAAAGTTATGGCACTAATAGAAGAAGAATCAAGAATCAAAGATCAAAACTATTATTTTCTCCTTTATTTGGCGCTCACTTAACCTATGAGCAGTGTTAGTAGTAAATTTGATTTCAAAAGTAGAGTTCAATAATAAATTTGGTCCTATTGAAACTTCGATGGTACAACCAATCCTTTGACTAGTTTAGAGTGGTAAAATTGATACTTAATTAATTTTTTAAAAAATAAAATTTTTTAGTGACAAGTGATCATGAGTTAAAAAATAAACAAAAAGAAAAGTATTTCGCTTTAATTAAACTTCTTTAATTTTTCTTGTTCTTTGCTAGCATATTATTTTGTTGCTAATTAAGTGGCGTATAAGTTATTTCACAGTGATGGAATCTTATTTTGATCAAAGGAATTAATTATGCTTTATATTATATTAAACTATTTTTTTTAAATAAATAAATGCTACTATATTCATGGAAAATTTATATTCACAAATAATAAATAAAAAAAATTATTTTAAATATAAGTTTTTTATTTTTTTCAAAGAAAAAATAATAAATTAAATAAATTAAATTAAAAAAATAAATGAATCAGGCTCACCCCCTGTCTACAGTTGATAAATGAAATTGGCAATTCTCCATTATGAGGCTAGGAATTGGATCAAAAATTGACAACAGAAAAGAAAAGAAAAAGCTACTATATATATAAGCTACTTTCAAGTTTGAAAGATGATATTATCGTGGTATTGGTCGAGCAGAGTGTGCAGAGAGCCACACTGATTAGGTTATTAGGAATTCAGAGATTTAGAGTCATAAAGAGGCGTGTACGTGATTTGATAATACCAATCGCTAAATTATTTACATGGTTAACTTTTGGTGTACGGAAGAGTGCTGTGGTGGCTAATGATTCAACAAATTGAATATACCATTCAAAGGGTCGGGTCCGGGTCATGGGCACACGGCTGGCCGCCCGGCTAGCAATTATTCCATATGGCCACCGGCCACCGGCAGCCTTGTCGGGAGTTCATCATTCTCTTTTCAAATGCTAAATATGTCGGTTACTGAGTGATGTTTAGACGAACATATGTTGTACTGTAGTATATAATATTCGGGGAGTCTAGTTTTGGTGCCAGTTTCTTTAGTTTTGAGTAGAAATTATTTAGATCATCCAACTTAGATGGAGAAAGATTGCAGTCTAAAAATAAGCTTATGATGAGATTGTAATTAACGTTCCACTCATTATTTGAATTAATTAAGCTGATCAATTGCAGCTTAAGTTGGTGTTGTTTAATTCATTAGAGTATCTTTAACAGTTTTTCTATTTTATAGATTTTCTCTGTTTTAGGGAATGCTGAGCCTTTTTTTCACTTTAATAGTTTTTTATTTTATTCTCTAAAATAGGGAATGAAATGAGAAAAAAAAAACTAATTTCTTATATCTATAGAAATTTTAAAATTATTTTCCCTCATCTCTCCTCCTAATTCACTTTCATCTCACTTCCCCTTCACTTGTTGACTTTTCTCATTTGCCCTCAATAATGTAAAATACTATTGTTTTAAATATAAAATATTTAATTATTGTGATAATAACAACACTAGCAATTAATTTGAATTTATTTTAAATGTATAATATTTAATTGTTGTATAATAAATGTAAAATTTTACAAATTAGAGAAGTTGTTGAAGTTGGGGTAGAAAAATTATGGAGACTTTGATTTTTGCTTCCATATTTTACAAAAACTAGTTTATATACTTGGTGTTGCACCAAGATTCTATTTTTCTTTCTAAGTTCTTGAAAACAATATATATGAATTTAAACTACATAGAGAACGTACGAAAAAAATGTGAAGGAGCTAAAAAATTGAATGCCTAGCATGGGTGTAGATTAACTGTATATAAAAGAATTCGAGATACATGGCGCCCACAAGTTATGATGAATTCAATCACTAGTAATATTTTGAGGTAATTTTAGATATATCATTAGGTCAACTTCAAAGTACAAATACTTTTAAAAGAAATAATTTGAAGTATAATTTTGATGCAATAAATATATTTTTTGAATCTCATGTGAAGTATAATTCATTTTAATCGGAATCAACTTCATTTAAATTTTTCTACACTATATTTTTTAATCAGATAACATTGTCATGATCCTTAGTTTTTTTTAATAACAATATGAGTTGATGACCATATTTCAGCTATTTTGTGAAGATTCTCACGGTAACTTGGTTTCATTTTTTTAGCCTTAATGTCACCTAAATCACTATCTGTTAAGCTTTATACATTCAAAGAAATACGAAAGTCCATAGGCCAAATATGAAATTATAGCCTTTTATATATAAATTTTAATATTTTTTATAAATTATTTAATTTTTCTAGATTTTTTTCTTTCCTGGCCTAAAAAAACTAAATAATATCTATTGTTATTAGGAAAATATTTTAAAATTAAATAATCTTCATATACAAAATATAACTTAATTTTTTTAATTTACACCAATTAAAACGTAAAACTTGAGGTGCCAAATTAAGTATCATGGAATTATTAAAAATTTTAGTGACAAAATGAAAATATCATGTATGTTAAATCAGAATATGTTAGGATATTATCCATCAATTTATCCAAAAACTAATGAAAATTTTAAATTAAAAACTCTTGCTCTATTTATCTTCTAGATATAATTCAAATAAAACATGTATATATCCTGTTGCGTGATTTTCCTTATACCACTAAAATTTTCAATAAAATTAATTTTTGATAATTTTATATTCAGATTTTTGTGTCAAATATATCTATATAGTCATTTCTGAAAAATATAATATCATAGTATTTAATTCAACATTTATTTGTAAGTAAATAATTGTGGCTTTAACTGTAATGTGTCACTATCATGTTACATCGGAGGGTCAGAAGTATGTGCAGTAAACCATGTGAAAAAATTTACAATTAATTTACTAAAAAAGAAAAGTGTATCACTTGATAGATATTATTTGATAAAAAATTTGAATATAAAATTATCCAATATTAATTTTATTGAAAATTTCAATGGCATAAGAAAAATGCCGGAATCAAATAAATATTTATTTTATTTGAATTATATCTACAAGATAAATAGATCAAGACTTTTAAATTTAAAATTACCATTAGTTTTCCAATAAATTGATGGATACTATCCTAACATATTCTAATTTGAAATCCATGGTATTTTCTTTATGCTACTAAAATTTTTAATAGATCTATGATACTTAATTCAACACTTCAAGTTATTGTGACAAAAGTTTTCTTTTGTATCCTAACTAATTGGAGTCAAGTTTTATGTTGTAATTAATGAAGATTAAAAATTAAGTTAGATTTTGTACATGAAGATTATTTACTTTTAAAAAAATTTGACAATAATAATAATAATAATTTATTTTATTTTTTAGTCCCAATAAGGAAAAAATCCATAAAAATTAAATAATTTATAAAAATTATATATATATATATATATATAAGGCTATGATTTCATATTTGGCCTATGCACATTCATATTTCTTTCAATGTGGGAGGCTTAACAAGTAATGATTTATATGACATTGAGGTCGATAAGATAAAACTAAGTTACCGTGAGAATCTTTACAAAATAGCTGAAGTATGGTCATCAAATCATATTTTTATTAAACAAGCAAGGATCATGACAATGTTATCTGATTAAAAAATATAATGCAGAAAAATTTAAATGAAGTTTATTCAAATTAAAACGAATTATACTTCAAGTGAGATGTAAAAAAATATATTTATTACTTCAAAATTATACTTCAAATTATTTGTATAAAAAATATTTGTACTTTAAAGTTGACCTAATGATATATCTAGAATTTACTACAACGTGTTACCATTGACTAAATTCATCATAGCGCACATGCAACATGTACCTAGTATTCTTTTATATATTGTTAGTCTAGACCTATCCTAGACATTCAGTTTTTTAGTTCATTCTCTATACTTTAAATACATATATGTTATTTTGAAGAACTAAAAACATTTAGAATTCTGATGCAGTGCCAGGTATATAAATTAGTTCTAAAAATAAAAGTGACTATTATGGAGCAAATATGGAATAATATTTTTAATATACACATCCCTTTAAATATATTTGAGTTTGACTTAAAATTTTATATTAGTCATTTTTTAAAAATATTCTAAAAATAATATTATAAAATATTAAAATATTTCTAATAGAAAAAGTTTCAAATTTATCTACTTTTTTAAGCAAAGACAAAAGTTTCAAATTTATCTATTCTTTTGTCAAAAAAAATTGATGAAGTGAAACTCAAATTCAAAATTTTAAAAAGTGAGTAATAATCATGATAAGGTCTAAAATTTTCTCTTGATCTGATCAAATATTATATCAACAAAAGTCTCAAGCTTTGAAATTTTTTCATTTTTTTTTAAATTGAACAAAGCCTTAAGGCTTGATGAGAAAAAAAAAACTCAAGTTCTAGTAAATGTTACATTGTTTTTCTTTTTAATCAAAATAGTAGTATATTTTTTGCAGATCAATTCTTTTAGGCAAAAGAAGAAAATAAATATTGGATAATTTTATATTCAATTTCTTGTATCAAATAATATCTATATAATTATTTCAAAAAAAGATAATGTCATAATATTTTATTTGAAATTTGTTTGTAAGTCAAAAATTGTGGCTTTGACTGTCATGTGTCACATTCATATTATTTCAGAAGGTCAGGGGTATATGTAGTAAATTATATCCAAAAATTTGCAGTTAATTTATGAATCATAAAGATTAAATACAGTTCTCCAATGTTCAGATACTAAAACTTACAATTTGCTAATCTTTCTCAAATCACTGATCACTGGGGCTATATATATAATGTCAACCGAAGCCTTAAATAAAACTCTTACATTTTAAGCGTTTTTCTTTCACACTTTATTTCTCACGAAACACAACACTAGATCGGTGAGAAGAACAAAAGCAATTTGGAAGTTGGAAATACAGCTGCTATGATTTTATCTTGTGAGCTTTCTCAGCTCCCGTTGTGTTTCTGGCGACAGTTGGATAAAAATTGGACGCTCTTTTTCGTTCCCCCCAAAAGATGCTTTATTTATGGTTATGGAATACTAGAAACATACATTTCTGCTAGTCTAAACGCATAAAAAGTGTCACGCTGTGATAGAAACTTATAATTATATGTACGTAGGAGTTGGTAGAGTATCGACTTGATTCTTGAAAACTACTAAACGAAATGCATAAAAAATGACTGACATTCCAAAGTGTATATTTATGAAATAAAAGAGAATAAAATGTAATTTTACCTCAATTTTGGGGCAAGGGAAAATTGCGTTTATCCTGGAATTTCGGACCATTTACATTTATCCGCCTTATCTTCTGGAAATATACAATTGACCCGCTCCCAGTCCCAACGTTAGCTCTGTTAGTCTGCCTGTCAGGCCGGTGAGTCCAAACACTCTAACTAACCTGCAATCTTTAAGATATTGTGCAAATTAGCCCTTGGATTCATAATCTGGTAAAGTTTGCTAGCACTGTCGCTCGCTTGAGCATTACCATCCAATGGCTTAGCTATATACATTATTGGGGAGGCCATGACCGCCCCAAAAATTTGGTAATTTTAGTTAAAAGGTTGGGCTAATTTTTATCATGGTAAAACTTAAACATGTATGACTCATTTTCACAGTCCTATAAACACATTTGTAGGCCAATTGAAGTAAAACGTGTTTCTCCTTGGTGACCTGAACAAAATTTTTCAAAATTACAAAATCCCTAATGACCCTAATTTTGTGTTTCTCTTGTTAGTACCAAAGCCACAACCTTTCTTTCCCCATTTTGTGTTTCTCATGTCAGTGCCATTTTTATATGTTATTGGCCTCCCCATGAATAAAGTACTAGCTACACAAATGTTACCATCAAACCCAACACCGTCATTACACCCCAGGAAAGAGGATTGGATCTAATCCATAGAGCTATCCCACCCCAGTGCTCCCCCATGAACCACAATTCAAACTTGCCAAACATACCATTTAGAAAAATAATAATAATAAAGATTTCCCACAACCATCAAATTCTAGAAAAGCATCGGTTAAGAATTCATGTAAGAAAAAGGAATTTTAGAAATTGAGTCACTGGAATGTCCTATCACTGCTGCCAGTCCCATCCCACTCTTGCATATAGGTATAGCATTATACCCATTGCTTCCGCCATTGCTCTGGACCAACAAATCAGCCCCAACTATATCGTTCAATTTAGCCGCACTAGCTTTCTCGACACCTACCGCCACTGTACGTCCCCTCCTATTATTAGAACAGAAGCCTACCTTATTGTTGACCTTGCTCAACAACCAACTTCCCATACCCAACCTGCCTTGATATATATAACTTTAACCATTGCATTGATCTAATATTCTCTCTGCTCAATCCAATGAATTTGTCACCTTTTTGTTTATGCTCAAGCCTACAGCTATCTCTGCATCAGACGCCACCATCTCCCATCGGCTCGATTTGGTTGTCAAAGAATTTCAAGTGACAATCCCAACGATGGCTATCCTATCTTCCATTTCTACCCCTTATTCACAATCAAGTCGGCCTTGTTCTTGCAATTTGGTTCATCATGATTTTAGGTATTCTGTGTTTCTGGAAATTAAACTAGCCTGGCACCCGAGATTTGAAGTAAATCACTCTTCCCTCTATCTCATATCTATCCTATTGATCGTATTGGCGTTCATGCTTGTGGTTTGATCCTCTTGCTTTTTGCCACAGATAAATTATTTTCTTTTTCACTTTACAAATTTTTCCTGTTCTCATCAGACCAAAGATATTGTTGATGTGTAACTAAAAAAATAGGAAAATTATTTTTATTTTTTACTTTTATAAACCAATTATAAAGCACTATTTAATACTTCCTCCATCCTAAAACTTTTGCTTCATTTGATTTTTTGTTATATTTTAACTTAAATTTATTCATATATAAAATTTTTTGTTTATATATTAAAATGTTTAAAATAAAAAAAAATCATAGATTAATTACCAAAAATAAATGGAGCAAAAGTTTTGGGATGGAGTGAGTATATAGTAAAAACTACTCCCTTCGTTCCGTAAAGAATGAAACATTTTCCTAGGCATGAAGATTTTGGTGTATATAATTTATAATATTTTTTTTACAATTTTACCCATGAAACTAAAATTAAAATGAAATTATTTTTGGGTTGTGTGTATTGATAATTTAAATACTGATTAAAAAAAAGAAAAGATTTCTTTTTTCAAATTTGTGCAGTAGGGTATAAATGAAGATTAAAGAAAAAGATTTCTCATTAGATTTTGTGTAACGAGAGTGTAACCGAAAGTAATAAGATAAATTGAAAGTTTAAAATTTTCTAAAAAAAAAAAATGTTTCAATATTTTTGGGACAACTAAAAGAGAAATTATGTTTCATTTTTTTTGGGATGAAGGAAGTAACATATTTAAATTAACCAGAATTTGAAATTTCTTTCTTTATATAAATTTCATGTTTAGAAGATACTAAAATAAATAAATAAACATGAAAAATAAAATATAAACATGCATGGATGAATTATTGTACGTTAAATTTTCTAGATTTCTTGGTTTTGTTGGAGAATGTGGATGTTTTATTATATTGAAAGTTTAGGGTGTTTAAACTCAAACAAAAATGTAGAGTGGCAGATGTAAGTTCCCATTTTGTTTTAACAGATGGACTAACCGAGTTGATGTGGGGATAAAAATAATTTTTTCTTAAGAACAATACTGAAATTCCTAACTCAGGCCCACCAAAAGCCACATAAGTCGCCTACTCACCTTTCCGACCATACTTAACCCTGAGGATCAACATCGGGATGTTATTATAATAGTTTTAGAAAGAATAATACAATAATTGATAGTTTTTGGATAAATAAACAACATTATTAATAGTTTAGATATGATACTTGTTATTTACCTTAGAAATATTTTATAGTTTTTTTTTATCAAAGTGGAACATTTGAGCATACTTTCGTGAGTTTTCCTGCAATTCACCAAAACTAATTAATTTGGTGAATACCTACATTTAGACTTCAAATATTGTGGCGCAGCCTAATTCAAGTGGATATGACTTAGGGGACACCAAGCAGGGTTTGAAAGTTCAGACCCAATTTAAGTGACTTTCATGTCATAAAAAGATAGATATTCTTCATTTTCTTGCTATAGGAATACCTCATTACCTCTAGATTTGATAATTCTGAGGAAAAAAAAAAAAACCTTCAAAAACTAAGTCCAAAGTAAGTAGGGATTACGCTTAGTTATTGGCTATGTACGGTCAAAATCCATTATATGTTTAGGAATTGAGTAAATGTAAATCAAACTTTGGAACTGATAATTTTTTAAAAATTGAAACCAAATATTACCATTACCAAATTTTTAACCCATGCATTTTGAGACAACTCGGTATTATAAATTTTTTTGCCCAATTTTCGACTGGCTAGGAAAAATAATAATAATCCAATATTAGTATATTCAACTTCTCACTCATTGTATATAGCATTTTCAATAACATTCTTTATATTGATATCTGTCTTGCTGTTGTTGTTTTCTTTTTCTTTTTCTAATTGTGGTATCAATGGCATCCACAAAAACTAGCACCGATCCTTGTCTCGGTATAATTAACCAAGTGCATGTGTCACTAGTAAAGCAAAGCGCACATATCAAATGAGACATTTGGGCTGAAATTCGGCATCCAAAATGATTTGCTTGTCTCGAAAAGAACAACTACGTAGTTGATTCTCTAATCAATGTGTTTAATCAATTCTGAAATAACAATCCCTATTAGTATGATAATTAACTAGTGGTTTTAATTACTAGCTAGCAATTCCCATTACATATTTTCCCAAAATCATTAGCATTGCCGTCTGGAAACTTAATTCTTAAGCAAGAATTTTAAGTCATGATTTGGGCATGCCACCGCACTGCGGATTTGAATTAATTTTAAGATCGTGAAGTGGCGAACTTTTATTTAGTTTACAAAAATGCATATTCTACGAAAATAAACAACACTTCTTACCTAATAGAATAACATAATACAGAACAATACAATTTTATAAATGAAATAACACTTCTTATTGAGCGGAACAATATTATTTACGAACAACACAACTTATGAACTGAACATCACATTTGTATGAAATGAACGACATTTCTTACTGAAGGGAATAATATGATTTGAGAACAATACATCTTTCAAAGTAAACAACATATTACAGAACAACACGTTTGTGATAATAGAACATCATTTCTTACTAAAAGGAACAGAACAATATTATTTATGTAATAACATTTTTTACAAAATGATATAATCTTACCGAATAGCATATTTGTATAAAAGTAATAGCACTTCATACTAAAAGAAACAACACAATGATCATTTATATATATATATATATATATATATATATATATATATATATATATATATATATATATATATATGTATGTATATAGGAAACCAGCAGTAAAACAATTTATTAAGTAGGGATGACAATGTGTGGGTTGGGTTAGGTTTGGGTTAGGTCATTCAAGTTTGGGTCTAGTCGAGTTAGTATGAATTCGGGTTTAGGTCGGATCATTTGGGTTCGGGTCAATTTCAAATTAAGTTGATTTAAGGTTTAGGTTGGGTTAGACCTGGTTTATTTGGGTTCAGGTTTACTAAAGGTTGGGTCAATTTCAATTTTCGATAACTTCAGGTCAAGTTTCGGGTCAAATTCAGGTTGATCTTTGTGTTTACTCATATTACTGGTGTGTACACCAAAACGATTGAATCAATTTTTTTTAATTTTTGTTAAAATTTAAATCAAAGAATTCATTTTTTGTGTGATTTAATTTAAATTAAATTTTCATTTTTTAGTATATTTAATTAAAATATTCATAAAAATCTTTTTCATAATAGTTTAGTACATATTTAAGTAATTTAACATTGTTAATAACACTTGATTGTTTTTCTAAACTCATATCCTTAAACTATCACTGTACAGATTATTCAGATCCTCACTCAGCTATCATCCAGAAATATACTACAACAATTTTACTATACTTATATTTCGATGAATTTTCTTTGAAATTATTATAAAATGCAAATAAATTCACTATTAGTGACTAAACTGTAAAATTTTAAAAAAATTAGATGAAAGTGATTGAAATGAAATTTAGGTACTTTATTACACTATACTTAAAAGCTTAGGGGTGAATGTTGTAATTTTAATAATTTCCTGTTAAGATCATTAAACTTACTAAATATAAAAATTACATCTTTTGGAAGAATTCAAATATGAAACTTACTAAATATTGAAGTTTCTTCCCTAAATATGATACATGTAATATATAGAAGTCATCAAAAAATTGAAGTTACTAAATATGGAAATTCTCTCTCAAAATATGAGAATTACTAAACATGAATGTCTAAAAAAAATGAAACTACTAAATATTGAAAGTATTACCAAATATTGAAAGTTTTCTTTCCAAATATGAGACTTAATAAAAATAGAAGTACAAAAAAATGGAAGTTACTGATTATGGAAGTCACCATTCCTAAATATAGGACATACTAAATATAAAAGTCTGAAAAAATAGAAGTTACTAAATATGGAAACCTCTATATTTAGGACTTACTAAATATGAAAAATAATGAAAGAGAAAAATTAAGGTTTTAGGTGAGGGTTAAAATCAGGTATTGTCGAGTTTAGTTATCGGGTCATCTCAGGTTTGGGTCAGGTCAGTCTTAGATTTGGGTCATTTTAGGTTCAGGTTAACTCAGACTCAGGTCATTTGGGTTTGGGTTTTCTCGGGTCTCCCTTTAATTGGGCTCAGATTCAAGTCAAGTTTGGTACAGTTAGATTCAAGTCGTTAATTTTTTTGGTCAAATTAGATCAGATAGGGCTTCGATTTGAGTGAATTGAATCAGTTCATCGGGGCGGGTCAAATTTTTCTATTCCTATTATTAAGCTAGAAACTAAATGAGGTTCAAGAGTTGATTTCAACGTCCAATGGTCTATTCCCTTAAAACAAAAAATCCATTAAAATCCCTTTTCTTCCTTTATATCAAATTTAGATTGAAATAGCCAATTTCTTCCTACAAGTAACTTATGCTCGATTCAATGTCTTCCCTCCTCGGCAGCTCTCTCTCGTTCGACCCCATAAATGATTAACGAAGCCAACCTTCACTTCTTCTATGGCCCTTCATTCTCACCACTCTGCGACTCCCCTGTTGATTCTGTTGTTTTGACATTGTCCAACCACTAAACCGTTGATAATTTCTCTTCAATCGATCAGCTTGATTTGACGCGGTCTTCTCCTCCTAGCCATCGGTTGATAATTTAATCATCGACCAAATTGCCCAGCTCCGGAGTCTGGATAATGGGTTCAGAGATTTCGGCGACTTGAACCGTTTGGAAGTCAAAAAATGAAGAATCTAGGCTTTGAAATTGACTATAACTATGATCAATCCTTCGCTCCCCACAATTACAGAAACATTTCTTCGATCCTCGGTTCGATTCTCTGATGGAGTCCCATATTTTCTACGATCAATATCTGGATTCAATGCATTCTCTGGTGACAACAACCTTCAAAATCGTGTTCGGATAGGAGGTGGAGGTGGAGACGGTGGATGATTGCGGAGCCGCAAAAGATTATTATGAACTAGATAGCATTGGAGGAAGGGGAAACAAGACAGAAGGCGAGCATAGAGGGGAGAGAGGAGCTGAAAGTAGCGATGGGTTGGCGGAGAAGGTGAGGGGAGAAGTGGGTTGTGAATGGTAGAACCGTAAATATGTTAAAAGTAGGGGAATAGCACGTAGGACGGGAGCACGATATCCTTTACCTTCTAACAAATAAACTTGGAAAAAAAATGGGAATCTGATTTCATTGGTGTGATAAATGTGTGAATACAAGGGAAAGGTTGCTCAACACATTGAGAAAGAAATAAGGGAAATGATAAGGACGCGGGATGTGGCATCGCCGAGGGCCCAAGGCCCACCCAGCGGCCCACTTCCTCTGCTGCGGCTCTCCGTACTTCTCGTGCGGCGTTTTGCTTCCCTGGTCACTGTTAAGCTCCAACAGAGCAAGCAGACAGCAGTTTTCCCTACTTCTTTCTTGGACCCTACGCCATGTCCTCTTTTGGATTTTGGAGCGTGCTCTTTCCTTTTTTTTTTTTTTCGTATAATTCAATCATAATTCTCCTCTCCTAAGTCCTAATATGTCCATTCCATTCAGGCACACTCCCAGAAAAGGAAAGGCAACCGCTAGTTTTGATGCAAGGAGACAAAACAAGGTTTGGGTAACAAGCTAAACCTAATCAATGATACAAGAATTCACTCCCGAAATATGCCAAGGTAAATATTACTTTGAATATCATTAATCAATTGAATGTAAATATCTCACTATATATATATATATATGCGAACTTGAAATCTTAAAAAAAAAAAAAAGACTCATAAAATGCAGAAACTTTTAAAGGCAAAGAAAAAAATGTGGTCATGGAAGTGTGGCCTGGTGATCCCTATAGAGTGCAAAACTCCATATGAGAAAATGTATTATAATAATAAATCTGATAATCATAACAAGAGTTATGGTTTTTCTATTTTCAAAATTGGACCATTTTTTAGGCTTAATTTCTTCTTTTCTTATTTGGTTTACTTCGCCTAGCTGATCCAAATATTTTTTCGAAACATGTTCCATGTCATGTTTAGTACTTTACTTTTAGATTGTCAAATTACTTTGAAGAACATATGATTGTCACGGTTTATGAGTTATTATATGATGTGAATCTTATATGGGTTCTTCATTCAACTATAGTCAATCGCCTGTGACCATTTTACTTTTATCCTTTGAATTAACAACATTTTACTAATGGGCCTCGCTACTTTGGGCGTGTGAACTACAACGTAATGGGTCACAGGTAACCACCCTAAAGTGATCAAGCAATGTTCTTGTTAGGTTAAATGCTTACTAGTGCTACTTGTTATGTCTAGTTATCCAAAATTTTGAGGTAAAAAAATTATTATTTTATTTTATTTTGGAGCCACTGTCAATAAAACTCGTTATTTAGGATATTACTTTTCCTCTTCCTTATTTTTGCTTGCCTCTAAAATAGTAAATGAGATCATTCATACTCTTGTCGATAAAAGGTTGGGGTCTTTGGGGAGATTATACTGGTATGATGATATGCCTCATTGACTTTGTCCTACTCTTTAATTTGATCAATAAATGGGCCTCTGGGTCATTTTTCAAAAAACAAAAAAAATCATTATAATTATCACGTATTTAGTAGGACTTTATTATACTGCTTTTCATATGGCGTTCTATTTTTTACTAATTATTATTATGTAGTATAAATTCAGTAAAAAGTAAAACCATGATTATGAAAAACTTAAAACAGTAACATGCGGTCATTTTCTAATATCAGATGTAGCGTCACATGTCGCACACATTAGACAACAAAAGCAATATGTGATTATATTAGCTATGATCCATTGTTTTAGGTTTGGATTTCAACTTGGTCATTTTTCCAGATCTAATACTGAAATTGTTGAAATTGGGACCGTTGGAGATAGGGAGTTTCCTTGAAGGCATGCGCTAAGATATACCTAGCCTATGCGCTACATTCATACTTTTGTGATATTTACGAAATTGTCATCATACATTGAACAACATATTTGTCTAAAGAGAATAACAATTTATAGAATAACACATTTGTCTGAAGGAAACAAATTTTTCGTATGGTGATTCGAAGAATATTATTTATAAACAGTATTTCCTCCAAAATTAATAATATTTTACAGAACACCACATTTGTGAGAATGGAGTAATAGAGAACGTAATACTTCATCGGCTTTTTTGGTTACGATGTTAATGACGAGTTCGAGGTAAGCGTGAATCAGACTCACTATAGCAATGTGTCTGATAAAGAGAATGATGAAAGAGACAATGTTATGACAGAGGCAACCTTAGCAGTGAATGTTGCCGCCCCGCAAGAGTTGGCTAAAGGAATATGTCGATAGTAGTGCTAAAGGACTCAACTTTTATTTAGAGTCAAATATAGTTTTATGCCATAGTATTGTTCCGCTCAATAATAAATGATATTTCATTCATATAAATGTATTGTTCTATAATATATTGTTTATTTTGTAAAATGTGTTATTTGTAATAAGTGTTGTTCAGTGCATTAATAAGTGATACTCCAATTATACAAATGTGTTGTTTATTTCATAAGATATGTTGTTCATAATAAGTATTGTTCCATTTAGCAATAAGGTGTTATTCCATTTAGTAATAAGTGTTGTTCCGTTTTTACAAATGTATTGTTCTGTAATATGCTGCTCATTTCATAAGAAGTGTTGTTCGTAATAAGTATTGTTCCGTTCAGTAATAAGTGTTATTTCATTCATAAAAATGTGTCATTTTATAATATGCTGTTCATTTCATAAGATGTGTTAATCATAATAAGTTTTGTTCTGTTCAGTAATAAATGCTGCTCCATTCAATAATAAGTGTTATTCTATTCAAATAAATGTACTATTCTATGATAAGTGTTATTTTATAAAAAGTGTTGTTCATAATAAGTGTTGTTCCATTCAGTAATAAGTATTGTTCCATTCATACAAATGTATTGTTTTATAATATATTGTTTATTTCATAAAATATGTTGTTCCGTTTAGTAATAAGTGCTGCTTCATTCAATAATAAGTGTTATTTTATTTAGAAAAATGTGTTATTATATAATATGCTATTTATTTCAAAAGATATGCTGTTTGTAATAAGTGTTGTTCTATTTAGTAGTAAGTATTATTCTTTTCAGTAAGAAGTGTTGTTCATTTCGGTATTAAGTATTATCCTTTTCAGTAAAAAGTGTTCAGCTAATATAATGTGGTGTTTTTTTTTACAGGAAGGTGTTGTTTGACGTAATAATATTCATTTTGTAAGATATGTTGTTCAGGACACAGTGATTATCTTATAATAATGCGTTTATAGTTTGAAAACATAGAAATACAAATTAATGTTTAGCCTAGCATAATATGGTGTTATATATACAGGAAAATGTTGTTCGACATAATGGTGTTCATTTCATACGATATGTTGTTCAAGACATTGTGACCTTTTTGTATGGGTGATGTTCATTTCTTTATTTCTGTTGTTTAAGACGTAATGACAATTTTATAAATACTGTAAAAATATGGGTATAGAGCGTAGATCAGATTTATCGTATAGCTACTAAAACACGATCCAAGTACAGCTCATACTACATGAGGAAACTATTGATCTGAGCAACTTTGTCGTTGTCGTTGGTCATGAATATTATAGGGTAAAATCCACGATGGGTCCCCCCCTTTTTTTGTTCTATTTAGGTCACATAACTTCATTTTGTCATAACGAGATCCCTTAAGTTATGTTTTGTGTCCTATTTGGGTCCTTTTCATTAGTTTGACTGTTAATTTTAATGGAATCTTAGTTAAAAATGACATCTCTAGTCCCTAAAATTCATTTATCATACTTTAAACTCCCTAGACTTTATTCACCTTGCTTCTAACATCCTAAAATTTATAAATCTAACACATCAACATGAATCAACCAAAATCAAACGTCAAGGAGCAGACTTTTTGGAAATCAACACAAAATCAAACGTCAAGGAGCAGATTTTCCAATTCTCATCGTCCTATTCACATTCATTGTCCTTATCTTCTCTAGGTAATGGGAGGTGCTTTGGCTTCGAATCCACGATTTCTCATTGTCCTTTCCTCGCTCGACCTGCTCTGCTGCGTCTTCATGAGCTTTCTTGTTAGTATCAGAAAGATGGTGGACTCGACTAATGACTCGACCATGGTGGATTGGCCTCGAAATGGTGGTCGACCTATGGGAATCGAATGGGCGAATGGGTGAGAGCTTGAATTCATTTTCTAGAGTGAATCAGCAATTGAATGGGTGAATATGCAATGGCCTTTGGTTGATATCTTTCATTCTCCACGAGATGACAAAGGATTCCTTAAGAAGATTGAATTTCCATTGAATTTTCAAGCTGCCACAGCAAATTTTAGGTCGAGCTATCATGGCATATTTTGACATTGTCACTTCCACCTTCGTCTGCTTCAATCGTACAAGCAGCTCCACCAAGTCGCCCTAAATTCGAAAACACGCACACCTCAAATCCTCTGTTGCTGGGCTACAACGTCAATGGTTGCTCTGCACGTGGGTTCGCCTCTTTTTTCTTGCTTCTCCCATCCTCTATTTTCTCTAGTTTAGAATCAAATCCAAACAAATCTAAAAATGCTTCTAGCTTTGAATTTGGGTTTTGAATTTGACAATGAAGTTTAGAGAAAATGGCAAGATGAGGTTTCACCATGGGTTATAAATTTTGTGATGGATTTTCTCTTGTTTAGAGGAAATGGAGAGAGAGGGGTTAATATTGATGTTAATATCATATTGGTGGTTGTTGCAGATGGGTAGGAGGAGAGAGCGTGAACAATGTGAAAAAGGAAGTCAAAGTGCTAGATCTATAAGTTTTAGGATACTGGTAGTAGGATGAAGAAAGTATAAGGACTGTAATGGGCATTTTGTGAAGAATTTCTGTTAAAATTAATAACAAAACTGATGGAAAAGACCCAAACACAAACAAGATGTGAAATATAATTTAAGGGATCTTGGTAGGAAAAAATAAAGTTATGTGACCCATATAACACAAAAAGAAAAAGAAAAGGGACCCACCATAAAATTTACCCAAATATTATACTACTTCTTTGCCCCTTTATAGTAATACTGGCCTGTCATTAATTTATTATACGCTCATTAATTAATTAAACTGGGAGAATATTGGACAGCTCATTGGCCTCGGCTGTGGATTCTCACTTCCCCACTCCTCGTTTTTCTTCAATTTTTCTTTTTCGGTCTCACTTTTCTTCCTCTGTTTCGATTTTGACCTTCTGTCTTGAGAACTTTCAATATCAAGTTCCAGAATACGCTTATACGCAGCCGAAGCATATTAATATTAGGCCTTCCTGATGATAAAGGAATTACCTTGATTCACAATCCATCCGTCTAAAATCATAAACAAGAAGCAGCAATTTTAATCCAACAAGGCCCTTTTATTAAATTTCATGAGGGAAAAAAAATCAACTTTTTATTGGATAGTGACAATAAACAGGGTAAAATGATCCCATATAAGGTCGGAGAAAGAACATATTTTGTCCTAAAATATTAACTACTTTTCTATTTAAGTCTTAAAACTTTGTAAGTTTCTATGGGTCCTAAAACTTTTAAAATATATAAACAATTAGTCCTAAACTATTGGCCACCTATTCTGGGGTTAACTTTAAGATTAACTATTTACACATTTTACAAATTTTAGGACTTAAATATAAATTCATAAAATTTCAAGACTTGAATAGGAATTCATAAAATTTTAGGAGTTAAATAGAAAAGTTGCAAAAGATTTAGAACTAAAATTAGTCTTTCTTTGGCTTTTGTTCCATTGGCATTTATTTTATTTATCGTTTTAGAAAATTTCCAAAAACTCATTAATAAGTGTTTTATTTTTGTATGAGTTCAGTAGCGATTATTTTCTAATAACGAAACATATTTAAACTAAGATATCTTTTTTCTTTGAAACTTTTAATTATCCTTTAAGATATTCAAAAAGTATTTTTAATTTTTCATTTTTCAAAAAAAAATTATTTTTTAGCTTTCTTTTTCTTCTAAATTTTGAAAACATAAAAAAATTATAAACAAAAAACTCTCAAATGAAAATTAGAAAATTATAAACTCTTAGTTTTAAAATTTCTTTTTCAAGTTAGAGAAGAAAAGATCACTTTCAATCCTAAATATTTTGCAACTTTTATATTTAATTCCTAAAATTTTTTAAGTTTCTATTTGAGTCCTAAAACTTGTAAAACTTGTAAACAATTAATTCTAAAATTAACCATACAGCAGGTGATTAACAGTTTAGGATTAACTATTTCCACGTTTAACATTTTGAAAGTTTTAAGACTCTAATAAAAACTCACAAAATCCTAGAACTCAAATAAAAAAGTGGTCAAAATTTTAGGACTAAATATGTTCTTTTCTTATAAGTTCTGAAGTGCTACTATACATACTAAAGTGTGAGCCTCAAACGCTACGTTAGGAACAATGGGTGTCTGCTACTGCACCCATTCTTTTGGGCTAAAGCCTATATTCTCTTCTCGAATAGAGGATATCTAGAATAAAAAAGTGGTCAAGTTATTTAATAGGTATTTTGTTTGTCTCAGATAATATAATTTGGTCATCAAACTTTAAAATCAGCCACTTCTGTCACTCAACAACAATACCCAACCCTGCTATTGTCTTTTTCTTTAGGGAAACTTACAATTATGCCCCTGAGGTTAACCCTAACTTACAGTTTGCCCCTACATTTTTAAAAACATACACTTTTTTCCTATTTTTTATACTATCCGATAATAACTTTTGAAACTGTATTTAAACTCTACGATAGTCATATTTCAGTAATTTCAATATAACATTTTAAATTATCAATTTTTCATTTCTATAGATACATTTTTCTATTTATAAATATATATCAATATTTTTTAAAAATCAGTTAGCTATAAAAAAATATCAAAAATCTTAAAATTATTGGAACATAGTTATCTGATAGTTTAAATTAAGATTTCAGAAGTTGTTATCGTATACTATAAAAGAAGCAAAGGGAAAAGTGTCACTTAACAATACCCATCCTTGGCATGGTGCCCCTTTTTGGTTGAAAGCCAAGGTTATTGTTCTCGGGCTAGAGGATGTTTGATTAGGCAAGAGTTTCTTTATGTCTATAATGATATCTTTCAATCTGCAAATTTTAAATTAGACATTTTTGCCACTTTATTTCAATTTTAAAATTAGGCATTTTTGCCACTTTGTTTCAACTCTCAAACTTACATGAGTTATAGTCAAGACGTCAGTTTGTGTTTAAATCACAAACCCAATTGGTTAGCAACAATTTTGAAATGTTTCAATTTTCTCAAAACCTTTGAATTAATTAGGACTTAACTTTGAATTTATGATTTTTAACACTTTTTTTTATATATAAATATAATCAATATAAAAAATTTGTTTCTCAAGTGATCTACTCACAGCAAAATGCGAGTTGCTTACTAGTATTTTTATCATATATTTGTGATAATTGTACACTTGAGTTATACTCTTATGCAATTAAGCTCTTACTTTTGTTTCTAACTCTGGTGGATTTGAAACTTTTTAAATTCTTCCACATTAATTGCCAGATTTTAATTAAGCTAAAACTTGAATGTAACGTTACATCTACATATCTAGATGAGCGATCTCCTGCATAGGAATAGGCTAGGAATTTAGATAAGCTATGCGGTTACAAATATCTTTTGAATATGGAACTTCAGATCATTCTAAAGTGACTAAGACTCTTGTGGGGTCAAGATTCATCATTTCAGATTGTAGATAAAAATGGAATTTATCAGGTAAATTCTTTCGGTATTCCCCTAACTTGTTTAGTTGTCTTCTTCGGGTCATTACCTTCATTTTATCCCCATAAAAATATGGCATCCAATCGTGGTGGCCCTCCTTAATCGTTGAATTCAACCGAAATTGTTGATGCTGCTAAATTAATACTAAAATAAATCTTTAAAGTAGAGGCTCTCAACTTTTCCCATCATTATGCGTTTGTTTTGGATTAGATAATAAATTATTTAATACATCATTTTTCATTTTTAGTGATTATTGACTCAACTTGTATATCACTTGAAAATCTACATGTTAAAAAGTGTAAAAATATTTTTAATTTCTTTTGAAAAATTAAGTATTTTCTATTAATTTTTTATTGGCCTAATTACGCGCAGAAATTTTTTTAAAAAAAAATAAATATTTTTTTAAAATAAATTATTTAAGTGATTGTTAGGTAGATATAGTATTAATTTTTATATTATTTCAAATTTAAATAAATATAATATTGATGACTTCTAAATAATATTAATTCTACATGAAAAATAATTCATAAAAAAATTAATTACTTTCTCGATTCCTGGTTTCGTTGTCTGTTTACAGTTCTCCAATAGCAAAACAACAACGAGGTACGGTAGTGTGTGATAGCACTCCAATAAGTATGCAAGATAATTTTGCTCTGTACTGTGAACAGATGGGTCAACAACATAAATCCCTTTCTCTGTGACTGTGAGTTAGAATTGGAAGTAGAGATATGATTTCCGATAATTTTATTTGGTATTCAGAATTACATAGTAAGATAAGGTTATTGTTTCAGATTATCACATTTGAGCACAAATTTTTTAGCAAAGTATGATAATTAATTGACTATCTGTCGTTACTTTTTAGAATCACAAATAATAGATATGGGTTCTCACACACCTCCATGCACGAATTTCACAACCCATCATTTACAATTTGCAGATTTAGCAAATTGCCAAATTACACTTCTACAGTAATAACTGGTGTACTCTCTATCTCATATGTGTCCTACACAGTGATTATCGTTCTGCCTTTCAACTAATTTTCTAATCCCCATCATATCTCTTCCTCTGCTAATTGCACCACCATTACGTCCCACTCTCACATTTAGGAAGATCCTTCAACCGTCTTCTTCACGGTCACTGTCCCTTGGGTTGCATCGCTGGAGATATGATTCATGCTGGAAATCACTGGCTTCTCTTTCCCTGGATGCAATAAAATTAGCAGAGGATCTGCAAACACGGCTTCGAGAACAACGAGGTTAGGGTGACATCAATGTTTGGGTCAAACCTTTTGTCTGTCTCCCATAATTTCTATTTTTTCCAAATCAATCTCTAATGTTCTTATATGTACGCATATGTGTACAAATAACAAAAATAATAAATATGTATATGCATACCTAATGTTCTTTTAGGTGTGCATATGTATAATAATAACGATTTTTATAATCTTATTTGTACATGTCTTACATAATTTTTACATATCTATCACATTCTATGTAAATAAGTTTGTACATATGTGTAATTGAGTTTATACAAATGTCTAGACAATAAATTGTTCTAATTATTTCCTTTTGGGCCAAATATACATGTAATTAATGTTAATGAAGGGTTCGATTGTATAAACATATAATCACATACATATAAAAGAATAAACTCATTTCAATAAATTCTGTCACTTATAAATACAAGCTTATACATTTTTGCACATGTGCAAATATATTTATTCATGTCTATATATATTTAGAAAATGGTTTTTGTCTAATAGATTGTTACATATGTCTCATATGACTTCTACATATGTTTCACTTTCTTTATATATTAAATTTATATATATTTATTATCCAACTTATATAGATCTTTGATTTTGCAGGTAATGCATTTTTGACACATTAACATCCTTTTTTTTTTTTAACAATTTCTTGTCCAATAGGATCAAAGGTAACTTATGAATCTCTCTATAGACTATACAAATATGTATCACATGATTTGTGCATTTTAATCACTTTCTTTGTTCATTAAATTGATATATATTTATTATTCAATTTGTACATATATCTTATTTTAGTGGGAAGCACGATTTGACATGTTTACATCTATTTTTAAAATGAATGGTTGAACTTGCACATATACAGATCTCATTTGTACATATGTCTCATATAATTTGTACATATCTCTTACTTTCTTTGTGTATCGATCTTATACATATTTATAATCTAATTTGTAAATATCTTTAATTTTGACAGGAAATAGGATTTGATGCTTTTACACATATTTTATGCTATGAATGTTAGTACTGGAATACAAATATATATAAACATAAGCAATGATGCACCTATTAGACTTACTCTGTCATCACCTGCACAACTTGGTTGCTCATTAGTCCAAGTCCTTTAAATCCATTGCTGCCTTTCTATCCACTTCGTTCAATCCACCAAGGCCTAACTCCATCCTTATTCAAATCAAGCTATCGTGAAATACCATCTCAAGGATTGAACAGTTGCAAAACCACTACATTAAATTCTGCAGAACATATGCCCACAAGTTGCTTTCCTTTTCTTTACGATTACTTTCCTCTGCCTTATTCTCACCATCAGCCTTCTTCAACAGCCTCATCAGCAACACCAACAAATACAATGGCCACCTTAATGCCATCATTCTTCCTGTCCCTTTTCATGCCTCATATTGCGTTCATCTTGTATCCCTTTGGCTCCACCATTGCGCTAAATTGTCAATATGCTGCTAATGTCACTGCTAGATTCATCCACAAAGATAAGAACCCCAGATCTGACAAATCCGCCGTTGACGATTCCACTTTTGGATTGATAGCAAGAAAACCTCAAATCTAAGAAACCCAAATTTAAGAAACACTGAAATCATAAACATAGACAATTCATAAAGATCACGCATAAGAAAACATCTAGGTCCTATGATCAATCAATAAGAATCCCAACCAATATTCGAGTTCTACTCAATACCCAAAATTGAACAAACAAAGAAACAACAAATTAGTAAAGTAAAAATAGAATTTGTTGATTAGTATAATCACTATATTTTGAAGTTAAAAGCCTAGGATTTATTGAAGATAGAAGTTCAAAATTTGCTATTCGTAGGCAAAGCCAATTGAAGTTATCAGTATAGCATAAATTGGCCACTATAAATTTGTTGTCAAATCCACCACTAACATTATCATTCGAGTGCAATCTACCGCTACTGCTTTTGACATGGTTAGAGTATGCACTTACATGACCAACGGAGAAGATATTCCATTTTCTAGAATATTTTGTTAAGCATGTTGGAAAATTCAAAGGAAAGAGAAAAAAAAACCACATAATATAACTTCTCCTGGGTAAACTACATGTTTTTATTCTTAACTATACTCATTGATGCACATGGATCCATCTTGAAAACTATTTCTTTACATCATAAATCTTCAATGAGTTCAAGATCGAATTGGTGGTGTTATTTTCAACAGCATTCATATAATCTCTGCTGAGAATTGCTTCCAATTAAAGTCCAATTATGGCCCCTTGATTACTACCAGAGTTCTCTTAAAAGAACAAACTTTAGCCTTCACATTTTTTTATTCTCAATAATCCAGTGCTAAAAACTGTTATCCTGATTGCCAATACAAAAATTAGCTTGCATGACTAAGAATAATTTGAGTTCCCCCATTGAAGCACTGTCGTAGGATTTGTTAGAAGTATTCCATCCGAAGGAAGAATACATTATTGCACCTATAAAAGCATATGTAAAGGAAGCACACAAATGGCCAAACTCATGATAGAGCTATACTTTTTTTAGGAGTCTAAATTTGAGAGCAAGTATAATGAAAGACGAAGTCAAGACCAAGATGAGCTCCAATCTTCTTGAAAATCATTGTCCGTCACACACTTAGCAGGAGGTAGATGTTAGCTAAATTGATACAAAATTTATAAGGGCTTAATTGTGTTGCACAAAAATTCAGAGGCTAAGTTAGGTGTTCTATCTTTTTGTGAACACAAGCTTGCTATGTATGCTTGCCATATCCATTGCCCTATCATACATAGTCTTATAGCCATCACACAGCTGAAATTTTTGAAAACCAGTGAAAATTTTCAGTCAAATGATAATGCAAGTCATTTATTTAATTGTAAAAAAACCTATAGTCATCGATCTGGCTATAGAGATAATTTTAATAAAAAATTCACTCCTTTTTTTTAAGAATTCCATTTATATTAAAATAGAATGCATAAGCCATTTTTGTTAACTTTAACTGTAAAAATGATAAAGTGACTATGATTGGAACATGATACCAAAAACAAAAAAAAAAGAACTTTATGAGGACAAAATAAATGTGAGATTTGGATAGAATAATTAAATAAGCTAGGGGCTTGATGAATTTTACCTACATTTTACCTAAACAATTAATATTACCGCATGCAAGGCTAAAAATAGTCTTAGCCTAAAAGATCACAAATTCAGGTAAATCACAAATTGAGAATGAGTAAGTCTAATGTACACTACACCGTTATGATATATAACTCAGATACTAGATATGTATAAACTTGATATACAAAGAAAATGAAGGATTTGTAAATAATATATGACATATGTATAAACGAGATCACGAATATGTTATTGATATATTTAATACTCCCTTCATCACATGAAGATTGCTTCATTTATTATTGCCGCAAAGATTAAAGAATGATAAATTTGTGTTTTTTACTTGTTTTACCCATGCCTACCTCCCCCATCACCCTGTGTCTGCTACATGCCGAACAACAAACAATATCAAGCATCTTAAAAATCTTCTTAAACCATATATTTTTCTCTATTTTTTTTTCCTTATGGTTTTCTTGATTGACATCTGAATCAAACTCATCACTTAAGAGCTCATCATCATTGTCATCAATAGCATCTGCATCAGATTCATTATCAACTCCAACGTCATCTTCGTTTTGCTCTGCAGCATTTATATTATCCATCACATATTCTCGATTCGAAGGCTAGTGCCTAGCTTTGGGATTTGAAATTGTAGCCACAATAATGGACTCATGCCATCGATCAGACAATCAATAGCCACAATGTCGACATGCCTCACTTGGGGAGGTGAAATCGCGTTGAAGGAAAAATGAGGAAAGACGAGAGGTAATGACCGGTCTGAGATTGGAAGAAGAATCCATATGGGAAAAAGACAAGGAAGAAATGGGTAAAGAAATAGAGTATGAAATTTGGAAGACAGTAAGGTCAATCAAGGGCATAATTGTCATTTAAGTTGCTAAATCTTACCAAATAAAAACATGAGGCAAGTAATTTGGGATTGACCTAAAAAGGAAAATGGAGTAATCTTTGTGGGACAAAGGAAGTAGTATGTATGAGTTCAACCTTCCATAAAAAAATATGTGCAAATGCATCAAATCCTGCTTCTCGCCAAAATTGAAGATTTGTATAAATCGGGTGACAAATATATATAAAATTCGATGTGTAAAGCAAGTATTAGATATGTATAAAACATGTGATACATATGTACAAATGAGATCAGAGATTAGAGATGTCAAAAAATACCCTATTCTTCCCTACCCTTATTGAACCCAGCTACCCAAACCCCGAACCCGACTCTACCTACACCCATTTTAAATTAATATATTTATATTCAAAATAAAATTATAATTTAAAATAAATTAACTTATATTACTTTAGTTTATGAATTTTTTAAGTATTAATTAATTATGAATATACATATTTTTTTGAAAATATATATAAATATATACGAAAAATCTAAAAAAATCAAACATACGCCTTAAAATGGGTTGGTGGATAGTATCTGTTTATCTGTGGGGCAGGTATTACCTGAACCTAATTACTTGAGGGAGGGATTTGGGATTAGCTATATCCTGGCCTAAATCGGCCCGTTGACATCCCTTTCAAAGATATGTTGCAGATATATTACACATATGGTATATTTGTTCATATATTAGCACAAAGACAAGAAGTCTCATATAAATACAATCTGAATATCCATTGTAGAGGAGAGAAAAAGAAGATTTTTGAATCCTAGGGTAAAATTGCAAGTTTTAAACAAAATTGAGGTGATTTACATAGTTTGGCCAAAAAAAAAAAAAAAAGGCCACTTGCACATTGCCTCAATTTTTGTTGCCCACAAACCATAGCAACAAATCACAAATCAGATGCCATCTCACCGCACCTCGTCATCCAAACACCACCACTTAACCTCTTCCCGATTTTGCTATACCTAGTGGAAGGTAAGGGGCCGATGGTTTTCGACATCAATCTCATTGTTGCAACCGCGCCCTAGCTAATGATCACTAAATCCAATGGCTGGTGACGCTTGGAAACAACAGCGCACACCAACGTGGAATGCTACAATGAAAAGGGCAACCACTGTAGAAGACAGCAACGATCATGTCAATCATGCTTCCATTGGGAGGTAGAAGGGATATGGGAAGAATTACCAAACTAACTTAAGAGTAGAAGGTCAATTGTATAAGTAGGATGCATATAAGGAAGGGTGCATACCCCATCGAAAATTATCTTAATCTGTTTGCTTCCATTTCTAATAGGCCAAAATGCACATATGGTTCCTTAACTTTACCAACTCTAACGAGTTAGTCCTTTATCTTTGATTTAGTACGAGTTAGTCCCTCAACTTTGAAAAAGTTAGCAAGTTAGTCCAAAGTGGATGGTAGGTCAGACGATGTTAAAATTTTTGCTAATGTGGTGTGGACCATTTCCGTTTTCCTTTCTTCTCCCTCTCCCGACACCGTCTCTTTTCCCCTCGTTGATTACCACCACGTGCTAGCCATCTCCATCGCATTTGATGCACTATCGGTTGAATCTGACCCATCTCTATCGTATCTGGATTCTGGTTGAATTTGGCTCCTCGATTAATCGAAGCTACCGATGGGTTTTGAAGCCCAGATCGAAGTTGGTTTGCATTTCGAAGCCCAGATCAAAGCTATTGATGGGTTTCTACAGGAAAACATTGATTTGGTTGGTTTCTGGGTGAAATTAAGGGACGAAGGGTCTCTAGACTCCATTCTTATAGATTGTCTAGCTGGAATTGATGTCAACTTCATCACGGCCATAACTATGGCTCATGAGGTTGTCCTGGTGACAACACCTAATATAACCAGCTTAAGGGATGCTAATAAAGTGACGGGATTATTAGAATGTGATGGAATTAGGGACATAAAGATGATTGTGAATAGGGTGAGGACAAATATGATATAAGGAGAAGATATGATGTTTATCCTTCATGTGCAAGATATGCTGGTATTGGCATTGTTAAGAATGATTCCGGAGGATTCAGAGGTGATCAGGAGCACAAGTAGAGGTCATCCGCTTGTGGTTAGTAAGCCACCAATGCCTACAGGGTTGACTTTTGAGCAGGCACTGTGGAGGTTTTTGAACAAACAGCGTTAAGTCACAAAGTTTCCGAGCTGGATGTTTTCTGTCAGAAATGGACTAAATCGTTTAATTTAGCAAACTTTATGAACTAACATGCTTAATCTACAAAGTTAAAGGACTAACTTGCACTGAATTAAATAAAAAGGACTAACTCGCTTAAGTTTGCCAAGTTGAAGAACCATATGTCCATTTTGGCCTTTCTAATACTGAAAACGACACAAATTGTATTATACGAATGGGAAAAAGTGATTTAAAAAAATTAAACTCAAGATATAAACCAGACAGTGTCAGAAACCGGCGACACGGAGTCTGGGAGCGGTTTTGCCCCATGTATTTTGAACTTCTAGTACTTTGTGGGTCGCGCGCGTTGATTTTATTTCCTTCTGCCAACAGTTTTAAGTAAACTTTTAGTTACCCCCACATGACGCTGTAGACTTGTTCTCTGGATTTCGCCTTTATTGCGTGAACCAAAGAAGGCATAACATAAAGCTATATATACCCCCTCAAATCAAAAGTGCCATCACAAAACATTACACCAAACAACAGAACCGAAACCAAAAGTTAAAAGTTTGAAGCTTGCTCTGTTTCTTATTGCTAGTAGCGACGAATCCAGGGAAGGTGAAAGGAAATATGTCCAGCACTGCCGGTCAGGTCATTCGCTGCAGAGGTAAAAGCTTTAGGCTCTCCTCTGTATTTGGAAATTAGATCTGAAATTAGCAGAATGTTTGGGTGATTAAAGTTCTTGTCTTTTTCTTGTCTGCTTTTGCAGCTGCTGTGGCATGGGAGGCTGGGAAGCCGCTGGTGATTGAAGAAGTGGAAGTGGCACCACCCCAGAAAGATGAAGTTCGTGTGAAGATCCTTTTCACTTCTCTGTGCCACACTGATGTTTACTTCTGGGAAGCTAAGGTAAAGAAGCTGCCTTTTTTTTTCCTCCATCCTTAACCATAAAATTCGCATGTTGATATGGATTTCGATTTTAAGAAAGAAAAATGTTACCAACATTTTCTGTCACCTGGTCGCCTGCAGGGCCAAAACCCTTTATTCCCTAGGATCTATGGTCATGAAGCTGGAGGGTAAGTAAAATAAGTAAATCCTTTTCACCAAACTGATTAACTTCCGATTGTTTTAATCTTGTTTTCTAATTGTACTGATGTGTACTTTTGTTTTTGGGAAATCAGGATTGTTGAAAGTGTAGGCGAGGGTGTGACAGATCTGAAGCCGGGCGATCATGTCCTCCCAGTGTTCACAGGGGAGTGTGGGGATTGTGCTCACTGTAAATCAGAAGAGAGCAACATGTGTAATCTTCTGAGGATAAACACAGACAGAGGAGTGATGCTTCATGATGAGAAATCAAGATTCTCAATCAATGGGAAACCAATTTATCATTTTGTTGGGACTTCCACCTTCAGCGAGTACACTGTCATTCATGTGGGTTGTCTTGCCAAGATCAACCCTGAAGCCCCTCTTGACAAAGTCTGTATTCTCAGTTGTGGGATTTCAACAGGTCAGACCGATTCTGTGTCCAAATTGTTGAGCTTTGTCTGGTGTTGAATGGATTGGTTTTGTTTGGCTGATGAAAAATTTTGGTTATAGGTCTTGGTGCCACTCTGAATGTTGCAAAGCCTCCAAAGGGTTCAACTGTGGCTATCTTTGGATTGGGAGCTGTAGGCCTTGCTGTGAGCATCTCTTTCCAAACGCCGAGTTTCTTAGGCTTTTAGGGCTTGATGTTTTGAAGATGAGTTGTTTGTTTACGATGTCCCCTTTTGTGTTTAGGCGGCCGAGGGAGCTAGGATTGCCGGGGCCTCCAGGATTATTGGTGTTGATCTTAACTCAAGTAGATTTGAAGCAGGCAAGTTGTACGGTTACTTCCTAGTTGTTTGCGTGAGTTCTAGCAATGCAAAACCAAAATGTGGTGAACTGTAATGAGAAATAACTAATTATCGACTAAGCTCTATATCATGTAGTTAATTAAAGATGTGATGGAATCTTAGAAAGAGATCTTTAGGTTGCTGAGACTATAGTGTTGTATTTTTGCAGCAAAGCAATTTGGTGTGACAGAGTTTGTTAACCCAAAAGATCACGAAAAGCCAGTCCAGGAGGTTCGCCCTCAGGCCATTCTGATTTACTAAGAATATTTGACATTTTAACTTGTTACTGAAGAAACTTATGTGCATTAGGTGCTTGCGGAGATGACTGATGGAGGAGTGGACAGAAGTGTTGAGTGCACTGGGAATGTTAATGCCATGATTTCTGCATTTGAATGTGTGCATGATGTAAGTTCAGTTTTTACATCATATTTCAATATTTGCCTTCTTGAATGCTAAGAGATATGGTGCTGTGCTCGTAGGGTTGGGGCGTGGCTGTACTTGTGGGTGTGCCTCACAAAGAAGCTGTGTTCAAGACCCACCCCATGAATTTTCTGAATGAAAGGACTCTTAAGGGCACTTTCTTCGGAAACTACAAGCCTCGGTCTGATCTTCCCTCTGTGGTTGAGAAGTATATGTCCAAGGTACTCAGTCATGCCTTAGCTAGCTTAAGACATTCCTACTTGAGCAATAGATAAATCTGTTTGAATTTGGTGTGTGTGAGCAGGAACTTGAACTAGAGAAGTTCATCACCCACTCTGTTCCCTTCTCGGAGATCAACAAGGCATTTGACCTCATGCTTAATGGTGAAAGCCTTCGGTGCATTATTCAGATGGAAGACTAGACTCAAACTGTACCTTTACCGGTAAAACTGGAAATAAATGTTCATTCAGGTGCTTGTATTCGTCAGTGTTGTTCAACATCAAGAACTCCCTTTGGGGTCTTGAATTTGATTTTCCCCCTTTTTTCTTGTTACTGTCGAGCTTATGGAAGTCTAGTTTGTCCTTGTTCTATATACAAGATAATTCACATTTCAAATGATCGAAAAGATTGCAGCTCTTAATTTCTGTTGCTGATCTCAGTTTTTAACTTTTGGCCATTCTCCACATAAAGACCGACTGAATAACAGCCAAAATCCATGTAAAAATGATTTCTAAGGAGAAGAAAATCTTAATCTAGATTATCGTCTGAATAAGTTGCTTTCTGTCTACATCTTTATCATCGAATCAAGGGCTCCAAACAGTTCTATAGTGATGAAATTTTGAATGAAAACTATGCAACTCAAATCAATTAGGATGAGGCAGAAACTTTACCTTCCAGTTGTGAGTAACATAACTTGGAATTGCTGCTTTAGCGTTGCTGATTCAAATTATGAGTCCGAGAGTTTTGGTTCAACTTCTGTTCCTACATATTCAATAAAGAAACTTAAGCACATGAAGATTTGGCTTAATGGCCACGTCAAGGTGCACTAGAGTTGCCCTTGGCCTCAGGCCAGGTTCAATCCTCTGTGGAGGCAAAGAAACTCATCCAATCCCCAAATTTCCCCCCTTAACCTTATAATGCCTTGTATTGTATTGTATGCTGAGTACCCAAAAAAATAGAGAAACTTAACAAAACCAAGTAGAGAGATAGTGTTCACGGTTATTAAGTTACTTCCTAGATATGGAAAGAGTGCTAAAGCCAAGTTAACTCAGCATTCTAAAATAGCTCTAAAAAATTAGTGGATAGACTCAGCAAAACTGAAAGGTAAAAGTAAAAGTTGGGTACTATGTACACTGCTCCTAGAATTCAGTACCAGTCTCTTCTCTTGATCGTATCCTAGGCAAGGCAGTTTAGCTAGTAAAAACTAAATCCAATATCTTCACATCAAGGCTGTCATTCATCCTAACGATGCCATTGGTGCCATTGAGGAGGTACTCTCTACAGCTTACCTCTAAACGCTAACGCTAAACTCTAAGCTAACAGCTAATCTCTAACGCTAAACTCCCTCACATGCGCTTCCTTCTGCCCTTAAACGTATAAGTAATTCTTAAGGTGATCAGGGGCGATGGCTGACCTGATCTGCAAACTGGATCCTTTATCAAGGTACTTCTGCATTAAACAGGCTGCTGTCTCTCGTTCTCGACCAATCTAACATGCAAAAAGCTGACACTTCTAAGACGATTCATGGTAAAAAAAATCATAAAGGTAAAAAAGGACAGTGAAAAACACAATAACAGTCAAATAAGTTAGATTTGCAAAGAAGTAATAACATACTGCACATTTCACCATCCACAGCTTTGGATCCAATACTGATGGCAGGAATGCTTGCTGCTCTACATCATTGTCGTCCTGACTAGAATATCTACAGAATGTGTCTCTCAAGGGCCTCGAAAACTTCCTGTTCATCCTCCACTGGTGCAGACAGACAATGATGCGTTCTCCTCCCATCACCTTCCTCAGGTAGATCAGCTCCATCGTCATTTATGAAGCCTGTGTGTAGTCAACAAATTATCAGCCATATTTTTGAACCAAATTATCAGCATTTAGAAATATTTTTGAAGTCAATGAACCATAGTGAAGACAGATTTTTAAGATAAATACCACAGAAAGGTTAAACAATCTTACACAACAAATTTTCCTAACACATCTGGTTTACATAATAGATTCGGAAGAAAAACAAAATACGGTGTTTTATTCTGCCAATGAAGTAAAGGGCATCAGACAACTGAAACTTTCTAATCACCATATTTTCTTCATTCCACTTCCCCCAAAATTCATTCTGGACATAAAGCAAGTATAAAGGAGAACTAGCCCAAAAAACCTGCCTCTGCATGCTAGATTGAGACAAGTTCACTTTGATCAGATTAAACAGCTTTTAGATTAATGCATCATATATATCTGCTTCCTGCCAAATAAACCACTATTTGTAGAGAACCTTTAAGTTCACATACATTACATGAAAACCTCCCATATAGAAAAACCTGTAGCATAACAGAGAAGGTATTTGTGTTTCGAAAAGGTTCCACAAAATGTCTGTAGCAATTTTAGGCATAGGAAGCCAGTCACAAATGGCATATGACATAATAATGCAAACACTACATGACAGTCCTAATGTTTGGCTCTCAGATCTGCTTATACATTTATATCCCTTTATTTTTCTACCTACTGCATAATTCTAGTACTTCTTGCGTGCGGACAAAAACAGAACATGAAGCCATTCTAGTACTTCGGTGTAGAACTTCATCAAGAATGAATTCCTCAAATCTCCACGAACTAACTAGTATAGATTATTCTTTTTATTACTTGATAGCACATAAAAAAATTTTACTCTCTTTCCAGATGCTGAGATGGAGCAGAAAGCAGGTGTACCAATCATTGAATAGAATTTTCAATCCGTATTTCAACAGGCAATCAACAGTTGTCGAAAATCACACCAGTTAAACCTTTCTGTTTTGGTAGAAGCAAATCAGTTAAATCTTAATTGCATCAATGTCCAGAGACTTGCTGAGCCGAAACAGGCCTAGAAAATTCAATTCTGGCAAAGGAAATAGGCGGAGAAACAAAAACAAAAACAAAAACACGATAACCCAAATGTGGTTACCTGGTTCTGCTTCCTCTTCCTCTTCGTCGTCGGTATCAGCATCCAGCGCCTCGTCTTCGAAGAAGTCGCGAGCACCAGCGCCGCTTCCGACTTGATCCGTATTTCTCTTCATTCTCGTAATCTTCCTCCTTCTCCACTTCTTCGTGATCCTGCTCGTCGACATAATCGTCGCCGAACTCGTCTTCTGGTTCGTTCCTACGCCGGGCCATCTCTGCAACTGATTCATCCCGCGCGCCATAGTCTGATAAACGAGCGGTTTTGATATTTCAAAAGTGTTATGGAAAAGGAAAACTCTATGTGAGTGGCATATTTGCTTGCAAGAAAGCATTTAATGGCTAATATATTTGGGGTGAGAATAGCTCAGGTACGTTGGTTTTGCAGTGAAATCAACTCAAAGCAAAAAAGAACCACAGCCATGGTTCAATTTTTCTGGTTTTAGTTCTATTTTTTGTTGAATACATACTCACAATAACTACAAAATTTAATAAAATTACATTTAAAATAATGTAATTAAAAAGCCAAAAATAATTGGATCCATCATAGTTCACAAAATTTATAGGTATTTAACACAATAATTACATCAAAAAAATCTAGATGCACATATAATTAGCATAATTTGGAAGATGATAGTCAAAGTATTGATTATCTGTGAGACGTTGACCTAAGAGATTCGAAAGGCCTGCAAAGCAAATGATGTTATAGGCCTCAGGATGAAAGTTTCAAGGGAAGGTGTTCTAACTAGCAAATTAGTGTCGATCATTGGAAGGATGATTTAGAAGAATAAGCAATGGTTTAAATAACATACCTGCTTTGTGCAAGTTGACTGATTACATTCTTATAGAGAATAACTCATATTAGCATGGCAAGTGTTGATCTTAAGTGGAAAAATATTGAAGATTGTGGGTGAATGGCATAGATTATAAGGGATCTCATAGATCATGGCATTGAGTCCACTTTCTCATTGTGAGAGCCATTTCCTATGACGACCATATACACGTTTGCATCACTAAGGTTAAAGAAGAATGTTCTATCAATGACACTTGAAGCTAGGATGTGATAGTTCATGGGCTTCTTAGGCATGTTAGGCTGTGTTTGGCCCAATATAGTAATGGAAGACTAACACATTAATTCAACACAAAGAAAATAAGTTTAAAAGATAAAATCACCCTCATATTATAAATTTTCAACAAAGGAATACTACAGGTAAATATGTAACAATATAAATTGCGTAATAAGTTTAAGTATATATTTTTTATTTGATTCCATTTCAAGTTAGTTTCATATAGGACCAAAACTACTTTAAAAACTGGTGGCTTTTCTAGTAGTGTAAAAAACCAAATAATCATTTACCTAACTAACTTAACTCAATAGAGGTGATTTGAGTTGGTTTGTGTTTTATCAAACTCATACTAACATACTTGAAACACATAATATCAATCATTTTGCTTCATGCATAGTAATTAATGTCTTCAACAAGAATGCATGTAACAACTTTCACTTTAAAGTGATTGCGAACTCTTTAAGGCAACTCATGAATGTCACACGCTTCTCTCAAGTCTCGTTCTCTTGTTCTTGCCTCCTTTTCAATTTACTACCTTCTTCCCTATATTAACATTTAGATTTTACTCAAAATCTTCAATATTTCAACTCATTTTTGTGTTTTCTTTGTCCTTACTCTTATTTGCATTGTGGCATCTTTTTTGACCTATTTCTGTCTAGTTTAATAAATCCTAATTCTTATTTCCTAAAATATTCTAGTTCTCCATTTGCGGGGTCATCATTGTTCATCAGTATCAGTGTTATGTTCTTCTAAGTACACCATTTCTAGTTATAGACTCTACTTTAATCAAGTTTATCTAGGGTTATCAATGTTTTTGAGGATTGCTTCGGTTGAGTTAGGCATTCTTATATGTTTTAGTGTTATTTTATTTAGTTTTCATTAACTTGAGAAGATCACTGGTGTCTCCTGTCAGTCATCCTCAGGATTAAGAATGAATGAGTCATTCCATCTATAGTAGGCTAGCTAGATTTTCATTTAGCTTGGTCTCAGTGATTGATGGTTGGTGGCTACTGTTGGCTTATTCTATACTATTCATTTTTTTCATTTTGTTCGAGGTTCTCTATAAAAGAGCCAGAATGGCCTATAGGATTCCTCAAAGATGCCATTCTACTCCAAATCCCTCTCCTTATATGGCCCATCTTTGACTAGACCATCTTCCCCACCACGGAGTGTTCATAACTACTGGAATAAATCTTTTTGATCAAACCAATGACTTTTTGTCCCAGGCACTTCTTATTAATATAGCAGATAGAATGAGATTCACTCCTGGATACACTCAATATATCAGATATGCTTGGAAGATGGAGGATAGAGTTATGGTTTCAGGCAGAAAGGGACAAAATAAATTCTTCTTAAGATTTCACAGTTGGTTTGATATTTTAAAGATAGAGTTGGAGGCACCTTGGAATTTGGATGATGCCCTAGTGCTTGTTCAGTGGGTACAACCATTTTTTAGAGTTGAAGAACATTATTTTCAGATGGCTGCAATTTGGGTGCAAGTGCATGGCCTTTCTTTACAGTACTTAATTTGGCGTCAGCTTATGATATTGCTCAAAGGCGCTGACCTATGGTTGAATATGATATGAATGATGATAGTCCACATCGCATTATTTGAGATTCAAGGTCATTCTTAATGTTGGCAAACCATTGCTTTCGGTTTTTTATCTCGAGACCATTAATGGGTGAGTTCTTTGGATTGCCTTCAAATATGAAAAAGTATTTAAGATTTGTTAAAACTATGGTTGTGTTGGACATTCCAAAATCCATTGTCACAAATCTTTAGCTTAAGTTTTGGAAGCTTTGAAAGAAAAGCTATGGTGGATGCAAGTCACTGAGTTTGACCACATTCAGATTGATTAGCACAATCTTTGTTTCATTTAAGCTATGCAAGTGTCTAGAAGTCTCGAGGGATCAACAATAATTCAAAGAGCTCAACAGCATCAGGAATTCATTCATCATTTAGGAGATATGGATGTTGAATACGCAATACCAAACATCTTTAAACAATGTTGCTAACCAATGCCTTAAAAATGTTGTATTGGGTCTAGTTAATAATGAAGCTCAAAATATTCAAGCTAAAGGCGGGCATAATCATCCACCTGAATGGCTTAGTATTTTGCAGGCAAACCACAACAATGGTGAAGTGCTTGTTCATCAGTAGGGCATAGAATAAAAAACATAGTTAGAATAAGATTTGGAAAAATATCAAGAGGCCTTGAATCTCTAATTAAATTTGGGAATTAATGCTTCCCAACAAAAAAAAAAACTCTGGTTTCAAAATAGTCTCAGCCCATACAGGGGCCACTGAAGTATTGTTGGATTCTATACCTATGTCTCATCCAATTCCTTTTTGGGCCAATAAATGCTTCAAGAATTTGGACACAATGACTTAGTAGAGCTTAATAGGGCTTGTATTTATCCCAAGGGTATTAAGTCCAAAAAGCAAGTTCAAAGGCTTTAGAAGCATATTGTTCTTGTAGCCCAGTTGCATCAGCTAGGAAACACTTGGTCTCTTCAGAGATCCTTTGTCCTCTTCATCTCTTCCAAAAAATAAAATGCCAAAAGCTCCAAGTTATTAAATGTAGTTCACATTCTATTGGCTTTGGAAAAGGAAAGAGAATTCCATTTGGCATTTATACAAGATTTTATATGCTTTTCTTCAGACTCCTAAGATCAAGTTGTTCTAAATCTGGAACATTTATTCATTTGTCCCAAAATTAAGTTGTTCTAGATCTGGAACATTTATTGATTTGTCCCACTAATCTATAGTAATTCCTTGAAGATTATCGGTAGCGAAATTGCTTTCGCTCACCCAATTGGCGGAAACTTTTAGGTCATGATGTTTACTCAGACTCTGGTTTTGTTTCAACGAAGAAAAGAAGAATTAAGGAAAATTTTCAGGGGAAAAAAAAAGCAAATAGATATTTGGTTGAGTTCATATCGTTCTTAAAAGAGGTTCGGTTTTTGTTTAGATAACTTTATGACTTATCATATTCTTGTGTCTAGGATGTCTTCTAGTAATGCAGGTGTTGTTAATGCTCCATATGAGCTACTGGTCTCAGTGCATGGTTTTATAATGGTTGGGAATTTCTCTACTATGCCTCATTCCTAGAATGCTGATAGCCTTTTAAGGTTTGAGCCGCATCAAACTGAGCTTGGTCAATGAAGATATCGAGTTTTAATTGTCGTGGTTTAGGATGGCCTATGGCAATTGCTCACTTGCAACATTAATAGCTAGTAAAAACTACACTTCTTTTTTTTAATGGAGACGAAGATGCAAAAACAATAGGTTACTAGGAAGCTAGATAATTTAGGTTTGTTTGGTTATGATTTTGTTCAGCCTGTAGGATGGAAAGGTGATTTGTAGGTTGGCTAGTCTCCTGACATTCATGGTCTGGTTTTGTATAAGGATGAAAACTGGGTGTTGTTGAATGTCACTTTTGCTGGTAGTTAGCCATGCTTGCTATGTTGTATATGTGGCAACCAGTTGTAAATCTCCAACAATCCATTTAAAATAGAATATCATCTATCATATGCAGTCTACTAGACCTTTACTTGCTTTAGAAGACTTCAACCAGGTTACTTTATCTGATGAAAAATTTGGTCGTAACTCCCACATTTGCAGAGGAGCCAAATTTTTCAAAGGGTTTATCTCAGACCTAAATCTTATAAAAAAAATCCTTTGTCATGGGTTACTCTTTATATGGTCTAATTTCAAACAAGATGAAGACTTAGTGTGTAAAACCTTAGACAAGGCTTATTGTACTTAAACTTGGTTGGATTTGTTTTCTAAAACCAACTTATTTTACCTCCCTATCCAAAGATCAAATCATGCTCCCTTCTTATTAGATATAGCTCCATCTAGGAACTTCTACTATAGACCTTGTCATGTTAAGGCCTTTTGGATTTGGTATCCTGAATGTGATGATATTATCTGGTCCATTTAGCAAACGCTAGTTCATGGATCTAGAATGTTTATAGTAGCCTCTAAGTGTGCTAAGATAGGTTCCCACACTGAAAAAATGAAGTAAAACATCCATAAGTCCTTTATGGAAACAAATTAAGAAAGTTGAAGATTAGTAGGGGTAAGCATTTAATTTAAACCGAACCGAATTAGTCAGTTTATTTAATTTTTGATTTTGGACAACAAGAAACTAAATGGACCAAATTGACCTCTGAAACCAAACTCAAATCAAACCGAAATATTTCAATTCAGTTCATTCCCAACCAAAATAACCAAGAAAAATTGAATAAGTCTTTTTTGCTTGCTAGTGGACTTTTGTTTTACATTTCTAGTTCAAGTTTAATATGAAACAATTGGAATATTTATGTTTATGGATCAAGTTTAATATGAAATAGTTGGAGGATTTGTGTTTATCTATTTAAAATTCATTGTTGGGTGTATCTGTATCTCATAAAGAACACAAGGAAAAGAATTTGAACAAATATGCAAGCATGGCATATGAACTAATGCTACTATAAAAGGAGAAAAATTGACCAAGTCATACATCAACTCGACCTCTAGACTCAAGCTTTGCAAGAAAGAAAGAAACAACTTTTTATCCCTAGTAGAAAAATAAAACAGGAACTTACAGAGAGGGAACAACCAAACACGAGAAGTGGCCTTCTTTTCGGAGTCATCATGTTCATCTTTGACATTAAAGTTGAAAAGATCATCACTAACAAAGCAAGTCACCATCTCAAAGGAGTTCATTTGTTACCAGCAAAGTAAGCATTAGTGAACGAGAAATAAAAATCAGGCACTTAGTCTTTATAGGTCACAGGCGGTGGAAGGAGAATTGAGAGACAACAAAGAAAATTAGATCAGACTAGGGTAGACTTAGGGCCAGCCAGAGGAGTAATTTTGGGCTAATGCCTGAATAGCCCAAATACTTATAAACCAAACATAGCAAACCTACAGCCTATTGTGTTGGTATAAGCATAAATTAACTCTAACCCATTCAACCCTTTCTTCTACTCCGAATTATATTATGTTTCTATTTAAAGTTCCTATCACACTTTTTGACAAGACCTTTAGTAATATTGTTAAGTTTTGGTGGTCAGGACATCATGTTGGTAAAGGTTTGTTGAAATTTTTATATATGTAGGCTATATTAATTATATATGTTTTTTACTTAATTGGAATAAGAATTGAAATTGGTCAAATAAAGCATATAGAGTCCATATAGTAATTGATTTAAAGATGAGCTAGTGACTCCAATTATGATAAAAAAATTGTGGATTTATTTAAGTGTTGGCCAATAGAGTCCAAGTGACCAATAATGAATAGGCTCATGAACTTCTATATAAATAAAAAAGGCTAGGTCTCTCCTTTTACCAAGTCATTAGGTCAAAAGTTTTTCACCCATTGGAAGAGCCGTTGATTAAAATAAGGGAAAAGACCTACATATTCATCGATCTTGTTTTCGTTGCCATCATTGATGGAGCCTAAATCAAGCCAGATGTTTTGTTTATTTCAATTTAACTTATGTATTCTATGCTTTTATGCATGATCTAGGTAGGGTAGAAAAATTAACAAAGTTGTCATCTAAAAAATAAAAATCTTTTAATGTTCCCTAAAGGACTGAGAGGGTTAAGGATAAAATATATGTGGTTGTTTACTAAAGCACTATTGGTGAAGTCTTTTTGGAGAATTTTCACAGGAAATTAGAACTCTCTGGTATATAAAGTCTTGTTAGCCAAATATAGTATTGCCCAATCTATTTGGACTATTAGCGTAAAGTCTAATGCCTCTACCATTTGTGCGTAATCTAATTTATAGAAGAAAACTCTTGTCATAAGATCATAAATGGATCATTAAGAATGGCTATCTTATCTAGATTTGGTACGACTCTTGGCTTCTGAGCTTCTCTTCAAACTTGCTCAGAGCTATTTGTCTAAGCTTTAGTTATAATAAAAACCTTAAACTGGCAAATCTATTTACATTGTATGGGTTGTATTGGGATAAGTTCTCAACTCATGCTCTATTACTACCTCAGATTGTGGGGCTAATTTTGAATCTTTCGATTCCATCTGATTATTCTGGAGATGACACTATTAGTTGGAGCTAATTCAAATGGTTCTTTTTCTGTCAAAAATGGTTATGCTAATTTTTTCACTAATAGTGAAGCCACTCAACAGAACCTTCACTACAACTAGAATGGTTTATCTTAGTATCCTAGATTTACTAAGACAGTAAAGAAACTCTGGGCATCTTCCTCCTATGTTCAAAATGGTTATCTGGAAGTGCCTTCTTAGTGTGCTATCTACTGCTACTACGTTAGCTCAACATGGTTATAATATAAACCTTCTTTGTCAATGGTGTCAAAATTAGGAAAAGACCTTTCTTCATATGTTTTAGGACTGCCCGGGATCCCGTGAGCTCTAGGGGCAAATTTCCCCTAATCCTTGTAGCAGTAATCAATCTTTTATAGATTGATCACTCAACACTTTGACCTTTAAAGTTAAATAGAGTCTAGAGAGGCTCTTCTTTTTGGAAACCACTCTTTGGATTTTTTGGCTAGGGAGAAATAAATTGGTCTTTTAATCATGCCCATTTAATATTACTTTTCTTGGCTTCAGAAAACTTGAAATCATAAATTTACTTCATTCTTCTAAAGATTTCAAGGGTCAATTTTCCTCTTTTAAAGCAACTCCTCCAAACATTGGCTGCAAAGTGTGGGGTATCAATAAAGGAATTCCCTCTTTCTCTCGTCCTCACCTTATTCTTGGTAAATGGAGCCTAGTGCTAGAATTCTAGACAAGGGCCAACTGCGTGGCTGTGGATGGGTACCAAAAAATCCCCCTGTTATTCACGATGGCCAAGGTTGTTAAAAACGCGAATCAGATCATAGGATCATATGATCCTATGATCTGAATCTAGAAAATCTATTCAAATCGTAGTAGGATCGATGCCATAATAGGATCATGGTGGGATCGCATTTAAAATCATAGGATCGTAGAACAAGTAGGATCCCACAGATCCTAGTGGTCACTGAAACCAAGCTTCATCATCGTCGCCTCACCCATGCTCGTCTTACTCTATTGCCATCGGCCGATCAAAATCGCTTTCCTCTAGATCTTTTCCCTGTTGAATAACAAATAATTGAGATGGGAGAGTTCATTTGCCCCTTTTCATTTTTCTTCTCATGCTCTGCAATAATAGATGCAGAGAAAGAACTGTAAGGTAAAAGAGAGATGGGGTGAGATGAGGGAGGGAGAGGAAGCTGCGAAGGTGGAAAGAAGAAAGAGACAGAGAAAAAGGGGGAAGTTGCGAGAGAGGGAGAAAAAAATTAATTGGTGATGGGTTGGTGAGACTGAGAAAGAGACAAGAAGAGAGAGAAGGACAAAGAAAGGAATAAAAAAAATAGAGCCAGTCAAGAGACAAAATTTGACTCATCTGTTACAATAATTTTTTTTTAAAAAATAAAAATATATTAAAAAAGAGAAATAAAATGTGGTAATAATTTTTTTTGAGGTAATAGTTTTTAAATGAAAGCGACATGTAACTTTTAATTAAATTATATAAAACAATTTTTTTTTTCATTTTAGAAAATAATTGTGTTGTATTGTAAAATCATTATGACACTCAAGCTTTATATGAGTGTCCAATATAGTTAATCTTTTATCTAAATTATATTATTTAGATAAGCAATTTTAAGTTTTGAAAGGATCTTATGATCTACAATCCAATCTTGAGATCCTGATATTGCACAGTGAAAAATGATCCAGGGTAAGATCCCGATCTTGACAACCTTGACAATGACTTATACATTCCTGATTGTGATTCATCACTTGAGGCAGAATTAAAAGCCATTCAGGGAGCTATCCAAATAGCAGTTCATTTTAATCTCACGATAATAACTATCCTCACAAACTGTTCGCAAGCTCTGAAGGCCCTTTGAGAGTAGGGATGTCAATGGATATTCAATTCGATAGGCATCCGGTTGCATCCAATTCGATGGGTTGAATTTTTTTAGCAATTGATCGGGTTTGAGTCGGATATGATTTTTCTTCTTCCACTCACCGACAGGTTTGGATAGGATGCGGGTTTAGGGTTCACCCGCCCCTCATCCAACCTGTGTGTGTGTGTGTGTGTGTGTATAACATATTAGCATTAGTTATGTGATTAAAATAAAAGTATAATGGATAAGTTATTTTTAACAGTTACAAATATAATATTAAATATGAGATGACTCAATAAAATTATGGTTGTGAAAGTGTAATGGGTGGAAGAATTTTACCTGACCTAACCCGTTTAAACATAGGTAGGATATAGATGTAAAAATTGTCCACCCAACGAGTGGTGGGTAAGATGCAGGTAGAGTGTTCAATGTCACGAGTAGAATTTAGGAATACTCTCATCCAATCAAAATCCGACCCATTGACACCCATATTAGAGAGATAGCACCGTTAGATTTAAAGTTATCTTTCTTAAATCAGTTTATTATCACTATTATGAAGCGGTTTGATCTCTCTATCCTAGTTGTTGTCTCTCACCAGCTTGTTGCTCCTGCTCGTGTTTATGCCACTTTTTTCCTTTCTTAGTTTCCTTTGTTTGCTTCTGTGTACCCCAAAAAAAAAAAAATATGCATGTAAGCTCTACACAAATTTGGGGAAAAACGCATGAGCCAGTGAAGCTTGAGGCCCGGCTCAGCTCTATCACTATGACTTTTGAAATTTCCTGATAAGGAAGATAATTGATTTAACCATAAAATTATGAAGTGACTCGATAATAGTGCAAATGATAATCACATATTTGTTACTTTGAAAAAGGTTCTTCACATAATAGTAACCAGTATATTCTCCACAATTAACATTAATTACGTCAATAGTTGATTCTTGAACTCGAATGACAGACAAATAGCCCCCACAAACTTTAAACTCAGACAGACAATGCTTTAAACTCGGTAAATTGAGACAATTAAGCGGAGCCGGTAACGGGAGTTACTCACGTGTCATCATATGTCACACTTTCGTAATGGCCCAAGATAGAAACATTAGTGATTGGACTCGTAGTTCCCCTACTTAGACCCTATCTTCCCTTCCCCGCCGCAGAAACCCTGGTCTCTTTTCCGGGAACCGAGAAACCAAACAAACCCGGTCCTAATGTAATGATTTGCATTTGCATCCACTCATCCTTCGTTTCTTTCATTCGATTGGATCCACGATATTCAAAAGATGTTTCCGTCCAGGCTTTTTCCTTTTTCTTTTTTTCCATCTGCCTTTCCTTTTTCATTCGTGCGAATTTCTTGATATATTTCACTGAAATTTTCTCCATAGCAATCAAAGCCCTGTTCAGGGGGATCTGGGTTGGAACAACGAAAAGGGTCTAATCAAAACAGGTTAAACGATGGTTGTAGAGACGGTGGGCATGAAGGATGCTGGATGGAAGGCGACGCGTAGGAGATTGGGGCTGGTGGTTGTCGATGCAGAGATGAGGAGGCGGAAAGCAAAGGTTCAGTGATGATGGGAAGACTTAGGTTAGAGGCATAATAGGCTTGGGTTATGCAGACGAGATTATCAAATTGTGTAATGTTCAAGAACGAACAAATCTGTGTTACCCCTGAAGATGCAGGTAAACTTGAATCCATCAAGTCGAAATCGATGAGTTTGGGTAAAGATGAATTTCAGTGGGGAAGAAAACCAGAGAAGTCACCTTGGCCCTTGCTGAACATGTGGGTTCCTTAGGAAATGTAAGATTTGAAGCAGCTAATCCCCTGAGTAGAGGTGCGAACCGGGTAGGACCGGCCTAGGACCGTCCGGTCTTGGCCCTGGTTCCTGAGGTAGGCAGGGCGGTTTCGAGCTGGTTTTAAGGTGGGGCTGGTTGGGTTTTGTTTTTTGTTCTTTAATATATATATATATATATATATAATTATTATAGTTATAAATATTTTTTAAAAAAAATACTATCTCCGGTGTAAGTTTTATTAAGTTAAAAAACCAAATGGTACTTACAAATAATCGGAATGGACCTTACATTTTAAAATTACAAAAATGTTCCGGAAATGATAAATAATAGAAACCTATGATTTGTGCTGAACAGCATAATCAGATTAAATACAAACTAAATGTATGATTGAAAAAAAAAATTTAAGTCTCGGTATTGGATATTATCTCCTCATCCGAACTTTTTTGGTCTTACTGCCGGAGTGCTGCAAGGCCCCAATCTCGGTTGCACACACATACTTCTACCGCGTTGGGTGTCAATCTTGACCGTTTTTCTGTTATCACTCATTTTCCGGCATTAAACGTTGCCTCGGATGAGACAGTCGATACTGGAACGGCAAGAATCTCCTGTGCGATTATTGACAAGATCAGAAGTCTTGATCTCTTTTGTTTCCACCACTCCAAGATATCAAGGTCGCTTGCCTCGAACGATGTGTTAAAATAGTCATCGACCTCAGCTAATCACGATATCATCGGTCGGGGTCGTTTGAACATTTAGAGGGCCGGGTTGAATCTTGAGGAGATTGATCTCCTTGAAGGCTCGATTTGAGGAGCTTCGGATCTTACCTTATCCAAATGCCGCACACAATATAACTTGTATAAAGAATGCAAGTACTCAGAAGCAGAAGCAGACATAGCCAAAACATTTATATGAGACATTTCTAAATAAGTATGAAAAATTCCTTCAAGCAGTGTTGTTGTACCTGTTAATTTGACATACAGGTCAAGTAACGAAGCGACTAAAAAGATAGGTAAAATGTTTTCGAAATATTGAAGCCACTTAGCCCGCATGATTTCGACAGTCAGTTTTAACAACTCATCATCTTTAAACTGATGTAAAGCATATGTGATATTCACTAAATGAAACAAAACTTGATGACTTATTGGGTAGTAAACACCAAAGAAAAATTCAGTTGCCTCGTAAAAAAAACTTAAGCAATTCATTGGTTTTGGAACATTTCTCCCAAATTTCAGTCGTAAGAAATTCACAACCTATTTTTAAATTTATGAAATGTGATAACAAATTTGCATACGGTAATGCATCTTGCAACATCAAATATGTGGAGTTCCAGCGGGTTGGGCAATCCAATTTAAACTATTTCCAAGAAAATAGTTTTTGATTTTCAATACAAAAACTTTTAAATTCACGAAAAACAGCAGGTTTGAACATCAAATATTTTAATGAGTTTTAAATAGACAAAATCTCATTTTGGAGAACTTCTAAACCCTTTTGAACACAAATGTTCAAAATATGGCACATGCATCTAATGTGAAAGAATGCACCGTTGAGAGGTGGTTTTAAGTTTTGACTTAAAAGACGAGCGGCAATATCATTATTTGAAACATTATCAAATGAAATGCACAGGACTTTATCAGTACAAAAATAATCAAGTAAAGTTTCTAAGATGCAATTAAATATTTGATAACCAGTATACTCTGTTTCAATAACCTTAAATGACAAAATTTTTTTTTACATTATCCAATCAGAATCAATCCAATGAGAAGTAACACAATATAATGATTGACTTATAGGTGATGTCCACATATCAGAAGTAAATGCCACACAATGATCAAGAGCAGAAAAATATGCTTGCAAATCTAATTTTTCGGCTTCAAATTGTCTAAAGCTTTCTTTCCTAGCAGTTTTCGTAGATAATTTTCTAAATGCAGGATTTAATTGTGATTTTATCCAAGATTTTAAGTGGACATCTTCAGCTTGTGAAAAAGGTTTTACGGTAAGCATTATCCAATTTACCATACATTCTCTACAAGATTGTTGGTTAAAATAAAATATACCTGGTCCGCTAGCGCCGGTTGTAGACCCAAGTTTTGTTTGTCCTCTAGAACTAGTCCCGGTACTAGGGGGGACGTTAGGATGTTGATTTTCAATATGCCGCTTCAGCGTTCCAGTGCCGGAATTCTTTCTCTGCACCAATTTTTTTCCACAATGTTTGCATTTCTCGTACCTCAACTCCCCTTCGTGTATGACCTCATAATGCTCTCAAACCCAAGTAGTTAGTCTCGTGAATTTACCTTGTGCTTGAGTTTTCTCCTCGGCGGGTTCATGACTTGTAGGCGTCAGTTCTGTTGACGGATTCCCAGATTCCCGGATGCCACTGCATCCAACTCTTCCACTTCATCATCAGATAATTGATTGTCGAGACCCAAATCGTAATTCGTCATATCGATTCCGGCATCATCGTCATGAAACTCTTGAATTGAAATGCCTTTATCGGTGGACCGAAATTAGCAATGAAACAAGGCTCGGAGGCCGGTGGTGCGGGAAGATGAACTCTCTGTTGACTTGCCCTTTCCTTTTGAAGCCATGTCTCACGTACTAATAGTAGTGATTAATGTAAAATCAAGAGGGGATTATGAAGATATTAGGGAGAGATTAGTAAGAAATTTGGAAGAGATTAAGAAAATAATGAGAATACTTGAGAGAATATAGTAGATGAAGAAAAGAGATTGAGTGATTGTGTGAGGATTTAGTGAAAATGGCATTGGTATTTATAGAGGGAGGAAAAAAATTAATTTGACCAAAAATCTCTTGAAATTTAGTTATTGGGAGGGGTAAAAATGAAAATTTGGGGGCTAAAATAAAGCAGAAAGCTGTTGGAGGGTCTGTTGTGTAATTAGCCCTTTTTTAAAAAAAAATTCTGCAGGTTGCCGTTGCTGCCAAAGAACCGTTGGGCACGAGGCAGGCCGATCTGGTCAGGTCCGGGGTGGGTCGGCGGGTCGGGGTGGTTTCACGGGTTTAGATTGGTTCGAGGCCGTTTTTTTTGCGTCTCCTCTTCCTATTGGGCCCACAATATAACGGGCTTTTACCGGGGCAGGTTTGACAGGGTTCGGACCGGGGTTGATTGGCGGTCCGGTCCCGGTTTGGGCAGGGTCAACCCGGCCCACATCCCACATCTACCCTTGAGGCCAGAAATTGATAAAAACCACGAGTTATAATAAAGTTATGTCACGTGATGACACGTGGCTAACTTTCGTTAACAGTGGGCTTCAATTGTCCCTTTTTCTATCAAGTTGGAGGTGACCTGGCCCACGTCCCACCTCTACCCCTGAGGCCAGAAATTGATAAAAACCACGAGTTATAATAAAGTTATGTCACGTGATGACACGTGGCTAACTTCCGTTAACAGTGGGCTTCAGTTGTCCCTTTTTCTATCAAGTTGGAGGGTCAACTATCACGATTTCAACTTCAAGGGGTTATATTTCTAAGCTGTTTGAGTTCATGGGCTATTTATGGATTTTGGCTAAAAGTTTTGTGGACAATTAAGCGCAAACAATATTAATATATATGTTCGCTCCTTTTGCCTACTTCATTTGATCAAACTGGGAAACTCGATTTATTGTTTATTAATTCACCAGTAGCCAATATTGACAATATGTGAGATAATTTCTTTAAGAAAGTAGAAACTAAGAAACCATTCGACCATACAGAAATTATTGGAAAGAATCGAACCAAACGGACAAAAAGTGTGTCGAAAGATACTCTAAAGTTTCATAAAGGAAAAAGGAAGGGAAATCACCTCACCTGTTCTAAAAAAGTAATGGGGAACAATAAATATTTTCTGAGAGAAGCTGAGCCGTTTGAAGCTGAAACTTGACGCCAACTGCTAGATGCCGCTCCTTGAGGAAGTTTGTGCCGCTTTTGGGTAGGACGGCAAAAAATTCAACTCACACCCTATTTGAAGTCCAGGCATCAAAATAAATTGATCTGTTGAGAGAATTCCTTATCCATGCAATAATCCCTGTCAATATTAATTCCATTGTACCAAACAACTAAGAGCTATGAACCTGTATTTATATGTATGCTAATGCAATAGCCACTAGGATACTCCTTTTCTTTTAGATGAATTCCTTTATTGGAAATGTTCATTATTTTGATTTCCTCTATAAGAAGTGAAGCATCTTCCCCCTCTCTTGACTTCCACTGACATTTTTGTTTATACTCAACTGTAACCTTTTTAATTATTGTCATGCCCTACTGATGATCAAGTAAATAGGTCGTCAACTTGAACTCTTTGACATCTGGGAGAAGTTTGTAGCCCATAGCCACACTACTCAGAATTTCGAGATAAAAGAAAATGAAATGAGAGGAATATAATTAATTTATGGAAAATTCTTATCAAGGAAGATACTTTAAATTACAAACTTGGAAACAGAGACACGGTTGGTACAGAAGACACGTATATATGCATGTCTACAAAACATCCGAACTTATCAGCACCAAGAGTCAAGACATGTCTGTTTTCTTTTCTCAGCAGCAGAGGCAGAGCAGACTTTCTCGCTCTCCGACATCCCCTGTTCCTTGAAACTTTTACATTATCAAAATGGCCATAAAGACCAACACAACAGCGTTGCTTTTAACTTCTCTTCTTATCCTCACCTCCTCGCTCCTTTCAAACTCGCAACTCCAGATCGGATTCTACTCAGAATCGTGTCCCCATGCAGAAAAAATCGTCCGCGATGTTGTCCGCAGAAATGTCACACCCAACCCAGGAGTCGCCGCCCAATTGCTCAGGCTCCATTTTCACGACTGCTTTGTGCAAGTAATCCCAAACTTCTCTCTCTTTTCCGCAGCACATTAAAAATTCATATTTGGTTCTTCGGATTGTTCAATTTGCAGGGCTGTGATGGGTCGATACTGATACGAGACGGTGCGGATGCTGAAAAAAATGCGGTGAATCATGCAGGCCTCAAAGGTTTCGAGGTCATAGAGGACGCCAAAACAGAGCTCGAAAGGGCTTGCCCTGAAACTGTTTCTTGTGCCGACATCGTGGCTCTAGCTGCACGAGACGCTGTGTCCTTAGCTCGGGGTCCTTTTTATGAAGTTCCAACTGGACGCCGAGACCGACGTGTCTCGAAGAAGTCCTTAGCTGCCAACATGCCTGAAGTCGACAATTCAATTGAACTTCTTAAGTCAAGATTCAGACAAAAGGGTCTTTCAGAAAGAGATCTTGTTCTTCTTACCGGCGGTAGAAAATCTTTTCTTTTTTTCTTTTTCCCGAGGTACATTTTTGCCGGATTTGGCACCCATGTGAACTAATGGAACTAGTTTTTTCTTCCCTTCAGGTGCTCATACGATTGGTTCAACTGCATGTTTCTTTATGAACACCAGACTCTATGAGTTCAGCAAGGAAGGTGGTTCTGATCCGGCAATTGATCCTCGCTTCCTCCGTGAGCTCCAAGCAAGGTGTCCTCACGGGGGAAACGTGGGTGTCCGAATTCCACTGGACTGGCGAACACCGAACCTGTTCGACGATCAACTCTTGCGCAGCATCAGAAACGGGTTCGCGGTTATATCATCCGATGCTAGGCTGTATGATGACAATGTCACTAGGCAGATACTTGACTCCTACGTCTCCAGAGGATTTGGAAGAAGGGCTTCTTTTATGAATGATTTCGCCGACTCAATGGTGAGGATGGGAAACATCGAAGTGAAAACCGGTTCGGAAGGAGAGGTCAGGAGAGTCTGCAGTGTTGTTAATTGAGTTTGAACTTTGAAGGTTCTAATGCCAGTAATGTTCGGTGACTTGTACATTGTCTTCTTTCATAAGGGTATAAAGCAAAATAATTAGAAGGTAGCCCTTATGTAAGGGATTTCTAAGTACATTTTGATCCAGATACTTGAAATTCTGTGTCATTTGATAAGGTTGTTAAGGGCACGTTTGGGTTGTAAGAAAACAATGCTTTTCCAGCTTTCTTCACCTAAACTCTTTGGAGTTTGGATCCCTCAGGTCATCGTAAGCGGGAAGCTGTATGTGACATAGAAACATGTAAAATTGTAAATAAACCGGGGAAATACAAGCTTTCTGAACTCTGATATGAAGCAATTTTGTCTAGCATTTATGTTGGAAAACAGGGGATAGAAGACAATCATGGCTTGAATTATTGCTTAAATTTAAAACTCGATTTTGGAGGTAAGGCCATTGCCTCAGTTTCATTCATCGGGCTCAATAGCTGACAAGCAAAAATTAGGTAACCACTTTATTGTTTTTTCTAACCTAATGTCCATTTTGTTCAGGTGTGTCCAAAATCTCAATAAAATATTTTATTTTGACTTTTTTTTTAATAAAAATTATTATCTTAAATGGAAAATGTTACACCAATATACAATTATAGTAATAAATGTTAGTTTTAACTCATGAATATTTTTTCCTTTACAAAAAAAACCTTGAAACTTTTCTATTGAATGATCCGACCACCATCTTCCCTCTCCAACTACATATATGTAATTCAAGCTGTAATTGCTTATCCATTCCATGGAATTTCAGCTGATCCAATTGAATGCAACTGGAATCGAACTGCTCTGGGTTCATTTTGGCAGCCAAATTATGTTGGTCTTGTGGCGAAAGAGAAACTAGCCAACAAGCTCCCAAATTTGAGCCTTTTCTTCAACCCAGCTCTCTCAATGGCTGCCAGCACCAACGCCGCCACTGTCAATGTTGATTAGCCCTCCGTTGCAAATCAGTGATGCATGGTATTTGGGCTCACCTCGAGCCCACGCTGGTCCACATGGAGATTAGTCTTCCCAAAGCCGTTGACAGCTCCGTTTCTAGCTCTGCATCGCTGTTTTGTTGTGAAAGGAATTATGTCATACAGTGTAGTTTAGGCAGAAGAAAAGAGCGATGGTAACCCTTTAGGATTTGGGGTTCCTGACGTCCGACGGCAAGTGGTGGTGGTATAACGGAAGTATAGATGGTGGTTTGATCGTTAAATTTCAATGTTTTAATGTTTTGGTCAAGGAAAAAAATTTCGGTAGTTAAAACTAGTATTCATCATTATAATTATATGCTAACGTGACATTTTTTATCCAATATAATGACTTCTGCACAAAAAAAAAAAAGTGCCAAAATAAAACATTTCATGAAAATTAGGGATACACTATGAACAAATTGAAAGTTAGTATTATAGTAGAAACAATAATTAAAGTTTAGGATTCACACATGCAATTAACCCCTGTAGGTATATTGGGTAGGCTTGATTTGGAATTTTCTAGTTTATATTCAAGATACACTTATATCTAAATACTCCATCAAGGATACTTTATCTATAGTTCAAATTGCTACTTGCAAATGTATCACAGTTGTCCATAGCCTTTCATGAGACCGAAAAAAAAAATCCACTCAATACCTAAAATCGGCTGCTTCCCCATTTTTTTTTTCTCAACTTGTAACTTATGGTTTATTCTGAGTGCTGAAAGAAATAATTATATATATTTACTACTTAAAAAGACGAAATCGGCAAGATCTCTGAAACTGAAGCCACAGGGCTTTGTTATTATTCAATTGTAACCATAAAGGTCATAAATGTCGGTAAATACATGTTGAAAAATGAAAACATATTGAAACTGGCTATTCACTTTCTCTGTTTTATTTGTCATCTCATCTTCTTACTCATTGCCATGGAAGAAACGAAAAATTACGAGCAGCGCAGGGCTGCTAGCTCTAATTTATTCGTGTTGGTGAGTGGTAGCATATTAACAATAAATGCTAAATATAAAAACTATATAATTTTGTTGTATTGAATGATATAATAGATACTGATTACGTACGAAATTTTGTGGGGAACCAATTATACATTGGCTTGGTCCAGAGCGCGAACCAACCTTCAATTTTGTTCCTGAATTTGGTGAGGCTGACGTTCGGCCGGAATTAACCTAACCATGTTAACATGTTTTTTTTGGCAAAGAGGAAATGACATTTTCAGTCCTAAAATTTTTCATATTTTATCAAGTTAGTTCTAAGCCTCCTCAATTTGTCAAAGAAGTCCTAAAATGCTTGAGCCGTCAACCCTGTTGGTCCTAAAATTATCAATTTTGCCATCTGGCAGATGCAATGCTCACGTGGTTGTAAACGACATTTTATCTCTAAATATGTTAGCAAAAAATAGGACTAATAGGGTTGGTGACTTAAAGGTTTTAAAGCTTCTTTGACAAAATGAGTGATTTTAGAATTTTTTTGGCAAATTGAGTCATTTTAGGACAAACTTGGTAAAACTTAAAAAAAAAAAAATTGAATCTCAGTAATGACAAAAAAAAAAAAAAAAATCATTAGTGATTTTTTTTTAAGGACAAGGAATAGGGATTGGAATCCAGTCATATGGAACGATCAAAACTATATGAAGAAAAAAAGAAACTTTGAAGATTGTTCTGATGTGAGTTTGGTTGAATTGCAGGATAAACTATCATCTTTTAGAAATTATGTGTCACACATAATCCAAGTGTTGGAATATTGTCTGGGAGGAAATACTACAAAACTTGGGCATAATTTCATATTAAATTCTTTTCTTAAAGTCAGTTAGTAACCGAAAATAGGATCATTTAAATTTTTCATAATGATGTAATTCTTAGGAAGAAATGTAGAAAATGTATCTTGATTTAGAACTCTTGAGAAATTTGATTCACTCATAATTGCCAAAATATGATGGTAAATCTTGCAATTCGATTAGATCAATTTTAGAACAACATTCAAAGTTTTTTTCTTCTTCACATTGTTCTAATCATCTCATATGATTGGATTCCTAATTCCTATTCCCTTTCCTTAAAAAACAACCACCAAGGATTGTTTTCTATTGTTATTAATGAGATTCAAATTTTTTGAGTTTTACCAAGTTAGTCTTAAAATTACTTGATTTACCAAAGAAGTTTTAAAATTACTCGATTTGTCAAAGAAGTCTTAAAACCTTAAAACCACCAACCCTATTAGTCTTCTTTTTTTTTTGCTGACATGTTAAGAGAGAAAACATCATTTACAGCCACGTGAGCATTTTATCTGCCATATGGAAAAATCAGGAGTTTTAAGACCAATTAGGTTAACTGCTTAAACGTTTTAGGACTTTTTTGGCAAATTGAAGAGTCTAAGGACTAACTTGGGAAAACACAAAAAATTTTAGAACTAAAAATACCTTTTGGTCCTTTGGCAAATGATGAATATAGGCTATAGGGTCTACAAATTTATTCCTTTTTTACACCAGTCATTTTACTCAAATTACTTGGTAGCCTGGCATCCAATCTGTTCATTTTTTGTCTTCATTTTTTTCACCCAAAATTTCCAAAACCTAATATTTCTTTTTCCTCATGTCATTGCAGCAAGACTCATCTCTGATTTCTAGCATCGTTAGAGCCTATTCAAATAAAAACCTTGTTGTTTTCCCTCAACCAAACACAATTAGAGAAGAAAAGTACAAAAAATGTGTCTTTAGTAAAAAGGATCTACTCTAATCTAAGTCTTTGCCAAATTTAGGTCCTTCATCAGTGGGATAGAACAACTAAAGGAATAGAATTCGAGGAAATTAAAGAAGAAAAGGAAGTCAACGAAACTTGCCCAGTTGACTGATAAATGTTAGTTTTGTGGTCAAACATGTTGACTTTTTGTCAACTTTGGCCACAATTTTCTACCTCATCACTCAATATTTTTGGCCAATTCTTGCTTTGATCCTTCATTTTGTAGATTGGAGAAGCGGACCATAGCATTGGAATGGCACCGGGACAAGCGGCACGAAAAATGGGAACGTAAAAGTCAATGAACATTATAACTGTGGCGCATAGGCGCCAGGAGCGAGGCCTAGGCGCCACAATATAAAGTCTTCTGCCAAGAAAAGGGCACCTTGGCGCCTAGGCGCCCATCAATCCATTCTGGCCTCAAGCTTTGGCGCCTAGGCGCCCAGACACTCCCATCTGGCGCCTAGGCGCTAGTCACCCGGGAAAGTAGTCCCCTCCTCAAATTTGAACTCAAGCTTGTCATTGGCCAAGGTTTTTTATCCAATGGAGTTGGTGAGTGAAAGGGACAGCCTCTAGAGGAGAAGAATCTGGAACATAGCAAAGGGGAAGAGGAGCTTCATCATCTTCTTCATCTTCATCTTGTTTTTCTTAGAACTAGTTTTGTTTTTTTTCCATCATAATTAGTTTTCCTAGCTTTTCTTAGTTTCTTCTTGGTGACCATTGGAGCTAACTTGGAGATTGCTTGGAGTGCTCAAGGAGACTAGCTTGGAGACTTTGGATTCAAGAGCTTCTAGCCACCTTGGGTTTATTCTTTCATCTACCTTGTAGTTCTTCATGGATGCTATTATGTTCACTTTTATGATTATGTTTTATTTAGTTATGGAGTAGTCTTCTTTTGCACTTTCTATGGATGTAACTACTTGAATAGATTATGTTGGATGAATTTATGGTTATGTGATGTTGATTTTCTACTAAATGTATGTTTATTCTTCTCTTGAGCTTAATGTTGTGTTAGCTAGTTGATGGCCACAATTAGTTGCACTATAAATTGCATCTAAACTCTTGGAAAAGATTAGAAGCTATTGGACCTAGGAGAAGAATTTAATGGCTATGGACTTGTTGGAAAATTAGTCTAAGTCATTAGGTAAAGGTAAATTGAGCTTTAATGTCTCTTTCTAAACTTGTAATCGGGTGGAAATCCTTATTAAGTTTAGATTAGAGAGATTAATTCTTTCACTTGGAAAAGTAAGAATTTAGTTGAATAACTTTATCAACATACATTGGAAATTAACCCACTCACCTAAGTTCACCAACAAATCAAGACAAGTAGTGAACCCATAGGAAGTGTTCTTTTATGATTTGATAAAAACTACAAATTTTACATTGCATACTTGCATTCTAGGTTAATAGTATTCCATTTAGCTAAGGTTAATTACTTGTTTAAGTTGCCTATATTGTCATCCAAGTTTGATTGTTTAGCTAAAGTTTAACTTGAGTAGTGGTACTTGGCATTCAATTTCATCAATCTTCGTGGGAACGATATCCACTCACCCATCTGCACAACTACCGTGCACTTGCGGAATAGTGGGTTTAAAATTTTACTACAAGTTTTTGGCGCCGTTGCCGGGGATTGATTGTATTGATTTGTTCAATATCATTGCTAGAAGATTGACTCTAGACTAAACATTTATTTCTTTACTTATTTGTTGCCTTTGTGCTTGGATATTTCTTTGATAGGTACCATTGGTGTATGACCCGTTCCCAACACTCTACTTTGTTGCCATTCATTCCGGAGATTGAAAAACATCTTAGAGAGCTTAGAGCAACATCACACTTGGGAGAATCAAGCTCCACTCCTACATCCATGGAAGGTGGAGGTGATAATCTTAATGATAATGGGTATAATGGTGGCAATGGAGAAAATGGAAGGATGGATCATCAAGATGGAGTCTATCCAAGAAATCCACAAAGGCCTATTAGGGAGTACATCCGACCCTTGGTGACGGAGAATTATTCGGGTATTGTGAGACCACCGGTTCAAGCCAACAACTTTGAGTTGAAGCCATCCTTGATTTCTCTCATCCAACAAAACCCATTTGGAGGCTTGGCTTCGGAGGATCCTAACACTCACATAGCGGATTTCTTGGAAGCTTGTGACACATTCAAGGCTAATGGAGTCTCCACCGATGCTATTAGACTCCGATTGTTTCCTTTCTCACTCCGGGACAAAGCTAAATGGTGGTATCAATCACTTCAACCGGGGAGCATTGCTACATGGAATGAGATGGTCGAAAAATTCTTGAGCAAGTTTTTTCCTCCATCCAAGGCCGCCCACTTGAGAGCTTCAATTGTGACATTCAAGCAACATGAGATGGAGTCCATTTCGGAGGCTTGGGAAAGATTCAAAGAGTTACTTAGGAAGTTCCCACAACATGGATTCTTGGATTGGCAACAAATCCAACTTTTCTATGAAGGCTTAGTACCCACCTCAAGATTTATGATTGATGCTTCGGCCGGAGGATCCTTGATGTCAAAGACGGCCGGTCATGCTTTCCAAATTCTAGAGCAATTGACACTAAATGGAGAGCAATGGCCGGGAGAAAGAGCTCACCCAAGAAGAGGGGTACTTGAGGTTGATCAATTGACCACCTTGTCGGCATAAATGGCTTCTCTCATGAATCAAGTGTCCAAGTTGACCAACAAAACAGAGCAAACTATTGAGCAAGCCGCCGCCTCTACCTCCAACACATATAATGGACATATGGATATGGAGCTTAAAGAAGCAAATTTTATGGGCAACCGGAATTTTGGATTTAGAAGCAACAACATGGGAAATCAATATAACCCAAGTTGGAGAAACCATGAAAATTTCTCCTATGGTAACACAAGGAATGTGCAACAACCACCACCACCTCCCGGTTTTAACCAAGTCTCAATGGAGAAGAAGCCTTCTATGGAAGAAATTATGTTGCAATTTATGAAGGAGACAAGAGAAAGAATGGAGAAGAATGAAGCCAAGACGGCTAGCTTGAGTGCTAACTTAGCTAGTATGGAGGCAAATGTGAGTGCAAGCATCAAGAACATGGAGAATCAAATTGGGCAATTGGCTTTGGCGGTGAAGACATCTCAAAAAGGGAAATTTCCTAGTGACATCGAGATAAATCCAAGAGAACATTGTCAAGCTATCAAACTTAGAGGAGGCAAGCAACTTGAAGATCCTTACAAGAATAGAACTTCTCAAGTCATTCCTATAGTTGAGAATGAAGAGCAATTGGAAAAGGAGCAAGTGGTGGAGTTGCCTCAAGAGCAACCATCTAAGGTTCAACAAGCCCCACCCAACCCACCTTTGCCTTTCCCACAAAGATTTCAAAAGAAGAAGCTTGAAGAGCAATATGGGAAATTCTTGGAGAATTTCAAGAAGCTTCACATAAACATTCCTCTCTTGGAAGCATTAACTCAAATGCCTAACTATGCCAAATTCTTGAAGGACATCATTGCACGAAAGAGAAAATTTGAAGATTATGAGACCGTCAAGCTTAGTGAAGAATGTAGTGCGGTGCTCCAAAGGAAACTTCCTCAAAAGCTCAAAGACCCGGGAAGTTTCATAGTACCTTGTTCTATTGGACCATCTTCTCATAATATGGCATTGTGTGATCTTGGTGCAAGCATTAATCTTATGCCATTATCATTTTTTAAGAAATTGAAGTTGGGTGAAGTTAAGCCATCCACCATATGTCTTCAACTTACCGATTGATCATTGACATATCCAAGAGGAGTGGTGGAGGATGTGCTTGTAAAGGTTGGAAAATTTGTATTTCCGGTGGATTTTGTGGTACTTGATATGGAGGAGGACCGGGACATTCCTTTAATCCTTGGAAGACCTTTCTTGGCTACCGGCAAGGCATTGATTGATGTTGAGCAAGGCAAGCTAACATTGAGGGTTAATGAAGAAAGCATAGACTTCAATATCTCTCAAGCTATTAAAGCTCCGGATGAGGTTAGTACTTGTTTCCTTCTTGATGTGGTGGATACTTGCATTGGTGAAGTGAAGAAAGAAATTCTATATGATGATTCACTCTTGATGACTTTGTTGAGTTATGATGATGCTATTGGGAACGATGTTGATGATATGTCTATTGCTTTGAATGCATTAGTGGATGATAGGACTTTGGTGAATACATGTGAGAATTTATGCATGCTTGATGTGAATAAGAAAGGTGCACCAAAGTTGGATTTGAAAGTGTTGCCTAGTGATTTGAAATATGTGTTCTTGGGTCCTAGTAATTCTTATTCGGTGATTATTTCTTCATGCTTAACCTTGTTGGAGGAAGAAAAGTTGTTAAGGGTACTAAGGGAGCACAAAGATGCACTTGCATGGTCTATAAGTGATATCAAGGGTATTAGCCCTTCCATTTGCATGCATAAGATTAGAATGGAGGACACATACACACCCTCGGTTGAACACCAAAGAAGGTTAAATCCCGCCATGAAATAAGTAGTGAGGGCGGAGATTTTAAAACTCTTGAATGCCGGTATAATTTATCCCATCTCCGATAGCCAATGGGTTAGCCCCGTTTAAGTAGTACCTAAGAAAGGAGGGATAACCATAGTGACCGACCAAAACTTGGATATCATTGCCACTAGAACCGTCACCGGTTGGAGAGTGTGTATGGATTACCGGAAGCTCAACAAAGACACAAGAAATGACCATTTCCCTTTACCTTTCATTGATCAAATGTTGGATAGGTTGGCCGGCCATGAATTCTATTGTTTTCTTGATGGATATTCCGGGTATAACCAAATACCCATTGCACCGGAAGACCAAGAAAAGACAACCTTCACTTGTCCTTATGGCACTTATGCATTTAGAAGGATGCCATTTGGGTTGTGCAATGCACCGGCCACATTTTAAAGGTGCATGATGGCCATCTTTGCCGATATGGTTGAGAAGATTATGGAGGTATTCATGGATGACTTTTCAGTTTTTGGCTCTTCCTTTGATGATTGTTTGGGAAATTTAGTGAAGGTATTGAAGAGATGTGAAAATTGAGTGACCAACCAAATATTGAGTGATGAGGTAGAAAATTGTGGCCAAAGTTGACAAAAAGTCAACATGTTTGACCACAAAACTAACATTTATCATTGACCTTCGAGCACATTAACCTGGTGATCATGAAATTTGAGCGACGACAATGGGAAGAGCTTCAAGTAGTGGAAGGTTTTTAGAACAGCGCCACAAAAGTGGCTGGAGTTAATGGGGGAAAGGGCAAGACTGGTGAAATGGTCGAGTTTGTTGGGGAGATCACAGGTTTGCCAAAAGACATCAACAGCTATGAAGGTGGTGGAGAAGGATATAGGAGGCCAAAGAGAAGGATGAGAGAGGTAAAGCGGTGGCCGTTCCAATTATAATTTTGTTTCAGTTCAGGAGCAAGCATATTTGAGTCTTACAGCTAAATCTACCTAATAAAAAAACACATTAGCTACACCCTATAAAATCAAAACGATTTGGGCCCAAAGCTAAAAAAGGTAATGTTAGGAAAACTAACACTTTTAGCCATTATGGGTGTTCGTCCAACTTGGCCAACCAGCAAATCCAGCTACTCTGAACAAAACCTAATTCATAACAATGCGGTTTTATGTGGGTAAGAATTAGGTTGGTAGTAAAAATGTGAACCTGTTTAGTAATGCGATACAAGTTGAGTTTTAACTGTAAAACCCATATGAACCTGCCCTGACCTGTTTATTTCCTTAAATTCCTAAATATCTAATTCGGCAATCCCTAACATTCTACTACCAGGACCAACGAACTCCTCACTCATCACTCCTATCAATCTCAATTCTCTTCAAACAAACTGCTATTGCTTCACATAGACCATCGATAGCTCTGCTCTTTTCCTTGTTTACAAGCCTTACATACTACTACTACTTCACTCTCTCAGCATTGTAGGGTTTCGGGAGCCAAACAAATACAGTAGAAACTAATCGAAACCTTTTAGGATTCAAGTGAAACGGAGCAAATCGGGTGTCCAAAATTGTATACCTAGTCGACTAAGATCTTTCACCCAACTGTTGAGTTGAATCACAAACTTGAACAATTGATGTGTTTGAGCTTTCTACGGTATGCACACGAACCACTTAGATCACCACCTCTCTACCACGTTCTGGTAGGTGTGTTCCTCTTGCACCCATAGCACTAGCTTGTGTCCTCCAAAGACAAGCAAGAGAAAAGTACTGCTAGAACTTTTCAAAACTCTTCTAATTTCATCTTTAGGGAGGCTAAGGCTCAAAATCCTTACTATATGATGTATATATAGTGAGGCTTAACACTCAAGCCTAATAAGTTTTAAAACCCTAATCCAATTAGGCTTAATTTCGGGCTTTATAATGAGTCAACCTTTGGGCCAATTATTAATCCAAAACTATCATAAAATCAAAACCAAACAATTTGGTCCATGCACTTAAATAATCAAATTGGCTCTTATTACATTGACAATGATGATAAATCACATTTATGATCATAAATAATGAGCGGTGTCTAGCAACACATCATTGCTACCCAAGTGACAAGATAGTGTCATTATCCCTTTGTCCAAGATATCAAGATCGAGTACGAGACATAGAATGTGTCACTCTCATATAGCCCAATCTAAGGTTTCTTTATTACTGAGTAAATTGACTAAAATAGATGACATTAATATTTTATATCAACTCATTTGAGTATAGTCATGCATTTTCTCAGTCCCACTCAATCAAGGGCCCCGAAGATATCACTCTCGTTACATAAAAGGAAAAAATCTCATGTTTATCATACAAAACCCTCTGCATGATCTATGACATACCCAATGACCACCTTCATGTTGACTCAATTACGAGCAACAAAGGAAAGTATCAAAGTATGTGACTCACATATGGGGAACCTTAATTACCTTAGGTCAAAAGGCTACATTTACCATGGTCACTACAATAATCATTTATGATATTCATATAATGATCTACGTAGCGTTCTCATGGTAGGTCAGTCTAGTATACAAGCTCTCTAACTTGTACATATATGTAGACTACATATCTTATATTAGTCTTCACACATGCTAATCTTTATGTATTATTGTAACTCACTAAACTATAATACTAAACTAGGGAAGTTTACGAATATATTATTCTAGGGTTATAATTATGTTTGATTATGTCACACAGAAATAAAAATAACAAACACAATTACTAGAATAATGCCTCAATAAAATATCATGACTCAATGTGTAAAATACAATCATCTCATGATTAGCTTTTGGGCACAACACTAACAAGTATGTCTTATTTGTTCTCGTCACTTCTCATTCTCTTGGCCTTCATCGACTCACCATGGCCATGTGATTGATCTTTCTTTATTTTCCTTGATTGTCAGATAGAAATCGATGCTCTTTTTGCTGGTTTGCATGATGCCTTACTTTTACAGTCTCTCTTGGCTCTATTAATTGAAAAGGGTAACATATTTTGCTCACTCTGTTAGTGGTTTTGGTTGAAGCTCTTCCACTCGAGATATAGTTCCTATGGTTGAAGCTCTTTAGCTTGTTGTATGAGAAAAATTTAGCTTGTTAAATAATATAGTGTAAGGCTATGATTGGACCAACAAATATTTTGTCTTCACTTTTAAACCTTTTGGTACAAATAGTGTGAGGTGTTCGATGCTTGTAGTAGCCATCCTTATTGTTGTTGTGGGAAACCGAGTAATTATTAATGGAACCTTTTTTTTTTATCAGCAACCAGAGCCAATCAGAAATAGAAACATTATGAGTAAAGGTAGCTTAAGTGACTAAACTTAACTTCAATAGTTTATTCAATGAAATTATTATATTAGTACATGTAATGATGGACTAACTTTGACTAACTTATCAAATGTTGCAGATGACTGATTCAAAAGAAGGATAGAACAATTCCACTTCGAAAGAATTAGGTGACAATCACAAAGGTCTATTACTAGAACAAGAGGCAAATGTTGCAACTAACTCTAACTCAAGGCTCCATCATTAATAGTAAGTGGAAAGGTAATAGACAGTCATCATTAGTTTTGGAATACTTTGAAAATTTGCCTTGTGACAAAAAAATGATCAAATGATTCGGTGCCTTAATTGTGGTAATGAGTTGAAAGGTCATCCTAGGAATGGTATAACCTCATTAAGAAACCATGCTGATAGGTGTTATAAAGATTGGTTTAATTCAACAAACGATAAAAAGCAACAATCTTTCTCTTTCAAAAAACAAATTTGTGGGGATAGTTCTAGTGGCATTATGAATTGCAAACTTGATCAAGAATCATGTAGGAAGGCTTTGATTTACATGATCATTGTTGATGAACTTTCATTCAAAATGGTTGAACGTGATGGTTTTCATTACTTCATGAATGTTATTCAACCCAAATTTCAAGTACCTTCTCATATTACTGCGGTTAGGGATTGCCTTAAACTATATTTGCAAAAAAAGACAAGTATGAGAAAATTCTTAAACAAGAAGGCTAATAGGGTTTGTCTTACCAGTGATACATGGACATTAATCCAAAACCTTAACAACATGTGTTTAACTGTCCACTTCATAGATGAGTAGTGGAATTTGTACAAAAAAATCTTAAACCTTCGTCCAATTCATAGTTATAAAGATGAAGAAGTTAGTAAGACAATTACAAAATGTCTACAAATTTAGGAGATTGACATGGTTTTTACCATAACTATTGATAATGCATTTTTTAATGATCTTAATCTTTCATACTTGAAAAGGAAAATGAAGGATGGAAGTGTCCTAAATAGATAATATCTTTATATGTGGTGTTGTGCACATATTATTAACTTTGTTATGGAAGATGGTTTAAAAAAGGCCAATGATTCGATTGTTCATATCCGAGGTGTTGTGAGATATATGAGGTCTTTTACTTATAGGTTAAGAAAATTCAAGGAGAGTGTAATTAGGGGTGAGCAAAATTTTGGTTATATCCAAAATAACAGAATAATAAAAAAAAATTTTGATTTTGGGTTATCGATTTTACAAATAATTTCGGTTTTCGGTTAGAACAAAAAACCGATATAGAAATTTGGTTTGGTTTTTGGTTTACCCCAACTAAAATTCAGTTAACCGAAATAACTGAATTTTTATTTTACTAGTATTTATGTTTGAGATTTTGAAATGATTATGTGTGTGATAGATGTTTGTTATGTGTATGTATGTAATGTTTGGATTTGAAATGAATTATAGATACTTGTTATGTGATTAAAATGTGTGTTTAGATTCAAATATGTGATGGATGTTTTAAGTTTAAAAAATGTATGCGTATAATTCGGTTATTTCGAATGAAAACCGAATAACCGAATTTTTTTTTTGTTTTTTCGATTTTCAATTTTTTCGGTTTTCACCTATAATTCGGTCTATTCGGTTATTAGTATATAAAACAAAAAACTGAATAAATTTGGTTATTCGGTTTCGGTTAAAACCAAAATAACCAAATAAGCACCCTTAAGTGTAGCTGCTATAAAAATTAATTGTAAAAGCTTCCTTTGCTTAGATGTAGAGACTATGTGAAAATCCACTTTTTTTATGCAAGATATAGCTTGTAAGGGCATTTGATAACTTACAAGATCATGATCTCCAATACAAATTTGATCTTATGGAGAAGGATGATGTTCTTATAGATGAGGATTGAGTACATGCTAGGATAATTGTGCAATTCTTGCAACATTTTTATGAAACAACAACTTGTGTCTCTGGTTTTTTGTATGTAACTGTAAATAATTTTTTCACGAATTTATGGGAATGGGGCAACATTGAATGAGATCAAGAACAGTAATGATGCTAACTTGAAATCTATGGCTAAGAAAATGAAAGACAAATATGAAAAATATTGGAAAAATGTTAAGAACGTGAACGTTATGCTCTTTATTGCTGTAATTCTTGATCCTCAATACAAGTTTGATTATGTGAAGTAGAATGTTAAAAATTCTTATAGAGTTGAAAAGGGTGCTAAAATGACTAAGTGGAAGTAAGTTTTATGCAATGTTTGAAGAATATAGTGTAGTTTCTACATCCTTTCCAGGGCAAATAAGCATGGTTGTTGAGCAAGGTGGGGAACAAAAGAAAAACATTACATTACTCCCTACCAATACTAATTTGTGTAACTTACATAAATTGTATAAGGAGCACAAAAATCAAAAAAAGGGTTTTAGTGTTAAATCTAAATTGGAGAGATATCTTGCTAAAAGCTTTGATGATGATGATGATGATGATAATGATGATGAGGATGTTTCATTTGACATATTGAACTGGTGGAGAGTCAATAGGAGCAAATATTGGGTTCTTTCAATGATGGCAAAAAATGTTTTAGTTATACCAATTTCTACTATTGCTTCTAAGTCAGTATTCGGTATTAGATGAAGAGTGCTTGATACTTTTCATAGCTCTTTGACCACTTTGACAGTAGAAGCTCTTATTTGTGCATAGGATTAGTTCAGAGCTGCACCATTTTTATCTGAGATTGAAAAAAAAATTGATGACCATGAACTAATTGAATAAGGTAAAACGGTTTCTTTTTTGTTTATGGTCAGTATATTATATTATAGACACATAACGTAATGATACATATAATTTATTTTACAAATTAAACTTACAGAATTTTCTGAGATAGCAAAACAAACATCAGTTAATATTGGTGGTGAAGCATGAGGAAGTTCCTCTTTTGTGTTGGTTATTTGAAACAATAAGTTCCTATTAACTTAAATATACAATTAAAACAAGAAGTTCCTGTTAACATCAGCAAATACGGAATGTATGGGTATTTATTGCAGTTATTTCCATTGTCAATATGAGTGTTTGGTGCACGAGTTTCAAATGTGGGATGAAAAATGGGATGTGTAAGATATGGAGGACAAGCTGGATGTTTCTTATCTAGCTTTTGGAACTATTTTTCTGATGTCTCTTTTCTTGGCAGTTATTGTCTCTTTCTCATTCTTTTGTTTTGTTGTTCCTAGGATTATTGCTTGTGATCAATGAAATAAATTTAATTTGGATCGTGACACTTTTTTTAGAAATTGCTTGTGTGTTTTTTACTTGTTTAAAATTGTTTTGGATAAAAATTGTTATCTTACAGGTGAATATGAAATTTCGATCATACCGAACTGACCTAAGTCAGTTTTTTATGCAGGTCGGTTTTCATTGAGTTTTGGGGTATGTGGGTATGGTTGAGTAGTGAATTGCAAAACCTAATCAATGATGCACGTATGATCGGGTTGAGCAGGAACCCGACCATACTGGTACCCGCAAACACCCCTATTAGGCATGACAATTGTCGTACTTTTATGTTTTAATGATATGATTTTTCATTTTTTAAAATTAGCACTTAAACTTTGCTAATGCATTGGCAATTATTTTTAATTTCAATGAAAAATAGTTATCAAATAGAAATACAATTTATAAAGAGAAAAAAATAATTTAGGCTACCTTTTTACACACAAGATTGATTCTAAAATGCATTTGTTTTAATTTTTTATTTGTCCTCATTTTTTTCGCATAAACAAGGCACTTGAAACTTTTTAAGAAAAATGCATTTTAAAATGCATATTTGGTTTTCCAAATACGTTTAAGGATCAGAATTATTGTGCAGTTTCAATTTAAAAAATAGTTACCGAAATGTTTAAATGAAAATAAAAAAAAACTCGGTATTCGACAGTTATTATATGATTTGTCTTTTTATTTCAGTTAATGATATGACAAAAAATTTTAGAACTAGTTGCAACGTTTAAGTATTTATTTAGAAATATAAAATATTTTAGGACTTCACTGAAAAAGTATATAAAGATTTAGGATTAAAAGTGTCATTTCCCGGTCATGTTAAAAGCAAACGAAAAACTGTTGCTGGTTAGGTGAGCGGACAGCAGATCAGTTGAACCCCCAGGCAACGCCAAAGGGCAACAGCTATAACTCCCCACCCTTTATATCTCCTCATCAATTGGGTCCTCTAGCCATCCTCCACCTGAAGTTAACCACCCAGATGGCGAGCAGCAGAAGCAGCAACCAGCAGCTAACCGCGGCGGAGGACGAGCGCAGGGCTGGGGCGGAGATCGTGCACGGTGCGGAAGAATGCCACCGGCACTCGGTGGATTTGCTGGAGGAGCTGGGGTTCCCCAAGGGGGTGCTCCCTCTGAAGGACCTGGTGGAGTGCGGGAGAGTGCGGGAGACGGGGTTCGTGTGGATGAAGTCGGCGCAGCCTTATGAGCACTTCTTCAAGGGGACGGGCACGCGGGTGAGCTACGCGACGGAGGTGACGGGGTACGTGGAACCGCGGCGGATGAAACGGATGACGGGGATCAAGAGCAAGCAGATGTTCATGTGGGTGCCCATCGTTGAGATGAGCCTGGAAGACCCGGCTGGTACCAAGATCCGCTTCAATACCCCCATGGGCATCGGCAAGTCCTTCCCTGCCTCCGCCTTCACCGAAGAAGACGAGGATGGCAGCGAGAACAAGGCTTTGGAGGAACCCCATGCCTAGCAAGATCCGTCCGCAGCTTCTCTTGCTATTCTTCGGCAGAGATCTCTGTTTACTATTTACTCAGTTAATTGTATTACTATTTGGGAGCGTCTCTTGCTTCTTTGCTTTGGGACCTCAGGTTTCTGCTAGTCAATTACTAAAATAAATTTGTTATATTAATTACTTTTATATAGTGGATAGATCATCCAAAAGAAAAATTATTAACAATTTAATCAAAATTAATAAATAATTAAATTAAAGTCAACAAAAATGGACTACGTGTAAGAATTTTACTGATAATCAATGGTAAAACGATGACACAAGACAAAAGTACTGTGATTGGGATTTCACTAAAAATTTGATGCTCATATGATTGCCAGGTTAAAAACACTGTTAGTCTAAAAAATTTAATTCTCACCACAAATCAGTTCTCAACTTTTATTTTATTGTAAATTGGTGTATGATCTTAATTCTTTACATATTGGTCACTAGCTTTATATAAGACTTAGTTTATAGAAAGAAAAAGTATAATTAATAATTTAAATGGTCTATTAAGTGCTAACAAAATATGAACAAAAATTTGAATTTATTACTCCATCCGTCCCAAACTTTTTATAATATTTCAGTTTTTTTAACTTAAGTTTAACTTGAATTTATTTATATTAATATTTATTAATTTTTTTAAAAAAATTAATTAAGAAACTGCAAGCCTTATAGTTTTTAAATATAAATTGTAATAAAAAAATTAGCAAATATTAATATAAATAAATTTAAGTCGAACATAAGTGTCAAAATTTGAAATTGTCCAAAAAACTTGGGACAAAAGTAGTAGATAACGGTTAACAAAGAGTTTAAATTCATTAAATTTTTTAATTTAACTTTCATATAACTATATGACCTTAACTCTTTAAGTTTTAACTTAAACTATTTAGTAACTATATTCTAAAAAATTAAATATATTTCATATTTTTTAATAGTTAATGGAAGTTTTAAGTTATCAACTTTTTCTCTTTGTAAATTAAATTTTTGCATAAACATTAATATGGAATGAATTATAAATGTGGGGACTAATACGCGAACTCGGTCTTACATAGGCATTGACTTGCAACTAAATGAAGGTTGAAGACCGTTTGCACTGAAAATTAAAGGTGTAGAACTAATGGTGCTTTTATCCTCGATTGTCATGTATTAAGTTTGGGACTAATAGGAAAAGGCCAATATTTTAGGGACTTAAAGCTGTATTTTGCGCCGAAAATGAAAGGGTATTGTTTCTCATGAAAAACGATCGCCAAGCATACATAAAGGGTGATGACACAGGATTATTTTTTTATTTGACGAGAGTTTGTAATATCTCCGGGATGTCTGAGAGGGAGTAATTAATGTGCAGATTATCTTGCCAATTTGAGTCATTCCTTTGAGCAACGCGTAACGTGTTTCTGCTCAGTTTCGTTGATAGTAGTTGTTGTTGTTTTTTTTTCCTATGCAATTTCTGTAGTTGTCTTTAAATTTCTCCCCTAACCCCAAAAAAAAAAAAAAAATTGAAAAGCGGTAACTTCAGACACTATAGCCAACATCAGAACAGCCACAACATCCTACAATATTGTGCTCTAGTAGTATTAAAATACTATTCTTAACAAATTAATTTTTATTGGAAATAAACCATGATATATACATATGAAGATCTAAAACAGTTTGTCTCACAAGCCAACGACATATTGATTGCATGCGAAAAATTTCAATTTCATATGGCGATTGGCAATAACATATTCCCCTATGCAATAACCCAAACACTACTATTACTTTTGGACCTTTTCCAACGGTTACGCTGTTGGTAGTTACCAACGTGTAAAACCGTTGGTAATTATTTCCAACGTGCACGTATTGGTAGAACAAGACCATTTTTTTTTCAGGTTTTTTTTAATTACCAACGGCCTAGCCGTTGGTAATTAGCAACGGTCACATCGTTGGAAAAATTCCAACTTCCCTGCGTTGGTAGGTTTTTTTCTTAAATTAATGCTAATTTACCAACGGCTAGCCGTTGGTAAAAGGTTTTTAAATTCATCTTCCTCATTCTCTAGGTTCATTCGCGTTTTTGCAGCCGGCATAGTGGAGAGAGAAGCTCCGCCTCGACTGTGACAGACGCCGTCGATTGCCGTCCAAAGTCCGGCCGTGACGGAGCAGAATCATTTTTCCGGGATGTCTTGTCCAGCATGGAAACTGTGTACTTGAATCGGAACCATACAGCAAAAGCAATCCTCGATTTGGTGCAATCTGTTGAGGGAGATGGAATTTGCTATGACCATTTTGCGTATAGGACATTCGGGGTAATGTTGTCTTTGATTCAGCATAATTAATTGAGTAAAGATACTACAGCTTTAAATAACGCTCTGTGTAGAAGCATGTTTTCTATGATCAATATTTGATTTCATAGATCAACTACGGTGAATTTATTATTATTATTATTATTATTATTAACAGAAAGTGTAGGGTGACAAAAGCAAAACAAATTTTCTTTTTTCTTTTATCTGATAGACAAAAGAAGTATAGATGTGCACCATTAACCTTGTTTTCCTTCTGATTTATAATGCCAGGTTAATGGGTATGGCATTGACTCCATGGCAAGGTTTTTCCTGGATCATGGATATACACCGCAGGACGAGCTAATGTTTCCTGCCAAAAAGTTGAAAGCCCTATGGTTCTCTCCTCCAAGTACTTCTCATCTTGATCATGGTAGTGGTGTTAATGGACCTTTGCCGCGAATCTTTATATCAGAACTTCTTGTTGATCAAATGAGTCCTAGAGCTCAGGTATGTTATTTCAATAACCTATTAACACATTCTATTTTGCATCTTAAATTGTTGTACTTCTTGTCTGAGGATTAGATGTTGCACTGACTTTGTAGTATTCTACTTTTTTCTAGCCCCAAAAGTGTGTAAGATCACAGAGGTAAAATTTCTGAAATCTGTTTGTAAAGTTGCTCGTAGAGTAATTGCTTAAGTTATAGCTCATGCTTTGTTTCCCTGATTTGCTTGCTCGCACTGCCAACTATGGACAATGGCTTAAATGTGCTTAGTTGGAAGTGAGTGAATGAAAAAGCGTGCATCAGCTGCATACAATAAAAGGAACAGGTTTCTGAACACAAATAATTTTTGGTTCTTGATCAAAATAATAATAATAAGACTAATAATGCTTGGTTATGTAATTCTTAGTGGTTGAAAGACTAGATCTGATATTAATGTCTAACTGTTGAATGAATGAAAGGGCTATATTGATCCCAAACAAGTTCCCCCCACACTAGACCGACCCATCTGCAAGAAAGAACATGTTTTCAGATATCTTTGAACAACAATTTATTGGCATCAGTTGCTCTAAAAAGTTCGTTGAGATATTTGTTTGCATCATTTGCAATTTCCATCTATATGCTTTTGTCATGTGCTAGGCCACTTTTATGCGGTTAAGCATCATTTACCTCTAATGACCATTTCTTCCTAGATGAGTTGATAAATGGAACTTTTGATTTATTTGATTAGTGAGTCCCGATGGTTTACATACTGCTTCAAAGTTCCACTCTAGCGGACACAATCCCATTTTCCTTTACGGATGGCATAACTAAGCCTGTCCCCTGCTCATACATCGAGTTCGCTGAACGCCTTGTGCTTCCCAAGTACTGAAGTCTACCCGACGATGAGGTACTATCAACATTTCTGTTCTCAAAGCTAAACTTAAAAGAGGCTTCCATGAATCGTGCCAGCATGTTGGTGTCACTTTAATTGTCCCATCTTGTGAACTTGGTCAGGTAAAAGAGTTTCACCGGCGGGATGGATTTAGGAGTTTATCTAATCTTGCTTTTTGTATAGACAATGCTTTAGGAGTGAAGAAAGCATACCAAATTGGGACTCCCTACTTTCTGGAGCCCTTTGTCCCTTTCACAGCGGACTAAATTTTCCTTTTTACATCTTTCGCATATACTTACTTAGTTGAATTTTTTTTTTTTAGGATAGAATCAATTGGAAAACGTAGTGGAACTCATGCCATCTAAATTCTTTGGCTGCTTGCAGGTGTGATGTGTACAGTTTTGGTGTGATATTGTGGGAGCTGGTTACTTCAAATGTCCCATGGAAAGGTTTGAACCCAATGTAAGTTGTTGGAGCTGTTGGGTTCCAAAATAGGCGACTTGAAATTCCTGACGATGTTGATCCAGCAGTTGCACAGATTATTCGTGAATGTTGGCAAACGTGAGTTTTCTAGTCTAAAAGCTTCTCTCATATGGAGGTCATGTGTTTGGGCACACATTTCTGAGTAATTTGCCTTTTTTCTTTTTTGTTGTTGACTGGCCATCTGATATCTATTGGCCTAAGACTTATAATATTTGGTTTGTCTTTTCTTTTCCTATGTAATTTAGTTCATCCTTGCAGCATTTGATCCGATCCTCCTTTCTGTAACTAATGCTTGTTTCTGGTCCAGGGAACCACATTTGCGGCCATCTTTTGTAAAGCTGATGTCCCGATTGCAGCGTATTCAAAGATTCTATGCCCAAAGATTGAACTCTGCAGAATTGATTACAGAGTGAACGATCTTTGGAAGTGTCGATTGTAATAATGCAATGTATTAGCTGCTGCCTGACTCGAAGAGCTGGCACAACCAAAATATTTGACATTGATGTGCAAAGAAATCTAGGATGTTGGACGAGGGTGAAATGTTGGCTCATTCGAAGTGGTAGACCAACGCAAACCCGAAATGGAAACAGAACCATATTTTATGAAAATTACGTTTGCAAAGCTGTGTAAATTTTATTGCTGAGTAAAGCTGGGGGAACTTTTGAATTGGTATATATGTTAATTTTGAACTTGTTTCAAACTGGGAAAAATACGAAACAACCGAAACCTGGAACGCTTAATGTACATTACCAATGTGCAACCGGGGTTTACCAACTCGCGCGCGTTGGTAATTATCTCCTACCAACTGCTGGACAGTTGATAACTACAACTACGCGATGGAAACCAAGCCCGGTTCCTGACCGTTGGTAATTACCAATGTGAATTTTACCAACGTGTACACGTTGGAATTTACCAACGTGTTATTACTTACGCGTTGGTAAAAAAATTTCCAACGAATCGAATACCAACTTACGTTTACCAACGGCTCCGCGTTGGAAAATTCAATTTACCAATTGCTGCGCGTTGGTAAATGACAGTTGGTAAACACCTGAATTTTAGTAGTGAAAGTATCTATCACTTAACACAACATTAAAATCAGTCAAATCATGATTATTACGGGTGATATATATCCCAACCAATTTATACGAGCATATATATATGGAGATTCAGAGATAAATAATCACACCAAATAAAACTACTAGTAATATTTTTTTCTGTATGGGAACCTTGGACGCCAACTTAAACAACATCAAAACAAGAACGTTGCTGAGCCACCGCGCCCCATGCTCGTGCGCGCACCGGCTCGGCGCCCTTCTGCTGGTGGCCGCCACCCACTTCATTACTAGGTTGTTTGATCAGTTTTCGGCCCCAGCCGATACATATTGCTCGTCCAATCAGGACCCTTCATCACAAAGCTTCCAGCAAATCAACGGCCTGTATCTCTCCTGGCCGGGGAGAGGCTATGGCTCCCACATCTCTCTGAAGATTTATGTTTATGATGAGGAGGAGGTTGAGGGGTTGAAGTTTTTGATGTATGGGAAAGAAGGAGACGTCAATGTACTCATTTGTTACAGAGGCCAATGGGGGACTCAGGTGATACATTAAAGATAAAATAAGGCCATGACATTGTGGATTTTTAATTTTTATTAATTCGTACTTAAGCTTCACAGATTCACTGGCACTAATCATATTTGGACAAGATTTGATTGAGCAACCACTGTTTTTGGAAACGTGCAGGTAAAGATACACCAGTTGCTTTTGAAATCAAGATTTCGGACGCAGATAAAAGAGGAAGCTGATTTCTTCTTTGTGCCGGCTTATGTCAAGTGTGTGCATATGCTTGAAGGGCTTACAGAAGAGGAGATTAATCAGACATATGTTGAGGTCTAATCAAATCTTTTCCAAAAACGTTGAAAATGTTCAGTTAATTAGTAAGCGAAACAAGTTGAGCCATCCTCTGCTTTAATATTATCATCTGCTTATATTCTTCAGGTGTTGAAGCAAATGCCATACTTCAGAAGGTCTGGAGGTCGTGACCACATATTTGTCTTCCCAAGGTAAACACATGACATAGACCGTATTTTTTATCTTCGATAGGAAAAGGGAAAAAATTTCAAGTATTGCAGATGTCGAAATGGTTACTTTTTCATCTGATGCAGTGGAAATGGGGCTCATTTTTTCACATCATGGCCAACATTCTTGAACCGTTCCATATTTCTCACCCCTGAGGTAAATAGTGATGCGTCTTTCCCATTAGGTTATGGTTACTCGTCTAACAAGAACAGTAACTTGCGTGTGCAGGGAGATCGAACAGACAACAAGAACACAACATCTTTCAATACCTGGAAGGACATAATTATTCCAGGCAATGTTGACGACGAGATGACCAGAGACGGAGCCCCACTTGTAGAGCCTCTACCTCTGTCCAAACGGAAATACTTGGCAAATTACTTGGGTCGTGCACAGGGACGGAAGGGTCGTCTTCAGTTGATCCAACTCGCCCAGCAATATCCGGACAAGGTGATCACATATATTGTGTATATATAGCTCATTTCAGTTCTACAAGAAGTTCCACTAAACACTGGTAATTGGTGGATGTTCTCCAGTTAGAGGCGCCAGATCTGAAACATGATCCTCCTGACAAGTTGGAAAAGGTGGACTATTTCCAACATTTGGGGAATGCCAAGTTCTGCCTTGTTCCTCGTGGCCTGTCATCATGGACGCTTCGCTTCTATGAATCTTTCTTTGTGGTCTTCCTCGCATCCCCTTCTAAATTGTTGTTTCTTAAATAAAAAAGAAGTTAATATTGAATGCGATACAATCAAGTAAACAAGTGACATTCTATAGCGAATGCACAGGAATGTGTTCCAGTCATAATATCAGACCAAATAGCGTTACCTTTCCAGAACGTGATTGATTACACCCAGTTCACGATAAAATGGCCTGCCACTCAGATCGGCCCCCAACTTTTGCAATATCTCGAGTCGATACCAGGTTCTTCCGAGCCCTTACGATTTTTCTGCCGGTGTCCTTCAGTTACGTTTCTCTCAGTTGATGGGAACTTTTGGTGTTGGTGATTCTCATTTGACAGATGAAACGATAGAAAGGATGATAGGTAAAGGCAGAGAAGTGAAGTGCTTGTGGGTTTACAAGGAAGAGGCAGAGGTATGTTCAGCTATGCAGGGCATCTTTTGGGAGCTCCAGCGGAAGGTTAGAGTGTTTCACCAATCGGCCGAGACCTTCTGGCTGCACAACGGAACCATCCTCAATAGAAATTTGGTGCCGTTTCATGACTGGATACCCCCCATGCCTTTGCCTTAATTTCCTCTACTAATCTTTGGCTCTAATCACTAACGTTGTTGTCAGATAGACTTTCGATCATCATGGATTGTGAAGGAAGTTCATAACTTCTTGCTGCCATTTCATACGAAAATTTTCGGGTATAAATTTGACCATGTATTCACTCCTGAAAGACTCTTGGAACATGCCAGAGCTATTGAAATATTTTACATTACTGAGTGTTATACGCAAGAAGTCAATAAAGATAAGGACTAACATGTAATAATGGCTCATGGTAATGGTCGGACACTTTTATAATTTGCTCATCTTCGGCTTATAATCATCACCAACTGCAATTTGGGGGACTAACTTCTTCAAACGCACGCACGGGTCATTCGGTTGGTCCGGAGGAAGAAAGAAAGAAGGTTCACAGTCGGCCTTCAGATCCAAGAAAATAAGCCGCTCAAACTCAGCAGCGTCATTCAGCCGTGTGAACCTCGAATGGAGTAGAAACCAGGAAGCGATGAACAAGGCCAGAATCATTCCGGCGTACCACCAAACAACTCACTGCACCCGCGCCCACCAGATCGGTGCTCTTCTCCTCGTCACCGTCACCTTCTTCTTTACCAGGCTCTTTGACCAGTCATTTTCTCCCTGCACCTTCAATCACGGAAGCGACCTCCGCCACCTCGCAGATGGAGGTGAATCTCCATCCTGGCCGGAGCGCGGCTACGGGTCGCGTCTCGACCTCAAGGTCTACGTCTACGAGGAGAAGGAGATAGACGGCCTGAAGGCCTTGATGTACGGCCGTGATGGGAGTGTTGCCACCGCCGCTTGCTTGAAAGGCCAGTGGGGGACCCAGGTACTCCATTCTTTCATTGTAACGCTGATGTAGCTGATTTTGATCTAACCTTACTTGGATCCTGTGATGTAGCTGATTTTGATCTAGTCTTAGTTTTGGATCCTGTTCAATCTCAGCATTCTGTACAGTTGGTAATGGTCAAATTTTGTTTATTGAACTTATTAAATATGTCTTTCGTTTCTATTTGGATGAATTAGACCGGGAATCACTTGTTAAGCTTCCTGTATTAGCTCAGATTTTGGAATTTTGGTTTCATTTTTTCTGCCTTGTTTGTTTTATCAGACCTTGAGGCTGGCTACTATGAGGCTGAAGATCTTTATGCATAGGCTTAAATTCATTTCTTGTTACTAAATTGTAGGTTAAAATACACAGGCTCCTTCTACAGTCTCAATTCCGTACAAAGGACAGGGACGAAGCTGATCTATTTTTTGTGCCAGCATATGTTAAATGTGTTCGGATGATGGGCGGTCTTAATGACAAAGAGATTAATCAGACATATGTGAAGGTGAAATACTCTTCTGGGGCTTGAATATAAGATCTTCATTTAGTTACACGCTTTTTATTCTTTTCTTGATTCTTTTTTCAGGTATTGAGCCAAATGCCATATTTTAGGCGCTCTGGGGGACAAGACCACATATTTGTCTTCCCAAGGTACTTCTTATCTTCAAGTTTTTATCTGTTATGTTCTATGTTTGCTTTGGTAGTTTGGTTTGAGCACATGCTGGTTCTGGCAGTTCTGGAATGATTGATCACACACACACACACACCAAATGTTGTTTTGTTGCTTGATTTTTGATGAAAATTCTGTCGTTATCATGCATCTGTAGTGGTGCTGGAGCTCACTTGTTCAGATCTTGGGCGACATACATTAACCGATCCATAATCCTTACTCCGGAGGTACTATCTACTTTTGTGATTATATGCTTCATTATGTATAGCCTGTACTGTCTGATGTGGATTTATTGGGCAGATCTTTTCCCTTTTTCACTGATGTGTAAAAATGGTGTCTTGTGCCAAGAATTTGGGCATCTGTCATAAGCTTCTCTGACACTTGAATTACCCCCAAGTAGCAGAACAGTTTCCAACTGTTAGAACTAGGTCTCAAAAGGCAGGTTTTGCTGTAGTCAGTTTTCAATTTTAAAATTATTGTTATATGAGGAATTCTCAGAAAGTGACAACTATCGAATTTTTGATTTTTTCATGCATGTATGTCATCTTGCAATTTTATCATCCTCTGATTGGTAAAAAGTTTTAGTTTGCATGACTGTAGGGAGATCGTACTGATAAGAAAGACACTAGCGCATTTAATTCATGGAAAGACATTATCATTCCTGGAAATGTAGACGATGGGATGACTAGAAATGGGGCTACCTTGACCGAGCCTTTGCCCTTATCTAAGCGGAAGTATTTAGCAAACTACTTAGGGCGGGCACAAGGAAAGACTGGTCGTCTCAAGTTAATCGAGCTTGCAAAGCAATATCCAGACAAGGTATGAGCTTCTCATTTTTTTTCAATGTCTTGAAATACAGTTTCCATTAGTAAGATCTCAGATGGCAATCAAACATTCTTGCTAAGTATGCACTTCACATCTGTGCATATTCAGACTTGCAATTGCTGTTAATTTTGATGGTGTCAATGTCCATATAGTTTGGAATTGGAGGGTAATGTTCTGCTTGTGGCAAGTGAATGATACATGGTAGCTGTCTGATGCCAATGAACTTGGACTACTGTAGCTTTCCTCTGAACTTAACTTACCATATGACTCGATTTTACCTGGTTCTTAACCAATTATGTGTCCAAATTTGCTATGGAATCTAACGAATTATGTCAAATCATGCTCTCATTGTTTTCTTTCTTTGTTTTTCTTTTTTTCCTCTTTTTACTTTCACCCTGGTTCCCTTGGTTAGGTTCTTGCCATCTTAATTGATTTCATATATGTTTTCCTCAAAGCTCCAGAAATTTTAATGCATATCGATCAATGCCAAACAGTTGGAATGTCCAGAGTTGAAGTTCAGTGGTACTGACAAGTTGGCTAGAGTTGAATATTTTGAACACCTGCGGAATGCAAAGTTTTGCCTTGCTCCCAGGGGGGAATCATCTTGGACTCTTCGCTTTTATGAATCATTTTTTGTGGTCTCTCTCTCTCTCTCTCTCTCTCTCTCTCTCACACACACACACACACACACACAACAAAGATGGAAAACAATTGAAACATTGCGTGTTGTTTCCCCTGACCAGGAATGTGTACCAGTGATCTTATCTGATCAAGTAGAGTTGCCATTTCAGAATGTTATTGACTACACACAGATCTCAATTAAGTGGCCATCCACTAAAATAGGACTTGAGCTATTGGATTACTTAGCTTCTATACCAGGCAAGCTTTTGTTCTCTTTTCCTTATTTGCAGCTTGTCATCTCCTTTATCGATCCCGTGACAGATTTTTGGATCTTATATTCAGATGAAAACATTGAGAAAATGATAGCTAATGGCAGACGAGTAAGGTGCCTCTATGTCTATGCTCCAGAATCAGATCCATGCTCTGCAATGCGAGGCATATTGTGGGAACTGCAAAGGAAAGTGAGAAGGTTTCACCAATCGACTGAGACATTCTGGCTGCACAATGGGACTGTTGTGAACAGAAACCTTGTTGAATTCACATACTGGAGACCGCCCATGCCTCTACCTTGATCCTCAAGTGTCTACTTAACTGCCGGGTTCAAATTTTCGTGAAGTCTGAGTTGTTACAATTCTTTAGGGCAATCTTTCCTTTTGCAGAAGGTCTCTTTTATTGTACCTTTGTAATCTGAGTGTTGTAAATGCAGCTTAAATGATGGGCAATCGCCCTTCTTTTGGTACATGGGAGGGAAATCGAGGAGGCTGTGGAGAATTGAACATTGAGCCTCCCGATAAAGATCTCAAAATTTAACCATGCGGGCAAGGTTTTTAACCTTTATTTATACAGGAAATAGGGGGAAATAGGAGGGTGGCAATCATTTTTTTATTCTTCTGCCTTCGAGTCATAATAACAAAACCGTATGTAATCTTAAATCTGTTATTTGCAAATGCAAGAATCTCTGGATGAAATTGCAAAGCTATTATAACTGAAGCAAGTGTATTTCCCTTATTTTAAGCTTTCGGTGGTCTAGATGTTCAAGCCTAGGGATTTCTTTTTAATGTACTAAATTTGTTCTTCGTTTCTGTAGATTGAACATGGCCAAGAGAACCTTGCTGCCCTCAGTTTAACTAAAACTCCAAGCATACAGGCAAATCATAGTTCCCTGTAAAACTAGTTTGATTAATTTAATAATACTAGTTTGAAATGCACTTACTCTATACGTACTTGTTGCTATTAAATATAGTAGTTAAAGTTTAAGACAAGTTTTTGTTTTTGTTTTTGTTTTTTGTTTTTAGTTTTTTGTCAGTTATCTTTCCAGCGATTAAGGATTGAGTAGTGGTTTATAGTTTGAAAACAATCGAACTTAAAAAAAATAAAAGGGTACAATACAAACTTGGACCGTGGTGTTTATGAATTTTTTTTCATTTTCTTTTCCAATTCTTTTTTGATAAAAATTTGAATGTATAGCTTAGTTTAAGGATAGTTTGACTGCATGTATAGCTTGATTTAAGGATGTGAAAGACTTTATTTTCTATACTTTGGAAAAATTATATTATAAAATAAAAAAAACTTGTTTTAAATATTTTTCATTTTAACACATGAGTTTTTCAAAGTTTAGCAAACAAGATTTTCTACATTCTTAAAATATGTTATAGACTTAAAATTTTATTAAAGGAAATTTTAAAAAAAAATAGAAAAATTTTCGACAACTAAACACCACCTAAAAATTTTAATATTTTTAGCACCTGCCATAAGATAAAAACTGAAAAATCATACATGATTTTGTCGTTTTAGGATCTTTGTCGAGAAAAAAAAGCTATTGCACTATGTTAACTCTGAATATCTTTGTATCCATTTTAGGTATGATTAATGCAATCATATTGTTTTTTTTTTAGAAAAAAAAATATTTTTTAAAAATATTTTTAGACCGGATAAGTTTAAAATGAATAAAAATTTAATTGATTGCTTGAAAAGATTATTTAAATGAAAAAAGAACACTCTTAAAACTTTTGGCACTTGCAATAAAATATAACTAAAACATTATATCATTTTGTGGTTTTGGGAACTTTGTGAAAAAATTAAAAGAAAAGAAAAAAGCTACTCTCTAGTCTCAAATTATTTGTTCAGTAGAGAAAACGATAAGATTTGAAAACGTTACAATAAATGCATTCTTATTGATCAAAATGAGCATTGTACCAATCTTACCCCAATTTAATCGTATCTCTGTGTTTTTGTTATTCAACTTTTTCAATACATTAAATTGAGCATAAAAAAATTAAAATACTAAATTGAATTTTTTAATAAAGGAAGCAGATAACAAAATGGGACATCACAAAATCTATATATATCTATATAAAGGAGAAACTTACACAATAGGTTTGAGTCATTAATTATGGATCTTATTTAATCATTTTAAACTTTGTTGACTCACTCTTGAATGCCAAAATACTTTAGGGACTTTTTAATTACACTCTATTATTTGAAAAATTGTTGTATTAATATCCTTATAAATCTTTGTTGAGTTGTAATTGGTCCTTATCTTTTATTTCTACCCATTCTAAACATAATTATATCTATTAAACTGCACAAATGGGTTTATAAGTAATCATTTACTTACATGGCCTATCAATTTGATGATTGATATAATTAGGCTCTTTATGGGGGGTTTTAGAGCTTCTTTACCATTTCTAATTATAATGGTATGTTATAAATACTATTACAATTAGTTATTATTTTATTTAATATTTTGGTTACTAATACTTATTAGGAGAATAAATTTGTTGCATTTATTATGCCAAATTTACACATTGATTATGCAATTCACTTTTTTAACCACAATTAATTAACATTGTAATTACTAAACAAATGAGTATAAGTTACCTTATGAAGAACTTGTTAGTTAGAGGAAGAAACAAGAAAGAGACTTTTAGGCCTATGTGATGTAAAAAATCACTAGGTTGTGGACACACAATATCAGGTAATTCTAATTGTATATATAATAATTTTATTCCTTTTTTTATATCCCTTTATTTTTTTGTAACAAAAAGATACTCATATTATCTTGTATTTATATCTCATTTACATTATTGGTTATGAATTTGTGCTTTTTATGTATAATCATTTCAGTTAATTTTTCAAATTATTTTACATATGGTTAAGTGGCGTTTATTATATTATTCTTAATTTTAATGCACTAATTTTTTTGTTCTTTGTTTAGTAAAAAAAATAAAATTGAATCTATTTTTACAATTTCCATTTCTCTTTTCATTCTTTTTTCTATTAATAATTAACCCAATTAACCTTTTAATAACCAAATATTTATTTTTTTTAAGAAAAAAAACTATAAAATATTTTTTAAAATCTTATTCAAACAAACTCATTCCCTAAGACTATTTCCTTTAGCATTAATTTCATATTACATTTATAGCATTAATTTTAAATTTTATTTGTAATAATTAATACTTATATCCTTATATAACTCTTACTCCAAAATTCACTCGTTCCCAAAGACTACTTCTTTTACCATTAATTGCATAGTGTGTCTGTAAGGTTTAATAACTTAGGCCCTCATAGATTGATGACTCCAAAATTTAGATTTTGAATTGTAATTGTTGGTGAACACTTTCTATCATAGTAGAGAGTTATTGAAATTCTATTTTTTTATATATTTTAGTAATTTAATTCATATATATATATAAAGAAGAAACCCACCCACCTTCCAATACTACTTTCTTTAGCATTAACTTCATAGTACGTTTGTAGTATTAATTTCAGAATTCATTTACAATAATTAATACTTAAGTACTTATATAGCCATCATTCTAAAATTTACCAATTTCCCCAAGAGTATTTTTTTATCATTAATTGTATAGTGCATTTGTATTATTTAATAACTTAGGTCTTCACATAATCATGACTCTAAAATTTAGATTTTGAAATCTAATTTTTAATGAGCTTTTTGTATCATAGTAAAGAGCCCTTAAAATTTTAATTTTTATACATTTTAGTAATTGAATTTGAATTTCTATCCTCTTAGTATAATAAAACACCATTAGGTTTTTTTTCCCTTCTTAATGGCTCATTAATAATATTGTCTCTTAATCAATTGTTTTAAACAAATTTCATCTCTTTGTTGCCATTTAGTACTTTTAATTTCCATTAAAATGCTTTGATTAAAATTTTATTTTGTTTTAATGGTATTAATATTGTCTATCCAACTTTTCCAAGACTACTTCTTTTAGCATAAACTTTATAGTACATTTATAGCATTAATTTTAGAATTCATTTGTAATAATTAATACTTAAGTCCATGAGAATGCTTTCTTTGAAAATTTATTTGGTTTTAATGGTATTGTCCAACAAACTCCTATATATATATATATTCTCATACTTGCTTTTAGCACACACTCAATATTATCATTCATTGTCATATTTTGCTACATTTCTTCATTTCTTCACTAATTTATTTTTTTAGATCATCTTCAATGTCAAAGATGAGATAGTTATTTAAAACGACTGGTAGATTTTTTTATTTCATAGTATTCGGATTCATATAATTGACAAATATGTTCTTTTATGAATCTTTTCTTATTTTTATAGTCTCTCAATAGAACATATTGTACTGAAGGAATTGACTCTTGAGATGAATGACTGGGTTATTCAAGTAAGGTTATGTTGTATATTAGATATTTTAAATTTTTGAAAAGATGACTAATTTATCAGTACCGATTTGTTCTTGCAAATGAGAAGATATTTTTTTTTCCTCCATTCTACTAAATTTTACAATTTATTTTTTTCTCCCTACTATAAATATAGGTTCATGATCTATTATTAGCTACTATGTCTTTCATTTACATATGTAGGGTGTGGCAATTTATGGGTCTATAAAAAATTCTTGCCATACAAGTTTAAAGCAGAGCTTCATGAAGGAAGCATAGATATTTTCAAGAATTTCATAGTTTTTTCAAAGAAGAAGACTTACTAAATTGTAGATACATACTCATTTATGATCCATCTTACTCATAATACACAAATCTATAATGTGAACCTTGAACCTTATGATTTTCCTGTAATGCCCGGACAATCCAAAGTGATTAGGTCCCGGGTTAAATGGATTTGGAGCATAAGAATTTTTCCTTAATCGGAAATTTAGCTCAATTAAATTAAGAAGACAATATGGCATGTGCATAATTGAGTGTTGAACATCTTAAAAATAAGCTTGGCTTAGGCCAAGAGAAATAGTAATGAAAATTGTGGTTTTTAAAAATGAGGGACTAAATTGAACAAAGGGATTTTTAGTGGTTGGGCTCAATTGCCCAAAATTAGAAAGTTGGAGGACTAAAGGGGGAATTATGCCATTTTAATGGCCTTGGATGCCTTAGCCAGCCATGCCCCTCCAATTCCCAATATTTTATGTCACCTTCCTCCAAATCCTATTATTTTAATTCACCTCCCACCTTAGTCATCACCTTGGATTCTTTCTTCACCTACTTTTGACTTTTTCTACCAAACTTACCCAAAAGTCTTCCAATTAGTCTTCATTTCTTTTAATCTTGTCTCCCACTCATTTCAAACACATTATTAATTTCCTACTATTTTAATCCACCTCCCATCCTTAGTCAAGACTTTGGATTCTTTCTTCACCTACATGTCTCCTACTTTTGACTTTTTCTACCAATTTACACAAAAGTCTTCCAATTAGTCTTCCATCCATTAAATCTTGTCTCCCACTCTCCCAAGCACATTATACACTCATTTTCCTTCCCATATGGCTGGCCATCACCTTCCCACACATTAAAACATAATCAACTCACTCATTCAAAGCCATTTGCTCTCAAACTCTCTCCTTCTCTCTCCATTTTCTTCCATACCAAGTCTCACCATTCCAAACACATTTCCAACTCTTTTCCTCATCTAAATATTCATCCATAGCTAGAAATAATCATTTCTCAAATTTAAACCAAGTATTCTTGGTTGAATTCAAGCTCTAAGACCATAAAGAGCAAGAATCAGGTGAAGAATTCAAAGAAAACCAAGGAGGAAAATTCGGCCATTTCCATTTCTTGGAGGTTTTAAACTCCACTCAAGGAGCTCTTTGTGTGATTGAGTTCCTAAGTTCATTAGAAGCAAGAAATCAAGAAGAAGCTTTAAGAACATCAAGCACAAGAAATTGGCCTTACCTCTTCTGTGAGGTTCTGTAAGTGTACACCAAGTGTTCTTGGTATTTTGTGTTATTTGAGTTAATCACCAAGTGTTCTTGGTATCTTATGGTTACTAATAAAATTCAGCCCATCTTGGTTCTTATGCTAGAAAACAATTTCTAGAGTCAACAAGTAAAAAAACGAAGGAAAATAAGCTTCTAAAGCTTTCGGTGTTGTGGGTAAGGATTCCTATACTCACTTTATTGCATGGTATAATTCCATGGCCTTTTTATGTGAGTATTCGGGCCCCTAGGTGATGGTCAAAGAACCATGTGATCCTAGGAGTGCTAAGAGGGCTTAAGTTATGTTATTGTTTCGGCAATTCTGTTTTGCTCATGAGCTAAGTTAAGTAAGCAAGCATTATGGGCTAGGAGTTAAGGCGGCCACCTTAATTCCTATGCTAAGTGAGCTCTCCGAAAACATTAAGTATATGAAATTAATGAATTAAAACTTGAGGGATGCTTGCTGCCCTTCTGTGAACAAAGTGTTAAGTGGCGTGTGTTTGTGTGCTTCTTTGATTTGTTGTGCATGCTAACCCCCGATTATGATATTATTGTTATACGCATGTATCTTTTTGTTTTCTTTGTCTTTATGTTTTCTTTGCAGGAATAAGGATTATTTTGCCATTACATTCTTGGCATATGTTAGGCCTTGGAGGCCATAAGTTAGGCCTTGGAGGCCATAAGTTAGGCATTGGATGCCACAGAATCCTTATTGAGTTTTATAACTCACCCGCCCTACTCTACTTTTGTAGGTAAAGGTTTGCTTGAAAGATCAAGCAAAGAGTCTTGAGTACTCTTTCTGTATTCTAAGGTTGGATTTTTGTATGGTATTGCTCAAAATATTCTAAGTATTCTAAGTATATAAGTTGCTTGTAAACAAGCTAAAAAAAAAATATGGACTTTCTGTGCAGGACTTGAAGTCTTAGAATTGTGGGAACAAGGTCTATTAAGGTGGAAATTTGTGTTCCATGGCTTTGTGGATTTATGGCTTGCTTGTAAGCATGTTTTTGTTGGTCTAACATTAGTGACCAAATTATGGACTTAGCTAAAATTTGGCCAAACTTGGCTTTGGGCTTGTATTATGGACTTGGACATTTTTGGGTATTTTTATTGCTTGGTGGACTTACCAAGGCCCATGCATGAATTTATGGGTTATGTTTTCATGAAACTTGAAGCATGTTGAAATTGGGCTTAAATGTACATTTTGGGCTTAAATAAGAACTTGAAAATTTTGATTTTATTCTTGGTTAATTTTAGGCCATATGCATGTTAAGTACTAAAAGGCCCATAAGCCCATGTCTATGTTAAAAGCATGCAATGTTTGGCTATGTATGCTCACTTAGTAAAGAACATGCAAGTAAACTTAGAAAAAACATGAAATTGGATGCTTGTGTAAAGTTTGGCTAACAAGAAATTTAAGTGCACGTATGTGAATTAATACATTCCTAAGCATTAGTTGCATTTAAAGGTATTAAGTGATTATGTGCACTAGTGAACACCAAAACACATAAGCATGCAAAGCATATGCATGAAAATAAGTTTTTAAACTTAAGTTGGTGTTTTGGTTGCCATGCATATTCTTGGCTAAGCTTGGTAAAGACCATGAAAATGAACACATGAAATCCACATAGGTGCTAGCTTGTTTCTGAGAGCACTTCAACTTAACCTTAATTAAAGAACTTAACGAGCTAGTACCGATAAGTATCCTGGGGTTCGTGCCCATAAGTCTTAGTGAGTTTTAAAAGCCCCTTCTGTGTAATGAAAACTTCCGCTGCATGTTTTAAGAAATCAGGCCCAAATGGGCCAGGGGCAGTTTAGGGCACGACATTTCCCATGCATAAATTTGAGTTTGTTGTTTTTGACCAACTTAGCACATGCGTGGACCAAAAAGAATTCTTTACAGGTTTTCTTAAAATTTTTTCAAAATACAATCGGATGCTGCATGTACTATCTATATATTATTATTTCAATTCCTTTTTGCATGAAAAATGTTGTAGGAGTTGTTGTAGAGGTTGGTACAATAGAGCAACAGATTGTTAAAGGTGATTCAGTTAACACAACCATAAAATTACAGGATTTAAGGTTTTTTTTACACCATGATATTCAATGTTTTGCCTTGGACCATTTGTGTACATTTTTTTGCTAATTACCATCTTTTTCTTTTTTACAGCGAGAATAAAATTCTACTTACATTATGGTCAGAATTCTTCAAAAAATTTTTGGCGAAAAAGGGAGAAAATGAATCATCTTGAGTTATAGGAGTTTTTACTTCTTTGGTCATATAAAATGTTTAAGGTTTCTAATATATTGTACGTTCTCTCATCCATATTTAGCTTTACTTCTCATTCTTCTATGATGTAAACTTTTCAACTAACTTATTTTTATATATAGGTCGACCAAGCTTAGGAACTTTAAAATCGAGTAAGATTTATTTAAATCTTCAAATTCCCAAGGTTGACACTATAAGGGATAATTTTATGTAGGTTTCTAAAACCAATTTGTGGTTTACAGTATATGTCTTATTTGATTAATAACTTACTAGCCATGATTTTATATTATATATTTAAATATATATAATGCTTAAAGCACTACAAGAAAACCAAAGCAGCAGTTAAAGCACTACAAGATTATGTAAATAAAATTATGGAATATTTATAATCTTAACAGCTAAGATATATTTTATTACAATTACAGGTTCTACAAGGAGTAATGTCTCGCATCAAATAATATTATTAATAGAAAGTAAGAGTTTGGATAAATTTTGTATTATACAGCTAGACTATATATATAAACAATGAAAACATAACTTACATTTTAAAATATAAATGCAATTTCAATTCAAGGAATAATTCTCGTGCATTACACAAGTTGCTCAACTAGTAGAAACATAAACAAACAATTTGGAAGATAGGAAGTATTCCTTTTTGAGTAGTTAAAGGCGCTTACAACTCTACTATTGATATTAATAATAAAACGCAAATCTTTGGATGTAACTAAATATCAAAATATAAAGTTATGTGTAAAAAAGTGAATGATCTAAATGACCCTATATAAAAGTAAATAATAAGGATACCTTAGTAAATCAATATGCTATTCACAAACTCATGGGTAAATGACATTGATTGTACCTAAACTATCCCCCAATGTTGTTTAATCGTCTTGAAACTATGAATTATTGCATCATTATCCTCAAACTATCCAATTATTACACCATCGTCCTCAAACTATCCAATTGTTGTACCTGTTGTTCTATCGTATGCCGGCCGTTAAAAAATGATGGAAGTTTGGATAAAATTGCGCAAGTTTAAGATGATTAAGCAATATTTTATAGTTTCGGGATGATTAAACAATATTGGGATAGTTTAGTGACAATGATTTTCATTACCCCAAACTCACATTCATACTTCTACATATATTATAGACTTAGAATAAGGTTGCTCGAAAATAACTAGCAACAAACAAATGACCAAAGTTAGAAATTTCCACTTATCTCAAAGATGCATCTGATAAATTGTTCTAAGTTTCCATGTCTTACTTCAAGTGTAAACAACAACATCAAAAATCTCCCAATCTTTCAGCAGTCGAACTTGAAAATTTTCGTTCATAAAAGCGAATTTCTTGGTAGCAAGATAGTAGAGCATAGGGTCACATCTGTGTTATGTATGAATTTGGGATTAAAAAAAACTTTGTTCTAAACACTTTAGAGAAACAACCGCCACTAATTAGAAGAAATAATGTCCGATTGCCTAGATTATTTACTTGTTCCCAAAGTTGTTCCTTTTGATTGAACATAAAAATTTTGATTGTACTACATTTGAATTTCAGCATCAAGTTAATAACTAGCAAGTAGCAACCACAAGCTTTCAACTTTTATAAGGAAAACTTACAAACATAAGTCAATTCAAAAAGAAATCATGCAAGCATATATCTTTACTAAGTACTCTTATACACACACACGCACACACATATAGAGTTGTTGTATTTTGATAGCTTGTTTGGCTTTTAATTGTTGCTATCTTGCTTATAAACTAGTAATTGAAGCCCAGGAAGCAAGAAAACAAGGTCTAGGCAGTGGTTGCTCCATTAAAACCAAGAAGAACTCTAAGGTAGGCAAAATTCTGGACAGAAAAAACTTGGCTGAACAGAAAAAAAAACTAGGCTATTTAAGCATAAATTTGGGGGCTTTTTCATGGGTTTAAATGGCTAAATTGTGTTTTAAATGATCAATATAAGTTATGGTTATAAACTACTAAGAATGATCCTAAGATTGGCTTAAAATCGAGACTAAAGACAAGATTGTGCTTGTAAATTAAATTATCTAAGGTAAGGGTTAATGATTTTGTATGCTTAGGTATCAAATTAAGTTTAGCTAAGATGTTTTTGTATATCAAGTAGCTAAATTATTGATGAATTTAACCAGTACATATGATGAGTATTTATGATGCTTATGTGGTTGAATTTGGTTGAGAACCAAATTATGTGATGTATATAAAGTGTATGTGTACATGTGTAAGCTTGTGTGTATGTGTGCATGTGTGCGCACGCAAGCAAGAAGGAGGCTTACTACTCATGTGTGTTGGAGCCAGGGGAGGTTGCTATGGTAGTGTGCATTCCAGGGCACATTGTATGGCTTGGGAACACACCCTTGGTGCTACAGTGCACCATAAGCCCTAGAGGGGCAGTACTTAGTGGGCAAGCTAGGGAGCCAAGAAAGGACCCTTAAAGAGTATGATACATGATGAGTAATGATGTTTAGGAGCCTAAGACACCATGGTAGGCTAAAGATCAGGTCAACCAAAGAGGGGGTGGCATCTTTAACCATTCACCAAAACCATGCAACATATAACATTAACACATACAATGAATAAGCAAATAACTCACTCTTGTGCAAAAAAATAAAGGATATTAGCAATACTAAGATCTTTAAAACTAATATTACATGGACAAGTTAGACTTCTTAAGTGTAAGACACAGACATGCAAAGGCTGTTAAGTGTATAGGACAAAGGGGTAAAAGAATGGTGGAAATTAACTACTCCCATAATTATTGGTCAATAATATAACTCCTAGAACTATGTTTTTGTTATGATATCAAGTGCATAAGGCATATATTAGTATCCTTGTGCATTATATGCATAGTCCTATATGTCTTTTTGTTTAAGAGTGTTACAACCCTAGCCACCATATTCTCTTTTCTTCACTTGTTTTCTTTTCATTATCTTATTTCTATTTTCCCTGAGCCTCTGGATGGGTTTAAATTCTAATCCAAGCTAGTTAATCTACAATTTTTGTCCATCAGATTAACAACCCCTCATTTTTTTTTCACCATTTCTTCTTCTTCATTCTTTTTCATAAAATTTGTTTATCATCATTAGAAAGAACATTGTCTAGTTCTTCCAATGCTTTGTGGTGGATAGATTTAGATCATCCATTTTGGGTGTTAAGGGATCGTGTAAAAGTGTTGGTTGATCTACAATTAGGGGGTCACCTTTCATTTGGTCAAATCACTTATTGTTCATTTTGACTATTTGGTTATTTTGTATCTGGGTTTTATTCCAGTTATTTGTTAGTTATCTATTCTATATTTATTTTAGTTTACATGGAAGGTTCGGCTCAATCTGTTTCTCTTTCTTTCATTTGATGTTGTAGGAACGGGTAGTTTTTTAGTAGCTACTTATATGTTCCTATTTTTTGTTAGAGTCTTATGTCATTGTTGGTTTATAAGATGTTGTTTGGCTTCCTTTTGATTAGAATGAAGCATCTTGGTGTACGTGTATGTGTGTGTGCGTGCAGGAAAAAACCTTTACTGGGACTTTTTTGATTGTCACATCTCTGATATATTTTATGTGTACATAGTGGAGCATTCGGGACTAACAACTAATAAGGGTCTGGGTTATTAGTATTTTGATACTAGGTGTTCAGAGGTTGTTTTATTTATTATAGATATTTTGTATATTTGTGTTTCTTTCATGTAGGTTTCATAGATTGAAATACTAACTATATGTAGCCTTTGTTGTATAAAGGTAAAAAGTAGCAGGATGCCTAAGCACCGTATAAATATTTTGGTAGTATAGCTCAAGTGGGATTTAATCCCATGAATGCTTATATGTACCTCCATTTTTGTGTATGACGATGCACATATGTTTAGGATTATGCATCTAGTAAATATTATGGGACAACTGGATGTGTTTCATAGTAGCTTGTATGGATCACAATGCATGACTATATAGTTTATAAAATTGCATGTTTTTAAAATTTTGCCAACTACACAATAGTATTTGTATTTGTATTGGTCTTTGACCTACATCAATAGTAGGTGTAATATAAATAATAGTACTACATCAAGAATTTAATTAATTAACAAGCCTACTAAGAAGCATTTCACTTAAGCCTAACACTAATTCAATGTATGATTCTAGAGGTCCCATGAGACATAATGAGATTGGGGTAAAAGCCTGTGACATTGATTTTTTATTTGAGTAGTATCATTGTGATTTTTTTTATCCTTTAATTGCTTTCTAGGCATACATTGCTGCCTACGCTATTGCGGTTATTAGGAGCATTAAGCTTAATAATCAAGAAATGAAAAGCTTTTTTATTTAGATTTTTATTGATAGTGTCACTCTATTTTTAAATAAAAAAGTTGTTTTAAAATGAGAACCTTCTCATGACCATCATGTTTGAGATGTTTGGAAGTTCATGAAATATGGTGCAATAAGGTTAAAGGTAGACTTTCCTTGACAGAATAGTCCACAAACATACTAACCTCTTGGACGGGTTTTTTTTTAATGTTAAAAAGTTCTTAAATTATTTGCTTTTCATTGTCACTTTGGTTTTTTTTCCTATAATTACTCTCTTTATAAGTTAACGTCCTCATTTTATCACCTAATTGCTATCTATTCTAAAGTATTCTTTCAAGATAGCACTTTTACTAGATAAGTGACTGCAAAATGCTTCCGCTTGATTAGCATGATCCAATCCTACTCATGAGATATGTTAAGCAACAACTTGTTGTAGCTGCAGTTTAGGCGTGACATGAATTTCAAGAACTAAAAGATGTAATTTTTTTTAATTGGATATGTTATTTATTTTTCATGTTTTTAATATGTCATTTTCATCTTAGCTTTTATTTTGATGACATCAAGGAGCTTACAATGAAGCACTTTGTACTCGTATCAATTTTGGCCTAGATAAGAAAATCAAAAGAGTCTACCAGCTAGCCCTTAATTCTCAATGACCCAATTGGGGTGTTGAAGTAATTGGAAATATATATATGATGTGATGATTAAAAAAAAAAAAGGATGGTAGGGATGGAGAATCTGATTTGTGGGAGTATGTGATTTTTTAGTCACCCTTCCCTATGTGTAAGTATGTGTATATCTTTAACCTCTTCCGATGAGTTGATTGGGTTTATATTATTTTGTAAGGTTGTATTTCATATTGGGGAATGATCCATTACATATAAAGAATAAACAATTAAGTATTGAAATATAATACTTATTAAGCTTATCTTAAAATTAATCAATTCTCTACACAAATCATGAAAAACTTGTATTTGGAATGTCCCAAATATATACATTCACACTTTACTCTCAATCTTTTTAGTTTCAGTTAGGATTTGTTTAGCATAACTTACAATTTTTGGTATATTATTAATAATTAAATATCTAAAATGTTATTTCGATCATTTTTAAAATAGAATAATGTAACATTAATATATATTAAAAAATTAAGTAAAATTTTTTAATCTTAGAGAAACCTAATATCCCTAAAATAATGAAATGATACATACAAAAACTCAAGAATTAATTATTGAACTATAATATTTATTGAACTTATTTTAAAATCAACCAGTTCTATTTACAAATCATGAAAAGTTTCTATGTAGAAACATATACATTCATTCTTCACTCTCAATCTTTTTTTGTTTCAGTTGATATAGTTGATATGTGTTTCATATGACTCACTTTTTTGGTATATTATTAATGCTTTAATAATATCTTATTTAAATAATCTTTAAAATAAAGTAATGTCAGTTAAATCATATTGAAAATCTAAATCATTTTTTTAATTATAGGAACTTAATATCCATAACGAAATGAAAAGTTACACACAGAAAGCCAAGAATTAGTTATTCAAATATAATTTTAAACTTATTTTAAAATTAATCAATTCTATATAAAAATCATGAAATGTTTGTATTTGGATTGTCCCAACTATATACATTCAACATTCATTCTCAAATTTCTATCCCTCAATTACTTTCTAGACATATATTCTTGCCTATATCATTGAGGCCATCAGAAGGATTAAGCTTAATGATCAAGAAATGAAATGTGTTTCTGTTCAGAAGCTTGTTGATAGCGTCACCATGTTTTTAAACAAAAAAAAAACTATTATGAAAGGAGAACCTTTTTGTGACACTCATATTAAGATGTTTGTAAGTTCATGAAAGATGATGTAATAAGGTTAGAGGCAGACTTCACTCGATAAAGTGGTCTACAGACATGCTAGCCTTTAGACTAGTATTCTTCTTCTGTTAAAAGGTTCTCAAATTATTTACTTTTCATTATCATCTTGTTTTCTCATATCTGTCTCTTTATATACATACATACATACATACATACATATGTGTGTCTATATATATATACATATCAGCATCTTCACTTTGTCCCTAATTGCCATTTATTCTAAAGTATTTTTTAAGGATAATCTCTTTTACTAGACAAATGGCTACAAAATTCTTTTACCTAATTAGCTTCTACTTATTAGATATGTTAAGCAATAACTCATTGTGGCTACAACTTGGGTGTGGTATGAATTTTGAGAACTAAAATATGCAAGTTCTTTTTCTTTTTTGTTAATTGGTAGACATGTATAAATCTTTGATATATATGATGTGTTGTTTATTTTTTTTTTTACTTTTTTAATGTTATTTTTATATTTTAACAAGGACAAGTTTTTATTTTGATGACATTTATAGGAAGCCTATAATGGTGCATGTACCACTAGTTATTGAGTTTAGGCTGCATGAGAAAAGAAAGAGATTATACTCTTTGGTCCTTATTCCTTTAGTGACACATTGGAGGTGTTGAAGGAGTTGGAATGATATATATGAATGTGATGATAAAGAAAAAAGGCAGGGATGAAGAACCTGATTTATTAGAGTATTTAATCTTTGAGTCATCATTTCCCATGCATAAGTGTCTGTTTATTTTTAACCTCTTCCAGTGAGTTAATTAGATTTATATTAGTATTTTGTAGGGTCATATTTCATGTTGGTGAAAAATCCATTACATATAAAGAAAAAAAAATTAAAGATTAAAATATAATAATTATTTCAGCCTATTTTTAAAATGATGCAAATAAGTAAAATCATGTCCAAATATATACATTCACTCTTTACTCGTGATCTTTTCTTTTTCAATTGAAATTTGTTTAGCAAAATTTATTTTCTTGGTATATTATCAATAATTAAATCACTAAATTGTTATTTAGATAATTTTTAGAATAGAGTAATAAAACTTAAATTATATTAAAAAGTTAATAAACTTTTTTTATTCATAGAGAAAACCTAATATCCATAAAGAATGAAATGTTACATATAAAAAATCAAGAATTAATTATTGAAATATAATATTTACTAAACTTATTTTAAAAGCAATCAATTCTCTATACAAAACATGAAAAACTTGTATTTAGAATGTCCCAAAGATATACATTCACTCTCCACTCTCAATCTTTTTTGTTTTAGTTGATATGTGTTTCATATGACTTACTTTTTTGATATATTATTAATTCTTTATTAAACATCCTATTTAGATAATCTTTAAAACAAAGTAATCTAACTTAGCTTGTATTAAAATCCTAAATAATATTTTTAATCATGTAGGAAGATAACAACCATAAAAGAATGAAAAGTTACATACAAAAAGTCAAGAATTAGTTATTAAAGTATAATTTGTTTCAAACTTATTTTAAAATTAAACAATTATATATAAAAATCATGAAAAGTTTGTATTTGGCTTGTCCCAAAGATATATATTCAGTCTTTATTCTCAAATTTTTATCCCACAATTGGTTTTTATGTATACATTGCTACATATATTGTTGAGGTTATCAGGAGGATTAAGCTTAATGATGAAGAAATGAAAGGCTTGTCTATTCAAATGCACATTGATAGTGTCACTTTGATTTTAGACGAAAAAGTTGCTGCCAAAGAAGAACCTTATTGTGACCCTTATGTATGAGATGTTTAAAAAGTTTATGAAAAATAATAAAATAGGGTTAAAGACAGACTTCCTTAGTAGTGGTCCATAGACATACCAGCTTCCTAAATGGGTATTATTTTGCTATTAAAAAGTTCTCAAATTATCTGCTTTTTATTATTATCATTGTTTTTTTTCATAATTATCTCTCTCTCCCTCTCTCACTATATTTGTATAATCTTAATTTTCTCCCCAAACTGCCATTTATTCTGAAGTATTTTTCAAGGATTAACTTTTTTACCTAATAAGTGGCTATAAAATTCTTCCACCTCATTAGTATAACCCAATCCTGCTCATGAGATATGTCAAGTAATAACTATTTGTGGGCACAATTTTGGGTGTCTAATAAATTTCGAGAACTAAAAGATATAAGTTATTTTTTGTTACTTTGTAAAGATGTACGAGTCTTTGATATATATGATGTCTTATTTATTTTTCACTTTTTTAGTATGTCATTTTTATCTTCAAATAGGGGCCATGTCTTTATTTTGATGACATCAGGAAGCAAATAATAAAACACCTCGTACTCGTTAATTTTTTTGAATTGTTAAAATAAATATTATTAAAATGAATAGAATATAAAAATACCATAAAGACTTTGGACCAAGACCCCCATAACACTCGCCTATCAACCATAGTAACTACATCTTGCTTTCAAACTCGAAATCCTAAAAAAATCTCCCTAACTTTAAAGATCCAAACACCCCCAACATATAACAATAAACTACAAAATTTAACCCCTAGAGTTATGGTACCCAACACCTAAAAAAAGAATAATAATAGAAATCTAGTCCTTAATACCCCATTACAATTTTTTCAACTCACATACCATCGCCGAACCTTTTGATATTGATCCTTTCTTCTTTCGCCCATATTTAACCCCAAGAGTTATGGTACCCAATACCCGAAAAAAGAATAATAATATAAATCTAGTCCTTAATACTCCATTCCAATCTTTTCAACTCACATATCATTATTGAACCTTTTGACATTGATCACTTGTTCTTTCACCATTTCCTTTGCTTTTTAGCCTTGTTGCAAGCCTCCAAAATTCCGCAAACAAGTTCATCACATCTATGAAAAGATACCTTGGTAAGTTTAGAAACCTTTCTTTTGTGATTATTAATCCCATTCTCAAAACTTCTATTATTTCCCTTGCCATGATCTAAAGACTTTAATAAAGGTGGAACCCTAAAAAAAAAGTAAAAATGAATCCGAATCAACATTCTTATTTTTTCCCCTGCCACTAAATCCTTAACAACTCTTGATTCTTTAACAACTCCAACCTCCAAATGAAAACTTGACTCCATGGATTTTAAGGGCCAATCAAAATTCAACCCCTCCTGCCCATTTACTTTATCCATGGATTTAAGAATTGGAGGGACCCTAGGAAAAATAAAATAAGATGCATATGCTAAATTATTCCCCCCCCCTAATCAAGATCATTGATATCATTATTATCTTTAGAAATCACTTTAAAACAAAAGGACCCAATAATAGAAGAATTTGACCCAATAGAACTAGCTCCCTTATCAAGCCCACCAACAGACTTTTCAGACCCTTTAACCCAGCACAAATCCAAATGATATAGAGAAACCCTAACCTTATTTTGTGAAACTTGGTCATCGCTTGAGGGGTTTACTAAAACCAATGAAGTCACTTTAACTTCGTCACCTGATGTTGCCTTAAAATTTTCATTTTCAGTTGCCGGTTGACTAGAATTTTGACCTAAATTAGGCCTAGTACCATTGAAATCTTGGCCCACTTCCAAGACATTTATGGCAATCTTAGACTTTTGGCTACTACTATAACTTGAGTCGCTGCATTGTCTCACCTTAGCCACTGCATTGTTGAATGTCTCCATTTCTCTGCCATGCAACCTTATTTTCGCTAAACCGACGACTATACGCCCACCTGACGATGCAATGAATCCTTGTTCCACCTGTCCACTAACGCTAGGAGGAACTCTAGGCTGACTTGCCACAGCTTCGTCGGACAACCCACAATTGGCCTGCTAAGAGTTATTGCCAGACGCCTCCACTTCCTCACCACAAAACCTCATCGCTAGGCCTCGTTTGTCTAGCTTAACCAAGCCCTGCTGACTTTTCTGGCCATGAGCTTGTCCACCACTAACCTTGTCCCTCAACGCAACACTGCTTATGTTATGAATTTTAGGCGATCAGTGTTGTTGATTCAAGCCAATGAAATTTGTCCTAGACAAAAGCAATAGTGACCATTTAGGTTGACTCATGAGATAGCGACCATTAATCTAAGAAATCTTTTCCAACTTTGCCCTTTTACGCCCACCGGAAATATGATGTGTGTTATACTGGAACTCCTCACATCCTTCAATTCAAAGAATCAACCATGACTATTTTGTTTTGAACTAAAAATTAGCTCTTTGTCCCTTAAACAAAATTGTTCTTGCCCCTTTATTGATCTTCCAAAGAATTTTCTTTAATTTGAAATAAACCAAACAATTTTATCTTTTCTTAAATCAATTGATCCCCGATTTTGATGCCCTGGTTTTGATAATACGAATGACATCTTTAGATCCCCACTCAACTTGTAAGTAAAAAAAATTTTGCTTAATGGAAAAAGCAATTTCAGCATCAAACCTCATGCCCTTTGAAATTCTAAAGAGAAGCAAGAGCTTTTCACTCTACCTTACCTCGTACTTGTTATTGGTTTTGGGTTGAATAGAAATGAAAGAGATTCTACAAGCTGGTCCTTATTCAATGGTGCACGATTGAGGTGTTGAAGGAGTTGGAAAGATATATATGGATGTGATGATAAAGAAAAAGGATAAGGATGGAGAACCTAATTTGTTAGGGGATTTAATCTTTGAGTCATCTTTACCCATATGTAACTGTATGTATATCTTCAACCTATTCTAATGAGTTGGTTGGATTTAGATTATTTTATGGTGTTGTATTTCATCTTTAACCTATAAGTGTAACATGTATTTGACTAATGAAATGAAAATAGCAATTTTTTTGTGGACTCCTAACTTTGGTATAATAAATTTGATTAATTTTAACATGTTATATTTCAATTGGATGTGATTTTTGCTTACATAAACTTATTTAGAACATTAAATAAATATGGACAAGAACTTGTGAATTTTTAACTTGAGCCTTGAACCTAACTAATCAAAAGTGACATTCCCATTCTTAGAATACCAACAACACAAAAATATAAATAAAAAGTTGTCTAATTAAAGAAAACCCTTGACCCATTTTATAATTACCTTAAGAAGATTGATGTTTTCCCGACAGAGTCCTACTAACCCATAAATTGCCATTGAGCTCGACACATCAAGAAAATAAAGTTGGGGCCCAATAATACACAAATTACCATCAAGTTCAAAGCATTGACCAAATCAATCGATTACTTGTTACAATTTCATAATCAAAATTTTGAATAGATGAAAGAAAGAAACAAATGGCAAGAGACATTTTGGGGGTTGATCTTAGTTCAATCGATTACTGGTTATAGTTTTGTAATTGATATTTTGAGTAGATGAAAGAAAGAAACAAATAGAAATAGACAATTTGAGATTTACATGAGCTTGTGAGTTTGACTAGCACATGAAGGAGCAACGACAAAACTGGGTCGAACCTAAAGCTTGCTGCCAATGAAAACAACATTTAAGAATTGAAGATTAGAGTTTTCGGTGCTATTGAGAGTGGTTATCGATGATTAGAAATCAATGAAAGAAAAGAATAGTGGCATCGCTTCTCATGGTTATATCTGGGCAACAAAATGACATCACTTGCTATTGGAGATGACAAGTAGAATAAAATTACATCATTTTTTTTAGTCCAGGACAGATTTCTAGGCCTAAATGAAGCTACCGTTCATTTGTAGCCCAAAATGTGATTACTGTAGAACTACAGTGAATTGCAACATGTGTGTGTGTGTGTGTAATTTGTTTAGTATAACATACTTTTTCTGGTATATTATTAATAATTAAATATCTAAAGTATTATTTAGATAATTTAAAAAAAAGTAATGTGACTTAGCTTATGTCAGAAAATTAAATAAAATTTTTTAATCATAGAGAAACCCAATATTCACAAAAGAATGAAATGTTATGTATAAAAAAATAAGAATTAATTATTAAAATATAATATTTACTAACTTTATGTTAAAATTAGTCAATTCTCTATACAAATAATGAGATGTTTGTATTTAGAATGCCCCAAACATATACATTCACTCTTCACTATCAGTATTTTTTGTTTCAGTTGATATGTATTTCATATGGCTTACTTTTTTCATACATTATTAGTGCTTTATTAAATATCTTATTCAGATAATCTTTAAAATAAAATACTATAACTTAGCTTATATTAAAAACCTAAATAGCTATTTTAATCATAGAGCAACATAATAACCATAAAGAATGAAATGTTGCACACAAAAAGTCAAGAATTAGTTATTGAAATACAATTTGTTGTAAATTTATTTTAAAATTAATCAATTCTATATAAAAATCATTAAAAGTTTGTATTTGTCTTGTCCCAAATATATACATTTAGTCTTTACTCTCAAATTGTTATAATTCAGTTTTTTTCGGGGCATATGTTGCTGCCTACATCGTTGAGGCCATCAAAAAGATTAAACTTAATGAAAAGCTTGTCTATTTGGATGCTCGTTGATAATTTCACTCTGTTTTAAACAAAAAAGCTCGAGAACCTTCTTGTAATCTTCATGTCTAGGATGTTTGGAAGTTCATAAAATATAATGCAATAGGTTTAGAGGTAGACTTCACAGATTGGTTAACAAGACATATCAGCCTCCTAGATGGACATTCTTTTTATGTTCAAAAGTTCTGAAATTATCAGCTTTTCATTATCATTTTTTTCCTCCGATTGCCATTTATGCTAAACTATTTTTTTAGGATTAGTTCTTTTACCACATAAGTGGCTACAAAATTTTTCCACCTAATCAGCATAACCTAATCCTACTCATATGATATGTCAAGCAACAACTTTTTGAGATTGCAATTTTGGTGTGTAACAAATTTTGAGAACTAAAAATGCAAATTATTCTTTTGTTAGTTGGTAAAGATGTATAGGTATTTGATATATATGATGTATTATTTATTTTTCACCTTTTTAGAATGTCATTTTCATCTTCTAACATAGGCCAAGTATTTATTTTGATGACAAAATGAGCTTATAATGAAGCACTTTATATATACTCATTATTGGTTTTGGGCTGGATGACAAAAAGAAATTCTATTGGCTGGTCCTTAACCCCTAGCGACATGAATGAGTTATTGAAGGAGTTGGAAGCATATATATGGATGTGATGATAAGGAAGAAAGGTAAGGATGGAGAACCTAATTTGTAAGAGTATTTAATCTTTGAGTTATCCATTCTTATCTGCAAGTGTACATGGATATCTTTAACCTGTTATAATGAGTTGATTGAACTAGATTGTTTTGTAGGGAAGTATTTAGTTTTGGAGAAAGATCCATTACATATAAAGAATAAATAATTAATTATTAAATATAATATTCATTAAGCTTATTTTTATAATCAGTTGATTTTTTGGGTGCAAACCATGCAAGACTTGTATTTAGCATTTCCCAAATATTTACATTCACTTTTCACTCTTAATCTTGTTTGTTTTAATTGATATTTATTTAGGATAACTTACTTTTTTGGTATATTATCAATAATTAAATATCTAAAGTATTATTTAGATAATTTTTAAAGTAGATTAATGTAACAAAACAATATTAAAAAATTAATTAAAATTTTTTAATCATAGAGAAGCCCAATATCCATAAAATAATGAAATGATACATACAAAAAAAAATTAGGAATCAATTATTGAAATAATAATATTTATTAAAATTATCTTACAATCAATTAGTTCTATATACAAATTATGAAAAGTTTGTATTTAGAATGTCCCAAACATATACATTTACTCTTCATTCTTAATCTTTTTTTGTTATAATTAATATGTGTCTCATATGACTTACTTTTTTGGTATACCATTAATGCTTTATTAAATATCTTATTTAGATAATCTTTAAAATAAAGTAATGTAAGTTAACTTATATTAAAAACCTAAATAATTTTTTAATCATAGAGGAACCTAATATCCATAAAAGAATGAAATGTTAGATACACAAAAAAACCAAGAATTAATTATTGAAATATAATTTGTTTTAAACTTATTTTAAAATTAATTAATTCAATATGAAAATCATGAAAGTTTGTATTTGGCCTCTCCCAAATATGTACATTTAGTCTTTACTCTCAAATTTTTATACCTCAATTACTTTCTAGATGTACAATGTTGCCTACAACATTGTTCTTGTATAAAGTGTGTGTTGAACCCATGTGAATGCAGTAGATGCTAGATTTAATTTAGCTGGTCAGGTGCTTGCAGATGGAATTTGTATAGATCATGCATAAGTTCACTTGGTAATGGTTTACGTGTTTTTCCCTTTGTATCTTAGCGGATCTTACCTAGTTTAGTTGTCAGGTGTTTTTTATATTGCTTATGTAGCTAGCATCTTACTAGTCATATGGAGATAACATCTACATACTTTTGTATCTATAATTATCATCCATAAAATCATCTCCTTTTGTTGTTAAAAAAATATGATTAAGCTTAATCATCAAGAAATTAAAACTTGTTTATTCTAATGCTCGTTGATAGTGTCATTTGTTTTTAAATGAAAAAGTTATTGACAGAAAAGAATCTTTTTGTGACCCTCATGTTTGGGATGTTTGGAAGTTTATGAAAGATAATGCAAAAGGGTTAAAGGTAGACTTCCCTCGATAAAGTGGTTCGCAAACATATCATTCTCTTGAATGAGTGTTCTTTTTCTATTAAAAAATTCTAAAATTATCTTCTTTTCATTATCATTTTTATTTATTTTTTTCATAATTATCTTTTTATACACACACAAGTTAGCACCTTCACCCCCAAATTGCCAATTATTCTAAATTATTTTTTAGGATCAGCTCGTTTATCATATAAATGATTACAAAAGTCTTCTACCTAATCAACATGACCAAATCCTACTCATGAAATATGTGCAATTTAGGTGTGTAATGAATTTTTAGAACTAAAAGATGTAAGTTCTTTTCCTTTGTTAATTGGTAAAGATGCATGGGCCTTTGATATATATGAATTGTTATTTATTTTTTACTTTTTTAATATGTCATTTTCATCTTCCAACAGGGACTAGGTTTTTATTTTGGTAACATCAAGGAGCCTACAATGAAGCATTCCTACTGATTATTGGTTTTGGGTTGGCTGAGAAAAGAAAGAGATTCTATTGGCTGGTCCTTAATTCCTGATGACATGATTAAAGTTTTGAAGGAGTTGGGAATATATGTGTGTGTTTTTGTGTGTGTGAATGTGACAATAAATTAAAGAAGAAGGGGAGCGATGGGGAAGCTAATTTGTAAGAGTATTTAATCTTTGAGTCATCGTTCCCTATATATAGGTGTATGTATATCGTTAATCTCTTTTAATGAGTTGATTGAATTTAGATTATTTTGGAGAGTTTTACTTCATGACAATTTTATTTTAAAATCAATTAATTGTGTACACAAATCATGAAAAGCTTGTATTTTTCATGACCCAAATATATGCATTCATTGTTCACTCTCATTTTTTATTTTTCAGTTAATATTTGTCTAGCATACTTACTTATTTGTATATTATTAATAATTAGATATCTTAAAAATTATTTAGATATTTTTAAGATAAATTAATTTAATTTAACTTAAAATAAAAGATTAAATAAAATTTTCTAATCATAGTGAATCCTGTTCTTATCGAAAAAATTAAGAATTTATTATAAGCGGAAAAGTACAAGTATCATCTTAGAAATAAAAATGATGAAAACGGAGAGAATAACACTCAAAAGCCTAAAACAAAGCATCCCAAAACCCATGAACCCAACACCCAAATATCCATAAAAAAGTGAAATGTTACATATGAAAAATCAATAATTAATTATTGAAATATAATATTTATTAAACTTATTTTAAAATCAATCTATTCTATATACAAATCATGAAAATTTTATTTTTAGAATGTCCCAAACATATATATTCACTCTTCCCTCTCAATCTTTTTCATTTTAGTTGATATGTGCTTCATATAACTCACCTTTCTGGTATATTATTAAAGCTTTATCAAATATCTTATTTAAATAATATCTAAAATAAATAATGTAACTTAACTTATATTAAAAACCTAAATAATTTTCTTAATAATAAAGGAATGTAATATCCATAAAAGAATGAAAAGTTACATGCAAAAATGAAGAATTAATTATTGAAATATAATGTGTTTTAAACTTATTTTAAATTAATCAATTCTATATAAAAATCATAAAAAGTTTGTATTTGGCTTGTCCCAAATATATTCATTCTTCATTATTAACTTTTTGTCCTTTAGATGCTTTCTCAACATATGTTGCTGGCTACACCGTTGAGGTTATCAAGAGTATTAAGCTTAATGATTAAGATGTCAAATAGATAGATTTCACTCATTAACATTAATAAGCTCTTAATACCATGTTGCAAAATTCATAGTATCTATTTTAGCCAAGAATATTAATATTAGGTTTAAGATTCCAATTAATCAGCAATATAACACACAAATAGCCTACAAATGCTGAACTTAACCAACTTTAAGCAATGTCAACTCAACATTTTTGCCATTAATAAGCAAACAATGCAAACTAATTTTTTAAAAAAAGAAAAATGCAAATAAATTTAATAAAGTTGTAAAAAGGTTTTATTTTCAATAGACTATTATACCTATATAATATCAAGTTTTAAATGAAATTAGTTATGGACAAAAATAATTTAAAAATCAAAATAAGTCATTTTAAATTAAGTTGACTTAAGTTAAAACAATTTATGTGGAAGTACACATACAAGATAATTATTATGTGAGTTGAGATCTCCAAAACTTGCTTAAAGAATTACTCATATATTCTTTTATTGTAATTTAGTTGACATACAAGGTGAAAACCCACATTTTGCTGCAGGATTATGCTGAAATTGTTTGATTAAGTATGCAATTATCTCCAAACATTTTGCATATAAATTAGAGGTTAATGTGTTTTCATGATTTCAGCGTACAGAACATGATGTCGAGCTTCTCGTTGTTGTAATTTAGTTAGCAAAAGTGATTGTTAAATTTTATAGATATATAAAGATACACTTGTTTTACTATTGGTTAATGTGGTCACACTCCATGTTGGCGCTGCCATACAAACTTATATCGCTGCTTCTAACATTAACTAGAGGTATTTAAATGGTTAGGATGATGCGACACATGTGTGTGACGCATCATCACCTTGAAACCAATAGAAAGATGTCATATGTTGATTATGTGATGTGTACATGTACACCTTAATCCATGAGATAATTACTTAATAAACACCCTATAACTACTTATATTATAAAGGGATATGACGTTTAGATGACAGGATATGTCTATCCCAACATATATAACCTTTGGGGAGGTAGTTATGCACCATAACTACCTCAGTTAGTGAAAAAACATAACTTTTTAGTGATGAACCATGTTTTAGGCGAATTTAACAACTTTAGAAGGTGGTTATGACTAGCGATGTTAACGGATATTTGCCTTGAAGGATATCTTACTATATCCTACCAGACGAATAAGATTTTTTTTACAATTAAATGGATTTGGAGTGGATGTGGATTTTGTTTTATTTTTTTTGTTCCCGTTGGATGTGGATAGAATGCAGGTTTAGGCCTACCCACCCCATATCCTACCTACATGTGTGTGTGTGTGTTTGCTAATGACAATATAATAATTTACAAAATAACCTAATTGACTTTGTTTCTTGCAATTGCAACTAAGTTGTCAAAGATAAGATGGCTAGGGTGAAGCTCCACATAAAGTTTCCACCTTTTCTCCCCAAAAGGAATACGCTTACTACTAAGTACATGCTTATTTCACTAATTTGATTTGGATAAATTCTTTATGATTTATCTGTGACTAAGTTGATTTATGTTTTTATTATAAATATTGTTTCTTTTTTTGCAATACCAATTTTAATGTTTTTATTATGGTACTCCATTATAGAATTATTATTATTTATTATGTTAATATGTAGCGAGTAGGTCGATTCTATCCTATCCTACCCGCCTTAAAATGGATATGATCTGAATATTAAATTTGTAAAACCAATGGATGGTGGATATGATACGAATTCAGTATCCAACATGATTGATAGAATGCGGGATTAGCATCATCGTACCTACATCCTATCTATTATCATCCCTAGTTATGACCTTGATTTAAGGGGATATAACTCTTAGAAGAGTTGTGACTCTATAGCCAAACCATGACATCCCTTCCAAGGGTGGTTACAACCTTATTTTGAGAGAGAAAGTTATAGGTGGATAATGATATCTTTTAACGAATTAGTACAATCTTTAATGAAAATTGTGACTTTTTTTATTAAGGGTTATGACCATCTATAAATGTCAATTCACCCCTATAAATAGAAGGCAATATAATTGTGCAAACGAGGTTGCAAAAACACAACTTCTAGTTGTTCTTTTTCTAAAAGAAAAAGAGATTTGTGGTTAAGTATTGGGTGTAAACCAACATATTTAGTTATTTGTATTTTCAAGTTAATTAAATATCTAATATTGGATGTTTACAACAAACCATGTTTTCTGGAATATGCTCAAAGAGATGTCTTTCATCAATGAGACTATCACTCAATTCTTCAATGATAACCGAGTGCGCCTTAATTTTATATATTTTTTTTATGTCATGAAAATAGAAGTGTTCATTACTTCTGCACTAAATTTCCTTTAGTCATAGGCTTGGATGGCAGTTTAATGCTGGCTTTGACTTGGTCCTCATCTGTGACATCACAGTGGACGTAGGTGCAAATGGCAGCACCTATGGAGTAACGAACTAAATGGCCCAACTTGTCTTGGATGTTAGCGATGACGACTTTGGCGTCATGGATGGGAAAGACCCTCACCATTGTTGCCTCGTAGATCCTACTACCTCCTCCAGTTATTAAAACCACCTTCCTATACAGAATGCTACTTTTATATTGGACTGTGTGTAGGTTTTACAGGCTCTGCGTTGAGGCTCTAACAACTTGCCAATCAAGTCACCGAGCTTTTGGAGGAATACTCTAGATGCACTATGGTTATCGTTCGAAGGGATTGGGTGGCTAAAGCTCACTAACTTGCTGCCTCCTTCTTACACTGATCCTCTGTCCTATTCTTTCTTCTTCTTATTGCTTTATTCTAATTACCAAAAAAAAAAAAAAACCCACCTTCCCTTCTTGCCTGTCAAATTAATGATAACTCAATTATAGTCAAATTAATAACTAAAGGAGAAGTCTCGTAAGGCCATGGTGAGCGTTTTGAAGCTGGGTCGGTTGGTGAACGAGTCTACGGTTTTCCTATAGTTAATTTTGACTATGAAAACAACATTTTTCGGTACATGAACAACAATCTCAAATAAAGGAAAACAATCTTGACTAAACATAGGAATTATATATAAAACAACAACTCTGACCGAAGGAAAAATAATGTGAATAAAAGAATAATACTCCATCAGTTTTATATTAATTGACCATTTCTATCTTTTTTGACTGAAGTTTGACTTGAATATATTTGTATTAATATGTATTGAAAAAAAATTCTTAAAAATAATATTTAGAAACTATAATCTTTAAAGTTTCATTTTTATATAAAATATTTATATTTTTATAATAATTTTTTTTAAAAATAAAATCATAAATTAATTATTATGAATAGTAAAATGGTTAATTTTTGCTGAACAGATAAAATAATATTGACTGATAGAATAACAATTGTGAAGAGAACAATAATATCAACTAAAAGAACAATAATTTTAAATTAAGAAACAACGATATGAACTAAAGGAACAATAATGCCAACTAAACAAAGCAATTATAAAGAGAACAATAATTTCAAAAAAAAAAAATTGTAAGAATATTGGTGTCATTTACGTCCGTGGCTTGTGGAAAGTCATATTCATCAGAGAACAACTCACACACACATTACATAGCAGCGACTGACCTTCACTTACATAGTAAATAGAAGCACGACAAATGTTTGTGTTTGATAAATCCTCATTTGTTTTTTGGGAGCTCGCAGGAGAAATGTGTTTTGAGGAAGTAAATGCCATTGTTACCTTCTATACTCCTGTCGGTGATGCCCTTATTTCTCCAGCCCCCAAAACTTTTGTTTCCCTGTGAATACAGGTCCAAGATTATCTGAAGCTTTGCTTTATGCCACAACCCACAACAAAATTTTTGGAGAAAGGCCCAAGATTTGAGTCTGTGAAGACTACGGTTAAAAGACGCCATAATCTACTCAACGGAGAAGATCCCATTAATTAACGTGTGTTGCAATATGGTTGCCCTTAACTTGTTTTGGAAGCAGACTTAAAACACAAAACCCTTCCGCCCAATCTAACTGCAATTTCTTGAATTTGAGGCTGCAGAGGCACAGCAACAGGCCATAGTCAATCTCCATCTCCTTTGCCCATTCTTTTGAGCCTTGTTCTATTTTTCCATCTTCTCTAACCAGGTCAAAACAATTATCCTCATTTTCACCAATCAACACCACTTTTCGAAACCAATTCATTCACTGCTGCAGAGGAAGCCAAGGGATCATCAGCAGTGGCAGCAACTTAAGCCACTCTGGCAAAGAATCAAACTCTTCTGTGTCTCCACTTCACCATAGTCCAAGCTCAAGCCAGAAGTCCACTCATGAATGCGACAGACAAAGCATCGAATAGATTGCCTGTGGCTGCGGCTGCCTCCCACCTAGAAATCAAGCCCCACATTTCCACTTGGGACATTCCGCGATAGTCTAGACAAGTCCTGCCTGGAGAAGTTCTATCGTGAAATGAAAACCATAAATTTTTTTTTCCAGCGAGTACACCATATTGGGAAGCGTTTCCAAGAACTTAGTCCCGTGAAAACTGAAAAGAAAGGTAAAATGACAAATCAACCCAAAAAATGCAAAAAGTTTTGAATCTTTTATTTGTGTAGAAAGAGCAGAAAAAAACAAAGATTTTGAAAAAAAAAAATGTAGTTCTATATGTAAAAAGAACGCACACCTTGAGATTAAATTCTTGGAATTTGCCTTCTCATGACGGCTGAAGGAGGGACGGAGAATCAAAAGATGCAGTAAAGAAGAAAAAGAAATAAGAGAAAGTATGCCAGAAATATATGCCACGTGTCAGGCTACAAAAAGACGCAATTTTATCCGGAAGAATCTGAGGCATGAGCCAAGTGTAACACCACGTCCACAAAAAAACAATTTCCAGATGGGCAGCTTCTGTACCCTTCTTCAAGACTTCAACTCGAGAACGAAAAGTTTCCCATGACCTCTACTGCGATATAATAGCGAGCAGCCATAACATTTGCAAGTAAAACTTCTTTGCCTTCAAACAACTTGGGAAGACATAAAAGAAGCCAATACATTCCAAATCAAACAGTCGAGATGTCCACGACCTTGTTCTGCGGCTGCAGCAGCTTTCCACGAAAACATCTTTCACAAGCAGTAGCTTCAACGGAAGATAAAATTTCAAGAGCAAAAGTTGGTGCACCGAATGAAGATTCGTCATCCGAGTTTCTCTTTCTCAGCAGAAGACTGACTTTGGTTTCTGGGACTTGTCTCTGGTCGTCTGCGTTGTTCGGGTGTCCAAGAGAGGGATTGGCAGCTGTCAAACAAGGACTTCTAGCAGGGAGGATCCCTGGCTTGTCTGAGCCAGATGAACAAGGTTGGCTCTTTTTTTCTCTTGTAAGGAAAGAAAAATAACTGCATGAGAAAAGAAGGAATCAGATAATAAAGAAGGGACCAGATAATCTCCCCCATAGTAAGAAATTCAAAGAGCATCAATACAACAAGCCATCGACTCCCTATCCTGATAATGGTCCATCAACAATGAAGTGTCCTATCTCTTGAATGTTGAATGCACGAAATAGAGGGAATTGAAATCCCGGTTGTGTGAAAATCTCGAGACCCTCTGTTAATACTATTACATATAAATTCTTACCTTCAGTTGAAACTCTCTGCTCAGACAGGTTGGAGTACATACCGCAGACCAGATGATAAATCTGGAGGGCATGGTGTTGGCTGGAGTCCAATAATCCCTTACGTCTTTTCAGTGCCTGAAGAATGGGAAGAGGTTGGTATTTGTTCTGCCGGACTATAACAGTTATAAGCTGTGATGAGTAAAACTCAAGTTCACCGTGTTTCTTTTTCCCTGTGATGGTGGAACCAGGTCCCGGTATCAATTGCAGACCTAGGAGGCACGGAGATTGACCTGAGATTTGCTAGCTCAAAGGAAGGGCGTCTATTTGTCATTGTTGCTCCGGTGCTTAGGTTTGCGGACAGTAAGTATTCATTTCCTTTCCCGTCCATCACTTTCTGGTTTTGATCTTTAAATCAATTTACAGGGGATGCATCATAGCATTTCTTAATCAACCAGTCAATCAATCAATAAACTTAGTCAACATCCCAAGTCAATACTCTTAGCCAAATATGCATTTGTTAGTTTATGATAATACTTAGTTTGATCTATGACCAGCGTGTCTATGTATAACCATCGTTGTCATTTGACACTAGACCTTGGTGATGACGCTAAACTTGAAAAGATTGGACCCCCGGAGAAAGTGATAAACGCATTTGGACCAGAGGTGATAGGTGAAAATGTGGAAGGGAAGGTTTTAAGCATGAATGAAGTAAAGCATGAAGGCAGAACATATTACCAGTATGAACTGGAGCCACCTCATGTGCTGATCACAGCAACAGCAGCTGGAAATCGCCTCTATCTGTTCAATATAACTGGAAATGGTAAGGGCTTTCTGCTTACATGATACATGGATATGCATAACACAAGAAAACACTTATTATAACTATATAGACTGGTGTCCGTACTTAACTGTGATAAGTGCTTCTGCTCTTTCTGTCCTTTTGCCAGGTCTTCAATGGAAGAGACACTACAAGGATTTGAAGCGGATTGCAGAATCTTTTCGTGTCGTCTAATTGGAAGCTTGTGAACTGAGGCAGCATGCAGTAATTTGGCCAAAAAGAAAATGACAAAAAATCAGGAATAGTTTTATGAAATTATTAGTAGACTACCAGGTTGATTATTTATTTTCTATCCCACTTTCTGGTGTGCAAGAAACAGTAGTTGTTTTGTAGAAGTAACTATTGTAGAATGAAGCATACTTAAGAAGTACCAGTATCTTTCTTTGTTTTTTTTTTTTGTTAAGCTCCTCGGGGGTACCTTATACATGTCTGGAAGATGCAGGATAGACATTCTAGAGGCAACTACTTCGCTTGTTTTGTATCCACACTGAACCTCAGCATTCACCACCAGTGTAGCACTGTAGCTCCAGAATGATGCCTTCTATGTTTGACGTAACAAATCAGTGTATTTCCTCATGTACTGCTACAAAATAGTTTAACTTCTCAAGAAGTTCCTTTGTGATCCAGACGGATTCTTGCACTACCAAACAGGTTATTGTCTATAACTGATGCTGGGTTCTGGTTCTGACAAGATCAAGTGAAACTAAACTATGGCCCAAAGTCTTCTTCGCACCATTACTCATCATTGCTATCCTCATGTTTTCAGCTTTCTCCCATCTTTCCGAAGCTGCGTAAATATTTGCTAGGAGTACATAATTTGAACCATCAGAAGGATCTAGGTTGTTATCTAGAGTTCTAACTTCTTGCATCATCTGTTCCACTATCTCTGTGTTTGAATGAATACGGCATGCTCCAAGCAATGTACCCCAAATGGCGTCATTTGGTCTCACTGGCATTCCCTTGATTAAGTTAAGGGCTTCTTTGAGTTGACCGGACCGTGCCAAAAGGTCTACCAAACACCCATAGTGCTTAATGTTCGCTAACACACCAAACTTCTCCATCTTGGAGAAAATATCTAAACCTTCATGTACCAAACCACCATGTGCACAAGCTGAGAGAAGGCAAAGAAATGTAATCTCGTCAGGCATCTCACTTGAATTTTCCATCTGTCTGAAAATTTTGATAGCTTCTCTGCTCTGGCCATGAATAGCAAAACCTGAAATCATTGAATTCCAGCAGGCAGTGGTCCTGTGAGTCATCCCGTCAAAAAGAAGTCTTGCATTGGTTAAATCCCCGCACTTGGCATACATGTCTAGCAATGAATTTAAAACAAAAATATTAAGCTTGATTCCCCTCTGCACTATAAGGTGATGGATTTCTCTACCAACATCTAACCGACCCAGCTGAGCACAGGCAGATAAAACACTTGTAACTGTGACTTCATCTGGTTCGAAACCCTCAAAAAGCATCTTCCTAAACGCAATCAAAGCTTCCTCTGAAGATCCATTTTGCACATACCCAGAAATTAATGAATTCCAATTCACCAAATTCCGAATTGGCATTTGATCAAAGACTGCCTTGGCTTCCTTCATATCACCCCTCTTGCAATACCCAAAAATCATGGACGACCATACAAAAAAGTTCCTTTCTGGCATCGCCTTTAAAATCTCCCTTGCAGCTTCCATATCTCCAACACGAACGTAACCATCAACCATTACCGTCCAAGTCACTACATTTCTCAACCCATGTGGAACCCGGTTGAAAAAGTCCCTCGCTTTAACAATATCTCCGGTCCTCGCCAAACCATCAATCATTTGAATCCAAGTAACTGCAGTTCTCTCGGGCATCCTCTCAAACATATCTAACGCAGACCCGCCATTCCAATTCCGCAAGTAGCCACCAATCATCGCATTCCATGTCACCACATTTCTTTCAGGCATTTCATCGAACATTTTGCGAGCGTCTCTTACAACGCCGCATTTGGCATACATGTCGAGCACTGATGTCCCAATTGTCACATCAAACTCCACGCCATATTTGATCGACTCAGAATGCAACATTTTTCCATAATTTAGGCACAAACAGGAAGCACACGCCTTGAAAATCAAAGGAACTACGCCCACTAAATAAAGCCTATTTCGACGAACTTGTAGGTACGTGGAAAGAGCCTCATTTGTAGACCCTCGAGAGATTTCTTTTTTTATCAGGTGACACCAATTTGGTTCATTAGGATTTTGCATTTTTGCATCATCAAATTTTTCTAAAGAAACTTTCTGGTGTTAATGGCCTGAAGCCTCCTACTGTTCTCGATGATAATTGCAAATTTGCAACTGTTTAAATAACAGAAGTACAGTACGTCAGTACCACTCAGCAAATATAAAATGACATAAACGCCCTCAGAGTTTAAAATGCTCCACCGGAGGGTCTTTTAAAGACATTATGGCCTCTTCCAGTTTTCTTTTGAACTGCCTCGTTCTCTCGGAGCGTCAAGATTGATCTCTGATGGATATATATTCCCAAGTTGGATTATATTGGCAGCGGCTTAATGCATTTGGGATTGTTCTGAAACGCTTTAGTGAATCTGGACCATGCCTGTTGATGTCCGGGGAAATGCCAGAACAAGATATGGTTTCTCATAAAGAATTCTACTATTAGTTTGGTGCTCACAGCCTATGGGTAGCCCTACAGGATCTGCAATGTGATTGTTTGACTTGTGCACCCTTCCAATGGAACTGGACTGTTTCAGGACTGTCCAAGGCAGGGAATTTGAACTTTGCTCATTCCCTCTCATGGAAAGAAGATTCTTTATTGGCATTTGGTGATTACCTGCCACAGAAGGAAGGTATATTATAATGGCCAAAATTAGCATATGGTCCTCCAACTTGACAAATTCGAGCGAGTTAGTCCTTTTCATTTAATTCAGTGCGAGCTAGTCCTCCAACTTTGTAGATTTAGCGTTTTAGTCTATAAAGTTTGCTAAACTTAACCGTTTAGCCCATCTGCTAACGAAAAGCGGCCAGCTGGGAAAACACCGTCCGTTAGGCGAGCAGGTGGATTGAAAATTAAAACGAACAAACCGCGTGTTCGGGCGACGATCTTCGCGACTGCCAACATGAAGGCAGGCGGTGGAGCAGGTTTTTCGGCGGGATTCGATAGCTGGATTCGGCGAGCAAGATCAGTCAAGTCATCGATGCGTCGATTCATCGACGATCGATTCGAAGGCTCTGTCGGTTCGGCAGCATTGATTCATGAAGGCAAGCGGCCGATCAGCTCTTCCGGAGGGATTCGGTAGTTGGATTTGGTAGGTTTCAGTGAGTGGGATCAATTGATTTGTCGATGCATCGATTCATTGATTCCGTGATTCATTGATTAGGCGATTCATTGGACAAGGAGCCATCGATTCGGCAATGACCAATGCAAAGAAACCATTGCGGTGATAATCGATTCGATGGTGAGGATGATGTGAAGAAACCACTGCCCGCCGATAGGGAAGCTGAAGGAAATGGAGGTTAAGAGTGGCCCCCTGGGAAGGATCCGACAGTGAAGAAGCCTCGGTCGTTGAGACGATGAGCTTCGCCGGAATAAACGAACAGCAAGAGAAAGGAGTTGGGTTGACGTGGAAAAAGCACTGACATGGCAATACCAGCTCAACATAGCTCCACGCTACATCAGTAAAATATCTAACTCCTTTTACCTTTTCATCCAATTTGGACGAACTCACTAAATTTTGTAAAGTTGAGGGACTAACTCATACTGAGTCAAACATAAAGGGTTAAGAGTTGGCCAAGTTAAGGGGCCAAATGAGCATTTTTCCCTGTTATAATTGATGGGATTAAGTCGATTGAATTCGGTGTGCCTTGTGGAAGACCCTATAAGAAACAAGTTAGCACACTTCTCTGGGAGCAAGGTAGTTTCAGCTAAAGTGGCCCTCAAAAGGAGCAAGAGAAGGGCATTAACCGGAGGAACTGGGCAAATGGAATGTATGGTTCAACTGATCTGGTGCATAGCCACCTTGGGCTTCCTTATTTGATGCAGAGCTTCGACATTATGGATTTCCTGCGCAGCATTTCTGGTGAACGGGTCATTTGCAGCATCCAACATAACATGGACAAGGACTCATTGTAAGTTGAGATTCTTACCAATAAAAGTGGCTTTACATCTTTTATTACAATTTAACAGAAGCTTATATATATGCACTAAAGCTGTCTGTCTGACCATCCTTTCATAAACCCATCCCATAATCAATGGTTCATGTTTACTATTGTCAGTTACTACATCTGCTAGACCAAAAGGACCTAAACTGTTTGGCAAATGATTCAAAGCCAGCTCCTTCAAGTAGCATCAATCATGAAGAGGAACATTTGCTGGTTCGATTTATACTTCGTGATAAGATACGGGGAGTAATATATGATAATTCCTTACTATGTACCTAGATATGCATTTTACTGATCTTTTGCTAGCTCTGTTTAAGCAACCATTGATGTGGATTCGGGCGAAGGTCCATTTTGGCCCTTTTTTTTTTTTGTGAATGCGTAGACTTAATTGATCATCTCTGTGCCACAGAAGATTGAGACTTTCACTGTGGTCGTTTTCAGTTGCAGGAAAATAGAGGAGGGTTCAACTTCTGCAGATGGCACCAAAATCTTCAACAGCAAGAAAATGCCCTGCTGGGTAATGGCGGTGAACTATTTGCAAGGTAAGAGCTTCAATGCATTTTATAATATGAAAATGCCATTGGTTAAGTACATTATATATGCAAAGGCAGGAGATAATAACAACAAGTCTTTTGTAGAACTAAGCTACTTATACATGATGATGGAGTTATTTAATCTTTTGGGTTCTAGTAAGACCCAATGACACATATTTCGGCCTTGTTTAGAATAATGCCACCCCCCCCCCCCCCCCCTGGGTATAGTTTGTGAAAAAAAAAAAAAAAAGAAAGGAACCTTCATGTGTTTATACGAAAGGAATATAGAAATGAACTTCCATATGTTTATCCGAGTTAGTGCCCATTTCACTTATAAACTGGTTAAGGGGCTTGTATGGGAGTACTTGACTATGTGGATCCGATTGGGATAGGCACTCGGGCACTTGAGCAATGTAAAATCAAGAAACAATTTAAATTTTCCTCAGCATAGCATGTATCTGTGTGGAAAAATGAAAAGTTTTCTCCACCATCCAGGGTAGTAGCCTACTGGGAAACTCTCAGCTTATAAGCTCACTGTCTTGGTTATTCATATCTTTTTTCCTTTAGTTTCCAGTGATAAACTCATGTATGTATTTGGGCTTAGAACGGATTCATCTCGTAATAACCTCTTTCCTCACATCACATGTCACTTGTCATAAAGGTATGTGGAAGAGGAATTGCTGCTTCATTTTCTGTGCAGTTAATGTGTTTTCCACAATCTGGAAATCTTTGGAATTTATCCAAGAGCTAAATCACGAGGCATGAGGAACTGAACTAAATCTACTAACTCTACTGCTGGCCCTCTGCGGAAATGACAGAATCACGAATGTGTGCATCAATGGATTATTATGGTCTGTCCTTTTTGTCTCACTGCAGGGCCGATCTCAGAAGTAAGGGCTCATGTATTGCCAGTCATTACATCTGTTAGACAAAAGGGACCTAACGTGTAGGGGAAACATCTAAGTGAAGGCTCCTTATCAATCAAGCCTGGTGGTTCGATGGACAACTCGTGATAAGGTACCGAAAGTAATGTCCACTCTTGACTCTTATCTGACGCATTTTAGTCTTTTGCTGGCTCCATTTAAGTAACCCTTTTAACCAAATTCGACCATGGAACATATGATTGATGTGGAATCTGGAAAGCGTCCATTTCTGGTTTTTGTGTAAACGCATCACTCCCATCATTTCAGAGCCCAAAAATATTGAAACTTTCACTGTGGTCCAACCAATTTCTACAGGTGGCTCCAAAATATCGATCAAAGGAGATAAAATGCCCTGTTGGGTAATGGCGGGAGGGTCCTGCCAAGCTAAGCGCTTTGATAAATTAGAAAGCCTATGAACATGTCATCTGTTGGGTAGCCTATTGGAACACATGTTAAACCTAGGAGATAAAAGTCGTTTTGGTTGGTGATGCCCAGCGGCATCTTCGTAGGGTGACATTGAGACTTGTGGAGGGACCTCTTGAGAGGGAGACCGCCTGGAGGCCAGATTGCCCAGGGGGGCGTGCCTGAAAAGCTTAGGAAAAAAGGGTTAGGAGGTCCCCGGGGTGTGTTTCCGGAGAGGAGCCTCCAACGCCCAAGTCAGTGGTGCTGAGAGAAAATGGAGGAATAGCACTAAGAGGCTTGGTGGGCTTGCCTGTTTGTATTTTCTCAGAGATGGAGAGCTGGATTGTTTGCCAACTGTTTGCCAGGGCTTATTTCCTGGTACTTATAGGGATGTCCAGCCCGTTCAGATTGTGACACGTGTTCGGTCGGATGTTCTCTGAATTTCTGGGCGTAGGGGACAAGTAGCCGGTGGCAGGCTCCTTGAGCCTTGAGCCGAGACAGGCCGTGACATGACCTGGATGGCGTCGGCGTGTCAGACCGCCGTTTGAGGCGATCTGTAGCATCTGTGGGCGACACGTCAAAGGCTCCTTAAATGCTCCTGCCGTACTCCCGAGGTCCCTGGCCAAGGTCGTCCTCTGGTACAGACGATGCCCCTTCGGGAAATATGCCCGCAGTTCGGGGGTTCCCTAATTCAGGGTTCCGCCTTCAGGGAGATGCTCTTCGGCATGCAATAGCTGATTCTCCGTTTCCGAAGGCGATCTGTTTAGTACCTCGGGGGGGCTAATAGCTTCCTCGCGTTCCCTGACGCTTCGAGTTCGGGTCAAATAGAAGCGATAGCCCTTCGGCTATCACATGCCCCCCTTTGGAAAGCCGAAGTGGAGACTTCGGTTTGTAGTCTTTCCGAGGATACTCTTTAGGAGTTTTTTAAGGAGTAAAACCTGTGTCGAAGGTACACCTTTTGCCCGAAGATATGGGCTGTTCGGCAATGGCCTGTCTTTTGGTGTCTTCGGGGTTACTTACTTCTTTCCTTTTTCCTTTTGCAGGTCTGTGCAGTGTCGCGTCTCATGACCAGGTGTGTCAGTCTGGAGCGGCGCGTCCCAGTTTTTTAGGGGTGTCAGAAAGCGTGTCCTCTATTTTGCCGTGGCGGCTGACACGTGGCATACTGTGATTGGCGGAGAGTCGCATCGGTTACAGAGGGCGCGTCTTTTCGGAAGCAGAGAGCAGTTATGGCGACCATTTGCCTTCAAGAGACACTTATGACGCCGATTCGACTAGCCACTTCCGGCCTATATATAGCCCATTCCATCATAAGTTCCCTTTTTGCTTTTGCTTCTGCTCTTTTCCCTGCCTGCTACTGCTTTTGCGCTTTCTCTTGTTTTTTGCAGCGAAGCTGTTTTAACAGAGTTTTTCCGGCAACCTTTCACGACGGCGACTTCAAACCCAGATTTTGGCAAGTCTTTTGGTGGGTTTTTGTTTTCCAGACTCTTCTGATTTCTAGAGTTTTTTCCGGAAATTGTTTTCTTGCCTTTTTCCGAACCCATTTTTCTGCCAATATGCTTATTCTCGAGAGCTGGCAACCTCTTTTATCTCATCCTTGCTGTACCACCCCCAAAAAACTAGCAAGATGGAAGAAAAAGTTCTTTCTTCCTTCGTATGCCGTTATGAGGTTGCCTCGTTCTGATCAATTTTACTTTTCAAACCGTAGTAATAAGGTTACCGTTTTCCGAGCCCAACTGAAGGCCGGACTTCGGTACCCTCCTCCGAAGATGATTTGCGAGTTCTGCCAATTTCATGGCATTGCCGTAAATCAACTTCCGCCGAACTCGTACTGCTATTTTAACGCCTTCATCTGCATGTGTGGCGTCTTCGGAATAGAACCCCACTTTGTTATTTTTATGCAGTACTACAAGCTCTTCGTGGTCCCGAAGGGTGGCTTTTACTTCATGCTACCTCGGGGATCTGGGAGCAAGAAATATATGTTCACCTTCGCCACCAAGGACAGCTGGCGAGGGTGGCAACAAAAATTTTTCTTTCTGAAGATGGAGGAGGCCTGGTCACATGTTCCGACCAAATGGGCTCAGGGAAAGCTGAAGATGGACGTCGTGGATCCGAGGATACTGCTAACTCCGGAGTTGGCTCCTATTTTTGCGGACTTCGACGGCCGTATCCGTGCTGTCTCGGACTGGGGTCCCGAGGTCCCTTCACGCTCTCTCTACCCCTTCCCAATCAATTGGAGGTTAATGACCGAAGAGGTTCTTCGGGAGTTAGGGGTAGTGAAGGAGCACAAGACAGACCTCAAGATGCCAGCTCCTTCCATCGCCGGGAAGGATTCCTGGTTGGTGCAGCTCCTTTGGGAGGAAGTTTCTTATGAAACTTTTTATGAGAGTAAGTTGTTTGTGACTTGCGTTGTTATAGCTTTCGTCTCGGACTTACGCTGATGCTTTCTTTCCTTTTCAGAGATGGGCGACAGCACCGCTGCCGTCTACAAGTCCCTCTTCACCGGCCAAGTAGAGAAGGGCGAGCAGACGAAGAAGGCGGCTTCCCGAAGGTGGAAAACCACTGGTGCTGGACCTTTGGCCAAACGGGCGAAGAAGACTATTCTTCCTCCCCCTTTGGAAAGTATTGAGGAGAAAAGCGAGGAGCCCGAGGTCGCTGCCATTCCGTCTCCCGAGGTTGCTGTCGACGTCCCTCCTCAGAGCCCTACTCCGTCGCAGGCTCTTCTGGATGCCATGGTGGAGGCTCCTTCTGCCGAGGAGCGGCGTAAACGCAAGGGTAAGGAGATCTCTACCGAGGAGGCCCCGGCTTCTGACAATGACGTCGTCGAGGTGCCGCCAGGTTTGCTTTTTCCGCCGACATGTAATGCCTTTATTTTCCGAAGTTCTTTTTGTTCTCACCAGCTGCTCGTTTTGCCATGCAGAGGAGTCACTTACTCCAAGTTGGGCGGCCGAACACGCCCAGAAGCGAGCTCTCCATGATGCCAAAATCCCGAAATGGAAGATCCAGAATGAGCCTTTTTGGACGTTTACGGAGGACATGAATTTGTTCTCCGGAGACTACCCCCAAATGGCTAAGGAGATCTCGAATGGGGTGCTTACTGAGGCCTCCTTCAAGGCTATTACGGCGGCTCATCCGGGCGATGACACCATCGCAGCGAAGGTTACCAAGCACGCTGCTCAGGTATGTTGGTTTGCCCTTGAAGAAGTTTTTCTAAGTGTTTGGCTTTTACTGACCTCGCCTTCATCTTTTTGCAGCTGATGGCGTACGCTGGCTACCTCAGAGTTCGGGTGGCCAGGCAAACGCAGTTCCGAAACTCGGCCTTAGAGACCTTAGAGAAAACGAAGGCCATGTGTTCGGAACTGGCTGTCAAGAACCTGCAGCTGGCTGATGCTGCGAAGAAGGAGGTTGCCGCCCTTCAGCAGGAAAAAGAGGATATTTTGAAGGACTCCTCCCAGAAGGTTTCTGACCTCAGTTCCGAGGTGGTGGGACTGCTTTCGGCCAACGAAGCGCTTCTAAAGTCGAAATCAGAGTCTGAAGAGCTCCTGGCGAGGTTGCTGATTGAGAAGAATGCGCTTCATGCCGAGGTTGATTCCTTGAAGAAGGAGCCTGAGAAGAAGAAGAGGATAAAGGCGCTGAAGAAGGAGGTCGCGGACCTGAAGGATGAGCTCGAGGACCTGGAGGTTGAGAAGGATAAATCCGACCAGATGACTAAGGTCACTTTCCAGGACGAGTTTTGCCTTGCTCGGCACCAAGTCCTCCATAGGTTCCCAGATCTGGACCTCTCTTTTTTGGAGGCTTTGAAGATTCCTGAGGGGCCTCGGTGGTCCTGGTCCAAGATCGAGCATCTGAACCTGCCTCCTTCTTTCCCGGCGCCCAAGGTGGTTGAGAAGGATGCAGGGGCTGGTAGCTCTCGAGACGCCGAGAATCCTTAGTCTCTTCTAGGGCCCTTCGCCTTTTCCTCGTTCTTTTTTCTCTTCTTCTTCTTTCTGGCAATCCTTCTCCTTTGTAATCTTTAATGAAGATTTTTTGGCTAAGTCTTTTTGCGAGATTTTTCATTTCCCTTTGCCCCGAACACATTCGCTCAAAAGACTTCGGGAAACGGCATCTGCATTTGTTACGATGAGTATCTTTACGCGATTCGCTATTTCCCATTTTTTTCAAACATGATTGCTCAAGGGACTTCGGGAAATCATCTACGCTTTTTTCGGCGAGCACCTTTGTGGAATTCTGGTTTTGTACTTCAAGAATTTCTCTAAGAAACTTTTGTACTTAGAATATTTCTCTAATTTGTACAACACAATTCTTCCACGAAACCTTAAGCATAGAATTTTTTCAAAGGCATCTGAATGCCAAGTATTTTTTAATTCTATGCCATCGGCGTCGCCGAGTCTGTACACGCCTTTTCGTATTTCAGCAAGAACCAGATAAGGTCTTTCCCAATTCGCGCGAAGTACTCCGTGGGATGGCCTTCGGGGTGCAAAGTCAGCCTTTCGGAGAATGAGGTCTCTTTTCTTGATCCCTTTTGGCCTGGCTCGTAAATTTATGGCCGCGGCCACTCTTTGCTGAAAAGCTTTTCTTCTCAGCTCGGCTATTTCTCTGTGTTCGTCGACGAGGTCAAGCTTTGTTCTTAGGCCGAGGTCGTTTCCACTTTCATCAAACACTTGCACCCGTACTGATAGTCGTACTACCTCGATTAGAATGATGGCCTCTGTACCGAAGACTAGTGAAAAATGCGTTTCCCCTGTGGCTCTTCGGGGTGTTGTTCGGTAGCTCCATAATACGCTTTGGAGTTCTCCTGGCCATTTCCCTTTTGCTTCCCCCAGTCTCTTTTTTAGACCATCTTTCATGGTCCTATTAGATACTTCTACCTGCCCATTGCTTTGGGGGTGAGCTACTGGGGCAAAGTGCATCTTTATTCCGAGGTCGCTGATAAATTCCTGGAATCCTTTGTCTATGAACTGGGATCCATTGTCAGCTACTAGCACCCTCGGTATGCCAAATCTGCATACGATGTTCTTCCACACGAACTTCTGCACTTCTTTTGCCGAGATAGTTGCTAGTGGTTCTGCCTCAACCCATTTGGAGAAATAGTCTACTGCTGCCACGCAGAATTTCACGCCTCCAGGCGCTGTGGGAGCGGCCCAATGAGGTCTATGCCCCAGACTGCGAAGGGCCAGGGATAGTCAGCCGAAGTTACCATTTCTGAGGGTGCCCTCTGGATATTCGCGTGTCTCTGGCAACTACCACATTTCCGAACGAACTGCCTTACGTCCTTTCTCAGGGTAGGCCAGAAGTATCCTTGGCGAAGTATTACTGCTGCAAGGGCGTCGGTTCTGATGTGTGAATCACAAATTCCTTCGTGGACTTCTTCGAGGATCATTTCAGTATCCTCCTCGTCCACACACCTTTGCAGCGGATTTGCGTATCCCTGCCGATATAACTCTTCGCCGATTAGGAAGAATCGGTCTGAGCGTCTTCACAATTTTACAGCGTCGCCGGGGTCTTCGGGGAGCACATTTTCTGCGAGATACCTTTTTATTGGGTATTTCCAACCTTTTTCCGAGGTTACGATGCTCAGCACTGCGATGCTCGGATGGTCCAGCACCTCGGTGTATGTTTTTGATTTTGCCAAGCAATCTGCCTCGGTGTTATTTCTCCGGGGTATGTTCTCAATTCGTACGGCGTCAAACTCTTGGATGAGTTTTGCTACCAGCTCGTGGTATTTTGCCAAGGTTAGGTCCTTTTCCCCATAGTCTCCTGCCGTTTAGCGTACCACCAGCTGAGAATCGCTGTGAGTTTTCAGGTTCCTTATGCCAATTTTTCTGGCCAGGCGCAATCCTGCTATGAGGGCTTCATATTCCGCCATATTGTTGGTGGTATCAAAGTTGAACTTGATAGCCTTCATCACTTCTAGGCCTTCAGGACCCTTGATTATCACGCCAGCTCCCTGGTGTTCGGACCCCAACGCTCCGTCAACGTGCAAAGTCCACTCGGGATCACCTTCGCCAGGATCCGGATGGCTGTCCTCGGTGGTGGGTACTTCGGCGATGAAGTCTGCCAGAACTTGAGCTTTTATGGCTTTTCGAGGTTCATAAGCGATGTCGTGTTCGCCAAGCTCTATACATCACTTGGAGAGCCTTCCGGAATAATCCACCTTCCTCATGACATCCCGAAGTGGTAGATTACTTCGGATGATGATAGGATGAGCCTGAAAGTATGGTCGTAGCTTTCTCCCTGCCAGCACCAAGGCATATATAGCTTTTTGCAACAAAGGATACCTGATTTCGGCGCCGTGTAGGGATTTGCTTACATAATAGACTGGCCACTGCTTCGGCCCCTCTTCTTTCACAAGGACCGAGCTCATAGCCTTTTTTGTGACGGCGAGGTATAACACAAGTGGCTCTCCTACGCGAGGTTGTCGCAGGGTGGGCAAGCTGGCTAAATAGACTTTAAGTTCTTCCCAGGCTCTTTGGCAGTCTTCGTTCCAAGGATGATTATTACCTCCGAGGTTGTTTCCTCTTTTGTTGCCTTGGTGAGGACCTTGAAGAACGGCCGACACCTGTCTCCATACCTGGAAATAAACCTGCTAAGAAAGGTTATCCTTCCGGTGAGTCTCTGCACATCTTTTATTGTGGCGGGAGTTCGAAACTCGAGCAGAGCCTTAATTTTTTCTGGGTTGGCATCAATGCCTCTTTCGGATACCATGTACCCCAGGAATTTTCCCGAGGTCACACCGAAGATGCATTTTTCAGGATTAAGACGGATCCCGAAGGCTCTGAGCTGGTGAAAAGTCTCCTTAAGATCCGTGACGTGTTTGTCAGGCAGCTTGCTTTTGACTATCATGTCATCGACATACACTTCTATGTTTCTCCCCATTTGGTCTTTAAAGACCTTGTTCATCAATCTTTGGTAGGTGGCTCCTGCGTTTTTTAGCCCGAAGGGCATCTTGACGTAACAGTATGTTCCCCCCTCGGTGATGAAGGCGGTTTTTTCCTCATCTTCGGGGTCCATCCTTATTTGATGGTAACTACTGAAGCCGTCTAAAAAGCTTAGGAGTCCGTATTCGGCAGTCGAGTCTACCAATTGGTCTATTGGTGGGAGGGGGTATGAGTCTTTTGGGCAAACATCGTTCAAGTTTCTGAAGTCGATGCACATTCGGAGCTTACTGTTGCCTTCTTTTGTGGCAATGACCACGTTGCTTAGCCATTCGGGGTACTTGACCTCCCTGATAACCTTAGCGTCTAGCAGGCATTGGACTTCGGTTTTAACGAAGTTATTTTTATGGGCTGAGATGCCCCGTTTCTTTTGCCGGACAGGCTTTGCTTCCGGACTTACTTTGAGGCTATGTTGTATTACGCTAGGGTTCACCCCTGGCATATCTTTCGGCGAGTAGGCAAAAAGATCTTTATTTTCCAGTAGAAAAGATACAAGTTTTTTCTTGTCACCTTCAGCCAAGCTCTTCCCTACTCGGGTAGATTGACCTGGGACAAGTTCTACTGTTTTCATTTCCACTTTCGCGAGATCTTCTTCATTGCCTTTCTCTGGTGCCTTTGCCTCCATTGTTTGTGCGAAGTTGTTTGCTGGAGCTTTTCGTGCTTTGACGAACACCCTCCTTACTTTACCTTGATCTATGAAGATCTCCGCATCTCCATCCTTGGTGGCGAAAGTGATAGTCAAGTACTTCACATCAGGGCGAATGTGCAGATTTCCCTATGTCTGTCTTCCGAGGATGGCGTTGTAGGATGAAGGGACATCCATGACAATGAACCTCGCCATCGTGGAGGCGTATAACTCAGCAGTCCCATCCACCGAAGTGCCTTTCAGCATCAAAGGGAGATCAATCCAACCGAGAACGGGTAGCTCGGCCGGTCCTACCCCGAAGGTAGGTGAGGTGACGGGCTTAAGGTCGTTACTAGATACACCCAACCTCGGCAGTAAGTGTGAAAACAAGACGTCGGCATTTGATCCGTCATCGAGCAGCACTCTTTTGACGTCCCAGTTTCCTATCCTTGCCATGATCAGCAGCAGATCGTCATGGGGAAAGATGATGGTGGATCCGTCCTTTCGGGCCAGTTTCTTTGCCGGATCCTGATATCCCATGACCGCTATCTCTCTGACCTTCCTTTTTCTTTCCGAGGATGGGATCCCTGTCGTGATTGTCTGAATTACCCCGGCCGGAGGTAGGGGACGCCTTTTGGGACTTCGGTTCCTCCGCCTATCGGAGTCGTAATCCTCGTCCTCGGCCTTTTCTTCCTCATCTTTTCTTCCTTTCGGAGAAGGCATCCGCAGATATCGTCGAAGTTGGCCTAGTTTTATCAGCGACTCAATGTACTTCTTCAGTTGGAAGCAGTCTTCGGTGTTGTGGCCGTGGTCGCGATAAAACTGGCAGAACTTCTTTATGTTTTTCTTGTTGTCAGCGGTCATGGCCTTTGGCCGCCGAATCTGCGTCCCCTGTCTTTCCATCGTCATGAGGATGTTTGTCCGTGTGGTGTTTAGGGGTGTAAAAATTGGGAGTTTCCTTCCCCTCAGTCTCCGACCTCGGCCTGTCTGTTCAGTCGGATGCCGAGTTTGCTGGCCGGAGCCTTCGACGCGGGCGTGATCGGACTTCGGCCCACCCATTCTGAGCTCCTCGGCAGTCATGTGCTATTCGGCCCTTCGATAAAATTTGCCGAGGGTGTTTGGGGGGTCCTTAGAGAACTCGTAAAACGGCTGCGAGTCCCTCCGAAGGCCCCACGTCATGGCGAGGATGCGTATTTCAGGCCGGAAGTCCAGGACGCTCAAAGCTTCCCTGTTGAACCTTTCGACATAGTCGCGTATGGTCTCTCCGTTCCTTTGCTCTATGTCGAACATTTGGACAGGCATCTTCGCTGTCGGCCGGCTTCCAATAAACTACTGCGTGAAAGCCGTGGATATCTCCTGGAACTCAGTGATGGTTCCTGGAGCCAATGAATTGTACCACGTAGTTGCCGGTCCCATGAGGGTGACTTCGAAGCATTTGCACATGGTAGCGTCGTCAGCACCGTGCATTATCATGCTGCGTCTGTACTTGGTCAGATGGGCCTGTGGATCAGTGCGGCCATCATAAATCTCCAGCCGAGGTACTCTGAAGTCGCCTGGCATGGCTGCCTCAACTACGGCCTGGATGAATGGGGACTCATCTTCACAGAAGGTTCCCGACAGTCTAGCCCAGACGGGTTTGCGAGCTACCTGTTTTTCCACCCTGTCCAGCCTTGCTAGTATCCTCTCCATAAGAACCGTGGCGTTAGGCTCTTCCTTTAGGAAGGGAGATTGCCGCCGCCTCTTCGGGGAGCGAGTTTGGGGTCGAAGGGACAGAAACTTCGCCTCAGGCGACGAACTTCTTCGTTGTGAGACTTTGGGTCGCTTGGACCCTGTTCGTCCCATAGGCCGTTTCCCGAGGGGTATGTTTTCCGTAGAGGATTCTTCACGCGGGTCTCCACTTCCCGAACTGCGATGGGTCGATTTTGGGCTTTTCTCCCGAGGGCATGTTGGTGATGGAGGTCTTTGGGCCTGAGTTTGTTGTGGCCATCTTTGGTCTATCTGCTGTGTCATCTCAGCCACGACCGAACGTTGAAAGTCCCGTAGAAAGCTCATGGTAATGACTAGAGGGCGGTCTTCCTCGGGCGCAGAAGTCTCTGGGAATGTTTGCTCAGCAGCCGGTTGGTTCTCAGGCGCGGACGGGGACCTCGGGAGTCCCTTGTCCTTAGAACGCCGAGTTTCAACGATGGCGACCTCAGAGCGGGTTCCCACAGACGGCGCCAAATAATGCCCAGCGGCATCTTCGTAGGGTGACATTGAGACTTGTGGAGGGACCTCTTGAGAGGGAGACCGCCGGAAGGCCAGATTGCCCAGGGGGGCGTGCCTGAAAAGCTTAGGAAAAGAGGGTTAGGAGGTCCCCGGGGTGTGTTTCAGGGGAGTAGCCTCCGACGCCCAAGTCAGTGGTGCTGAGAGAAAATGGAGGAATAGCACTAAGAGGCTTGGTCGGCTTGCCTGTTTGTATTTTCTCAGAGACGAAGAGCTGGATTGTTTGCCAACTGTTTGCCAGGGCTTATTTCCTGGTACTTATAGGGATGTCCAGCCCGTTCAGATCGTGACACGTGTTCGGTCGGATGTTCTCTGAATTTCTGGGCGTAGGGGACAAGTAGCCGGTGGCAGGCTCCTTGAGCCTTGAGCCGAGACAGGCCGTGACGTGACCTGGATTGTGTCGACGTGTTAGACCGCCGTTTGAGGCGATCCGAAGCGTCTGTGGGCGACACGTCAGAGGCTCCTTAAATGCTCCTGCCGTACTCCCGAGGTCCCTGGCCGAGGTCGTCCTCTGGTACGGACGATGCCCCTTCGGGAAATATGCCCGCAGTTCGGGGGTTCCCTAATTCAGGGTTCCGCCTTCGGGGAGATGCTCTTCGGCATGCAATAGCTAATTCTCCGTTTCCGAAGGTGATCTGTTTAGTACCTCGGAGGGGCTAATAGCTTCCTCGCGTTCCCTGACGCTCCAAGTTCGAGTCAGATAGAGGCGATAGCCTTTCGGCTATCAGTTGGCACTTGGCAAGTTCTTTTTCATTTCCATTTTCTCTCTGTTTTATCGAATCTGTTTCTCTGTTTCTTACAGTTATGTTCTTGTGGAGTAGTGGAAATTAGAGCTCAAAAGGAAGTAGTTAAAAATCGCTTTTACAGTTGAAAAAAGATAGATGTTTTGAATGACCTGATCTTTGTACCTTAAAAAACAATAATGCAAAGTCTTTATCCAGCCGGTTGTTCTAGGAACCATTACCACATTACAGAACTTTTGGGAATACCAGACCTAACCGGAGGGTTCTCATGTGGTTTAGGATAGTTAGAAGATTTATCAATTTTATTAATTGTTAGGTTGCTCTTTGGTGTTTTACTTTTTCTTTTTAAATGACATCCTTTGTTTTTTTTCCCTGTCTAACTTTCATAACTGGCATATGTCGCTGTCCAACGAATTGTTATGATTCTTGCAGACATTTGCCTTAATTACTTATACAGAGCAAAATGCCCATTAACAGTTAGCTACGAGCCTACGAGTAAATTGTGAGGATGTTCTCTAATCTCTAGTTATCATTTTGTTTTAGTCACTAACTATTAATTAGTTTGTTTTAGTCCTAAATCTATTAAAAAAAATTTATTTTAATTCTAAATTTATTAAAAATATTTCATTAATTGTTTAGATTATAATGTAAACTATTTAGTAACTGTCTTATAATAAATTTTATTTGTATAATATTTTTTTATAATTAATGGATAATTCAAATTACCTTTTTCTCTCTATGTAAACTAAACCTATTTTATTTAGAAAAAAAATTACTAATTTAAATTATCTATTGACTGTCAAAATATTATTAAATAATTTAAATTTATTGAAAGATAATTATCAAATATTAAAATTAGAATTTTAAAAGTTTGTATCAGATAGTTATTATGAGTTAATAGATTTTACTTTGTGAAAGACCAAAATAAAATAACTTTTAATAAATTTAGGACAATATAGAATATTCAATATGTTATGAATTAAAAAAAATATATAATTAAAGGTTTAGAACCATCCACACAATTTACTTTAGCTAAAAGAATAACTATATCATTGGTCAGGGTGCACGACATGCCTCTTGACACAACTCATAATTCTAATTATTTTACAAAACTGTCCCGTGATAACTTCTATAAATTACCACACCTCTCTATCATAGACAACTCCATGATCTTTTATAAATAATGATCATGCCATTGCACCACGACTTACTGCTATGTTTTTTATTCGTTCTTTGTTCTTCATGATCTAATACTGATTATATTTGTTTTTAACAATATATACATGTTTCTTTTGTGATTTAATAACTTATTTCTTTTTACTTTTTTTTGTTTCTATTCCCAAATGTATTTTATTGTTTTTGTTCTAATATGTACTTATATTGTGCCTTTATATATATATATATTATTGTTCACTTATATATAGTAATTTTTTTGTTCTCTATATATCTAACGTCTGCATTTATGACACAGTTTCTTGTTACTGGAACCCTTATCCTACATGTACTTGATCTTTTCTCTTTGTTTTTTCGCTTATTACAGTCATTCCCTTATTGTATATCATTTTGTATGTTGACAAATATAATTAACTTTCATTCTATTTAAATGTAATTTTTACCAACTTTTATTTTACTTGTTACTTGAATTCTTCTTTATGTTCTTTTGTTGATTATAGTTGTTCCATCTTCACGTTTCTTGGCAAATATAATTGTTTGGTATGCTATTTGATAATTGTTTCCCAATGTTATTCTACTTGTTCCTTGAATTTTTCTTCCTTTGTCTTGACGATTATAGTTGTTCATTTGTTCGATCTTTCTATTCTTTGAAAAATATAATTTTTCTTCTATTTAATAACTTTCATTCTATCTAATAAGTTCCTGTTCCCTTCTTATGCTATTTGTTATAGTTGTTCCTTGGCAGATGTGTCTACATCTCTTACTGACTATACTTGTTCATTTGGCTAATATTGTTATTCCATATTAACTCTAAGTGTTTGCTTTTACAATTTGCTCACGTTCCCTTTTATACAATTTATTGTTTTCTAATGAAAAACTATTAGTCTCTTTTGCTTTCGTACTATTCCCTGATATTTTTCTTCTTATTCCATTATAGTTTCTTGTTATCTCTATATATCCTATACGTTACGTATAGGATATGCTTTCTTGTTTCCTTCTATTTTCTTATTATTTATGTTCTCATGCACATTCTTATTATTCATGATATATATCTTCATATTCCCTTTTAGTTTCTTAATATTGTTCTCTAAATATATTTGAGATCCCTTTCTACTTTCTTGTTGTTTTTCATGTGCCCCTAGTATTTATTATAAAATGTATTAATTAGTACATTCATTGCTTTCTAAGAGAACAAGTCCTTAAAAATGTGTGTGTGTGTTTTTTTTTATATGGAATGCTTGAAAAATAAAGACAACACGGAAAGGGTTAAAAGAATAAATGGAAACAAATTAGGAAAAAACGAATAGATAAAATGTTAAAACAAATAAAAGAAGAGAAGATAAAAAGGGAATGGACGAACGTCATATATATCTAACATGATGTGTACTTGTCGATGTGCCTAGTGCACTTTATCCCTAACCTAGCTGAAATTCTTGAGAAGCTTCCTGAAATACCAGACCTCTTTTATCGGTAGACATTTATTAATCCATTCAAAGTATAATGTATGTTGCTTTTTATAAAATTATATGGATATCATGTCATGTAAGCATATAATCACATATTTGTCTCTATGGTTATCCCTTACTAAGTACTTGCATAACTATTACAATAACTATTGATGAACTTTATGTAATATATGAACGGTGCACCTGAGAAGATATAAAAGTACAAATTTCCAAATTAAAAATTTAAAGCCCTAAAATTACATGAACTTTATGTTATCTCTTACTGCTGCTTGATCATGTTTTTCTGAAGAGCAATTTCCAAATTAACAAAGCCCTAAAATTACATGCAACATGCAATTTAGATCTACCCATAATTCATACAAATTAATCAAAAGGATAATAGACATGAAAGATTCATGACAGCTAGCTGCGAAATCAAAAGGAACTTATCAATAATACTAATTATTAGCTAAAAATTCTCTCGCGTTGCGTGCAGTACTTAGATTCGTATATAATCCAAATTAAGGATGATATACTAATTAATCATCATCCTCATAATTGATCGGTATTATTAGCATTATCACGTTATTATTGGATATATATGTGTGTGTGTGTGTGTGTGTGTGAATGTTGAGAAATTGGAGCTAGCTAGCGTTATGGGTGTGGCCACAACTCATTGCATCAGTATGTTGTCTTTATATCTATAACAAATAGGAGTATTCAATGGATAGAGATGGTTGCTTGGACATCTCATTTTCCCAGATATGTAGCCAAGCCCTATTGCTGATGAGCCATAGACAAACGTTTAGCCAAGAACTTAATTATCATCACAAAAATTCCGGTCCTCTCTTTGCCGGGCCTGATCATATGCTTCTATTATTTATGACACTAGTGGTAGTGGTCATAAAATGTGAAATTATCAATCTTGAGCTTTGCTAGAATGTTTTTTTCTTCCTTTACAGGAAAAGATTTACTACAATGTTTGGTTGTCCCTAGCTATACATGTATTTGATTCGAATATGAAGCCTCTTTTGAAATATTTTAATGGTCATGTCGTTGTTTAACTTGATGTACATGTGTGGTTGATGATACTATAAATTATTTGGATTATTGGATCGCCCCTGCATAATTGCATGAGATAAATATATGTGCCTTTGCTTTCAAAATTCAGTCACCCCTCTTGAAAACCAATCATTTTAGGTTATGTTTGGCACAAAATCAAAAATTTGAAAAAAAAAACAAAACAAAACAAAAGAACATCGTGTTTAGGGTGGCAAAATTTTTGATTTTCTTCTCTAAATTTGGCTTGATAAATATATAATCAGTTCATAATTTGTTTCAAGGATATGGAGAATATTATTTTCTGAATTTCAGAGACATCATTTGTTTAAATTAGTTCTGTGGGATTAATTTTCAAAATAAAATTTAAATATAAAAACACAATAATTAGTATATTACACAATAAATACGCAGTTCATAATGATTTCTAATGGAAAAACTAAAGTATTGGTCTAGTAGTTAAGACTTGTAGGTATTACTAAAAGGTCAATCTGGCACTTTCCCCTTGCCTCTCTTTCCTATGTACAAAAGGAAATGATTTGATGTAAAAAGTGAAAATTTAACTATATTACTGTGTTTTTTTTATAACTAATGCGAAAATATTACATTTGCAAATTTTAGATTGTATATATGTTTAAATTGCTATTGTAACATGATTATGGTATGCAATAATTTAATCTGTTGAACGAATATTTAGAGATAATTCATGAAAAATCCAAAATATAATTTATTTTATATGTGAAAGATACTAAATAGCAAATATTACAGTCAACTCATTTTAACTTAAGTCAATTTAATTTAAAATAATTTATTTTTATTTTTATATTTTTTTGGGTAAAACTAATTTCATTTGAAAGTCAATATTATATAGATGTAATAATCCATTTGAAAGTAAATTTTTATGATATTATAAATTTTTTATGAATTTATTTTTTTTAATGCCTAAAACTAGAAAATTCATAAAAAATTAATAAAATTATAAAAATTATATTTTCAATGGATTATTACATTTACATAATATTGACTTTTGAGTTTTAACGTCACATGCTTAAGTAAATTCACTTTTTGAGATGGTAAATGTGACTTTTAAAATTATAGCGACCGAATCCGGGGTTCCCAAAAAGTACTGTGGCGGTGTTTGTGGTCCTCTAATATGTTTAGCTAATTGGAAGCTGATTATTAAAGTCCCCATCTTACTCAAGTGAGTACAGGGAAAATGATTATGCGAATCTCTTTTAGAAAGTGAGAGTATTAATTGGTTGAGAGGGTAGGGTGTACCGTGTACGTGGAGTGCTGTTAAAACTTCTGCGTTCAAAATATAAGTTTTGTTACAATTTTTACACGATTCAATTTAAAATCAATCAGTAATAACATACTAGAAGGTGACTTCATCGAATAATTGTCGGTGTTATTTCTAATTCCGTCTGCTTTCTTTCTATTAGGTTCCATTGGGGAACAATGATAGAGATTCAGAGAAGTTGTACCAATCGTTCATAAACTAAAATTTTTAACCTTTATACTAATTTTAAACGTTATGTTCAATGAAAGCCTAAATATTTTCTTGCTGCCAAGACTATGTAGTCGTATCCCAAATTTTTCCCTTCTAAAATGTCTGTCCCATCTATGAACATGTTTCAGTTTGATTTTTAGGCTGCCTAATCGGTGTTATTAATTGGAGAAATAACACAATTTTCTCGTGTTGTATCTTTAAGGAGTAGATAATTTCAGGATACTTCGCCGTCGATATAATTTTATATTTTATGGAACAATGTTTATTATGAAGGACTCATTTTTTTGATAAAAAATTTATCATTATAATTACAAGTTGTGGCAACGTCGGATTTTCGGGAGTCGCCACCAATCTGTTTACCTAGGTCGATTGGTCACCTTAAATATTGGTCTGCGAGAGTTCGGGGGTTCGGGAGTACGGTTACGTTAAAACAACTTTGTTAAAACGCCCAAAAATTGGCACCTTAGTTGATTTTAATTTTGTTTCGCTTTGCTTTTAAATAATTTTCAGTTAATTTAGAGATTTTAACTGAATTAGTCAAAATGTGGATTTTTAAGTTAATTTGTATAAAATTTTATACTTCCGAACCATGGACTCTGCCGAGTCATTTGGACACGGAAGATTTTGATTCCGAACCATGGACTCTGCCGAGTCATTTGGACACGGAATTTGGTGAAATTTTAAACAATTTTATCCATATTGTAAAAATATGGATTTTTTTATCTTTTTATTTAATTTATTTATTTTAAAAAGTTTGATATTTTCCAAACCGTATATCCTGCCGGATCATCCGGATATGGAAATTAAATTTAATTTATTGTTAGTTATATAATTATTACTTTTATGGAATTAATTATTAGTTTAATTACTAATTCGTAATTCTTTTTGTTATAGAATTTTTAGATAAAAAAATTTTATTTTTTATTTTCTTTCTTTTCTTTTTTCTCTTTTCTTTCTTATATTTTTCTTTTCTTTTTGATTTAATCTTTCCTTTCTTTTCTTTCTTTTCTTTCTTTTCTTTTTCTTATCTTTCTTATCTTTCTTTTCTTTTCTTTTTCTTGTCTTTCTTATCTTTTTCTTATCTTGTTTTAGTTTTCTTTTTGTTTTCTTGTTTAATGAAAAATATTTATTATTTTAGTGGATTTAAAAGTTATATTTTAAATAAATCAGTAAAATATAAAGTCTTAATTTTCATGTATTTTTTTTAAACAAGTTTTATTTTTACTGGATAAAAATAACTATTAAAATTAATTTTAACTTTTTGTTATCTTTAAAGAATTAAAAACATGTATATAAAAATAAAAATAATTGGCTTTTTTTAAAAATGATTTTTATTAGCCTTAATAATTAATTACAAAATAATCTTCTTTTAATTTTCATTTATTTATTAATTAGTAAAGGGTAAAGGTGAATTAAATAAAAAATTATATAAAGAAAAAAAAATTAATAATAATAAAGTGGGGCTTTTTGGCCATCCACTTTAAAAATAATAATAAATGTTAGCAAAGTTAATTAAATTAATTGTTAAACAACAATAATAAAAAGTTAGTCAAGTTAATTAAATTAATTAATTAACAACAATAATAAAAAGTTAGCCAAGTTAATTAAATTAATTAATTATCAACAATAATAAAAAGTTAGCCAAATTAATTAAATTAATTAATTAACAACGATAATAAAAAGTTAGCCAAATTAATTAAATTAATTAACAACAATAAATAAAAAGTTAGCCAAATTAATTAAATTAATTAACAACAATAAAAAAGTTAGCCAAATTAATTAAATTAATTAATTAACAACAATAATAAAAAGCTAGCCAAGTTAATTAAATTAATTAATAACAATAAATAAAAAGTTAGCCAAATTAATTAAATTAATTAACAACAATAAAAAAGTTAGCCAAATTAATTAAATTAATTAATTAACAACAATAATAAAAAGCTAGCCAAGTTAATTAAATTAATTAATTAACAACAATAATAAAAGTTAATTAATTGTTAACAACAATTATAAAAGTTAGTAATAATGCAAAAATTAAAAGGTTAGTAACAATAATAGTATTAAAAGTTAGTTGTTAGTAAGTTAATAACATCAATAAAAAAGGGGGTTAGTAATAAACAAATAATAAACAAACAAGTAAAAATTAAAAGGGTTAGTAATTAATTCTGCAAGAATAAAATACAAAGTTAGTGACCAAAGTGAAAGAAATTGAAAAGATGAAGGATTAAATGAGAGTTGTACCTTTGATTTTAAATTCTGAATTCTGAGAAATGGAAACAGAGGGCGCGCGACAGGGGGGAAGAAGATGGCTTAATCGTCAAAATGAAAAGTTTTGAGATTTTCTGAGGAAAGGAAGGAGAGCTAGGGACTAAGGCTGTAATTTTTTCTATTTTAAAAAAACGGGGCTCTAAGCTTTTCTTTCTATTTTTCTCTGTGTTCAGCACAAAATTTGGGGGGCTATTTATAGGGGAAGTTTAGCTGAACTGTTGATGGATAAATTAATAAAAAATTTCAAACTTATCTCTTAAATTGGTACAATGACAATTTTAGTCCTTTACGTCTCTCAGCCTCAGGATAAGTTCCTGAAGCTTCTGATTTTGACAATTTTGTCGTTTTCTGTCAATTTGAGCCAAAAACGTCGGCAGGCTCAAAATTTTATGTGACAAACTACCAAATGCTCCTGGAACTTTTAGAATTTGTCAATTTTTTCCGAAACTTCTCAATTTTGTCATTTTTACCTCAAACTTTTAATTTTTTGTCATTTTTTTCATGAAATTTTATTTTATTTCAAACATACACATATTCACACATATATCATTTTAAATCAAATTTTCACAAAACAAAAATATATTTTAAACTAATTAATTTTTTTTTAATAATAATAGTAATATATATTTTTTTTTTAAATTAATTTTTTTTAATAAAATTTTTTTCAAAATTTTAAAACACCCGGACGAAATTGGGTGTCAACAGCTGCCCCCCTTTGCATGCTTCATGGGACATGATGTATGCAAAGTCGTTACCAAATTTCGTCCGGCTTAGGTAGGCATTGAGAATGTTCTCGCCGCCCAAACAGTAAGGTTTAAGGAAAGGTCCTTAAAACCTCTAACGATAGGAAAGCTCCTATTGTTGTAAGATGGACTGATTGATTGATTATTTGTTTGAGGTTAAGGAAAGGTCCTTAGAACCTCTAACGATAGGAAAGCTCCTATCGTTGTAAGATGGACTGATGGATTGATTGTTTGTTTTAGGTTAAGGAAATGTCCTTAGAACCTCTAACGATAGGAAAGCTCCTATCGTTGTAAGATGGACTGATTGATTGATTATTTGTTTTCGAGGCAAAGGTTCCATCCTTAAAACCTCGGATTGATTGATTGATCTCGAGGCAAAGGTTCCATCCTTAAAACCCCGGATTGATTGATTGATGTCGAGGCAAAGGTTTCATCCTTAAAACCTCGAATTGATTGATTGATGTCGAGGCAAAGGTTCCATCCTTAAAACCTCGGATTGATAATTGATCTCGAGGCAAAGGTTCCATCCTTAAAACCCCGGATTGATTGATTGATCTCGAGGCAAAGGTTCTATCCTTAAAACCTCGGATTGATTGATTGATCTCGAGGCAAAGGTTCCATCCTTAAAACCCCGGATTGATTGATTGATCTCGAGGCAAAGGTTCTATCCTTAAAACCTCGGATTGATTGATTGATCTCGAGGCAAAGGTTCCATCCTTAAAACCTCGAATTGATTGATTGATGTCGAGGCAAAGGTTCCATCCTTAAAACCCCGGATTGATAATTGATCTCGAGGCAAAGGTTCCATCCTTAAAACCCCGGATTGATTGATTGATCTCGAGGCAAAGGTTCCATCCTTAAAACCCCGGATTGATTGATTGATGTCGAGGCAAAGGTTCCATCCTTAAAACCTCGAATTGATTTATTGATGTCGAGGTAAAGGTTCCATCCTTAAAGCCTCGAATTGATTGATTGTTTTCGAGGCAAAGGTTCCATCCTTAAAACCTTGATGATGAAAATTGATTATTTTCGAGGCAAAGGTTCCATCCTTAAAACCCCGATGATGAAAATTGATTGTTTTCGAGGCAAAGGTTCCATCCTTAAAACCTCGAATTGATGAAAATTGATTGTTTTCGAGGCAAAGGTTCCATCCTTAAAACCCCGATGATGAAAATTGATTCTTTTCAAGGCAAAGGTTCCATCCTTAAAACCCTGATGATGAAAATTGATTATTTTCGAGGCAAAGGTTCCATCCTTACAACCCCGATGAAAATTGATTGTTTTCGAGGCAAAGGTTCCATCCTTAAAACCCCGATGATGAAAATTGATTGTTTTCGAGGCAAAGGTTCCATCCTTAAAACCCCGATGATGAAAATTGATTATTTTCGAGGCAAAGGTTCCATCCTTAAAACCCCGATGATGAAAATTGATTGTTTTCGAGGCAATGGTTCCATCCTTAAAACCCCGATGATGAAAATTGATTATTTTCGAGGCAAAGGTTCCATCCTTAAAACCCCGATGATGAAAATTGATTGTTTTCGAGGCAAAGGTTCCATCCTTAAAACCCCGATGATGAAAATTGATTATTTTCGAGGCAAAGGTTCCATCCTTAAAACCCCGATGATAAAAATTGATTTTGAGGCTAAGGAGCTTTCCTTAGGACCTCGAGCGAAATTTATATAAAAGCAATTGAAATTGGAATAATTTTCTTCGAAAGTGTGAATTTTCATAATTGGCGAGCGCAAAGAATTAGGCTTCGATAAAACGAGTGAATCTTGATGATGACAATAACACTGACAAATTATGTAAATGGAGTGGATGTTTGGAATCAATATTCAAGGTTCATCTAATATTTTCTTCAGTAAATATAGATTCCCTTGTGAAATATGTCATCCGAATAAGGTTAAAGCTTAACTACCCCAAAATGTTATGCCTAGTAGACCTAATAGGATGCGTCTCAAGAGTAATAAAAATTACTCTTTACTCAGCCATTCCAACCTAAAGGCATTGTCGCATGGTTTTAATATCAGCATGGACGAAACTATATTATAAGATAACGAAATTCCCTGAAAAGAAAAACTGAAATATGAAAGAAAATGCTGATAATTAAAACGAAAAGACAAGAAAAACGGATCAGATCGCTTCTTCTTCCACAATGCTTCAACAGGCCAGGTAAAGGACAATTATGGGAGTGAACTGGTCGGGAAAGACTGTCGTGTCCAGTCTATTTGGATCATTGCTGGATCTGGTTCAGGAACAAAAGCTTCCATTTTATCTAGCAATTCTTCAGCAGTTGTTGCGGATATTATGATTCGTCGTGCCACCTCAGGGATAAACTTCTGCTTCACAGCACGATTCATAAAAGATAATAGACCTGCGAAGAAATAGTTAACATTTAACAGCCCAATGGGTTTTTGATGCAAATTAAGTTGGGCCATGGAAGCGATTTGGAAGACTTCTCCTAATGTGCCAAAGCCACCTGGTAGAGCGATAAAAGCATCAGCATTAAAAAGCATTTGTAACAAACGCTCTTGCAGATTTTTAATCACTAGCTCTTCTCCAATTGTGCCCCCAGAAACCGATTTCAGAGATGCAGGGATAATACCCAGAACCTGGCTTCCTCCTAAAGATGCTGCTGATGCTACAGCTCCCATTAATCCGACACTACCTCCTCCATAAACTAAGTGTATTTTTCGCTCAGCTAATACACTACCCAAATGGTTGGCTGCCTTTAAGTACTCTTCATCTTCTCCAGGAAAAGCTCCAGAAAATACACAAATACTTCGGGATTTACGAGTGGAGGTTTTTTCCATTCCTATCCTTACCCATGTGAGAAAAGAAGAAAAGAGGATATATTTATAGAGATGAAAAGATAAAGTAATAATTTTATTTTCAAGAATGGATACATTATTGCCAGCTATTCACAGTAGTCACAAGTATGACTCTGGTCAGGTATGGGTACACTATCGTTAAAAGAGGAGAAAAATTTTCAAAATAGCTGCTAGCATGTACAGTAGTCACTACTGTAGCTTACGTCAGGAGTAAGTACGTGATTGTTGGAAGAGAAGGAAAATTTTAAAAAGTGGCAGCTATATACAGTAATCATAACTGTATCTCATGTCAGGAGTGGGTACATTATTGGGAGGATAATTTCAAAAGCGACAGCTAGCATGTACAGTAATCGTGAATTTGGTTCACGTCAGGAGTGAATACATTATTACCAAAAGGGGAGGAAAATTTCAAAAGCGACAGCTAGCATGTACAGTAATCGTTACTTTGGTTCACGTCAGGAGTGGATACATTATTACCAAAAGGGGAGGAAAATTTCAAAAGCGACAGCTAGCATGTACAGTAATCGTGACTTTGATCCTCGTCTTCCACTGGCTTTGCGTCCAGTAATGGCTTCAATGCTTTCTATGAATCGGTGATTTGCATCTCATCTAGCTTTTTCACAAACTGGCAAACAGGGTCGTTTAGGGTCAGATTCCCAAGACTGTAACGATCTCGTTCTTTTTGGAAAATTATCCATAATCCAACAACCTCAAATTGCACTATTCCGCAAGAATGCGCTTCAAGAACCTCTCGAATATCTTCTAGAGATTCCTTACGCAAGCCATTCTTAATGAATCTTATTCTATCATTACGATTTCTGGTGATCACTCCTGGAGAACGACATTTATTGCCGCAAATCCACCATCCACAATTATGACAAACGCCTAGCCTCTTTGCTCTTCTTTTTTTGGCATAAGCGCTTTTACCAAAGCCGGGCATACGGGGAAAGAACGCTTCTGGAACTTCACCAGCTGAACGAACCTTAGCTTCAATTAGCCACCGCACATTATCAGGAATGCCTTTGTGCATAAATACTCTGAATCGTTCACATCTAGCTTGATAAATCTTTTTAAGAACATTTATTGGGAAGGAAGGAAAATACTTTCGTAGGGCGGAAAGAGAAGACTCCATTGATGAAGGAGGCAAAGAAAGAAATTAGTGATTGTAGGAAACGAAAATAACTAACACATATTTATAGTGATGAAAGGGATAATGCGTTAATTACACTTACAGAAGCAAGTACATTATTGTCAAAAGAAAAGACAAATGACAGCTTATATGTACAGGAATCATGACCGTGGCTCTCATCTTCCCCTGATTTATGTCCAGTAATGGCTTCAATGCCTTCTATAAGTCGGGGATTTGCTTCCCATCCAGTTTTCTTACAAACTGACAAACAGGATCGTTTAAAGTCACATTCCCAAGACTGTAACGGTTTCGTTCTTTATGGTAAGTCCTCCATAAACTGATAATTTCACCTTGCACTTTTCCACAAGAATGCGTTTCAAGAGTCTCTCGGATATCTTCCAGAGATTCCTTACGCAGGCCATTCTTAATGAATTTTCTTTTATCTTCACGATTTATGGAGATGTATCCTAAAGAGCGACATTTAGTAATACAATTCCATCGCCCACATTTATAACACACGCCTAGTCTCTTTGCTCTTCGCCTTTTGGCATAACGGCTTTTACCTAAACCGGGCATGCGGGGCATAAATGCATCTGGAACTTCACCTGCCAAACGGACCTTAGCTTCAATTATCCACTGCACATTATCGGGAATGCCTTTGCGTGTAAAAACTCTGATTCTTTCACATCTAGCAAGGTAGATCTTTTTAAGGACTTTTATTGGAAGGGAAGGAAAGTATTTTCGCAGTGCAGAAAGAGTAGAATCCATTGATGAAAGAAGAGTTTGAGAGAAGAGGGAAATGAATCAGTTATTGTGGGAGACTGGAATAACCGACTTTAGAAGTCACGAGGTATCTTATCCGCTGCTTAATCAGAAGGAAGAACACGCATTTATAGTGATGAAATGGATAACGTGTCGATTACACTTACGGGAGTAAATACATTATTAAAAGAAAAATGGAAAATTTTAAATATGATAAATTGTATGTACAGTGATTGTGACTGTGGCTCACATCTTCCACTGGTTTTACGTCCAGTAACGGGATTAACGGCTTCTATGAGTCGAGGATTTGCTTCCCATCCAGTTTTCTTACAAGCTGACAAACAGGGTCATTTACAGTCAGATTCCCGGGACTGTAACGGTTTCGTTCTTCATGAAAAATGCTCCATAAACCAAGAAGTTCACGTTGCACAGATCCACAAGAATGCGTCTCAAGAGTCAATTAGATATCATCCAACGAGTCCTTACTCAGGCCATTCTTAATGAATCGTATTTTATCTTCTCGATTATCAGAGATCATCCCTAAAGAACGACATTTAGTATTACAAGTCCACCGTCCACATTTATGGCAGACTTGTAACCTTTTCGCTCTTCACTTTTTGGCATAAGAGCTTTTGCCTATACCGGGCATGTGAGACACAAATGCCTCTGGGATTTCACCTGCCAGACGAACCTTGGCTTCGATTAACCACCGCACATCTTCAGGGATTCCTTTGTGCATCAGAACTCTTAATCGTTCACAGCGAACTTGGTAGATCTTTTTGAGAATGTTCATTGGGAGAGAAGGAAAATATTTTCGTAAGACAGAAAGAGTAGGATCCATTTTCTAGAGGGAAGTAAAAGAAAGAAGAGAGGAAAGAATCAGTTATTATGGGCAACTGAGAGAACCGACTTGAGAGTCACGGAGTACCGTATCCGCCGTTTAACCGGAAAAGTGGATCCTACTTTATTTTGGTATCATAGATATTTCTTATCTTTGATATCTCGTTAGGCATGACATTGATCCAGTCCTTGATTATTGAATCCATTGTCTGCTTTCGACGACAATATTTCTCGATATCCACGCTTATCTTTGACCATAGCTATTTCTTATCTTGGATACAGCTAAGCTGGCGTCAATTCTGTCCATTCAGGTGTAGCCTCGATTATTGAATCGGTAGCCAAGATTTTGACAATATTGTCTACTTTATATTTTTTTTTGATATCTGCCTTATCCTTGGCTATAGCTATCTCTTATCTTGGATACTACTAGCTGGCGTCAATCCTATCCTTCCAGGTGTAGCCTCGATTATTGAATCGGTAGCCAAGCTTTTGACAATATTGTCTACTTTATTCTTGAATTCCTGATGCGGGTTGGTCCCGCATATTAGCTGTGTATCCAGTGATAGATTGGTAAGAGCTGATGACATTGAGATCTCAGCTTATATTGCTGTAGCTGTGCCGTGGATGTGCTTCCCGTTTGGTCCTTGTTATGTAAAGGCTATGTATGCATGATATGAAATGCATGAATGCAGAGCATATGTAACTAATGGCTTTTTTTTTTGTATGGATCTAGTTCTTTATGTCTTTGTTTTACTGGATCCTCTTTGTGATGGCCTTCTTGGACTATCATTGAATCTCTTTATGCTTTCCAGCTTTTGTTCGCTGCCTCAAAAGCCCAACTCTTTTCAAAATCCCCTTTCTTTGACTTGTTCTTGAATTTTGGCCTCAATTTCTTTAAAGTTGGCCCGCCTCTTAATTTATATCTCTTTCGAGTACTCATCCATTGTCATGGATTTGATACCATCAAAGGCTTTACTTTCAATGTCTGCTTTGCCCATTTTCTTGTGGCCGTGCCGACACTTGTTTACCCCCATGTTACAGTCCGAATGATTGCTCTTCCTTAGACTCAGGTTCTGATCCATAAGACTTGCCCCCTTGTCTATTGAGCTTCTTTCTTGGCAGTACTTTTCTTGCGCTTAGTAGAGACTACTTTGCCCCCTTGATTATGGTGTTTATGTGGAAAGAGATATTATCTCGCCTTTGATTTAACAGAAGGTTGAGGATTTCTAGACCTTTGTGATGGCACTTGATCGTAAATTTCTCTTACAAGAACCACATCTTATTAAAGAAAGACTCAAGCTATCTCCTTACTTTTAAGTCTACATACATTAATGAATAATGGTTTGGCCTTAAAGAAAAACTTTCATCAATTTGCAAAGCTTGACAAAGTAATTTACGGTCTTTGTTTTCAATTAAAATGTCCTGCCATTCTTCCCTTTCCAACTCGAAGACATAAACTGTGCAAGGCAATAAGGTAGAAACATGATTCACAATAATAGCCTTTTAACTGAATGAGGATGATATCGAGAGGTAAATGTTAGGTGTGAGGAAAGTTAAGTTTGAATGTTTTTTTTTTTTTTTTGTGGCAGTCTTTTAGCTGAATGAGAATGATATTAAGAGGTAAATATTAGGTCTGAATAAAGTTAAGTTTGAGTGGTGTGAAAGAAGGGTCTTTTAATACTACTCGTGAACAAATTTGATTATGGTGAAAAACTCAATAGTGATGACCTCAATTTGCCACTCTTTCCAGAAAGTTAGACCTCATCTGTTGCCCCCCAACTATTGTGATCTTTATGCATGCTTGGTTTGAGGGTTGCTTTTGTGTTCTAAACCGCCTTTGCAGGTTTTCAGTCTAGAATCCATAGCTCACTTTTTTTTTTTTTTCTTTTGCTCTAGTTTGAGCCCTTTTTCCTTTTTTTTTTTTTTTTGTTTTTTTTGTTTCCCTTTTTTTTTTTTGTGAGCTATGGTGATGACATATTTGATAACTTTCTTGAAGTGAGATGACTCAAGTGGCCTTGCTTGCTCGTGCTTGTTCTCAGTTCTTTTTGGTTTTGAATTTTCCCTTGTTGGCTTTTTTATGGAAGGGATGAACTTTTTCCTTTTCGGAGTTTTTGTTACAGAGAACCGAGATCATAGTCTTCTTGAAATGAGATGATTCAAGTGGCCTTACTTGCTTGTGTTTGCTCTCAGTCTCTCTTTTTTTTGTTTTGAATTTTTCCTTGTTGGCTTTTTGATGGAAGGGATGAACTTTTTCCCTTTTTTTTTTTTTTTTTTTGGAGTTTGTGTTATGGAGAACCGAGATCGTAGCCTTCTTGAAGTGAGAAGACTCAAGTGGCTTTATTTGCTTCTTAGTCTCTCTTTTTTTTTTTGGATTTTTTTTGGATTTTCCCTTTAATGGCTTTTTGATGAAAGGGATGAACTTTTTCTTTTCGGAGTTTGTGTTGCGGAAAACTGAGAACCTTTTTTTTTTTTTAGCATTTATGAGAATTGGGAAGCCACTGAAGTCATTTAATATGAGAGCTACCTTGTTTGGAAACTAACCCCAAACTTCTTGCAAGGATGTTGATAACCACTGTGAATTCTTTTTTAGGGTTGAGGTGCAACATATGAAATCCTTCTTACTAGATTTGGCAGCACTTTCAAGATCATTACTATCAAATTTCCCTTAACTTTTTATTTTCACCCACGAGTAGTATCATTTAGAAAGCAAAGTATGATAGCAATAATGGATAGTATAATGGAAAGAGTGTAAAAATGGAAAGTAGTAGAATGCACGCATCACATCTTTTTGTTGTACCAGAAAAAGAATAGCAGGTGTCCATTTAACAAAGACTACACCCTAGATTCTAGACTAAATCTAGGAGATTTTTACTATTAGATTACTTTTGCAAGCTTTCAAAGATACAAGTTTATTCAAAGGATTCCCTGTCATTCGAAAATGTATGCGGACTGTTAGGTCAGATCTGACTTGGAGGCCTTCCAAAGTCAATGTAATTCTAGCTCGAAATCTTCACTTTTCAATTATCAATCACATCGGGCCTAGCAACTTGGACTTGGTTTTGCTTGATGAGGCGGCAATGGATTGTGGGTGACATTTGGCTGATCGGAAAAGTCCAACCACTTTGACTCGATTAATTGTTGAACTATACGCTTCAATGCCATGCAGTTTTCCAAGCCATGGCCTGGAACGCCATCATGATATGGGCAGGTAATGTTAGGGTCATACCACCTTGGATATGGGGGTTTGAATGGCTTTGTAGGAATTGGACGGATAAATTGTCTTTCGATGAGTTTTGGGTATAACTCAGTATAAGTCATGGAAATTGGTGTGAAAACTTCTCTTGGTCTTGGTGCAGGTACTGAAGGAGTAGGAGCAGGTGGCCATGACTGATTAGGTCTGTTAAAAGGATAATTGTTGGGCCTATTGGAAGGATAATCATTGGGCCTATTTGGAGGATAATTATTGGGCCTATTCAGAGGATAATCATTGGGCCTATTTGGAAGGTAATTATCAGGCCCATTGGCAAAATAGGATAGGCGAGGTCCGATAGCCACAGTATCCACGAGGGGAATCCTTCTTCCGCGTCCTATTTGTTGTACTTCGTCATCTTTTCTTCTGGATGGTCCTCCTCTTTTCATAGGATTATTAAAGGATTCAGCAATATTCCCAGTCCTAATCTCATGCTCGATTCTTTCTCCAGACATGACAATGTTAGAAAAATTAGTTGCCGAATTGCCAATGAGTTCGTCATAATATAGGTACTTCAGTGTCTGGACAAACAAAGTGACCATTTCTCTTTCTGTCATGGGTGGCTGAACTTGTGCTTCTTGAATTGCTTTCGCCTTGATTAGCTCGATCAATTGTCTCATTTGTTCGGCCATACTTTCTATCTTGGACTCTATCTTTATGAGACGTCCTTCGATTTGTTCTGCCATTAATCTTATTTGGAGCCGAGTTGAATATCGGTGTCGAGGTCCAATTTTATCCCTTTTTAAAGGAATATTTATTTCATTAGATTCTATGCGTATATGATTGATGTGATGGATGCATGCAATGAGATTATGTTTTTATCAAAATTTATATGCACGTGATTGATGTAATGGAATGCATGCAATGAGATTATTTTTATCAGATTTTATATGCGTGTGATTGATGTAATGGATGCATGCAATATAAAGTGAGATTATGTTTTTATCAGATTTTATATGCACGTGATTAATGTAATGGAATGCATGCAATGAGATTATTTTTATCAGATTTTATATGCATGTGATTAATGTAATGGAATGCATGCAATGAGATTATTTTTATCAGATTTTATATGCGTGTGATTGATGTAATGGAATGCATGCAATGAGATTATTTTTATCATACTTTATATGCACGTGATTAATGTAATGGAATGCATGCAATGAGTGAGTTTGCTTATCCATTATCGTAGAACTTCAAAACTTTTAGTTGTCATTATAAAGACCAAAAAGTTAGCATAATTTGATGCGTGGTTTTGATGCATGAAGAATAATTGCACAAGAAAGATAAGGTTATTAATAAGTTAAATAGCAATTAACAACTCATGAAGTATTACGGAAAAATGAATTAAAACCATAAATATAAGACACGAAGAAAATAAAAGTGTAGAGCAACAACATAGCATAACAAGGACGTGCTTATGGCGTTGGTAAAATGGTAGAAATTCTATGGTCAGTTCTATGGTTAAGTGGGGAGTTCTATATGCATAAGGTAGCTTATCAAAAAGGCAAGGGATAGTTCCCGAATCCCGTCACTAAATCATAGTGACGGCCCGATTCCTTACCCTCTAGGGTTAATGTAAGGAATGGATTAATTCGAGTCGTAGCTTTTCGTGGGCCCATGCAGAGACTAACCGTCTCAGAAGGCAATACACTACTTTGCTACTTTGAAACCGGTGAAGGCTTGGAGACCGTGGCCTCACAAGGACAGCAACACCAATTCCGCTTAGAAAGAATCGTGTTTGATTTAAGGAAGCTCGGGTATAGAGCTTCATATTGTGAATGCATTATGCATGTTTAGAATAAGTAAATATAACATATAAATCCACATAATAAGCAAAGTAAATCAAAACAAATCAACTTTAGGCTCGACTCACTAACGTGGAGTCCCCAGTGGAGTCGCCAAGCTGTGGCAACGTCGGATTTTCGGGAGTCGCCACCAATCTGTTTACCTAGGTCGATTGGTCACCTTAAATATTGGTCTGCGAGAGTTCGGGGGTTCGGGAGTACGGTTACGTTAAAACAACTTTGTTAAAACGCCCAAAAATTGGCACCTTAGTTGATTTTAATTTTGTTTCGCTTTGCTTTTAAATAATTTTCAGTTAATTTAGAGATTTTAACTGAATTAGTCAAAATGTGGATTTTTAAGTTAATTTGTATAAAATTTTATACTTCCGAACCATGGACTCTGCCGAGTCATTTGGACACGGAAGATTTTGATTCCGAACCATGGACTCTGCCGAGTCATTTGGACACGGAATTTGGTGAAATTTTAAACAATTTTATCCATATTGTAAAAATATGGATTTTTTTATCTTTTTATTTAATTTATTTATTTTAAAAAGTTTGATATTTTCCAAACCGTATATCCTGCCGGATCATCCGGATATGGAAATTAAATTTAATTTATTGTTAGTTATATAATTATTACTTTTATGGAATTAATTATTAGTTTAATTACTAATTCGTAATTCTTTTTGTTATAGAATTTTTAGATAAAAAAATTTTATTTTTTATTTTCTTTCTTTTCTTTTTTCTCTTTTCTTTCTTATATTTTTCTTTTCTTTTTGATTTAATCTTTCCTTTCTTTTCTTTCTTTTCTTTCTTTTCTTTTTCTTATCTTTCTTATCTTTCTTTTCTTTTCTTTTTCTTGTCTTTCTTATCTTTTTCTTATCTTGTTTTAGTTTTCTTTTTGTTTTCTTGTTTAATGAAAAATATTTATTATTTTAGTGGATTTAAAAGTTATATTTTAAATAAATCAGTAAAATATAAAGTCTTAATTTTCATGTATTTTTTTTAAACAAGTTTTATTTTTACTGGATAAAAATAACTATTAAAATTAATTTTAACTTTTTGTTATCTTTAAAGAATTAAAAACATGTATATAAAAATAAAAATAATTGGCTTTTTTTAAAAATGATTTTTATTAGCCTTAATAATTAATTACAAAATAATCTTCTTTTAATTTTCATTTATTTATTAATTAGTAAAGGGTAAAGGTGAATTAAATAAAAAATTATATAAAGAAAAAAAAATTAATAATAATAAAGTGGGGCTTTTTGGCCATCCACTTTAAAAATAATAATAAATGTTAGCAAAGTTAATTAAATTAATTGTTAAACAACAATAATAAAAAGTTAGTCAAGTTAATTAAATTAATTAATTAACAACAATAATAAAAAGTTAGCCAAGTTAATTAAATTAATTAATTATCAACAATAATAAAAAGTTAGCCAAATTAATTAAATTAATTAATTAACAACGATAATAAAAAGTTAGCCAAATTAATTAAATTAATTAACAACAATAAATAAAAAGTTAGCCAAATTAATTAAATTAATTAACAACAATAAAAAAGTTAGCCAAATTAATTAAATTAATTAATTAACAACAATAATAAAAAGCTAGCCAAGTTAATTAAATTAATTAATAACAATAAATAAAAAGTTAGCCAAATTAATTAAATTAATTAACAACAATAAAAAAGTTAGCCAAATTAATTAAATTAATTAATTAACAACAATAATAAAAAGCTAGCCAAGTTAATTAAATTAATTAATTAACAACAATAATAAAAGTTAATTAATTGTTAACAACAATTATAAAAGTTAGTAATAATGCAAAAATTAAAAGGTTAGTAACAATAATAGTATTAAAAGTTAGTTGTTAGTAAGTTAATAACATCAATAAAAAAGGGGGTTAGTAATAAACAAATAATAAACAAACAAGTAAAAATTAAAAGGGTTAGTAATTAATTCTGCAAGAATAAAATACAAAGTTAGTGACCAAAGTGAAAGAAATTGAAAAGATGAAGGATTAAATGAGAGTTGTACCTTTGATTTTAAATTCTGAATTCTGAGAAATGGAAACAGAGGGCGCGCGACAGGGGGGAAGAAGATGGCTTAATCGTCAAAATGAAAAGTTTTGAGATTTTCTGAGGAAAGGAAGGAGAGCTAGGGACTAAGGCTGTAATTTTTTCTATTTTAAAAAAACGGGGCTCTAAGCTTTTCTTTCTATTTTTCTCTGTGTTCAGCACAAAATTTGGGGGGCTATTTATAGGGGAAGTTTAGCTGAACTGTTGATGGATAAATTAATAAAAAATTTCAAACTTATCTCTTAAATTGGTACAATGACAATTTTAGTCCTTTACGTCTCTCAGCCTCAGGATAAGTTCCTGAAGCTTCTGATTTTGACAATTTTGTCGTTTTCTGTCAATTTGAGCCAAAAACGTCGGCAGGCTCAAAATTTTATGTGACAAACTACCAAATGCTCCTGGAACTTTTAGAATTTGTCAATTTTTTCCGAAACTTCTCAATTTTGTCATTTTTACCTCAAACTTTTAATTTTTTGTCATTTTTTTCATGAAATTTTATTTTATTTCAAACATACACATATTCACACATATATCATTTTAAATCAAATTTTCACAAAACAAAAATATATTTTAAACTAATTAATTTTTTTTTAATAATAATAGTAATATATATTTTTTTTTTAAATTAATTTTTTTTAATAAAATTTTTTTCAAAATTTTAAAACACCCGGACGAAATTGGGTGTCAACACAAGTGAGACAAAAAATATCTTAAAAATAAATAAATAAAACCCTAAAGTATATCAGATATAAATATATTGGCCAACTACATATCATTACAATACTAAATGAAAGGGAAAAAATCAAATCAAGTGAAACATTTTATATAAACGGGGATAACCTCCATAGAAATAACGAAAAAATAACTGAAAAAAATCCAAAACAAATGATGAGTGCCTGATGCTAGATCTGTTGACATAAAATATATGATAAATAATGAAAATTCTCTAAATTTATTGTGCATGGCAAAAATTTGCAATCCTAAACTCGATTTACATATCCTCAATTGATTGATCTCCAAACAAATATCTTTTTCTTTTCCAATATGTTGATAGGTATAGATGCATGGCTTAGTCATGGGACCAACTGGAGACGAGAAGGGGCAGGCTCCAAAAGAATGTAAAAGTCTTTTAGACCCTACCATTTATGTAATAAATAGGATATAGTAAGTGTGCCCCCATTCACAAATAACAAAAAAGTTAAGGATTAAATCCACATAACTTTGAAGAACTGCTGAAAGTATACAAAAAATTAACCCATTTGGAGACCTACATTTTACTCCTTTAATTTTCAAAAACTTGCACTTTACTCCTATTTCTTTCACATTGGTTGATAATAATTTCTAAAATAGTCTGGTAACTATGTTTTAATAATTTTAAAATTTTTTATATTTTTTTATAATTAACTGACATTTAAAAAACACTTATTTACATTTACTGAGGGGGAAAGTGCATTTAGAGAGAAGAAAGATTGATAATTTAAAATTTCTATTAACTGTAAACAAAATATAAGAGCGATTAAAATTACTATTAGATGACTATCGTATAATTTAAATTGGGATTTCAAAAATTATTGTCAGACAATGTAAAAGAAACAAGAGACGATGTATAGACTTTTGAAACCAATTGGGACAAATTATAGATTAAGCCAATATGAGGGTTATCATAAGTTTTCTAATAACAATCCTATCACAAAAGATAAACTAGCTATCATATTTAAGGATGGAAATAGATCGGGTCTTTATCGGGTAGCTTGAGCTCAAACTCAATATAAGGCTTAACAAGCTAAACCTTATCAAGCTCGAGATTGAGCTTAAAAATAAGTCTAATACCTTAAAAGGCAAAGGTCGAGCTTGTAATTAAGTACCTGGATCCTTTTGTTAAGGTGCCTAACAGGCCTTCAATAATAACATATATAATATTTTAATTGTCTAGCCAATCAAAAAAATTGTTGGTTTAAATCACTAAATTGGACATAAATTCCATAAAAATGCCCTTCATTCAAGCGTAGCTGGCTTTCAAGCTAGTTCGAGCCCCAAAATTTTGGGTTCGAACAATTGAAACTTGAGCCTTGGTAGTACCAATAACTTATGGGCTCCGACTCAACTTGTCCTCTTTACACCCTTACCAGATTTATGTTCTACCATTACTGCTATATATGAAAATCTATATATTGACACTTATGTGAATATCATAATTTTTGTTTATGAATACTTACAAATTATCAAGATTAAATAAACGATTTAAAGTGCCAGGTAATGTAAGGCGTTCTCTAACGGTGAGTCTAAAACTATTTATTTTATAAAAAATCAACATTGCTAATCACGCAAATTTTTTTAATTAATTTTAGTAAAATCAGCACAAACACACATATATACATCTGTTTTGAAGGTTTTTAATATTTTTTTTGGAGAAATAAATGAAAGAGCAAATCCATCAAATTTCTTTCGAATATCGTTTCTTCGGAACAGATGAATATTTTGTTCTGATTGGCAACATTTTTTTTTTCCATTGCCATTACGTCAATGATTTTAGGTTAATTTTTTTACATGAGCACGGAATTGCACATTTGTTCTAGTTTCAAACTTAACCACACAAACACTGGCATGAAAAAGGTCGAAAGTCCAGCTCCAAGGGTAGGCAACGCTCATACATTTTATTTGTGGGCACATACAACAATCTTTTTAAAAAAAATCAGCCAGGAATTCTTTTATATGTGAAAAAAGATTATGTATAAAATGATATTTTAGGCAAGAACAGTTTTATTAAGATTTAAATTGCCCAGGATATTTTTCTGATTACCAAAAAAAAAAATTGCCCAGAATATATGGCATTCTCGGTAAGGTGCAAAAAGTAATCATAATTCACACAGCGATTTTTGGATTGAGCCGTGCGACAGTCCGACTACGACCTTTTATATAAAACACACCGGACAATGGTCTAAAGACCAAAATAGCGCAACCACTCAACCTTTTTGAAACATTGGCATTAAATGTTAGATAATCTATTAATGCATGGTAAATATTAACTTTTTAAAACCAAAAGTTACCTAACAATTTTATCTAATTAAACTCTAATATTAACCATTAATACTATTGGTTAGCCTTCATTATTAGAAGTGTATTAAAGGTTATTGATGTTTATAATTAAAAGCTTGTTAACTCATCTTTCTTGAAACTTGATCGTAGTTTAGCAGTATCTACACTTAAAAGGGACATAACAATAACATTAGGTTTATCAGGTCATGCACTGGTCCCTCTCATATTTCTAATACATCTGCTGCTACCTCCCTGCAACTTTCGTCAATATCATAATTGTTAGATACGTCGTTCTTGTGGCTTTCTAGCAGGTGTTGCAAATTGGAGTGCTTGTGGTTTGAGTGGTGTCAAGACCCTATTTGTTTTTCTACGTAATCACTTGTAATTAGTTTGATCAATGTAATTGGGGACGTAGTCTTATTCTGTGATAAGTGGTAGTCCAACTCGCTGTTGGGCTTCGCTTCAGGTTGTAACTCACATAATCTTTAAATAAAATTATTGCAGTTTACCCAAAAAGGAAAAGAGTAGAGATTGCTAAACTCTTTTACTAAAAATTACATGGTTCCTTTTTTTTTTTGTTTTTCTGCACTCAGAAGTATTATTACAAACTTACAAAGGAATAAACTATTATTGTAATTAAAAAGAAGGGAAATGTCAATTTTTTCAGGATCCGAAAAGACATTCGAATCAGCTTATTTCTAACATGACGTAGAAATTAGGGAGACTGGAGCCTCTCAGTATCTCTCTTAGGCCTTAACTATTATGCCTGGCTGGGGACGGCTCAAATCGTATGCAATTATCAATGCCACGAATACATCACTTACAAAAATGTGAGAAAAATATCTTGTTCCTCCCCTTCTCTCTTTGTTTGGCAGAAAATTGCATATGAATTATGAATTTTTTGTTATGATCTTTTTTTTATTTATATTTTCTTGTTTTATTTTCTTTCCTATAAGATACTGTCCTTATTTTTTAGGATGACATTAGCCCAAACTTTGTCAAATCTTAGACTGATTAGCATTAAATTCATTGTATCACTTGGTTGGTTAAGGGTTAAGTTGATTATGCAAATATTTCTTCCCCTTGAAGTTAGTACCATGGCTATTGTGAGTATATGTGTAATTAGACATAGGGGTTAATTTTACAAATTTACCTCTCACCCTAAATCAAGGTTTATTTTCTCGAACTGCCACCTTCTCTATTATCTTTAATCATCGGCCGCCTTTGTCCACCTGGAAAACTCAACTCTTGCAATGGCAAAACTGTAGTACTCTAGCCATAACCAACAATGATGATGGTGATTTGATGGCAAAGCTGCCAATGCCGAACCTCCTCACCAACAGTCTGGTTTATCACTTTGATTAGATCACAATGCTCTGAACCGCGTCGATCGGATTGCGACACTTTGCTCCTCGACAATCTCTCACCCAAATCACGCCTCTCGAATCCTCGGCCGGGCCTCTCTACAACCTCATTGACTCATCAATGCCACTTGGATTCTCATCGCTGGCCTCTTCAACACTCCAATCTCTCACCTTGATCAAAGATAATTGGTGAGATAAAGAGATCCACGGGGAAGAAAAGACAATGTTTTTAAAAATTGGACCGGACTGGACGGTTAACTGGTTAACCGTGAACCGTCATCCTCCACGGTCCGGAATTCGGTCCAAACGCATCAAGGTCAAAACTGGTCAAAAATCGGGCAAAACTAGTAAAATCGGAGAAAACCGCAAACTAATAAACCGTTTCAAACCGGAAAAATCAAAGAAAAGCCAGAAAAAAAAAATTAAGGTAGAAGAAATCGTGTGAAGAAGAGATTGAGCGCAACCAAAAAATCCTAGCATATCCCTTCCTTCAATATTCCTCTTATTTCTGGCATAGCATAACACGTGCTTACATTGTTTGTGCTTGCAAAAATAACCTCTAAAATCAAGAGATGCAATAGTTATTTGAGAATAATAAAATTAGGAGAAATATTAGAGATAAAGCAAAGGGAAGGGAAGAAATTTCAGGCAAATGAGAAGAAGTGGATGAAATGAGCAGAGGGGGGGTGAGGGAAAGAGAAGAGATTGTGACGCCAGAGAGAGAAGAAATGAGAGAGAAGAAAGTTTGCTATGTCTTTAGGTTAAATATTTGCATTGGATAGGTTACAATGTTAGTCCTTGTAATATGACAAAAGTTTTTTTATAAACCATAATGCTTTTCAAGTTACAATAAGGACACTGATAAGTCATAAAACAAAATTGTGAAAATAGCTTTAGCCCGACGGTTTAACTGGTTAAACATGTTGAACCATGAACCTCAAGCTCTCCCGGTTTGGTGAACGGTCCGGGTTTAAAAACACTGAGAAAAAGATGAGTGAAAGGCTAACATTTTATGACATATTCTGTGACATACTTTTTTACATCTGTTTAGACATTTTAATATATTCATTTAGATATTTTCACCTATTCTTTAAGGCACTTTTAATTTTGAAGATAAATTGTTGACACCCAATTTCGTCCGGCTTAAAAATAAAAAAAAATTAATTAATTAAATTAAAAATTAAAACTAAAAAAAAAAAATTATTGAATTACTTAATTAATTGATTACTTAATTAAAAAATAATAATAGTAATAATGGCAATATTATTTTAGGGGCATTCTTTTTTAGTTTGTATGTTAGAAAAAAAAAGGGGGGGGGAAGAAGAAGAAAAATAATAATAATAATAATAATAAAAATAAATTAAATCTAAATTAATTAAAATTAAAAATTATTAATTAATTAATTAATTAAAAATAAAAAGAAGAAAAAAACAAAAAATAATAATAAAAAATGGGGAGGGTGGCCGACAGAGGCTCCCCCTCCCCTTATCCCTTATCTTCTCTTGCCTTTTTTTTAATCGGGCTCTCCTCCCTTATCTCTTACGCTTTCTAATCTCCTCTAGGCGTCTCCTCTCTCAGACAACTAGCCTTCCCATCTCTCTCTACTCCCCGAAAACGCATTCTCTCTCTTTTCTTCACTCTCTCGGCCCTCTCCCTCTCTGGCCTCTCAGAGAACTCAGCTCTCTCTCTCACGCTTTCTCTCATCTTTCTCTCCCCATCTCTCTGGCCCTCTCCCTTCCCCCGCTCTCCCTCTGTTTCGCTCTCCCTCCAGCTACTTCTCCCCGCGTCCTCCTGCAACCCGCCGCCGACCCCGCTCCAGCTCCTCCTCAGCCGAGCCCGTCATGCCTGTCTCCTTCCCTGTTCGTCTTCCAGCCTCCGTCGCGTCCCACGCCGTCGCGTACAGTTCCTGCCGTCACACGCTCACCGGATCACCGTCCCTCCCGTGCGCCGTCCACTGCGTCGCCCAGTTCCGCCGTGCGCACCACCTCTGCCGTGCTCCTCCTCCTGTCGCGATCTCCCCGACGCTGCCAACGAGCTCCGCCCCCGTCCGTCGCTCTTCCTCAGCGCGCCCAGCCATCGCGTCGTCCCTCCCTCCACCCCTCGTTTCCCCCCCGTCAGCCGCCAGCCGCCAGGCTCCTGCTCCGCGCACGCCGCCGTCGCGCCATCTTTCCCCTGCTGCTATGCTCCTCTGCTGAAGACGTTTTTGTCTTGTTGACTAAGTCAAAACTTTTGATTATTTGGGTAAAAATTTCCATTAAGTCCTTAGTTTTATTTGATCTAACCATTTAAGTCACTAACATCCTTTTATTTTACAGATTAGTCACTGACGGCGGGATTTTTATTTATTTATTTTATTGTTTTGTTTTATTTATTCTGCCTGTTTGAGTTTTGCATTAACTTTAACTATTAAATTTATATGAAATATACCTTATATGTTTTACTTTTATGTTGTCTGTTTTGTTTTATTTTGATTATTTTCTTTTTATTTGTTCTCTTTATTTACTCATCGGTTGATTTATTTACTTACTTACTTGACTATCTATTTTATTTATTTACTTACTTCTTTATTTATTTACTTTCTTTGATTTCTTTCTTTGTTTTGTTTGATTTGTCATCTATAAAATTTAATCATTAAATCTATATAGGCTTGTCACTCGGAATGTTTAACTCATTTTTATATTCTCTTATTCTTATAATTGTGATTTAGATCTTATAATGCATCTTGAAAACAACAAATATTAATAGTGTATAAAAATAATTAGTAAATTAATTGCTCATGTATGCTTACTTTTCTCATCATCTAGGAATTAAGAAAAGATTTAATAAGAGTCTATTTTATAACACTTGGCAAATTTCAAAGACCCGTCCTTGATGGTTTGATAAAATCTTAAAACGATTATTCGTCCATATCCAGGTGGTTCGGTTAGAATCCATGGTTTGGATATTAATTGATTTTATTTAAAGTAAACAAAAATAAAAATTAAAATTAAATAACGAAACCCAGATCGCAAACCGGCCCGTTATCGACCCGGATCTGATTTGAAAGTCCATAATTTTGGTATAATTCTAATTTTTGCCCCTGGATTTATTTGATTTGTCTAATTGAGACTTTAATGTTGTTTTGATTTGTAATTTAGTCATTAATTCACTTATTTCCTATTATGCTTTTGTTTGTTCAGCTAATTAAAGACATAAATTAACTTAGGAATTGATATTAAGCTTAATTATATGATTAGATTATATAGGTAATTTTAATAAATAATTTGTCATCGGATTTATTTGATTTGTTCATCTGAGACTTTAAGGATGTTTTGACTTACAATTTGGCCACTTATGTTTATTTTCTTTTATGTCTTTGTTTGTTCATTTAATTAAGAGCATGAATAAACTTAAAGAATTAGTATTAAACATAATTGTATGATTTGGTTAGATAAATATTTTTAATACATAATTTGCCCCTGGTCTTATGTGATTTGTATATTTGAGACTCTAATATTGTTCTGATTTACAAATTAGCCATTGTTTTACTTTTTTTAGTTTTGTTTGGATTATTAAAGTTATGAATTAGTTTAGAAATTAATGTCAAGCATAATTATATGATTAGATTAGACAAACTTATTTTTAATAATTAATCTAAAATTAGTTTTGACGAAATAAAAAAAATCATACTTAGAAAAATTCAGTTTGTATATGCCATTTAATAATTAATTTAATAACTAAAATAAAATTTAATAAAAATTAAACTCCATGTCCAAATGATCCGCCAGGATCCAATGGTTTGGAGAATAAAAAAATATTTTTAAAAATATAAAATATAAAATTAATTTTAATAGTTACTTTAATTCAGTAAAAAATAATAAAAAATTAAAAGAAATACATGAAAATTAAGACTTTGTATTTTACTTATTTTAAACTAAAATATAAATTTTTAATTCCTTTATTGAATAAATAAAAATCTAAGCCAAATGATTTCAAAAATAAAATAAAATAAAAAAGAATTAAATTTCTCTTAAATATTTTAGACTTATTAATTAGATGTATTTTTAGACTTATAAATTAAAAAAAAATCTTTTATCAAACAAAAAGAACATAAAAATAAATTATATAAATATCAAAAATTTTCTTTTTGTTTAAAATATACATATAAATTTTTGATTTTCTTAATTAAACAATTACTTTTGGTTAATCTTTTATCAAAACAAAATAAAACAAAATAAAATATTAAGACTTTTATTATTTTAAAATATACATATAATTTTTGGTTTCTTTACTGAATAAATAAGATCTTGATTTAATAATTTTTTTGTTTATCTTTTATTAAATAAAAAGAACAAACATAACATAAAATATAAATCTTTCTTAATTAATTTATTTTTTTTAATAAACATAAAATAAATCTCAAGATTAATTAATTAACTTTCTTATAAAAAAATTAATTACTTTTTAATTCTTTTATAAATTGAGTAATTATTTAAATAATAAATATCCTTCATTAAACAAGGAAAGATAAAAGAAAGGAAAGATAAAAATCAAAAAGAAAAGAAAGATAAGAAAAAGAAAAGAAAGATAAAGAAAGAAGGAAAAGAATAATAAAATATAAAAAGAAATAAGAAAGATCTTTTAAAGATCATTAACAAAAAAACCTAAAATTTGAAAAGACTTACAAAAATAATTAAAATAACAATTACTTCCATAAAAATAAAAAATCCATATTTACAATATGGATTAAATTGTTTAAATTTCACCAAATTCCGTGTCCAAATGACTCGGCAGAGTCCATGGTTCGGAATCAAAAATCTTCCGTGTCCAAATGACTCGGCAGAGTCCATGGTTCGGAAGTATCAAATTTCATACAAATTAATTACCAAAAATCCACATCTGACTAATCCAGTTAAAATTTCTAATTTTAAAAATTAACTGAAGTTATTTAAAAGCAAAGTAAAACAAAAATTAAAATCAACTAAGGTGCCAATTTTGGGCGCTATAACAATATTGTTTTAGCGTAACCGTACTCCCGATCCCCGAACTCTCGCAGACCAATTTTAAGGTGACCAATCGACCTAAGAAAACTGATTGGTGGCGACTCCAGAAAACCCGACGTTGCCACAGCATGGCGACTCCACTGGGGACCCCGGTTAGTGAGTCGAGCCTAAAACTTGATTTGTTTTGCTTTGCTTATTTTTATATGGATTTTTTTTATATGCTATATTTGCTTAGCAAAAACATGCATTATGCATTCACAATATGAAGCTCTATACCCGAGCTTCCTCAAATCGAACACGATTCTTTCTAAGCGGAATTGGTGTTGTTGTCCTTGTGAGGCCATGGTCTCCAAGCCTTCACCGGTTTCAAAGTAGCAAAGTAGTGTATTGCCTTCTGAGACGGTTAGTCTCTGCATGGGCCCACGAAAAGCTACGACTCGAATTAATCCATTCCTTACATTAACCCTAGAGGGTAAGGAATCAAGCCGTCACTATGATTTAGTGACGGGATTCGGGAACTATCCCTTGCCTTTTTGATAAGCCACCTTATGCATATAGAACTCCCCACTTAACCATAGAACTGACCATAGAATTTCTACCATTTTTACCAACACCATAAGCATATCCTTATTATGCTGTGTTGTTACTATACACTTTTCTTCGTATGGTTTTAACTTGTTTATCCATAATACTTCATGAATTGTTAATTACTATTTAACTTGTTAATAACCTTATTTTTCTTTTGTTATACTTCCGTTCTGTGCAATTATTCTTCATGCATCAAAACCACGCATCAAATTATGCTAACTTTTTGGTCTTTATAATGACAACTAGAAGTCTTAAGTTCCATGATAATGGATAATCAAACTCACTCATTGCATGCATGCATCCATTGCATCAATCACATACACGTAGAAGTTAATAAAATGAATCTTACTTTAAAGGGGTAAAATTGGATCTCAACACCGATATTCAACTCGGCTCCAAACAAGACTAATGGCAGAACAAACCGAAGGACGTCTCATAGATATAGAGTCCAAGATAGAAAATATGGCCGAAGCAATTCCCTCCTCATTACACCAAAAAATGAAATTCATTTTTGAAGGAAAGTTAATCACAGTCTTTGCTGAAGAAGGCATTCTGCTATCATCTATATCAATAGTAGCAAAGGCCAAGTGACCTTCTCTTCCAAGTTGGTGTGACCCAAATCCCAAATGTAATTGAAAATTGTGTGGCACTGAAACTCAAGGTCCAATAGTTGGTCGAGTTTAAATTCCTAGGCCATGATGTGATTGGTAATTGAAAGTGAAGATTTTGAGCTGGAATTACATTGATTTTGGAAGGACTCTAAGTCAGATCCGATCTAACAGTTCGCACACACTTTTGAATAACAGGGAATCCTTTGAATAAACTTGTATCTTTGAAAGCTTGCAAAAGTAATTTAATAGTAAAAATCTCCTAGATTTAGTCCAGAATCTAGGGTGTAGTCTTTGTTAAATGGACACCTGCTATTCTTTTTCTGGTACAACAAAAAGATGTAATGTGTGCATTCTACTACTTTCCATTTTTACACTCTTTGCCATTATACTATCCATTATTGCCATCACACTTTACTTTTCGACAACCGGTAATTCTTTTTGTTCTCTAACAAAAAGATGTTGCGTGTGCATTCTACCACTTTTCAATCCCATTATTACTTCTACACATTCTACCAATTTTTACCAAAAATTCAATTATTACACCTACACATTCTACCACTTCTTACCAAAAATTCCGTTTTTACATCCATCTCTCACTCCTTTCCATTATACTATCCATTATTGCTATCATACTTTGCTTTGAAAACGATACTACTCGTGGGTGAAAATAAAAAAGTTAAGGGAGATTTAATAGTGGCGATCTTGAAAGTGCTGTCAAATCTAGTAAGAAGGATTTCATATGTTGCACCCCAACTCTAAAAAAAAAGAATTCATAGTGGTTATCAACATCCTTGCAAGAAGTCTGGGGTTAGCTTCCAAACAAGGTAGCTCTCATATTAAATGACTTCAGTGGCCTCCCAATTCTCACAAATGCTCAATACAAAAAAAAAAGATTCTCAGTTTTCCGCAACACAAATTCCAACAAAGGAAAGAAGTTCATCCCTTCCATCAAAGGCCATTAAAGGGAAAATTCAAAACCAAAAAAAGAGAGACTGAGAGCAAACACAAGCAAGTAAGGCCACTTGAATCATCTCATTTCAAGAAGGCTATGATCTCGGTTCTCTGTAACAAAAACTCCGAAAAGAAAAAAGTTCATCCCTTCCATCAAAAAGCCAACAAGGAAAAATTCAAAACCAAAAAGAACTGAGAACAAGCACGAGCAAGCAAGGCCACTTGAGTCATCTTATTTCAAGAGAGTTATCAAGTGTGTCATCACCATAGCTCACAGAAAAAAAAGGGGAAACAAAAAAAAAAACAAAAAAAAAAAGGGGCTCAAACTAGAGCAAAAGAAAAAAAGAAAACAAGTGAGCTATGGATTCTAGACTGAAAATCTGCAAAGGCGGTCTAGAAGACAAAAGCAACTTTCAAGCCAAGCATACATAATGACCACGATAGTTGGGGGGCAACAGATGAGGTTTAACTTTCTGGAAAGAGTGGCAAGTTTGAGGTCATCACTATTGAGTTTTTCATTATAATCAAATTTGCTCACGAGTAGTATTAAAAGACCCTTCTTTCAAACCACTTAAACTTAACTTTCCTCAGACTTATCATCCTCATTCAGCTAAAAGACTATCTTTGTGAAACTTGTTTCTACCTTATTTAATACTGCTCACGAGTAGTATTAAAAGACCATTCTTTCACACCACTCAAACTTAACTTTACTCAGACCTAATATTTACCTCTTAATATTATTCTCATTCAGCTAAAAGACTACAACAAAAGAAAAAAAAAACATTCGAACTTAATTTTCCTCACGCCTAACAATTACCTCTCGATATCATCCTCATTCAGCTAAAAGGCTATTATTGTGAATCATGTTTCTACCTTATTGCCTTGCACAGTTTATGTCTTCGAGTTGGAAAGGGAAGAGTGGCAGGATATTTTAATTAAAAACAAAGACCGTAAATTACTTTGTCAAGCTTTACAAATTGATGAAAGTTTTTCTTTAAGGCCAAACCATTATTCATTAATGTATGTAGACTTAAAAGTGAGGAGATAGCTTGAGTCTTTCTTTAATAAGATGTGGTTCTTGTAAGAGAAATTTACGATCAAGTGTCATCACAAAGGTCTAGAAATGCTCGACCTTCTGTTAAATCAAAGGCGAGATGATACCTTTTATCCACATAAATACCATATTCAGGGGGGCAAAGTAGTCTCTACGAAGCGTAAGAATAGTACTGCCAAGAAAGAAACTCAGCAGACAAGGGGGCAAGTCTTATAAATCAAAACTTGAGCTCAAGGAAGAGCAATCATTCAGATTATAACATGGGGATAAGTAAGTGTCGGCACGGCCACAAGAAAATGGGCAAAGCAGACATTGAAAGTAAAGCCTTTGATGGTATCAAATCCATGACAATGGATGAGTACCCGAAAGAGATATAAATTATAAGGCGGGCCAACTTTAAAGAAATTGAGGCCAAAATTCAAGAACAAGTCAAAGAAAGGGGATTTTGAAAAGAGTTGGCTTTTGAGGCAGCGAACAAAAGCTGGAAAGCATAAAGAGATTCAATGATAGTCCAAGAAGGCCATCACAAAGAGGATCCAGTAAAACAAAGACATAAAGAACTAGATCCATACAAAAAAAAAAAAAGCCATTAGTTACACATGCTCTGCATTCATGCATTTCATATCATGCATACATAGCCTTTACATAACAAGGACCAAACGGGAATCACATTCACAGCACAGTTACAGCAATATAAGCTGAGATCTCAATGTCATCAGCTCTTACCAATCTATCACTGGATACACAGCTAATATGCGGGACCAACCCGCATCAGGAATTCAAGGATAAGGTAGACAATATGTCAAAAGCCTGGAAATCGATTCAATAATCGAGGCTACACCTGGAAGGATAGGATTGACGCCAGCTAGTAGTATCCAAGATAAGAGATAGCTATAGCCAAGGATAAGGCAGATATCAAAAAAATATAAAGTAGACAATATTGTCAAAAGCCTGGCAATTAATTCAATAATCGATGCTATACCTGGAATGACAGAATTGACGCCAGCTTAGCGGTATCCAAGATAAGAAATAGCTATGGTCAAAGATAAATGCGGATATCGAGAAATATTGTCGTCGAAAGCAAACAATGGATTCAATAATCAAGGACTGGATCAATGTCATGCCTGACGAGATATCAAAGATAAGAAATATCTATGATACCAAAATAAAGTAGGATCCACTTTTCTGGTTAAACGGCGGATACGGTACTCCGTTACTCTCAAGTCGGTTCTCTCAGTTGCCCATAATAACTGATTCTTTCCTCTCTTCTGTCTTTTACTTCCCTCTAGAAAATGGATCCTACTCTTTCTGTCTTACGAAAATATTTTCCTTCTCTCCCAATGAACATTCTCAAAAAATCTACCAAGTTCGCTGTGAACGATTAAGAGTTCTGATGCACAAAGGAATCCCTGAAGATGTGCGGTGGTTAATCGAAGCCAAGGTTCGTCTGGCAGGTGAAATACCAGAGGCATTTGTGTCTCACATGCCTGGTATAGGCAAAAGCTCTTATGCCAAAAAGCGAATAGCGAAAAGGTTACAAGTCTGCCATAAATGTGGACGGTGGACTTGTAATACTAAATGTCGTTCTTTAGGGATGATCTCAGATAATCGAGAAGATAAAATACGATTCATTAAGAATGGCCTGAGTAAGGACTCATTGGATGATATCCAATTGACTCTTGAGACGCATTCTTGTGGATCCGTGCAACGTGAACTTCTCGATTTATGGAGCATTTTTCATGAAGAACGAGAACGATACAGTCCCGGGAATCTGACGTTAAACGACCCTATTTGCCAGCTTGTAAGAAAACTGGATGGGAAGCAAATCCTCGACTCATAGAAGCCGTTAATGCCGTTATTGGACGTAAAGCCAGTGGAAGATGTGAGTCACAGTCACAATTACTGTACATACAGTTTGTTATATTTGGAAAAGTTTACATTTTCTTTTGACAGATGTACATGCTCCCCTAAGTGTAATCGACACGTTATCCCTTTTTATCACTATAAATGCGTGTTCTTCCTTCTGATTAACCAGCGGATAAGATACCCCGTGACTTCTAAAGTCGGTTATTCCAGTCTCCTACAATAACTGATTCATTTCCCTCTTCTCTCAAATTCTTCTCTCATCAATGGATTCTACTCTTTCTGCACTGCGAAAATACTTTCCTTCCCTTCCAATAAATGTTCTTAAAAAGATTTATCAAGCTAGATGTGAACGATTCAGAGTATTTATGCACAAAGGCATTCCTGATAATGTGCGGTGGCTAATTGAAGCTAAGGTTCGTTCAGCTGGTGAAGTTCCAGAAGCGTTCTTTCCCCGTATGCCCGGCTTTGGTAAAAGCGCTTATGCCAAAAAGCGAAGAGCAAAGAGGCTAGGTGTCTGTCATAAATGTGGACGATGGAATTATAATACTAAATGTCGCTTTTTAGGATACATCTCCAGAAATCATGAAGATAAAAGAAAATTCATCAAGAATGGCCTGCGTAAGGAATCTTTGGATGATATCCTATTAACTTTTGAAACACATTCTTGTGAAATAGTGCAATGGGAAATTATGGATTTATGGTGGACTTTCCGTAAAGAACAGGATCGTTACAGTCTTGAAAATCTGACTTTTAATGACCCTGTTTGCCAGTTTGTGAGAAAACTGGATGGGAAGCAAATCCCCGATTCGTAAAAGGCATTGAAGCCGTCCCTGGATGTAAAACCAGTAGAAAACGTGAACTAAGGTCATGACTACTGTACAGGCTAGTTGTCACTTTTCAAAATTTTTCCTTCTCTTCTGACAAATGATGTACCTGCTCCTGACGTGATCCACAGCCACGACTACTGTACAGGCTAGTTGTCGTTTTTGAAAATTTTCCTTCTATTCCAAGAATAATGTATCCACTCCTGACGTGAACCAAAATCACGATTACTGTACGTGCTAGCTGTCGCTTTTGAAATCTTCCTCCCCTTTCGACGATAATGTATCCACTCCTGACATGAGCCATAGTCACGATACTGTACATGCTAGCTGTCGCTTTCAAAATTTTCCTTCTCCTTTGGCAATAATGTACCCACTCCTGACACGAACTACTGTATATAGCGGCCACTTTTGAAATTTTCCTTCTCTTCCAACAATCACGTACCTACTCCTGACGTAAGCTACAGTAGTGACTACTGTACATGCTAGCAGCTATTTTGAAAATTTTCCTCCTCTTTTAACGATAGTGTACCCATACCTGACCAGAGTCATACTCGTGACTACTGTGAATAGCTGGTAATAATGTATCCATTCTTGAAAATAAAATTATTGCCTTATCTCTTCATCTCTATAAATATATCCTCTTTTCTCACAAGGGTAAGGATAGGAATGGAGAAAACCCCAACTCGTAAATCCTGAAGTATTTGTGTATTTTCTGGGGCTTTTCCTGGAAAAGATGAAGAGTATTTAAAGGCAGCCAACCATTTGGGTAGAGTATTAGCTGAGCGAAAAATACATTTAGTTTATGGAGGAGGTAGTGTCGGATTAATGGGAGGCGTAGCATCAGCAGCATCTTTAGGAGGAAGTCAAGTTTTGGGCATCATCCCTGCATCTCTGAAATCGGTTTCTGGGGGCACAATTGGAGAAGAGCTAGTGGTTAAAAATCTGCAAGAGCGTTTGTTACAAATGCTTTTTAATGCTGATGCTTCTATTGCTCTACCAGGTGGCTTTGGCACATTAGGAGAAGTCTTCCAAATCGCTTCCATGACCTAACTTAATTTGCATAAAAAAACCCATTGGGCTGTTAAATGTTAACTATTTCTTCGCAGGTCTATTATCTTTTATGAATCGTGCTGTGAAGCAGAAGTTTATCCCTGAGGTGGCACGGCGAATCATAATATCCGCAACAACTGCTGAAGAATTGCTAGATAAAATGCAAGCTTTTGTTCCTGAACCAGATCCAGCGATGATCCAAATAGACTGGACACAATAGTCTTTCCCGACCAGTTCACTCCCATAATTGTCCTTTACCCGGCCTGTTGAAATATTGTGGAAGAAAGAAGCGATCTGATCCGTTTTTCTTGTCCTTTAGTTTTATTATCAGCATTTTCTTTCGCGTTTCAGTTTTTCTTTTCAGGGAATTTCTTTTTTTTATAGAAGATAGTTTCGTCCATGCTGATATTAAAACCATAGGACAATGCCTTTAGGTTGTAATGGCTGAGTAAAGAGTAATTTTTGTTACTCTTGAGACGCATCCTATTAGGTCTACTAGACATAACATTTTGGGGTAGTTAAGCTTTAACCTTATTCGGATGACATATCTCACAAGGGAATCTATATTTACTGAAGAAAATATTAGATGAACCGTGAATATTGATTCCAAACATCCGTTCCCTCTACATAATTTGTTAGTGTTGTTGTCATCATCAAGATTCACTCATCTTATCGAAGTATAAATTTCTGCACTCACCTATTATGAAAATTCACACTTCCGAATAGAACATTTCAACTTCGATTGTCTGAGGTACTTAAAAAGGAGGAAAGAGTTTTTCTCCAAAATCATAATCAATTTTCATCATCGGGGTTTTAAGGATGGAACCTTTGCCTCGAAAAAAATCAATTTTCATCATCGGGGTTTTAAGGATGGAACCTTTGCCTCGAAAACAATCAATTTTCATCGGGGTTTTAAGGATGGAACCTTTGCCTCGAAAACAATCAATTTTCATCGGGGTTTTAAGGATGGAACCTTTGCCTCGAAAATAATCAATTTTCACCATCGGGGTTTTAAGGATGGAACCTTTGCCTCGAAAATAATCAATTTTCATCATCGGGGTTTTAAGGATGGAACCTTTGCCTCGAAAACAATCAATTTTCATCATCGGGGTTTTAAGGATGGAACCTTTGCCTCGAAGAACAATCAATTTTCATCATCGGGGTTTTAAGGATGGAACCTTTGCCTCGAAAATAATCAATTTTCACCATCGGGGTTTTAAGGATGGAACCTTTGCCTCAAAAATAATCAATTTTCATCATCGGGGTTTTAAGGATGGAACCTTTGCCTCGAAAACAATCAATTTTCATCGGGGTTTTAAGGATGGAACCTTTGCCTCGAAAACAATCAATTTTCAATCCGAGGTTTTAAGGATGGAACCTTTGCCTCGAAATCAATCAATCAATCCGAGGTTTTAAGGATGGAACCTTTGCCTCGAGACCAATCAATCAATTCGAGGTTTTAAGGATGGAACCTTTGCCTCGAAATCAATCAATCAATCCGAGGTTTTAAGGATGGAACCTTTGCCTCGAGACCAATCAATCAATTCGAGGTTTTAAGGATGAAACCTTTACCTCGAAATCAATCAATCAATCCGAGGTTTTAAGAATAGAACCTTTGCCTCGAGATCAATCAATCAATCCGGGGTTTTAAGGATGGAACCTTTGCCTCGAGATCAATTATCAATCTGAGGTTTTAAGGATGGAACCTTTGCCTCGACATCAATCAATCAATCTGAGGTTTTAAGGATGAAACCTTTGCCTCAAAATCAATTTTCATCATCGGGGTTTTAAGGATGGAACCTTTGCCTCGAAATCAATCAATCAATCCGAGGTTTTAAGGATGGAACCTTTGCCTCGAGATCAATCAATCAATTCGAGGTTTTAAGGATGGAACCTTTACCTCGACATCCATCAATTTTCCTTCAAACGATAGGAGAGTTCCTATCGTTGAGGTTCTAAGGTAGGACCCTTAACCTCAAAACAATCAATTTTCCTTCAAACGATAGGAGAGTTCCTATCGTCGAGGTTCTAAGGTAGGACCCTTAACCTCAAAATCATCAATTTTCCTTCAAAACGATAGGAGAGTTCCTATCGTCGAGGTTCTAAGGTAGGACCCTTAACCTCAAAACAAACAATTTTCCTTCAAACGATAGGAGAGTTCCTATCGTCGAGGTTCTAAGGTAGGACCCTTAACCTCAAAATCATCAATTTTCCTCCAAACGATAGGAGAGTTCCTATCATCGAGGTTCTAAGGTAAGACCCTTAACCTCAAAATCATCAATTTTTCTTCAAACGATAGGAGAGTTCCTATCATCGAGGTTCTAAGGTAGGACCCTTAACCTCAATCATCAATTTTTCTTCAAACGATAAGAGAATTCTTATCGCAGAGGTTCTAAGGTAGGGCCCTTAACCTCAAACTTTCAACGATAGAAGAGTTTCTATCGTCGAGGTTCTAAGGAGAGTTCCTTAAACCTCAAACAATCAATCATCAATTTTTCTTAAACGATAAGAGAGTTCTTATCGTAGAGGTTCTAAGGTAGGGCCCTTAACCTCAAACTTGCAACGATAGGAGAGTTCCTATCGTTGAGGTTCTAAGGAAAGTTCCTTAAACCTCAAACAATCAATCATCAATTTTTCTTTAAACGATAAGAGAGTTCTTATCGTAGAGGTTCTAAGGTAGGGCCCTTAACCTCAAACTTGCAACGATAGGAGAATTCCTATCGTTGAGGTTCTAAGGAAAGTTCCTTAAACCTCAAACAATCAATCATCAATTTTTCTTCAAACGATAAGAGAATTCTTATCGCAGAGGTTCTAAGGTAGGGCCCTTAACCTCAAACTTTCAACGATAGAAGAGTTTCTATCGTCGAGGTTCTAAGGAGAGTTCCTTAAACCTCAAACAATCAATCATCAATTTTTCTTAAACGATAAGAGAGTTCTTATCGTAGAGGTTCTAAGGTAGGGCCCTTAACCTCAAACTTGCAACGATAGGAGAGTTCCTATCGTTGAGGTTCTAAGGAGAGTTCCTTAAACCTCAAACAATCAATCATCAATTTTTCTTTAAACGATAAGAGAGTTCTTATCGCAGAGGTTCTAAGGTAGGGCCCTTAACCTCAAACTTGCAACGATAGGAGAGTTCCTATCGTCAAGGTTCTAAGGAGAGTTCCTTAAACCTCAAACAATCAATCATCAATTTTTCTTAAACGATAAGAGAGTTCTTATCGCAGAGGTTCTAAGGTAGGGCCCTTAACCTCAAACTTTCAACGATAGAAGGGTTCCTATCGTCGAGGTTCTAAGGTAGGGCCATTAACCTCAAACTTGCAACGATAGGAGAGTTCCTATCGTCGAGGTTCTAAGGAGAGTTCCTTAACCTCAAACAATCAATCATTCAGTCCATCTTACAACGATAGAACCTTTCCTATCGTTAGAGGTTCTAAGGACCTTTCCTTAAACCTCAAACAAACAATCAATCATTCAGTCCATCTTACAACGATAGAACCTTTCCTATCGTTAGAGGTTCTAAGGACCTTTCCTTAACCTCAAATAAACAAACAATCATTCAGTCCATCTTACAACGATAGAACCTTTCCTATCGTTAGAGGTTCTAAGGACCTTTCCTTAAACCTCAGAGTTTAGGCGGCGAGAAGGTTTTCAATGCCTAGCTAAGCTGGACGAAATTTGGTAACTAACTTTGCATACATCATGTCCCATGAAGCATGCAAAGGGGGGCAGCTGTTGACACCCAATTTCGTCCGGCTTAAAAATAAAAAAAAATTAATTAATTAAATTAAAAATTAAAACTAAAAAAAAAAATTATTGAATTACTTAATTAATTGATTACTTAATTAAAAAATAATAATAGTAATAATGGCAATATTATTTTAGGGGCATTCTTTTTTAGTTTGTATGTTAGAAAAAAAACGGGGGGGGAAGAAGAAGAAAAATAATAATAATAATAATAATAAAAATAAATTAAATCTAAATTAATTAAAATTAAAAATTATTAATTAATTAATTAATTAAAAATAAAAAGAAGAAAAAAACAAAAAATAATAATAAAAAATGGGGAGGGTGGCCGACAGAGGCTCCCCCTCCCCTTATCCCTTATCTTCTCTTGCCTTTTTTTTAATCGGGCTCTCCTCCCTTATCTCTTACGCTTTCTAATCTCCTCTAGGCGTCTCCTCTCTCAGACAGCTAGCCTTCCCATCTCTCTCTACTCCCCGAAAACGCATTCTCTCTCTTTTCTTCACTCTCTCGGCCCTCTCCCTCTCTGGCCTCTCAGAGAACTCAGCTCTCTCTCTCACGCTTTCTCTCATCTTTCTCTCCCCATCTCTCTGGCCCTCTCCCTTCCCCCGCTCTCCCTCTGTTTCGCTCTCCCTCCAGCTACTTCTCCCCGCGTCCTCCTGCAACCCGCCGCCGACCCCGCTCCAGCTCCTCCTCAGCCGAGCCCGTCATGCCTGTCTCCTTCCCTGTTCGTCTTCCAGCCTCCGTCGCGTCCCACGCCGTCGCGTACAGTTCCTGCCGTCACACGCTCACCGGATCACCGTCCCTCCCGTGCGCCGTCCACTGCGTCGCCCAGTTCCGCCGTGCGCACCACCTCTGCCGTGCTCCTCCTCCTGTCGCGATCTCCCCGACGCTGCCAACGAGCTCCGCCCCCGTCCGTCGCTCTTCCTCAGCGCGCCCAGCCATCGCGTCGTCCCTCCCTCCACCCCTCGTTTCCCCCCCGTCAGCCGCCAGCCGCCAGGCTCCTGCTCCGCGCACGCCGCCGTCGCGCCATCTTTCCCCTGCTGCTATGCTCCTCTGCTGAAGACGTTTTTGTCTTGTTGACTAAGTCAAAACTTTTGATTATTTGGGTAAAAATTTCCATTAAGTCCTTAGTTTTATTTGATCTAACCATTTAAGTCACTAACATCCTTTTATTTTACAGATTAGTCACTGACGGCGGGATTTTTATTTATTTATTTTATTGTTTTGTTTTATTTATTCTGCCTGTTTGAGTTTTGCATTAACTTTAACTATTAAATTTATATGAAATATACCTTATATGTTTTACTTTTATGTTGTCTGTTTTGTTTTATTTTGATTATTTTCTTTTTATTTGTTCTCTTTATTTACTCATCGGTTGATTTATTTACTTACTTACTTGACTATCTATTTTATTTATTTACTTACTTCTTTATTTATTTACTTTCTTTGATTTCTTTCTTTGTTTTGTTTGATTTGTCATCTATAAAATTTAATCATTAAATCTATATAGGCTTGTCACTCGGAATGTTTAACTCATTTTTATATTCTCTTATTCTTATAATTGTGATTTAGATCTTATAATGCATCTTGAAAACAACAAATATTAATAGTGTATAAAAATAATTAGTAAATTAATTGCTCATGTATGCTTACTTTTCTCATCATCTAGGAATTAAGAAAAGATTTAATAAGAGTCTATTTTATAACACTTGGCAAATTTCAAAGACCCGTCCTTGATGGTTTGATAAAATCTTAAAACGATTATTCGTCCATATCCAGGTGGTTCGGTTAGAATCCATGGTTTGGATATTAATTGATTTTATTTAAAGTAAACAAAAATAAAAATTAAAATTAAATAACGAAACCCAGATCGCAAACCGGCCCGTTATCGACCCGGATCTGATTTGAAAGTCCATAATTTTGGTATAATTCTAATTTTTGCCCCTGGATTTATTTGATTTGTCTAATTGAGACTTTAATGTTGTTTTGATTTGTAATTTAGTCATTAATTCACTTATTTCCTATTATGCTTTTGTTTGTTCAGCTAATTAAAGACATAAATTAACTTAGGAATTGATATTAAGCTTAATTATATGATTAGATTATATAGGTAATTTTAATAAATAATTTGTCATCGGATTTATTTGATTTGTTCATCTGAGACTTTAAGGATGTTTTGACTTACAATTTGGCCACTTATGTTTATTTTCTTTTATGTCTTTGTTTGTTCATTTAATTAAGAGCATGAATAAACTTAAAGAATTAGTATTAAACATAATTGTATGATTTGGTTAGATAAATATTTTTAATACATAATTTGCCCCTGGTCTTATGTGATTTGTATATTTGAGACTCTAATATTGTTCTGATTTACAAATTAGCCATTGTTTTACTTTTTTTAGTTTTGTTTGGATTATTAAAGTTATGAATTAGTTTAGAAATTAATGTCAAGCATAATTATATGATTAGATTAGACAAACTTATTTTTAATAATTAATCTAAAATTAGTTTTGACGAAATAAAAAAAATCATACTTAGAAAAATTCAGTTTGTATATGCCATTTAATAATTAATTTAATAACTAAAATAAAATTTAATAAAAATTAAACTCCATGTCCAAATGATCCGCCAGGATCCAATGGTTTGGAGAATAAAAAAATATTTTTAAAAATATAAAATATAAAATTAATTTTAATAGTTACTTTAATTCAGTAAAAAATAATAAAAAATTAAAAGAAATACATGAAAATTAAGACTTTGTATTTTACTTATTTTAAACTAAAATATAAATTTTTAATTCCTTTATTGAATAAATAAAAATCTAAGCCAAATGATTTCAAAAATAAAATAAAATAAAAAAGAATTAAATTTCTCTTAAATATTTTAGACTTATTAATTAGATGTATTTTTAGACTTATAAATTAAAAAAAAATCTTTTATCAAACAAAAAGAACATAAAAATAAATTATATAAATATCAAAAATTTTCTTTTTGTTTAAAATATACATATAAATTTTTGATTTTCTTAATTAAACAATTACTTTTGGTTAATCTTTTATCAAAACAAAATAAAACAAAATAAAATATTAAGACTTTTATTATTTTAAAATATACATATAATTTTTGGTTTCTTTACTAAATAAATAAGATCTTGATTTAATAATTTTTTTGTTTATCTTTTATTAAATAAAAAGAACAAACATAACATAAAATATAAATCTTTCTTAATTAATTTATTTTTTTTAATAAACATAAAATAAATCTCAAGATTAATTAATTAACTTTCTTATAAAAAAATTAATTACTTTTTAATTCTTTTATAAATTGAGTAATTATTTAAATAATAAATATCCTTCATTAAACAAGGAAAGATAAAAGAAAGGAAAGATAAAAATCAAAAAGAAAAGAAAGATAAGAAAAAGAAAAGAAAGATAAAGAAAGAAGGAAAAGAATAATAAAATATAAAAAGAAATAAGAAAGATCTTTTAAAGATCATTAACAAAAAAACCTAAAATTTGAAAAGACTTACAAAAATAATTAAAATAACAATTACTTCCATAAAAATAAAAAATCCATATTTACAATATGGATTAAATTGTTTAAATTTCACCAAATTCCGTGTCCAAATGACTCGGCAGAGTCCATGGTTCGGAATCAAAAATCTTCCGTGTCCAAATGACTCGGCAGAGTCTATGGTTCGGAAGTATCAAATTTCATACAAATTAATTACCAAAAATCCACATCTGACTAATCCAGTTAAAATTTCTAATTTTAAAAATTAACTGAAGTTATTTAAAAGCAAAGTAAAACAAAAATTAAAATCAACTAAGGTGCCAATTTTGGGCGCTATAACAATATTGTTTTAGCGTAACCGTACTCCCGATCCCCGAACTCTCGCAGACCAATTTTAAGGTGACCAATCGACCTAAGAAAACTGATTGGTGGCGACTCCAGAAAACCCGACGTTGCCACATAAATTTTTTTTTGCTTATTGTTATAGTCATTTTTATATTTTTTTTGTGAGACACTTTTATATAGTTATTCAGATATTTTGCTTATTGATTTAAATACTTTCATTTTTTAAGATAATAAATTATTTGCATATTACTTAGACACTTTTACATGTTTTCTATAGATGCTTTAATATATTTACTTAGACACTTTTATATGTTTTCTATAGATGCTTTAATATATTTATTTAGACACTTTTACATGTTTACATATTATTGAAAAGAACCAATAGTTTGCATATTATTGAAAAGATTAAATAGTTTACATATTATTTCAGACACTTATACGTACTTATTTACATACTTTTCTCAATTGTTGTAGATATTTTACATCTTTGACTTTGACACTTATATAAATTCAAGTAATGAAGGAAGATTCAACGGTGGCTGTGACGGCTGTGGCGGCAACCTAAGCAGTGGTGGGAATGATGTAAGATTTCTGAAGAGAAAGAGAAAGAGAGAGTTTTGGTGAGGGGCAAGTTTGTCATTTTTTTAAAAAGGTGAATTATATATGGAGAGCTAAAGGTGGGTTAGTATGTCTAATTAGACATATATGCATAGTATAATATTATGGAGGTAGTATGTGGGTTTAGATTAGAGTGTAAGGTAGATCAGGCTATTTAATAACACTTTTATTTTTCTTTTAGTGCATGAGGAGAAAGCCAATAGGGGAGGTTAGAAATTAAATCTTAGATCTCTTAATAATATCCATATGCCTTAACCTTCGGGCTAAGCATATGGTTCCAAGGTTTTTTAATATCTATTATACTATTACATTGTATTACCTCCGTCTTACAAAGGCCTATCGCTTTATTATTCACAATAATTAATTTATAATTTTATTTTTTAAAAATTTTATTATAAAATATAAACTTTTTTTATTAAAATGGTATTATAGTTTCTAAATATAAATTTTTAGAATTTTTTTCTATGCAAATTAATGTGAATATATTGAATTCAAAATTTAGTAAAAAATGATAAAATAACTAATTAAACTGAAATAGAAGAAGTAAAACTTCTAATTTGTAATTTTTTTTAAAAAAAAAGAAAATTATATGACATATTATAATATGTCATATAATTTTCTTTTTTTTTAAAAAAAAAATAATATGTAACTTTAATAGATGCTCCATACTTTGTTAAAGAATTATTAGTACTTCTTATGTACCTAAAAGGATAACAAGTATTTACTTTTAGGATTGCCAAAAAAAAAAAGATGCATTATTTTCCTTTTTGGAAAATTTTTAACATCTAATTTACCTTAAAATCTTCATTTAAACTCTTTCTACACAAAACACAAAATACATACATACATATATACATACATATATTCTCTTTCTCACAACATAAATCCCAAAAAATAATTATTTTTTTAGCTTTAGGGTTAAAAACCAAAAGAACAACATAAATTATATACATTTTAATATTCGTATCTTGAAAAATGCATCTTCCAAAATGGGGTCGAGGAAATACTTTTTTTATAATCAGAAGCATTTCATAAGGTATACGGTATATAGTACATATACGTCTAAGAAAAAGATGCATGACTAATTTTTTTAGACCCATAAAATAGTGGTGTTCAAAGGAGCAGGTTGGGACTAGCTCCGGTTAAACCCGGCTCAAATTCAGTCAAACCCAGCTCAGCATGGGCCCGGGCTAAGCATTGCATTGGGAGGGGCAGTTATGGGCCTCAGATAGGAAGGGCGTTGAAGTGGGCTCGGCACGATGTCCGGTCCGGTCCCAACAGTCGCCTGGCGTTCCTAATTGCTCTAGATCCAAAAAAAAGGAAAAATTACACTGCAAGTCCCTCTAACAACCTGTAGTTTTTTTTTAACCCTCAGAATTATTTTTTTACCCTTCCCAATAACTATATTCTAAGGGCTTTTTAGTCTGAAAAAAAAAAGTCTTCCCCTATAAATAGGGAAGTCATTTCCACCATTTCTTCACATCAATCTGAGCAATTTCTCCCTATCGACTAATACATTCTCTCATTTTCTTCAAGCTCTCAACCTTATTTTCTTCATTTTTTCTTGATCATTCCTTAATTACTTCCAAAGTTTTTCATCTTCTCAATTTATTCTCACATAAATGGTATCAAGAGGAAAGGGAAAGGCCTCAAGCTCTTCATCCTGCACTAATTTGAAGACTTTTTTTTTCGTGGCCTTTCTCGACCGGCGACCCATGGGGCTCAAATCCAACAAACTGATGAGGACGAGCAATTCGATATGAGTCAATATGACTTGGGGCTCAACGATCAACTTTCGGATGATGACATTAAGGAAGTGGAGCCAACGGCAGCAGAGAATGTTGGTAGAGGAAATGGTTCTCAATAGACCCCGACAAGCCATCAACCTAAACTTCTATCACAAGGTAAGACATTGAGGATCACCGCATGAGTTTGGGAGCATTTTGACCAAGTTTTTGAGAAGGATGGTCATGGCAATGATGCGAGGTTCGCAAATTGCAAACATTGCAACACAAAGCTCACGCACAAAAAGAACTCTGGCACGGGAACACTCAAACGGAAAATGGAACATAATCAATCGAATCTATGTCTGGATGCAGCTGCCAGTATCGGCGGTCAGGCACAACTTACGAGTACTGCCGGTGGATCAGGTATTTCTAGATTTAATCAACAAAGTTATAAGAAAAGGCATGGTAAAATGAATGATGTTAATTGAAAAATCATTTACACAAACGGAAGATAGGCACTTAAAAAAAATGGATTAAATCAGAATTAAACTCTGCTTTTAAAATAACATCTAGAAGTACTGCTAGAAGGGAGACATTTAAAATTTATGAAACCGGTAAATCAAACCTACAAGCATACTTCTCTGCTTTTGATCATTTTATCTCATTCACTAGTGACATGTGGACTTCACTACCAGGTTAAGATTATTATTATATCACTGCACATTGGATTGATGATAATTGAGTCGTTCAAAAGCGTATAATTGCATTTAAGTGGATGGAGGTCGATCATACTGGTTAGAACATATTCCAAGTTATTTCAGAAACTTTTAAAGAATTTTTTTGTCATGACAAGGTTTTTAGCATAACATTTGATAATGCATCCAACAACGATGTCGTGGCTAAGATATTAAAGGAATCACTAAAACTTGTCCGGGATGCCACATTTTTTCATAGTAGATGTGTATGTCATATTTTAAACTTAGTTTTCCAAAAAGTTCTTCAAGTTTTGAGTACTGAAATTACTCCAATCCGATGAGTAAACCATTATTTGAGGCCAAGGACCAAAGTTTTCAAAGAGCTTAAGCTATATTATCTTGAAAATGGCCTCGATTTTAGTTGGAAATGTTTTAAACTTAATTGCCCTACCTGATGAAACTCGATTTATGAGATGTTGATGGATGTGATGCTATTTGCTGTGCACATGACATGTTTTATAAATGTCAAAAAAAAGAAAACGCTTTTAAAACAATAGATGTGGGATAAACTGTCAAAAGTGGCTGTTGTGCTACAATATTTTTATGAGACCACTATTTTTTGCTCTGGTGTATACTATCCCACATCTCATAAAGTTTTATTACATTTGGTCAATATTGCATGGGTTTGTAACCAATACAAGGATGCCGAGTTCTTAAAAGACACGGTTAAGGTAATGAAAGACAAATGAATTTTATATTTCAATCATATATAGATGTTTTTTTAGTTTTTCATTAGCAACAAAAAATTATTTATAAATAAGCTTGCAAGAAGCAGGATGAGAATAGGAGTTCAAAGAATATGACTTCAAGTACAAGTAAGCAAATAAAGAATCATACCTTTCCCGCTAACTATGTTGACATTTGTGAATTTTCACACCAATCCTAGAAAGAGCAAAATGGTCTACCCAATATTTTTGTAAGCTAAAAATGCGTAAGCATTTGGATAAATTGGAAAGTTTCCAAATTGTTGATTTGTTTGTTGTCAAAGACTAGCTTGTTTCTTGTGTTCCATATCAGCCATAAGGATGCTTTGATTGTGGTATCCCATGCCTTGGTACACTATGATGATCCTGATGAGAATTATAAACTCCTAAACAATTGCTACAAGCAAGTAATCCTTGTATATTTGCCTCCCCATCATGAGAAAATTGAAAATTGGACATATCTTTTAGTGATATCGCATAAAAAGTAAGGTTAACAAAATAATAAGGAATATATAAATCATTAAATAGTTATTCACATAGATAGATGTCCTTTTAATGATAAAACATAAAAATAGGATAAATTAGCAATAATGAATATATAAATCATTAAGTAGTTGTTTTCTTTTTTATACATCAGAATATGATGACCGAACACTTAGCACAATGCAACAGCTTGAAGCACAAGGTATTTAAACCTATTATGCTCAGAAAGTATGAGTTCAGCAGCAAGTTTGATTGGATGAATCTTCATTATGTGTGACTGAACATACCAACTAACATGTCATCGCCATTAGAGAAGGATTAGCAATGCTAGTTTGTGGTTTTGTTTTTTAATTATTTTATATAATTTTAGATATTATAATTGGAAATGTGTATAATTATTTTAAATAGATTGATATAAACTATAATTTTTTTTGAATGGATTAATAATTTAAGAAAATAAAAGTTAAAATTAAGTTAATTATAAAACAATATAAAGGGCCATGATTGTACGCCATTTCCCAGCTTGAACCAAGGCTTTGGCTATGGCTAGTCCCCAACTAGGAGAGCCACCGATGATTATCACATTTCCCTTTTTCAAGGTCTTTCACCCTTCTACGTAAGTCTTGTTCATAGCTAGAGTAGCAATTGCTGTTGTTTGGGTTATCATTTTACCACTTCTATGGTTGAATCCTTTCTACTATGAAATAAAAATAAACAAACATACATGTTATTGATTGTTACAAAGATCACATTTCTTTGTTTTTAGACATTCAAAACACCCCCAACTTTAAATGAATTTAGACAAAAACAAAATGAAAACTCTCATTCCTTGTGTTGGGTGTTTAAAATTACTAATTTCCATTCAAAAACATTTGTGATGAAGATCAAATGTAAGCAATTTTCAACCATATCTCATCAGAAGTAGTAAAAGGAAAATAAACCATGTTGAAGCAAAATCATACCTTACAGCTAAGTGTAGGAGAGCTGAGATTAGCCTTGACATGATCTGAGAAAATGCTAGAGTCCTTGAAATTGGAAAAGGCATTAGACTTCCCTGCAAAAGTCAAGTTCATTTCCCAAAAGAAGCAAAAAATATGTAATGTTTGCTAGCTGAAACAACTAGAGAATGGCTAAAAAAACCTCCTTAAGAATAAAGAAAAAAAATAAAACCAAAGAAGCAACTTGCAACGTCATCATCAATGGTGATAGCAAATGTGAGAATGAGGAAAATGGAGATAAAGATGGTATTATTTTTTTGTAGGGGCAACTGATGAGATAGAGATAGCCACTAAGGGGTGACTGAAGGGAAAAAGCTACTATTAAATGTTGATTAATGGGCAACTGAAACGTGGCAACTAAAATAATCGGTTGCTAAAAAAAACAAGCCCCACTACCTAGCTACTGAAGGGTGGCTGAATAGAAATAACAACGACTGAAATTCGGTCACTTCTTTTAGTTAAAATTTCACATTTCTAGTCTAGTGGTAATGAAAGGAATATAGAAAATATCTAAAAGAACAAACAAAAAGGTATAAAAGAAAAATACTTCTTCCAATAGAAAAAAAAAATAAAACTAGATAAAAAAAATAAAAACTTTGTTAAAAAAACAAACAGAAACATGTAAAAGAACTATCGTTTTCATAAAAAGAACAATAATAAGGGACAACAAACAATTACATTTCCTAAACCAAAACAACCACATAACTTTTCTAGATAACTTTTCTTGTTGAATTATCTTGTTGATTATTTGGATAGTCCATCCAATTATTCTTGGGACAACAGAACAATAGCTGCTACATACATAGCTATTAAATAGTTAAATAAGAATTTTGGAAATTGTTGTTAGATAATATAAAAAGAGAAGTGTAGATGTTGTGATCTGAAAAAATGTAATTATAATAGTAATCTAAGTTAAAGATGTAAATGTAAATTACCCAAAATAATTTATGTCCGATTTCTCATTGAACTTTGTAGTAAAATTTCTACTTCCACCTCAATTGCCCTTCTCATGCTCTCTCCCAAAGCAAAAGAAAAACAAAAACAATAGAAAATCCCTAGATCCAACCGAAATGCTCTGACGACTACATTGCAAAGTTACGTATTTACCCTTTTGAACGGCCACCACCGATGCCCATGCGAGTCTCTGTACAAATGCAACAGTCTCGTCTCATGTCAGCCAACTCTGCTTCTCTCCTCTGCTCACGGGTACATCAACCGGACTCGGCCACTTCTCCTCTCCCACATTACCAATGCCTTAACGGATAACAACGAAATTATATTTCATGTCTTTTTGCCCTTTTTCTTTTAATTTATTTCTCGCTGCTCTTCTTTTTCTTTAACCGCTTTTGCTTGACCCTTCCTCGTTCTCTATAAATACCTACTTCTTCATTACTTTGCTCACCCAACGATTTATTCTTGCTAGAAATCTCGAGATAATCCGCCATTGTTTCTCTCATACATTAAGCTTTCCGGAGGCGATTTTTCTTCTCTCTTTGATTTCTTGCGGAAGAAGGACGAAAGATTGGATATTTTGGTGGATTCAGAGTTGAAGATCATGGCTTTGCTGCACTTCATGTTCGGAGTTTTTGGTGGGTTTGATGTTTTCTTCTCCTTTCTTTGATTTGTTCTTTTGTCTGTGTTTTTTCCTCCTGAAGTTTCTCTGTTTTCTTACATGGCTTCGGACTCATTCTGTTTCTCTTTTGTCTCTGTTCTCAGGAAATGCCACCGCTTTGTTCCTCTTCCTCGCTCCGACGTAAGTCTCTCTCCCTCCCTCTCTCTGTGGGTTTTCTGGTGGGGAAAATGCATTTTTTTTTTCAAGGACGAAGAACCTGAAGAGCATAAAAACAGAGAACTTTTCGTTTTGCCAGAAGTTTATCCGGAAGCGAAAATAAGTTCTTGTTTCTGAAGAAAAAGGAAACTTTCTTGGTGTTAATATCTTTTCCTTTTCTCCACGTCTTTTTGTTCAAACAAGTCCCATTTTCTGTGTTCACTTTGAATTTTTACTTCCGGTTTCTACGTCTTTGGGATGAAGTGCAAGTTTTTGCTTTGTCTTGAAACTTTTCTATGAAAGGGCAATTCACGAGCAAGAAAAGGGGAAAGAAACCAGAGAAAACGAAAAAAGGAAACAGAAAGAATCTCAACCACCTCCACAACCTGCAATTTAAATCATTTAATTCGACTGATTTACGTTGAAATTTTGGTTTGATTCTGCAGGATTACTTTCAAAAGGATCCTTAAGAGCAAATCAACTGAACAGTTCTCTGGAATACCCTATGTGATGACCTTGCTTAATTGCCTCCTCTCTGCCTGGTAATGTCTTGTCTTTCTGGGCTATTTATTTGAGACGAAAGTATATGCTTTTTTCCTGATTAAACCCTTTTGATTTTTTTTACTCTACTTCTAGTTAGGTGCTTGATTTGGGCTGGCTTAGTGCTCAATTTGAAACAGCCCACTTAATAGCCCATTTTCTAGCAAAATCATGACCAATCTGCTTGATTTGTCTACTTAAAACTTCTAAGCCATGGTCTGAAAATGGGTTTCTTTCAGGTATGGACTGCCCTTCGTGTCAAAAGACAACCTGCTGGTTTCAACAATTAATGGCACAGGAGCAGCAATTGAATCAGTATATGTCTTGGTGTTCATCTTACATGCTCCAAAGAAGGAGAAAGCCAAAATTTTGGGGCTTTTCACTCTCGTGCTCACTGTTTTCTCTGCTGTGGCATTAATCTCCCTCTTTGCCCTCCACGACAACTCCAGGAAGCTCTTCTGTGGCCTTGCTGCTACCATCTTCTCAATCGTCATGTATGCCTCCCCTCTCTCAATAATGGTGAGCACAAGAATCCTAAAGCTTAGTTGTCCGAACCCCCTTGTTTTCAAATTTGTCAATTTCATCCAGATCTATTTGTTTGTTTGCAGAGGTTGGTGATCAAAACGAAGAGTGTTGAGTACATGCCATTCTTTCTGTCACTCTTTGTGTTCCTCTGTGGCACTTCATGGTTTGTTTATGGACTGCTTGGTCATGATCCTTTTATTGCTGTAAGTTCTTTTGTTTGCTAAATTGCTTGAAACCATGCGACTAGTTTTCACCAAAAAGATCAGATTTTCTGTTCAAGTGTTGTTGAAAATCCCAGGAAAAAAAAATGCAGGTCCCAAATGGTTTTGGATGTGGGCTTGGAGCAATGCAACTAACACTCTATGCCATTTACCGCAACCCCAAGGGTGACGGCAAGAAACAGATGACTCATGGAACAGTGGACAGCGAGATGGCGGCAACCAAGCCAAACGGCAGCATTTCTCCTGCTGAACAAGTTTAGATTTCTTTATTTTCCTTCTTGTCAGTGATGAACAAGTTTACATATATTAGTGCCCTTATGCAAAGACGTTTCAATGTGGCGCTAGCCGTTTCAACATTCTGAGATGAATGTTGATGGTTTCTTCTTTTTCCCATTCTCCTTCTTTGCTTGTTGGATTGATGGAAATCCCATTAGAGACAGAAATGTAATTTTTGCAAGTTGCAAGAAGTCATTTTGGCTATGGAAATGAGTCGTCCATGAGTGAAAAATGTAAAAAGTTGGTGTCTTTTCTTTATTACTGGGAAATGTTTGACCCTGGATTGCAACTATCTCGAGTTCAGTTCTCCGGAATGGAGAAAGTGACAGGAAAGGCTTTAGCGTGTGATTTCAACAAATCTTTGGTTGGGAGACCGTGGGGCTCCGAGCAATTTGATCGTTACGAGTTGCAGTTTTCTGATGAGATTAGTTCCTAGGCTTGTGCTTTCGCGCAGATTCTTTAGTAATTCCTTCTAGATTGACCAACAAAGACCAATTTTGATTTGTTTGGTTGATAGGAATTCAAAGGAAATGGATTTGTATTTCATAATGCAATTCCATTTCCAATATTTGTTCGTCTGTTTCTTTTTTTTAATGTGTAGAAGTCATTCTAGTCAAACGTACTTTTTCGGTCAAACCCAGAAATGCATTTTGTACTAACCTATAGAAATTGTAGATCAAGCTAAAAATCATACAAAAATTTTTAACTTCCAAAGAAAAGTGCATTTTAGTAAATTAGTAAATCACTTTATTTCCATATCACTGTCAGGATACTGACTTTCATTTCTCGGGGAAAAAAAAAAGAAATGGATATTCGATTTCTGCACTTTTTTATTTTTTATTAGCCTAAAACCATTTTTCAGCTCTTTGAACTTGGATGATGCGAACACTAAAAAGAGTCATCTGCTGAAAAGATGCAAAAGAAAAACTTGAGTCAATAACTATAATTAAACGAGAATGAAAATCTTGATTAAATATTAGGAGATGTACGAAATCCAAAGGTAGCCAAGAAAGGAGAAGAAAACGTGACCTGGAATCTATTTAACACAAAAACAAATAAACGTTACATTATATTATATGAGGTTTATACATCTCGTACTTTGCATTAGTTCAATTTACAGCATTATTTTACGTAAATAGAACAAAATATTCATTAAATAATAAAATTTTGGGGGTGAAGAGAAGAAAAATTAAAGTTCTAACAATCTGAGTTTAACAATTAATAGAAAAGAATTCAATAAAAAAAATTGAGATTTGGAGTTGGCATAAAAAAAAGGTCTAATGAGTCTAATCTCTTTACAATAAATTTTCAGAACTAATGGGATAAATGGTAGGATTTGTTAGTAATTAGAGTGGTGTTTAACTATTGACAAAAAAAAAAATTAAAAAAGTACTAATTTGAGATTTAAATTGAAAATTCCAAGCATAGTCTTAGAGCAATCCAATCCATAGCCAAAATTAGACAAAATGGGCTAAATTTTTTTCATACAAGATAAAAATAACCTTCCTATGAAAAGTGATGCTTATCTTTGGTGGAAAATATGTCAAAAATGACAAAAAATGGAGAAAGTCTTTATTGTCTTTATCTTTGGCAGATACAGTCTCCAAAGTTGTAGATTTCTCAACCATTACTTAAGGAAAAGAAAAAAAAACCTTGTTACTACCCTCAAACTTTTTCTCAAAGCCCGATCATCAGATGAAATAGTTTAGGGACCAAAACGAAAGAAAGGAAATCTATAGAGGGCTAGAAAGAAGTTAGACCATTACTTAAGAAAAAGCAACCCAAAAAAAAACACTGTTCATGAGTAGTAACCCCAAGTCACCAATTAAATATATTGTCATAATTTTAAAAGAGAAAGACATTTCACTGTTTATCAATAGTGTTTATTATAAATGAATAGTTCTGCCTTTTTTTTTTTTACTTATTCCAGATGCAATTTGCTTTTTTTTTTTTTAAGTTTGATCCCCTTTTCACAAGGCGCTCTACTTTCTAAGGGCCTATGTTGCAATTTTTCTAGTTTCAATATGTTTCACTTTTTGTTTCAGTTAAAATTCGATTTCAATCCCTAAGTTTCTAATTTTATCCATTTTAGGCTCTGAGTTACGTTCGTGTGCATTTGGGTCCCCAAACTTTATCGCTATTTAACTAAATCTTCTATTTTCTCACTTGGTCCCCAAGTTTTTTTTTGTTTTGAGTACTATCTTTCAAAATGAGACATTGGGGACCATAATTTATTTATTTTTTAATTAAACCATTTTTTATCTTTATTAAGTCGATTGTTAAATCATTAATACCTAAAGTTTTTCCATTTTTTTTCTTCATCCTATCATTTTTTTTGTTGATTTTCTTTATTTTTTTTCTTAATCATTTTAATTTGCCTACTTTTGATCTGATTCTATTTGATTCGGTTTTAGTCAGTTTTTTTTACTTTTTTTTTTTTATCTTTGTTAAGTTAATGATTAGACTATTAATTGATTAACATATATTAAACATAGTTTCGTATTTTAGTCAATTTTTTATCATTATTGATGATTAAGTTTTATAGTATCAATTATTTATTTCAAGTTCTGTAGTTTAATAAAGTAATTTGATCTACAATTTTTATTGATTTTATTTATTATTGTTTTCTACTTTTGGCATGGTTCTATTTTAAAATTAGAGACCAAGAGGACAAAATAGAGAAGTTTGGTAACCCACAAATAGTAGCAGATGTTTTTTGTAATAAATTTTAATAATAAATAAATAAATATTTATCAACAATAAATTTATGATAATCAATTAAAACTTTTATTTATTTATTATCTTCTAAAGTAAAATCTTTGTAACCATCATTTGTTTCTTTTATTATTTTAATCAACTATAGTGACTTTGTTTAAACTTTTTTTTATTGGTTTTTTATTATTATTTTTTTGAACAAAATTTTAGTCAATACAAGTTGTCTACTTTTTTATATGGTTCGAACTGATTCACTTTAGTCAATGTTTTCATTTATTTTCTTTTTTCTTTATTAAGTTAATGGTTAACCTTTTAATTCCAGAAATCTTTACATTTTCTCTCCTGGCCTAAAGACCATTTTAGTCACCACTTTTTGTTATTGAAATTCTACTCTGTCTTATATTATTAAATTTTTCATATTTTTTCTCTCTTCTAAAATAAAATTTTAGTCACCACAGTTTATCTCTCCATAATTAGAATCATTTTTTTTTTTGCTCTCTTAGTTCCAAAACTTTACTTGACTTTTTTTTTTTTATCTAGGTTCTTGCTTTTCTTTTTTCATTTTTATGAAACTTTTTTCCTTCAACAATGATCACCATTATTTATATTCATATTTAATGTTAATACGTATTGAACTGCTGTAACACACAGGCACCATGAATCTCATGACATTCTAAAATAAAAAAGTCCTAAATACCTATTCAACACCTAAACTCGGCTAACCAGAACATGCCAAAATTTGCTGAAGTGAGTCAATCAACCCCTTTGACTAACCATACACATCATGTGATGAACCAAAACCAAATGTCATTTGCCTAATTTCCTAACTTGCTTTTTCATTCTCACATCGAATAGAAATAAAACCCATGAACAAGTTAGGCATCCCAATCAACCTCTACCCAAAAATTGATCTTGCCTCTCAATCCTCAACTTTATCCCAAAAATATATCTTGCCATTAACTGCGTCGACGAGGTTGACTAGAACCCTAATCTTCGAGCACCCCTCCTTCGACCCTCGACTCCATATAAAAATTAAACTTGCCCGCCAATCCTTGACCTCTACCCAAAAATTGATCCTTATCATCAACAGTGCCAATCAGGTCAACTCGAACCCTAACCTTGTCAAGTGTCATGGTAGCGCCTTGCTGAATGAAAAGATTGTGGAAGCGACATGAGACAAGAAATTGGCCCGAATTCTTACAAGACAAACCCATCTATTCCTTTTGCTTTCATTCTCTAAAGGGGAGAATCAGTTACACCGAAAAGCAACACCCAATGCAGAATCCACTTGTCTTAAGCAAGAAGATAACTTTTTTGTAACATTGCTAAACTCAAGGTAAATTAGTGAACAATTAGGAAGTTGAGGACAATTTTGTAATAAGACCCTTTTCTTGTTATATTGCGTATCAACTTGCACATTTACTCCTATAGCTCATCATAAGGTACAATTATAACCCTAACAATTTTTATGTGTCACCAAACCGTTGATTTTTTTCATTTTTTATTACTTGGCCAACCGAGACAAACGGCGCCTATGAAAATCTTATCACTTGATGGGCACAGGTCAATCAAAGGGGCTAACTGACCCATTTAAGCAAGTTCAAGGGCTAAGTCAGATCAAGTTGAAGTTCAAGGGAGAAAGTGTCCTGGTCAGCTGAGCTCAGGAGCTAAAAGGCTAGTTAAGCCAAATAAAAAATATAATTAATTGGTATATAAGTTAAAAAGTACTATGGTTCAGTAATTAAGTTTGATAATTACTATGCTTTAGTTAAAACTCTAAAAATCATTCAAAAAATTTGAACTTCCAAAAAAAGTGTATTCTTGTAAATTAGGAAATCACTTTATTTTCGCATGACTATCTAGATACATGAATAAGAATGACTTTTATTTCTCTAAAAAAATCAAATAGTTGTAATTTGATTTCAGCACATTTCTATTTTTTATTGCCCTAAAGTCAATTTTAGCACTTGAATACTTAGGGCCAATTCGTTTTAACTTAAGCCAACTTAATTCAAAATAAATTATTTTTATATTTACATCTTTTTTACTTGAAACCAATTTTATTTGAAAGTCAGATTATTTAGGTGAAATAATTCATTGATTGTAAAATTTTTATAATACTATTAATTTTTTATGAATTTTTATTTTTTAAACATTAAAAAAGAAAATTTAATAGAAATTTAATAACGTGATAAAAATTTTGTTTCAAATGGATTATTACACCTATATAATATTGGCTTCCAAATGAAATTGGTTCTAGGTGAAAAAGATTTAAAAAAATAAATAAATCATTTTAGATTAAGTTGACTTAAGTTAAAACGAATTGGGTGTTAGTTCTCATCATCAACTTGGTCTAACTCAATCCTAAATTTGAAAAAATAATACACTTTAATCCTTTTGATCCTCGTGCACATCATGACTTGTTGCCTCTCTCTCTATCATTCAATTAATAAAATAGAAAAAGCTTGTACAAAAAGAAAAACAGAAAACATGAGATAGAAACAAGATGGGTCTTTCTATTGCTCCGTTCCTTCAATTTCCATTAATAGAAAAGTCTCCAAAATTTTGATCAATCTCAAAGATAAAAAAGGGATTGATAGCCCTAAATGGATCTGTAAAGAGGTTCTCATTATTTCTTCAATTGAGATTGGGTTCAACATACAGGTTTTTCCTGTTGAGTCTAGCCCTTCTAATTGCTCAATTAGCTGAGAAAGAAATTGCTAGTGGTGCTACTCTTATTGGTGTTATGGCTAGATCCAATAGACTAGTTTTGATCATTAAAATTTGAAGCAATTCCACAGCAACTAGTTGCTACAATTATAACTCGACTTGGAGCTTTTAGGCTGAAAAACTAAAGCTTCAAGGCTTGGGTATGTGCATTTTTGTAAATCAAAGATAAGGAATTAGAATGGCATGCATGACTATCTCTTGCTCCTAAACAGACTATGTGTTCGCTACAAATTCTGTTTGAATTATGGACTTATTATCGTAGTGTACTTTTGGGTTTAAGGCCGTGACTATATACTAACTGAAAACTTTTCTCAATTTGGGATATGCCAATTCATTGTCACCTGTTATTTTCTTCATAGCTTTTTTCTCTCAACAGCTCTGTGTGGCATGAATCTGTAAAATCTTAGCATGTACTTTTCTAATTCTCGCCATGTTGTACACAAATTTTCCCGAATTCTATGTTTGCAATTCGGGACTCCATAATCATCAAACCTCGCCTCTAATGATGTTAAAAAATAATATGAAGACATCGATCAATGATCCTCTAATTCACATCAAACCTTGAACTAGCTTTTGAATAAGGAGAAATTTCGCCCAAATTTCTAAAAGTACACTCTACCCTATTTCATGAAAAGTTGAGGTAATTAAACAAATGGTAAATGGCATCTATCATCCCTAAACTATGACCCATGTTACATGGGCATCCTGAAACTACAAATTGTTCTAGCATTTGTCCTAATACTTTTCTTTGTGTTGCAATCTCATCCCAACATTAGTCTGGGACGTTAACTGCAAGCAGAAGAATTAGGTGGCAATTGATGTGGCCTTTGGTGGGAAGAATTGGGGATGGGAAAAGACTAATCATAAATATTGAACGAGTTAGGGAACCCTAGCTGTTGTTTCCCCTATTAGTGTCCAATTAACAAGAGTATGAAGAGTGGTCGATTCATCGATTTCTCCGAGTTCTAATTCCTAAAATAGCGACATATCAAGGAAAACAACTATGGTGATTGATTAGATCATTTGGAACAAGTGAAAGAAAAATCAGCCAAACTATGGTAATTGTTCATTGACACTTTAAAACCTATCCTTGATCACTCAATTTAGAATTCATTGTAGTTATTTTTTTAATTAACTTTAGTTAAGTGTGTGATTAAGAACTTGGTATTCACTTGCTTCCAACAACTTTTTTGGGATGATACCGTATTTGCTATTTGCACACAACAACACTGTCCGTTTACAAATAAATAAGGTTATAAATCTAAAATTCTTGTTTCACGACATAGTTTAATCTCTGAGTTTGCTAAACTTAATAACCTTTCTTGAATGTGACATGCAACAGTCTCTAGATAAAACTTTTGAAGACACATTTGATGATACCAAATGTCTTTGAGCTCAGCACTAGAGGTTGCAAGAGATTTGCTAATGCTAGTTGGATACCTAAGCCTCTTCTTCACATTAGTTTTCTCCACAATTCTACAAGCAGGAGCAGTTTCATGAGCTCTTTTGCCTTCCTTTACATAGTTTATATAGGCTTATCAGAGTAAAGAGTATTTTTTACCTTTAGGGGCTTTGTAAGAAAAATAACGCCTTCCCTTCAGAGTTATTTTAGGGCTAATTGTCTAACCAATAACTGAAAGTTTCCTCTTTGATTTAGTTAACAACCCTTTCTTGGAAAATAAACACTTCTAGATTTCATCGTACCCATACATAAACCAATCATAAATAGCATGAGGACAATACTCATGCTCAATGACAACAGCATTCCACTGCGATGAAGTAACAATGAGCGGGAGAGTTTCTGAATCCTAATATTTCTAATGTTCTTCATTAAGGGAAAATAGTAAAACATTAGGCCAAGCATACTTTGTTTTTTATTCTCATCATCCATAAACACACTTTATTTATTTATTTATTTTTTTTTAACAGCAATAAAGAAACTTTATTAAATGAAATAGTGATTACAAACGAAAAGCTTTGCATTGGCCAACAAACTAGTAACCATAATGCAAAGACCCAATCTGAATTGTTTCTAATACACCCTTACAACCAAAGCAAATCCATCATACTACCCTTTCAAAGTGTAGGCAGGATTTAAACACCAGTTTGATCGTAACAACTTTAATTTTGGAGAACTATTCAAATCCAAATGTACGAACAACTTTGAATTTGGAAGAAGACTTCTGGTAGCCTGAAATGTTTACCTTCAAACAACAATTTGTTTCTTACTTTCCAAATAGGCTAACCTGCCACTTGCACCAATGCTTTCCAGCCAAGAGTTTGAACTTTAAATTGTATGCCCTATGGTTTCAGTTGAAGGATTTGGGATAACTATATGTGATGTTGAAGATCAAATTGCCACCACCTGAAAAATTGATGCCAAATAGCTGCTGCAAATGAACAGAGAGAGATAATATAGTTTATTGATTTAGATTCCATGCCACACAAGGCACACGAGACATTAGAAATTCGCACTCCATGAATCAACAAGTTGAGTTTTGTTGGCAGCTGGTTCTAAAGCGCCCTCCAAGACAATAAATTGATTTTCTTTGGAACTAAAGAGTTTGAGTATTCAATTGGATGGTCAAAATTTGAATAAAGCAACAAACAGTCAACATCTTTGCTTAAAACTCTGACAAAAAAATTTTCATCAAGCCCAAGCTCCCAATTGCATTTATCTTTGTTCCCTATAGATATATTAGAGTTACTTAAAAGATGAGTTAGGTCAACCATCTCTCCACTTTCTTTATCGCGAGGTAGTCTTCTCCAACACCAATTCCAACGCTAAACACCTTTTGCCCAACTCCTTATCTCGCAAGTTTTACAATACTTATATACTTCTAAGGAAAACAATCTAGGAAATAACTCACATAATTTTCTCTCACCAACCCAATGATCTTTCCAAACTCTAACATCTTCCTCATTCCCAACTTTCCACAAAAAAAAAAAAATATTAAAAAAGATATCCAAGTTCTCCAATTCCGAGCCTACCTTCTCTAATTAACCCCAAACCGAACCAAATCTTCCCACAAACTGATCATTTCCAAACCCCCTCATCTCCATATAAATATACAATTACCTTAAGCCACAAAGCCTCTTTTTCATTCAAGAAACACCACTACCATTTCCTAAAAAGAACCAAGTTTTTCCCATCTAAACTACCCATGCTCAACCCTCCCAACTCAAAAAGAACTAAATCTTTCTCCAAGCTACCCAAGCTATCTTCCTACCCTCCCTACCCCAGAATCCCCCAAAAGAAATTTTGATGCAAACTCTCAAGTGTTCTCAAAACTCTCATAGGGGCTCAAAACATGGATTAGTAATAAAGGGGAAGGCTTGCCAATATAGACTTCACTGGTGTTAATCGACCACCAAATGACAAGTTATTTGCTTTCCAACCACTCAATTTCTTTTTCACTTTTTCAACAGCGTGACTCCAATATGCTTCTGTCATCATATTTACTCCAACTTGAAACCCAATACACTAAAAAGGAAATTTTTATGCCTAACAATTCAGTTTGCTTATTGTTGCCTCTACAATAGAAAAATGCACCTCATTCCATAGAGCCTGCTCTTCTGAAGATTTATTTTTAGGCTTGAAGAGAGTTGAAAACAACAAAGTAGCCTATTTAAATTTAACAAATTATCTATAGACCAACTACTAATGAGCAAACTGAAGATGAAAGATTTCCAAATTATTTCCAGCAATCCTCACCCCTTGGTACACTTCTTTTTTAACAGGTTCAGCCATAATAATATTAAGAGATTCAGCTGCTATTAGAAATAAGAAAGGTGAAAGGGGATCACCTTGACGTAATCCCTTTTGAGGCTTAAATTGATGTGTGGGGCTTCCATTGGCTAGTATCAAAATGGATGTTGATGAAATACATTCAAAAATCCATGTTCTCCACTTTTTACCAAAGCCCATTTGGCTCATCATGGAGTCAAGAAACTTCCAATTTATATAGTCACATGCCTTTTCGAAGTCAACTTTGAATAGCAACAACTACCTTCTAAATCAATTTGCATAGTCAACTAACTCATTAGCCACAAGTGCTCCATCCAATGTTTGTCTTAAACTTTCTTTATTTGATTTGATCAGATTCTGGCAGATCTGGTTAATAGATCCATAACATTTCCGTTCAGGTAAGATTTGCGACATTCCTATCCTAGGAGAACCCATTTCTTGTTTAAACTCTATTCTCGATCCACAATGTATATAAGATGTACGTTTCCTCACGTTTTTTTTATCAAGTCGGCATGCACGACACGAATTAATGCCATCAAGCTGTTGTATATTACCACCTGAATACAATTTATTAGTAAAAGCAAAGTTAAGAATAGCATCAGCATATGGCTTAGTAAGCATTTGAGGCTTCAAGAGCTTCAGTAAGCATTTTGGTGGACAGCCCTTTAATCACCAGCAAATAAAGGGCCATCACCCTCCTCAATTAAGAAATATCAGAATAAGATCCAAAAGCCAAAACCAAGTCAGGCGATCTCTAGCGAAATGGATACCTGGAAAATGAGTCTAAAGGAGACGGTACCAGCCTTCATAAATTTGTTGACACTTGAAGACCACAGGAATTAGGACTATCCACCGAAATCTTGAGACACATCATCACGATCCATCTCCAAGATAGCTCTTATAATATAGGCAAAATAATAAAAAAAACCAGAACAAAAAGAAATTAAAGGAGAACTTGAAAAAAAATTTACCTATGAACCTTATGGAAGAGAAAAGCGGCAGGAAAAGAGCATAATAGCTAAGATTTTGTAAAATGTAACTGCAGCATTCAAATGTTTGGGGGTCTTAGAAAAACAAAAAGACATGCTGAACTCCTGCATTAGGTTTAGCCCACATGTACGTATCCCCCCTTTGAGTGCACGTATCAATGGAACTTCGAAATATACAAGTGTTTGAATGAAACAAAAAGGAAAAATTGAGGACTGCAACTGGAAGTAGCCTACTGTTTGTCATTCTTCCCACCCTTTGCTTCTCATTTTATACTACAATAGATATAATACACATATGTCTAATAACTCACTTTATACCAGTTCTTTTCTTACGCTTTGTAAGTAACTTTACCCGAGATAAAAGTGACTTGCCTTAAAGTTTGGTATTATTCATTTACTTGATTACCGTTTCCATGGTATTGTATTTTGGTACGGATCAAGTTCCATTTTAAAACCTTTTTTACTCTTAAACTACTGTACTTTAAATACTGAAAATACGACACACAGCTGGAGTGAATATTTTAATTTAAAAGATCATGATAAAAAAAATAACTCGATTTTTCTTGAAATTTGTTATATAAAACTTAGGTAATTAATATCTATGCATAAAAACGTAATTGTTAGATTAACGTGTTAGAGATTTTAGATAACTCCAAAAATTGAAAAGTGTGATGTTTATTAGTAATAGACTCTTTAATTAAATTTATTTTTATTAGGAAAAAGTTCTTCTTTCCTAAAAATTTAATTTTTTTATTTTAGTTCTAGAATTTTTTTTTAATTCTCTAAATGAGTCCAAAAATTTTACAATTATGTAAATTTTTAATGCTAGACCTTTTAGTTTTTCTGAATGAATCATGAAAATTCCCAATTGTATAAATAATTAATCCTAAAACTTATCATTTTTCTGAAATCCACTTCTTTTAAAATTGTCCATTAACCATATTTCAGTAAATTCAAATTGTACAACAACTTTTCCATAGTCAAATAAATTATTTAAATTATTATTTTGACTCAATGTAGATCATGTTCATGTTTAGTAACTATCATGCAATAATTTTAGGGCTAACTATTAATATTTTAGTAAAGTTTTAATATGGAGTTAAAAAGGTTAAAATCTTTAGAATTCAGGACTAACTAAACCTGACATTTCACCTTTTCATTATAAGGTGTCGTCGAGGTAAAAAATAAGCCATCCATCAGTGCATATGATATTAAACTTCAACTTAGGATTGCTAATATTTGTTTTCCTAATGATGTGATTGCAATAATTAAAGTCTACTAGCTACAGCCTGGAAATCAAAAGTTGTCGTCCGTTAGGATTTGAATTTTTAATAATCAAATGAAAAAGACGCTCACAAAGTATAATTCTAATTTACGTGTTTCCCCCTTTTAACACCCATTCTCATGGGAAGATTAAGTTAGCACAAAAACTCGATTAATGAACAATAAAACTAACAATTTAAATGATTTATTAACTTAAAAAAATTACAACACAATTTTAGTTTATTAGAAGATAGTTACCGAACAATTTAAAATTAAAATTTTAAAAAATGATACTTTACAGTTATGTTAGAGTAGCGAATTTTGCATGACTATGGACCAATATACAACAAACTTTAAAGATTTGGTACAAATATGTAATAAAATGGAGGTTGAGGGTCAACTTACAATAGTAATTAGGAAAACTACCAAAATCTCTTGAGATATAGGTGAACCTACACTTGTGTCCTCCACATTTTAAATACTTATATTTGTCCCCCCCCCCCCCCCCCCACACTAACTTCGTTAATGACTTTTAAGAAAAAAAATTCATTTTATCCTCCTAAACTTCTTAATTTCATAACTTCGCTCCCCTAAACTTTGCACCCCGTCTCCTTCATCCCTCCATGTTTCCCCAATCACAATCATCAATCCTAAATGATTACCCACTACCAACATTATCCGTTCACAATTGCCGACCGCCTCCTGCTCCAATTCCGTCATACCAGATCACTAGCCATCTATGACCCCCACTATCCCCCACTGTCATCAACCCAAACACCTCACCCCCTCCTTCTAGCAACGGCTCTTGCTTGCCCTCTTACACATTGCCATCATCACCACCTCCTCATGCTCTCTCAAGACCGAGCTCGCCATCATCATCACTATAGGCATCAACATGGGCACTGATACCATCCCAGCCAATTTCTCCACCCTCAACATCTCCCTTCGTAGCAATAGCAAAATTCTCCCTCCACCGACCCCTAAAATTCAAACCAAATCAGCAACCTCACGTTCCAACCATTTAGACAAGAAATGAATTTAGGGATTCTAGGCTTTAGCTTTGAAATTTCTTAATTGGGGCTTCTTAAGTTCCCATGTCACGATTGAATTTGGTGTGCTTTTGTTCCAAAACAAGACAATGAACCAATTGAAGGACCTATTTAAAGCAGACGTTAAGGAGCAAGAAGAATCACTGCCTATTCTGGTCATCAGAAATGGCTCCACATGAAGAGATGATTCTAGTCTAGTTTTGATGGAGGATTCGATGTCTGACTTTGGCTCGATGCAGATAGTGATTTGGATGGAGAAACAACAACTATTAAGGCTCAAAAAGATTTGGATGGAAAAAAATTGGGCTTAGAAATTGAGTCATTTTGCAATGGATGGGTGAGGAGAGGGAGAACATCTGGTGATGGTTACGGAAGAATGCATGATGATGAGAGAGAAGAGTAGCTTGTTAGATGCATAAGTTGGGAGATAAAATTTCTAAAAGAGAAAACCAAGATGGCAAAGTTAGGCATTTTCCCTCTTCTTTTATAACGGTGAATGAAGGAGTTAGCTTCAAAGTAGTGATGGCAATTAGGTGGGTTAGGTCGGGTTTGGGTCTAGTCATTCAAGTTTAATTCTAGTCATGCTAACATGAATTCGGGTCCAAGTCGAGTTCAGGTCAGCTTATTGGGGTTCAGGTTAAGTTGATTTCAAGCTCGGGTTGAGTTGAGTTTGGTTTATTTGGGTTTGGGTTTACTATAGGTCGAGTCAATTTCCAGTGTCGGGTAACTTCAAGTCAAGTTTCAGGTCAAATTCAGAATCGACCTTGTGTTCGCTCAGGTTACCAGTGTATAAGCCAAAATAATTAAATCGATTCAATTTTTGTTAAAATTTAAATCAAAGAATTTAATTTTTTTTGTGTGATTTAATTTAATTTAATTTTTATTTTTTAGTATATTTAATAGAAATATTCATAAAAATCTTCTTCATTATAGTTTAGTACATATTTAGATAATTTAACACTGTTGGTAATACTTGATTATTTTTTTAGACTCATACCCTCCAACTATCACTATACAGACCATTCAGATCCTCACTTAGCTATCATTCAGACATGCACTACAATAATTTTGCATGCTCATGTTCTGATGAATTTTTTTTAAAATTACTACAAAATGTAACTCAAGTTCATTATTAATAACTAAACTATAAAATTTGAAAAATTTTATATGAAAGTGCAAAGATTTGACCCATGTTATAATTATTAGGGGGTGACTAAAATGTAAATTTTCAAAATATAGGTACCTTATTGTACTATACTTAAAAGTTTAGGGATAAATGTTGTAATTTTGACAATTATCTATCAAGATCATTAAAATTATTAAATATAAAATTTAATTGTTTTGGAAGAATTTAAATATGAGACTTACTAAATAGGAAAGTCCTTTTCCCAAACATGGGACTTATAAAATATAGAAATTCTCAAAAAATTGAAGTTATTGAATATGGAAGTCTCTACTTAAAATATAAGAACTACTAAACATGAAAGTCCAAGAAAAAAAATGGAGCTACTAAATATGAAAGTTTTCTCCCAAAGTATGAGATTTACTAGATATGAAAATCCAAAAAAATAGAAGTTATTAATTCTAGAAGTCACGTTCCCTAAATATGGAACATACTAAATGTGAAAGTCCAAAAAAATGGAAGTTGCTAAATATAGAAGCTCCTAAATATGAAAGATAATAAAAGAGGAAAATTAAGGTTTATAGTGAGAGTAAAAATTGGCACTTGTTAGGTTTAGTCATTAGGTTAGCTTGAGTTCGGGTCAAGGTAGTCTCAAGTCTTGATCATTTCAGGTTTGAGTCAATTTAGGCTCGGGTATTTCGGATTTGGGTCACTTAGGTTTAGATTTTCTCAGATTTTCCTTCAATCGAGTTTAAGTCGAGTTGGGTATAAACATGTTCAATTTATTGACTTTTTTTATCAAATCAAATGAGTTGGGCCAGATTATCGAATTGGATCAGATTTTGTTATCTCTTTTTTAGAGGGGGTAAGTATAGCGGCATTTGTAACAAGAATGGTACAAGTGTAGGTTGGGCTATACTTCGAGAGGGTTTTGATGATTTTCCCTAATAATTATAAGTTTAAGACCCACGGTGCGATTAACTGAATTATGAGTTCCCCTTTTGAAGTGCCAATACACAGTGCGCATCACCACCACCACTGCGAACGCAGCAAGACCTCATGTCAGGAAGAATCCGGCTCGGACACTTTTACTATCACCTCTCTTCTTATTAATTCCTGCAAAATAAATTACATTTCATTATTTACTGTTTCTTATTTTTTATTCTTTTTGTTTTTGGCTGTCCTCTTCTCGCTCTGTCTCTCTCTCTCTCTGAACGCCAGTACTTCCCTGCTTCGTTATCTATAAATACCGTCTCCATACTTCTTGATTTCTCCGCTCACTGCTTTACTGAATTTCAAGAGAACCAATCATTGTTTCTCACACATTCCGTTATCATTCTGAAATCTTGTGTTTTCTTTTTTATTTCCACCGGAATTAGGACGAAAGACTGGCTTTTTAGGTGGTTTACGAGTCGAAGATCATGGCTTTTGCACATTTCCTGTTCGGAATTTTCGGTGGGTTTCGAATATATATTCCTCTTATTTTTTGATTTGTTCTTTCCGTAGTTCCCCTGTTTCCTTTCTCTGCTTCTGATAATACTGTTTCTGTTTTTCTTTTGTCTCTGATTTCAGGCAATGCCACCGCTTTGTTCCTCTTCCTCGCTCCGATGTAAGCCCTCTCTCTCTCTCTCTCTCTCTCTCTCTCTCTCTCTCTCTCTCTCTCTCTCCCTCTGTTTCTGAGGATTTTCTGGAAGAAACGACTTTTTTCTTCAAGGAGGAAGAACCTACAACTTCTTTTCACGCAGAAGTTGATTCGGAAGTGAAAATAGTTGGTATAATTGCTCGCAAAGAGAAGAAGGAACTTTACTGGTGTTAAAAGTGTCTTTTTTTTTTCTCAACATTTTTTATTCAAAGACGTTAAGATGTTTTCAATTCAATGTTTACTTCTTGTTAATACGTTTTCGGCATCAAGTACAGTGTTTTTTCGCTTTCTCTTGAACACCTCTATTAAAGCGCAATTCACGAGCAAGAAGAGAGAAAGGCGAAAAGAAAACCGAGAGAAAATCTCAACCAGCTCCATAACTTACAAGCGGATCACTTGATTCACGCTGACTGGTTTTATGTCAAACATGGTGTTTGATCCCGCAGCGTTACTTTCAAAAGGATCTTTAAGAACAAATCCACCGAGCAGTTCTCCGGGATCCCCTATGTCATGACGATGCTCAACTGCCTCTTCTCTGCTTGGTAATCCCCTATCTCGCTCGTTTATTTGTTTGTTCCCAAAAATACTTGATTCGGGTTGGGTTAGTGCTTAATTAGAATCAGCCCATTTGATAACCCATCTGTTGGCAAAATAATGGTTGTTTGATTTGTCTGAGAATATGTCAAAGTCAGTCAGTTTATGGTTTGAACTTTGAAGGGGGATTCTTTCAGGTATGGGCTACCTTTTGTCTCAAAGGACAACTTGCTGGTTTCAACCGTTAATGGCGCCGGAGCAGCACTTGAAGTAGTATATGTCTTGGTGTTCATCATATATGCTCCAAAGAAGGAGAAAGTCAAAATTCTGGGGCTTTCCACTTTAGCGCTCACTGTTTTTGCTGCTGTGGCCTCAGTCTCCCTCTTTGCTCTGCATGGCAACTCCAGGATGCTCTTATGTGGCCTTGCTACTTCAATTTTCTCCATCATCATGTATGCTTCCCCTCTCTCAATCATGGTGAGCTCAGGAATCGTGAAACTTATTTGTGTGGCCCCCCATGTTTGAAATTTTAACAACTCCAACACATGGTGCTGTGGGTCTGCTTGCAGAGGCTGGTGATCAAAACCAAGAGTGTTAAGTACATGCCATTCTTTCTATCACTCTTTGCTTTCCTCTGTGGCACTTCATGGTTTGTCTTTGGTCTGCTTGGACACGATCCTTTCGTAGCTGTGAGTCATGTTTTTGCTTAATCTTGCAAGTAGTTTTCATAAGAAAAAGATCATATTTTTATTGTTCAAGTGTGGTTGACAATGAAAATTACACAACAGGTCCCAAATGGGGTTGGATGCGGGCTTGGAGCAATGCAGCTGATACTGTACTTTACATACAGCAACCACAAGGATGAAGGCAAGAAACAGATGAACAATGGATCAACAGAGACGGAGATGGCAGCAACTGAGAAGCCCAACAATGACAAAGAACCCAAGCAGCCCAACAGCACCCTTCCTACTGCTGAACAAGTTTAGGTCTTTTTTTTTTTTTCTTTTGAGAGATGAACGCATTTAAATTTTATATCACCACCTTAATTAGGAGATGATCACAGGGATAGCTGGTAATGGTTTGATGAAATGTTCTCTTGCAAGAATTATATTTCGTTTTCTATTGGGATTTTCATATTCAGCAAAGGGACTTGAAGCAACAGGAGGATAATTGGTATAGACAAAGATTTTTCTTGGGAAATGATGGACCGTCGATGAGCCTGAACCGTCTCTTAGTTTCCCGGAATGGAGAAAAACACAGTAGGAAAGTTTATAGCTTGTGATTTGAGAAAAACTTTGGTCGGTAGATGTTGGCTCAAGTGCAACCAAGAGGGGGTGAATTGGTTGTATTAAAAATTTTAGTAAAATTAAATTTTACAACTAAATTTACTTAACCAAAAATCAAGAATAAACTAAGCAAGTATAAGAAAAATATAAAGCAAAATATAAAGAGAGACAAGAAAAGAGTGCATCAGGATTTATAGAGGTTCAACTCTACCAACCAGAGTCTACGTCATCTCCTCAAGCTTGCCCACTTGAGATTTCCTCTACTATCTCTTGATCAAAATTACAATGGTGTTTTCTTCAAGGTTCACACCCAACCAATCCCTAGTTTTCTCGAAGGCTCACTAGAAACCACTCCCTAGTTTTCTTCAAGGCTCACTAGAAACCACTCTACACTCAAGAAATTCTAAGACTTGAAATGTTTACAATTTTACAAGCTCACACAATAGCACTCAAGCTAAATATACAAGTGAAAGCACAACTCTTGGCTCTTTTCTCAAATGATGAACACTTTGATGAGTATTTGATGATGAATCTTCACTTCTAATGGCCAAGAGTTATCTCTAAGGTGTTTCTCCATGTATTTATGCTCATTTGGGGGCCAAAGAAACTTTGAAGAACCGTTGGGAAGGTCATAAATGTCTCCAAGAAAGCAGGTGACCATTGCTGTCAAATTTGACAGGTTTTTGCATCTGTCGCCCAGTTTCACCCAGATGAAATATTTTCACTTAGTTAAAAATTCTGTCTGATAACGAAATTCAATATTTGACCTCCAACGGTTATATTTGTAATTAATGAGCTGTCAGCACTTTATACACGTGGAATCTGACATGACATAAATTTATAATTATTTTTCAAAGATTTTTCGAACCGGAAACTCACGCGCAAATGTGGAATCCAAGTTTCACGCGGTTGAAAATTTTTCATTCGAATGATTTTCTTGTCCAGAAATAAAATGCTCTCGGGCTCGAAAACTAACTCCAGTTTCACTTGATTGAAAAAATTTCACTCGAATGATTTTCTTGTCCAGAAATAAAATGCTCTTGGTTCGAAAACTGACTCCAGTTTCACCTGGTTAAAAAAATTTCACTCGAATGATTTTCTTGTCTAGAGATAAAATTTTCTCAGGTTTGAAAACTGACTCCAGTTTTACCCGGTTGAAAAAATTTCACTCGTATGATTTTCTTGTCAAGAGATAAAATTCTCTTAGGTTCGAAAACTAACTCCAGTTTCAACACGTTGAAACATTTTCACCCTGTTGAAACTGTAGCTCCAGGATTTTCTTACTTCCAAACTTTCAAACTTCAATAAATTTTTCTCCAAAATGATTTCTTCCTTCACAAGCAATACTTGAATCAACATAAATACTTCAAATATACTTATGAAATAATTTTCCTTCCAAAGATCAAAACTTTATCAATAAAAGACCAATCTATAAATCTTTAAGTAAAGCTTTGAAACACATAAAATAAATATGTTTTATTATCATCAAAATCAAATAAATGTGAGCCATGAATGGAACAAATCCAACAGTAGACGTATACCGTGGGGGTCTGATCAATTAGGGCGCAAGTTGCAGTTGGGTCTGATGAGATTATTCATGTTTTTAGGTTTATATGGATTTTCTTTTCATTTTGTTTACACCTGTATATGTCGTCTTTAACTTTCAGAGAAGATTAAGAAAACTTTTGTTTTCAGTTTTTTTTCAAAAAAGATAAAGATGAATAATATTTATTTTATTATTTTTTTAACTAAGATATCAGATAATTTGAGACTTTCAGAAAAGGGATAAGAGCCTGATATAATAAGAGTAATACTTCATCTATCTCATATATTTTACTCAATTTTTTTTGTTAGGTAGTCCCAAAACTTTTACATTATTTCTCTTTTAAGTAACTTTTTACACTTCATTTACTATTATGCCCTTGTCTTAACCCATCTTTCTCCCTCTCCCATCCCAATAGATCCCCCCCCTCTCTCTCCCTTCGGCATGGTTGCACTGCAAATTGGTGATGGAAGCGTTACCAATAGAGGCGATCAACGACATTTGTGTGATAGATGAACACGCGACCTACGGAGGAGAAATTGATAAATGCCCAATTGACAACGGAGCTTTGATTTGAGGCAGGAGGGATGAGAAGAAGATGAAGAAGTGGACAAATCAGTTACGAGGCGACACAAATCAAGAAGGAGACGGGGATCGATGGAGCTTGGACATAAAAAAAACGTAAAAAACTAGTTTTAACCTTTGAAAACTTTCCATTTGTCATAGAAACTTCAAAACTTTTATATCTTACAATAAAAGCACCTTTTTCTCATTGCTCTCTCTCCTCCATGACCGCCAACATCATTTGTTTCGCCCATTCGGTCATTCAGTTCTCGTGTCCTCTGTCATTGATTCCAAGCCGACCTACCCATTTGCAAGCTAACCTCCCCTATTTTCCTGCTAGGTTGTCGATGGTCATCTTCCTCTAGCAGTGCGTAGCCATCTCCTTCTTGTGGTGCATGATTGTCTTCATCCGGCAGAGCGTAATTGTCAATCATCATCTTCCTCCAACAATGCAAGATCGAAAAGAAATGATAGTGTTGGAGTGTGATTGAAGGGAAATGTCTAGGCGGGATTAAAGGGAAACGACAATAGAGGATGGTGATGGGCAAGATTGGAGTGTGGTGAGAGAGTGTTATGGAAAAGGATGCTTAATCGATGGGAGAGTGCAATGAGAAAGTGACCGAAAACAGCGACAAAATATGACAACTAAGGGCAGCAATTGATGAGGAAAAAGGTCGTGTTCTGGCCTTAAGGGACTTCGCCTTTTGTTCCCCTTTCTTCGTTGATTAATCATCAACAGAGGCTACAACGTGGGACGTCGGCAGCGGGATGGGGACGTGACAGTGGTAGATCAATGTTGGCCATAGCAAAGGTGAAGGTCATCAAAGGCGGAGGAGCATAGATGAAGGTCATGATAGGATTGTGGTTTTATTATAAGATATAAATGTTTTGAGGTTTTCATAACAAATTGAAGGTTTTCATTTTAACTGTTGCAATAAATGGTGGGACCATTGATATAACATTTTCATAATTAAAGGATAAATTGTATAATTTTTGTAGTTTTGGGATGAATCCGAAACATGAATCTTAATTCAGAGATGACAGGCGTTGTTTGCCTTTAATTAATTAACATTTAAAAATATAACATTTGATAATTATGTTATAGTGCACATTTTGTAGAGCAAGTGACCAATATACAGCAGACTTTGGAGGCTTTGTGCCAACAATATACAACAAAAGAGAGATTGCCGACCAATTGACAACCGTAATTATAGATTTAGGATTAATGCTGTAATTAAATTACGTCAGTTTTGCAAACTATTGCATATTTTAAGAATTTAAAGTAAGTTAAAATTCATTTAAAGTGAAATGGTTGATTAGTTACGTGTCCAGCAGCTAGTAGATTTCCATGATTTTAGGAGAATTGATGAGCCACTAATTAAACCCACAAATAATTATTGAGCGTTAACATGAATTTTGTTGAGCATGACTCATGGTAAAGATCGGCTTCAACTTGATTTGACTTGTAATACTTCACTGATATAAAAATTTTTATTTGGGATATGTATGAACCTACAATCTCAAGCTCAAAAAGTATCCAAATTTTTATAAGATATAGAGAACTAGGATTTCGGTCAAAATTTTAAATCTCTTAATACGAAATTACAACACTTTTATCTTTTTCCCGAAAAAGGTCACGATGTTTGTATCATATTAAAATAATACCACATGTACCTATGTTTCATAAACTCTAATATCAGGACATACTATATATATAGGTTAATTCAAAAACGTTTCTCACATAAATAATCATAGAATAAAAATCAAGCTATATGAGATATATAGATTATAAGATAGGTAAAATTCAAATTTGGTCACTATAGATTATAAGATAGGTAAAATCCAAATTTGGTCACTTACTTATTCAGTTTGTCATAAAATGGTCTCTTAACTCTAAAAATAACTATTAAGATCTCTTAACTAAAATAATGCGTTTAATTTGAATCTCATCCATTATTTCTAGCATTATTTCTCACAGAAAATGCATATGTTGCACTTAATAGCCCCCTACTTGGTCCACAATGTCATGTGGCATGGCAATAAGTAACAAGAGTGGAAGAATAATAAATCTTAGAAAGTTAATTAACTCAATTTTCCTCAATTCCAACCCTAAATTGATAGTAACCAGTTGGAGGAGTGCGGACCAAAGGGCTGCCACCAATCTTCCCCAATTTTTTCAAATCCTCTCCTTAACAAGCGCAGTCACCACCATCTCACTGCCGCCCCGTCGACCACAATCGCTCCCTCTACCTCAGTGGCCCCACCCTTTTGATCTCCACCGCCAATGAGCCTCTCTTTATTTCAATCACATCCCTCAACCTTCCTCCTGCCCCTTTCCGTTTCGATCACATCCAATCCTCCGTGAGCCTCTCTCCTAGAAGCGAACTAACCTGAGCATTTCGTCGATGTCTAAGTTGGAATCTATGACGTTGAAGATGATCAACCGCCTTGGTCCTTATTCAATTTTGCCGTCGATCCAGCCAGTCAAACATCTATAGCCTCTACTGCTCAACTCCTTAGCTGTCAATCCCTCCGGTTAAGGGATAAAACCTATCTCTGCCGAAAAGCCCATCCTCATAGGAAACCTATCTTCACGAAATACCCCTTTCCTCCGGAAACCATCTCCGCCACAATCATCCTTGTTGTTGCCACCTACTGACGCACATCTACAACCCATCACCTGCCTCCTCCTTTTCGTAGCCTCAACGGTGACTCATCTGTCACCTTTAGTGATGGTGCATAGCCTCAGACATCATCTTCATTTAATTCAATGGAGAAGGAGGAGACTGTAATTTTTTATTTGTTTTCTTTTCAATCTAGATGCCATTTTGAAATTTTAATTTGTGAATTGTCATGTGAGATTAATTTGATGTTCTGATTGGATGATTTGGTTGCTTAAATTTTTTGGGCCGTCTTTCTTTAAGCAAAATTAAGTTTGAAGAATCTTTCAGAGATGGTCATGACCAAGAACATACACATGAGAATCAAAGGGTGTCTACTGCCAGAATGAAAGGCCAAAGAATAGGATGATTTTAGGGAAATTTACAATTTAAGTCTATATGATTATGTTTTTGTGTCAATTTTAACTTGAAATTTTTTGTTCTTTTACTATAGTCATCTATGTGGCAATTTGAATCCACCATGGGAGTAACAATTGCCACATAAGCAAGCTCTGTCTAAAATAACACATAAATTGATGGTAGGGGGTAAAATAGGATACACTAGATGAGTTAAAAGACTTCAATAGACACTTTAGAGTTCAAAGACCAATTTAGGACAAACCTAAAAATTATGAGACCAAATTTAAATTTTACTCATTATAAATATTGTATATTCAAAATTTGCGAATATAGAGCAAACGGATTATGTATTACCAATTAGTCTATGGTCTTCCAGGTACCAAAAAAGTAGGTATTCTTTCAATACTTTGCTAGACGACAAAGATGACCGCAAAGAACACGTACGCACGCACAGATTCTCCTCTTGGCTTCACATACTCTTACTTCCCTCATCGTCATCTCCCTCCATCGAGCTCGAACCAGACGACGTCGCCTTCGACTTGGCCTGGATTAATACATAGGAAGCACATGTTTAAGGTTAATTACGGTTAGTCAAGAATTGCTAATAGACTCCTAAACCAAGATTTAACATTTTTGTATGTGCACACATTTTGCTTCATCTTATTATTATTCTCCTTGGCGTTGTAGGCATTGATCACCGCTGCCACCTGAAAAAAAAAATTATCTAATAATTAAGCTTTAATTTTAACTGATACATATAGTTGCATTAAATAAAATAAAACAAAATAAAATAAATAGCTAGACTTATGATATTGAAAACAAATCTGAAATATACAGTGAGCGCAATTGCATGGTTGTATTCTTCTGGACTCTTCCCAGCGACAGCAGCTGCAGGGGTAGGCTGATTATTATTCTCCGCATGAATGGGAGGGGTCTTTCTCTTCATTTTGTTTCAGAAACTTTCTTCGACTGAAATTCTTCTTCTTTTTTTTTTTTTCCTTGTGGCTTCTTCTTCTTCTTCTAAGGCTAATATTTTATAGTGGAAATAAATTAGAGAAGAAAGGTGCATGTAGTAGAAACGTGGCAGGCCACGCAAAACGCAGTGCGTTGGTTCAAATGGCCAGACGAAACCGTCGCGGAAAGAAAAGCAAAAGAAGCTCTAGCTCGCTATCTGTTTAATTTGGTGTGTGAAGAGATGAAACTGCCGTGCATGCCCATTGTTTTTTGCTCCAAAAGCAATGAATTAAAAGCAGATGATTCCAGATAACAAAGTTAACTTTAAGGAAATGCACATGCTTCCAAAGGAGTTACATTTTCTTGTACTTTTCTCTCAGATTTATAGTAGTTTATTGTGGTATATCACACGGTATATTGATTAGAATAAAAAATATTTTACAAAAATCTAATATATTTGTAAGAAGAAGAAGAGGAGGAGGAGGCGGAGGAGGAGAAGGAGATCGGAAACAGTGAGATCTGGAAGAAGAAGAAGATGAAGAAGAAACAACAACACAATAGTCATTACACCCTAAAACTTTTCAAAAGAGAAAATTTCAAGCCCTTTTCACAACAGCTTGACCATCACTAAGGTTGCGATGGCTTGGTCATTGCAAAATCCCTTTAAAATTTTAAACCCCCATCCCTCACTCCGTACACACACCTGAGCTTCTTTCTATCTCATTTCACCATTTTTGCCCCAACTCCATCAACCTCCCATCCAATCATTCCCAAGCCAATAAGCCTTTAAATCTTGTGTTTCTTAGTTGCATCAAAGTCGATTTAAACAAATATTGAGGTAAAGTTCTCCATTTCTATCATTTTCTTGGTTTTTTCTTGGTTGAGCTCTACAGTGATTATTTTGTTGTTCCCTTGAAGGTTCACGTAGTGTCTTTGTTGTGATTGGAAGGTCCTTTTGAGTATTAAGGTGAGTTTTTGTATTTCTCATTTCTCATTACTCATTTCTCATTTTGTTTATTTATTTTGTTAATTTCTTTAAATGGTGGTTATATTGGATTGATTTGTATAGTTGTTTGGGTATTGTCATAGTCTCCATAATTATGAGAGGCAATTGGATGCATTTTTCATGGATGGGCATCTTCAATTGTTCCATTTAATTTTTTAAAAAATTTTTTAGATTTTTTTTCTATTTTAGGATCAATGTTGTAAAGAAATTATCAAGGGTATTAAATTTTATTTTTTTGGCATCTATGACACTCTCCATAATTATGTGAAGGGATTGAATGCTTTAATTTAGAATTAGTATGTTGAATTGGTAAGTTTTTTCATTTTTCATTCTGATTTTTAGATTGTTTAATTTTAGCGATTTTAGGGTTTAAATTGTAAAAAAAAATAGTCATGGGTGTCAAATTCTTTCCTTTTTTTCTCCATCTATATTATTATCGTTAATTATAAGGAGAAAAAATTGAAAAAAGAATATGTAAGTGAGCTTACATTTCATGTGTTTTTGTCTATTAGTATATACAATGATTGTGAGGGGCTGGTGCATTTTATCGCAATGAGCACGTTCAATTGCATGAGTTTTTCCTTTTTTTACCCCATGTGTTTCAGTTTCCTTAGAGGCCAAATATTTGAAAAAAATATATATATATATATTTTCTTTATTAAATAATCTCCTTAATGTTTGTTTAACATATTAATGTTGTAATCTCTATAATGAGCTTACATTTATTAATTTCAAAAATCATTTTTGGAACCATTATAAAAGACAATAGCGATTTTGTATCTTCTCTCCGTTAATTATTTCTACCTGAAATCTTTTGTATTTTGTCCTTAAATGTTTTACTGTTGTTTTTTCCCCCGTTAATCGGCTGCTTAGAGTTGGAAATTGTTTCTTTACAAACAAGGTGCATTTACTTATAGTTCAAGCTTTGAATTTGAAATCCATTAAATGCCTTTGTTGTCGGTACATGTGACGAAAGGATATCCAAGTCAGTACTGGACATGGATGAACAAGAGTTGACCGAGAAGTTGACAACTCAGGAAAGCACTTGAGGACACTTGTGGGCGTTGACGAAGATACCGTTTGTAGTTCAAACCCAGTTGAAAATTAGCAATGTGCGAATGTATAACAAGTTGAATTTTGTAGTAATTGAAATTTCATTAACAATGTTGATCTAATACATATTTGCGGTTATTATTGCTGCATATATTAGGGAGGATTAAGAAAAGGTAGAGGGAAAAACTTAACTGAACGCCACTAAATTAACAATGACATGTCATTCCTAACTTATCAACAATTAGTAGTCACTATATCTTCTATCGTTAATTCACTCGCTACTAATGCACCTAGCCTTGACTACTGTTGTTGATTAGAGATAGCTAGTTGTAATAAAAAATGCTATCACTATTTCTCTAGTCACTAATTGCCGTTGATATGCTTTTTAGTAGTGATAATGTAATATTGTATTACATATATATTTTATTTGTATTAGGAAAATTATGATGAAAATAATTACAATATATATAAGAATGTATAGAAGAGTTTTATTTAATGTTTTCCAACATATAATAATATTTTAATAATATATTTTTGCAAATAAATAATAATAATATGCACGTTAAAACCTTGCAGTTTCAACTTTGTTAAATTTCATGATTGTTGGCTGATGAAAAGTAAAAGGAGATGGTTCCAAATTACAAATAAGTACATTAAATGGAAGAGGAAAAAAAACATACTTACAAGTTATAGGCAGTGCACAAATTAAAAAGGTTAAAGCTAGAAAGTTTGGGTTAGCTTGTTTGAGATTATTAGTAATGCCTAGCTGATGTTTGTTTCTATATATTGTAGGTAGTAGAGGTGCACAAAGGGGCGGGTTTGGCCCGGCCCAACTCAAGACATCTTGGGACTAACCTGGGTCAAACTCGGCTCAACATGGGCTCAAGTAAGGCATAAGGTATAAAGGGCGCAGGTGCGGGCCTCTGAAAATGGGAGGATGGACCTAGGATCGGTAAGGCCCAGCTCAAATTTGGGCCTAGCATGGCTAGGTTGCAGGCACAAGACTGGCCAGGCTCGGCCCAAGACTGATGATCCCAGTCCCATCCCAATGGTAGGAAGGCACCCGTCATATTATATTGGTAAGGAACTACAAATTAGTTCGGAATCAATGGAAAACTGAACCAATATTAATAACATAATGAAAATGGTTAGATATATCCTGGAACAGGGAGCCGCCAATTCTGTATCCCTTTACCATCAGAGCTTGGGTGATAGGTCATTCTTATACCAAATTCATTTTAATTTAAATCACTTTAATTTAAAATGATGTATTTTTTACATTTTTTTTCCTAGAATCAATTTTATTCAAAAGCTCATATTATGTTAGTGTAACAATCGAATAAAAGTAAAATTTTTATGGTATTATTATTTTTATGAATTTTTCTTTTCTAGGCACTAGAAAAGAAAATTTTATGAAATTTAACAACACTCTAAAAAAATTTCAATAGATTATTATACCTACATAATATTGATTTTTTAGTGTAATTAGTTTTGGACAAAAAAATATAAAAATAAATATAAGTCATTTTGAATTAAGTTGACTTCAGTTAGAACAAATTAGTTGTTAATTTATTAATTTTAGATAGAACATTTTTAAATGCCCCATATCAACTTTGTTAGATTTCATCCCTAATAATATGACATCAATTTTTAAAATCTAAGTTTGAATTATTTGTATTATTTTTAGTAAATTTAAAATGTGTAATAATTTTTTAACAATTAATAAATAATATTATATGAACTCTTAAAACAAGTAATCTTCAAAAAATTTGTGTAAAAATCAAATTTAAAAAAAAAATAAAAAAGGCCTAGGCCCAGGTTAATTTTTTATGTTGTTTTTTTTTTTTTTGCAAATCCAACGAAAGAAAAGAGAAATCAACAGAAAATACCTGAATTTTGAAAAAAGAAATGTTGTAGAAGTACTTTTATGACTTTTTTTAAATATGGAGCTTTAATTGATATAAAACATAAATAAATAATCACTAATAATTCATTTTAAAAAATCAATGTAAAGAACGACCTTACCTAAATTGCCGTTGAGACAACAAGAGCAGGCAGAAACAAGGACATGCAAGAGCTTCATCACAGCACAAGCTAGCGACTTGTGAATTTCACTTCGACATTGTTAACGACAACACATGGAAACTGTGCTAGCTATTCCAGTGCCATCTGGCCCTGGCTTGTCGCTGCCGCCAGCTGTGGAGCTGCTGGGCCCACCTCGCCATTCGGCAGTGTTGTGTTCTGTCGTCCAACATCGATCAGCTTTGGTTTTCACAGGTTAATATACATGTGATCTGTGTGTTAGTGTGTATACTAATGACGCCGTCTGCGGTTAGCGGTTGTAACATAGATAAACCTCGTCCACGGTAGAGACGAATGATAGCTTCAACCTCCGGTGAGTTTACTGGTCAACCAGTAAAATCTCTGCCAACACTTTCACTCAGGTGGCGCATGAGAAGAACTTGGAAACTTTCTTCTTACTGCATCTGCGATGCCATTTTGTGCATCTGACAGAAAGGTCAAATTATTTGGTATGTTCTCAGTGTTAATCTCTAAAGCCCTTGTGCAATTCTGACAAGAACCACAGCCAATTCTTGTCATTCTCAACATCCACAACACCAAAAGCAAGTGGAAACAACCCACCATCAGCATCAAAACAAGTCGCTCAAAGCAGGGTCCCAAGGTATTTGCTTTTGAGCTCAATTGCACCAAGTGAAATGATGGGTAAGCAGCCATTCAGAAACCCATATATTGATGTGAAGAAGGATACAATGAGCCTCTGAAATCGATTATCACACCTGTTGTGAACACCTCAGCAATGCTATCAGGGTTAGTTTTTCTGATTTGCTCACAAAAATAAGGAAGCAAGCAGTATCCTTCCGATGGATCGATTCATGCTCTGAGGCCAACTTAATTGCCTTAATCGAATGAGAGAAAAGGAGATTTAGGGATCTGTCACACCAAAGGAGCCGAAAGAGATAGTGGCTAGTCAGGCGGCAGTGATGAGGAGGTTGGTCGATGGTGACGCAAGGGAGACGTTGTTCAGTGGTGGCGGCAGAGGGGAGATTGGTCAAGGAAGAGAGATTGGTCGGGGAGAAGATCGGTAAGTTCATCAAGGGCGAAAGAGAGCAGCGCGAGAGATAGATTTGAGAAATTAGGAAAACAACTAAATCATTGTTTTCCAGATTTTCATGAAATGGAAAACTATTTTTAAAGAAAGTTGAAAAAGAAAATCAATTAACTAAACATGTTTTCTTTTCATTTTCTATTTTTTAAAAAAATTTTCTAGAAAAATTCACTTAAACTAAACAGCCCTAACCTAGCTAGAAATTTTTCCTTGTGAAAATGGTTAAACAGAGAGAGAGAGAGAGAAAGAACAAAAGTGCTATTAGGAGTTATGGTTGTGACCATTAGTTTCAGGTATTTGTCCTTTGTCAATGTTGGCGATTCAGGCAGATACAAATCCATCAGCAGCAGGTCATCGTCGGCGTCTTCCAGCTTAGTGCCGGCGGCTGCCGCTACTGGGTGGTAATCCATTTAGCTGAGGGGGGAGGTTTTAGAATGAAGATGGCTGTGTAGGAGTAGGATGATCAGCAGTGACAAGTCTGGTTTTGACGAAGTTGCTTCTGTGTTTGGGCTATCTATTAATAACCGTGGCGCCGGCGGGGCTAAGGCTTGATTTGGTCAACGTCCACTGCCTACAGATGTCCTTAGGCAGGCTCGCTTGTGCTTTCTCAGCTCAGCTCCACTTGGATTTCGATTAATCAAATTCTATTTAGCCCTGATTAAATGATTATTAACCTAAGAATGTTTAAGATGATCACTGGGCTTCACAATAGGACCAAATTTACTTTCACACTAAGCAGATCATATCTTGATGGGCCGGGCTAGCTTGAAACTCCTTTTAGCTGATCCAACAATAAAATAAACCTTCACATAGTTATCACGAAAACACCCAAAGTCCATGAAAATGTGGAATTTTTTTTTCTAGTCAAAGAAATTGTCTACTGAGCACATAGGTTTTGGTGGCATGGCAGCATTCAAATTAAGGTGAGAATCTTATTATCCAAAAAAATATTAAGGTAAAATTTTAAGATATATAAGTTATAAATTATAAAAATAACATTCTTCAGAAATGGACCTATTGGGAGTAAAGGTGGGACATGGGCCGATTCAACCCGGCCCAAATAGGGAGGCCTGCAAGTCAAATCTGTCCCACCCCCGCCCTGGACAAAACACGTAAATATATGGACAAAATATGGGCTCTAAAGGATATAATAGTGCAAAACGGACCAACCCGGTCCAAAACCTGCCCATGTGACCCGACCTGACTTGTCCCACAAGACCAGCCCAAGACCGGCCAATTCGGTCAGGTCTAATCCGGGCCTGGAGTACCCCAACGGCTCCTTCCTTCAATGGTCACCTGCAAAAGAAATTTTTTTAAATGAGTTAATTACACAGTAGGGCCTCCAACAGTTTTCTACTCCATTTTAGTCCCCAAAATTTCATTTTCACCTCTCCAAACAAATAAATTTTAAGGACTTTTTGGTCCAAATAATTTTTTGCCCTCTTCTATAAATAACAATCCCATTTTCACTCTATCCTCACATCATCACTCAATCTCCCTTCTTCCTCTACTATTTTCTCTTAAGCATTCGAGTTTTTTTATTAATCTCGTCCAAATTTCTTACTAATCTCCCCATAATATCTTCATAATCTCCTTTTAATTTTGCATTAATCACTACTATTAATTCGTGACTTATGGCTTCAAGAGAAAATGGCAAGTCAACAAAGAGTTCAACTTCCCGCATCCCCGACCTCCGAGACTTGTTCCGTTGCTGTTCTCAGCCCGCCGACAAAGACATCTCAATTAAAGAGTTGCACGACAATTATGCCAGAATGATATGATGAATTACGATTTTGGGCTCAACGATCAATTATCAGGTGATGAAGTTGAAGAGTTGGATGTGATGGCGGCTGGGAATTCGTCAACACAACCGACGCCGACAAGTCATGAACCCACCGTGGAAGAAACCCAAGGACAAGGCAAATTCTCGAGACTGACTACATGGATTTGGGAGGAGCATTATGGCTCATACACAAAAGGGAGTCGAGGTACGGGAAATGCAAACATTGCGGGAAAAAATTTGTGCATAAAAAGAATTCCGGCACTGAAACGCTGAAGCGACATATTGAAAATCAACATCTTAATGTCCTCCCCAGTGCTGGGATTAGTTCTAGATGACAAATACAACTTGGGTCTACAATTGGCATCGGCGAGCCAAGTATATTTCGTTTTAACTAACAATCTTGTAAAGAATGTATGATAAATTGGATGATACTTACCGAAAAACCTTTTTCACAGGCTGAAAATGTGTACCTAGAATCTTGGATAAAATCACAATTAAATCCTGCATTTAAAAAAGTGCTTAAGAAAACGGCTAGAAAAGGAAACTTTAGATTATTTGAACCGGAAAATCAGATTTTCAAGCCTATTTTTTTGCTCTTGATCATTGTGTGACATTCACTTATGATATGTGGACATCACCTATAGGTCAATCATTTTATTGTGTTACTTCTCATTGGATTGATTTTGATTAGATTATGCAAAAATGAATTTTGTCATTTAGGATCATTGAAATGGATCATACTGGTTATCACATATTCAATTGCATCTTAGAAACTTTACGTGATTATTTTTATACTGATAAAGTCCTGTACATTTTATTTGATAATACTTCAAACAATGATGTTGTCGCTCACCTTTTGAGTCAAACATTGAAACCACCTCTCAACGATGCATTCTTTCACGTTAGATGCATATGTCATATTTTGAACATTTGTTTGCAAATGGGATTAGAAGTTCTCCAAAATGAAATTTTACCTATTCGGAACTCATTAACGTATTTGAAATCAATACCTGCTGTATTTCGTGAATTTAAAAGCTTTTGTTTTGAAAATCAAAAAGAACTTTCTTGGAAACGGTGTAAATTGGATTGCGCGACCCTCTGGAACTTCACATATTTGATATTGTAATATGCATTCCCGTATGCAAATTTGTTGGCGCATTTCATGAATTTAAAAATAAGTTGTGAATTTCTTACACTGAAGTTTAGAAAAAATGTTTCAAAATCGGTGAATTGCTTAATTTTTTTACAGGGCTACTGAATTTTTCTTTGGTATTTACTACCCAACCATTCATTAAGTTTTACTTTATTTGGTGAATCTTATGCTTTACATCAATTTAAAGATGATGAGTTGTTAAAACTAACTGTCGAAGCCATGTGGGCTAAATGACTTCAGTATCTCGAAAACATTTCACCTATCTTTTTAGTTGCTTATTTACTTGACCCATATTTCAAATTAACGGGTACAACAACATTACTTGAAGGAATTTTTCATACGTATTTAGAAATGTCTCATACAAATATTTTGGCTATGTCTGCTATTGCTTCCAATTACTAGCATTCTTTATACAAGTTATATTATGAGCAGCATTCAGATAAGGTCAGATCCAAACCTCCTCAAAGCGAACCTCCAATGAGATCAATTTCATCAAGATTCAACTCGACCATCCAAATGCTCAAATGACCTCAACTGACTACATTGGGATTAGCTGAGGTTAATGACTATCTCAACACATCGTTTGAATCAAGCGATGTTGATATATTTGAGTGGTGGAAACAAAAGAGATCAAGATTTCCGATCTTGTCGACAATCACACAAGAGATTCTTATTGTTTCAGTCTCCACCATATCATCCAAGGTAGCATTTAGTACAGAAAAATGGGTAATATCGGAGAAACGATCAAAATTAACACCCGATGTGATAAAAATATGCGTGTGCAACCGAAATTGGGGCCTCACAACACTTCGGCAGCAAGATGAAAAGAGTTCGGATGATGAGGTAATATCTAATACCAAGACTTGAAATTTTTTTTTTTCAATCATACATGTAGTTTGTATTTGATCTGAGATGCTGTTAAGCACAAATCATATGTTTCTATTTTTTATCATTTTTAGAACAGTTTTGCTATTTCAAAATGTAATGCCCGTTCCGATTATTTGTAAATGTTGTTTGGCTTTTTAACTTAATAAAACTTACACCAAATATGGTGTTTTTTCTTAAAAAATATTTATTACATATATAATTAATTATGTTTCTAATTTTTAAATAATAATAATAATAAAACTCAAAACCCGCCTCGGCCCAAGACCGGCTCGAGACGGTCCCGCCTGGAACCGTGCTGATCCGATCCTCCTTGACCCAAGCCCAGGACCGGCCAGTCCTAAGTCGGGCTGACCCGGCACCCATCTCTAATTGGGAGGAACTAGTACTACCTAACGCTTGTAGAATTTTCCTTGAAGTCAACATTACATAATTTTTTACTGTGAAGTTAATAGTTATGATTAAACTCCAAATTTTTTTTCTATTTTTCCTATTAAAAAGAATCCATTTTTTCAGTTTTATAATTTTTTTTTGTCTAAAATCGATGCCATTTATAAGCCCAAACGCTATCTAAATTAATAATTTCTCGAATAATTTTTTTTATTAAATAAATATTTTTATAATTATTTTTCTTATCAACCAACACTACTAAAAAAATTCTTTTTTTCCAATAACCTATTTTTCAACAGCCAAATCGTTGGAAATTTCCAACATGCAATGCCGTTGGAAACTGGTAAAAAAAATTTTAGGCTATGAAAAAAATGTAAAAAAATTTTACGAACAATTTTCCAACGGTCTATGCCATTGGAGTATATGTAAGTCATGTTGTTTCTAACGGCTTAAGCCGTTGAAAAACATCTTGTGAATTTTTCCAACAGCCTAAGCCATTGGAAATGAAAAATATATAAGTCATATTGTTTCCAACAGCTTCAGCCATTGGAAAACATCTTCTGTATTTTTCCAACAGCCTAGACCGTTGAAAAAGGAAAATATGTAAGTCATATTGTTTCCAATGGCTTAAGCCATTGGAAAACATCTTGTGAATTTTCCAACAGCGTAAGCCATTGGAAATGGAAAATTTAAATATTTCTAATAGTAATAATAATAATAATAATAGTTATAGTAATATATATAGACACACACACACACACACACACATTATAAGAAATAAAAATAATTATAGTATGTATATTTATATTACATTGATATTTATATTTATATATTTTCATATTGATATATTTATATATGTTTATATAATGTGTGTGTGTGTGTGTGCGTGTCATATCTATCATATTTATAGTAATAATAATAATAAAAACAATGATATAATTAATATATTTAATAATATATAATATATCATATATCATAATGTATAATGATATATTTAATATATATCAGATAATAATATATATATCATATATAAAGCTCATATAAAAAGTCAAGTTAACCCAAATTATTAGGGCCAACTAGTTGGCCCAGAATTAACCCATGCCTAATTTAACCCTACCTATATATAGTTATTTATAACCTCTTCCCACTCTCAACTCTCACTCTTTCGCCTCTCTACCCCTCTTCGTCTGCTTTGTCTTCTCTCTAATTCGTCTGCTTTGTCTTCTCTCTCCCTCTTCTCTCTTCTCTCTTCTCTCTTCGACTCCTCCATCTCTATTCTCTCTTTGTGTCTCTCTCTCCTTCTGCTCTCTCTCTTCTCTCTTCATCTACTTTCCTTTCTGCTGTCCATGGCGCTCTCTGCCCTCCATCGCTCTCTCCGTCACACTAGATGCGCTCGCCAACCATCCACTCTCCGTCACACCAGATGCAGTCATCCATCGCTATCTCTGTAGTACCAGATGCTCTCGCGAACCATCCTCTTTACATCGTGCCAAATCTGCTCGCCAATTGTCCGCTTTCCTGCGCACCAAAGCTGCTCGCCGACTGTCCATTCTCCGTCGCACCAAATCCGCCCTCCATCGCTTCAGATCTGCACCAGATCCTTTCACTGCCCCTCACCGCCACTATTCTTAACCATCCACCGTTTTGCAGATTTGGTTTTATTTTTTGTATTTTTGTAATTTTTTAGATCTGAATTTTTAAATTCTTGTAATTTTTGTAATTATGTTATTTACGTATTTTTCTATTTTTGTAAGTTTTCTAATTATTCATAGTTTATGCTTTTGAATTTTGTTTTGTAAATATAAGATATAATTTTTTCAAAATTTTTTGTCATATTATAAAATCTAAAATATTATTAAGTAATATATATATAATATATATTTTATATTTTTTTATTTTCTTACTAAAATTTTCCAACGACCCTAGCTGTTGCCATCAGCTGTTGGAAAATATATTTTAAAACTATGTGATATTCAGCTATTGGAAATTTGTAACAGCTCATTTTCCAACGGTTGGAAATTTTTTTCCAACAGTCGTGTTTCCAATGGCTTCGTGTTTGAAAAATCAACTTTTTCAATGTAAAACCGTTGGAAAAAGTGCTTTTTTTAGTAGTGCAAGAAAAAGAAAATTATAAAAAATATATCTTATCAGAAAAAAAAATTAAAATTTTTTTTGTGAACTTATTTACATATAAAACTAATTCTCAGTTGATATACAAGTTGGTCGGATAATTATTATATATAAAAATAATCACTGATAACTTATTTTTATAAATCACTCCCGAACAATTAACCATGAAAAAGAGATACATAAATACACACGCTGATAAATAAATACACACATAAATAATATCATTAACAAAATGTTAAACGCACGAAAATCTATATATAATTAAAAATCTTTCTAAATTTTAAGCATGGCAATGAGCGATTCTCTGAGTAGGCCAAATTAATGTTGGGTTGGCTTCTCTCTGAGGGTCAAGTCTTTTATAATAAATGAAGAACAAAAGGAAAAAAGAAATATCAAGTGATCATGTGTTCTCTGAGAGAACTTCCTCTTCTCTGGCACCGGTTGTCGGTAAACAACCAGATACAGAAAAATTAATTTTAAAAGCCGATCAAAGTTAAAACCATGCCAATACAAAATTGGCCTAAATGCTCAACTGGTCCCTTAAGTTTTCATGACTCACACAAGTTACTCCCTAAAGATTGACTCATCGCAACTTAATCCTTTAAGTTTGAAAAATGTTGTGACTTAATCCTATAACTTGGAATGTGTATGTGCCTTAGTCCTTTCAACTGTCACAGGCTATCACGTGTTTGATGGTGTTCACGTCCTGCCTCCTATCTCCCTCTTCGCAACATCCCAATGACGTCCTTACCTCATTGACAACGCTCCTGCCTCACTGGCTACCATTTTCGGCAACTTTGCTACCTAACTGGCGCCATCGCATGGCTAGCCACTACCATCTCCGTCAATTGACAATGTAAATTTTCAAGTTCCGACTACTACCATCTCCAGTGATCAATGACGGAAATGCGAACAAACAAAAAAAATAGAGGGGTTTTGCTCCTCAAAGGCACGGAACACAAAGGAATCAATTCCATTCATCAAGTTTGCATACAAAATAGGCCAAAATGCACCGTCGGTCCCTTAACTTTGTCAACTCAAGCGAGTTAGTCTTTTATAAATGACTCATTATAACTTAGTCCCTCAACTTTGTAAAATATTGCGAGTTAGTCCCTGATTGGATGGAAAGGAAGATGGTGCTTGTTCCTCAACATTGTCTGCCTTCCTCCGCCGCACGCTGTCGGTCTTAGTGTGTCGGCCTTTCTCTGCTGCACGCCGTCGATCTCAATGTCCTAGCCTTTCTCCGCCGTTCGCCTCCACGATCGAATCTGCCCTCTTAGCCGTCTAATCTGCCGCCTCCCTTGCCACCACAGTCACCTTGTTTCGTCTAAATCTCCTTGATCGTCGTCCGCCGCATCGATCTCTATTCGATTGTCGCGTCGACCGCGTTGATCTCTGTCATCCATCGCATCGACAACGTTGATTGCCTTGATTTCTAATCGTCCGTCGTGCCGATCTCCGTTCATTGCCACGTGGATCGCGTTGATCTCCCGTCCGTCGTCGGGTGGATCTTCGTCCATCTACTTCACCTCGATCGTCTGTTCGTGTCAATCTCTGTCTATTTCATCCATTCGCGTCGATCTCCATCTGCTTGACCATGATCTCCGTTCAGCGATGTCGTCGATACCGGATTTTGCAGACGATGGACTAGCCGCCTCTGTCCTCCGGCGGACTAGCCGCTACTGTCCCGTGACTTTAACGCCGTTTCATCTTAAAAGACGCTTTCCGCCATTCCTTGGACTAATTCGTTTAATTTGGAGAAGTTGAGGGACTAAAATGTTTAATCTGAAAAGTTAAAGGACCAACTCGCACTGAGTCAAACCAAAAGGACTAACTCGCTTGAGTTTGTCAAGTTGGAGGACTATATGTGCATTTTGGCCTACAAAATATTTAATTTCAAATATTAAAATTAGGGTTCATAAACAATCTCTAAAAACCATATTTGATTCGGGTCAAAATTGAAACAAAGCATGAAAAATTGAGACCTAAAACCATGGGGATATTGTTGTGCGGCTTGAATACTACAGAACTGAGTCATGCACCATTAATTTTCATAAACGGTGGCGCCTGAGGAGCTTCAAGAGCATTCAAACTCAAAGGGAAAATTTTCAAATTCACATGTTTCTGGTAACCCGCATCCTAACCCTATACCTTTCACCATGTGTAAGTGGGCTAAGCAATGTCATCCATCTTGTCATCCAATTAGAGACTAAGACGCAACATTTATCAAATTTAAAGGACTAAGTCACGATAAATCACATTTTATGAACTAACTCGTATGAGTCACCAAACTTAATAGACCAATGGCGCATTTAGACCTACAAAATTTTATAAAGTCTTAATATAAGTTATAACAACAATAAGAGCATAGAAAAAGAAAAAGCTTCGTGACAACTAGAATAATGGATTCGGAATCAAGGCAAGACTTCTAAAGTCATAGATAGTAGCACAACTGGAATTTGGCTATTAGTCGATTTGCTGGCCGAGGATCGATAGACAAGTAATTCCCTCTCTCGAAATACGTCTCTGCAACTTGTCAAAAAGACTCTCTTATCTATCCACATCCAATGATTCAGCAAGGGTTTGTCATTCTAACCTTTTGAAAACTCGGTTGAGTCTTCAGAAGTCTTTTTCACAAGTTACTAAAACTCAGTTTGTCAGTGATGGGCAAGTAACTTGGAGGACCAACTCAACCGGGTTGTCAAAATTCAACAAGGGTTTCTCATTCTAATCTATTAAAAACTTACTAGCCACTTGTTTGGCTCAGAATTTCCAAAATCATTTTTGTCAACGATTGTTCCTTAAAGGATCCATTGCTGCTGATGAAACTGACTTGAGAAACTGGAGCAGAAATGTATGCCTCACTCTTACGACCGCCTCAAAAATCTCACCTATTGTCTCTCTACAAAATGACGAAATTCTGACGAACAGATTCACAAAACCAGTTCTATATCTCAACCAATATTATATTTAATGACCTAGACGAAAACTCACAAAGATGAGAGCCACTTACAAAACGAAATGACTTTGTGTTAACTTTGTGAAAAATATTCCATAAACGTTTGTTTCCATGCACCTTAGATATTAATTGCGGCCCTGGTCAATAATGGGTTGGACGACATCTATGTCACATAGGGTCACGTGGAACTAACTTCGTGTGATATAAAAAGTTCGAGAGCTGCTTGCGACTGAGTTTTAGTTAAAAGAGTAACTCATGCGAGTTTACAATGTTTAGGGATTGCTAGTGTACTATATATCATATGTATAGCGTCAAACTTTTTTATTTGCACTGTGCATATGTCGCATGATACAATCATTTATTTATAAAAAAATATTACCCTAGAAATCTCAACCTAATGATTCATACAATTTCATCATCAATAGCAATTCATACATGCATGCTTCAAATAGCTAATGCCAATGTGCCAGAGCATTAACATTTTGAAATTCAAATTCGAATGTCTCATTTGCCAAAAAAAACAATCTTATATCCATAAGGATGACAATTGAGTAGATCAGGTCAGGCTTGGGTCAGGCTATCAGGTTCGGTTCCAATCAGTTTAGTATAAATTTCGGTCTAGGTTAAGTTGAGTTAATTCTGGATTCAAGTTAAGTCGGGTTAGATCTATTTTGGTTCAGGTTCAATGCAGGTTGAGTTAATATCAGTCTTGGATAACTTCAGGTCCAGTTTTAGGTCAAATTTGGGTTGACCTTCAAGTTCACTCCAGTTACTGGTATATAAGCCAAATTGACAAAATCAGTTCTGTTGTTTTTTTTTTCATGTTTTTGTTAAAATTTAGATTAAAGAAATTGATTTTTTTTTTGTGCAATTTAATTTAAGTTCAATTTTCTTTTCTTAGTATGTTTAATTTAAAAATTCATAAAATTTTTCTTCAATATAGTTTATTACATATTTAGGTTATTTAATATTGTTAGTAATACTTTATAATACTTGATTGTTTTTCTAGACCTATACTCTTCAGCTATCACTACACAAACTTACCTATATATCACCTAGACACATACTGCGACAATTTTTCTATGCTTCTATTCTGATGAATTTTCTGCTAAATTACTATAAAATGCAACTACAATTAACCATTAGTTACTAAACTGTAAAATTTTAAAAATTTTGTGAGAAAATGCAAAGATTTCAAAAATTCAAGGACCTATGTTATAATTGTTACAAGTGACTAAAATTAAATTTTTCAAAATTTAGGTACCTTGTTGTGCTATACTTAAAAGTTTAGGGATGAATTTTATAATTTTGACAATTTACTACCAAAATCATTAAACTTACTAAAAATAAAAGTTATTACTCTCTCTGTCCCAAATTAATTTATAATTTTTTATTTTTAATATTTTAGTATATAAATAATAAATATTTATATATGAATGATAAATTAAGACCAATAGTTTCTAAACATATATATTTTTATTTTTTAAAAAAAATAATAATATGAATAAATTCAAGTCAAACTACACTTATTTTCTATTACCAAATATGAGACTTATTAAACATGAAAATCCCTTTTCCAAATATGAAACTTACTAAGTATAGAAGTTCTCAAAAAATGAAAATTACTAAATATGAAAATTTCCTCTCAAAATATGAGAATTACTAAACATGAAAGTAAAAAAATGAAAATATGGTAGCTAATTCTTCAAATATGAGACTTATTAAATATGGAAGTAAAAAAAATGTAAGTTACTAATCATGGAAGTCACCCTCCCCAAATATAAGATTTACTAAATATGGAAATCCTAAAAAATGAAAGTTACTAAATATGAAAACTCATGTACATGAAACTTACTAAATATAAAAGGTAATGAAAGAGAAAAGTTAAGTTTTAGGGTGATAGTTAAAATTGGGTCTTGTCAAATCTATTTACACTACAAGATAAAAATAAAAATAAAAGCTACGGCAATTCCAGTTGCAATCAGTCTCAAAAGGTAGCTGAAAGAGCCAGTAGTTTTTTTTCCTAGTCACTATTGGAAAACGTCTAAAAAAAACTGACTGAACGACTGAAAATTGCAACTACCTTAGCGATTTAGTCGCTATTTAAAGCGATTGAAAAGTGAGTTACTTTTCTATTTTTATTAATTATATAAACTATATTATATAAATTAATAGTTGTGATATATATTTTGTTTTTTAATTATTTTTTGCCTTCTCTTAATTTTCTTTTGCAACATTTTCACTGGAACAATTTTTTTCAACTTCACCGACGACTCTTCAGTGTAAGATCCAACAATGATGTACTCTTCATAGATGTCTGATAATGTAGTTTTATGGCCAAACAAGAAAAAATAAATGGTGATTATGAGGTTATCTGACCCTTGAAGAAGATGGATGACACTAGAAAAACTCTACCTGGAAAGTAGGGAGGCGGATAACTTAAACGGCAAAGTGGAGAAGGAGAAAAGAATAAAGGAGAAGGAGAACAAGGGAGTGCAAAGTGGAGAAGGAGAACTAGGAAATGTCAAGGAGAAGAAGAACAAGGGAGTGCGAAAGACAAGAAGAAGTAGAGGATCTAGTAAAGGATGTGATTGTAGGGTAGATGGATTTTTTTTTTTTTTTTTTGGGAAAATTCTGGTTAACGACTGATTTCTTCAGTTGTTAATCAATCATTTTTTACACAACTGGTTTAAATTAACAATTGATAGTGACTAACTTATTTACATCTGACATTTTTAATTGTTATTTAGTCACTTTTTACTCATGAACCGCATATGAGCAACTGAACAACAACTAAATATAGTTGTAACCGAACGTCAATTGTATCATTCAATTGATTTTATGTATTTTTCTTATAGTATTATCATGTCATCTTGAGTTTAGATCAAGTTAGTTTTAAATTTTGATCATTTCAAGCCAAATCAAGCTCAACTCATTTTAAATTCAGTTATTTCAGGTTCCAATCATTTGAATTTGAATTTTGTTTGATTTCATTTTAATTAGATTTGTATTCAAGTCAAATTGAGTGCTTTAGCGCATTAACTTTTTTGTCAAATCAACTTGAATTCGAGTGGTTCATGCCAAGTTGTCAAGCCGGTTTAAATTTTGCCATCGCTAGTACATGGATAGCTCAAAGTTCAAAGTTTATGAAAAAACAAACAACAAAAACAACAATAAAAACACTGATAACGATATTTGACAACCGGGTCTGTTAGCCCGACCCGACGGGTTAAGAGAACCAGCACAGCGAATCTTCATGCACAGCTTCCCTCAAGTGATCCTGCCCCCAAGAACCTCAGCGGAGCCACCGATACCAACCCCCGACCGACACTGGCAACAAGCGACACACCCGCACACCAATAGCGGTCTCACAAAGGACAGAAGAAATCCGCACAAGAACAACAGCCAAACGTCAGCGTTGGGAGAAGCGAGGGAACAAAAGAAGAGGGAAACAGGAGCTAAGCAGACAGATTTAGCCGGAAAAACATCCAAAACCCGACCGTTTAAGTCTGGAAAATAAAGACTCTACAGTACCAGAGTTCACCACAAATCCGATTAACTATTTCAAAATCAGATCTGGAAACTTCTTCCTGGGAATCAGATCTGCAATTAATCCCTCTTTCTTCGAAAACAATTCAATTAATCATGGCATACAAATCATTTTAAAATATTCGTTAGAAGGAATCACAAAATTAAGCCAAATACAAATACAAAACCATATTTGCTTATAAGCTGATTCTAGCGTAGAGATACACACAAACCCAGGGATCTCATAAAAACAACAACTGATGAAACCAAAAGGAATTACGAAATCAACGAAGACTCCACATTGCTATGATTTATAGATCCCATAGACCTGTTCGAACAGAGAAACACGGTCGATTGCAAAGGTTCAAGAGAATCGACTCAACAGAGCAGAGAAAACCTCCGGTAATAAAAGAATCAACCGTGATTTCTCTGTTCGAACAAGTATAATGGATCGCTAGCCGGCCGATCAGATCAAGAAACGGAAGCCGAAAGGTGGAAAGCCTAAATCTGAAATTAGATCCAGGACGCGTCTCTATAGACAGAGAAACACGGTGGGGAGAGAATAGCGACGTATGTATATATATACTCCTCCACCGTGATTTCTCTGTCTAAAGAGATGGGACGGATCCGGAAAATACCAGAAACAGAAAAAGATGAAAAAGGGAAGAGGAAAGGCTCCCAATAACGTACCGGGAAAGGGCAAGAAGTACAAAGGAGAAGAAACGGGTGGCTGCTAGGGTTTTCCTTATCAGCGCGTATTTATAAACGCACATGGGAGACTTGCCATCATGGATCACATGATTCGACTCACGTCTCTACCGGTTTTACTTTTAACTTAGTAAATTACATTTGAGTGGTAAGTTGTAAAATTTTGACTGATTAAGTGGGCCTTTTATTGTAAGGCGTGACATGGTTTAGGCCCAACAGTTTCTTTTGGGAACAGAAGGCCCACCTCCTCACTGGCAAACGGGCCACGCAATGTGCCCGTAAGCACGCCGCTAGTTGGCTGCTATAAATTATAGTACTAATTTTGTTTTCCTTTTGTTTCAATAAGAATTAAGGAAATCTTAACTCACTGTCCGTCCGGATTGTAGACGTGGGAGCTTCGTAGGATGAAGGGGGATCCTCACAGTTCCCATACATGCCTACATCATCCTACATGCATGACAGTTAGTAAGCTTATCGAGATTTTCTTACGTATCAAAATTTTTGTTGCATGAAAATAAGCAATACATAACAATATGGTAGCTTATTATTGGACAGTTTGGAGGGCAGAAAACCCAGTCTCTGAAGTGGCCGTTATAACTTCTTTGTGGCAGGTATTTTACAACGGTGAAATTCTGCCGTCAAGGAATATGACGCGTGACTCCAAGGCATGATACATCATGTACATGTTATGTGGTCTTTCCCCTGGGGTGAATGGATGGAAGGTTATTTACACTTTAACGCCAAAGTTTGATATGCCATTTACACTTTCCCCTCTCCAAGAAAATGGCATGAATTTTAAAGACAAAAACGTCTACTTGGGATTTTATTTGGTGGCGTAAGCATGACACTAGCCATGCGAAATGATCCTAGCTACAGTTGGTGAAAATATTCCAGAATCATGATTCATTCCATAGGAGGGAAAATCGTCATTCTAATTGGGAGATACTTTTGCCAGAATGTTGAGGAGAAAAGAATGGAGATGAAAGAAGTTCAATCAATTGGCATTATTACAATATCGTATGTGCTACTCCAAAGTTCTTGTGTGAGCCAAAAAGGCCGAGGGGTCGAGAAACAAAAGATGGTGGGCCTCCAAAAGACTCCCCAGCCAACCGCCACGATTGAGACCTACAAACGAAACGATCAATAAGCCGTTTTCTTGAATTCGCCTGGATGTTTTCATGGAGATAAATATGTATTTGCAGTTACTTTCATGGAGATAAATTTGAGCCTGTTGGGGCCTAAACAAAATCTATTTATAATTATGGTTACAATAAAAATAATTAGCATATGCATTTACTTTTTTTTTTAATTTTAAAAAATAGGACTAATTACATTTTCCTCCATAAATTTATGCGTTCACCTCAAGTTTGCATGCCTACTATTTTCCTTTTATTTTGGCAACAATAATAAGTAAAAATTGTTTTACATTAAAAAAAAAGTAGAAAAATGGATACTTTAAACTAACTATATAATTTGTTAGATATGATTATTTCACAATTTAAATTTCTTAGAACATGGTTGTCCAACAATATAAATTTGCATTGATATTAGATAGTGTAAACATCTAAGAGATATAAAAGTAAGATAATCATGAGGTAAAATTATAAATAACATCAAACCTATGAATACTCACACAATGGCGTAACCAGAAATATTGGTTTGATGAGGCGATAGCAGGAGAATTATGTAAGTGGTCCTCATCTTCCTATCACATGTCTTTTTACCCTTGTTTTTATATTATTTCATCATATCTAGGGACAAAAATCATACTGAGTTCATAACTTCTCACAAAATAACTAAATTAGTATCTAATTTTTACACAATTTCAAAATTCTCTAGTGGATATATAGGTCTGCCAATTCAGTTACGTTAATGAGCCAACATGACAACATAGGACACTAAGGCTCCATTTGGGAATAGCTTTTGTTATCAACATTAAAGTTTTAGATAAATTATTTAATAGTTGAGATGAAAATATTGAAACTAAAAGCTAAAAGTTATCTTTGAATAGTTTTTTCAAAATTTTAACACTAATCGCTGATGCTAATGCCAAGCATGGCCTAACTCGTTAATTAAAAGTGTGTTATGGTCGTTTCTTTATTAAATTAATTAAATCACAACATTCAAGTTACTTGTTACTTGTTAAAACTCTTCCAAGCACAATATTTGACATTTCTTGAGCTAAGAATATTGTCATTTGTTTTAGTCAAAAACTGTGCATATTCAGATTTAAGTTTATAAATAATCCACCAAACACATCAATTTCATTTTAACTTAAGTTAATTTAATTGAAAAGAAAATTTTATTTTTAGAATCAATTTCATTTGAAAGCCAATATTATATAGACATAATAATACATTGATTGTAAAATTTTTAAGATGTTATTAAATTTCTATGATTTTTTATTTTTTAGGTATTAAAAAATAAAAATTTATAAAAAAATATAATAACATAAAAAATTTTATTTTGGATGGATTATTTTATTTAATTAATATTGGCTTTGAAATAAAATAGATTCCAGGTTAAAAAGATGTAAAAATAAAAATAAATTATTTCAGCTTTCAAATAAAGTTTGTATCATCGGTTACTGTATATGCAATTTTTTTTGCGTTAAATGTACCTTTGAGTATAAGAAGAATTTATAAAATTTGAAACATAGCTCTTAATTTACCACCCTAGGCTGTTATATGTAATTAGGGTTAAACGGAAGAAAACTAATACATGTACTAAAATTATATAAAATCATTTGTGGCACCCAATAATTAGAGATTAAAAAAAGTGGATGTGACATATTTTTATACCATGTTTTAGTATATACGAAAAAAATTCTAAAAATTAAGATATATATGCTCATGCTTAAAATTTGAATGCGTTGAAAATTTTGTTTGTATGCATTAACAATGGCTTTGTGCAATCGTGGAACATATATATTTATAGTGGCAAGGCAGGAGCCATGACCCCCAAAATAAATTAAAATTTTTTGTATCCTATAATTTTTCATGTTATAAATAGGGTAAAACCGGTAAAGTATGAAAAAGTAAAGGTATGGTCAACCCAAAAGTAAATGGAGTATATAATTATTTGGATACTATATAATATATTAGTAATTTTTTGTCCCAGTCATAAATTTTACCAAGCTTCGCCCATATTTCTTGTGAATCTTGAAATTAAAAAAAAAAAACGAAATGTTTGCATTAATGATGAAGATGATCATGATATTGATGATGTCGGTATAACGATCAAAGCCCTATTTTGTTTACGTGCCATAGAGAGAAAAAACAAAAAACAAAAAACGAGCATGAAAGAAAAGAAATTAATTGCGGTCACAAGAAAATACTTTATGTGGCAAAATAAACAGAATTATCAAGATTGGATCATTTACCAAATTAATATTAACAATAGTTAAACCCTTAAATCAAATATTATTTCCATAAATTCATTATGAGACTGCTATGTTTTAGTAAAAAATAGAAAAGATCTCTTATATTATAATTATTTTTTTTTTCTTTCTGTACTTGGGATTTGTGTTAAGAGTTTATTTTTAAAAAAAATTTATAATATTTTTTATCACTCTACGATTTATTACAAAATTAAAATACCTCATAACTGGGAAAAAAATCCTTACCTTTTTTTTTCTAGAGGTTGCGTCAAGGTAAAAAAATGTGCTTAAATTACTCAGAAAAATTAAAGTTATATGACACATATTCTATTTTATCAGTAGCTTATGTCTACTTGTGCCAAATTTAGCTTGAAATTTTTTATTATTCCAGTATAGTCATTTATTACAATAAAAAATGATGTCTCATGACAATGAGTTTTTCAAAAAGAGTTCTGAAAGTGCTACATAAATAACTTTGTAAAAAAATAACAAAGAAATTAACTTAAGTGACTAAGATAAAATATAATTATATAAATTACGAGACTTTAAAATGACACATATTGAGGTAATGAATTATATTAAAATAACCATTATAGTTATTAGGTGACAATATATAGATTTTACCCTTTAATCCCATGTGCCACAAACAAGCATAGAAAAATCAATAGAGAAAATATATCAAAAAATTAAAACTAAACGGGAAAATTTTTATCAGAAAAGCAAAAACTATTGTAGCATGTAATGAAATTAGAAAATGAAGAGTAAACCAATAACGTCTCACAAAAAAGACGACTCATGAAGAAAACGAAGTGGAGGTGATGAAGATTGAAATTTAAGATCGTGCGGATTTAGACTGGAGAGAGATGATGAGCTGGTGGCTTAGGTTTAAATTAAAGATACTCTATTTTGTTGGTGAAACCACAAATTAAGTCCCTAACTTTTTTGTTTATTAAGTAATTTAGGGCTGAAAATCAGGTCAAATATTTCAGATTTGAGTCGAACCTAAAATAAAAACAACCAATTCCACATCCCAAATATAAAACCAAACCCAAACCAATATACCCCAAAACTGAACCAACCTTGAATCTGACAAAATCAAGTTTAAAAGTTAAAAATTCAGGTTAGCCCGAATTCTCACAGATGGCCACTTTGTTATTTTGCTAGAGATCAAGAGAAGTGAAGGTTATGTTTGGGACAAAGGGAAGGTTGTGTCAACAAAGCGAATGGAGGTGTAAAGTCCAAGGGAAAACTATTATGCGATGTTGCCTACAGCTAATCCTTATTAGACCTATCACACGGCGCGGTGTTGCCTACAACTGTTGAGTTCATGAGACGATGAAGCTATGTTCAGTGTGTGTGACTACGGGAGTTTAAGAAGATGAGATGTCACTGCAGTAATAAAATTGCGCGAGATAGATATAGAGAGAAAGAGAGATGGCAACAGTTGTGGGAGATGTGTGTGTGTGTGTGTGTGTGTGTGTGATGGTGGGAGAGAAAAATGAGATATCAGGGGAGTTTGAGTACATTTTATTAGTTTTTGGTCTAGGTTTTGTGTATTGGTGTAATCAGTTAAGGCAAGTGGATAAGCCAAAAAAAAGGTGTTCGTGGATGTGACTATTGGGTCTCTAACTAGATGAATTATGTGTGAGCTTCAAATTTTGGGTTAGTTGGGTTTGAATGGTTCAATTTGAACCAACTTGATTTTTTTGCATGCATATTCAGGGGTTGAGCCAAGTTGGTCGAACTTATACTTGTTTCATCCTTTCACCTTGAACTGAACCCAAACATTTTTGTTTGGGTCGATATTTAGATTTAGGTTAAACTTTCACCCCTAGTCAATTGACACATATCTATGAGAGCAAAAGACATAAGAAGGACCTATGCTAATATATATATACATTATAGCTCCATAGCAGGGGAGGCTTATCCCTTAAACCTCATTTCCTACGATTTAAATCATAGGAAAAATAATGGTAGGAAAATCATTAAGTATAAATGCGTTGTCCGGTCAATGTGGGCTTTTTCAGACAATCTTCCTACAATGTGTGATTTAATGCAAAAAATTATAAGAAATGTGTCAGAAGCACCTGACAGGAAATTCTAACGGAAAGCTAGGCAGCAATTTTGATGTGATATTTGTAGTAGAGACCACATGCATAGTATAAGTTGGGTCACAAAATCATACTACATGTTGGGTCATAAGATCGTAAGATAATGTGAGACACAAAATCATAGGACAACATGAATCTCTGAATCATTAGACATTTTGGGGTTGTCTGACAATTTCTATTTATAACATTGTTCTTTTCTACAATTTTATGTGATGATTTTCATGGAATAGATCATAGCTATTTTCTTCCATTCTTCTATGATTTTGGTCATCTAAAATAGTCTGTTCTCTTGTATTGCTCCTGTTAAAACTTTTAGTACAAGAAATTGGCACCATTGCCGCCACCTATACATGTAGCATGAACTAGGATGACTAAGCAGTAACAATTTACAAATCTGAGATTCCCCTATATAGATTTCAAAATTTATAAGACCTTGTGCCATAAGTTTTTATCTTTTAGATGATATACATTACCAATATAAAAAATTATAGTCAAATATGCAACAACAAAATTATAAAAAAAAAAACGAAACGTCACTTTTGTTAGCCAGAGAAATTTATTCGACCACTCGGATCTAGCGTCTGGCTACAGGTTACTTCCATTTTTCTTTTTCATATTTCTTAAATTTAGTGTTGTTTTATTTTGTTCCCTCCATTTACCCAAAGGAGTTGTGTGTTTGGTCCTGTATGTTTCTTTGTTTCTTTGTTTTTTTTGTGTTAGATTTGAATGTCTCTCTGAAAAGACAATAAGCTATGATTTATAATAAGATGATTGGGGCCAATTATTAATAGGATGTCGATAATTAGAATTATTGGGTTTTTTTAATTGTGTGTTTTCTTTATTGTTTTGCACATGTATCCATGTGAATAGAATTTTAGTTTTAGCTTTATTCTTGTTAATTGTATGTTGTATCTTTTGGGTGCATATTCATAATTTATATAACTAGTCACTTCAGTTCAATGTTTTTATTCAGTGTGATAAAGATGTCATTAGTAGCTTATTGGACGACCTATTAGTTTCATGCGCTATAGAGATTTTTTTATTAGTTACATATGTCGTATAACTTATTACTAATTTGAAACTCTCTTCGAGAGCCCATATTTTTAATGGCAAGTTATTTAATACATTTTTCTTAACTTTGCTGTTTTCACTTAACTTGTATATTTATTGAAACTCTACAATTTGAGAAGCCTAAAAAAGTATTTTTAAAATATTTTTCTTAAAAATTTGAGTATTTTCTATTAAAATTTTCAGATTAAGTGAGTAAAAAATTCATAAAAATTAATTATTTTTTAACAAAAAAGTATTCAAGTGATTATTAGATAGATAAAGTATTAGATTTCAGATGACATTTTTTCTAGACAAAACGGAATTGAAATCTCGAGTTTTTCATTGAGTATTTGAACTATGAAATAAGGAAGAAAAAGAAATCAAACCAATCTATATAAAACATCAAATAGGAAGAGGGGCTTAAGAAGGCAACCCGTGTCTTATGAGTGGTGGAATAATACCAGTTTTCATCCTCAAGTTTGCACTTTTGTTACACTTGGACATGTGAGGTTTTATATATGGCAGCTACATCATACTTAGATTTAGGACACGTGTCTTGTAGTAAGTGTTCCAATTCAAACGTTAGTCCTGAACATATTACCTTACATTATTTGGGTTCTTAGATTTCTATAAGTTTCAGTTATGTCCTTGTGAAGAAAGTTTGCCATGTGATATTGTTCCCCAATTTTTTCCTATTTTGCAGGTAATGACTTTGATATGATATATAATCATGGAATTAAATATAGTGGTATATCGCTTAACAGGGATAACTAGTATGCAGTATAAATATTTTTACATTTTATCATTTTTTTGATACCGCGGTATTTTGCTTTCCGATAGCTTTTTATAAATATTTTGTTAAAAAACTGCAGTATATCGCAAAATCACAAGGTATGTAATGCGGTATTTTATTTTTTATGGACATATGTAAGATATTTTTTTGGTCATTTTATATCAAAATATCATACATAAATATCTAATATAGTAAAATATAATTAATACATATATTTTAACATAAATATTTACTTTTATTTTTTGGTTACTTTTATTTTTACATTTTCTTTCTTTAATATTTATTTTGCTCTCTATATATAATACTTTTTTTATGTTTTTTGTATAAATAAACATCTTCTATCATATATATTTTATTTATATTTGACAAAGTATGATAAGACAAAATTAGAAGACATATAAAGATGTGCAAAAAATTTGTTTAATTTATTTCATCTTAAAATAATATTTTAACATTTATTTTTTTTATGAAAACAGTAGTGATATGCGGCGCAATATACCGTGCGATATACCTTAAAAATATGAGGTGCAACATACTTAGTGGTAATGATATTAACACCTTGTATATAATGGAGTTTATGGTAAGTGTAGGTCGCACACTATCATGAGATTTTTTTAGGTTTTATATGGTCTTATGTAGAATGAAAAAAGATAGGGTAACTATAAGATATGTTTATTTGGTTAAACCTAATAGTAGTCCTTGATATGTTTCTTTGGTGCAATGCACGTCTGAATTGATCCAAGTTAACATTTTTTTTTTTACTCAAAAGCAAGGTATAAGTATAAGTATTTAGGAGTAAAGGATGAAGAGGGTAGGGGTAATGTGCCTCAAACCTGAGTGGGCTATGAGGCGGTATGCCATTGGTGTTCCCATCATTTTACCTGTAGGCCGGGAACATAAGTTAACATTTTTGAATGCTTGGTGAAATAAAATAGAGGCGGTCATAAAGAGGAAGATTATCTAGCACCTCATTATTACCTTACAACATCATCGTTATAAATGATTCTTAATGTTTAGTGATTGCTTTGTTAAGGAAGGTATATGTGCTTGTGATTTGGTGATGATGGCAGGACATGGCCTTTAGAGGAAGGATTAATGAATCATGTGTTGTGATGCATCGTGGTGATTGGGACTAAAGGGATGAGTTGTTTATGGTAGGATTGCTTAATTAGACTAGCATTCATTGCAGTTGGGTTAAATATTTGCATGACAAGAAATCTTAAGGTTGATTTACATGATTTTCAAACCTTTATAGGTAAATAAGAGCGTATTCCTACTATCTTAATTGAATCTGTGTCAATGGAGGTTATGATTAAATAAGATAAGTAGGTTTTCCAAAATAAAGTGGGCCAAATACTAGTTTGTCCAAACCTTGCCTGTGAGAGGGAGGTGAGTATAATTTTACTACTTGTTTTCCAAGAGACAAATAGTCTTCAAGGTTTATTATTATTCCATATCTATCCCAAAAGTGATGAATTAGTATTTTTTTTTTACTTTCCCAAAAAATTTGAACAAGTTATATATATTTAGAAAGCATTTAATATTCAATTTACTTTATTAGCATTATCTAAACTGTTAATATATAAAACCAAAAAAGGATGTTTTTTTTAATCATCATTTAAATTCTTATATATAAAACCCAAAAGGATTCTCTATTCTTTTAATCTTTATTTAAACTTTCACGGCATAAAATTTATATTTTTTTTAATTTTAATTTCAACAGTAAAAATGAACTAATAATATAAAATACACATATCTTAATATTTGTGCTCAAAGATATGATTCATCGTTTAAAAGACGGATGGAGTAATTAATTCCAATGATCTAGAAATAGCTAATCATCATTTACTATCTAGAAAGGTGTGATAGGTAATCATCATCTACTAATATTTATTAGTACCAAATTGCTGTTTTTAAATAATTTGTGATCATTGATGCTCATTACTAAAAGTATTTTTCCATAAAACATTTTTTCTCTCTTTACATTCTAATTGTTTTTTTTTAATAATACTTATAGTCTTTCATGTTCCACGACCATCATAACATCATCGTTCTTTCTTATATTTGGTTAATATATCTCAAAATAGAAAACAAATGACAATTTTGCATGTACTCTTGTTTTTCTCAAAGAGAGAAAGAGAGAAAGAGAGAGAGAAAACGTTACGTGTGAATTTAATAAGATGGAAAAAGGCTGATAACATTTAAAAAAAGAATGAATGGCCTAAATAGATAAAATGCAGAACTTGAATATAAATAAAATGAAAAGCCGGAAAACCAAGAAAATATATAATCTGAATAAGGCCGTGAACTCCAGTAGCATAGCACCAGCCACATTCCTTCTAATATTGGCTTTTAAGGACTTACAATTTTGCGTGCGCATACTTGTTTCTACCATCATATGAAATCTTGCTATTTTATTTTCCAAAATGATGTAATAAAGATATAGGTTGAGGCTAAAATATACCTATACTACAAGTTGCACATAGAGTTTACATTTATTTACAATTTTGCCACTATTACTTGATCTTCCTCCCCTAAATTTCACCTCTCCCCATTTTCTTTTCTTCTCTCCACCCCTACCACACTAATCCTCATCATTTGGGCTAAAATCAACAATGTCTCGATGTCTTCCTTGCAGCGGTTGAACTTGATCTTGAGAAGATGATTCCGACGATGATGAAGATGGGAGAATGTTGCATGCCGATGGATCTATTTCAGTTGAAGATGATTTTGACGATGATAGCAATAAAGGTAAAGCTGTGGAGAAGCCTAACATCCTCCGCCGACCTCTCTTTGTCGTTTGCTTTTGCCTTTAGCGGCGTCTGTGCCGTATTGGAAGAATAATCAACATCTCTATCTCTAGCGACGTTTGCATTGTTCCATTTAGTAAAAAATGTCATTCTATTCATATAAATGTGTTGTTTTGTAAAAATGTTCCATTGTTTGCCCTTGCCTCTGGCAGTGTCTGTGCTCTATTAAAGGAAGTACCAAGGTCGTTACCTCCGGTAATGTCTATGTTGTTCCGTTTAGTAAGAAGTATTATTTTATTTATACAAATGTATTGTTCTGTAATGTACTATTCATTTCATAAGATGTACTATTTGCAAATAGTGTTATTTCATTCAATAAGACATAATGTTCTATTTATACAATTACCTTTTTTTATAATATGTTATTTGTTTTGTAAGATGTGTTGTTAAAAAATAATATTACTTCGTTTAGTAAGAAATGTTGTTCAATTCATACAAATATGTTATTCTGTACTATGTTGTTCATTTTATAAAATGTGTTGTTCATAAATAATGTTGTTCTATTTAGTAAAAGTGTTGTTCTATTCTTTTAAATGTTTTGTTTATTTGGTAAGATATGTTGTTCATTTTCTTAAGAAATGATGTTTCATTCATACAATTGTGTTATTTTATAATTATGTTGTTCTGTTTAATAAGAAGTGTTATCCATATTATTATGATGTGTTATTCAAGTATGAACGCATTTTTATAAATAATTTAAAAGTGTGGGTGCATGTTGGTGTGCTGGGTGTATGCTATAGCTTCTCAAGTATTTATTGTCATTTCATCCCCAGTCAATTATAATAAGATGAAATGATATCCTACACCAAATCACTTTATCAAGGGAATACCAAACTTAATATTTTAAATCCTTTTATAACTTGTTACATCTCCTATTCCATACTTAGGGGTCCAGGAAATTATAAGGCATGTATCATAATCCAAGAATTTTTTTTATCGATGGTGCTTTGAGACAGTCTATTAGCTTAGGAGTGGCTGCCTAGGTTTAGAAAAGAGCGAGTAGTCCTTCTAAATGCACCAAGGAATTCTATTTCCTCATTGTTCTTCAGCTCCATAAAAGATCTAAAGCCTACTAAAAGCTACTAAGTAAGCAAAGAAGTGTTCTATTCCATATTACACTTTTATATCTAATTGTGCCCAAATATTGTGAAATTGTTGAGGATCTATTCTAACTACTCCAAATGTCATACTCATGGTCCAAAAAATTACAATAATTCTAAATGCAACCTATAAGAGTAGAATGGTCATTGTTCCTAAGGATAAAGTCTTGGCTGCCTACTTCTTGGCTACTACTCTTCTTCCTTAACGTCTATATTTGTATCCTAATTTTTTTTTAAAAAAAAGTCTCATGTATGAAAGTTACTTTTTTTATATTTATATAAAAGTTATATTTTTAGGTGTAGAGATATTATTAATAATTGATTACTAGGAATTATTTTTATGTATAGTGATTATTTTCTCAAGTTGTATATTAATTAAAACTCTATACTTTAAGAAATCCAAAAATAATTTTATAAATATTTTATAAAAATTAGTACATTTTATTAATTTTTTATGTAATACATAAGAAAAATTTTAAAATGAATCAATTTGTGAAAAATGATTCTAAGGATCATTAAAAATTACTAATAAGTGAATAGTACTAGATATTTTTTATGTATAATGATTAGTTGATTGACTTGTGAATTAATTGAAACTATATACTTTAAGAAGCTGAAAAGTGATTTAATATATATATATATATATAGTTTTTTAAGTCATAAGGAAAAAACTATACAAATTAATTACTTTTTGAAAAAAAAATTCAAACAAATTATTTAGGTAGATAGATACTAGCTTGTTAAAAGGCATTATTAATTCTAGACAGAAATAAAGTGATTTCTTAAATGATTTTTTAACTTACATTTAAGGAAATTCTTTATAGTTTTTTTGTCAGTATACCCTTGAATTCAGATGACTATGATACTTATACCCTTAAACTTCAATTTGGGCAAACTTAGTCCCTAAATTTGTATAAACGAGTCAATCAACCATTTTGATTGACTGTGCACGTCTCGTGGTGAAAAGAAGTAGGTGTTGCTAATAAACTCAACAATTTCACTGTGAACAACGTTAACCACTATTGGCAGAAGGTGACCTACGCCAAATGGGAGAAATAGAAGCCTAATACCGATCTTGAGAGAGTATGATCCAGTCGCCCTAATGGAACCCAAACTAATGGTAAAATCCACACCTTCCATGACTTTGATTGAGAGCATTGGACTAAGGCTCAAGACACCATTGCGGCCACCATAATTGTTAAAGCACTGGAAACTTGAGCATCAAATTAGACGACAACATGGATAAGGATAATGATAGCGATGTCTATGCCAAGAAAGTGAATCCAAAGTCGGAGGAAGAGAATGAGGTGATGCCGAAGTTAGAAGAAACTGGCTAGATTGGCCATATTCGGTTTCCTAATTCTTTTTTGAAATACATTAATCCAAGCTCATCAAACTCATCCACCATATTCAACAAAATCCCCCCAGATTTTGTGTATTCCAACAAGTTCTTTGTTTGATAGATTGATGAGTCACCAGTCCCATCTGCCGCTAGCATTATTGGAGTGAACTGGTCTTATGGAACTTGCGCTTACAAGAAGTCTAATTGAGGATATCTAGTCATAGGGAGAAGCAACACACCTTGCAAAACCCATTTGTCTTGAGGAAGATGATAGCTTTTCTGTAACGTTTCTTAAATCAAAGTAAATTAGTGAATAATTAAGAAGTTTGGGATAATTTCTGTAAGATTTATATTTGTCACCAAACTATGGAATTTGTCATTTCTCGTGGCTGGCAAGCGGATGCAAATATCTATAGAAATATTATCACGTGACAGGTATATGTTAGTAAAAGGAGTTAACTAATCTATTTAAATATGTTCAGGGCTTGAGTTAGCCGGAGTTCAAGTTCATAAATAGATATCTTGGTTAGTCAATTTCAGAGACTAAAATGACATTTTGGTCTTTCTTTTTTTTTTGGTTTATCATCCATTAGGAGTGAACATCCAAATATGACAATAAATTAGTGTTTTGGTTTCTAAAAGATCAATTTAATTAAACAATCCGAATTAAACGTTAGGATCGAATAAAACCAGTCAAATTTTCATTTCCATATGGGACATAAGCATCAATACGGTCAATAGAGATAAATGTAAAATATTGGATTTTAAATTTTGAAACCAATAATTCATCCCAACCAAATTTTATATTTTAGGATTTTTATTTCTTTCGGAAGATAAACTTATTAGGAATTTAAACCAAACATTCAAATCTTTCCAGAACTGAAATCTTTCTATTTACAAAGTTCGTTGTTTATGTTCGTTCCAATATCATTTCCCAAACAAGGGAACGTAGCAGAAGGAATGGCTTTGACCTCGTTTCGCAAGAGAGAGAAAGTAAAGAAGGAATGAAAAAATTCAACCGGATCGAATAGAAATTTGACGTCCGCCAGGACACAACAACACACAAGCTTTCCTTCTCTCTCTACAGCTTTCTCTCTCTAGACACAGCGAAGAACAGAGTGTTGAAACTTAGACCCAAAAAAATAAAAAAATTCTTAAAGTGAAAATTGAAAACAAAAGCTAGAAGACCAGACGATTGATCGAGGAGCAGAACAAGAAACCCTAAAGGCAACGCTTTTGTTGTCTGAAGTGATTTGGAATATCCATTGCTCCAGTTCCATTGAAGAAGAAGAAGGCGAAAGAGTGGCTTACAAAGCGAAGAGTCGCTGATTCTGGGAGAGAATCTTTTTATTTGCATTTGTTCTTCGATTGGAATCGATACCGAGAAATTTCGGAAGCCTTCGCCTCTCTCTCACGCACGCTTTATAGCAGCTATCTTTATCTCCGCCGTCGTTTTTAACCCTGTAAGTATTCACAAGTCTTTCTAGCTTTTACCCTTTCTTCTCCTGTTTCTTTGTTCTCCTGGTGGTTTTCCTTAGTCATTGGCTTTCATAATTCGCGCCCTTTTGTCTTTTTTCCCTCGCTGTTTGTTGCTATGGATCATTGATTTGTGTTTTTAGCGCTTGATCGACGTAGGTTTACTTGTTCTTTTTAGCTTCTGTTTTTTTTTTGGTTTTTGTATTTTTGTTACTATAATGGGCGTTGGCTATGTTTTGGTATGCACAGTTGCAACCTTGTGCACTTTAAGCTTGAAATTCAAGCTGGTAGCTGAGACCTTAAAGACGATTTTGGTGGGTTTTATTTATTTGCTTTTTTTTTTCGGGGGCGGGGATGGGATCACGTTGAGTTCATGGTCTCTTGAGATTCCTGGAATTCAAAGTTTTCTTTTTTAGATTCTGTTTTAATTAAGAGGCACAAGGTTGCTCTATTGATTAATTGAGGTTAGGAATATTCTGTTAGGCTTTGAAGATTTTAGTTGTTCTTGATTCTTCTGCTTATATGATTGAAGTTGCAGTGGATCTGAAATTCTGCGTTGCACAGGGATCCATGCAAAAGCTGCTTCAGTGGTGCTTATATGTTGGAGATAATAAAGTTTTAGATTGCTCAGAACCAAAGCTTTTTCCTTGGCCTTGGTTCCCTTTGCTTTCTTACTGGTGTACTCTAGAAGGAACAGCAATATGTAACTGTCATCAAAATTACAAGTCCTCATTTTTGCAGCATAAGGAATTTGAAGTTGATTGGAGTACCTTTTGATGTGGGACTGCATCTTTTTGAATTAAGTGCGTGTCATCTTTTGTTGTATTAAACTGGTGAGTCAGCGTGGATTGTAATTCTGATACATGATGGCATCGGGCCATTCAGCACCAATAGGTAGTGCACAGTCTGTTCCGGCTTCCCTTCTACACTCAAATTCAGGAATGCTGGGGCCTCAAGGAGGGGGTCTTACATCTCCTTCTGGATTTCCTTCTCTTATGTCCCCTCGCGCTCAGTTCAGTAGCATGAATGTGTTTGGCGACATGCCAAATGCACCTTCCATTCTTAACCAGTCTTTTGGAAATGGTAGTCATAATCCACAGCTTTCTGTTCATGGGAGTAACCAGCATGGAGGAAATGATACAGGTGCTGAAACAGATCCACTTTCAGGTGTTGGCACCAGGATGGGGTTTAATGCTCCATCTGCATTTTTGCAGTCGACTATGGTTGACCGTAATTCATCTGGTCAAGTCCAGAGTCAACAATTTTCACATTCCTCTGGTAATCATGTGTTGCAAGATCAGCCGCAACCACATAATGTGGGGCCACAGAATTTCCAACATGGTCCTCGAGCAATGTCTCAGTTCAATTCTCTCCAACACACACAAGAAGCAGCACAGCAACAACAGTTTCAGGCCATTCAAGGGGGGTTAGCTGGTGGTGGTGTATCTGTCAAGATGGAGGCACAGTTGTCTAGTGATCAACTTGCACAGCAGCAGAAACAGCAGTTGCAATCACTGAGGAATCTGCATCAAGTGAAAGTAGAATCTTTGCCTCCTGTGAAATTAGAACCTCAACAAATCCAGCCCATGAGAAATTTGGCATCAGTAAAGATTGAACCCAAACATTCAGATCACTCAGTATTCCTACATCAGCAGCAACAACAGCAGCAACATTTGCGACAACAACCGCAGCAGCAGGCACAACATTTACAACAACAACCGCAGCAGCAGCAACAACAGTTCCCTCATATGCCACGGCAGCCATCTCAGGCAGTTGCAGCTCAAATTAATCTGCTGGATCAGCAAAAAGTCTTGCAGATGCAACAGCACCAGCGACTTTTGAATGCAATGCCTCAGCAGCGACCACAATTACAGCAGCAGTTTCAACACCAGAACCTGCCAACGAGATCTATAATGAAACCAGGGTATGAACCTGGGATGTGTGCCCGGCGATTGACACATTACATGTATCAACAGCAACATAGACCAGAAGTAAGAAATGTGTGGCTTGTATATGTAATTTGTATTCTCAGATTTATGTCTCTTTAAATTATTGACATGCCAATATTTCATTCAGGACAACAGTATTGAGTTCTGGAGAAAGTTTGTTGCCGAGTACTTTGCTCCCAATGCTAGAAAGAAGTGGTGTGTGTCTATGTATGGAAGTGGTCGTCAAACTACTGGTGTTTTCCCCCAAGTATGGTCTTCCTCTATTTGTTTTGCAATTTGTTTTTACACTATTCCACAGGCATCTTGGTTATTATCTTTAAGTAGCTCTATTTGGAGAAAATATTTGGAAGTCCAAATGTATCAACTGGTTTCTGGTGATATTTTACGCATGCACATATACAAATTTGAACAGAATACCTTCATATATTTTCATACACAGTTTCACTTTCACCATGGTACTCCCATGGTCCCAGGATGCTGTCAGGCATTAGTGCAGGGCTTGTTAATCTGTTCTTAATAACCTTGCAAATTTTACAGGATGTGTGGCATTGTGAGATATGTAATCGCAAGCCTGGCCGAGGTTTTGGTATGTATTGTTGTTGTACTTGGACAATCTGTAACATTTCCTAGCTTCTGAAACTTTTGCAACCATGGCACTATCTTGTAAACATGTATCAGCCTGATGCAGTATCAGTCTAACAATATCATTTGCTTTTTCCATGTTGTCATCCTGTGTCTAATTTGTTTTCTATGAGTGCAGAAGCAACTGCTGAAGTTCTTCCCAGGCTCTTCAAAATCAAATATGAAAGTGGTACTTTGGAGGAACTTCTTTATGTTGATATGCCCCACGAGTACCATAATTCGTCTGGTCAAATTGTACTGGACTATGCGAAAGCAATACAGGAAAGTGTTTTTGAGCAACTGCGTGTTGTTCGTGATGGACAGCTGCGAATAGTTTTCTCTCCTGATTTAAAGGTTGTTTATTTAGGTTGATGAATCCTTTTCTTCTATGCGAGTATGAGAAAAATGATCACTAGTGGCTTTATTATTCTCTTACACATTATTTACCCTATATATATATATATATATATATATATATATATTTCATTGTCCTGTCTATTTGTATTTTTCAGATATGCTCCTGGGAGTTTTGTGCTCGACGGCATGAGGAACTCATTCCCAGAAGACTGCTGATACCCCAGGTTGATACTTGCTTAGTTTGATATGTTTAGAGAGTCTTCACAACTTCTCCAGGTCGAGTCTAGTTGGCTTATTTAATTCTTTGTGCTTTTGGGGATTTTTAAGAATTTTAGTTGAATCAACAGTTAATTGTTACAATAGTTTCTGTGGTATCTTGAGTTGGTAAACTTTGTAGTCATTGTGCTGGACTAAATATGGAGGATTTGCTATTGAGTTGATCAATGTGCTTCAACCTGATTTGTACTGTTTTAACTTTCCAAGGCTGACATTTATAATGCTGCCATAACTTTGCCTGCTGCTCATTGCTGCAGCCCTGCCCTCACGCTATCATCCCAAATAAAAAAGAAGTAAAAAGAAAAAGAGTGTTATCTGTTTGTGTTGATCTCATAGGCCCATGATGTGGTTTCTCTTTGATCCCTAGGTTGGCTAAACTCCCATTTTTTTCTGTTCAATGTGCCTTTATATTGTTCTTGAATTCCTGAGTCTTCTACTCTGATGGAGGTTAAGAAAGCCTTCCCTTTGGGGGGAACTAGGAATTCGATTAATGCTGGATTGATGGGAGTAAAATCATGCACGACATTCAGGAATTCTAGATAGTGACATTCAGGAATAACAGTCGTTTTTGTGGTTTTTCATTACTAAAGTTTTTGTGGTTTTTCATTTGTAATAGCATTGATACTTGTGGTATTAGTCACATCATATGTTTTTGTTTCAATATCTGTAGGTTAGTCAGCTGGGAGCTGCAGCTCAGAAGTATCAAGCAGCAACTCAAAATGCTTCATCTAACCTTTCTGCACCAGAGTTGCAAAATAACTGTAACTTGTATGTGTTTATTCTGAGAGTATGACTTTGATAATTACATTCTTGTTTCTTTTTAGTTTTTGGTGCACCCACTCTTTATTATGTCCTGTTTAGTGTACCTGTATGTAACTAATGTTTGCAGCCTTTTGTCTATGACTCTGTGGTTTCTGTCATTTGCCATGTGATCGTACTTGCCATAAGACATAGCCAGATAGATATGTGCACATGAGTTTGTGCACGCATGTTTTAATGTTTTGGCTGTTGTATAAGTTCAAATATGTCCACTGGCACAGAGCCAATTATGTAGGTTTTTTATATTCTTATCTAAATATCCTTCTGATTTTTCAAGAGTCAGGAAACAGACTCATTGAAAATATGTTAGATGTAATTCTCTAAACCATAGCATCTTGCTGGATATAATACATTCCTAGTTCTGTCAAGAATTTATCCAATGTAAATGCACCGTATGCTTTATTTTGAATTTTTGCTGAGTTAGTTGCTCTATGTTTATGGCCATGGCTCAAGATTTCTGGATATACAGACGTCTTTGGTCGCATTGTCCTGATGAGTGTTAACATTTACTGGAAATGATATACGTGGAGATTGCTCAGTTTTTAAGCTTTGATTGACTTTTGTTGCAATTCAGGTTTGTTGCTTCTGCTCGACAATTAGCAAAAGCCTTGGAGGTTCCGTTGGTAAATGATCTGGGCTACACAAAGAGATACATACGGTGCCTGCAGGTGATGACCTATTCCTTTTGTATATCCACCTGCATCTAAAGACAAGCACATCCATCGAGTGGTTGTTGAGGCTGATAGAATATTACTAAGGATACCAAAGTTAAATTCAACTTTTAATTGGGTCAATATGGAAAACGTTCTGTTTTTCCAATTGCATCAGTGCATTTCGATAAATCTGACTATTAAATCATTCTGCTCTCTGAAAAATGATGATGGAATGCTCATTAGTTATTTGATTCCTCTCTTCCTCTTGCAAGAAAGTCCCAGGTCTCTTCATTTTTGTGCTAAAACCCCAAACTAGAGTCCTTGAAGTCATGGTACGTACGTTTGGTTTAACATTCCAAAGATTGAAAAAATGGCAGAGTATTGAATTGTAAACTTACTGAAGTTCTGTGATGTAATCAGACATAGTGAAAACACCAGTGACCCAATTGATAATTGACTGAACTTAAGATATGCTTCAGTAGCAAAACCTTCAGTCCATGCAGCAGGCTCTTGCCTAAGGTCAAGGGTTCGAAGGCCAATCAAAGCTTTAAGTCTCATCCCATTTGGCAAAATGTTTCCCCTTCTCTTCTTAGCTTGTTAGAAGATTCTGAGTAAGTGCGCTTTAGTTTACTAAGAAGATATAACTTCCTCCAAACCCCCCTCTCAGGTTTTTAGAATCTACTTTTCACATGGTTTTCTGAACCTGCATGTTGTGTTCCTTGTCTGTGTCTCCAGTCAGGCAATAACTTAATGCTAGCTGGATAAAAATGTTACTTTCACAAACATATTTTAAGCCTGGGAGCAATTGTGATTTAAACATGATCCGCTGCTTAGAAAAACTTCTTTTTGTTTCTGTACAATTTACGTTGAAGGTCCTTGATGTGCATCAATCCTGAAGTGAATATATGCATGTCTGCACAAACGTGTGTCTGTGTATTTTTATCCTCACATATAGCATCTTAATTCCAAGTTTGGTAGCATAAGGTTATAATGTCATTGTCAATTAACTGGTAAAAGCCATGTTAGCACTCCCTGCTTTACATCTATATGCATTTCTGGATGTATATGTTGTGTGGCTTGTCTGATCTGTGGAAGTAGGCTGCTGATATAACTGGCTAGTTAGTGACTCTTAATTTATTTTGGTGGTTGCAGATTTCTGAAGTGGTTAATAGTATGAAAGACTTGATTGATTACAGTAGAGAAACTGGGATTGGACCCATGGGTAAGTCCTAATTGCATGTAAAAAATTATGGTCTATGTGGTGTCAAATGAGATCTGTTTAGCGGGCTAGACGAACAGAAATCTAGAAAGGGTACCAAGGTCCTTTTGTATTCTTAGGCCTTCAATATGCTGAACCTCGGGTAGATAGGATAATTGATATCAAACATGACCTCAGAAGAGATGTTTGAGCCTTGAACTTCCTTCTCTTAGGCTATTGGTGAAGCTTTAATAGATTATTTTACCAACAGCTCGTGGAGTTGGTCTTTGTGAAGGATGAGGGGAACCATATATGCACTATGTTTCTGCTGCCTAAGCCAGGAAGGAATGAGCCCATCATGGCCCTTGGTTTTCACCCATGTTGCTTGGATTCGGGTAATGGGATCTAATGTGGGCACAACTTAATGTACACAGGTTTGCCATACATAAATGTTGCACCATGGGACCCATGGGCTCACACAAATATATATAGCTGAATATGTATAGTTCATGCAATATCGGTCTTCATCGTCAGTGTATTGTATTCACGTTTGCATGATCAGTCATCTATCGGCCACAATTCTAGAATGAAAATTTTTCCTCTGGGCCATTCCATTCCTCAAACTGTCTGTTGCCAGGTTGAAGTACATTTGCAGGAATATCAGTTCCACTTGAGGAACACATTATGAGCATATTTACTTTGATGGTTAAGTTGGATTTTCATCTAGCCGATTATACTTTGAAATCCCTTTTCCTTTCTCATTGTTCCCTGTACCTTTTTCTGAGTAATCTAATGCCAGTTATCTTCTTGCTAAGGAGACAATTCTATCTGGATAATGTCTGGTAAATTCTGCTGGTTTCATTTTGCAGCTTTGTAATAATCTTCTTTTTTTTTTTTCTTTTTCGCTTAATTTTGTTCTTTAGAGAGTTTGGCCAAGTTTCCCCGGAGGAAAGGCACTTCAGCTGTCGTTCATTCTCAGGCTCAACAATCTGAGGAGCAGCGACAGATGCAACATCAGCAAACATCGGCACAGACATCTGGTACTGATCATAGTGTCCCTGCCTGTGGTACACAAATGGCTGCAAACAACAGTTTGGCTGGTGTAAATAATTCTCTTAATACAACAGCCACATCAACGTCCTCTAGCACCATTGCTGGGATTCTTCATCAGAATTCCATGAACTCCAGGCCACAAAATTCTTTAACTAATGGCAGCCCCTATGGAGGAAATTCGATTCAAGTTCCATCGCCTGGTTCATGTAACACGATTCCACAAGCACAATCAAATCCATCTTCATTCCAGTCACCAACTACATCTGTGCCTAATAGTGCTCCTCAAGTGCATCAGAGTGCACTCACAATGGCCAATCACATGAGTTCTGCAAATTCTCTGGCAAATTTGCCAGTGCAGCAGCCAGCACTTTCTACTGAGGTTGAACCCAGTGATTCGCAGAGCTCTGTCCAAAAGATTCTTAGAGAGATAATGATTCCCAACCAACTTAATGGAGCTAGTGGCATAATTGGTGTTGGCTCTATGGGGAATGATATGAAAAATGTCAATGGGATGCTGTCAGCAAGTAACAATACATTGCTCAATGGTGGCAACAGTTTGGTGGGTAACGGCGTGATCAACAATGCATCAGGTATGGGAAGCGCTGGGTTTGGCACAATGAATGGTGGGCTGGGCCACTCTGCGATGGTCAATGGAATGAGAGCTGCCATTGGTAACATTCCAGTCATGAATGGTAGGGTAAATATGACAGCAATGACTCGGAACCAGGGCATGAATCACCAACATGATTTGGGGAACCAGATATTAAGTGGTATAGGAGCTGTTAATGGTTTCAACAATCTTCAGTTTGATTGGAAGCCAACCCCATAAAGAGTCTGTTCGTGACATGTCTGTTTGTCTATTGCTCACGAGCTGCATGATAATTTAGACCGCCGGAAGCCCTGGTTAGATTGCAGCAATCACACAACGGTAAATCGAGGCTTCTCTCCCACTTTGTACTAATTTCAGAAAGTAAAACGTATAGCAGTGTTCTTATCAATGAAATGCTAAATTTTCCACCAACATCTACTTTTAGTCTGATCTAATTCATACAATTGACTACACTTGCACTTCTGGACTGGAACCGAGCGAGGGGTGATGGTGCTCAGCTTCAAGTCTACTTTTCCTCAATCGTATTCCAATGAATTGCTTCTACTCCCAGATGAACCATTCAGTGTGCTCTGCTAAGTTAATACTCTTGGTGGTCTGGAATTATGGGGGCGCCATATTGTATACAAATATTCTGTGGAATTCATTCCAATTAAGTAGTTTAATCATGGTTGGAGTATAAAAGCGGCGATTTGATAGTCATTTCTGGCGGTCACTCCCATACTTGAAACGTTCCGAGGTTTAACATAAACAGGGTTTCTTATTTTCCAGAGATAGGTTCTAGCTTTGTTCAGGTCAGGTGTCTTGAAGACAGCATGCAAGATATTGAAACACAGGTCGTTTGTTTCCAGTATCAACGATTTTCTTTCACATGCTAATGTAGTTGCTAAGATGCTAGCCAGTTTGATGGGCAAAGATCTCATCAAATCATCGTTGGTTTTCCCCAGTTCTGGTTTGGGGCAAAGTCAGTTGAATCAAATCCTAAGCAACTGAGATGTAGGTAGACTATATTGATCGTGCTCTGATTTACAGAAGTAATTTGTTGAGTTTGAAGCCTTCAAACTCAAGCATCAACATATTTTTCGATTGTGGCAGAAAGGGTGGACTTGGGGACAGCTCCAATGACGCTCTCTTTCTTCTCTCCGTTCTTAAAGAAAAGAACAGTTGGGATGCTCCTTATCCCGTATCGTGTGGCAATGTTGGGGCAGTCGTCAGTGTTCACCTTGTAGCACGAGATCTTCCCCGCATGCTCTTTCGCCAGCTCGTCAATCACCGGAGCTATCATCCGGCATGGTCCACACCACGGTGCCCAAAACTCCACCAGGACCGGGTTCTTGCTTGCTATCACATTGCTTTCCCAGCTTGCATCCGTCGCCTCTTGGACTGAAAACAAAAACAAGGTGTGAATGTTTTCATTCATTTCAAAACAAAGACTATATATAGGGAAAAAAACGGGGTACTGGAATTAATTAGTGACCTTCATCTATAGCTTCACGAGCTTTGCAGATGAACCGGGATTTGTCGTAGCGTCTGCCTTTGGGTGAACAAGCAAAAGATGAAGATGGAAATGCAGATGAAGACAGTGAGGAAGTCGGAGACTTATAGAATCCTTGGAAGGTCGGCAAATGGAAATGGTTCTTCTCAATGGATGCAAACGGACGCAAGCAAGGTCTAGTTTGGGTACAAACAGTGGAGACTTGGAAACACTTGTCCAGAGCCATTTCCTTGCCCTTCGTTTCCTCACTTACCAGGATGATGTTGTTCCTCTGGGAGCACTCAAGTTTCTTTCTCCGTCCTCTTTCCTTATAACCGATCCTCTCTTTCCAAACTTATTTATTATTTTTGGCCCTAATTTTGGATTTGGATATTGTATATAGGACCATGAGCTGCTTTGAACGTTCCAAATTCGTGGATACCATTTTATGGATTCGGTTTTCTTCGTAAAAATGTTTCAAGTGGAAAGATTTTTAATTTAATACGGACCCCACTAGTTTTGTAGACCATAAGCTTCTGATCCATTAGGGACCCCCTTGGCCATTGTACGTTCGACTTTCAACCCTAGGAGTTAGGACCTCCTCCTGCCATTTTGCCGTTTGCCTCTATCTTCCATTTTTCTTCCGTTTTGTATTGTTCCATAAATAGTGCCACATATACTAAAAGATTTATACGCTTTCACCTTGTAAAATCTTAAGCCACAGTAAAGCTGGATTTATTAAATTCTCTGCATCAAATCACCTATTACCGCATAGAATTTTAAATCTAACAAAATTCTAATTCTATTCAGGAGAGCACTGTTAAACTAAACTTTTTTGCCTTTTTTTTCAGTTGATTAAAACTTGACGTTTTTAAGCATATCCCGTTTCCGTGACGGCTAACGAATGATGAATATCGTGCCCAAATTGCAGGTTCCAAAACATTCATATGATTTTTGTTGTCCATGAACATTGTCCTCAAGGTACAGTCTAATTTCACAAGTCTTTATTTGGGCTAAAGGCTACAGTTCACATCATAATCGCCACTATTTAACCCTAGGATTTACTTTACATCGGTACATTTTCCAAGGCTCAGGCCGTAGGCAGAAGTTAAGACAAGCTTATGCAACGGTAGGATGACTATACCAAAACTTGAACTCTCAGGCTCAATCAAAATGAATAGTCCTTCAAATCTGCTCTGGAATCATCAATTTCCAAATTGGCAAAGCATTCATCTGCAGAAAGAGGAGGGAGCTGCCGAGTTTTCCGTTTCAGATTGTGCTTGTGCCAGTCACTCTTGAAGTGTTCCCTATACTGCTTGGCGTCCCCTACAAACGCATTGCATGTGCTGCACTTGTTTTGCTTTACCTCCCCCTCCCCAGTCTTGTTGCCTGCTGATACTGTCTGCTTTTGCAATTTCTCGCTTAGCTGAAGCACTGGATCTCCCAATTTCTTAGGCAATGCTGCTGGTACGGCATCAGTAGATTCAGTGTACGGAACAGAGTCCGCAGACTCCCTTTGATGTGAAGGTACATCCTCATGATCATCATACTGATCAACCTGTGTGTCTCCTTCTGCATGTACTGACACAGAAAGAATGTCTAGTCTGCCTTGCACATTCCTCACATGCATGTCACAGTCCCGGAAATAACCTGGGTCTATTTCACAAATCTGCAGAACAATTAAATCAGGTTAAGACCTCCTGGGGACTTGGAAGCAGAAAAGAATGTCATGAAAAAACCAACAAGAAGATATACAAGGAGAACCAAACAAGCATATATGTGAGTTTCACTAGAAAACCCACAAATGTTTGAAAGCAAAAACAATAATGTATACAACTTGAAGCAACTGCAAGGTGATTCACCCAGATACAGACAAGTAGCAATCATTTCTCCAGTCCTGACAAGTCATCTGTACATGAATTGTGAACGTGAAAAGGAAGGACTCAATATAGTAGTGACATGAGATGGCATTTTGACATAGTTCTACTCTGTCACTTCTATGCCAGAGTTACAGCCACGCAAATAAGAATCTTGTTTCCATTTAGCAAGTCTAGCTACCATCAGATAGAAATACTAAATACAACCTTCATAGTCCTTGATGCATGACTCTACAACATGATACAGGCTAACCAGCTCCAGGAAGAGCTATTTACAAGCTAACAGAAAATACATATACTGCTTGAAATATCTTATCCGCAAACTCACTACAAAGCATTTCATGTCAAACTAGCCTTATTCTAATATACTACCAGTCTCAAGCGTACACATGAAACTGAAAAAAAAAAAAAAAAGCGAACTCATGTTGAGGTACTCAAACAACTTACAATTGACAGCTGATTCCCAGATTCCTCCTTCGAGACAATGCTGGCATTCCAGGCATTTAGATTTTCAGATAGAGAAGAAAAATTCTGTTGAGGAACTACAAGTCGTAGTCTCATTGGCGACCGTTTGATAGGAAAATGCTTCTGGAGCTCGCGGATGACTTCCAATGCCTTAAAAAATTACCATCCCATTTAATCATTCAGGTAATAAAAAAAAAAACAGAGAAGTGGAACCAACACCAAGATCCCCTAGAAATACGATGTAGTTTATCAGTCAACGATGAATCGGAAATCCCAAATCAATGACCAAAACAAAGTAAGAATCTACAGAACCACAAAGATGAACATATAACCAAATTCCAGGATTTAAGACAAAGAAATGGAACCACACCTGCTTCTTGGAGCTACTATGGGGGTCAACAGCGAAATGGATTTCGTGCATGAGGCGCTCGATCATGCTGATAGTATAAGGGCGCTGAGTCTCGTGATTGATGGTTTTCTGCATAACAATGGTAGCAATGTCCCGAAACTGACTCGAAAACTGCGACTCCCTCTCCTTCCCGGCGACCTGAAGCTCCCCTTTATCCAGAATTTCCAGACAAATCTTGGTCTGGTCGTCGGTCCCAAAGGCGGTGACCAAATCCTTGGTCTTCGCAAGAACTCCTTTGGAGACGTTTGAATACACCGTGTGCGACTGTAGCACCTCGTCCAGGTCCTTCTCTCTGTCGAGAAATCAGACGCATCAAAAGAAATCGTGAAGAAGGAGAGAGAGATTGAAGGAAGAAAGAAAGAGAGAGACTTACACGCGGGACCGCCATGAGAGGACCTTGTTCTTGTAGCAGGCGATCTCGAAGCGCATGCCGTGCTTCTTGAGACGAACAATCGCGACGTTCGTCAGCCGCTTCTGGCCGATCGGCTGAACCAGCGTCTTCGACATCCTTCTACCTCTGCTTCGACCGAATCCGCCACTTTCCCGTTTATTGTTTCCACTCCGCTGCCTTCTCAACTTGTCCAAGGACGAAATGGATCATTCATTGGGTCAAAACCAAGCCCAACTTCTCGATGGTTCCGAAAGCCCATGCCATTGAGAGTAACAGGCCTCAAGTATCAACCATGATACCAAGTGGCCAACAATTTTCTCTTATTTATTTACTTATTTTTTGGCAAATCCAATATCATCTGACACATACACAGTTGATCTACGAATCAGCTCAGCCAAGATTTGGTTCAGATCTTAGAAATCGATGCCTATTCCTCCAGTAATTGATTTGGGTCCAGCTATAACCATACTCATCCCTCTCAAACTTTAGAACTTGTAGTTGAGTTTTGATTATGAGGAACCTATCTAAGAATTTGCTCTAACTCCGCTGCATCCCTAGTATGGACTAACATACTTTTATTTGAAATCAACCAAATTTTACTAGGTATAGAAACGTTTTTTAAATTAAACCAAATAAACACAATCATACTTTCATCATTCCTGCATGTTCATATGCTTTCCTAAACTGCGAGTTGCTTTAATTACTGTTTATTTTTTAATGTATATTTTTGCATATATTCTTTATGCAATTGTATGTTATTAAGTATGTTCAGTTTGATCTGAGCGGCTTTGGAAAAGTGGTAAAAGAACACTAAAGGTAAATGAAATTCTGCTACAATGTTATTTAAAAGTTGATTGAAGTATTTTTCGGGTTCTAAAAAAACAGACATATCTATTCTCTATACTGTAGAATATATGTTACCCTACCTAGACTTATAAATATGCTTTTGTGTATCAAAAAGAAAAAAATAGTATGTTATGTTTGATAAATTACACTGTGGGCACCTTAGCACTGTTAGCAAATATATTGTTGTGTTTTTGTTGGCTTTGATTTTAGATTGACGCTGAGGAATTGAACAGATCTTGTGAGAATGAAAAACTCAATGATCGTAGACAGCATCTCAGGAAGGTTGGATGGAAACCACCTCGACCGACCTTTGTTGAAGTCAATACTGCTGGAGCTTATGAGCCAAATGAAGTTGATGAAGTAGGCTTTGGCTTGGAGTACAAGCGGGTATAGTTTTGAAATCAGAGATGACCAGGGGAAGGTTGTTCACGCTAGAGATTCGGCTATGCAGGACATTTTTCAGACCTTCATCCTATTGACCTTGGAATCCTCAAGGCTACGCTGAGTTCTGTAAGGACGAGTTTGGTCCTGTTGATTTGGCGTATGATCGTCCTATCTTCTTTCGCTTCTTACCTTCATAGTTGAATCTCATTGATTGCTTGGTTCTGGTTGAATTGGTTACAACTATGCTCGATTTTTTATTTGATCCGCATGAAATGCAAGGTTTTTAAAACTTCTAATGCCAGATATCATAACAAAGGGTTAGTGCTGATTTCTTGATGTGAACGTATCCTTTCATTTTGAGCACTCTACTGTAGAAGAGATTTGTTATACCTGCAGAAGCAGTGAATCATAAAACTAGAAAGTAGAACCTCAGATCATTGGAAGAGCACGCAACACGTCCTATATTTGTTATCAACCGAGTCATGCAAAACTTACATCCAACCTGGTTCCATGAAAATATGGTTACAATGATCTCTATTACTTCACAGAAACGGAAAATTGGTAATTCTGTAGTCTGATAATTCTACATCCATGCAGAAGCAACAATCAAGCTTTTACCTTCCCATCCAAGATGAAGTGCGCTCAGCTCCTCCTTTGCCTTGTACCTGTCGCAATACTGCTGCTTGGTAAGCTTGTGGATCGTATCAATCACATTTTGGCTCACAGGACATGGGCGAAATCCAGCCATTGTCATCCTTGCCCTCCATTTCCCAGCAACCTCATAGCGCTCAATTCTTTCGTCTCCTTCACATGCTACAACGTTAACTATGTCTCGTGCAAGACACTGCTTTTCGACATTCATCCTGTCCTGGCTGTCCCTAGGTAGAGTCACATCAAGAGACTCAAAAACCGCCGAATAATAATTATAGGCTTCAATAAACCTTGGGAAAAAGGGGGACGTGTTAGTGTTCACATCTTGTTCCACAACTGTCACAAGTTTCGGATTCAATCCTCTAACAAAGCGCAGAAGTTGGTCACGCTCATTTATTGTTGAAACACTCTCATCTGGCATGTGGTGAAGTTGAAAAGCAAAGTTCACAACAAGTGCTTCACCTGGCCTGCAGTTAAGCATTGAAGGAGTAACAACTGAAGTCTTAGAGGGCACTGCATGAAACTCAAATGGCACCCCAAGTAGTTCTGCTAGCTTTTCCAGCCGTAGTCCTATGATTTTAAGTCCCCCTACAGAGCGTTGAACTGATTCAGGATCATCAACCCCAGTTAACCTCAAATGCGGTGGCTCACCGGGCAGCTTTGCGAGCGTCTGTATCAGAGTAATGTATTGACTACCTTGATTTATGTCAAAATCTACTATATGCACTCTCTTTTCATCTTTGATAGCCTCTATAATTGCACCATTAGCTGCAATAAATCCAAATTTGAAGCAAGGGCACACTTCAAACAGGATCTGCATAGCCGCAAGCTGATCAGAGGATGGGGGCTCTTTGCATTTCAAAGATTTATAAATGAACTTCCCTGAAGCAGCCATACGTGCAGCAAGACCTTCCACCATGTAGGCTGCAATTCTTTGAGATGGTTCTCCTTGAATAGAGACCATCTGACGAAGCTCATCTATTATGATCAATGCTTGCTCAGTGTTTCCTTCTGAGAGTGTACGAGCACAATTGACAAGTAATTGCTTAGGGGTCCGAGGAGATATGTGTGATGCTTCTTTGCTGCTACTGATGCTACTAAGGTATGAATCTGATGAGCAAGACTCCTTCGGTGAGTCTTGCAGCAATTCATTCCTGTTTGGATCAGACCATTCACCATCTATGTCCATGCAAATATCAGCTTGAAACATCATGTCATCCTCTTCTATAACATCACTATCATCAAGAAGTGCTCTCTCCAGTTCTTGAAGCTTCAATCTCATATTATCTCCACCTGACTCCACTAGAGCTGGGCTTTGATATTCCAGGTAATCTGATTCAAACTTGGATTGGTGGATAAAGGGGTTGAATCGGTTCTGATAGGTCATAGGAGAAGCCGAGCCACCTCTTAGCTGGTAAGAAGGGAGATCATGCAGATTAAATGATCCTTCTGAGACCCCTGAACTGGTCGGCTGTGCCAGCTCTTCTGTTGGTGAGACCACAAAGTACTTCTCATAGCTGTCACTGCTACAAGAATCAGATGGATACATGGGCTTCTGTTTATCTGAGACGAAAACCTTAGTTGACAATCCAGAATTGCCATTGCTTCCATTCGCTGAGTACAACTTGGTATTTCTATAAGTTGTGGCTGATGGCTCCACAGACCTAACTAAGGACATGGTTTCAGCTCTTTAAACTTGAATTCAGATGATTTAGTATAAGATAGTCCTGCAGTACCAAGAGCACATAGAAAGATAAGAATTTCAATTTGCCTGTTGTCAGAATGCTAGGATCCTAAAAGATGGGGAAATTAAAGAAACAAACTACAGAGCTAAAAGATGTCATTATTCTCTGTTCCATAAAACGTTTCAGTAGGTAGATTACATGTTGAAATAAGCATAGAATTGCACTTGAAATCTTTTTCATGTCTTGGACCATCATGTAAAATCGTGACTAATTTGGAATTGTGTACTTAAATGAAAAGAGGAAAGCAAATTGATAACAACGAAAACTAAAAGCATAAAAGCGGAAGGCCATCAATATGCAGTAGTTAGAAATCGCTAAGTAGAAGGTTTGTTGGTATGAGTTTTGGACAACTCGGCAACAAATACAGGGATCAAATCCTCACCAATCGGATTTAAGATTACTAGCAAAGAGAAGTTCAAAAGAAAAGAAAATCACTGATGTGTCATTTTCTGAGAAGTTCTTGGTGACAAGAGTATATCTTGAGTAGAACAGAGCCAATTCCCATTGGCCAGCAAAACATTTCAAACGCACAAGTTTCAACATTTAAGACCCAGAAAAGGTTCAGCAGGCTCCAGATCTCACGGCTTTCAAGGAAACAAGGTTAAGTTTGAAGCCAAAATTGAGCTTCTATCACATTAGAGCAACAGAATGATACAAGACACCATGCCTGGGAAAGCTTATCGTTTGATCCTAAGGTCAAAACGCATAAACCACCAACCAGCAAAAGAAGAAAAGGGGAAGCAAGATCAAACTAGGAACTACCTTTCAATGATTAGAACTCATCAAAGACGAGCACTTCCTCAAGAAACAGCAGGGATCATCTGTAAGACCAAAGTGACTCATTAAAAACCAGATTAGAGATTAGCCTTACTGATGGCTTTGAAGGTAGAAGAAAACACGGGTTTGACCTTATGTTAAAATTGACGGCAACCTAAAGAGCAAGTTTTGCCTCTTTATGCTAAAATCATAATAATAATAATAATAATAATAATAATAATAATAATAACTTGAGGTTAGGTGAAGTTGAAAAGTAACAAACCCATAAAGAACAAACCATGAGAAGGAACTGCAACCCAGAAGTCAATAAACAAAACAAACAAATTAACAAACCACACCCAGCTAAAAGTAGAATTAGTAATAGAAAAATTCTGTCGGTTGAGACGACTTTTAGTAACCCAATCGAGGAATATGAACAGACGAATATATTTTCAAAGACCCAGTTGCAGAAATACCTCAAAAAAAATAAAAAAGAAAAGAAAAACAAAACCAACTTCTGGAATCTGAAGAAAGTACAAGAAAATCAGTGAGAAACTCACCAAAAGGAAAAGCTCTCCTTTTCCAAGAGAAATTTCCCAGATTGATTCAGGGACTTTCCCGGCCCTCTCCGCAGTTCACAACTACTACCTCCTTCTCGGGCTTCGCCTCAGTCTGAAAATTTATTACCAACTAGTATGCGCAAGAAAAAAGGTTGTTGATACAGAGAATTGTCATTCTCATTAAGGAAATGAGGTGGTCAAAAGGCACCACATTTGGGTGTCGCTATTTCTGTCCTTCAATCTTGACCGTACGTAAAGTAGACCAGAGCCATATCAAAATACAAAGACCAGAGTTCCATCACCAACATAACAACAAAGGGAACCTAAATTTCGGTAAACTTGGTTGCTTATCAAACATTGGATCGTCAACGTTATTTATGCTGTGGACGGTCCCAATTAGGCAAATGAAGATGGGATCATCTTTTATAAACTAGTGACGAAGTCAAAGGTCGGTTTTCCTCCGCCAATCCTCCTACAGCAATTATTCCCAGTGCACAGACAGAAATAGAGTGAACGAAACTGGCACCCTCGAACTTTGATAAATCCTTCACTCAGCCTCATATACTTCGGAACATGTACCTTATTCCCTAGCAAAAAAATTACTCAGTTTAGTTGGGATTTTTTTATAAAAAAAAAGTTATTAAAATTGATTATTTTTATATATACTGTTGTCTTAGTATATTAATGAAAATCCTACACTTTAAAAAGCTTGAAAATCACCAGTATAATATTGGTTTTTTTTGGGTAAAAACAAATATTTTTTTATTAATTTTTATATTTTTAAGGTTGAGTGAGGAAAATTTTTTTTCAAAAATGATTATTTACTTTGAAAAAAAAAAGTATTACTCAACTGATTACTGAAAGGGGTTCTAGGCCCTCGAACCTTTTCTGTGTGCCCAAGTGTTTGAAGTTCTCCAAGTGGAACCAACAAGCCTCTTTGTGACTCATATGATTAATGAGTTAAACTAGGAAAGTAAACTCGATTTTGAAAATTTGTGATATTATAAGCCAATATTGTATTTCCATAGCTTGCAATTTCGGAGCCGTACTTGAAGTTGCCATTGTGTATTAAGATTGCTGCCCCGGCTTAAGATCAAAGTTCATGTTTCTTGTTCTTGTAGTAAGGCCGGCCTTGTATGGGATAATTCTTAACTCCCCTTTTGGTTGCTTCTGAGTATAAATAAAACAAAAAAGTTCAAGTTTCTTGGAAACCAAAAAACTTATCTGTCGCTTTAAGCTACCATGCATCTTTCCCGAATTTAGTGAGTTGCCATGACTATATAATATTAGAGACATTTTTAACTAAAAGCTCATAGAGAGAGCAGTGTAGGATCAATATAATATTGGTTTTAACAGTTAATATTAGAAAAGTTTGCCTGAAATTCTGGTACATTGAATTTATTTCTATATCTTGATACCAGCATTTTTCACTAGAAATTCATGGCGGTGACATTGCAAAATTCTTATCAATAATAGTTCCAAAATTTTAACAGTTGCTGTAAAGATCCATCTGTAACCTCAACATGAAATCAATAGAATGGAAATGAACTTTGTGTCATGAAAATTAAGTTAAGTTTCAATTAAGCACCAGAAGGGCTAGTTGGGCACATTGGAAAAGCTTAGGGGCCAGTTGGCCATGCAAAAGAGTTCAGGGGCCAAATCTGGTCAAGATATTTAAGGTCCAAAAATGGATTTCTTAACTTTATCTATATCTGCACATAAAATTTTATTTACATATATTATTTTAAAAAATATAAAATAAACTGAAAAATGAAAAAATGAAAAAGGAGCAATATATACTGGGAGAGGCAATTTCATCAAATTCCCCAACCTATGGCAAGGTTTAGGTTTTAAACCCCAACATGTTATTGGTATAATTAATCCACCTCATGATTCTCATACCAATTCAGTAATTGCGTAACCAGCCACACATAAAGGTTCTGAATGACAGGATATACCTAGCGGTTTTATGTAATTCGTCTCAAACTTACGTACCTATGAAAATTTCTATCATCCATTTCTAGAAGTGAGCATATAGACGGAGTCAAAAGATTATGTGCCCGCCGGGAAAGAAGCAAAAATAACAGAGAAAGAAGAAGGTAGAGTCAAAGACGTGTATGTAGAAGAGGAAAAGACAGGGAAAATCCCTGTGAAAATGCAGGGGCCACAAACGAAGACAGATTGGCTGGACATAGGGAATTAGATGAGAATGTAGTCAAAGGAACAGCAAGCAGTGAACAGCTCCATCATCATCAGATCCACCAAGTCTATTTTTTGGAAACAAAAAACAATTATAGAGTCCTGGGAAACTAATGTGGTGGTGCTAACATTTTTGGCAGTTATAAATGTGAAACGAATCAAATAGCCAGCATAGTTGGTAAAATACAAGGAATATCACAGGACAGACTTAAGTTCAGGTAATAGGCATTATACTGTTCATTCAATGCACCCTAGCAGTTGCAAAATATAGCCGAGGTCATTCAGTTTTTGTATAGCAGCCACTTTTTTCTTAACTTTTCCAATGTATTTTCTAACTTGGTACCTTGTAATGTTTTTTGTATACCAACAAATAGGGGCAGATTCAGGTTTTTTTTTTTTCAAATAAAGGAAGGACCAAAACAATTATTTTTCTTAATTATAGTCTTTACAGGGAAACTCATGCAGATTATAATATATTTAACTTTAAATTTTTAAAAAAATTATATGTATTTTACAATTTTAGGGGAAACTCAGGTATGGGGCACCTATTAGTTCTCCCCTGCAAACGAAAATAAAGCAAATTACAAAAATTCTCTTGAAGTTTACTCAAACCTACAGTTTTATCCTTATTGTTTCACACACCTACACATGCCTCTAAAAGGTTAACATTTCTTCACTTACCCCTCCAACGTTAGCTATGTTAATGGCATGTTAAAATAAAAAGGAAAAACTCATTTTATCCCCACAGCCTTCTTATTTTGACAATTTCACCCCTAAACTTCTACATCTAACTTTACCTACCAAACATAAGAAAACTCGCTCTTCCTCTCTTCTTCTTTCTTCTTCTCTCTCACGAGATTCAATAACCCGAAAATGAATTGGACCCTCCGGGAGGTCAGTCGACGACTGGCACTTTGAACAATAAGAGAGGGGATTGAATCGTTTGCTGCTAATTAAATCAGAGAGAATCGTTTACTGCAAATCAAATCTCAAAGAACGAATTGACAAAGAAATTGGGGCATAGCACATCCTCAGAAAATCCATAGCGCATTGAACACAAAATCGCAGTAAAGGCATTCATCAGAAATCCAAACCTGATAGGACCAATAATCGCAAAAAATTTTCAACCAGAGAGGACTAATAATCACAAAAAATTTTCTTCTTAGACAAATCTACTAGTAGAAATTTTAACCCGAACCTTCAGTTCAACTCAATTGGAACTGCAAATACATTCACTAGTTGGGCTTGTGAGGCAAAGTGAAGGAGGTGTCGGAGATTTGCTGGGCGCAGAGACCGAAGGGGTAGACGAAATTGAGGTGTGACTTGCCCAGAAACCCATACATATTACATCCCTCTAGACCTGAACCTATGTGACTGGAAAGGAAGATCCGGACGACCATCATGGTTCTGGCGTGGATTTTTTATGAAGAAAGGTAAGTGTAGGTGTTAGAAACAGTTAGAATAAAATTGTAGATTTGAGAAAACCTTAAGGGCGTTTTGTGATTTCCCCAAAAATAGAGATAGTAATCATGAGAGCGGAGAACGAGTGGAAGTTAGGCATGGGAACTGATAGCTAGCTGCTGCTACAACTCTATTAGGTTAATCATTTTGACACCCAGCTCCTATTTTATTTCTTATTATTCTGTCCCAATCAATCTCGTTTAGTATTTCTCATCATATCAAAACTTTTGCTTGGAATTTTAACTATCTATCTATATCCTTTGGCGTTTCTCTCGGCCCTTGGGTCCAAAAATAAATTAAAATCATAACCAAACCAAACCAGAACTATACTGAATTAAAAATCCAACGCACTGACCAACCACTACCCAAGGTACAAAAAGATTAGTCTCATTGTTTTTTCTTTTGTCTGTTCTGTTTTTTTCTTCTAACCTTGACAACATCAAAATTTTAACCATTAGGTTACGTGAAACTTATCCGATCTATATATAAATATATTAAGGCTGAAGAACATTTACAATTTTGACTCGTATTTTGAATGTATTCAAATATCTAAGGTGCGAAGAGATCCAATTTTGACAGATTATTCAGAGTTTTTTTGTTCTTTCAGTTTTACAAGGAGAGTTAATCCCTTTATTTTTCCCCAACTCTCCTAAGTTTAGTCCAGGTAGCATCTGTTAAGATGAAGAGTTTTGCTCGCTGTTACATGAGAGTTGTACCCTAATAGCGAGTCTCTTTAATGCATGACTATGCTGCTTCTCTATTTGTTTAGTTTACTCCATTTTGCTTTTGATTATCAAAAAAAAAAAAAAATTGAATAAATATTTAAGGTGCTACACATGCATGGACTAGTTCAATTTTGACTTCAAACATAACCGTATTGAAGATATGAGTAATTCTAATATGCACCATATCCCTTATATCTATATATACTTCATAATATAAAAGTAGTGTGATGCCTTAAATCTGACATCCCGTCAAAATTATACACACACACACACACACACACACACACACACACATATATATATATGCAAATCAGATGACAGATAAGTATGAGTTCATTATACAATGAAAGTGATAAATATGTATAAATCATATGACCCATATGAACAAATAAAGTCACAAAATTGTTATTGATATATTCAATTGAATATATGAATTCAGTCTTTCATCTTAAAAACATGTACAATTGTGTTAAAATGTGATTATCACAAAAATTAGAGATATGTACAAATTAAATAATAAATATGTATGAATCCTATATACAAATAAAGTAAGAGATAGCATAATTAGAAAAAACAATAAGCAATATGTACAAACGTTGGAAGTATACACAAATGGAATCCTAAAAACTATTGTTGATACATTCAACAATATATATATATGGCTTTAATCCTTTAAATATTTTCATATGCATTGTTTCATAACTTATGCATATAATTTGTGTTATGTTTACATAAATATCTATTTATTTGAACATGATATTTAAATTTCCATACAATTTGTGCATAAATTTATATTTTTATAAATGAATGAAAATATGTTTTCTAAAAAATAAAATAAAAAATTCAATTGGTAGTAACATAATGATGATATGTATAAATCTCATGATAGAAATTTATGAACTTGATGTTCAACTAAAGTTAAGCATATTCACCAAATCATGTAAGACATATGTGCAATTGAGATTGCAAAATTGTTACCAAATATAAAAAGCTAGGTGTGAACGTACCAAAATATGTTTTCCACTAAAATTATATATATGTATAAGTTGAATGATAGATATGCATGAACTTGATATACAAAAATAAAGGAACAAAAATTTCATGAGACATATATATGTACAAATAAGCACCTAATTCATTTTAATTTAACTTAAACTAAAATGACTTACTCTTATTTTTACATTTTTTTTTTGTCATGAACCAATTTTATTTGAAAGTCAATATTATATAAGTGTAATAATCCATTGATTATAAAATTTTTATGATATTATTAAATTTTTATGAGTTTTTTAGACATTAAAAAAAATTTATAAAAAAATTAATAACATCATAAAAACTTATTTTAAATAGATCATTACACCTGTATAACATTCGATTTCAAACAAAATTGATTTGGGTAAAAATGATGCAAAATTAAGAATAGACTATGTTGAATTCAGTTAAATTAAGTTAAAATAAATTGGGTAAAAACTTGAAAACCAACAAATATTTCTCTAATTAATTCTTATTATTTTATGTTAAGCTAATAATAGATATTTACAAATCGGATGACTACTTATGTACAAATATAATTATTTTTGTATATTAAGATCTTGAAAAAGTGTACAAAATATTTGTGTGTGACTAAGCATATGAGCAAACATAACTAGTAACATGCAGAAATATTTTGTTTATAATAAAGTTGAATTTCTTCCCTTTTCTGATATATGAAAATTATGCTACACATAAACACAAATTTGGTTACTATTATGTAAAACTAATTTTTTGTACTCTGTATATCCTATTGTACTCCGTACACCTTAGAAGTTAGAACTATCAGATACACATTATTTTGTCTATATATAAAAGTTGGGACTGAATTTAAGTAACTTAGAAAAATGAGGGCTATACGAGAATTAATCACGGATGTGCTTCTGTTCGCCTTCCTCCAGGTACGGGCCATGGGTTTTAATCGGGTCATGATTCGAATGTTTTCTTCCTCTCTTAAATTCACACAGTTGACCAACGGTTTGAAGGTGATCAATGGCAGGGTAACGAAGGGGATGTCTCCTATGAACTAAAAAATTTATGCTAAAAAAAGTTCAAATACATTAATTTCTAAATACAGTATTTAAATAATTATTAATTAAATAAAATTTTAGCATCAAATAACATTAATTGACCAAAAATCAATAAAAATGAAAATAATGAATTATTTTTAATAAAAAAACTAAAAATAAACCAAAACAAATTAATCCTCGTTCCAAGACTTTTATTTGCTGATGATAGATCTTATAACTGCTTGTCAACAGATAAATTGACTGAAAAGACCTAAAACGTTTAGAAGAACAAGATCTATGGAACCGACTACGAAAAATAGGGGTTTTCATTTAGTTGGATTATATTAGGATCTATTAGACTATAAAAATTTGATCATTCTTTTTTGTTTTATAAAATTGATTGTAGCTATTTGAATTGCATGTTAAAATCAATCTAGGCCTTCCAAATTGTAGTTCAATTATTTATTTTTTATTTGTACCATTCGAATTATAATTCAGCTTATTTGATTTTTGTAATTTGATTTTTCTCTATTGAAACTAAGAAAAAATAAAATAAAAATTGAAAAATACGATAAAAGATCATTATATCATATATCATACATAAAATTAACGGTTAATTCATAACATCCAATCCAAGATTATAGAAAAATAACTTTATAGACATAAGGTTAATGAGAATAATTGCAAATATGTATTAATTTTTCGTTTATTATGTTTGCTTTGTTTCAAATCTATAAACCAATAACTGATTAAATAATCAAATTTGAAATTCAATTTTAAATAGATTCAAACCAAATAGTCAAACCGTTTTTTATAGAATTCAAATAATTCATATTTATTTTTTTATTTTTATCCAAATAATGGGCAGTCTAGAGAGGCTTCTAGGGTGAGCTCTTCGGTTGACCAGGCCTACACAAACCTAAGCACTAACTATGGCCCAATTTTTTTAGCCTCAACTTCAAGTGTTCCCGGTTTTTATTTTTTCTTTTTAACCGGATTAATGAGAAAAGGCCCATAAAACGTTTCCAGGGATCCAATAAATTAGAGAACGCATTGAAGGATTTTCAGCCCATCAAAAGCCCTTTTGTTCCTGAAATCGGTGAATGTGAACCTTTCCGATCTTTTTACCAAAGTCTGGGTAAATTTCAAGCATTGACCCCAACTTTTTAATTCGGTTTCAGTTCTAACCCCAACCTTCATTTTGTTCGTTGTACCTCCCTAATGTGGCTAAAACGTTTCATTTTTAACCTTTTTTGGATGGAATCCATTATATTGAATGGAAAGTGACACGTCAATATAAGATTGTAGGGGAAAATGTTTGTTTTAACCTTTGCAAAAATTTTCATTGCCAAAAAAAGCCTTAAAATTTTCAAATCTCCCTCTCCTCTTTCTTTAATAGCCCCATCTTTGGCCACCCTCTCCTGTGATAACCTTGTACTCCATTCACTAATCTTCTCCTCTGATTCCTTCTCCCCACCGCCATTGCGATACCTCTTCCGATTCTTCTTCCTTGATTCCTATCTCTATACCTGTTCACATTGTGATTTCCGTCGCAATACCCGTTCACCGTCATGATTCCCCTTCCTTAGTTCGCCATCTCCACCAACGTGATTTACTGTCCAAAGCACCCAGGTCAACGCCACCATTTGAAGCGCCCCTGGCCACCACCTCGTCATCCACCATTAGAGTCCCTAAAACAAGTCACTAGGGCAAATCGTGAATGATTTATGTTGATGTTTGAAGCACCTAAGTCGATGCCCACCACCTCATCACCAGCTATTGGAGTCCCCAAAACTCCCCAAATCAAGGTTGATTCGTCCAAATTGAGGGTTGGCCAAAGAGGAGAGGGAGGCTGGAAATAGAAAGAGAGGGGCTGAGGGAGGCTGGAGATAGGAGGAAAAGGAGGAGAGGGAGGCCGGAGATGAGAAGAAAAAGGAGAGATGGAGGTTGGAGATGAGGCCGTTGAAGGGGGACCACTGGCAAGAATGGCCGAAGATGGGGCCACTAGAAAGGAAGGATAGGTAGGAGAGGTTGGTTGGAGATTTTGTTAGATTTGAAAGTTTTAAGGTTTTTTTTTTCAAAGCAATTTTTATAGGGGTTAAAATAAACATTCCCCCCTACTATTATATGATGATGTGACATTTTCCGTTCGAGATAACTGATTCCATCTAAAAAAGGCTTAAAATGGAACATTTTAACCACATTAGGGAGGCGCTACGAACAAATCAAAGGTTGGGGTTAGAACAAGAACATATTAAAAGGTTGTGGTTAATTCATGCAATTTGCCCAAAGTTTTGTGGATTTGTGTAACGACTCAAACTGGCAAAAACCTTTTCACTCAAGCCCTTAAGAATGTCTAGGCATTGTAGTTATGTGTAAAGAGCTCTTTTTTTTTTTTTCTTTTTCATTTTTTTGATCTAAAATTATATTCACCCAGTAAGTGAAGGCCAATCTCTTGTATATTGCAAAATTGAAAAATGGAAATGATCAGAATAAGTGTTGACAATCGCATGTTGGGACTTCAATTGGTTGGACGGCCAATACCTTGTACAATTAAAGTTTCGTAGAATTCTCCATTTTATCTCTCGGAAAATAATCAATAAGTAGTGATTTCATATACAATATTCAATAAAAATGTAATGGTGGATCTTATATTAACCTAGAGAGAGAAGCTTCAACTGACACTAGAGTCGGCCATTACCCAAACCCAAGCATTAACCACAGCCCATTATGTGTTGTTATTCTTCCAGTTTCATTGAATGTCCCCCAAAGGGTCTACATGTTTTTATTTTTGATAACCTATAAGCACAGGTGCTCAGGGAAGGGGATTAGGGGGTGCCCGGCTCTCTCCAAAATTCTTACAAAACATGTATATTAAAAATATCTATATAAAAAGATAAAATTCGAGAACCTCATTATTTTTACTGTGGTCTGCTTAATCTTTTAATATTTTCAAATTGAAATCTTGTTTCCCTAACTTAAAATCTCACTCTGCCTCAACCTATAAAGGTTGGTTTTGAATTTTGATGCTTTTAAAAAGCACACAAAACATTACGCAGACACAAAGCTCTTCTGTTAACCTCGTAAAATCATAAACGTCCATGTTTCGATTCTTCACCATTACGCAAAGTTCTTGAATTTGTATGAGGGGAGTGAGTCCATGATGATGGTTCGTGACAATAATAAAGATCATCTTGTCATGTTTTGCTGATGTTACGTATGCAACTAGATGACCATGTGCATTTATGGTACCAATATCAAATTGCAAATGCTCACTACAACTCATGTTTTTAATATTAGTACCGTTAAATATACCACACACTTTAAATTATATATATATCACATAGTATATCACGTTACAATTGTTGCCAATTTTAAAAATAATATATTTTAAGATGAAAATTGTTAAATATAACCTTTTATATATTTTGATATATTTTGATTATTCTCATTATAATTTTCCTAATATAAATGAAATGTATGTGAAATATAGTATTATGCAATATCAAAATATGGAAATGGAATATACCGAAAAAATATGTATTTGTTCAGAAAAAATAATAATTCATTGATCCCTAAAAGAAAAACAAAACTATAATAATACACACACACGTGTGTGTATCTCAAAGAAAATAAGTATATTTTACAATTAATATGTGTATTAATTATATTCTATCATTATATATGTCTAATGTATGTAACCTGATTTATATGATTTAAAATAAATTAATAAAAAAATAATTTTCTAACTCAAGTACAGTGATAAATTGCAAAGAGAGTATAACAAAAGTTAGTATACAAAATACCAAAGTATGCTATAATGATACTGAATACATGGTAAATTGACAAAATACAAATATATTTATGACGTGTACACATACTGACAATAAAAAATTTACTACATGGTAAACGGTGTCACTGCACAGTATTTGATTTATTGGCCACAATAACTTAGAGCATAATGATGAACCTTGAGAAGTTGAGCTGAAGGGCAATTCTTTCTCTTTTTTTTTTTTTTTTTCTAATAGAAGGCATCATCAACTTCTATTAATGGATTAAACAATCAATGGCTACCATGGCTGAAAGCTGAGACGGTAAATCATTCATCTAGAAAGTGAAATCATCATAAGAGAACTGAACATGAGCTAAATGATAGGTTGCAGCATTTGCTTACCAAAAAGTACGTAGGACTTGCCATCCTCTCAGCTTCATCAAATTACGTTGAATCTCCTGAATGTAGCTAAAAGCTTCTGACCGACCCTTCGAGTTTGCCACAAATGCTCGGACTACCTCTTTTTCATCTAATTTTACCTATAGCCAAGATATTCCAAAGTCTTTGACTAGCTTAAGCCCTTCTAGAAAGGCGAAGCTCTCCCTCAAGAAGACATCTTGAAGCACAGACTTTTTGGCTGCTAATCACTATTAAAAAAACTAGCTTTTCTAATGGCCAAATTACCAACCGCTTGATTGTTGGTAATTACCAACGCGTTAGGCCGTTGGTAAAAAAAATTTAAGTTTACTAATGGCCAAACACATTGGTAATTTACTAACTGTCCGACATGTTGGTAAATTAGTTATTTTTCAACGGTTAGATTACCAACACGTTGACACATTGGTAATTACCAACGCGCGTGCACATTGGTGAACGTTAGTAATTACCAACATGCAGATGCGTTGGTAACTGTTAAATAATAATAATAATAATAATAATAATAATAATAATAATATTATTATTATTATTAATATTATTATTATTATTATTATTATTATTATTATTATTATTATGTATATAATTTTTATACTATATATATATATATATATATATATATATTACAATTTTAGAAAGTAAAGTAGTAATATGCGTATGAACATATTTTTGCGCATAAATATATGTTATAACATATGATTTTTATCATAATACATATAATTATTATTGTGATACAATATGATACATTAATATAATATGATACATACATACATTAAAAGCCCAAACCTAGCCATACATATGAACATATTTTTATAGTCAAATTAAAATTAATAGTTTTAACATATATAATAAACCAATTATCGTATGCAATTCATATAAAAAATTTATATATAACAAAAACTATCTATTATAAGATACTTTACATATAAAAAAACGCATATGAAATATCAATTATTATTATTATTATTATTATTATTATTATTATATTAAAAAAATAATATAATCATGTGTGTGTGTGTGTGTGTGTGTGTGTGTGTGTGTGTGTCGAAGCCCAAAAAGCCCAAAAAAAACCCATAACCCATAACCCATATCTAGCCCTAACCTAACCTATATAAATAGTCTAATTGTCTCATATTTCCCCACTCTCTGCCACTTCACTCCAAACTCTCTCCCCACTCGTCCCTGCCTCATCATCACCTCACCTTACCCCTCACCATCGCCTCGCCATTCTTGCCCTCACCTCCATTCATCTCCGTTCACACCAGCCTTGCTACGCGCCATCCACTGTCCTCGCCTTACGCTTGTTGCCTTTCGCCGTTGGCTTCTCATTGCCATCCACCTTGCTCTTCACCGTCTGCCTTTTTTTGTCGCCGTCCTCCTAGCTCCTAGGCCGACATATCTTCCCTTGCCTGACGCATCCTTGCCTTGGGTGCAGATATGATGTTGGCTAATTTTTCTTTGTCGTGAGATTATGGAATTTTTGGTTTTTTTGAATTTTTTTTCTCTTATTTGTTAATTATTCAGTTACTAATTTTTGTTAATTGTTCAGTTACTAATTTTTTTTAATTGTTATTTTGTTAATTTTTCCGATCTAAATTTTTTGGTGTTTATTCTTGTTGATTGTAGTTTCGGTGGTTTTTTAATTTTAGTTAATTTTGTGTTTGATTTTTTGAATATTTTGTTAATTGTTTGGGTTAATTTTTCTGTTTGGTATGTAAATAATTTTTACTAAAACATAAACTATAAATTTAGTAATAAAATTTATTTGTACCAAAAAAATTTTAGTTATATAATTTTAATAAATAATTTTTCATACATTAATTTAGTAAAATTTAATAGAAATTACAATATCAATTAATTTAATTTTTGTTGTATATTTTTTTAAAACTAAATTGTAGTTACCAATGGCTTTTGCGTTGGAAACTGCTTTAATGTTTTAAATATTTGAAAGAGTTACCAACAGCGTGCACGTTGGTAACCTTTTCGCTCATTGGAAAACAAATCTGGTACACGACTGTTGGTAATTTCCAAAGTACATATTACCAACGCATACGTGTTGGAAATTACCAACAGCTTAATTTTTTAGCGTTGGTAATTGGATTTCCAACAAGTGATTTACCAACGGCCGTGAGTTGGTAATTTTTGAATTACCAAGGTGCAGATGTTGGAAACACGTGTTGGTAAACCAACTAATTTTAATAGTGAATGCCTTAGTAGTGTGCCTTTATAATCTTGGATAACTACCCTTATGCCCAAACCACCATTTTGACCCATCACAACATTGGCATTGAGTTTACACCATCTCACAGGTGGCCAAACCTGGCAGTTATTCGGACGTGAAGGTAAACATATACTTTGTTCAATCACTAAGTCATTAACCTGTATTTGACACTTCCAATCCATAAGATCGAGATCCTAACCATAAAATTGTGCATTCCTCCAATGCAGCTTATATAATCTTTGTTAGCCCTAATCTCAGTGAGCTCATGAGTAATATCGACACATAATGCAACCTTCGAAGCTCCCAAAAGGGAAAAGAAAATATGCAGTTACAAAACACATGCATAGCTGATTCAAGACTGTCCAAGCAAAGGGAACATTTTATGACCTAAACTATATTTTGAAAAGCAAGATTGTCATGGGTTGGCAAGGAGTTGTGAGTTAGGCTCCAGAGCAAAATTTTTTGCTTACTTGGGCTATCAAAATTCCATATATGTTTCCAAAGCTTCTCCTCAAGCATTTCAGCCCTCAGCCGACCTAATAATGACTACATGTGTGCATGATACCCACTTTGAACTATATAAAGCCCATTATTGTTAAAGCACCATATGATATAATCTTCATTCTCCCCCAAGGAGAGATGGATACTTTGGATTATGTCAAGCCCTTTCGGGCTAAACACTTGTTTGTAACAATGGGAGTTCTATGTCTTTGAATTTCTCTAGATGAGTTAATCCATCGTAGCATGTGATACAATAACCCTCAAAAGTGATTTCAGCTTGATCACAATCTATCCACAAAGAATTCTTCACCTTGTCCCTTTCAACAACACTTCTTAATCTGCAAGGATACTTTGCCAAGTGCGTGACGAGTTCACCTTATCCTGAGCTTTTAAGAAAAAGGAATTGGGGAAGTATTTCACATGAAGGATTTTGGAACTTAAGATGTTTTATTGGCAATTAATCTTCATCCTTGCTTTGCTAGCATCACAATACTAAAACTGGAGAGCTCCTAAAATCCAAGCCTTTTATCCTCTTTCTTAGGACACATGCGGTCCCTTTGGATCCAATTTATTCTGAGACCACCTTTTTATGATTCTAGGAAAATTTATTCATGCTCACTTCTGGCTTATGGCACATACTAGGTGGGATACAGAAGGCACTCATGGCATATGTAGGCAGTGACTATGGAAATGATTTAATTAATACCTTATTCCTTTCTTTCAAAGACGCTATAGTGTGCCAGGTACAGACATACTTCATTACTCACTCCTTCAAGAAGCTGAAGGCCCTTCTTTTTTTTACTCACATAAGTGGAAAAAACCCATATGTTTCTCTATACTTCGACACTCTTTCACCCCGAAAATTTCCAAAATTGACAAACGATTATTCTCTTTGGTGTTTGGACTAAAGAACACCCTTGATTTCTCCAAATCAATTTTCTTTGCCCTGAAGCTTGCTCATAAGTCTTCAGAATACAAGCAATATGTCTTTTTCCTCATAGGAAGCTTTGCAGAGAATTAAACTATTGTCATCAAAGAATAGGTGTGACACTCAAGAGTCACCTTGACAACCTACAACATCCAAAATATTTCCAGCCTTCATTTTCACCTTGGGTAATTATGACAGACCCTTTGCATAGATGACAAAAAAGTATAGTGACAATGGATTGCCATGGTGTAAGCCCTTGCTCGAAACAAAATTTCCATATCACTGCCCATTCACCAAAACTGAGTATGACACTAATAAGATACACTCCATAATTAACTTGTAGTCAATTCGTTTTAATTTAAATTAACTTAATAAAAAATAGATTATTTTTATTTTTTACATCTTTTTTTACCAAGAATCAATTTCATTTGAAAGTCAATATTATGTAGATGTATCCATTTGAAAGTAAATTTTCATTGCATTATTAAATTTTTATGAATTTTTATTTTTTTGGTATTAAAAAAGAAAAATTTATAAAAAATAATAAGATTATAAAAAATATATTTTAAATTGATTATTACATTTACATAATATTGGCTTTCAAATGAAACTGATTTCACTTAAAAAAATGTAAAAATAAAAATATATTATTTTAAATTAAGTTAACTTAAGTTAAAATGAACTGGCTCTTACTAAAACACCTTGAGAAGCCAAGTTTGCCCATCATATATTCAACAAAATGCTACTCTACTTGATCATGGCCTTCGTCATCACACTACTAAACTTTCCTTAATTCTCGACAGACACTTTTCTAACTGTTTGCAGCTGTCGTAAATTTTCAACCACTAGACGTCGGATATTTTCTGGCAAATTTCCCTTACCCCAAAATTATCCGCAAGAATGAAATTTTTTAATTTTTTTTTTTATGATTATCTATCGAAAATTCCGATGACTAGACTTTGGAAAATTTTCCAGCCATATTACTACATGGTAAAAGAAAATATCACTCAAAATTGGCCGCCAAAATAAAGTTGTTTGAATTCCAAATTTACGAATTCAATGGCCAAAGCCATTTTAAAAAAATTGAAAAATTTTCCCCCAAAATATCTTGCTAAAAATTTTAATTTTTTCCTTTTAAATCCAATTTTCCCTCATTTTTCACCATTATAAAACCATTCTCTTCCATCAAAACCTTATTTTTTCTCTCTCTCATCTTCCTTCCCTTTCTCACAAAATTTTCTCCTCCTCCTCCTTCCTCTTCTCTTCATCTCTTCCTTATCATTACCTTCTCTTCTTATTTCTTCTTTATCATTACCTTCTTCGTTTTTCTTTTTCTTCTTCTTATTTCTTCCTTATCATTACTTTCTTTATTCTCTTCTTCTTCTTTGTCTTCCCTCTTCTTTCTCACCATTTTCTACTTCCTTTTATTAGTTTTTTTTTCTTCCTTCCTATCTTTCTCACCAATTTTACGCCTATGGATGGTTTAAGTGCAGCCTGTGTAGACCTCGGGGTCAAACTATTAGGAGCTGGAGGCTATGTGTGTAATTAATTCTATGAAGAAAACAAGAGTTGCAAAATGACTGTTTTGAGTCCAAAACTTCTATCACCTTGCAAACTGGGGACAATGCTTTGAATCAGGCCATTTAAGGGACTACCATTTGCATCCTTGGAAAAATGGTTTTTTTTTTTTTTGGGACAATTCACAGTAAGCCCAAGGGATCCAATTCATTCGTACCACCAAATTGTGTATTATTTCTCTAAAAGAATAAGTGATATATCTTTAATGTACCCGAGATAAACACACAAGCATGAACCCAAATCGCAACACACACACACCTCAAGACTCACCCTATAGACGTGTCGTTAATTTACTGCCTTCTCATGTCATTTTTCATTCCATCATTGTAAAACATTTCTTACAATTCTAAGGGTTTTTCCACTCTTAATTGGGAGTTCGATACTCTTCTGCAGGTAGTTCTCCACAATTTTGAAGTTTCGAACCACAAAATTAAACTAGCTAATAACATGGCCATTTTCAGTCTTATCCTTGTGTTTTCTAGAGTACATATAGTTGATACACAAAAGAACTCCTCATGACTGTTCAAAATTAAAGTAAAAAATAAAATGAATTAAAAGAAAAACATCGTGTAGCACATCAACCAATTGGAAGGCTTATTTTGGTTCCACCAACCCAAGGCTCGTTGTATGCAAGTTTAGTTTGATCGTTCTCGGTGATGTTAATGGATAAGCTATTTTAAGCATAGATTCAGGTGGGATTTCAAGTGTTCAATTTCGTGGGGTATAAAATCTCAATCAGTTAAGAAACAATTATGGATCGATGCTTTGTTTTTATAATAATTATATATAGCTACTTAATTATTGGTAGTAATAATCTTAACTCCCAACATTTTTGCATTTGACTTGCCATCTGTGTGCAGAGAGGAAAAGACAGATATATGGTTTACCCATTCTTTTCTTGTTGCTGTGCTTGCACGGCATCACCTCGGCTATATGTCTATGTATTAGCCTTAATTAAAGACATTTGATCATTAAGAAAGAAAGAAAGAAAACAGTTATATGTCACATTCTCCGGAAAATACTACTTAGATTAAAATAAGCTCAACTGTCCTTAACTAATAATTTCCTAAATTACAAACAATCATAATTTTTCTGAGCGTATCTATGCACGTTATTTGGAGATTGCGCAAACTATGGCTTACTCAGGAGAAGCTACTGTCTACAATTGGGTATCACATGGAACACAAAAGTAACACTAATGTTTGAATTCAAGAAGGAAACCCTATAGCTACTTATCTTAATTTTATTATTTCCACTTGCATGTAAAGGAGCTATAGAGTCTAGAAATTCTACGTACGGAAAACAGATATGTATTATTATATTTGGTTATTGAGAAATCCGTGGTACAATTGCGTTACTTGTGAGTTTTTATAATTTTGGTTACAACGATCTCATCGAGCTAGCTTTCTCTTAATAATTGATAAATTGTCAAACAGATAATGGTAATATAAGCACTGTAGCATCTTGTGGTCTAAATTTTGAATCACAAGAGACAATTCAAAGTCCAACAAATATATATATATTTTTCTATCGACGTAGCTAGTCCAACATGCATATATACTAAATATTAACTTGTACCGCTCACTTTTAAAAAGTGTGGTAATTAATCACCGGTTTTGGTGTGATTGGGTATCGGTTCTTCATCATTGGCACTCCAGGAACTAAAAGAACTTTAGATTTGGTTGGAAGAAATTAAATAAATAAGATATGTGATTAAGCATTTGTCTAGCGATGCCAAATCAGTGGAAGAAATTGAAGGAGTACCGAAGTAAAGATCTACAATCTTTCATCCCTTCATTGTAATTAATTTTATACATATCTCTTACTTTAATTTCTATCTACATCAAATTTATATACATCTAATATATGTTTTTTACATATATCTAATTTTAGCATAAATCAGAATCTGACGTGTTTGTATATACATTTTGTATTATGGATGATAATACTAAAATATAAATATATATAAATGTTACGAGTAGAGTGTATATTAGACTTATTCTCTCTCTCTCTCTCTCTTTTTTTCTAAGACTTGAAATATCCACTACTGAATATAATCAAGCATTTTGAGAAGCACGGATCTCTCCCGATTGAGTGAATCTATTAATTCCATGAATTGGTATTTTGCGAGCGCATGCATGCATTTTAATAAATCATGTTTTCATATGTTCCTAAGTCAATATATATATATATAAGTCTGTTCATTGATCGTGGTTATAATTTGTCTTCTAATTTTGGAGGGATAGATGTTGATCCATATATATAATTAAATGAAACAGAAACGAAAATTTGCACAAATTAGTTGATCGATGGTGACTTGCTACATATTATGTCCATGGTTTCAAATGTTTCCCGTATACCTTAATAATTATTCACACAAACTAATTAACAACATTCGTATTTGGTTACCTGTTCTCTATCTGCACACACCAAATTGCATGCTTCAGATTATTATCAAATGTTACTAATTAACTGTGTACTCATCAGTGCAGGGTTCTGGATAATATATATTCACTAATTCCAGCAAATATTTCATTAAGTGAAAAATTAACGAGGTCACAATACAAAACCTAGCTAAATTTAGCTAATTAATCAAGGTTTGCATGCAGCATTTGCTAGAAAATAATTCTAGATTAATTTGTGCCCTCTAGTTTTAATTACTTCACCTTCTATATAATAAACAGCAGCCTTTTAGTTTGGTCTTAGTTAGCTTTGGATTGGATGATGAGTGAGCTAGCGGTGACAGTAACTACTTGGGTTTCTATATATTGCTTAAAGAATGATAGATGCAATAGATTTGTTGTTAATGACATGATTAATGACCAAAGCCTGAATTCTGCAAGACTCAAAAATCGAATTAGTTGATTGAGCATCTAATTAGAGAAATTGATTATTAAGGAATCGAATCAGGGGAACTACAATACAATATTAATTAGTAGCCAGTCTTTTGCAATAGGAGAGATGTCCTTTTACTGAAAAACTGTAAGGTGCCCTAATCACCAGTTCTGATTTTGACGTAGTAACATGGCTAAAAGAAGGCAAGTTAAAAAAAAAAAGAGCACAAAAATGAAGCAAAAAAAAAAAGACAAATAAAGAGAAAAAGAAAAAACCAGAGACAAACCGTTGGGAATTTTCATGGGACCAGAGCAATTGCATAACAAGAAAGGTGACGGGTGTAATTTTGTAGTTTGTACAGGGTAAGACATTAACATATAGATAGAGAGAGCATAAATATTTTTGTTGTCGTGTAAAACCAACAAAAGTGACTTGCCAGCCACAACCCTAAACCAACCGCACTTTCTTATTCTGTTGGGCGTTTCCTTTTTCTTCCTCCCCTATATATCTTCTCGACCACTTCTCTGCTTCTGCCGTAATTTTGATGACCAGATCCTAATCAATTCCAACCCCAGCACCGGTCGCCGATCATGGACGATTCTGGAGCTGCAGCTGGTAACTGTTCCAGCGGGGATGACGTCAAGAGTGGAGGAAGTAGTTGCCCTAGAGGTCACTGGCGGCCCGCCGAGGACGAGAAGCTCCGGCAGCTTGTTGAACAGTATGGGGCTCAGAATTGGAACTCTATTGCCGAAAAGCTTCAAGGAAGATCAGGTGAATTAATAATTCTCGTCAATACTATTACAATATGGAATTGTATTGATAGCTTAATTAAAAGTACTAAATTTTTTTCCTTTTTTTTTTTTTTGGGTTGGGTGGGGAAGCGGTAATTAATTAACTCAGATATCGAATTAACAGTTCTTGTTCTTCAAGGATCAGAAATACAAATTTCAATGATTTTTTGTTTTAGAGGGACTTTCCATGAACAACTCGAATATTGATTTTCTTCTCTTTTTCGGTTCCCTAATATTTCCTCTTTTTTTCTTGTAACTCAATCGAGTTTGCCTCTCTTCCCTTTCCCGACTTTTTCTAATTTTAATAATTTTCCTGTGTTTATGGATTCAAATTACCAGTTTTAACATGTAAATCAATTTTTTTTTTTCATAATCTTGAAGTGAAATTACGGCAGTTCTTTAATCTCGATGCCGGGCTTATAGGGTTTCTTTAACTTTAATCCTTCCACAATTTGAAGAGCCTTCATTTATTTTTCCCCTGGACACAAGATTGAGATATACTAGTTTGGTTCAACTAATTGGGATTTGAAGCTTGGAGCTAATTGATATTTGATTGAAAAATACAGGGCAGAAGTTGACTGGTTTCTTGGGATTGAATCTATAAGAGAGAGTTAACGAAAAGGAAAGACTTAATTGTGCCATTAATTACAAGAAACAAAATCAAGGTCCAGAAGCATTAGAAACAACAATGTATACGCAAAAAATCAAGAAGGAAGCCACTAAAACCAAATTACATGCACCTCTCAAATTGTTTCATTACTACTAAAATTACCCATGCAAACAGATCGTGATTAATTAATTAAAACATAAAGCTTCTAAATGTTGTTGTTAGTGAACTAATTACCTGAATTAATATCAGTCTATATAATCTTGGTTGCAGGGAAAAGTTGCAGGCTGAGGTGGTTTAACCAACTGGACCCGAGAATAAACAGAAGACCCTTCACGGAAGAGGAAGAGGAGCGGCTGCTGGCGGCACACCGCATCCATGGCAACAAATGGGCTCTCATCGCCCGGCTCTTCCCAGGCCGGACCGATAACGCCGTCAAGAACCACTGGCACGTCATCATGGCCCGGAAACAACGCGAACAATCCAAGCTCATTTCCAGCACCAAGCGACCCTTCCGAGACAGCTGCAGCAGCCTCGCCGACTACACCTCCGTTACCGCCACGAAATCGCGGACCCTGTCTCTCGACCCGACGAGATTCGGATTCGGATGTGCGCCTACCACATTCTTCGACTTCCGGGATTCCTCCAACAGAATCTTGTCTGTCTCATCTGGTTCCACGGCCACCTTTGCTGCTTCTGCCTCTGGTAATAATAGTTACACCTATCATCCAAATTCTTCGGCCTTTTTCGGGTTCCGGAATTCGGGTTCGATTGGGGTGCAGATTGGACAGAGGAGGGTAGTCCCGAGCCCGCTAGTGTGCCTTAAACTTGGAGATAGTAACAATACTTATGGAGAAGGAGAAAATATTGATGGGGGGGTGAAGAGTAAGGAGGTGAAGAGATTTTGTGATAGTGAGCTGAGATTGATGAATTCCCAGGAGGAGCAAACACAAGAGGAATCGAATCAACAAAAGGATGTTCCTTTCATAGATTTTCTTGGTGTTGGCATTTCTTAATTAATATACTATATATTACCCATCAATATTCATCGAAATTATCAATCTTATTTAACTGCTTCTTAGTTTCTTGGTAAATGTAGACGGAAATTTTAGCTAGCATTAGGTATTTGTGACTGTAATTTTTTTTTAAAGAGAATATGGTAGACAATTTTACGTACATATATACACATGCATGCATATTTGGACAATAATTAGTATACATAAATATGGTTCACATGTTGGAATGATAGAATTACATGGATATTTTTTTTGTTTTTAATACAAGCCTTTCTCGTACGGAGAAAACCGAGGATTAGCATTCATTTTCACTGAGAGAATAATTAATTGAGTAGTTTTTTTCTTGCAACATTTTGATTACGTTGCTGGAGTTCAGTGGCGGAGCTACGTTATGCTGGGAGGGGGCAGTTGCCCCCCCGGGAATTTAGAAAAAATGTAAATATGGGGTAGTAATTTGGTGATTTTGTCAAAATTTAAGGATTGTGTGTGCATTTTGCCCCCCCCAAATATTGTGGAAAAATATAAAGATGGGGGGCAATAAGGTAGGCACTGAAGAAAGTATGGACCCAGTGAGTAGTTATTCCCTCTACATTAAGGGATATTCTAACATGGCCTAAATGCACTATTAGTCCTCAAACGTTTCAAACTCGTACGATTTGCTCTTTGAGCTTTGAATTAGTGTGAATTAGCCCCAATTTACAGCTTTAACTAACCGCGACATCGTCTCTCTCCTCCGGGCTCCGCCGACTCTCCTCTAGGCTTGCCCCCCTGAACCAAAAATCCTGGTTTCGCCACTGCTGGAGTTAATTTTTTATATAGATGTTAAGATATTGATGCATATAATTTTTTTTGCAATTGTGATTCACAATGTCATGAGTTGCGAGATTTTGATAATTTCTATATATCGAAATGGTTGACATTTTCTTTTATAAAGATTAAAAATGTCGTATTACATAAACATAACTTTTTTGAGGATTTTACCTAATTAACAAAATCACAATACATATAACGCTTTACTAAACCACATAATTACAACAACAAATGAATACACACACTCAGGGTTGGACTCAGATTTTTTTTTTTTTATAAAGGATGAGCAAAAATAAATATTTTTCTAAATTATAGTTTTTATAAGGAAATTTGAGCAATTTTAAGAAAAAGTCAGAATGCATTCTTTTAAAAATTTTTAAGATATTATAAATATTTTATAATTTTATGAAAGCCAAGACCTCTATTAACCCTTCTTTAGTTCTCGCCTTCACACACTAGAATATCATTTTGAACACTAAAAGGAATAACGGAATACACGCACGCATGCTTTTAAATAAAAACTCATCGTGTAAGTGATATATCTGGCTATAGGGTTATCTTTTTGTAACAAATAGTTCCGGTGATGGTAACTTTAAAAAGGAGGAGAGGAGATCGACTTTCAAGCTCTTAACTGTATATTTACCTTTTTACTGTGCAGAAAAATAATATATATCTCTTGCCTTTTCTCGTTGGGGGTGGGGTTTAAATTGTAAAATTAGCACGTACATGTATCAGAAGCAAAATTAAAGAGATTAACGAGTAAGATCTACAAAACCAAATTAATTAATATTATTTTGTGGCACATATATGTTGATTTCTCGATTCAACTGTGTGCTGGATGGATGATTGAATCAATACAGATGTATTCGTCACGTGACAATTAAATTTTTTATATTATATTAATGCTGATTAGAACTTGTTGTTTACTGAGAGTTCATGATCTGTTATTCCAATTACTGTTTTTTGTTTTTTGTATTCCCAGTATATACACTATAAGGTGGGTTTTGATAAATGAGTATGAGCTGTATCATTTTTTTATAGCCACCATCTCACTAAAAAATCTAAATTATAAAACTCCTCCCTCTATTCCATAATTTAATTTGCCACTTTTGTCTTTTTTTTTTCGGTAATATATATCATGGTGATTTGGTGAACCTCATTCTCATATATATTATATTATGCATGTTTCTCTTATATTATTATTTGTGAAATGTTCTCTCTGTCCCATATTATTTACATCATTTCAGTTTCTTTTACTTAAGTTTTATTTAAATTTATTCATATTGGAATTTAATATTTTTTAAAAAAATATATATTTAGTAACTACAAGACTTATAGATCTTTAATATAATTTTTTAAAAATTTTTAGTAAATATTAGCATAAATAATTTTAAATTAAATTGAAGTATAAAAATTAAAATAGTACAAAGAATTTGATATGAAGGTAGTAGCAATTATATAGGAGTAATAAAAACCCAAACCATATCGGTCATGTATCGTGAATTCAATCATATAATTAAGTAATACTTTAGTTAATGGTTCGGAAAATGCTTAAATGTCAAGCAAAGACAAATTCCAAGCCATACGGCATATAAACCCTAGTCAGTCAAGCAGAGAAATGATATAAGCCTGGAAGAAAACAGCCCCTATATATATTAATTATATGCACGTGTGTGTGAGAAAAGAGAACCGCCCCAACCCCCTTTTCATCCATAGATTTGACTGTAAGGCATCGGGATTTGAATTCTTTTGTTTTTTTATACTAAAAAAATACAAATAAGAAGAGAAAAAGTTACTAAAAGAGAAAGGAGGCTTCTAATTGATAAACTACCATCACTCTACATGTAGAGACCACCACTATTGAGTATCGATGAAAAAAATGCAAAAATCACAAGGTATGTTGAAGAACCAGATGGAGGGTTAAATCTATATCGAGCCTACTTGATAGAACTTGCAAAACTTGTGAGTAATCTGCCAACAATGTAATAAAATGAATGTGATGATTAACTGCTAGAGATAAATCTTTATAAATAGCTCGAAGTTTGACTTCAATGGCTGAATCACAATAAAGAAGTAAAGTTCCTTGGCAAATTTGAGGAGGACCATTAAATTCCATATATACCCAAGCAGCAGTGCTTAGACCTACCGTTTGACGTCATGCCCCATCAGTAATAAACAAATCTGACCAAGGAAGAGGATTTGAATTTTAAATGTACTAAATTTGATTGATTTCTATAAAGGCCTAAATACCTATTGTTCCCCTGAACTTTAGTAACTCGGACAGTTTGGCCCCTAAACTATCAAGTGGATCAATTTGAACCCTAAACTTCAAAAAATTGGTCACTTTAGTCCTTTGGCTCACTGATCTAATGTTGTGATTAATGTCTATCCATTGATAAAAAGGGAAAACACTGTAATAATCATATAAATTATATTTGTTCTTTTTTTTTCACCTTAAACTTTTATCTCCAATACTCAAAGCACCATCCCTATGTATCTGGCAATCTCTTCCACCACTGCACCCTTTGCTATTAATTGAATATTGATTCATGGGGCGTGATTCACGACATTACTTGGTCCTGGGTTTCGATTCCATTCAATCGATGAAGAACTCATCCACTGCTATTTGGGAAATCTTCAATTGTCACCGATTATCAAGATCAGAACCAATTAGAATGCCACCTAATTGAACCTGAGTAGAAGCCTCGCTCGATTGGACTAGAGATTGGAAGAGGGGGTTAGGGAGGGGGCATGAATGACGAACTTGGAGTGCTTGAAGATGGTGCCGGATCGAGCACCTCGTTGTACTCGATGTCTGGATAAGAAAGGAGGAAAGGTGAGGAATCAGAGGCCGGTGTGTGGCTGGTGGTGTGGAGGTAGGAGAAGAGGAAGGGATGCTGTGAGAAGGCTACTACTATGGAAGAGGAGGCAGGAGGGCAGAGATGAGGAAGAGGAAAGGACGCTAAGAGGGGGCTGCTGCTGTAGATGCAGAGGCAGAGGCCGAGGCCTATGAGCAAAGATGGGGCGGAGGAAGGGATGCTTGGGAGGGGGCTAGTGCTATAGAGGTGGGAGAAGAGGAAGGTGAAGGAGAGAGGTAGGAGCAGGCGGTGATGGTAAGGAAGCGGAGGCCAAATTGTGGATGGTAGGCTACCAGAAAAGCGGAGGAGAGACAGGGGATAGAGAATGTGTGAAGAACCCTGCTCCTCCGTTAACTCACTTATGCCGTCCATAGCACATGTACTCATGTGAAGCTTTTTCTCAGTTGGGGGACAAAAGTGACTGATTTCTTAAAGTTCTAGATTTGAATTGATGCGGTTCATAGTTCAGGGTCTAAACTGTCCGTGTTACTAAAGTTCAGGGGAGCAATAGATATTTAGGCCTTTTATAAAAGATTTATAGCCTCCTTAGGAAGAAGAGGAGTAAATTGTCTAAATGGTCCCTAAACTTTAGTAGTTGTTTCCTTTTAGTTCTTAACCTATTGAATATTCTATTTTGGTCATAAATTTATTAAATTATTTCATTTTGGTCCCTTGATGAAATTCATTAATTCAGAATAATTGTTTGACAAAAAATTTTAAAATTCTAGTTTAATTATTTAGTAACTGTCTTCCAGTAAATTTAAACAATTTAATATTTTTTAACAGTAAATAGATAATTTAAATTAATAATTTTTTCTTTCTAAATGAAATAAATTTAATTTACCAAAAAAATGATTTAAAATTTTTATTAACTATAAAAAAATTATTATACAGATTAAATTTATTGTAAGATATTTATCAGATAGTCTAAATTATGATCTAAAAAGTTATTTTTAGATAAATACTTTAAGTTAATAAATTTTATCAAATTGAGATCAAAATAAAATATTTTTAATAAATTTAGGATTAAAATAAAATATTTTAATAGATGTAGGACTAAAATAAAATATTAATAAATTAGGGGCTAAAAAAAAGTAATGACTAAAGATTTGGAACATTCATAAAATTTATTCGGAAGAAGAGTGCGGGGTAGTTGGAAAATTTTATATATTCTTTTGGGTTCGTCTATCGTATCTTCACCACACGCGCACACATTAATTAGAGAATTGGTCATTGTAAAAAGCGCGCACAAAAAAGTTGATTCTCATAATCTTGAAATTTGCAGTAAGGTTCTTGAACTTTCCAAAAAATTTAAACCAAGTCTTCAAAGTTAATTTTCATGAAAATTGCTAACACGTTCTCCAGCTCAGGGATCTAGGAATTACCGTGGCTTTCAGGCTGCGTGAGCTGCCACACTTAATTCACATGAAAATTACGAGTTTTTTCAGTACACCCTAGTTACAATATAGGGTACTTGAGGGCTATACATATTATGACAATAGTTTGTTTGGATAATTGGATTGGATAAAGGAAAGAGAAATTAATTTGATTCCCTTAATTGAATAGGAGATAATAGAGGGGGTAGGGAGTTATTATTCCCCAACTTATATTCTTTATAAGTTGTTTTACTCTTTCAAATTAGGGAAAATAACACATTTCTTCCCTATATTTCTTTTATTAATTGAATCCAAATATAGTACAGGGACTTGATGAAATGCCTTTAACAACGCTTTAACCCTTAGATCCTGAGCTATGCTCAGGAAATTGAATTATATATTACAAACGATTGACAGTGGTGGATTCAAATTTTTTTTAAAGGTAGGTCCGCATCAGAGGCGGAACTACCTTGGGGCAGGGGTGGCACAGCCCCCCGAGAATTTTGTAAGTTTTTAAATGTAAGGTACTAAGTTAGCCATTTTATAAAAAACTAAGGACCTACTAAGTGTTTTTCCCCCCAAACTGGCTGAAGAATGTAAAAGGGTAAATAGCTAAAAAAGTTCTAGATCTTTACTTTTCATCATAAATTTTCATCTAACTTCTGAAATATTGCATATCCATCCAAACACTGCCACTTGAGACTTTTGTGAGTTTTTAAATATAAGGTACTAAGTTGGCTATTTTGTAAGAAATTAAGGAGTAGTTATCTGTTTTATCCCCCCAAACTGGCTGATGACATAAAAGGGTAAATAGCGCAAACGGTGCTAAATCTTTACTTTTCATTGCAAATTTACACATAACCTCTGAAATATTGCATATTTATCCCAAACCATACTCTTTCAACATCTCTATATCTCTCTCTCCACTCTAGGCTACTTCAGTGATGATTAATAAAAACAAAGTAATTATTTTACTAAGTTTTATTTAGAATAGATATTATTTTAATACCACATACACCTAATAATTATTTAAATAACTTTTTTATAAAATTTAATTTTTATAAATAATTATTTAAATAATTTTTTTCTCTTAGGTTTTGATCGTCGCTCGTCTCACCTCTGCTTTGCCTATAGCTCCCTCAAGCCTAAAATCCTGGGTACGCCACTGGTCTGCATATATGCATAAGTTTGTTACTTTTTGAGGTGCATAGCAAATACTAAACATTAAAATAATTAAATGTATAACTCACAAAAAAAAATTAGGAAAAATATGAAATATAAAAGCAAAAGGTACCCTAATAGCCTTGAACTTGTAAGTTTTTAAACTTACTTAATCCCTTAACTCTATCTTGTGCATAATTTTCCTTATACATTTAAAGCAAAAAGTAAGCAATGCAAAAAGTTCAACGTCAATGTGAGAAGAAATATGGAAGTTACGAGCTAAAAAATATGATTTTTTTTTCAATAAAAATTTGGCTGTACACAAAAGATAATGACCCACATTTTTATAATTTTAAAGCTAAAAAATACATTTTTGTTCCAATATATGTTTTTTAAGCTTAGGGGATTCACTAAAAAATTGAAAAGGGCCAAATTACCAAATTATATGTCAATTGTTATTATTATTATTATTATTATTTACATAAATAGGGTTTGTGAACCCACCTAATTTGTAAATCCACCTTCCATGGTTGAACGAACAATATCGCATCTTGTTAAATTGAGTGGTTGGTAAAATGCCATTAACAATTTTTAAAATTTGGCTTGGCTTGAACTTGAATTCGAGTTTGATGAGCTGAGCTTAGTAAACATGGCATGAAGTTCGTCTTGAAAAGAGCTTAGGCTCAGCTTGATTGTGTGATAGGCTCGAAACTTGGTCTTGAGCTGTGAGCATGATTCGAGGTTCAAACTTGTTTCGAAAAGTGTATTATAATTTTAATTTAAGGTAATATTAATTTTTTATAATTAATTATAATTACATTATAATATTAAATTCTTTTTTATATTAGACTCATTAAACTCAATAAAAATTAAAGTTAAACTTTATGGGTTTGAAGCTCGACTCATTAAGCGTTCGAATATGTGAAAATTGTCAAAGCCCTCGGGAGACTTAGTCAAACCTATACTTGTGCTCACACTATTTTAAATACCAATAAATATAATTACCCTCTAAAAAATTAAAACAATTGATGACTGTTAAGAAAAAAAAATGACAAACTCTATTTTACCCTCCGAGGCTTCTTCTGTAGAAACTTTACCCCCATACTTCTTCATCTAACGAGCCATCCCATCTCCTTCCATCTCTCCTTGCTCCCATCCTCCCCTGCGTCCACTTACACTTATCGCCTCTGCCTCCAACCTGGCTTCGGAGCCAACACCAGGCAAGAACCAAAGCAGACAAGACTTAATTGAGAACCAACCCATGACTCCCTTCCCTGTAAAAGTATGCCCGACAAGAAATACGATTGCAGCGAAAACGAAGACAAAACTCTGGCAACTTAATGACTATCCATGCCTTCGTCGATAAACAGATTGAGGAGTCCCTTCGGATCCCTGTTTTGATTTTGTCTAATTAATGCCGATTAGCAGATTTGAGAAGTCACATGCCAACTATACCGACCTGCCCACCCTTGATTCCACACCTCATTACTCGTATGACGCCACCAGTTTTCTCCCTCTCCTTCAATGTCGTTGCTGCACCATCGAGCTCTGATGGATCGGTCTCCTCGAGCATTAACCCGATGGACATCGACATGGTTAGCGCGCGAGCCTCACTTGCCTACCAGTCCAAATTAATGGCAATGCTTCGGTCCTTAAGACCTAAAACCCCACTTCCTACGACTTCATCAACAAATCAAACCTTTCGTTGGGCGTCTAGGATCTGAGAGCGCGGCTGATTCCGACGGAGCTTGTGCTGACAGTCAGCTTGATTACACCCATGACAGCTCCGATGTCAAACAAAGGGGACTTTGAAAAATCAAACATGAAAGAAAATAGAGCCAGAGTAAGAGAAGGCAAACCTGCCATGAGAAGTACAGAGAATTCGAATAATGGCACAAGGTTTTCCATCGGGGGTAGAGAAGTACGATGGCTTTGATTGGAATAGAGATACGTTTTTTAGGTAGAGGGAGGAGGAGCAAATATGGGTTTTCTATCTGTTCTATTTTTGCTCCTTAGCTATGTGATGTCGCCGATGGGTGCTCCAGTAGGGGTCACTAGTGTTTGGTGCGAAGGAGGAAGGAGAAGAGATGCGGAGAAAGGAGAGAGAAGGCGGTGGGACCAAATGTCGCGCTAGAGGAGATAACTCGTTGGAGCATCTTCAACCGTTTTTCTATTTTATAGTTTTTTTTTTATTTTAGGGAATATGAAGTCATTTTTTATTCCAACAGTTTTCTCATTTTATTCTCTAAAACGGGGAATGGGATGAAAGAGAAGATCTCATTCCCTATTTCTGCAGAAACTCTAAAAATTTTTGGGAAATGAAAAATAACATTCTCTCTTTCTGGTAAAGGTTGTCCCATTTATTATTCACAACAATTAATTCATAATTTTATTTTCCTCAAAATTTCTTATAGAAATATAAACTTTTTATATGAAAATGGTATCTTAAAGACTCTATTTTATAAATTTATTTTTTAAAAAAAAATTATAATACAAATTAATATAAATATTTTTAAGTCAGACTTTAGTTAAAAAAGTTAAAATAATCATTTTTTGTGAAACAAAGGTAGTAAATTTGTATATTTTGCACAATATTTAATTATCAACAATTATTTCATATATATTTGTCAAAATTTATTATAGAATTATAATTTTTTTTTTATGAAAATTGAATGTAAAGACTATTTTATAAACATAATTTTTTAAATTTTTTATAATATAAATTAATATAAATATTTTTAAGTCAAATTTTAGTAAAAGAGTCATCCTTTGTAAAACGGAAGGAGTAATTTTTTAAAATTTTTAATAATATTTAATTATATAATAATTAATCTAGTCATTAATTTGAATTTGCTTTAAATTCATAATATTTAATTGCTATGTAATAAATAAAAAATTCTACAAAATAGGGAAGCTGTTAGAGTTAGAACAAAAAAATTATAGAGATTTTACTTTTTGCTTCTCCATCTTATAGAAATTTTGAAGAAGTTGTTGGAGATGTCCTTTGATGCAGAAGATATGATCAAAGTTTTTATGAACGAAGGGGAAGAGGACAAATTTAGGTAGTTTCTTTTTTCTAATTTAGATATTTGGAGGCCATTCAATTTAAATTAAGTTAATTTAATTTAAAATAATTTTTTTATTTTTATATTTATTTTCTATGAAATTAATTTTATTTAAAATTTAATATTATGTTGATGTAATTATTCATTGAAAATATAATTTTTATAATCTTACTAATTTTTTTATTTTTTTTTAGTTTTAGGTATTAAAAAATTCTTAAAATGTTAATAATATCATAAAAAGTTAATTTTAAATGGATTATTATATCTACATAATATTGGTTCTTAAATTAAATTGATTCCAAATAAAAAAAATATAAAAATAAAAATAAATAATTTTAAATTAAATTAAATTAAATTGGCTCTTAAAACAGTCAGTACTTAAGTTTAGACTCAGTTAAACCTCGGAGAGTTTTAGTGATTTTCCCTTCAAATACCGGATGTAGCTCAAGTTTGGAATCAAGAGTCATTAGGCTCAATTCAATAATTAGAAAATCAAGTTCAACATCGAACTATTTGATAAGGGATTTGATTCGTTTTCACTTCTAAGTGTTTTTTTCCCCAAGACCGCAAAACAGGTTTAATTAACACCTATAATTGACCCTATCAAAAAGAAAAAACACCTATAATTTTACAGCTTAAATATGGGGGAAAATTAATTTTCAGCCGTTGTGGAAAACTTCCGACTCTGCGCCAGCGGCTCACTTCCATATCTAATTCATGAAGATTTGGTCGGTCTGACTCTTAGTCTTAACAATAAATGCTAACCTCATCTACCTTCTTGATGATTTATCAGATGAAAAAGTCAATTAGTTTGATCAAATCTTCTAGTCTTGCTTTTATCGTTAATCTAATGGTTTGTTAAAAAAGGTTCGGAAATAGAGTTGGTGCAATTTGACCGAAAACCAAAAAAAAAAAAAAAAAAAACTGTTGTAACAATTACCTCACATGAAAGCCACATACGAGAAACCCATTCGGCTCCTTATTTCCTTTCTCAACCCTCTTAGACGATTATGACGTACTTGCCTAAGCATAAAATAAGATACTACTACTATTCTGGATAGAAAAAAAAATGAGCCTATAAATATCCTTAAAGCCGATACGGATGGAAGTCCAATTTGTTTTCCATTTTCAAAAATACGTTATTTTTATTTTTATTTTTTTTACCTAAAACTAATGTATTTGGAAATTAATATTATCTATATATAATAATAACTTAAGTAATATTTTTTAAAATTAATTAATATTTTTATGGGCTTTTTAACATAAAGAGCCTAAAAATAAAAACACTTGTTCTCTAACGCAAAATAAAACTTTTCTTCATGGTTCTTAAAATAGACGGTTGCAATAAATATTCATTTTGAATAAATAATATTTTTGTGTGCGTGTATGTACAGTATTCACAAATGAACAAGAATTAACTAAAAGTTAATAAAGGAGTTTTATCTAATTTTATGCATGGTGAAGTAGAATCCATTACCATCAATTCATTTTAGTTTAGATACTTCAACATCATTTCAGTATTCTCTTACTTCCTCAATCTGTCTCGATTCTTTCACAATCTATTACTCAGCTTGGATCTGCTTCCAGTTCTTCACTACTCACCTCTGATTTTTGGCTAATTAGCCAAGTACTTGCATATGATGCTGGGTGTTAAATCCCTATTACTTTATCTGCATATGGACTAATATTGACGTAATACATTTGTCACTTCCGCAGTCTCATTCAAAAGTCAGTATTGTAGGCAATTGTTATGTAGCAAAATATGAAAATTTGGTGTTAGAATAAACAGAGAGATGAGGGGAAGATAAAAGAGGTGGGGAAAATCCCTAAACTTGTCTCGTAGCCTCCTGAACAGAATAAACTGCAAGCCAAATCCAGAAATACTACGGATGTTACGGGGTGTAACTTTGAATTTTATAATTAATCTTGTATCAACAACATTTGAAGTTTATCTGATACAAGAATTATACTCCATTTAATGTATGGGAAATGAAAAAGAAGATTTAGGAAACGTTGATGTTTTTTGGACACTGGTGGGGGCAATGCTCTGAATGTGCAGAGGACTGTGAAGGACTTTACTGCAGCTGGTGCTGCTGGTTGCTTTCTGGAGGTAATGTTATTAGAACTCTTGATGTCATCTGATTAATGGAGAAATTTTCTTTGCAAAAATTAGAACTCTTGATGGCATCTGATTAATGGAGAAATTTCCTTTGCAAAAATCCACTGCATGCTAGGCGAAGTTCCAGCGTCTCGAGTAGCAATTTTCGAGGTTTCACATTTTGATGTCAATAGCTCTGTTTCCATAAATTAACTCTTTATACTGTTCATACTCCCTTCCTTAACACTCTCTTTTAGTTTTAGGTCTACCTGCAGGAGAACATGCAGCCGAAAGATGCTATTGGGGATTGGATTCTGATATTTTCCTTGTGGTCAGAACATGTTTGCGGGTAACATCTGCTAAAACCAGTCTTTCAGATGCCATCTTTTGTTTCCTCTTTTTGCCCAATTCTGCCCATCTAACCTTATTGTTCCTGTGTCATTATTTGTTGGATGAGGAAGTTCTTTCCACATAAAAGTGAAACTTGAAAAGAGTATTGATTTACAGTAATGGGGTAATTAGCTGCTTGCATGTGAACCCTGAAAATGAGCAGGCTGGGGCAGATGCATGCTTTGTGGAAGCACCAAGAGATGATGATGAGCTGAAGGAAATCGGACAAATGGTTACTGAGTTTGTAATATGATCGAAGGAGGAATCACACCCGAGGAGCCGAAAGCCATGGCTTTCACCTGACCGGGCATCCACTCACAGCCCCATATGCATCAGCATGAGCATTAGTCGATGTTCTGAAGACTCTGAAGGAGGAAGGGAGCACAACAGAAGAGTTCAATAAGTTGCTGAACTTGGAGTCCTGGTTTGAATTTGAGCCTCGGTACGGAAGCCTGAAGCATAGAGATGGCACCAGATAATGAAAGAATCGACATCAGTTTTCTCATTCAAGTTTCAAAGTGGAAAATCTGCTATGGGGTAAAACATTGGAGCTAAATGCTTCATTATGAACCTTATAACCTCCAGTATGTCTACTGGCAACAGAAAATGTTCCAGTCAAAAATCCGATCGAGTTTCTTACTTTCATCCATTAAATTTTTACCATATATTCTCTCATCAGTGAGATGGTAAGTTGGTAATTGTGCCCTGTCCAGCAGAGTTCACGGGGCCTAGGTAAGCTCCATCCATAGCACCGCGTGAACTTATGGAGTGGCACATACTTGCGCATGCTATCCTCTACCCGCTTCTATCATTGCCCTCCTTTTCTAACACTGCCCTTATAATTAAGCTTTATTAAGTCAATAGTTTAACTGTTTGAATAGACCTACCCCCACAAAAAGTTGAGAACAATAGGAGATAATGGGTTGTTGGCTTGGGTCTGCTTTAACCAGTGCAAAATCTTGTCAGATTCCCGTTCTGTCTATAAAAGGTCCTAAACTCTCTACTCTACTCACTCGCTTGCAACTGGGAGGCTTCCTGAAGTAACAAGCCCTGCTCTCCTCTTTGATGAAATGTCACAGGGAAGAGGCAGTGCTGATGGAGCCATTACCATGGCTGAAATACTTCTCTTGTGCTTGCTGGTCAATCTAGGTACAGTCCACGCAGCAACTTACACGGTGGGAGGCTCTAATGGTTGGACTTTCAATATGGCCTCCTGGCCTAAGGGCAAAAGCTTCAAAGCCGGTGATGTGCTCGGTAAGGCTGGTTCACTGTCTCGTTTTTGGTCATGTAGATTTCTGGAATCATGTTGAAGTATGTGATTATGTTGTAGTATTCAACTATGACGCGACGATCCACAATGTGGTGGCGGTGGACAGACGAGGATACGTGAATTGCAGGACACCGGCGGGGGCAAAGGTGTACAGCTCAGGGCAAGACCAAGTGAAGCTTGCAAAGGGGCTCAACTTCTTCATCTGCAACACCGTTGGACACTGCGAGTCTGGGATGAAGATTGATGATCTGCTCTTGTAAAGCTTCCCTCGTTTCTGGTTCTGTGTTTATCTCTCGTATCCTACTCTTCTGCTTCTTCCTTATTTCCCCTGCTACGGATTGTTAGACTTGGTTGGCCATTGCTTTGGCTCCCGTGTCAAGAACTGTCTTCTAATTTTCTATTGTGCAAATTACTATGCTCTTTTGTCGTTTTTTTTGGTTTTATGACTTGTGAGGTTCTTGAATGAATGAATCCTGCCACGGAAGGGCGGTATTTAAGGTACACACCCTCCGATTGAGCTAATGGATTAAGCATTTCTCCGCCTGGGAAGACTAATGTGTGTAATTTAAGTTGTTGTTTTTATTTTTTCCCATGAAATAAAATTTATTTTTTTTTGTGTGTGGCGATTTGAATGAGTATAGAAAAATTCTTTTTTAGGCTTTGTATAATGAGAGTTTAAATAATTGTAGAATGTATATTAGTTATTAAAATCTTTTTAAAAACAAAAAAAAAAATTTCCTAATAATAGTGTCAGATATTGACTTGGAGCAAACTAACTCACTCTTGTTTTATTTGGGTCAAATAAACTATTGTTGTTTATTGAAGCAGCCTGCCTAGTTTGTTTTAACTTAACACAAAACTATTAACGCGCTTTTGGGCCATACGCATGAGCCACTTATAAATTATTTGTCAATTATCCTTAAAGTTACAATTAATTATTGTTAACCCATGTCAAACTTACCTCAACTCCACTGTTTCCTCCACCTACTTCACCTTTACTTAGACTTACCCACTTCTGCCACCCCAACCCCATCACGGCCCAACCACATCCAACCCCGTTCGGCCTCCTGCTAGCCCTTTCTACAAGCACAATTGGCCCTTCCATAACCTATCGTTGTCTTACAATTTGGTGCTGAAGGAGATTCTTGGCCGTGGCTGCTTCCTCAAGTCCATTTTATGAAAGTATAACAAAGGCCTTGTCCTTGTTAAGGTCCATTTCAAGCGCCATGACTGCATCGACCTTTGCAACTACGACCATCGACTGACCCTAATCAAGGGCACCTTCCGCACCTTGATCACCCTAACTTCTAGCCCTTCTGGGTCCCAACTCTTCTAGTCTGTCTTCTACTGATTGATTTTGAAATCACTAATTTCTGGTGACTAACTATTACTTGCTCAATTGGTGCGCCTATCGGACAGGATCGGCCTGGATGGGCTACGAGACACCTAGAAACATGTGAACTGAGGAGAGATGTAGGTGGTTGTGACCAAGGTAATTAGATTCAATTGTAAGGACAATTAAATAAGCAAATTAAGGACCCCCATTGAAACTCTCATATTCAGTCAGTAAAAACTCTCATATTCTACTTCTTGTCATTAAAAGGGGCAACCTTGAAAGAATAGTAGTTTGTTTGGATGAAATAAAATAAAATGTTTGAGACAATTAAAATTGAATTATTAGTAATAATTTTTAAACATAGTGATTATTTATAAAAAAAATAATTACCACCTTATAAAATTATGATTTAAATTATTTACTAGGTGAATGGAATATTAAACTCCAAATGTTATTTATTCTAGATTAAAACAAATAAAATGCAAATAATGTGAATTTTTAAAAATGAGATAAGAGTAGAGTTGGGTAAGTTTTATGAACCTCAAAACTCCTAATAACAATCACAATTTTTTTTAAGTAATGTTATTTTAAAAATATGAATACTTAAAAAAATGCTAATAAAAAATCACAAATTTTAGTTACTAGATCAAGAATTAGCTTAATAAAAACAAGTAGCGTAGTTTGGGCTGTCGCTCACTCATTATGGAAGTGACGTTTCAGTAAGTTCCGTTGATGTTGAACTGTTCATGGCAGACGTGACGGAGATAACCATGGCCGGGTACCGCCGGAGCGTGGACGATTTGGTTATGGTGCGAATTGGGATTTTGCCGTCTCAAATTTGTCCATATCTTGACAACTCCAATTATCTGCATCGAAAACTTCCTAGAAATAACGTTAGCGCGTCGCCTGGTCAAACTTCTAAGAACCTCTAATTCCACCCAAACGACCAGGACCACAATGATAAATGCTTGAAGTTTCCACACCAGCGACAAATGACACGGCCCAGCCCTCCAGAAGTGAAACCTATTCCCTTCGATGCGGATGAGTTGATTGTTTTTAACTTATATCAATGCAATTAAAAATAATTTATTTTTATATTTTTTATCTGAAACCAATGTCATTTTAAAATAAAATTTTTATAATATTATTAAATATTTATTCTTCCTTTTTAATGCCTAAAAAATTTATAAAACATTTAACAATATCATAAAAACTTTACAACCGATGAATTACTAGACGTAAATAATATTGCCTTTTAAGTGACATCAATCTGTGACAAAAAAATATAAAAATAAAAATAAATAATCTTAAATTAAATTAATTTAAATTAAAATGAATTGAATGTTAATACAACAATGATATTATGATTTATGTTTGAGCTAACAGCTTGTCATTTCCAAATCCAATACCTGTTGATCAGACACTTCCATTTGGTGGCTTTTAAACGAAAACTCAGTATGAATTTAATATTTAGAAAACTAAATAATGCATACTAATGCCTAATATATATATTTTTTTGGGGAGGAGTAGCTTCCAAAAGTTGAATACTACGTGTTGCAAAGATAATATCTATTATATTATTATAAAAGTGAAGTAAAGGAGATTTCTATAATTATCCAAATTATTATAGTTTATTTTAGTGCAAAGTAATACTTGTATTCATGAATATATGGTAGAATTAATCCAACATTTATAATGTAATCTATTAAATGTTCTTATTAGTTTTGATGACATTTGACTTTTGATCTAAATTTTTAAGGTATACAGCATGGTATACCGCGCTGCATATTGTTACTATTTTTACAAAAAAAAAAAAAAAGATTAGAATATTATTTTAAGAAGACATAAATTCAATAATTTTTTTTTCAAATTTTATATATATTCTAATTTTTTCATCATAACTTGTCAACTATAAATAAAATATATATGATAGAATATATATTTTTTAATACAAAAAACATAAAAAAATGTTATATATGTAGAGAAAAATAAATAATACTAAAAAAGAAGCAAATTTATTGATATAAGAGAAAAAATAATACTTTAATAATAACAATATATTTTCTAATACTACATTGAGTTCCTAGGTGGCTCAAAGTAACCATTAAATTTTTATGTTAACTAAGAAAAGTAACCAAAAGAATAAAAGTAAATATTTATTTTATAATATATGTATTAATTATATTTTAATGTTTTATGTATTTATGATATTTTGATGTAAAATGACAAAAAAATATCTCACATGCATCCATGAAAAATAAAATATTATGGTACATACCTCGCAGTATTTATGGTATACTGTAGTTTTTGGATAAAATGTACATAAAAAGTTAGCGGTATGTAAAATACCGTGAAATAATGCGGTATACCACTTGATAAAATGACAAAATATAAAAATATTTGTACTACATACCGCTTTCTCGTTGTAAGTAGTATATCACGATATTTAATTCTATGGGTCAACTATTGTTTGGAATCTTAATCAGTTATACTTTACACTATTATTGAAAATATTGAATTTTATGGGTGACTATAACTATAAGATGCATTCCCGATTTAAATGTATGTCATCTCCCTCATTCCTATTATATAAAATTTCATACACACATATTCTTATGAATGACACAAAAGCTAAAGGAATGCAAGTTTCTTCCCCTATTATTTTATTTTGTTAGTTTATTCTCTTTTATAATTCCTTGATTTTTCAATGTCTTAGTTTTTATCCCTTTTTCTATTATTTGTCTATCTTTTTTTTTTATTTTCTGCTCATACATTTTTGGTTCATTACTAGAAGTACTTTTATCTTATTATCCATTATTATATCTATTTCTATCATATGTTTTTTTCTTTTTTTAACCAAATTCCTCTTTATTAGACTTCACAATTTATGACATTTATTTAAAAGTTGAACACTAATTATTAGTTTTAGATCAACTATTGTATTGACATCTTAATTTAATTACATTTCATACCATTATGACTTTCATTGATAACTAGAAGATGCATTAAAGAGAATAAATATTACAATTACTTAACTTGCAACTTTCATTTCTTTTTGCTTCCATATAATAAAAAATTTATCTCATTACTTATATTATACATATTGTATTTTAAAAATTAATTTATTTTCTTTTACATTTTCACCCTTTTAAAACTACCATACTTACAAAACCCAACACAAATCCAAGTTACCTCTTCCATCTTCCTTTTCAAAATGTTGATTTTCAAAATTAATGTAAGTTACCTTGCCCTTTCAAATTTAATGTATCTTTTAACGCAAAATTACTACTAATGTTACCTATTGGGTTCAATTATATCATTAGCCATTAAAATTGCTTATGTGGTGAAAGTGAAAATGGAGAAAATGAATGTTTCAGTTTCATTTTTTTTTTACCTAAAAGCTTAGCCCTTAAGTTTCTAAATATATCATTTTGATTATTGTCTTCACCATTTCATTATCTTCCTTGGAGCTAGACTAGGGGTTTTCAGTTTCCTGAGGTTCCTGAGGCTAGGAATTAATCATCAAAGATGGCTATGTTGGCACTACTTGTTTGGGTTGTGGGTGTGGGGTTTTGAATATGAGGTTAAAAAAGACAAAGAAGACGGTGGCAGTGACTATGATAATGGCAACAATAGTGGGAATGGGAAAGAAGACGAAGTCAGGGACAAGCAACTAGATTTGCATAAGGGAGCCCTTGGCCTATCTGAGATTATACCCATTAAAGAAGATAATCAAAATAGTATATTTGCAAAGTTAGGTACTTATGAGCTAATAAGGACCAAATTTTCAGGGTCTTGTTTTAAAGCTAGTTGCTAATAGGGTGATGACTTGTTTCAAATGTGTCACTAAATATTATTATCTTGGATAAAATATTCTTATCGTTAGATAACCATTAGACACTAGGTGGCTATATGTCACTTTTTTTTCACAACTCCTATGCTAAAATTATTACCAACAAGTAACATTAGTGATAATTTTGTGTTAAAAAATTTATTGATGACAAAATAGCACCATCGAAATAACATTAGTGGCACTTTTGCCCCTTCTCCCAATTTCAATCTTTTCAAAATCAATATATCATTGGCTTAATAATGTAATTTTAATTTTTATGTGTAAAAGATTAAAATTAGTAACCCAATTCATACATCCTTGAAAAAAAAATATTTCTTAAAAGAAAAAGATTCCCTCCACTAGTTTTGTTAGATAATATCTTCATTCATTGGTTTGTCATTATTTAGTCTTTATAAACTTTTAGGTTCAAATAGTAAAATAACATATGAGCAAGAGTTTTAGTTCGCAGAGATGAGCAATTATATATATATATATATATATATATATATATATATATATAAAGCAGAATACATTTAAGGATGATTTTGTCTTTTCTTTAATGAGATCAATTGAGGAACTGACACGTGACATACTTTTTTTTTTTAATAAGTTAGCAACAAACTTTTGCACATGGTTTATCGGATATGCTCCTCACCCTCTAATGTAATATGGTGATGATACGTAGTAGTCAAAGTCACAATTTTTTACTTGCATCTAAATTTTGAATTTGGATAGATAAAATAAGATTAAATTTAGATTAATCTTGATTTTGCTAAATCCTAAATTTTGAATTAATGTGGTAAAAAATAACCAAATTATTTTCCTAAATATTTTTTTATAATGAAATTTAATTATGATAATGTTATATTGATATTATCTTTTTTTTTTAAAAAATGATTCTATAACTATTATCTCGTACAAAAAAAATGATTTTAACAATATCAGGTACCAACTATATTGATCCAGGTAAAGTGTATTAATTAATTTTTTTTAAGAACCAATAATCATGTAGCCTATATAGACAAAAAAAAAATGAAAATTACTTCTAAACCAACGTTTATGGATGACTCTTCTGCCTTTTCCCCTTTTGTCTCCTCATACACTTATAGCTCTTTATGATCATCTACTAAATTTATTGATGAAGCCATTGTTTCCCCTTGTTCTCATACTCCTTCCATATGAAAATTTGCAAATACCACTTGGATATTCAAGTTTCTGAAGAAAAAAAAAAAAAGACAACAAGAATTTTTTCTAGGATTCATAGTATTTTTTTTATAAGTTAAGCAATAGAATTGTTGACTTTAGACTGTAATAACCATATTTATTGTTACTCAAGGTTTTTTTTAAGATTTAGCATCTTTATTTATTAAAAAATTATCCTTTACTTAGTATTGCTGAATTGTTTCAGTTTTATATTTTTGCATCTTGTGGATTTTTTTTACAATTTCATATTTTTGCTTTTTCTGCTTTGAGATGACAGCACCATTTAAACAATGAATACACTTAATCAAGAAAAAGAATACTTGGAATCATCAGACACCTTACCAACGTAGCAAGTACTACATTCCAAGTCCACCATTGGTCACATTACTAAAGCCTCCGATGACCTTAGTTTTATCACTACCATTATAACAAGTACTATTTTCTTGATCTGAAATTGATTTATGATTGTTGATTTCAAATATTCATGTGTCTTATCTCCTTTATTGATTTTTTTGTGTTGCCTAATTTTACTTAGAAATTATATGTATCAACAGGTGCAATGTCGAGGATTAGGGCTGAGACTGCTCAAGTGTTAGCAAAGTTAGGTGCAGGCTAGAGATTTCGGCAAGGAATCATTAGTCGATGGAGGAAGCAAATGCAAGCATTCTCTTTGGTTCTCATTGATTTAAATATCATGGTGTGGTTGATTTCTGAATCTGATTTAGTAGATTGTTCCCTTGAATGGCATATTTAGATGTGTATGTTTAAGTTATTTTTAATCAGAAGCAAAAAGCTAGAGGCTCGAATTTGCTACTATGTTTTTTTAGAGGTTTTTGGATGCAACATTCAGTGTGCATTGCCTCCATTTTGGTCATTTAGATCGTATGCTGTAAGGTTTCAATTTAGTTGCATTTGTTAATTTTTTAGTCAGTTTTTGATTTGTTTACATGATAAATATTTATATTTTGGTGTTTTTTTTTCCAAATTAAGCTATTGAAAATATCATACTATCTGTTCAATTTTAACTTATTATGTTAATTATTTAGTGTTACTTTGGGCCAAGTCCATTTTACATTTTTTATTGGAATTCTACAAATTTTCCGTCACCCCCAAAACTTTTTTTTTTTAGTGAAATAGTTTTTTGAATTAATTGGTTTATTATTTTGGGCCAAATTAGGTACCTATATTTTACAATTTTTTCATGTATCCAAAATTTTTTTTGTAAAAAAATATTTATTTTAATTTTAATATGTCTATTATTTGGGCCAATTTGGCCAACTTCCTTTAATGATTTTTTCATGCAGCCCAAAACTTTTTCTTTTAAAACACATCTAATTTTAAAAGGGTAAATTTCATGGTGCGTTTCCATTCCTTTTTTTTTTGTCCCAACCGGGCCACATAATTTAATTTTGTCTTAGGGAGGAACTTATATTTAGCGTCCTGTTGGGTCTTTTCTATCGGTTGAGTTATTAATTTTAATGAAACTTGATAAAAAATGACAACTCTGGTCCCTACAATTCATTAATCATGCTCTTAGTACCCTAAACTTTCTTTATCCTGCTTCTAACACCCTAAAAGTTCTAGATCTAGCACATCATCCACTACTCTACCTCGCTGTCGCATACCAACCTCTCGTATCCTACAACCTCCTTCTGTCTATCTCGCCACCGTGACATCTAAATCCACCGTCCACCTGCATCTCCTCTTGTCGCCGATTTTGCTTTCCAGTTCAACTTCCCCCAGCCCAAAAATTCGAATTAACTGATTGCCAAATTAGACAGTTTACGATCAAGAACAACCAAAGCCATATTCAATTAAACAAAACAAATCCCAATTACAAGATCCTGGCCAAGAATAAACAAAGCCAGCCCAATCAAGAACAATCAAAACCATATTCGATCAAACGAAACCAGATTCGGGTCGCCATAACCAGATTCAGGTTGCCATCACCAGATCTCGATTGGTGCCTTCTTCCTCAGCGGCCCCGGACCGTGCACAACCTGCCATTGGCTTCCATTGTCATCATCGTCAGCAGCGATATCGGTAGCAGAGGACTTGGCGAGGGATGGGACCGACTGTACCAGTCCGCCACACCACCCATCCCAGGCGCCTCCCGGCGCTGGTGATGCCAAAACGATGGAGAAAAGCCCTTCGCGATTTTGGCGAGATCTTTCAACTTATGGGTTTGACAGACCCGTTCCTTATTCTTTCTCGGCCTCTAATGGGTTCGACACACCCGTTCGGATTCTGGCTAGATCGGCGACGAAGAAGAGGACGGTGATGAAGAATACAAAAGACGTTTGCAACGAGATCGGCGGTGGCGCAGCGGATCTGGGATCGACACACCCCTTCATTTTTTTATTTATTTTGGTTGAGTTTTATTTGTTTGATTTTCGTCTCTTCTATTTCATCTGTGTTGATGTTATTTGGGTTTTTTTCTTTTTTTTTTTTTCCTTTGGTTTTTTTTCCTTTTTTGATATGGCATGAATTGTTATATTTGTAACTTTTATAGTGTTAGAAGCAAGACGAAAGTATAAGGATTAGGATGAATGAATTTGGGGAGATTGGAGCTGTCAGTTTTCACTAAGATTCTGTTAAAATTAACAGCTCAATCCTTAGAGAAAAAAACTTAAATAGGTTGTAGAATATTGGTTAAGGACCTTATTAGGATGTAGAATATCGGTTAAGGGACCTCATTAATACAAAATGAAATTATGTGATTTGATTGAGATAAAAAAAAAAAAAAGACTCACATGGTGTTTATTTGATTTTAAAATTAATATATTTATTATTTTGGATTAATTGGATAAGCTTTCTTTTACAATATTTTTATGTGTTCATGTTATCTAAAACTTTTCCTTTAATTATTTATTTTTAAAATTTATAGCTTTGTTATTAAGGGCCAATTTGAGCAAACCCTAACTATAAATTCTATAATTTTTTCATGTAGCTCAAAATTTTTCTAGAAAGACATTTATTTTTTACATGAACATGAATCATTGTTATTTATAACAAAAATGTTCCATGTTAATGGATAGATATATAGGAAATACTCAATATAATGTTGGCATAATTATGTACTTTTAATGTTTTTTGGTTTAATAATAATATTGATCATAATATAATTATACCACAGTTAAAAATATATTATTTTTTGAAACTGAAAAATATTTAAATTCTGAAGTAATGTGAGTATATAAACTATTTCATCCTAAATAGATGAACACACCATAGAAAAAAAATAGATTCATATACTTTTTATTTTTATTTTGTAGTAGTATTTTATTTTTAACAAAATGGATTGATAATGAAACAATGGACTTAACGTTTTTTTTGGGTTGATGGATTTTAACTTTTTAAGGGGAAAGGACTAATAAAACTCTTACTTACCCAAAAGAAAAGGCAAACAGAAAAAAAGATTAAAAAAATCTTAAGTCCATGAAGGGGTTGACTATAAAAATGTAGACTCGGTCAATAAGGTCCAAAGCCAAAACTTCCTATATCCTCTCCTCTTCTCCTCTCTCAACAAACAACCCAAACCAAACAAAAAGATCTCTCTACCGATTTCTCCTTCTCTCTCTACGACAAATCGTCGAACGTGCCATGGACAGGGAACCGGAGGAGCTGCAATTCCTTGGCCTCCTCGACATCTACACAGAATCCATCAAGATCATCTTCTCATGGGGCAAAATCTTCAGCAAGATCACGCTCGCCCTCATCCTCCCTCTTTCCTTCATCTACCTCGCCCACATGGAGATCTCCCACGCCCTCTTCTCCTCCATCCTCACCAACGAGGACCGCCTCGAAGTCACTCGCGCCGGCACCGCCCGCTACGATAAGCTCACCGACCTCATCTCCTCCGAGTGGACCTACCTCCTCCTCTTCAAGGCCGCCTACTTCACCGTCTTCCTCATCCTCTCCCTCCTGTCCACCGCCGCCGTCGTCTACACCATCGCCACCGTCTACACCGCCCGCGACCTCTCCTTCTCCAGAGTCATGAGCGTCGTACCCAAGGTCTGGAAACGCCTCATGGCCACCTTCCTCTGCATCTTCGCCGCGCTCTTCGCCTACAACCTGGTCTTCATCCTGTTCCTGATGTCCAGCATCATCCTAATGGGCGTCGCAGACGTCAACCTCGGCGCTGCCTTGGCCGTCCTCGTCATACTCCTGATATTTTACTTCGTGGGTATGATTTATCTGAGCATCGTGTGGCAGTTGGCGAGCGTCGTCTCTGTTCTAGAAGAATCATACGGGGTTCAGGCGATGAGGAAGAGCAGGGGGCTGATCAGAGGGAAGGAGTGGGTGGCGGCGGTTGTGTTCTTCAAGCTGAACCTGGCTCTAGTGGCGGTCCAGTTTCTGTTCCAGAGATTCGTGGTTCATGGGGATTCGTTGGGGATGGCGACCAGAGTGGTGTACGCGATCATATGTTTCTTGTTGTTGTCGAAGCTGATTCTGTTCGGTCTGGTGATTCAGACGGTGATCTATTTCGTTTGCAAATCGCATCATCATGAGAGGATTGACAAGTCGGCTCTTTCGGACCATCTGGAGGTGTATTTGGGAGAATATGCTCCTTTGAAGGCCAAGGATATTCAGCTCGAGCACTTTCAAGTTTGAACATTGAACGAGCTCCTTCAGCTCATACCGATTTTCTTTTTTTTTTTCCCCTCCTTTTTGGAGAAGAAATTTGTGTACGATATTTTTGGGGATGATGGGTAATAATTAAGCAACTTGTTGTCTTAATTTGTAACCTGTAAGGACGTAATCAAGCAGTACCAGGTATTTGATGGACATATGTATCAACTTATTTCCAGTTCAAGGCTCGTGAAATGAGATTAGACAAAGGTAAATTAGTTCATGTTTCATATATTCAAGTTTCGTTCCTAAAAGTCAAAAAATTACGTAACCATAGCTACCAGTACTACAAACTACAAAGTGCTGTGATTTCTGATATTTGTTCGTTAGATTCATTAGTCTTCCTTGTTAATTAAATACAAACAAAAAAATCGACGTGCGATCCTAGTCAATGCCTGAATTATCTAGTCAAGATTTGATTTTATGAATTTTGTTCCTAAACTATAAATATTTTTTTGAATTACACACACACGTCTTATTTATTTATTAAACACAACAAAAGGCCCATCAAGTAGACTTTTGTTCCTATCTGATGTAGAGCGTCCCTTGTTTGGCCAGAAGATCTGCCACTTACGTCCCTCCTTGAACGTATGTTGGAGCTGGGAGACTTGCAGCTGCTTCATTGAAAATTAACAGTGGCGGAACCAGGTAACGGTAGGGGTGCTGCTGCCACTGAGAATTTTGAAAGCTTGTAAATATGAGATGTTAAGTTGCCCATTTCGTGAGAAACCAAGGACCAGGTGCCTATTTTTCCTCCCAACTGCCTGAAGAATATAAAAATGGTAAATAATGGAAACAGTGCTAATTGTTTACTTTTCATTGTAAATTTACCCCCAACCTCTAAAACATTGCATATCCATCCAAAACCATTCTCTCTCAACGTCTCTCTCTCTCTCTCTCTCTCCTCTAGTCTGCTTTGATGATCGTCTCTTGTCTCGTCTTACCTTTGCCTAGCCCCCTAGCCCCCACGAGTCTAAAAACCTAGGTCCGCCACTGAAAATATCCAAAATTGTAGTCAACTTAACATAAATAGGAAAAGATGAAGCCACAATATTATCCATAACTTGTGAATTCATCTCTATGATTGAGGCTTAAGACCAAGATTAAGGGCTAGCTTTAGCCTTTCTTTCAAGGCCCAAGCCTTTACTGTAAGATTATTAGCAGATCCAAGATTCCTGCTGAAAGCTATCAAAGGTTGCCTCAAATTATTCATCTCTACTCTCATGGCAAGCTAAGTTCAATCCCTGTGGGCATCTATGGAGACCTTTGATCGCTGTTCTTTGATTATAGTTTCTAAACAACATGTTGCTCCAGCCCTTGATGTTGCTATCTCTCTTCTCTCTTGTTACTCTCGTTAGTTTGATTTTGATTATAAAAAAAATAGTAATAACTTTGAAAAAGGCCATCAATTTACAATTTTATTTTTGCACATACAAGGGCCAATGACATGGAATTCTATAGCTAGTTTGCCTGTAGCCTCTAGTGTCCCTTCAAATAAATTCCTATTAGAATACCACTTTTGCCAATGATAGAAATACAAATTGGTACACCATGAAAGAAGGGAGGGGTGTACACCCCTCTTTGATCCATTGCTTAAGAATCTCCTTACTACTCTTGCAATGGTAAGAAATATGATATATATCCTCCCCATTATAGTCACAGAAGGTGAAGTTTTTTTCCCAACATTTAGGGCTCTTTTACCTAGGTAGAACTAGTTGGAAGTTTTTCATTAAAAGACAACCTTAAGAAGCATTTGTGAACTAAACTATAAACAGTTGTGAGTGTTTATTTTCTAACTAGGTTGTGAATGTATGTAAATGTTTTTATTCTAACCAAGTTGTGAATGTTTCTATTTTAACCAAATTATAAATGTTTGGAAATGTTTTTATTCTAACCAAATCATGAATATTTGTGAATGTTTCTATTCTAATCAAGTTGTGAATGTTTCTAATTCTAACCAAGTTATGAATGTTTCTATTTTAGCTAAGTTATGAATATTTCTATTTTTACTAAATTATGAATGTTTCAATTCTAACCAAGTTGTGAATATCTGTAAATGTAAGCAAAGTTTAGTTGTTGCCTAAAATCAATTGATTGGGAACTAAACTATAAATATAATATGTTTTTATGATTTTTTTTAATAACTAGAAGCATCTGTACAAGTATAAAAGTAGAAGTTACTTTGTAGTTAAGGGAATAAGAGAATGGCTACTTTTCTAGGATCTAGAAGGCCACCGAATCAATATAATTGATATTTTATGAAAAGTTTTGATAAAGGTAGAGTTTGAGTCTTTGACCTAGACCTTGGTATTCTAAGTCTCAACCACTTGGGTTGACATTTCAAGACGCTTTCATGAATTTTGTGCCTACAATTTAAGGCTTCAGGATACTTCCTTGAATTTTGTGCCTATAATATAAATATAATATGCTAATATTGAAATTTTTTTTATAAAAAATTAGGAAACTTGGATTTGGGCTCATAGGCTGACAGGAACTCTTGCCGGGTCAGTGGGTTCTGATTTGGGCTGTGGGTAAGGATTGGGCTAAACCGAGTAACACTTGCACCAAACTTTGTCCGAAACGGACCGAACAAGTAACCGACGGCGCCTGGAGTCTTGGATCAACCCGTTATGGAACGCAGAGAAAAGAACATTTGAGAGCTTTCTTGGCGTCCCTGCCACCCTCTCGCTCTTTCTATTTCTTCCGAAATATTTCGTTTCTGCTTCCCTCCTTTCTCATAAATTCTTCTCTCCGTAAAACATTGTGCAGTGTAAGGTTTCTCCGTCCAGAAACGAGATGGTGTCGTCGGGGGGTCAACCGGAATTTGACTACCTGTTCAAGTTGCTGTTAATTGGGGACTCCGGCGTGGGCAAGAGTACCCTGCTTCTGAGTTTCACTTCACATACATTTGAGGAACTTTCTCCTACTGTTGGTCAGTTTATTCTTTTCGTGCTTTTAAAATGTACCATCCCTGAGTTTTTTTTTTGTTTGAGTGTTGAGTCATTGAATCAAAATTATGGAGTTCTTTGGATTGGTTTATGTATATATTTGGTGACTTTTGTAGGCGTTGATTTTAAGGTAAAGCACATTACTCTTGGTGGTAAGAAGTTGAAACTTGTCATTTGGGACACAGGTAAATAATCCATCCACCCCTTAAGTTGGGTTTTCTGTCTCAATCTTCAAATAGCTACCTTGTAATGCAATCTAAGTTAAAACCGCAAACAAAGAAACTTGCCTATGCTATTTGATTTGGCATTTTTTTTCTTTAAATGATCATCGTTAAAAAGGAAAGAAGATTGTCTGGAGTCGGCAGCAAAGGATTATGATGTTTTTCTAAAAGGATTTTAAAATATATATATAAAAAAAGGACAGTGTTGGGAATTTTTAATTATTGTAAATAATTAGTATCGTATTGGAGAATGCTTAGAATTCCTTTTGCTGCATGCATCTAGATGTTATTGTTAATAATTATTGTGAGTATTATTATTTTGTTGCAGCTGGCCAGGAGAGGTTTCGAACGCTTACAAGTTCATATTACAGGGGAGCACAGGGTATAATAATGGGTATGGACTTTACTAAAATCTTTATTTTGAGCTATAATCTTCCCTGTAGCTTTGTTGCCAAAAGTGATATGAGCAAATACTGTTGATTACTGCTCATGTCATGCTAATAAGAGCTATAGTTATCATTAATTTCTTGAGCCGAATTTTGTACCTGTGGCATATCCACCATTGATCTATGATTGTACATTTGAATTCAAGTTTGATTCTATGGTAAACACCCAAATATGAAGGGGAAAAAAAAAACAAAAAACAATCAATGTTCATGGAGGAAAGCCTGATGGATATGTAATTTATAGCCTGTTGCAGCACTGGCATGTATGGTAGCAGGGATATGTTAGGCATGCGGTTCTTTGCAACCAGCACTGAAGTTTGATTCCTGTTTTGGCACACATAGATGCATCTTTTATTCCTGTCTTTCGCAACTTGCTGGCCATTTTTAACCACCATTTTAGATCAAGCTTCTGTTTAGGAGAATAGTTTCTACTATAATGGATCATCAATATCTATAGGCTACACTTGAATACTCTTAGTTTTGTGTTATTGTTCACATCTGAATTTCCTGTTCCTGGGGTTGATTCTTGTGTTCCATTTTCTCAATACCTCCAGTATATGATGTAACACGTAGAGAAACATTTACTAATCTATCGGATATCTGGGCTAAAGAAGTTGATCTGTACTCGACAAATCAGGACTGCGTCAAGATGCTAGTCGGCAACAAAGTGGATAAGGTAAGGACAAACGTTTGCGTTGAGCTTACTTGTATGTTTAGTTGTTTGGTCAGACCAGGCTTCCCCTTTTCTGGGATTATTAGAAAGGTACCAGCTTTCAGCTCTTTCACAGCTCTGCTAGCTCATGGTGATATCAACTGATTTGTTATTTCTTCAACTTGGCTGGGACAGGAAAGTGAGAGAGTTGTGGACAAGAGGGAGGCAATGGACTTCGCTCGCGAGTATGGATGCCTATACACCGAATGCAGTGCAAAAGCACGACTAAATGTAGAACAATGTTTTGAAGAGCTGGTCCTTCAGGTAGCAGTTAACTTTCATTCATTATTTTCTGCTTGATGACTAGCAAGGAATATTGCATGCGTCCTAGCAGATGGTTAAGGAATGTTGCATACGTCCTAGCAGATGATCTGTTTTGCTTTGCACGACAAGAGTATGATCTTGGTGAAGCATTTGATCAGTTGCTTGACCAGCCATGTACATTGATCTGATGTGTTGCGTATATGTCTGCAGATCCTAGAAACACCAAGTCTTCTAGCCAAACCGAAGAGGATCATTTTGAAGCAAGACCCTCCCGAGGATGAGGCTTTCACTAGCTATTGTTGTTCGTAGTGAGTAACTCACGCAGAATAAAAAAAAAAAAAAAAAGAAATAAGAACTGACTACTGTCTGCCACAATGACGGATTGTCTAACTGGCACGATCCTCATTTCCCATTGCGCTCATACAAGTGTATACGTTGAACCTCACCACATCAAGGCCTACAAATATATATATATATATATATGTATATATGTGTGTGTGTGTGTGTATTCTACTGCTGATGTTCATGTAATGTACCTTGAAATGCTTAACTTTAGTGAATGGTTAATGGTTGAATTGGATTTGTAAAGTTTCTGCTTTTCTTGAAGTGAGCTCACTTTTGCGAAATTATTCTTTTCCTTCACCTCATCATGCCTGACCATAAGAGGACAAGGAGATGCTCAAAGCAACCAAAATCATCATTTCACTTCATCAACTTTTGGTAAATGTTATGTAACCCCCTCAAGAAAAAGAACTTTGGGTGAATTATGGCATATATTCATGATTATCAATAATGAAAAAAATTAATATGCATGATTCTCTCTATTTTAAGGCCACGGTTGGTAACTGTTTCTTTCACTTCCAATTTTAAAATAATGTACTCTCTTGTCTTCTACTACTTGCTCTGTAGTTTATATGGTGCCAAATTTTATATGGAGTTGGGTTGCTGGAAAGTTGACAGATGGAAATCGATGCATTTCTTAACTTATAAACTACTTTCCCCCCTAAATTATTGTCTACATAAATGAAAATGTTTAGTTTGGCATATATTTACTTTTTAAGGAAAAAGTTATGCAAAATATTTTAAGATATGCAATTTTTTTTAATATATATAATGAATATTTGTCTAAATGATTCACCAATTAAAACCCTAAGCTTTAAAAAAAACACTTTAAAATATTATTATAAAATATAAATATTTTTATTATTATTTTAGGTTGATAAGAACAAATTCATAAAAAATTAGTTGCTTTCTTAAAAAAAAAAAGGTATTCTATTCAAGTCATTAATCGAGTATTAACATTCAAATATAATTATTTTTAAACAAAAAAACATGAAAAAAATACAGTTTTTATAATGTAAAATAATATAAGCAAAAATTAATTAGTTGTTTCTTTATAAAACTGAAAATTATTTAATTTTTATCTAATTAAAAAAAAATTTAGTGCTAATGAAAATAAAATCTACGTAAATCATACACCTTCAGTCTAAAAAAAATTGAAACATTTTCTTTTGGGTTAATTACAACGCCTCTAAGGTTTAGATAAAATTACACTTTATCCCTATTGTTTCAAAAATATATAATTTGTCACTATATTTTTAATACAATCTGGCAGCAACTTCTAAAATCTTAATTTAAATATAACGGTAGCTATTTTTCGGTAATTTCAATCTGTATAACATTTTTTTTGCAGTTAATGGACATTATAAATTATCAATTTTTATTTTGTAATTGAAAAATTATATTTTTTAATATTAATTAATTCTAAAAAAGTACCATACAGATTGAAATTAATTAAAATAATTACTGTATAGTCTAAATTAATATTTCAAAAGTTGTTGTTGGACTGCATTAAAAAGACATGGGATAAAATGTATATTTCTGAAATAAGAGAGGAAAATTATAATTTCACATGAAGGGTAAATTGTAATTATCCTTTTTCTATTTTCAAAAGGCTTTTAAGATTACATTCCTTATTTAAATTTTTACTACATTAAACCTAAAAATAAATTGGCAAAAGAAGCAAATAAACTGCTGATCTTTTCACCTCAGCGTATATCACCTATTATAATTTTTTTACAGTTAAATCACTCACTTATATTTGTGATTGAGTTAAATCTAACACTATTGTTTTCAACTATAGGTAAATTTGTCACTCATAAGAATAACAAAGAGAATATTCTCTTTTTTTAGAATATTCTAGTAAGTGTATTAATAAAAAAGCCACATCATCCTGGGAAAATTATAACATGTATTCTTGAACTATATTTATGATGTGCATAGGTTCTTAAACTAAAAATAGTAACACTTGTGTCCAAATCCTTCAACTTCTCAACTTCAATGCTCGACTTCATCCTCTCTTTAATAATCGAGTTTGGATTGTTGCCCTGTTTCGCTAATCCGGCGAAGGGGATGAAGTACCTCCCTCCTGCCTAGTGCTTACTTATTCTCATTCCCAGTCTTGCCTCCTATTTCCTTCTGTCGATCATTTCTTGATCCGCTACCTTTACTGTTGGTCGATTAAAATGCCGGAGAGGTAAATTGAGTATCTGCATTTAGGCAAATGACACTTGAGCAAAGAAAAGGATAAGTGCACGATGAAGAATTGAAGCCAGCCAGGACCCATTTAGATCCAAATCACCGGAGTTTCGTGGCTTCTTTGTCTCAATTTTGTGAATCGATTGTGATGGCTTTTTCAAATCAATTTTGGTGGATTTTTTTGATCGATTTAGATAAAGAGTTATGGTTTATGAGCTGATTCAGGCGCTGACGAAAAAAAACAAGGGTAAGCGAGTAGCTGTTGGGCGGAGAGAGGGAAGAAGATGGTGTTAGAAAGAAAAAACAAAGTTATGGGGGATTTGTAGATTTGAACAAAAGTTTAGATGTTAAGCTAGGTGTTTTTTTTTTTCTAATGATCTGTACACAATCTTGCCACATATACAGCCACATCACTTGCCACATCATTATACAACTGGACAAACGTAACAATAGTGGCTGATATCCGCTGATAATGTAACGTTAGTTGGTGATTTAACTATAAAAAAATTATAGTGGGTAATATATGCTGAGACAAAAAGATCAGTGGTTTATTTGTCCTTTTTGTGAAATAAATTTTATTTAAATCTACATTTAAACTCTTACAACACAAAACTTAAAAAGACTTTTTCAAATAAGCTTTAGGTTCAATGAAAAGAATGAAAAAAAATAACATACATACATACATATATATAAGGGTTAAGGAAGAGAAATTAGAGATTAAGTGAGTTTTTTTTGTCTCTGGATGAGCTTGAACTCTAGCTCTCAGGCCAGGAACAACCTTAATGCACCCTAAAGTGGCCATTGGATCATGTTTAGATGCATAATCCAATATTAGTTGAAGGAGTAACATACGCCTTTCTAATTAAAACAATGGAAAAATACCAAGACCTCATCTTGAGGTTTGGGGTGGGCTACAGTTGTGTTTTCTATTTTTCAAAAACTTACACTTACCTCCTTAGAAACCTGACTCCGTTAATGTCCATTAGCATCAAAAAGGAAAAAGTCCTTACTTAGCCCATTTGACCTGCTTCCAAAAAATCTTTCGCCCCCATCTTTTACATGTAACAATTTACCCGATCTTTAGAACAAAATCTAAATTTCTAAACTAAACTCACCAGTCTAGGGTTGATGTTTAGATCTGGTTCTTTTAATCTTTCAGAATTTTTTTTGTTTATGAATTATGTTTTTATTAACTTAGGGGGTAAAGATTCTATAAATATAGTTTAAAAGAGTTAAATCAGGTGTTTTTTCTTTTCTGTAGTAACAGTCTTCAACGGAGTTAATTTTTAAAGGGGGTAAGTATACATTTTCAAAAAAATAGGACACAACTGTAGGTTACCTCAAACCTCAAGGGAGTCTTGGTATTTTTCCCTAAAAAAAGGAAGAGGCATAATTTTCTGAAGGGTAAACTCTATCGGTCCCTAAATTATATCCAATGTTGCTTAATCATCCCTAAATTATATCTATTGTTGCTTAATCGTTCTATTGTCAATCACAACTGTTAAAGATGGACAGAAAAATGATGTAGTTGCTGATGTGAAATAGAAAAATGATGTGATTACTGATGTGATATCACTTTTCCATTATATGATAGATGACAAGATAATTAAGCAACACTAAATAGAATTTAGGGTTGATTAAGTAATATTTGATAGTTTAGAGATAAATAAGCAACTTTGAATATAGTTGAGGAATAACCGGCGCAATTTACCTTTTTCCCGAAAATGGAGACGACCACAATATGCATGAGAAAAAAAAAAAGTGAAAAGGGGCCCGCATTGAAAAAATACTGAAAACAAATCTGTTTACCGAGCATGATCCATACATAATCCACTCCGTAGTCCATTTCTTCGGCCGTACCTGCTTTCGCATGCTTGGGTGTTCTGCGAAGGCAAAATCAAAGATTCGGCTCCCCAAACTAACGAGACGAGCCTCTCAAAACAAAATCAATCCATCAGATTATCCAGATTCCGTCCCACAGCTCGTCAATTACCTCGTAAAGTTCCCCTCTTTTCAGACAACCTGACGGACCCACCGCCCTCTTCCTCGTCTCCGCCGCGTGGTGATGCCGGTGCAATTGGCCCCCGCCCGCTGCCGGCTGAGACGAACCAGGTACCGCCTGCTCAACCCATCGCGCCCGACCTCATGATCTCTTCATCAAGGAATCCAGAGGCGCTCGCCAGCGGCGGCGGCATCAGGTATCTATGACTCTTAATTTTCGCTCCCCGCGGTCGTAATGATAGTGTTCTTCAAATGTGACTTTTATTTGCTAGGTGGCATTGCGATCTGCCCTTTTCTGGTTCAGTTTTCATTCAGCTTCAATTCAGCTGGTCGTCTTTAGATGCCTCAATATGCGAAGATATATTCGTTTCTTTTGGATTTAAAATTACAGTATTTAGTATTAGCATCGCAGACGTAGGTTTGGCAACGTTTATTACTGTAAAATGTTCTTGTCTTGAAGGTTTTAGGTCGCAGAGTTGTCTTTGAGTATATATGCTTTTAGGAATTTAACTTTATGAGGCTTGTAAAGGTTTTTTTTTTCCCCTTATTCATACCAGTTTTCTTACTGGAAGTCGAGCTGCCAAATTCAGCTATGGATACGCCAGTTTCAAGGGTAAACGAGCTTCGATGGAGGATTTCTATGAAACTAGCATATCCGAAGTAGATGGTCAAATGGTTGCCTTCTTTGGCGTTTTTGATGGTATCTCCCGGCTTCTAATCCCTTGTCGTGCATGAATTTGTAATGCTTGTATTATGTTGTTCATTGAACTCCAACTTTAGTATTTGAATACTTGAGCCAGTTTTGCTACTTCTACCATGCCTTGTTGGCCTAAACCGCTGATCTGTTGTTCTCCAATGAGATAAATGTTCTTTCTGCGAGGATGCAATATTTACCCCTTTTCATTTCAATGGCTTGTTTGTTTTTCTTCCTCTGTAGGCCATGGAGGTTCAAGAACTGCAGAGTATCTTAAAACCAATCTCTTTAAGAATTTAAGTAGCCACCCGGAGTTTATCAGGGACACAAAGGCTGCTATTGGTATGGTGAAGTTCCACTTACTATTCGCATGAGAAAGTCCATCAGTTCTTTAAACAAGTGTTTGTAAACAGAGATTCAACATTCATCTTATTTCTTATTTGGGATGCTTCCATGTGCAGTTGAATCATTCAGACAGACTGATACTGACTACCTGAATGAAGAGAAAGGCCAGCAAAAGGATGCTGGTTCAACAGCTTCCACTGCCGTTCTGTTAGGAGACAGGCTATTTGTTGCAAATGTTGGTGATTCCAGGGTGGTTGGATGTAGAGCTGGATCAGGTTTCTGTGTGTTTGCTAACCTTGGAATGTTCTAGGGTTGTCTATGCTAGCAATTATAGTAGTTAATTCAGAGTTAAACTGAAATCTGGGGTAGAAAATGCACAGTGATTATCCGTTCTCCACTTATGTTTGCATAGACATATCTCTTATGTATGCACGCATCTTTACATGTGTTCTGTGTGCAAGTTATAGTGTAATGAAAGCAAGTTCTTTTGATTCCTTGTTCTGCTTTAATATAGGCTGATTTCTATACTGTCTTTATGTAGCTATTCCACTATCTATAGATCACAAACCTGATAGATCCGACGAACGTCAAAGGATTGAGGATGCTGGAGGTTTTGTCATCTGGGCAGGTTGCTTTCATAGCCTTTCATGCTTATATCTTTTCTACCAGGGTGCATGTTTTTGTTCATTAGTTCAACATGTACCATTTGATCAGGGGCTCCTTAGCTGTAGTCTTGTAGAAAATTCTCCTTTTCCTTTCTAAGTCTTCTTTCATCAATGAATGGTAGGAAAATGATATACACCATCGTGTCAAAGATGTGGATTCCCTTGTTTTCTAGTTTCCTAGAAACTTAGGAGAACTATCAAAAGATGTTTCTATTTTATTGGAGAAGTTCTCCATACCTTAGAAAACAAGGTTTCCAAATCTATAAAACATATAATATAAATATGCTTTCAGTGAAGGGAATCAAAGATAAAATCAGAAAATCTTTTACAGTTAAATGGCCCCTTGGGTTTTGCAGCTTTCTTTCTTTTTTTTTTTTCTGGTAGTTAATCTCTATAGCTTGGCTTATAGTTTTTTGTTTCAATGGTCCTCTGAGTTTTCTATGCCTTGGCTTATAGTTTTTGGTTGATTCTGCTGAATTTTGTGATTATCAAACTCGGAGGTTATGTGAAAATAATTTTTTATTCGTATGTTGTAAACCATGTCAGGAACATGGCGGGTTGGAGGCATCCTAGCTGTTTCTCGAGCATTTGGCGATAAATTACTTAAACCGTTTGTTGTTGCTGAGCCAGAAATTCAGGTAGATGCCGCAACATGCACAATTCTTTATTTTAAAAGGTCCATTGTGAGATTGTCCTGCTGTCACATCATTTGGTGGTGGTCTGTTTTGTGATCGAAAATCAACTTTGTAACGTAATCGCTTGCAAATTACTGCTGGAAGAAGTTTCAAATCTGCAGAATGACAACTTATTCCACATTTTGGAATTCCTTTTTTCTTTTTCTGCTCTAAACCACATTTTGACATTCAACCAGGATTTCTTTGTTTACATTAGAACTGATTCTGTGTTCATGTTTGTGAATAGTTTTCATTCTTACCAACAATGCAAACTGCCTTTTTCTTCCATTACTTCCTGTCTGACTCCGTTCTTTTTTCTTTTTTCTTTGTCAAGTATCTTCATTTGGATGTCACCTTATGTTTTGTTTGTTTCATTTTTACCCTTATGCTTCTAGGAAGAAGAAATTGAAGCTGTAGATTTTATTATAATTGCAAGTGATGGGCTGTGGAATGTCATATCAAATAAGGTATGTTACTAACTTATTGTGTGTCTTTATTATTCATTATTGAGGAAAGGACGTTAAAAGGGGGAAGAGACAGTGTGGAGGCTTTACAAGCACCGAAACCACTGAATCTAGCTCTTTTCGGGGATGTGGATTGTCTGGCTCCTTGAATCAGGGTGTCATGAGTGGTATCTGTGCAGTTCCTAGGGGGACACCCTCAGAGCAATCTGGAATTCTGGGCAAATTTGTATATTTTAGAACTTTAGTTAGATGCTTGTTTTGCAGTTCAATAATGTCCTATTACAGCCTACTGAATGTGCATCTTAGATTTTGATTTACGGCTTTCAGAAGGCAAGCGGGGAAATGAGTTTTTTTGTTCGCTCTTTGTTAGGATGCTGTGGCCCTTGTGCAAGACATAACTGATGCAGAAGCTGCGTCAAGGAAACTCATCCAAGAGGCTTATGCACGAGGGAGCTCCGATAACATCACCTGTGTCGTTGTCCGGTTTGACATCGATTGAGAAGGCTTGTCGAGGTTATGTTTGATCTGCCAAAGTTGCTGCCTTCTCCTTGTCATATATAGTAGTACATTTAGATTTACAAGGCGTCGCCATGGAATACAAGGGGAAGAAAAATAAAAATAAAAATAGGGCCCAAGTTCGTTCTTTAGAGGCTATTCCACGTTTTGCTCTTGGATTTGTCCACATTCGTACGATTCACTTCTAAAACTGTGCCACAGAACTTTGCCATATAGCCGCACCTGTGTTCCTGTTCCAACATCAAACTGTTCCCTGCAAATCATCTATTTGTAAATTCGAAGCATTGATTTTTGGCTGTTCTACTGTTGCTTATATAATTTTTACTTTCACTATGAAAAACGATACGTCAAACTATACATTTTGTAAATTTAAGTCTTTGAACTTTGTAAAACTTGTGAGTTGTTCCATACACTAGGAGTGAGCATTAGATTGATTTATTTACTTTTTTAGTGGAATCGAACTAACTAGAAATAGTAATAGTTTTGAAAAAATCTTATCCAACCTGAAAACTAAATAGGGCCGGAATTGTAGGTTTTGCTTTTTGGGTTCTAATTATTGGGTTTTTCAGTCCTTATCATATAGATAGAATAATTAACAACTTTATAATATAATAAAATTATATCCACAGCTAGCTTAAGAAAATACTATTTAATTGTTCAACTTAATCAATGTGCAAATGTGTGTATTCTTAATATATAAGCAATTTAATAATATCATTGTTATTAATATACATGTTCAAATGTATATGTTTGTACATAAATACATGAGCAATAGTAATATTACAATTTTTATTATATATATCTATATATATACCTCGATTTCGGTTCCACTTCGGGTCAGTTTCATATGGAATCAAAACCACTTGAAGATCGGTGGTTCTCCCAGATGTGAAATCAATCCATGAACCTTGATCCATTTTTACCAAATCTAATGAGGGTGATTCGGACTGAGTTTCAGGTTTATCTAATCCATGGTAACCCCCACCATAAACTTTGATGCGCCGACATCAAAATTACCAAAGATCCTCATCATCCCTTCGATTAAATATGATTCTCCTTTGTTATTGAATAAGAACCACTAGCCATACCACAATTTACCCCGTGACATTACACGCTTCCACCTAAGGTTTTGCGTTGTTGATTGGACCAAGCACAACCTGCAGATACCCTATTGCAACAAAGCTCATCGTGTCTCATATGGCACAACTATTGTTCCTTTTCTTCTTCAATTCACAGCATGGGTGGCATGGCTAAGGAAAGCAGTAGATGGACTTTTAAGGTATTGGTGTAAGGGCGGTGCTAAGGAGCTTTGGTGGCAGCAAAAATGGTAATTGTGCCATGGGAAACAATGGACTTGGTGGAAATGGGCTGTTCACAACTCAGGCTTGCTCAAATTGGGGGCGCGATGCTTTAGGAGAAGTGCGGTGATGTTAGTGGGTAAATCGAGGTAGTGGTGGCCACCCTCTTTGAGCAACAGGCATGGATCAAATATGATCTAAGGGAGGAGATTGCTTGTTTAAATGTTTTTGAATTAAAAGGGCCTACTAGGATATTGTGGCAAAATAAAAGAGATGATGTGGATCTTTTGTAATTTTGACATCAGGCATTTGAGTTTGTGGACCAACTTGACGAAGTTTTACAAAATTTAGGGGCTTGAATTTACCGATTATTGAGTTTGGAACCAACTCATGCGAGTTGGGTAAGTTTGGGCTAGATATATAGTCTACGCAAAACAAATACTACTAATAGATTGCATATATGTGCTGAATTTTTTACTACATTTTTTATTTTTTGGTGAAAAAAAGTTGTGTATATATATTACTGTAAAAGTTTCTCATGTACATCAAAATAGTTGGGCATACTCAACTCTAGTCAATATCTACCCATCAACTCTTTCAACCAATAGGATTTACAATTCTTCATCTTAGGGAACATATATATGTGAATACAAAACATTCAGTTTAATTCTATGAATCTATACCTCACTATTATAGCTTTTACCTCCATATAGACTACAGTTCTTAGCATTCCATATGAAATATATTGTAGTATTAAATCATCATTTGTTGCGTTGATTATTCCTTCTCTAGTTTGTGTACATGTATGCTATGTAATTGGTGCCTTAATAACAAAATAAAAAACCATATATACTAACAAATATGTGATTAAGTTGTTCATTTCAAAGCACAAAGATTAGTGGTGACCCAAAATTTAGTTGTCAATAGTTTGGTCATTAATCAGTTGCTAAAAGAAACCTTTTCAAGGTTGATAAAGGGTTTGGTGATCAATTTGGTGACTAACTGATGACTAAATAAATTCGATGGCCACAATTAGCCGCCAAACTGATTACTAACTTTTGGTCAACAGTTTGGTTGCCAATTAGTCACCCTACAATGCTACATTGGCAATCCGCTAGAAACAAGGCCGACTAATAAACTTCCATAATCTTTGCCACATATATTCAGATCCTTCTATCTTTTAGCCTTGCTTGAAAAAAATTGTCTTGGACCTTTTATTCTTTCTCTTCAAGATCTTTCATAAGATCTTCTTCCTTTTTAATGGCCAAAATGCTTTTGGGCAAAGGAGTGCATATTTAGATTTGATCATTTTCATCATTTTAAAAGCTAGGCTTTACACCAGCCAAAAAATGCAAGCATTTCTTGGCCAACTACTGCACTTTAGCAATTGTAACCCAATTATAGTGTGACGACCCATCCTACGATAAAATCGGATTACTAACGTAACAAAGTTATTTTAGTATGATTATAGTGTGATGATCCACCCTACGATAAATCATGCATGAGTAGCTTTAGGATTCATTTTAAACATAAATCATACAACAGATAACTTGGCTAGCCAGCACTTAAAGAAAATATTAAATTAGTACCAAAGCATAAAACATGTATTTCCTTTAATCACATTTAAGCAACTACCCTCACACATGTCCCATACCACGTGCACCAGTATATGCAAGTTTCTTAATCCTATGATAAACCCAAGAGCATGTGCATGTTTTATCAAACCACTAAGCGACAAAATGGTAATGCAAGTACATAAAATAAGCTTCTGCATTTGTATTGGCTTACTAAGGAGCCATTAGATCCTGAGAGGCCTCATTCTAAATGTGAGTGTGGTGGTTCCTATAGTACCCAGGTAGGATAGTAGACGTTTCACGTAGGTTGTCACAAGTAAATCTTGGGAGTCCAAGTATCAAACCATAGGGAAGTGAATTGAGAAATACAAATTACAAAAGTAAAGAAAGATTTGAAAAAAAGGTGTAAATTTTTTTTGATTAAAACTCAATTTCAAGAAAATATCTAAGGTTAGGGGATCCACTTTTAATATATCAATTATGGTTAATTTTAGTCCATTCAGCCACTCAATTAGAATCCACACATAAAGGAGATCTCAATTGGGGAATTTAATAATCAAATTTAAAAAAAAATAGGCATGAGTTAGTATTAGCCTTTATTGATCTAATAATGCTAACATTTGCAAATGAGCTCAAGCATCCATCATGTCAACATTTATCTATAATAACTCAAGATTCCAACATAGCCAATAGAGCTATGCTTTATAGAAGAAATCAAGTAACTTTTGTGTTAATAATTAACTATGATGAATTAAGACTTCCCACTTAATAAGGAGGGTAGCTTAATCAATTAAGAAAGTTAATATCGATAACATTAGGATTCGTTCAAATTAGACATAATTTTTATACAAAAAGCTTCATCTTTTCACCTTAGCAAAAGAAAAATTAGTTAGACATAAAGAGGAAACAACATGTGTAAAGATGAAATAAACATAGATTGAAAGATCAAAGTAAGAACAAGAAGAAAAGCACCTTGAACAGAGCTTCGAGATTGAAAATAAGAATAGAATCTAAAAAGGAAAATTATTTTTGCTACAAGAACTCTAATTTCAGCTAAGAACAAGCTAATTTTGTCCCCCTAAGCTACCTATTTATAGAGCCTTATAGTAGGCAAAATAGTATATGGTAGTTATAATAGTAAAGATAGGAGAATACAAATTAATAAAAGCGGCCCAAACTTCTTTTCATTTTTCAACCACTATATATATCAATTTAGTTCTTTTTCAAAATAAGATATTTGTAGATCTCTTCTTTAACTTCAAAAGAATAGCTTGATCATTCAAAACCAACATATTTAGCCCAAGTTATAATTTTTTTTACCAAAATTGCTTTTCAGCGAGCTGTAGAACAGATAGTCTCATTTATAATCAAATTTTGGCAATGAAAACAATCAAACTGATTGTTGGCAATGTGAAATAAAGTTGAATATCTATGTGTTGGCTTTTGGATGAATTTGGAATCAATCAATTTCAACATTCACAGCTCTAGATATGATTTTTTTTTTGTAAAAATCGCTAAGTGTGTGAATGCTGGAGCTAATTCTATTTGCAATCCAAATTTGGTCTCCTCTATCTCTCAATGGATAATTCTTGCGTCTACCAGGGCATATGTATGCCAGCAACAAAACACATCACCTCTGTTTGTTTTTTTTTTCAAAATCCAATTACTTTTTTTTTAATTTCATATTTAATTGAAAAATAATTATATTTTTTTCTAAAGATATTTTTATAAAAAAATATTTTCGACAGTTTTTTCGAATTAAATCAATTACCATTTTTTATTTTTGACATCAAACAATTCTTTTATTTTAAAAAATATCTTTTATTATTCCTATTGTTGGGGATCCAAATCAGTTACAATTTTTTTTTATATATTTTTACACTAAAATATTAATGTTCTAATCAATACACAGATTGAGATAATATAAACAAGAAAAGCAGTGTCAACGTTTTTATTTTTCATTAGAAATTAGACACCACACTATGTGCATTGGACATTACTGTAGATAAAAATAGACACTCTTGTAGATTATGTTAGACACTAGTACATAACTTGTTTGCAAAAAAAATATAAATTTGTTGTCTTTTTCTTTTTTTAAATATGTTTATTTTTTTAATATCCAATTATATTTACGTGATACGTAGTTTTATATAAAATGAAGAAAACATGTAGAGCATCATAATTAAACACTTAGACACCACAATCGTGTAGATTATACTTAACTTATTATATTAGACATTCAACTACCATAATTAGACATTTGGATACTTTAATCCAACATTTAGGACACCATACCCAAACAGGTAGATTAAACAATTTTTTTGCTAGATTTAGACACTTAAATTATTATACTAGACATCCAACCATCAGATTTAGGCATGTAGACAGTGAAAAAATTTAAAAAAGAAAAAAAGAAAAAAAATGGAGTTAGACACCTTGTACTTAGAATATAAATCAGTGATCTGATGTTAATTTTTATATATGAGATATCTAATTCTATGAACGAAATATTCAATTATATCTTCATTGTGTTTAGTATATATAAAATATATTTAATTTCATTTACATGGAGACAAAATACGACCATATAGGAAGCTAACAAAATATGACATAATTCTTCAAGTATATATCCCTTAAAATAACATTATTATACTCTCAATTAAAGATAAAATTTGAATAATCAAAGTATTTTATCTTCACCACTAGGAAAACAACTTGCAGACATTCACATACTAGAAGTAGACGCTTAAACACCAGATGCAGATACTAACAACCCAGCCTCAGATACTTTAAGGTAGACACTATTTTCCTATGATTGGACACTAATGGCATTAATTTGTCCATTAGTGGCGGATGTTCGCCCTGATGGACAGTATTGTATCTTTCTCTCGATTAGATTGGACCACGAATTGAAAATTATAGACATTTGAGGCCTCAATCTTTGGCCAAGAATTATGTGATGTTGTGATTTTATCCACCTACGTAAAAAGTAGTTTTTAGTATGTTTTATAAATATGGATAAATAATAACTTGCATATGAACAGTAGCCGCTATATGAATAGTGAAGAACATTAACATCATGTGTGAACAATAAATGTACTTATGAACAATAAATATGTGTGAATAGTAACTCCAGTGAAATAATTGCTTAAAATTATAGAAATTAATCATGCTCAAAATATCAAATAATAATTTAAACCCTTAATAGCTATACACGAGTGTTCATCACCAAGTTGTTTCTCTCTTTTTCTTGTGTTGAAGGCCTTTGTTGAGGTGTAATCTGTGGCCGAAACTGATCTTTAGCAGAGGCAGTTGCCGCCATGTAGTTGGGCACTCGCGCCTGCGAATGAACTTGAACTGGGTGGTAGCACACGCTCACCACAAAATGAACCTGGACTAACTTTAGCTTTGCCGATTATGGTGGCTTGGCTTCCAGTTGTGGAGAGGAGGAGGGGCTCAGGAATAAGTGCAACACCATTATGATGGATGGTACAGCTTCTGGGAAGTAGGGATCGAGTACCAATATGGCCTGGAGGTGTCAACTTCCATGATTTTAATGGCTATGTTCCTTTGCTAAAGATCTGGCAGAATATGAAGCTTCACAATAACTAAATATTAGTAACAGATACATGAAATGTTAAAAAAAAATCTAACTTCAATCTTTATTACAGAGCAATGATGGGTATTTAGTGTACATGTGTCACTGGTGTCAACCAATAGGCAGTAGCCAATGTTTTGTTGATACCTGCCAACCAAAATAACACAGTTGCCGCCTGCCGATCGTATGAAAACTGCTTTTTTTTTTTTTTTTTGTTAGCCCTTGGAGACCGAATTTTTCAGTCCCCTAAAATTAAAAAACTGATTGTTTGGCTTTCGAACTAATGGTTGCCATTTCCTGTTTTGTTGTAGTGAACCGCGTTTATCATATAGCATTTACTTACTATAATCAATAAACCGTAAATTTGTAATCTATCCACTGAATTAATGTGTCTGTTTTGTGTTTTTTTTTCTTTTACTTTTCAAATATGGAAAAGAGGGGTACAAACTTAAAATCTATCTTTCCATTGACCAATAAAAGAGGTGCTGATGCGTGATGTGATGGTCGTACATATGGTAGTGTCATAATACAATTAAGTGGTTTCACTTTCATATATAGGAGGTAATTGAGATGGAGAATGAAAATAATTGGCATGCTAGCAATTGAAACAGAGCTTTTATTCAGAAATCCAATTGGAACTCAAAACCTCGTTGAAAAACATGAGCATATCAACGACATAACTTGGCACCTCGTCCATGTCTAGCGACTAGGATCAGCCATGTTGATGTAAAGTTGTTAACTAGTATTTTTCTCTCAGAACATGCCACAAAATCTTGGTTGGGGATCAAAAACTTGAAACGCCGGAAATTGATAATTATAATTGTATGGGATTGGAACGGCCGGATTGGCAGCGGGGGCATTGTCTTCTTTTTTCTTGTCACCGTCCGCCTCCCCCAAGCTCAGTATGGTGGCGTAGCCCACCTTCTTCCTCAGACGTTGAGTTAGGACAGCGGCGTCAATCCCTTCTCCGGTCACCACCACCCTGTCCTTTCCTTCTCCCTCCAGCGCCACCGACGTCACCCCTTCATTATATAATATATATTCCACAACATTAACATTAACAGACGTACCACTTCACTTGTACACGTGTAAAGTATAACCAAAATAAATAATCTCGATGCACGTTTACTTAATTAACGACATTGCGTTGCAATTAAATATGCATAAGTATACCATTTGCAACGGCCGCTATCTGCAAGGACTTGGTGCGGCATTTGTCACACTTCATTTGCATCTTAATGACAAGCTTCTCCTGCAAATTTCCCCGTAGAAAGGAAAACACAACAAACAAACAATTAGTAATGTGTCAGCTAGCGTAATTAATTACGAGTCCACATGTAATTACCTTAATTATAATTAGAATATATACTTAGAATTAGAAATATGTACTTACCTTCTTCATGTTCTGTCTGGGAGGTTGGCTTCCACGGAGACAAAAGAAATGTTGTTGATGAGAGGAAGTAACCGTAAGGAAGAAGCTTTTATAACACTTTTGAGTCTCCGACCAAATTACGCGTCTTAAATCGTGTGGAAAGATAACTTTTTTTTTTTAATTTTTTGTGTTAACAATTTAGTTTTATTGTGCGTATGTATAACAAGTTTTGAATTGTCAAAAACAAAAAAAGAAAAAGAAAAGTGAAGACCCAAGATCAATCATATGAAATGACCTTGTCCGGCACCAAGTCTTCCCCTTTGGACTTTCCCGAGCCAAACCTCGGAAAAGTCCTTCATTAACGCAGTCTACCCTCGGGCCCTACCCACTTCTCCACTTATCACGACGTGTGTTATTCTCACCATGGAGTCGTGAAAAATAGGTATATATATATATATATATATATATATATATATATATATATATATATATATATATATATATATATATATATACCTTCAATTTTTATTTATAGCATCCCAAATAAAAGTATATCCGTACACATGTCGTATGTTTTTCATGTATACCTAGACGAGTATTACTAGTATAAATTTGAGCTAATTTAGCTAGTAAAGACTAATAGAACCAAGCTACTACAGTAAAAACTATACCACATTGGGGTGGATATAGTTTAAGGAAATGGAGAGGGTTTACCTCTATTATATGCTCAATCAGGTTCATTAGATCTCCAATGAATTAATCAAAAACATAATTAGTACTAATACAAGAGCAAGCGTGTTACAACAAGATAGTTAGAGGGATCATGCTTTGCTTTTAAAAGTAAAAGTAATTGGCATCATAATATATGACACACTTTCACACATTTGCAGAACACATGTACTAGTAACTCGTTTATTAGATATCCTAAATTAAAGTAATCAAATCTCGATTACTACGCAGCTACATAAGATTAATCAATAGTCTAATACAATTTGTTTTATTTTTCTTAATTAATGCTACTAGAATCATAAAAATCTAATTTTATAATAAATGATCAAGTTCTACCCGCCAGGTATTTGTGCCCAGTATCTCATGACTGCTACTGTATTAAACTAGTCAATATAACGAGCACGCGACGCCAATACAAACAAGGACGAGTTGGTTGAGAGTCTTAGTCTTGTTCGGAGAAAGAAATTTAAAAAGGTGCCTAAGTTTTTCCAATTTTAATTATTAGTCAAACATATATATATTTCAAGTCTTCTTTTGACTTTTACAATTTTAATTATTATATATATATATATATATATATATATTTATTATACGTATGACATATTCGAATTTCCCCCACTCAACTTGTAAAACGAAGGATTTCTACTTGAAAGATATAAAGATTTTAGCATCAAATCTCATGGAACCTGAAAGATTTTTACTTTTCGTTACTAAATGAACAAGGAATTAATTACTCCTCTATCCCATTATAGGTGGACCATTTTGTGGGACATAGAGATTAATGTTTGTATTATTTATATTATTTTTTTCATTTTTTCTTTAAATTAAAAATTAAAAAATATATTTTTGGGTTTTTTTTGTAGGAACAGCTCAAAATTATGATTAAAAAAGAGATTTTTTTTTTGGTTTTATTTAGTGAGAGTTTAAATTATGATAGTAATGTAAAATTGGATAGTAGAAATTTTCTAAATAATGATATAGTTCAATCTTTAAGACAACCCAAAATGAAATACAGTTCATCATTTTTAAGATGGATGATATAAAGAAAATAGAAAAGATGTTCCTTGCTACTATTTAAGTACCTCTATCTAATATGCATTGTAGCCGGAAATTGAACTGTGGGGGGGGGGGGGGGGGGTGGGTGGGTTGTTAACATATATAAATTTATAATCAATAATAAAAAATATTAAATAATATTATATATAGACATGTAAAATTTGAAAGTTTATAATAATTAAGTTTATTTCAAAAGTTTATAACTCAAAATTCAATAGATAATTTACATATATAGGTAAAATTCACCGGGAGTCACCTAGCTTATTTTTTTGTCCTAAACGGGTACCTTACCTTCAAATTGTCCTACCGAGGTACCTTACCTCTTATCGCGTGTCCTGTTTAACTACTTTCCGTTAATTTTAAAGTTATATTTAACGGAAATTGCTTATGTGGCATAAAAAAAATTAAAATAAATAATAAAATAACACTTATGGTCCTTTAACTTATTTTTATCAACAATTCTAAACCCTAACATTTAAAATCTAACACATCCCCTTCCTAAACCAAATGCACGCACGCACACCGCCGCGAGCCGCCTCCATCCTCCCTCTTCCCCTCTCCGCCTCCATTTCCTTCCTCTCCGCCACCCTCCTCTCCTCTCCTCCGTCTCTCCCTCCGCCACAATCTCTTGCTTCCTCTCATCTCCTCTCCTCTCCGTCTCACTTTTTCCTCTCCTCTCCTCCGTCTCTCCCTCCGCCTCAATTTCCGCAATATAAACTCCACCGCAATTTTCTTGACAAGCAATATTCTTCCAGATCTCCGCCCTAGTGCGTTAAAATCCATAGTCTTCCCAACTCACCGACTTGTTATTTCCGATTCGCTGAGTTAATTGGATGGCCTCAGCCGTTACTACAGCACCCGAGACGGCGGCGAAGAAAATCGCCAAGAAACCTGCCGCCGTGAAGAAGCCCAAGTCATCGCCTGCCCATCCTCCTTTTCTATCGGTATATACCCTGTCTATGTGTTGGGATCTTATGATTGTCGTCTCGAATTCCTTTTCTAATTAAATCTGGTTTTGATTGTTTCGCTCTCTTTGTTGCAGATGATAACGGAAGCGATAGCGATGCTCAAGGAGAGGACTGGATCGAGCCAGTATGCGATAGCCAAGTTTATCGAAGAGAAGCACAAGCAGTTACCGTCGAATTTCAGGAAATTGCTGCTCGTTCGCCTGAAGAAGTTGGTCGCTTCTGGACAGCTCGTCAAAGTCAAGGCGTCCTTCAAGACTCCCTCCTCCTCGGCTCCGGCGTCTAACAAGACGGCCGAGGGGAGGCCAAAGGCTAAATCAGTCGCGAAGCCCAAGCCGAAGAAGACAGAAGCCGCCGTTCCAAAGCCGAAGCCTAAGGCTGGTGGCGCGACAAAGCGGAGGGAGAGACGGAGGAGAGGAGAGGAAAAAGTGAGACGGAGAGGAGAGGAGATGAGAGGAAGCAAGAGATTGTGGCGGAGGGAGAGACGGAGGAGAGGAGAGGAGGGTGGCGGAGAGGAAGGAAATGGAGGCGGAGAGGGGAGGAGGGAGGATGGAGGCGGCTCGCGGCGGTGTGCGTGCGTGCATTTGGTTTAGGAAGGGGATGTGTTAGATTTTAAATGTTAGGGTTTATAATTGTTGCTAGAAATAAGTTAAAGGACCATAAGTGTTATTTTATTATTTATTTTAATTTTTTTTATGCCACATAAGCAATTTCCGTTAAATATAACTTTAAAATTAACGGAAAGTAGTTAAACAGGACACGCGATAAGAGGTAAGGTACCTCGGTAGGACAATTTGAAGGTAAGGTACCCGTTTAGGACAAAAAAATAAGCTAGGTGACCTCCGGTGGATTTTACCCTTACATATATAGACATATGAAATTTGAAAGTTTATAATAATTAAGTTTAATTAAAAAATTTAATTTGAAATTAGTAGTTTTATTCATGAATAAAATAAGTTCAGTTTATAGAGTAAAAACAGTTATTTGAATTTTCTATTAATTATTAAAAAAATTATTATAAAAATTAAATTTATTATATAATAATTACCAGATAGTTCAAATTATGGTCTAAAAAGTTATTATTAGACAAATACTTTGAGTGAACAAATTTCTTATAGTGTAATCAAAATAAAATATTTTTAATAGATTTAGGGCTAAAATTAATACATTTAGAACCAAAACAGAATGTTCAATAGGTTAGAGACTAAAATGAAATAATAACTAAATGTTTTGGACTATCATGCAATTTTTCAATAAGAAAATAGGAGATCGTATTATGAGACCTTAAAAGGATAAAATATAACAAAGCCCCTTATTAATTATAAAATTTACAGATAGGTACTTAACTTTAATTTTTTTACAATTTTATCACATATCCAACAACCGAATGAAAATTTTAAAATTCTAAGGGGTGGCTGCCATCTCCCACCCCTAAGAAGCTATGCCCTTGCATCTTACCTCAAGTGTGCCATATGGGAAAAATTATCCTTCTACCCTCAATTAAATTTGTTAATCCCATGCGTGTCTTTTTGTTTTCTTCATCTTCTCGCCGTGCTTTAACACTTACCCAACCCAATAGAAGTTTTTGGTTTACCGATCGCCATGCTATTGTTGCCATCCACTAGTTGGTGCCTGAATAATGCATTTTTTGGAGTCGTTTTCAGAGCCAAAAAAATCTATGCATTAGAGGGAATGGAGGTAATGGTCTCAGGATGTGACATCATTGATGAGGAGCTTGGTGAGGGAGACAATGAGTCTATGGAGGAGACGTGCAAGGCGGTGGTGGTGTGATGTTGCGAGAGGTCTGTTCATCTTAGGTACAAGAGAATAAGGGCAACAAACAACGTTCTTGGAAGTTTTGAAGAATGATGAACGAGAAAGGAGCTGCGACTTTGACTTGTAGTGGCTAGGTTTCAATTGTTTAAAGAGCTTAGGGTCTAACCCTTTTCTTGTTCTCTATTTTTCTTCTACTTCTCTTTTATCCTTCTTCAAATGAATCCCTAATGTTTTCTTAAACAGACATATGTATATATACAAAAAATGATGCATATAAAGTAATTATTATACTATACACCTATGTTTAATTAGATATACTAACTCATCCTTAACTCTCTATATATAATCCATTACCATAAAAAAAAAATGGACAAAATTGCTGCTCATCAAAACTTTCTTCTCTTTAAAAAATTCTACCCTCAATCCCACCGTTGCAAAGGTTGCCACTGCTATCGCCGCCACCGCTGCTATTGTCACCACTAGATTCCATCATTACTCACATCTATATAAGTGTTAAAAACAAAGAAGTAAAGTATCTAAAATAATTGGGAAAAATGTGTAAACAAGTATGTATAAATATCTGGGATAATATGTAAATTATTTGTTCTTTTTAATAATATATAGAAGTGTCTGAATAAATATATTAAAATGCCTACAAAAATATGTAAAAGTGTATGCATAATATGCTAATAATTTATTATTTAAAAAAATATTTAATTAATAAATAAAATATCTAAATAACTATGTAAAAGTACCTAAAGAAAAATACTAAAATAACTATAATGATAAGCTAAAAATTTGTTATCTTTAAAATTAAAAATGACTAAAATAATAAATAAAAATATCTAAATAAATATATTAAAATGCCTAAACAAATGTGCAAAAAGTTCTCTCTCCGTGATTCCAAACCTCAATCCCTCCTCTGATTCACATTTAATTTTCTGACCTTACCGATTATGCGCATCACTCTCACTAATTCCAATTTTTGTTTCTTTCCTATGCAAGCTTCAAATCTTCAAGCCACTCACCGTATTAACCTTCTTAATTGGAACGGAGGCCTCCCGTCGTAGTTATTTCCTTGCCACCCTTCCACCGGCAACTGCACGTTTGATGGCATATTAAACGGCAGGTTAAAGAATGGAAGCCCTGCGGCCCCAGCTGCAGCACCCGCATCCTCCGTCGCTCGCGATCTCGTTCACTACCTCTCATCTCTCATCCTTCCACAGCCGCCTCCTCCCTCCACGGCCATCGCCTCCACAGCGGCCGTCCCTCCGTACATGTTCGCCTCGGATCTCGTCGTAATCGCGCCTCCTTGCCTCGGATCTCGTCATCATCAAGCCTTCTCGCATCGGATCTCATTGTCCCGCCTCGGATCACACGGCCTAGTCTTGGATCACACCGTCTCTCCTCCGATCACTTCGTCTTGCCTCGGCGATCGTTGGATGTGATTACGACGCCTCGCCTCGGATGTTGGTGTGCGATGGAGATTGGTGTACGACGGAGATCGGTGAATGACGGTGATCGGCACGTGACAGAGATCGGAGTCCGGAGCGACGGTAGGCAGCTGCGGCGATGAGAAAGGGGGAGAGAGAGAGAGAGAGGGAAGTGGCGGTGGGAGGGTGGGGGAGGGGTAGAAACGGTTTGAGGAAGGAAAATTGGGATAAGCGGTAAAATTGTAAAATTAATGATATGTCTATTTACCCATATGTCTATAATATCCATATATCATACAAAGTCATAAAATTATATACATATAAAAATAATGTCTTGATAACTTTAGTATCAAACTAAGTATAACATATGCAACTGCATAAATAGAATTGTACAAATATTTAATCATATATGTAATAGATGAGTAAACTCATTTGTAAAAACAATGTCGTATATATTATTTTTATATACAAATTTTTATATACAAAGGTTTATTCACTTGTATGTATGGGTTTATAAAACAAATAAAACATTTTGCATTCTTTGTACATATCATTAACATTCTTTGTGCATATTTAATTCTGGCTAGATTTCTACGTATTTTTTATTTTAGTGAGAAACATATATGAGCGTTGATACTATATGGGCTTAAATTAAGCGCATAATAAGAGCCCAAGGCTGAATAATAAGTGAAACTCACTCTTAAAGATTAGGGAAGACTGGAATCTATATTATATATATATATATATAAAGAATAAACCTAGACAATAAGTTAGAACCATTAATTATGAAGCTTCTTTATTTTTTTTTTTTAAGTTTTTTTGGCTCACTCTTTGATGCTAAAATATTTAAGGGACCCTTTGACTACACTCCATTATTTGGACTTTTATTACATTGACATCCTCATGAATCTTTGTTAAGTTATAATTTGGTCATTAACTTCTATTTCTACATATTTTAAATATAATTCTACCTATTAAAGTACACCAATGGATTTATAGTTAATCATTTACTTACATGGCCTATCAATTTAATAATTGATATATTAATTAGATTCTTTATGGGATTTGTTACAGAGCTATTTTTACCAATTAGAGCATTATGGTAGTGATATTGTTACAATTATTTATTATTTTATTTAATGTTTCAGTTACTAACATTTATTAGGCAATAGTTTTGATCCACTAATTATTCCAAATTTATACATTGAATGTGTAATTCATTTCTTTAAATCAAAACTAATTATATAGTAATTAAAGAAAAACATTTATATAAATTAACCTAACTTTATCAGCTAGAGAAAGAAATAGAAAAACTTTTAAGTCTATATGATGCCAAAATAGTTAGGCTTTTGATATATAAGTTCAAGTAATTCTAATTTTATCTACAATTATTTCAATACTTTGTTTCTTTTATTTTATTGTTTGAACTGAAAAAGCATCTCATATTATCTAATACTTTTATCATTTTTGCATCAGTGGTGATGGTTTTGTACTTTTTTATATAATAGTTTGAATTGTTTTATAAAATTGTTTGAGATATGGGTCGATGCAATTAATTGTGTTATTTTTAATTTACTACACTATTCTTTCATCTTTTGTTTAGATAAAAAAAATCTATTTTATAATTTTTATTTTCCTTTTAATTCTCTTTGCCTACTTACAACTACTTTAAGTAATTATTCTTTTAACTACTTATTAGTATTAAAAAAAAATACCATTTCAACTGTATATATTTTATTTCCATTGTAAGTTTGAAGGTTTAATTGAAATTTTTATTTCAAAGTTTGATGATTAAGGATTGATATTTTATTCTTTATTTAGTTTTGGAAGAACTTAAGAAAGAATAATGTTGAAGATTGAACCCACTTTTTAGATTTTAAACAAATCATTATTATTTAATTATTGCATCTATTTCTTTATAAAAAATTCAAATAGCTAAATTTTATTAAATATATGAAATATAGATTTATTCTTAATCTTTTACCTATTATTATTTTATAACAAATTAATTAGGAAATTATATTTTATACAATTAAAATATGTAAAATAAACCCATACATCATACGGGCAAAAAAACTAGATCAAACAAATGAAATAGGTAAAAACTTCAGCAAAGACTCTTTCATCTTTAGGTGAGAATTCTAAAGCCTGTGATAGAGTAAAGCCCATCATGATCACACACAGAAATATGACCAATTAGATGTTGCCGCCACAAAAAACAATCGTGTTTCATTGTCTCAAAGGTGAGGCACTAGGTGATCGAGATCAGTGGGTTGAGTTGCGTTATTGTTGGGTCATTGAATGCTATAAATAAAGAGGTTAATCAATATAGGGCTCTTTCAAACCTAGAACCAGAGCTTCTGATTTTTCTCGATTGTAGCATTTTTCTTTTTATCCTTACAAAATGTTTTTTTCCCTTTTTTTTATTGACTATTCAGTTACTAGTACTTTTTTCATGCATTTAGAGACAAAGAAACAAAACAACATTGTTTAGTATACCCTTGAGGTAATTGGAATATTCCAAAAAATGTGTGTTTGACAAATTAATTGTTTAGGGAATGAGCGATCAACTTGATTATCAAGGTAAAACAAGAGTGATCAACTTTAACTTGGGTGACCCAAATATATTGACTAAGCTCAAGAACATTGTGATCAATCAGGTAAGGGCTACAAGATCAATCACTAAAAGAGGCTTTCAAGAAAACAGTGGCAAAACCAAATGATTGGATTTTAGCAAAGCACATCCAAAACCACCTTCAGACCTCCATCATGTAGTGTACCATCATAATTTTCTAGTTTTTATACAAGACTTTGTTTTCACTTCAACATTTTGTCAATTCCAACTAAATACATTTGGAAAATCCAAAAGAGCATTTGGAATAAAATGTCATGCATAGTGAATTATATCTTTCAACATCACAGTTATGGATCTTCATAAGATTTTGCTGCTTCGTTTTGAACCATTATTCTAAGTATACTTCAAACGAAGGCTTAACGGAAGTTTTAATGAAGAAAATGTAGCCAAAAGTGAAGTGAAGCAAAGCATAAAAAAAATAGATAGGTCACTGGTCTTTTAAGGGATTCACTTCCTCTGATAATTACTCATACCTGTATAACATCATGATCATGTACATTAATACATTTGGCTAAGGAACGAATTTTATTGTCTACATTTGTTTGATGTGGATAAATCCTGATAGTTAGCTCTCGTTGTATTTCTGTTTGCTTAGGTATAGTTCATAAGAACCATTCTTACAAGGGCCATCAATGTTTCAGTTGCATGGTGGCTTTTGACTTCCATAAAAAACATATGCAAGGATGGTTTATTACCCCTTGATAGGCCATGGATATGTCCAGCTGATAGAGTCTTCTTTGATGCATTTGTCATATAGGGGTTAGTTAGGCCAAAACAAATTTTTGGAACATTAGAAAACTGTCCATCCATGAATTGGGCATCTTTGGCAAACATCATATTGCCTCACAAAGTTTTTGATATCCTTGCTTAATCCTTTCCAATAGAAAAATTGCCCCATCTTCGTTCAAGTAACTTCTACACCGGATGCTCTATTGTTACTCATTTGTGCACCAACTTAATGATTTTGTTCCTGAGCTCAGGGTTATGGCCTAGTAACAACTTTCCCTTCCCTTTTAGCCCCTGAGCATCCATAAATAATTTGGGGCGTTGACTAGGGTTCTTAATGACATCTTGTTGCAAAGTTTGCAGCAATGGATCTTGCCTGTAGCAGTTATTGATTTCATCCAATAAAGAGGTAGTGAAGGTTGTTAGAGCCATAACCATTAGCTGACCATTAGTCACTTTTGATAATGCATCTACTACAATGTTCACTTCTTTTCTTGTATATGACTTTATAGTCATAAGGCAGTAACTTTATGAATGCTTTAATGGAGGAGCAGGATAATGCTTATGGAAGTACATGAGATATATTTAGACTACCAAGCTATATTAGAGTGAGAGTATATGTGATTACAATGATTCTTTTTATGTGAATTATGATAGGAAGGCTGATAAGTATGTGGTAAAGGAGTTTAATGCCAAACATAATCATATATTAGCTGAAGTTATGGATGTGCAATTTATACCATCACATAATAGGTTGAGCGAAGTAGATGAGAAACAAACTACAGAGATGAAGAGGGTGGGGATAAGGACCTGTCAAGCAATGGACTATATGGTGCAGGACTAATGAGTATAAGTTTCCATTCGTTATGTTTTTAAGAGTAAACCACCATTATTGTACTACTGTATTTGGGTGTGCTCTTGTTGCTGATCAAAGTGTAGGTGGCTTTGTGTGGTTGTTAGAGAGGTTTTTGGATTGGATGAAAGATAAGGCACCAATATCTATGATCACAGATGGTGATACGACAATGAAAGTGGCAATAAGCAAAGTATTTCCACATGCAAGGCACCTTTTGTGTTTGTGCCACACGCAGGGTAATTGGTTGAGCAAGTGATCCACAGTGAGTTTCAATGGCCAATCATAATCACTAGTATGAAGGATGTCATCCACAATTAACTTGAAAATTTTACAGCTTCAGTTCCATATTATTTGCACTATTTACCCTCGATTGTTAAAAAAATTTTGGGTGGTTGAATGAAAAAACAACAAAATTATGAGGTTGGTGGAAAATGGCAATAAGGGCAGAAGGACATTTCACCTAACAGCCTTTACAAAATTTTGACCACAGTTTTATAAAGTTTCTTCATCCCGTGTGAGGTCGCAACTATAACATTTAAATAGTTTAATCACACAAGTTCACTAGTTGAAACAATAATGAGAATTTTTTGCTCATATAAAACTAGAAGGAAAAAAGAAGGAAAAATAGTGATGAATGAAAAAGTGAATAACATGTGGTAAACTATTAATCTACTTAAATAACCATTTGTTTATAGGAGGTTGAACTTGTACATGCTATTGAATATATCAATAACATATTTTTCATCTCATTTATATATATGTTACACATTATTTGTATGGATCCATCATTTTCTTCGTACATTGAGTTTGTATATATCTCCAATTTTAAGAGGACAAAGGATTTTGATGTGTCCACATTTGCTTTATGCTATGAAGGCTAGTCCTGAAATATAAATATATATATAGATATAAGGAGCATGAAGCATATTTGACTAACTTAAGAAGAAAAAATTAGTAATTTGAAAAGTCAAGAAGCGTTAATTTTTAATAAAAAGAAAGTGAATTCCATAAATAAATATGAGATAATTTCATTATAGTTATCTATTTTTAATAAAAAGTGGTAAGAATTCTTCCTACTTGTTTTCGGTAAGCATAACAGCCTAGGTTGTTGCTGTAATAGAGGAGTTTGATCATTGTTTGGTAGTCATAGTTCTGTGACAATGTGGTCCTCCGGCACACAACCTAGCAGCTTCTCTATTCCCTTAATCTTTTTGTTTGATTCTGATTATAAAAAAATAAAAATTGAATTCCATAAATAAATATGAGATAATTTCACTATAGTTTGAAAGTTATGTAAAATTGAAGTCTACTTATAAAAGACCAAACAAACTAATTTCATCAAGTTGGATAAAAGTAATCTATTTTATTTATTTATTTGTTAGTAGTAGAAGAATTTATATGGTTCGTCAAACAAAAAGATTATCAATAAACCTAGATAAAATAGATGCAATAAAATACATCTGGAGAATTGGAATAGTACCCTAATTTTAAAAAACAACTTTGAAAAGAAAAAAAAACAATCCCTTATCAAGTGACTTCATGTGATTCAGATATTTGGAGCTGTAGCCTTAAAATTTTCAAAGTGTGTTTTTTACCATACGAACCAAGAAAGAATAAACATGCCTGAATCTTTTGATATTTCAATTTTTAATCTTCCTTCAATTCCCACTTCCCAGTTCCCACTTGGAACTTATATAAATTTTACCCATCGACATCTAACAATTGTAAATTTCTTGCTAGTCTATTATTCTACAACCATAATATATAGGCCATACGATTATCAAAAACTTAGTTGAGATTAAGTAAAATTTTTTTTTTTTTGGAGAAATTTTTACAAACTTCATTTCTATATTTTATATTGACAAGATCTGTTTATGGGCTTTGTTCCATTATCATTTTTGACACGTTCCTTCGATATTAACTTGGCAGCCTTACCAACACCTAGTAGTTGAGAACTTACAAATTTCAAGTTATATGTAACTACCAAAAATCAATAAGTCTCCCCAGGTGAAGACCCAAAAAAAACATTATGGCTACTTAAATTCTTCTAAATGTAGAGATCATATAAGTTCCTCTAAATAATATAAGCCAATAAATTATAGTTTAAGGAGACAAAGTTAAATGTATTTGAACTTTAAAAATGCTAATTGGAATGACTTTAAATTAATGAATTATGTTAATGAAACCAACATATACCGAGCAGAGAACTAAACATTAGCATATGTGATAATTCTACTACTAATGCTTAAGATATTGGCTTCTCACTTACCAAATCAAAATAATCATTCCTCTTTCTTTACCTTTTAGGAGTATGGGATCCAATTTTAAATTTGCAAAGACATAATTTTGCCAATAGGTGAGTAGGCGACGTGCTCGTTGAGGTCTAGTTCTTAGGCTAGTATTTGGTTCATAAGTTGGTAGCTCAGGTTCTCAATAGGTGTCTGGCTTAGGTTTTTCTTGAGTGATGGATTGATGAACTCATCAGGCATAAGAAACGGGTTATTTGGTGAAATGTGAGGTTCGAGAGTTTCGGGCATGTCTTCACTTACATGACAAGGAAAATTTTCTTCAAAAAATTACACATATCTAGAAATCAAGACTTTATGTGACTTTTGATCATAAACTTGGTACCCTTTTTGTCCCAAAGGATACCCAACAAATATGCATGGTTTGGACTACGGTTTAAGTCCAATATACAGACAGTACAGTCATACACTTTCTATATCATTTGTATTTCAATACTATCATTTATATTATAAAACATGTGTAAGTACATCAAATCACACTTTCAGCTAAAAATTAAAAATAAGTACAAACTAGATAACACATATGTATGAAGTCAATGTGCAAAGAAAGTAATAAATTTGTAAAAATTATATATGACATACGTACAAATGAGATCATAATTATTACTTATATATTCAAATATATATACGAGTTTAAACATTCATCCTAAAAACACGTGTGAATGCAAATGTACTTCCTGCTAAAATTGAATAAGAAAAGTACATATCGAATGACAGATATTTATGAATCTAATATATAAAAAAAGTAAGAGATATAATATAAAAATATAGTGAAAAATATGTAAAAAATTTATATTTATAATAAACATATTATTTATATTTTCATAAATTTATACATAAGTTTATATTTTTTTAAATGAAATGGAAATTAGCTTTTCTAGAAAATAAAAGAAAAAATTCAATAAATAGTAGCACAATAGTGATATATATAAATAAAGTACTGATTATATAGTTCAAAATCATAGAGACATTTGGTAAAAAGTTAATGCTGGTAGAAGACTTGAGCTTAGGCGTGCACCAAACTGCTTATTTCATATATGGGTGTCTTGCAACAAGGCAATGAAGTGTATATAGATTAAGAGCTTGAGGTTTGAGCATAACTGTGCCAAGAAGTATAAACTTAAGCTTGTGAGTGCTAAGTGGTTGGCAAAAAAATATCGCAGAACACTAAAAGAAGAACCATCAATGAGGATTAAACATTTTCTAGGGAAAGTGAAAGATGAATTAAAGTTGAATATTAGTATGATAATGGTCAAAAGTGTTAGGGAAATAGTAAAAAATAAGATGAAAGGTAATTATAAGCATGAGTTCAATTTATTTAGAGACTGTGCAAATGAGATATTCAAGTTAAATCCAAGGAGCACTGCTGAATTTGATTTGATTCCAACTTAAGTTGTGTCCTATGCAATGTTTAAGAGGATGTATATATATTTGGATGTTTGCAAAAGAGGTTTTCTTGAATGTTGTAGAAGACTGATTGGAGTTGATGGCTGCATTTTGAAAAGGTCAGTGAAGGGTGAGTTGTTAATAGCAATTGGTAAGGATGCCAATGATGGAATGTTCCCAATTGCATGGTCTATTGTGAGGATAGAGAATAGAGATTCATGGAGTTGGTTCTTGTAGAAAATTTTTGATGATTTAGGCATTGGAAGGATAAGTCTTCTAATGAGTTTTTAGAAACTCTTGTAATAACAGGTGATGCGCATTGGGTTATAGACTGTTTAATCAGGGTATGTGATAATTAGTCTATGAAGTGATTCTTATGTAAACCGTCATTTATCTTTGGACCTTTTTTTTTTGGTCTATTTATGACTCAAACTAAACCCCAAGATTTTTCCTTAAGAAAAAAACATTTTAGTATCATGGACATCAAAAGCCAGTAATAAGAGCAAACGAACAAGGACCATTGGACAATTCTGCTTCATAAATCACCTTACTGCTATTCATATTTTGAGCCAAGCAAAATTGTTGAGGTGAATGAATCAATTTTTTAAAACCTTTAATAAATTTTAACATTTCCTAATCCTACATCACATGTGAGATGAGATCCTTAACAAGAAGAATAAAAGCAAAGTTAGTTGGATAGAAAAGAGAAAAAAAAAAGTGTTTTCTTTCTTAATACAGTGACCGGCAAAAATGGCAGAGTCAAGAGTTCATTATCTTTGATGTGGAAAAATGAATTTATTCCAACTTTATTAAAGATGCATGGTGAACCATTTTTAGCCACCCAAGACATATACACTTTGTCTATCTTGAGTTCTTTATAACATTCACAGTTCACAGCCAACATTTTATTATATAAATAAAAAAAAATTTAAATAAATGATAAATAAAGACCTGTAGTTTCTAAATATATTTTTTAAGGAATTTTTCTACTAAATAATAATATGAATAAATTCATATTAAACTTAAGTCAAACAAAATAAAATGTATCAAACAATATAGGACAGAAGTAGTATATAAAAGATAGAATTCATTGCCTATGTTCAGTATATTGTTTGATTTTATGCATGGTTGTAGGATTTTCAACTCGGGGATTCAATTTTGTTTAGAGTCACTGTTCTTTATTAATTGGATGCCATGTTTTGATCTTGTTGTGTTAGTTTCTTTTCAATTAATGTTTTTGTTAAGCTGAACTAATTATCATATGTTATATTCTATACATCTACTTAACTAGAGAAAACATATAAACACCTGTAGAACAATGAAAATCTTAAGAGTAAATCACATAAATAGTGATTGCCAGGAAATGGTAAGTAGGCAATTAACATTTAGTTACAACCTAAGCAAGAAGGCAAAGAAAATAATAAAAGAAAGGCAAACATTATGGAGTTAAGAGGTGGAATTAGAGACACTTTATCTAGTAAGTCTCAAAGAAGGTTAAATTCGGTTATGAAGAAAGTGATTAGGAAGGAAATTCTTGAACAACTAAAGGTGGGAATTATTTATGCTATATTGGATAGTTCTAGGGTAAGTTTGGTTCAAGTGGTTCCTAAAAGAGAAGGAACCACGGTTGTGAAAGACAATCATGATGAGTTGTTGCTACAAGGATTGTCACCGGATGAAAAGTATGTATGGGTTATCGAAGGTTGAATAAGGCTACTAAAAAAGATCATTTCCCACTATCATTCATTGACTAAATGCTTGATAGATTGGCTAGTCACAAGTATTATTATTTCTTGGATGGTTACATTAAATATAATCAAATTGCTATAGCACAGGAGAATCAATAGAAGTTGTCCAATAGTTGGGATTTACCTAATACATTATTGTTATCAAGTTGTAATTTTGATGAAAAGTTTCAGTCAAGCTCAAGCTAAGGGTGTTTGGGTTTAGCTTGGCTTGATTAAAACCTTAACCTATGTAACAGATAATTATTTTTTAAACAATCATTTTGAAAAGTAAGGAACATATTTTCTTTGCAAAAAAAAAAATAACATTTTCATTAGAGTGCAAATATTTTGATATAAAGTTTTATTTATTTTAATAAAAAGTTTTTTTTAAGTGTTTGTTAATGGAATAGGTTAGGCCGATCATGGGTCATGAGTCTTCCTTGGTAGATAAAGATGTGAAGAAGGAAGTTTGGGTATGATATTGCTAAATCGAAACCTTATCCATCATCTTTCATCATTGTTTATATTCATACAAAGAGAATGTATGTGTGTGTGTGTGTGTGTGTTTGTTTGAAATTTTCAATGTGAGCTAACATTAATTGTGCATTTTATTAAAATGGATTAAGATTAAATTGGTCAATTATAATGCATATAGAGCCCATAAAGGTTTTAATCTAATAATTTGGGTTAGTAACTCTAATTATGTAATAAAATGTGGGTTGTATTGGTGTGGGCTATGGAGTCCATGTGGTTGTTAATGGATAACGTCCATGAGACTTTTATATAAAGAAATGTTAGGTCTCTCTCTTAACCTAAATTGGGAAGGTTCCCTTTATTATTAAATTTTATTCATCAATAAAATTATTGGTCTTTTCTTAAAACTATTTCACATTTTCCCTTCCATTATTGCCTATAAAATGTAAAGATTTTCTGAGACCAACCTTTAATAGTGGTGTTCAATGGCAGCCTAGTTTATAGAGAGGTAAAGAAAGCAGGAGATATTAAATACGTTAGACAACATCTGTTCTGAGAGAAAAATGATCTCGGTACTTGTCGTTGCTATAATTTGATGAGAGGTACACTTACCTATGAGTTCACATATTTGTTTGAGTATAGAGAGATTTGATGCATTCACACTGTGTACTAGTGTAGTGGAAAAGGTTTATTGTGAATTGCAAACACACCACTATCATTGATTGTATGCCATGTGAACTTGAAATTGGTTGTTAAATTTTTGAAATAAATTAAAGGTTGTTTCTTGTTAGCTTAGGTGGAGAATATTGTTTTCACCTGGTAAGCACATTAAGCCTCTAGTAATGATAGGTATAAGAAATTTTTTCTTGAGGTTGCTTGTTTTGTGTTTGGACCTAGGTTTTGCTAGGTTGTGGAGGCCTTAAAGATCTATATAACTTGGCTTTTTGTGTGTGAGCATAGGGAAGACGATGGCAATATAAGGCTAAGTCCAATATTAGCAAATGGCTAACACAATGAATTATTGTTTAGCCTCATTAAGCCTTTTTAAGCCTAATATTTTTTGTCTGAACCCATGTACTTAACCCTTTCCCACTTCACGTTGATATTTCATTGTCATTGAAATTTGTGTGCTTATTTTGTTTTGAGCATTGGAGGCTTGAAGTTAAAGTGTGTGTGTGAGGGGGGGGGGGGGAGGGACAAAAGAATAAGTGTGGGGGCGTTCTTATGTGTGTTTTGAGTTGACAAGTGCCTAAGTTCTAAGTGGATAGTTTTGGTATTTATGTGTTGTAATGTTTGAATGAGCTTGTTATTAACTTGAGGTTAGTTTTGGACATTGTTCGTTTTCTATTTCTTGTTGAAAAAAGGCAAAAACAAGTTCAAAGTGAAAAAACCCTCACTAATTAAATAAACTTTGAAAAAAAAATGAAATGAAATGAATAATAATACGTTTTGTAAATAAAGTCCAAGACTAATCTCTATACTCTTTATGGTTGTTCTTTTGATGGGGAGATTAGTTGTGTTGATTGAAGCGGTTATGGAAACATAATGAGTGAATGAAAGGGTTTGATTGCTATTTGTATAGCATTGGCTCTACTGCCATGTTCAGTTCTTTATTATCCACTGATGCCAAAAAGTACCGTAAAGAAAAATTCAATGCTTTGAAAGAAGAAAGAGATAGCTAAACAAATTAGTCAAAATCATTAAAAGGAAAACAAATTTACATAATAGATGTAATGTATTGCTTTCCAAAGATCCAACATCCCTTCCAAACGATGACAGATATGGTGAAACTTGGCATTAATATGTAGGAAGGTAGGAATTGAAGATTTGTAGATTCTTACATGAACAACTATAAAAAGCTAAAACAGTTGTGACTAGATCAGAGAAATAACCAAAGTTACACCACATTATTAGCCCATGATCAAGGTTTGGTCATAATTCACCGTCATCATAAACACACTTCCAAATTAAGAGTTAGATTAAGCAATAAGTTGACATGGAAAATTACAAAGAACTGATAAAAAAAGTGGTTAGAAACCCTCTGTTAAGACTTACTACATGCTGTTACAAGTGCACTGCAGCAGGAACTAGGTATTGAAGGTGATTGCAATTCCCAAATGACATACAAGAAATAAGGAATCATGGGCTGATGTTTGTTATGTAGGATTAAAATTCCCTATCCATTTCAGTGGGGTAGCACTCGTCTCATCTTAGGAGTTTCAATTGTCTTTAATGTCCCATTTGATTGTCGAAATTTATTTGATCTTGGTTGGTCCTTAGTAAGAACATGGTGAGGTATCAAACATTCTGTTTATTCAGTGATACAAACTCTAAATTCAAAACGGTCATTACAAGGATTTGGTTTTTTTTATTTTTTATTTTTCCTTCTCCAAGTTCTTTTATTTAAGGCTAGTTTAGTGACATCCATTCTGAAGTATAAATTACCCACCATCAACACTATATAATATAGTTCATAGCAGGCAGCTTAGTTGGCAGCATGCTTGGACATCCATCCCCACCAATCAGGTGCATTGTGCATCATTCTATACTAATTTACAGCTTGACGCCCTCCAGATTTCAAAAAGTAAATAAATTTTCTTCCAATTTATCTTGATATCTCTCTAATACCATATATACATTGTACATGCTTTATATATATATAAGTCAAATGCCTAAACTAGTTGCACGAAACTAAACAACTACATAAGGAAAACTTAGAAACGAAGTTTAAACTATCATGAGTAAATTGTATGATTAGACCCTAATTTTTAATTATTATTTCAGTTTTAATTTCAACCTTTAACTTGCATATTTCAATTCTTTAACCTGGTTTAAATGTGTCATTTTGGACCTTTGAGTGACAGAACTCATTAGTTTAGATGGAAAATGCCACATTAACATAAAATTATAGAAAACATGCTAACCTTAACACCTAAAAACAGTTCCCTTTAACAAAACAATTTTAAAACTTTGAAATTTAACAAAAAACTCCCCCCCTCATCTCCGCCTCTCCTTCTGGCCAACCTTTTCCTCTTTTTGCCAAACCTACCTTTGATTCCTCTGTGCTCAAGATTCTTCACGCTATTAATGAATCCGCCGACCCTCCATCGCTTCTTCGACACCACTATTGTTCTTCCATTGTGTTACGATAGAAGGTTTCTTATGGCTTAAGTTGTTTAAGCTATTGTTATCTCTTAAGCCTATTTATCAGTTTGGTAGTGTTTGTGTTGAACTGAAACATATGAATTTGCTTCGTATAAGACGCTATTGCTGTAAACTTTCAAGATATAGAAAAAACATGATTACAAAGAATGGTTCTTTACATGGTATCAGAGCAACTCAATCTAACACGCCAACATGTGAAGTAACAACAACAACAGCAAGAAGATGACAGTAGGGTCGAGCTCAATGCCAATTAGAGCCGACCCTATGTCTCCATACTACCTCAACTCGTCCAACATACCAGGGACCATTTTGGTCACCTGTCTATTAAAGGGTGAAAACTACCCTACGTGGCGGCGAGCAATGCTTAACGCATTCAGAGCGAAGAACAAGATGGGATTCATTGATGGATCCGTGAAGAAGCAGGAAGATGACCAGTTGTAATCACAAGCATGGACGAAGTGCAATTCCATGGTAATGGCATGAATCTTTAATGCACCTGCTGCAGAAATGCACAGTAGTGTTGCATATGCCAACACAGCAAAGGAGATGTGGATCGACCTACAAGAAAGATTTTCTCAAGGTAATATTCCTCGTATCCACGAACTCAAGTGGAAGATAGCATTCATGCAATAAAATGATTTGCCCATCATGACATATTATACGAATCTGAAAGGATTGTGAGATGAATTGTTTGCTTATACCACCACTCCTATTTGTACTTGTGGCGCGGTGAAAGAGCTCATAGCCAAAAGAGAATATGAGAAAGTTCATATGTTTCTTATGGGGCTAAACAAGAAGTTCAGTGTGATTAGGTCACAGATACTGAACATGGAGCCTATGCCGTCGCTGAGTAAAGTCTATGCACTTGTGGCAAAGGAAGAAAAACAGTTGAATCTAGTCGGACTCAAGGCCACTGTAACTGAAGCCGCAGCCTTTGTGGCCAAGCCAATAAAGGGCAAGACAATTCAATTTGTCAAAAATCTTGACAAAAGCAACCTTTGGTACTCACATTGTGGGAAGAATGGTCATGAATCAAATGGATGCTTTGAACTGATTGGACATCCAGACTAGTGGACATCAATGTCCAAACCTGCAAAAAATCACAAGAAAGCTGGACAGAAAAGAGCTAACAATGCGACAGTAAGCCAAGATGGCAGTTGTAGTGTTATGGCTAATTCAAAGGGTCCAACCCTTACAAAAAAACAATATGACCAACTTATGTTACTACTTTCAAGTCATGATAGCCATTTGAACTTTGCTGGTAAGGTCACTAATAACTCAGCATGTTGGATAATTGATAGTGGTGCTTTAGAACATATGACATTTCAGGAAGCAAGTCTCACAAATATTCAGGGGGTCACTCCAGCTCCTTCAATTCAGATGCCTAACGGGAACACCCTAAACACACACTTCTTCGGCCAAGCTCACATAGCTCCCAATTTGAAATTAAATCATGCCTTTTTATGCTCTCTTTTACTTGTAATCTTTTTGTCGGTCAGTAAACTGACCAAGGACCATAATTGTTCAGTAACCTTTCTTCCTGATTCTTGTGTTATCCAGGACCTAGAGTCGAAGAAGCTGATTGGCACAGGTGAAGAAAAGGATGGCTTATACTACTTCAGGAAGTTCCAAGAACAAGTTGCTGCAATGACAAAAACAGATGAGCTATCTGTTACATGGCACAGACATTTAGGTCATGTACCTTTAAAAAAATTGCCTATGTTTTCAAAACTTTTAGATTTGTTCCTCAGAAACTTGGACATTTGTTATGATTCCTGCCATCGTGCCAAACAAACTAGAAAACCTTTCCTTCTTAGTAATAGTTCTACCAAATGCTGCTTTGAACTGGGACATTTAGACATTTGGGGACTGTATAAAACCCTTTCTTTATTTGGTACACGTTACTTTATAACCATTGTCGATGATTTCAGTTGAAGCACTTGGGTATATTTGCTCCAACACAAATCTGATGCAACAACTAACCTTTCCCATTTTTATGCAATGGTTAGAACTCGATTCTTGAAAGAAATTCAATTTTTACAAAGTGACAATGCACCAGAACTTGTTTCTAGGACCATGCTTAACTATCTTTAACAAAATGGCATTACACTTTAAACCACTTGCCCCTACACGCCTTAACAAAATGGGGTTGTGGAGAGGAAACACCGACACCTTCTTGAGATAGCCAGAGCAATTAGGTTCCAAGCCAATTTGCCAATCAAATACTGGGAGGAATGTGTCTTGACAACCACATATTTGGTTAATCATACTCCTCTGTCAACTTTAGATGGCAAGAGTCCCTATGAAATTCTTTTCTTAAAAACACCACATCTTGATCATCTTCAAGTCTTTGGTTGCTTGTGCTATGTTCACTCAAAACCCAAAGATAAGTTTGAGCCTCGCTCCAAACCTTGCGTCTTCCTTGGTTACCCTAATGGGCAAAAGGGTTACAAAGTCCTCGACTTAGAAACACAAAAACTTGTTGTTTTACGAGATGTTATATTCTATGAAGACAAGTTTCCTTTTGAATCGAAGAATGAAGAACCAAGAATTACACCTATCTTTACTAAAAATCCTGAAGCAGTCGACAAACCCAACCTTGACAACATCATAATTCCCATTGATTCCATTTGAAAGGAACCTACGACAGGCCATGGAGAAGAGGTGGACCTAAACACAAGCTCAAAACTCTTACAAGAAAGACCAAACAGAACCTAATAGCTTCCCTCTTACTTGCAGGACTTTATTGTGGAACTTCCTGGAGGTGATGAGCGATTCACACCTACAGCGAATCAAGCTTCTTCAGGTACACCTTATTCTCTACTTTTTCATCCCTCATACTCACAATTTTTGTCCTGTCATAAAGCCTACCTTGCAGCCCTTACCACTCATAGAGAACCGCAGACCTATGCTGAGGCTTGCATTAATCCTAAATGGACCGAGGCAATAAGGCAAGAAGTTGAGGCCCTTGAAAAAAATCAGACATGGGACCTAGTGAGATTGCCAACCGAGACACATCCCATTGGCTGCAAATGGGTGTTCAAAGTTAAACACAAGTCAGATGGCAGTGTGGAATGCTATAAGGCAAGACTAGTAGCTAAAGGGTTTAGTCAAGTGGAAGGTATTGATTTCATTGAAACCTTTGCTCTAGTTATTAAACTCACCATTGTTCGATGCTTGCTGTCTATAGCTGTAACAAAGGGATGGGAATTGCAACAGTTGGATGTATATAATGCCTTTTTTCAAGGTGACCTATATGAAGTCATTTATATGGAACCACCTCCCGGGTATATGAAATCTGGAGATAGTCGAGTATGCGAATTGAAACGGTCACTTTATGGTTTAAAACAATCTCCACGTCAATGGTTTGCCAAGTTATCATGGGCACTGGTAGGATATGGCTTTCAACGATCTAAATCAGATTACTCCCTGTTTACACTTAAGGTCAGAAACTTGTTTATTGTCGTGCTTGTTTATGTCGATGATATGATAATTGCTGGCAACAACTCAGATGAAATTTGCAAGGTGAAAGACTATCTACATGCGCACTTTCATATTAAAGATCTTGGCAAACTAAAATATTTTCTTGGACTTAAGACTGCGAGATCTCTAGATGGAATCTTTGTGTCGCAAAGGAAGTATACTCTTGATATACTGAATGAAACAGGTATGATGGGATGTAAACCTGCTTGCTTTCCTATACAGCAATAACATGGGAGAGCCTCAAAGGAAGGAAAAGTTCTAGCTGATCCAGGTCGATATAGAAGACTAGTTGGGAAGCTGATATACTTAATCATCACACGACTAGACATTGTGTATGTGGTTAATCTGCTCAGTCAATTCATGCAGCGTCCAATTGATGTACATTTAGATGCCACCATGCATGTGCTACGGTACCTAAAGAGAGCGCCTGGGCAAGGTTTGTTCTTTCCATCCAAAACAGAGTTGGACTTACGAGCCTATTGCGATGCAAATTGGGATAGTTTCCCCAAAACAAGAAGGTCTACCACTAGTTACATCACTAAACTTGGAGATGCACCAATCTCGTGGAAATCAAAGAAACAATCTACAATTTCCCGATCCTCAATAGAAGCAGAGTATCGCTTCGATGGCTGCAACTGTCAATGAACTTGTTTGGCTTAAGGCATTGTTTAATGATCAACGGTACAACACCCCCGGCTGATATAATTGTACTGTGACAATCAGGCAGCAATTCATATAGCCTCAAATCCAGTTTTTCATGAGCGGATCAAGCACATTGAGATCGGTTGCCATTTCATTCGTGACAAGATTCAATCCAAGGAGAATGTCTTATGACATATTTCAAGTTCGTTTCAACTAGCTGATGTTCTTACAAAGGCACTAGGATAAGAAGGTTTCTTGTGGCTTAAGTTGTTTAAGTTATCCTTATATCTTAAGCCTATTTATCAGTTTGGTAGTGTTGGTATTGAACCGAAACACATGAATTTGCTTTGTATAAGAAGCTATTGCTGTAAACTTTCAAGATATAGAAAAAGCGTGATTACAAATAATGGTTCTTTACAAATTGCAGGGCCTTGGCCTAGCAAATCCACCATTTTGTAATCAGCGGCCATCCAAATTACTTATGGCACTGAGCACATGTTTGAAAAACTTCCTGAATAGGTGGACTTGTAGCGAACGGGCCGTTGTTTCTAGGTACCATGGAGAGGAGGCCCAAATGGCTTCTAGCATCGATCTGACATTCGAATTGCGACGAGAATCTCGACAGTGCCGGTGAAGGAAGGGAAGAAGGGATGGGGGAAAGGATGCGTTAATCAAGGCAAGCCGAAAGGGAAGGAAGGGAGGTGAGGATGGGAGAGGATGCGGGAATCGCTTCTGTGCCGGTGAAGGAAATCACTAGAGGGAAGGAAGGCCGAGAAGGAGGGAGGGAGGGAGGGAGGGAAGGCTGAGAGGGTGGTAGGAAGAGGGATTGGGGCTGGGGACGGAGGATAGAGGGTGCTCGGAGAGGGTGGCCGATGAGGGAAGCGGAAAGGAAGGTCGAGATGGAGGCTTATGGTTTTCTCTTAGATTTTAAAGGTTTTTTTTATTAGATTTTAAAGTTTTAAGTATTTTTTGACAAAGGGAAAAGTTTTCAAGGGGTTAAAGTTAACATTGTCCATATAATTCTATGTTGACATGGCGATTTCCGTTTAAACTAACGAGTTCCGTCACCCAAAGATTTAAAATGAAATTTTCCAACAAGGTTAGAGAGTCAAAATATGCAAATTGGAAGTTGGGGTAAAATTGAAATAATAATTAAAAATTAGGGTTTAATCATGCAATTTACCCAAACTATCATACAATGCATAAAAATATTGTTTTGATTTGTAACTCCTTGGAAAAGGATTATTTTGATAAAAAATAATGTTCTCTTTTGCATCTTTTTCTATAAAAATTATGGAAACAATAAATCTTTAAGCACGAACACTTTGCTAGGCAAAACAAAAAACATTAGCTGACAGCAAGTCCAGAAGGTAGCTTACCACTTATTAATCTCTAGGTTTTTCTTTTTTCTTTTTGGTCACCCCCATGTAAATTAAGTTCTTCAAAAGGGAAGGGCTTGAAAAAATTTACCTTTGACTGCTTTAGGAACAAAGATAGGATAAGAATGTGGTATATTATAACCTGGTGCTTGATTCAAGGATATATATTGGGGAACCCCAAAACAGTTCTGATACTAAAAGCCAACATGCAAATCCCATTTGCTCATGGAATGACGCTGATATCTGATAAACTTTATGAGGAAACTGTCATGCCAAGAGTAAATGCATAAAAAATGCAGGAAGACAAAAATAACCACTTGATAGACACAAAGTATAATATGATGGAAAGGAGATCTTGTTCTCTGGACCTCACAGAAGAACTTATCTCTGTTACAACAAAATGGAAACACCCATTCCAATGACTCGATAATTTAATTGATTGATTGATTGATATATATGTATATTTTAGAGTCATTACAAAAAATATTGTAGAGTATAAAAAAAATAGACCCTCAGTAGCTCAGGCTTTTTTCTAAGCTAGATCAATATACTTTTTTTACGCAGCATGAGACCAAAAGATTTAAAAGCTCATTGAGATGATACTCTTTATATTAATTATAGGGTGAAGTGAGGTCCAGAGGAAACTACGTATGAAAATATATCTTGTGATTATCTTTTTGTAATATTATGAGTTTTTCTAACAAAAAAAAACTTTCTTTTTTTTTTATTCATTAAGTGGAAAGACATAAACAAACCTTAATTACTATAACTATGCCTCGTTCATATCAGATTTTTGTTTGTCAGAACTTTTCAAATGTAAAAAATTCCCATATGCCTGAAAGATTTATTTTGCTCACCAAAGCCAATTTAAATTTTATTATTAACTTAATAAAGTTGTGTGATTCTTCTTCAATTTATGTTATTATTTTATCTCTTGCTATGATAAACCCATAGAACTGAATTATGTATGAATTGATGGATGATAAAGATCATACCACATGGAACTTAATTTATTTTTATATAGCAGTTTTTTAAAATGTGTTTACAATTTATGAGCATATACATGGGTTAGTCGCTCATAAAGAATTGCACATATAACATTACTATATGAGATAAGGTGATTTGTCTCAATTACTGGAATATTGATTCTAAATGTGTATGTGAATATTTATGAGGATAAATATTTGAATATGACCAAATCAATTACTCTTAGACCTTTGACTGTTGAGAAAATGTAAATATTATTTGCTCCATAGACTTGAAAATAATATGAGCTTAAATGTATACATTATGTGATTTTGATATGTCAACTAATGATGCCTAATATAAGATATAATTTGACATATTGGATTACGTAAATGTTAACATGTTAAATTCATGATTATCAACATGGAATTCACTGCTCCTAAAGTTAGAGTGAATATTGTGGAGTATGTCTCTTGCTTTTTTGAATTAAGAAATCCATGTGGTTGATTTAGAAAAATATTGTTTTTAGAAATATTATTTTGTATATAAAATTATATATAGATAGTATATATAGATTTTATAAATGTTTTTGTAAATTGTTTAAATTCGGAAAAACTTGAAGAAACATGCACATATTTGATTTCGTATTGAAAGTTCCACGATTTGAATGCGGTTGGTCTAGTCCAGATTATGTGCAATAATAGTAAACAGTGAACAGAATAAAATAAAACATATGGGTTTTTGTGAATTATCTCAGAACTCTTAGGAGATTTTACAAGGTCGTATAAAATCTTATATTGACTTGTAAACAATAAATTAGTTAGAGACTAATTTGATAGGATTAAAAGATCCCAATGGATCCCACGCCACGTTCTGATCTCTATCTGAATTTGCCTATAAAAAGAGTTATTATGCATTGATAGCAACACACGAGATGTATGTGAAATTTCTCCATCAAAGAAATCACTCATAGAGCAACTGGGAGAGAAGGAATTCAAGCACGTGAAGATTGCAGAATTCTATACTTGTGGAATTTCGAAAACAGGATGCCCGTGTGATTATTTCTACAATCTGATCATGGTGGATGCTAATTTAATAGCGTAAAACCGGTTCGGATTCCCAACAATGCCTCCTAAGTATGCGTGTACATGTTAGTCAAAATCCTTTTATTTTTAGAATCCTTATGATTTTACTTTTCAAAGCCCTTCAAGGTTCAAGATGTAAAACTAACACTTCTAATTAATAGTGTCAGTTTCCAAAAGGTTAAAGAGGTCCAAATCTATATGCCCAAGTCGTCTACTTGAAATGTTTTATACTAACAGTACATTGTTTGAGCTTTGGTAAGTTAGGAAGAAAAGCCTCCAAGACAAAGATGCACCACTTTTACATATATGTTATCCGATTTGTACATATCTTTGATTTTAGTGAAAAACAGATTTTGATGTATTTACACCTATTTTTTATATGAGGTTGAACACACATACACTACTAAAAATATATTTGTAATCTTATTTGTACATATGTTGTACATTATTTATATAGACCTCTCTATTTCTTTGCATATCGAGTTTGCACATATTCGATATGTAATTTGTACATATCTCCAATTTTAAGGAGACACAAGATTTGATGTTACACTTGTTTTATGCTATGAAGGATAATATTAAAATACAAATACATGCACACACACACACACACAAGGTGCTTATTTGCTATGAAAACTTATGTAACAGATGATCGTTTTGAAAATCCATATCATAAATAGTGATCGTCACAATATCAAGCAAATCTACGACGATTAAAATTATCAGAAAAACTTGCGATGATTCTGTGATAATTGGTATTTGCTACAATTTTGCCAATTTTGCCTCAATATACTTGCAACGATTAGAATAATCACAAAAGTAATTTACATTTGCTACGATTCTAATCATCGCAACCTATGATAAAAAATTCTCACAATTTTGCTATGATTCCTTATATTTCTTGTTTTTCAAAAGAAATATTTTAGTAGTTGGTTAGTGGTGCATTTATTTTAGTTATTATATTAATTATGTAAATGTAAATTATTTTGATAGACATAACGTTTAGTTCATCTAACACTCTAAAGATGACAGATCTTAGTGTTATGTTTAGGTACTAATGGATCAAGCAGAGTGTCAGGGGCAGATCCAAGATTTTAGGATGAAAAGGGCAAACTTATGAATTGTTAATATAATATTAACAAAAAATTAAAATAAATGTATCCAAATTAAAACATATATATTCCAAACTTATAAATTAGGTCCTTATGATTATTTTAAAAATTGAAACTCCATTTTTTGTAGCAATCTTAAGCATTAATTTCATATCATATGGTGAGCATTGATGATAATCATAAAGACCTATAATTTAAAATTATTTAACAACAGCCAAATAGTACATATATCTTATGCAATTGAACCCATGCTTTTATCGAGTATAAATGATCTATTATTTTATTGACGTATGTTCATCATCTTACATCAAATTAATAGGCTAGTTACTATTAATCAATGCATCAAGGAACATTTGATAAATCACTAGAAAAATGCATAATCACATTAAACCAAAAAGCAATTACAATTACAAAATCATCCTATGGTTCATCTACTCTAAGCATAAGTAGGAAAAGTTTAGCTCATAATGTCATAAAATAAACACAATAGAATAAAAGAAAACTAAGAAAAGAATTATCCATGACTAAATTTCTTCTCTAAGAAACCTTCGATCCAATGTTTGTAAAATGGTGTTGATAATCAAAACTGCCTCCGGCAACCTTCTTTCTTGAAAAACTTTATTTTTTTTTTGGTGTATTTTTCACCTCATCCTCTTTTTCCTCATTTTCTTTTGAAATAACATAAGAAACCCTAAAAGTATGATAAACCTGGTTTGGTACACGATCATGTTAAAGGCCATGTAACCTCTCTAGAACTTAAAATCTCACCAATTTAAACAAAGTTTGAACTATGGGCATGTAACTTAAATATGGGCATGTAATAGAACATGTTAAGCACTACATGAGTGTATAACAAGGCGCATCTACTCCAAAACTTAGACAATGCTTCTAGCCATTTAAATGATTCATTGTAAAACAATTGTATGGTGTTGAAGGTTACATTGAATTCTTGGTCTGAATGTATTGTAGATAATTTTATTATTGTCCAGGGTTTTTATAATATGTATTTTTCATTAAATAACAAATAAAACAAAATAATTAAGAATTCGTCTACCAAAAGAACAAGGTGATTATATGTACGCCACCATTAACACGTTTTGTCAAAGGGTGCCATTGTATGACTGTAAGGTCCATATTTTTACTCATAAATGCCCTTAGATTTTAGTGTACTTATCATCATACTAGCTGGCATTAGTCCTTCACATTTTTTGTATTCTCAAAGAAAATATCATTTGGCTATAAACTAGATCTTACCAATGTCCATAAAGCACCAGCCTTATTGAAAACTTTGAGAGCAAATAGCATTTGGCTGTAAACTAGATCCTATCCATGTCTAAAAAGCACATTAACATCCTGAAATTTATACTTCAAATTGCCCTTAAACATGTGCACGGGGAGATATGACACTATACATTAGTGTGGACATTCATCAATAATAGATAGACTAACATTGTTAGTGTCAAACTGTAAGTTATTAATGTCTTCCTCAGAGCATCTGAAACTGGATTAGTAGTGTCTATTTCTAGTATTTGAATGTCTGATTCTAGTATTTGAATGTCTATAAGTTGTTTTCCAAGTGGTGATTATAAAATAGTTTGATAACTCAAATTTTACGTTTAATGAGAAGATAATCACATTATTTTTAAGGATATTTAGGTGGAAAAATCATATAATATTTTTGTAACCTCCTACATGTTTGTATTTTGTCTACATGTAGATGAACTTAGATACATTTTATAAGAAACTAGACATCATATAGATGTAATTGGACATTTCATCCATAGTATTTTTTTTACAAAAATGCTTCATTCCAATTCAAAGTGAGTCAAATGATATCTTACAAATCAATGATGACATAAGACTCTAAAAGACAACGAGAACCTAAAATTGGCCACAAAAATGCTACTCGTTCTTACGATACCAAATGAAGGAAAGAGAATCAGATCAAACTGAATCTTCCAGGTAAGCTAGAATAAATTTGGAGTACATAACTTACAAATAAAAGGAACAAAGTTCAGAACAAACCAACAATAACCAAATAACGCTAAAATCAACTAGACATGATAGGCCTGAACAAGACTGTCTATGAAGACAAAAGCATTGCCTATAAAAACTAAAAAAATAAGACTTTATTGACTCCAAATTTGTTGTCAAGCATCGGGACATCTCAGTAGAGCCGAGATTCTGATGAACCCAAGAGAAAGCCTAGATCTATTGCCATCATTCTTGAACACTAAAATCTGAGGAAGATTGCATCAACAATAAAATCTAATAGAAAACATTGGATAAAATTAGTTAATGAATAATAGGATTGAAAGAGAACCAACCAAATTAAGACTAAAGTCCGAATCTGGCCGAAAACTGTAGAAGAATATGGAAGAAACAGGAGGCGGCACTTTTTTTTTTCATGAAACCTAGGAGTGAGTTTTTTTTTATTGTGAAACCTAATAGATATTTTTATCCATAGAATTATACATCTCATACTTAGAAATGGACATTGAATCATTAATTTTTATTCCAGGTATAAGGTGTCTAACTTCATTTCTTCTATTTTTGTGGTGTCCAAATGTTTAATTGTGGTTGTTAGATATTTGGTATAATAGGTTAAAAGGTGTCTAATTTCATCTTTTTCTATTTTTGTGGTGTCCAAGTGTCTAATTGTGGGTGTTGGATGTCTAACATAATATATTAAGTGTCTAAATCTAGTAAAAAAATGCCTAGTCTATCCAAGTGTTAGATTAAAGTATCTAAGTATTTGATTATGATAGTTGAATGTCTAGTGTGATAGATTAAGTGTCTAAATCTAGTAACGGAGTGTACAATCTACATGATTGTGGTATTCAAGTGTGTAATAGTGGTTGTTAGATATCTAATATAATAGGTTGACTTTCTAAATTTCGTAAGAGAGTAACTTATCTACTTATTTGAGTATAGTGTTCAAGTGTATCTAAATGTCTAATTATGATGGTTAAATGTCTTATGTGATATGTTAAGTGTCTAAAGTTGGTGAAGTAGTTTAAAATCTACATGATTATATGATATCAACTTATTAATTATTTGATTGTAGTAGTTGAATGTCTCATATAATAAGTTAAAAAGTGTCTAATATGATAGGGTGAGTATTTATATCTAATACCATAATGTTTAAAACAAAATATAGTTTTTAACTAAAACTACTTTTACGCAAAACCAGGTTTACATTTAAAATTGCTTGATTGTAAAAAATAAAAGATGATAATTGATTTAATTTTTTAAAATATGAAAAAATAAATTCTCAAAAAGAAATTTGTTATAAAAATATCTTCAAAGATAACATGGTTATTTCCTAATCAAATATGAAATTTGAAAAAAAACAAAAAAACAAAAAAGAAGGAATTAATCGGAAGTTTGATGTTCAGTACTGGCATACCAGGGCGGACGCCAGATATTATCGCGCGCAGATATGCTCGACTTCATGACCGACTACGTGTTATCGAGCCCATTAGCAGACTTTCAAGGTAGGCCCATCGGCCCAAAACGAGCCTCTAATGTCTGGTACGGCACACAAATCGATCTATAATGGTGTAACCTACAAAGGACAGTTCACGCCTTCACACCTCAGACGACGAACCACAGAGAAGACCCCATACCCAAGAGATCTCTTCATGTTCTTAATCTTCTTCATCACGAACCAAGATAAGAGGACTCAACTGAACTTAACATTCAAGTTGGTTTCCAAGAGCACAAACGCCGGATAATTCTTAGATCAAGAACAGACAAAGGAAACAAGAACCAAAGTTTACCCGCTACATATTCCTCCAACAACAAAATAGCTGCAAACTTGCAGCTAAACCAGTCATCAATTCTTCACCACCAACATATTTATAAACAATACTTACATTTTTCTACAAGATGAAACGTTTCAGTGTGCGGAATGAGGAACAGAGGTAGCTGCGCGATGGGCTTGACCAGCACAGACACAGTGCACCGAAGTTAGGTTCAAGCAGCCACTCATAACGAGGGAATGCCTCCCAGAGCAGGTGTGAAGAGCAGGAAATGTGTCGCAGACTGCCTGAACGGCTGAAGGGGTCAGTGCAGTGCACTGGCTGATGTTCAGACTGCGAAGCCCCTCGTCATATCGTCCCTTCCTTGATTGCCACATTGCCGGCTTATTCTTCACTCCGTTTTGAGCCAGTGAGTACATTGCTCTATCCGTTATGTTGCGACAATAGTATAAACCAAGTGAAGTCAGATGTGGACACCGATTTGCCAAAGCAATAACACTGTCATCTGACAGAGAAAACAAAACAGGCATCAGTTTGCAACTTCAGCACTCGGGCAGTTGATTCTAATAACAGTGAGATAGCCATTCATTTGTACTTGCTGAATCTAATATACAGGATCACAACATGCAAACTATATCTTATTTTTTTCCCCTTTCGAATCATCATATTTGGTATTATAAACATGTACGAATGTTGGGATTCCTTGGGAAGAATATGTACAACCGAGTCCTCCCCCCAGCCCCACCCTCCCTCCCTCTTGCACGAGCCAGATTTCAATTAGGAGACATCTGGGCAGTGAATGCATACCAGTTATGAGCACGCAGCCACACAAGTCAAGGATCCTCAGTTCAGGACAGCCATATGCTAGACTCATAACTCCTGAGTCACCCACATTCTCACACCAACCAAGGTTCAAAGACTGCAACATATTGCAATTATGTCCAATCGCCTACAAAACAAGTTTCACTAATGACCATGAAACAATTAATTCATCCCACAGTAAAGAAGCTAATGAAAATACCCAGAACACAATCACTACCTGTAATGCACGGTCAGTTGCTCCTCTAACACACCCACAAAGATTCAAAATCTTTAGTTTGTGGCAGAAACTAGTCAAATATTCAAGAGCTTCATCACTGAATGATGTGCATCCACTAATGTTGAGTTTTGTTAGGTTAGGACAACCATGCGCCAGAGCATACAGGGAGCGATCTGTAAGCTTGAAGCTTTTGCTGAGGTCCAGATCCTGCAGGTCATGACAAAATTTGGCAATTGCTTCAACAGCATCATCCTCCAGTTGTGGGTACTCTTGGCGCAATATCAATGTTTGTAACTTGGTGAATTTTGGAACAAGAGAAAGAACCAAGTTGTTCATGTTCTTTCTGCACCTGGAAAAAGAGTCAAACAAAATCTACAGACTGAGACAAAAACTCAAGAAGTAAGCAAAGAGCACTCCTTCCAATGTTTTAATAAGAGGAAGAGCAATAAGAAATAGATTAAACTGAGGAATATCATCTCAATTCCTGGAACCATTTTAGTTTTGCTCAAGCAACATGCAGGAACAATAATAACTAGCGAGGGGACCAATCATTAGCTTCCTCTTCTACTTATTGTTTCTTACTTTTCCACCAAGTGCCCTTGGAAAGCAGCCATACTAAACAAATACGCATAAAACTATGGTTTTTTCCAGAAAAAGACTTGGCCATGTCCTTGGTAAAAGGATTCAGTCCCAAAACTTCAATATCAACCCCAGAAGTCTATCTGTTAAAAGCAAGCTTCATGTTCAGCTTTGAAAACGCCTGATCGAAACATAATCAACTGAAACTGGTAGAAATCATGGATGGAAATCGAACATAACAAGAAAAGAAATGAAAAGGGAGAGAAGCAAAAGCACAAACAATCTGATGCATGTTGAACTGAGCAGGGTAGCAAAACATGCACCATGAGAGACACAGATGAGTGAGGCCCAAGCCAATTGCATCTCTCCACCCACTGCAAACACCAGAAGCAACAATAGCCGTCCGATCATCAACCAGAGAGACAATTCTCAGTAGTAGCTCCAGGGGAATATCCTTCCAATCGGTGATCGCCAACCCGTCCATCTTGACCACCTCAACACCTTTTGCAGTACTCGCCATCATCAGCTTCTCAAAGCACAGGTTCAAGTCCTCGCCTTTCAGATTTGCCGCTCCCACCATCTCACTTCGGCTACCCTCCAGCCACCACCGCCTCAACACAAATTTATATGCAGATTATGGGTTAGAGTCGTAGAGAATCCCTAGGCCCTGTGACCAAACAGAGAGTGGTTAGGAGAGAGAAAACCAGATAAAATGCATCTCAAAGACCGAGAAATGAAATTCAGAGAGACGTGTAGTAAAACTGAAAAGCGCCAAATAAGTAAAAATTAGGAAAGCAAACCAACCAATTTCCCCCAAAACCTTAAGAAATTTGCAGAGCAAACCGAGACGGTTTACACAACTCAAGAATCAAAACCAAACCTTTGATGATCCAAAGTACTTCCTTTCCCTTCTTTCAAGTAATTTCTATGTCTAAACAAAAGGACAAAGCTGCACAAAATCAAAATACATACAGACCCCCCGAACCGGTAAATGTTTTGGTGATAATATTTCTGAGTTATAAAGGCAAAAGAGTTCTCTTCTGGTGGAGGCAAACGGTCCCCCGGTCAATGGTTTCAAACACAAACTCGATAACAACGAGAGTGAGCTCAAATTGTGCTGAAATGATCAACCATACACAGGAGGCGGTTAACCCGTCAATCTGGTAAAGGCCCAAAATTTAATACGAAAGTAAAGAAACCGCTAAACTCAGAAGATGAATCTGGCAAGCAAGGAATTACCAATTGAATTGAACTGCCCAAAAAGCATATTAATCATCCGCGGAAGAAAGGAAATCGAAGAAGAGATGATTAAAGCATACACCTAATAAAATAATACGAGTTCACTAAAAAGGAAAAGGAAAATTCAATGTTCTTATCGTGAACACATACTTCTCTTTTGGGTATTCTCTGTTCTCTTGCTTGGTTTTGTGCTTTGTCTTTGTTTCTGTGGAGAGACCATCGAGGCAGAGAGGGAAAATAAAAGGGAGATAATTAAAAAAAAAAAAAAAAAAGGAGGGAGAAACGTACGGGGAAGAGAATTAGCGACGCGTATGGTTCCACGTGTCAATGATCAAACGGTGACGTGATGTGAACGAGGGTGGGTCCCACCTCGAAGGAGGTCCAGATTCCTTTGATTATTTGATGGTGATGATCTATGATGTTCCGCAATCCATTTAATGATATCCCAGGAATCAAGTCAGAGGGCGAAGGAACACAGATGATAAAGCCCAAGGAAAAGGACGATACTAACGCCGTTTAGTTGCAACCTTTTGTTTTTTTAATATATATATATATATATATACATAGTTCTTTTACCATTTAACAGCATTGTTAAACCCTCATAAACATATATATAACATGTGTTAAGATGAAGATGAAATAATATTAAAAAGATATAAGCGCGTAGGCTATAAAGGAGTTCATTGGGCAACCAATATCCATATATTACCCATTCAAATTTGTAACTGTGCAGATGTGTGAATGATTTTGTATATAAAATGACATTGCATTTGTACTAGAAATTTTTTTTTTCTTTAGAATATTTTGAACTGTAAAGACTTTCATGTATATATAAAGCCATTGATAAAATAATCCTAAGACCTTTTTACGTCGAGTCTCTTACATATTTGCAATTCTGAATCAAAACTAAAATTTTATTTAAAGTACTCAAAATTTTTTTTGTTCAAATCAGCTTGCCTTGATGTGATTGTGCATGTTATTAACAGAGACGTAACAAATATTTGAGGTGAATCAAAATTAACTGAGCCGGGAAAATAAGAGAAGAAAAAGACCAAAATGCACACTTGGTCCCTCAACACTTTATGCCTTTAGGAATGAATCAGTGCAACTTAGTCCCTCTACTTTGCAAAATATAGCGATTGTTCCTCAGCACTTTATGCCTTTTTACTTAACACACTGTTAGTCTCTTTTTCTTGAACCAAACTCCAAATTCAATCTAAAAATGTTTTGAAGCCATTTGACAATCTACCTTCAAATTTGCCCTTGTAGCCTTGAAATCCGTGGTCACCCAAGCTGTTTCAAGTGAATCCACCATCGCCATCTATACCACTTTCAAATCCTCCCTTGCTATCGGATCCACCGTCACCATCGAATTTGCCCTTATTGTTGGTTGTCATTAAATCCACCCTCACTATCAGATCGGTGTAGTTCTTAGTACTGTTTGTCCACCCAATCCATCCTCACCTCGTCATTTCTCCCACCATGGGTCTCCTTAGCTCATCAAAACCCTTCCGGAGCCCATTGACTCGATAGCATCCATTGGCGTTCTCTTCTCAATTCCAATTTCTCCAGCACTGTTATGCTGGACACATGTACATTTTCCGTCAATCTATGAACTACCTTGCATATATTACCAAAGTTAGATGACTAAGTCCCATAGTTTATTGAAGTTGGAGGACTAAGTCATTATAAGTCAGAGTTAATGAACTAATTTGTGCAAGTTTGCAAAGTTGAGGGACCAACTAACACATTTAGTCCGAAGAAAGGTGTGTGTAGAATGTTCGAGTTGTTTAGAACCGTAGCCGCAGGAGAAAGTAATGGAGATGGAGGGATGGCCGGAAATGGATGGATGCTTTTCTTTTTCTTGTGGGGCACACTTTCGCTAATGCCACTCCTGCTGTGCCAAGAGTCCAAGACCATCGATAATCCGATCCTGCCATTCTGTTCACGATATTTTACTGCCAGAGTAGTTATTCCATCCGCCGGGTGCACGTGCACCGGCCCTTATGATTTCTTATCTCGCCTTTTGTTGGTCACGCTCACGTACCAGGCTGACAAAACAAAACACCTTGCCATCTTAGAGATTGTGTTGGGGGATTTCTTACCAGGCTAAATCTACTAACGAATGGGCTGTAAGTTTAAGAACCAACTTGTTTCTGACTAGGATAAAATAGTACAATTATCACTAACAAATTTAAATTAATATTTTAAAGAAAAAAAAACTTTAATTCACTACGATTCTCAGTAAATTATTTGGGCGTGGAACACACTTATACCAAATTGACAGAATAGCACGTTCTTATATTCCATTTCTTTTCAAGAGCATGCATAACATACAGATATATTAATTCTCATTGTTGTTCATTAAATTGTTGAGTCATATTCTCTTCAAACGCAATCCAATTATAAATCTAGCTGCACGCTTACTTTCCTCTCATTGTTTCTTCTCCTTCATTTTCTGTATATCCGGTCAGATTTAAATTTCAATATAGGTTTGATCGGTTAATTTTTTATTATTATTCTATCTGATTATGCTCAATCATTTTTATTGTTCTTTCTCCTCCATAAAATTCTTTCACCACTAATAATAGGAGTATTATCTAATTCATTCGATAGCTTACTACGGACAGATTTGGGTGGCTTATTTTCAAAATTAGTGAGTATGAGAAGATAGAATGAGGTGCAAAAAGTGGCTGGGATTTAGATAATGATATGTTTACAAATAGTAGATCAGGATGATTGTATATTATTTTTTTTATGTAACTTGTCTTTTATTTGGTATTTTTCCAATTACATATAAGTTATTTCTTCATGATTATTTTACTTTATCTTAAAGGTTTCAACTTGATCCGATTCTCTTCCCTTCATTCGGCGTCGTAAGGATGCATAATCTTTTATTTGCCAGTTTATATGTCCTTGTTGTTCTTTAGTATTTTATATCATTGATTTGTAAGATATTATTTGGCTCACTGATTATTGGAATAAAATATCCTTCAACAAAAAAAAATATATACAATCCAATTGTTAGTTAGAACCGGGCAGGGAGGGAAAGAAAAAAAATGAAAAGAAATTCACAAGTACACAGGAAATAAAAAAAAATGATTCTCATGTTTGTTCAATTGCTTGGATATTATTCATTGATTGCTCGTAGGTTTTACAGACGTTATCAAGTGATCATGACACAGATATGTCACTATGAAAGATGGTTAATCAAATACTACACCTGCTCCCCTCTTTCCAGTGTTGTTCAATGATGGTAGTGCGTAGATAAAGAGTTATTATTGCGCACCAGCTTGTAGCCTCCTTCCTTCCTTAATTCTCTCCTAGTTTTTTTTATTATTCTGATTATAAAAAAAAAAATTGCTTGAACATTATTTACTAATTTTTTATTGGCCCCGCAATAAACAAAGTATTAGTCTAGAAGTTAAAGTTTATGAGAAGTCAAAGATTTAATCCTTCACTCCTCATTACCTTCATCCCAAGTATCTAAAAAAGTTTTTGACCCTAAAATAAATTTTTTTCCCAAATTCGGTCACCGTTATGACTTGGATAATTAAATAACAGAAGTGTTATACGTATAACTTTTATAGGCAAAGTCTCTAAAAATTTTTATCTATCAGAAAGATAATATTGATTTAAGAAATATCCTTCGAGATAAAACCAACGGATGAAGACGCGGTTTTGCATGTAAAAAAAAAAAAAGAAAAAGAAAAAGAAAAAAGCACTTCGCCATCATGCTGACTAGTGTTTTGCTTTTCTTTCTCTTTCTTTCTTTCTTTTTTTTTTTTTTCTGTTAACAGCTGGTAATTATAAGACGGGTTGGACGTGCCAATTATCCATTGGGAGCTTGTATTGCTGTGGGTGAAAAAGTTACCACAAACCACAATTAATGATAATTAAATGAGTTATCCCTGCCCTTTCGCCTAATTAAATAGTTCCAAAGGATATCAAAGCCCGGCCTCATCCTTTCCTCATACAATATTAGTTGGGTGTCTTTCAAGTTCTAAAAAAGTTAAACCTAACTTAAAAAGTGGCTGGGAGTAGTCATTGAGTTGGGGATTAATAAGTTCAATTGGTTGATTTTTGGACCAAAATTATTTACTCAATAGTGGCTTTGGATCATAGTCCAACCGATTCAATAAGTCGGGACAGGTTGGATTTGACAATATTGAAAAAAAAAATACAAGAATTTTTCTTTAGATATAAGTACCTTCCTATTATTGTACTTTATATAAATATTTTTGATTAAAAATAAAGTTACGGTGATTTATCATTCATTTTGAATTACTTCTCTAGATTCGGTAATAATTATATTTTCACAAAGATTCCTTAGGTTTTTATTTTGGCTAAATAGCACCACTAGTCCAGGACCTCAAGTTATCATTACAAACCAGTCCTCAACCCCCTGTTTGTTGCAAATTGGTCTCAATCTATTATAAACCATTGCATATCACAAACCCAAACAACTTAATTAAAATAACTTCAAGTAGGTTACCCAAATTTAGCTTAGGAATTTAGCCTCTCATGTTAAATTCAATAATAAAAATTAATAATAAAAGAAAACAAAATATGAACAAGGAATATCTAAATAAAATTATGTAACTAGATTGTATTCTTTCCCTATTTTTGTGGTATCTTGCTTTTGTTCGTCCTTTTCTCCAATTCGGTTTCTTTCTCCTTCCTTCACCGCGCCTCTCTCTTATTTGCAGTAATTAAATAATAGATAGGCCTCATTGAATGGTCCTAATCTAATCATTCCTAGAGTAGCTATACGATACACTTGGTCTAAGCACTATACTCATGTTTTTGCAATATTTACAAAACTGCCACCACGTCTTGAATAACAAAAATAGAGAAAATGAACAACACCTATCTTAAATAGCATATCTTACAAAATGAACACTACTACGTTAAACAAGGTCTTCAAATAAAAAAAAATACCACATTATACTAAGTTGAACACTAATTTGTACATCAATGTTTTCAAAGTGCAAACTCGCTATTATAAAACATTCACTGTGTTTTGAACATATCTTATGAAATGAACACCATTAAGTTGAACAACACCTTCCTTTAGAAAGAACACCACATTACACTAAGCTAAACACTAATTTATACTACGACGTTACAAAACATTCACATTATTATTATCAGATTATCTATAACATATTATAAAACAGTACATTCATATAAATAGAACAACACTTATTACAAAATGGAACAGCACTTATTATGAATATCACATCTTATAAAATGAACAACATATAACAGAACAACAAATTTATCTAAATGGAACAATAATTATTACTAAACAGAACAACATATTTGAGTGAGAACTTGTGGCTCCCAGTGTCCATCTGATCATCAATTTGCGAGACTACCTTACTAAATAGGCCACCATTGACTTTTCAACCTAGACCAGACAGTAGACTGAGATTCACAAGATTTACATATAAAGTGAAACCCATGAACATAGAAATCTGAGGCGGCTAATGAAACCAAAAAACACAGATATCCAAAGCCTTGGTTATGCTTGGGATTAGTGTCAGCGAGGTGGTTGTTCTTGGGTTTATCTTTTGTTTAGTTTTTTTGCAGAGCCAAAGAGTTGAAGCGAGAGAAAGCGAAAGAGGTAGAGGTGAATGCAAATGGTCCGAGGAAGCTTTTTTATAATGAACTAGCCATGGCAAATCAATCCCATTTTCCCCCCAAATTCTTATTGGCTTTAAGTGGTTGATCAAGCACTTGGCGGACAGAGGACGAGATTTTACCCTTAACCAGATTTGCGTGATAAAGGATGAAGAAGATGCTAACGATGGAGCGAGGAAGGTAGACGATGTCAAAGGTCATGGCGATGTGGATGATGGTGGGATGGTGAGACAATGATGCCCAAGTGGTCCTGGGGCATTCTCAGCCATTATGGAAGGCTGGAGCTTCATGGAATGATGAGAGGTTTAGAGGAGCAAATGGATAGAGGTGTTGGGTTCTTATTTTCGTTTTTCTTTCTTTTCCATGTCATTGATAGTAGTTAACACATTGGTAGGTGTTTATGATTTATTGTGCCAGTGTGGCATTTTCATTTTCTGTCTATATTAATATTTTCTATCAATAAAATGTTCAAAATATAATAGTTAAATGAGGTCAAGGACTTTTTATATAAGAAATTAAGGCTAGAGTCTAAAATAGTACAATAATAACAAGTTAGGGGCCGTGGGTATCATTAACCCCTCTTGGATCTTGGCTCACAAGGCAGTGGAGGCACCCTTAAATCTTAATGATGTGCTTTTTTCTCTCTGTTGAACATAAAAAAGTTACGGCGAGGTGTTTTCGCCTCAAACTTTTCTTTGCAAGTTGATTGGTTTGGGAGATCTCCATAATCCTTTCCTACTGCTCATGCGGGCTAGTTTATAAATAAACTACAGTATTCTTCTGTCAAAGCAAAAATAAAATACTCCTGCCTTTTATTTTTCTCCTACAACATTCTCAATAACAGACTTCTTTAAATTAAGAAGCATCGTGTTGCTAGAGATATATAAGTTGTGTAGAGGTGAAAATTATAGTCATTTGATAAGGATGTATTATAAACTAGATTATAATATCTTTAATATAGGTCAATAATTTTAATAAAGAAATTTGATAGCCTTTTTTTTTTTGTTAAATATTCAGTCAGAACATGAAATTACAGATAATTTCAGTTTCCATTTTGAGTCAAAAGGGCTGGACTGGAGTGTTTACGAATGAACTCAGTGCTGCTCTTCGTCCAGATACATGCAGCAATCATTTTCCTAACATTCCAAACTGATATGATGGAAGGAAAAAAGGATAAATGGTATATATGAGAGTTTGTAATCACTTTTTGGTTATTATTTTTTTGTAATAACAGATGCATCTTATGTTTTTCATATAAATGAGCTCCTTAAATTTTGGATGACTCCCACTTGCATAAATGATCCAGATTTATTTATAATTTTGAAAAATAATAAGTGAAAGTCTCACATATGATTATGATCCAAGAAAGAAGCAGCAATTGGGGGTTAGCCTTTTTATTTTTTTATTTTTCTTTTTCAACAACCTTTATTATTAAGACTTTTGAGCTCTTGTATATCGTCTATTGTAAAACAAAAAATCACTTTATATATACCCACACACACACACTAGCTGGTACTCGATAAAGATGAACATTTCTTTCAGTATTATTGAGCTACTGATTGATTTTTTTTTTCAAAAAAAAAATCGAGTCAAATGGTTCTCAAGTTCTCTTAAGAAATATTCTTTTTTGTTTGTACACATTAATTTTTTTTTACGAACTATTTTTCTTTTTTATTTAAATTCCCCTACAAACATATCTAGCTAGGTTAATGAAAAGAGAAATTCCTTAATGATTAATTAACATCTGATTGCAATTGGAGGTACAATAAACAAAAAGATTTAGTTAATTAAATTGTAATTATTTAACTGCTCTACTCCCATACACGTTTAAATGATAAACATTTAAGTATATAGATGTGCGTGATGAGATAGGCTGTCCATTGTGGCTGCCCTTTCGGCATGTTATGCTAAGAAAATATATGTTGCTTTCCGGCATACAAAACATAATTGAAAATGAACTCGGTCCCCAATCAATCTCAATATTTTTTGTTTGTTCTTCGGGCTTTCGTGTCTTTTTAGGCCTCCATTTGACCTTGTCACGATCGGTCCTTCTGTTTAACCAATTTGTGGTTGCTTGCTGAGTAATACTAATCCTAAATTCATTTACTTTATTACATTTTTTTAGTAAACTTTGTTACATTTTTTTAGTAAATCATAGATATCAAATAGGGTGAAAGGTACTGCTATACCCATAGAATGTTGTAGCTAGTAGACTTTTTCTTTTTTTTAATGAATTTACATATAATTGATTTTTATAGCTATCTCCTACTATTTAACACTTTAACTTGTTTGCAAATAGTAATTAGCCCACTGTCCTATTGATAAGCGCAAACCTTCAGATACCGTTGGATATAAATGAGATCACATCGTGAGCTAGCTTTTCTCCCAGTCGATCACCAAGATGTTTGACCCTTGGATTGTAGTGGGGATAAAATTGATAAATTAGGAGTATAATTGAATCATAAATTTAACTAATAGTTTGAGCTTGAGCTGATCGAGCTAAGCCTTGTCAATTAAAGCCTAATAAATTATCCATGGTTTTTTATCAAGTTGAACTTCGAATTTGAAATGTTTGAGCTAAAGGTTGATTGAGCCAATTGAGTCTCTAACAATTACTATACATTAGGTTGACCATATATACCCCTAAACTTACTTAATAATCACACTTACCCCCTATAGTTCAAAATGTACGTTTACCCTTAGGTTATAAGAACATGTCATAACACTTATCCATTAAAATTAGGTGGCAATTCGTTTAAAATTAATTGAATTAAACGGGGCTCATTATTTGCGGGTCAGTTTCGGGTTTTTCACGGGTCAAAATGACCCACGTGTATAGTTGTGTGTTTGGTCTGATGGTTTGGAGTTATTTACGATTGAGTGCAATTGGTGATTTCTCAACCAAAATTGTCTCTCCCTAACAAGCCCAAACCTCTCTTTTTTTCTCGAACCACCATGGCTGCAACTTAATGCAAGCTTATCTCACCAAATTCAAGCTACTTCAAGTAAGATTTAGTGTAGAAAACAAGTTTTGGGTAATCCTAAACTAGAATTTCAAGCTTTGGTTTCTCCTGTATTTGAGCTTCTTTGTCCCACCCACAATTAATCGCTCGAACAAATCATATTCCCACATCTTCTTGTGCCTAACAGGTTTACCCGTCGTTCAATGGTGGCGAGGAAGGTCGTCCGAGGCTCCTCAATGCCAATCGTCAACCCCAACAATGAATTTGGGTAGCGAGTCATCCAATCGAGGCTCCTTCAATACCAATTGTCGACCTTAACAATGAATTGGGTAGCAAGCTACCCGTCTAAGTCTCATTTAGCACCAATCGTCGACCTAACAATGAATCGAGTAGCTAACCGACGAAGCTAGGAGACAGACATTTTTGACCTCATTCCTTTACCAGTGGCACATGCAGTAAATTTTCTATGAAAGTTCTCCTATTTCATAACCTGACCCATTCTCAGATTAAAACTCCCTTTGACCTGTGTTGACCACAAATTAATGCAACCTCATTAATTGGAAATAATCCAATTCAAATTGGCCTTGGGTCATAATTGCTTTTAACCTCCTAGAATTTTAAATTACAGTTTACTTGTAATGCTAATGAGCCTATGGGACCTATTGAGTCAAGTTCAACGACTCAAGCTTTTGCCAAGCCGAACTCGATCCAATAATATTGGAGCTTGTCAAGATTGAGTTCAAGCTTGAGCCCGATATGTTTTGGCTTGATTTGGCTAGGTTATGCTCCTATGATAAGTTGAATAAACCAAAATTATATGCATATCCACTGGGAGTGAAAGTTAGGTCGGAAATGTTTGAACTTGACCTGAATTATGGCTATTTTTTTTCTTTATTGCATAACCCAAAAATGACAAGATTATGGATGAAAATGACTTGACTCGAACCTAATTAAGTCAAGTTTAGGTTGACAGTGATCGAGTTAACCCAATTCACATGCCTCCTTTCCAAGCCACTTGAAAAACAAAAACAAATATCAAATAACAAAAAAAAAAATCCATACATGTTCTTGTATCAAGTATGAACGAAGCAACTAAGCAAGCACTATAATGGAGCTAGCAAAATGAAGCAAGCACTTGGGTGAGGCTAATTTGAGAATGGTGAATCTACTACAACTAAGAGAGAGAAAGAGAAATTAAAGTAACTTAAAGCTTGTGAAAAGAGGCAAAGGGGTGATTCAACAAATTGAGTGTGGCAAGGGCCGTGAGGTGAGTTAGGCAAAAAAAGGGTGAGAGTCAAAAGAGAATGAAGAACTCCATAGACAGAAAGAGACATCAAAGTAATTGAGAGCTTGTGAAAGAAGGAAGAAGGGTGATTCAACAAATCGGGTGTGGCAAGGGTCGCGAGGTCACACACACACACACACACATCTATATGATACATTAAAGGATAAAAGGGGGAAGAGGAGCAGACAATTGTCCAATGATGGGGTGTTAATGTTTGTTTTGGTCTTTAAGATTATGCGACACGCACACGCGCGCACACACACACACACACACACATCTATATGATACATTAAAGGATAAAAGGGGGAAAAGGAGCAGACAATTGTCCAATGGTGGGGTGTTAATGTTTGTTTTGGTCCTTAAGATTATATTATTATGTCAAGTTGTGTACTATAGCTTAGAAGGGGTTAAAATCCAAATTTAGTCCCTTAACTTTAAGGTTTATCCTAATGTGGTCTTATAACTCAAAAAGTGACTATTAAATGTCCTACTGTCAATTTAGTTGTTAGTTTAGATGGAAATTGCTTACGTGGCATGCCAATAGCCACGTGACATCCTCTTTTATGAAAATAAGTGACAAGACTAAAAGGATAATAGATATCAGGGTATAATTGACATAAAAAAATAATTTGAATGACCTAAAACATCATTAACCCAGTGCGACTTTGACGGCAGATGTGGTTTAGCAATTCGGCGGTGGCGGCATTCAAATTTGTTGGGCAAGGCAAAGGTCGACGGCCCAAAATCGAGAGGAAGAAGAAGGGGAAATATGGATAGGGAAATTGGGAAGAGGAAGAGAGAGAAGACGAGGAAATTGGGATGAGGAAGAGGGGGAAATTAGGGACGGGGAAGAAGGAGAAACAGAGATGAGGAAAGGAATAGAGGGGAAATGGGAGAAATTGAAGAGATACGAAAGGGGAAGGGGAGAAATCGGTGACCAGGGGGGGATGGTAGGCAAGGCAGAAAAAATCGATGCTGGTAGCGAGATGGCGGCGACGGGCGTTGGGCGATGGCAAGATGGTGGTGAGACGACAGTGGCGGGCGTTGGCGGTGGCGAGATGGTGGCGGGCTCAGCAAGTAGTGACAGTGAAGAGATGAGAAAGGAATGAAATTTGGATTAATCACCTTTTAAGTCTAAAAAAATATTTACCTTTGTCAATTTTACTTTAATTTTTTTTTTTCAGTCATATCACTTATTTTCATAAGGAGGATGCCATGTGACAGTTGGAGTGCCACGTAAGCAATTTGGAGTGTCACATAAGCAATTTTCATCTAAACTAACACCTGAACTAACGACAAGGACCACAATAGAACACGCGAGTTAAGTTAAGGGACTTTATTAGTCACATTTTAAGTTAAGGGACCACATTAGGATGACTGTTAAAGTTAGGGGACTAAATTTGGGTTTTACCCCGCTTTGCTATCCTAATTCAAATGGCAGTCCTACATATGTGGTTCTTTTGCAATTTAGGCCATTAATTCCTTATATGTTAGTTATACGTTGATTAAAATTGTAGTGTTATAGGATTTTTGGTTCTCAGTTTTTTTCATTTGAGGACTTCTTGGGTGTTAGTGTTATAAACTAGAAACATATGTTCGGTGTATGTTACTCCTTATCATATCGTTTCTTTAGATTTTGACATAGTTTTATATGCTATCGGACATATTTGAGGGAGCGAATTGATTTTTGCATTGTGCAAATTGGGTTAAATCCAATAAGGGCATTCAATAGTTAATTTCATCACAATGGAAACTTGCAATATAGTAATTTCATATTTATCTTTACCAATTTTTCACTCTGTTTCACAGAATTGCACTACATATTAAGGTAAGTATCTTTTAGATTACTTAATTAGGCTTCGAGATGTCTTCTGTATTTTAACTACATTATAGTTTCTAATATCAGTGTTTTTTAACGAAAACTTGGATTATTATAATTTCAAACTTTGAAAATTAATTTGGCACTAACAGTCTCAAAAATAGGAAAGAAACTCTATGTTGGATCACTTTAGTATACGTACTGTAGTGAAAAAGTACAAATTAATGTGTTTAAATTAACATGAATTTCTTCCATGTATGATGATTGGGCACACTTTGAGATTGAAGAAATTAAGCGCCATGCATCAATCACTTAAATTTGAATAAATCCTCAATTTCGTAAATTATTTTATCTTTCCAATTAATAATGCTGCACTAGGCTTCAAGAAATTTTCATTTAAATCACTCTATTACATTTTTTTTTTATTTCAAACATTAGAAGATGGTAACATGAGACGACTAATTATTTTTCCCATCTCTTTTGCTCATAGTGTACTATCAATTTTTACTTCTCTATTTAAAATACAAATCAAATAGTTAATAAATTGTTCAATATCTACAGAGAAAATTGAACCATATATTTTGAGAGAAAGGTATATTTTGTATATCTGTCAATATTCTAACATATGATATGATAGGCGAAAACTAGATAAATGTATTATATAGATCAGAGGCAGTGGAAATGAAGCTGCTCCCTGTCTTACATTGGAATCATTGGCAAATTGCCCAATACCTCCATCAGTATTGCCTGAGCCTCTGTGCCCACCCCCATGCCCCTACATTGCCATTGTAGCCTCCTCCACCACCGCCTACACCAAGTGGCTTTTAGAGTGAGTTGGTTACTAATGTCTACCCAGTGATTCAAGCGCTTAAGCATAAAATCAAATACGGCCCATTTGGGTATGCAAAGACATGGATTGAGAATAGGGGCAGAACTAAAGGGGGGTTGGCAAGGGCTTGGCTCCCCTAAAATTAGTTGTGTTGAGAATGTGGAAGGTGACAGTGGCAATGACTAAAAGTGAAATTGGCCAATCAAGAGGAAGATGGGGTGTGGTTGTAAGTTTTTTATTGGTAGGTCTTTTTCATAAAAATTGTGGAAGTTAGATCAAGGACTATCATTCTACCTCTTGCAGTTAAATTATGGATTAGGTCCATAAGATTGTAAGTCGTATTGGGCCACAACTGTTAAATTCATTTAGTAAATTGCATTGGTTGACATGTTTTGCTTTAGAAATTTTTTTGATTGTTCGAAATTGCCCCCATTGGAGTAGGGTCTCTCAGGCTGGTATATGTATATTTATTATATGCAGAATTTATTTCTGTAAATTTTTTTCTAGGTCTACGCAGTCTTGGAGTGCAAATACCCATGTCCCAAATTTTTTACTCTATTTTTAAATTTTGACTTAAGTACTTTAATTTATTTATATTATTATTTACTAATTTTTTTAAAAAAATTATATTTTAAGACAACAAAAATTATAGTTTTTAAATACGGAGTATAATTTTTTAAAACTTTTTATCAGATAATAATAAAAATAAATTTAAGTCATACATCAAAAAACTGAAATGGAATAAAGACGAATAAAGTATTTACTGGGTACAAGCCTTTGGATGCGTTTCTTGAGAAGCGCCTTTCAATTCTTAAATTCAATAAGCTAAACTAAGATGAGTTAGTTTCCATTTTCTAAAATAGATTATTTTTATTTTTATTTTTTATATAGGATTAATTTCATTTGAAAATTAATATTATATCTATTTAATAATTACTTGAACAATATATATTTTCTAAAAAGACAAAATTATTTTGAATCATGTTTTCCTGAAACACCTCGGTGGGCAAATTTTGATGGAATATTTTTTAATCAATTTTCCTTAATAACAACAACAATAATAATTAGTTTTTATAAAGAAAATGAAAGAGCATTTTAAACGTTTTAAAGTGCAGACTCTTAATTAACGTACAGTTCAATCAAATAATCGATATATATAATAATCACTTATAATGTATTATTGACCCTTAGAATTGGATGTAGATTGTATTCAGAGTAATCTTATTTGCTTAAGTAACCAGTCTTAATGACCATCATACTTTGGATAGTGTTTGACAAAATAAGAATAAGAGGTTTGGATGGATGACGTTCTGAGCAATAGCAGTTGAAAAACGAGAGCATATATGTAATTTTTTTAATAAAAAAAAGTCGAGTTAACTAAACGCATAGTATAACAGTGGTACCTTCAACAGCAAGTAATATAGACCGATTCCATTCCTAAGTCACTTCCATTCTGGCCACAATTGCAACAGAAGCAAGCAATCGGTATGCACTTGTTTGCATCGACTTCTAATTACCCTGGCTGGAAAAAATTAAAAAAAATAAATTAAAAACACCAGACATATAAATAAATATTACGTGCAAACAAGGATCATTATAGCTCGAACAAATAGTTGATATTGATTGAGGAGTTTCTTTATGGCAAGTTTCATACTTTCCAATTATAAGCATGCATTTCCCAGAAGAAAGTCAGCTATATACAAGCCATCTCCAGAATTTTTGGTATGGAGAAGATTTATTTATGTTCAGGCACACAAACTTCAAAGTTTGAGTTCAAAATGCATGCACAAATTGTACATGTTTCTTATTTACTTGTTCTTCAAGCCAAGAACTTCTCAAACAAGTTTCCAAAGAAGAAACTCGTTTTGGCCCATCCACTTGCTTCCGGTGCCTTGCTCCTGGCTGCCGGTTCTTTCTTCACATTAAGCATCATCCTGTGTCCAATCTCTTTACGAAATGCTTCTATGGTTTTCATGTCTACTGGATTCCCTGAAGCATCTCTCACATAGAACACGTTCACTGCTTGCTCTCCGATTGTTGTAACTCCAGCCCTTGTGACTGATAATCCATTCTCGCGTAGAATCCTTGTAACTTCAGACAGCAATCCAAGTCTATCTTTTGCGCACAGCTCCAAACTCAAACCCTGAACCAAATCATGCATGTATGCCAATTACCGGAGGATGAGTGGTGTCTTTCATCATAGCACAAAGACAAATAGCTTGACAAATAAAAAGAAAAAGAAAATCTTAGTTCTGATATTGGAGGAACGTTGTTCCTTCACACTTTGACCGTACTAAGACCATGGGCCTTTTTCCACTATAGGCTTTGTTCTCCCAATATTTTTCGAAGTTAATGGGGGCCTAAGCTTTAATGTGTTTCATCTTATACTGAAGAATGTTTAAAGCAATCAAACGGGGAACAGGCGGAGCTGAAGCCCTTTAGACCAACAATGCAACACAGAGGTTATGAACAAGGAAAAAAACATGAAGCATAGCCGCTGGTTGGCCTTTTTGCTGAATGCAGACCGGGGGCCAAGAAAAAATTTGATGTCTTTTCCAAGATCTAGTATCATGCATCTATTTAGCAAGATACTGTATAACAAGCAGCTTCACCTTCACATTCATAAGCTTAGGAACGTAAAGGTTGTTTTCAGTTGCAATTTCTATTCTGGAAACTGAAAACGGGAAATAGTGTACAGAGGCATCACCAAGGTAACTGACTTAAGCAACCTCTTTTCCTCCTGGAGACAGTAGCCTTGCTTTGAATTCACTCCCATAATAGTTAAATTCTTTTGAACTCGTCTTCGTTCCATCAAAGTGAAAGGCCTGATCCAAGAGAGATAACAGAGCTCTCTCTCTCTTTTTTCTTTCATGGGGTGCTTAACAAGGATGCGGAAAATGATGTAACAAGTGAATATGTAATAGAATATGACCGTAGCCATGTTTGCTTGAAAGAATTCCTGAAGAACTCTAATTCTTTTCAGGCTACTTAAAACCTAAAATAGCTAAAAAATAATTATAACACTGCATTACTCTTTTTGATAGACTATCTTCCAAAAATGATTTCTTTCAGATAAACAATGTCTTAACTCTCCACTTGACTACTAGTCTAAGAGCTACCAAATTTTGAAGTTGTAGCTCTCATAGAACTTCCGCCCTACATCTGCGAACTTGACCTAATTTGCAATCTTGTGCTGATGAAAGCAAAAAAGCTATCTTGCCTGCTGGAGTGCTTGCTAAACATGTAAAATTTGAGTTTCATCTTGAAAGTGCATAGTCACTAGAATTTTTGAAATAACTAATAGGGGAGAAAGTTAAGAGGTCAATTACAAGAATTAGAAGATAATGTTATGTCAACCTTTTTACTCCTTCAATCAGAAGGAATACAGGATAAGAATGCAGGGAAGTTTAAGAAGCATATAATCTAATAATATAATGCTTGCACGAAGTGTAAGCAGTAAACAACGCTAGTCCCTCAAATACACTTAAAACGTTAACCAAATACTGAAGGGCTGAAGTAAGTTGCCATTATCTGTTAGCAGATAGACAAAAGGCAAAACTAGTTTCACTGTCAAGCTATATGGAAAAGCTATTTACGATAATATAAAATATGGGTCAAGGATAACAATTTTAGCATCTTTTATGCTGCATATGAAGTTGCATGGCCTATTCCTTAAAATTGGCTACATGTAGTTTAAGAAACTATTGTTCCTTATACAGAAGAAATGTCAGCTGCCCTTGCAAGGTTTTAGTGGATATTCAATATGAACATCAGAGAATATTGTGTCAGCAATCAGTATGAGACATAGGGGAAAAAAGGAAAGGAAAAATTTGTAAATCATAAACACTGTAAACACCAGGAAGGTTGTTGATCAGTATGTAAGTTTATTGCTCACCTCACTGACTCTTCTTTGAATTGCTGCTTCTAGACATCTTATAACTCTTTCTTTTTCAAGTTCAGTATCAAGTATACAGCCATCTGCATCGCGAATAAAATATTCCTGCAGAGTTTGTCATTTGTCGCAGTCAAAACCAACAAAAACTAGATGCGAATCAAATTTCCAAACATGATTTTGTTCAACAATATGATGTCACATCTCGTTCAGAGAAATTGTGTGTATTGAAGCATCAATGGCATCCAGTTTCCACCAAGAAGGAAACAAGAGGAAGCCCACCATACTATGCATTTGAATTTGATAATTAGGAAAGAAACATGCTATTCCAAAGTGACAAAAAATGCTCTGTTGGTTCATCACAGAAAGTAGTTTTGTAGTGACGCACACATACCTGTGATGCGTAAGGGCCACTGGATGAAATGGTGGCATGGAAAACGGTATATTGCATGTCAGTCAGAGTGCAAACAATGTCAAACATAAGCTTTGCTCTATCTTTACACTGGACACTGACAACTGAGTAACCCTTCTCTTCACAGCGTTCAATTGTGATTTTTGGTTTGCAGGAGGCAGAGTAGTTTAGCTCAGTAGTCACTCCAACTTCATAGTCCCTATCAGCAAACAACATTTGGTGGAGACGCCGATCAACATGAGTGAATCCCATTGAGAAACTAGTTCGAGAAACTTTCTCATCATTCTCACATCCACGTAAGATGTTCTTGAGCTGTTCTTCCATGATTGATAATCTGGTTGGTTCATCCTCAGCACAGTTGGTGGTATCACCATTGACATAAACTACACATGCTATTCTCCTATTGTGGGTCCAAACTTCTGCAGCAACCACATTGAAATGGAGGTTTGCAAGGACAGCTGTTATCTCAGACAAGAGGCCAGGTCTGTCTCTACCAGTCAGTTCAATTGCAGTGTGGCTACCGACAGAATGTATCCCGATGCGTTTTCCAGGTCCACTTTTGACACTTTCTGCAGCATGGCCCTCAGGTCCTAGAGCCTTAGTAACAAGAAAGTGGGGCAAGATTTCTATTTGTGAGACAACTAGAAGAAAGGAGGTCAACTTGTACTCTCATTCAGCTTGCTATGCATAGTAATATGTAGAAGTAAAAGACTCTGCTTTTAGGTGCTATCACTGAATCATGTCTCTTTCTGTTGAAACAGTAATGTAATTCTTTAGTTTTTCTTCTCTTCCCCTATTATTCCCCTCACCCCACAACCAGTGTTGGAACATTATGACATGACTAAGAAGAATATTTAACTCAAAGCTATTGATGATGTAGACCATTAAACAGTACAACAAGAAGATGTGTCTGGAGAGGTGTCCTTGCATGCAATGAGAGAAAGTCACTCCCTCTGCCTCAAAAGGATGTAAAATTAACTATTAGTATTAGTTAATTTATGAATTTTTATCTCTAAATTTTTTTATGTAAAAAGATTAATTCTTACATGCTAAAACATTGTGGTTTTGTATATATTTTTTTTCCTTCAGCATTAATAGTTCAAAGGAATTCAAGCCAAACTCGAACAAGAAAAAGAGGTGAAAGCGAACCTCTTAAATTGGGGAGAGTATTAATTGATGAGGCATAGTACCAAGAAGCCATACCTGTTCTATGTAATCAATTGTTTTTCCATCTGTAATCTTCTTTCCTTGTTGATCAGTGACATGAAATACTGTTTGAATGAAAAGGAAAAAGAAAAAAGAAATGTGTATTCAGTACAAGAGCCATGATGAAAGCCTACTTCTTGCTAACTTCCTAAAGAGTTAAGATGCAGATTATTTAACGAGAAAGACATATCAGGAAGCAAATACAGGATTGTGAAAGCAAGAAATCTATAGCCTAAACATTGAAAAAATGATCCTGTTGCATTCATACCATCCATGAACCATCCCCCATCAGAGGAGATGTATGCCTTGGTGATAATGAGATCAAGGTCTGATAGTATTTGTACAACTTCCAGGAGTATTCCAGGTTTATTCATGCTGTCGACCTGTTAAGGATAAAGAAAAATTAGCTGTTATTAAGACCCAGGTCAATGACTCCATAGCTAGTCAGACTTTGAACATTGTACTCAACTTCTATTTCACAAATAAATTTACCTTGACAAGAGTACAGTCTTTGCAGCTAGTGTTGTCTACAGATACTCTGAAGAGAAGAAGATAAAAAAGGAAATCTAGTCAGACATAAGCTCCTAAAAGTTCCAACATCTGATACTTCCATCCATAGAACATCAATGAAGATGAAGAACTGCTATTTAAAAATATATAAAATGGTAGACTAAAGAAACTATGAGATTGTTTGAGGAAATTTATTAGTATTTGCATAGGATTTACCTTGGAGGATTAATTCTGATGCTCAGATTTTCATACTCAGGATCAAAGTAAGGCCAACAAACAGTTGCCATTCTGAAAACAGCTCCAAGCCGCCCTGATCTCTCTCCCTTTCAGTGGACACTTCGAATCCTGATTGTTGTTCAAGTGAATCATTTATCCCGTTTTCAAAGCGCAAATGGAGATACAAAATTTCATGTATCCTGTTGACATAATAAGTTTTATCCACTTGTTCATTTTTATCATAAATAAAAATGCTCCTGCAGCTCAGAGGAATGCTCAACAGCAACTGTAATGGTAAACTAGCAGTCATCAGCTGGATAGATAGACATTGGATAATCAATTCCCAGTTGCAACATATATTGAGCGCATGAGTGTTATCCTTTTTGTTTAATTCTTGACTTGCTAGGGGGTCTATCCTTTAGGAAGTGATGCTAACTATGATAGGGAACATCTTCCTCATGGTTATACTTCTCCCCCCTCTTTTGGGGCCAACAAGCGATTATTGTCCATGAGTGCTGCAAAGATTATATCAACATCTAAAGACTCAATGTAATGATGTCCCATCTGATGGTTTTGGGTACTACAGATTTCCAAAAATAATGGATTGGTTCAGAATGATCCATGGTGACAAAATTCTCAATTGTGCTACAGGAATAGTGAAAAAAATACACAGGCATGAAATTTACCATGACCTGTGTTATGAATGAAGCAAGATAAAGAGCTAACAATCTTTTACTTTCACCAGTTCATCAGTCACCCCTACCAGACTTTATGATAATGAGCTGAAGGGTTTGTAATCAATAGAAAAGCACATACTCCAACATATTTTTGGTATATATTGTCAAGGAAAGATGCGTACCATGGAGACTCAAACCACTTTACACTAAGCACCCAAAAGAATACTTTATATCTTGCAGCTACCCAAGTTTTTCGTTTATGAATGAAAAGAGCTTAAGATAACTTTCCACTTCTCATTTTATGCACGGCATGGTGTCATATGAGGAATTGCATACAGCGATTGGTCCATTGGGAAAGAACTTTTATGATTAGTCAGAGATTGAATAATTTATGCACGGAGGAGATCTAATTGCTAAAGCTAAAATCTAAAATCTACCATGGAATAGATTTTTCCAGAACTTGAACACTAATAGCTAATGCTATTGCCAAGCTAGGCCTCTGCACTAGGGAAAACCTACCGTTTCTGAAAATAGTATATAGCCTTGGTGGGGATTTTCAGCAGCAGCTATTATAAGTTCCGCTACTCCTGCGCTGCCCCTTTGTAATTTGTCTTCACATTTTGAAGGAAGCAGCACCTGCAGTGCACACCAAATGAAACAAACTGTTAGCTGTCACGCATACACAAAAATGAAAAATGAAAATGCCGAAACTACTAGATTGCTGCAACTTGCAGGTCCAATTAAAAACAAGAAAATCATGTGGCAAGTGGCTACAGGGGAAATCATCGACGAAGCTTAAATACAAAAACTAATATGCATAAAAAGCAGTGCTACCACATGATTTAAAAAGGAAAAAGGAGGGGGGTTCAAAAATATTCTTAATCTAAGAGCAACAATATAGCAAGACCATAGACCTAAATCAAACAGAAACAGCCTAGCTTTGGCTGCAAGCGACGTTAGTCTCCTCCCTCACATCTGGTTCTGGGTGGCTTTTTTTTTAATGAAAGAAAAAATTATCCGTTTCTTTTTCTCGTAAATACATAAATAAATACTAAATAAGATGCGTGTCGTATATAATAACTCAGAAAATTGGCGGGGCCCACGGACAGGAGGAGATGAGTGAAACCCGTGCCGCCGTCTTACTCTGCTCAATCTCATGTGGGAGCACAAGATCTGAGGCGGCACACACAAGTTTGATTTGACTCCGACAAATTTCCCTCTGTTCCATTGACTCCGACCCAATACTCCACAACTGTAAATCTCAACGCATCAAGTCATTAAAATCTCTCAGTCGGACAATTAATCAAACAAGCTGAGTGCAAAAATTTTGATGCTTTCCAGTTGCATGATTTCACCATGCGTTCTTAACGAAATTTTGAGGATTGAGGATCTAATCCAAGAGCTCAAAGTTGGCACGAGAAATTACCAGAATTCCAGCTGATTTTCTCCTGAAAGGAAAATCTGAACGGGAAAAGAAACCATCAATACGCCATTGCAGGAGAGCAGAAAAAGCAGAATTCTTGCTCTGTATTACTAGCAAAAGACAATGACTTGAACACTGAAAGTGGTTACTGTTACTATTCAATCTGTTATGCATGAAAACCTGATCTTCAGAGAGCAAAAAGCAAAGAACAAGACAGGATTCGAACCAAGAACCATTAAATGTGGGGCAGCAACAATTACCTGGGTATTGAATGGTCCTTGAAATATCGAGGGAAAGGAAGCCAGAAAAGGGCGAAATTCCAGCTTCGTCTTCACATTCTCAAAGGCTGAGAACAGGAGAGATAATGCTTTCTACGTCGGAAAAGCACTCTTAATCTCGCATCTCTCTGTACGATTCCACTTGCTCTCTCTCTCTCTCTCTCTCTCTCTGCCCCTGCCCAGTCGTTATGGTATGAGAGGAAGGGGCGGCGTGGGATTGCTATTTAAACACGTCAGACATTTATTTTTTTAGTTAAAATGGAACTACAGTACTCAACATACGAAATTTTGTCATGCTTGCAGGCTTTTTCTTTTCCGTTAGATAAAAGTTTAGAAAAATATTCTCTATTATTCCCACTAAATGGTAATCTATATATTTTTTTTAATAATCATATTAATTAAAAGCTTAGACAAGTAATGTTCTACAATTTAATTTATCTTCCCCTTAACTCATCCAACTTAAACTTATCTATTAGTTACAAAGAGAAACACTCTCTTGCACAAATCATATATCAAACATTAGCCACATGTTATAATAGTTTGCATGTCAATTGAAGTATCACCCAATTAATTATTATTAGAGATTCAACGTCCAATCCACTAGGCCGCCAGAAAGAAATCTTAACCTACTAAGATTTTGATAAAATTGAAAATTTATAAACAATAGTGGAGATTTGTCCAACAAGCCGAGATCAATTGGTTGAATGAATATTTGGCAATGGCCACCGTTAAGGTTTGAGGCCCACCCCCCTCCTCCCCTCTAATCCCAAACAATACCACTAAATACTGATTCAGTCATTTTAGGTTCTAAAAAAATAGATATTGTCTCTATTTTTTATACTGTAAATAACTTCTTAAACCCTATAATTATGCACTTGATTCTGAATAAAACAAAAATAGTGGAGACTTTTTTCTAAACAAAGTTATATGTAACCCTCACTTAGGTTTAATATGTTCCATAAGCATGTAATATATCACTTTGTAGAAATAAATATTTAGTACAAATAATCAGGATTCAGTTGGCAATAATCATGAATATTCATAGTCTGTATTCCTTTTCTACAACAAAAGAAAAAACTAGAGAGAAAATAGGAGTGTTTGGTAATAATCATGAATATTCATCAGGAAATAAAAAATAATGGTTAGATAAGTGCATAACGTGTGTGATTATTCAGCATGACGCACGCGAGTCAACAAAAATGTGATGAAATGGCGGGTGGTGGAGGGCCAATCTCAAAAGTGGCGCGTGAAAAGACGCGGGTGGTGGTGGTGCAGAGGGATGGGGATCCCCATGCCCGTGAAGTGTCTGCGAGTTCGTAGACTACACGACATAAAGCTGCTTCGGGCAGCTGGCATCTTCTCTGTTTCCGCTCCTGGACACCGCACGGTAGCAGACATTGCCTAGTTGCTTGTTCTCGTCTTATGTATTATGTATTCGTTGCCGATTGACGTTTCAGCATCGGTCCCGCTTGAAAATAGCTTTTATAACTGGTGTTTAAATTTTAAATAATTTATTTAATAATTACGATAGAAACTTGAAGTTAAAATTTTAAAATTAAAAGCTACTTTTAAGTAGTTGTTTTAAAACTCTAAAGGGTGAATTTCAAAAAACCCCCTGAGGTTTAGTGAATACTTCACTTACCCCCCTCCTGTTTGAAAATTCTCCACTTTACCCCCTTTACCCCCTTAAGTTTAATAGATCCTTCACTTACCCCCTTCCATAATATTGTAAATAATTTTAATTTACTTACAATGCTCAATTATTATTTAATTAAAATTATAGTCTTTACAGAATTGTAGATTTTTATAGTAATAAAACATGTAAATATTAAAATGAATACTTAAAAAAATAAAATCTATTTATATGAACTTTTACATACTGGTATATGAACAATAATGCCCTTATCAAATGTGGATGCTGTATTTACTTAATATAATTTCCCAATAATTATTGTATAATTACTAGAAAATTTAAATTTTCTATTATTGATGAACATTTCACCTAGGTGAAATTTCAAAAAGGTGACAGTTGTGATAAAAAGAAGGTGTAGAAACCTTACTAAGCATTTAAGGGCGAGATTATTTTGCATTAGTTTTAATGTATTGTTGTACATTATTTTTATATAAAATTATTATTTACTTTATTTCAAAAAAATTATTATTTAATGAAAATTTTAATTTACTGAGCTTTACATTTTAAAAAGTCTAAAACTACCTGGAGAGTCATAAAAATATTCTAAAATTATTTTTTAAACATATTAAAGTGTAAAATTTTAATAGATTAATAATTTTAGACAAATAATCACTCTATATAATATGATGCAAAAATGATACTTTTACTTATTGCAACATATAATTGATAGTTTCATATATTAATTTAGATACATTTTTCTTATTACATCATACACTTTTATTTTTTAAGGAAGTTTTACATGTCTATAATATAATAATTATTTCGATTATATGTATATAAAATGAACAATACGTAAGTTAATTAAAGTAAATCTTAGAATTAGATCATTTTTTTTATCATTCTTATATAAAGTGATTATTTTGCTAAAAAATATTAATTTATTAAAACCCTACACTTTAATACGTTTAAAAAATAATTTTAAAATATTTAGGTGACTTTCTAGGCAATTTTGGACATCTTAAAATGTAAATCACGGTAAATAGGTAATTTGAGTAAATAATAATGTTTTTTTGAAATAAAGTAGATAATAATTTTATATAAGAATAATGTACAACAATACATTAAAACTGCTGCAAAATAATCTTGCCCTTAAATACTTAGGAAGGTTTCTATACCTTCTTTCTATCGTAATTGTCAACTTTTTAAAATTTCACCTAAGTGAAATGTTCATCAATAATAGAAAAAAGAATTTCTTTCTTTAAGTAAAGAAAAATTAATAATTTAAATTTTATACTAATTATACAATAATTATTGGGCAATTAGACTAAGTAAATGCAGCATCCATACTTGACAAGAGCATTAATGTTCATATATCAGTATATAAATGTTCATATAAATAGATTTTATTTTTATTTTAAGTATTCATTTTAGTATTTATGTGATTTATTACTATAAAAATTTACAATTCTAGAAAGACTATAATTTTAATTAAATAATAATTGAGCATTGTAAGTAAATTAAAATTATTTACAATATTATGGAAGGGGGTAAGTGAAGGATCTATTAAACTTAAGGGGGTAAAGTGGAGAATTTCCAAATAGGAGGGGATAAGTGAAGTCTTCACTAAACCTCAGGGGATTTTTTGAAATTCGCCCTAAACCTAAGGGGGTAAGGGGGAGAATTTCCAAACAGGAAAGGGGTAAGTGAAGTATTCACTAAATCTCAGGGGGTTTTTTGAAATTCTAATATTAAACTCTAATATTAATACCTAACACTAATACATAGCGCACCCGACGCACCAATGAGTCAATGACCATAATGTCCCCCTCCTTTGTCCCACCTCCGGTGCTTTGCGGCCACATACAAAATTGCGGTCACAGTGCTACAGCCAAAAACAATCTTAAACCAAAATAATTTCACAAAAATAATAAAATGAAACAAACTGTGAATGATATAAAATTGTATTTAGAAGCTTTTACATATGTGTATATATATATATATAAAGATCTCTTATATCAAGTAATAGTTATATCAAGTACCAACTTCTCCAAATTGACCTGGATTAAATCTCATTCATTCAAAGGGAAAGTTCTCGTTAAACTCATTTTGTCTATTTACATAAATCAAATTTGAAAATTTGCTTAAGAGAGAGGTTGTTACTATTTTCCTACTCATAGGTATTTGGCTTCTAGAACCCATGTATATTTAAGTCATCCAATAATCACTCAATGGTCAATTTTATAAGATTTAGTTTGGGAAAATTATACTTAGTATATATTGCCCAAATTACAGTTGCACCTGCAATCGGCTATTGAAGTCCTCATGTGTTATAGCAGAAGTTCCTGATTGTTGGACGTACGTGGAGGCATGATCTCGGTGTTGACTTCTCGCTGGAGCAAATGGCCTCAAAGCAAGATGATGTATTTTTGCAAAATGCGCAGTACAATGAAACTCTTGGGTGTCGATTGGATCAAGGCAAACATTTCTGCAACATCACCTACCTACAATTTATTGAATCTAAAATTGGAAGTTGTAGCTATTGACAACATCTTATTGCCCCCTATGCAACATGCATGGAAGAGGAATCAGTGGAGCATATTTCTTGTAAAATGGAGGTTTTGCCTCAGTGGTTTGGAAACAAGTAAAGGGCTGGTGGCAAATTGATGATTTTGTTGGGGATAGCCTTGGTGAAGTTCTGAAAAAGCAGCGGGAAGTACCACTCAATAAAGGGCAGAACAAGGTATAATTGGAGGCGGTTTGTTTTGTTACTATTTGGTTACTTTGGAGGAAAAGAAATAAAGTTATAATAAGGTACACCTAATGTGTCTCACTGCTTCCTCAATTTCACATTATTTATAAAAATATTTTGAATAACACATTTTATGAAATGAATAACACATTTTACAAAATTGTCACCATGTCTTAAGCAATACGTCTTATGAAATGAACTAATATTTTATAGAACAATATATTTATATGAATAAGACAACACTTCTTATTGAAAGTAATAATATTATTTTTGAATAATATTTTTTACGAAATGAATAACACTTTTCTAAAGCTGTCACCGCATCTTGATTGGCATATCTTGTAAAATGAACAACATTTTAAATAACAACACATTTGTTCAAATAGAATGACATTTTTTTTTACTGAAATGAACAATATTATTTATGAACAACACTCTTTTTCATAAGGTTGTCACCTATCTTGAATAGCACATCTTATAAAATGAAAAACATTTTATAGAATAATAAATTTTTCTGAATGGAATAACATTTATTACTAAACAAAACAACATATTTACAAACAAAATTTCTCATAAAATGAACAACATTTTCAGAACAGTAGATTTATCTGAATGAGACAACATTTATTATAGAATGGGACAATATTTCTTAAAAAATGGAACTACATATTTACGAATAACATTTCTTACAAAATAGAAAATATTTTACAAAACAACATATTTGTATTAATGAAACAACACTTTTTACTAAAAGGAATAATATTATTTGTGTAATAATATTTCTTACGAAGTAAACAACATATTACAAAATAATAAATTTATATTAATGAAATAACATTTTTTATTTAATGGAACAATATTATATAAATGACAACTAAAGATTTGGGACTAATAATGCCTTTCTACTTAAAAATCACATACAAAGTATCCATGACTACTTCAACCAACTAAAATGTATCTTACTCCCTCCATTCCAAAACTTTTGCTCCATTTATTTTTAGCAATTAATCTAGAATTTTTTATTTTCAACATTTTAATATATAAATAAAAAATCTTTATATATGAATGATAAATCAAGACATGTAGTTTCTAAATATATATATATTTTTAATTTTTTTTAATAACCAATAATATGAATAAATTCAAGTTAAAATACAATAAAAAGTCAAATGAAGTAAAAGTTTTGAGCTGGATGGAGTATTATATGTGTTGTTTAATTTTCCACGGCAAGATCTCAGATTTTATCATGCCTTTATTCACTAGCCATCAACGCTAAACTCAAACATCTGCAGAGTGTTGCATTCGACTATATTATCCTTAATAAGAAAAGATAATGCTACCCTACCATAAAAGCTTTAACATGCCTCCTTCTCTCTCTAAAGAATCAAGCTCTTTCCAATACCCTTTACATGTTAGAAAAAAATGCCTACAAGGATAATAGTCTTTTAGTTCAAGCTCAAGTAGAAGAAATATAGACCTTGCAGGGCTTTGTGGAAGGGAATTTTTCTTCTCGTAAAAAATAAGAAAATAAATAAAAAACCAAAAAAAGCACTTGAAGATAAGTTGGCTTCGTACACATCTGAAGCAACAACCAAAGTTGTAGAAGTGGGGAAGAAACAAAAATTAGGCAGAGGAGCACTACATTGCAAAAGTGAAATGCTGATGATGAGAAATGTTGTATTAATAGGAAAAAGAAATACAAAGATTCCGGTTTTGACAACTTCTCAATCTCTTGAAAACTTGACGATGACTTGATAGTGAAGAGAGAAATAGGTTTCTGCGGAAAAAGAAAGGGTTCGTTATTATGAAGCGGATGAGCTCGTGGCCAAGTGAAGGAAATCATAAGAGTTGTCTTTTTCGATCTTGTGGGAGGGAGGGAGGGAGGGAGGAATGAAGAGGGAAGGTCGTAGAAATTGTAAATAAACCTAAAGTATGAAAGTACACTCTACTCTGGGAATATTGTATCCTTAGCTAAAGAAATAATACCATTTTTAAGTTATGCGTGAAAGATGATATGCAGATTTTAATGGAGGTCCAGGTTACGTCTTTCTTGTGGATTCTTAGTCGATGTTCAAAGTTAAAATGTTCTTAGGTGGAATGGCTAATCTGTACTCCTATTTTTGTTGTCAAAAATAGGTTGTAACTATTGGTATGGGGTGTAAGGGTGAATCAGAGGGGTATGTATTTGTTTACGAGCCAGCTTGTTGCTAGTATGAGTTGTATATTGCTTTAATTTCATTAATAATACTCTCTCTCATTCATAAAAATTGACCATTTTATTATTCATAGCAATTAATTTATGATTTTATTTTTTAAAAAATTTATTATAAAAATATAAATATTTTATATGAAAATGAAACTTTAAATATTATAGTTTCTAAATATTATTTTTAAGTATTTTTTTAATATATATTAATATGAATATGTTCAAATTAAACTTTAGTAAAAAAAATTAAAAATTTAATTAATGTGAAACAGATGGAATATATATTATTCAGCTGTTAAAAAGAAATGCCTATTTGGTGGGGCAAATTGTCCTTTACAGATACATACATGTACGTGTATTGCGCATCAAGGTGCATGCTAAAATTGTTATGATTCGGTGTCTGCAATTGATCTACTAAACGTCTACCAATGCCACATCAGCTATCGTTTCATAAAATAATAAGTACTAATTACTATACTAGACATCATAAAATAATATTCCATATGTCTCAAAATAAATAAAATGTTTCTCTAGACATAAAGATTAAGGCATCTGTGTAGTAAGAGTTTAAATAATAATTAAAAAATATATATATATTTTGTGTTTTGTGCAGTAATAGTTTAAATGAAGGTTAAAAAAAAATTTATTAGGCTTTATGTAGCGGGAATTTAAATGAGAGTAGTAAGATAAACTGGAAATTGAAAACTTTTTAAAATAGAAAACGTTTCATTCTTTTTTAGACATAAAAAAATATATGTTTCATTTTATTTTTTTTTTACGGAGGGAATAACATTTATGTCTTGCAGACGATATATGGCTAGGTGCAGGCTTAGAATTTTTATAAAGGAGTTAAAACAAATGTTTTTTTATTATATTTTGTATAAGCGAATATAACCAATTTTTATCACCTCTGCTATTTTTGTTCAGCCACAAATTGATCTAGAGTTGTATAGGACCCCCAAAACATAGATTAACCACAGCATGAACACAAAAACCAAAAGCATGGTCCACAGTATTTACAATTATGACTCAATTATAAGCTCATTTGGTAAAAATTTTTTAAAATTAGATTTAAAATTTTTAATGATTTATTATTGGTAGAGATTAAACCGTCAAAACCAATGGCGTATCCATGCATATAGAGAGATGGTGATAAGGAATGCAAAATTTAGCAATTGGATTACTTTTATTTTTTTAGTGCATCCCCATAAGTTTCATAATATCTATTTGAACAAAACAATATGTCTCTTTACCTTGAATAAGAAAAAAATGGGTTAGCCTTTTTCCTCCACTGAAAATAAGAACGGCAAAGGTGCTATACTAAGCCTTGAACTTTAATATATTTCCTCATCTATTATTTGCACTTTTTTTATGAAAAATAATTAAATGAGCTAATTTGACATAAGATAAAGTCAATGAGGCAAAGTGAGAAAGAATGTATAAGTTTACTAGGTAAAAGGGAAATTTTGTCTTTTATATTCTATACAACATGAACATCTTATTCATTTTCTCCATATTTTATTGAAACAGGTCACCAAAGACAGAGAAAATAAATATTAAACAAAACATTTCCAGATTTTCCTCTAAAATTTCAATTATTATATTATATATGTAAAATTATAAGCTTTATCATATGTATGTGTGTGTGTGTGTGTGTGTGTGTTGGCCCCTTTATAAAAAACTCGGATCTGCCATTGATCAAAGCTAATAAAAGATATACTACTCTTAGATAGTTTTTTTCTAAACTCTAATACTAATTGCTAATGTCAATATCAAAGAGGGCCATAATACCATTTGCCTCTTCGTGAGTTCTTAACAGTCCATAGAACATTGGACTGCTGTGTACCACATTGTTATTCTTTTATATGCTTAAGATAATAAAATCTCGAAAAATTTAGTTAAATGAAATTAAGCAGTAAGATCATGATTTAGCTTGTAAATGTTGTCTCTTAGAGTGGGACGTTCGAAAGCTATATGATAGATAGAGATCTGAGATCTCCCTAGACAAAAATATTATGCTGGTATGTGCCAATAGTAATTATTTGGATGAGATTCTAATTCTTGGAAGTTATAAAAGTGTGGCTATTGAACACAATATTCTCATGCAATCCCACGGCCAAGGGCACAGATAAGAAATCAGAGGTCCATGTTTTTCTTTTTCTTATCCCTCGAGAAAAAAAAAAAAAAGAAACAGAATTTCAAAGGTTCAAATTTTGCAGTTCGATTGGAACCGAGGAAAGTGGGATGATGAAATTCTCAACTAGTTGCTCATCTTCTTCTCCTTTGACTTTTTCTGGTACACTTACTAATCAACATTAGATATACTATGATTGTTATCACTGTTTAGCTGGAGCATAATCAGGCAGTCCATTATTTAGCTCGTTTAGAATTTTGTTGTTTTCATTTTACACTGTGGACAAAAGTATCTTTCATTTCAGCTTGATTCTTGTTGCTGAGGACTTTATTGGTGTTTGTCAATGAGAGACAATTTCATTAAAGATACTCTGTCCGTAAAAAAAAAGATGAAGTATATTTCTTTTTTAGTTGTCCCAAAAAAGATAAATTGTTTTTCATTTTGGAAAGTTTTCAATATTCAATTTACCTTACTATCATCATTTAAACTCTCACTATACAAAATAAAAAAATGATTCATTTTTTAATCTTCATTAAAATTCTTATTATACAAAATCTTAAAAGAATTTTTTTAATCATCATTTAAACTCTCATTACACGCAACTTAAATAAATTATACACACTTTAATTTTCATAACCAAAGAAATACATTATCTTTTATAAGACGGAGGGAATATATATACTTTTTTCTTCAAAATAATTCACCTTTCAGTGAAATTAATAAGAGACCATTTCAATAGCATTGATATAAGGACAATGATCGAAAGATCAAATGGCACAATAACACAATATCCCTTAGAGGTACATGTGCTAGCTCATGAGCCATACAAGAGGTGCTTGCATCGCTTGTCATACTGTTGAATCAAAGCTTCTTAATTTATGTAAACCAGATTCAACGTAGTGATACCCTTAAGATGCCATAAACAGAACTTACCCACTACTACTAGTATCAACACTAATTAAAGTTAGATATATAATTAACTACGGGATAAGTGTACATAGAAGTTCCACTAATTAGATTATATTTTTGCGTAATCTTAGGTTTATATAGTTTGATTGGCTGTTTTAAATTATATTTGATCCCGCAATCTTTGCTAATCTATTTGTGTAAACCTTTTTTAATAAAAAATTATAAGTTTGTGGTCTTTGCCACCATATCACATAAAGACTTTTGCAATTCCATAGGTTTCCAGTGGCTGCCTTTCGTCGCATCAAGGGATGAGGGATCACATGCTTAGAAATGATTTCTGCTCGTTCTTTGATTAAAGAAATTTGATGCTTCTTTTTAGTTTTTGTCCCAGAAATAAGAAAACGAGCGAATCTTAGGGGACCAAGCTGGGCTTCCTCTATTCATCCATGTGTGGCTATTTGCGTTTTAGTGTTAAGATTCGCTTTAAATTTTGTACTTTGTTTACCGATAAAATTAAAAAAAAAAAAAAAGAGAAGAAGATAGAATTGTTTGCTAAGAAAGTTCTAAGGGAAATTGAGTTGGTTTTTTATTTTGTTTCTCAACAATTCTTGTGTAAGGATTCAGGTACAATTAAGAAAGAACCTAATTAAGCTGATCAGGGAGAAATAAACGAGGCATTTATAGTAGTTGGTGATTATGGGGTTTTATTTCCGGCCATTAAGAAAAGTTTTAGTCACTTTTTAAGCCTCATGCATATATAATCAGCTAACTTTCTTTTCACTACTAATTTCCCTGTGTATGACAAGATTGGAGAATTTTTTCAACATTTTTGTAGCAGTTTGTTTCTCTAATCTCATATATACAACAAATTCGATTGTCGATCATCCTATCAAAATTATGAAGTAGTTATTTAAATTCCAAGGTTGAAGTAGCGTCATATTGCTACCCTTGTTCAAGAAAAAGAAGAGGACACTTGAAAAAAAGATGGAGCAAAAAAAGCTATATAGAAAGTGGGCAAGTAGCATGAACATGTTGCAATGCCGACGAAGATTCCATTTATCAGCACTTGTTTCAAGAATATATGAAACCATTTGATCGTGCCCATTTTTCAGGGGTAGAGAATTATTTTAGAATGTACATGGAACAATATTTTACTTAAAAGGTTAAATACAAATTATTATTTTAAAGAATAAATGAAAGCAAATGTAGTCTGTAAGGAGTATTGGTGTGGTTAACTGTCTGAAAGCTGAGTTGTGGGCACTAAATACCCAAACTTGCTAATTAGTTTAATATTTTATTTTCTTCTTACATTGAGTTGAATTTAAAAATTGTTGTACAAGTCCTAAATTCTATCTTAATAAACTTACTAAAGTCATTTTTTGACGGGATGTAGGTCACTCAGAAAAAGGAAAACAAAACAGGTTGTCCAAATTGGACACATATAGTAATAGATGGAAGGAAGCACAGTGATTGATTTGTTTGGAAAGGAAGGTGCCATCCAGGCCTTGATATTGTTGAGGCCACATGTTGAGATTGTTATCCGGAGCTGCCTTGATTTTGTTGTTATTGCACTCCTTGTAGACTTTATGGGCTTAACTTTCCCTGGGATTATTAAGGATCTGCGTAGTCATTTGTAATTCGCGTTAGACGCCCCCCTTTTTTTTTTTTTCTCTTTGTTATAATATGCTCTGTTTATGAAATTCTACATGCTGTTAGGCACACAAACATTCGTGGCGGGCCACAAGGTTATAAGGCATTTCTAAAGCTGGACATTAAAAAGGCATATGACAAAACTTGGTGGTATTTTTTCCTAGAAAAGGTTCTAAAAGCAATGTAGTTCCCGGATTCTTGGGTTACTCTTATTATGTAGTGTGTAACTACTGTTTATTATTTCGTGCTTGTTAATGGCAATGTGATTGAATGGTTTTCTTCCCAGGCAAGATTGAGGTAAGGAGAGCCTCTTTCTCCCTATCTCTTTATTCTATGTGCTAAAGCCCTATCCAGCTACTTAGGAAAATTGCAATCTTCTGGCGAACTTCTCGGGGTAAAGGCTAGTCGGAATGGTCCTTCCATTAACCACATTTTCTTTATTGATGATTGTCTCATCTTTTTCCGTCCTGCAAAAGAATCGATTTTGGCACTTAAACACACTTTGCAATTTTTGAATTGGTAGCTGGCCAAGAGGTTAATTTCTCAAAGTCAAAGTGGATGTTTAGTAGTAATGTGCCAAATGCCTTGATACAGGGCTTTTGCAGAACTTTCCCATTACTAGTTAACTCTAGTATCTTGAATTATCTAGGAGCCTTGCTCTGTCAAGACCTCTTAACGACTCGGTCATTACAAAATCTGGTTGATAAGATTTCCAAACATTTGGATTATTGGAAGTAGAAGCTATTGAACAATGCAGGTTGGTTGACTTTGATTCAATCCACTTTAACCTCACTACTTGTTTATTTATATTATGTCCCTTTTCAAGGTTCTGGTTACACTTTTAGATAAGATTTCTAGTAAGTTTGCTAAATTTTGGTGGTCAAGGGCATAGGATAAAAAAGGATTCCACATGAAAAGTAAGCATTTGATTATGTTGCCAAAAGGTTTGGGAGGTCTAGGCATCAAGGATATGTGGCTATTTAATCAAGCCCTACTGGCCAAGATTTTCTGGAGAATATTTGTGAGAAATTCAAATAGCCTAGTTTATAGAGTGCTAATTTCAAAGTATGACTCCTCTCAATTTGTCTGGTCAATGAAGAAAAAAAGCAATTCTGCCAACATTTGGTGAGGTTTTTTGTATAGGCATAATATCCTTTGCCAGTCACGTAAATAGAGCATCAGCAATGACAACTCAATTTGGGTATGGTATGACTATTGGATTCCAAGTTTATCCCAAGATGTGCTTAGAGCAATGTGCCCGAGATTCCAGGATCATAAAAATCTTAAAGTCTCTAATCTTGCAATAGGTTATGATCAGGGATGGAATAGGGATCTCTTCTAGCATTTTTTTTCCTGATCAGATTACTCAACTTATTCTTAACCTTCTGCCTTCATCTTTAGCTTCCAATTTGGATTATGTTTATTGGGATGGGAATTCAAATGGTTGCTTGTTAAGATGACAAGAACTTTAAATTTGTAACCCTTATCCCTCATTGTAAGCGTATGGTGTCGTCGTGTGCAAAGGCAAATATGGGTATTATCCCAATAGATAGTGTGATTCCACCGAGATTTGAATGCTAGTTACTCAAACTACCTAAACTATTATGGAAAAGAAAGCAATTGAAACAAATAAGATGTAGGAATGATTATGTGGATGTGTGTAGGGAGAGTATTAAGCTAGAATGAATGTGGTTACTAACTAAATAATGCAATGTAAGATATTAAGCTAAATGAATACCAGGGTTATTAAAGGAGACTAGACTAAAATGATATTAATGAAAAGACTATCTCCTTAGGATTTCATTCCCTTACTTATTATCTAAGTTAATTGAAGCCCTAGGATATTCACCTTTTGTGTGGTGTAAAGGTTTAAAGTTCGAAAACCCCCCTTTCTCAAGACAAGTTTTTGCTTACCCAAGATTAAACAAGGCATTTCTCAAGCTCATGTTTTAACCTAAGATGGATTAAGCTTTAACCCTTTCCGAACACATAATGAATTCATAGATTATCTCTAATCTAATAAACCCATTATGTCTTATTCTTCATTTCCATCCCCCTTATTTTTCTCTCAAGAACAAAGTGGGATAGTGATGAATCCTAAATGCCAAACTCTATTTGGCTTCTAGCCTCTTCCTTAGCACCTTTTACAAGCTCCTAGCTTTCCTTCAATGGTGGCTTCTAAGAGATGAAGAGGAGAAAAGCATAGAATGTAAAATGTGGCTACCTCCCTTGATTGAAGTATTTATGCTTAAAACCCTATGTTTCCTTTTGTCTTATGTTCCACCTCCATTAAAGGATAAAATCTCTATCTTCTAGATAGCTTACATCATAGGAAGAAGTGGGGGACTATCACAATACGAGGAATGAATCGAAACAGGGGAATTTATGGTGACACATTGCCAGCATTTCGAGTTGGTGGCGACGCGTCACCAAGGATCCAAAAAATTGGCAGTGCATTCATATCGTCTTCAACTTGATCCTTGCATGCCCAACTTTTATTTTGCTTGATCCCGCTTCATCCTAATGCGTCCGCAAATGCAATCTCACCTATAGGAAGGTGAAACAAAATAAGAAAAACTGAGAGAGATGGGAAGAAATGATAGAAATTGACAGTCAAAGTTGTGAAAAAGTTAACAACTTTGACCGTTATTTTATGCACTTATCAACTACTTTTCCAATAAGGGTTATGCACTTCAATCCCTAAATCAGACTTTTTTTCATTTGATACTGGAATATTCTAGGAATGGCCACTTTCGAGATCTTCAATATTTTCGTATGCTCAAGTGTCTATGGGGTTCCTATCTCCTTCAAAAGTTCAAGGTTTTCCTGTGGAAGTATTTAATGAATTTTTTTTCAATGGTGGTTAATCTATCCATTCATGGAGGCCTCATTAGTCCTCAGTGTTTAAGATGCAACCTGCAAGTGGAATCTCTTTTGCATCTTTTCTAGGGTTGCCAAGGTTCTGTGAATTATGGGGTAATTTCTGTATCAATCCTCTTTCTTCAAATGCCCGTTCATTTGAAGCTTGGCTATTGGACTTTCTCACTTCCCAATCAAAATGGCAGGATGATTGACTTTTCTTTCTTGTCTTTTCATTATGGATTATTTAGTTGGGATAGAATGAGCTTGTTTTCTAAAACATTCTTTTGAATGCCCAATCCTTTATCTCTAGAAGAAATTTTCTTATTCAGACATTTTTTTCTTCAAAAGACCTTAAACGGCATATATATTCTTTTATAGCCCATTAGCCAAACCCTTTGTGTTACACATAGGGTTCACGTAAGTGGCAAAGGAAAGTTGATATCCCTCATATATTTATAGTAAATGGAGTTTGGTGCTGCTTGTCTAGGCCACCTAGCTTTGTCAGGGTACGAACAATCCACCAAGACTTTAAGAGGGTCAAATTTTGACCAATGGGGAGTCTACTCTTAAAGTGGAGCATGTTGTTATCCGTAAAGCCATAAGTGCAACCTTTAGAGTTTATCTTCACAATATCACTATTTTATCATATTGCTCGCAAGCGATGGCAGCTTTAAGAAGGAATGTGAAGCTTAGTCCTCCTCTGATAAGTCTAGTCCAAGATCTGCTAACATCAATGGAGACCATGGATCATTATTCTTTGGTGATAGTGCCTCGACAGCATGTATCTCTAGCTTATTCCTATGCAGGCTTTTTGCTCTCTCATTCTCCTTATTAGTTTTACGATTGATTATGATTATAAAAAAAATGCTATGTTTAAAAAAAAAGAAAAAAAAAAAAAGAAAATGTTGTCAAGAAAATTGCATAAACAATTCCCTAATTATGTTTTATATTACACTTCCACCCTTAAAACTATAAATGGTAAATAGCCCCCGTCATCCCTAAACTAAGACTCATGTTTTGAATTCATCCTGGAACTATAAAATGTACACCATTTATCCTTTAACTATGAAAATGTTGCATCAATTATCCTGCCATTAACTGTAACCATTAAAATAGACAGAAAAAAGTAAAAAACTAGTTTTAACCTTGAAAACCTTTCATTTGTCGTAGAAATCTCAAAATTATTACATTTTACAATAAAACCACCTTCTCCTAACTGCGCTCTCTCCTCCATGACCGTTGTCATCCTTTGCTTCGCCTATTCAGTTCTTGTGTCCTCTGTCATTGATTCCAAACGAATCTCCTTATTTGTGAGCCTATCTCCCCTATTTTCCTACCAGATTGTCGATTGTCGTCTTCCTCCCACGATGTACGATCATCTCCCTCCGACAATGCACAATCATCTTTATCCGGTGAAGCGTAATTGTCAATTGTTGTCTTCCTCCAGTAGTGTGCGATCGAAAAGAAACGACAATGTTAGAACACGATTGAAGGGAGATGTCTAGGTGGGATCGAAGGAAAATGATGATAGAGGACAGCGATGGACAAGATCGAAGTGCGATAGAAAAATGCTACTGAAGAGGACGCTTAATCGATGGGAGAATACGATGAGTAAAGTATTAAATACCGTTACCACTAGGTATACCGCACCTCATTTTTTTAAAGTACACCGCACTGTATATTATTACTATTTTTGAAAAAAATAAATGTTAGATATTATTTTAAGATGAAATAAATTAAATAATTTTTTTTTGCACATCTTTATATGTACTCTAATTTTTCTTATCATAATTTGTCAAAAACAAATAAAATATATATGATAGAAGATATTTGTTATACAAAAAACATAAAAAATATTATATAGAGAGAAAAATAAATATTACTCGGCAAAAAAATTAATTTATTGATACAAGAGAAAAAAAATAAATACTTTAATAATAATAATATATTTTCTAATACCAAAAAAATAAAAAGTAAAAGAAAAAGTAACCAAAAAATAAAAGTAAATATTTATGTTAAAATATATTTATTAATTATATTTTATTATTTTATATATTTATGTATGATATTTTGATTTAAAATGATAAAAAAAATATCTCACACATGCCCGCAAAAAAAGAATACAGCAATACGTACTTCGTGGTATTTGTGGTATACCATGGTTTTTAAACAAAATGTACATAAAAGTTACTAGTATGGAAAATACCGTGAAATATCGAAGAATACCATATATTTTGTGTGAAAAAATGACAAACTATGAAAATATTTGTACCATGTACTGCTTACTCGTGGTAAGTGGTATACTGCAGTTTTTAATTCCATGGCAATGAGATGGTGACCAAAACCGATGACAGAAGACAACAATGAAGGATAATGATCGATGAGGATGGCGACGTGAGATGTCAGTGGTGGGATAGGGACATTACAATGGCAGATTAGCGCTAGCCATAGCAGAGGTAAAGGTCTTAAGGGGCGAAGGAGCAAAGGTGAATGTCATAATCGGATGGTGGTTTTATTATAAGATATAAAAATTTTGAGGTTTCTATAACAAATGGAATGTTTTCAAAGGTTAAAAGTAATTTTTTATGTTTTTTTTTTGTCTATTTTACTGGTTGCAATGAACGGCAGGATAATTGGTATAACAGTTTCATAGTTAAAAGATAAATGGTATAACGTTTTGTAGTTCCAGGATTAATCCGAAACATGGGTCTTAGTTCATGAACGATAAGTGTTGTTTACCCAAACTATAAACATTGCATGATTGGTTCCAAACTATATAAATGAAGTGTTTCAATGTTGGTATTAGGTATAGTGGTAAGATTTAATGCAACTAAACATCCATGGTGACATAAAGAGGATGAGGGCATTATAGCCAAGCAGATCCAAGAATTATGGACTAAAGAAGAACTATATTGGCATTAACGAAGCATGACCTAGTGGCCGACTTGTGGTGATAAAAATACTTCATTCTTTCATGCTATCATTATTCAGAGAATAACATATAACAAGATTTTGAAGTTAAAGAACCATTTGGGGAATTAGATCAAGGATGAGAAAGAGGTTGAAGTTATGTTCACATCATTTTACATGAATCTTTTCAAGACTAAGGGCCTAAGAGATATAGAGAAAGTTCTAGCTAATGTTAGAAGGAGAACCTCAAATTCTGTAAATGATTAGTTAACTGCATAAATAAGTGATGAGGAAATTAAGAATGCCACGTTTCAGCTGGGAGCTTTGAATGCTCTAGGCCCAAATGGTTTCCCTAGCCTTTTCTTTTAATCCTTTTAGGATGAAGTAGGGGAAAACGTCATATAAGTTATGTTGTTAAAGCCTTTTTCATCAAATGTATTCTTCCTTCTTCATGCAACTCATTTCTATTGTGCTAATACCTAAAGTTTTTTCCCCTAAAGTAGCGTCACAGTTTAGGCCCATTAGTTTGTTCAATTTTTGGTATAAGATCATTTTTAAAGTTTTGGTTAACAGATTAAAACATCATCTTGACTCCTCGATTTCTCCATTTTAAAATGCTTTCATTAAAGGAAGATTGATCCAACATAACATTATAGTAGCATATGAGGTTTTCCACTATCTTCAAACTAAGAAGAAAGGCAAAATAGGGGACTTAACACTAAAAATACATATGAATAAAGTTTATGATAGGGTGGAATAAGATTTTTTTAAGAACATGATAAGGAGATTAGGATTTTATGATGTGTGGATCTGTTGGGTTATGACTTTAATGTCTACTATGTCTTATAAAATTTTGTTCAATGAAAAAGAATATGAAGTGTCCCATCCTTCTTGAGGGCTACACTAGGGTAAACCTTTATCGTCCTATTTGTTTATACTAGTGACAAATGCATTATCTTGTAGTATCATGAAAGTTGAGCATGATGAAGTATTGCATGGTTTGAAAATGTCCTAAGCATGTCCTACAATTTTTCACCTACTATTTGCTGACGACTCTTTGTTTTTCTTGAAAGCCATTAAGAATAATTATAGAACCTTGCAGCAGATTATAAATTGCTATTGTTTAGCTACTAGTCAAACTGTGAATTTGGATATATAATCCATTTTATTCAGCAAGAATACCACCATTGCAGATCAAGAAAAAATTAAAAACATTTTAGGAGTCCATATTCAGATAGATCTGGGAAAATATTTAGGATTGCATACCTTTTGGGGCAAATCAAAAGGTGAAGCCCTAGCTATGGTCTGAAATAGAATTTTGAAAAAGTTATAAGGCTGGAAGGAGATGCTTTTCTCATTCTTTGGTAAGAAGTTCTTATTAAGGTTATTGCTTTTGCCATTCCAACATATTTAATGGCTATATTCAAGTTTACTAAATCTTGGTGCCAAAAGTTGGATGCTACCATTGCCAACTTTTGGTGGGGGTATACTGAGAAAAGCAATAAATGCACTAGAGAGCTTGGTCTACTTTGACTTTGCTAAAGCACAAATGTGGCCTAGGTTTAAAAAATCTGGTCATCTTTAATAAATCCTTGATTGCCGAATTAGCCTAAAGAATCTTGAAAAACCCTAATGCTTTGTGGGTTAGAGTTTTAAAAGGCTTTTATTTTCCTTCCACTAACTTTCTTCAAGCCAAGAAAGAATCTAAGGCTTCCTCGGGTTGGTCCAGCATATTATGTGGTAAAGACAGTGTTAAAGAGAAGTTCATGTGGCAGATTAAAGATGGAAAAAAGGTAAAGGTCTACTTGGCTCCCTTGTTTTGCTAATCACACACTTCATTCTATCAGTTCCATTTCTAAGCAGTTTCAAGAGATGACTGTAAACCAGTTAATTGATAAGGAATTAGGCTTTTGGGATTTCTATAGATCAATTAATATGTTTCTAGTAAAGTTCTTCATGCCATTTTAAAAGTCCCCACTGGAAAGAGTAAGTAGCCTGATCAATTAATGTGACCTTTTGAGAAAAATAGTTAGCTAAGCGTAAAATCAGCTTATTTTTCTATGGCTTAACCTTCCTCTACTTAGAATTCTTCCAACTCTTATCAAATTGATGGTAAGGTTTGAAAGCACCTGTGGAAAATAATATGCCCTCCTACAATTGTTTATTTTTATGTGGAGATTATGTCAAAATAATGTTGTAGTGGCTTATAACTTAAGGAAAATAGGCTTAGCTATGGACTCTTGCTAGAGGTTTTGCTCTATGCTAGAAACTGTAGAACATGCAATCCTTATGTGTGATTGGACAAGGGTTGTATGGAATGCATACATTGATTATAAAGTTGATAGGGGAGCTATCACTGGACTTGATTATATGCATTCAAACTGTTGTAGAGTCAGGTGAGTTAAAGATTTTGCTTTCAAAAATTGGTTTCATTTGCTGGTATATATGGAAAATAAAAAATGAATCTATTTTCCAGGATAAAAAGTTAAACCCTATCTCTGTGATTAAAATAATCCATAAGGTTGTCTCAGAATTTTGGAATGCTCAAATAAAACCTCCATCAAATAATAGTAGCTCTTCAGTGTTGGAGCATTGGCAGAGACCTCTAGAAGGGACAGTCAAGATTAACGTTGATGGAGCTTGGGACAAGGGCACTAGAAAATGCTAATATTGGTGTGATAATTAGAGATGCATAGGGACGCTTGCTTAAGATTGGTGGCAAGTTCTATCTTGCAGATGAAGTCTTATCCTTGGAGATCAAGGCTATAAAGGAATGCCTGAAACGTGCACAAGAGCTTGGTTTTCCTTGGGTAATGCTAGAATCATATAGTACTGAGGTTATCTCTTGCGTCCTAAAGGACAAAACTTCTTGGAAATCTAAAACAGTTATGGAGGAAATCCAAGAGCTTTCATCTTCTTTCCAAGTTTGTTCCTTTAGGAGGATAGGAAGAAGTGCAAATGATTGTGCTAACCATATGGATCAAACTTTTAAAAGGGAAATGAGAAATAAGCAGTAAGAGTCAAGCCCCCCATATTCTTTGTTTCATTTCCTATCTAAGGATGAAGTCTATGAACCTCCTTGATTCTTTTTCAATGATATGACCTTTTTAGAAACAAAAAAAAAAAAAAACATCCATCGTGACAGTATATATGGAACTGATAATTGTAAGAAGACAAAAGACACTGAACAAAGCAAAATAATAGGAGGTTAATAAATAATGGTTCTAAGTTGGTAAAAAATCACTTTCTTGTTATTGGGAAGGCAAAGTATTCTATTGATATATATATATATATATATATAATGATTTTAACTTATGTATTCTCATGTAGTGAAAATCAATTCATGAAATTTGAATAAAAGGTCTCTAAGTGATTTCACATGTTCCTACTAGGTGGATCCATTTTTTTTTTTTATAAAGAATGAGTCAAAACAAATTTTTTCCTAAACTATAGTTCTTATGAAGGAATTTGACCAATTTTAAAAAGGGATAAAAAATGTATTTATCTTTAAATTTTTTAAAAAATTATAAGTATTTTATCATTTTAAGAGGGGTTCGGATCTCTACTAACCCTTTTAGTTCCGTCCCTACTTCATGCTATTTTATACTTCTATCGACCTGTAATATTTCATAATTTGAAAATCAAATTGCAATATTGCGCATAGTTTTCAGACTTTTCATGAAATTTACCGAATCAACTGTCCATATCTGGTGTCCGTCCCTGAATTCTCTTCCCTCTTCCCAACAAGACAAACCTACGAGCACGTCATTAGCAGACGTGCGATTAGTATTTGTTGTGCTTGGTATTGACACAGTTTATTAATACAGTATTAACTGGATAACCAGCTGAAGATATATAATAGTACAAACTGAATTTTATTTATTTATTGTTGATATATCTTGATTAATTGATGATCCAGTTCTGCTGGCTATTTCCGTCCTCAAATTTATAATGTCACAAGAACGAAAGTCTTGACTATAGAATAGTCCATTATCTGTCGGTAACAATAAGATGACAAAAACATATTCCTATATAATTTAACTACAAGTAGTCTGGATGTTTAATCACCAGTGTCTTTAATTAGGCTTGGAATATTTCCTCTTTTCTTTTTCCGGAAAATATTACTAGTATCAAATACATGGTTTTCAAACGATTTATTCTAGTTATTGATGATCTTATACTGTTTTTTTTTTTTTTAAATCAACTTCTGGCAGTAAGTTAGTGATTCGCTTGATAATGACCCTATTACGGATGAATTTTTTTATTTGTGTCAAAATTTTGGATGATTTATTAATTGTTGAGATCAAATCACTAAAAAAAACAAAAAGTTATTGTTAGATAGTCTTTTTTTTTTTTTTCAAAATTTTAATGCTAATATATACCAAACAAGACCTATGATTGACATGCTTTACCATGATTATCGTTTGAGTATATTGATGGTATATCTCAGGCAAGCAACTTATAAAACTGTCAGGAAAACTCCTAAAGATCCCAAAAAATATAAACCTTGGGCCTAATTAAGCCCAAGGCGCTCCTGTTTGAGCAAACTGCCTGCCATGCCCATATAATTTAATCCGAGTGTATATTTATTTGATTCAATTTGTTTTCAATTTAATTCATAGATCGTATTTTAAATAAATTATTATAAATTGGAATCTCATACCAAGTGGCATTTGGTTAGATACATGTCCAACATAAAACATTATTACTTTGTTTGTGTATTGATCTATTATGTCAATATAATTTCTAATAGTTAATTGACATTACAGCGTGTTGGGCAGAGATCTTTAAAAAATAATTATTTTATATATAGTAATTATTTATTAAAATTATAGAAAAACTGAAACCCTACTTTTCAAGTAGCCAAAAATAAGTTTAAAGTATTTTGTATAAAAATAAATATATTTATATTAAGTATTGTATTTTTTAAATCTTTGTATTGAGAAAAAAATCATTAAAAAGATTATTTTTAAGAAAATATTCTTTAAGTGGTCTGCATAAAGTATTAACTAGAAAACGGAATCAATCGTGTACGAGAGCAAAAAAATGAAAATGATATTTACTAGTACTTTCTATGTCTGGCATGAAGTTTTTATAAGAATGGAGCCATTAATCGTAACGTAATTGAAGATATAATAACGATAAGAAGAAGGATGAAGTTGTAACATCATGGGAAGGGATACAGTTAAATAAATGGATATAATCTCTACTTTCAATAGAGGAAAAGACAATTATGATGTGCGGTACAAGACAGAAGAGAAGTCTATTTCAAACACCGAAGCCTCATGCTCCTGATGTAAGAAGCAAATTAAAGGCGAAAGCCAAAGGCCTAATGGAGCGACTGTTGTTTGGTCCAAACTTGCACATGCCCGTCTTATCCTACTTAAGTAGAAACACCTATCAAGCCACTTCCATCGAGAACTTGTAGCCTATTTGCTGGCATTCATGAAGTGACTGGGTACTCCACAGAATTGTTTGCTTCTGCATACCATTAATCCTTGGGATTGGGAGGGGTTCCTTTAAAGGGCTTGTTTTCTTTTACCTACCGGATCCAACCCTATCATCAAGAAGTCTAGAATTCCACCTTCCTTGTTTCCAGTTGTTGGACATGGAGCATGGAGCCAAGATTATTTCAGACAGTGGAATAAAACAACCATAGAGAAGGAAGGCTTTTCCTCCAAGAAACTCTCTAAAGCTTACTTTCTGAAGTATGAATGAAATTTAGTGCATAACTAATGAGCACTTTAATTTCCATGATATATAATTAATGTGAAAATTAAGGCGTACTTAGTGATAGACTCCTTGGTTATCACTAAAAAATCGAGTGATAGACTCCTTGATAAAAAATCCTTGATGAAAAATGCATCTTTGAACATATTTGCGGAAGACGTGACTTGTTGTGAACACCCAAGATCATATATTTAATTAACTTGGAAGTACAAGTAATTAAATATGTTGGTTCACACTCAATACTCGACCATAATTCTCTTTATTGTGATAGAGCAGTGTGTATAATGAAATAGAATAAGTAGAGCATCCAAAAATTGTGTTCACAACTTCACTTTACACAATTCTATTGCCCTCTATTTATAGAGGGTAAATTGGCACTTATGAAGGGTCATAACCCTTCATAAAAGAGTCACAACTCTTCATAAAATGTTGTATTACTTCACCAAGAGGTGCCTTTATCCACCCATAACTTCTTCTCTTAAAATAAGGCAATAATTACTATTAGAAGAGATGTGTTGGTTCGGCCATAGAGTCACAACTCTTCTAAGAGTTGTGTCTCCTTAAATCAAGGCCATAACCACCTTCTAAAGATTATTAAATTCGTCTAAAACATGACCCTTTACTAAAAGTCATGTTATTTCACTAACCAAGGTAGTTATGGTGCATAACTACCTTCCCAAGGATCATATATGTTAGGATAGACATATCCTTTCATTTAAAAGTCATATCCCTTCATGATATGAGCAGTTATGGAATAGTTATTAAACAATTATCCCATGTGTCAAGGTGTACATGTACACCAACATATGATGTGACTATACCAAGCAGTAGTAAAACAAGTATATTTTAGTGCGTCAATAGAATTTAGTAATCATTCTTGATAACTAAATTCCAACAGTTGTGTTAGATTTGTTCCAAGAAAATATTTAATTTTGATGATGACAAGGGTATTGTGTTATTGTGTTTAATATCATTTTATTGGGTCAAAATAGATTTGTTAAAGTTGTGCTTAAATTTCAAGTATTTCAAGTGTTATTTCAAAAAATATGTTTTAAGTTTGATGATAAAACTTGCTTTTAAAGAGAATTTGATATGTCATCAAAATATATTAATGTTTGAATTAAGTTTATTTTACAAAAGACAAGTGTTTCTAAGTTGCTCCCAAGTTTATACATTAATACGTTAAACTAGTTTAATCCGGAGTCTGAGTTTGCTGTAACTTTTCGAAACCATCAGTTAATGCGTTAAACTTTGATTTTAACCTGTTAAGACGAAGCTTGAAAGTTCCGTTCAAATTGTACAAGTGGCGCGATTTCAGTCAAAAATTCAAATGGCACTTGGACGAATCAAAAGACGCCACATGGACACTTTGACAGAATTTTTAATGACCTGTCACTAGCCGTTTTTGACTGTTGGAGGACGACATCGAGTTTAACCCGTTAAACTCGAAACTTAACGCGAAGTCTGGAAACTCAGTTTTTTGCGTGAAAAACAGAGCAAACGGTCACCAGTTTTTAAGGACCTTTTTTCAGACTTCCCCAGCAGGTTGGTTTCCAACATCTCTTTGGCTCCCAAATGAGTATAAAAACATGGAGAAACACTTTGGTAACTAACTTGGCAACAAGATTAAAGATTCATCATCAAATGCTCATCAAAGTGTTTATCATTTGAGAAAATAGCCAAATTTTGTGCTTTCACTTGTATATCTAGCAAAGAGTGCTATTATGTGAGCTTATGAGTTTGTAAACATTCTAAATCTTAGAATCTCTTGAGTGTAGAGTGATTTCTAGTGAGCCTTGAAGAAAACTAGAGAGTGGTTTCTAGTTAGCCGAGAAAACTAGTGTTTGGTTGGGTGTGAACCTTGAAGAAAACACCATTGTAATATTAATCAAGACATAGTGGAGGAAATCTCAAGTGAGTAAGCTTGAGGAGAGGACGTAGACTCCAGTTGGTGGAGTTGAACCTCTATAAATCCCGGTGCACTCTTTTCTTTATCTTCCTTTATTTACTTGCTTTATTTGTGCTTAGCATTACTTGGTTTGTTTTTTATCTTTGATTGAGTGAATTTAGTTATAAAATTTGATTTTGCTAAAGTTTTTAAAACAACCAATTCACCCCTCTCTTGGTTGCACTTGGGCCAACAAGTTGTATGATTCATCTCGAGGGAAATGGGAAAGATGTCACAAAATCCATTTAAACGTTGTGTCTAGTTGACTGCTTCTGATGAAATGTTGAATTGAAATGTCTCCTAGTCACAAATTTTGGCTGGAAATTTAGGAATTACGTGGTTATCGTCTACCTAGCATCACCTCCATCAATTGTGGGTTACTCCAAAAATAAATTAAAGCAAAATTCTTGGATAACAAAAAGCCAAAAGCCTTTTGAACCATGCATGCTATGTTTTTCTCATTCCTTGAAAGAATTACTAATTTTGGAACCCCAGGGAACAATGAAACTTATTCTACAAAAAAAAATGAGGAATCGTGTTCTTTATCGATCTGAATGATGAGATCCAATTTGCTCTGCCAAGTTGTGGAAACGGTCACCTCCCCCTTCAAGAAGGCGCAAAACCTGTGGTGACAATTGTTGATTGCCACATTAATAGACTAAAAGAAGAAGAAGAAGAAGTAGAGAAAAACATCTTTTATATTGTATTCCCTCCGTCCCATATTCTTTGCATCATTCACTTTTCAGAAATTAATTTATATTTTTTTATTTTCAACATTTTAATATATAAATGAAGAATTTTTATATAAAAATGATAAATTAAGACATATAGTTTCTAAATATATTTTTTTTAATTTTTTTTATAAGAAATACTAATATGAATAAATTCAAATTAAACTATGCGAAAAAATCAAATGGTGCAAAGAATATGGAACGAGGGAAGTAATAGTTTGACAGTTTAGGTATTTCCATTAAAAATTGGAGTTGTGAAGGAAGTTACGTTTAACGTTCCACAATTACCCTGGTTTATGGAGTTATTAACTTCTTTCGGCTAAAATGCATCAAATGCCACTGCATAAATACCTAAACAAATCCAGGTACTCCTTCCATATTGAAAGTTTCAGCAGCTATTCTTATCTAATCAACCAGCAATCATGCTAAACGTTTTGTTCTTTCTACGTATACTAGTCTTCAAAGAAACCAACTACCATCAAACCCACCGGTGTAAATGAAACGAGCTACTTGAGTTTGAGCTCACTTTCTTTCTTGTTAACTTGACCTAGTTGACTTTGAACCTAATGCCAGTTTTCGGTTAAACAAAGAGCTGTGCAAGGCCTGAAATAGATCAAGAAGCTTTTCAAAACATAATGCACCCCACAAACAAGGAACAAGATGAGCCTAGAGACTAAGCACGCAGGAAGAAAGCATATATATCCACTGAAGTGAGTTTTTGGTTCTCTTGGTGCCAGCCAGCAATTGATATATAAGCATTGGGGCAAAAGCTAAGTAGAGAAAAACAAAAAATGAATTACCTCCACCATTGATGGGCGCATTTCAGGGCTACCTTGCACACACAAATATGCTGTTTTTGCCATTAGGTAGAGTTCATATGTGTCATATGACTCTGCTATACGAGGGTCAACGAGCTCATGCAGTGCAAGTCTTTCGATCAGTGGCTCAGCCTGGAAGTGATGTGTAGACAAAAAAAAAAAATCGAATCAAAATAATGAGAACCTGGTCTATACTTCACTAGAATAGCTTTCAAAGTTGTGAACTTGAAAGTGCTGACATGCCAAAAACATCGTTTTTGGTTAGACAAAACTTACCCACTGTCGCAAAGATTGTTGTTCTTCTTCTCTATTCAGATCAACTACTTTTCGTCCGGATATAAGTTGCAACAACACCATTCCAAATGCATAGACATCTGTCCGGACAGAGACAATTCCAGTCTCTGCATACTCTGGAGCAAGGTATCTAGAAGAACCAAAGGCCCATTTGGGCCATGTAGATCAGCGACCTCAAAGGAAAATAAAGCTATTGAATGTACAATCAAGGTGAAGTCTCCCACAAAGCTGACAGCAGATAGAGACCTACCCTAAAGTTCCGAGTATTCTTGTATGTAAAGTCTCATCAGTTGTCTTCCATCTGGCAAGACCAAAGTCGCCTAGCTGTTCACAGTCAAATAAAGATCGAGTCAAGTGATCATCTCAATTTACTCGAGCTTCTTTACTCAGAAGCAGAACAAACGGGGCTGTAATCAGACAGAGCAAGGTACAACACCAAACTAGATCTGGCCATTGGAATTATGAGGTTTTATGAGTCTAAAAGAGAGAGAGAGAGAGAGAGAGTTTGATGGACAAAGAAACACATAGACAGTGTCAAATTTGGAATTTGAAAGATTGATTTTCTTTAGAAAGACAATCGAATAAATCAGCTAACCATTCAATATCTTATGATATATCTTCATCAAATATGTACTAGAGAGAAGAAAATTTTCTACCATTGGAACAAAGTCATGGGTGAGCAGTATGTTGCCAGGACGAACATCCCTGTGAATTATAGGACCCCCTCGGCATTCTTCATGTAGAAAGCGCAGACCCTTTGCAGTGCCAATGGCAATAGTACGTCTATGGTGCCAATCAAGAGCACTTTCAGTGTTCTCTGCAGAAATCAAATAAGGAAACCCAAGATTGAGCTACCATTAACTTTTTGAGTTTTTTACATCAATACTTTGTTAAAGGTTTATTTCGGCCATAAGGAGAGAGTTTTGGTTACCAAACAAGTGCCAGTAAAGAGACATGTTGCATATGTACTCATATACCAAAATGTTGAGGTTTTCCTTGCAACAGTAACCTAAAAGCATCACAATGTTCTTGTGACGGGCAAAACTTAAGACATATAATTCCGAATGAAATTCAGTAAACCCTTGTGAACTTTCTTCCTTCCGCACTTTGGCAGCAATCAGCTGCCCATCTCTAAGCTCACCCTTGTAAACATGACCATATCCACCTTCTCCCAACAAATAATCCTTGGAAAAGTTATTTGTTGCCTGTTGGATCTCAGGAAAGCTGAATTTCATAGAATCTCTGATATGGAATTCAGTTTTCAAACCACAAGTGGCACAAAGAATAGGTGCACCAGGGGGTTTCTGGCGGAAGATTCTGTGTTGCTGCTGTATAATTTTAGAGACAGTAGATAGCTTGTTGTCTCGTCTTGTGTTTGAACCTGAAGGGTGAAGACATAGATCCACTGTTTATGTAGGAATTGGAAAGACATACTTGCCTACAAGATGACAACATTCACCAGAATAAATTTTTTTATTTGGTTTGAGGGGACAGTTTCTCACAAGTGCAACAGCAAGAAGATTAGAATTATACGAATCTGCATCCCTGCATGTTCGTGCATATATGATTTCTTCATCAAAATTTAGTTACATCAACTATAAATTGAAGGCAATAATATCCTCAATTTGAGCAAACAAATGAAGTTGCTATGCATTAATTGACCATTAAGAGATTATATTGAAGCCATGAAAGAAAGATCTGAATATAGAAGGTACAAACTTAGCATAATGTTTGTACTCAGCATAAATGAAACTGCTTACCTGCATTTTCTTGGGTAGAAGCATTGCCGAAATCAAGAGAAACATTACGCTCCTGCAACTTGACTACAGATGAAGGCACCAAGTTGCTTCTGGAGCCTTCAAAGGAAATCAAGGAAGCGATGCTCCCAGAGTGCTCGAAGCTTCTGCTACTTTGAGAGTATGGTACTGGAACAGACTTTGACATGGAAAAAAAGAATTTTTGTTCCAGAACTTCAGTTTCACTTGTATTGTTACTAGCTCTGTGTATCTCAACAGACAAGCCATCTTGAACAAATGCAACCTTGCAAGGTATCTGTTTAAAATAGTACTTGAAATCCCTTCTCAGGTGCCTGTTAAAATTTCTGAGTTACAGTTACAAACATATGTAATGCTTGAAAGAAAATAATCTAGAAATGAGAAACCCGCATAATACACAAACTACAATTTGGAGGAGTTGTGAATAATTATGTCAGGTGAAAGGTAGAATCAAACCTTATCAATTCAACTTTATGTTTTCTGTCGTCAAAAAACTGATCAATAAATATATAATACAAGCAGTTGTAAAAGTTACGTTCTTTTGGTTTTTCTCTCTTTACAGATTGAGATTATCTTTGGAATTTTCCTTTTATTATTCGTTTTGTCAAGAAATCATCAACTAGACCTTATTATTAATCTCAAGATCCTAGAAATTTTATTGATAATAAGATATTGGCTAAATTGAGTAATTTATATATATGCCCTGATGAGATGTTTTTACCTATCCAGTACAACCCACGCAGCATTACAGGCCAGTGTCTCTTGCATGATAACATTCCTGACTGGGTAGCCAGCGGTGATTTTAACTTCAATGCCGATCTAAAACAGGAAATGAATTATTATTAGCAAAAGTAAGCTTTCCTGGAACTAGAAGTGCTTCCAACCTCAAACCGTAGTGCTGGCTTTTGTCTTTCTTTTCTATGGGAGATTTTAGTATTTTACAGTACTATTCTTTAATTTATGTTTTTGTTAGTTAATTCTATGCATGCATGTCTCTTTTTGTTAATTGATACTTACCCCTTCAACGTCACACTCTTCTGCACTTTGCATGAGACTGTTGACATAAGAATCAACCTTCTTGGACACTTCCTCCTCCACAGCACGGTTACTGGTTGCCATGAAATCAGGCAATACCTTGATCTGGTAACCCACTTTCCCAACCATGGAAAGAGCAACAAAAAAGAAGCGAAGTTTGAGCAAACAAGTTGAAGCAAAGACACTGCTCGTGTAAAATGGTTGGAGTAATTCATCAAACACTTACTAGGGTGCGGCACTCTGTGGAGAACTCCAAGAACAAGAAGCGTGTCACCGCCCCGCAGAATGTCACCCCTTAGTCTGACCTCGTTAACAGTGAGCCTAAGCTCGTCTTCGGTCCGATCCTTGGTCCCGTCATACGCGATGACAATATAAGAAGGTGGACGGGGACTATCCATGGAAGCGATGATATAATTTATGACCAAAACCAGAACTCGGTTTTCCTATGTTCCCAACCCTGGGAAAGAAGAATGGGTTTTTAAGGAAGAAATGCATATGGGGTTATCAAAGAAGCCCGAAAGAAGATGGAACCGGGGATTGGGATTGCTCGGCCAATGAAGTTTTTGTTTGGGGGACTTGTTTTCTCTCCAAGTAGTTTCAGGCGAGAATTGCTTCGCTCTGTCTGCAAGGCATCTGGATATTCGAAAAGATATGCTTTTGGATATTCGAACCAGGGCTGGCGGGAAGCGCGCCGGCCATGGCAAGGACAATGAGAAGATTTCAAGGCAGTCCAGGACAGGACTCGGGCCTTTCGTCGTTGTTCCAGTGCCGGCTCCCTCTTAACTTCCCGCTCGGTAAGCTCACGGTGCAACTACAAACCACGCACATGGCGTGCATTCATACAACCCAACCATGTGGCTAGGGGTTATGAGGTTGGCTAAGAAAATCTATCTAATTGTAGCTTTTAAGGTTGACATTAATATTAGTAATTAATGTCAGAGTTTTAAAAAAGTTATTTAAGGTAGCCTTCATCTTTTAGTTTTTAGTAATCTGATATTCATTGTTAATAAATTGTCTTAATTTTGAAATTAATTAATCACAAAAGTTGTTCTTAGTAGAGATGTTAGAGATTTTGAAAAGTTACTACAACTGTTGATCATTTATTGAATTCTAACATCTAACACTAATTTTAGATATTATTGCTGGACAAAGCTTCACCCAATTCCTAACTTTTGTGGAGGTCGACTAATAGAAATTAACCAAAGATAATGTAGGTTTAGGATCGATTCCACTACAACAAAAGGGATTATAGGCGACGTTTTTTTGGACCTTTATTGGCGTTTTAAAATGCTAAGATATCTTTACCAACTATTTAGGAAACGCAGGAAAAAAAACGCAACTTAGGAACATGTTGTTAAAGGCTGTAAGTATTCTCTGCATTTTATAAATACAAATAAAGCTTTATGACTGGTGACAGTTTTATTTAAAAATATCAGTAAAGTACCATATTTAATAGCATTTTTGTCCAAAAAACGTCACCAATTTTTTTCCACTTGTTTCTTAACTTGGGATAAAAAAAAACTATATTATTATCATCAACATAAATTGCAATAAAATCCATTTTGAAGCTTAAGGCATCAAATAATGAAATTTTTGTATTAATAGAAATTACAATAAATTCATACATATAGAAATTTTAGATATGGAAATGTAAATTTTTCAATGCTATATTCATGCCAATTCCTACTAAGAAATTCAGGCATTTACTAAGAAATAAAAGTAAAACTACAAGTTGGAGCTACAGATTCTCCAAAAGCTTTATAGGTACTGCCAATCCTATTGCATCAACACCTAAAATCTACAAAAAAAAAAAATTGAAAAGAGTCACGCAAATAGATCAAACACAAATAATGATGCTTTAAAAGAATAGCAGGAGCAACTTCCAAACAAAAATATTATAACTTCTTTTACATCAAACTAAGATAAGTATAAGATGATTCAATTTGACAACAATAAATACATAAACCACAATAAAAGTAACAAACAAATAGCCAGCATACAACCATTCATTAATAGGTAGCATAAGCCAACATAAATTTATCATTTTTTCCATAATTATCATGACAGAACCACAAGATCCTGTCGTATACAAGGACAACATGCAAGTAATAAAACTCCCTTATATAAATCTCAAGAAGAAGAACACAAAAGTATGACGCAATGTACTCATGAGTAGTATTTGAGGCTAGCCTACTGTTATTAAGTTACAAAAATATTATGATATACAAAAATGACAGTATGCTAAATTAAAATAAGAATATGTAATCATACCAAGTTCTACATCATCAGCCCATTCTCTTTATTGAACTTCATCATCTTTTTCATATGGAATAACTTTAATGTCTTTTAACAATCTATGTAGCATTCTCTACAAAATAAATTCCAAAAATCTGTCAAGAATTAGCAGCTCACTAAAATATTTGTTCACTTGAATAACACTTACCAATTTAATAAAATATTTTGAAATGATTTGATTTAATTTAATTAGTACTACCAAGTTGTCAAGTTTTTACCAATCTATCTTGCCATAATAAAAGTGAACATTTTCTCTAAGGTATCTCAAATATCTTGCTGTGTGGTGTGTGTGAATCACTAAATAAACAAACAGAAATATTCAATAGCAAACCAAAGCACACAAACTCGTTTTCGGGCCAAAAAATAAATTTAAGACCAAGTAGACCAATTATAAATTTCATGTTCTCTGCTAATAATGGCATGAATATCCTTCTGAATTTTTTTTGAACAAAAAGGGTATACATCAATTCTATTATACGAACTCGATTTATGGGAAGCTTAACAACTCAGGTGAAGAACCACAGCATGCAAAAAGATGAGATGCTAATTAAATTGGCCTTCAAAAAAGGGGTTTCTCTGAGAAGCTAGTCAATTCAACTTCATTTTTCTTAAAGAACGAAATAAATACAAATACAAGAAGAAAGTAATCACTTACATCCTGAGAAGAGATATTCAACGAGCTAGGTAGTTTATGGTACTACTCTTTAATTCAATTACAAGGATATTCTGATTAGTTTTCCCTAGTTTCAACTTGAGATCAGGAAAATGAAAAGCTATTCTAATTAGAATTGACAAGGTTTGTTCAGTTTCTCGCACGAAAAAAGTTTCCATCCTTTTAATTGTTTTATCTACTTATTGCAATTTATGTTCTATGTATCACTTATCAAATCATGGTTGCATCCAATTATAATGAGTTCATCGACACACTTACCTACCAGGTTAAAAATAATTTCATCCCCATGAGCCTGATAGATGATGCAGTTAGCAGAATCTTGAGGGTTAAGTTCATAGGGATGAGAGCTTGGTTGATCAGCTGGTAAGTCAGGTTTGGTGGTTTGAAATTCTTAGCTCCTTTAAACAGTAAGACTTAAGATTTTATCAATAATCTTTATTCTTTAATCAAACGAACAGAATATAAGGAATTGGCTAGAAAAGCTATGAGAAAATCACTCATGTTGCTATAATCTTGAGACAAAATTAAATTAACGGGTATGAAAACATTTTGCTACTCTAATCCAATCATTTAGAATTTAACTGGCATAGAACTAAGCAGGGCTTCAAAAGTCACACAGCAGGGCAGTTCAACAAACACAGAATGACATAACATAGCAGAAGCCTCGACAAAAATAAATCTAATTAAAACAACTGGAAGCATCGACCTGAGCAGAGGAAGTGGAGGACTGTAACCGACTAGGCGGCACAATTAGAGGAAAGTTTTTCTTTTTTGTTGGGCTGACCTCATTGTGGTGACATTTCTATGGACAAATATAAAACTAAATTTAATGTATTATTATATATTATTCTTATATAAAATATATCTTCTTTAAATTATTAATTTACTAAAAAATTTCACTTTAAGAAGTATAGAAAATAATTTTAGAATATTTTTTATAAAATAAAATATTTTAAATTAATTTTTCATTTTAGGTTTGATAAATTAAAAAAACAATAAAAAATATTTATCTTTTATGAAAAATACTTTAAAATCTTATTTTTTACTTCTTAAAATATAAGAGTCAATTCATTTTAACTAAAGACTACTTAATCCAAAATGACTTATTTTTATTTTTTACATTTTTTTAACTTGGAACTAATTTTATTTAAAAGCTAATATTATGTAGGGTAATAATCCATTGAAAATGCAATTTTTATAATCTTATTAAATTTTTATGAATTTTTATTTTGTGATGCCTAAAACTATAAAAAAATCATAAAGATCTAATAATATCATGAAAATGTACTTTCAAATAAATTATTACATCTAAATAATATTAGTTTTCAAATGAATTTGATTCCAAACAAAAATGATGTAAAAATAAAAATAAGTCATTTCAGATTAAGTTGACTTAAATTAAAATAAATTGCCCTTAAAATTTCTACAATATAAATTAACTATTGGATACAAATATACATACATACATTCATACATTATGTATGTATGTATGTAATGACTTTTCAAGACCTAAGGCTTGATTATCGAGGTAACATGGTTATTTTAGTAATTTTATTTACTTCGAATAATTATTGCAAGCAAAGTCTTGGTTTAATATAGGTATGGTAGCTTAAAAAGTGGTAAATTTGGTTATTTAGGCAAGCCAGGCCAAAAAGGGTATTTTTCTTATCTCACAAAGTGATCTATTTTTATAACACGGTTGGATATAGGTTGAGAAATTATTGAAATCAAGATGTCACAGTTTTTTGTGATTATGGCTCTATCCTTGTGAAATTGTGGATTGACTAGATTGTCCATAGGTAATTTAAATTTGGCCCTTAAGAATTCTGAGGACTAAATTGTATGTTTCTGAAAAATTGGGACTGGACAAGTAATTAAAATGAAGAAGGAACCAGATGCTACTTAATGCTGGCTTTAGACCTATATGTTTCTGCCTTATTGCAATTGGAGACAAAAGTTAAAGACCACGTCAACTAAGGGACCATGTGCATGGCACATGACCTTAAGAGTTAAAAGCCTATATAAGTTGACTTGGTCCATTGCTTTTGGGCAAAATTCTCAAATCTACTAATAATATTTAGGCCTTGGCTTAAATTTGCCAGTATGGTTTTTTTTTTTTTGCCCAATCTCCCATTAATGTTTCTGAAATACCTTAAATATGTAACTGTCTGTTAAAAAATAATAAAAAATGGTAAAAATAACATATTTTAAAATATATGGGCTATTATGTATCTTTCAAAGAATATGTGAACCTTTGAGACTTTTGCCCCAACCTTGTTTGGCTCTATTGTTGAAGGTGATCGATGCGTGTGCCTCCACTGGGTTTGGCTCGTAGCACACCTCTCCTGTTTAGATCAGCCGGTAGTCCACTAGCCTCCCCTTCCCAGCCTCAATGTTCACCATGCATCACATGTTCCCTGTCCTGCTCTTTGACATGCCTCCGCTCATTAGTGCCTTCAAATTGGCGTTTAGTCCCAACGGCATCCCACCTCCAATGAGAATATGACACACTAGATTCCCATTATACACAGCTACATTCTCCACGCTTGTGCTATTTTCATTCTCATCTCCTTTGGACAACCATTTGGTTTCTGTGTGAAACACTGCCTCTACCGTTGGCATTGAAGCCCAATCAACAGCTGCCTTCATTTCGTGACCCAATCTACAACTCTTTTACATGGTGCGGGGTGGAGGGGAGGAAGGGAAAGATTGGATGATAGAGGATAACCAATGGTGATAGAAAGAAAAAAAGCTAGAAGTTTTCTAATCGGCTACCACGAACGATGGCCAGAAAAGCTCCGGCAGCGATGATGAAGAGATTAGAGAGAAAGAGAAACTAATTACTTAAGGCACTTGAAATTTGTTAAAACTTGTATTATCATCCTAAAATTTCAAAACTTGTTACTTTTAACGTTTTTGGTTAGCTTTTTAATGGACAATGGTATATTCAATCACAATTTGAAACTTCAGTGGCATATTTGAGTAAATTTTAAAACATTAGTAAGAGATTAGGCAAAAAAAAAAAAAACCATAATGGCACATTTGAGCTTAAGCCCAAAATTATCTTCTTTATCAATCTTCAGCGACCACCTAAAGTACCCTCCTATCTCCTCAAGACGTCCATGACCACACCACCTAAGCTCTAATCCATCAAATTAATCACAAATTCAAGAAAAAATTAGGAGAAAACATGGATTTCTTGAATAATGAGCTAAGTTTTGAGCCCACCTTTGTAAGTAAGTGATTGTTCTTATACTCCTTGAATTTTGTGTTTAATTTGATTATGGAAGGGCTGCTTTTTTTATTAATTTGGTTCCAAGCTTGTTTCATAAGTGAATCAAGCATGGAAGCTTGAAACAAGCAAGAGATTTATTAGAACTTAGAGCTACAGTTTGTTTTGAAGAGGTAAGGGAAATGTTTGTTTTTCTGCTCTTATTTCAGTGTTTGTGACTAGGAGAAATGGTTGGAAATAATTGGAAATGAATAAGAAGTTGCTTCTTATTTTATTAATTGCAAGAAGCAAAAAGGAACAGGTGCCTTTTTTGTTGGGTAGAAATTATATTAAAGGCCGGTTTTTTTAAGTCTAAGATAAAGGTCATGTTAATCATTTAAATCACATGAAAATTGTTAATTATTGGCTTTGATATGGTTTATTTATGTGTTAAATGATCAATTATAAGAAATACATGAGCTACTATAACAAGTATAAAGAAGAGTATAAAACTGAGACTACAAGGAAACTAAAGTTTAGTGTTGCTTGCATGAATTATTTTAGGTAAGAGATTTTAAGTTCAAGTAAGTTTAATTGATGCATTATAAGGTGTTTGAAATGCATTAATTGATGAAGTAAGTGGCGAACAAGGAAAAGAAGCTTAAGGCTCAAGTACGAAAAAAGGGCCTTAAGTAAGTGTTTGGGTGCTAAGTGTTAAAGGAGGTCTTGAACCTCAAGAGTACCATAACTAAGCTACTGTGCTTGGAAAAAGGAGCCACTAAGATTAAGTGTTGAAAAGTGTTGAAACATGTTTCGAAATATTACTTAAGTGTAATTTGGTTAAACATGTTTTTATTTGAGGAAAAATATCAGTGCCGATATAAATTTTATTAATAAAAAAGTCAAACGACACTTAATCATTTGGAATGTGTCTTACACTTGAAAATGATGAAATATTTTAGGGAAAAAAAAAAAGAAAAGTAAAACATAAAATCTTACAATTTTTCAAATAAAAATATTTTAATTTTCTTATAATTTTTTAATTTTTATTTGAGTAGATTTTTGTTAATAATTGTTTACATTTTTCAAACTAAGAAAATAAAAAAGCTAATGAACAATAACCAATTTTGTATGCTAGGTGTACTCTATGCTAGGCAGGTATAGCATTAATTTAAATGATGAAAACAAAATATCTTCAACAAAGTACAACTTTTTATCATTCGATGCATAACAAAAATATATATTGTTTTTTTTTTTAAATTGAACAAAAAAAAAAAGATTTGTTCTTTTCAATGTAAGAGAATGAATGATCAATTTTGTAAAGCATTTGGAAGAAAATATAGTAAAAGACACATTGATATTTTCCCAAAATATTTAGAAACGCCAATATAAGAAAAGCCGATGGAAAGACCACTTTTTGTCCTAATTTTTTTATAACTTTTCTATTTAAGTCCCAATTTTTATGTTTTTTGAATTTTTGAACATTGTTAACAGTCACCTGGAAACGGAAGACACGGCCTGGCTAGGCTGGTTCATGTCCGGGTTCGGGTTATGCAACTGGTAGGCTGGGCCAAGCTCACTTCGACTTCCCTTCTTTTCCTGGCTCACATTCGTCCCACCTTTTTCCGAGTCTACTTCGTACTAGGTCGAGCCCAAGTTTGATTGAGCCAGGTCTAGGGGGGGCTTGGGTTTACCCGGTCCACTAGCTACCTCTAGTCTATAGTAACAAAAAGTTAGGCCGCAGATGAACAATAAACGGCGTGACCAATAACATACTCAGACCATAAAAATAGTATACTACCAAGATTGATCCCCGACATCCATGAGTTATCAAACTTAAATTTTTTGGCCCTCAAAGTTTATTGACCTTTCAATTTGTAAGTATATCATGTAAAGAAAGTTATTGCAATTGTTTTGTATATTATGTAGAGAAAGTTAAAGTACAGTTCACTTCGAATTGTTTAAATTTAATTCTCTGTGCCAAAAGTTTCTCGTTGGTACTCTAATGTGATTAGCAAAATTGTTAGTTAGAACTTTGGGCTTTCTGCATTTTCTGACCTTAAATGTGGTAATCTTTCTTAATTAACCCCTAATACCCCTAAAGATGACAATCCTTTACGGACAAAAGAAGTATTTGTTTTTTTTTTTCAGAAAAAAGATGATACCTTCAACAATTATAACATTGCAGAAATGTTCTGCTTTATGTCAGAGGATAAGCCTAGATGAGATGATACATTTAAGAACATTCTTATTAACGACAGATCATTTACATAACATTTTTAAAATTAAACAGCCACCGCTGAAATTTTATTATATAACATAGCAGTTTAATTTAGGTTCCAACTAAGTATAAGATACAAGTTTCCTGGGAGGTGAATTAAAATCTACATTGGAACATCAGCTGGGTAATCTTGTGCATGTCTAGAGACATTTTCTCTTAGTTGTGTCTCCTGCTCCTGAAGATTTGATGGCGGAAGATCATAAACATCGTAGAAAAGCTCAGGAAGGGGTGGTTTCTGAGCCTTTTCTGCAGCTTGAATTGCTCCAAGTAGCTGCACAAGTATGAAACTTTTTATCAGAATTTGTTCTACAAGAGAAAATTTTGAGATAATTGACCTGAATCATAAAGAGTGGAATCAAATATCTCCTCAAGTTCACCTCTTTCTTGACCCTGGCTCGAAGTTCGGTTTCTTGGGTTTCACTCCACCAGCCTTTGCTTTCAACCCATCCTCTGAATCTATTTACAGGGTTCCTCTTCATTTTCCAGTACTCAATCTCATCAGCATGCCTATACTTTGTTGAATCATCAGATGTCGAGTGGTGCCCTACTCTATATGTCATGGCCTGAGAATAAAAATTAATGACTTAGTACTTAACTGAGTTGCAGGCTCACGTCAAGAACAATTCGGAATTTGGCAGGACAGTGGTATTAAATCACCTCAACCAATACAGGCTTCTGTTCTCTTACAGACATTTCACGAGCTTCGCGAATCACATTATACACAGCAAGTGCATCATTTCCATCAACTCTGATGCTTCTCATTCCATATGCTTGACCCTTTACAACGATTCCATCACCTGCCAAATATGGCCATATTATAGCCATTGACATTGAATGTATCATACTTGTAATACAAGTCAAGTAAGGATAACATACTCCGGAATTGCTCAGATACACAAGTGCTGATGGCCCAGCCATTGTTTCTACAGATAAAAACTACAGGAGCTTCCAAAACCGCAGCGAAGTTCAAAGCAGCATGAAAATCTCCCTGAAATAGTTTTGACAGACCACAAGCACAATATAACTTCCTATACAAGCAAGCTTTGTGCAATCAATGTAACTGCATCGCTTTCCATTTTTCAGTTCTTTTACCTCACTGGCCGCTCCATCCCCAGTAAATGTCACTGCACACCTGTCCTCCTTATCCATTTTAAGAGAGTAAGCAACACCTACAGCTTGTGGAAGCTGTGTACTGCCACAAACAGCAGGAATTCATTTAGACTAACAAAACCAAGTTCATTAATTTTAATGGGGGCAGATTTCATATCAAGGGAGCTTACGCCAATGGTGATGAAATGGTGATGTAGTTGTGCTTCTTAGAACCATAATGTATTGGCATCTGCTTGCCTTTCCCATAATCAGCCTCGTTTCCGAACAACTGGTCAGCAAATTCTTGCATTGTGAAGCCCCGCCATAACAGAACTCCAGGTTCACGGTACTAATTACACAACATTACTCATCAGTTGGACATATAGATAAGCGAAAATGCTAAAAATGAGCAATATTCAACTGATATAACCTGAGGCAAGATGACATCTTGTTCACTAAGCGCAGCAGCAGAAGCAATGTTGATTGCTTCTTCACCCATTGAGGTTAAATAAAAGGAGATTCTACCTTGCCTTTGTATTTCATACAGCACGGAGTCCATCACTTGCAAAGTCACCATGTTGCTATATATTTTTACTGCAACTGCCTTGGTCATCTGTTAAAGCTAGTACATAACTTGCTGTTATTTCTGGAACACGTCTATCCAATTAGCTAGGAGTTGTTTGGAGGAAAAGAATTTCTAAGTACCGGATGGAAACTGCTGCCCAGAATGGGCTGTCCATAGTCATCAAGAACTCTGTAGCAAGGCACTCTTTTTCGTGATGATTCTGAAATGAACTTCATTTCAGAAGTGTATGCAATCCTTCCTCCAGGAAAATCTAGTGACTGCCAATAGAAACAAAAACAATGCCCGACTAAGGATAATTATAGCATCAGTCATATAACTCCACTGGATTTTCATTCAAGTCCATTCTTCTTTCCTTTTCCTAACTACAAAATTAACTGACGGTGTTAGAGAAGTAAGGGTTAACTGTGGGATTTCAAATTACTGGGGGAAATGTGTGATTTTGGAAGAAGTTCAAGGGTAAGTGTAGTCACCTTTTTCTATTTTAGCTCGTGATTTTGACATGGTTGTTCCGTCACTTACGTTACGTTACGTTACGTTACGTACCAGTCAGTGGGAGTGATTGATGATAAGGACGACCAGCTTCTACCCAATAAAAAACTCTCTTGCGAGCGTGTTGTTGGTGATTCACGTTGGATTAAATCAAGAGCAATAAACTATTTACATATTTGGCACGGTGTCAGTTGTATTAGACTAATAATAATTTTACCTTATAGAGTGTGATGTGATTCACATTTAAAATGGTAGATATTGGCATTGATTGATATTAATATCAGTAATTAGTATTAAAGTTTTAAAAATATTACTTTTAGATAGTTTTTAGCTTTTAATTTTAATATTTTTATCTTATTGTTAAATAAATTATTTAAAATTTTAATGCTAATAATAAAAGTTATTTTCAAACGGGGCTATTATCTGTTACTACATTTTAATTATTTTCTGACACATAATATTTTATACAAAATAGCAGTATACTTACTCATCTCATAATATTTATCCCCTATTTTTTTAATATAGTTTTAAAATAATTATCCTCTTCTTATCTTCCTAAATAAGGTAATTATTTTTTATTTAAAAAAGACAAATGTTGGTAATTTTTTTTAGACAAATATATGTATTTCATATAAAAATAAATAAATTAATAATTTTATATTAAAAAAATAAATTAAAAGGTAGAGAAACATTAATTTACGTACGTTATGAAAGATAACATCTTTTATCAGACAAACGAAGTATTTAGCAAAATTGATAAATCTATCATTTTATCCTCGCCCGGGTCCACACTTTTCAAAATTATAACACTAAACGGATACAGCAAAAACTAAATATATTAAGTACCAAATAAATAAATAAATAAATAAATATATTGGCAACGACTAATAAAGAATTTAGCGATAAGGATTGCTTTTTGGTTTTTTGTATGGCCGACGATAAGGATCGAGTTAAACGCATTTTCCTCCCTACGTTTGAAAATCTGAGAATGTTATCTTTAATGCTTTTAACCCACTTCAATAAAGTAATAGTAATGATAGCTTTGTAGATATAAAGAAGATACTCCGCGTCGCAGGACTGGATCTTTATATATTTTGATATTTAGTAAATTTCTTCATCATAATATTCTTTAAAATGAAAACAACATATAATTTTTCTTTTAAAATCTTTATTCAATAGATATATTGAGGGGTGGTTTTTTTTTTTTTAACATAACAAGATCGTTAATTAGTTTTCATCAGTTATTTTAAGTGACGTATGTGGCTATCCAAATGAAGCATCTGCATATCGACACGAAGACACCAAAATGTCACAACTTACCTGGTCATCGTCGCCGTCACTAGCCAGCAGTGCTGAATCGGGCAGCGTCGCCTTGAATCGCCGGAAACCGCTAACGGAAGCCGAAGCAACATGGTAACTACTTGTAGGTGGAACTGAAAATGCACTTGGAAATGATCTGCAGCCGGCGGCCGCAAAGTGGGAAGATGACTGTCGTAAACCGGCCGGAGTGGCCAATTTCTTTAGCTGGAGGGCGATGGTTCTCGATTTCCTGGACCAAACCGCCATCTCAAGAAAACAAACTTGTACTTCGGACTGGAAGTACGGTGGAAGAGGATGGAGGAGGAAGAATCATGAGATGGACTAAATTGAAATTATTTATAGTTGGGGGCAATTTAATTTAAGCAAGGAAGGTCCCAGTCTTCGTGTTTCGCATGGGTTAAATTTATGGTTTTTAAAGGCACAGTCGCCGTTAGATATGAATGAATTATTCTGGCTATATGTGACAGCTCATGTTGTCTGTACGTATATTCTACTCCAGTCTCGAAATTCTTTATGGTTTTTCAACATGTGAGGTAAATCTGTGGTTTCCGCATAACTGTTTATAAAAAGAAAACAAAAACTCCGAATATAATATTTAGAAAACACATGATTTTTCTGTTACATTTATATATATTGTAACTATATTATAAAAGTTGCTGGTGTTTTCACTATTGTAAATTACTGCAAATTTACAACTTTTTTTTTATAAGCTTAAATACGAGGTGGTACTCTATTGTATTCTAATAATTACACAATTATATAAAACACTTTTGCTTCCCCTTATGATAATATAATATATTAAGGAACCAATAAATCATTATATGGCTTGCTGAGCTGGCATGCTCTAAAAATCAAATGTAGCATAACGAATGTTTGATTTGTTATGCTTGTGTCTTACATGTTACATAGCTAGCCCATATTAGCTATAAGCGCAAATGTTTTTTTCAAAAAGAAGAGGTCATTAGTTCAATTTTTTTCTAAATCTATTTATGTTGTATAGACTATTCAATTTATCACTATTTGATCTAGTAATAACAGCTTATTATATAAAAAATTTATTAATGAAAAATATTTCCACTTAATATGATTTAGAAAAATATGTGGTAAACACCTGTTTGGTATACAATAAAATACACAAAATAAAGTCATTCTTCAGAAGCAGCAGATGGAAAACCCGTTTAGGACCATTATCAGCACAAAAAGAAGCTTTTCAAATAAATTGTATTAAAAAAAATTACATCCATATTGAAAAAACTTATAATAATCCTTATAGGGTTTAATATAACCTACACTTTGTTGCCCTTATTTTTTAAAACATATACTTTGTACCATGATTCTTTTATATTGTATCACAATATTTTTTATACAGGTAATAGACATTTTAAATTATTAATTTTTAATCTTTGTAAATACATTGCTCTTTGTGTAAATGTAAATGAATATTTTTTAAATGCTCGTCAACTACAAAAAATATCAAAATTTTTAAAATTATTAAAACATAACTACCAAAAAAAGTATAAAATGGAGTTTTCAGAAGTTGTTGACAGTGTAAATAAAGTAAGTTGAGTTTCTTTTGTTTCCCAAAAAAAGACTCAATTACTCGACAGAAACTCTAAGTCCACAAACTGCAATTTGCAACGTCTGAAACATGTGCATAATGACTTAAGGGCTCCGTACATTCTACTCAACTCATAGTGTTAAATATAGTATGGTATACCGTTTATCATAGATACGTGATATATTGTATAAATATTTTTATATTTTATCATTTTATCGCATGGAATATTATGGTATTTCACATATTACTCACTTTTTGTATGTATTTTATCAAAAAAATGATGGTATATCACAAATACCACGTGGTACATACTACGGCATTTTGTTTTTCATGGCTATTTTTTTTCACCTTACGTCAAAATATCATAAATATATAAAACACTAAAATATAAATAATACACATATTATAAAATAAATATTTACTTTTATTTTTTTGTTACTTTTCTTAGTTAATATAAAAATTTAATTGATGGAAGCAACTTGAAGATTCATCATTATTGGTCCTAATCTTTTTGAATAATCTATTCATTGACAATCATTACATTTTTCAACCATAACATAATGTTAAACAATACCCCTCAATTGAATTTCTTGTGTATGCTACCTCAACTAAATATTACTTTCATTTACAGAATTTTTTTACTCAAAACCAAAATTTTATGACGTATAATGAATATGTTGCTTTTGCAAGACAAACTAGGAAAGAAGCGTCATACTTTGAGCCACATAGGAACTTAATGTGGTAGTAAAAAATGTATTGTTATTATTAAAATATTTTTTTCTCTTATATCAATAAATTAGTTTTTTTGTATTATTTATTTTGCTCTATATATAACATTTTTTTATGTTTTTATATTAAAAAAATATCTTCTATCATATATATTTTATTTATATTTGACAAATTATGATGAGAAAAATTAGAATACATATAACATGTGTAAAAACAAAGTATTGAACAAATTATGTCATTTTAAAATAATATTCTAACATTTATTTTTTTATGAAAACGGTAATGACATACAACGTGATATACTATGCGGTATACCTTAAAAATTTGGGATGTAATATACCTAACGGTAACGGTATTTAACACCTTAATTCAACTTTAGCCATAAGGTATAAAAATAAACGAACAGTTTGAGTTCAGATAGGCTTAAAGCAATTACAAAACTAAATCTAAATAAAAATTTAAATTCGATACACAATTCAAATAAAACTTGATTAACTTATTACCTAACTTGGCTCAACTTAATTTTAATTTTTCTCTTTAATTTAAGGGAACAACTCGAGCTCTCAACTGCAGCTTAACTCAATTCGGCTCATTTTCATTCCTAGTTAGCCGATAAAGAAAGGACTACTTTCTATCCTTTTTAAAGTTTTATGGTTATTACCTTTCAGTAAAATTTTCATATTCAAAGTTATCAAATATATGGTTAGTTTAGTTACTAAATAACTTCGGTTTAACTGAATTCTTAAATCACTAAATTGTAAAACTTCAATAATCAAAATTCAGAGACTGTTGGAAGCCTTTTCATTATGTTGCACACGTATGCTTTTGCTCTCAAATTTTGATTTGCAATTATTTCTACATAACAAAAAAATATAAAACAGTCTACTACTCTTGATTGAAGGCTAACTATTGGTATTAGAAAAAAGAAAAGAAAAAAAAAAGAAGATTTTGAAATAGTAAAGAGAGTAATTTTAACTAATTGCTATTGTTAACGAATTCATCCCATACATCTGTGTTTAACCGTGATTTTTAAAAGTAAGTTATTTCTGATTATTTAGATATATATTGAGTACTAAATGTATATAAAAATTTAAGTTAGGGAAACTTACAGTTACTCTTAAGGTTTACTCTATCATATAGTTTGTCTCATTTATTTTTAAAAATCTACACTTTGCCCTATGTTTCTTTTATATTATCCGATAAAAACTTCCAAAATTATAATTTAAATTATACAATAATTATCTTACAGTAATTTTAATCCCTCCAATATTTTTTTTATAGTTAATAGATATTGTAAATTATCAATTTTTTTTCTATAAATGTATTTTTTTTACTATAAATACATATCAATATTTTTTAAATGTCAGTTAATTGTAAAAAAAATATAAAAAATCTTAAAATTACTAGAACATGAATATTAGCTAGTTTAAATTAGGGTTTCATAAGTTCTTGTCAGACACTATAAAGGAATGGGGGGTAAAGTGCAAGTTTCTGAAAATAGAGGTAGACAAAATGTAGGTTAGACCAAACCAAAAAAGGGTTTTGTAATTTTCCTAAATCCAAAGAGTGTTTTTAAATGTTTTCTTAAAAAATTTAGGTAATTTTTATTGATTTTTATTTTTCTTGGCTGGATAAGCAAAAAAATTTATAAAAATTAATTTATTTTTTAAAAAAAAATTATTCAAGTGATTATTAATTAGATAGAGTATAAATTTTTAAATACTATTGGTTCCAGAAAAAAAATTCAGCAAAAATGAAAATGGTAAGTTATTTTTAATAAGAAAAGAATTGGATTTTTTTTGTTGTGATTAAAAGTGTGTGTATTACTTGTGCACCAATTGAAATGCAAAATTCTCAATATTTGAAAAGAACTTTAATATACTTTTTCCAAAAATATATATTTTTATGATTTTTGTCTGGGAAATTTGAAATATTCATTAATTTTTTAAATAAAAATATAAAGAGATAATTAATTGAGAAGATAGAATCTGGGTACAAACTCAAGCTCTATGCCCTATTTATGAGGCATTAAGAAGATAGAATATTAAATTGTAAATTGTTGGATTTGTTCCTTGATTAAGTGGTTAATTTTGATGATTACAAAATAAAGTTAGATTATCTTTTTAAATGTTTTATCTCTTGGGTTAAATGAGTTTGAGCTTTGTTTAAGAAAGGAAAAATGCATTTTGATCTAGTATTTCAATCAAATTTGATTTCTCAAGTGTTTTATATCAAAGGCTTGAAGCAAGTTAATTTGATGTTAAAATGAATTAGTAATTTGTGAAAATTGGCAAGATAGTGTAATAAGATGCATTGAAAGCAAAAACAACGAGTTAAAAATGTCCAACAAGTTAAAAATGTCCAACAAGTTTGTTTGCATGCTTATTTTTGTATCCGAGATGTTTTAGCTCCAAAAATTTACAAAGCAACAAATTGAAACGAATCAGCGGGTTGATTTCTAAAGACAGAATCATTTTAGATCATGGAAATCAGAATCAATTGGTTAGAAGCAAAACAACAAGTTGAAAAGCATCCGAAACGTCTTCCACGCGAGAACGTGTCTAAAAAATCTTCAAAATTTCAAATCTAATACGTTTCAACTTAGCTGCCACGTAGATTTCGCACCTAAGCAGTCATAAATGACACCACCTAGTAGTTAGAGTTCAAACTAGATTTTTGGTTTGAGACACATTTTTCAACTGGTTAAAATCTTTCAACCAGGTAGAATTAACAAAAAAACTGTCAAATTTGACAGCAACGGTCACCAAAATTCTTGGGGCGTCTCCAAACCTTCTATGCAGAATTTCAAAGTCTCTTTTGCACCAAAATGGATATAAAAACATAGAAAAATATATTGGGAAAAACTTTTGGCAACTAGAAAAGAGAATTCATCATCTAAGAGCTCAAACTTGAATATTGCCAAGAACTTGTACTTTCATTTACTTATCTAGCTTTGAGTGCTTCCATTATTCTTACCATTTTGTAACCACAAAATTACTGAGCTTATCTTGAGTGTTTGAGTACTTTCCTTATAAGAGAAAAAGAGTTAGAAAGATTCCCAGTTAGCCTTTGGTAAAACTAGTAAAAGGTTGAGGTAGAAGAAATTACCAAAGGAGTGTGTGTGTTCTTGTATGCTATTATGTACTTTTGTGTTTGATAGTGAAGAAGAAACTCTCAAGTGGTGAACTTGAGGAAAGAAGAAAATGAGAGACTGAACTTCTATAAAAATTTCCTTATGCAAGTTTATCTTACTCTCTACATACTTTGTTGGTCCAAGTGCAACCAAGAGGGGGGGTGAATTGGTTGTATTCCGAAAATAATCCCCAAATGAGTTCTTGAAATCTCAAACTGAACTTGAGCTTAAAGTACAATGATTAACTCGGTTTTGAGCAAAAAACTTGAATACCACAATCCACCTAAATTTTTCTTTGAAAGCTACCTTTGAAGTGGTGTTAAAAACAAACAAGTTTAAGCAAGATAGGTAGTATAAAACACAAACTAAAACTCAAGTAAGTAGAGAGAAGGAGAAGCTTGTACAAGAGAATTTTTATAGAGGTTCGAACTCTCCACTTGAGAGCCTACTCCTCTCCTCAAGTTCACTACTTGAGAGTTTACTTCTCCACTATAAAACTCAAAGATACACAATAGCCTTCAAAGGCATACAACACTTTGGTAGTTCCTCCTACCTTCACCTCTCACTAGTTTTGCCAAAGGCTAACTAGAAACCTATCTATCTCTTTTTCCCTTACAAGGAAATCACTCAACCACTCAAGGTAAGCTCAATAATCTCGTGGTTACAAGGTGTAAAAACAATAGAACCTCTTAAGGCTAAATGAACAAATGAAAGAGCAAGTTCTTGGCAAAGTAACAAATTTGAGCTCTAGATGGTAGATTTTCTTTCTTAGTAGCCAAGAAGCTTTTCCTTGATGATTCTTGATGTTTTTATACTTCAATGGATGCCCAAGAGACGTTGAAGACCGTTGGAAGGATCAGAAAAAGACTCCTTGAAATCTGGTGAACGTTGCTGTCAATTTTGACAGAAATTCGCGTCTGTCACCAGTTTCACTCGGGTGAAATATTTTCACTCGGTTGAAAGTTCTGTCTGATAACAAAATTCAACGTTTGACTTCCAACGGCTATATTTGTAATTAATGAGCTGTCAGTGCTTTTATATACGTGGAATCTGACGTGATACGAATTTATATTTATTTTTCAAAGATTTTTTGAACCAGAAACTCACGCGCAGGTCTGAAATCCAAGTTTCACTCGGTTGAAAATTTTTCACTCGAATGATTTTCTTCTCCATAACTGAAATGTTCTCGGGTGCGAAAACTGAGTCCAGTTTCACTCGGTTGAAAATATTTCACTCGAATGATTTTCTTGTCCAGAACTGAAATGTTCTCGGGTGCAAAAACTGAGTCCAGTTTCACTCGGTTGAAAATATTTCACTCGAATGATTTTCTTGTCCAGAACTGAAATGTTCTCGGGTGCAAAAACTGAGTCCAGTTTCACTCGGTTGAAAATGTTTCACTCGGTTGAAAAACGTAGTTCCAGGATTTTCTTGTTTCTAGACATCCAAACTTTAAAGAAGTTTTTGCCAAGGATATTTCTTCATTTACAAGTAATGCTTGAATCATTAAAAATGCTTGATATGTACTTGAGAACATTTTTTCTAGCAAGGATCAAGGCTTTATGAATGACTAACCAATATGTAAATATTTAAATAAAGCCTTGAGACACAAAAACAAATGTGTTTTGTTATCATCAAAATGAAATAAACATAAGTCATAAGAGGAACAAATCCAACATACTTGATCATTAGTTGGTGTTTTATGTTTTCTATCTTAGTTGAACTTGTTTGTTTTCAAAGGTACTTCAAAGATAACTTTCAAAGTAAAATTTTACTGAATTGTGGTAGTCATTTTTTTGTTAGAATGTGGTTATCTATCGCTTATTGAATTAAATTTTAGTTTGAGAGTTTAAGAACCCATTTTCGGTTTGCTTTAGAATTCAACCAATTCACCCCCTCTTGGTTTGTACTTGGGATAACATAAATGATACTAAAATGTACACAAAAGAAACAAACAACCATTTATTTTTAAACAAGGATGACTGTAGCTAAGCTTTAATATGGTTGACGGAGGGCAAGGAAATCCATCCAACCTAATAGTTAAGATGGAATTTTCACTTTAAGGAGGTTTGTCTTCTATCATCTTGAACGCATATAAAAGTTGTAACGGAGAAAACACTACACTAGAGGGCAAAATCTTCTGGATGTCTGTCCATAATGTCCTTAAGCTGTTTCTCTTGCTCAATGAGGTTGGCTGGTGGAACATCGTACACATCCGAGAACAACTCTTGAAGCGGAGGCTTCTCTGTTTTCTCTGCCGCTTGAATCGCCTTATACAACTGCACAAATTCCATACCATCTTGTTAGTTATAGGCTCTGAAATGGTAGGCTAGGTTGGAATGAACCGAGCTTATTAATTTGTTTCGGAGGAAGACCTGGTTCTTGACCCTGCTCCGCAGTTCCTTTTCGTCTTCCTCGCCCCACCAGCCATTGTTTTGGACCCATTTCCTGAATCTGTCCACCGGGTTTCTGGCCGTTTTCCAGTAACTGATCTCGTCGGCCGTCCGATACTTGGTGGAGTCGTCGGAGGTAGAATGGTGGCCCACTCTGTAAGTGAGGGCCTCAACTAGTACAGGTCTCTGCTCCTTTACGGCCACTTCTCGAGCCGAAGCAATTGCTCTGTAAACAGCCAATGCGTCGTTACCGTCCACTCGGATGCTCCTGACGCCGTATCCTTGACCCTTGACGACGACGCCGTCACCTATATAACGGCCAGTCTCAGAAGTTCTTACATATTAATCTGATCTTCTCTCTTTTTCTTTTCTTTTTTTGTCTAAATATGAATCTTCGTTGCAAGTAAAATAAATGTACTTCGAAATTGTTCTGATATATGGGTGCTAATGGCCCAGCCATTGTTGCGGCAGATGAAAATAACTGGTGCGTCTAACACTGCTGCAAAGTTCAAACCTGCATGAAAATCTCCCTAAAAGAAAGGTCATTTTTTTCCTTAAAAAAAATGTAGAATTAATGAATTTTCATCTTTTTCTCTCAAATTGCATTTTTGGTGAGAAGAATATTTGGAAATCAAACCTCACTGGTACCGCCATCTCCAATAAACGCGACAGCGCAAGCATCCTTTTGCTCCATCTTGAGAGAATAAGCAATACCAGCCGCCTGAGGAAGCTGTGTTCTGCTCAATAGTATAAACAAAAAAAAAATCACCAAGGCTTACCAGTAGTTGTTTTGTGAGGTCTAAATCTGGGCGAGCGTTCATAAATTATCTCAAACGTATTGGCTTCTTCGCAATAATAACTAGCAAAAGATGTAAACATATAATATTTCTTACGCGATGGGCGAAGAAATGGTGAGACAGTTGTGCTTGCTAGAGCCATAGTGAACCGGCATTTGCCTGCCTTTTCCTTGATCAGCCCGGTTTCCGAAACATTGGTTCGCGAATTCCAGCAATGTATAGCCGCGCCATAACAGAATTCCAGGCTCACGGTACTTGAAATCACAATTACATGCATCTAAAATTAATTAGCTCATTGATCACACTCAACAACATATGTTCCCAACTGTATAGGTATATAGTAACCTGGGGCAGAACAATATCGTCATTGCTAAGCGCAGCAGCAGATGCTATGTTGATTGCTTCTTCCCCAAGGCAGCTCATGTAAAAGGAAATTCTTCCTTGCCTTTGTGCCTCATAGAAGACTCTGTCCATAATCTGAAGCGTGACCATATTGCTGTACATTTTCACTGCAAGTTCCTTACTTACGTACTCGGTATCCCCAATTGGATGACCGTGATCGTCAAGAACTCGGTAGCAAGGTACCCTCTTGGCTGAAGACTCCCAGATGAATCTCATTTCTGACGTGTATGGAACCTTGCCTCCTGGGAAGTCCACCGCCTGTGGCTAGCAGGGAATTCTTAGTATTAATGGCAACGATTTGTATGTTCAAAACCAACTAACATGATACAACTTGCATGAATTGGATCTTTCTGTTCAGAAATTGTTCCAGAAACTAACGAAATCGCGCTTTATAATTATATTCAGTAAAATCTCATATCTTAGTGAGGAAAACAGCGGCAGGTACAAGCAAACTTTCTATGAGACTTTGGGTCAATTACTGGGGGGTTCAAATTCTAATGGGCATTACTTGGTCCAGCAGAAATGTTAGACTTAGGCCCAAAATAGGCCTCCAACTTGAAGAACCTTCTGGGGAAAGAAATGGGCTTTGAGTTAAATATACCCGCAAACACCAACGGAAAGTTTTGCTGCAATTTTGGCATTTCCGGAAAACAAGAGGCTGTTGAGGAGAGACATAAAATTGATGATTTTCAACTTGTTTTACTTCATATATATATCTCATATTGCGTATATCACACGTCAAGTAATGTTCAGACTTCCCTCAAATGCTTTAGCCCATTTGGCTCCTCTGGGAATCTTCCTGCCACACATTACCCTACTTTCATCTCACATGGATGAGTTTAATTTTAGTGAAAGACTCAGGGACATCTAGCCAAAGTTGGATGTTCAAACCTCTCTATTCCTAACTTTCCCATAAATACCAGAACCATTATACTGGTTCGGTACGCAGTCCTCCTGATTTTCAAAAAATAAAAAAAAAACAGAGAAAAAACAAGCATTTACCCTATACCATATGCTATGAGTATTCCTCTTAACCATCTACCTATTATTAGCAACGCTTCTAAGTATAAAAATATTGTTTTGTTTATCTTTTTGTTGCTAAGAAATATCCCAATTCAATAGATTAGATTAATCATGGCTTACGATTGCTCTTTAGGAAGGAAAGAAAGAAGAGGACGTAATGCCATGCTAGTACATGCATATCCAACTGTACCCAGGAAAGCAAAACCACAGTAACCCAGCAACCATATGCAGAGGGGGAGCCAGCGAAGAAGAGCGATGAGGAATCAAGAACACACCTGGTCTTCATCATCCCGGTCACTAGCACCCACCGGCTCCGGCGCCTGCAGTTTCCCAGAGGCTGTGGACTTGAAAAAACGGATGGAGACAAGGGCCCAACACATCCCTCGGAACACACCTGGATCCTTCTCATAACACTGTCCACCCTGAACCGGAAGTACTGGATGAGAGCTCCCACCATATTGGTTGATGAGCATGAGATTATTACCGTTAAACCCGTCTGATCTGTTCCATGTCTTGAAGCAACGAGCTATGGCTTTTGATGATCTCCTGCACCAAATTGCCATGGCAAAATTGACACACAAACTTGATGAAATATAAGAGTACCAAGTACAGATTTTCTCTCCCAATGAAAATATAAGGTGGAGAACTTCTTGTCTTATAATGGTATTGTTTATCGTTTATCTATCTGCAGTTCCATAAAGCTGGGAAAAGTCTGTATATATTTTTCATTTTTCCTTGATGTGACATATTTCTGTATGCACGCAATCGCAATTGCTTAACTGTTTCCTCAGATTGTATTCCTTTTCTTGCATGTATATTTTGCTGGTTGAAAGGGAAAAAATTACTATTGTCTCCATCCCACATTTTTTCCAACTTTTTCATATCTGATGAATTACTTTACTATATCACCATTCAAAATATAAATTTAATTACCTTTCCATATTTTATTAATTTACATGCAAAAATAAAAAAGTAATAGTGAAAAGAATAGTACACAATTTTTTTTTCTCAATTCTTAATCAAATTGAAATGTTTTAGAGAAGCCGAGATGGACAAAGTAACTCTTTTAACCTAAAAATAAAATAAGGATGCCTATATTACTTCAGTTTTGCCTTTTTAGTTTTTTCAAATGAGGTAAATATTATTTTTCTTGTATCCGTGAAAATTTTTTTTTGGCATATTACAGTATAAAGTATAATATTTTATCTCTACATCTGAAAATATACTTTTTGTTTTTTTTTTCTACTGATTTAATTTATCTATTAACATTTAAAAGATTATCAAATAATTTAAATTTATTAGAAGTGAATTACCAGACCATTTCCTAACTTGTTTAAGTGTATAACTTGTCCCGCCCTTTTAGCTTGGTTGGTAAGGGGATATAACTTCCACATCCTTCATCCCGTTTTGAGCTTCCCCACTCATTTTCTCTCCTTAAAAAATCATTTATTTGTAGTACGAGATAATTTTGAGTACAAAAAAAATGTAGTACTAACTTTTTTAATCTAAGTGTCACATATAACAAAGTAATTAAGGATGTAACACAATATGCAAGTAGTAGCCTAACGGCTCCACACTTAAACTGCCCAGCCTTCAAGCCGGGTTCAACGCTTAATAGGAGCAACGTGCACCATTTTCTATTAATTGCAACACTTCAGGTTTCAAGAGACACTCAAATTCCCTCAAACTTTACTGAGTAATCTCTTATCTTTTAATACATACTTGTAAATGCTTCTGAATATCAGAAAAAGAAAAAAAAAAGAGTTAGGATATAACTTTTAGTTTTAAACATATATAAAAGCAAATTCCCCAAATTTTATTCAATAGTACTCTCTTATCTCTGAATATATACTTGTAAATGCTTTTGAATATATATATATATATATAAGTAAGGATATAACTTATAGTTTTAAATGTATATAAAAGCAAATTATATCGATGAAAATTCTATTTATGTTAGATATTAGTTTAATTTAGTTTTAAATAAAATCGTAATGGTCATTTATTCATAAATGAAACTTTTTCATGTATAAATGTAAGAACGTTAAAACATTTAATCCAACAATTAACACTACTAAAAAAACCTATTTTTCCAACTGCCTTATTTCCAACTGCCTAGCAGTTGGAAATTTCCAACTGCCAAAACCGTTGGAATTAAGAAAAAATATTTTCCAACTGCCCAGCAGTTGGAAATTGTGGAAATTATATATATATATATTTTCCAACGGCTTGAACCGTTGGAAAATGGGCCAAGTAGTAAGTAAATTAAAGGATTTTCCATGCAATTTGGATTTATTTTAGTTCCAACGGCTTTAGCCGTTGGAAAATGAAGAAATTATGCATATATATTACTTCCAACGGCTTATGCCGTTGGAAAATGGGTAAATTAATGCTTTTTTTGCGAAAATTGTATTTATTAAAGTTCCAACGGCTGATGCCGTTGGAAAATGGGTACATTAATATATTTTCTGGATTTATTACACTTCCAACGGCTTAAGCCGTTGGAAAATAAAATTTTTTTGTATTTCTTTCTTCCAACGGCTATAACAGTTGGAAAATTAAGTCCTGGAATTTTTATTTTGAAAGTTTTCCAACGGCTGAGACCGTTGGAAATAGAAAGGAAATTGTTTTTCAGCTTTAATGAAACGGTGCGTTTAGGGTTTAGGATTTCCAACGGCCATAGCCGTTGGAAAAAGGGTTTTTAAATTCCCCCCCCCCCCAGCGCGAGTCGTCTTCTCCAGCGAGCTGAAAATTCGCTCTCTCTCTCCAAGCTTCTCTCTTCATCACAGAACACACAAATTCACGTTTTGGTTCCGATTCAGCCGTTAAACACCTTCGTCTAGCTCAGTATTACTTGGATCTAGTGTCATTTCGGGAGATCTGAAGGTTAGATGCGTTTTATTTATAATTTCGTAGATTTTTGTTTTTTTCGATTTTTGCCTCGTTTCACTGTTTTGGTTGATAATGGATTGAATATTTTGGGTTTTATTGCATGATTGCAGTTCTTTGCGGCCATTTGAACGAACATAGAGCTTGATTTGAGGTAAATTTGTTTATTTTATATTTTTTAAATTTTTATACCAATAAATACGCATAATCCGGATTTTTAGTTGTTTATTTGGTTTGAAATATATGCAATATTTGTGATTTTGTGTTGTTGATGGTTGGATGTTAATTTTTTAGGTTACCCATTGGAAATATATACAATTGGAAATTTATGTGTATTTTCTTACAATTTTTTTTTATTTTCGTGATGAATTAAAAAATATGAAATTATTAGTGTTAATTGAATTGTTTAGGTACTATATTTATGTGTGAAGTTAGTTAAGATAATTAAAATTAGTAAATTATTATTTAAACGTAACTTGTTTAGGTACTAAAGTTATGTATGAAATTAGTTATTATATTTCAAAATATGAAATAATTTTGATTTTAATAAAGTGTTTAGGTAGTATAATTATCTCTCAAATTAGTTGGAATAATTAAAAATATTAAATAAATAGTTTAAAGTACATTGTTTAGGTAGTATATTTTACGTTTGAAATTAGTTTTTATGGGTTTATTTAGGTAGTACTTTTATGTGTAAAAGTAGTTAGTATATTTACCAAAAAAATTTTAATTACTAAGTAATTAAATATTTACAAATATAAAATTATTTGTTTTCTGTAAATGGTTTACAAAATATTTTTAAAAATATTTAAGTACTAAGTATTAGTATATTTCCAAGTAGAAAATAAAATTGTTTTCCGTAAATTGTTTACGTATTTTTTTAAAAAATTGTTTAGTTAGTATATTTATGTGTCAAGTTAGTTAGTATATTTAAAAATAATAATTAATGGTGGGATGTAAATTATTTAGGTAGTATATTTATGTGTCAAACGTAGTTTGTATATTTAAGAACAGAAAATAATTAGTTAAAATCTGGATTATTTCATGGTAATTTGGTTTGAAATATGTGAATGGTAATTTGGTTTGAAATATGTGATTAGTATGTGATTTGTAGTTGTTGATGGTTGGATGTGAAGTATTTGGGTTACCCATTATAATTTAACATTTTTTTCCATTTTCTTACTTTTTTTATTAATTCCGGGGTTAATTAAAAAATAAAAAATACTTAGTTTTAAGTAAATTGTTTAGGAAGTATATTTATGTGTGAAATTAGTTAGTATAATTAAAAATAGTTAATAATTAGTTTTAAGTAAATTGCTTAGGTAGTATATTTATGTGCAAAATTAGTTAGTATATTTAAAAGTAATATTTAATTAGTGATATTTAAAATTAGTTAGTGATCTGAAAGCAGTTAGTATTTTTAAAAATATGAAATCTTTTGTTGATTGTCATTTGTTTAGGTAATACATATTGTTAGTGTGTATAATGTTTAATTTGAATCATTCTTAAAATGTTTTCATAATTGGAATTAATATAAATGTACAAAATATTTCTATTTAAGTAAGTGTAGTTAATTAAGTTTGCCCTTGAATAATAATATATGTCAATAATAATAATAATAGTAATAATATATAATACTTCAAAGAATAATTATTATTGTAAGAGTTGTAGTAAAGTCACAGTAAGATTAATAATAAATATTATCATTATTATTATTATTTAAATTGATTAATAAACTAAGAGTAATAATAAATCTAATAATTTTAATAAAAATAATAATAATAATAATAATAATAATAATAATAATAATACTAATAATAATAGTAATAATATATTATTAGTGAAAGAATAAATATTATTGTAAGAGTAGTACTAAAGTATTAGTAATAATAATAATAATAATGATAATTATTATTACAGTAATAATAAATCCAACAAGAGTAACTAATAATAATTATAATAATAATTATTATTATAATAATAATATTAACAATAGTATAGTTAGTAGTACTAGTAAATGTAATAATAATAATTATTATTATAATAATTATACTAATAATTAATCCAATAAGAGTAATAATAATTATAATAATAATTATTGTTATAAAAAATAGTAATTATGGAGGTTTTATTGTTAATAATATTATTATTTGCATAATAAATCCAATAAGACTAATAATAATAAATCCAATAATAATAATTATTATTATTATTTTCCAACTGCCCAACCTCATTTCCAACGGCTGAGACAGTTGGAACAAAAAAAAAAAATAAATCACTACAGCCGTTGGAAATTCTCCAACTGCTTATTTTCCAACGGCTGCCCGTTGGAAATTCCAACTGCTAAAACCTGGGCCGTTGGAAGTAAAATTTCCAACGAAAGGATTTCCAACTGCCTCATTTCCAACTGCCAGCAGTTGGAAACATGAAATTTCCAACGGCCAGCAGTTGGAAAAACAGGTTTTTTTAGTAGTGTAAATTGATTATATTTATGTTATATAAAGAACTATAGGATGATGCAGGAGTTTCTTATTCTCTTACGCTAATGTAAGTGGAATTTTACTTTTTGCTTTATCATATACGCTTATAATTCTCATAAATATAATTCAGGTTGCATATATATAAATGAATAGATGTAGTAAGGTGAAAGATAACTAACTCAAGGAAATAAAACAAACGAAGAAAACTTGATTAGGTAATTTCGCTACTGTATACTTCACCCCATTTTGCTGTACGAAAAAAACTACAATAGCCACCTTGTTGGTTGGTCTACTTACACTTTACCTCTCTTACTCCTAGAAACCTATATTTTACCCATTTTTTTTCATTTTTTTAACACTGTTTGATAATAATCTCTAATACTCTAAATTTAAATTATATGATAAATATTTTTCAGTAATTTTAATCATTTTCATATTTTTTATAGTCAATAAATATTCTAAATTATCAATTTTTTTCTTTGTAAAGACAAAACAATATTTTTTCAGATGTTCAGTTATAAAAAAAAATTGAAATTACTAAAACAAAATATTAGATAGTTTAAGCTAGAATTTTAGGAATTGTAGTTAAACAGTGTTAAAGTGCATGTTTTCCAAAATAAGGGGAATCAGATTAGGTCAAACCAAAAGAATTTTTTTTTAATTTCCCCTTTGATGCCTTTTTTCAAAAAAGAAAAAAACTACTTTCCGTCAGATTACAACTCTTTTTTTTATTCTTAAGTCGGAATTCATATAACAGCTCATGCAACCTAATTGTCGATAAAACTAACAAAATATCTTCAGTCGGCATAATTTGGCAACTTCGCCATGTATTGCATAACGATGTGTTTTTATTATTTTGTACACAAAGTTCTGACTCGGAAAAGATATGTGACAATCTAGCATACAATAAATTTACAATATTAACTTTTTAAATAGACGTAACAATCAATGGTCTAGTTTATTTTTGGCTATGGCAGGGTATGGAACATGGAAAATAAAAGCATTTATCTACCAAAGACTTTTTCTTGTTTAGGATAAAAAACAGTAATTAGAATTTAAAAATATCTGATTTTTAGACCAAAAAAAAAGAAAAGAAAAAAGAAGTCCGCAACTATTTAAAAATGTCAATTAAGGACACAAAGTTGTATTTTGTTCGTTTAATTAGGTCTTAAGCTATTCAAATATGTTATAATAAGGAACCAATTATTCAAATTGGATCAATATTTAGTGTTCGAAGTTCGAACCAGCTAATTGGTCCTTAGTGTTTACAGAGGACATGGATTAATTACTCACCATTTTACGCTTACAGATCAAGCTTGGATAACTTCGGGATCATTAGATAAGTGTTTTGAACTCATATGTCCATCACTCGCCTTTTCTTCTTCTTATTGTTTTTTTTTTTTTTTTTTTTCAATGAATAAAGGAGAGCATAAAACAAAGCAAACCTAAACTAGTTAAAAAAGTCTTTGGCCTTAACTATGGGGCGAAAAACAGGACGCTAGGCTATTCACAGTACTAGCAATAGAGAAACTTGAACTAGGGAGTTCCCCAGCATTTGGAACCGAACAAAGGATTTAGTTTAAATACATAGCAATAGCATCCCTAGAAGTCAAGAAAAATTTACAGTCAAACGAAATATAGTTTCTCAGAAGAAGTATGGGGAACTATCAAAATACATGAATGAAAGCTCCATTTGTTCTGGTTCAACATGAAGGAGAGCTCCATAGATGACATGAGTGGCTTGAACTCCAAAACAATCACATGTGAGTGTGGTTAACTGGTGTGTTAGAGTGAAATGTATCAAATAACTATTTGCGGTATGATCTTGTAGCTCTAACACAATCTACCAACAACGGTAGCTACTCTCAAGTCCTTTAGAGACTCCAAGATTCTCTCATACCAGAACTCCATTAACCAACTTACTTTTTTACAAAAGCAATCACAACTCGTTGTCTCTTATTAAACAACTAGTATCTACCATAACTGTTGTAGGGTTTGAAGCTCCATCGATATTCAATTTGAAGGTACGAACACTAGGAGCCTCCCACCTTAATTACAATTGGTGGCCTTATGATGTTTATCAGCCTTTTTACTTGTGTAATGAATTAGTCATATGTATGAAAGTTCATTTTATGGTAGAAGTTATCTGACATAATCCTTCTATTTTGAATCTACATTTTTACCCTGCTCTTGCTCCTAGGATCAAGGTTGTTAAAATCGGGTTTCTATCTAGAGCCGTTTTGGTTTTTCTACAATCATAAAGTCATAAAATGTCGTAGAGTCATAAAATTCTATAAAAAAACTTTTAGAAAAAGATAAAAAAATAGTCATCTAAATTATTTCAAGAAGTTCATATTATATAATTTTTTCACTTACTAATATTTTAATACCATAAAAATACCATGGCATAAACATATAATACAAAAAAAAAAAAGTTTTCAAATTCACAATTCATAAATGAAAAGTTGAAAACATCTCAATTATCTAATAAAACACAAGAAACATTATGATCAATGATAGTATCAATATTATTATCTTCTAAATTCATATCTTCTTCTTCTTCTTTTGTAGTTTTATCATTTAATAGGTTAAACTCATTTATGCAAATCTTTGTATCATCATTGGCATTTTCTTTGCCTACAACCACATTTACATAAACTTGAAAATTAGGATTATTAAAATTATAGTGAAGAAGAGTAATCAAACGACACTAGAAGCCTGAGGGAAAAAATAATAGATGATTTCTGTTTTTTTTTTTTTTTTTTTTGTGTTGTCTTTATTTATTTTTTTATTTTAATCTAAATTAGTCTAGTTTGATTGTATAAAGATTGAATTGGGTAATAAATTAATACATTTTTTGCTTGCTTTCATTTTTTAGCCCAATTTCAGGAAATTTGATATAATAACATAGAAACGTAAAATCATAAAATTTCTAAGTTTCTAAAACTAAAGTCAGGATTTTACCCGTTTCTACTTACATATAAATTTCTACTAATTAAGACTTAGAATATTTTTTATTTCTAAAGTTGTAGAAATGTAAGTTTTTAAGACTTAAGTTGATATTTTAATAACCACACCTGCGACACTCCATGGAGAGTTAGCATAGAAGTGATAAAGAAAATATATCTGAAAAAAAAAATGTTAATTCATATTTGTGGGGCTTACTCCATACGTTGGGATGTTCGGCATGCCATGCCTACCTCTTTGCTCCAAATATGGGCGGGCAGGCCCACACCCATACCAATCCTGTCCTGTCCCATCTACCCTCAGCCATACGGCCACGGAGCATTGATTGTCAAGAGTAATGCCGTGAACCTACGCTAATCTCTCATCTCATGTGTGGCCTCTTACTCATATTGACAAAACTAATGCTTCTGCTTCGCTCGAGTGCCCTTTGCTTTTTGAAGAGGAGAGATTCAACTCTTTTTTTTTCCCAGTCTTCCACTACTGCTTGTTAACTAAAATTAATTAGTCCACTCGGTTTCCTGTTAATAATACTCTTAAATTTTTTTCACACAAATTTCATGAAATGCAAAAATATTGTATAAACAGAAAAATATTACTCCCTGCCCCAAGTTTTCTATTCTTTTTCAATTTTTTAACTTAAATTTGATTTAAATTTATTTATATTATTATTTGATAAAAAATTTAAAATATATATATTTAAAAATTATATTTCTTGTAGTTAATTTCTAACTATAATTTTTCTAAAATTTTTTTAAAAAATAATAATATAAATAAATTTAAGTCAAACTTAAGTTAAAATACTGAAATGAATGAGAGAATTTCAAGATGGAGTTAGTGTCATTCTATGGAACAATAGTTTTGGAACATCTAAAAATGAAAAATAGAAAAATAAAAGTGACACAAATGGAGCTGGAAAAAATAATTTTGTATAAACGACCAAGATCAAACCTTGGTGGGTTAAAAAATTTGAAAGGTATTATGTTAATGAGCTAAACACGTGAAGACTTCAGCATATTTTGTGCTCCTATTTACATTTCTTTAATACATGAAGACTTGCCTTAGTAGCAATTTCTATGGGTATCAAGGTTTCTTTTGATATAAGGGTCTAGGTTAAAGCCTCCTGGAGGCAAAAAAAAATCCATCCACCCCATTGGTTTCCCTCATTTCCTCTCTCAAATCTTGTAACTTGTAACGTAATGTATTTCTAGTATCAACAAATGTATAGGACATATATTCCTTTAAAATTTTGTTTACTTGAATGAATTATGTTAAACAAAATAAATTATACTACCTCATCCCAAGTTATTTGCCTCATTTCAATTTTGTAACTTAAATTTATTTATATTAATATTTGCTAAACTTTTTTTAAAAAATGCCAAAGTACACTAGCGTCTCTTGAACTTTCCAAACTCACAATAGTTGGTCATTAAACTTTAACCCAGTCTACGTAAGCCCTCTAACTTTACATTTCAGTACATTTTACTCCAACTTGTTGACTTGACTCTTTTCTTTTTTGGCTTAAATATATGAAGAGCCTTGAAACTTTAACAACTCATTTATGTTGGTCATCAAATTAGAACTTGATCTACACTAGGCTCTAAACTATACAATAAACAATTAAACATTATAAGAACCAATTAAAATTCATTATAAATTAATTAAAATTTATTTTTTAAGTTGATTAAAGAAAAAAATTCATTAAAACTAATTAACATAGAAATATTACTCTAGTGCTTATCTAGTAAATACAAAATTAGTTACAAAAATTATCTTGGTCATTGATAAAATAAAAATAAAAATAAAAATAAAAATAATGTACCATCTATAATGAGAAAATAATATAATACAAAAATAACATATGTTTAATAAAAGAATATGAAACAACTAATTTGTGACAAAATTTCACCAATAACCATCTATTATTCCATCCATCATAATGGTGAACGTAGAAAAATGGCCACCTATAGTATGAAATGTATCTTTTATTTTTGCTTCTGCTGAGCTTTACTTTATTTTTATTTTCTGGCTCTCTTTTTGGTGTTTTGTGGGCTCTCTTTTCATGTGGAGTAAGTTTCTATTTCTCCTCCCTATTTTTGTTTAGTTTCTATTTCTCCTCCCTATTTTTGTTTTGTTGTCTATTAAAAAATACTCATTGACATCCCTTGAATAAAAATAGCCCACAAACAAAAAAAGAATAAAATAACCCTCGTACAAGTTTCTATTCACATGTTTATTACTAACAACTTATTATTACAAGTCACGAAAAGTATGCCAATAATTTTTTTTAACTTTTTATTTTTCTTTGTTGCCCTAAAATTAAGCTAATTTGCCTGCAAATTTGATCTTCAATAAGGACTAAACCATAGAGACAGAATTTTTATTCATGACGTGTTTTAATTATTCTATATTTATTTATGTATATGAGTATATTTAATATGCAATAAAATAAAAATAGGCAGGAGAAGTAGAAACTTGTTCCACATGAAAAAGAATGCCTACAGAGCACCGAAAAGAAAGCCAAAAAAATAGAATTAAAGTAAAATTAAACTGAAGTAAACATTCAAAAATATATATTTTATGATATAGGTGGTCATTTGCATTTTTCTAAGTACACCATTATGGTGGATGGAATGGAAAGTGGTTGTCCATGGAACTTTGTTGCAAATTAGTTGTTCCATATTGTTATTAAAAATATGTTATTTTTTGTATTATGTTATTTTCTGATTATAGATAATACATTTTTTTTACTTTTCTTTATATAGGACCAAGATCGTTTTATAGCTAATCCTATACTTAAAAAGCACCTGAATAATATTTTTTATGAATTAATTAATTTTCATGAATTTTTCCTTACTCAACCTAAAAAAATTAATTTTAATTAATTTATAATAAATTTTAGTTAGTTTTAATGAAATTTTATAATGCACATTGTTTATTTTAAAGTTTAGAGTCTAGTGCAATTCAAGTTCTAGTCTGATGACCAACTTAAATGAGTTGTATAAGTTTGAGGGCTCTTCATGTATTTATGTCATTGATAAAAAAAAAAATCAACAAGTTGGACCAAAACGTACCAAATTGTAAAGTTAGGGGGTTTTTGCTTACTGTATTAAAGTTTGAAGACCAACTCATAGGGGTGTAAGTAAATAACCCTAACCCAAAATCCGATCTGAAACTCGACCCAAAATATCGGGTTAGGAAGTAGAAATGTACACTTCGGATTGACCTGAACCTAACCCAATAAAAAGACATAAAAATCAGGTTGGTTCAGGTCCAACTCAAATAACCCGAAATCCCTACCCAACTCATCTAAGCCCAATCCTTAAACTAATTCCTTACCCATAAAAAAACCCCAACCCAACCCAATTCCTTAACCTTAACTAATTTCTAACTCACTAACCTAGGCCTAGTGACTAAGCTCACCGCCCCTACCCTAAATGTCCCTCATCTTCACCTCACCTTTTCTTCTGATTCATCCTCTAGTCCTTGCCTAGTTGCTCCTCAATCATTCTTCTCCTGTCACTTGAAACCCTCCTTCACCTTGGCCTTGCTCCCACCCCATCATTGCCCTAGCACATTGTCGCACCGCCATCACTCGACTCACCCTCACATAATCGTCGCTTGCCTCACCTCGCCTTGATCTCCAATCCACCGTTGTTTACTTGTTTGCCCTGCCTCACTTGAGACCCTGTCTGACCACCATAACCTCCTAACCCCACCATCAACCTCCCTCACCACACCCTCAATGGTCCCACTATTAGGCAATCCACCAAAAGTGAGAAGGGTCATTGGAGATAAAGTGGCGTCTAACGAAGGAAGTGGCAGTGGATATCGGGTTAAACCCGAGCCCACCTGACCCTAATCCATTGTTTTCAAGTTAAGGTTGGATCGGGTTATGAATTTGAATTGGTTCAAGTTAGGCCAGACAATAGCAGCTACTTATGGGCTTAGAAAAATCGAGTTTGAGTCCGAACTAGACCCGAAACCTGAAAATTACAGTCCTACCAACTCGTGTGAATTAGAAAAGTTCAAGAGCCTCTAATGCCCTTTGGCCTTTAGAAAATTACATTTAAAAAACTATAAATCTTGTAATTTTTAAATATAAATTTTTTAAAAATTTAGTAATATTAATATAAATAAATTTAAGTCAAACTTAAATAAAAAAGTTAAAATTGTGTAAAAAATATAGAACAAATAGAGTACTTATTATGATCAATAAGTCCTAAAGCTAAAGTGGTTTAAATTCGATACAAAATGAATATATTGGAAGAAAAACAAAACCCAATTTGATCCCACCAGCATCAAAAGCGGACATAAATATAAGGTCGGTGATAGGGTGCATTAGTTCTTTTTTTCTTTCACTGCCAGTCCCAGTCATCTGGAATTTTGTAATTTGACATCATGAGCCGGAGATAAGTAGTAGGCCGAAAAGCTTTGTAGGTAAGAGAGGCCAAGGGGCTTGGAGCTAGGAGGCGGAGATGGAGCTGAGGCAGGGACAGGGCAAGGAGGAGCTTCGCGTTGGGGGCCAGGGATAGTAACTCGGTACGATTCTCCGTTGGGACTTGTGACAAGTAAAGGGCAGTTTGGAACAAATTAATCTAATTAATTTGTCCTCTGTTGCTACTAGAGGTGTTCATTGGGCCGGTCCCGGCACGGCCCAGCTCGGGACCGGCTCGCATCAAGCCCGGCCCAGGCTCGGTCAAAACCGGCTCGGCACGGGCACGGCATAAGACCGGCTTCATGTGGGCCATTCATGGGCTTGGAAAAGGGGGGGGAGCCAAGTGGGCTCGGCGCGGCCCAGGAGGTGACGGAGACCGGCATGGGACCGGCACGGAGACCGGCACGGGACCGGCATGGAGACCGGCACGGGACCGGCTCGGCCCGACGGTGATAAATGTTAACAGTAGGCTGGTATTTTAAACTAATTGTTGTGGATATGCACAAGTGGCTTGTCCTATAAGATTGAAAGTTGTCTAAAATAAGATAGATATATAAAGTAATGGTCTCTTGTTTCATTGACTTAAGGTTTTTTAACATGTATAAGATCATTATCATTAATGGTATCTCGCTTAATGAATCTCTCAACTTTAGACCTTCGTTAATGACCTTCCCATCACTAATTAATGTATTGATTTGACTATTAGTAATTTGGATCAAAAAAATGAATCAATTCTAGGTAATTATAACTGTGGCGCCTAGGCGCCAGGAGCGAGGCCTAGGCGCCACAGTACAAAGTGCTCTGCCAAGAAAAATAGCGCCTGGCGGTTAGGCGCCCATACACCCCTTCTGGCGCCTACGCGCCAGGCACTAGAGCGGCGGCGCGCTGACCGTTGGCAACGTTCAGAAAATATTAAAAAAAAAAGATAATTACAGTTTCAGTCCCTATAACGGCTCTCTGCCCTTGTTTGACCCCTATTTTTACATTTTAATAATTGACTTAATAAAGGTTACAAAAAATGGTTTAACTCAAAATCAAATATATCAAAGTTTCCAAACTTTTTCGTCAATTTCTTACCTTTTATTTTTATTTTTATTAAGTTATTCATTTAACGTTTGATTAATCTAAAAGTATAGTAGAATTGAAGATGAAGTGGAATTTAAGATAAACTATATTATAAAATATCACTTATAAAAAAACTCTCAGACTCTTGTTTTTATTAAGTTATTTAAAAGTAAAGACTAAAAAGTGAAGACTAAAAATTAAAAATAAAAACTAAAACTTAAAATTACAATTTTAAAAATTAAAATTTAATGGGCCAGCTCGGGTTCGGCCCAGGACCGGCACGGGACCGGGTCAGGACCGGCACGTGTAAACACGGGCTGTGCCCGGGCCCAAAATGCTAAGGCCTAGGACCGGCCGGTCCGGTCCGGACCGTTGTACACCTCTAGTTGCTACTGGGCCAACAGCAGGGAAGTGGGATAGTGATCAAACTGACCTTGGTCAATTACTTATATTACAAAACTGCCACTTCAAGGAGCACGGCCATGGTCCTCTGTTCTGTCCGAATATGAGATGAAAATTGTAGCCGAGAGTTTAAATCAATAATGAGTGGCCGTTTTGTAATTTAACTAACTGACCAAGGTCAGTTCATCGCTAGCCCACTTTCCTGTTGTTGATTGAGCTGCAACAGAGGATAGATTAATTTGTTCCGAGCTGCCCCCAACTTTCATCTCATAAGGTGAAACAGAATACCGTTGCCGAACCAATATTTGGCTACTTTTGGAGCTAGCTCAGCCGACCCAACTAACTAGGAAGGCTCGGATGACGGAAATTCTCGGAAGTAGTAATGGCAAAGTCACAAAAACTTGTACAAAAGCTATTCTATACAGATCCGTGGTGGTAGACAATAGCAAAACCATATGTAAGACTTAGATTAATTTAAATCGTTAAACCGCTGCCTGACATATACATTTGTTGAAAATCAATTATTTCAGTATGAGCAGACTTTCCTTCCATACCATATGCATGCTTTGAACAAGCCCCCAAATGTCGCAAGACTAAGCGATTGGTGAAGGTGATCTTGTAACTATGGTTGACGATCTACGCCACCTTGCAAGATTAGGACTATAACCTTTGCCCGGGTTTTTTAAAATGTGAGTATTCATATTTATGTATACACTTATTTTCTGCAGACATTCTATTTCTTCCATCGTAAAAAGAATATAATACTCGTTTTTTGAGCAATTACTCTATAATTTTCCATCTTGCCATTTGATATATAATTTCAAAAATTTATATATAAGTGAAAACTTATACTTTCTAAATATTTAATTTTTTAAAAATTTTCTATCAAATAATAACATAAATAAATATAAGTCAAACTTTGCTAAAAAGAATACATGTTTCACCCATTCTGAGACGGATAAAGTATGATTTCCAAACCAAAACTTCTGCAACCCAATTAAACTTCTAGAACATTTTTTTGCTAAAAAAAAAAAAAAAAACAACAACAACAACAAGAACACTCTTTCATAAATTTTTCTATTTATAAAAATTTAAATAAAATAAATAAAAAATATTTTTAAAAAATATTGAAGCAAATCAAATTTAAGCAAAACAAAAAAGTTAAAACGTTATGCTTATTCGACTTCTTTAACAAGCTTGTTTCATTTTCCCAGTAATTTGCCAATTTTCAAAATTCTACAATCAATGTAACAAATTTATATACTAGCATTGATTTTTGTACTTGTTCAACAATATTGGCACTAAATTGGTACAACTTATAAATGTCACCACTTTGTCTATATAATACTATTAATTATCATTAATGGCGTAATTTTAAAACTGTTTTGTCTAATCTTTGATAAAATTAGTGCCAATGTCACTACTCTGCCTATTTAAAATTTCTAATTCAACAAAAGATTTTGAAAATTTTAGAATACCTAATTTAACTAAAAAAATCAATTTCTTGAATTTTCTTGTTAAAATAAAGATTATGTAATTTCTTAAATGTTCTTATTCAAGTTCGTCTACTTCTCATATACCTATCACTAATTAGTCTTGGTAGGAAATAGACCCAAAACAGATAAATTTCTATCTGATGGATCAACAATAGAAACCCAATTAACTAGTAAGAGAACTCTCATCTCAAAGGAAAATGAGATCCCAAAATTACGAGATTAACTAGAGGATTCCTATCCATGAGCTATTTACTCAGATCTTCCCTAGCTATATAAAGGCTTCCAATCACCAATCCCGAGGTATAATATTCTGACTCTCCACCTTTTTGCTCCTCTCTATTTACCGGAAATCTAACTTGATCGTTAGAGTTTCCCCCAGAAGCTCTGATGTTATCTTTGTGTGTAAGACCCCACTTCGGAGTTCACCACACCTCTAGACCAGACCCATACGATCCCTTCAACTATCAATTCTTCAATGACAATCTGTCTAGTTTGTCTAGTTCTGGTTATTATACAGTCCATTATAGCTATCCACAAACTTCTGATAATTTTATAGCAATAATTTTAGAATGTTATTGTCTACATGGCCAAAAGTATCAAAGTAGCTTAGTCTGCAAAATTAACATCTTTTCAACAAAATTTTCAATCCCAGCAACCAATTAGCTACAAAATATTTACCTGAAGCGACTGAAGACCAATCTTGCATTTCCATGACATTTATGAGCCATGTGCAAGACATTGACAAGATTCTGAAATCCTAGAGAAAGATGAAGACATCATCAGCAATGAACACAGACATTTCTGGCGATACATGGTGCAAATGTATCACTGTATTCCTTAGAGAGTGTCATGTCAGTAACCAAATTAATTCACCAGTAAAGACATAATTCTTACCGTTGTGTGCTGACAAGTTGAAGTTTCAGCTTTCCACGTACATCAATCAAAATTTGTGTTGAAAGAAGAAGAAAAATGTTGTGGGAATCTACAGATTCAATTCTTGACCCACAGTTTCCAAATGCTAATCAGCGTTGTAGGTCAAACGTTACCCCTATTGGCTGCATGAGCTAAAAGCAATATACTTGAGTGTAAAGATCTATCAAAACGATCAACACTTTGAAGAGCAGTCAAACATGAGTGTTTACCAAGAGGCCCCTTCTCCTAGCCTTCCCCACACATGCCAATAAGAAAATTAACAGACAAATGAATGGTATAACAGCTTATCAAGAGCAACTTAAAAGCAAAACATATCAATATATGCTATAAAATTGAGCATGCATACACCAGGGCGATCTTCATAAGACAGTTCAACACCAGGGCAGATAATTTGAAGCTGACCTTGGATAGGATGTTGTAGTAGATAACTAGATGGACATGCAACTCATACCCCCTCTGTATTCCAATGCCACAAGCTTGAATTCTTTTACCATGCAATAAAACAATCCTACAAACAAGGAATGTCCCTTTAGATGGTTGGTTATATCCAATGTAGATATATAGAAATTGCCAATGCATACGAGTGATAAGATACATAGAGCAGAGGGCTGGAGGTAAATGGTAAATCCATACTTGGATAGAATTACTTTATAAAACTCTGGCCTTTTAAAGCTTCCAGAGGAGCTCAGCTCCAACCCAACAGAATGAAGACACAGGATAAGTGTAGTTTATCCCAACTAGTTAGGACAGTGGCTTAGTTGATTGGTATACTGGAAACAGTCTTGCATGCGTCCACTGTAAGAACCAGCAATTTTTCCACTTTATAGTTATACCTTAGTTCCACATGATACCCAATTCCTCATCATGAATATGGCACTCATCTTCAACATCAATTGAAAACAGTTTCCACAACAAATAGACCTCTTTTCCCCCATGATGATGTAACCTATCCCCCTTGAATTCAAAAACGCAATCTTTAATCCCAAGCCAACTGCATCCAGTATTCATTGCTAAGCCCCTCTGGTTCAAGGTTTTTGATAACCAGACCATGCTCTCCCATTGTCCCTTCATCTCATAGACCCGGAGCAACACCAAGTATGGTAAAGATAACTGTGGTTCCATGTTTAGCATTCTTTTTGCCACTTTTTCAGTGAGATTCAGATCCCCATGAATTGCAGCAGCAAAAAGCAATGGCTCCCAGAGTGAAGAACTGGGTTCGAATGACATTTTCTCTGTGATATCCACAGCTTCTTCAACTTTACCTGCTTGACAAAGCAAGTCTATTATGCACACATAATGCTCCTCGGATGGTGTCACCCCATAAATTTCCTCCATGGATAGAAATATACTCATTCCTTCATTGAGCAAAGCACCATACTTGCAAGCTAAAAGAACTCCAGAAAAAGTCACCTGATCAGGTAGTGGACCTTGATTAATAAGTTCATTAAAAATGTCCAAAGTTTCAAAAACTCTACTATTACGCGCCAAACCCATGATTATTGCATTCCAGGATACCAAATCTTTTACTTGCACTTTGGAGAAAACTTTTATTGCATGGTCAACTAATCCAACTTTAGTGTACATTTCAACAAGTGATGTCCCAACAACTGTATCTGATTCAAAACCTAGTTTAATCACTAAAGAGTGGACCTGACATCCTCTATCAATTAAAAGAAATGGAATTGAACTCAAAACAGTACTGACAGTGAAATCAGTAGGCTCAAAGTCATCCCTCAAAATGGACACAAAAAGTTGCCAGACATCATCCCACAAGCCATGCCTTGCATATGCTGCAATCATAGTGTTACAGAGTGCAGAATCCCATCGTTCTACCTCTTGAAAGAGCTTCACTGAATCCTCCAATCTGTTACATCTTGAGAAAAGTTCAACACAAGTGCTTGAAACAATGGAATTAAAAAGACATCCAACCTTGATAGAAAGAGCAATGACTTGCTTACCCCCACCCAAATTTTGCAGGCTGCTACAAACCGTGATTACAGTTGAAAGTGTGAACTCATCAGGTAAATAACCTTTTGATCTCATCATAGAAAACTGATTAATTGCAAACTCTCCGCACCCTGACTTGTAGCAACCTGAAATCAATGAATTCCAAGAGACAATGTCCACCTCTTTCATGGTAAAAAATACACCAAAAGCATAATCAACAAGACCAATCTTCCCATACATGTTGATTAAGGAATTCCCAAGCACTGTATTCAAACATTCCACCCTTCTAATTATACTACCATGAACTACCTTCCCATGGTGGTCACAAAACACCAATGATGCCAAAATGGAGAACGTGAAAACAGTTGGTCTGGCACCCGCATTTAGCATTTCCCTCAAAGTTCCAAAAGCTAAACCCACCATTCTGTATGAGGCATAAGCTGAAGCCATAGAATTCCAACTGACAACATCTCGTTCAGGCATTTCATCGAACAACGCACATGCCCGGTCCAGATGACCAAACTTTAACAACCCTTTCAAGCAAATGTTCCAAGAAACAGTATTTTTGTGCAGTATATCATCAAAAGCTTTCAAGCCATCAGTAACTGAACCACCGTTGAGGTACATATCCAGACAACGATTACCCAGAAAAGTAAAGCTATTGAAACCAACTTTTATCAACTGGGCATGTATGATTTTCGCAAAGTCGAACGAATTGATGGAGAAACAATAGTCTATGAGGTGCGCATAATAAGAAAGAGAGGTTTTTTGTGGTCCACAAATTCGACCTAGAACCGGGAACATACATAAAGCAAAGACCTGAAAAAATCACTGAGCTTTCAAGCCGACTATAACCAGAAGAAGGAGTAGAAGGTGCAAATTCGTGAATTGATCCCCTGCCAATAAAGGGCAGTCATTGATCCTTTTCTGCTCTTCATGCTCCGAGCAATATCTTCTTACGCCAGAACATGTACAGCTCTCTCGAGTTTTCGCGCTGCATAACGGACATGTTCTGTTCCCAGTTCCCTCCACTACGCTGAAATATTTAGGGTAGAAAAGTCAAATAATGATGGACTGAATAAATATTGCCGGGGGCGAGCTCGGTTCCATTAATTTCATTAATGAGTCAACAGTTTTTTGCGGGTCAACTGAGGAACACTGAGTGGGGAACAAAAATATGGCTAGTTTTGGGCAAAATTATGCTTTATGCCATTTGGTTGTGTTTTGGCCATGTAAAGTTCTTGTTCGCCATATCCGCTTGACCTAAAGGTCAATAAGACGTTGCCCACTTCCTCCATGTACGGGCAGGAGCGACAAAGGATGGGAGTCACACGAAATAGGCCAGAGTCGCCATCTCCGGCCTATTTCGCCAGTATTTGATTTGTTTTGTTTTGTTAGTTCATTGAGAAATTCTGATCCATCCATGGCGCATCAATTGTGGGCTAGAAATGTAGCCATGGGAGAAGAAATAGAGGCCAGTTTGAACCTCAAAAGAGACCAAGAAAAAACCCAACAACAACTTAAAACTCATGAACAGTAGCCCAAACAGACAAAAGTCTCAAAACCAGAGTCATGAAGGTCGCGTAGATAGCGGAGAATCCGAGAACCATGCGGCGGTTATGGATAAGGGTGAACAGGGATCCCGTTCGTCGGGACAGCAGCACAGGGGGCATTCGCTGGGTTCAAAGAATAAGCCGAAGTCGCCGATCGTTATCACCAAGGAAAGTCCCAAATGGATGCGGAGCCATGTGTTGGAGATCATGAGCGGCAGCGACGTCGCCGAGTGCATCGCTGAATATGCACGGCGCCGCTGGCAGGGAGTCTCCGTCCTGAGCCAGAGTGGCGTGGTGGCCAACGTCACACTCCGCTAGCCAGCCAGCCCGCCTCCGGAGATGGTGAAATAAAGGAAGCTTACGCCGAGATAGGAGCACACAAAGGATGGGAGTTGTGTGAAATAGGCCGGAGATGGCGAAGTAGAGGAAGCTTAGCATGCCGAACGATGGTTGCTTTGAGGGTATCCAGAGAATCGCCGTCGTATATACTGATCAGCGAGGATTTAGCCCATGGAGCCTCCTCACGATAACTTCGCCCCATTCCTCCTGTGCAAAATGGCTCACCCATCTGAGGCCTCAATCCATGCATGTATGTGGCTCCAGCGGCTGATCGAAGGATCAAACACCACGAATCGGGAGAAATGGTGCTCCGAATGTCTCATTTGGGTGGCTGCCAGAGGGAAAGATGTGTTTGCAACAAGAAAGGAGAAGCATGGCAAAACTTTGTAAATACGATGAAAACTGGGGTTGTTTTCATAAACTAGCCCATGGCTTTTCTTGACCCGCGTGAAACCTGACCCAACAAGTGAATAATGAGAGCCAATTAATCTTAAACGAACTGGCCCTAAATTAGAAAAATGGAAAATTATGCTACCTTTAAATAAACAATAAATTATTATAAGTCACTATGTTTTACTTTTCTTCCCCGTATCAGATAACTTTACTCATTAACAAGTCACAATGTCTTTAATATAGAGTTTTTTGTTGTTTCATGAACTTGACAAGAAAAATGGTGATAGTTAAAACTTCAAAAGCATGTACTTACAGTTTTATTGTTTTATGACCGGTGAAATGGTGATGATATTAAAACTTAAAAAGGGATATTTCTACATATCCTACTTGTTGTCTTGCTGATACTTGACAAAGCAAATAAGAATAATAGTCATTTAAAAGATGAATCTACACGCATTTGCAATCTTCCTAGATGAGATTAATGTATTTCATTGCTTCTAAACCTTGAGATCAAGTTCTAGAATGCATTAAATATCTAATTTACCAAGACTAAATTTGCCAACAATGTTTTAAGTATATCAAATATCGTCTGAACTTCTCTTCAATTGTAAAATACTACCAACATTAAAAATATGGGCAAATTTGTTACTCGATGTTGAATGATTGTGAAGGGAAAAAATAACAATTTTGGTTCTTGATTCTTTGCATTTTTTTCAACTAATGCTATAACTTTGGCCATGTGAATATCATCCCATCACCATTAGTCCCCTTCCAACCCATAATGGTGTAAGTGCTCTTCGGCCATCATTAATCGTGGAAGTTCTGATACTCCTCTTCCCAAATCTCTTGCAAGAAAAACCCTTCCACGCATCCAAAAATTGCAAATCTAAATCCAATAGCAAACATGTTCAATTTCTCTACTTAGTAATGTCTAGTGAAGAAACACTTTCTCGAATGGGTTCAACATCTTCACAGATGATTTCTTGTATGACGCTTTCAATTGCAACCCAACTTGGTCATGTCCCAAGGCATATAAACTTTTCAGTTTCATTGATGAGAATATATTCTCATTCCCATCTTTCTAAAGGGCCAGTGAATTTCACGGTCGAGATAGTTATGGCAGTTCAAGTCACGGTGAATCCCTGTCGAGTTGCAAAACCTGAGTAAGAAAATAATGAAGAAGATGTCAATCATTAGATGAACAAAAGCTAGGACACTGGTGGAAGAGACATGAAAAACCAAGGACCAAACTTATTATTTTCATTCTTCATTTGACAATCATTGAACAAATAGGAGGTAAGTCTGCCCATTTTTATAACATTGATGGTGATTTTGCCTCCAAAGAAAAGTTCAGTATAAGATTTGATGCACTTAGAGTATTGGTATCAAATTTGCTTCTTTTAGTACTTTCTAATGATAAATTTGGTACTTAATCCTTTTTGAATCATTATGAATTTGTTGAGGAAGAAAGTTGAATTCACAATGGCATTTATCAAGAGTTAAAATTCACACTAAGTTGTCTTTGAATCACAAGTGGAATGGTAAAGATTTTGCGCTACCACATCCCCAACCAGAGCTCTAGATACTACCCTTTTAATTTCTTTGAAAATTTTTAATTATTAGCGTACAAAAATTATGAGTAGTGAAAAAAAAATCACACTAAACTCTTAATGATTTTTCTAGGCTTCTCTTCTGCATAAGTACATGCAAAGTTACAACAAAAAGAAAAAGAAAATGTTCTACAATAAAATTTTCAAACATAAAAAGTTTAACCAATATACAAGTAGAATTTACAATATGAAAGCTGATAACTTGACTAAATGGTCATTTCACATTATTTTAAAAACCAAAAAAATTTGAGCAAATAACACATGTATTTCAAAACTTAACACAGTGTAACACGAAGCAATTTCTGAAATTACCCTTAGTATATTACACGTGTCTAGCTAGAATTGATCCCCTATTTGACTTCATCCCATTTTACATATATGTACACTGCTGTCACACTTTTTGCAAGTATGCCACGTGTAACCTTATTCCCTCAATTTTTTTCTTTATAATATATTTAAGCCTATGTTTCCCAAATTATCTGAAATTTTTTTCTTAAATTTATTTATCTATTTTTCAATCCACGTTCGCTTCCCAATTACTTTTTTCAGTTTTTTAGGTAGTTAAAGATGGGCCTTTCGACCCACATCTGCCCCTATCCATTATGCTAGTTATCATCTGTTAACCATCCATTACAAAAAGCATTTATATATTTCACTGTCATTTACATTTTTCCCTTCCAAGAATTTCCAATTCATTTCACCGTCCAGCAACATACGTTCTAAAGTTGTGGCTTTCTTGGTTTTCCAATAGGCACTACGCTCACCCACTTTAATTCTTGGTTCTACACTATCCACCTGCACTAGTAATATGTTATACAATTTCATATTCACTTTCTCCTTTTGTAACATTAACAATATATGTAACTTGTAATACTAACTCAGACAAACATTCCATTTCCAATTGACACAGGCAACTGCAGCAAAAAGGAAGATGAAAATTCAAAACAAGCATTTGAGTTCTTCTTTTTACCTAATCAGCTCTTTCACTGTAGTTATTCTCAATCTTTTACTATGCCTTCTTGGCAGGAGAATCATTAGTGAGGGACTCCCAGCAAAAATAGCAACAACTAGCATAAAAACAAAAAGTTCCAATCCAATTTAATTATGTTCATGTGTGTTTGTGTGCTTTGTTTATATGCAAATTTAGACTGTTAGCACTAGCTATATGGAAGATTTTGATATGCGTAATATGCATTTCTATTAAATATTCCACCATATTGTAGATAACCACAAATCATTATACTAACTACTATTTTCTCCAATTTTACAACATTGTTGCAAAGACTGGTAAACGAATGAAAAAAACCAAGGCAACCAAGTACAACAAATGCATGAAACCATGTAGTAATGAGCAATTTTAACCTCTTTCACAAATGCATATCAACAAAAAATTAATCAGTTGCCCTGGTTTTTTTCCCCTCTAAATAGGTGCAAACTTAAACTAAAGATGAGAAAAAAAATCAAAGAAAAAGAAGGATTAATAAAGTATGCTATTTCTACAAACAAGGAATAGGGATACCAATTTGTTCCATTACCTGTGGGTATCTAACCATATCCTACCTAATGGATAGAGTTTTTTTTTAATTGGACAGGTTTGGGCCAGATTCGGGTATTTTTTTTATTTTATACCCGCCGGGTACAAGGAGCATACAGGCTTAGGGGTTTAACCTCTCCAAACCTCGGCCTGTACCCTACCCACATATTATACATAGCATATAACTATCTAAAATATTACATATTATATATATATATATATATATATATATATATATATACACACACACATACCAAATTCTAGTTCCATACAACCCAAATATATAATATAATTTTAACCTTATAAACCCTAAAATTCACAATCTTTTGGCTAAGCTACTTTGTTTTTTATTATGTTATATATTAAAACATCTCATGCTTTCTTTAGTTTCAATTTTACATTATGTGATCACTTGTGTGGGTATTGCGACTATAATACCCGACTCTATTTGCCCAACACGGGGAAGGTTTGGATGAAAAAATTCTACCTGTTACAGGTTACAGAGAGGGTTTGAGAATCACTCTACCCTCCCTAAACCCAGCTCGTTGACTTCCGTAATAAGGAACCAAAACAACAATTCTCACAAGCCACCATGCAACAATTTCTGCATAGAAAGTAAAAATCATCAATAACACTCAATTTTCTATTCTACAGTACTTTCAAATAAATCACTGCACTAAACTTCAACTTTTCCATTTATGCAATAGAGTTCCTTACACCACCAAATGTTGTAGAGAGAACAGGAAGTGAAAAGTGCAACAAGTTTATTGGATAAAGTTATCAATGAATTCCACTTACTTTGTTAATCAGTCACTAACTTCTAATTTCTAAAACTTGTGCAGGTATCCTACACTTAATGCAAACATAGCAAACTCCAAACAAAAAAAAAAGGAAGAAGATCAAACAAGTAAAGTAAAGTAATAAAGTATGGACAATTCCAATTTTTTAAGCAATTTTATTACATTTTTTTTCAAATACTGTATATTTACAACAAATAATTACAAAAACTTTTTATATAAAACAATGCAACATTTTCCCAAGTTAACTTAGCAGAGAAATATAAACCACGAGAAAGCTAGTGAATTTTAGCAAATTAGATACATTAGGTATTTCTATTTGCCTTTAATAGTTTTTTTTTTCCAAAAACTAAATGTGGTGCTATGTACCACTACTTATTCTGAACATATGAATGAATTTTGATGTGAGTATAATGCATGTATTAGGGTCTTGGCTGTAGATCTTAATTATATTCCAACCATCATGACTATTGATTTACGTGTTTTTTCATGATACATATGCACCCTAAACAATATGCTATTTCAGTTCACTAACTTCTAATTTTTATAAGCTGTTCAATAATTGTAGGCTTTGAAAAAAACACTACTCCATGAAAGAAGCAAGTTGACCAACCAAATCAAAAGTGGGAACTAGGCCCAAGTTTATTCAATTTGCCCCTTATGGCTTTAACAGTCTTACTATCTATGTACATATGTTGTCTATGTTTTCATTAAGTCCACATTTTAAAAATGTTAACCAATGTTTTCATGGAAAACTCCTTGTCATCTGTTGTACATCTTTTTATTGGTCAACAAACCAATAATTTTTTTTTACTTTTTGGTGATTCTTACAATATATATATATATATATAACTAATACTACTTATATTAAGCTGCCATTTTAAATGATACATCTTATTAGTGCCTTATACTACTATATTTTTTAGCAAAGTGCGCAATTTGAGACATCATGCAGACTATGTATAATGTCTATAATGAACACCAGGAGTAATGCATGCATTATCAACTATCCTTTGTATGGGGGAAAAAATATAAATACCTCCAAGCAATTTGTAGTTGAAGCTCTAAATCATTTTAGTCACCAACCCCAGCCCTTTCCTCTATAAATAATTTGTAATTCATTCTCTCATCTAACAAAACATAAAAGACAAAAAGAAACATGGAATTAAATACAATCGCACGGTATACTGCTTACCGGTATGCAGTACAAATATTTTTGCACTTTGTCATTTTATCGTACGGTGTACCACGGTATTTCGTATACTGCTTTGTGTGCATTTTGTCTAAAAAATGTAATATACCACAAATATCACGAGGTATGCGCCGTAATATTTTTTTTTTTTTTTTTGTGAATGTGTGTAAGACATTTTTTTTAGATCAAAATATTATAAATATATAAAACATTACAATATAATTAATACACATATCATAAAATAAAATTTTGCTTTTATTTCTTTAGTTACTTTTCTTAGCTAATGTAAAAATTTAATAGTTACTTTGAGCCACTTAGGAACTCAATATGGTATTAGAAAATGTATTATTATCATTGAAGTATTATTTTTTTCCCTTATGTCAATAAATTAGTTTGTTTCTGAGTATTATTTATTTTGTTCTATATATAACATTTTTTTATTTTTTTGTATTAAAAGAATATCTTCTATCATATATATTTTATTTATATTTGATAAGTTATGGTGAGAAAAATTAGACTACATATAAAATGTGTAAAAAAAATATTATTAAATTTATGTTATCTTAAAACTAACATTTATTTTTTTGTGAAAATAGCAACAGTATGTAACGCGATACACCATACAGTACACCTTAAAAATTTGAAGTACGGTATACCAAGCAATAACACTTTCAACACCTTGAAAAAAACTGAGTGTTAGGGATTAAAATTCCAAATGTAAGGGCAACCAAAAACAAGATTTAACAAAAATGAGATTTAGGACAAAAAGAACAATGAATGGGTCAAAAGGGAAAGGAAAAGTACCTTTACCATCGACTTCAAGCAGTCATGAGAGGTGCATGAATGCTACGCAGGCACGCGCGGGATAATCATAGGTATTGGTGCGTCCACAACATGATTAACATTGTACGTTTTAAGTACTTACTATACATGTTTTGGGTACTCGAGACAATTTGTTCAACATCTTTAAAATTTTCAACTTTACTATCTTTATATGGTCCTAAAAATATGTGTTGATTGATGATCCACGATGAATTACAGCTATCACGGACCATCATATGTCAGGGTCCATGTTTATATATTCTTTTTATCCTAGGTTTTCTGCTTCATTTGTCATATTTGGCTACTCCAAATTCTCAGCATCATTTTTTATTTTAGTAAATTTTATTATGCATAATGACTATTTTGCCCTCTCCTCTTTTTACTTTGAAAAAACAAAACAATCGGTCCCCGATGCCATGGATTATCTTCCTCTCTCAATTGATCTCACTCTTTTAGCTGATCTATCTCTCTCGGTGGTGATCTCCTTCTCTCGGCTGATAGCAGCAATTTGGGTCGAGGTGGAGGGAGCCAACGATTTGGATTACGGCGATTTGGGTCAAGGTGGAAGGAATCAGCAATTTGGGTCGACGTGATTTAGGGTTGTCGACGATTTGGGTCGATAATGGTCACGGTGATTTGGGTATTCTTCCTCTATTAACTGATGGTGATGATTTGTTCGACGAGATCAGAGGTGCAATAACCCTAAAAATTTAGAATATATATATATATATATATATACCAAATTACTCTAAATGTAAAAATTACAATTTTAGCCTCAAGGGTATTTCTATAATTTAACCTATCAATTTAGAGAATCATTATTAAATTAAGAATCTTGATCATTAGATAATTTATTTAGTGGTTATTAAGTCACATTCCAAACCAAAAGCTTAAAGTCATTTTCTTTAAGTTATGGGTATTTTTGTCATTTCCAACTAAGCATCGGATGGAAGATCTGGGAGCACCATTAGATTCTTCTCATAAAAATGAGTCAAAAAAAATTTGTTTCACTCAATTATGAATTCGTTTGCTAAGATTTCCAAATTTTAGCATATGCGTTTGTACGATTTAAACCGAGTTCGTGCTTTTATTGCATGGAATAATTTCCCAACTAACCCTAATCTCTTTTCCTTGAAAAAAAAAAACCTACAGCTGCATGCCCCTACAATTTTGGCTTTTGAATTAATCCAATTTAATTTACTTCTTTATCTATATTTTCTTTATCTTAATTACCTTAATTATTACTCTATTATAATTCCCTCTATCTCTTTTGTCCCATTAGTCTGCCATATCTCAACCTAGGTTTAAAAATCGATTGCCTCTAAAAAAACAAATACCAAGGCTAGTTCTTTCCCTTATCTCCAATTCTTTTCCTTCACCTTGCCGCCACAAATAACAAAATTATAGCCATGGCCCCCAAACTTGCCACTTTCTTGTAGCCGTGGCCACATATTGCTCTCCTATTCCATTCTTTCAATTAGATAGCCCCATCATTCCTCCATTGCTCCTAGTATTACTCATTTAAAATGGAGAAGAGGCATCACACCAAAAGAATCATCATCACACTTTCCCCTCCGTTGCAAACTTGATTGCGTTCTTTGTTGAACCGGTGTAAGTCTAGTCCTTTGGGCTTTATTTCCCCATCATCCAATCAATTTTGAATTTTATTTAATTCTTTATTATTGCTTAGGTTCATTAAGTTGAAGAAAAACCCCATCTAGGCACCAAAAGTAATCCTACGTATACCGGCGATCCCAAATTCGTTTATGTGAGTCTAAATCCTTCAATATTACTCTTTTAATTTTTTTTCCAACACCTAAAGGCCTTATATCTTTGCTGTAAATTTTTTGGTAGATTATCATTTATCCAAATTTTGGGTTTTTACACTCGTTTCCAGTGCAATCAGGTCCATACTTGCTCTTAAGCCCTGGTAAGCCATTGTAGCTTTTTAAAAATTATTTTGGCTGCCAATTTCAAATCTTACAGCCCTAATAATTCTCTTTTCCTTGCTGTCCATGTTGTTACAAAGGGTTAGAAAATCCTTACTTGAAGGTTTAATGCTTCTTTGGATTCCCGAAATGCCAGATATCCCGAAAACACATCGGTAATCACAGTTAAATTTTATCATTCCAAAATCAGTTTTTACAACCACTACATGATATTATAACTCAATGTCTTGCCCGCTGTAACTTTAGGATCAATATCAAGAAGGCTCCCAATATAATTCCAAATATGTACAAGGCCACCAGAGACACCTGAGACCCTTTTTGCTCACTATGTAAAATTTTGACTTAGATGCTAAGAACATGAACCTTCTAAGTACCATTTAGGAAAATTTTTAAATTTTAGCATATTTTCTATTTTTTACCTTACTAATATTTTGTAGGACCATCCTAGGAAATTGCCTCGTTTCACTGTATTATTCCGTACTAGGTAAGGGGGAAGAGCAGGTTACTTCTCATGGGCCCTCTTAGGCCCAAGATAAGCATAAACCCGAATAATAAATTCTAAATAAACAATTAGGCTAAAAAAAATCTTTAAATGCGTGGGTAACATGGGTTGGGTAATTAATTAGCTTTCCTAGAATTATATTATATTTTATTTTAGTTTTATTTCATTGAGATGTAATTTTGGCTGGTTGGTTACATGGTTGTAATGATGTGATATATGATGTATGTTTGGAGCTAGTATCATACTAAGACCATTTGTAACAAGAATTAAATTAGAAGTATGTTAGGACTGCTTGAATAAACCCATTAGTACCATGTTTAGGGCCAGTAAGACAAACACCGCTAGTACCATATTTAGGGCTGACAAGTTCGCTAGCAACGTGATGAGATTGAAAGCAACCGTTAATGGCATGTTAGGGCCGTAATAAATTACTATAAGCCGATTAGGAGCATAAATACTAAATGACAAACTTAGAAAGAATTCATGAGATAAGAGATGAACATATATCATAAATACATTTAGAAAGATATCATAATGCATTAGGATCATGACACTCTACTAAAAAGGGCTAAATAAAATGAGCTACAGTAATGTATCAATTGGTTGTTGCATATGATTGATGTTTGTCATACATAAGATTGCATTAAGTAAAAGACTTGAGGAGTAAGATAAAACACGAGGTATGCAAGGTTGGTGACGAACCAAATTTGCATGACCTAACAAGCCATAAATTTTGACGAGAGGTTCAGAACGGACAATTCGAACCCGAGAGGCATGTTAGGGTGGTGGCGGACCGTCCCTAGTTATGACCCGATATTGACAAAGAGTATGGAGATATGATTTGTGCACTGCCAGACCATAGCTGGTGAGGGACCATGCTTATGATTGGTATCACGAGAGGCTCTACCTCAGCGTAGGTATCTCAAGAGGCTCTGGCTTTGTGGCATCCCTAGTGGCACTGTCTAAAAATTATCCTGATAATGGGTGATGTACACACTCACCACCCTAGGTTCGTCCAATGGAATTCAAATATTGGATTAAATGATCGATCAATAATATATGATTTAATAGGTAAAAGGAATTATGCATCTGCATAGTAGTTCAAGTATGCTAGTAGGACTTTAATATTGTTATTATGATGTCGTATGAAATTGTTCTGTAATTCAATTGCTATAACTTAAAGTTTATTATTCATTGTTGTTTATTGCGGGAATATTAGGACCTACGTGATGGGCTTGATACTTTCCCCTTACTGAGCAAGTTGCACTCACCCCTCTTTATAATATGTTTTCTTAGGTGAGTATTATGATGAGACAGAGTACACTGAACCGTATGATGAGGTTCAGGATGTGGAGCAGAATAAGTGAGGGTACGCTGTAGCACTTCAAAATAAAACTGGCTAGGACCGGATTTTTATTTTGGGTTATTTTATTTCTAAAAGAAACATATGGTTTGTTTAAAATTGGCATATTATTTGTATATTAGTTTTCCTAGGATTGTCACTTAATTACTCTGATTTCCTTTAATACTCTTACTATTTGAAAAAATAAATTAAAAGAAAATGTTTTACCTTATATTTCTTAAATCATTTTTAATTATTTTTAATTAAATGCCTTATAATTTTGGAATTTAAGATATATTTTAAATTTAAGGTTCATAAAATTGAGGGCATTACAAAAAGGGTGTTAATTCAGTAAAGGAGGAGAGATTTGGCTCTAATTTATATCGCGGTTGAAGGCAAAGTCGAGATGAGGTCAGGGATAGAGCTACAGAGCAACAGAGTGATTCGAAGGAGGTTAGGTAAAGTCGTGAAGGAACGACGAAGCAATGGTGATTTGAAGGAGGTTGGGTAAGGACTCGAATGAGTGATAGAGCAATAGGGACAATTTCAGGGATGAGGTCGGGTGAGGATGCGATAAAGCATGGCGGCAGAGATGGATTGATCGAAGGTGAAGTTGTTGAGAGACATAAAGGGAAGGTTGATTCAGTCGAGAGTTGAGAAGGCTAGGAAGGGAAAGGTGGATTTGGAAAGATTTGGAAAACAGTAACTTTTTTTACTATGTGTGTCAAATGCAAATGGAACAGAAAACCTGAGATGGAGGGTGTATTATTTATAAGATACATTTCTATGTGAAGTACCATCTAGTCGGTTGGACGGGTTATGATTAGTGGTGCATAGTGGGCCGAATCGGGACTTGCACGCGTTAAGCCCGGCCCAGGACCAATCAAACCCGGCTCGACACGGGCCCGTGTAGAATTCGGACAAGCCAGGAGCGGTTACGGGCCAGAAGGAGGATAGAGGGAGAAGTGGGCTTGGCACGGCCCAGGCAGAATTTAGGCCCGGCACGAATCAGGACCGACACGGGCCCGGCCCGGCACGCCAACGCGCAATGGTCGATAAACTCCCAACGGCTCCAGAATTAAAAAAAAAGGAAAATGATAGAGTTAGTCCCTGTAACGGCCTACTGACGTTATTTGACCCCCAGAATTACTTTTTTGCCCCTCTCAATAACTATATGCTAAGGGCTTTTTAGTAAAAAAAAAAAAGTCTTCCCCTATAAATAGGGAGGCCATTTCCACCATTTCTTCACACCAATCTTAGCGATCTCTCTTTCTCTACTAATACATTCTTTCATTTCTTTGAAGCTCTCAATCTTTTTTTCTTCATTTTTTCTTAATCATTCCTTAATTATTTTTGAAGCTCGTGATCTTCTCAATTTATTCTCACACAAATGGCATCAAGAGGATAGGGAAAGGCCTCAAGCTCTTCATCCTGCACCGGTTTGAGGTCTTTTTTTCATGGCCTTTCCAGACTGGCGACCTGTGGGGCTTAAATCCAACAAACTGACGATGACGAGTAATTCAATATGAGTCAATACGACTTGGGGCTCAACGATCAACTTTCTGATGATGACGTTGAGGAGGTGGAGCCAACGGCATCAGAGAATGTTGGTGGAGGAGATGGTTCTCAACAGATCTTGACAAGCCATCAACCCAAACTTCCACCACAATGTAAGACGTCAAGGCTTACCGCATGGGTTTGGGAGCATTTTGACCAAGTTTTCGAAAAGGATGCTCATGGAAACGATGCGAGATTCGCACATTGCAAATATTGCAAGCAAAATCTCGCGCACAAGAAGAACTCTGGCACAGGAACACTAAGACGTCACATGGAACATAAGCATCCGAATTTATGTCCAGATGTAGCTGCTAGAACCGGCGGTCAGACACAGCTTGGAAGTACTGCTGGCGGATCAGGTATTTTTAGATTTAATCAAAAAGATTGTAGATAAGGCATGGTAGAATGGATGATGTTAACTGAAAAACCATTTATACCATCAGAAGATAGGCACATGGAAAAATGGATTAAATCACAATTAAACCCTGTTTTTAAAAGAACATCTAGAACTACTGCTAGGAGGGAGGCATTTAAAATTTATGAAGCTGATAAATCAAACTTACAAACATACTTCTCTGCTTTTGATCATTTTATCTCATTCACTAGGGACATGTGGACTTCACCACTATGACAAAATTATTATTGTATAACTACACATTGGATTGATGATAGTTAAGTCATTCAAAAACGTATCATTGCATTTAAGTGGATGGAGGTCGATCATACTGGTTGGAATATATTCCAAGTAATTTCAGAAAGTTTAAAAGAATTTTTTTGTCATGACAAGGTTTTTAGCATAACATTTGATAATGCATCAAACAACAATGTCGCGGCTGAGATACTGAAGGAATCAGTAGAACCTGTCCGTGATGCCGCATTTTTTCATATTAGATGTGTATGTCATATTTTAAACTTAGCTGTCCAAAAAGGTCTTTAAGTTTTGAGTACTAAAATTACTCCAATTATGTGGGCAATCTATTATTTTAAGTCAAGGACCAAAGTTTTTAAAGAGTTTAAGCAATATTGTCTGGAAAATGGCATCGATTTTAGTTGGAAACGTTTTAAACTTGATTGCCCTACCCGATGGAACTTGACTTACGAGATGTTGATGGATGTGATGTCATTTGCTGCACACATGACATGTTTTATAAATGTCAAAGAAAAGAAAACGATTTTGAAACAAGAGATGTGAAATAAACTGTCAAAATTGGCTGCTGTGCTGTGATATTTTTATGATGCCACTGTTTTTTGCTCCAGTGTATACTATCCCACATCACACAAAGTTTTAATGCATATGGTCAACATTGCATGAGTTTTTAACCAATACAAAGATGACGAGTTCTTAAAAAACACAATTAAAGCCATGAAAGACAAATGGATTTTATATTTCAGTACTATACCCCCGATCTATTTACTTGCATCTGCACTAGACCCGACCGTCAGAATCACGAGTACACAATAGCTACTTGAGGGTTATTATAGTTTCTTAGAAATGACACATATTTCTGTTCCTGCTATAACTGTCACTATTGATGAGCACTTGTGAGAGTTATTTAAGATTTATGCCGACCGGCATAGGGATAAGGTTGCGAACACTACTTCCTCCACCATTAGGTGTTCATCATTGTCGGGCTCATCATCATTCAATCCGACTAAACAACTCCTCAAATAGCCCCGTGCTGCAGCATCCGGCCTTAATGAAGTAGACGCATACCTCAACTTGGTTTGGGAGAATAGTGAGACCGACATTCTAGAATGGTGGAAAGCAAGAAGCAACAAATTTCCAATACTCTCCATCATTGCCAAAGAAGTTCTAGCTGTTCCCGTCTCAACCATTGCATCTGAGTCCGCTTTCAATGCTGGGAAGCGTGTAATTTCAGAGAAACACGTAAGGTTATCAGCAGATGCAGTTAAAGTTTGTATATGCAACCGTGATTGGGGTCTTGTAGCTTTAAGATTACAAGACCACAAGAGTTCCGACGAGGAAAACTCCGATGAGATAGATGCTTAAATCCACAGCTTGCTCATTATTTTCTTGCTTTGTATTTGATATGATTTTGCTGTTTAGCACATATCATAACTTTTATTTTGCATTTACTTTTATGGAACGTTTTGCTATTGAGTCATGTAAAGCCCATTCCATGTTATGTAAGTGCCGTTTGGCTTTAAAATTAATAAAATTTCACACCGGTGGTGGTGTTTTACTCTTAAAACAAGTAGTTTTGAAAATTTTTGTTTTAAAATCAATTTTAAAAAATATAAAATGAAATTAAAATTAAAAATTAAAACTAAAATTAAAATTTAACATTAAAATTAACAATTGCAGGCCTAGGACCAGATTCGGCCCAGCTCGGCCCAAGACCGGGTCAGGACCGACACGGACCCGGTACATCTCAACCCGGGTCGTGCCCGGGCCCAAGAAACACAGGACCAGGCCCCGCCGATCCGGTCCAGTCCCAAGCCAGGGCAGCCCACTGTGCATCACTAGTTGTGGTACTAGTTCATCGTGACAACTATCAAATTTGACTAATATAAAAAGTCACAGTGACCTTTCAATATCTCTACTCTATTATGAGAATTTAAAAGTTACTCCAATAAATTATAACAAGACTTATTGAGTAAATAGTCTTATTTAAATCCTTAATTACAAAATCCAATGATTTTGTTTTACATTGTTGAACGCATAAATACATGGTAAAAGTATGGCACAAGAATATTGTCGAATTATGCTCTTACATAATTGGAAAATATGTCAAGTATGATTACATATAGGAAACTCACATGTGATGTGAGTAGCTAAAAATAAGAAAAAAGAAAAAGTAAAAATAAAATGTGTCCAAACGTGTGTATATACATCTTGCGTTAACATTTCATAAGTCATAACAAGACTTGATCATAAAAAATTTGACCAAGGTAGAATCTGGATTCAACTCTTTGTTTTTCTTTTTAATGAGTTCCACTTTAGCTGATAAAAAAAAAAAAGAAGACAAAATAATAATTATAAAACCTGTGAGAAATTTGATACAAAAGCATACATGGTCCTAAAGTTATCAACGGGCGAAAGTTGTACTACAGTAAGCAGTAACCTGCCTCTAGAGATGCTTGAACCCTATCCCTCAGGTCACGGGCAACGCTAGTACACCTTAAAGTGTCAATTGGATCAACCCTTCAAATGCGTAATCTGCGTTTGAAGGAACGAATTCGTTTCTTAGAGTCGATAGTTAGCCAATTACCTCCATATCTTTTTGCTGTCCCTGACTTCGAATCTCACCACATTTGAAGGATCATACTGATTGAGACGTTCAGCTGCCCATTCACCTAAACTGGCAAAGTTGTGTTTCTTGCAGACAGCGAATACTTCTGTTAACATTGGAACAGTTGGATCAAATGGCATCGTCTTCACAAATCTCTCCAGCTCACTCAAATACCCGCAACGACTGTAGAGTTCAATCATGCACTGGTAGTGCTCCAGCCGAGGTATGACATGAAACTTGTCGCTCATACAGTTGAAATAACGCCTACCCAGTTCCGCATCCCTCTCATAAACACAAGCAAGCAATATACCTTGGAAAGTTACATGGTCTGCCATAACACCATCCTCCTCCATCAGTGGAATCAACTCCAGTACCTCCTTTCCCTTTGCGTTATGACACAGACCCAAAATCATAGAGTTCCAACTAATCACATCTCGTGTGGCCGCCTTTTGAAACACCAGAAAAGCATACTCAACACAGCGGCATTTACAGTACATGTCAATCAGAGCTCCGATTATCACATTATCTATCTCATAGCCATTTCTGATCATACATGCATGTATTTGTTTCCCTTCTTTGAGTGCAAATATATTAGCACAAGCAGCCAGAAGTGTCGCGAACGTATACACGCTTGGCTTTGTCTGCCGTTTCATATCCTCAAATGCTACCATAACTTGTTCGCTCAAACCATGACGAGCATAGCTTGTCAACAAGGCATTCCATGAAACCTTATCTCGATCCTGCCTCATCTGGTGAAACCAATCACTCCCACTTCTCAAGTTTCCACATTTTCCATACATGTCTAGAAGAGCATTTGCCACAAATAAATCAGTATGGAAACCATGTCGGTAAACAAACCCATGAACCTGCTTGCCTATTTCAAGATCAGAAAGTGCAGAACAGACATTTAAAATCAACCCAAGGGTGACCCGATCAATATCTTCAGTGTTTTTGCGCATGAAAGTGACAAACTCCCAAGCATCTTCCCATTGAAGCGAACGAGTATATCCTGCCAGCATAGCATTCCATGAGACAACATTGCGTTCGGGCATATTTTCAAAAAGTTGCCTAGCTTCTTTAGTCATCCCACTCATTGCATATAATGACACCATTGAAGTCCAAGAAACCAAATCTTTCAAGCCTGGCTGGTCAAAAACCTGACGAGCACTCTCTAACCTTCCACATTTCCCGTACATGTCCATAAGAGAGCTAGAAACGATCTTATCCTCTTCAAACTTGATCTTGATGATAACTCCATGAATTTGCATACCCTCGTCAAGCGCATGAGCATTTGTACACGCAACAAGCACACTAGAGACCGTATGGTTCAGAGGACGAACATCTGATTCTAAAATCCTAGCAAACAGAGAGACCACCTCCACTACATCACCCACCTCGAGATTCCGCCTAATAATCACATGCCAGGTAACAGAATTTGGGTTCTCAATTTCATCAAACATTTGCCTTGCATCATTCATAACCCCACACTTCCCATAAACATCCACAAGTGAACTACCCAAAATCACATTACCACAATAATTAAGCTTCACAATCATCCCATGAACTTGCATCGCAACTCCAAGCTCCAACAACACACCGCATGCCCCCAAAACACTAGCGAATGAGATCTCATTCATCGGCACTCGTGCTTTATTCATATCCCGGAACACGGCCAAGGTTCTCTCGTCGCACCTATTTCGGGCGTAAGCGGTGATAATAGCGTTCCAAGAGCCGCCGTCTTTCTGAGGCATTTCATCAAACAACTCTCTTGCGTCCCGCAAGCAGCCGCATTTCCCATACGTCTCTATCGCGCGATTCAAAAGGAAGATTGGGGGTTCAGGGTAGAAGGTGACCAAGTGAGACTCAACCTTTCGGGCCTCGACAATGGCAGAACTTGAAGAACAATGCCTGAGGAGTGTCGAGTAGAGAGAAAACGGGAAGGGATGAGGAGACGCGAAGACGATTGAGACGGCTTTTCCTAGGTTTCGCGCCTCGAGGAGATGGTGGATGGTCCTGAGTATGTCTTCGGGGCTCTTGTCTCGGACTTGGGGCTTTAGAAAATTGGGATGAAGAACCCGCCTGAGTATGGCAGCCGCACTAACAGCCATGCACGGATGCCGGTGCCGGTGACCATGGCATGGTATTACCGGCCCGAGTTGACTTTTCCGAGACAAAGGAACTGAACTTTGGTAGATGTATTGTTGGGCGCTCTAGGCTTTGATTTCTTTCATTAACACCATCTTGATCTGGTCATGAGGTGTGAACCAAGCTCTTAGTTATCCTTGTGTAGTGGGCATAGGTTTTAGCCGTTCTTTTTCATCATTCATGCCTCCCCCTAATTCGTTGAACCAAAATATACAAATAATTTGAGAGGTATGATCGCTAAAAGACTTGTCAATCAAATATTTACTTATTTGTATACTTATACGACTTTGCTTTTGTTAATTTCGTTTTCTCCGCACAGGGCATCCAATTCTCGAAGGATGTTTGAGAAAGTCATGCATTTCGTTCTTCCAATACATACCCGCATATACAAATTCCACAAAAGCGACGGCAGCGAGTTATTTACCCCTTACAAGTACCAACATAGTACCATGTAGTATAAGTTTGTTGGACGATTTTGCAAGAAGAAAACCAATAAGCATCGGAAGCATCACAAATCTAATCCCATAAGTTTGAACACGGAAGGGAGCATATGGTCGAGCTAAAGTGAGGAAACATTCTCTAACAGATACAGAACCCCACAAAGAAAACACTCTTCTCCAAGATCACTAATTGTATAAACCATTCGAGGAAAGATTTTGCCGGACTCTGCTCGGCAAACGGTCGGTGGATAATTCGGGGCGTAACATATGTTGATTCCTTTCTCGAGGAGCTTTAGGCCTTAAAATTTGGTGCCCATTCCTTCAACTGTACCAAAGGCAAGTAGACACGGGTAAGGTCTTTTATTAGGATCTCTTGCTTTGCCCACCTCTGAAGAAAGACCAGCAACCCCCTCCTTGTTGATGCCTGCATTATACGTCAAACACCTCAATATTATAACTATACTAACAAGATTGTGACGTAGAATTATTGCATTTGTGCATAGCTTGAATGATCAATTTCCACGCATCTAAGATTAGGGGCCCAAATCCTCATTGTTACATATCCGCAAATTACTACCAGGAAAAAAAAAAAAAAAGCAGCTTCATCCCTATATTTTTCATGTTTTGCAAATTACTTCATCACCCATTTTTTTATGCCAACAACTACCTACCTGTTTGTTCACGTATTGATTAAATAGCACGCCAAGCATTAACTGGCAGCGTATTAAAAGTTGATGTATCACATGTGATTTCAAATTAATAGCTCACAAAATGGGGGATTGGTAACAGGTAGGCGGAGGGGAAAAAGTAAAAGCATGTTCCATGAGGCACAAAAATAATCTTCCTGAATTTGGTTATTGGCTAGAACAAATAAACAATTTCCCTTTTTCTATTCTATTTTCTCTCCTTTTTGTTTTTTATGGAAATTTTCCTAATTTCTTGTTTCCTTTGCTCTGCAACAGAGACTTGTAGATTAAACACCTTAATTGCAATAATCTGGAAACAGAACATGAATATTGAATTGAACTGGTCTTAAAATTGAAGACATACCTGCTGCTGTTACTGTCTCTGCTGCTGCTGCTGCTACTTTCAGTGCTCTTTGTGCTTCCGCTCCGAGTAGTGTCACTTCCACTCGACTCCGCCGATCTCTTCTTCCACCACTCCTTATCAACCCCCTTCGGCGGCGGTGGTTTCGGCGAAATTCTTGAACTACTATTCACCGAATCACGATGATTTTTCTTCCTATTCCTTTTATTGGCTCCTAAAGAAATGGGAAACACTGTTTTCAAGAACAAACCTCCAGTATGATTCTCGTATCTGCCGCTTCGATTGGGTCGGACTTTTCGCTCGTACTCGTCGCTTCTCTTCTTCATCTCTCTTTTTAAATTTTCTTCGACGTTTCTCTCCTGCTTCGCTTCCACGACCAGCGGGTGCTCGACGAGATCTCTGAGAGAAAGCTCGTAGGAGGACTCGGGCATGCGACTCACCATCTCCATCAGCTCCCTCTGCCCTCGAGCAATAGCCTGAGCCTTGGACGCCGGGGACAGGCACCGGTAGTTGATGACCTCCGGTCGACGAGACGGACTCGGCGGAGGACTGGCCCTCCAAAGCGGCGGCGTGTCCGTCCCGGACTCATCCTCCTCCGCGCGTCCTCTGTAGTTGCCGTAGTAATAGTCTTGGTGGCCGAAAACGACGTCGCGGGTCAGATCGAGCATTTCTGTGTGTTTAGGAGGAAGACTAAGAGAGGAAGAAGATGAAGGGGAATTCAGTTGGAAGAGACAAGTGGGTGAAGAAGAATTATCGTTATATTCACATCTCACAGCGACAAAGAAGATTTAAATTGTTAGTGATTTTAGTTTCGTGGGCAAGAAATTGAAATTAATGGTGATGGTTTTGGGATGATGAAAGTCAAAGTGGGCTTCTAGATTGACGATTACTCTTTTATTTCTTTCTCTGTCTTTGTCGGTTTTCTCCCACATTTGTTGTCTTTTGAGGAAATTTTTGCTTTGCTTTTCTTGCCCCCGCCTTCTTCTAAAAGGTGTAAAATTAAATTAGGGAATTACGTGATGCCACGGATCACGTTGAGAGACTTTTTAATTTGGTCGTTTATTTGATGTTTTGTTAAGCTGAAGTAAACATGTTCCTTTTTATGGAAACATCATTTCAAGTTTTAAAACTTAGAGGTTAGAAAGATAAAGTGATCAGCTGTAAATTATTTTAGGGTGAGACTTTCGTGCGTTTAGCTCACATATACATCGGAACAAAATTATATTATGTAAGTTTTAGACAAATTATTGTATTTGGCAGAATGGTTAGCGTGCTGCAAGTAAACTGGGATGTTGCGGATTTGATTCCCCAAAACTTGTTTATATGTCTCTTTTCTCAATTTTTCATTCCTTTTCTTTTTTTCCGGTTCTTTCTTCCGCCTCTTTTTTCTTTTTTCTTTTTATTTTTTTTCCATTTTATCCATTTTCGGTTTTTTATTTTATTTATTTTCATTTTATTCCTATTATTTTTTCTATTTTTCCCATTTTTAATCTTGCTTTTTCATCTCTTGTTTTTCAAAATTTTCAACCTTTTTTCTCAGTTTTGTTTTTTTTTTCATTTTGTATTATTCTTTTTGTAGCTTGGGGGAGGGGGGGGACCATCCCTAAAAATTTTTAAATAGGATTGGTGATTATGATATAAAATTGTAACAATGTTAAATTTTAAGTAGTTGTTTATAAACTTTGAAATTAATAATGAACATGTGTATATTTTACCCTTTCGTACAAAACAAAGAGAAACTTACAAAAGCCCCTTTAAAGCTTGGCTTAAGCTACACTTGCTCTCTATATTTTAAAATATGTATATTTTGCCCCTAATAGTAATTCCACTTGTTATGCCAGGTCAAATGCTTTGGTTGTTAAATAAGGTTTGCAAATTATGCAAATCAACAACATGGTTCATCTTATGTCACCTTCAATCTAATTTTTCCTAAATATATAATATATTACTAATAAATTGTTTGCTTCTAAATAATTTCTATATGCATAAATTTACTAATAATTTCTAAAAATCTATAATATATTTTCATTTTTATAAATAATTTTATGTTTGTAATTAATATTAATATTTGCTTTCTAACAACTCAGTCAACTTTTCAATTAGTTCAAATAATAGGAAAAATCTCCTTATTAATATTGAATTTATAGAACATATTTATTTTTAGCATACCTAATTATTACTATTAATATTGAATTTATAGGACATAGGAGGACCTTCTTAAACCTATTACACTCTTCATTTTTTTTACATTGAATGACAATATTACAAAAAAAAAAAGTCATATTAAACTAACTATTAGATTTGAAAATCTGTTTATATAGATCATGTTTGCTAACTTTTAAAATAATAAAAATCTATAGCATTTTTATCTAAAAGGTACATATTTCTTATTAGAATAGTGTTAGAGGAGTAAGATGTTACCCTCTTTGTCCTCAATTGTATGAGTTACTTTTTATTTTGGGATGTCCCAAAGTAATGAATAATTTTCCTAAAGAAACAATGAATAGTTATTTGATTTGTAATATTGTCATCAAAAGGTTGATGTTTGATGTTTGATTTTTAATTATTTTGGTTTTGATAATTTTGAGCAAGTGGTTTTGAAATAACATCATATCAAATTTTGAGTTATAAATTTTTGAATTGAATTTAATCATTGTAAATTTTCAAATTTCATAAATTTATTGTAACGTTATTTCATATTTTCTATTATTGATTATAACTTTATATATGTTAACAACTTGCCTCGCCCCCTAGGCTTAGTTTCTAGCTATGCCACTATCCTTTTAATAATTTTTCTTTTTTTATCTTTGGTTGTTGCTTTAGTTTTTTTATGGCTTTTAAACGAACATACTCACAACATAAAAGAATTTGCAATATCTCTTTCTTTATTTTTTGATTTCTTCTTCTTCTTCTTCTTCTTCTTGTTTTATGTTGTTTCTTGAGTAATTTTATTCCCTTTTTTTTACATTTTCCTTTTCTTACTCTTTTTATTCACACGTTGATTTCTTTAAAAAAAACATTCATAAAGAATGAATACTATAGAAAGAATTAAAAGGAACAAGAAATTGCCTTAAATGAACAAGCAACAATGCTAAAAGGAACATGTTCATTTATTCATATATGTTTATTCATTTAGTCATTTGTGTTTGTTTATTTACAAGCAAAATGGAAAATAATAAATAAATGACTGAAATAACATCAAACAAAACTAAGATGAATAACACCAAATTCATTTTAACTTAAGTCAATTAACTTTAAAATGACTTATTTTTATTCTTACGTATTTTTTACTTGGAACTAATTTTAATTAAAAGCTAATATTATGTAGCTGCAATAATTCATTGAAAATATAATTTTTGTAATCTTATTAAATTTTTTTGAATTTTATTTTTTTAAGGAATTAAAAACAAAAAATTCATAAAAATTTAACAACATCATAAAAATTAACTTTCAAATTAGTTTCAAATAAAAAAGATGTAAAAGTAAAAATAAATTAGTTGACTTAAGTTAAAACGAATTGGATTTAAATTTTTTTTTATTTTTTTATTTAGTTATGTTCCATTTGTATTCATTTATTTTTTTTATTTTATAATAAACTCATTTACATGATATATTTCATGCTAATTTATATATATATGAATTAAAAAAATTCAAGCATTTTTTTAAAAAAGACATCAAAATTTTAGAAAATTAAGAACAAATCTGATAAAATAATAAATAAAAACTGATAAAAAAATATTATTCATAAAAGTACAAATAAAAATCGATAAAAACAATAAACAGTATTTATAAAACAACAAACTCGCTAGAAGAATAGATAAAAACTAAAAATAAAAATTGCGTGTTTGGTCTATGCAGGACATATTAGTTATGTTAACATCTAATTTTTAAAACTATTCCCAGATTACCTCATTACCCGTTTTCTTGTTTTATTTAATTTGATCCTATTTTTCACCTTGCCCGCCTGTTCCAGGAATACCTGCGCTAGGTTTTGGAATAGCAGTAAATCCTTGCCCTTGTTATACTTCGTGTTTCTTTCTTCTTTCTTTTTTGAAAGTGGCCTTTGTTGATGGGAAACAAAATTACGATGCAAAAAGATTTTAACGTATGTGCAAAATGCGAGTAGGTTAATTCAATGGATGTGATTCGCCAGCCACAAATAGTACAGTGGTTAAGGGATATAAGTGGAGGTCCACCAATTCTCCTATAGTGTTATTATATACTGTTTCGGTCGACCTTAAGGTAAAAAAAGATATATATTCATTTTCATTCTCCATTATCTCTGCTTTATTAAAAGTATTTCTTTACCCTGTGATGGAGAAGTGGAGATTGAATTTTCAAGTCTCGTTGCCTTCAAGTGTAAAAATACTATTGGATCAACAACTGAAAAATATTGTATTTTGAACATAAGTAAATAAAAGTATTATAAAAGTTAAAGTGAAATGGAGAATACTATGTCACAAAGACTAGAGTGTTAGATATAAAATTTGAAGATGTTGGAATCAGGTAAATAACACCAGAAATCTAACGTCTCAGTTGTTGCATGATGGTCCAAATTTTTGCCTTCATTGTGAATTTGTTCTGGCCTCAAGCAAGATCAAGTTGGTGTAGAAAGAAAAATTATAGAGAAAGAAAATTGATAACTTAAATTATTTATTAATTGTCAAAGAATTTATAGAAAGACAATTATAAAATATTTTAAATTAAAATTTAAAAAATCGATGCAAGTTAATTAAGTGAGGTTAACAAATTCAAACTGCTCGAAAACTATTTTCTAGTAAACTCAAACTATACCACAATTTGTTGAAAGTTAATGGACTGTTAAAATAAACATATGGGACCATTACGCAAAAACTAAGAGGTTTGAGATGAATTTGCGACATGGATTAAAGGTTTTAGATTTTTAGTGCAATTTATCCTATTGGAATCAATACACAAAAACGTGCTTCCGCTTTGACGTGACTGTGAATAATGTTTCATGTTTTCATATGAAAAAGAGGCAAATTTGCCTTTTTTTTATCTGACGTTGCAATTTTGTCACTCAAGTTTTTTTCGGGCAAGTCTACCGCCAATGTTGCATTTTGAATGTGAATTCAGCACCCACTATTAAAATTGCCACGTGGCAAATGTAGAAAAATGGGAAATTGTCAAGTTTCAATCTCAATATTTATTTACGTGGAACCCTAGCTCGTTAAGTTTTTTAATCTCACATTTTCACAATCTTTACCAAACAAGCCCTTTTACCATGAGCACCATATTCACTACCTGCCAATTGTGAATCACTGATGCTTTTCTTAATTCACACTACCGCTATGAGCTGCCACAACCTATCAATGATATCAACCAAAGAAAGAAAGACATTCAATTGCGAGTTCACTTTGTCTTTGATTCCGTTAATAATCTTACCACTTTGGTGCTCAAATGATACTGTTACTCATTGGTTGTAGGCTATTAGTCACTATCGGAGAAGAGCAAATGGTAGATTTGCAAGGTTGGGATAGCAACTGGCTAAGCATAAATTTTGGGGTTAGGGTTAATAGTTTTGCCAATTATTTCACTTAGCTAGTGTAATGCCCGGAAAATCCAAACTGATTAGGTCCCGGGGTAAGTGGATTGGGAGCCAAAGAATTTTCCTAATTTGGGAATTTAGCTGAATTAATGTGAGGGGACATTAAATTAAGTGTTAAGGATTCATGAAATTAAGCTTGGCTTAGGCCAAGAAAAATAATGGTGAAAATGGTGGATTTCAAAGATGAAGGACTCAATTGAACAAAGGAATTGTTGTAAGTTGGGCTCAATTGCCCAAATTCAAAAGATTGGAGGACTAAGTGGGGAATTGACCCATTTTCATGGCCTTGGATGCCATGGCTAGCCATGTCCATTCAAATTAATATATTTTATGCCACCTCCACCTCCACCCACACCTCCACTCACCTTTGTCTCCCACCTTCACCACTTCATCATTTAACTTCACCAACTCTTCCAATTTGTCCCCCCACTTTGTCTCCCACTTCCCATTTGAATTATTACTCCACTAAGGCATTATTCCCACCCATTTTGGACACCCATAACCGTACATACACTCCCCCATTCAACAAAATACATTTCTTCACTCATCTCACCTCATTCAAGCCATTTCACTCTCTTTCTTCAATCTCTCTCTACAAACTCTCTCTCCCTTCTCTCTAGTTTTGGCCAACACTTGTTCTTCTCTTCAAGAACATTTCTAACTCTTCTCCTTCCTCCAAAAATTCTGCCATCACTAGAAATCACCCTTCCATAAATTAAAACCAAGTGTTCTTGGTGGAATTCATGCTCTAAACACCCAAAGAGCAAGAATCAAGTAAAAGATTCAAAGAAAACCAAGGAGAGAAATTCGGCCATCTTCATTTCTTAGAGGTTTTGAACTCTTCTCAAGGAGTTCTTTATGTATATGAGCTTCTAAGCTCATTGGGAGGAAGAATCAAGAAGAAAATTTGAAGAACATCAAGCACACAAAATTCGGTCTCACCTCCTAGTCGAGGTTTTGTAAGTGTGAACCAAGTATTCTTGGTATTTTGATTTCTTTAAGATAATTACCAAGTGTTCTTGGTATTTTATGGATTACTAATTTATTTGGCCATTTTGGTTCTTGTGCTAGAAAATCATTTCTAGAAACCAACAAGCGAGGAAATCGAAGGAAAACAAGCTTCTAAGAAGCTTTCGGTATTGGTAAGGATTCTTATACTCTTTGAGTATTCAGGCCCCTAGGTGATGGTCAAAGAACCATATGATCCTAGGTGTGCTAAGAGGGCATAAGTTAAATTATTGCTTCGGCAATTCTGTATCGCTCATGAGCTAAGTTAAGTAAGCAAGCATTATGGGCTAGGATTTAAGTAGGCCACCTTAAATTCCTATGCTAAGTGAGATCTCCGAAAATGAAAAGTATGTGAAATTAATGAAATAAAACTTGAGGGATGCTTGCTGCCCTTCTGTAAATCAAGGTGTTAAGTGGCGTGTGTTTGTGTGCTTCTATGAATTTGTTGTGCATGCTAACCCCCGATTTCGATTATTATTGTATATACATGTATCTTTGTGTTTTCTTTGTCTTTATGTTTTCTTTGCAGGATTTTTGGAATATTTATTGCCATTACATTCTTGGCATATGTTAGGCCATAAAGGCCATATGTTAGGCTTTGGAAGCCATACGGAATCCTTATTGAGTTTTAAAACTCACCCGCCCTACTCTACTTTTGTAGGTAAAAGTGTGCTCGAAAGATTGAGCTAAAAGTCTTGAGTACTCTTTTTGTGGTATAAAGGTTGGGTATGTGTATGGTATTGCTCAATTATACTAAGTATTCTAAGTATTTTAAGTTGCTTGAAAATCAAGCTAATAAGCGTGGACTTTGTGTGCAGGACTACGAGTCTAGAGTTTGTGGGAACAACGTCTTAAGGTGGATTTGTGTTCTTTGGATTATGGCTTGCTTTTAAGCATGTAATAGTTGGTCTTAGTTAAATGACCAAATTTATGGACTTAGTTAAAATTCGGCCAAACTTGATTTTGGGCTTGTAAGATGGACTATGGACACTTTGGGTGCTTTTATTGCTTGGTGGACTTACCAAGGCCCATGCATGTTTTATGGAAGTATGATTTTCATGAAAATCGGAAGCATGTATAAATTGGGCTTAAATGCATGTTTTGGGCTTAAATAAGAAATTAGAAAATTTGAATATATTCTTGGTTAATTTTGGGCCATATGCATGTTAAGTATGGAAAAGGCCCATAAGCCCATGTTTATGTTGAAAGCATGCTATGTTTGGTTTTGTATGCGCACTCAAAGAAAAACATGCAAATAAACTTGGAGAAGCATGAAATTGGATGCATGTGTAAAGATTGGCTAATAAGGAATTCAAGTGCACGTACGTGAATTAATATATGCCTAAGCATTAGTTGCATCTAAAGGCATTAAGTGATTATGTGCACTAGTGAACACCAAAACACATAAGCATGCAAACCATATGCATGAAAATAAGTTTTCAAACTTAAGTTGGTGTTTTGGATGCCATGCATAATCTTGGCTAAAGCTTGGTAAATACCATGAAAATGAACACATGAAATCCACATAGGTGCTAGTTTGTTTCCAAGAGCACTTAAACTTAAACCTTTAATAAGAACATAACAAGCTAGTACCAGTAAGTATCCTGGGGTTCGTGCCCATAAGTCTTAGTGAGTAATAAAAGTCCCTTCGGTTTAATTAAACTTCCGCTGCATGTTTTAGATAATTGGGCCCGGATGGGCCAGGGGCAGTTTAGGGCACGACAGCTAGTTCACTAGTTGCGGATATAGTACTCACATTTTGTTAATGTGGTAAGAAATATTTTCATTTTGAATAAAATATTCTCAGCTTAATGGAAAAATGTGCCCCAACATCATAACGTCAGTGATAGATTTGCTTAAAAATAATATAGGTAGTAAAATTGTGATATCAAAGACAAATTTGCTCTTTTTTAACTTTTTGTTTCAATCCAATGCAAGTATGTCAAACTTTTGTAATTCTCGTATTTGAAACTTTATTGTTTGTTGTTATCTGTTAGTTTATTTCGCGATTAATGTCAGGTCATTTACCAAATGCTTAATATCATTTCCTTACGAAAGTTTGCTAACTCGTACTTTTTACCCCTTAAATTATAATTTGGGCCCTCACCTTTCAAACTTTGCAACCCAAGACACGTTATGCTTCAACCATTGGAAACGATCACTTGTAACTACGTGACTAGTTTCTGCCATGGAAATGAAAATCTCAGTTGTTGGATGACTAGAAAGAAATAGAAAAGATACTGGTACCTTTCCAAAACCTATCATCTTTCTTCTCCCCCACCCTCATTTGCCATTTTTAACTTGATTCCAACTTTAGTTTGGATTTGATTAGTTCTCTTTCATTCATTTTATTACTTAATTGACCTTATCTGATGTTATCTATCAAATTTTATAGTGGATGTGATCATCTTCTAATCCAGGTGTTCGAAAACAATTCAAGACTCCAATGGAGTATATTGTCAATTGAAGGCAGGTACTAATGGATATAAGTTTTTTCTTTGGTTCATTATAATCTTGGCTATACTAGAGTGCCCCGACACTTAGCAACATATATGGAGATGTTGCATAGAATAAAATTGGAAACTTATAATTACCCTCAGAGGTTTGCTCTAACTTACAATTTGCCCTTTTATTTTAAAAAACATACACTTTATCCCATATTTCTTTTTACATTGTCCAATAACAACTTCTGAAACTGTAATTTAAACTATATGGTAGTCATCTTTCAATAATTTTGTTTTCTCTAATATTTTTTTTATAATTGACATATATCTTAAATTATCAATTTCTTTTTTCCTATAAATTATCAATAATATTTTCATCTCTGTAAATATATATAAGCTTTTTTTAAAAGTCGGTAGGCTATGAAACAAATGTTAAAAATTTTAAAATTACTAGAACATGGTTATCAGACAATTTAAATTAGAGATTCAGAAGTTGTTGTCAGACACTGTAAAAAAAATGATGGGTAAAGTATAGGTTTTTCAAAATAAATGGGCAAAGTGTAGGTTACATGAAACCATAGGGAGGTTTTGTAATTTTTCCAATAAAATTAGTCTTCATTCATTTAGGCTTTATAGGTACTCTTTTTCAAGCCTTTACTGTATAACTGCCATTACTATCTGGTTAATTGGTCTAGGCTTTGTTCTAGCCCTATTTGAGGGTCAAGTCACCGTAACTTAAAGTTCAAATGGGCAAAAGGTTTAGGTCAACAAAGTTTTAGGGGTAAAAGAGGATTTAGCCTTTAGCAAAGGAAAAAATAAATTAGGGGAACCATCTCCTACCTTTTTTATAAAAAAATAATTTTATTAATAAATCATCTCCGTCCCTTTCTCTATTCACTTTCGGGTGAAAATCTTGATTAGATACCAAAACTTTAATTTCAAGTTTCGACACCGAATTAAGGCAATTATCACCCACGAAACATACACTAGCAACGTTCTAAAAAAAAAAAAATGCTATAGTAACTTATGAGTTTATGAACTAATCTTCTTACTCCATCCATAATCATAATGTTTGTCACTTTTTATATCTCAAAATATTTGTCACTCTAATCGATTTATACGACTTCTTTTGAATTTTGTCATTTTCTCTTAAATAGCTCATATAAGTAAAGCTTTTCTAAAAGCATGAAACAAAGAACCTGTAAGTTATACTAGATTTCAAACTTGCTAATTGATCAAAATTTGCTCATGAGATGTGCTTTATTAGGCATAGTTTTGGTTTTTTTATCCAAAATTAGTGCAATCAAATCTAAATTTTTCAAAAAAATCAAAAGTAATTTCGTTGTTTGTTAATGGTAATCTTGAAAAAGAATATATAATATATTTATTATGTGTTCAAACATTCATAATTTTTACGAATATTTGTAAAGTGACAAACATTTTGGGAAGAATATTACTATCTCCGTCTCAAGTTTTTTGCACCATTTCAGTTTTTTTACTTATGTGTGATTAAATTTATTTATATTAATATTTTTTTAATTGTTTATAAAAATTATATTTACAAACTATAAGTCTTGTATTTTCTAAATACAATTTTTTTAAAATTTTTTTAGCAAATCATAATATATATAAATTTAATTCAGACTTAAGTAAAAAAATTAAAATGGTGCAAAGAACTTAGCATGGAGGGAGTAAACGTTTTATATATTTTCTATTTTAATCCTGAAAGTTTATTTTTTTTCTAAATGAGTTATAGAACTTTTACAACCATGTAAATAATAATTCTTAATTCACAAAATATTAAATTTTTTGCCATCATTTATAAAAATATAGATTTTTAAAATTGAAATTGAAAAAATGTGAAACTTTCAGAATTTAAAATGGTGTTTTTCGAGCTATTTTTTTTTCCAGGAGATTATGTTTCTAATTATTATTTTTCCCGTTAGCAAATGTATTAGCATTAGTACACATAAGAGTATAAAAAAACCTTAGTGGCGAAGTTAGAAAAAGGAAAAGTAGGGTGGAAGAATGAAAGGGAGCTTTTGTCATTTTGGCAATGATATTGTCTGATATTAGGGCTAGACCGTCCCCAGCATTTCAGTGATTAGTGGTTGTTTTATTAGCTTTTTCAGGTTTGCAATAGCAATTATTCTGGGACCGCTCCTTTGAGTCTTGGGCCAGAGCTTTCTTCAATAAGATTGCTGCATACACTAATTTTCTTTTTCTTTTTTGTAGCCTTTTCTCACAATTGATATAAGGATAATCCAAGAAGTATCCGCTTTTCATCCGATTTGATGAGTCATATTTTTTTTTAATTAATTGGGTTTGGGTCAAATATGGTTTTTCTTTTTTCACTCGTCGATTGGGTTTAGGTAAGATGCAGGTTTGGAGTTCACCCACCTTACATTTGACTCATTTATGTGTACGTTTGTATTTATGTAACATATTAATATTAGTTATGTGACAAAAATAAAAAAATAATAGATAAGTTATATGAAATTAAGAACAAATAGAGTTGGTTTAATAGATAACGTATAATGAATATTACTAACAGTAACAAATGTATTATTAGACATGACATGGTTTAATAAAATTATGGTTTTTAGAAGTGCGGTGAGTGGATGGGTTTTATCCAACTCGACCTATTTAAAAATGAGTAGGATATAAATGTAAAAATTGTTTACCTGATGGGTGATAGGTAGAATGTAGGTAAGGCATACAAGGTAGCAGGTAGGATGTAGGTAAAGGATGTAAGGTAGCAGGTAGGATGTGAGAATACCATCATCCAATATATTGACAACCTTAAATTGATACACTAAAATTAAGGGCTTGTCTGGTATCAATTATAATAATTAGTGTTAAAGTTTTAAAAAAAATTTTAAGGGCAACTTTTAGCTTTTAGATTCGTGATTTGATTTCTTACCATTAATAAATTATCTAAAATTTTGATGTTAATTATAAAAATTGCTCAAAAAGTGACTTAAGTGATAAAATGACCAAAACTGTGCCGTAAAACCGTAAAAGAATGTCTCCAGCAAGCCGAGTAGGAAATACATGTTTTTTTTATGGATAACTCTTACTATAATATGTTTTAGGATAATTTCGTTTTCAAGGTTATTGGGGTTTAGTCCAAGTTTGAACATTTTTATGACTCTAATGTGTCTGGTAACAAATTTAAAAAATGAGATATTATCAATTATTTTAGTATATAGTTATTGCTCAATTGAGTAGCCATCCGGTACACCTCATGCATTAGCGAATACCTTACTATCATATTTTATGGAACTATACATTTATGTGAATGAAATAACATATTTATATGAATGGAGCATCACATCCTATTAGATAAACATTATCGTACAGTGTGTTAGTGAGACAACACATTCTACTACAAAGAACAGCAAAATTTACGAATAACATATCTTACAAAATGAATAGTATATTACAAAACATCATATTATTTACAAAAATGTCACCTTGCTTGAATAGCATATTCTATAAAATTAACAGCACTTCTTATTAAATAGAACAATATATTACAAATCAGCATAATTATATGAATGAAACATTACTTTTTATTGAACGGAGCATCATCATTTGTGAATAACACATCTTACCAAATGAACAACACAAATGTATGAGTAGAATAACACTTATACTAAACGGAACAATATTATTTATAAATAACACATTTTGTGAAATAAACAATATAGAACAAAACAATATATTTGTATAAATGAAACAACACTTCTTACTGAATAGAATAAAATTATTTACAAACACCATATCTTATTAAGTAAATAGCATATTATAGAACAACACAATTGTGTGAATAGAACATTACGTCTTACTGAACATATTAACACTATATACAAACAGTACATTTTACAAAATAAATAGTGTATTACAAAATAATACATTTATATGAACAGAACCGCATTTGTTGCTAAACGAAACAACATAGATGTCGCCGATGGCAAGGATGTCAATTCTTCCTCCAATAGGGTATAGATGTTGTCAAAGGCAAGGATAAATGAAAGATCATGTTACAGAAGAACACATTTATATAAATTGAACAATACTTATTACTGAACAGAATAGCACAAACATTGCCAGAGGTAGAGACTTCGGTTCTTTTTCTAATTGGGCATATACGTTATCAGAGGCAATGATGAACCTTAGTTTGCATAAAATGTGAAAACCTTTAGCGCTCTCGAACTCAAAATGCACTCTCACGCTTTTAGAGCGGGAGTGCCATGAATTCGCATTTTTATGGAGTAGAAAACGCGTTTCTGAGATTCCTAATTCGCAAATTCCTTCTACCATCTTTAATCTGCCCGATTCAGGCTTTTCTACTTCTTATACACGTATGTTCTTATCAAGTCAGAGCCAAACCCTAACAACAAATTACAAATGATCATATTAAGCCTCTGTGCCCACTATTAAAGTTGAAACAAGAAATGATCTCAAGATTGAAGGCAAGCCACAAGAGTTGAGGACATTGGATTAGAAGTAGTAACAGTAAACTCAATTTTACAGTATAAAAAACTTAGGAGTGGGAGTGGGACTTTGCAAGGGAAAACACTTAATTGTGAGTATTGAAAATTTCTTTTTCTTCCTCAATCTTCTTGCTCGTTATTTCTGCTTTGTTTCCTGCTCGCTCCCTGTCATTCAATTCGGCAGTATGAAAATTATCTTTTCCTGCTCGTGTGCTCTATTTCTTGCATATAAGTGTGCTCTATTTCTTTCAAATACAATCCGGTCTTAGTGGACTTGACTTACTAGTTGCTATGGCTATGCTGTGTTATTTTTGCCACTAAAACCCAATTCAAGCCAAGACTTGCGGTTTGCCAAAGAAAGTATAATTAAAAGCCTAAATTGTACTAATGAGAAGACAATTATTGTTGAAAGCATAAAAAGAAAAGAAAATTCAAAGGCAATTGACTAGAAGTTAGTTCTCATGTTCTAGATTTCTTTATGTTTGTCGTTTAGTTCAAAATTTATATCCCCATTATAATATTATTTGATTTACCATATATGCATTTAATAGATTTCTTTATGTTTTTTGTTTAATGTTATGTGTGCATTTAACTTTATGTGTGTGTGTGTGTGTGACGCTCTTGAGCAGCTCCCGCTCTTTATTTTTTTCTTTTAAGTTGGACAAATTTGTGCTCTCGCTCTCGCTCCCATCTCTGATCCTGTTCTCGCTCTATGCAACTTAGGGATGAATGCCAAAGGCAAATCGATGGATGAGACTAGGTTTATCCGCAACTTCACCTTCCTTATCATTGACATCGGAGTCGTCTTCGATCAAAATAGATTCATAGGTCTAAATCTTCATTTTGACAGTTGAGTTTGTAGTTACAAAGGCCACTGGTAAAGTAAGCGAATGGGGGCCTCTGTCACTCTTCTTCTCCAAACTCCAATTTGTGGATTTTATTCTTGATTTTTTACCAGCAAAGTTTATGAGATTTTCTACAGAGTTTCTTTGGGTTTTTTCAAGATGAGATTCATGGAAAAGGAGAAAATCCTTAAGTTTGTTGATGAAGAAAAGAATGACGAGGAAGATCTTGTGGAGCTTCGATTGGTGTAGTGGTGATCGAGAAAAAGGGAAAAAAAACATTGGGCAGGAGAAAGGAGAAAGGTTAGATTTGGGAGGTAGAAGTGATGGTGGCAAAGTTATAAATAAATATTAAAAATGGATGCAATGCTCAGGGCAGATATACTTTAGCCTTAGCATATTTTACCTATATACCAATTGAAAGTTCATCCATAAATCAGCCTATAAAACATTTTTAACTTTTTTTCTTTGAAAAATCACATATTTTTTATTTTTCTTGATTAGGTAGGAAAAAATCATAAAATGATTATTTTTTATATAAAATTATTAAAACAATTATTAAATATATAGAATTTAATCTTTTAGATTACATTTTTATAGATAGAAAAAGAACAAAAATAAAAATAAAAAAAAACTAAATTACTTTACTGGAAACCTATTGGTTAAGTTAAGTAGGCAATATTGCGGACATCTTTTTTGCTTATTTCTATTGTTTCATGTTAGAGTTGACTTATAAGTTATAACTTTACAAATACCTCTTTTGTTAAACATTTTAGGATTTTTTTTGGCTAAATGGTTGTCATCATCCTTAAACTATACTCATGTTACTTAATTGTCTCTCAACTATCAATTGTTACACCGGTCATCCTCTAATTATGAAATTGTTGCAATAATGTCTTATGATTAGATTGGACCATTAAGAAATGAAAGAAGTGTAGAGGAAGTGCTCAGTTAGTCCTAAAACTTAGTAATCTTTTCTATTTTAGTCTTAAACTTAATGATTTTCTAAACCTTTTCTATTATCCATAATATTTACTCAAAATAGTATACCTTTCCTTTCTTTTTTATTCTTTGCCCACCAAATCTTACTTTGATCAAACCACCTATTCCATTTTGCCTTGTATTTGACCACTTGTTCCATTATATATGCACTGATTTGGTCCCTTTTTTATCTGCAACAAAAGACGTAGCAAATCTAGAAATGAGTGCTTTGATGATGACATTCTTGCCGTATTCAACATCGCAATCTCTGATGGCATCGATGTCTTATTAATGTCCCTTAAAGGAGATGCGACTGTATTCTTCAACGATCGATCTGATCGTTTCATACTATGAAGCGTTGGATTATTGGGGTTTGTTCCACTAGGAATTCACTAATTTTCATTGGCCCTTCTTGAGCATGGCTCTACTGAAGAAAATTCTTCCTAATTATAAGTGCTTCAAATGCTAGATCAATTAATGTTCCAACTATGAACACATAAGAATTGAGCAATTTCCCAATTATTATTACTATAATCTCATTTCAAGTCTAAAAGAAAACTTGATAGTTGTAAGTCTAAAAACTCAAACTAGTGTTGCTATAATCTTAAAAAAGTCAAATTAAGAAATTTATGGATGTTGTTATTATCAAATATGATGCAAATTGTTATGTTGAGGTGGAACACTTGAGATTGAGAAGGCAAAGGGAAAGATTTTAGGGTGTTATAGAGGAATTAATGCAAGGGTAGACAAGGGCCAGTTGGTAGCCTGGTTGGTGATGTGGGTATGCTAATTGCCAACAATCCTCAGACAGGGAATGAAGTCATTACTGATGCCCATGTCCTTCATGCATCTCACATCAATTTCATGGCTAGCACTAACCTTTTTGCCTACATTAACTCAATAAATAAATAAAAAATCCTAAGAAGTAAGAAGAAAGAAAAAAAAAACAAAGAATCCATAAAAAAGAAAAAAGATTTAAAAATCAAAGCAACGAAAGTTATGTAAAAAATGAAAGAAATTGTAATCTACAATAAAAAAATAGAATTAACAGTATATATGTTTGAATAATTTTATGCCTGAACTATAAAATCACAAAATTTTATGACTTAAATAGAAAATTTTCTTAAGTATATGACTAACTATGTAATTTTTCCTAAACTTCTATCATTTTTAACGCATGGTATAATGACAGGATAATGTGTTTAACAATTAAATAGTTTGAGGATGATTGATACAACAATTTATAATTCCAAAATGATTAAGCAACATTGAGGATAGTTTAAGGATGACACATGTCATTTACGCTATTTGTCATTATCCTATTTATGTTATATTTGAGATTTACTTAAGTAATAAGTATATTGGCAGTGGCTTGAACCAACATTACTCATTTTTTTATTAAAAATAAATAAATAAATAGTATGTAGCACTGGTAAAGACATGAAGAAATTGGAAAATTTATGAAAATTTAATAGGTATATATTTATCTTGTAACTAGTAGTTTATTACCGTATAAGCTGAGCAATCAATATATTTGCCTTGCCTTGCCTTCAATGCAACCAAAAACATATTTTTTTTTTCTTAATTTACTTGCAAAAATCTTAAATGTGAAATTCCAGTGTGAAAATTTCCATAATTAATTGGCCAAAATGGGCATGTGAGAATTGACAATATCCTCCATGAATTGTGATGGTGAGGTCGAGAAGCATAACAATCCTAATATTTTATTATTGTTTCATTTTTCACTATAATCTTGATTTTGTGTGCAGTAAGTAAGGATGAAAGTACTGGGTTTTAGATTGGGTTTGAGTCGAAATCCAAAATTATTGGACTTATTCATAACCTTCAAATGGTGGCAGTTCTACCCAATCTGATTTGAGACTTTAACCCAACCTAACCTTAAACTCAAAAATATTCAAGTTAAGGATGGGTTGAATCTAATTTTAACTGACCAACAATGCGTGACTTTACAGTGAATGAGGGGACAACGAAAGCAACTTTGAAGGCAAGCAAACATGGGGGGGATTCAAGGTGAAAGACGACAAATGGTGATGACGAAGGATGGTGAATGAAGAATGATGAAGGATGGCGAATAATAACAATAAATGATGGTGAGCAGTGAACAGTTATGGTGAATGAAGAGCGACGATGGATTGTGAACAACAGGTTAAAAAGGTGGAAATAAGGAAGGTAGAGGCAACAACTAGTGAAAGTGAGGTAACATATGAGTGACAGCCCAGGAGTGGGGGTGACAACCTAGCTAAAGAAGGATGGACAACAAACAGTGTGCAAGTGAGAGAATTGAGAACGAGTAGGGGCAGAGTAGGGCTTACAGCTATAAATTAGGGACCTAAGGGTTAAGATTAGCAACTTAGGAAGGTTAGTTACTTAGTTGGTTAGGCTGGGCTTACGTAGGTAATAGGTTTGGACATAAGTTCTGGTTACTTCAGGTTCAACCCAAACTAACCAAATTTTAGCTTATCTAAATCGGGTCGGTTTTAGGTGGACCAAAATCCCACTTATTTCCTATGCTAAGCTCGCCTTAAAGGTTTCAAGTTAGAATTAATTGCTTTCACCCCTAGTAGTAAGTTCCCAACCTTAAAAAAATGTTGGACATAAATGTCACATTTGTATAGGATTGTAGGAAAAAAACTAATTTTAAATTTTGAAAACTTTCCCTTTTGCCTTAGAAATCTCAAAACATTTCAATCTAATGATCTAACACCATCGTCATGTCTGCCATACTCTCATTACTCTTCAACCACCACAGAGGCAACTAACAACAGCTCCAGACTAAAGTGCAGGCTCCAGCGACCTAACAGCCACCGCCACCATAATGGCATCCACCAGTTTGAAACAAAAACCCATAGACCCATAAATAGCTAAACTAATATTTGAGTTGTTTGACTGGCTTAATAATGTTAAGTATGCTATAAAGTTTCCATATAAGTTTTTAAGATTATAGCATCAAATATTTAGCAGAAAAGATTGTAGCAATGTAATTTTTAGGAGTCGCCACCAATCAGTTTACCTAAGTCGATTGGATACCTATTATGGTCTGCGAGAGATTCTAAGATCGTGAGTTGGTTACGCTAAAATAACCTTATTAAAGCGCCCGGGAATTGGTACCATGGGTTTAGTTTTATCCTTTCCTAACTCTTTATTTCTTAACCTAATCTTTGATTGAAAATCATTTTAATGAATTTTATTTAATTTAATTTTAAACCGTGAATCTTATCAGACCAATCAGATATGGAATCTTAGATGTCCTAGAAATCCCAGAACTTTATCAAATCCACCACGAATTTGAAAGGAAGATCTTGTTCTAACCCGTGAGTCTTATCAGACCAATCGGATTCGAACGAATAATCCGTCTCGGGATTTTATCAAACCATCAAGAACGGATATTTGAAGGGTCTACTAAATATCTTGTAATTTTCCTTAATTTAATCTCTTTCTAATCTCTAAGAATTTAAATTACCTATCATAACAAATAATTCTTTATATGTTATCAAATTTTAAGATGCATTATATAAATCAAAATAAAAATAAGATGAAACTATTATGAGAAAACTTAAGAGGAACTAAAAGGGAAACAAAGAAAAATAAATAAATAAATAAAAATAAATAAATATCCTAAGTTACATCCTTATGTGAATTTAATGGTTAAATATAATGCACGGCTAAACAAACAAAGAAAGAAAGGAACAAAAGGAAAAAAAAAGAAATAAACTTGTTGTCAGTGACTAATCTGCAACAAGGAGGAAAGTTAGTGGCTTATATGAACGAAATAGAAAGTTGGAGGACTAAGTTAAGGTTCTACCCAAAATGAGTTGTCTGGGTTGAAATCGGGTCGCGATCCGGAGTTTGAAATGGGTCACAAAGCGGGTTTGGATCGGATCTTGCTTCGAATCTCTATTAGACTGAGGCGAGAGAGGGCGGCGGCCTGGACCTTTCCTCAGTGACGATGAGGCGACTCCCTGAAGCACGGTTGGTGGCGTGAAGCGGCTGCGGACGATGGCGAATTGAAGAGAGAATCACGACAGGGGAGAAGTCACCATTCGGCTCTGCTAGTCCTCCTTCCGATTTGCATCGCCGAGGATGGGTGAAGTTGGGACGGCTGCGCGGCGTGAGAGCGAACACTTGGGCACCGTTGCGGCGTGGCTGTCGGTGACTGGTGCGGCGTCAGGTAGCTGAGAGAAACACCAGGGGTAACGGCAGCGAGGGAGGAAGCTTAGGGTTCTAGGTAGGGGTGTAATTTTCAGGTTAGGGTCGGGTCCAGAAAAAGTCAATTAAGATAGCCATCCGAAATTCATAATCCGAACCAACTCGATTTACCCCCCACAACCCGAAAAAAACAGATCGGATCGGATTGGGTCGGGTCTGAAACTTTGAAAAATGTAAAATAAAAATGTATAAAAAACGAACATAATTCATAAGGTCAACCACAATGACACACAGGAAGTAACAAATCTTCTCCTATTTCTTGAAGAACATAAGTATTAAATAAAGAAACACTTCTGTAATAGTGGGGAGGGATAGATATGGATCATTTTGTCGCCCATGGATCACCCACTTCAACACATTTTAATCAAAATCTAACTATATGTTTCTTTTTCCGCAATGTTAGTTGCACACAGATCAGAAATCTAAACCATTATAGTTGACTATAAAATCCAGGCATTGTAATCATTCACTTCAAACAGAGTGAAGGTATGATAAAATTCTATGCTAAAATTTCTCTTAGCAAGTTATTAGGCATTCCAAGCAAAAGGATTTTTGACGATGGTCCCAGCAATCATTTCCTACCATGGGGGAAGACGAAGTAAACAAATCAACGACAGCAACCCAGAAAATTAAGAAATCGTTTTCAGAAGCTCACAGGGGAAGGGATAGAAGAGACTCGAGAGAGTACCAGTGGGTGGGCAAGCTGAAGAGCAACGTGTAGCTGGGGTTCTTATCGTCGCCGACTTGCTGGGACTGCCTTCGGCCTTCCGCAGAGCACACAAACACGTCGCGAGTCTGTCTTAACTTTCGTCAGTCGCGTATGACAGGCTGAGGAGTGAAGTGAGGCCGACGTTGACAGAAGACAAGCAGAGCTGCAGCGGTCGCAGACTCGCGGCGGTCGTGGAGGCGGAGCTCTCTGGTCTGGCTTTGGCCCTTTGCCGACGGCGTCGAGACTCGCTGGTTCGCTGGTCGGGGAGGCAGAGCTCTGTCGCTGGTCCGCTCGCGCCGTCGCGTGATTTCCTTTGACAATCGGTGATCGCTGTTGCTGCTCAGGTGCTTAATCGTGATCGGTGATCGCTGTTGGCCTGTTGCTGCTGAATCGCGAATCGCGATTTCATTTGCCTGGTGCGGTGCCGGTAGCGCTAGGAGCAGTTAGGGATTAGAGGGGTTAGGACTTAGTTTGGGCTTAGGGGTTAGGACTTAAGTTAATAGGCTGGGTTGACCAACTGTTAATATTAGTGGGCTAGTGGTAGGAAGGGAACTGGGCCTTTTCGGGTTGGATTCGGGTGGTTTCAGGTAATAACCGAACCAACCTGATTTTGAAGCTTGCAAAACGGGTCGGGTTCAGGTTGACCCGAATCCACTTAATTCATATCTCCAACCCGATCCTAACCCGCAAAATAGGGTCGGGTTTCAGGTTAGGGCCAACTTCTTTCACCCCTAGTTCTAGGGGAGCTGTGTGAAAAATTAGGGGCTTGAAGCTGCAGTTTTACTTTTTTTCGATGGGAGCTTAGGGTTCTCGAATTTTCTCCTTTTTCTCTCAAAATTTGGACTTATATTTATACTAGAAGGTCTTCAAAACGTGATTAACAATGTTTTTAGAGTTTAAACTTCATCCAAATCAAATTTGAAGAAGTTTAAATCAATTAGGATGCAATCTGGTAAAATTACCAGTTTCAGTCCAACAAAACTCTCCAGCTGCCTATTCTGCCCTAATTTCTGTACGAATTTCAATTCGACCCAAAACTTCTAGGAATTGTCAAATTAGGCCAAAACTTTGCAAAAACCCCAGATTTTTCCTGAAATTTCATAAAATCGCCAGATTCAGCTCAAACTCTCTAAAATTGACAGATTTGCCCCAAACTTTTGAATTTTGCTCAAAACTTTCTAAATATCCCCAGTTTCATCCCAAACTTTTTTCTTTTTACCCAAATTGACCCTACATGACTTTTAGGACTCCAATTTAGTACCTAAACTAAATTAAGTTCTATTTCTACCCTAGATGACTACTTAAAATTCCTAAAGATTTGTATACCAAAATAACAATATAACCTAAATGTGACTAGACTAACTAATTATGCAAAACCCTAAAAATGACAAAAATGACCCAAATTCCTAACAAATGACCAAATAGTCCCTAAAAAATGAAAATTCTCCCTCAACTAATTTTCCTAACCTAAAACTTAAGCAAAAGTCAGTGCCCGGATAAAATTGGGTGTCAACAAAGATAAATAGAAATGAACTTTATACAAGCTCCTATTTTTAATGATTGACAGACTTATGATTTATTGCAAAAAGAAGAACACTCAATGCTTTTTTGTTGTCATTATCCTAGTTGAAATTAAGAAATACCATCTTTGAACCCCAGCAAAATGGCATGAGCTCTACCCTGCCTCCCCTGTGGCCTTGGTTCGAGACACCTCTTCCTCTTTATGTAATCCTTAATCCTTAAACCTTATAGTGTAGATAATCCTAAGTAGTAAAAAAATAAATAAAAAGGAAAAATTACAAAAAAAAAACCCTCTTGAGGTTTGCTCGAACCAATAGTTTTGTCATCACTATTTTAAATACGTACACCTCTCCATTCCAAAGTTAACACCGTTATTCTCTGTTACCATAAAAATGAGAAAGTCTGACTCTTCCTTCCTACCTTTCTTCTATAAAAACCTTGCTCCTAACTACTTAAACACTTTCAAATTAAATCAATTAATTTAAAAAAAAGAAAATCAAACCAATTAAAAGAAAAAGCTCGATGGATTCTCTAAGCGATGATGACTAGCGTTGAAATTACAAACAACCTAAACAAGCTTAAAAATTAAATCTTCATCTTTTATTTGATCTGGTCATGATTTGTCAAGAAATAGACTGAAATCATCAATCCCATGGCAAACGAATAAATGGGCTAACTATGCCAGACAAGGCCGCACTTGTACACCTCAAAAGCGCCTGTTTCCATTCACGTTGGTGTCACAGTGGAGAAGTTCATGGCGGCAATACAATGAATTAGAGTTTAGAGCAAGTGGAATCGAAACAGTTGTGTTGGGGTCATTGCCGCCGATCTCTCCAACTTCCTGGTCTTATCCCTACAGTATCCTCTGACAAGCCATTCCGCGACGTCGTCCGAATCTTCTTCTCCAGCCACGTTAAAGCCATTTCCTCCTTTGCCGACCAAATCCATCAATTGTTCTTGTCGGAGAAATGAAATCAGAATAAAACCAGAGGCCAAACCATCAACAGTATATATCTTCCACCAAATTAGCAACAGAAAACAAACCTCCTTTAAATAATTGAACAATCAGTAAGAAATAAAAAAGAAAATAACCCAACAATCTTTGGCTCCTCGGCTTCTTGGCCTCATTCATCATCTCTGACAACTCCATCGGCTTTTCAATCTTGTGGTGATGTGGGACCAATGTTGAAGCCCACAATCCTTTCTTGCGACACAAATAGGGCCATTCCCAAGCCTAAAAAGCCCTGAAAGCCATACTCAACAAGACTCAGAATTTCTCTATCGGACATTGAGAGCAACATAATGCGTCCAGCTATGGAAAAGCCTAATCTAGGAGACAGAGTTGTTGGCTCTTAGAAGATTGTGGAACAATACACTAGGCCTAAGAGTCGGCGAGCCAGAAGTTTTAGAGGAGGTTCATTAATAGAGGAGGAGAAGAAGAAGAACAAGCATTAATAGAGGAGGAGGAGAAGAACAAGGATTTGAAAGAGAAGCTGGAAGTGAGTAAGGATTTGGTGGAAGATATGGATGCTCAGGTTTTGGCTTTGAATGCTGAACTAGAGAAAACTAAGAGCTTGAATCAAGTGTTGGAGTCAGAAAATAGGAAGCTTTTGGAGAATCTGGCCACTACTGAAACATTGTTAGCGTCATTTACAAGCTCTAACCAAAGTCAAAGTCAGAGAGAACTTCAGAGACCCAAATTTAAAAATATTTAGAAGCTTATTGCTGACAAATTTCAACGGGTGCTTTAGTAGTTGAGGGGTAGAGTTTCTAAGGAAGAAGGTTAGGAAGGTAAAGTCTGTCATTTTTTTTATTGGAATGAAGAATAACAGTGTTAACTTTGGAGGAGATGTAAGTGTAGGTATTTGAAATAGCAAGTACAAAATTATAGGTTCAAGCAAATATTAAGGTTTTTGGTAGTTTTTCCAATAAAAAAAAAGAAAGAAATCGAGAAACATCTTATTGGACTCGAATGGGCCTTATTCGGAGCCTGGGCCTAGTTCTGGGTCTGACCAGCATCAAAAAAAGGGTTTGGGTCATTGCTCTGTCACCGCCCAATTAACGTACCTTGGGTCCACAATCTTTCTTTGATGGTACATTGGGTACACGTTCTATAAAATGCAAAGAAAAGCAAGTGAGCTATTCGGCTTTTTTTTTTTTTTCCTTTTCTTTTTCCTTCAAAAAAGAAAAAGGGAACTCACGAGAGCATATTTCCGTCAGGTTGAAGCCCAGGTTGTGGCGTGCGCCGAGCAGACCCGACCTGGACCAGCTAGGCCTGGGTCTGGGTCGTGGAGGACTAAACATGAACTAAATTAAGGCAGGTTAGTGGGTTTACAATTTTTTTAAAAAAATTACAAAAATAAATTAATTATATATGTAATAAATATTTTTAAGAAAAAACACCGTATCCGATACAAGTTTTATTAAGTAAATAGGTCAAACGACACTTATAAATAATCGAAACGGGCCTTACATTTAAGTTCTATTTAAGTAAAAAAGCCAAATGGTAATTACAAATAATTGAAAAGGGCTTTATATTTTCAAATGACAAAAACTTTTCAAAAGTGAAAAAAAATAAAAACCTATGATTTGTACTTAACAGTACAGTAAGATCAAATACAAACTATATTTATTAAGGAAAAAAAATTAAGTTTTTTCATCAAATATTACTTCATTATCTGAACTTTTTTTGTCTTGCTTTCAGAATGTTGCAAGGCCTAAATCTTAGTTGCACATGCTAAATTCCACTACCTCGGGTATAAATATTGATCATTTTTTCGATATCACCTGTTTTTCTATACTAAATGTTGTCTCGGATGCTATGGTAAAAACTGGAACAACAAAAATCTCTTGTGCAATTATTGACAATATCAAAGACTTCGGCATTTTTTGTTTCTACCACTCTAATATGTCAACATCACTTGGCTCGAATGATATGTTGAGATAGTCATTGACCTTAGCTAAACCCGTTGTCATTAGTCGGGGACGCTTCAAAATTTGGAATGCCGGGTTGAATCTTAATGAGATTGAAATTTTTAGAGGCTCGGTTTGAGGAGCTTTAGATTTTACCTTATCTGAATGTCATTCACAATATAACTTATACAAAGGATGCAAGTACTCAGAAGTAGTAGCAGACATAGCTAAAACTTTTATATGAGACATTTCTAAATAAGTATGGTAAATACCTTTAAGCAATGTGGTCGTGCCTGTTAATTTGACATATGGGTTAAATAAAGAAGCAACTAAAAAATAGGTGGAATGTTTTTAAAATCCTGAAGTCACTTAGCCCGCATGACTTCGACAATCGGTTTCAACAACTTTTCATCTTTAAACTAATGTATAACATATGTAATGTTTACTAAATGAAGCAAAACTTGATAAATGGTTGGGTAGTAAACATCAGTGAAAAATTTAGTAGCATTATAAAAAAACTTAAGCAATTCATTGATTTTAGAACATTTTCCCCATACTTCAGTCATAAAGAATTCACAACCCATCTTTAAGCTCATAAAATGCGTCAACAAATTTGCATACAGGTATGCATCTTGCAACATCAAATATGTGAAGTTCGAGGCTTCCAGCAGGTTGGACAATCCAATTTAAACTGTTTTCAAGAAATTGGTTTTTGATTTTCGAAACAAAACCTTTGAATTCACAAAACACAGTGGGTCTTGACTTCAAATATATCAATGAGTTTCGAATATTCACAATTTCATTTTTGAGAACTTCTAAGCCTTTTTACATATAAAGGTTCAAAATATGACACATGCATCAACCGTGAAAAAATACACTGTTAAGAGGTCATTTAAATACTTAGCTCAAAAGGAAAACGACAATATTATTGTTTGAAGCGTTATCAAATGAAATGCATAGAACTCTATCAGCACAAAAATAATCACGTAAAGTTTCTAAGATGCAATTGTATATGTAATAACCAGTATGATCAGTTTCAATTATTCTAAATGACAAAAAAATTTTTTGTATGACCCAATCGGAATCAATCCAATGAGAAGTAACACAATAATATGATTGACCTACAAGTGATGTTCACATGTTAGAATTAAATGCCACACAATGATCAAAAGCAGAAAAATGGGCTTGCAAATTTTATTTTCGGGCTTTAAATATTTTAAAGCTTTCTTTCTTAGCTGTTTTCTTAGACACTTTTTTAAATATAGGATTTAAATGTGATTTAATCCAAGATTTTATATGCATATCTTCAGCTTGTGAAAAATATTTTTCAGTAAGTATCATCTAATTTATCATGCATTCTCTATAAGATTGTTGGTTAAAATGAAATATACCTGACCCACTAGCGTTGATTGTATTCCCAAGTTGTGTTTGTCCTTCACTACTAGTTGTGGCACTTGAAAGAACATTAGGATGTTAATTTTCAATGTGGCGCTTTAGCGTTTCGATGCCGGAATTTTTTTTATGAACTAACTTTTTCCTGCAATATTTTCATTTACCGTACCTTAACTTCATTTCATGTAAGATCTCATAATGCTCCCAAACCCAAGGCATTAGTCTCGAGGATTTACCTTGTCTTTGGGTTTCCTTCGCAATGGGTTGATGACTTGTCGGTGTCGGTTATGTTGATGGATCTTTAGCCATAATTGCATTCACCTTTTCAACATCATCATCCAATAATTGATCGTTGAGACCCAAATCATAATTTTTTATATCGATTTTGGCATCATTGTCGTGCAACTCTTCAATTAAGATGTTTTTTCAGACGACTAAAAACGGCGACGAAACAAGCCTCAGAGACTGGTAGTGCGGGATGATGAAGTTTCTATTGACTTGCCTTTTCCTCTTGAAGCCATGGCTCACAAAGTAATAGTAGTGATTAATGCAAAATTAGGATGAAATTATGAAGATATTAGGAGGAGATTAATAAGAAATTTGGAAGAGATTAGCAAAAAAGCTCAAATGCTTGAGAGAATATAGTAGAGGAAGAAGAAAGATTGAATTTTGGTGTGAATGTAGAGTGGAAATGACATTGGTATTTATAGGAGAGGGCCAAATATTTTTTGGACAAAAAAATATTTCAATTTTAGTTGTTAGGAGGGGTAAAAGTGGAATTTTAGGGGTTAAAATAGAGTAGAAAACCGTTGGAGGACTGAAATGTATAATTAACCCTTTTTTTGAATCTTTTTTGTAGGAGTCGTTGGACAACGTCAGGCCCGGGCCAGACCGGACGGTCCTAGGCCGAGTTGATCTCGGTCAGAGCCGGTTCTGGGCTAGTTCTGTATTCTAGGCCGGTCCGGTCCTACTTGACTTTTCTTATCCATTCAAGCTCATATTTGGCCCACTTAATTGTGGGCTTGCGATGATCCGTGCCGGGGCGGGTTTTGACCAAGTCGGGGTGCCCTTGATGACGGGGTAGACCAGCCCATGTCCCACCTCTATACCTAGGCAAGGAGGATATGCTTTAGTGTTAAAAACTTATAATTCCATTCCATTTATTGGTCTATTTTCACCAATGTTCAATTCTTTATTAGGGTAAAATCCAAATTTGGTCCCCTTAACTATCTGTTTTGTCTTAAAATGGTCCATTAACTCTAAAAATGACTATAAGGTCCCATAACTCAAGCAATGCGTTCAATTTGAGTCCAATCTGTTATTTCTGGTGTTATTTCTAATGGCAAATGCATATGTGGCATTTAATATCTCTGCTTGGTCCCATAAATGCCACTTGGCATGACAATAAGTGACAAGATTGAGAGAATAATAAATCTTAGACTCGATTTGACAAAAAATATAATTTTAGGTACTTAAAAAAAAATTAAATAACTTAACTTTCTCAATTCCAACCCAAAGCTCTTGATTTGCCTTCTCTTCCGCTGACGATCACGATCGACCCTCTGGTTTGACGGTGTTCGTCTGACTGGCAGCAAGGTGCTCTGGAAACCAAGCAAGCTAGCGACCAGCTGGAGACGATTAACGGAGATGGTGATGGACTAGATATAGGTGGATAACAGGAGGAGGAAAAAAAACAAAGACAAAGGCAGAAATCAATGGATGAGCAAATCGACAGAAATCAACGAAGACGAATGGATAGAAATTGATGGAAATTGAAGGAAATCGACAAGCCATCTTGCTGCTGCCCAACAAAATCGAAGGAGAAACCAAGGCGAGTCCAAGCGAAAGGTATAATCGCGTTCATCGACAATTCTAGCAGCGGGTTAGGGATTTGAGCGGCGATTCGATGGCAGGGGAGGCCGCAGTGATTCCTTCTACCCCTCTATCAATTTTCGTCACCTTTCGACGCATTTGATCTCTATCTTCGATCTCCATTGGTTTCCGTCTCGAATCAGCAGCTAGAATCCCTTCTCCGTTGTTGATCTCCGTCATTTTTTGTCCTTATTGATTTCCTCCTCCGCATTCGATCTCCTCCTCTAGTTGTCCTTCTCCGCCACCATATTGATTCATTCGTCTCTAGCTCCGTTCATTGTCTCCAGTCATTCGCCTCCGCCATATGCTTTTGACAATTAGGGTTTATTTATATTTTAGGTCCCATGATTTTGTGTTTATGTCAATTTGTGTTTACATTTTCATATCTGTAGAAAATGGTCACTTGTTTTAGTTAAAGAGAAAGACACGTGGTATTAAAGGTGCCATGTAGGCAAGTTCCATCCAAATAATGACTTAATTGATAGATGAGACTTAAATTGAACACACTGCTTGAGTTATGAGACTTTAATAGTCATTTTTAGAGTTAGGGGATCATTTTAGGATAAATCAAATAATTAATGGACTAAATTTAGATTACCCTTCTTTATTACATAGTCCCAGATGATAGTGTTTTCTTTTTCTAAAACTCTGGACCAACATTAACACGAGAAAAAAAAAATTGAAAGAGATCACGTCTCCAAAGTTTTGTTGTAAAATTTTTTTAATATCTTCCTGTAAAAGCACGCATTTTTTATAATTTTTCTTTTTCTACTTTGTAAAACATGCAGATTTTATAAGAATATTTTATCATAAGAATTATTAAAACATTTACTTGAGATTGGCTCATTTGAACTAGGCTTAAATCGGACATTCTTGAAGTCAAACTACTCATTTTGTTATTATTAAAGCATCAAACCTGAAACAAATTGACAATATGTGAAAGTTGCCGAGCCTTTCACCAATCCATTCTGTTGGCAATTTTGGAGAATTTCCCACTTAAATGTTGTTCCGGTCAAACGTGAATTATTAGAACGCTATCTGGGCCGCGTAGGAGGCTGGGTTGGGCCTGATTTGAGCAAGGTCTAGCGGTGGCACTGGGCAAACAGAAATTTGTTTGGCAATTGGAGTCTTGTTATGGGTCTAGAAGGCGACCAGGTTAACCCCCTCTGAATGGCCTCCGTCCTGGTCCAAAGTCCAACCACACCCTTCCTTTTGACCTCGCACGTCAAAATTCAAAACGTCAACCTCCATTCAAATTCCCTTTTCCTCCTCTCAGAATTTTTAATTCAACTTCAACCTTCACTTTAACTAATAAATATACTCCATAAAGACTGGATAAGTACAACAGCCTGTAACCCTTTGGGCCGGTTGGACCGTAAACTGCTACCTTCTCTAGCCTGGCTTGTGATTCCATAGCTGTTAAAACCGCTCGAAAGCATTGAAAAGAAATGGTAAAATTCACATATTTTGAAGAATTTATATTAAGTGTTGGATGTATCGAGGGAAGTATTAATTGGTCGCATTTTTCTTTGGGTACTTGGAATGGATGAGAGAGAGAGAGAGTGAGAAAGAAGATCTATTTGAAAAAGAAAAAACACTTAATATATTCACACAAAACACTTAATAAAAAAATATTTTTTTCTTTTTTCTAATAGATTTTATATTAAGTGTTGGATGTATGGACGGAAGTATTAATTGGTGGCATTTAAATCGGGCAAATTTACCTGTGATTGTAAAGACCGAATGATTCAGCCTCCAGCCTGAATCCTGACTTTCAAAACCAAGGAACAATCGTTTTAGAGGTAAATTTATTTTAATTTAAGTTAATTTATTTATTTTTATTTTTACAGTTTTTTTACTTGAAATTAATTTTATTTGAAAATTAATATTATGTAGATATAATAATTCACTTGAAAGTAAATTTTTAAGATGTTCTTAAATTCTTATGAATTTTTCTTTTTTAATACCTTAAACTAAAAAAATTCATAAAAAATTTAGTGAGATTACAAAAATTGCATTTTCAATGGATTATTGCAATTACATAATATTGGTTTTTAATTAAAATTAGTTTCAGATAAAAAAAACATAAAAATTAAAATAAGTCATTTTGAAGTTAATTAGCTTAAGTTAAAACGAATTGAGCCTTAGCTTTTTAATTTAGAAATGGTTTTCAATTTATTAGTAACTTGAAGAAACACCCACAAAAACGTTTGGCTTTCAATTTACTAGTAATTTGAAGAAACACCCACAGAAACGTTCTTTAAACACTTTTATCTACTCAATTTTCTTCTACGTTCTTGAAGTAAAAAGACATTTCTAAACAAATTTAACCTCGGCAAAAAAATCTCTCTTATGGGAAAAAAAAGGAAAAAGATCAACATTATTTATTTATTAGTTTCTTTATTTTTCTGTAGTCCGAATGTGAGGTGAGCCATGTAGACCAAGGGAAGGTTTCCACTTTCCATTATGACTTGTAGAGCGGGCAGAGGAGACTCAGATGAGCCCGGCAAACAAAATAATACCACTTTGAGGGTTCAAGAATGGAGACAAGGATTCTTCCCTCGCCCATAATTTTCCAGAAACCCGAAGAAATGTCAACAGAAACACTAAAACTGCGTAATATAATCCTATTATGAATATTCTCATTCTCTGTCTGTACCATTTAATATTAACGTTACTAATAAATTTTGGAGTGTCAAATAATTTGTGAATAATAAAGTAATAGCCATGAGTAATTTTTGTCAATTTCTAATTCTCAATGATGAATCTAGAATTTTTCTACAGTGACCACCATATATAATTGTATGTATAATAAATTTTCTAAAAGAAAAGAATGAAACTTTGAGATTAACTCTTGCGGATTTTATAGATAAAATGCTAATTAGACTTTAATTTTGATTTGGTTTAATATATTTATGGAAACAATAATTTTAGTTTACCATTTTTTAATTCTATTTTGATTTTTATTGAATCAGTAACAAATTAAAACGAGATTTTTTTAAAAAAAAATATTTAATATTTATAAAAATTTTAAAAATTCAGTGGGATCCAAGAACTCTGCTGCAGCAGCTGCTATGTACATGGATCTGTTGATGCTAACACTGACATTTAAGCTTATAGTGTTAATTACATGTGTGAATCCTAATCTTTTTATTATATTCCTATTCTAACTCCAACATTTAATTTGTTCATAGTGTGTCTCTGATCATATTTCATTTTAGCCTCTTTTTTCTTTTATAGAAATTATTATCTTTGATGGAAAAGGTCAGATTAGCATAGGATTCTGAGAAAAAAAGTAGCTTTAACTCCTAAAACTTTTACCTTTGTTACGCAAACCTTAAAGCTTTTCTATTTTGCTATCCAACTACCTTATTTTAAGAAGGAGACGTAGGAGAAGGAGGCCAGAGGGTCAAAGTAATTTTAAGAAGGTTTTTATCAGATGAAAAAATTTTAAAGTGAGTTTCACAAAAGGAAAAATTTTCAGGGCCAAAACTAGTTTTTCTAATCTCAACTTCTGTGTCACAGGAAAAGCAATATTTTTCTTTTCGTTTGGTTACCGAAAGCAGTATTGGTAGCATTTGTTTGCCGATAACTTGAGCGGCTTTAGAAAAAGATAAAGATAAAGACATGACTCTTCGATCAATTAAATAAGTTGATTAGTCTATGGTTCTAAAGCTCAATGAAAAATAATTTCAGATTACTATACATAAAAGTTAAAAGGTAGATATTTCAGTGTTTTCCATTTTGTGTATATGTTTTCTTACACATGTCTTACATGTTCATTTTAATGGATCTCTCTCTCTCTCTGTCTGTCTCTCTCTCAATAACTTCCTATATTAAAGCTAAATGAATTTATTAAAAAAAAGTTTTACAAACTTGATACAACCATCTATGTCCTTTTATTGTAAATTATCGAAACTTAGTCATGTAGTTGAGAACTATAAACTTATGGTGCATTAAACCAACTTGTTATAAACGATTATTTATTTTTCTTTTATATTTTTATGTAAATCTTATACCATTTGAAAATTTAATACTATATCTTTTTAATTGTCACTTGAATACATTTTTTAAAGAAATAATTTAATTAATTTATTTATAACTTATCATGTTTGTCAAAGTTTAAAAAGAAGAGAATATTATAAAGAATGCACGCGATAGCAAAAATATTATTGAAATTATTTTCTTATATTTTCTGGTACTTGGAATCATGTGTACAAGTATATAAAGAAGAAGTTATTGTCATAGTAAGGAAAATGATGAATGCTTGATTTTTTAGGACCTAAATAGACTACTGAACCATTATAATTGATATTTTATGTGGAATTAGTAGAGGTAGAGGTGGTACCACTGAATTCTAGAAAAAACATGCAATTGATGTATGGTCTTTTAAAAAATATTTATTGTGACCCCATAAAATTTTATATGATAACTCACTCATTGAAAAATACATCAGATTAGTTTTAATTGTGCTCAGTCTAGGGGTGAGCGTGGGTCGGGTTGGTTCGGTTTTATGGTGGAACCGAACCAATCCAAAATGGCATCTGTTTCAAAATTTTTCTACCAAACCCAGAACTGAGAACTGAACAGAACCAAAATCATGGTTCTGGGTTTCTCGGTTCCGGTTCTCGGGTTTTTCGGTTTGTACCATATACTTATAACAACACCAAAATTCAATAAATCTACATCCATAATCAGTTTTATGACATATTCAACATAATATACAATTAAATTAATATTTAAATATAAGTACTTAGATACATTTAAAAGAGTTTAAAATGTTGTTCTTACAAAATTGGTTCAAAAGAGTTGCTTGTAGGGCATCTTTATCTCAACTAGTTTATTTTATTCCAGTAATTCTAATATTGGTATGACATTCAATATAGAAAACTGAGCCTTTAAAACTATCTTCTTCAGTATCAAAACCTAAAATATGTCGATGTCATAAATTTTTAATTTTGTATGACTCAAATGAAAAAAATATCATAATTGTGTCGTAAAGAGTAGTTTGGAATAAAAGATCGAAAGTAAAATGACTTCGGAGTGGTGGGTCTATGAAGCAAAGTGATTTAAGTGAATATAGAGAAATTTCGTAAATGATCCCACAACTTCCATGCTGTTTTAATTTGGAACATCAGTTTAAGAGTTTAATATAAAAACACAAAATAACCATCATAATACTTCAAAAATATGTGTGTGTGTGTGTGTGTGTATAGATATATTAGTAATACTATAATTTTTATTATATAATTATATATATATCTCGGGTTCGGTTCCATCTCGGGTTAGGAACCAAAACTAACCCAAAAACCGTCAGTTCTTCTATATGTGGAACCAACCCGAGAACTATGATCAATTTTTACCAAACCCAACCCAATGGGGGTGGTTTGGTTTCGATTTCAGGTTTACCCAACCCATGCTCACCCCTAGCACTCACCAAGATGATTTTCTAGATCCGCTCTTGAGCAGAGCATGGTTCGTACTCTCAACCTTTGTTTGATGTCCTAAACCTTTGCCATTTGGGTTATGCTGATATTTTCTTAATATTTTAAAGTACTATAACCCTATTTGGAAAGAGCTTTACGAATTAATATTTAAGTTTCAAATAATTTAAAAATTATTGTGATTAAACTCTTAAAGTTGAAAGTTAAAAGTTACTCTTAAAAAATTTTTCTTTAAATTTTAACATGAATCGCCAATGCTAATAAATCTATAGTTTTATTTAAATAACATTTAAAATTAGCATCAAAAGTTGAAATAATTAATAAATAATTGAGTTAGCTTCTCTAAACCTCCAACATTAAAAATATCCAACTTTTCAAATCATTGTGCCAATGTTGTTCCTAAACGCAAATTTTGATCGTTTAAAAACAAATTTCCATCTAATTTCTAACATATTTTTGTCAATGAGTACTTTAATTTTTTTTTAATAATTAGAAGTAAATATATAGAGTCAAGGTAACATGGACGGAACTAAATAATGTGCTTTAATCTAAATGTTATTTTGGTGATTAATGAGTTTTAAAGTTAATTAATTAAAAAATTCAAATTAATGAACTTTAAAATGAAAATTAATTTATTTGGAAAAAAAAAAACATGGCCGCAGAAGTTGTTTCGCCTTTTCTGCTCCGTTTTTCCAATTAAACAGCACGACGGAAAAAGATAAGTTGGAGTGTGTTCAGACAAAGAAACAGAAGTCTCAAAGTCTCAACAAACAACCCCTCAACGAAGAAAAGCCACGAAAGGGGCCGAGCTTCAGAACCTAAAATCCAGCGCCCCTATATTCTCTGCCTGCATTTCAATTAGATTCGTAATCCCAAAATTATCCTTCCCTCTGATTGTCTTCCTCTCTCTGTTCTGGGTTTTGACTGGTAAGCCAAGATCCTTCTTTAGCTCGATCAACCTGATCACTGAGACGGCTTTTTCTATTTCCTTTTTGAATTCTCGATTTATCTATGTATAAAGTTCTCTGCTTCCATCTAGGTGATTTTCGTTGCGCTGCAAAGAGAGTTTTATTAGTCAACGGGTCGTCCTCCTCGCTGCGTTTTTCAATTCTGGGTCTTCAGTGCTTCTTAAATTTTAGGCCTTAAAGAAGTAGATTTTGATTTTTTGCAAGTAATTCATCGATTATAGAGCTGTATGACTTGTATTCAATTGTCTTTGTGCCTGTAAAGATGCAATGGGTTTAAGGGTTTTGATCTTTTGTGGGTTTGGAGCTAACAATCTCTTAAACTTGACCTGATCTTAAGGAACTTTGATTAATTGTGTCAATATTTACATTTCTGGCTGCAAATTTATGGTTGGTTGTGCCGCAGGGTGTAATTGAAGGAGCAAGAGCTATTCCGTGATTTAGATAAGGTTTTGAGTGATGGCCAACACTGCTGCAGCCTGTGCTGAGAGGGCAACCAGTGATGCTCTGGTTGGTCCCGACTGGGCTGTAAACATTGAGTTGTGTGATGTCATCAACATGGATCCGAGGTATCATTCCTTTGATTCTAGATGGATTTTTTTTCTTTTCCAATCTTTTATTTGTGATTATGATAGCTCTGATACAGGAACAGGGCACATTTATCGTTCCTTTTCATTAGTTCATGCCAGATTTTGTTATGATTATCCCGGAAATAAAGCAATTCGGGACGTACACTTTCTTGCTGCTCCTTACCTGCTAGAAGCATTAATAGCGCCTCACCACAATGATAGGTGAAGATAGAAGGAACAAGTCCTACGCATCAACCATGTTTAGGCTATTATTTGGTTGTCATGCACCTCTTGCCTTATGCATATGACTCGGCCATTTTTATAAGCTCTGATTAGTTTTTATGTCTCCGCATATGCAAACTCATAGGTACACATGGTTGAGAGGAGATGGATAATGTGAGTCACATGTTTTTGTTCTCATGGTATTTCCTGGGAGTTGATCCATTACATTTTAGGTTTCTGCTGTTTTTTTATTGTTACCATTGTTCAAGTGTGCCATTATGATCCTTACACCTGTTCCTTGAGCCTCTAGTTGGTTGATAGAATCGCAAAGATTATCTAGTACACATATGGTCCAATTCATTTACATAATGCATCATTTTACAGGCAAGCCAAGGATGCTGTGAAGGTACTTAAGAAGCGGCTTGGCAGCAAAAACCCCAAAATACAACTTCTAGCTCTTTTTGTATGTAAAAGTTTCTTCCCCCAATGCATAGTTTACCTCCGTTCCCTTATGGCCTAAGAGCTAAAAAAGCTGCATCTCTCTCATTTCTGCGATTTCATCTGTTTTTTTTTTTAATTGCCCTAGGTACTGGAGACTCTTACCAAAAACTGCGGGGACAGTGTTTTCCAGCAAATTGTTGAGCGAGATATCTTACGTGAAATGGTTAAAATAGTAAAGAAGAAGGTGCTCGTTTATTTTCTGCTCTTCTCTCTGTATCCTAACTCTATTTCTTGGTATTAACTTTTCCTAGTGTCCATGACTGTGAAGCCTGACTTAAATGTGCGAGAAAAGATACTTATTTTGATTGACACGTGGCAAGAAGCCCTTGGGGGACCCAGGGGAAGATTTCCCCAGTATCATGCTGCATACAACGAGCTGCAGGTAAATTTATCGTCTGTTTCTCTCTTAAATTTTTCAGTATACATGCTTGGGGAATCTGTAGTTTGGAGCTATTAGGTATTAGGATCTACGTAGATGGTAATTACAGTTAGTTTCGCTTTTTCCCAATCTAAATGCATATGGCCTGGGAATGCAGGGTTTCATGTAGGGTTATATTGGATTTGGTTGAGAAAAATTTGTGGACCTTTCATCATTGTTAGTTGGAGAGGATTAACATATATAAAAAAAAAAAAACTGTATGGCCGTCAGTTTTTTCTTACGTGTATCAAAATATCTGATGGTTTACACAATGTTGTCAGTCCGCTGGGGTTGAATTTCCACCGCGTGAGGAGAGTGCTGTGCCTCTGTTTACTCCACCACAGACCCAGCCTATAATTCACCATGATCCAGCATATGAGGAGGCTGTAATTCAGGCCTCGCTACAGTCTGATGAATCTGGACTGAGGTAAATGAAATCCAATTCACTTTGCAAAGCGAAACAATAGAATGTGTTAGCAAAATTTTGGAAAGTTTAGTAGATTATCTGTCATTCTTTATGCGTTCGGCCTTGGGAATGCCGAATGTTATTTGTGCTTTCATGCTTTAGAACATAGAAAATGGTCCTGGATGCAAAAACAGGTGTGAACATTATCCTTGAAATTGGAACTAGCTGGGGGAGGCCAAGCACGTGGATTCATTACTAGTTCTTCAAAAGTTTATGATGCCAGTTTTTTGATTCACTGGAACATATCTAAAGTTATCCTTTCTAAATATATAAGTAAAAGGAGTCAATTGAAGTGTATAAGTTCAGCAGAGTTTTGTTAAGATAAGATCAAAAAATTGTTTTGTTCCGTTACCATGGTTAATTAGCTTAATGAAAGTGAGCGAATGATATTTGTGTATTAGTTTCCTGCACTCTCTTTATGCACATCTTTTTTTGCACTTCGTTTTCTGCTGCCATGGTTCTGCTGAAATTAATCTTGTTCTTCTTCTTTCTAGCTTGTCTGAGATTCAGAGTGCTCGTGGCCTGGCAGATGTGTTAATGGAAATGCTTAGTGCTTTGGATCCTAAAAATCCTGAGGCGAGCATTCTACTTTATCTTTTGGTCTTTTAAATTTTTGTACCTGCCAACTACACATAATTCTTTATCGAGAATTTCTGTTGTTGTACATCAACATTTGCTTTGGGCCATAAATGCAGCATCTGTTTTATAAAGAACAGCAGATCTTTCATATGTCTGGTGCGATCTTTAACAAAGACGTTTTTGAGGGACTTGTGTAGCTGCTGATTCCTATGATGTGAATATTTTTGCACTTTTTTGCAGGCTTTAAAAGAGGAATTGATTGTTGATCTTGTTGACCAATGCCGTTCTTACCAAAAGCGTGTCATGCTTCTTGTTAACAATACCAGGTACTAATTTGTCAATTGTAATTTAGATTTAATAGTGCTGATATTGGCATAACGACCAGACCTGCGTTTAACCGTTAAGATCTGAGGTTTGTTATCACTAGTTTATGAAAAACAAAAAAGAAAAATTGCTGACATTGGTGTTCACTTTTCAGTGATGAGGAACTTCTTGGTCAAGGATTGGCATTGAATGACAGCTTGCAGCGTGTACTTGGCAAGCACGATGACATTGTGAAAGGAAGGACAGCTGCTAGAGGTGCACCAATGCCAACTGAAAATCCTGTTGTGCCACTTGTTAATGTTAATCACGAGGATGATGAGTCGGAAGATGAATTTGCTCAGCTGGCTCACAGGTTACCATTCTGTGTTCTCTCTCTGTCAAGTTAACGTTATTGCTCTATTATACCATGATTTTTGTATCTGTTTCCAACAAGAACAAGATAGTACTTGTACTTGATAATTCTGAAAGTAATTTGTATTCTTCCTGACATTTGCAGATCATCTAGAGATAATGGACTGGGGAGAAAACCAACCAGCACTGTCCCTGTTGATTCATTTCTTCCTCCATCATCAAAAAGGGCAGTCACTGCGGATGCTGGCATGGTTGATTATTTAAGTGGTGATGCATACAGATCTGGAAATTTACCTGAAAGAAGACAGCCTTTAGCCTATTCTCCTCCATCTAAATCATACTCAAACTCTTCGCCACCGATGATGCCTTCATCTCCACCGCCTCATTCCTCCATGTCAACTTCCTCAACGGTGCTCACTGGACAGCCTGTTTATGATGAACCATCCTCCTTTAACAAGTCCACTGAGCGGCTACCGCCTGCTCCCTGGGACACTCCTAGCGGAAGTATTATTCCTCCACCGCCTTCTAGATACAATCAAAGACAGCAGTTCTTTGAGAAACAGGTTCATGGAGGTAGTAGTTCCCCTCATTCCAGTAGTGGATCAGGGTCCTCATTTGACGGCTTAGTCGGGCAGACGCAGAACCTCTCTCTTAACTCATCCACGCCGTCCAAACAAGCTAAACCAGAAGATGCTCTTTTCAAGGACTTAGTCGACTTTGCGAAAGCCAAGTCATCGTCATCCTCAAGAGCCAATAATAGATCATTGTGATCATGCAGTGCCGGTATTGCATTGTGCAGATAGTAGTTCGAAAGGTATTTAGATATATGATTTTATAAATGTGGGATTTCATTAAATAAATGTGGTATTTTAACATATGCGATTTGGTCGGTTTGTGGTGCGATTAGTCGGTGTAAAGATATCTTATGGCTGAGTAATTTGTTGTTTCGGAAGACAGCAGTCGGAATTAGGTTGCTACCGTATATTTTTTTAAGGCAATGGGGGAAATTGTCCATTGAAGTTATCGCTATAAGCAGATTTGTCACTTTAAGTCTTGTTTTTTTTTTTTAAGATTGAAGCGCCACTGACGTTTTCATCTGGATTAAATCCATCAAGGTAACATGTGACCTGATGATGACATGCAATAGACGTAATAGGCATGCATGGCAAGTTTGTGTTCACAAAAAGATAAAACACCTAACTTCGTTTTTAATCATTCAACATTATTAGGCCCACGCATGTTTTTCCATATGTCAAATGCCAATTTAGCTGCCTCCTACCTCCTGTCAAGCCTGTGAAGAATGATGTAATTTCGAGCAAGTTTGAGCTCGTGTCATTCCCGACGTTTTTGTCCACGATAACCGTTCTCGAATTTGGACGACTCATAAAAGTGGAGCTTTTGCATTGAATAGTGTTGGTGCTCGGTCTTTCTTTGATTTTTTTTTTGGCATGACGATGTACTCTTCCTTTGGATAGAACACTTTCAAAAAATCCCGTGTCAATTCTTAGGTGGGGTAACTCGAATTGTTTGTGGTCATTAAAGCCAGTTATGTGCCACCAAACAAGATAGGGTTCCAGTGGTCGATTCTCGAGGATTGGAAATGTATAGCCTGAGTCCAGTTCTTTCAGGGAAACTCTAGTGGTAATCTCTGAGGCCTTAACAAGAGCTTGATTAGGGAATTGATTCTCAATTGACATTATGTGAATGATGCTGGAAATTATACCCCATCTTGATCTTGGACTCGTCAAAACTTTTTGATATAAGGAAACAGCTTTCAAGATGAATCCATTACTAAAAACAAAGATGATTAAGGAATGCTATTATTTTTTCATGAACCTATGTGGCATCAGTGATTATGATTAGGACAAAAAATGTGTAATTTACCCAAGATGAGAGTTAGATTATGTGGTCTTTTTTTCCCTTTCAATTAACGAGCACATTTAACATTTTCAAAAAATAAAATATTCTCTCTGTTAGTCATATGTGTTACTAATTTGCTCATGTTAGCAACAATAATAATTAATTTAACTGAAAAAAAAAAATACTATAGGGACTGATCTACGCTAGAGTAATTACTTCAATATATGATTTGCCCGTTTTGCCATTTTTTTCTTGCATTGTGTTTTTCTCTTTGGCGATTGATGTGGTTGCAAATTTTTTTATTTATTTTTGTTATAGACTTTTGGGCCTATCCGCAACTGCAGGTGCACAGTTGTCAAGAATTCGGCTTTTCTAGTTTGTGCATCACCTAAAGTGTACTTATTCAACATACTAAAAACCTGGAGAAAAGAACAAACTTAGTCCTAAAATTTTGATCATTGTTCTATTTAAGTTTTAAAAATTTGCTATTTTTTATTTGAGTCCTATATTTTTTAAAATGTATAAATTGTTAGTCCTAAATCATTAACCACTTGCATTAGAGTTAATTTTAAGGTTAACTGTTTACACATTTTACAAATTTTAGGACTCAAATATAAATTCACAAAGTTTTAATACTTAAATGGAAATTTGAAAATTTTTAGGACTTAAATAAAAAAGTTGCAAAAGATTTATAAATGAAAGGAGTAAATTACACGCGTTAACTCTAAATTTTTAGTTATGTTCTTATTCTAACCTCAACCTTTACTTTGTTTGTTGCGCATCCTTAATGTTGTTAAAACGTTTCATTTTAGACTTTTTTTTTTAAGTGAAATCTATTATTTCGGATGAAAAATGACAAGTCAGTATAAATTTGTAGGGGAAAATTCTTGTTTTAACCCCTATAAAAATTCTCTTTACAAAAAAAAAAAGGCCCAAAACTTTAAAATCTAACAAAAAACTCAATAATTTCACCATCCATCTTCCGCACGCTTCTTCCTCGTCAAGACTTCAACCAAAATCTGCTTGTCTTTGCCGGCCAAGCCATGTCTCATCTGCGGCCAATTGGGAGGGTGAAGAAGGAAGGGCATAAGGTGGTGGAGGAGAAGATCGAGAAAGACAGAGGGAGGAGCAAGAGGACGGAAAGGACAAGGAAGTGGCGGTGTCGAGGCGGAGAGCAAAGATGGGGAAGGAGGGGACAGGGCCGACGTTGGGAGCAAAAGAATCGAATTGCCAGCGAGAGCAAGAAAGTGGCATTGGAGTAGGGTGGTGTCGAGGTGAAGCAAAAGAATCGCATTGCCGTCTGATCTCCTTGCCGGCCCCAGCGCTTCCACTACCTACACTCTTGATCGCCTCAAAGATTACGCTGATAGTGTCGGTGGTTGAGTCGCTAGGCCCGGGAGAGTAACATGGAAATCTCGACTGCTGGCTTCGGCCTTTAAAGCTGAACCGACACGCCCCCTGCTGGGTTGGCGGTCAACCGCCTAAAACACGCGACTTTACTACCCCCGCACTGGGTTTGCTAGCCTCCCCCTTCAATTTGTTAGAGAGAGGTCGAAGCCCCGCCCGGCTGAACCTTGAAAGAGAGAAGTTTAAGGCATGTTTGTTTCAGGAAATTGGGAAATTGGGGAACTTTGGGAAGCTGGTGGTATACTCAGTAGATCTCAAAACCTTAACAAACCTTAAGGTTTTTTGGCAAAAGGAAAACTTTTTAAGGGTTAAAACTAGCATTTGCCGTTATAATTATATGTTGACGATAATGATTTTCTTTCAAAAAAAGGTCAAAAACAGAATGTTTTAATCATTTTAAGGAGGCGCAATGAATAAAATTGAGGTTGAGGTTAGAACAGGAACATAATTAAAATGTTAGAGTTGACACATGTAATTTACCCTAGCTGAAAGTAATCTTTCCTAGGCTTTTGTTCCATTGGTGTTTCAAAACCTTTTAGGAAAATACTAATTGAAAAAATTTCTATTTATTTAAGTGGAGATTACTTTTTAAAGACTGAAAGTATTTATTTTGAGATATTTTTTATTCTTTAAAACTTTTAATCATCCTTTAATATTTTTAAGAAATATTTTTATTTCTTTTGTAAAAAAATATAATTTTAGCTTTCCTTTTTCCTAAATTTGAAAAAAGAAAAAAATTATACACAAAAAACTAGTTAAACAAAAATAAAATAATATAAGAAACTCCTACTTCTTAAAAAATAAAATTTCAAATCAAAAGAGGGAAAGACCACTTTCAGTCCTAAATCTTTTGCAACTTTTCTATTTAAGCCTTAAAATTTTATGAATTTCTATTTGAGTCCTGAAACTTGCAAAATGTGTAAACAATTAGTTCTAAAGTTAACCCTAGAATAGGTGACTAAATGATTAAGACCAACTTTTTATATTTTTTGAAAGTTTTAGGACTCAAATAGAAACTCATAGTTTTATGACTTAAATAGAAGAATGATGAAAGTTTTAGAATTAAATGTGTTCTTTTCCCTGAAAACTTGTATGAAAATTTACATTAAATTATTTTTGTGGTAGAATTTGATTAAATATAAAAGAAAAAAGAAACAGCAACTTGTATTAAATTTTACATGAAATTGGATCAATATAGAAGAGAAGAAATAGAGAATAAAATAATAGAGGAGGCACCTAAAAGAAAAAAAAAAACAAACTAAACAACCACAGGAAAACCAATTAAGAGCAAAAAGCCCCTCCAGAAGGCTAGCCTAGAACATTTACAGAAGGGTAGAAAATCTAATGAGAAGGAAACTTATAAACCAAATATCAAATTACTGGTCTTTACAATTCTTTCTTTGCTCCTGCTTTTGAATACCTTATTGTAATCACAATTATATTTCACAACACAACTCCAATACCGTATTCTTTACATCTACAGGAACCAAACATCTACCACATTTCTCAATTTATTTCTAAGCGAACATATAATATTTCTCAATTGACACAAACATCTCCCAAACCTCTCTTTCATTGACTACTCACATTAACTCCAACAACCATTTTTCAATTAACTCAAACCACCACTTAACCATATTGGACAAGTTTACTACCTTAGCAACATCAATTCTAGTCATTCTCTTTTAATAGGTAATCCTTAAATTCTTTTTGAATGCAACTACTACATTTATTGCTAATAACCATATTTGTTAACCTTTCAGCATTTCTAATTCATTACTTACTTATATTATACAATTTTCTCTTTAAAATTTGTCAATAGGTAATCCTTAAATTCTTTTTGCATGCAACTACTACATTTATTACTAATGCCCATATTTGTTACCTCTCAAGATTTCTAATTCATTACTTACTTATATTATACAATTTTCTCCAACCACCACTTAACCATAAAGGGCAAGTTCATTACCTCAACAATATCAATTCTAGTCATTCTCTTTTAATAGGTAATCTTTAAATTCTTTTTGCATGCAACACTACATTTATTACCAATGCCCATATTTGTTACCCTTCAGCATTTCTAATTCATTACTTACTTATATTAGGCAATTTTCTCCATTTTTTTATACCATTTTCATTTAAATTTCTTATTATGCTACATTTGTTAAAGTAATTTACCATTTCCTTTTAATTTGTAAATAATGTCCTTCATTTTTATTATGAAGAGGCAAAGTTTACACTTTTTTTCTTAGCTCCACTTTAAACTATTACAATTTATATTTTTGTCCAAATCGACTTAATTATACACATATGAAGTTCTATGACTCGTCTAATACTTGTTTATAAACCAAGAACTAAACACGTCATTTGTCCATTTTTTGTGCCACTACTGTAACTTACGGCACTTTTGGGACAACCATAGTGTAGAATTTTCCAAATAACAGGGTTCAAAGCAGGGCTCACACAAAGGGAACTAATAAGTACATTAGGTAATCAAGAAATATTGAACATGAAGCACCAACAAATCAACTAAAGAAGTCCAAGAGTAAAACTACTAAGACCACAACGAGGTACACTACTAATTAAGACCATACGTATGGAGAGACACAAACAAAAACAATCAAAGAGAAAAGATGAAAGAATGATTAACGGATGAAGAGGGTGATGGAGGAACGAGTACCATCAATTTCGTCAACTTTTGTTGTTGGCCTCAATTTGAGCATCATCTGGTGGGAAATAATCTTATGGCTCCGATAGAGAACACAAGAATTCTTAGACTTTCCATGGGCCTTTCCTAGATGAAGGTGATTATAACATGTCAGTGTGAGGGGGGAAAGAAAACACAACCACCAACTGCAAAATCCAAAAAATAAATGTGAACCAAAAGAAAAGAGACAATGACTGAAGTTACAAAAGCAGCAAAGACCTTGTAGATAGACACACAAACTAACAACACCCAGTGACCTAAACAGGCAGATGCAAAAGATGCACAATTTACGTTCTTTATTGTTATAGAGTTTCAATGACGAGAGATATGCTGGGAAGGAGGCATACTCGAAAAAAGATAAGGAAAAAAAAAATCTAATAGCTATGAATTTTTGTTTGTGTTGATACAAAGCAATGGTTCCTGATTCTTGGTAAAGGAAGAAAAATATACATCAGTAGATGAATGCATCAAGGTAAAAAAAATGTAATTCTAACCATGTGACTGTGAGAGGGGAAAATAAAAGAGAACCATACAAACCAAAATCTAAAAAAAATGATTTTACAAAAGAAAAGAAAAAAAAAAAGCAAGAGTGAAAGAAAAATAGCAAACACTTGCTAAACAAAGACATGAAGCAACAACAGCCAATTATCCAAAGAGGTGAAAGCAAAATATACACTGATTAGATCAAATGTAACTTAAGATGAATTAGCGACAAATTAGAAAAACATCAGAATGGTGAGAAGGAAATAATCTGCCAGTGCAAACCACCATAGAAAATCAAATCATTGGCCCGTACAATAAGAGAAATTGATACATAGGCAACTAAAACTTCAATTGAAACGGAAATGATTCAAAACAAAGACTAAGAGGCACCAAAATGAAACCAAGAATAGCCTCGGACAATATAATGAGAAAGCCATATGACTAAGATAAATAAGCCAGAGAAAATGAAAAAAAAAAAAACAATAGAATCATTAAAAGAAAAAGATTATTATGTAAAAGAAAGTATTTTGATGATATATCATCCTATCAACTAAAATAGTCCAGAAAAAAAAAAAGAGAACACAAATGCCAAATATTCCATAAAAGGAAGAAGTAGCAGAATAATACACCATCAATTTTCAAATAAATTGAAAGAGCTCGATGTGTTCTGATATATCAGAAGAGTAGGTATATATAGAGCGAGAATCTATCAAGAAGAAGGGGCATGCTTCTTCTGAAATTAGTAGAGATCGATTCAGAACTTCTTAGACACTACTTGAACTTTACATGGACAACAGATTATGATAAATAATTCCATATACACCCGAGATCAGTTCAGAAGTCTATAGACATCAGTTCATTATAATCAATATAAAACACACCTGTTAATTAATAAATCCATATACGCTGCTTCATGAAAATCAGTCCCCTACTTGGTGACTTTTCTTCAGCCAACATTGTTAGTTGCTTATCCAACTCCATGTCTCGCACTTTTATCTTTTTTGCTGTTACATATATAGAAGGAAAAACCAAAAAAGAAACATAAATTTGCCAAATCTTGGATTAAATGAATCTACACCAAATGGAAATATTTTGTTTGTGGGTGGCTTATACGGTCTATTCTATGATATGCATAAAAGCTATTGAGAGAAACATGCATGTTTGACTAAAACATCACTACTAAAAAAACCTATTTTACCAATGGCCCATTTTCCAACAGCCAAGCCGTTGGAAATTTCCAACGTGCTAAGTCGTTGGAAACTGCAAAAAAAACTGCCCCTTTATAAAAAAAATCTCCAAAGGCTTGGCCGTTGGAAGTGTTGAAAAATTTCCAACGAGCACTTTTCCAACGGGCTAAACTGTTGAAAAACTATAAGTACAATTATGCACATTAGTATTTATTGTTTCCAATAGACAAGGCCGTTGGAAATTTTTTTATTTTTCCAACTGCCTCGGCCGTTGGAAAATTTTTTATTTTTCCAACTGCCTAAGCTGTTGGAAAATTTTTTTATTTTTCCAATTGCCTAGGCCGTTGAAAATATTTTGATATATTAGATACACACACATTTATATATATATATATATATATATATATATATATATATATATATATATATACATATTTATATTGCATCGATATTGACATTTATATATATTTATATAATATATCAGAATATATATTTACCATAATACATATATATTAACACGTATATATATCTTACACATTATTATTATTATATTTATACATAGTATATGATATATGATGTATATGCCATACATATATTATTATTATTATTATTATTATTATTATTATTATTATATTAATGATTAAACCATTCATTGATTAACATAAATTCAACACAATCTTTAATTTTTTATGATGTGTTATTTTCTAAAGTAAAACATTGGTTATCATTAACGTAGTAAAGGTAAAAAGAAAAAGCTCTATGATTTAATGAAGTGATTTGGTCAATAATTTCTAAAATTAAAAGTTAATCTTTTAAAATAAACTTTTTAACTATATTAAAAATTGTAATTTAAATTGGTAAGAGATAAAAATTTTTAGTCAATTATTCTTTAATCACCAAAAAAATATTTATCATTTCAAATAATGTACAATATTATGTTTCACAGTTTTATGTTTTGATCATAATTGATGGTTTTAATGATAAGAACATAGCATTCAAAAACCTTAACTCAAAATTAAGATAAAATAAAATTTTAATCAATAAACATAAATTTACATTATGATATTTATATTTATATAATTTTTTTCAGCAAAAAAAAAAAAATGATCTACTGAGCCAAAAAAGCCCAAACCCAACCTTAACTAATCCTAACTATAAATACTACCACTTACCTCCCACCTCCCTAAACCTTTTCTCCGTCTCTCTCCCTCGTCTCCGGCTCAGCCTCTTCCCCTCCTCTTGCACTCTCCGTCTCTGCCTCCCCTCGCCCTCCTCGTCTTTGTCTCTCCCTCTCCCTCGGTCTCAGCCTCTCCCCCTCCTCTCGCGCTGTACGTCTCCGCCTGTTTTGCACCTCGTCGTCGCCGTTGTCCTCTCTCCGTATCTGGCGCTCTTCCGCCTCGCCGTCGCCGTCTTCAGCCGCTTCGTTGTCTCTAGCGCTCTTCCGCATCGCCGTCGCCGTCATCTCTCTTTTCCGCCGTGCTCATCAGCCTCATACCTCGCCTCCTTTATGCACGGTTCGGCCTCCACAGCTGACGTGCTCATCGACGTCGCCAGCCCTTTCGCCTCGCCGTCGCCGTCTTCATCCACTTCGTTGTCTCCGTCTCTGGCGCTCTTCCATTGTCTCGATCTCTTCCACATTCTCCTCGCCGGCACGGCCTCCACGCCATCCTCGGTGGCTGAGACCGAGATGGGTTCAGATCTATTTTTGATTTTGTATATATAGACCTGTTTCGATTTTTTGATTTGTGTTCAATTTTGATATAATTTTTTATTTTTGATTTTGGTTAGATCTGTTTGGGTGATTGATTTTTAGTTCGGATTTGTTCTGAGTTTTTTATTTTTTATTTTGGTTAAATTTGTTTGTATTTTTTATTTGGTTGATTTGGGTTAGTTTTGTTAGATTTTGTATTTTTGTGATTTTTAAATTTTTTGTAATAATGTAAATATAATTTTAGTAATAATAATTTTAATTTTTTGAATTAATTTAAAATATAAATTTGTTAAATTTAAAGTAATAAATATATAATATTTAATCATTTATTTTTTGGAAATAATTTTCCAACGGCCTAGGCAGTTGGAAAAATGGAAAAATTTCCAACTGCCTTGGCCGTTGGAAATTGGAAAAATAATAAAAAAGAAAAAGCCGTTGGAAAATTTCCAACGGCTCAGATTCCAACGGCTGACAGTTGGAATTACCAACGGCTTTAAACTGAGCCGTTGGAATATGGACTTCCAACGGATGTATTTCCAACAGCTTTGCGTTGGAAATATTAGAATTTCCAACGGCTTGGAAATATGCTTTTTTTTAGTAGTGCATGTTACATATCATACGAGGCTTGGGGAAATGGCATCTCAAAAATTTGGGCGTTTGACTAAGCACTCTGGTCCGTAGATAAAAATTGAAAAAACAGTTGAGTGTGAAAGCCAACTCTACAGATACTAGTTAAAATAACTGGTAACCTCAGTTCATTCCAATAAGTTCCATATACACCAGCACATAATTCCACAGACAACTTTTCACGTAATTGGATGTATAAGACATGTAAGTGGAAGCTAGAACACTTAAATAACCAAATAACTTGCCTGCCGAGATAAATTTTGTTAAATTGAATTTGTCTCAATTGCTAGTAGAATTCATTATCGGTTGCTTTATTGCTAGTTACCTGAAAATGGAAAATAGATATTTGTTTCACATGTAGAAAATATTCTGGAAAAAGTCATCATTGGCTGATAGCAGACGACTCTCTTTTGTTCTTACCTCAGCTCTTACTCCCTGATAAGAGAGTTGATAGTGGATGACTTCTTGACACCACCTTTTCCTAAGGTCAGGATGTTTTAAGTGTTAGGGCTAATTAGTTTTAACTTAAATTAATTGACTTATTTTTTATTTTTATATTTTTTTTACCTAAAATCAATTTCATTTAAAATTTAATATTACGTAGATATAATAATCTATTTGGAACTAATTTTTTATGATATTTTTAAATTTTTATGAATTTTTCTTTTTTAATGCCTAAAACTAGAAAAAAATCATAAAAATTTAGTAAAATTGCAAAAATTTTATTTTCAATGGATTATTGCACCTACATAATGTTGAATTTTAATTAAAATTAATTTTGGGTAAAAAAAAGTAAGAATAAAAATAAGTTATTTAGAATTCAATTGACTTAAATTAAAATGAACTGGGTGTTAACTTCCTTTAAATTTAAGAGCATTAGGAATCCGAAATATGAAAAAAAAAATTTTCTTCTTGCAATATAATTATCAATTATGTATTTGAAGTGTTAGAGACAAAACTCACCTATTTCTTTAGTTTGCCCAAAAATTCAAAAAGTTTGGCTTGTGTTGCAAAAGGGGTATGCTGGAGGCCAAGTCATTCACATACCATTGTCAACGCCATAAAGCTCAGATCTTTCTTAAAAAGAAATTGCATCTTGTGTGTTGTGGAAGATCGAGTAACAATTAACATAAACCCTAGACTTCAAAGGCCGATTCACCAATCACGATGTTCTAATAAACGTAAACTGAACCTGGGTGAGGCGAGTATCAGTTCAGAATGGCTACGATGCTAAATCATCAATAGCAGACAAAATACCAGCATTCATGTATGTGTGTGGACCTCCCTTAGAAAAAAAACCTGAATCCGCAATAAAGCAAGAGCTTCTCTCTCTAGATCCATATTCTTTTTGTTTCTTCCTATTGTACGTTGGTAGTTCATTTGGATGAACTATAGCAAACGATTAGAATTTTATTGCCAATCCAATCATCAGTACAAGGTTAATGCTAAAGAGCGACTGCCATAATAGTCACAGTCAATCGCAAAAAGAGTGACTGAAATAGTCAGTTGCCAAATATCTAGTCACTAATGAAAAGTGACAAAGTAGCAACCACCAAAAGCAACTAAAGTGCACAGCCGCTAATTTTTTAAAGTCCCTAAAAAGGAGCGACTGACAGGTTAGTTGCAAAGTTGAAGTGACTACAATTCAGTCACTCTTTATATCTGACATCATTAAAAGAAACTAGAAAATTGCTATATAAACAAATTAAAATGATTTATAAATAATAAAAACAAAAATTGAAATTAAATTAATTAAGTATTAATATAAAAGTCAAATTTATGCAAAAAAAAAATGTCACCAAATTCTACAATCCCAGATGAGTCAAATCAAAATATTGATTATCATCATGATGCAGATCCTAAAGATGCTATTTAGGTGCACGAACCCAAGTCTATTGTTCATCTTTAGTGGTGGGGTCTACCTTCGGTACCTTATTTCATTGGTACCAGACTCACAAGCTCACCCTGCTGATTTCTTTGATCTTGCTGAGTCATCCAAGGCATCTTAGAATAGTAGACATCAGAGTCCTAATGGAATCCCGTAATCTATGTCAGTGGATGATGTGACTAGTTCTCTAATCCCATCATTTGTGTAGGTGGATAATGCGAATACTGTGCAGTTTGATACTATTGCTGGGACCCGTAACGGAATAGGTGAAACAGAAGATGATGGGATGTGGGATCCCGACATCCCTACATGAGGTACAGAGGATGGGGGATAGGTTCCCAATGGCATTTGTTAATATGATTGTCCATTTATACCCTAAATAGTTTCTACAGGGAATGACCCTAGCCTATTCAAAAATGAAAAATCAAAATCATGCTTTTACATAGTCATTTATCTTAGTAGTCTAAATAAATCTCAATAGCATCTCACCTCAGTTCCCTGGAATACACATTTTTTTAAGATACAAATCTCATATCTGGTAATTTAGGAATGAGGTTTAATACAACTAAAATTTATTTACTATTACAATAAATCACAATCAATAAAGTATGATCTAAATTATTTTATTTCTAAACTGTCTAACTTGGACAACAAATGATTTCTGAACAGAGACCTATTAAGCATATTAAATAACTGCAGACATTGTAGTTATTCAACATACATACTATTTCTCAGAGATAAAAAATCATTAATAAGCACTATACGGTTTACCTATTTGTAGATGTGCAAAAATCTCATTTTTTTCATACTAATAAAGTTATTTACAATAAAAAAAAATAAAATTAGATAGAATTTTACTTTACCTTTAGATCAAACTATCTTCTCACAGAGTGAAGCAGAAGAGTAAAACAAGGAGATGATGCGAAGATGTTGCGCAGGAAGTGCGAGAGAGGATAAGCAAATTCAAGAATGAGAGAATGAGGAAGAAAGGGATAAGGTGTGAGATTTTGTTCGAAGAAGTGACTGAAGAGCGACCAAAAAATAAAAAGTAATTGATGTTTGAATTTTGGACCAAACAGTGACTAATTAGTGACTACCAGAGTGGCGACTGACATAGGTTAACCGCTTACTTGTGGGCCCAAAAAAGGGAAGACTAACTAATGACTATATAATCATTGTACCAAAAAAATGATTGATCTTTGGTCGTTCACCTTAATCACATTTTTGTAATTATGTTGTAGTATGTGTTTTTATTTTAAATCCCTTAACTCAACACCGGTGTCCTATTTTGGTCGATATCGTCAGTTCAGGAGTTATCTATAATGGAAATTGGTTACATAGTATCTAAACTAGCACATGGCATCATCTTTCATGGCAATAAGCGACAAGATTGAAAAAATAATAAATCTTAGGCTAGAATTGACACAGACAAATAATTTTAGGTCTTAAAAGGTTGATTAACCCAACTTTCCCCATCTTCACCAGGTCTCACTGTTCGCCTCCATATATGCATCTCACCGTCTCTCTATCTCCCATCTCTTTATCTCATCTGAGGATTTTTCAGTTGTCGAATCTTTCCTAATTTCACTTTCCCTTTCTCATTTTGGTGTTGAATCTCAAAATTTTAAGTCGTTCTATGGGGCATCAGTGATATCACTGTGAAGCCGGTAGAAGACGGAGTAGGAGGCCAAATAAGGGATTTTGATTCAATTTGTTCATTCGGGCATTGGTGATTTTGATTTCAATGAGATGCGATTTCAATATGACTCATTCTCTGGGGCATTAGCGATATCGCTAGAGATGAGGAGTTTTGGGTGCAATTTTGCAGGATTTTTGCGGTGGAGCATGACGGAGAGGTGAGGCAACGTAGATGAAAGACATGCATGAATCGGTGTAGGTGTCCACCGTACGAGGTGGATTTTCGATAGCCTTGACTGGAGTGGGCAAGCTTTGCCGGAGTGGTGAACGACAGAAAAGTTGCCTTGGGGGATCACCAGGGAGTAGGAATCGAGGGAAAATGGCTGTAGTATAGGCAGGAGATGGGCGGTGGCATGCCTACAATTTGAATCATAGAAGATTTAGGGAAGATAAAGATTATGGGTTAATGTCACTTCAAGTCCTTAAGGTCACGTGTTTCTTCAATTTTAGCCTAATTTTTATTGTTCTTTCATTCTAGCCACTTGTTGTTATGACATAGGATGCCATGTGACAAAGTAAGTGCCACATAGGCATTTTCCGTCAAAGCTAACCACTTAAATGATAGAATGGATCAAAATAGGACACTGTAAGAGAGATAAGGGACTTTAGGAGGCATTTTTGAAGATAAAAAACCACTTCAGGACAACTCTTAAAGTTAGGAGACCATATTTTGATTTTAACTGTATTTTAAGATTTGAGTAGGCAAAAGGGACAACTCAAATATGTGGAGAACTTGATGGTTTAGATGAGTGTACTATAATGAAGAAGATATCGTAAATGCCCATGCAGCTTAGTAGGATTGGTTAAAGAATATGCATACTTCTTGTCTCGGGGCTAGCAATACACCACACACTATCTTAACCCTTTTTGTTGATAAATTTCACTTTTTTTTTACTTAAGTTTAATTTAAATTTATTCATATTATTACTTTTTAGAAAAAAGTTTTTAGAAAATACATTTAGAAATTATATATCTTTATTTATCATTTATATATAATTTTTTTTTATTTATATACTAAAATGTTGAAAATAAAATATTATATATTAATTACTGTGAATAATGAATGTTACAAATAACTTGAAAAAGAGAAAATATATTATAATTTCAGTCACATAATGTATTTATTATTATTTTTTTGTAACTAAAATATGTGTCATTTTCTCATATTTATACGGCTTCTTCGAAGTGTACCTTCCAATTATATGAAGTTCATGAATTGCATTTATGCTTCTCGTTTATTTGATTTTTAATGAAGGGTAATATTCTTGAAATTTACTTAATGTGGCTAATTATGTTGCGTAATAAAAATAATATTTATAAATTAAATAAAGGAAAAAGTGACAGATATTATCACAAGGAAGGAATATTAATTTTTATTAGCTTTTCATATGTTTACGGGTGTTAAAAACAAAAACAAAACAAAAATAGAGAGAGAGAGAGAGAGAGAGAGAGAGAGAGAGAGAGAGAGAGAGAGAATGCACACAAAACATTTGTATACTGAATTCTCCTTGGCCTATGTACGGTGTTACATATTTTTACATGGGACTGGTGATCACCGTCCATTACCAATAAATGTGGACTGGTGAACACGAGCAGGCAATTATATTTTCGTGCGCGATAATTTGATGGAAGGTCCTCTCGTCCTTAATTTGAACCAAAGTACTAGCTGGCAATTTTAAAATAAAATGTATGCATGCAAATTAATTATCTAGGGGCTAATTATTTAATCAATGAATTTATTTGAAAATTAAAACAGGCACAAATACAGGGACTGATCAAGAAAGGAGAAAGTAGTTAGCTAGGAGGGGGATTAAACTAGTTAACTGGAATGGGGACGACGGGTACGGAAGTAGAGAGGAAGCAGCTTCAAGTTTGCAAAGAGAAGGGCAAAGAGCCTTCGCTTGACGGCTCCTCTCACCGGAGGAAGTCGTTGGAGCCTCTTCCGCCGGGGTTTCTGATCGACCTCAATACCAGTTGGCCCGTCACCTTTCTCTACTGCCACATTCCTCTTCAAATTAGTGTTAACTAACATCTTATTGTTATCGCCCATAGAGAGAGGGAGATGGAGAAATTAAGGCGTAGGTGAAGTACTGGCGAAGGCACGCAATTAAGTAGCTAGTGATTAGGAGAGAGCTAATTTGTAAGTAGGTCCATGTGTCTATATATACTAGCAAGCTACATGTCGCGAGGATAACTGGGACAGGCTGGAGATGAAAGGAAGAGAAATATAAAAGGAAACTTCGTGCTACTTTTTCCATGGCGCAGTAGTACGTACTACAAGTCAAGAGTAGCATATTGGTTTCCTCGTATGAAAACTTTCAGTTTACGGAAGGCTGCGTTACCGCGTACGTACTTTACCCCATTTGTCTCATAACACTTTTAAGTTTTAACAAATATTAAGGATATTCTCGTTTCTAGAACTTCTTTTAAACAAGATAATTGGCAAGTAGTGGTATTAATATTATTATTGTTATTATTGTAGCAACATATTTACGAGTCACCACCTATCAATTTTACCAATTAAAATATTTAATACCTAGAAATTGGTACTATGAGGGTTAATTTTCTCTTTTTCTAAGTTTTTATCTCTTTGCCTAAAAAATGATTTTATAAATTTTTGTGTAATTATTTTAATTTTTTAAAATTCTCTTAATTACAAACCGTGAATCTTACCAGATCAACCGATTATGAAATTTTAGATTTTCTTGAAATTTCAGGATTTTATCAAATCCACCAAAAATTTGAAAAACATATCTTGATCAAATTGTGAATTTTATTAGATCAATTGGATTTGAGCAAATAATTTGGCTCAGGAGTTTATGAAATCCACCAATAGCAAATTCTTGAAGATTATTGTTTTACTACTTTAGTTTAATTAGTTTAATTTTCCTTTTTTTTTTAAAAAAAAATGCTAGATTGGAATATTTGAACAATTGGATTACTAGCCTAAAATTGTAATTTTGTGTGTTATGGACTATAGAATGTGTTATGAGAATTAAAATCAAAATCAAAATCAAATTATTCTAATATTAAAAGAAGAAAAAAAAAAGAAAAAAAAGATAAACAAACAAACATCCTAACTTATATTCATATGTGAATTTAATAGTTACATTAATGTATGGCCAAACAAACAAATAAACTAGGAATGAATAAAAAATAATAAAAAGCTTGCTACCAGTTCCTTCTCTGCAAAATAAGAAAAACGTTAGTGACTTTTATGAATGAAATAAAAAGGTTAGGGGGCTAAATGAGAATTTTAACAAAACTGAAGATGGTTGATGGATCGGATCCAGATTGAGCTGGGTCGGGCACCGTTTGAAAAATGGGTTCGGCTTTGATTCTCCTCTCACCGATGAGGAGGGAACAAACGACGGCCTGGGTTTTACTGCAAAGGAGGAGGCGACCTTAGGGGACGGGTGAACAGAGGCCGATAGCATTTGTCGTGGCAAGCTTGATGGCTGGAGTGGAGGGCATGGCACGATCCTCCTCCGATATTTCGGTGTAGACTGCGGCGATAAGCTCTTGGATCGAGTGCGCAATGTGAGGCAAGGTGGGGGCAGTTGGATAGGACCGTTGCGGCGGCTGGTGGCATTACTTAGGAGGTTGGAAGCGTCGAGCAGCAGCAGCAACACTCTAGGGGTGGCGGCGGTAGGTAGAAAAGCTTAGTGTTCTGGGGGTGAAAAAGTAGGGATTAGAAGCGCATGTTTCCAATCTTAGGGTTTTTACCAATTTCTAGCTTTTTCCCCCCTTCACCCAAATGGTGAATAGTTAGGCAAGTGTAGGTGAAATTATAAAGGATTTGGTGAGATTTGGTCACATCCAAATCAAAATTTTAAGAGATTAAATCTTTTAGAATATTATCTAGTCAAAATTCTAGTCCAAATCGAGGAAAATTCTTAAGTTGTTGATATAGCCCCATATCCATGTGAATTTTCAATTTTGCCTAAATTTCATGAATTTTTTAGATTTGCCTCAAACTTCTTGGGAGTTGGCAATTTTGCCCCGAAACTTGCAGTTTTACCTAAACATTTTAAAAAACCCTCAACTGACACCTAAACTCTTTTCTTTTGCCTGAAGTGACCCTAAAAGACCTTTAGGACCTCAAAAGTACCTAAACTAAATTAGTTCCTATTTTGGCCTTAAATGACCATTCGATGAAATAACAATGTAATCTAAATGCACCTAAACCTATTAACTGCTTAAGATCTAAAGTGACCAAAATGACCCTATTATCCTAATAAATGACTAAGTTGCTCCTACAAAACAAAAATGCTCCTAAACTATTTTTTCCCTAACCTAGAACTAAAATAAAAATTAGTGTCTGGATAAAATTGAGCGTCAACAAATATTATTATCATTGTTTAAGAAAAATGAATCGAATAATTTGGGATGGATATAAAAGTAATATATATTTTTTATTTTGGTAATAGGGGAGAGAGAGGGGCGAAGGAGAGTGAGAGATTAACCATAAGTCTTAATCAGCAAGTTAAAACTTTAGTTGTTATGATAAAATAGCAATATTGAGAAAAATAAAATGAGACGCAGAAAATCTTGTGCAGAAAATCTTGTGGGTATATATATGAATAGCTGTAAGTAGCGCCGTCAATTTGGTCGGCAGGGAGGCGTCACCTGCATAGGAAACACCACTGGGGGTCAAAGCTAAGCAAATCCCACCTAGCAAAAAGCGTTATATGCATCAACACTACGACGACGTAGTTTTTATTTTAAGGCACGTGCGCGTGCATTTGATTTTTATAGTTATGAACGTACCAAAGTCAATGCATGCCTACATCTTAAATTCGACCTTTCTAATTCCTAAATCGATAGCCATTGGTTTGGTCCTTATTTCTTTTCCATTTTCATGCAACGGGAGCTAGAGGTAGCTAGCTAGCCCCCTAATAATGAGGCCCCTAACTTGAGTTAAGACGTTTTTGTGTGCTTGTGTGTATATATGACTACTTAATTTCTTGTAACGTGGCTTGTGGGAAATTTCGTGCCCCTTTCGTAATACTACTCTGTTGCATGCAAACTCACACAAGATCTTCTCTGCTTTGCGATTAAGGCTTCCTTGTGCTACAAGGAAAAGGGATCACCTCTTCATATATATATATATATATATATATATATATATATATATATATATATATACATACATATTCCTTAAAATAGATCAACTTATGTACATACGAACACAGAAGAGGGGCAGATGGGAGTTTGTTTGTTAAGAATCCGATATTTTGCTTCCAAACTTTTGTATAATAAGTTTCTACCTTTAGCATTATCCTTACTGTATCGTCTTGGGTTCAAATAAATATAAAATTCTTCATCTATTCCATAATACTTATCTTCTTGCCTGCTTTTAGTAACAATTATGTGTATCGTGCCATCATGCTACATCTGCATGTACATTAGACATGTTTCTTGATTGTTACATAATTAAATAAACAGCATTCATTAGTTTTACATAATAGAAATGATACGTTTGATGATTAAAGAGTATATTAGTAATCAAGTTGGCCATATACTTTGCACCAAAAATAATCAAATACATATTTATAAATCCATCATACTCCTTTTAATTCAGCATACGATCGATAATTATTAGTTCCTGATAGATAGCAAAATTCTTTTATTTCATAGATTTTTAATCATACAACACCATCACCATGTATGTATATACACACACGCGAACCTTTTTAAAATTGATTTTCACCTTGTATATCTTTTCACAAATGAACTATCAAAACATGAATTTGAATGCAAATAATTGATCAAATCTTCTAGATTCTTGTAAATAGTATTTTAAAGAAATTTTCAATGACAATTAATGCCCTAAATCGAAAAAGGAAAAAATTAACATCACAAAAATTAAAAAGTGATTATGGAAACACACGTACCAATAGTTATTTCTTTTTTTCTAGATTAATTACAACTACTACATCCATCTCATAAAGATCTTGGCCCCTTTGATTTTATATTTTTTTTTTAAAAAAAAAGCAATTTCATTAACAGAAAAAGAATTAGAGAAATACATCAATTCCAGCTAGGTGCTGGAACAAGACACTGTGTATGAGAAGATTACAATTTGAGCTACACCTTAATGAGGATAATACCAGAAGTGTTGATTAATCCTTGTTTGTATTTATCACTCTCTTATGCTATCTTGTTAACCTCTTGTACTTATCTCTTTTTACACTATAATTACGTGAGAAGCTAATCAAAAAGTGTGGCTTTTGATTCCAAACAATTAGGCCTTTTATGGTATCAAAGCTATAAGTGCTCCCACGAGCCCACCCTTCTCTTCTCTTCTCCTTTCATTGCCTAACCTCTTGCAAGCCATGTCCAAAGAAAAAACCCATCGACCCCTACTTCTAAACTTACAACCTCTTTCTCTCCTGATCTTTTAGAGAAGAAACTCATCCTCATTGATGTTTCATCTCAAGTACCCATTAAATTAACTTGTCACAATTATCATGGAAGCCCCAATTACTTCCTTTTTTTTGCAAGCTTTGACCTGACAGGACATGTTGATGGAACTCATCCCTCTTTTGTGAAAATTATCACTGAAGAAGGTAGAATTGTTACAAATCTAGAGTATACATTTTGGAAGTGTCAGGATCAATTGTTGCTAAACCCCATTCTTGTGCCTACATTTGAACTCATCTTGTTTCTCATCATCACAACAGCTACTACTCGTGAAGCCTGAGGTGATGATCCAAACTTTATTTTCCAACAAATCACAATCAAGAATCACATCTCTCTAAAAAAAAGTTGAGGACACCTTGAGGAGAAAGATCAGTTTCAAACTATTTTCAATTCATCAAAATGACAATTAATGAACTAGCAATCGCTCATGAACCTTTTCACAATGGTGACCTTGTTCTTTATGCATTGGATGGTCTTGGGAATGATTACAAGGAGATCTTAGCCGTTATCTAAGCTCGAAACACACCAGTTTTATTTTCTAAATTGCATGAGTTAATTGATTATGAACTTTTTCTCAAAAGATTTGAAGCTTATGATAATAATTATTCTATTACTGCAACCAATATTACAATGAAGCAGGTATCCAAGAAAGGTGGTACTAACCTAGCGACAAAAGATGGTTTTTCTTCCTTGACCACAGGGACTGCCACGTTAAGATAATTATAGGACCAACAAGCCTTCTCTCAACTATAGCCCAAATAGATTGAAGCGAAAGCCTTCCTTTCAAAACTCACTCATTGATGAGATTCTAAGGTGTCAATATTGCAACAAGCTTGGCCATACAACTAATATTTGCTGCTATGTCAAACCAAATGAGCAAAATCCTTTTCTCTTGCCTAGAGCCAATGTCACAACTTAACGACCAACTAGAAGGTGGATTGTTGACTCTGGTGCTTGCCATCATGCCACTCTGGGTCTTGCAAATCTCAATATCAATAATGAACATACTAGAACTGACGAACTTGTGATTGGTGATGGTTCAGGTTTAAAAATCTCTCACTTCGACATTACAATTCTTACAACACCCACAAACACACATTTTTGTCTACTAAATATTATTTGTGTACCACAACTTACCCAAAATCTTATTCCAGCCTCCAAATTTTGTGTTATTAAAGATGTCTTAATTAAATTTTTTGCCTATCATTTTCTTGTCAATGATCTACAAACCAAGAAGATGCTCACAAATGGACCGAATGAACATAGTCTCTACCTTTTCTTTGTTATAACTACAACATTTGCTCATCTATCTCTAACCTTATATCATCTATAGCTCTTTCTAGTGTCAAAGCTTCCTCAACTCGTTGGCATCATTGCCTTGGTCACCCTTATGCTTTCATCCAACATATCATCTCCAATCAATTTCAATTACCATTCTTCTTTAGTCGATCAAGTTCATCTTGTGACTCGTGTTAATGCAATAAAAACCACCTGCTCCTTTTTAGTGTTTCATCTCTTCATAGTTGATGTCCATTAGACATTATCTAAATGGATGTATGAGGTCCTGCACTTGCTACATCTATTGATGGTTTCAAATATTATGTTACGTTTGTGGCTCATTTTTCTAAATATATATGGTTATAAATAATCAAGTTTAAGCCCAATGTGCCTTAAATCTTTCCTAAAGTTAAGGCATTTGTTGAAAAACATTTCAACCTTTCAATCACTGCCTTATACTCAAATTGTAGGGGTGAATTCATTGCATTAAAATCATTTCTTCAAACTTACAGTATCAACCACCCTACATCTTTTCCACATACTCTCCAGCACAATGCTACAATTGAAAGGTGTCACCATCATGTTGCTGAGACTGGCCTAATGTTTCTCATCAAGCCTTCATGCCTTTATCCAATTGCACCTATGCATTTTTAGTTGCCACCTATCTCATTAACCGACTTCCCACTATCGTTCTTAAGCATAAGTCCCCGCTTCAAGTTTTATTCTCCCAGGACCTTAACTATCTTAAGTTGCATATCTTCAGGTGTCTCTGTTACCCATGGTTATGTCCTTATAATCATCATAGACTCTAACCATGGTCTTGTCCTTGTGTCTTTATTAGCTATTCCTTGAGTCAGTGCATATCTGTATTATGATCCCTCAATTTGCAAAATATATGTATCCCATCATGTTACCTTTGATGAAGTCACCTTCCTCTTCAAGTCCTATCCATCCTACATGAGTTCAACTACTCATTCTTTTTCTACAGTGACACATCATACGAGTTCACCTACGAGCAACTTCCATTAGACACCTTTACACGAGCCAAACACTTCCAACCTTATCATCCCCTCTCATTCTTCCAATGGCCAACCTTATAACGACTCTCTAAAAATTCAGACCACAATTACTGAGGTAACATTAGTTATTTTAGTAATTTAATATACTTAGAATATTTAATGCAAGTAAATTCTCGGTTTAATAAAGTATAGTAACTTAAAGAGGACAAAATTGGTTGTTTAAGAAAACCGAATCATGAAGGGCATTTTTAGTCATTTCATATAGTGACCCATTTTTATTCCACGATTGGGTAGAGGATGGAAAAATATGGAATTTAAGGTATCACAGTTTTTTGTGATTCCCGCTCTACCCTTGTGAAATTGTGACTTGACTAAATTGTCTGTATATGGTTTATGTGTAACCTTCAAAAGTATTGGGAAAAAATTTCATGTATATCAAAGCTGAGGATTGGGCGTGTAATTAAGGTGAAGGAGGATTCAGACGAGGAATAATTCCGATTTTTGGTCCTGAGTTTTCTGTTTGGTCCTAGATAAGTCCCCAACGTACTATTGTGTATAAAGAAGGGACCAGGTGTGTGGCATGTGCCATTTAAGCCTACATAAGTTGACTTTCCATTATTTGCTCGGCCATTTTTTCCCCCAGCCTCAGACTACCTAAAAGCTTTCTGCCCTTTTCGAAACTCCATAGCCAAACCAAGTCCAAGCTCTAATCCATCAAAATTAAGCAAATTTTTGAAAGAAAATCAAGTTTGGAACAATCATAAGCTTGAATTTCAAGTTATTTGTTCAAGTAAGTTTTGTTTTGTTCTTCCCTTATTTTTGAGCTTTATATGGTTCTATAGCTGTTGGAATCACTAAATTAAAGCTAGTTCTTCTTGGTTTATTAAGGGAAAAATAACAAGAAAAGCTTAGGAATCAAGCTTAAGTAGGAAAAAACCCAAACTCGGTTTGAATCAAGGGTAAAAGCTAATTTAGTCATTTTTTGTCATTGACTAATTCCAGGTTTTATAGGTTGCTTAATCTGGAATTTATTGTGTTTAAATCAAATTTTGTTGAGCAAGAAATAAGAAATTAAAAAGAATCGAGGAACGTTTTATATTTGTGTTGAGTAAAGGGCCGGTTAATTGGAATATATTGAGGGGGTTATTCCTAACCACTTAATCCATAAGGATGGTTGTGGTATTGTCCTAATTATTATTTATTTATGTAGCTACATGATCAATTAAAAGAGAAATACTCAAGTTACTATAAAGGTATAAAAAATAATACAAAACCGAGACCATAGAGACATGAAAGTTGGTACTTGCTTGCATTAATTATTCCAGGTAAGGGATTTTATGTTTAAATTAAATTGATCCATTATGAATTTTTCTACAATGCATTAATTAAGAGATCAAGTGGTGGACAAGAAGTGGCTTTGATGCTCAAGAGTGCCCGAGCTAAGCTACTGAGCTTAGTAAGAATGAGTCACCAAGAACTCCTGTACAGTGTTAGCAAGGGTAAGTAATGGCAAACCAAGCTTACTAAGGCAATAGTTAAGCTCTTGTAAGAAGGGCTAGATTGAGGATGGGTTCCCGTCATAGAACCTGTACTAAGGCAAGAGTTAAGCTCATGTAAGAAGGACTAGATTGAGCTAATCTGGTAATTTTTTAACTCTTACTCTCTTATTTTTCCTTATTCAATTAATGTGTGTCAGTTTTTACTTGAATTTGACCCTCTTTTTTTGTTGTTGTTAATATTTTAGAAATTTTTAGGAATTTAATTTATTTTCATGTTTTCAATTTTTTTCACATTGTTAATATTTAGAAATTGTTACAAACTTGTCCTTTTTTCATGTTAGAATTTTTGTTAGGTTTTTACAAAAATTTTATTTTTTGATAAATATTTTTTTAGTTAATTATATTTAATACATTGTTACAAACAGTTAGCAATTGTAGACTTTGTTAGAAATTTTAACAAATTTAAAAATTTTTAGAAATTTTACAACTTGTAAGAGATTTTAGAAATTGTTAGAGGTTTTATTATTTGTATATAAATTTTATATATTTTTATTTCTTACACATTTTTTAACAATCTACCAATTTTGAATATGTTTGATTTTTTATTATTTATTGGAATTGTTAAAAATTAATAGAAATTGATGATATGTACTAAATTTTTGATTATGTGGTAAATTTTCTCTGAAACGCAGAGATTGATAAGCATAGAGGAGGGCATTTAGATAATTCCTCCAGAGGACGTTGATATGCTCCGTCGTCCTTTGATGCCGCACAGGGTGGTATGCGTCGAGGTCACAGGGCTTGGGACTAGTACATTTATGGCACTACCCCATAGCTAAGGGGCGGTTAGGTCGAGTTCCCCGACCTATTCAGTTTTCTTCATCCACCGATTTTCCATCAGCCCATTCAGCTAGCCCGTCAGCAGCATCGGAATCTAGTTCAGAGAACTAACAGTCAGCCCACTGAGCCGACGCTCTTCTCCAGCATCCAGATTAAAGCCTTGATGAACAGGTGCTGCCTGGGGATGACCCAGTATGCCCTCCATAGTAGATGGTTATTGACCCGTTGTCATAAGTTTCATTACATTCTTCAATTTCGATATATTTCATAAATATAAATGTTTACTTTATTAATTATTTCATCAATTTCTTTGTAGGTTCATTACCAACGCTAGGATTCGACAAACACTCACAAGCATATCTCTGTCGCTATTTAAGGGCAAGTACCCTAAATGGAAAGACGTTAAGCGAGAAAAAGGCGAAGAGTATCTAGCTTAGTTGTAGGTAATTACATAAGTTGTTGTTTTTATAAATTATTTCATTTAATTTTCAATATTATATATATATATATTTAAAAGTAATTAACTTTGTACTTTATCGTTTCAGCAATATTACCGTTGGGATCCATCGGACGACCACCAAATCCAGAAGGAGTTCTTCAAGCTAATGAAGGACCACTACAAGGACAAGTTATTTCATTTGTGGGGTGCAATTGTCAAGGCACATTTCAATAACATCTTACTAAATAATGACTTCAATTTCATTCATCCTTTTTGTCCACCGGCAATCCAACCACAACATTAGGATAATCTTATTCGCCACCGGAATGGTCAAAGATTCCAGCATGTTAGTGGCGTCATGAAGCATAATAGGGTAAAATAATTATATTTAATTGCTAATCTACTATTCAATTAATTTATATTACTAATTATATTAATTTTCAATTTCTTTTGTAGCTCAGCATGGATGCTCCTCCTAATGTAGAGCTACAAAAGCATTCATTGGGAAGTCATACGAAACAAATGCTTTATGATCGTATGGTAAGAAAATAACTTTCATGAAATAAGTATGATTTTACAACTATTTTTTTATTCTCACTAATTTATGATTATATTAATTGATAACTACACTTATGATTTTATAATTATATTTTTATTCCTACTAATTTATCTTGAATTAAATTCCTAGACTTAGGAAGGTCAGCCCCTACAGTTTGGCGACTTTATTCACTGAATGTCGACACAACGAGGACCTATGGCCGAGGTTCTATCTCAGAAGTAGATGGATGAAGCGGTATGTAATAATCTAAATTTAATAATATTTTATTTATATATAGTGTTGGCCCAAGTGCAACCAAGAAGGAGGTGAATTGGTTGGATTCCAAAAATAAAACACAAATGAATTCTTGAACCCCCAAACTCAAATCTAATTTAAGGAACAATGATTAACCCTATTTTACTCAGAAAATGACTACCACAATCCACCTAGAATTTTCTTTGAAAGCTACCTTTAAAGTATTTTTGAAAACAAACAAGTTCAACCAAAATAAATTGCATAAAACACCCACCAAAGCTTAAGTATGTAGAGAGAAGAAGAAGCTTGGACAAGGGAATTTTTATAGAGGATCAAACTATCCTCTTGAGAGCCTACTCCTCTCCTCAAGCTCACCACTTGAGAGTTTTTTTCTCTACTATGAAACACAATGATACACAATAGCCTACAAAGGCACACAACTCTTTGGTAGTTTCTTCTACCTTTACCTCTCACTAGTTTTGCCAAAGGCTAACTAGAGACCCTTCTAACCCCCTTTCGCTTACAAGGAAATCACTCAACCACTCAAGACAAGCTCAACAATTCGTGGTTACAAGGTAAGAACTAAGCAAACAATGCTAGATAAGCCAATGAAAGCACAAGCACAAGTTCTTGGCAATTTTTCTAGTTTAAGCTCTTTGATGGAGGATTCTTTCTTATAGTTGCCAAGTTTTTGGTTTACAACATGTTTCTTAGTGTAAATATACTCTTTAGGAAGCTATTAGACCGTTGAAACCCTGCTGGAAGTGCCTGAAAAGGTTCCTTAAAATCTGGAGAGCCGTTGCTCTGTTTTTACGCAAAAATGCAGAGTTCTCAGATTTCACGTTAAGTCCTGAGTTTAACGGGTTAAACTCGACTTCTCCCTTCAATGGTCAAAAGCAGCTGGAGACAACGCATTTAATACATGACAGAACTATCCAGGTGGCATCTTTTGATTCGTCTGAGTTCCATTTGAAATCTTGGCTGAAAACGCGCCACTTGAAGCATTTGAAAGGGAGCCTTTAGACTTCGACTTTAACAGGTTAAGACCAACTTTTAACGCGTTAACTGATGTTCTTCGAAAAGTCACAGGAAACTTAAACTTCGGATTAAACCAGTTTAACGTGTTAAAGTATAACCTTGGGAGCAAGTTAAACTTGGGTGAAAAAGATACCTGTTAAACTGTGACTTTAATGGATTGAACTTAAAATAACTAAAAAACACTTGTCATTTGGAAATCAAACTTGATTCAAACTAGTTTCTTTTCAAAAGCAATTTTTCCCCAATATTCTTAAAATATATTTTTTGAGATAATCACTTGACACACTTGGAACTTAAGCATAAGTTCAATTAACCTTATTTTGACCAAAGAAGTGAGATTAAAAATATTAACACACATCATTTGTCATCATCAAATTAAAGTTTTCTTTGGAACAAATCCAACATATAGCATTTAATGTTTTTACTTACTTTGTTTCTAATTAGGCCAAGTATGAGGAGGAGGACATACAGAGGTATGGCCTCGATCTGTCGAGCCATCCCACCTTATGTTCGTTATCATGGGAGACGGTGGTCCATGGGGGTGATCATTCGGTTATTTCGGTTTAAACCGAACCGAATTAATCAGTTTTGTTCTGTTTCGGTTTTAGATAGTAACAAACCGAAATAACCGAATTGATGAGGAAAATTGAATTGGAACCGAACCGAAATATTTTGATTCGGTTCGGTTCCAATCGAATTAACCGAAAAAACCTACTGTGCATGCAACATGGATACATTTAGGAAAAAAAAGTTCGTTATGGTCCTGAATCAAGTCAGGGAACATTTTGCTGTGCAACTGATAAAAACCTAAATTCAAGTAGACAACTAGACAACAAATACATAGTACTTAATAGTAAACATGTGATTTCTAATATAACACCGCTAACATATAACAACTAATCATTTAACAATAATCCGGTGTAGTTGGCGACATAGCAAAATCTGTCCAAACTCAAATCCACCTGGCTGGAAGTCAATGTTCAAAGTGAGCAAGCCAAGAAACTAAAACCAGCTGATACTCCTTTACATTTGCTAGAGTCGCACCTGATGATGAGGCTACTATTGCTTCTTCTGTCTGGTCATTTGACTTCTTGGGATGATTATGAGCCTGAGAAACCCTCTTTCCTCCTTGAGCCATACCCCTATCCAGCTCAGTCCTACTCCTAGAAACCTGAACATCATTAAATAAACTTAGAAAAACTAATCAGGAAAATTAATTAAGAAGAAGATAAAGCAATCCTCAAAACTTCCTCGTCACAAACAAGTCTCAAAGAACCCCCCTTAAGGCCTTAATTATTTTTCAGGGAAGGAGGAAAAAAAAGGACACAAGCACAAAGGGCGCACGTTTTCTAATACTAATAGGCAATAACATGCTTAAAACTAAATTGCTGGCCGAATTAGCTAAACCCCAAACAAGGTCTTGCTGCCAACACACCAAAATATCCAAATTCTAAACACTTAGAAATCCATATATAAAGTTATAAACACTTATAAGTTCATTGTCAAACAAACCATAATAATCAAACATGAAACACTAAAATATACAAGTATATAGCCCATAAACATATCCACAAATAGTTCACAAACAATCCAAATAGACAATCCAAACAATCCATAATTTCTATAGGCAATTCCAGTGTGCTCATAGGTACATAACTTATCGATCACAAGTCAAGCGTAATCATACAGACCTACAAAATTTAGTCCGAAAATCAATCTATTAATTATTTAAAGTTATGAGGTAATACCTACTTTAAAAGTTCCAATCAACTTCTACATATTAATCACTATATTCCCTCCAGTTGTATCTCCTCCAGTCTTCTTAGCTAACTTTTAAAAAATAAGACACATAAAAGTTAATCTTAACAAGATAATAAGAGTATACAAACATAACAATAAATTCAAGATTAATGCAAGTAAAAATATAATAAATATTACCCTCTTCAATTTTTTTAAGTTCCTCCAAATCTTCCTCCACATTAACTTGTAGTCTCCTTCTAAGCTAATCTTGTGCGCAAATAAGAGCTTGCACTGTTTTAGGAGTTAAAGAGCTTCTAAATGGATCAAGAACCCGTCCTCCTATATTAAATGCAAACTCTGAGGCAACAGCAGAGATAGGTAGAACTAGTATATCACGCGTCATAACTCTAAGTATAGGGAAGCGGTGACAATTAAACTTCCACCACTCTAACACCTTAAATTTAAAGGAAACTGGTTCTCTTGGTTCCTCTAGATGCCTGTCTAACTCAGTTTTATTCCCAACACTTCCAGAAATATTTTCAAATTTCTTCATTCTTTTCTCTGTCACTGAGTACTTCCTTTTCTTTTGACTTACTAAATCAATTTGCTCTGGCATTTGAGTTCTCAAATTTGATTCAGCAGATTGAGTTCGAACAATTTTTTTATACTCTTCAAATAACTCAGAAATGGTACTCTTGACCTTTATTTTCATGTTAGCCCCCACATCTGTTTTTTCAGCATACATGTCTTCCAATGCAAATTCAAGAAAAGCTAACTTGTATTGAGGATCAAGAACTATAGCAACATAAATCAACATGTTCATCTTCTCAATATTTTCCCAATATTTTTCATACTTCTCCCTTATTCGCTTCGCCATCGAAGCAAATATAATATCCTCACTACTTTGCCATTGTTGTAGCAAGACGTCAACCTCACTAATCTCATGAAAGAATTTATTGGCAGTGACATATAGAGAACTTGATATTCTACATGTGAGTTCATAAAAGCTTTCAAGAAAACTCACTAAAGACCTAACATTCTTCCAATCCTCTTTTGTAGGAACCCCATTATTCTCAACAAGTTCAATAATGTAATTTGGATCATAAAGACAATATCTAGAAAAGGATCCCTCAAATTTTTGTGCCGCATCTAACATTAGAAAAGTTGAGTTCCATCTTGTGCTCACATCAAGACATAATAAAGCTTTACTTTTAATTCTTTCAAATTGAGCATAATTTATGAAATTGGCCAACCTAGCAGGTGATTGCCTAATAGATCTTACGACATCCCTCACACGAGCAACAGATAAATGAAATTCCTTCAACCCATCATGAACAATCAAATTCATAATATGTGCAATGTATCTCATATGAATGTATTTGCATTTGGCAATTCCAGTTCCTCAACCAACAATCAATTTTTTCAAATATTCAACAGCAACGTCATTCAAGCTAGCATTATCAACTGTGATTGTAGATACTTTATCAATTTCCCATTCACGCAGACAATTCTCAACAGTCATACCAATTGCTTCACCTTTATGACTAGTAATTGGACAGAAATTTAAGATCTTTTTTTGTAGCTTCTAATTGTCATCAATGTAATGAGCAGTAAGACACATGTAATTAACCCTCTGTATAGAAGTCCAACTATCAGTAGTAAGACAAACTCTCTGAAAACTAAATTTGAAATATGCCTTCAACTTGTTCTTTTCATCAGAATAAAGATCAAAACAATCCCCAGCAATTGTATGACGAGATGGAATGTGAAACCTAGGACATGCAACAGACATCATATGCCTAAAACCTTCGTTTTCCATAAACTTGAATGGAAGCTCATCCACAACAATCATAAAGCAAACAACTTTTCTAATAGCCTCTTCATCGAATTTCCAACAACCAAGAACCCCTTCCCCTTCATTAGTCCCAGCATACAAAAGAGATTGTTGCGATTTTGATTGTACCTCAGGATTCAGAGAGCATGTTCGACTATGAGCAAGGGCCGAACTTGTTCCATTGCTTTTTGGATCCGCTGCATATTCTTTTCCACAGTACTTGCACTTAGCCTTCTTGTTACCTTTCTCATCCTCAAACTTTATGAAATGCTTCCAAACATTTGATCTTGGCTTCATTGATTTCCGTTTAGCAGCTTCCCTTTTTTATTTTTTTGCTCTCTTCGATTCTTTTTTATCTCCTATTGTGGATGATGAATGAGGATTTGGAAGACCACTCTTTTCAACCAAATCATCTTATGTGGTACTAATATCGGCATTTGGATCCATCATCTACATTAGAAACATGTAATAATCGTTTACAAAACAAGTGAAGTGAATGCGTGAAGTGAATGATTAAATACAAACATCAAAGTCAATGAGAAAACAATAAATCTATTAATCGTACATTGGCTGTAACTGATCCTTTTGTGGAAACCGTTTTGAATGTCGGGTTCTACACTTCAAATACCTTGAAGAGCTTCCACTTTCCAGATTAAAAGAATTCTGTTTATACACAAACCAAAGTTACCAAACTATAAATCACCAACAAAATAAGCCGAAGTACAGTTACTGCTAAGAATTGAATGGTTCAATGCCATCAGTAGCCTTAATATTCTTTACCATTGATTTACCTGGGTAAGACTGTTTAATCAAATTACCAACAAAGAACCAAATATTCATGGAGCTCTTCTCAACCATAAAAGGGCATAATCAAGGGATATTTGAAGTACTAATAACATTGCCCATTAATGCACAGCACATTCATGAAAGTAGAAGCAGAGAACTTTAGCTTTGCACATTTGGCTCATTGAACATAAATAAACAAAAACCTTATTAATGAAAAAATTGAGTCTTTAGTGGCAGATTTCTTGAGCCCTATGTATTCATTTAAGTAAAACCTAATTATGGATTCTCAAAGCAATTTTACTGCACAACACCTTAGTCTTGAATCAAAAAACTCCTAATCAATAAAATGCAACCTAGTTTCAGAGAACATATTAAACGAACTCACAAAAAAAATGAAAATAAAATAAAAATAAAAAATCCAAACTAAAATTTTACCTAACGCCGAGAAGGATTTGCTGCGACGAGCTCTGGGACAGCCGAACGGGCAGAGCAAAGGGAGAATGCGGGGGACAGGGAGCTGAGGCCAATACCAGCGAGCGGGGGCTGGGAGCTGCCTGGGCCTAGGGCGAGTGGAAACTTAGTGAGCTAGGTGAGGACAGGCCGGTAGGGCCGCAGGGCAGGGTAAGCAGCGACAGTACAAGGGGCAGGGAATTAGTGATTGCCGGAGTAGGAGAATGGAGACGAGTGAGTTGTGACCGAGAGTCCGAGACGGTGAGACGATCAGACGAGCGCTGCGTCTCGATCAATAAAATTATTTATGAAGGGGCAAAGGGCCAAGGGCTAATGCCTGGTGAGTGCCTATTGCCTCTGCCTGTGCCATGATCGATCAATGAAATTCGAAGGGCCAAAGGCTCAAAGAGGGTGAGTAACTGGGCGCCTGGGTAGTTGGGTAAGGTTTTATGGCCCAACATCAAATAGAAAACGAAAAATGGGCTAAAGCCCAAAATGTTTAATTCAACTTACAAAACTGGAACCGAACCAAAATACCGAAAAAAATGAACCGAATTTTCAAAATATTTCAGTTTTTTGGTTTTTTCTATTTGACCCAAATAGTGATCATGCCTAGTGGTCGGTCGGCTATACAAGGATGTCTGGACCAGGGTCCCACAGGCATTAGTGTTTCCTAACCGATATCACCATGCATGATCCGAGGTACTATTTCATTATATCTTACCAACTTTATTAAATTTAAATTTCTTATTTTTTTAAAATTAACGTTCCTTAAGATGGAGGGTTACGGGGATCACATCAATGAGCAACTCCATAAAGAGGATGCGGAGCTCCGGTCTCAGTTAATCGTAGTTTAAGAGGAGATAGTAGCTCAATGAGCTCATTAGGAGCAAACTGATGAGAAGGTCCGCGTCTTTGACACCTTTATGTAGTCCATGATTGGACTACATGGCCCACGAGTGGGATTTGATTACATGGTTGCTACTACAACGTACCTTGGCCGCATGTCCACTTAAGGGACTTTCCCGACTAGTGTTGATCCTGGCCTCGTATCTAGAGGGTCGGGGCAGAGAGGGATCTTATACTATGCCTAGATCACAATCACAGCTTGTTCATCCCCCTCATTATGGTATGGCGGGCTCACAGCCAGCACAGCCTTCTTCATCGTCATACTCATAGGTGACTAGATCTCATCAGCAGACGACTTAGACGATGCCATCGCCAGTATTTTATCACCATCCTTCCTCGACTCAGCCAGGTAAGATGATGGCAAGTTCTCAGCACCAGGTTCTTGTATCTATTCATCCCTAGCCATTCGTTGGTTTGAGTGGGTCCATGCCGGTATCGCACTCAGCACAACAGCAGTCAGATTATTTAGCAAATATATTTGCCTGGCTTAATATCGCCAATCTGTCCTAGTTTGAGCCTCGTGTACCCGAGACGCAGGACATCTCAGGCGGCCATCAGCCTACGGCTGCACATGATCAACCTCAGGAGGGTGCTACTTCTGACTGTCCCCCCATCACCATTTACGACTTTTGTTTTTTCTAGTTTATTATTTTAATTGTTGGACAAAAAATTATTATTTTTTATTTTCTTTGAATAATAAAAATATTCCAATTTTTTATTTATTTTAATTGTTTATTTTAGATTTTATAAATTCTTTGTCATTTTCTTCATTTTATATATAAATTTAAGCAATTCATTATGTATATATACATTTATATATTTAACATTTTAAATTATTTATAAATATACAAATTTGGGTTGGTGGTATATGTTTAGAAAAAAAGGCAGCTAGCAACTAAAAATTCAGCCACTATTAACAATGAGTCTAGCAACTGAAAGTCAGCCGCTATTTCAAAAAGGCAGTGACTGACAGTTTCAGTCACTAGTTTCAGTCGCTAGTCAGTCACTACCTACTAGTGACTAGTGTTTTTTTGACTGAATATTTTAATCGCTAATCAGTCGCAATTAGTTACTGGTAGCGACTATTTCTTCAATCACTAATCGGGTTTCTCCCTTGTAATATGACTATGCACATCTAGCTGACAAAAGGTTCTTCTATGTCGAATCCTCCTCTATAGAGCCATTAATTGGGAAAGCTACAAGATCACACCCACCTCGTCATGTGCTCAATTGTGTTCCAGGTATTGAACTCAAGTTTAGTTGCTCTTGATTTCATCGATGGTAATCCTGATGAGAAGGGGCTTGAAGAAGGAGGATGCGGGATGGAAAAAAGGCAACAAACCTAGTTCAAAGAATAAGGGGGCTGAGGGAATAGGCAAATGGTACAGCAAGCGGGATACAATGTGGTATGGAAGCTAATGGACATGGGGATCAATTTTGACTGGTGCTTGACTTGTAATTTTTTGTGCTAAGCCTTCTATTTGAGAACTGATCATGTGAGACAACGTGTTTAACCAGACTTAAGTGTGAATAATGCGTTAATGTTAACACGTTAATCACATAGGAGCTGGCCTTAAAGATTTTTGTAATTAACCACAAAAAAGAGCCGACATGTGTAAGCTAATCTTGTAACTATTGGGATAAATGTATATAATTTTTTTAAGTAGCTAAATACGTAAGTAACACGTTAATCTCACTAGCACAAGAGGACGGAAAATCATAGTAGTAGAATATTCAGCAGGTGAACAGCTACTTATTTCGCGGCCAATACTGCATGCCGAGTATATATCGGTATTTGAATTTTTTTACTAATTTAAGATTTTATAGAATACCCCAAGATTGGAGATTCTGGCCATCAATTCGTATTTGTGATTACGATTACAAGTAATAAATAAATTTATTTAACAGCAACTGAAATCCCATTTTGTTTGGTACACACACAGATATATATATATATATATATATATATATATATATATATATATATATATAGAAGAGAGGACATAAGAAACAGGAGATCAAACCCTCAAACCTCACTGTAACAATCAGAAACTTGAATCACTAGATAAAGAGATGTTTCGATTGGTAGAATTTATTAGATCTAGGCACTGCCAAGTGTTAACTCACCGTTAAACAATACGAGCCGAAAGCTACTTCAATTTTCATGATTTTAAATTTGGCCAATCACAGTCACATGGTAGTGTTAGGGCCTACAGCCCCTTTTGCCCCTTGAACTTTGTCAACTCGAACCTTTTACCTCTTAAACTTTGACTAGGTTCGACTTATCCCTCAAATTTTATAAACTAACACCTTTTGCCCCTTCAACCCAGTTAAATGGAGAATATGTACTAAAATAAAAATAAAAATAAAGCTGAAGGACTAACTAAATTATTTTTTCAATGGTTGAACATTGTGAGTAAATAATAAGCATAAATGCTTCAGTTTCATATTTAAGATTACTCAGCTTTTCCTTGCTTTCGCATATAAGTTTGTGTTAAGACATCTAATTGTTTACTCACAATAGTCAATAATTGGACAAATAATTTAGTTACCCCTTCAAATTTTCTTTTATTTTCATTTTAGTACACATTTTTCATTTAATTGGACCAATGGGGTAAAAGGTCCCAATTTGTAAAGTTTGAGGGGTGAGTTAAACCGAGTCAAAATTTATGGAGTAAATGGTCTGAGTGAACAAAGTTCAAGGGGTAAAAGGGGCTTTAAGCCTAGTATTAGTATACGTACCAGTACATCAAATCAAAGGACCACTGATGAAATAGACACTAGTGGGCCAGTCGGCTTGATTTGTCAATAATAGAATAAACGTGATTAGATCTCAACATTATATGGTAATCATTATATTAAAATATACTTATTGGAATATTACACATTAAAAAAGCTTGGAATACGCCTTTAAAATACTTTTTTATAATTTATAAAATTACTCCTTCTATTTTTCATACAATTTCAAAATTAACTAACTTTTTGACTTATTCATACAATTTCAAAATTAACTAACTTTTTGACTTATTCATACAATTTTAGGAAATTGTATCTTTTAATGCATTTGCAGGAAAGGGTGGGTAAATATAGTAGTGAATACTGACAAATAATATAAAAATAACACTATTTACTACTAGTATTTATCATTTTTGCGAAAATATTTAAAGATATTAGATATGTCATTCTAAAACTAGGTGAAAGAGTCAAAAGGTGAACTATTTCAAAATGGAGGGAGTAAGGAAAAAAAATTATAAACAGTTATCAAGAGATTGTTTCATAAGTAGAAAAGTAAATTTTAGATGATATTAGTTCTAGGCAAAAATAATAATAATAATAATTTTATAAGTCCTTGTTTTAGTTTGAATTAATTAATTTAGCCTTATGTTTCATAATCAATGCTTCAGTTAAATGAACTGAGTGAACTTCCATGTAATTGTTGATAGACAATGCTTCAATACCTTTAACTCTGGGATCTCCATCAGATTGTCTTAGATGGCTCATAATTTTGAGAGAGTGAGGTGGGGGAGATGAGCTTGAGGTTTGTGATCTCCCACATATTTATTTCTGTCGAGCAGATTTTGGTGTAAATTGGTTCACCTCAAACTTTTACGACTTAATGTTTGGAATTCCGTGCGCCATTCTCTGCCCTCATCCTTGTTTGCCAGTTTTTGTTTCTTAGCTCCTCTCACCATACCAAATACCCTCTCATTGATGTACGTATTAATCTGTTTGGAAAAGAAACTAATTCGTTACTATAGAAAAAAAAAAAAAAAGACACTCGTTGTAACTCACTTTTCCAAGCAAATCATGCTAATCGCGGAAGAGGGGGAAAAATTCTTTCTTCGACATAGTGGGAAAAGCCCCGTCTAATGTTCCAGGCTGTGTATGTGTATAAATGCAAAAAAAAAAAAAAAAGTCTCTGTATTCTCTAGTCCAGTGCTGGTTTTTCTACAGCTACAAACATAGAGTTTGATCATTATTCTTTTATGAGAAACGTAGGAGTGAAGAAAGTAGATATTTGTGTGGAATGTGCACTTGAAGTACAAGGTTAAATATGAGTTTTTTTATCAAGTGATTTACAAATTCTGGAAGTTGACATGTCCAACAAATTGAACAAATGGCTGAATTCTGAATCTTTTTTTTGTTTTAAATGAAAATTATAAGGGACATGATGGACAGATATCAACAATCTATCCACCGTGGGTCTCCTGAATTTCAATGAAGCCCACAGTGGATGGTGGGTCAGGATCGGTCCATCATGATACCGGACAAAATGCAGGCATTAAAGTGGTTGGCTTCTGAGTCTATAGGTAGTTATAGCCCAACTTGCTGCCCCAAGATGCGAGAAGCCAGCCCTTGAAATTGTACGTCTTAATTACGGTACTCAGAGAAAGAAGGTAAACATGGTTTGCAGGATTGATTTGGGCCTCCGGAACTTATCAGATGAGGGCGAACTTCCTTTGCTTGCTGGTGAGAAACCTTTACCTCTCAGTCCCACCTAAAGAAAATAGGAGAAAAAAAAAAATCTTAGTGATCAAGTCCTAGGAACTATACACTGCGGTTGTAATTCGAAGTACACATCGTATATGTAATGGGAGTTGATGCAGCAGCAACAGCCCTATGAAAGCAAAGATCATTTGCATTGTATTCTAGAGCTCTATTTTCCAGTATATTTGGTAGTCACATGGAACGTTAACCCTTGGTTTCTTATTATCTACTCCTCCTTAGGAGAGGGACAACAGAACTTGAGTTCTTCTTCGAGTAATAAAAAATGAATTTTAAGAAACTAGTTGTTTGAAAACTTGTTACCTCTGCAGCATCCTTTAGCGGCCCCCAACATTCTATCTTATTGTATTTTGGTGAGCTAGAGTGGAAGTAAACACAAACTAAAGCTTCCATCAGCTCTGGATGATTCCCGAAAAGGACCGAGTCTCCATGGAGCACAGCCTTAAGTACCTAACTTGCGTGATGTCGACAAGGCCACCACGAGCTTATGTCAGTAATTCCGGCATCAAAATTGTCACCATGTGTCAGGTTGTTTTGTAACCACGATAGAATCAGATGATGACTAAAAGAATTAAATGTCTCAAGTGTGATGCTGCCATCAAAGAGAGATGCCTGCTCTTTATTCTCCAAAACTTACTTTCAAATTCAATATGCACCACGTACAACAGAAGGAAAACTTACCAGAGGTAGTTCCTTGGAGAATATGTGGTATCTGAACTCGGCGGCAAGGTCTAACATGAGATTGGGGCCGCTAACAAAACAATGAATGTTGAGGAACATATCATCCTTTGCTTTCTTCCACTCCGCAACAACATCATCCTTGTTATACCATCCTTTTAACTGCAGCAAGGAGTTCAACATCCAAGTTTAAAAGATTTCAGACAACTCTCACAAAAGCATTCTCTAGCAACAAACACATTGTTGTTAACTTCAACACATAAATACATATCTTTTATGAGACATTGCATTCTTCATGCAAATTGTAGATTCATGATTCGAAACTAACATCCGTACCTGTTCAAGATTGATGACCCTGGAGATAGTTAGGGTCAAATTAGCTGTAAAATCACAATGAGAAAGAATGTAGGTTCTTGGGATGATTCCAGAAGATTTCTGTATCCCTTCTTCCAAGAAAACAACTTTCAACTTTGAGGGCTCAAAACTTGCTGTAGGAACCAAGAGCCTAGCAGCCTGGACATTTTAAAAATGGAACTTCATCACTAAATGTGGAACATCAGGACCCAACTTAATTACAGTAGAACCAGAATTTCTTCAACCAAGTACTTACATGGTACTGAAAACTCCCATAATTCTGATACAATCCAAAATGTCATACTTTCAGAGCATTCAAACAGAAGTTATGAACAATGCCGTTAGCCAAGGAACACATAAACGACAAAAAGTTACCTCGGAAACAAGGGTTCTGTAGGATGCTCTGCTGCTGCTAACAGAGGAAGCCTGAATGGGTCTGAATCTTCTGCAAGATCTGAAATTTCCACTCTTGACATACAAACCTCTGGGTTGGGATGGAGTAAAAGCAGAGTACCGACAATGGGTGGCCATGGAAGGAGCATAATCTACAGTTCCTCTTCTTCATCATCTTTCACAGCCCACCATTGCCTCTCGGGGTAAGCTTTGGGGGAAGGAAGATGGGTACGTGGAGAAATTGGGTTCAGAGCTTTCTCCGGTTCCTGTGGATGTCGATTCAGAGGCCCCCCAGCATCCCGAATCCAGTTCAAGCCTTGGTCTCCACATAATGCTTTTTTGTGACGAAAATTTGATTGGCGAATTTTGATTGGTAGAGACGATTAGAATGGCTCGCAACGTCGGTGTGATGCTTGTGAGGTCGTGATAGCTATTGGATAATGTGAATGATGACGTGGCAAGACATGTTCACTCTTTTTACTGATAGTTGAAATTAAAAAATTTGCTAAATCCAAAGATTATTTATTGAAAAACAATCCAGAATTCAAATGCGTACAATTTATTTCTCAAATTAATTACTATGCCTAGTACTACATATAAGAAATAACTCCATATCTGTATTTATTTGATGGCCGGGAAGTGAAATTCTTAAATTCAGAATTGGCCAGATTAGTGAAGATCCTTCATTCATCTGTGGCTGCTCCCCACGTTCCTCCTCCACCAAGTCCACCAGCCCCTACTTCCTCCATGTTCAAAGGCATATATAGTCACAAGAGTAACAGACACACTAGTGTGGCAGGGCAACAATGACTCAGAACCAAAAAGAAAGTTCAGCTTCAAGAACCAACCAGCATATATATATATCACTTAGAATTTCTATCATGTTAAGACCCTCATGAACAACAAAGGAAATCAAGCACCTGCTTAACATGCAACTTACAGTGGACCAAACAAGAGCATCATCATGACGATTCAAAGCCCATGCAAATCCGCTTTTATGAACAGCAGCGACAATGTCCTGCTTGGTTCCAAGAAATGAATTCAAACTGTTACCCTAAAGACAATCGTAAAAACAAAAGTGTTGTTCACAGGAGAGAAAATTAACGGAGATGGTAGAACTTAAAAGGGTGAAAATCGAAGCAATTAAGCTAACCGAACCCCTGTGGTAAGTTCCTGACATGGTGACAGCACCTGCTGCATGAGTATCAAGAATAGTTTTCCATACAAGACTGCCAGTGGATCTCTCAAAAGCAACTACAGCAGCACAACCAGCAATAGCGACAAGTAAATCACTTGCTAAGGTTGAAGTTGCTCTGGACACTGTTGTGGTGACATTAAGAGCATACTGGGTGGCATTCACACCTGTTGCTTCAACAAAGTTCTGCTTCCAAATACGGGATCCATCAGATGCTCTGACAGCAAAAAGATACCCATTCCAGCTGGTGAAATTAAGGGTTCCACTGAACATGGCTGGTGTTGCAGTTATATTGTTTCCTTCTACGAATTTCCAGTTGAGCTGTAGCTTGGAAACGGAATGAGTGCTGATCTTGGTCTCGTCGGCGAATCTCCAGTTGTGGAGATCTCCCCTATGGTTTCTCCACCCTTGTGCATGCTTATGGACCCCATGTCCCCCAGTCCTGGAAGCCTGCTGTGCCAACAGGCAGGAAAAGGTGTTTAGGACATGAATAAAATGAAAGATATGTGTAGCACCCAGGACATGCCATTTGATATCAAATTTTGGACAATTTCTTTAAACCTCATAGTTGTTTGCGTGGGTGAGAGCAGAAATTGTCAATCAGTGATGGGAAATAGACTGATCTGAGATCTTACCAATATATTCATGGACATGATGCTTAAAAAATCACCATTGGTGATCAAGCCAACTGTTATAAGGAAATCCTTGGCTCCATGGTGTTGCCATTTCAAGGCATTGAATCAGATTTGAAATCACCATATGTGATCATGTCAACTGTTTCGAGGGTATGTGTAGAAGCACCTTGGAGATGCCATTTGCTAGCAGATTTAAGATAATTTCTTTAAACCATATATATGGTTGTATGTTAATAGCTCAGAAATTAGAAAAACAGATGATGATGCCTAAAACATGAGATGAGACTCATATGTGATGAATAGAACTCTTATAAACAAATCCTAAACAAATCTTGGCTCTGTGGCTAGAGTTGCCATTTCATGGAATTGCTTCTGTGAAGTCAATAAGCTAGCTAGGAGACAGACAAGCACATGCTGATTGATATTAGGACTTGAATTATGTGACGGATGACGTACGATATGGACGGATTTCCCTTGATATTAATTGTAGCATTATCATAGAAAAGTATATAGCTTATTACCTTAGCTAGGCGGATAAAAGTGTTTGATGTAGGAATTGTTACATGCTCCAACCTTATAGAGCCAGCAGACGTTTGTCCAGTTCCGTTCGCTATAGCTGCCACTGTTCGCTCTCTCCGTTCTTCCATTTGTTCATTCGCTCCCTCCTCGCCGTCCTTCGCTTCTGCCTCCCTCCCTCACCTTCGTTCACCTCCCTTCCTCCCTCCCCCATGCTGTCATTTGGCTTCAGGTGTGTATTTGTTATCTATCGCCCTTGCCGTTTTGCGTTCTCCGTCCATCGTCCTCCACATTGCCTCATCCTCGATGCGTAGTGCCGCCCTCGTGTTGTCCTCCATCCCTCATCGTCTTCACCCTTTGCAATAAAGGAAATGCCTATTGGCGGTGGGGTGTCGGGTTATTCGGGTAAACCCAACCCTAGCCCTATTTTTTTTGTTTAAGGTCGGTTTAGGTTAAGCATATAAATAAAGTCAGGTCGAGTTACATTTTTTGAATGAAGAAGTTGCTTGAAAATTTCCAGTTTCAACCCGAACTCAACTCGAAACCTGAAACTTACAGCTCTACCTATAGAGCTCAGTTCCAACCACAAAGAGAATCTAGGTGGGGCGCTCTCGAGTAGCCTCAAGGCCAAAAATCATTTCAAGTACATAATTTTCTTCAACAACAGGACAACACATTCATCGCAAGCAAAGCAAAAAGTTTCCATAGCTTCAATTGAAGACAAAGATGACCCTATACATCCCTTCGAAAAACAAGAACCTATATATATATTGAGAGATATATCCGAGTAATTGAATTGTGACAACAAAAAATATGAGTACAAACATCCATTCATGTCTAAGATTGATAATCAACTCATCATCAACATAGTAATTATTAGGCCATACTTTTGGTCCATCGAACTATATTGACTCGTTCAAAAGAGTTCTTGCAATTTGGCACGGTTAAACCCAGTTCCCCAACTATGAATGGTGGAGCACTTTGTCCATTTGACCGGCTGTCTATTACTTGGCTAATCCATAAAAAGCAAAAATTACATGTTTAGTTATTCAACTTCTCAATTTCTCTCTTTTGTAGCCTATACTTTATCATCTAACACTCCAAGTTTTGTCCCCAATTCGTCAACCTCGTCCCCAACTGTAACCTCACCATAGCCATTCCTAGATCACCCACCTCTTCACCAACGCTAAATCCCCACGGCTTCAGGTCCATCACTGCTAAGAATGCCACCAACAAAAGCTGCATCAAGTACGTTAGAGGCTTCGCATTCCTCACTGGATTCCTCACTGGAACCTAGGTTTCATCCACCAAGAATCTTCTCCAACATTTCGATTCGATGAGATAGGTCAGGAATCTGTAGTAGAGCGTCGATGTCAATGAGAGGTGGAGGTTAATGTGATTGAGGCCGATAAAAGTGGCTAAAGAAGGTCAGACGATTGGGTGAAAAAGGTCAGAAATGGTCGGATGGCTGGGTTGTCTTGGGAGGGAAAAGTCTACTTTGTCAATTAGAGAGGAAGTACAATTGATGGAGAGGAAGCATGATGATGGGTGGAGAATGAAGGGCAGGTGAAGATCAAGTGGAAGTGGAAGACAATGGAGGCAGTGGTGACCGGGTGGAAGGAGGCGGACAATGTAGTTGATGGTGGAGTGTGAAATCATTGACGGAGGAAAGGGAGATTTGGAGAGCAGCGGTAGGGACAGGGTTGGGGATGGCAATTGGGAAGCATGCAACGGAGGTTGTAGTGAATAGACGTAGGTTTAGGTTTAGGTTTAATTATTACTAAGCATTTCAAGTTACGTATTTTTGTGATTTAGTAGCTAAGATTTTAAACATTTTAATCAGGTCACTAAACCGGTAAAAATCTAATGGCCTTGACGTCAATTTGACCGAGTTACTGAGTCAAAGGGTTAAAGTGCGCCACGGTTTATTGTTGGAGGATTAGGTCTAACCGCGCCAAACTGCAGACACTCTTTTGAACAAGTCAATATAGTTCAAGGAAGCAAAAGTGATTTCGGCTTAATTATTACAGATCTCGAGAAGAAATCACATTTTAACCAATTCATCATTAGATCAATCAAATCAACAATGTTTTTATAACATCTCCTGGTCAGCTGAGCTCTCTTCTTGGTGCTTGTCATTATGGATCTTCTCACACAAAGACTCCACCTTGACTCGCAGAATCATTGTCTCCTGCTTCAACTTCATATTCTCACTCAACAGCTCCTCAAATATCTGAAGCACACCCTTCACATCTCCAATCACAATCGGTTGCTTCCAGCGCAGCTTTTCATTATCCTGCTTTTCTCTCACCAAGTCGTTGCCAGGAGACTAAAATTATTTCAACAAACACAGCAACAAATAAATATAATCTGTCAATTATGTTACATCAGACCATGCCCTACAGAAAAATACAGAGACCACAACTTAAATATGTGAACGGATGGTTACCAGTTTATGTAAAAGGGCCTGAACAAAAGACTCCTGGCGAGTAAATTCGCGACTCAGCTGATTATGACTGTTTGTAAGTTGCTTCATGTGCTCTGCATTAGACTCTAGTTTTTGGCTCATCATGCCATTCTGCCCTCTTAGCTCTTCGCTCTCCTGTTGCAAGCTTCCATTTTCTCCTCTAAGTTCATCCAGTTGTTGCTTCATTTGTTCCTTCTCACTCTGCTCAATCCCCAATATATATTTTGAATCAACAACAATTAACAAGAATGAGACACTAAAAACTTACTCATGAAAAATTTTCCATTTTTCATTCCCAAATATATTTTATAAAAGTCCGAGTTCAGTGCTTGTATTTAGTTATGGTAAGATGGAGGAAAGTTTGAGGTCACATTCAAAACACAATATACAGGGGGAAAACTTAGAGTGCCCTCTTCTATTTTGAGAAATATTTTATTACTTAGCCTAGGTTTTTCAAAATCAGTTCTAGAATGTCAAATAAAAAACACCGTTGAACAAAAGGAGCATATAGCGAAACATAGAGAACTGAATCTAGAGTTTTACCAGACACGGAGTACTAAATATGATGATTTATTAAAGACGATTAAGTTTTTTTGACTCTGGAAAAACACTTAATCTTGTTATACTTTTAACATTTTTACTACTCTTTTGTAAAAATGATAATGTAATGTCAAATAGATATATCATACAATTTTTTTTTCAGTATTATCCTCATCTAACCACAAAACTAAAGCGTAAAGGACATTTTAAATATACACATTTTTTGTCTCGTACCTCAGCCCAACTGGCGAGGGTGCGTGGAGAAGCCCAAGTTCAAGACATCCCTTCCATTGGCTAACTTCTTAAATGACCCTCATAGAAATTTTGTTTATAAGAATTAAAATTGAAAGAGAAACTCCTTAAAAAATATGACTAATTATGGGACTGGAGAGTATATACTTTAGGAGGAATTAACTAAGAAAAAAATAATGGTTGTGGATAAAGATGAATATTTATTCGAGAAACAAATTAGCAAGAGAAGTAAGAAAAGTAAGTAGAGCTCTAATAAGGACGCACCTTAAGGCGATCTCTGTATTTTTTGTCGATCTGTTTCTTCCTTTCTCTTGAATCATCTTCAGATGCGGGGCCAGCAGCTCCACTTCTTTTGTCTTGATGCGTAGGAGTTTGACCTTGAGGTTGAGCTTGACCAACCAGCCTTTGATGAGGAAGCCGATTAATTGGATCGTTTCCTGCTTCTGTAGCGGGAATAAGCTGATTAGTATTCTCTGTGCACGGCAACTGGAACTGAAAATCTGCCGCCACCACCACGAACAACAACCAATGGAAATGAAGCAAATTAAAGCTTGTAATGGTGAGTTATGAGCCAATAGAACTCTTGGCCTAGCTACTTACTTTCTTCTTGATTGAAGTTGGGAAAGTCGAAGGGCTGCTGCATCGGGGACGACGCGTGAGCAAATCCGGGAGATCCAGCGTCGAAGTACCGTCCCAGGACATCTTTGAAGGGGAAGTGGTCTCCCATGGCGAATAACCTAGATCGATAGCTAAGAAACGAAAAATGGAACAGCCCTATGAGATCGAATTTAGAGACACAGGCACCGGGCAAGGGACTCGTCGATCATAGAAGAGAGCTCGCGCAACATCTCCGCGATTCAGCCCCAACCGCACGACTTCGAGCGCTCTGCAAGTCATGCTTCGACTTTTCCACGATGGATCCCGTCCTACCCCCACGTGCTTTTTAACAGGGACCATAAAGTGGGAGAAATTATAGAAACCTCATGTAGTTTGCCTTAATCAACACTTTACCTCTATATTTTAAAAAACGTACACTTTACTCCTCAGTTCCTTGATATAGTCCAATAATAGTTTCAAATTCTTTGATATTTTTTACAGTTAACTGATGTTTAAAAAAGGGTAAAATCCATATGTAGTCCCCTAACTTTAAGGGTCATCCTAATGTGGTCCCTTAACTCAAAAAGTGACTCTTAAAGTCCCCTAACTCAACTTAAGTGTCCTATTTTGGTTCATACCGTTAGTTATACCGTTATTTTGGATAAAAATTGCCTACGTGGCAGGTATATTGCCACGTGGCAGTCTCTTTTATGATAAGAACTGATTAGATTGGAAGAACAATAAAGTTCAAGCTAAAATTGACACAAAAAGTAATTTTAGGGACCTAAAACGATAATTAACCCAATCTTCCTCATCGCCGCCTCACTCCGATCAATCGCCGCCGCCGCCCCTCTCCCTCTTTCCGCCGACGCTCCATCTTCCTTCTTCCCGACCGACACTCCACCTTCCCCCTTCATCCACCGCCCCGCCAGTCACATCTCCACCGACCGATTGTCGAATTGAACGAGGAGAGAATTAGATGGACGACTGGCTTCGGCGGACGGGCGGCTTCGGTGGATGGGTGGGTTCAACGGTGGAGATGACAAGGTCGGCCTTTAGGTGGACGGGTGGCTTCGGCGGTGGAGGAAGAGACGATAGGATGTAGGCGGCAAATCGCGATCAGGCCTCTCCCTGGGTGACGGCTGTAGAGCAAGACGAAACGACGAAGGGTTGGAGGTGGAGCTGTGACTGGTGGGGCAGTGGATGAAGGGGGAAGGTGGAGCGTCGGTTGGGAAGAAGGAAGATGGAGCGTCGACAGAAAGAAGGAGAGGGGCGGCGGTGGCAATTGATCGGAGTGGGGCGGCGATGGGGAAGATTGGGTTAATTATCGTTTTAGGTCCCTAAAATTACTTTTTGTGTCAATTTTAGCTTGAACTTTATTGTTCTTCCAATCTAATCAGTTTTTATCATCAAATAGACTGCCACGTAGGCAATTTTCATCCAAAATAACGGTATAACTAACGGTAGGGACCAAAATAGGACATTTAAGTTGAGTTAGGGGACTTTAAGAGTCACTTTTTGAGTTAAGGAACCACATTAGAATGACCGTTAAAGTTAGGAGACTACATATGGATTTTACCCGTTTAAAAAATAATGGTTTACATTTACAAACATAAAAAATTGATAATTTAAAATATTTATTAAATGTAAAAAAAATAATGAAAAAAATAAAATTACTAGAATATGACCATTATACAGTTTAAAATTTTAAATTAGTGTTTTGAAAGTTACTTGCCTGAACAATGTAAAAGAAGTAATGGACAAGTTTTCAAAAATAAGGATGGCAAGTGTTGTAATATTTGGCTTGAACTCAAAATGGCCATCAAATGCCTATAGATATTCCTTTCAAAATCTAGAAACCCATCAAATTCAAACTTCCAAGATTGTGCTCATTTACCATATGAATATAAATAGCTGAAATTTTGAATCAACAGTGTCATTTTTCAAAATCTAGAAACTCATACCGAAAGTTATTGATAAATTTTCAATTTTAGGAAGTATAGATGAGTATTATTTGGATAAAACAAAAAACATCGAATAGACCGATTATGTTCTGATAAAATGGTTTGGTTGTTTTTCTAGTTTAGTCTATTTGGATCAAAACTAAATTTCATATTCAGTTATTGGATCATATACTTAAAACGGAATATACTGAACAATAATAAATATTTTACAATAATCCATACTGACCCTAAATATATAAAGGTATCTCATACTAATTTTGGACTATTTGTTATCTATCCTTTTTTTAATTAGGGGTAAAATTTTAAATATTTGTTGCTTTGTTTTTTTTTTGTTCTTGTTCTTCGTTATTGCTTGCTACACCAAAACCACAGGCCGCAAGGCTTCGAGCAGCAGATTCAGAAGGGTTCTGGAATAGAAAAACCCAATATAACATATAGCAGTCCATTCCCAGTTGGTCCAAAGCATCAGTTGCTGCACCGCACCCATTAGTTCGACCAGTAGCCTCTGAAAGGCAAGAAAGTCAATTTCCCAAATTGGTTTCATCCTGTTCCAAACAACACCACACTGTCAAGTGTATCGATAAGCTAAGAAAATGCAAATGAAAAATTTTTTGTGCAATGAATAGAAGTCTTGAAGCAACCAAAGTCTGAACATAGATAATGACCTAATAATTAAGGCTTCTGGTTGTTATCGCAAAGTTTAAGATTCAATACGCATACACTACAATAAGAACCATACGCAGACACTACAATAAGAACCACCTATACACATGTAACACATTTCATGTCTGAAGTTGATTATCATCATCATCATATCATTTCCAACCAAGTGCATAAGTAGAACAAATCCCAAGAAGAAATTGTGGCAGTGGGAATGATATTATTCATTAGTAGTTCAAATCAAAGCAGCTGGTTCTGTCTCGATCTGTCCTCAACTGAGTTGCTTGTCATTATGAATTTTCTCACACAGGGCCTCAACCTTGACTTCCAGAAACATCTTCTCCCGCTTCAGCTTCATATTCTCATTCCACACCTCCTCAAACATTTGAGTCACAACCTTCACATCTCCGCTCAAAACTGCTTGGTGCAATAGCAGCTTTTCGCTCTCCTGCTTTTGCCTCATCATGTCGCTGCTAGGAGCCTGGAATTAATTCAATAAACAGAGCCGTAAATCAGTAATATCATGTTTACTTGACTGCATTACATCGGCATCGAATTGCAACGCAAATGCAGCCAAATAAACGTTGCTGTTAGTGAAACATATATAAATGGCATGAATTCATGATTACCAGCTTCTGCAAAAGGGCCTCAACAAAAGACTCTTGGCGACCGAACTTGCGCTTCAAGTGGTTGTGGCTGTCCGAGAGTTGCTTCATCTGCTCTGCACTGGACTCAAGAGCTTGACTCATCGTACCATTTACCCCTCGAAGCTGTTCGATCTCCTGCATCAAGCTTCCCTTTTCCACTCTAAGGCCGGACAGTTGCTGCTTCATTTGCTCCTTCTCAGTCTGTTCAATCATCTCAAAATATTCATCTAACTACATGTATCCCAAGTCTAACTCAAAAGTTATAAAGAATGAAACAGATGAAATTCTTACAGAGACACAAAAATTGCTTTGTGTAAGCTACCTAGTCAGCTCAGTTTGGTTAGTATCCTTGGTAATAAAAAATTTAGATAACAGAAAAAACAAAAGGAGATGGACATGCCACATATACAATGCGCCAACAAGCCACAGAGAGTAGTAAAGCATTATATTTTTTTGCCTTGCATGGGGGTATACCTGATATAGCTAAACGGCACTTACAAAAGCACAGACCTGGTGCCTCCATCAGGTAACGGCTAAACTAGGCCAAAAACCAGAACTAGCAAATTTGGACTCCTTGAGCTCACATTGCCAAGCAATCATCGATTCCTCTCCAGTCATGCCTCAGAAGATATCACTACAACTAGAAACCTTCCTGCTCTCACTGTGATACTTCACACATATGTGGAGTCTCTGTGATTTTTTTGTGTATGTATGATTCAAGATCCATTACTTGATCACACAATATTCATCCTTTTGTCAAAAAGATAGCCTAAGTGGTGTAGGTAAAGTGTTCTGTGGACCGGTTTTGGAGATGAGCTATGATAAATTGGTATGAGAGCTAACAAGGACTGTGCTTCGCAATTCTGTTTGAGACAATATCCGATTTCACAGTTTATCACGTACTAAGGGTCCCAATTCTGAATCTGTTCAGGCCTAACAAGGATGCTGAACATATAAATGGGGAGATGATATCTCAAATCCCATGTGAGGACTTTGTATTTCTGATGCATATAAATGACTTCAAGTTTCAACACCTGATTGCCCATAACTTATCATTTTCCCCAAAGAATAACACATGTGATGTGTGTAAATGCTCATCATCAATTTGGACTTGGATTATTATAAACATTAGCCCATTTCCTTTCATACATTTGCAAACCATCTCACAATCTAGTCTCACCTCCTACAGCATATATTGCCTTGCAAGCCCATAAATGCAACTCGAAAAATGAAGCCAAAACTTCTCAAGCAAAACAATAAGGCAAAAATATCAAATTTACCGCTAAAGTTTGGGGTTGGGAGTAGATATGCCATTGTAGTTTTTTTTTTGCCCAATCTCCCACTAATATTTTAAACTGAGCCAGATATGCCATTGAAGTTTCAAATTAAGAGTGAATATGTCATTGACCGTTAAAAATCTAATGGAAAACATTAAAAAGTCAACAAAAACCATTAAAAATAACAAGTTTTAAAATTTTAGGCTAATAATGCAAGTTCTAAGAAAATTCGTAGACTTTTTATAATTAAACTCTCTCTCTCTCTCAAGAATGCCAAGAAGGAGATTAGACAATAGAGACAGAGATGGGACAGCGATAGGGTTGGGGTGTTAGTGACAGTGACAGTGACAGAGACAGCAGTAGGGCTGAAGCGCTGATGGTAGAAATCAAACGCTCTTTTGGTAAAAATTTCAAAGGCCTTAATATTTTTTAAAAAATGCATAATAAGCTCAAGATTTCAAAACTTGCTCTTTTTACCATTTTCTGTTATTTTTTTAAACGGCAGTGGCATATTTGACCTAGTTTAAAACATTAGTGGGAGATTGGACAAAAAAAAAATTATAGTAGCATATCCGCTCACTACCCAAAACATTAATGGCAAATTTGATATTTCTGCCAAACAATAATGAAAAATAATTTGGTCTCTAAAGTCGGCATTTTTGGTTCATTGGTGCCTATTGGGGATTAGTAACGCGCTCGCACCAATCTAATGCACTATAGACCCACGCAGCAAAAAAATACAAGCAAATAAACACAAATATTTTTACATGGTATGTTTTTCGAATCCGCCACTTCTAAATCCTCATCCTCAAATTGTGAGAGCCGACAGCCTCCACTGTGATACTATAACACACCTGATTGTCAATTATTGCAATCAATTGTTTAAAACCTGTTGAATCTATATAAGATGGGACAGGTAGAAGGGTGGTGATGGGGATGCAGATGGTAAGATGGGGCGACGGGAGAGGCACTGTGCGCAGATAGATTGGACAAGACAGCCTTTTGGCCATGTAAGGTTGGACAGCAATTATGATCAAGTTCATGGTTGGTTTTGTTTTTGTATCAAGTAAGTTACAGGCCCAATACCATTTAACATGTTAACGCTAGTCCGTTAATTCATACCAAACTGGCCCTTAAGTAAGATCTAAGATAAGGTATATGGTTTAGATGAAGCTTTTATTGAATGCCTATGTGTTGGATCCATGACAATATTATGTGCCCTTTAGAATCTTCTATGGGGATTGCTCTTGAAATGTTACATTTTTTCTTTTTACAAGTGCTTCTATTAGTATGTAGTCAATTTAATTGTCCTTTTTTCTTCTATGTGCCCCTGTGCCCCTAGCCCTACACCCTTAGTGCACTTGTGATGGTATTGAGTTACCCCAAGTCCAATTAGCCTTCGTAGATGGGAGAAAACCACATAAATTAAGGCAACACCACAATAACATGGAGCAATGGACACACACGCACATACGAGAACCCTGCCTAACCTTTACTCCCATAATAAATGACCAGTGTATGATCCAAGTACACGCTACATGTGGTAAGACTTCTAACTAACTCTTTTCCCCATGCTGAAACCCCAAGTTCTAAGCTCAACCCTAGCCTAAGCTCTTGGGTTGGTGGTTCCTTTGGCACCCCTTGGTACCTTTGACTCACTCTCCCTCCCATGGTAGCATCCTCTTCATATAAACAAAATTGTGTGATGGATAGGTGCCACCACTAGGCCCAATTGCCTCGTAATGTCCATGCGAGTAGTGGACACGCCCCACTACTAATAATATTATCCACCACGCCTTTCACATGTCCCATGGTTCCTCCAACATGTATCACGCCACTTAGCAATGTTATAAATGTCTCACACACCTCCTATCTGTAAGCATGCCTACGAGCCACATTCCAGGCCACCACTTTATTGGTAATTGTCTACAGTCGTTCCTACAACCGCATTTTATGCGCTACACATGCCTCTGCCACACACAAGATGGACACAACACTACAAGAGAAATAGGTTGTAGCGATTGGTTATTTAGTGGCTAAAAGGTGGTTAATTTACTTTTAAGCGACCAAAAATACAATGGCCAAATGGTGGCAAAAACCATGGTTGCTAGGGGTTAGCAGCTGTTCATTTTGGTCATTCCTAGTGACCGCTTAGTTCAGTTGCTGTACTATTTTATTTATAAAATTATTAATTTGTTTCCATTATTTTAAAAATTTTAATTTTAATTTATAAACTATTTTTATTATATTATTATTTTTTTTTTTGGAATCTAGCTTTTCATTTCCTCCAATGGCCTCCAAAGAATTAAAGAATCCAGCTTTTGGGTTTTTTCTTGAATCCAATGGCCTCCAATGTTTGCTTCGCTTCAAGCTTTGTTTCTTGGCGCTAAATCTCAATTCATTTCTTACATTTCAAGCTTTTTCGCTTTCTTAGCTTTTCAAGCATTCTCGCTACACTTCGGGCGAATTCGTTTCGTCTAAAGTCAACTGACTTTTTTTAACTTTTTCATCTTTTTTACGTGAAACCAATTTCATTTGAAAGTTAATGTTATGTAGATGCAATAATCAATTTGAAAGTAAATTTTTAGGATGTTGTTAAATTTTTATGAATTTTTCTTTTTTAAGACTTGAAACTAGAAAAATTCATAAAAAATTAGTAAGATTATAAAAATTATAATTTTAATTGATTATTGTAGCTACATAATATTGTCTTTTAATTAAAATTAGTTTCAAGTAAAAAAGATGTAAAAATAAGAAAAAGTCATTTTGTAGTCAATTGGCTAAAGTTGAAACGAATTGGGTGTTCATTTCTCTTTCAGTTGCTTTTTTTTTTTTCAACCATTCAGGCCCAAATGAAGAAGCAAAGCAACTAGTGGGGGAGAGAGAGAGAAAGAAAGAAAGAAAAACAGACAGAAAAGAAGGGGGAGAATTCATGGGAAAATAATTGGCTAAAGGATTCGGTGTGAAGAAGGTAGAGAGGATTGAGGCCAGAAATTGGGAGAGAGATGATGATCAAAATTTACAAGATTTTTATAGAATGATTGAGAGGTTTCAACAAAGGCAAACCGTTGATTTTTTTATAGATCTAAGGCTTAAATTATAAGGTGTGTCACTCACATAGATCGCTGACATGAAAAATAAGATGGGGCGACCAAATGGTTACCAACATTTCAGTTGCTAGTTTAAAATTTTGGACTATTCTGGTGACCATTTGGCCACCGAACAATAGGGTAAGGAAAATGGTGGCTAGGACAGTCGCAAGAGCAATCGTTTAGACACCATATTTTAGCCACCGAAATAAATGATAGCTATTCGGGCACCCAAAAAGTTATTTTACTTTTTGGTCATCGTCTTTTTGGCCACTAAAAAAATGATAGCTCTTGCTAGTTGCTATTTCAAAGTTTTGTTGTAGTGCAAGCCCACCTTGCCTTATCCATGTCTCAGGCTCATAGCCCACACACAAGGTTATAGTGCCTTGCCACAAAACCCACACAAACTCCGCCTAGCCACGAGCTCATGAACCCAATGAGTGTGGCTCCCAACCTTAGGGCACCTCCATGCATGTGCCCCCACACGCATCTTTTGCCCAACAACCATGTTCCACCATAGACACACCTCACCTGCTCCATGTGCCCTTTGTGCCACAAATCCAAGCAATATGCACCTTATCTGCCACATGGGCCCTACTATGTGCAAGGTTGCCCAAACAGTAGCTCTCTGCTTGTAGCAATGCCAATTAGGGGCCTAACAATAGATCAGTATTTTGCCATGTATTTTTAGGAATCTTTTTCCTTTTGGTAACCAAGTTACCCAAAGCCGCAATATGCCAATTTCTTTCTTTTTTTCTGTTTGTAGGTTCTTGGTTGGGTAAATTCAAGTTCATAAGAATTTCACCTTCCGAATCTGAATTTGTCAAGGTCGAGTCAGGTCAGGCCAATCGTATAACCAAGTTTGGGCCATAGAGTTGGGGGTAAAGTAGGTTCAAGAGTTTGACCCAAACAATAAAAACTGGACCCGGCTTTCACCCCTCGGTAAAATGCCACACAACTCTCTCTCTCTCTCCCTTTCGTTCTTCCTTAGACGCCACGCAAGGACTCCTCATAAAATTTGGCATAATTGTTAGTCCACTTCATTAATTACCCATATATGTGCAAAATTAACATGTAAGTGCCAACTTTCCCTAACAATAGCAACTATCTTCACTCAAAACTAATCACTCATACTCCATCTATCACACAATATATGTCTTATTTTTTTGTATTCCAATAGATGTTCGACTTTTTCATATTTAGATTTTGCTTTTCAAGTATGTTATATCATTCTCACTATATGGTCTTAAGCAATAAATTTTGCTTGCTTTGCTGATAAAAAAAATATCATTCTCATTATATAAAGTCTATGAATATCGCTTGTTGTAATTATGCTAGTATATAACTTTGGAGAAATAAACCTAATATGCTAGTGTGGTTAACAGAGCTCGTTATAGACAGCTGGTGATCAAATAAAAGAGTGCCTCAGCATGAGCACTTTTTATCATGCTTAAACCATCCCATGATAGTTATGATACACTCGCCATATATAATTAACTCCAATAGGACTTTGTTGATAGGAGAACTCTAATTTGGGATCTCTACTGGGTAACACAGAGACACATACAAAAATACGAAGGGTCGTTAGTGTTTAATTCCTGAAATGCCACATTCATGAAGCAAAATATAGGCACATTCTATCGGTTAAGAAAAAATTGAAAAAAAAAATCATCTATGTGCTGAAAGTGTTTCGCTTTAAGGTGTTTGTTAGAAACACAAGCTAGGGTTTCTAGTTTGAAATAAACCAAGAACTGTTGTCATAAACTCATATATGCACAAGATATGCTTGCCAAAGCTTTGCATGGCTCGAACTCTTTTATGTACCTCTATTTTTAATTATTTATCTTGTGAGTAGACATTCAAACTGATTAAGTTAAAATAATATTTCAAATGAAACAATGTAATTTTTTTTTTTGGAAAGAACAAAATGTGATATAATCTAAAGAAAAAAGTTTATATATTTTAACTTTTAGAGTAGATAAATCAAGGTCCTCTACAAAGTAGAAAACTATTTTAAAAAATACATTATATATCTACCTATTTACAAAAAATTAATGCATCTATATGTATGTGTGCGTGTGTGTGTGTGCACATATTGAGATAATCCTGATTAAAGTAATGATCATTTATAGTTCCTTGACATTAGATTCTCAGTCTTCTTTCAATTTTTTTATGCTTTAAATAATTAAAAAAATTAGCAAATATTGATACATGAATTAATTAGGGTTTTAAAAGGAATTTATAATATAGGATTAGATGAGTTCTCTGGTTTTATAGAGTATTGAAAAAAAAAATTGAAATCGAAAAACAAAATAAATACTTAAAATAAGAATATGAATGTTTAGAGAAGTTGGAAATTCATTTTATTTGATTAATAAAATTAATTTATTTTAAATATATTGTGATTAATATAAATCAATCAAAATAAAATTTGGATTTCTCTAATATACGTACCTCTTTTTTATTATTTATTTTTTCTTTTAATCTCAATAATTGATAATTATCTACTACCATGTAATGGTTCAATAATTTAATTGTGCACCAATATGAATACCTGTTTTATCACTTACCCAAAATTCATATAGTTTCTTTATTTTTTATTTTTTATTTTTTATTTTGTGATTTTAGTTAGTTTTTATCAATCTGAGTACCTCTTTTCTGCAAGGGTATATTAAGATGGTATCTAGAATCCGATGCTTTGACCTGATTGAAATTCATCAAATCCAGCTAAAAGCCACAACAAACTTTATACTTCTCAGGAAAGAACACAAAAGCGGGTAAACGAGATAGATACCGAGATTCAGATCCCTTTATAGTAAGGCAGTTAAAGCTAGGGGAATTGCAGAATATACTTGAGACAAAATTAGCAAGAACGAATAAAGTGATGATCATGAGATCTATTTGGAACGCGACGTACCCGGATCCGATCTCTGTATTTTTTGTCAGTTCGTTTCTTCTTTTCTCTAGGGTCGTCAAGCTCCGGCGCTGCTGCGGCTGGACCACCTCGTCTTTTTCTTGATGGATTCCGAACAGCCGGTTGAGGTCCATCAGAGGTCGCGATCTCCCTCTCACCAACCCGGCCACCTTCACCCAGTTCATCCTCAGCTGGAACCGGAAAGGTAGGCACATAATGGTTCCCTGTGTATGCCTGCTGGTTCAGAAAATCTGCCCACAACAACCATTCAGAATCAAAACCTTTTAATACTTTATGAGAAGAGAACCGGATCGGATCGGATTGATCCGATATCGATCGCTACGAATCTATGGAACCGGGCAAACGGTTCAAGCATCGGTATAGTTGTTAAAGCTCTTAATTATGTGTGGAAAGAAAAATCTAAAAGTTTGTTGGCCTACTTATAAATTGTACTACCTTCTTGGACGTTGAGATGATTGAAGAAGGGATCTTGCATAATGGGCGGTGAGTCTGCAACCAACATCGGAGCAAAAGAGTTGGCCGGCGGATGTCTCTGCCGAGATCCGCCGTTGGGATCACGGAGAAAACTTGCTGGGTCGAAGTGGCCGTCGCCCATCAGGAACAATAACAATGATCAATAAGCTAGAACTGAGAGTGGGAGTGCCCATTTTAGAGTAGTGAAGCTTGGCTCCGGACAGGAGAGGCTCGTCGTGCCCAGAAGAGATGTCGCACGACATCTCTGCGATTCACCTCCGAACCGCACGAAGTCGATGGCTTTACAAATTGCTGTACTACTTTTTTCCACGAATGGGGGCCTACCATGTGCTCGCCTCTCCGAGTATATTAATCAAAGCTTCTGCCAATATATTTTCACGTCGAGTGCGTTATTGTTGCCATACTACTTTTCATACTCGTTTAAACAAAAGTATTGGTGGTGAAAAATGTCTTGCAAAAGTAAATCTTAAAACTTGATATGTTTTACGGTTTGTGGAGACTTAAGACTCAAATCCACCATATACAAATACCTTAAATTACTACCTATTATATCTGTCTGCAAAATTTGCTTTGGTGAGAGCTGTTATCATTGAAAATTTAAACGATATTCTCTTTGAGGTAAAAGTAACGAGGCGGTGGCAAGGAGACGAGAGGTAAGACAATAATATATACCTACCGAGCTTTCGGATTGGTTTCATGGAGTTTTTTTTATGTTGGGTAGTGCCCTAATGATATAGCAAGATTGAACCTGAACCAACTGGCTCGAGTTGAGCTTGATAGCTTAAAAGTTTTACTTGAGCTCCTATTTAATTTGATAATCATGCCACAATCACTACTAGAAAGATGCACAACAATGACAGAAAAGTAACGATTAAAAGTTGTTGTAAAATTATATTTTTTTTTGTCACAAATCTGTAGTTATTACAAAATTTGTAAACAAAAGCGTTAAAGTTATTTGTAAATAAAACTTAACTTTAAAGAGGTAAATTATTTACTTATATAATGGTCATCTTTCAACAATCAATAATCAGTTAGTTCAGCTTAGAACTAGCTTAGAAGTTTTTGACGCTCTGATTCTAGTGAGAGAGGCTCTAGCTTCTCCCTAAAAATTTTCAAATCCACAATCTTTCTGATTCCTTGGTGATCCAACCTTCTCAGGCTAAATCTGGCTCTAGGCCAATTTTTGGCCTTTCTACTGTTCATGTGCCGGTTTGGGGCTAATAGGCAATGTCAAACTTTTGGAGATTGAGCAGAAGAGGTTTTTCTTCTCCAAACAAAAGCGAGGGGAATTTGAATGGATGGTGATGGTTAGTCATCGACACCGCCAAAAATAATTTTGATCTTACTAACAACTTAGAATAAATAATCTGTATTATAGTGGTAAAAACCAAGTCAAACCCCAAGAAATTTTTTTAATTTTTAAGCTTCATGACAGTAAATTGAAATATAAGGTGAAGGGTTTGAATTGAGTCCCGAAATAAATTTTACTCTAAATTAAAATGAAATTATCTGAAATTAAAAATCCTAAGTTTAGGGTTAATTATCCATTATAATAACACAGTTAATCATTGAAGGAAAAGAATTTTTTGGTTCAAGCAAATAAACTCGACCTTAAAGCTAAAAAGAGCATAAGAATTCAGTAGTAAAGTTAACCGAAATAAGTTTCAAATTAATTTCTTAATGCCAGCCAACTAGATGTTGAAAAGCAATTGGGTAAACAGCACCCGTTGCTGCTGAACTAAGACCTATGTTTTGGATTCTTTCCAAAACTACAAAACATTACACAATTTACCCTTTAATTATGAAAATATTACACAACTTAGAATAAATAATCTGTATTATAGTGGTAAAAACCAAGTCAAACCCCAATAAAATTTTTTAATTTTTAAGCTTCATGACAATAAATTGAAATATAAGATGAAGGGTTTGAATTGAGTTCCAAAATAAATTTTACTCTAAATTAAAATGAAATTATCTGAAATTAAAAATCCTAAGTTTAGGGTTAATTATCCATTATAATAACACAGTTAATCATTGAAGGAAAAGAATTTTTTGGTTCAAGCAAATAAACTTGACCTTAAAGCTAAAAAGAGCATAAGAATTCAGTGGTAAAGTTAACCGGAATAAGCTTCAAATTAATTTCTTAATTCCGGGCAACTAGATATTGAAAAGCAATTGGGTAAACAACACCCGTTGTTGCTGAACTAAGACCCATGTTTTGGATTCTTTCCAAAACTACAAAACATTACACAATTTACCCTTTAATTATGAAAATATTACACCAATTGTCCTACCTTTAACTCCAACTATTAAAATGGACGGACAAAAACATAAAAACTAGTTTTAACCCTTGAAAACCTTCAATTTTTCATAGAAACCTCAAAAGTTTGATATCTTACAATAAAAACACCTTTACCTAACGACTTTCCTTCTTCCATGGCCACCACCATCCTTTGATTTGCTCATTCGGTTCTCGCATCCTCTATCGTGATCCCAAGTCGACTTTCCCAATTGTGAGCCCACCTTCCTGCTTTTCATATCAAATTGTCAATGGTCATCTTCCTTTAGCAGTATGCGATCATCTCCCTCCGACAGTGTACAATTGTCTTCATTCGGAAAAGCGCGATTGTCAATCATCGTCTTCTTCCGGTGGTGCACGATTGAAGAGAAATGATGATCTTAGAGCGCGATTGAATGGAGATATCTAAGCAGGATCAAAGGGAAATAACGATAAAGGACCATGACGGGCAAGATCAGAATGCAACAAGAGAGTGTTACGAAAGAAAACGCTTAATCGACAAGAGAGTGCAACGACAGAAGGCGATGATGAAAGATGGCAATCAACAAGGAAAAAGGCCACATTCTGGCCTCAAAAGTCATAGCCTTTTGTTCCCTTTTCTCCATTAATTAATCATCAGCAGTGGTTGTAATGTGGGATGTCATTGGTGGGATGGGGACATGACGGTGACAGATCAGCACCGACCATAATAGAAATGAAGGTCATGAAGGGTGGCAGAGTAGACGTGAAGGTCATGATGCAACGGTAGTTTTATTGTAAAATGTAAATGTTTTAAGGTTTTTATGACAAATGGAAAGTTTCCAAGGGTTAATGCTAGTTTTTTACATTTTTTTCATCCATTTTAACGGTTGCAATTAACGGTAGGATGATTGGTGTAACATTTTTCATAGTTAAAGGATAAATTGTGTAACATTTTGTAGCTCGAGGATAAATCCAAAATATAGGTCTTAGTTCATGGATGACGGGTGCTATTTACCCAAAAGCAATTGCTATTTGATTAAGTATTAGCATGAAGAACAATAAACGAAAAATTTAGTCTAAGTAAACATTCAAAAGCTTAAATGATCTAACCTATGTTACTTCTCCTTGTATGAACTAATGAGAAATGGAAATAATTTTCAATCAATTCACTTGCTTCTAAATTGAATTCCTTACACTAAAGCGATTTGAGAGCAAACTGAGCAAATTCACAATTTTAGAACCAATTCAACAAGTGAGAATAGAAAAATTAATCGCCACAAATTTGAACTACAAAGAAGTACTTGAATATGTTATATATATATATAAAGTAGGATACACTTAAATAATAAAAAGTCTTTTCACTTAATAGATGCAACATGATGTTGACATGTGGCAAATTTGACAAATAAGGTAATAAAGTTAGTATTTTTTTTATAGTTATTTGCCAATAATGTTCTTTACCCAATTTAGCCTTCAATTAAGTGGGAGAATATTGCATTTAAAGTTGACTTTCAAAACTTGATAAGGAAATCCTTTATCAACATGATTTTAGTTCCTAATTTGTCTATATATACTTCAAAACAATTGAATTAATTACACAATCAATAAATTTGAGTTAATGAATTACACAAATATTACATTAGATAGAGGAGGCCGACCTCTATATAAGGTGATAAATCCAATAGAAAACCATACATTGCACATTTACTCAACAAAAAGTGAAGTGTATCCAGTTGTTCATTCCTGTATTTCATTTTTTTGTTTGGTCTATGAAGTTGGGGGTTCAATTCGGATTTGGGATGGAGGTCAGGCGTTTAGGGGCAACAGAAACAAGTACGTGGTCCTTTTCGTGCCTAGAAGATGAGTTGCTAATTAATTCTGCTTCAATTGTCTACAAGAGATTTTGACACTACCTGTGTTATTGCAATGTATGTGTAGCAAAACAAGCATGTTTGTTTTTCACTCATGGAGGGAAAGAATTATCTTCCTAATGTTTAATATAGTACACTAATCTTTTTCATTGAAAAATGATAAAAATGAGTAATCTATGATTAACTAGGGCATACTATACCAAATTTTAGAAAGTTGAAGCTGATTATATCAATTTCAAAATCACATCCTATATTACCATGTAAGTTGAGTGAAAAGTAATTAAGGTAATCAGGTTGAATCATAAATCTTGGATCATATAGGCTAATCATAATAAAATGATAACATATTGTCAACTATTATAATTAATGGTGGTAATCTAAATTTTTCTTAATTTTTGTACTAAAGCGATTGACATTAATAAAAAAAAACAAGTAATTACACGTTATCATTAATAGCTACCCCTAAACCAGTAATTTTAGAAAAGGAAAAAAAAGTATCTCATTAAGTAACCTAATTAAACAAAATCAGATTCGAGACTAATAATATATTGCTAACTATTGTAATTATTGTTAGTAATCTCAACTTTCCTTAATTCCTGCATTAAACGGATTGACATATTAAGGGGGGAAAAACAAGTAATTACACATTGCCATGATAAGCTATAGCTGGGTTCTAAATTAGTAAGTTCATAAAGAAAAAAAACCTAATTAAGCAACCTAAATAAACAAATCTAATCCAAGATTAATGGTATATTGACAACTATCTAATCCAAGATGTAGGAGAGTTTATATTTAGGTCATTGTAAGTAAAATTTGGAATCATATGGAAAAAGGATTAAACTAAAAATATGGTCTCTAAATGTTCTACACCGACGCATTAGGTCTCCAAATTTTGGAAACATTCATTTAGGTCATTCTTAGTAAATTATTTTTAGTGTATTTCTAAAGTTGTTTGGATTTTAATTGAGGTATTTGTAGGATTATTTTAGGTGTCTAGGTTCAGATTTTGGGACTTGAAATGTTCCTTTATTGGATTATTATTTACATTAACTCATATGGACTTTCTTCATTTTTTGTGATTATTGATTTTCCAATTGTATACTAACTTATTGTTATTTTATGCTTTTTATGGGACTCTTCATATTTAAGTTTACAAATATAAGATTTTACATTTGATTGGATTCAATCAATAAGCTTGAATTTTCATGAATAATACTCATTGAGGATGATAACTTCTTAACTTTGAAACAATTAAAAGGACATCCTGGTGTATTAAAACTTGTTGCAAAATTTCTAATATTAATTCTTATATTTTCATCTCTGAGCATCACAATATTAACTTTCTTTTTATCCTTTAACTTCATTCAAGTTTTGACAACCTTGCGTGTGTGCATGTGTGCGTGTGCACTCGCATGCGTGCATGCATCCTTAGGCATTGCTACATTCATCCAACCTGTGTTGGTGGAGCCAATCGGATCAACTCATTCAATTAGATTCCTAAAAAAGAGTTCAGGGCCATTAACTTTATCTTATAGAAAATGAATTCTTTGTAGGCACTAGAAGCTACTTTCTCTTGATTTAAAAAATGTGAAAAAAAAAATTGAATGGAGTAATTATTTTGGCTAATATGGATCCAAGGTATTTTTTTGTTTCCTCTTCCTCGCTGTATTTTATAGTCTGGTAGTTAAATATGAATAGTGCTTTTGTGCGACAACATGCTAGGGTATTTTCAAAAATAGAATCTAGATTCTACCATATTCTACATGTTAATTCAAAGTGGTGGTTATTCTAATTTTGATTATTATTCCCACTTATTCAATAAAGTCTATTGATTGAAATGCATTGATTTTCTGTTATGATAAATTGAAAAAATGATAGCCAATCTAATAACTGCTTTAGCAGTTGCAATAGCTATAACAAAAATTGAAAAAATAACTCTCTTTAACTAACAACTATAAAAAAAATCAAAAAATGTTACAAAATTGATATTAACTACATTCAATATAAGTTCAAGACACATTCAATAAATACCGATAAAAGATAAATAGGCACTCAAAGCAAGTACATGTCCATACATCGTTTTTTATTGCCGAAGATACTAAAAGCAAAATTGAGTACAGATTACCAAACCTACAATTTCTCCATTTAACTCCTTTCTTTGTACCTTCTCATCATGCATAATACTTTTATCTTTATATTCTAGAACATATAAGAACACAACTTTTTCCACTATGCTACAGATCAATAGAACCTTTTATATTGATTTTGGAGGCAAAATTGTTTCACATTGTAATTTTAGTGATAATAAATTTTTAATAATATTTGTTTTACATTTAAATATATATTATTTTGAGGTAATCAATCCAACTTAAAATTTCATGGCAATGCCGAGTGTGTAAGTTAGTTTAAAGAGAATTTCAACAAAGTAAAGTTATTTCTCAAAACTTGTCATGGAGATGGAAATTGTTCCCTTAAATCAAACTGAATGAACTACTCAGCCATGTTTACAAGAACTCAGAGTTGTCTCTTCCTCTTGTTACATACTCATCCCTTTAAGATTGAAAGGAAAAAAAAAACTCCTTATAAGAGAGAAGTTTAGGCTCGCTACGATACCTTTTTGATTAACCAAATCCCTTTTGTCTTTGAGTTGAACCAATTCTCCTTTAATTACGGAGATGTTATATGAATCCAAATTACATTGACTATTCTTCACTACTTTACTTAGACATTTTATCGAACACCTTTTGTGTGCCAAATTACATTGACTATTATTCATTGCTTCACTTAGACACTGAAGCTTAATTTATGATGTTGGGAAAACTCAACTGTTGTTATCTTTTTTCCATGAACCAATGTGAAAAAAGCGAAGGTAGCTAGTTGTATGATAAACTCAAATTTGAAAAACAAAAGGCTCCATGCATAAGAAGGGCTAGTGTTATGATAGAAAAACTAGAATTTGCTTCCTCCTAATATCCAAAATGGCAGTGTTCTCTTTACTCCTAAAAAAAAACACCATCAGTAGCTTTATTAAGTTAATAAATAAAAATAAAAGCTAAGAAAATTATGGCATAAATATATATATAAATTATGGATTTATCAGGTTGTAACTGAAAGTGGGAAATGCAAGACAGTCTTTATATTCTTATAGGAGGCTAAAATCAATTGATGGGTATAAGTATCGGTTGAATTTTGGTACAAAAAATGAGACAATCCAATGATAAAAACTCGATACTCAGAAAGGATCAATACAATTTAGGTTGAAGAAGAATAAAGTAGGTCACTTTCTAGAACTATTGGTGTCTAATATGTGCCAGAGGAAAAGGGTTTTCTTTCTAGAAGGCAGATGTGAGGAACAATAGGTGGAGCATTAGTTGTGCAGTGTCTAAGCTAGCAAAGGTATGGATAAAAGTTCAACCTGTAGCCTTATTATCGACCTAAACTCAAATAAAAAATGTCTGGTTCGTGTCAGGTTTTATTACTAATTTAGAGCAAAATGACCTGACCCAGCTTAACCCACTTATATTGTGAAAAAAAAAACAGTTTGGTTCGGGTGTGAACCTAACTAACCTGCCTAACCTGACTTCTACCTAGCCCACCCTTTACTCTCCCCAGGCCTAACCCAACTCACACAACACTTTACCAGCCACTCCGTTTGTAACCCTCCCTAGTCTCTAACCTAATTGACTGAGCCATCCATCTCACCCTCATTCACAGTCCCACAGCCCTAACTTTTTTCTAATTGATTCATTTTCTTTGTTCCTACCTGTACATACCGCCCTTTACTTTACAATTTTGCCACTTATAGTACACTTGTCAGTCATCTTCTTGTCACTGTTTAGTGTCCGTTATTGCCTCACCTAAGCTTGACTATCCTTGCCTTACTTTTTTTTGGCTGCCTTTACCTAATGATAATTTGCATCGTATGTACTTGTCAATTGTCACCTCATTTTTCTCTTGTGAAATTTATTTGCCACTCACACACAATCTCCACCAAGCTTTGGTCTTTTTTTCCTCATTGCTACTAGCTGTTCCAGATGTTGTATGCCTTTATTTTCTTTTCTTCCTTGATTCTTAGACATAGCAGGATGGTCAATTGGGCTGACTCAAATTTGACCGAGTTGAATTCAAGTTTTTTGGTTTTAAATCGGGTCGGGTTTGTAGAGAATTTAGGTCAATTTTGGTTTATAGTAAAAATAAAAAAGTATGTATATTTCAAGCCAAGTTTCAAACCCAAACTAAAATTTTGAATCAACTTACACCCCTAGGGGAGGAAAGTCAGGAAAGGAAGATGTTAAGGTTTCTCGTAATTGAAGGTCGGGTATATCAGAAAAAGGCTTAGTGACTTAAGTGTTTTGCCTATGCTACATAATGGAGTTAGGGCCTACAGTAACTTGTATCAGAATCTGGAACAGGTGGTTATCCTAGCTTTTCATTTGCGACAAGAGTATGGTTGGTGAAGAAGACTACAAAAATTTGGGTGCACAAGATTTGGGCCACTACTGAGTGTAATATGGTTTCTGGGCAAATCCCTACGTCTGCAAATAATTTGTCTTAAAAAGCTTTTGGGCTTTTAGATGAATCCACTTTCCCTATTTTCTTTTATTTAGATGGAGTTGTTATTGGGCCTGAGGAGCCTAGCAATTGTTCTGCTTCAACTCCCTTAGAAGACATGAATATTTTGACTATCATCAATCTTATTGGTTTTCATTTAGTTGGTGGAGAAGTTATGAAGGAAGTAGAGGTGTAGGATTGTAGGCATTGATGTGGATTCTTGTAATTAGAAAGCAAATTCTAGTGATCCAAAGAATTTACAATTCATTTTAGAGTCTAAGATGCATTCGGTTGTTGTTAAGGGTCTAGCGGATAAGCATGATTTTGTGATCTAGTGGCCTCCCATTTGGATGGAGTTCTTATTGTGGTTGATTCTGCTTCTAACGCTTTTCTAGTTTTGGCAAAAAATCAACAACTTTTCTATGAAGATAGGAATGGAGTGACTCCCTCAAATTTGGTTCTTTAGGGTGATAGTAATTGTGCTAATATTAGGGAGGTCTGCTTGCAATTGGGTGCTTTAGTTTGTGCTAATTATTTTTTTGGAAAAGTTGTGCAAACTAGCAAGGTTCACCTTTGAAGAGTTTGGTGATTTAGCCATTAAATTTGTCAAGGTGGTTGAAAGCAAAAGAAAGCTATTAAAGGGTGCACCTCAAAGAAAACAAATTGTGTAGAAGAGAGGAGATGTTGTTAATTAGGAACTAAAAAATTCAAAGAGCAATGAAAATTATGGCATTAAAATAAGGGATTTTGGTAAAGAGAATACAGCTTTCACAGGGGGGGCAGGTACTTTCATCCCTGAAAAAATTGTTGAATTAAGAGTATTGGGTAATGTTTTATTTTCCACCAAGATAGGGTTTCTTTGCATAGGTTCTTTGGGGTTCTTTATTTATGCTTTATTCTTTTCTAGATCTAGGGATGGATATACTTAAAGGGGTTAAAGCCTTTTGTGTTCTGTTGGAAAGGCTATAAGGTTGGGCTCTTGGGTTTTAGTTGTTTGGTTTTTCACCTACTTTTCTAAGATGAAGTTTGTACATTCTATTTTTTAATAAATTTTTTTTATTGCCAATTGAAAAAAAAAATGTAAGTTCAGCTTAGAAAAGAAATTGTAAAGTTCAAAAGTTCATAGGTGGGTTCGATTGGGATTAGAAAGCCAAGATTTTAAAGAAAGAGTTAAGTTCTTCATAGTCATCCAAGATAAGCTGATGACTAACTATGAGAGGTGAAAATGAAATTTCTGTGCAAGTTCTGCATATGGTATATGTAGGACGGATATTAAGGATGCCAACCACATTTTTTGTCAATGCCCCTCTACAATAGATGTGTGGGCTATAGTGGTGCACGTTGATCACTTAACTAGATTTTTCATGTAGCCTTTTAGCCTTTGGTTGAAGAAGAACATCACTCTTGATAGGAATGAAAATGGCTTTGGTGCTTGGTCAAGTTGGTTTATATTTTATGCTCTAAGAGTCATTGAATATTAATACATCATTAGCAAGAGCGATCAAGAAAAGTTTCAAAATGGATGGGGATCAAACGAGTTTAAGCCATGCAAGCAGACCTCTTTATTATGAGGGCTAACCTTTTTGGGTGAGCTGGTTATCATCACCCTCAAGAAAGCTCAAGCTTAATGTGGACGGGTGGGTAGGATTATTGTTGTAGTGGATAGCCTTTTTCATAATTCCTTGTGCAATTAGAAAGGGAGCTTTATTGTTAGGATGGGGACATTGGATTCTATTTCAGTAAAGTTATGGTGCCTTAAAGAAGGTTTTTGTATGATTTGAGATAGAGGTTATTGAGCAATGACGGTTGAAATGGATGTCGAGGCTATGGTGTAGTTGGTAAATTCTTAGTAGACTGACAATCTATATGGCACTATTATCTATTATTTCATGCACATAATGGACATTTGTAATACATATACTAATATTCCTATGATTAAACACATTTTAAAGAAGGCAATAACTATACGACTGCCTAGCCAACTCGAGACACTCTCTCTAGATGATAGTACATTTTAATATGGCTCTGTCCATTTTGGAATACCATTTATTAGTTGGTACGGAGGGAGTTAAACGATATATTACAGTTTTATATATTTTAATTTCCCTTTTACATATACCAAAAAAGAAGCAGTATTCAAAAGTTTTGAAACCTGATTTGATATGTGTAATCGCGGCCTATAACTTCAGGGTGATTAATGCAATTAGCCTTATTTATTATAATTAATTCATATAATAATAATAATAATAATAATAATAATAATAATAATAATAATAATAATAATAATAATAATAATAATAATATGATTATCATGTTGATAAAAAAAATATATGCAAACATTTATTGTAACAAAAAATGTGTACTAGTTAGACATTTTACATAATAGATAAAACCAACATCTGTTATTAAGTACAAATTTCTATCTACAATTAGTTAAATGGTACGTGTTGCTACTATGACTTGAATGTTCCTTTTCAACCGCAATAAGTAACTTGTAGCACAAAACTAGCTCCTATATCTAGCTCACTTGCTTTTAAACCAAGGATCAACAACACCACTAGTCCACATATAATATTTAAGAGCCTAATAATGATGGATATTGTTGTTGAATAAGAGTTTTAAAACCTTTATTATTCACAAGTGTACGGTGAAGTTCTGTACATTGTGAGTAAGGGACCAAAATCGACAAAGAAAGTGTATTTGATTGTGATTGATTACCCAGGCTTCTAAGTTAAACCTTTTGCTAAATGAACACCAATTATTAGGAATAAGAATTTAAACAAACAAGTAAAGTAATTAAAAAAGTAAATTAATACAAACTACTAGTAGTGCAACACTATGGACTACTAACTAGCTAGGAATGAGTTGATTACTTTATCTAAGGCTATCTCCCTAGAGTTTCACTATATTAATTTAATGGCTATGTTAAGTGAGTTAATTCAATTTTTAGCTCCTGGTTGTCATGCATGCATTTTAAATTCAAAGGGCCTCTCTCTCAAGACAAAACTTAGCTCATTATTAAACTAATAAAAAAATTCTTAATTTCTTTCATTAATTTATAGTGGTTCAAGAATAACCCTTTTAATACACCTAATAGGTAAAATGAATACTTCAATTCCCTCTAACCCATTATGATTTACCCCTCTTTTTCTACCTTAGTTCTCTTATGTTGAAGATTGATATTAAGATTTAGAAACATGTGTGAAATGGCCAACAATCACACATGAAATTAAAGCACAAGGACAAGCAACAACAAAAAAGATAACATACATGAAATACCGTAACATAACATTTCTCCATCAAGTTAAAGAGCTACACTAGAAAGATAGATAAATTTAGTCCATAACTATAGAAATTACAAAGATAAAGCTAGAAACCCAAAAAATCATGGTAAATCTACAAGGAAAAAGTAAAGAAGGAACCCAAGACAAGCACTCCAAGCCTTGATTTCTAAGACTTTAAGAGCTCTCCTCAAGATCTCCAAAGCTTTTTCCAACAAATGGTAATGGAAGAAAATGAAGATGATAAAAAAAAATGATCATGTTCATTTCTTCCAAAAGCTCCATTATTGCCAATTAAGCCCTCCATCTTTTTGTTCCTCCTCCCAGAGCCTAAATGCATGATGGCCTTACAAGATGCAAAACACATTAAAAACTAACAAAATAATACACAACTAAGCATAAATAAGGGTGAAAATCAATGTAAATCAAGCACTTATTATAACTATCCAATGTAGATGAAGCTGACTACATAATGAATGATGGTTTCAAATTATGAAGATGATGGGAGAGATGATGCTTGTGGGATTGAATCCATCTTCCAGTAATAAGATGCATATATAAAAAGTTTAACCATATCTAAAATTACCTTTTAAAATTATATGTCTCAATCCAAGAAACCACAATGGTAGGTCGAGATAAAAGTAGTTTATAAGCCTAATAGATTAGGAAGGTATCTAAATCATTGTGTGGGTCTATCAGGTCGGTTGGGTTTTATTAGGCTCGTTATGGTATCATATGTAAAATTTTCATTTTAAGAAATGCTATGCAAGAGGATTTTAAATTTCAAAACAATGGGGGTTATAAGTTCTAAATTTTTTTACTTAAATCCTTTTAGATTTCAAAAGTATCAATCAAAATTTCAAACTTTAGCCTATAATGTGTATCTGATAGTCACATGAGTTCTTATTTATTTTCCTTCATTTTTTTACTTAATTTGCTTTATTTTTCTATTACTTAGTACATTTATAGTTTTGTAGGTTACATTTTATCTCTAGAGGGCTTAAAGGAGTAAGGAGGAGAATTTAGGGTCAAATTTGACAAGACCGCAAAGCTGGAGGAGCTAGAAGTAAAAAGGAGTTGAAGAGATGCAAAAATATTACCACACTATGAAAAGTACAATCACACTTCCATTATAGCCAAAAAGACCTGAGAGGCTTACGTGCGACTGTACCTCAAAAAGTGTGACCACACTTTATCTGCAACAAGCAAAAGTGCAACCGCACTCTGAGAAGTGCGATAGCACTTTGCACAAAAAAAAAAAAAAGGACTGTATTTCGAATAAGCATTTTTGGAGCTTGAGGGTCACTTCCTTCACTTACCAACCTTGCCATTAGAGAGTTTGAAGAAGATAAAAGAGGATAAGGCTCAAGCCTTTGTTGTTGTATGAATCCTAGCTAGGGTTAAGGGATTTTATCATCATATAATCACTTGTAGCCTCCTTGGAGAGACTAAAAGAAACTGTTCTTGAGGTTTGTCTTGTTCTTCATCTTGAAATTCCTGGTTTTTTTAGGATGAGCTAGGTGTTGCCTTGGAGATTAAGCCATTGGTTCTATAAGTGGTTCTTGGTTTTTCCTTCCTCTTTTCTTTCCTTGATTTTGTGAATTTTATGTTGAATCCAAGAATGATGTTTCATCTTTCTCTAGCCATGGAGTAGTTTCATTTATACTTTTTATGGTTATAGCTACTTGACGATGGTTTGTTGGTTCAATATAGAAATGGGTATCTAGTTTCCTTCTTTATCACTTGTTATTTCTTGTCTTGCTCTAAATTGTTGCTTGATTGATTAATGGCCACAATGGATTCCACTTTATGATTGGGAAAGTAAAAGAGGAATTGGACCTAGGCAAGAAAGGTAGTGATTAGGACTTGTTAATGCCTCTTCTTAAGGTAGTATTAAAGATGAGAGTCCTTGCTATTTTAGGATAGAGAATGAGTTCTTTAGCTTGGAAAAGTAAGGAACAAAAAAAAACACATCACGAACAAGTGGAAAGAGCTAGAACCTAGGATTGTTTCACCACCTAACCAAGTCAAGTAATGAGAAACATAGGAAGTATGTCTCGTCCTAGTTTACGAAACATTTGAAAAGAGAAGTGTGAGTTAGTTGTTTAGCTTTAGTGTTTAAACTTGGGTTTAACATTAAGACACTTTAGGTTCTTGGCTAAATTAGCTAGTTCTTTAAAATAGGATTATTTGGTTGTTGGTTGGTCTAGCTAAAGCTAATTGTGAAAGTAGTGGTAGTTATTTAACCCAATTCACAATCATCGTAGGATCGACACTCACTTTCCCATACTTCAAAATGATCCGTGCATTTGTGGGTAGAGTATAATTTTAAGACATATTGCACACATACAATAATATTAGTACCAAATTTTGAGAATGAAAAAAAATTATAAAATTTTACATACTATGATTTCATATTTTAAATGTTAGGTACAATAATTTTAAATTTTGAAATTCAACATATAATAATCATGAAAATTCAATTTTATACGTAACTATCACCAAATATTATGTTTGAAAGGTTTAAATTTTCTTGTCTTAGATTCCAAAATTTTAAAACTTCTATATCACTTATATCAAATACTGCTGAGGATGTACCCAAATAACTTGTTCCACATGGTTAAAAATTTGTCCAAAGTAATATACATATATATGGTGGTATTGGTGGTGTGTTTGGTATGGAAACTAGGGAATGGTTCTAGAATTAAGTTTTGGTTAGATAGATGGCTGGGAATTAAATGAGCTTATTCAAAGTAGGTTCCCTAGGTTGTTAAGAGTTTCTTTGAATCCAGATGGTTTGGTCTATGATATGGGTTTTGGGATGAGAATTCCTAGGAGTGGAACCGTGGAGTTTAGATTGGTCTAGGGAGTTATGAGGTCATGTTGAAAGGGAGTGTCAATTTTTATTCTTTTTGCTTAATTATGTTTTTTTGAACAGATCAGTACTTGATAATCTGACTTGGAGTTTGACAAGTGATGGAGTATTTTCTGCCAAATCTCTACACAAATTGGTGGACAAACATATTAGATCCTCAAGCAATCAAACTTCTTCAATGCCATGGAACTCTTGGTACCCATTCGAAGTCAATTTTTTTTGTTTAGAATACACTCTAGAATAGAGTCCCGGCAAGATACAACTTGTTAAAATGAGTCATCAATCTTTTGAATATTACTTGGCCTTTTTGCATGGGGACCCAAAAGGAAGTCAATCATGTTTTATCACTACAAGAGAAATTTGTAAAAGTGACTAAAAGTTTCAACTGAGTTTCAATCACAATTGACTTGAGTAACTTTTTAGTAGCTCTATTATGAGCTGTGGGTAGCGAGCGACTAACTAGCAACTGGAAAATTCAGTGGCTTCTAAATTAGTTGTCAGTCAACCATGTGTGAAGGGTGACTGTCATATTTCAATTGCTCATATTGTTCAACTTCCAGTCACATAAATTGCTATTATTTGAGCCATCATCAATTGATCAAGCCTATGATCAAATGGCAGAAACATCTAGCCCTCCAAATCCATGTTCTTCTCATCTCACAACCAAGAAAACCAGATACAAATTTCTCTTGCCAACTATCTCTCATTTTCCTTTAATATTTTCTAATTTCACTTAACAATTTCAATCTTGTATTCATTAAACTCTATCTTTATCTGCCTTTTTTCAATGTCTTTCTACCTCAGAAATTCCATAAAATTACTCAATGACTTTTTCAATCTTTCAACATTTGTGACTTTCTTTCCTCTGATTCTAGAAACCCAAATGTGATTTACCATTTTAGGCTGATCTATACTGGGCGGTAAGCGACGAATGACGGAAAGTGAAAAAGAGAAAGTAGCGAACAGTGAGTGGCGAGCAGCAAATGACTATGAGCAACGAACGATATGAAGTGAACGACAAGTGGAGACTAGTAAGCAATGAGCAAATAGGACTGTTGGATTTGTTCCAAGTAAATATTTAATTTTGATGATGACAAGTGTATTGTATTATTGTGTTTAATCTCAATTTATTGGGTCAAAATAGATTTATTAAAGTTGTGCTTAAATTCCAAGTATTTCAAGTGTTATTTCAAAAAATATGTTTTAAGTTTGATGATAAAACTTGTTTTTGAAGAGAAGTTAGTAGGCCATCAAAATATATTAATGTTTGAATCAAGTTTGTTTTACAAATGACAAGTGTTTCTAAGTTGCTCCCAAGTCTTTACTTTAATGCGTTAAACTGGCTTAATCCGTAGTCTGAGTTTTCTATAACTTTTCAAAACCATCAGTTAACACGTTAAACTTTGGTTTTAACCTGTTAAATCGAAGCCTGAAAGCTTCGTTCAAATTCTACGAGTTGCGTGATTTTAGTCAAAGATTCAATTGGCACTTGGACGAACTAAAGGACGCCACCTGGACTAATTGGCAGAGCTTTTAATGAGTTATCTCTAGCCATTTTTTACCGTTGGAGGACAAAATCGAGTTTAAGCCGTTAAACTCGAAACTTAACGCGAAGTTTGGAACTTTTCCTCTTTTGCACAAAAAAACAGAGTAACGGTAACCAGAATTTGTGGAGCTTTTCCAAACGTCTTTAACAGGTTTTCAACATCTCTTTGGCTCCCAAATGAGTATAAAAATATGGAGAAACACTTTGGGAACTAACTTGGCAATAAGATCAAAGATTCATCATCAAATGTTCATCAAAGTGTTCATCATTTGATAAAAGAGCCAAATTTTGTGCTTTCACTTGTATATCTAGCAAAGAGTGCTATTGTGTGAGCTTGTAAGTTTGTAAACATTCCAAGTCTTAGAATCTCTTAAGTGTGGATTGGTTTCTAGTGAGCCTTGAAGAAAACTAGGGAGTGGTTTTTAGTGAGCCTTGGAGAAAACTAGAGATTGGTTGGGTGTGAACCTTGAAGAAAACGCCATTGTAATCTTGATCAAGAGATAGTGGAGGAAATCTCAAGTGGGCGAGCTTAAGGAGAGAACTTAGACTCCGGTTGATGGAGTTGAACCTCTATAAATCCCGGTGCACTCTTTCCTTGTCTCTCTTTACATTTTGATTTATATTTTCCTTATACTTGCTTAGTTTGTTCTTTATTTTTGGTTAAGTAAATTTAATTATAAAATTTGATTTTGCTAAAGTTTTTAATACAACCAATTCACCTCCCTCTTAGTTGCACTTGGGCCAACAAGGACGATGATGGCCATGAGGACGAGCTTCAAGTCACCGTCATTATAGACCCAGAAGGTGGTTTTGGTAGGGATGGCGACAATGTCGGAGGTGGCGAAGAGGGGCGGCATTGGCACACTGGAACTACTCATTTGCTGAAGTCCTATACCTAAAATTTAGGGATTTTGAAATAAAAAAATAGAATTAAAAAATTAAAAAAAATACCCCAAATAAAATGCAGCTGAGTGTAGTTAGTTGCTCATTTAAAGACCCCTATAAATGGAGTAACTAAATTATTCAATCACTCAAAGTAGTCCATGGTTAGTTGCTCATGACTAATGACTATGTGTCTTGCCATTGCATTTTCGGTCACTTTTTAGTTGCTTTGAGCCATTGACTACAATTGGATGTTCGGTTACTTTTCTACTTTTAGCTTGTAGTGTATTAAGGCACAGTAAGTTCTAGAACGTATGGTCTATCATATTTGTATGATGAGGAGAATCATTCAATAATGTGGAAGAGCTAGAGCAGATTTTGGTTCTTCCCTCGTTAGCATGAGCTTTTTCGGGCATGAAACCGGCATGGACTCAAACATTCAGGGCAACCTGCTGGAAGATTTGGTTAGCTCAAAATGATAAGGTTTCAGTAATAAGGATTTTGATTATATGGATGTTCTTTCTACCATTAGGTCTTTGTCATATTTTTGGCTTTCTAAGAGGGGACAGAATTCATTCTCTTGTTAGTGCTTATATCCTTTTATATATTTGATGTAATACCTGTAGGTTTGTAGTGGTTTTCGGTTGCATTTCTTTTTTCATCCCCAAACTTCAACAACTTTTCCAGCATCTTTCTAGGTTGAAACACATATATATTTTGCTGATAAAAAAATGGTGGTGGTGGTGATGGTGGTTCTCATGCCCCTAAACCCACCTTAGGAGTCTCGAAATAATGACACGCCGCATACTCTAGAAAATAATTTTTCCTAAGCATGCAAGGCCACATATTCCAAATAATTCCAAACTTATAAAATTTTAATTTTTAAGAATAAGTGGTAGAGCAACTACAATCCTTGAAATCAGAACACAATTCATAAAATATCTGAGCTTTAGGGAATGAAATGAAATACAAAGAGTTTTCTAAACATAAATAAATTTCTAATAGTAGTACTAACGAAATACTTTTAATTGTCTTGAACTACTGTTGGTCTTGTAGTTGCTCCCGCTAGCTAACTTGAACTACTTCTGATTTGTGTGAGGAAGTTAAAACGGGGTGGGCACGAATACCCAGCAAGTGGCAGATTTTGAAAACAGAAATATAATATACAAAAATATATAAGGATCAAGCAGAAATAATTCTTATAAACTAATAATATAAACTTCAATAGAAAATATTTGAAGAGCCAGTAGCAATCAATGTAATAGCCATTTTGAGAATTGAGCAAATAATATTTCTAAATTAAATTATTAACCAAATCAGAGTAATTTAAAACAGAATGACATAACAGAAATTTAGAGCATAATGAGTGGGGTGATCACTGTGACTACACTTAAATCGCTGTAGTGTGTCCAGAATCGTCTAAGAATCGCCAACGATCGAGCATCCATAAAGACTTGACCTAAAAATAGTGCACTGTGGAACAGAACAAAACAGATTATCCTGTGTGGAGGGTCCAAAATTACACTTTCCCAATAGTACGGGAATAAAACTAACACCCACCAAAACAGAGTCGGAACAAAAATTCAGAGTATTAAAATTGTTATAAAATTTCAGTATAAAATATCACCATAAAAACATATCTGATCCTAGCTTATTTAATCAAACATAATATATTGCATAAATAAGATAAAATTTGAATAAGCAGATAAATAAGTAAATTAATAAAACACTTGGAAAATAATTTAAGAATAAAACATGTATTTGAAAACTCTTATTTTGATTGAAAATCAATTTAATTCAAAATAGCTTTAAATCAAAATATTGAAAAAGTACTAAATTGGAAAATTTAACACTTGAAGAAATAATACATACATAATATCAAAACAATTTAATTTTTAGAAATAGTAGCAGCCACTTACCTTAAAATGCAACTTTCTAACTCCTAAAATAATTCTTTAGCCACCTAAAATAATTATGTAAAAGTTTATGTCGAAACATAATCAATTCAAGAAATAACATAAAATCACTTGCTGGCAGTGACCCGAACGAACTCTTCTGGAACCTAAGAATTCACTGAAGTAGTTTTAGAAGCCTTAGAGACTTATACTGTGATTAACCCAATAATATTCTTCAGCACCCTACTTCCAGTGACCAAGTTGTAGTTAGCCCAATTTTTACCCAAAAATACGATTCCTCTTCTCTGATTCGCACCTTCTGTTACTCTCCGATTTACACCATACCCAGCCAAAACCTCCCCAAACTTATTTCTAATTCATCTTAAATAATTCTAATAATCAATTATCCCTTTCAATCATCAAGAATAAATTATATTTAATCAAATCATCAACCCACATACCTTTTTAAAATCTAAAAATAACTAATTTGTGCACTAGAAATAACTAAAAGCCACTCACCAAAGATCATCCTCTTAAAAAAAAAATTCACAAGTTGCTCCCATTTGATCTTCAATTGATAGTTTTTTGTTCCGCTTCTTCAATACAAAGTAATAGGTAGATGAGAAAGTGAGAGAAATACTCAACCCTAACTTTTTCTTATTTTTCCACTTTTATAATTTCTTTCACGTCTTCCTCTCTTCTACCTTTCTTTTGTTTGTGCCGTACTCCCTCTTTTTTTTTTTTTGCCCCTTGCACCTTTTTTTCTCCTTTTTTATTTTTTTTTAATTATTATTATTTTTTGCCTTAACCTAAATACCCAATATAATGAAATAGACTAACTTTAGTTGGGTCATTACAGTAGTCTCTTGTCCCATTGACTTAAACTTTTTAGAGCATATATGAGACTATAACCGTTTGTGACATATGGCTTGATGGATCTCCCTAATTTAGAGATCCCGAAGTATCTTGATGGTTTGGTTGGGAATGACCTAAGTGTGCTTGGAAAACCATGGGATGTTGGCTTGGTTGGAATGCAAGAGTTGGAAACTCGTGGTTAACATAGGCCGTTGGATGTCATGTGGGGAGTATGGTGATCATGTGAGTGTGCTCTTGGGTGTATTTTGTGGTTGAGTATGTTCTTGATGCATCTAGGCTTCCGCTCAATGGGGAGTATGGTGGTCATGTGTTGTGGAGTCATTTGTGAGGGAGAGATTGTTAAGGTTGTGTCCAAGTGATTTATTATATATATAGCTGCAAATTGTCCAAAGTAAAATGCATATATATAGGGGTGGTCTTTTATCCAAGTGGCTTAAGTTTTTATGAACATGTATAAGATCATGACAATATGTGATATCTCACTTTGTAGATCTCTTAAATTTAGATCTCTCATGAACACATCAAGAGAAAATGGGAGAAAAAGTTCTCTTTTCGTACACACAAATTACAATCATATTACAAGAAAAAAACGACACTTTTAGAAAGAGTTGAACAACCATTGGTGCATTGATTGATTCAATGGGCTTATTTAATATCAGGAAGCCAGAAATACCAGGAAATGATAGAGAAGCTAGCTGAAAACCCCATGACCACGAAGTCTTTTTGCTAGCTACATGTGGAAATTTTGAACATGTAGAGAGGCCCATTATATGTTCTCTTTGTGACTTGATATCGTCTCACTGCAACACGCTCCAGGGAAAAGGGGGAAAAGAATCTATCAGTCACACAGGTTATTATTTTCTGAAAGGATGAAATTGCAAAGAATTCAAAGTCCTATGTTTCATATAATTTTTGTGCGATCAATTAATTAATCTAATATGATATATTTTTAACAATTTTTTACTTAATAATTTAAATTTAAAAGCACCGTCAATGGGACGGCATAAAATTAGTTATTTCGGAAACGTATCAATTTGTATGAACAATTATTTAAACTTCTATGATTATCTATTTACAATTATATAGCTCTTGCGAACATAAAGAGCTAAATAAGATCCGACTAAGTAATTTTCACGCGTCTCAGGAGCTCAACTCTCATCAACAGATATCCGAGTCTTTCCGGCTAAACGTTGAACTAACACAACTAATAATTTTTCGAAGTTAGTTCAAAAGTTGAAGTAAATGCACAAAACACAATTGAAAAATCCAATCCAAAGGGAGTGTCTGGATCGATAATAGATACGTAGATTTGGCTTTAGCCCATCTAGCACTTGAATTGCAACCAGTAAAAATACAAAGTTATAATTTACGAGATTATTAAGTGAGAAAATCTCATATGGTTGGATAACTTGTGTCAGTTAATTGGTCTCGGGTTGGATATTTGAATGAAGAGATGGTATTTGGTGAGGAAATGAAGGGAGATGAGACGAACCGGAGACGCTGAGCCAAGAGGTTGGCAGTGGCAGAGTCATTGTTATCTCTGGCTCTGAGGATGCCAAACATGAGAGCGAGGCGTTGCTGGGTGACAGCGCTCTGTTTGAAGATGGCATCTGTCTCCTCTCTCAGCTTCCTGCACTCTGATGCAAGTGCCTGCGATTTCAGCCGCACCTCTCTCTGCCCTTCTCTTATCTTCCTCTGTTCTTCACCAATTTCATGCATTTCCTCCCTCACCTTCTCTATCCTCCTCTCCATCTCCCTCATCTCTCTCCTCCTCTGTTTCACAAATTTTAACCAAACTGGTCAATGGTAAGTATATTCGCAAAAGCATCCAATTCACATCAAAATCGATAACTGTTGTTCAATATAATGTGACCAAGTAAACATGTTCAACCAAGTATTGTCTCCCAAAGTACAACCTGCTGTTTTCGCCGCATTTTCGCCTTGAGCGATGTGGAGGACAACCGCTTAGCTGCCGGCCGTCGTTCATTTGAACGGTTTCGGGGGCGGGAATGAATTGCAGGTAACGCCATTTAGCTCTCGCCGGAGAACGGCAATTACAAATTGTAGGTTTATTTGTTGGGATGCACTGTTTTCCTCCCATATATGTTGGAGTCATGAATGGACACCTATAAATAGGCCCCCCTCATTGTCAGTGGCATATTGCCGTTGAAGAAAGCAACAATAAATCAAGTATTTGAGTTGAAAGTGAAACTCGTACAGCAATTTCTTAGCAACGCATGGGAATTTAACTATTTCGTCAACATATGTCGACAGGAACTTGTGACAAATAATCAACTGTATTATATTATCACCTTTTGAAAGAATTCTATCAGTAAAAAAAAAATGAAAAAGGAGGGCAAAGACAGAACTTGTGCGAGGGTTAATAGTTTAGAATAGTTTAGAGACTTCCAACTTTTTAGACGCATGAGGTATCTTCAAAAAGACTTGTACATCTGTTAGCAGCCGGCGAGCTTGAGAGCAAATGTGAAGCCGGCGAGTGTACAATGCTTCTGAAAGAAGTGAGTGTTTTGTTATCTACAAAATCATTGGGTTCTAGTTCTATGTCTCACCAAAGAAGTAGTGCAACTGTTACAATGGAATTGAATTGTCCCCCCACTTCATGAATTCCAAGAAACGGACTGATCAAATTAAAGGGATATATTGGCACAAACTGGAGCCAAAATTGGTGATGCCATGTTTGAGTAAAGCTTCAAGTTGGAAACACCTTCAAGGTACTATCATCTTTGGCCATCCAGGGATTAGCTGGGGCCGATTTTGATAGTTCAGAGGTTATTTGGCTGCCAATTTAAGTTCAGGGGCTAGAAGGTCAGAATTGAGGATTTGAACTTTTTTTTTTTTTATAAACAAAAAGAGAGCTTGAACATAAATCCGAACTCATTTGTGGTAAATAAATGGCGTTTGAACAATAACTTGAAACTTCAAAGTCTTCCCTTGCCTTGTTGCCTTTCGAATTCCATATCAAGACTCTGGCGCGGCATACGGGCACGAATATAAAGAAACCAAAACGCGAAATTACCCTATGATGGACAAGGGAAAATTGCCAAAAACCACCTTGAGGTTTGTCAAACCTACATTTTCATCTCCAATGTTTAAAATACCTACACTCATCCTCTCAAAAGTTAACTTCGTTATTCATTGTTTCCCTAGAAAATAGAAAATGTTTATTTTGACCTCTTAGTCTTCTTCCATAAAAACTATGTCTCCTAGCTTCTCCATCTAACGAGCTACTCTTGTCTAAGGTTCAATTGGATTCCTGAACCCAACTTCATCATTGATTTGTCTTCATTCTACCATTCTTCTTCCTTCTTCACTGAACCCCTATTTTGGTTGATGGTTTTGAAATTTTTGAAGGCCTCACTATTGATTCTGTTGCCTTCTTCCTCAATTAAATTGTTTACTTTTGTGGGTTTCAATTTTACTACATTTCCGTTCTTTCCTTTCTGGATAGTGAAAGGTTCAATTTTTCCCAGAATTTAAAAATCCAAGCGAAAGATCCAACCTTCGGGTTTATCATTTTTTGTTTAGATTTATATAGAGTTTCTGGTTTCCTGATTTTGAACACCGGATATTTGTTTGAGTTTTAATTTGGTTGATCATATGGAATTCCCTTGCTTGATTTGAATGAACTTTAGTTGCTTGATTTTTTTTAAGATTTATTGCTTCCTCCAATGTTCATCATGTTCCTTCAGTTGATTATGCACGCGATTTTGTGCTTCTTGTCATAAGGCTATGTAATTTTTGAAACTTTACCTAAAATTTTTATTGTAGTTGTTCTTGCTATGGATGGTTGCTTTTAGTTCTTGCTATAGCAGCATCAAGGAAGGTTAACGTGACTACCTCATTTTTTTGGAGTTTTCAATTGATTTTTCAAATTTTTTGCATTTGCATTGTGATTTAGGTGTTGAAGAATCAATAATGGAGATTGTTTAGTTGCTGACGATGATCTGCTTTGTGTTGATGATCTGTGGTGGCATTTCCTAATGTGTATTCATTGTTGGATATAGATCAAGCTAATGCTGGCTTGTTGTCTGTTGTAGGTCTAGAAGCTTGAGTTTGTGTTTGATTTGTATTGATGACTTTCCCCTTATTGTGCCACTTTTAATAATATTTTTTCTATTTCAGGAAAAAAAATTCTTCTTTGACTTAAATTTTAGTTAGTCCTTATTCTTTGTTGTAGTCAATGAGGTTGTAGAAGGGACTTCTTCAATGCAGGTAGAGGCGTAGGTGTAAGGGAAATAGGAGGGAATGGGGAGGCAGAGATATGGGGTAACTCGTTAGATGGAGAAGTTAGGGGCAATGTTTTCAATAAAGAATGATGGGAGGGCAAAATCAGCATTTTCCCTTTTCTCGTATGACGGTGAATGATGGAATTACGTTTTGAGGAAGTAAGCATTGGCATTTCAAACAATTGGGACAAAAATGTATGTTCAACTAAACCTTGAGGGTTTTGGAAATTTGCCTTTAAAATAAACTCATATTAATAAAGGAAAAATTACAAAAGCCCCCTTATGGTTTGGTCAAACCTATACTTTGCCCCTTTATTTAAAAAAAACATACACTTTACCCTTATTTACTTTACAGCGTCCGACAACAACTTTTAAAACCTGAATTTAAACTATTTGATAATAATGTTCTAGTAATTTTAAGATTTTTGATATTTTTTTTATAATCAACTGACCTTTAAAGAATACTGATATGTATTTATAAGGAGAAAAATACATTTACAAAAAAAAAAATGATAATTTAAAATTTCTATTAACTATAAAAAAAAATTAGAGAGATTGAAATTACTGAAAGATGACTATTATATGGTTTAAATACAGTTTTAAAATTTGTCATCCTAGAATATAAAAAATTTATGGGATAAAGTGTAGGTTTCTAAAAAAGATGAGATAAACTGTAGATTAGTTCATACTTCAGGGGATAATTATAAATTTTCGATTAATAAAAACAAAGTAGATGGTAAAAAAGCTATACGCACAAAATAAACAAATATATTAACATGGGGCAACTGTGTGGAACGTGATTTGACGAAGACTGAAATCATAGGGGGATAGCGGGCAATTTGGCGCCGATTCAGGTTTGAAAAAGAAAACATTTTTTCTCTTTTGTATACATAATTTTTTTTAAGAAATTAAAGCGTTTGTTTTAAAGAATTGATATATTATATGTTTCACTAACATTATTACTCTGAAATGTTTTCTCTTGATGTGGAGAAGAAAAACATCATTGCGAAAAATCAGTATTCTTTAAATTAATTTTAAAATTTTATCCCAATTGTATCTTCTAAAGCATGGAGGATTTCACTTGCCCTGTAAAAATTTAAAAGTCAATTCATTTTAATTCAAGTTAAGTAAATTTAAAATAGTTTATTTTTATTTTTATATATTTTTTATTTAAAATTAATTTTATTTAAAGTTTAATATTATGAAGATGTAATAATTAATTTTAAATTATATTATTGAATTCTTATGATTTTTTCTATTTTTGGGCATTAAAAAAAATTTAATAAAATAGTACAAAATTTATTTTTCATATATTATTATACATACATAATATTGACTTTGAAATGATATTGATTATTAAAAAAAATATAAAATATAAAATATTTTAAATTAAGTTGATTTAAATTAAAATGAATTGGTATAAGTTGCCGAACTTGAAGCCAAATAGCTGACCCCATTGGTGAATTTTCTGGTGTCCCACATTCAAAGTTATAAGTTATATTGTTATTAAAAAAATAAATGATACTTATAATAAATGCTTTAAAAAACAGTAAATTGATAAATATATACCGTATAAAGAAAAAGGAGTGGATGGACCATGATGTGATCCAGTCGACAGCCGCGCGGATTTGTTAGGAGCACGGGGCTCACCCGCGAGCAATCGCGCGATAGCCCGACAATTCATTGGATCGCTAAATCTAATCACTTGCTCGAAAGATCCGTTAGACTAGCTTTAATTTTGGCTAATTTTCATACTAGGTCCCTAACCTATGTGCTTTATTGAAGATAGTCCCTAGCCTAAGAAATACTACAAAATGATTCCTAAATTATTCCTCGGTTGCATAAGTAGTCCTTCTGTCTTCAGCCCTCAGTTACACGTCCAACTGATAAACGCAAAAGTTTATATTTGAAATTTATCTGATATTTCTAAAAAAGAAAATGTGAAATACAAATACTTTTTATTCAAAAATTATTTTATATGCTAATAAATACCCATCACTAGGTTAAATATGTAAACTGAATATAATCAGTTGAACAGTATATAAGTTTGAAAACTTAATAAGTAAATTATTTATGTAAAATAGAAACTATTCATTTTAAATATGTTTACTTTGTTTCTTTATAAATTCGTACTATATTTTAACTGTTTATATTTAATTCCCCAAGATAAGGAAGAGATAGACCATTTATGAGATGGTTAAGAGACCACATTCGAGTAGAGGAATAGTTTAGGACCAATGTATAATTTAGCCTTTCACTTTTAAAGCAAGTGATAGTTGCTAAAGGCCTGTTTGAAATAGTTTTTATAATTAGTGTTTTTTAAGATAAAATCACTAAAGCTAAAAACTAACTTTAAATAATATTTTCAAAACTCTTACATCAACACTGATATTAACGCTAAACGGATCTTAGCCTATTTTTTCTTTAATATTCTATTACTTAATTTAGAAGGTAAAATTCATATTTGGTCCTTTAACTATTTGGTTTGTTCTAAATAGTTTCTTAATTCTAAAAGTTACTATTGAGGTCTCCTAACCCTCATATAGCGTTCAAATTGAGTCCATCCGGTTAGTTTGGCTGTTATCCCTGACCAGCGATTTGACGTGTTGGCAGTGGTCTAGGCTTACTTTGGTGAAAGTACCATAGAACGAACTCACTTTGTAGAATCGGCTAGCAACTCCATTGAATGACTATGAAAATCGATGGAAAGAGACACAATAAATTGTAAAGACCTTCGATTTCAGTGATGCCCAGATTTCCTTTGTGTTCAATTTCCTCCTTTGTCAATTTTTGTCTTCATTTTTTATTTCCTCCTCCAATCGCCCACCTTCGCCACCATCTCCAATCCTCCACCTCCATCCAGTCCATCTCCATCTCTGTTCATTGTCTCTAGTTGTCCCCTTCTGCCCTCAAAGTAACCCCATCATCTGCTTCGGGTTAGTCTCCACCGTCTTCAAATTTCACAATTGAGGCTAATCCATGTTTTAAGCCATATATTTTGTGTTTGTGTGAGTTTGGGTTTAAATTTTTATTTCTATACAAAATAGTCACCTATTTTAGTTAAAAAGTGGAAGTTGTGGCCCGTGTGACATTATAGGTGCCATGTAAGTAAGTTTCATTCAAAATAATGGTTCAATTGATGAATGAGACTCAAATTGAATATAATACTTGAGTTAAGAGACTTCAACAATTACTTTTAGAGTTAGAGAATTATTTTAGGATAAATCAAATAATTAAGGGATCAAATTTAAATTTTACCCTAACTTAGAGGAAAGTGATAAAAATAACAGGATATGCTTTCCCGCCCATTAGGGCTAGTTAATTGCTACGAAACTTCGTGTGAATGGTGATGACATGACTGATGCCTATAGTTTCTTATTGCTGTATTACTATTATATTCAATGGGTGGGGTAGCCGGTTGGTGTCCGTCCACACAACCACCAAGTGCCGTGGAAAACAACTTATCAAATAATTTGATGAGTCCAAAAAACTGCACGGAAACCGCGCGATATAGCTGATGTGGGCCGCCCAGACGAGTGGAATCGTTCGAGGTGAGACCACTCTTCATGACTTTGGAACGAAAAACAAGCCATGTCCAACCAATCCAGTACCTATCAATTACGTGTGTCGTGGTTTATGCACTAAGCAATGGCCCAATGGGAGGACTCGTCATAAAAAAGACTAATTCCAGCCCCACTGGTGAGTAGATAAAGCAGATAGGTCTTCTTTCTCAAGCCGCGCCCGGCGGGGTACTGGGAGATGGACTTGGTATTTAAACACTTCACAATTCCAAATGTGATGAGCTGTTAAATCTCCAACGATCATATTTTTCTTACAAGATCCTTTTGCCTCCGGTTTCTGCTTGCTTGCAATACATCTATTTTCGGCCCTCTGATTCCCAGTTACAACTGGTTCGAGCTTGAAAACTTGATGGGCGCTCCGGTGGAGCAGAACAGGGCTCTTCTGGCATATTACAATAGGTACGGCTTTCGGGCCTTAACTGTAATGTTTTTTGGGGCTTTATCGGCTACCCTGCCTCGCTCGGAGCACCTCGTGCTCGTGCCACGCCGGTCCTGTGGAGAAATCGACAACAGATTATAACATGAAACTTGTTCGGTCAAAAATCCACCCCAGCACTACAACTACAAAGGCATACGTATCTTGGGACTCAATTATCTGTCCATCCAGTTAATTTCTTTTCTTGTTCTAAGAAATTATAGCGAAATAAAATCTTGAAATAATCGGTGGCTGGACCACGGGTTTCTGAAACTGTGTAGATCTAGGAAGCAAGAATAATTGGCTTTTATATGGAAGAGTCGTCTTCTGAAATGTCCTTCACTACTTGTTCACTTAAATTTGTAGATCTCTTAAAAGAAGTTCTCCAAGCTGATATTCGTCAAAAAAAAAACAAACAAACTTTAGAAAAGGTATACCGACAACTTCCAGTTGAAAAAAAATTTTATGTAAGAGCGGCTTAAATTGAAATTTTTCAACAACTAGTTATTGGTAATATAATTTTAAACTCTAGAACCATATATATATACGTGTTAGAAAACCCGAACCGAAATTGGAATTTTCTCTGTGGAAACGCAAATTAACTTGGGAGTTACAGATTAGTTTGCGTGGGGGGCAAGCAAAGAGATTAGAGAGAAGTGTAGCTGAGATGTATACAAACTAGAACCTTCCGACGACGCCACATACTCGCGCGATGTCGAGGAATGTTGACTTGTTGTCTTTAACCCCTCCCGTCGTTCGTTCATTCTGTTCATGAAACAAATCCTAATTTCCAACCTTAATGGTCTTTGTGTACAATAACATCGATCCACCAATTAATCGCACCTAATTTTTTTTTTTTCTTTTGAGACATTAATCACTTTAGAGTCCAGCATTCACACTACGTGTTCTACTGCTCAATAAAGTCAGATGACTTATTTGGTGCCCTTTACATAATTTTATTGTTGGCATGGTACAACCCATTTGCGACATCTTCAATGAAATTCCTAAAATTACTCGATTACTGATTTCTGATACTCATGTCCTATTTCATTCCATTTTTCCTCTATTGTAATTTCTTTTTCAGCTTACAAAAAAAAAAAGAAAGAAAATCTACTAAGACTTTAATAAGAGTCTGATCTTCAAAATACCGTTGAGGTTTGAGTACTAATAGTACACTTTTAGAGCATGAGTTTGCTTGTTGTATTTGATTTGTTGAGACTCTTATCATATATATTTGTAGTTACTTTCCCTATTGTTGGAATATATTTGGGTACTCATAAAAAAAATGACTAAAAGTGTTCCATATCTATGCTTGTTGACTAATTCTGAATTTTATTTACCTTTAACTCATCTGATAAAGGTGCATGTCTTCCAATTAAAATTCATAGGTTTATTTTTTCTAAACTCTGAAAACTGAGTGCGCGTCACAATAATTTCCATATAGCCAAACAACCAAAAACGAATAATAAAACGAAGGAATACATACAGATACAGGCACTATTTTGGAATTCGCATGAATACAAAGAGACTGTCACATTCCGATATAGAAAAGCAAAGAGTCTGAATTGTCAGCGCTACACTGGGCTGCTCCGATTGGACAAACCCAACCCAACTATTTCATTGGTACATTTCAGGTTGGCACAAGATCAAGTGTAGGCAACATTTTTCTTGTCCTAGCTTTCAACCCCTAGGATATGGTAAGTTACGCCGGCGCCTTTTAAAGTATAAACATTGGGATTAATTATTTCATGTTTATATATATACGCGGATGTGGCCTCAGAATGAGCGTATTCAATTGGCATACATGGGAGCGCACGTGCGGCATTAAGTTTAAATACTCGGCGAAATTCAGAAGCTCTCTTACCGTAAACATTAGCAATCTCCTATCCTCTTCCAAGCCAGCAGTACCCTCTTCTACCTTTCCGGCGATCACAGCGGTTTAATCTGGTCAGCTTCAATCCAATGCCGTCCGGTACTCATCATCGACACTATATTATTTCTACTGCTGTTAATTGTTATATAGTGTGCCCATGCTAGACAGCTAGCTAGATGGCAACTTGGCCATTAGGGATCTTATTATATTATTACTGCTAGTACTTGTTTGTACTGTGGCTCTGACAAGATACGGTGACTCAACAGCCAAGGAAAGCGGCTCGCAACTTCTCGGGAAGGCCAACGAATCTTCGCCAAGGAGTTTTCTGGTATTCAATGGCCATCTGATTGATTCTTGTTTGCCTTTTCTGTCCTGATTTTTTGTCGTCTTGACCATCGATCTGCTGATTTGGTGCAGAAGCCACGCAAGGCGAGTGCTAAATCGGCTATATCCAAGTTAAGGGAGCTGAGGACGGAGCTGCGGCGGCTCAGGGACTGGAACGAGGCCACGCTTGCCGACCTGAACGCCATCTCCGACCAACTTGCCGATATCCGACGATGCAACAGCCGCATCGCCCAGGAGAACGCCCGAACCCAACTTCTCGTTGATCAGTTTCTGCTCTCCCTTTCCTAGTTTCAAATCAATCAGATCTCCATGGGCGCGGTGGGGGACGTTCTGCTCGTGTTTAGCTGCTGCTGCTGCTGCTTGTTTGTTCATACAGATATGTCTCTCACTCGCGCCGTGTGTGATCGTCTTTCATGTAATGTCCTGGGCTTTCAATGACAGCGCGTCGCACTAGTTTCACCATATATATACATATCAGACCAAATTAAAGTTAACGCTTTTGTTTGTTTTGTCTCAAAACTCCCAAGACATGCCGGCTCAAAATATAGAAGAAGATAGGACCACACGTTTGTTTGGAACAATGTCGGATCGTGAATTAATGTTTATATTTCAAGTGATTCTAATATTGTAATTCCTGACGAATTATTTCAATTCAGAGTGTATGTGTAGTGTAGCGCTAATTAGTAGGCTGAATTTGAGTAGAATATAGCAATCATAAAAGTTCATATGCGGACTTTAATTTCTTTTTCTTGTCTTTAAAGGAAAATGCTGAAGAATCGGATCATCCGGACCAGAGTTGGATGTTGTAAAGTACGTATAGGTCTTCATTTTGTGTATAATGTTCTCATTTTGCCCTCTCATTTTGAAGTCAATCATTTCTGCCACTTTGCCTGCGATTGTGTCTGTGGTGTCCATAATAATGAGGGCTAAATTACATAAAAGGGAAACGTACAATATAGTCCTCATTTCTGTGTGATGATATCATCTGGTCTTTGAAATCCAACATTTTCTCTCTATCCCAATAAGCACCAAAGATGTTCTAGAATTTTGGCTTTTATGTCTTCTACCCTCAAACTTCCATTTACTACAGTCGAGGCCACAATTTGTGCTAAAGTACCAAAACTACTACCTTTTATACTCTATGTTGTCTATTTATTAAATTGTTCACTGACACCTTTGAAACAATTTCAATTTTTTTAAAACCATTCATTTAATCATGACCTAGTTTTAATTTAATTATCCATAAATCATCTTAACACATTTTTTCTATATGAACGTAATGAGTATAAAAAAATTGTATTTTCACTAATCGACTTGCAACAAAATGCGACCCAGATTCTAATACCTAATCTAACTATACTAATAAGAATGGTTTTTAAAATAAAAAAAAACCTGAAGTGGCGCTGCGCATATAGTTATATACTCAAATGATCATACTTTGGTAGAATGAACGATAGTCCCAAGTTCAACGAGAGGCAACCTTCAACTTTAAATCCAACTATAAAATAAAAAGGGAATTTTAAGATAAAAGTTGAAGATAGTCTCCTAGGTTTTATGAAATAAAATAATTGCAAACATTCAATACCTTTATTTAGTGGTTGAGACTTGTGTATTTCTTATGAGGTCCAAGGTTGAATTTCTCTTAATTAATACGAGAATAATATAATTAAATCAATTGGTATATAATGAGAATAAATAATCATTATATCATTATATGAAAATAAACACAAAAATACATTTTTAAAAAAATTTGGTAATTGCTTCGTTTCCTTGATAGTGGATCTTCTTATCAAGGATAGTTACTTGTGTCTTCCTTTCATCATCACCAAAATCAGGCAAGGTAGAGATAGCAAGGGTCATTCCCACCTTCTTATTGAGGAATGAAATGTGGAACACATTATGGATTTGGGCTTCTGGAGGTAAAGATGATTTATAAGCAACCTTTCCCATGCATTCCACAGTTTGAAAAGGCCAACAATATTTAGCTTGTAACTTTTGCTTGATCATTAGATCAATGAAGGTTTATCTATACTTTTGGAGCTACAAATACATCTAGTCTCTAATGGCAAACTCCTTTTGAGATCTATGCTTATTGGCTTTTTTTTTTCATACTAGTGTGAGCCTTCTTAATGATGTTTTTCAGTTGAGTTAGCATACTTTCCCATGTTGTAAGGTTGCGATCAATAGATTCTACCAATGAATCTTTGGGTATATATGGCACATGGAATGAAGGTTTTGTTCCATAAAGAACTTCATAGGGGCCAAGCTAAGTGGAGTGTGAAAATTACTATTGTACCACCATTCGGCCAAAGAAATTCCACTCAATCCTTTTGATTTCTAGTAGTCATACACTTCAAATAGGTCTTAACACATTTGCTAACAACTTCAATTTGCCCATTCAACTAGGGATGGTATGTGGTAGACATGCAATTCTACTCCCTGTCGCTAGAACATCTCTGGCCAGAAGGTATTGAGGACGATAGGATTCTGACCTGAGACGATGTTCTCGGCATGCCATGTAGCTTGAAGACATAGTCCATCAAAGCATTCGCCATTGAAGTTGCAAAATATGGATGATAAAAAGCTATAAAATGAGTATACTTACTTAGTCTACCTACTACCATGAAAATCACTTATTTTCCTTGAACTCTAAGCAAACCTTCAAAGAAGTCCATTGTAATGTCTATCCAAAGGGCTTCCAGTAATGGCATAGGCTATAGCAACCTTGGGCAAGCTGTATTGTCAATCTTATATTTCTGACACACATTATAGTTTTTTATATAATTCCTGATTTTTCTATCCATTCCGTTCCAGTAGCACCAAGCCTTAAGTTTTTTTATGGTCATGTCTACCCATGAATGTTCTCTTATCACCTCATCATGTATCAATCTAATAATTTTCAGCTCCAGTGGAGAATCATTTCCAACAACTAGTTTTCCTTTTCTCCTTAATATCCCTTGTGTGTATAAATATTTAGAATGAGTGGTTGAGTCTTATTATTTGCCAAAATCTGTCTTTTGTAAATGTTCATCCATTGCACAACCGCTGGTAATCTAATATAACAAAGATATAGTGGTAGTAGTGATTGCCATACACTTAAGCTCTTGGCTAGGTTTTCACAGCCTCTTTTGTACTGAACTTCATAGTCATATGACATTAATTTCACGATGAGTTCTATTGTAAAACAGATTAATATTCGCTGCTACATTAAAAACTTCAAGCTTCATTGATTTGTTCATATAATAAAGTGTCGTTGAAGAAGGTAAGGTCTCCGCTTCTTTACAGCCATGATGATGAAAAAGAATTCTTTTTCATAAACTGAAAGTGCATGATACCTTAATGAGAGAGCCTTGCTGATATAAAATGGGATGGCCTTGTTGTTGTAAAACAACACTTATTTGATACTGGCAAGCATCAATATCGATAATAAGTGTCTTTTAAATTGTGGAGAGCTAGAATAAAGGTAGCACTTAGGGTTTGCTTAAGCCTCTCAAATGATTCAAGATCTGATTGTGTCCATAAGAAAAATTATTTTTCTAGAGAACTTTTGTCAAGGGCCTACTGATAACTCCATATCCTTTAAAAATTCATTCGTAATAGCCTGTGTGCCCCAAAACCCCTAAGTTGAACAGTTTGTGGAAGTGGCCATTCAAGGATGGTTTGGATCTTTTAGGATCAGTGGATACTTCCTAATGGCTAATGATATGCCCTAAATATTCAAAGGACGGTTGTCCAAAGCTACAATTGTTGGCCTTAACGTATAACGAATACTGGCAAAAACCTTTATTATCTTCTGAACATGCTCCAAATGTTCTGACCACTACTATAAATTAAGATATCGTCAAAAAAGACCAACACAAACTTCTTTAAAAAAGACCAAACACATTATTCATGAGAGCTTAAAATGTGAATGGGGTGTTATTTAATCCAAACAGCATGACTAAGAATTCAAAGTGGCCATGATGTGTGTGAAATGTTGTTTTTAGAATGTCACTTGACTCTATGTGTATCTGGTGATATCTAGATCAAAGATCCAACTTGGTGGCATATTAAGCCCCATACATTTCATCCAATAGCCTTTCAATCATAAGTATTAAGAATTTATCCTTGATAGTTACCTTGTTAGGCTCTCTATAATCAATATATAGCCTCCATGAGTTATTCTTCTTCTAAACAAGCACTGTAAGGGATGAAAATGGACTCTTGTTAAGTCTAATATCCCTAACCTGAGCATATCTTGCACTAGCCCTTCAATCATGTCTTTTTGCATTGAGGGATACTTTTATGGTCTTACATTAATTAGTTCAACCCCTTCTTTGAGAGTAATTTTATAATTAATTATGGGCCCTATGGAGAGGTAGTGAGGGAATAGGTCATCAAATTGTTGCAAAGGGCCTTTATCTCCTCTTTATAAAGTTTGTCAACCTCTGCTACATAACATTGTTTGATTTCAGGCTATATAGCTCCAATCAACTAAATGGCATAAGCTTGTCCACCTGGTCTTTTATATGTATGTTCAAGCGACCTGTGAATTTCTTTACCTAGCTAGTGTTATATTTGCTATTGAATTACAATAGCCACACAACATTACCTTTTTTTCCTTTATAAGCAAAGGACATCTTAAGCTTCTCAAAATTCCATTGAATATCCCTTAAAGTTTTAAGCCACTGTACCCCAATATCATTTCATAGCCATCTAAAGGTAATAGCAGGACTTAGCATTAAACTCTACCCCTCGCAGGGTCTAACAAAGTTTTTTACATAATGAGAAGCTTTTGAAGTATCGTGCCATTGGCTACCTTAAACCTCTATAGGTTTAATAGGCTTACTTACCTTGTGAGTGAAGAAAAAAGAAGGAAACATGGGAAGAAATTAAGGAGATAAGGATGACTATTCTCATTGATTCCTCCAAAAATTACATCCAAAACATAAAAAAATACAAGTAAGACAAATGAAAAAGAAAAGAGAAAGATGAAATTAGTTATAACAGCCTAACTGCTCGACCTCACAAGTGAACACAAGTGGAATATAGGAATTACACTTGTAGACATACAACCTGGCAGTGAAATATCCACATTACCAAGCTTATTAATGTTATAATATCATTGCATTAGGATATTTTGGGGCATAATCAATCAAATCTATAATGCCACCATTCTTTTCAACTACAAAAGTGATTAGGTTCTTAGCTTCATGTAAAAATGAATTTGGCCATTTAATCAAGCGTGTGAAGAACAATACACAACCGGTGAAGAACTATCAGTTTTGATATTTCAAAAATATTCCAGAAATTACCACTTTCAATTGCCTTATAAGCCTCTCTGAACCTTCGAATCATGCTTTTGTGCTCACACTGGATTAACCAAAAAGGATTCCTTTGAACTACTAATTGAATTGAAGAGGGAAAAGGAAATAGGGTTTTATCTTTTACATTGATACAGAAGATGAATTAAGGTGTTACCACTAGATTTGAAAACCTTCAGGACCTATACCTGGAAAATTGCTTCTTCTATCAGCGCAACAACATAAAAAGGTCAAAATCTTACTATCTGTTAGAACTAATATTTACCCTTTTCTTCTCACTCTTCGTTGGATTATCTATGAGGATTTAAAGCGGCTTCTTAAAATTCATAAATTTGAAAAAAAAAAGTTTTTGCTTTATAGGGGCTCTAAAAAGATTGTAGGGAACAATTTTTAGGTTTTTTTGTGTAGTTTTATAATGGCTTTAATGGTCCTACTTACCTTTTTTTCTTTTACTCTCTGGGTGTCTTGAAGGTTGTAGTTGGGCTCCTCTATCCTTCGATTTTTCAAAGCTCTAGTTTTGTATATTGTAAGCTTTTCATGTTTCTTGTTGGCTGTCTAAGATTGGTGCTAATAAGATGTTTGATCTGTGTTTTATTTGGAACAACTAAAACCTTTGAACTTTTCACTTAATTCGATAACACTTTTTTTAGTTTTAGATCAGATGCAATTCAACTCAAAATGGAGTGATTCTTTTTCTTGGATTTAATGAATGATTTGAGATTAGTATTCATTTAAAAAAAACTATTGTTTGCTTAAATGGATTTGATTGATAATTAAAGCCTGTGATCGATGAGGAGGCGAAGGTGAGGTCTTCAGTGGAGGTGGACGCAGAGGCGGAACAAAAAAGCAAAGAGGGATGGAGAGAAATAGGATAACTCATTAGATACAAAAGTTGAGGGACAATGTTTTTATACAAAAGGGAAAAGTCAGGTATTTCCTATTTTCTATGTTAACGGTGAATAATGGAATTAACTTTTAAGGGGGTATATGTAGGTATTATAAAGAGTGAGGGCATAAGAATATGTTCAACTAAACCTCAGAGGTCTAGATAATTTTCCCAAACAATTATTACTCCTCCCGTCCCATATCTTTTACACTATTTTGCACAATTTCCCTTTTTAGTAAGTTTTATCCATCCAAAAGACAATTATGCCCTTATTTCCATCTCGCCAAAGAGATGGACAAACAAGCTAACCCTTCGCAGTACTTCTCATCCCAATTAACAGAAGTGAGGAGTAGCGGGTAGGGGCAATTAGCAGTAGAAGTGATTAGCAATGGAGGAAATTAGTGGGCGAAGTCAATTAGCAGTGAAGGCAATTGGTAGGACGGATGAGAAAAAAAATGATGGAGAAGAGGAGAAGAGAACGGATGGATGAGAGATAGAGGAAAATAGGGATGGATGGACAATGAACAAGGCGATTGACAATGGAGGCAAGGTGACTTAGTATGTTGGCCAACGATAGAGGCTGATCGACAATAGAGGCAAGGTGACCTGGTTCATTGGCCAACGATAGAGGCAAATTAATGACAAAGGCATGATTGATGATAAAGGCCAAGGTATGACAGATGTGAGATTAACTATGGAGGTTGAGTGAAGATGGGGGTGTGATCAACAACTAATGCACGTTTGACAATGGAGGCTGAGCAAGGACAAAGGCGTAATCGATGGTGGAGGCAAGGTAAGGATGAAGAAGAAGACTAACAAGGGCTGGCTTAAAGCGACAAGACCAAGCAGAGAAGGGAGGGAAATCATGGAAAGGAACATGAAACAATAAATATTTCTTGGTCTACATGCAGAGGCAAATTGATATGATCAAAGAAGGCACAACCAAGGATGGCAAGGACCCATTGAAGATAACTAGTGGACCATTGACAAGAAAGAAGGCTAATGAGCTCACTAGTGCACTTGAACCTTTTGTCTCAAGCTTTTTCATGGAGAATGGGCTTGAAATTTCGCAAGGAGCTGCTGGATTATGCAAGGATTCATATGGAGATGATGGCCAAGCTTGGATTTTGATAGATTAGCGATATTCCAGTATAAAAATCATATCTTGAGTTAAAAAGATCAGAATTGAGTGATTCTTAATTCATGGGAAAGATAACATCTGAAGCTACAAATCATATGAAGACCATGAAACCCAATTTGCACGTTAAGGGGGTCCAACTTAGCTTCAAAGTCACGATTTATGAGTCATCGCTGGTTTGGAAGCAGTTGCAGCATTTTGGGCATATCTTTGGCTTTAGATGTCCATCTTGTGTGATTCAGGTGCCATTTTGAATCTAAGAAAAAGATCTACAACTTTCATTCTTTGCATTTTAAGAAATCATGGCTTCATCAAGGTCAAATTTTAGCTTGAAGAGCCCATAAGTGCATTTGAGAAGACCATTTGGGGGTTTTAGGGCCAAACTTGTATTTTCACTTTATTTTCTTTATTTTCCTGATTATTTACATTATTTAGAATGTTATTTAGGCTATGGAATTGATTCAGGTCACATAGGTTAAGTGGCATATGCTGTACACATCAAACTGGTTCAAACTAGGTGTTGGAATCCTAGTTTGACTAGGTTTTCTTAAGTCTTTTATATCTACATTTCTTAGGTGACTTGGGCTGCGAATTTTGTTGAATCTTTTACCTTCATTTAAGCCCATAAAAAGGCACATATTATGGTTGTAAAACATAGCCTTGATATGAAATAATATTGCTACTTTAGAGAGAAATTCTCTTTGATTCTTTGTGGACTATTTTGGTGCACAAGTTGCTTGTGTTCTTGGTTTTCTTATACTTCTTGTTTTTAATCATAGGTTGATTAGGGGTGGGGCTTTTAAATCCAGTCTCTTTGATGTCTTATGGAGCTTGAAAAACATCTTGGGTGCGTTTCATGGTCTTTATACCATCGAGGTTCACATCAATTGGTATCAGAGCCACAAGTTCCATTGAAGGACATATCTTTGTGTTCTTGTTTATCTTCATTTTTCCTTCAATTTTTTCTAGTAATTTCATGTTTTAATTCTCTTTTTAATCATTTTTCTTCTTGTTTTAGGTCTATGTTCTTTGTTCCATCCTTGTTTCAAATCCAAAAATCACAAAAACAACAAAAAGAAGTCAACTAGTGCTACCTTGTGTTCTCGGTTTTCATCTGTTTGTTCTTGTTTGTTTCTTATCTTTCTGTTTTGCGTCCAGGCATATTAATCTTTCTTGTTTTCATTGTTTCCAGCATCTTAGAGTCAAGAAAACACCAAAAAAAAAAAAGGATCCAAGTTCAGCAAGTTGCGGTATCAAAAAGTTGTTTCAAATGTGCATGTTTTTCATAGTTTATTGTCTTGGCCGAAAAGAAATCTAACTTTTTGTCTTTGGAAGCAAGGAACTTCAAGGAGAAATTTGTTTTAGCATCAAAACAGCAAGCAAAAAAAAGAAAAAAAAAGAAAAAAAAAAGAAAAGAACAAAGAAAAGAAAAGAGCTTGCAAAAGGAGTTTGCACAAAGTGTTAAAATTTTTGCACCTACAAACCTATCCCATTGATTTGAGCCAAAAAGCTTTCTTTGTGGTTCTTGTGATCATCAATTGCAAATAGCTTCCTAGAGTCTTTTAAAGCTTGTTTAGCCCACCTCTTTTTGAGTCACAATTGTTTTCAAGAATTCAAGTTTTCTTGTGTGCTTTGAGGATAGTTTTCTTAAAACTTTTGAGAACTCTTTGAATAGCAATATTCTCACTAACAAATTGAATGTTTGAGTATTCATCTTTTGAGTGAAACACATGAGGTGAGTGTGTGTGAGGATCTTTGTATTCAGGAGTATGGAGGGCCAAGAGGATAGGAGAATGGAAGTGAGACACAATGAGGAGCCTACCATGAGAGAACTTTAAGAAACTCTCAATAGACTTGTGGGGAAGATTGAGGACATTGATTTGAGGTTGCCAAGGAGACCTAATCCCATCTTGCAACCAAGGAAAGGTCCAAGGAAAGAAGAACCCGAGGAGGAAGAAGGAATTTGGCATGACCATGGGCTTCCAAGGAGGTGAGAGCCAAGGGAAGACAACAATGTCAACTCCATCAAGCTTACCATTCCATCATTCTAAGGAAGAACTGATCCTTATGCATATTGGAAGTGGGAGCAAAACATTGAGATGGTGTTTGATTGCCGTCATTATCCCGAGGAAAAGAAGGTTAAATTGGCTACCATAAAGTTCACTGATTATGCTCTTGTATGGTGGAATCAGGATGTTACTTCTAGGAGAAGGAATGAGGAGGAGCCCATACACACATGGAGAGCCCTTAACGCATTAATGAGGAGAATATTTGTGCCTAGCTACTAGACTAAAGATCAACACCTCAAGCTTCAAAAGCTAGTGCAAGGCCAAAGGAGTGTGAAGGACTACCATAAAGACTTAGAGATGACCTTGACCCGAGCCAACATCATGGAGGATGAGGAGACCACCATTGCTAGATTCATTAATGGTCTCAATCTTAAGATTGCCAACAAAGTGGAGATGGTGCCTTATTTCAACATGGAGAATTTGCTTCATCATGCCACCAAGGCCGAGAGGATCATCAAAAGGTCCAAGACATCTAAGATGTCTCAAGGAGGAATTTCCACATGGAGATGAGCATGAAGCAGGGATGTGAGAGAAGTACCCAAGCCAAAAGTGGAGGCCACAAAAGGAGACTTGTCTCGGCCTCAACAAGAAAAGTCAATCATGCTTGTACCACTTTCACCACAACAAGTCTTGGAAGATCAAAAAAACTTCAAAGTGAGGTTAAGAGAAAAGTGAGGGGAAAGTTGAGGGCAAAAGTGATGAGGGGAAAGCCGAGAAAACAACCGAAAGGTTAAGTAAGAAGAGTGAACATGAGGGGAAGAAGAATGGAGAGTTCACGAGAGAAGAAATTGAGTGCGAAGTGGAGAGAAGACAATAGTGCAATAAACCTAAGTCGAGTGAAAAGAGAAAGACCTATAGAGAAGCCATACTTTCATCTAACATAATGGAGTCTTCTTCTAGTATTGTGTTGTCTTTTTTTCAGGAATTAAGTGGAGATAAGCTACAAGAATCAAGTGAGTTGCTGCCCATCCAAGAAGTTGGTGTTCCCAATATTGCAAGTCATGTTTCATGCATCAAACCAACTAAGGAGATTGAAAAGGAACAATTTGAGTTAAGTCCTAGTGATTTCAATTGTGAAAGTATGCCTAACATTGTTTCTTACTCAATGGTTCAAGGGAAAGAAGATGTTGCAACTCCATCCAAAGTCATTGGGCGCAAAGGTGAAAATTTTATGGTTCCTAAGGAAGATACTTGGAGACTAAGTCCAACCACTGTAATGTATTTCTTCGTTACACCTAGATATGATGTGGTTTTGAATGAAAATGTCAATCAATGTATGTTTTCTTGCAATGTTATTTTGAAGAACGGTTTTCATGAAACTAGATTAAGAGAAGGAAGTAAGCATGAAACTTTGACAAAATATAGTTTTAAAGCTTCTAATTCTTTGGCTTTGTCAAATCATCTTTTGGATTCCATGAGTTTCTCTGGAGAAAAATATGTCTTTGTGTCTTTTGTTTTTGAATTTGTTTGTTTTGCATCAATCTTACATTGCTTTGTTTTTCCTCAAGTTAAATATACTTCTTTGAAATTTTTCATGCATAAATTGGTTCTTACTCATGCATTACATATCTCTTTGATTTCCATTTATATTCATCCTATTTTTGTGTGTCAATCTTTAATTTCCAGCAAGCATTTTTTTGTTATGACACATGGATTACACAAACTTTTGAGCTTTCATATTTTTGCTTTAGGTCCAAACTTGAAAGTCTTTATTTTAAGTGAAAATTCTGGTTTTAAATTTAGTCTTTTAAGGAGATATGTTGAATCCTTTATTTTGTGTTACATCCCATCACAAATTTCATGCATTGTGGTGCATATACATGCAAAAATAAGTTTGCTACTGAATTAGTTTCACTTAATCCTATCTACTCCAATCTTGTTTCATTTAAAATGCTTAGGATTTTTGTGAAATTTGTGCATCCTTGTTTGGTTATTAGTTTAGGTCACATTGTGTTCAATTCTTGTTTATTTGAATGACCTATGCAAACTATTGTCTTGACATGCATAACCTGTGTTTTTCATAACCATAACATTTGTGTGAGTTTAGGTCCATTTATTTTGAGTGCATACAACATCCCTAAAGTAAATTATTCCAACACCTTTCCTAGTTATGGGAATAATGTTTTTGAGATGGCAAAGGCAATGAAAGTGATGCCTAAAGTTAAGATGAAAATTGTGCAAATTTTTAGATTTTTTGTGCTAATTGTTTCTAACTTTGTTTTTGAACCTGGAGGTATCAAAATTATCATGCATTTGGATATTGGTTAGGTTTTTCACAAGATTAAAGCCCCATACACAAGCATTCCATGCTATTGGCGCTTATGTGAAAGGTAAGTGCTTATGTGTTCATTATTTCATTGTTATTGATTCAATTCCCTTTTCTAATGTAGGTTTTGATTCGAGGATGAATCCTTCTAAGGAGGGGGGAGCTGATACAATCAAAGAAGGCATAACCAAGGATGACAAGGACCCATTGAAGATAACTAGTGGACCATTGACAAGAAAGAAGGCTAATGAGCTCACTAGTGCACTTCAACCTTTTGTCTCAAGCTTTTTCATGGAGAATGGGCTTGGAATTTTGCAAAGAGCTGCTGGATTATGCAAGGAATTATATGGAGATGATGGCCAAGCTTGGATTTTGATAGATTGGCGATGTTCCAGTAGAAAAATCATATCTTGAGTTAAACAAATTAGAATTGAGTGATTTTTTATTCATCGGAAAGCTAACACTGGAGCTACAAATCACATGAATACCATGAAACCCAATTTTCACATTAAAGGGGTCAATTTAGCTTCAAAGTCATGATTTGTGAGTCATCGCTAGTTTGGAAGCAGTTGCAGCATTTTAGGCATATCTTTGGCTTTAGATGTCCGTTTTGTATGATTCAGGTGCCATTTTGAAGCTAAGAAAGAAATCTACAACTTTCATGCTTTGAATTTTGAGAAATCATGGCTTCATCAAGGTCAAATTTTGGCTTAAATAGCCCATAAGTGCATCTGAGAAGACCATTTGGGGGTTTTAGGGCCAAACTTGTATTTGTACTTTATTTTCTGTATTTTCTTGATTATTTACATTATTTAGAATGTTATTTAAGCTATGGAATTGATTCAAGTCGCATAGGTTAAGTGGCACATGCTGCACACATCAAACTTGTTTAAACTAGGTGTTGGAATCCTAGTTTCACTAGGTTTTCTTAAGTCTTTTGTATCTAGGTTTCTTAGGTGACTTGCGCTGTGAATTTTGCTGAGTCTTTTGCCCTAGTTTAAGCCTATAAAAAGGCACATATTCTGGTTATAAAACACAGTCTTGATATGAAATAATGTTGCTACTTTGAAGAGAAATTCTCTTTGGTTCTTTGTGGACTACTTTGGTACACAAGTTGCTTGTGTTCTTGGTTTTCTTATACTTCTTGTTTCTAATCACAGGTTGATTAGGGGTAGGGGTTTTAAATCCAGTCTCTTTGATGTCTTGTGGAGCTTGAAAAATATCTTGGGCACGTTTCATGGTCTTTATACTATCGGGGTTCGCATCACAAATGGTGCAAATGTTCCGGGACGGAGGTAGTATTTTTCCTAATCCTAGTTCTCATTTTAATTATCAAGCCTAATTTATTCACAACTTATTAGCTAATTTAAAACTAGAAAAGATTTAAAGTCTCAGTTAATCCCTCAATTATCTGAATTTGATATTTTATATAAAATAAACTGACAGTACTGCTACATCCTCAAATCCAATGAAATGTTCTTGAAGGGTAGGGATGGAAAATAAATGATCATATTGGAAAAGAACTGATCATGATGTTAGGGACAAACCTAGTGGAAAAAAGAAAGATTAGGGACTTTACATAATCTACACATTTTTAGTCCTAAACCTTATTCTTGTTTTCAGTTTGACTTCTACAACTTTTATTTTTTCTAAATCAATCCAAAAACCATTGTTAAAAATTGTTCACAGTTAGTTCTATACATAAAAATGACAATTACTAAACAAAAATATGATCTATAAAGAGAAAAACTGATTATTTAAATGGTTTTTTAAATATTTAAAAATTATTTCACAATTTAAATTTATTGAAAGATAGTTCCCAAGTAATTTAAATTGTAATTTTAAAATGTTTGGTATAAAGAAGTAATCATTTTTAGGATTAACTATTTAAATAATCACAAAATTTAAGGCTCACTCAGAAAGCTAAAAATTTCTAGGACTAATTATTTTTCCAATTGCAAAATTTAAAGGCTTATTTAGAAAACTGAAACATTTTAGAACTAAAATATAAAAGCATGTAAATTTAAGGACTAAAAGTGGACTTTTCCTTGTTTTACGCATTCTTTCGTAGGTTTACTTTAGCCACTTTTTAAATTGAACTATTTTTGCTATGAAGCATCAATTCATATAGCAGAAAGAACATTCGGCTCAATAGAGGTCATAATTGGAATCCTACCCCCAATTTCACAATGAGATTGAAATGCCAATTGTAGCCTGAAATCCTTCAAGTGTCAAAAAACAAGCAAGTCATCCTTGACCTTTATTAGCTACATAAAATATTTTTGGCCTCATTTCTTATTTAACCCCTGTACTATGGTGACTCAGCCATTCGCCCCCTTAAGCTTTTGGGAGTCATAATCAAGCCCTAAACTTTAATGACCAGGACACTTTGTTCCATTGACTCAGTAGCTCGAATGTTTTCCCTTAGTTATGTAATAGAATTGCATCTGATTACACAATTTAAAAATTCAAATATCTAATTGCACAAACCAATAACTTTGGGACTTAAACTACAATTAAACATATTCATATAAGATTTATGTTTCAATCATTTGCACCTAGAACTTTGTCTCTTACTACCCAAGTCTTTGACCGCCCCACCCAGCTGCCGCTTCACCGTTGTTAGTCATCTCTCTAACGTCGATGATAAACCTAGATTATTTTTTATGAACCCATGACACCTCGATTCCATCTTTGATTCCATTTCAGCCGTTAAATTCCCTCCCCGATTTTGCCTTAGCCTTCAATTTTGATTTCATCTTCGATTTCATCTCGGCCTTCTTCTTCAATTTCATCTTGGCCTTCATCACTAATTTTGTCTTGGCCTTCAATTTTGCCTTCAGTCACCAGACCTAGATTTTCATTGACTAGAGCTAGCCCTAGATCTAAATAAGAGATGACGAGTAATGGCTGTGATCAGAGCAACCAAAGGTAGGGAGGACAATGATTTCTTATCATGATGTCTAGCCTCCTTGTCCTTTCCTACCCATCCCCTAAATCAAATGATTAAGCCTTATCATCCACCTCTCTTATACCAGTCAACTCAGGGGAAGGTCAAAATGAGTTATATAACTTTCGCTACTTTTCTGTTTTAGTCCTTGAACAACACAATTTTCTATTTCAGTCCTATACGTTTGATGGTTATGATAGAAAGTCACATGTGGTAGTTGACAATGTTAGGTTTTTTGTTGAGTTGGAAAAAATGGGGCCACTATATTGCCCAGTATGCAAAATTAGCAGCTTGACTGTGCTTAGTTGGCAAAAGTAGTCCTGGTCTCGGCATAAAAGAAGAAAGAAGAGGTCGAACAGAGGTAAAAAGGGGAGGTTTTGGGGAGGGTGAGAGATTGATTGTAAAGCAGGGATGGCAAGTTCGTCATATTTCTCTAATTCGAAATATGATGAGAATGAAATCTATAAATGTAATTTGAAGCCGTTGGTCATAACTGCGTGGATCGAAGGGATTGCCCGTCGAAGATTTCACCATTGTCCAAGATATTTGTTGAATCTGGACTGTAAATTCTTCAGGTGGGTTGATGACCCATTGCCAACATATGTGACAAGGATGGTTCTGGGGTACTTAAGGTTGAAGGAAGCATATCCCCAGAACATAGAAGAAGCAACATTGAAGGTTAACGAGGCAAAAACAGAGGTTGTGCGAGCAAAAGCAAAGACAGAAGTAAAGGTAAACGAGGTAATTGCAAGGATAGGAATGTTAGAGATTGAAATAGTGAGAATGAAGAAGAAAACAATCGTTTACAAGTTAGTTATGTTGATGTTAGGATTGATGCTGGTGTATGTACTAATGTGAGCTCATATATGCACTTGTGTTGTTATTGGGGGAGTGTAATGTACTAGCTGTGGTGTTAAGTTGGTTTGGTGAATCTATAAGCAATATGTTTGACAAAATGCCTGAATGAATACTTGTTTTTGGAACTTGTTGTATTTGATGCAATATTGGTTTTGAAAGGTGATAAAATGAAACGAAGAGCAACATTTAGGCAAACAAAATATTTGTCATTCAATTACAACACTTGACATGGACTATCTATACAAAATAGGCAATGGCTTTTTGTTCAGAACCATAAAAAGTACTAGTTCTACTGCAGAAACACAATGTTTTTGCTTATAGGTCTGATACAAAAAAAGTTAGCATTCACAGGGCCCCAAAATACAAATTGACTAACAGTTAACCAATCCTAGGATGTGCATTCAAATATTGCTACTTTGTTGGGTCATTAAGGAAGCTATGCTTGCATATTTCCTTAGGTGTTTGAAAGGAAGCTTTTTACATCTTGGTCGTTTCTTGCTTGAGTGTTTATCTTTCAACTACCCAATGCTGACAGTCCTGCTAGAGGTTGTTGGCTCTCCACCAAAATTAACTCCACTGTTGAACCAGGCTACAAAAATGTGCAACATTTACATACCAAAACCAATGTCAGAATTCAAGTAATTGACAACTGCTAAGACATCAAAGCTTAAGTTAGAAGACATACCTTCAGAATAGTTATGCCAGCAGCAGAGGTTTCCCATTTATTTGTTGCTTATATTAGATCCTAGACCAATATTGCTTCTCAATTCTTGTATTACGTATAAAGATGTTGCTTACACTTTTTACTTACATTAGTAAACATATTGTTACTTACACTTGTAGCTGGAGTTCCAATAACTGATGTTGTTCCTTGAGTATTGCTCTGTGTATGCCTAGATTCACTCACTTCATATGCCTATCACATATTGTTAGCACAATCATCAATGTACATTGTAAGCATATTTGTGCCAACATGTTAACAGTCTATGGTCATACCTGCCCTTTTAATGGACATTCTCTCCTATTGTGCCCCTTTTGTTTGCAATTCCCACATGTAATTAGTGCACTTGCCTTAGTCATTTTGATGCCCTTAACTATTTCTAATGCCTCCATCCTTCGATTCATGCATGGTCTTCCTGTGAGTGGTTGCATAATTGGTAGGCTGGGTTGAAGTTGCTTGGACTTTTTACAAAATTTTTTCCCAACCAATGGGGAAATCATGAATTGATATGCTATTTGGAATATTTCCATCATATAGCATTCATCCAGGTAGCCCTCTAGTTCTTTTTCCCTACATGTAATTGCGCATACGACATGCCCACATGGGATGCCTGATACTTTCCATGCACCACAGACATAATCCCTTGTGTCTAAATTCACCACATATTTAACACCAAGCTCCACAATCTTATACCCACAATTACCATTCGAAACATAGTGGCAAAACCTACTATTTTTCTTAGCTTTTTCTAACTTCTTAAAGATGTTAGGGCCAAAATCCCTTGGCCATCAAAGACAAGAATATCTCTGTTTTTGCATCATAACCATTACTTTCTCCCTAATCTCCTCTAGCATTGTGTACACAACTTTAGTTCTTAACTCAAGTTTCCACCCATTAAACCCCTCGCACAAGTTATTATAAACAATATCACACTTAACTAATGGATTGAAGAAAGCCTTACACCAATGTTTTAGAGCTATTTTCATGAGGTTGTCATATCCTTTAGCATTGATTTCTTTAATCAGCTTCATGTTCTCCTTAAAATGAACCTTATTGGTGGATCTTGCATAATCCCAAAACAGCTTCTCTAGCTTTGGACCTCTAAACTTGGCCCCCTAATTTGGATAAATGTGTCTAGCACACATTCTATGCTCAGCATTAGACATTAATTTAGAAATTGCACTTACTAGTCCGTATTCCAAAACAAAAATAAAGACATGTTAATTGTCAGTGTTAACTTTTCATCAAACAATTAGATTAAGTACAAGAAAAATTACCTTCTGTTTGTCACTCATTATGGTCCATCCAAATCCATCACCAATATTTAGATCCTTTTTCAGATTCCCTACAAACAAAGTCTAGGTGTCTTTGTTCTCTATTTTAACTACTGCCCACGCTGCAGGAAACATCTAGTCTTTTCCATCCCTTCCCACAACAGCCAAGACATCTCTTTTACATATTCTTTTTAGAAAATGCATCATCCAACCCAATCAATTTCCTACAACCAATAAGAAAGCCTTTCCTTAATGCTTCAAAACAAACATAGAAATTGTTAAACAACGGCTTCTCATTTCCAGGTAATGGAGGATCTAGTCTTAGCTCATAATTACTACCTATGTTCCTAAATTTGATCTCTTCCATGTAATCATTCAACATACCATACTCTTCCTTATAACAACCCAGCAGCTTCTTATAAACCCTAAGTTTTTTCCTTTTACATTTTTTCAATGTAACATCAGCCCCAATCCTCTCTTTGACCATGCTCTTCAAAGCAATCAACCTTATACTAGGCATGAACTTTATCTCAACAAAAAAATACTGTGAAAGCCACTTACTTGTAACCCTGTCATTCTTGAAATTTATACCATAAGTATGCTCTTCTTAATATGTGACCATATTATATGTACCAATTTTCTCATTAAATCCCAATGAGATGAACCATGGACAACTAGACCCATCACATTTGGCTCTTACATACCTTCTGGTGTTCTTTTTTATCTTCAATGGGTGTTGTTCTATAATTGAGTGTTTATCAAGTTCCTTTTTGAACTGTGTTGTGTCATCAAATGTCATGGGCACAACAGAAGCAGGGTTTATGCTATTCGGATCAAATTTAGGGAATAGTGGCACTCTTCCAACACTAGAAGCTACACTGGACCCACCACCACCTTTATTTCTTGATGCAACCCTTGTAAACAAGATACTCAACTTCACTTTCTTGTAAGACCCTTTTTTGTTAAATTCTCTAACCATATTCCTAATGACCAATAGCTCTTTATCATCATCACTCAGGTAATGTGTCTCCATTTTTGGATCATCTTCATCATTCCCAGTATAACCAAATAACTGGGATATTATCTCTTCTTCATCTTCATCCCTAACTTTTTTTTCTTTTTACATGGGGCTGGCTCTACCTCAGAGTTTGTTGACTCCTCCCCAATATCCTTATCCTCTACCTCATACACAAGATCAACATCCTTCTCCATATCCTTTGCCTCATACACAAGATCAATTTCCTTTTCACAATCACTAACATCATTGTCACTTTTGCCTTCACCACCATGTTCAACATATACAAAAACCTTTCCATACTGCAACAACATATTCTCCAACACAATCACACTTTACTTAAACGTTGGTAATATCTCCACTAACCCATCATTCAAACTTCTTTCAGGAATTTTAAATAACATATACAAAACTTTGCAACATATACTAACCTAATCAACAGGATTAGCTTCCTTCTTACAATCACTACCCCATTGTCACTTTCTTCACCACCATGTTCAACATATACAAAAACCTTTCCATACTGCAACAACATATTCTTCAACACAATCACACTTGAATCATATGTTGGTAATATCTCCATTAGCCTTCCTTCAAACTTCTTTTAGGAATTTTAAAGAACATCCTCTTAATTGGTTTCGGTGTTAAACTTTCTACCTTACACTTCAACTCCATATATGACAGCAAGTCAGTGTCCACCTTGGTTACATTTTGGATGCCACCAACATACTCTTCATGTTTCCCGTCCTTCCACACACCACTATACACAAATGTCACATATGTCCAAACCATTCTTCCTGTTTTGCCATATATCCTAAAACACAATAGTTAGACACCATAAACCAAAAAGTTGTCATGTTTTTAGCTACGATTACACCCAAAATATTAACTAAACTTTTAACTCCTTAGATTCTAAGAAACCCAACCATATGTCTTTTAAAATTCTCTGTACGTCATCTCCTTTTAGCCTGAATGGGAATTTCCCCAAAAAACACTGTGAACTCTTTAATCCATGCATAAAAAACATAATCTGACTATTTTTTCATGAAAATTGACAACAATATCCTATGGTTTACATACCAATTTTAGTACAAACCTTAAACAGTAACATCTTCTCATAATATTTAATTATGGCTTAATCAGAAAATGAACAAACCCCAACCCATCATATACAAACAAATAAATGAGACAAGTACCTTTTCCTCCATCCTAGAAGATTCGATTCCCAGTATCTTTTCTTGTTTCTCAACAGCTCCCCTTTCACACCTTCTTTTCTTTCTTTTTTTTTTTGTTTGAGAATGTTTGTCCTCACTTTCACATGAGTGTCTGTCAGGACTATCAATTGTCAGCTTGGCAAAACTTAACACCATCAACTGCCACATGTGACTTTCCGTTATAACTGTCCAACATAGGACTAATGTTGTTGATGATTTCAAACATATGGGACTAAAATAGAAAATTGTGTTGTTATAGGACTAAAACAGAAAAGTAGATAAATTTATAGAACTCATTTTGACCTTTCCCCTAGTCGACCTCGTCGTATGCCACTACCATTCCTTATCACTGCCGTCCTCGCTTCCTCATTCTTGCAACCCTGTTACCTAACCATTGATGTTAAGAATTGGAAAAAGGGGAATACTTGTCATTTAAGTTAGTAAAACTTACTAAAAATGAATGAGACAAAATATTAGAGTGCAAAAGATAAAAACTAAAAAACTTAAGTGGCAATTATTTGGTTTTTTTTCTTTTTAAATAAACAGATGTTAATTTAATGGAGCAAAGTATCTTACTCATTAAAATTTAGGTTCAATTGTGACCACCCAAAAGTTCTGGGGAGCAAATGGCCAAGTCACCATAGTACAGGCATCAAATAGGAAATTAGGCCTATTTTTTTCCCTATATATACATTTGTAAGATACTTCTAGTACAAAGAACAAAAAATGAGCGATTTTTGGGTATGGACTTATTTTGTTCAAATTTTTCTAAAAATTGCACCTAGGGTTCCTAAACTCTTGCACGGTGTACAACAACTAATTGTCTACCACTTTTTAAAATTTTTTTTTTGGCTAATTATCTTTATATTGTCCTTAGGGGAGAAAGTCCAATCAAAACCCAACTCAAAATATCCGAATCTGACATGATTTTGCATCTAGCCCAAACTAAACTGAATTCAAAAGTTTTAGTTTGGAATTTGGTAAATCATGTTGACTCGATTTTCTCCTAGTAGACTAAAAAAAATCTAATGTGTAACGTTCTAACAGTGGGGTTTTTGTAAATGAGATGGCCTTATTTTTAGTTTGTTTTTGAAAAAAAAAATATTACTAATATAAACCAAAATGGTACAACGTAGCCAAACTGGCATAGAGGAATGATAGAGGCTCAAAAAGGGTATTAGACAAACCAAAAAGCAAATTCCATAATGAAAGCCAACATAGTACAACAAGTAAACCAAAGATCAACATGAAACTGAAGCTAAACTGAACAGAATGAAACAAAAAGCCCTAGTTTTAGTTGTTGCTACTTCAGATAATTACGATTCAAGACACAAACTACAAGTTCCCTCATGGAATCCCAATCAATCTTTTTGAACATCTCCTAATCATCACTACTCAACCTTAAACAATGGATGAAATTTGCAAATTCCTATATGTTAAATTCCAAAAGGAAAAAGTACTTCATAAAAAGAAAGGCCTAAATTTGTGAAGCAAAGAATGAGAATGGTGATGGAAAAGGCCAAGGAGGTAAAGGATTCCAAGGCAGAGAAGGCAAAAAAAAAAAAAAAGTGGATTACATAGTAGAGATGGTAAAAAAAAAAAAGACAAAAAGGTGAAACAAGGCTGATAACACAATAGAAGGTGAGGAAAAATGCGAGAGAGGACGAAAAGAAGAAGAGAGAATGAGGGGTAGCATTCGCTAAGGTTCAACAAAGAAAATCAATAATTATGCTCTTGAGTCCGTTTCCTATCCTTCCAATGCCATTTAAGCCCATAGTATTTATAATCTCACATTCTCAGTACTGTCTTTCTCACATCTTCCATCCTAAATAATTTTGGGTTTGTCGGGTTTATCGGGTTTGACTATACCCAAACCTGTCTTTAACAACACAAAAATGGGTTAGGTCGGCTTGAAATGTGCATGTTTTCCTTCCAAAATGACTTGAATCCGATACATTTTAAATCAATGATCAAGTCTCAGATTATTCTTTCACCTCTAATTGTCCTTTTATGTTGAGCATTATTTGCTCAAACTAAAGAGTTAGAGGGCATATGGTGTTATTCGAACTTAATTATATGGAAAGCAATATTACAGTGCGATTCTTGCTGAGACAAATTTGAAGAATTACACATATGGATGTGCGGCTAATTTGGCAAATTGTGCAGCCCGTGGAGATCGAAAGATTATAACGTGGTTTTCCTTGTAAGATGTGACCGAATTTATGGTAATGTTCATTGAGGAAGTCAAGGAGGGTTTAAGGCGGGTATCCCATTTGTAGGCATGTCATATATTTAGGAGAACTTGCCTAAGGGATCAGTTGAGAGGAAAATTGTGATGAGACAACATATAAGGTTGTAGCTGAGAATGACTATAAGGTGCGTAGGGAGAAGATACATAGGTGCTATAAGAAAGAGACTTATGTGGCATGAGAGCACTTCTAATGAACTATTGTACCATCATTATTTTTTATGCATGTAATCTTTCACCCTTTTCTAGTTGAGTAAAATTGCTTAGAGCAGTCACGAATATCGGCTTATATATTGTGGAGAAGTCAAACCACATAAAAATATCATGTGTTTTGATTTGTGTCTGTGTCTATTCCATTACAAGCACATAATCGTGTGCTTGATGGTATTAGAGTGCACAAGATTGTGCAAGATGGACACATGTCCTCAACATTTTACTAAACTGTTTCATTTATAGCAATATATGGCAAGTAGTCAAAAGAAGTCAACTAGCGTAGAATGAATAGTACAAAAAAGGCAAATTACACGATTTGATCCTAACTTTTAATTATTGTTCCAAATTTAACCCTAACCTCCAACTTGCACGTTTTGATTCTTTGACCTTGTTTATAGGTTCTAATTTGAACCTTTGAGTGATAGAAGTCATTAGTTTAAACGGGAAATTGCCATGCCAACATAGAATTGTCAGGGAAAATTCTAACTTTAACCCCTAAAAGCTTTTCCTTTTAAACAAAGAATCCCTAAAATATTGCAATCTAACAAAAAAATTCCCTTCCATCTCGGGCTCTCCCACTACTGCTTTTCCCATCTCTGCTCAGCCAATCACTTTGCCGATTCCTGCCCTAGCCTTCTTCTCGGCCTCCCTTATTCTACATCTTCAACAACCCTCACCCTCCGACCTCTATCTGCCTCTTTCTTGACCTTCCCCGTCCTCTGTCCCCAGCCACCCTTGTCCTTTGTCCTTCGTCCGTCTGCCTCCCTCCACCAGCAATTCAGTCTCTGATTTGCCGTCGCTCACCCAATTCCATCCTCTCCCCCATCCTGTCGCTCTTTCGTCGTGATTCTGTCACTCCTTTGCCTGTGATTCCGTTTGCTATTTGCCGTCCGAATTGAATCATCGTGATTTCCCATCTCGATTTCAACCATCAAAGCATCGTCGCGATTTCCACTGTCGCAATTAAGGAACAGGAGATTGAGGAACATGCCTCCAACGCGATTTCCACCCAAGGCCTTGCAATGGAAGAATAAGCATAGGGATGAAGGAGAGGAAACGATGATGAATCAAATGTGCGGATGGGTGAGTGACAGCGAATCAGGTGAGGGGATGGGTGAGTGACGGCGAATCATGTGAGGGGATGGTGAGCGACGGTTGGTTTGAAGGTTGAGAGGGAGGCCGAGATGAGGAATGAAGTTTTCGATTAAATTTCAATGTCTTAAGATTTTTTATTAAAGGCAAAATTTTTTGGGGTTAAACGTAGCATTTTACCCTACAATTGTAAGTTGATGTGATGTTTTCTGTCTAAACTAACAAGTTTCATCACCCAAAAGTCCAAAATGAAACTTTCAAACAAAATTAGAGAGTTGAAACATGCAAATTAGAGGTTGGTTAAAATTGGAACAATAATTAAATGTTAGGGTTTGATAATGTAATTTAACCCTACAAAAAGATTGTAGATATGGTGTTGAATTGGGCTCGGTCCATCAAAGTCTGAGACCCAGACTTGAACTAAGAGAATGAGCCAGCCCATGAATACCTCCAAATTAAGGTAGGACTCCCACAAAAGGAGGATACCCATTAGGTAAAGAATTACTAGGATTAAGGGAATTCGACATTTATGATATCCCTAAAGGGTAATAGCAGACACACAAATATATATGTGTGTGTGTGTGTGGAAGGGATGCACCATTCTCTACCCTAAACCCTAACCAATTCTACTCTCACAAAAAAGCTAACTCGATCGTCAAATTATTTTTCCCGGTAACAATCTCCAAAGCTTAAATGTTATCTTTGGTCACAGGTTCAGGCTTTGATTTGTCTGATTCACAAGATGGCGATCCGATCCAACCGCTGTCATTGATATTTTGGCTCTCAGAATATGTTAAGAATGCCTAAAGGAGTAGGGTAAGAAAATTACACTCTTGGACCTACGGATCTATAATAAGGTAAGAGAAAGTCGGTAAAAATTTCCATATTCCCTGAAAGTCATGATTTAATTGTCATGATTATAGGCAGCCGCTACTTCTTAGTCAATATATATATATATATATATTGCAGTCAAGTTGGTGCGCCCCTTGCTGTTTTGTGGAGATTTTTAACTTTTTGGCTTTGCATCATTGGTCGACAGAAACTTGTGGTAAACATACGTTTAGATTAGTGTGAACGCTTTACGGTGGGGATGAACTCTTATGTAATATTAGATAAATTTTTTAATATTTTTATATAAAATGAAAATTAGAAACTTGTGGTAAAGATACGTTTAGATCAGTGTGAACTCTTATAGTGTGAACTCTTATGTACTTTAAATCTTTTAATATTTTTTATATAAAATGAAAATTACATTAAATTCTTGATTGAAATATATCCAATCTAACAGTTAAATTCATTTTCCCTTAAATTTATAATGAAAAAAAAATTATTGAATAGTGAAAAGAATGCAAACCCAACGTTGGTTGTAAAGGGGTAAGATACTTGATCATTAATTAAAGAGCATCTCTTAATCGGGTTTAGTAGCTTCTCCTTGATCATCACCTTTTCCTTGCTTGGTTTAATTCCACTTGTAATTTATTCGGGTTGGGTGTTTCTTTCTCTAGTCTATGTGGCGTGGACGCTCTATCAATAAAATGTCTGTGCTTAATCGAATTCGGGGATTTTGTGTCCTGATCCATCTACATGTATATATTTGATGAAACAAAGTAGAACGATAGAAGACAATCCAAGATTCTGTCTTAGGTTCATCTTAACCATAATGGGAATCTTGGATTATGTTTTCCACGCATGTGCATAGATGCCGGGTACTGTACCATGAGGTGACATAGAGATGGTCGGATTGGCAATTAACGGCAAATTAAGTGGTCATATGCACCTAAGATGTTGAGCAGCTTAATAGCATAGACGGATCTCTGTAGGTTCTATAGGGCCCATGGACCCCACTAAATTTTTTCAAATGATTTATTAATTTAAGAAAATGCGCAAAATAATATAAAAAATAAATAATTAAAGTTATTTTTTTCTACAAATACATTGAAATTAAATTAAAATTTAATATGTTATTGTTATATAAATAGCTAATTATATATGGACCTCATAAAAAAAAAATTTAGATCTGTCCCTGCTTAATAGTATAATATATTAATAAGACTATCATTCATCGAGAATAGTTGGATCATCTTGGCTCTAAGTTCTCTGAAGTTGCTTTTTTGTTTTTTCATAAACAGAAGTAAAGCAAACTAAGAAATAAACTAGGACAAGGGAAAGCTAAGAAAAGCAGAAGCAAGTAGATGAGCAGGAGCTACATCCTACCGAGGTTCTACAACCAGAGAACAACGATCCAAAGTCTCCATGGTGTTGCTAATTAATTGAGTGAGCCAAGTTAGCTAGAACAGGATAAGTGCCACCGGTGCCTCGAAGGACTGTGAGCATTTGGGAATAATTTGTAAGGATAGTAATATTAGTTAAGCCTAAGCTATGGGCAACTAGAACTGCTCCTCGAATAGCTCTAAGTTCCACTTCCAAAGGAGAACCACAAGATGAAGGATTAGACCATCTTTCAGTAAAAGCAGAGCGTTTAATCCTATCTAGAGCCAAGGCACCACTCCTAACCCGAAGTTACTACGCTAGGGCCCATCCACTATGTAAATCTTTGGGTAATCCGCCTAGGGAAGAATTTTAGACTACCCGCAGGTATGGCAAAAGGGATTAAGGCTGGCATTCCTGAACCTAGTCCATTGTAGATTATAAGCTCTAGCATTATGCAGAAGCTGAATATAATCATTTTTTCTAGCTTTGAGAGATTGCACATTAAAGTTCATGTGTTGGAAAACAAATTCATTCCTCTTAAGCCAAATGATCCAAAGAGTGGCGGCAAGGTAGAAAAGCCAGTCTATGTGCCATTTTCTTTTTGAGGCAAGAAGATTAAGAAGCCATTGTTGAAAAGAATGAGGGCTGGGAGAGAGGGGGCTGGAACAAAATGAACTCTATAAATCTGTAGAGCCTGTGCAGCCTCAGAATATATGAACGACAGAGTCCTCTTGAGCATTGCACCAGCAGATAGGACTAATATTGTTGCTATTGTTGTGAAGATTAATTCCTATTGGCAAAGCATCCAAGAGACACTTTCAGATGAACATCTTGAGTTTGTGAGGCAAACAGGAACGCTAGAGATGCTTAAGGGCTCAGAAGTTAAGGTCTTTGGAAAGACCTTAAGAGCTATACTCCAGATTATTAAGGTTAGCCGAGGAATTGATCACTTGGGTACATAACCTTTCTTAATGGAATATTGACCTTCTGAAGTTGCTTGCCTTTGGAAACTAAGGAACTTTTGAGACAGAAGCTTGTTCTTGCTTGGCCGTTATTTTCGTTATTACCAAGTAGAATGCAAGCAGGGGCAGCAGAAACCACTTTTTCTTGTATTTCCCAAAGTTTTTAAAACTTAATTTACCTTACTACCTTCATTTAAACTCTTGTTAAAAAAACCAATAATGAAATTGTTTTTCGAATCCTCATCTAAACTCTCATTTCACAAATTTCAAAAAAGAATATTTTCTTTTTTAATCAATATTTAGAGCCAATTCATTTTAACTTAGGCAAACTTAATCTAAAATAATTTATTTTTATTTTTATATCTTTTTTGCCTAAAACCATTTTTATTTAAAAGCTAATATTATATAGGTGTACTAATTCATTTGAAACAAATTTTTTTATCATGTTATTAAATTTCTATGAATTTGTTTTTAATACCTAAAAAATAAAATTCATAAAAAATTAATAGTACATAAAAATTTTACAATCAATGGATTATTTCACCTAAATAATATTGGCTTTCAAATAAAATTGATTTTGGGTAAAAAAGATGTAAAAATAAAAATAAGTCATTTTGAATTAAGTTGACTTAAGTTAATATGAATTGGTTCTTAAACTCTCACCACCCAACACTTAAAAGTGATTTTTTAATTTCAATTTAGAGAAAAAATTGGAGAAAAATATTATAAACTACACATGCTTTAATCTCCATGCATAGAGAAACATACCCTTCATTATGAAATGGACAAAGTATTAGCTAATCGTATTTAGTGGCTCTTATGGAAAACTAAATATATTTAAATTAATATTATATAAGGTTCACTAGAATCGAAAACCTATTGAATCAAACACTAATATGCTCAAATTCAATTTTGAACTTGAAGCTCAATTAACTCAATTCATTAATTGTGGAATCGAGCTTAAGTTCGAATAACTTGATTTAGTATGACCCCTACATGAATTGTTGTTTTGTATGAGAAGGATGTCCTGCCGACCACAAAAGCTTTTGTATCTTTTAATCGCACAACATAGGCGTATGAAGGGATTGGGCGAAGTTGAGTTCATTGGACTCGAGTTCAGACTCTTAGCTTATAGATACTATTTTGGCTCAAGGTTGAATTACTCAAGCCTGAATTTCGAGACCCAAGCTCAATCTCTTAGGTTTAACAAAGCTTGAATTACTATTAATTAAGTACTTTTGGGTTAGAGAAATTAGGTATTTAAGACTGCTTAGACTCGTTATCATATATATATGTGAGATACCTTTAAAACCCCATAGACTCGTTATGATAAGAGATCGAGTAGCATCCAGCTCAAACTTGACTATTTTATTTTTCAAGGTTGATTTTAGGCTCATGCACAATAAGCTTCGACTCAAACTCACCTTTGAACTATCCAATAAAAGTTCGTTTACACCTTAAGCTATAACCCTTCGGCCAAAAAAGGGAAAAGAGAAGAAAAGGCAAAAGCTAGGATATTTATAGGTGCCACATGGCACTCCCACTCCCACATATATGCGAGCAAAATGCCATCCATTAAAGACGCCATACTAAAAGCATTCCAATTGTTTATCTGAACAAACAGTGAAACGCGTACGCTACGCTTTTTTTTTTTTTTTTTGGTAGCATACGCCACTTGACTGTAAGTACATTTAGATAAAATGGACACGTGGCAAATTAAGAGGAAATCCGAGTGGAAATTGTGACATGATGACTATTCTGCGCCCCAACCAAAACTAGGGGTGAAATTAAAACCCGCAACCCGAATTCCGACCCGAATCCGATCCGAAAAAAGCGGGTTAGGGTCGGTTTCTTTAGAGGAAAAGGTGTATTTGAACCCGACCCGACCCGACCCGATTAATTGTTGCCGACAGCAATTTCGGTTCGGGTGAAACCCGACTAACCCGACTAACCCGACTACTAAGGTATGCCCTTCTTCTTACAAAGTCCTTTAAATTTAATCTTTGAATCTTGTGGTTCTTGATTTCCTATTTTTCTGTAAGCTGGTTTAACAATATATTTCTTCAAAAATTCAAATCTGACCTAAGAATAACTTTATACCTTGTAAAACTGTTTCTGATTATAAAAAAAAAACCGATGTTATATCCTGCTCCAAAATTTATAAAATGGCCTAAAAATAATACCGTTGAAACTTAATTTAATAATGCTATTGTTTCATTTTTCCTATGCTTTTTCTATTGTTAACACAATGAATACTTTATTTTGACCTTAGTTTCTACATTGGTTATAATATTCAGAAACAGTCATTCCTATATGTATTTATGAATTTGGTCTTGGTGCTTGGTTGCTGTTGCCATATGAGCTCAAATAAGTACGTTTCAGTAATTTTTATGTATTTTTTGGAGTATGTGCTCTCGCTTTTAACATAAAGAGATGCTCGTGAAATAATATTGAACAATTTGAAAATATAATCAACATTATATGAAATGCTCATGTTTGTTGAATATTTGCTTAAATTTTTTTTGTTGCAAGTAATTTTTTTTTTCGTTCCAGGTGATTCCGCAGCTGTAAAATAAATCGGGTTAACCCGATTATATTCATCCTAACCCGACTTTTTCGGGTTCGGGTTCGGGTCGGTTTTTTGGAATAGTCGGGTCGGGTTCGGTTAACATATTTAGGAAAGAAGTATGTATAATTCGGGTCGGGTTGAACCTGAACCCGAAATTTTCGACCCGACTTTCACCCCTAACCAAAACTGCCAAGAAATCGAAGTGGTGGGTAGGCAAGGAATAAAGGGCGAGTGACGCAACTGTGTCGCATGTGTGTGTTGTACTGCTTAGCCTATTTATAGGCGGCTCCAACATGCATGCGAGAATAAACCCAGAAAAAAATTGTGAACAGGGATTTTGGGCGAGAGCGGAGCTGAATGGCATCCCCTGCGAATCCTTCTCGCGCCGGATCCAAGGGCACCAAATCGGTGAGGTCCAAGTTAAGGAAGGTGAGAGCGGAGCTGCGACGCCTCAGGGCCTCAAACAAGGCCACACTTGCCCACCTGGACACCGTCTCCTCCCAACTTGCCCATATCCGACGATGCAACCGCCTCATCGCCCAGGACAACTCCCGCACGCAGCTTCTCCTTACCCACTTTTTCCTCGCCCAGTTCTAGTTTTTCCACGCTGGAGGTTGCTTTCTCTTTTGGGATATAACCATCCTCTGTTTTCCGTTTTGTTCTCTCTTAATTGGTCCCCTACTTTTTGCTTTCTCATCATTTGTGTAATGCTACTTCCCCCAATTACCGTCTCCACTCCAGATGTGCTTTATCAATAAAATTTGTGCGTGCACTAGTAAGTTTCTTTATTGAATTGGCATGTTTTGGATTATGCCACATGAATTTATTTTGTTTCTACTTGATACACATAGTTAATCTTTTATCCTCCAATCAAACTGTGTTATAAAAAATTTGTATAAGAATCTCTTATACAAAATTTTTAATACATATAACTTTGCTCATGGATATTAATTACAAAGGTATTAAATACCATCATCGTTATATATACCGCACTTTATATTTTTAAGGTATACAGTATTGTATATCGTTACCATTTTTGTAAAAAATTAAATTTTAGAATATTATTTTAAGATGAAATAAATTAAATATTTTTTTTTTGCACATCTTTATATGTATTCTAATTTTTCTTATCATAATTTGTCAAATATAAATAAAATATATATGATAGAAGATATTTTTTTATACAAAAAAAAACATAAAAATATTATATATAGAGAAAAATAAATATTACTCAGTAAAAAAAATTAATTTATTGATACATGAGAAAAGAAATAAACAATACTTTAATAATAATAATACATTTTCTAATACCCCAAAAAAAGAAAAAGTAAAAGAAAAACTAACCAAAAAATAAAATTAAATATTTATGTTAAAATATGTGTATTAATTATATTTTACTATTTTATATATTTATGTATAATATTTTGATTTAAAATGACAAAAAAAATGTGTCACACATGTCCATGAAAAATAGAATACCGCGATACGTACCTTACAGTATTTGCTGTATACCATGACTTTTGGACATAATATATATAAAAAGTTATCAGTATACAAAATATTGCGGTGTTTCATGAAAAAAAAAATAATAAAATGTGAGAATATTTGCACCTCATGTTGATTACCTACGATAAGCAGTATATCTTTATTTCCATGTTAGTTACATGACTTCACATATGACACTAATTAATGGCCATATCTTCCTAGTCGTTTCCCAGTAATGTCAAGCTTTCCTGAGCCAACCGCCCTTTAGTATCTGAGAAGAATGATGTTTTTGTTTTCCGAAGGTTGAGGATGACCTTTTTCTTAAAAAAAAAAAATATCGGAACAAGAAGTCAACCAAACTATATGCATCTTGTATTACATCATCATGATCTAATTAAGTGAAGAACAGAGTTTTGATGAATTATTGGTCGAAGTTGAGAATCGGGACCTGCCACACCGATGGAGGGCTCCTTGCATGGGCTGAAAATTTAAAAATTTCTCCCCTTGGCTTTTTTTTTATTCAACAGATTAATTAATTTCACTTCCTCACGAGGCATAGACTTATCAAAGTATCTGGAAAAAGAAGTCATACTCCACCAAGCAATGATGCACACAAGGGCTGTTTCAATATCAGTCTAGATTTTTCAACATCTTCTTTTTAACTATGTATGTTGAAAGAAAGACTCACTCATTCGTGGAAAAATAAATGATTTAAGTAAAAGTAAAATAAAAAGAAGATGATTTTTATTACTTTCAATATGTCACTCAAATTATAAATCATTTTATTATATAAAAACAAGTAAGTTCATCATTGTTCCCAAATCTATACTCTTTGCAAATCGGTACTCAACATTGTTTCATTGCATAATGGTTGATCGTCAAAACAGTAAAAAATAATTATGATCTTATTAATAAATCAGAATAAATAAATTTGTAGTATAGTAGTGAAAACCATGTTGAATCTCAAAGGAAAAATTTTTAACCGAAAGCTTCTTATTAGAAAACTAAAATAAAAGATTGGAAGATTTTTTTTAATTAAATGCTGAAATAAATTAATTATAGAATTAAAATAAAATTAACAAATATTAAAAATTTTTAATTCAAAGTTGATTATCTATTTCCATTATGCAGTTGATCATTGAAGGAAAAGATTTTTTCAATCCAAGCAAATAAACAAAACTCTCTTTAAAGCTAAAAAGAATCCAAAGAATTCAACAGTAAAATTAATCAGAAAAAACTTCAGATTAATTACTTAATTTTAAGTAACTAGATATTGAAAAGTAATTTCTAATTAACCCAAAATTAGCATTAAAAACAACAAACAAAAAGTTTATTTCAGGTAACCATCCCAAAGTTTGAACAATTTAGCCTATTTTACTTCTTCTGCATGAATTAATCAAAAATTAAAATAATCTCTAGTTTAATTCACTTGTTCTAAATCGAATTCTTTACACCCAAGCAGTTTAAAAGAAAACCAAACAAACTTGCAATCTCAGAACCAATCAAACAAGCAAAGAACAGAAAAATTAATTACAATAAATCTGAACTACAAAGAAATAAATACTTTAATTTAAAAAAAAACTCAATAAGTAAAATCAATCATCATAGCCAGTGGTGGTGATAGAAATCATTCCTAAAACCAAATTAGAAAACAACTCCAACATGTTCGCAGGAAAAGTACAAGAAGGAAAAGGAAAGATCCAAAGTGCCGAGAGAGGGAGTTGTGTCCCCTTTTGTTTCGTCCTAAAATATATAACCTCCAAGTAACAAAACTCGTGAAAAGATAGAAGTTCAGTTAACCCAATACCTCCTCCCAAAGCCGCTGACTCCTCCAATTTTGTGTACACAGCGTTACCACAATTGACTTAAGTGGTTAATAAGGAAAATGAGTCAGAGTCTTCAAATTGGGCCAGCCCTCTTGTGGCTTCTCCCAGACATTTCATCGAGCAGCTTTCATACACCATATTTTTGGGGGAGGTAATGATACCATCTTTCAAATTCGGCTCCTTTCTTAAAGTTCATTTGTGCAGGAATCGAACAGGACATGGGACGGAGGATTAAGTGAGGCTGCTGGTGAACTTCAATTGCAAAAGGGACTTTGACACAAGAGGCCGAATTAATCTGAAGAGATGTAGAGAGGAAAAGCTCAGAATATATTGTTTCGGCCAAGTCCACCATGGTTGAAAAAGACAACAGCCACCCATTTGACCAAAACGACGCCATTTTGTCATTCCCTCCAAGACATTAAAAAAAATAGTATTAAGCCCCACTAAGCTGATAATGTCGTACAAAAGCTAAGCGATTATGAAATAAATAAAAAAAATTAATAGGCATATCACATATTGGTCTTAAATCTTTATAAAAGATTGATTATTGGCCTTTAGTCTCACAGGAATATTGAGTTAGTACAAAAATGTTGGCACAAAAACCTAATCTACTGTGAAAAGAAAATTATACACAGTTTGAATTTATTGAAAAATAATTACTGAATAATTCAAATTAAAAATTAAAAATTTTAATGTTTTATAGTTACATTAGAATTAGCAAATTTTACAAAGTTAGAGACTGATATATAACAAACATTAAAACTGTAAGACTAATATACAATAACAAAGAGGTTAGAGACTAATGTACAACAGTAGTTATAGGATTAGGATTTAGGAGGAATGGTTCTTTTGTACACTATAAAGGCTTTACATAAGCCGACCCATTATTTGTCAATGTACACGTTTTGGTTACACGTAAAGCAATTCTAGCTCAGTGCGTAAAATAGCTGATTTGCTATCTAGAAGTTGCCAAATGTATGAATTTGCCACTTGTAGTATTCATTGGCCTAAAATTTCCACTTAAAACATATGAAAGGCACGATATTGCTACTAATGGCATGAATAACAGAAAATCAAGTACTAATGCAATTATCGATTGAATCCATGCTTAGCCTTTGAACTTAGTTAATCACTAACGTAATTCTTCTTTGACGCCTTCCGCGATCGTCTTTTGTCTGGGACGTTTTGGGGTCGCTTAACCCATTTTGCCGTCAGCTTTGTGTCCTAATTTGTCGTTAGACATGGACTTTTAGGATGATTTGTCCTCAGATTTGTAGTTCAAACATTTTCTTTTCTTCTTTGGGTCGGTAAGTCATTGGTAAGTCATTCTTCTTTTAACTTAAACTTTTAGGTCCCTTAAGCCTCTTAAAGATCTTTTGCCCTCATTTCAGAGGTTTATGTTAGATTTTGTTAAGCCATTTCGGCTTTGTTTTCTTTGACCCCATTTAGGGCCTTTTATTTAGCTTGACCTTTAGCTGGTTAAGTAAGAGGGGTCGCCATCTCAAGTTATGTATGGGTCCTCTAAGATGAGACCTTGTTTATTTGAAGAGCACACGGAGAGTTCATGGAGATAACACAGGGTGAAAAGTCATGAAGATAACTCATAGAGATTCCTGAATAGTACTGATTTCATAATTGAGGTTAGGAAAAGTAAGGTCACACATGATATCTAAGTGATAATTTCTAGGCAACACTTTACAGTAAGAATCTAATAATTCATAGATGTCTCACTTAGGGTCGTCCCAATTGGATCCTAAGGCTCCATGGCCTGAATTTCATCCTATCGGCTCAAATTTTACACGGATGATCCCTCTTGCTAGAATCCACTTCGTCTTAATCTTGACGTTGTGAAGTTGAGCCACTCTCTAAATGAAAACACTCATATAAACCCTTGCATCTTTTGTTAATTCATCAACAAAGTCCAATTTAGGATTTAAGCCTTCTCTTTAGTCGCTAGTTAGTCGCTTTTAGCTAGTGACTATGATTAAAGCAACTGCTCTTTTTAGTAGCTTATTGTGACTAATTGCGACTGAAATAACGGTTACTTTAGTGCATTTTTCTTGCAGTGAGTGCAAAAGGACTTTCCCCCGTGGGCCTTCAAGTTCAAGGTGTCGTATAGTAGTCTCAAAGCACACCTTATAATTCTTCTACTTATCATTCAATTGCGAATTAGTGATTGGGTAAAGGTGTATGGCCTTTTCCTCACTAAACTTTTTGTATCTGGGCTTTATCAAACTATTTATTGTTATATGTGATAATGGCTCTTAGATAACTGAAGAAATTGACAATGTTCTTCAAGAGGAATTTTATCACCTAGGGTTTGTGATAGTTTCCAATAGCACGGCCTCAACCCATGAAGAAGAACACCAAAGCATTCACTTTTTTTAATGAAAAATGTACGCATCAAGAAAGAACCCATGAAGGTGACATGGTTAGGGCTGACGCTGGCTGGTCTCATGCAGTAGACATGGATCTGCTTTAGCTATGTGACCGTAGAGGTCCATGAGACAATGGAATCAATGGAATTAGGTGGATTGACTAGATTTGGAGAAGTGTCATAGCTGAATTTTTAGGGTGAGTCCATTCAATGCCATTCGGCCGCAATTTGACTGTGATTTTGTGAAAACATTAATGTGGTACCACATCTAATTTTTCGTGCTCCATGTGGCTGGATGTACACATAAGGACCACCTTGGTACAAGCTTTATAAATTGAAGGACCTCATCTAGAAATTTAAAAAAAAATTAGGTTGGCTTAGAAAACATAAAACTTTGAAAGTGAAAGTGTACTTCTCTTCATTGTCAATTAGGGTTGAGCTCAAGGTTTGAAAAAAAAAATGCCAAGGTACAATACTTTTTTATAAAATTAGCTAATAAGCCTACGCTATGCAGCGGGTTTTGATTACACTGTAATAATCTACATCACTATAGTATATCCTACTTAAAGAAATATTTCCAAAAGTGTCTATACCATTATAATAATCTATATAATTATAGTAATTTAGATCATGTGATAATTAGATCATAATAGTATCTACATCATTAAAGTTTATATTGTACAAATAGCACATATTGTTAGTTTTATTAGATGTATGTTAGTCTTAGTTTGGAATGTATTTTTATTAGCATCTTCATTAGTAACTTGATAGATTATTGAAGGCCATGATGATAACAGAGTAGTAAGAATGAGTTTGTGTAGATATAATTGTCTTAAAACTTAAAAAGTTTTTTTTAAGAATCTTATAATAATTTTTTGTCATATAGGATATTTATAAATCTTAATTCCTAATCAAGAAAATTGGATACCATTAATTGAAAATTAAATGCTAGGAATGCCATTAAATTAGAAAAACTATATAAGAGTTTTTTAAATTTTAAGCTATGTAAAAATCTTAATATCTAATACGTCATTTCATACTCTAAATTGAAAATGAAGATTTGTAAATACTTTTAAATTTAAAATTTTTTTGTAACTTTATTCCTAACTTGGGTAAATCGGAAATAGACAAACTAATTAAAAACACCAGCCTCCACAAAATGGCACCATTTCTTACACCATTTAATGAATGGTAATTTTGGCCACGTCCTTTATACATAGCAATAATAGTAATTAAAATACAGAAACAAAAACATTTCCAAAAAAAGTAAAAGATAAAAAATAAAATCGTTGTGGCTAAAATCAAGGATTTGATCATCGAATCAATAAGTTCGGGGACCAAAAGTGCATAACGAACATACTCAAGAACCGAAAGAGCAATTGAGCTATTACTTAAAGGGGAAAAAAAAAGATGAAACAATACGCGCTACTATTCAATGAACAATAAAAGCATCGTCCTTGCCACGACCATAAATTTTAATACAGGAATTTTAGATGATAGGAAACTTTGGAATTGAAAAGAACCAAATAAGACACAACAAAAACCAGTTTCCGCCAAGAAGTTCCAGCGACTCGATCGGTGACAGGGTTAGATTAGCCGCTTCCAACTGATTGACTACCTCCAAAACCTCCGCCTGAACTTTCGAACTCACCTGAACCCAAGCTCTATATCGAAAACTGTATTCACCAGGCACCACTTCAAATCCGCCACTCACTCATCAATCATCACCTCCATCTCTTCCGCCACCTTCACTTGTGTAAGCTGCCATTACCTGTCACTTACTCTTCCTCTCACTCGTTCTCTCCCATAAAATGATCTAATTTTGGCACATTCATCGGCTTGCGTTTGGGCGTCCTCGCCCCATTCATCGGTGATGCCAGTGATGGTGTTGATGGGATCCTAATCGGCGCCTAGGTCTGGAGCGAATTCAGATGAGGAGGCATGAGCAGAAACGAGTTTGAAGAGTGAGAGGGTATTGTGGGGTTTGGAGGAGCAAAGAGGGTAGAGGACAAAAAAAAAAGAGTCGGCTTTAAGAGTAGAGATGTCAACGGGTAGGGTTCGGGTAGGGTTGTGCCATTCTAGAACACGCCCCATGATACAATTCATACAACCCGAATCCTACCCACAACCCGCATCGGGTAAGATTTTTTAAACCCGTATCCTACCCTTGTATTGGTGGGTAGGATGCGTGTTCTCGACCCGCAAACCCACCAAATTATTACATATGAGATTAAAAGAAATATATATGAGATTAAGAAAAATTTAACATGTAAACTATGATAAACTTCTCACACAACAACAATAAATATGTTCATACAAAACAAAAAACAATAAATAACTATGTCCAAATAACAATTAATTGTAGTAATACAATCCTCATTGATACCAACTAGTTAAATATAAATAAAATGCAAATTGCGATTAAACTAGGAATGGTTTTAACTTTTAATGGATATAATATTTTTATTATTTTTTAATATATATATATATATACACATGCACACACAGGCATAGCAGATTGTATATATATATATATATATACACACACATAGTGGGGCGGATTAGGGGCGGGTTGTTAGCTAAACCCGCATCCTACCCGCACCCAACGGGTTCTATTACAAAAAAAATCTGGATCCGCCCTGAATCTGTTTAATTGGAAAAAAAAATGGATAGGATAGGATCGGGTATCCATAGAGTAGGGTTCAAATTAACATCCCTATTTGAGAGAGATAGAGAGCGATGACTTGGGGTTTTGAAAATAGAAGAGAGAAGAGTGGTGGGAGGAGCATAGTAGGCTCATTTATTGGGTGGTTGCTGAAAGAGGTGATCATCGAATCTGATTTTTTACGTTTTTAATTCCAAGCTCAATTTCTATATATGGTGATAATATATTTTTTTTAATTTATGGCACAATTGAGAGGAAGTGAGAAGTTTGGTTGCGGCGGTCAAAGTGAGAGGCCCCAAGGATGGGTTTGTTGTGGGGGAAGGATGGGATGGGAGGAGGTAGACGACGGGTTTGCTGTGGGGGAAGAATGGAATGGGAGAGGGTAGGAGAAGAGGAATAGAGATGGTGGTTGAAGTGTGGATTTTACTAAGCTTGAGGGTGCTTTTAAGCAGGAAGTGAAAAAGTAGAGACTAAAGTTGGTATTCCACTAAAATTCCGTTAAATTTAACTGAAAAATAACGGAATGATGACAATTGAGATACTTTATAGCACACTAGAGACTATAAGAGGATAAAACAAAGGTTAGAAACCTATTTAGGATAAAATGAAAAAGGTAGAAATAATAAATGAATTTTACTTGTTTCTTAATCAAAAATAAGATTTTGAATTATGATTTACTGTGAATAAAAATTGGCGGTTTAGTTACAAATTTGCTCATGGTCACAAGGGTTTGATCGTCATTTTGGCCCAAAAAAAAAAGCTGATGCAGAATTGAGCTTTTTAAAGAACTTTTGGCAAAATCAAAACTTTGTGGAAGTTAAGGGCCAATTCTGAAGTTCTCATAAAATTGCGGACAAGTGTTGTGTCCAATTAGAAATACCAGTAGGTGAGGGGGCTGAATTGAGAGTTGAAGATTCCTTGAGGGTTGATCTAAAGTTCTAACAATAATTATTATGTGGGGTAAAATTTTGTTTGTGGCTCTTATCCTTTTTACATTATCCTAAACGGGTTGCTAACTTTCACTTTATTCTTTTTAAAAATCTCCAACCTCTCTATTTTTATTTTAAGTGTGGTCATTTAGTCAATTTTACGGTTAAATTTAACAAAAGTTTATGAAAAATTCTAACTTTAATCCCAACATTTTCTTCCTCGTGCTTAAAGTACCTTTAACATGTAAATTTAATACATTAACCCTCTTTTACATCCATTTGGACTCCCGGGAAAAAAATGATCAACTCCTCTCCGGCCGCGCCCTAGCTTGGCTAGATTGCTCTGGACGCAGCTACGAGATCCATCTTTCATCATAGAGCGAGAGGTTCATAATTGTTGTGACACCGTTCTCCTGAAGTTGTGTATCGAACGATGAGATCGGCAAAATTAACGGTTTAATCGCGTTAGCTTTCTCGATCTTGATTTGGTTCTCTAGCTTGTTCTTCTCCAGAAGCAATAACAACGATTACCACATAGAGCTGTTGGTGGCTTTAGCCCAAGTTGTCAAAAAAAAAAAGCACGTCGTACACGTGGGTAATGAATTCCGAAACCCATATAAACATCATCAGAAACACAAAACATGGTGATCAAATAGAAGACCTGTTGCACGATGAGATCATCATTAATTGAAAGAATTGAGAATGCAGATGAGGAGAGAGATGAAGAAGTGAGAGTGGAAAGATAGGAGCGACTTGAGAGAAGATGGCTGAGAGAGGGCGAGGGAGAGATGTGACAGTGCATGAGAGACCTAAACTATGGGGGCGCGAGGGTTAGAGAAAAAGAGAAGTCGGATGGAGCCACAACCAAATCCGCTAGCACCAACTCTTGCTTCTCCTGACTTTGATACACATGAAGTCTGACTTCGCTGACAATGTTGTCTCTGGGACCACCAACAGCCTCAAAAGCTCGAAATCACCCACTTGGATCAAGGAATTGAATCTTGGTCCATTTGCTGGGGTTATACGAACATTGAATTTACGATCTTTCTCCTCACGCCCTCCAGGTTGAGGCGGCTACGCGGATCTTTCTCCTGGCACCGCTGAAGTTGACCCGGTGGCTGTAGTCATGGAACCTGTGCCGCTGGTTATAAAGGAGGATGCTGGGAAGACGAGGAACTAGGAGATCGTGCTCGGGTGGAACAAACTTGGCCATGACAGAGCCTGACGACAACGACAATTTCACTGATGATGGAGAGTCAGAATCTGCAGTGGGTGCAGGGAAAAGTTGACGGAGATCAAGGGAGGAGGAGGCAGCAGCAACGGATGAAATAGATTTTTTCTGGGGAGTTGAATATTTTTTTTCTAGGGAGTTGAAATGGGTGAGAAAAAATGGTTGATGTGTTAAATTTATAGGTTAAATGGTACTTTGAGTGAGAAGAAGAAAATGTAAGGATTAAAGTTAGAATTTTCTCTAAAATTCTGTTAAATTTAACCATAAAATTAATAGAAAGACTGCACTTGAGATAAAAATAGGGAGATTAAAGACTTTAAGAAAACAAAATAAAAGTTAGGCATTCCTTTAGGACAATACAAAAAGCTTAAGAACCACAAATAAATTTTACCCAAATTTTGTGCTATGAGATTTCATAAGCGAATTAAGAGGCTTGACATCGAACATTCTTAAACTAGCTTTGCAAACCAAGTCACATATCATATTACTTTTTATAGTGAAGAATAATGCATTTAAATCTTGTATTGTTTGGTGAGAAAACAGTACAATTTGTCTGTCTAGCACAATTATGTGCATTGGGCGTCTATCACGATACCAGCCATAAAAGAAGTTTTTATTCAATTTTTGAGTTTTGACATTTATAAGCGAAATATATACTGATTGATTGATTGTATAATAAAGTTTTTTGATACGTAGGACAATTTTTTACGTTTTATATGGGGCTGTAAGTTTTGGGTTTAGGGTCGTGGTTTAGGTAGAAATCTGAAAATTTCAAACAATTTCTCCATCCAAAAAATGCAACACAATCTGATCCTATTTCTTGTCTTGATCCAAACAGATCATAACTTGAAAAATATAGGGTTATGGTCGAGTTTACTCGACAATCTACCCTGGCCACCATTTTCTGTGTCTCTTTATCTCCGATCCCCTCCATTCTTGTACCATCCGCCATGTCAGTGTTAATTTAACAACGATCTGAAGTAGTGAAGCCACGACAAGGAGCATGGAGCAACAAGGAGGGAGGTGGGGCAAATGAGGAGATGATCAATCAAGATGGAGGCGTTCGAATCGGTGGTCTTGGAGATAGTGAGATGATCAATTAAAATGAAGGTGAGGGAGGGGCAGAGTTGCCGTGGGCTGAGGATAGACGGATGATGGAGTAGCGGGAATGAGACGCGACACCAATGAACCAGACGAGATGAAGACAAGTAGCAAAGCAGGTGAGCCGTGAGCAGCTGCCAGCAAAGTCTTGCTTTCGGCCTAGGGTTAGGCATAGGTAGTTAAGAATGATATAACTATAAACTTAGTGTGCTGGGCTGGGAAATAGGGAAAAGGTCCTAGGGGGAGCAGTTGATTCTAGCATTGGGATCTGTTCGGGTGGATTCAGGTTGAACCCGAACCAACTAGTTTTTTTTTTTCACTTTTTGAAAATGAGTCTGTCTCAGGTTGACCCGAATAACCTAAATTCACCTCTCTAACTTGACCCTAACCTGAAAAATTAGGTCGGGTTTCAAGTTTAGGCTAAATGCTTTCGCCCCTAATTTTGTATTCGATACTCAATGTCTTATTTGTCTATGTATAAATAATTGTAGTTCATTTCAGACTACTTTAGTCCATGCATAAATACGTGTGCATTTGTTGTTTGAGACAATATTATATAATCGATAATATTATGTAAAAATGTTAAGGATTGATTGGATAGTGAAGAATTTTAAATTACTAAAAATTATTATTATAAATCGGTCAATTAAAACATAATTTTCATGATTTCTTTTATTATAATTGATCTGTTCATACTAATAATTTTCCTTAATTAATTAAAACTGTTCACTATGTCGTAAATCCTTAAAAATATTTTATACAATACAATCAATTCTACAATTATTTCTCAAACAACAAACGCCCACGTACTTATACTGTTATACATGGTCTAAAATATTTGAAAATGAACTGCATCTTCATAGGCAAGCGACATGTTGATGATCACATATGAATTTAGCCCCTAATTTTATGAGTGAGCTTTAGACCAATTCCTACCAAAATACAGAAAAGGCCCTTCAACTAGGTTGACTAGGATACTTAACCTCCTGAACTTGAATAAGTTGGTCACTCAACCCCCTTGACTGTGTATATGTACCTTACGTGACACAAAAAAAAAAAAGGATGGATGGCCCTCCTTTCTGTCAAATTAAAAAAGGATAAACCACTTGGCAAGCCAATAAACTTCTTGATTTTTCTCTTTCCTGTCCTACATTTTTTCCAACCATGACTTCAAGCCCTCACTCAAAGCAGCCACTGACAGCTTATTGCTTCAAGTCATTATCTCAAACTGTTGGCGTCATATTATTCATATCTTGCATTGTTGGATTCACACCATCTATTCGGATTTACATCAACTAAAGCAATTATGTATATTGAGAAAAATAATTGTCATTATATTCATAATTAAATAGTATAATACTACTAGAAAAATGTCATTTAGTGACGGTTTAATTAGCGACAGCTAAAAACCGTTGCTACTTAGCGACAGTAAATAGTCGCTAACAGTCTAATGAGATTTTAGTGACGGTTATATGTCACTAAATTTTAGTGACGGCGTACTGTCGCTAATTTAGTGACGGTTAGAAGTCGCTAAAGTTAGTAACGGTTTACCGTCACTAATTTAGTGACGGTTAACCGTCGCTATAGTTAATGATGGCTTACCTTCGTTAATTTAGTGACGGTTAGCCATCGCTAAGCTTAAAAAAACCCCAAAAAATAGTAATAGTTTTCATGTGTTAGTCATTTTTTATCCTAAATTGTCATCTCTTTTAACATAAATAATTTTTTTTGAATATATGTAATGTCGTGGTGATGTGTATCTTAAAGTCAGCTAAAATTTTAGTGCGGGTTATGAGTTGCTAAACAAGCCATCACTAATTAAACTTAGTAACGGTTTAATTAGCGATGGCTAAAAATAGTTATTTAGTGACGGTTTAATTAGCGATGACTAAAAATAGTCACAAATTAGCGACGGCAAACAGTCGCTAAAAGTCCGGTGAAAGTTTAGCGACGGTTTGTAGTCGCTAATTTAGCAACGGTTAGAAATCGTTAACTTTAGCAACGGCTTACTGTCGCTAATTTAGCAACAGTTAGCAGTCGGTAACTTTAGCGACGGTTTACCGTCGCTAATTTAGTGATGCTTAGTCGTCGCTAATTTTAGTAAGAGGTTCAAAAATTAAATACGGGTTGCTTTTGGTAATATTTCAAAAACTAGAGACAACTATGACTAGCTTTTAATGAGATTTTTATTTCGTTTTCTTTTCATTTGTTTCGATAATGATAAATTTCAATTGCTTTCATTTTCTTTTCCAATGAAAATGTATGAATCGATGGATCGATGAGTGTATACAAAAATATTATAATTTAGGATAAAATTATGGTTAAAAAATTTATTATCTCAGTTATTTTTCTAAAAATGAACGAACAAAGTTTTAAAAGTGATGGCTAGCTGTCACTAACTTATGGAGATTGTTTGCCTCACTAAGTTCACGAAGGCTAGCCGTCACAAAACTATGGTCATAGTTAGTAAAGGCTTCCTCACTAACTTAGTGGGGGTTAACTGTTGCTAAATTTAATAACAGTTTGCCCTCGCTAATTTAGCGAAGGCTAGTCGTCACTAAATTATAGACAGTATTAGTGAGGGCGACGGTTTGCCCTCACTAATTTAGCGACGACTAGTCATCACTAAGTTTAGTGACGGCTTGCCCTCACTAATTTAGCGAAGGCTAGTTGTTACTAAATTATAGATAGTGGTTGTGACGGTTTGCCTTCACTAATTTAGCGACAGGTGCCCGTCACTAAATTTAGTGACTGTTTACCTTCGCTAATTTAGTGACTGTTAACAGTCACTAAATTTAGAGACGGTTAGCAGTCACTAAATTTAGCAACGGTTAGCCTTCGCAAATTGTCAACTAGATTTTATAACAAGCAGCATTCACTAATATAGATTAGTTCCAACTCTTAGGATTTTTTCTTATTCAGATATATGGATCAATGGATCTATGTGTTTATGGAAAAAATAAAGGTTATAATTTACATTAAAAAATTTATTATCACAATTATTTTTCTTGAAAAGAAAAAAGAAAAGTGAAAATCTCTTGAACTTCAACAGATTTTTTTCCATTATTTAGCGACGGTTAGCAGTTGCTAATAATTAGTGATTGATAGCCTTCGTTTGTTTGCCATTATTTAATCTTTATTTGTTTATTTTACTTCAGTAAAATCACTTATCCTTTTATATGTCTTGTTTAATTGTATAATTATATTTAATTTGATTAATTCGGGTTAAAAATCTCTTAATATTTTTTAAGTAATTAACAAAAAATTTATTTTATAAAAATTAAATTTATTTGAATTAATTTATTGGTACATAAGACTTAGTCATTTTTTAATATTTTATCATCTTATTGTAGTCTAATGTTACTAGAAATATGTTAATATGTTAAAAACTAGCGAAGGCTAGAAGTCGTTAGTTTTAAGCGACAGTAAGCCGTCGCTATGCGCAGCCACTCCCTCCATTTTCCCTTGATTCGGATTAAACCTCGCAACTACTTCCATTCCCCACCATTTTTCTCTACAAATCACGTCCAGGTTGCACAAGGCCTCGTGTCGCTCTTTTGCCTGAGGTAAATCGCTATTTTAGATCTCAGATCTTGTCGTTCCTATTCGAATTTCCTTATCTGTCGCTTTCTGCGCCTTTTCCACTTCAGTCTTGTTTAATGGTTTCAAGGAAAGCACCGAGAGATCTTCGGATTCTATCAGTTTCTTTGGATCTCGTGTGGCTTAGGTTGAGTTGGAGTGAGTTAGATGTGATTTTCAGATCCGCTTCAGGAATTGAACTGTTGTTTCGTGGGCAAATTTGTAGATCTTCGTCAGCCGCCGAGATGGCCACAGGACAGCTATTTTCCTGGACTACACAGGCTTTGTTCTACAACTACAAGTAGTTTCCGATTCAGTGAATGCTTGATTTTGACTTTCCCTGCGGTGCGTTCATCAGTACTTCTACTCTCATTTGGTCCGACCTTGTTTTGTCAAATTCAGGGTTATATTGGCTGGTGGACTAAATTGTTTGTGCTGGGTGCTTCTTTGATTTGTAGGGAGGGAGACGCCATCTGTTGCTAGAATTATCAATTCCGAGGGATTTCAGAAATTTTTCTTTGGTCAAGAGGAAATTGCGATTCCTGTTCATTCAACGTGAGATTTTCTCCTTATCCTTTTTTGTTTCATCCATTTTCTTCTATCTGTATGTTTTAGTCAAGATTAAACTTAGCTCAGTACAACTCGACTCAGTGACTTGGTATTGATTCCAATCAAGTCAGTTTTAGCTGCCCATATCACTTTAGATGATATGTGGCCTCAATTGCTCCTGAAGTTCATTGCAGATGATCACAATGCATGGAAAGAAAGAAACCAGGTCTATTTAGTCGCAAACACAAGGTATTCCTGCGAAGCTGTAGGAATTTTATTCAATGTGTCTGCCAATAGAATCTCAGGACTAGCTTATTTATGCCTCAGTTTTTCCTTCATAGCTTCAGAGTATTAACATAAAAACCATGCATATGGAAAGATCTATCACACCAAACAAGCTAATCAGATTCATGTTCTTGTACTGCCAACAGGTCATTGGACCGCTAAATGACTTGAAACAAAGTTCTGTTAATAGACAACAGTACAACTTGGCAATTAGCTAATAGTGCAAAACACAAGCAGTCTACTTACAGTTACCCATTAGTAATCATGTTCTGGTTACATTGTTTGTAAGTAGAGCAAAGGATTCATAGCATCTCAGACTTACAGGCAAGCTTAGAGATTCAGCTTCCTTGAAAGGTATCAAACCAGCAGGATTTGATGCTTCAGAATTGAGTCGCCCTGTGTACCATGCATATCACAGTTAGAGATGGAACATACAATTTCAACTTGACTTTGTCACCTGGCTTTGTGATGATGCATGTATCTTATAAGCAAGCACAGTACCTTGCTCGAAATACAACTACTGCACATAATGAATCACACGCCCTTAGTTTTATCCTTTTACTCTGCTGAACCCGCAACATACAGTAAATTAACAGGCTGAGTTGTATAAATCTCATTAAGGCTTCAAAACCTGTCTAATAGAAAATCCATGGCAAGCACTTAGTTTATAGCATAATTTTAGCAACAGGATAGACTGTTGTCATCATAACATTATGCAGTTAACAGTGTAGGCCATCAGACAGTGCAATTTAGACTAATACAAACCAAAATCAAGTGATCAACTTATTGTTCTTCGCTTTGTTTCTCATATGGTTACCTAATCGGTGACCTAGTATCCCTCCTCCTCAAAGTACTAGTCAATAAAGCAAAACCTCATAGGGCTTTAACATACTCAATCTAACCGATGAATATGCTACATAAAAACTTCAGATCAGAAGTATGGACATAAAAAAGGAACCCTGCCATAAGTTCTGCTATGGCTTTGACTGAGAAAACATTTGCATGCTTCAGGTTCTCTCTCAGCAGCAAAACAAAGCAGAAAGCTATGGTCCTTCCAAACTGACCCTTGAATGGGTTCTCTATCTTCGCCTCAGGTTAGAGAAGTGTTTCTGGAAAAAACAAGCTGGCTTTGCATGCTACAATACCTGTAGTTGTTACACCCTCACTCCAATTAAACCCAAAGGTGGGTTGTTTTGTGAGGAAGCTTGTTGAAGTTTTTTTTTTATTTAAAAAAAGCCAAGAATTATTTTGTGAGAAATCATGGGAATGAGGTTTGATTTTGAAGTAGATGGCTTAATTATCAAGAAAGAAAGTGAAGGGGACTTGTCTGACAAAGTCACGAGTGGAATTGGTTTTGAGGAGGAAACTTACCAAGACTTGGGCATGGAGTCATCTGAACTGAAGTAAAGGTCATGGAACAATTGTAAATAATTAAAAAGGCCAGGGGCTGAACTTGCATTAGCATATGCAAGAGCTGATAACTGTTCTATACTTTCTTTGATCTTATGGTGCATAATGAGTTTTCCACTTAAAGTACACCATTGAAAGAATATGTAGAGGGTAAACTGTGAGATTTTTATTCATTAGATGAGATAAGAGCCCTTATGCAAGATTCCCTTTAGGATTAGTGGCTACTTTATTTTGACTTGTTCAGATATGTTAATTGAGTTGAATGATCAATGCTTCATTTTTCCTTCACTTGCTCTAGATTTCTAGCAAACAAGAGTAAAGGAATGAGCAGTGAAGGTAGCTGCAGGTCTTTCAGTTGAGTATACAATGTGCTGAAGGTACTAGCTATTTTCTTCTGAACTGAATTGGATATAATATGTTTCTGAGGCTGAAAAATTACCTTACTTGAATAGGAAAACGTCTCTCAATGTGCTCATTTTCTGAACTCAGGCTCTCTTTCCTTCCAAGCACACACACACACACACACACACAGACGTTTCTATAGGGCCTAAGTATTTGATTACAAAAGGTATTTTTCTTCAAGTTGGTGTTGTTTTATGCCAACTCTGATTGGTTTAGGACTTCTTCATCTAAAACCTTGCACCATTTAATGCTCTATGCCATTAGTCATTTAAAAGTATAAAATTTACCAGAAATTGTTTTGATCTTAGAATTGAAATGGTGGAAGATTGCTTTCGCAAACTTGACTTTTAATGCTGTAACTTGGTTGTAGTGAGGAAATGAGCTTGCATTTTCTGTAGATATTATTTTTTCATGCTCTGGATTAGAAAATAATTTTTAACTGCAGTAAAATTAACAATCCTCAATGTTCTTTTGTTGGCATTTTGTAGCATGTTCCTAAAACAAATGCGGAAATACCTTTAGTTGATGAAGAAATAAGTGATCATCAGAGGCTGTTTGACAGGTTTGTCTTAAAATTTCTGTGCTACTGTTGTTGCTAGTTTTTTCTGCTGTCTAGATTATTTTTAATTTGTGTTCAATACACTATCTTTGCGAACTTGATTTGACTGGTGAATGTAACAGGTCCCATTAATCCATTTTAGTCTCAATAAGATCATTATTACTTAGAAAGCCTTATTTAATTATGCCTTAGGCTTAGGGGTCCTAAACATGAAAGCAACTCTAAGTTCTGGTGTCACAAATGTAAGAATTGCTGTGAGAAATTCAAAATACTTAAAAGTTCTTTGTAGCAGCTCAGAATTTTTTTTTCTCGTACAACACAAAATATATATTTTAACACTACCTTCCATGTGTTGTCTAGTATACAGCATATTTTACAGCCCATAGGAAGCCCAGTTCAGACCCATTTCAAAAAGTGCTATCTTCTCCTTTTGTAGGTGAAACAGTTGGAAAAATAATGATAAGGAGCTACTACCTTAACTAATTCCCTAATAACTTCAACTTAGTGTTCAGATAGGAAATAGAAACCATAAGCCATAGTTATAGTTTAATAGTTGATCCTACGCTGACAAACTGCAAAAAGCCGAAACCTGGAGCACAAGCCTGCTCAACTTCACTGCTATGCTTCCTTATCTTTGTCATAACATATAAAATTAATGAATGAGATAAGAATCACCTCAGTTAGCCGGATCTGTACAAAGACTTGTTCTGATCTGATTCAGAATTGTAAGCCCATAAAAGACAATGGTGAACCACAAAGGTTAGCAGGTTCCTATAATGCTTGAGGAGTCAGCTCAAACACTCAAGTTGAGAGACAAAAATAGCCATGAACAAAGTCTAGAGACACTTTCTGTCACCAATACTATATGCAGATAAGATCAGCTCTATTTTCCACAAAAATTCTGCAGAAAGCTTCCTTAGGCCATAAGAAACATGTCTTCATTCATATACCTCAGTTTAGATGCCATCTTCCTAAACTTTGAATCACAAATAGTTCTGCAAGTCACATAAGCCAAAATGTAACGGTTTCTTGTGAGTTCACTGCCCTCAACAATTCGGAATCCAAGCAAACTTTCCAGTCATGTTCCATTATCATAATGAAACATATTTATGCTAAAAAAATCTCAGTTTAAGGCTTCAGAATCAAATTTTGGTATTTGACCAGTTCTGCTGGTCACAGCTTTCAAAAACTGTATCTTACAGGGTGATTTCGAGTTCCCCTCTTCCAAATTGGTTCAAACTTTGTAAGGAACATCCCTTAAACATAAGTAACTAGTCTCATCCTTAAGACCTTTGTTTAGATATCGTTTAGGTAAAATTTGAAGCATGTTTTGTTCTATTAAACACTTATGCTCTGTTTTTTTTCGAAAACAAATTCGAAAAAATGAGTTATTTCAAAAATGACGGCGGTCAGCGTTAGAATCCGGGTAAGGGGAGACGGGTCGGGTAAAATGGGGCGGACCTTCATCTGAGCCACCTCTGGATCTCCTCCTGCCGGCGGTTGCAGGGGCTGCTGCGGGGACCACAGTCTCTTCAATCGCCTGCACGTTCTTAGTGCCGTCGTCGTCGACTGCCGGGGGCTTCTCTGACACCTCTTTCACCTCCTCCGCTGGCGGAGGCGCAGGTTTCTCTTCCTCTTTAGATTCGGCTGGAGGCGGAGCTTCAGTCTCGACCTTATGGGATGCTTCAGCTGGCTTCTCTTCCTCTTTGGATTCTGCCGGCGGCGGAGCTTCGGCCTCAACCTTTTCGGATGCTTCAGCTGGCTTCTCTTCTGTATCGGGTTTGGCTGCTTCTTTAGTTGTTTCGGTCTTCTCTTCCTCTTTAACCTCTTCTTTCACCCGCCCCATTTTATCCGACCCGTCTCCCCTTACCCGGATTCTAACGCGGACCGCCGTCATTTTTGAAATAACTCATTTTTTTTAATTTGTTTTCGAAAAAAAACAGAGCCTTAGGCTGGAAAGTTTATTTTTTAATGCATTCATTGTCTTCTCCTTGTCATATTGTTGCAAAAGTTGGCATTTATGCTTCTCTTATTCATTAAAACATGTTCCTTTTCATAAATCTCAGCTTGGCTACCCAGATCGACATTTGACCCTCAAATCTCAGAAAGTTTTGTTCATTTCTGCTGAAACAAGACTCCTGTTCATCTTCGCATTAAACCAGACTTTCTTGCATTCTTATTGAGCTCAACAAGTTCTATTTTGCTCCAAGAACATGTCGGCAAGGGTTCATTCACAATCACTTCCTTCCACAGGAAGTGAATTGCTAACCAAGTTCTGTTTTAGGGGTTTTATGTTCAAAAACTGAAGCATTTTTCAGTTTTTTCATTTTCTGAAATGTTTTGTCCGTGTATGTACAGCAACGTCAGGAGTAATACAGGGACACAAAACGGCAGAATGTGCTGTTAAGAGTGCATAGAGAAGTAAGGTAACGCACCTTATGTGCTTCTGATTCATTTTTTTCTTATTTAGAGAAAATTTTGGGCATATGTGGTAACACAAACTGCTATGGTTGCAGCCGAAACCTTGCTGCTTATGCTACTGACTTATCCTCTCCTTACTCTGAGTGTTCAGTTGGTACTGAAGGGAATAATTATACATATTTAGGTGGTCATATTTTACTTCTCTGCATCTCTTGGCACTTTAAATGCAATACTTGAGAAGTGGTTTATCTTGTTCATACATTTTTTTATATTTAACTGTATATATCCAAATGCTTTCTAGTATGTATTTATATATAATCTGTTGTTGTACTATAATAATTGAAAATTTAAATTCAGCTGATATGCATTCTAGCTAATATCACTGTGCAACAGGCAATCTCGATGAGTACAATTGAAGCGAATTAGTTTAACTGTGCTACAAGCTGCTTTTGGGTGGGACAGACAAACACTTGGTACTCGATAATATTTAATACCAATTGTAAGTCTCTTTAGTTTTTTGTTGTAAAGAGTAACCGCAGTTCTCTTGTTTCTATCACATGTATATCTAACATTAGATGTAGCAGTACCCTCTTGTTGATGTAGAGAGTTAACAAATATTGTTGAATGTTTGGGTAAAAAAACTATTGAATAGTATCTGTTGGTAGCATGGTTTAAAGTAATGAGTACAAACTTTGTTATATATTAATTATAATAGTATTTGTTGCTAGCTTAGTTTATTAATCCTATACTGCTACGTTATAAGACAGGATTAAAGTGTGAAAGAAATTTAGTTCACGTGTTGTCTGTTGGTTAGAAAACCTAAAAATGTCCCCAGCTACGTTATAGTTTGAAGAACTAAATTAAAGTATTATCATATAATTTTAAAAAAGGCAAACCATTTAATATGGTTTGATAAAATTTAATTTTCATAATAAAGAAATACACAAATTGGTAATAATAAGAAAAAGGTCAAGTTTCATTTTTCAAAAAAAAAATAAATGACATCAAGACAAAGAGACATGAAATTTTATAAGGCAGAGGTTTGGTCATAAATACAGACGCTAATATATATATGTGTGTGTGTGTGTGTGTGTGGAATGATCTTTTATGGGAGACGGAAATAGATGAATGCAAATATTCCCTTAGTTATGAATTGTACTTACGGATAATTGGAAAATCAAGCAGCCACCACGAAATCAACATGTATATAATTGTTGGGTTTCAAGAAGGAATCGAAAGGCAAAGACTGAGAACTTGATCTGCAGTACTTAATCACCTCAATTTAAGTCAAAAATTAGTATACTAGGTAACAAACTAACGACGGCTAACTAGCACTAACCAGCAACGGCTAAGAGTCACTAACTAGCGACGGCTATACGTCATTAATTGACACTAACTAGTGATGGTTATACGTCACTAATTAGCAACGGTTATACATCACTAACTGGCACTAACTAGCGACGGCAAAGCGTCACTAACTAATGACAGCTATGCGTCACTAACTATCACTAACTAGCGAAAGCTACGCATCACTAACTAGCGACGGTTACTCGTCACTAACTAGTAACGCTATCATTAACTAGCAAAGGCAACGCGTCACTAACTAGCAAAGGCTACGCATCGCTAACTAATGACGGCAATGTGTCGCTAACGTGTCGGCCAATACCGTTATCAGAAAATTTATGACGGTCTATTTTGCGACGTTTAGCTGTCGCTAATTAGCGACGGTAATCGTCGCTAAAAAATTAGCGGCGAGTAAATTAGCGACGGTTTGCCGTCGCTAATTCATGTTTAGCGAAGGCTAACCATCGCTAATGGCCGTCGCTAAATGTCTTTTTTCTTATAATGTAAAAAATATAGAACATCAATCGACAATTTTGAACTCCAAATTAAAAGATTGGTATGGTAGCATCTCCTTAACCATTTGCAAACCAACTTGCACATATTAATGCTTTGGATGCTTCTCATGATTGGATTGAAAATTAAAAATTAAGAAATATATCAATAATTTTTAAGAATTTTATATTCACATGGATATTTTTATGTGTATTGAAAAATAAAAGAGATCCACACACATATCAATTTTTTTTAATTTCAAAATTCCTTTAAGTATGTTGAAATTAAACTAAAATTAACTTGTGGTCTTGCTATAACAATATCAACATGTTAAGATGTTGTACTTTTTCATTATTACAATAAAGTTTGTCTTTGGCCGATAAAAAAAAAACAAGTTAATGGTGATGAAAAAAAATCTTTAACTATAAGTTAAAGATGGTTAAGAAGCATTAAAAAATCATGAGCATGAGACAAAAACCCAAATAACTTCTAAAACGAGATGCAAAAATTTTAAGGATACTAAAACATAAAAGAGTATAATTAATTAAATAAAGAACTTGTGTGTTGATTTCCACAACAAACAAGTGGGGTTAATTAAAATCAATAGATGTCAAGTTGAGATGAAATTGTTTGATTGCTCGATCGACTAATGACCTTTTAAACTTTTCCTGATATAACTAATTAATTTAAAAGTTAAATTTTTTCAATGATGTTGGACTAAAATTGTATAAGTGAATAGTAAATAATTTATATAATTGAATGGATAGGAGTTTTGGATTCACTTACATTAATTCATGATGAAGTAATTTATATTTTTTCTAAAAAAATAATTGCAGTCATTAAATTAATAAAATATTATTGATAAAAAAAGATAACAAAGTAATTTTAAACATGAGACCTAACAATTGTAGATCAATGGTGGCTGTGATTATGGTGGCTTCAAGGGAGATGCTTGAGATGAGGGCTTGAAGTCATGGTTTGCAAAAGTGTAGGAAGAGAGAGAAAAATTGATAAGTTTGCTGTTTAGCCAAGTGGTGTACCTTTTTTACGAGTTAAAGATTTGACAAAAATGAAGGGCGGTCAAGGTGGTTGATTGACCCCTTTATTCAAGTGCAAGGGCCAAGCTGCTCCGAGTTGAAGTTTTAGGGGCTAAGCATCCTGGTTAACCGAGTTAGAGGGCCTTTGTTGTATTTGGCCTTTTTAAAAAGTTGAGAGATAGAAGTTGAGTAGGCTAGAGTTAAATGACTAACTCATGCGATTTGGCTAAGGTAGAGGTAGCCTTTATAGTACATTTAAGCATATAAATATTTAAGAGTTGTTTGTGGGTAGGTGGTGAAAAAAGGTACACCTTTCAAGATTTAGGGTGAATATGTTCGTAAAAGGAAAATTGGAGAAGAATAAAGAAAAATTGTGATTGTAACTTAAAATAGAGAAATTCACAATCTTACAAACTATTATTATCTATGAGAGATCTAAGTCATTAAATGATTGAAGTCCACTTATTTTTAGAGAGGGACCCAATCCAACCTCCAAGCATGTTAAACTCTTTAAGGATATCGATAGATTCAGTTTTCATCATGATTTCATCTGTTATTCACCACATAAAACCCCCTAGCTGTCGACTGATAGCATCTCCCAGAGTTCTCATATTGCTAATTCACCAAGGGAACCAGCTAGGAGCCATCCACATTAAACTATTCTCTCTGCCTTACACAAGGACACAAACATACATACATGTATGAATGTATGTAACTATTTTCTCTACCTTACAAAAAGGGAGACTCAAACATACATACATGAGTAAGGGGACTCAAACATACATACGCAAATACATGTATGTATGTATGTATGCATGTATGTATGTATCTAGTTTTTTTAATTTTGTCCATGTGCCATGAAGTCATTTGTTCATTTAAAATATTTTTTTATTAATGCATGATTCAGTTGAAGTTAACCACACACGCCACATACACACATCTATAAACTTTTTTTTTTATCCATGTGTCATGAAGTCATATATTCATTTAAACTATTTGTTTATTATAACCGCATAGTTCAATCAAATTTAATCATACACACGCACGCACGCACGCACACATATACTATCCAATTCTTTATACTATTTTAGTTTTTAGACTTAAGTTTGACTTAAATTTATATACACATGAAGTCATATATTCATTAAACTTTTTTATTATAATTACATAAGTCACTTAAAGTTAATCACAGACAACATACACGAATATTAGTTTTTCTTTTTTCAATTTTATCCATGTCATGAAGCCATATATTCATTTAAAATAATTTTTTATTATAATTGCCCAATTCAACTAAAGTTAATCATAATATAGTATTTACAAAAAGAAAATTGTCAATCACCTTAAAACGGATGAAGTACAACATGTTTGTACAGTCTTGTACTGAGAGTTTTTCTCCACAATCGCACTAGTGTATTTTGTGTCTTTATTTAGTCATTTGTGTTTTCTTCTGCCACTTGTGGTTTGAATTACGTGTCGTCCTTAATTTGGTGATGATGTATACATATTCGGTTCAATTTTAATTATGTTCGGTTTTTTAATTTTCTTAAACGATTTCTGCTTTTGCTCTCGTCTCTGTCCTAGAATTCTAGATGTTTGCGCTGCTTACGAGCATTTTAGGATTTAGAGACTCTCTCGTTCTTCTTCGTTGGGCTTTGGTTAATTTTGTATCTGAATTAATTATCTTGTCATTTGCACTCTTTTACTTTCTCTCAATAATTTTCTTTTCCCCATGAAATAAAATTTGTTAAACTGGGCATCTCAAATTAACTAACATCTACCACACACGTGAGCAAGTCCTAGTGTGTGTCTTTTTAATGTTGGTTAATTTGAACAGTAAATTGATTTAAAAAATGGGAAAGATGGAGTAAGATTAGTAAATTTGATCTTGTGTGCGTTCATTTCACCTTAGAACTGAAGGTAAAATTGTTTTCAGTGCATTTGAAATTTTTACCATATATATATATATATATATTTTCAAAGAAAGAAAGCCAACAGAACAAGTATATTCATGATGTGTTTGCTTTGCTCGCGTGTGATTCACCACAACAATGTAAGAATAAGGTAAGTGATTTTAAAATGATATCTAATAATAACTCCTGCAATGTTCTTTTCTGAATTTTAGCTCAATTATGCGGTTGATCAAAATGATCGTCCAATCTTCAATTTCCATGGTATGAACTTCGGATCAAATCTTCCATTTGTATTTGAATCGGCCATGGCCCATGGTCTGATTGATTGGTGGGCTTTTAAAGGGCCCAAATCCGAAAATGGAGGCAATTGAGGCTGTCGGTGCGGGGTTCGTTAGTGTCCATGTCAGGTCAGAAGGCACATTCTAAATCTGAAATGTAAAGTGCTCTGCTCATAATTAACAACAGTGGCAGTCTTTTTAACAGAAGGGAAAATTACAAAAACTCTACTGTGATTTGATCTAACCTATACTTTACCGTTTATTTGTTTTGTAATGTCTAATAATAATTTTTGAAATATTAATTTAAACTGTTTGATAATAATATTCCAGTAATTTTAAAAAATTTTAATATTTTTTTTACAGCTAACTGACTTTTAAAAAATATTAGAAAGAGAAAAATATATTTACAGAAAAAAAAAATAATTTAAAATTACTATTAACTATAAAAAAATATTATAGAGATTAAAATTACAAAAAGATAGTTATTGTATAGTTTAAATATAATTTTAAAATTATTATCAAATAATATAAAAAATATATAAAATAAAATATAAATTTCTAAAAATAGAAGGACAAATTGTAGGTGAGGCCTAATTGTAAGTTTTCCTTTCCACAATGACAGGCTGTTGAGAGATGTCGGTGCCCATCCCATCAAAGTGATAGTATTTTTTTTCTTTCTCTTTTTCTAAGGGAATCAAATTAGTCAAATATTACCCCTTTTTTTCCGAAAAAATGTTGCCCCTTTTTTTTGGGTAATAAGTCAAATGTTACCTCGGTCTTCCTCCTTTTCTATACCTTATTCTCATTGGTCATCTTTTTTAAATACCTGTAGTATTTACTTTCTATTACATATTTCACAAATATATAAAATATCATTCATGTCTATTAATGAGTTGTAGCACATGTTATTTCATTCCAATGGCATATGAGGTCTAACGGGTGTTAAAAATAATCTTAAATGAGACGGGTTAGCTCAGTAGATTATCTCAACATAATAATATTAAATATGAGGCTTGACAAAAATATTTGTAACAAATTTTAAATATTTATTTATGTTTTCTCAAATTGGATGAAATTGTATATGTGAAAATAAAACAGGGCCTCAACTTTACATTTGAATTAAGACATAAAAAAATTTTAAGCATGAATACATTCTGAAGCCCAGTAGGTCTCCGTTATGTTTGGTTAATAATTAGTCATTCTCATCGAGCTCGGCGTAAAAAGCCCCTCCTGAAAAAAGTTAAAAAGAAAAAGGTTGGGTTATAATACTGGATAACGGAAAACGGTAACAAACTCAGAAAGCCTTGTGCAGTGGAAAACGGAAACACATATCCGCAGAAATTAAAAGGCGGCTTCCCCACTTGCATGCTGATAAGTGATACGGGAACTGGTGCTTCATTTACTCCATTTCACACCGGCCTACTCTTTAAATACCAACCCAGAACCATAAGAGGCAACTGAACTGAAGAGTGACAGAAGCAAAGGCGCGTAAAATCAGATACATTCTCCAACCCCACGAGCAGCAGCAGCAGCGAAAAGAAGCTTTTTTTTTTTTGGAGGGGGTTTTTGGGTCCAAAAGAAGCTATACCGCTAAATCCGTAAGTTCCCACTTTCTTTCTTAGAATACTTGAATTGATCTCTTCTCTTTCCTGGTTGCAATTGCATTATCTTGCCTTGTTACGAGTGATTCTTGCTCAGAGTATTGCTTGAGAACTTCTTGAGTATTTTCTGTTTTTTTTTTTTTTGGTATTTTTGGGCATGGGTGGTAGAAAGATTTCATCTGGAGTTGCAATTTTTGAGAAAGAGTTGATTTTCCCCCCTTCGTTTTGAATGGCAATAGATGGCTGATATTTGTTGTAGAATATCACGTTGGTTGGACCTTTTGATCGTTGGTTTTACAGATCTCAGTTCTGTTCTTCATCCCTTAAAGGAGTTAAGGAAATAAGTATTGCTTCTCGCTTTACTCGCTTCCTGTTGTCCCCAACTCGTTATAAAACCGCAAGGAGATGGCAAGAATCAAGTTGATGAAACCTTACTCTTGCTCAATTCAATGTTTTTCAGTAGGTTGTTTTACTATTTATGAGTTAATTCCGAGGAGTAGATTCAAGAAAGTATGTCTGCATTTTTTTCTAGTTCGCAAAATATGGTATCCAATAATCTCTGCTCCTCGATCTATTCCTTTGAAGCATGGATCTAAATCAGTGAAATTTTACTTAAGAAAATGGTGTCCATTGTCAGATAGGCAGAAGCTAGTCCTACTTCACAATTAGGAAAGTAATTTTTGCTTACGAACTAAATGCTTTATCATTGTACTGTCAGGCTTATGTAATTAAGCACATCCGTGGTCTCAAAAAATGGCAGTGGGGAAATATTCTCGGCTTGATGGCAGAAAGTCATCAAGTTACTGCTCAACCATCAGCATAGTCATCATTGTTGCTGTATGTTTGGTTGGTGTTTGGATGTTAATGTCATCATCGGCTGGTTCAACACAGACTTTAGACTTGTCTTCTGAGGAGGAGGCAAGACAAGCAGAGCCCGAAAGTGTTTCTAAGCAATTTTCCAGTCAGGATGATGCAGAAGAGGACAAATATCAGTCCTCCACAGAGTCTGTTGATAAAACTGAGGATAAACTTGGAGACAAGAAAGCAGCCGAAAAGACGGATGAAAGGACAGAGAATGAGGCCACAGCTCAGGAAAACCAAGATGGAGATCATTCGAAAGAGACTGCTGATGAGAAAACTGAGTCTCAAGAGGAGCCAAAGTTTGATGATCAAAATGGGAAGCAAGATGAAATTGGCAAAACTGAAAAAGAAGGTAGTGAAATGAAAAAGAATGATCAAACTGAACAAGTGGAGAATTCAGGTGGTAGTAGATCTGACTCTGTTACAAATGAGGAAAGTGTGAATAAGAACTCTGAAGAAACTATAAATAACAATACCGTAGAAAGCGAAGAAAGGGAACAGGCTTCAAATGAATCATCTGAAAGTGCACAATCAGAGATACCAAATGAGCCAACTTCTGTAAATGGAGCTTGGTCAACACAAAGAGCAGAGTCACAAAACGAGAAGAAGTTCCAGAAATCTTCAAGTTCCGTGGACCAAAGTACTTATCAATGGAAACTCTGCAATGTCAGTGCTGGGCCAGACTACATTCCTTGCCTGGATAATTTGCAGGCTATTAAAAAGCTTACAAGTAGAAGGCATTACGAGCATCGGGAGAGACACTGCCCAGATGAAGCACCTACATGTCTTGTTCCTCTACCAGAAGGATATAGGCGATCAGTGAAATGGCCCAAAAGTAGGGACAAGGTAAATGCATCGAATCTATATGAATAGCTGCAGGGCTTTGTCCAGTATTAGCAAATAGTGATTGTTTTAAAAGAAAATATACCTTTTAGTTATATGGACTGATTTATGTCAATTTTTTTGGGATGGCTAATACTAATTTCCTTTGTTTTTTTATTCATCATGCAGATCTGGTACCATAACGTGCCCCATACTAAGCTTGCAGAGGTTAAGGGCCACCAAAATTGGGTCAAAGTTACTGGTGAATATCTTACTTTTCCTGGTGGTGGAACTCAGTTCATACATGGTGCTCTTCATTACATTGACTTTATTCAAGATGTAAGCTTTTAATTTACTATTTGCTGTGATCTCTTCATGTTTTCCCGTCTTCTTTTGGTTGGCATCAACAGCAGTTTTGGTGATTACACAAGAACATAGAACATAATATTATGTCTCTCCCAAGGTACTTTTAAGCAGATAGATTCTTGTTCCTACAGATGATCAAGATGTTCAGAAGCAGTCCGTATATTTTGCATGTGGCATGATCTATGTCATGTGCCATACCAACTCATGATAAATTTTGTTACACTTTCTGGTGTATTTACTTCAGTTATTTTTGGCATATAACGTTCACGTCCTGAAGATATTCCACCATACAGCCTTGTTGTCTGACCTCTCTGGGACCTCGGTTCTAACATTGGCAAATTGGTGATATCATTTATGTCATTACTGAATCCTAACCAGTGCTTGCTTGTACCTGATGCAGTCTGTCCCTGAAATCACATGGGGAAAGAGAACTCGTGTTATACTGGATGTTGGGTGTGGTGTTGCTAGTTTTGGGGGTTATCTTTTTGAAAGAGATGTCCTTGCAATGTCATTTGCTCCCAAGGATGAACATGAAGCTCAAGTACAGTTTGCACTTGAAAGGGGAATCCCTGCCATATCAAATGTGATGGGAACTAAGCGACTACCTTTCCCTGGTTCTGTCTTTGATGTTGTCCACTGTGCACGTTGTAGGGTCCCTTGGCATGTGGAAGGTGAAACTGCATCTCCTTGGCGGGCTTCATTTGTTAATTTTTTTCTTTTCTCCAAAATGCTATCTGACCTGCAGAGTATTTTGAGATGCATATCAGGTGGAAAACTTCTGCTAGAGCTCAATCGTGTCCTGCGGCCTGGTGGTTACTTTGTTTGGTCGGCCACTCCAGTTTACCGGAATCTTCCAGAGGATGTTGTGATTTGGAAAGGTAAACTAGTAAGGTCTTGTTTTTAAAAGACAGAGACTTCTTTGTTTAACTTGTCACTCTCCCCTTTTGTCCCTCTTATTTCTGGTCGCAGAGATGTCCAAATTAATGAAGGCAATGTGCTGGGAAATGGTGGCAATAAAAAATGACAAACTGAATTCTGTTGGAGCTGCAATATATAGGAAGCCAACTTCCAATGAATGCTATGATAAAAGACCCAAAAATGAGCCTCCATTATGTGAAGAATCTGATGATCCCAATGCAGCATGGTACTTCATTCCTTAAAGTTATTGACTGCTGTCATTCTGATGTTTCTATGATGAAAAAAAAAACAATTATATATTTCTCATTTTCTGAATAGCATGCTAAATCAGCTAAATCTTGGTTGATGGCTGAATGTAGTTGCAGTTCATTTCAGCATTCTGAAATGTTTGATATTAATACACATCAAATTTGATATATGAACATCCAGTCTCTGTTTGTATTTGTGTGTGTGTGTGTTTTAAATGAAGCAGCAGCGTTTTTCTAGCAAATTTTTTTTGTTGGTGGTTTTCTATCTGTTCTCAGAATGGTTTTCCTTTTGCTCTATGTATATTGATTAGTATACCCTTTTGTGAAAAAGAGAGGCAAATATACAGTGTACTTGTTGTCATTATTGCAGGAATGTATCACTTGAGGCATGCATGCACAGAGTGCCAGTAGGTTCATCAGAACGTGGAGCTGTTTGGCCTGAACAATGGCCAGAACGGTTGGAGAAAGCTCCTTATTGGTTGAGTTCTCAGGTTGGTGTTTATGGTAAAGCTGCTCCAGAGGATTTCAAGGCAGACTACAAACGCTGGAAAACAATCGTCTCAAAGTCATACTTGAATGGGATGGGAATCGACTGGTCTGCTGTGAGAAATGTCATGGATATGAGAGCTGTTTATGGAGGGTGAGTTAAATGGACATAATCATAGATTACTTGCAAACCTTGACTGATACAATCCAAAGGCTTGATCGAAAATTTTGGCAGTTTTCATTACTCTCAATGCTTCTCTTCTGGTTAACATAGAATATGAAATCTACATGGCAACCTTCAAATTTTGCTTTTCACTCCTGATGTCACATTATCCTCTGCCTCTATGTCACGCATGTTTTCAAGTGTTCTTTTTTATACATGTAGTATTTTTTTATTCATGTCCTCCATTATGCTTCTAGGTTTGCTGCAACCTTGAAAGATTTGAAAGTGTGGGTGATGAATGTAGTCCCAATCGACTCTCCCGACACACTCCCAATTATATATGAACGTGGCTTGTTTGGGATTTATCACGACTGGTGTGAATCATTCAACACTTACCCTAGAACCTATGATCTTCTCCATGCTGATCACCTCTTCTCTGTTCTCAAAACGAGGTAAGCTAAATTTACTTCTGGTCTTCTTTCTTCCAGCTAATCATCCCCAACTTCCTAATCATTTTCTACTGCCTCCATGTGATGACATTGTGCGGTAGGTGCAAGCTAGTTACAGTATTTGCAGAAATAGATAGAATCTTAAGGCCAGAAGGGAGGCTGATTGTACGTGACAATGCTGAATCCATTGCTGAGGCGGAGAGCATAGCCCAGTCTCTGCACTGGGAGATCCAAATGGTGTACTCGAAAGACAAAGAGGGGATGCTATGTGTTCACAAGACAATGTGGCGTCCCATGGAGACCGAAACCATATATTCAGCCATTGCTTGATGATGATGCTCAGGTAATTGTTTGCAGCACCACAAACTCTTGCCACACCATAGCCATTGCCTTACTATAGTTAGCATCTTTACTTTCTCAGGCATAACTGCCGTAGGTTTTCATTTCAAGTATAACTGAACTAGTTAGTTATTCTTTTTATTCTCGTTGTATGCCCATTTTGTCTCCAAGAAATGTAGCGCAGCTTCAGCTGTAAACAGAGTTTTTGTATCTGAATCAAAATCACGCAAGGTCTTAGGCAACATTGTGCAATTTCTTGACAATGTTGTCCATTTTGCAACATTGTGAGCAGTTACACTGGTTTAAAAGGGGAAACTGACACTTTCTATCCTAAAACTTAATCATACTTTTCTGTTTGAATCTTAAAATTTTTCACCTTTTTAAATAAGTCGTAAACTTTGCTAGAGTTTACAATTAGTCCTAATTTTACCAAAAATGGTTATTGAATAGAAAGATTTACTGGGTCACAAAATTGATAATTTAAACTTTCATTAACATTAAAAATTACTGTAGTCTAAATTCAGTGAAAGATAGTTCGTGAATAGTTTAAATTAGGATTAAATAATTGATGTCAAAAAATGATAAGCTTTAGGATTAATTGTTCACGTAGCTGAAAAGTTCTATGACACTTTTAGAAAAGTAAAAAGTTTTATGACCCATTGTGTATGCAATTGTAAAGTTTTAAATCTCATTAAGAAAAGTAAAAGATTTAGGATTAAAACAGAAAAGTTAGCAAAGAATTAGGACAAAAAAAGGATCTTTTCTCTAGGTTTTTTTATCCAGTTAATTGTAACTTTCCACTTTAACTGTTTAAAAATTAATTTTTATTATTTTCAAATTATCTAAAATATTTCACTCAATTCATTTTAACTTAAGTTAATTGACTATAAAATGATTTATTTTTATTCTTACGTCTTTTTTGCTTGGAACTAATTTTCATTGAAAGCCAATACTCTATAGCTGCAATAATCAATTGAAAATACAAATTTTGTAATTTTATTAAAATTTTATGAATTTTTCTAATTTAAAGCCTTAAAAAAGAAAAATTCACAAAAATTTAACAACATTATAAAAAATTACTTTCAAATGGATTATTGCATCTCCATAATATTGGTTTTCAAATGAAATTAATTTTATATAAAAAAAATATAAAAAATAAAAATAAATTAATTAACTTAAGTTAAAATGAATTGGCTCTTAATGTTAGTCATATAAGTTGTTTCTCATACCTTCCTAACATCTAGTATTTTTTGGGAATAGTCCTAGGCTCAGTTAATTTTCAATTTATTAAAGAACAGCGCTGCTTTGGGTTGTGTTAAAGTGAGCCTTGGTAATTTTCGAGGGAGATGCGTGCAAATCCCACATGGCTATTAACACCGATCTTAATCATGGTTCTTGTGTCATGCGCCTCTTTGACATCTTATTGGATTTTGGTGCTTCATTCGTGACTGGCTAAATACTAGAGAAAAGAAAATCTGAAAATGTACTACTATTAGTTTTTAATATTAACTTGTTCAATGCGTAATTTCACGGTGAAAATGGTTAAGAGAATGAGTACTGTAAAAGGGAAGCGGTTTATAATTTTTCCAGTAAAATATTAATACACCTTACATGACTGATTAATGATTAATTTTTGGTAGACTTCAACATCGATATTTGTTTACAGCAACAGCTGTATATAATATTTATTTTGGCTAAATAGTAGAGAAGGAACCAACATGAGTTGGTCTAAGTGGGATGGGTTTGGGCTAGGGGTGGTTATTCGTTTTTTTGGGCTTATACCTAACTGAATTAGTTGGTTTATTTAATTTTCAGTTTTGATAATAAGAAACCAAATAAGCTGAATTAGCCTATAAAACTGAATTCAAACCGAACAGAAATATTTCGGTTCGTTTTGATCCAAATTAACCGAAAAAATGGCAGTAAAATTTTATAAAAGAGGAAATAAGAGAGAGACATTGTTTTTCTTTCTAAGTTCCATTCAATATAGATGATTTATTGTCCATGGAAAGAAAAAAAAAAACAAGAATCCAGGTTGATTTGGATTAGTTTGTAACTTTTTTATTGTTCATGAAAAAAAAAATTAATATAAAAAATTTCGGTTAATTCGGTTACTGAATTAATTGAAATCCAAAACTGAAATCAAACTGAAACCAAAATTTCTGTTATTCGGTTTCAATTGAAACCGAACTGACTTTTCAAATTATTTCAATTTTTCAATTTTTTTTTCGGTTTGAACTGAATACTGATCACCCTTAGTTTAAGCCCATCAAGCAGCACATGCAAGGTTCCAACTTGGAGATTATAAATGAAAAGTGTTTTATTAAGAGAGATCCCTGATTCTAGCTCTTGACAATATCTCAAAGGATTAATCTCCATCACCCATGACAAGGATATCCCGAAAGAACAAAAAATAGTAGAAAAAGGAAAATGACTACTATTAATTTTTGCTTTTAACTTGTTGAATATGTAATTTCACAGTCAAAATAGTTAAAAGAATGAGAAAAGGATATCCCAATAAATATCTTGATTTAAAGGAGGAAAATGTTTTGGCTAGAAGACGCCTTCAACCTCCAATGTGTTGTTCATGACAAGGAGTCCATTCTAGAAGGCAAGGTGCCTTGAAAACTTTTACAAAGGAGACTTGATTGATCTTCACTCCCAAACCAACTAGAAGGTAAGAAAGTTGGAGATGACTAATAATTACGCATATGAGAAATTTAATTTTTTGTTATCTTATTGTACTTTTTTGTATTTATTTTTAGGGATATTTTATTTTCTTACTTTAAGATTTATTTTTGGGTTTTATTAGGCTAATTAGGGTTCTTATCAGTTATGGTATCAAATAGGATTTTCTTAAAGAGCTTTTATTGGGAAAAAGGATTTCAATTAGGGTTAGATTTCCTAACTAGAGTTAATTTTTATTTTTTGTATTTTAGTTGGTTTAGGATTTTAATAGTTACTTATATAAAGGCCTGTGCGTGTGTGCAAGAGATATAACTTTTGATTAATAGAATTGTTGAGATTGTCTATCTAAATTTTGCATTTATGAATTGAAACTTTTTATTTTATCTTGGGGATAGACATGTTCTACCATTGTTCACGCAATGCGCTGCATCATGTAATACTAGAGCAAGTGCAATTGCAACTTTCTCTTGGTAGTTGACACAGTTGAAAAAATGGTAGTTCTTACGACGTTGATCGGGGGACTAAGACTTTGAGATCGTAAGATCAAAGGGTGTGTCGAGAGTTTGGTAGCAATAGATGGATCGTAAATATTAACATTTTAATTAACTCTCTGTAGATCAATTTGATGCTTGAAGTTATCCCGCAAACAAGAATTGGAGTAGTGATAGGTTGTGAGTTTGGGAGAATGTCACCCTCGACTGGCATATTGGAAGATCCCTTCCTGCATATCAGCATAAGTGTTATACTTATGTTGATGACAAGTCATCAGATGAAGATGAATATCCTATTAAATCAATGCGGTACATAGAGGATTCTGAATCTGACAATGATGACTACCTTGTTGTGTGACGGCTCTCCTAGTTAAAGAAGGGTCTTAACCAAGTAAGTATTTGGTTTAGTTTGTTTAAGTGTTTTTATTAAATTAAGTACCTCAAGTTAGCACCTTGTTAAGCAAGAAAGGTAAACTTAACTAAGTAAGTGAGTTCCTAAGTGTGGTTTGGCACCTTAAAGTCAAAAAGGGGGAAAATTGTAATTTTGACCCAAGTTAGAAGCATGACTATAATTTTGATGAAATTAGGGTCATGTAAGAAATTTGGCTTAGTTAAGTCAAGACCATTAGTTATCCTAGCTATTAGAACCGTCTTTGAAGGATTTGGGTAAAATGTTGCACTAAGTGTTTATTTGAGCCATTTAGGTCTTAAGTGGCCTAAGTGTCTAAGAGGCCAAGTGTAAGAGGCTTTTGGGTATCCTTTAGAACAAAGCAAAGATGGTTTTGGGTTGAGAGTTTGGTGACCAAATTAAAACAAATGAGAATTTATGGGTCAAGGGAGCAAGAGTGGAAGAAGTGTGCCTAAGTGGGGGAGTTAGTATGTTTTTGGGTAAGTTGACTTCCTTTGCCATTTGTTTCCTTCCTCAAATTTCGTAGCCTCCTCTCCCCACCAGAATTTCTGCTCCAAAGCTTCCCATTTCTGCATTTTTCCATCAAATTTGAAGGCCCCAAGGTGTTTACAAGAAGCCTCAAGCTTCATTTTGGTGTTCTTGCTTCAATTAGCTCTTTAATGCTTGTTTGGACTTGAAACCTTAGGTAAGCTTCTTGAGTTTTCATGGGCTGGTTTTAAGTTGTTTCCATAGCTAGAAATGGTCTTGGTTTGAAGTTATTGGTGCCATATCACGTTGGTTTTAGGTTTAGGACTCAAGAGAGCTTGGTTGAGCTAAGGAGGGCTGTGCTTCGATTCTTGCTTTGTGGCTAAATTTGAGGTAAGGGTTCAAGTTAATTAAGTTCAAATAATTCATAGAAATGTAGTGTTATGTGTGGGAATGAAGTAGAAACAAGACCCATATGATTTGAGTTGGGGATGAGAAAGTTTGAGCAGGTTTCGTGCAAGGTCGCATGCTGTCGCGCAATGCTGGAGAGGCGTTGGCGACGCGTCCCCAGTAGCGATGCCATTTTGGCGATGCGTCGAGTTGGCGGCGCGTTGCCGAGAGATGCCAAAGTTGTCCGAATATCAATGCCTTTGGCGACGCGTCGCCAACGGCGCCGCCAAGGCATTTTTTCCCCAAGCTCCGGGCATCCTAAAAGTGTCTCAAACTCTCGGTTTTTATCCCTAGGCTAACTTAAGATGTTCCATAGCCTCGGTTGGGTCTAGAACTCATTCCTAAGTTTTGAATTATGCATTATTTAGGTGGTAGCTAAGTGGTGTGGTTAAGGAAGAGTAAGTAATGGTGGCTAAGGAAGTTAAAGTGCTTAAGTTCCTAAGTGAGCACTAAGGGGGTTAAAGTCGGTTTTCAGACTCTTTGTTGGCCGAGTGGAATGTCATAGACCTTTGGTCAATAAAGAAGAAACCTAAGTAGATCCCAACCGAACCATTTGGTTTGGTAAGTGAGCCACTACGGAGCTCTAAGCTAAACTCTAAGGGTTTGGCTAGTTAAACCACATTGGATGGCTACCCTGTACAATAAATTAAGGGTAAAGGCGGGTAAGTTTGAGAGGAGGTGATGACCTACTCTAGAACCCGTAGGTGGGACTTATGGGAGGTAAAGTACCCGGGATACGAGGGCTAGTGTCTCAAGTACCTCCGCCGTTTAAGCTCACGGCAGGTTTATGGCACCTAGTGTGCAGGAAGTCCCAAGTGTTATGTGAATTTCATATCATACATTCATGCATTGCATATTTTACATGTTGTTATTGCTTGAGTTTGTTTGTTGGTTGACCACTTGTCTGTTTGCTTGTTTGTCATGGTTGCATGTTGGCTTGCTACTATCTTTTTTGCAGGTACCCCAAGGGACCCTTACTGAGTACATTCATGTACTCACTCCCTTAAGTTTATTGTGCAGGTTCTAACTTCGGGCCTAGCAACTAGTTGATAGCTGTGGCCTAAGCTTTCTCTTTTGCAGGTATTTTTCCTTGAGAATCCTTGTGATTCTAAGTTTAGTTGTGGACTAAGCTATGTACTAACTAAGTTTTATGCCTTTACAGTGTAGAGGCTAAGTGGTGCACAAGAACTAAGGAAGGGCTTGCACTTGGAGCTTTGATAACTCAAAGGTGGGGCTCAAGTAGATGATCTTAGTTAGGTTTTTGTCTCATGTATATAGTACCTTGTGTACTAAGGAGTTGCCTCTATTAGGATACATTGTGATGTAAAACCATCTAGTTACTTTTGGGTGCATACTAGTGGTGTTAAGTATGCACAGACTATTACTTGAAGTAGAAGTAACTAGTATTTCACTGTCTTGGAATGTTTTGAGTATGTTTTAAATGAAATGCTCGAGCAATATTTTTAACAAATAGTTTACTTATTTGTTTGCATCGCCAGGACAAAAGCATGCATATCTTTTATTGGGTAGGCTAAGAAACTAGTTACATATAAATTGTTTTAATTTATATTGACGAGTAATAGTTAGCCAATAGTAACTTAGTGGGATTCATAGTCCCTAAAGGCCTACAAGCTGAGCTAATGGGGCACTGGGCCCCCGTTCCGAGACATTTTGAACGTAAATAGCACACCAGATGCAGGTGGGAGGCTAGAGAGTTATTGAAGGTATGCATCTATTTCTTTCATGGAGATTTAGACATTGATAATTTTCTAGAATGAATTGTCAAAGTTAAAAAAAATTTTGAGGATGATATGGTGTCTAGAAGTAAAAAGGTGCAGTATATTGCTTGGAGATTAAAGGGACAAGCTTTAACTTGGTGGGAGAAATTATATGTCAGAAGGTATTGTCAAGCGAAATATCCAATTAAAACATGACATCAGATGAAATGGGTGCTACAAGAATATTTTCTTCCTTTAGATTATGAGGAAATATTGTTTCATTGATATCAATAATGTCGTTGAGATGAACGGTCCAAGTATGCTTGTAGAGATTATGATGGGGATAAATTTGGAGTCTATGGTGATAAGAGCAATTTAATTTCCAATAGTTTTACATATGGTGGTCCAGGTAAAGAAGATGAGGAAGAGATTATTTGTGAGCTAAATGGAGAAGATGAAGGCTATAAAGAGAGCATGGAGTAATATGGGCAAATTTTTAATATTGAAGCCGTGGAAGAATTTGCAATTAACATAATTCAAGATGAGCAGCAAGAAGAAGGTGTTGAAGAACTTGGTAGCCATGACAATCAAATGGTGCCTAAAGAAGAGGAGGAAATCAAATAAGCGAGTGATGGAAAAGCAAACTTTTGAATTTTCTAACAAGGAAAAAGAAACAATTGAATGTGAAGAAATTGGGGCAATTGAATAGTGATTAATAAGGATTTTTTCAAGCCAAAATTTCTATTTGTGGATTTTTTTTGTGTTGAAGATTTTTTCTCAAGCAAAAATAACTTGATTTGTGTTTGGGTGAGTTAGTGAGTTGAAAAATATTCAGATTGCTCCGCACATGTGAAAGTGGGAGGAGGATTGCTTCATTCTAAGTATTTATTCATGTGGTATGGAAGAATTTAATTTCAATTGAGGAACTTAAGGATGAGTTTTCTTCAAGAGGGGGAGACTGGCGCGGATGAGAAATTTATTTTTTTGTTATATTATTGTAATTTTCGTATTTTTTTAGGGATATTTTATTTTCTTAGTTTAAGGTTTATTTTTGGGTTTTATTAGGTTAACTATAGTTATGATCAATTATGGTATCAAACATGATTATTAAAATCCCGACTTAAGTCTTAAAAACTTAGGTTTCTACGATTCTAGAAACAAAAAACGTTTCAAGTCTTAGTAGAAACTTATATGTAGGTAGAAACAGGTAGAATCCCGACTTTAGTCTTATAAACTTAGAAATTTTACAACTTTACGTTTCTATGTTATTATATCAAATTTCCTGAAATTGGGCTAAAAAATGAAAGCAAGAAAAAAAAATTAATTTATTACCCAATTCAATCTTTATATAATCAAACTAAACTAATTTAGATTAAAATAAAAAAATAAATAAAGACAACCGAAAAAAAACAGAAATCATCTATTGTTTTTTCTCTCAAGCTCTTAGTGTCGCTTGATTACTCTTTTTTACTATGATTTTAATAATCTTGGTTGTTAAGTTTATGTAAATGTGGTTGTAGGCAAAGAAAATGCCAATGATGATACAAATATTTGTATAAATGAGTTTAACCTATTAAATGATAAAACTAAAAAAGAAGAAGAAGAAGAAGATATGAATTTAAAAGATAATAATATTGATACTCTCACTGGTCATAATATTTCTTGTATTCTATTAGATAATTAAGATGTTTTCAACTTTTCATTTATGGATTGTGAATTTGAAAACTTTTTTTTTTTGTATTATATGTTTATGCCATGGCATTTTTATGGTATTAAAATATTAGTAAGTGAAAAAATTATATAATATGAACTTCCTGAAATAATTTAGCTGACTATTTTTTTATCTTTTTCTAAAAGCTTTTTTATAGAATCTTACAACTCTACGATTTTTTACGATTTTACGACTATAGAAAAACCAAAACGACTCTAGGTAGAAACCCAACTTTAATAACCTTAGTATCAAATAGGATTTTCTTAAAGAGCTTTTATTATTAAAGGATATCAATTAGGATTAAATTTCCTAACTAGAGCTAATTTTGATTTTTTGTATTCTAGTTGATTTAGGACTTTAATAGTTGATAGAGGCTTGTGCATGTGTGTAAGAGATAAAATTTTTTATTAATAGAATTGTTGGGATTTTCTCTCTAAATTTTAGGTTTCTAAATTGAAACTCCTTATTTCATCATGGGGCTAGATGTGTTTTACCATTGTTTACATAACTCACTGCGTCAAATAAGAGGCTTGAGAAGGGTATTAGTGACAACCCAATCTATGACTATAACATTAGCTTTTTAGCCTACCATTACCAAGTCAAACTAGCTAAGCTCGACTTTAATTCCTATTTCCTTCGTGGAACAAAGCCCCCTAGTGATGACTTTGAAGACTAGAAGATATTCAAAGATAAGCCTGATGCGCCTTATCGATCCCTCTATTGACAGGAATGAACCCTTATGACCTATTCCTTGTACTTTGTAACTCCTTAATGAAATTTTTATTTTAAGAAACAACTGTTTTAGATAATTCTTTTTTGTGAAAATAATCAAGTTTTAACAATTTTCCTTATGTTTTCTATCTTAACCTTTTTTATGGCTTATTTAGCCTCAGTAAAGCTTAGTTCTCACTTCATAATTATCTAAGGCAAAGGGCTTTCTTTTCAACCCATGTTTAAAGTAAATAGATTGCTTGTAGCCCTTGAATAACTTTTCCACTGAATATGGAGTGCACTTGCAACTTGTGCAATCAAACCCGGCCCAGCCTGGCTCAGCTGGTCGAACTGGTTCAACCACGACCCAGTGGATAAAGCAAGCTAAATTGCACCCTTAAACCTGTCTAGGTCAAAACCTGGACAAACCCAAAATACTTGGTAGACCCGGTTAGCTCAATTAACCTAGGTTAGACCATATTTAATTATGTGGGTTTTGGACTTTGCATTATTTTCTTTTATAATGTGGGCTTTGTAGCTTAAATCATTTAATTATGTTGGGTTGATATTTAATTGGCCTAAAGTTGAAACAATTTAAAAAAAAATTTAGAAGTTATTTTTGTAAAAAAAAGTTTAGAAGTTAAAAGAACACAAATGACAATCTCAAGGTAAAGTTTCATAAGAGACTATCATATTTTAGCTATATTATCAGTAATTTATAGGATTTATCTTCAAGACAAACTAATTAATTATTCATGCTTCTTTTTCAAATATTTAGAAATTTAACTTTAAAACTTGAATGATTGACTATGTACTTAGCTTATTGGATATTAAAATTTCAAGTTATTTTTTATGAAATATAAAATAGTAAATCTTATTATATGATATATGTATAAAAAACATAAAAGCATATTGTATTTTGGATAGCAGCATGGGGGCATACTTGATAGGGTGCAAGTATGTTTATATGCAAAGGCTATTGTGCATTGCGGTTGACCCGTCTGATTGAACCGGTTGGCTCACCACCCATCCACCTTTCTAGGTTGCTCTTTAGGCAACTCTGACAACATTACTTGCAACTTCAGTTATCTTCATGATCTCCATACTTTGAAAATCATTTTATAATCTTGTTGGACCTTCAAAGAGGCTTCTTGTCTTGAACTTATTCAAACATAGTGAATAGTAGTAGTTCTTTATTGCATAGGGGAACATAATACATTAAGTAAAGTAAGGGAATAAGTCATCCTATTGATAGTTCCTTGGAAATTTTTTACTGGAGGAAATAAACAATTTAAAGATGCATCATTTAACTTCTCTACTTACAATAAATGGTCCATTCCAATTAGACCTCAGGAAATTGTGCCTCAGGTTATTCCCTATTAACTTTGATTTCACAGGAACTAGCCTTCCAACTTGAATCTTCTTAGTCTTCCCCTTGCATTATGAATCTGGGTGACCCTTTGTCTAAAAGCACGGACCCCAAGTCTAGCATTCTTCATTAGTTCTTCAACCAAGTCCAATTTAGCTTTTAGGCTTTCTTCATTAAATCTTGCATAGAAAACTTGGGTCTAGAATGACAATTATGAAACCTTCATATGAATGAGGTATTGCATTCCATAAACCAACAAAAACGAGGTTTTTCTAGTTGGCCTCTAGGGGCCACTATGTAATCACATAAAATGCTTTATAGCTATTTTGTCCAATTGCCCTTGGCATCATTTAACTTCTTTTTGAACCATTCTTTTATAGTGTTATTAGTAAAAGTGCCAACTAATGGTGGCCACTGGACCGGGTTGACTCGGGCCCACCCCGGACTTGGCTCGGGTTAAACTCGGACTCAGCCTGACACGAATCAGACTTGAAAATGGGCAGGGCAAATATGGGCCTAAAAAGAGGAGAGAAACCTAAGTGAGCATGGCCTAGCCTAAAGAGGTGAACAAAACGGATTGAATCGGACTAGGCCAAGCTAATTGTTTTTCAACATGTGATCGTTGGTTTTTGAAAAATGTTAAAAATTGAAAAAATGACAGCTTACCTCTTAACAGCTCCAAAAAGTGTTTTTTGGCCTTAGACTTTCTTACCCTCATCCAATAGCCAATAACGGCTAGTTTTTAAGGGTTTTTTTAGTAAAACACAAATTTCCTTCTCCTATAAATAGGCAGCTTCCTCCCCACACTTCCTCACATCAATCATCTTTTCTTCAATCTCCTACAATATTCTCTCATTCTCTCTACTAATTCTTTCCAAGTTTTTTATTCATTCAGTAATATTTTTTTAATTTCCTCATAATCATCTCTTTATCTTTTTAATTATTTTCTTCCATTAATGACTTCACGTGGGAAGAAGTCTGCCAAGGGCAAGCGTGTTGCCTCCTTCTCATCCAGCACCAAGGTTGGTTCATTTTTGTGATGGTGTTTGTTCCGTAAAAACCGAAGCCAACATACACAAGAAGTTGTTGACAACGATCCCAACATCGACATGATGACATATGACTTAGGCTTTGATGATTAATTTTCTGATGATGATATCGAGGAAATTTCACCTACTTAAGTCGGCATCAAGGGGTCCCAACCGACGCCACAAAGCAAGCAACCCAAGCCGACCTAAGGCAAGAGTGGGAATTTGAAGATTTCTTCTTAGGTGCATTTTGAGCAAGTTTGGGAAGGTGACATGAGGTATGTTAAGTGCAAACACTGCGATAACAAATTCACACATAAGTTAAACTCTAGGACGGGCACCTTTATGTGGCACTTGAACAAAGTCCATGGAGATATTGGTGGCACATCCGGTGGACAGACATAATTAATGGGCGTTGGGAGCTTTGACATTCTAAGTATTTTTCGATATAATACAAAAACTGCTAGGTAAGGTTTAATTAATTGGATAATGATTACAAAAAAACGATTTCAACAAGTTAAGAATGAACACTTACAAAGATTTATTCAAGAAAATCTAAATGCTGTTTATAAAAAAAAAGGTCTAGACAAATTGCTAGAAGAGAAAGCTTTAAATTGTATAAAGCTAGGAGAAGTGATTTGCAAGTATATTTTTCTATTGTTGATCATTGTCTATCATTTATATTTGATATGTAGGCTTTTCCAATAAGACAAAATTATTATTATGTCATTACTCATTGGATAGATGATGATTGTGTTATTTAAAAATGAATCATTTCTTTTAAATGTATGAAATCTGATCATATGAGTTGGAACATTTTCAACTACATTATTGAAAGTCTGCGGGAATTTTTTGTTCTAGATAAAATTTTGTCCATTTCTTTTGACAATGCTTCAAACAATTATTCAGTGGTAAAAGAATTGATAAAAGAAATAAAACTACTACTTGATGGAAAACTTTTCTATGTTCGTTGCTTGTGTCACATTTTAAATTTATGTGTTCAACATGGTTTACAACAATTGTAAAATGAAATTGGGCCAATTCAAAATGCTTTACTTTTTGTTAAAATAAGAAACAAATTGGCTCATAAATTTAAAATGTTTTATATTAAAAATGGGATGAATTTTTCTTAGAAAATGTTAAAAATTGATTACCCCACTCGATGGAATTTAACGTTTGAAATGTTAAATGATACTTAACCATGGACAAATTTATTGACTCAGTTTATGAACTCAAAAGTACAAGACAATTGGCTAACCGATGAGGTTTGGCAAAAATGTTTTAAATTAGTTGAGTTACTTAGATTTTTTTATGAGAAAACAAATTTTTTCTCTGGGATTCATTATTCAATAGTGCACCAGGCAATATTATATTTTGTAAACTCCATCTATGTTTTTAACCAATACAAAGATGATGAGTTTTTGCAATTAACTTTGAAGCAAAACAAAAAAATGGCTCGATTATTTTCAATAGATCCCATAAATTTATCTTGTTGCATGTGCATTGAATCCCAATATCAAAATCATAGGTTATCTGTAATTATTAGAAGTATACTATCATACATATTTAGATCAATCACAAGTTTCTACACTTGCTATTTCTACTGAAGCTGACTACAATTTGAGAGAGTTATACAAATTCTACTTCATTAAGCATTCTAATAAGGTTAGGTCATCCGATCTAACACCCACCTGACATTCCGCCTTATTCTCATCATCAAGGTTCAACCTAGCGACACATATCCTTAAACTACCAAGACCTACAAACCTAGGATTGGTGGATTGGGATGATTACCTCCATACTTCATTTGAAAACAATGAGGAAGACATCCTCGAGTAGTGGAAGAACAAGAGAGGATGATTCCCGATTTAATTTGTCCATATTAGCATAAGAGATCTTGGCAGTTTTAGTTTCTATTGTCGCCTTTGAGGTTGCCTTTAGTGCATGAAAAAGAGTCATCTCGTAGAAATGGGTAAAGCTCACACTTGAGGCCGTTGAGGTTTACGTCTGTAACCTAGATTAGGCCCTTGCTGCTCTAAGGAAGCAAGACATAAAAAGCTCGGATAATAAGGTCCCCTTTGATGACAAAGGATAAAAGTAAATTGTAGGTTTTCACTACAATTTATGGATTGCAATTGATCTGATTATGCTATTAAGTATAAATCTTAAGTTTTACCTTTATTTTGTTTTCTAGAACGTTTCGCTATTTTCAAGTGTAAGACACGTTCCAAATTATGTAAGTGTTGTTTGACATTTTCATTAATAAAATTTACACCGACGGTAGTATTTCTCCCCCAAATAAAAACATATTAATCAAATTATGCTAAAAAAATGTTTCGAAACATATTAAAACATATTTCTCATTAATTGAAAAAACTCGGCCCAACTTAAAGCCTCCGTCAGGCTTGGGCCTAACCCGCCTTGATGTGAGACATACCCAGGTCCAGGAAACCCACCCCAAGCCCGGCAGGGCCGGGTTAGCCTACCGGCCACCTCTAGTGCCAACTTAGGTTTTCTAAAGTGTAGTTAATGAGAGATTCTATTTCTTGTAGGAATCATCTCTTATTTAATACCTTACTTGATTATGAGTCCTGATGAATTGGTTCTTTGTGGAAACCTGGTTCTTACCCTTGCCAAAAGTTAAGCTCAAAGCATTCATGTCCAATATGGTATAAATATGTATACAAATGAACATGGCACTGTATGATTTTCTTTTTTTTTTTTATAGATGGCACTATATGATTAATCATTGAATTTTGGTCGACTTCTACATGAATATTTGTTTATAATGATTGCTGTATACAATATTTATTTTGGCATAAAAGAACTTATTCAACATATTTAATTATTGTAAAAAAAATAAACCAGACGGTCCCTACCACTTTGAGGCAGTGGCACTGTCCACTGATCCTTTCCAGCCCTTAGTATTCCAAAGCATAAAACTATCTTTAATCCGACATTCCCCAACTAAATCCAAATATTTTACTCGGAAGCCAAAAAAGAGGTTGCAATTTATGATGCAGTTGGCGCCTTGTTCTCTGCAGCAGATGTCTCCTCGTTGGACCTTTGATTGCCACCCGTTTATCTTCCCCAATGCTGTTGAGAACAATCATATAACTTGGGTGCTTTAAGCTCCTACTAACATTCCATCTTTTAAAAATCCCTCCTTGTTGGGAAAGTCACAGACAAAAGTTTCAATGCTCTTCCTTTTGACTTCAGTTTCAAAATGGCTCTAACCAGCTTTTTTCTACTTTTGTTTAATGTTTGGTTATGGCTGGTTTCTTATTTGGTTTCTTAGCTGTCTGGAAAAGAATGGAAACAGAGGCCCTCTTAATTGCTCCTCATGTTTGCATGATTGAAAATAATTTTAGGGCCACTTGTGGGGCTTAGTAATGATTTAACTAAACTTCGTATGCGTTCGTGCATATATAGTCCACATCAATGTCAATTAAATTGTGTTTGTTTACTCTTTGTTTGGCGCAAAAAGAACACACTAGAGTCAGCTTTCTACACTTACATTTGAAATGAGTTCTTGATTAAAAGTTATTCTTCTAAACTTCTCAAAGGAGTTGAATGGAAGATGGCTACTTGTGAAATAAACTCAATGAGCCAACCTCTAGCAGTCTCTAAAATTTCATGTTCTTGCAGTTTATTGAAATGCTAGAGGGCAATGCTAATTATATCCCTTGAACAGCTCTTATATTAAAGATATCTTACCTGCAGACCCAAAAGATCAACAAACAGGTATAAACTATGCAAAAAAGTTATGGTGTGGTCCCAGAGGAATGTTTTAAAAAACTATCCGATTCCTTGCTCGCACGCACTCAGATTCTACTTCATATTAAACAATGAGATCAACATGAGCTGCTAAAACGGTCAGGAATAATCAAATACCACTTTGTCTGCCATTTGCATATCTTTCCTCTAACAACCAAAGTTGCCAGCCTCCTCATATCACTCAACATGTCTGCTGCCACAAACATTCTAAAGCAAGTTAGTACTAGACTTGAGCTCTGCGCATCTCTTGATCTGAGCTCCAAACATGTCAGTTTCTTCGAGTCAGAAGTGCCTGCTCTTGACTCTGCTTGTTGCATTTGCTGTTTTGTCAGAAGGGTCACGGCTGCCTAAGAATTACTGGGAGCAGATGTTGCCCAAGAAGCTCCCAACGCCTTCATCTGCTCCTTCAAGGGGCACAAATTCTGTAGCAACATCTACTTCGGTAGCAGTCAAAACTGATAGAAGCCATCCTTCGATTGATGGGAAGGTATAGCCGCAGTTTGAAGAGATAGGTAACTCGTTACCCTTACTGTAGCATATGACTCGACCAGACTGAACAAGCACACAAGAGTTTTGTGAAAACGATTCTTGTCAGTAACATGAACATGTCAGTCTGATGTGCTCGCGGAAAGCATCATACACCGGTGTAGAAGCTCTACCGAGTCAGGCTGCTGATCAAGGAATTGATATGATACAATAGCCAGGCTTGTTCAGTAGCACAGCTCATGTTCATGATTATAAATAAGTTGGTATAGTTTTCTCAACAGTTGTAAGTTTTTGCCCTGAAAATTTGTTGCAACATTTACAGCCAACCTAGCTGAAATGTTACTCATTCTTCTATTCTGACTTGATCTCGTTGACTAGAATGTGAATCTTCTCTGTAAACAATATACTGAAATATGCACATTATTAGAACTTTTAGAAGACGGTAATGGTCTCTTCAATATCATCGTGCACCATCGATTTCAAAAAACACATGATCATTAATGCTATCGAAGCCTTTCGAAGAGCTCGTAGCTGTATTGTCATGGGAAACGCTGTAGAGGTCGCCAAGAAGGTATTCGTTTTCCTCCATAACTGCTGGCAAATCACGTCTTGGCCGGCCAAGAGGAAGCTTAGCCATTATTCTTACTCCTTCCAATTCAGAGGCAACTTCTAGCATACTTGGCCGCTCCTCTCCCCTTAACCTCACACACGTCTTAGCTATATCAGCCACCCCCTTGAGCTGCTCAACCACTTTCCCATCGTCCAATTCCAACAGCCTGCTGTCCAAAATTTCCAGCAAGCGATCTTCTTTCATGGAAGAAAGAAAGCTCACAACAAGATTTCTTTCTCCTTCTGGCCTTTCAAACTCAATTGCCTTCCTACCAGTCAACAGCTCTATCAGAACCACCCCAAAGCTATACACATCACTCTTCTCGGTCAGTTGGCTGGTCTGCATGTACTCTGGGTCCAAGTAGCCGATGGTGCCCTGCACTAGAGTTGCAAACTCCACCTGATTCACCGGTATCAACCTTGAGGCACCGAAATCCGAAACTTTAGCATTATAGTTTTCATCTATCAGTATGTTAGCCAGTTTCACGTCGCGATGAACAATCGGACCGGATGGGGCAGAATGCAAATAGGAAAGGGCTTGTGCCGTTTGAGCTGCTATTTTCAAACGTGTTTCCCAAGGAATGTACGAGAACCTGGCATGCTGATGCATATGATCGAACAGGCTTCCTTTGCTGACAAATTCGTACACCAACAAAGGGACTTGTGCCTCCAAACAACATCCTAAGATCTTCACCACGTTGTCATGTTCGATCTGTGAGAGCATGAAAATTTCCTTCACAAAATTGTCTACTTCAGCAGGATCTCCCATTTTAGCCTTCTTAATGGCGACCGGAGTTTTATCCTGTAATATACCCTTGTACACTGTCCCTTGCCCTCCTTTGCCTAGTATTCTGCTCTCATGGTAGTTTCCTGTTGCTTTTTTCAGTTCTTCTGAGTTAAAAATTCGAAATTCTCGAGCTTGTCCAACTCCAACTTCATGTGATGTAGCTGTGAGCTTCTGTTTCAGTAACAGACCACCATTCTGCTGAAATTGTTTTTGCTTCAGCTTGCTCGCTTTTCTTGTTCTGTATCCCAGAAACAGCCACGACACGACCAGAAGAAAAGCCAAGCAACCAAGTCCTGACGCTGATGCAGCCATAAATCAATCAAAATTCAGAAACAACACAGGATAATCTGTCGGTGGCTAAAATTTGGATAAAGCACACATGCCCCCGAGATTTGATCAAAACTACACTTGTTCCCTTAACGTTTTAAAATGTACAGTTACCCCTTGCTTAGTTAATAGCAGATTATTCAAATATCGGTAAAAAAAGGACATTGTTTCCCTTTAACTAGAAAAGATCTATCTCATAACTACTAAACAGTTAGAAAGTAATTTAAATTTACTAAGAAATAGTAGTTATTAAATAGTTTAATTTAAGATTTTCAAACCTTATGAAGATAATTATATATAATTAACCAAACCACAAAGGATTTTAAAGGCCTGTTACTTCAAACGAACTTTTACATATATAATCTCCAACAGGCTTTGGTAGTCAGCCATGGCTGGTATTCGGGTCCCTCCGTCCCCCAAAAAGAAGAAAACAGGTATAGTATGGAACGTTTGGACATCCGGCCTAACCTTGTTGGCTCTCCACAACTCTCTTTCCCTACTAGACTCCTACTAATAAATTATGATTCATAAAATCTTCTAAAAAAAAAAAAAAAGGAAACGATGAGGAAAATCCAACCTCATCTATTAGCGTTTGGGTTCAAGTCCGTTGTACTCCTTATTAAATTCCCCACCAACAATACGGTCCCCAACTCTTGAAATGTGTGTGTGGTCTATATAACTTGTTATTACCAAAACGTTTTCTTTTCATGTGGATGCATCCTATTCGCATCAATTTGTTATACTAAGTGGAGCTAAACGCAATGATACTTACAAAGGGCAATCTGAAGCACCTGAGATGGCTCGGAGGTACAGCCTTCTCCACCTTTTCTACCATCGCCTCGGTAACCTTGTGGACAATGGCAAGTGTAATTTCCTGGCACATCGATGCATTTCCCAACACAGTCATTTAGACTAGGGTCCTCACATTCTTTAATATCTGAGGAACCAATAATAATTAACCTATTAGTTGTGAAATAATAATTTTTTACCATAATTAGGTACACACTCAAGAAAGCCCATGCAAATCCTAATCAAGACGGGACGGATTCAGCTATTATTATTGATGTTTTCTCAAATTATTTTGTAATAGATCTTCTTATAATAAGTTGTAATGATGATTCAAATGTTGTTTTTTTTCCCTTTAGTTTAACTTACCTTGATTGTTCTTTAAAATAAAAAATCAATTCCATGATATGGGGATGTGAAAATGTGTCCTTTTAATTATAACCAAGTCTGACTTAATCAATGGTTAAAACATATAATTGTTATCAACAAAACTAGAGGTGAAATCTTACTTTCCCTCTTATCACTCGATTCACTACTCATGTACCAATAAAAAATGTGTCCCCTCAAAGGAACATAACAAAATTGGGGAGGGCGGGGAGGCCGGGATAACAAACTGGCCCGAGCCCAGCAATTAACATTGGGCACAAAAGTCATAACCAACTGATCCGAGCCCCATGGTGTGGCTGATAATTAGCAAAAGTAGAAACAAATCATATTAGATGATCTATAGTTTATATATTGTGGTCGCTTAGCATTTATGTCCTAAACAAATCATAAGGTTTTTCTTTATAACAAAAAAAGATGGACTTAGGTATGGTGTTATTTGTATTAGCATATGTAAATATTTTTAAAATTGCAAATCCGTCATTTACATTACTTATTGAGAGCAGTTTTACTAGCAGTCATTAAAATTTTTTACATGGAAAACATGAAAAAAAGGAGAAAATGCAAGTTTGAATTCCAATTTTTTTTTATCAAAGACCTTGGCTCATAAATTTTTAAATTTATCATTTTTTATTATCATCTTTAATATGACCCTCATTCTAGCAACCCTGGCACCCTCTATGACCTGTCACCCTGTTCACCACTACCATCACCACCACCTCTACTCTTTGACAGATCTTAGCAATGTTTCTTAGAATAAACCTTGAATGAATGAGATTTGATTAATGCTAGAGGGACTCTAGAGGGATTGCAGTTCTAGAATTAATGATTGATGACAATGATGGTGGAGAGTTGCTTGAAGATGATGAGAAAGGTGAAAACAAGAATCAAGAAGGCTCAAAATGGGGGGTGTGTGGCTAAATAGAGTGTTCTAACTCATTTGAGTGTTATGAGAGGGTGAGATAGTTAGAAATTTAGAAGAAAACTTGCAATGACTAGTTCAAGATTTGCCATGGAATAATCTCCAAATAAAAGGAATATTCTACCATTTAAGGATTAGTGGTGAAATTGCTCTCAACATGTAACATTAGTGGCAAATTTGCAACCAAAAAAACATTAGAGGAAAAATTGCTCCATCAAGTAAACATTAGTGACAATTTTGCACCTCCTCACTTTGTATTACAACTTTCTTTTAACGTTAACGAGTATGTAATTTTGAGTAACAAGAAACAAAGTGGAAAAGAAAAATGCTACGTAATGACTAATGGGGAGTACCTTCACAACCACCGTTAACGTACGGGTTACCTTGGTAACCTTCATTGCACTTGCAGAGGTAACCGGATGAACCCTTAGAGGATCGGTCGACACAGTGGCTATTGCCCTTGCAGAGGTAGCTGCTGCTCTCCTTTCTCGCCATTTCACAGGTCTTGTTCCCAACAGTCCAATCAAGCACAAGAGGGACCTTCTCTGCTTCGAAACCTCTCAAATACTTAGCCGAGAAATTGAACTCGTTGATGACCGCGAACGCGTAGCTGCAGTTGTTGAAGTGAGAAACATTCGTGTGCTTATTTTCATAGCTCCCCAATCGCACCTCAATGTTCCGGAGTCCATCCGGAATCGGAATTTGGCAGCAGCCTACGCCGGAGCAGGAATTGTCCACGTAACTGTCGCCAGAACAGTACAAAAAGCATCCGGTTTTGAACGTATCGTTGGCCAAACTACCCCCCAGGACAGCGTTCGTGTCGCAGCCCATCGCCATGAACTTGTTCTTGGTCGACGAAACCGTGAAGGTTCCGATTGCAAGATTTTTTTGGGGTCTGCTTGAATTAGTTCGTATTCCGTTGTTGTAGCAGGCCGTGGTTGTGAGCTGTAGGATGTTCATCTCGCCGTCGAGGACCGAGATGTTGGTGACCTCGATGTTGCTGTTACGGAGGAATGGTTTTGGAGCGTGGGAAGCGTTGCCCTTGCAAGTGATGAGGAAACTGTCCTCGTTGTCACGGTACCGACAATCGGTGGTTGTTCCGAAGGGGTAGGGTATGCTCACATTTCCGCAGGTTCGGAGGCACACGGCGGTTGTCCCAGTGGCCGCCACGACGGCAATAAATATAGCTGCCGCAGCCGCCGCCTGTAGCAGTTTCACGCGCATTTTTCTAAAAATTTTACTATTGGGAAAAAATTAGAGATGTTGAGCGGAGATACTGAAAAATCATTTTTCTTTCCTTATATATCACTCTGTTTATTGTACAGTTCACCTTGACCCAGCTTAGCTGCTCGTCTCGTGTTGACGTCGTCAGCGTCACACATTTATGTCAGTTTTGCACTCTGTTCCGTCCGATTTTAACTTTCTAATTTTCGTTAAGCTTAGGGAATATTTTGGGAGTGAATTTTTTAAATCAAATTAATTAAAGCTAGATTTTAATAAGGAAAAAAATATTTTGATTCTGAAAAAATAATTTGACTAATAAAATTTTAATTAATTTATAAAATGATATTATTCGAGTGATCCTTAGGTAAAAAAAGGTATTAAATTTTAAATAATATTTATTCCGAAAAATAAAAATAAGTGATTTTTAGAAGTTGCAGATCAATAGAGCCTTATTAAGACCTACTAGGTCTATAACTATGTACATTAGTTCTAACGCGTTTGAAAGATAAAATCTTATGGTTTTTATTACTAGTATTTTCCAAACTTGCTTTCGGCAAAAGATAATATGAATTTTTAACAAAAATAAGCTAAATTTCTGGCTTCCAACTCACTTGAAAATTCACCCCCTTAAACACGTCCTAAAATTCGTCTTGTTGAATGAGAACAAATCAAACTCATTTCTACATAGAAAGGCTACGCAATAAGGAGCAAAAGAAATCAAACCATGGTTGGCGAAGGCGCCCTCGAGGAGGTGAGGGGCAAGGAGGCTAGGGAGAGGATGGAAAGGGGGGAGAAGGAAGAGTAGATTTAAAAGTTCAAGGTTTTGAATTATTGATTTTGAAAACTGTGAGGACTAAAACTATCATTTTAAATTTAGTTGTGTTACTTAATGCCATTTTAGAGATTTCGGTTCAATTTAACAATGAAATTGAATAAAGTACATAATTGAAACATGCAACATGAGAACATGAGATAAGAGATTTTGGTAGAATAAGTTTAGGCTCAAATACTCATTTAAGACATGAAAATAAGTTAAGTGACCGTATATGAATTTTACCCTAAAAGCATTTTATATAGACTGTGATAGGCAATTTTAGTTAGTGGGGAAAAACTGGGAGTATTTAACATCATGTTTTTTTTTTTTTGGACCTTCGAGATATAGATATAATTGAATTAGTAATAATATGTACATTTGGCTAACATCCTATTTCTTGGACCAAATATGTTCTAGTGGAATTAAAGAATGTTTGATCGAGTCAGCGGCACATTTTTTTCCTGGAAGAATAGTTTGTGACATTAGTTTCGAAAGGCCTGGTCCTGTGAGATGATTAGCCAGTAAAAGTCATTTTTCTTTCTAGTCTAAAGAAATTGGTTTTGCGACTTTGTTAATTCGCTTCAACTTAATTCAACTCAATCTAAAATAACTTATTTTTATTTTTATATATTTTTTTACATGGAACTAATTTTATTTTAAAGTAAATATTATGTAAGTTTAATAATCTATTGAAAATATAATTTTATAATCTTATTAAATTTTTATGAATTTTTTCTTTTTAATGCTTAAAACTATAAAAATTCATAAAAATTTAATAATATCATAAAAAATTACTTTTAAATAGATTATTATAGCTACATAATACTAGCTTTCAAATGAATTTAGCTAAAAAAAAAAGATGTAAAAATAAAAATAAGTTATTTTAGATTAAATTAAAACAAATTGATACTATCATTTAAATGGTATCAAACGAGCAAATCCTAGTCTCATCTCCTGTATCAGAATATACAAGTTGGTACATTCATCTCAGTTATCTCGCTTCTCGGGTGGTACACTCTTCATTCCGAAATTTGCATAAAATTCGTCTTGAAACTCTCCACCTTATGGCTTATGGTCATGGGAAGAACCTGCAGGCTGCAACAACTACGCCACTAGCTGCTCTTTGTTTTATGATGTGTAATATCTTTATAATTAATTTGGTTTGAATTTTGAAGCTACCAGCAACTTTTAGCCAACCACCTTAAACACCACAGCCAAGCCCCTCATCTAACTTTCAGTTTGTACCATTCCGAAAATTTCATTACTTTTTGGCCTAAATCCATAATTTACCCCCAAACTTTATTGACTTGGACACTTAACACCTATAACTATAAATCGGGCCAACTCAGCCCTTAAACTTTGTAAACTGTGACACATAACTCATTCTTACCGATGGAAATGTTTTTTTTTTTTGGTTTCCAATGGACTTAAATGACAATTACATTAAACTAGGAGACTGAATTTGGCGTTTTAGCATATTAGTGTTTGAGAGACCGGCTTTCTCTATAGTTTCGCATGCAAGAGGTCAGAGAGTTTTTAAAAAATAAGGAGTATCCTCAGCATACCAATTGAAGCTGCAGAGGAAGATGAGCTTTCAAACAACAATATATTAAAATACTAAGCTCAACCTCTTTGTTCAATATTATTGTCATTTAAGCCCTTGAGAAACAAAAAAGATCATTTCTATCAATTTAGAGGGGTTGTGTCCCAGTTTATAAAGTTTGGGGTCTGAGTTGGCCCGAGTTATAAGTAAAGGGGTTAAGTGTCCGAGTCAGTAAAGTGGGGGTGAATTATGGATTTATGCCTTACTTTTTTAACCAACCAAACATTACTGCAATTTTTTAGGGAATTAATCATAAATAATTAAATTTTATTTTTCACATATGTTTAACTTTTGCATTCCTCTTATATTTTTTGCATTTGTTTTTAATTCACTGTAGTGTTTTTTTTTTTTCCAGAGAAACTCTATTGTGTTTTTTATTTGTTAAACTAATGAATTATGGATAAAAATGTTAAAATGAAAAGTTGATTGCTTATGCCTTTTAATTTATTTTTTATATGTTGATAACTTGTTATGTCTTGTGTGACTTGGACCTTAGAATTGAACATTAAAATTTTAAATATGTTAATATGTTCTATTTATAATTTGATATGTGTATAGTTATATATATACATAAACACAATCAGGACATCTAAAATGATATGATATGATATCAATATTATATCATACCATTAAAAAAATCATACACTAACTATTACCAGATTCAAAAACTTGAATATTTTACTTGTTTGGCCTAACTACAGGAATAGCCCCTGAATTTGCTCAACTCGAGCGAGTTGGTCCAAAACTCAGAACTCACTAAAACTTGGCCCCTTTAACTTTCAAAAGCTATGCACTTCAATCCATTCTATACTATAGTAAACATATAGTGTTAGGTTGTACTTAGGTGGCATTTAATCACTTGTTGAGGTGGAATAAACAATAGTTTGATTAAGAGACACGAAATAACTCCTTACCCCAATTTTTTTGAAACAGAGAGCCCATGCTTTCTGGCAAGAAAGAGAAATAATCGCCACTATGTTTCTGCGGTTGGAGGAGACTAGAATTGAAATGGAATCGAAGCGGTGAAAGGTGGTCGAAATCAGAGGCGAAATCGGAGATTGGAGGACAACGAATTGGCAATTGGAGAATGGCGAATCAAAGACAGCGACAACAATGGCCATTAGAGGATGGCGAATAGGAGAGAACGCGACAGCAACGGTGAAATCAGAGGCAAAATCAGAGATTGGAGGATTGCAAATTGGCAATTGGAGAACCACGAATTGGAGATGGTGATGGTGATGGTGATTGGAGGATGGCGAATAGGAGAGAACGCGGTGGAGGCGGTGAAATCAGAGATGATTGGAGGAAGGTGAATCGGAGAGAATGCGACGGTGATGGCAAAATCAGAAACGGTTGGATGATGGCGAATCGGAGAGAATGCATCGGTGACGGCGAAATTAGAATGACAAATCAGCGATTAGAGAACAGCGAGTCAGAGACGGTGACGGCGATTGAAGGATGACAAATTGGAGAGAACCCAATGGTGACGGCAACTGCGACTGTGAATCGGAGGTTGCTACGGCATCCTCACTGTTACCTGCAACAATTGGGATAAAATTGGCGACAAATACAATAGGAATTGGAATGGAAACTTGATGAGTAAGGGGAATTGATGGAGGAATTGAAGGATGTAATTAGCCCCTTTTGTTCGCTGAGATAGCATCGGAGCTTGTCATTTTGGGGACGATGGTGAGTCTCAATGATCAGCTCTCGGAACCAAAAGTTCAAGCAAATTCACCCGACCCATGTGGCTTCAAATGGAAGAGGGATACAGGGTCCCAAGTTTCATGGTATTAGAGCTCGATCCAAATGTAATTTCCCCACTCGCTTTGGACCAAAGTGCAAATGGAAGTGGGTGACAGAGCTCAATGATGAAGAAATGAAAAACATCTTTGGCGGAGCAGAGCAGAAATGGAAAAGCTAACTCCACCTCAACTAACAAAAGCCACAACATCCTTCCCCTAACGCCATTTGTTTAATACTATAGCTCATGGACTAACTTGCATAGCTTTTTAAAGTTCGGGGGCTAAGTTTTAGTGAGTGCTGAGTTTTGGACCAACTTGCTCGAGTTGGTCAAGTTTGAGGGCTAATTTTGTAGTTAGGCCTACTTGTTTTGCTCGTCCTGTCTGCGAAGAAGGCGGCCCCAGCTTTCGGGAGCTAGTAAAGGTGTTCGGAAGTTGCAAGTGTCGAAGCCATGTCGACCTGTTACATGGGAAAGGACTTCTCAAAGTCATTGTCTTTTATCTCAGACTTCTTGCTCAAATTAATTTATCGCTTTATTTTTGTTTCCTTAATTAAATTTCTTTTTGAGAACAAGATAAATTAGTTCACAAGTATAATCACTTAAAAAGAAAAGGTTCACAGGTATAATTATTACTACTACTCTGTAACTACATATGGAAATTTAACTGTAATTTGACTGATAAATTAAAATTTAACTACACATAACTACGCTGAAGTCCAACCATGTAAAGGTTAATTTCTAGCGAATCTGCCAAGTGTCACCATAAATCCAGTATCTGTCAGTATAATTTCTTGGAAGGTGCAAGCGACTAGGTTACAATTTTTGTTTTTTTGAACGGCAGAATAAAATTTATTAATCAAAGAGAATAATACACCAATGACCAAACAGGATGAGATTAGGACGAAGCTAGACCATAACCTGCAAAGACACGAAGATTACCCATGTCCTCAATGCACCAACACCACACACAAGGCACAAACCTGCCTGGACATAAAGCAGTCGCGGCCTTATCAGAACAGCATGACCGAGGACCAAAAATGCGACCAATTCAGAACATAGAACAAGAAGACTACTAACAATGCGACCAATTCCCTAGTGCTAGAAAGGGATTATAGCACCATTTGTACCAGCTCACTTCATTCTTGGCTCGTGTTAACAACCCACAGAAAAAGATAAATATTGCACCTTGGAGAATATCTTTTCCACAGTATTGACAACCGGGTTGAAAGTACGATTATTGCGAGCATTCCAGGTTATCCAAGCTATGATATTTATTCAGTGTTGCTTGAAAGCAAAGAACCTGCACACCTTTCCAAGAGGGCTGTATCTAAGGTTCAAAATGGAGAACAGAGTCAGGCCCGACGCACAACCACTACAAGAAAACAAACCATTAGCCATGGGAAAAATGGTGGCCTAATCGTAGCAAAAGAGATATTTGCTATGAAAATAATCATCATAAACTGTATCAAAAAAATCTCCGTGGCTAATTAAAAATTGTAGCCATATCGTGGCAAAAAGCGACGATTTTTATCATCGCTCAAAAAGCCATGATTATGATGAGTGGACGGCGACGATTTTCCCTTGATCAGAAAACGATGATTTTGTCTCGGCATAAGAATGATGACTTTCCCTCGAATAAGAAGCGACGATTTTCCCTTAGACCAAAATTGGCATTTTTTTTTTATAGAAATTCTATCAAATTTAATCATAAAAGTGTCTTAAGGCCAATGATTAAGATAAAATTTAGCTTTTTGAGAACTTTAAAAGGATAAAATGAATGTTAGAGACATACACATTAAGACAACATGAAAAGATCATGGACTGTAAATAAATTTTACACTGTATGATATAGAGCCGGCTACCAAAAGGAAATATAGAGCAATGCTACAGCATCGAATTATTTTATTTTTGGAAAAGAATAAAATAAAAGTTGGATTTTAAATTGAGTCCTAATTCTCCTGAAATGAATTGGTCTACATGTAAGCCACCTAAAAAGAAAACTAGTAAGGACTAGTTCACAATTCAAGGGGTTTGTGGTTCACATTAATTAGGGGTCTAAATGTAAACCAATAACCACTTTAAAAAAATGAATCGGCAAAGATCGTTTCACAATTCACTGGGTCACAAGTTGCACTATTCAAGACTAAATGTGAACAAATGAGGACTAGTTCACAATTTAGGGGTCATTGGTTTATAGTGGGGGATCTAAATGTGAACCAGTGATGACCAATTTACAATTTAGTGGTCACTGGTTCACAATTTGAGGTCTGAATATGAATAAGTGAACTAAGAAATGTGAACTAGTGTGAACTAGTGAGGACCGGTTCATAATTCAAAAAGTCATTAGTTCACAATCTAGGGCCTGAATATAAACTAGAGACCTCATGAATTGTGAAGCAGTAAGGATTGATTCACAATTCAGAAGGTCACTAGTTCACAATTTAGGGCCTAAATTTGAACCAATGACCTCCTGGGTTATGAATCAATGAGGATTGGTTCATAAATTAAGGGTCACCAATTCACAATCTGAGACATGAATGAGAATCAGTGACCCCTTGAATTGTGAACTAGTGATGACTATTTCATAATTCGGGGGCTTAAATGTGAACAACTTTATTTTAAGAGAAATAGGACTTAGTTAGAAACTAGATAGGTTTTGGAAAAAACTCAACAAAACTAAGTTTTAAAACTAAAAGTGTTATTTCTCCACAAATGGATGGTAGCAACACTTTTGTGAACCCCCTAAATGCTTTCGTTTTTCACTAAATGCATTTCTCACTTATTATATCACTTTTCTCACCCATAATATCGTTTCTCTACGACAAATGTTATCTTTGTAAACGGATAGTGGCAACGCTTTTGTTCTACCCTAAATGCTTTTCTCGCCCCTGTGGTCACTTTTCTACAATCAATTCTCTCATAACTCCAGAGTTCCATCACACCCATGTGGTAATTTGAAAAGGGCGATTGGGTCCTGAGTTTACTGTGCTGCAATTCAATCCTAACGTGATTTCCACCTTCAGAGAATTACTAATAGAAAGTAGAAAGAAAACCTAACCATGACCCCTTATTCAAGCTTAGAAAATCGCTAAATGAGGAAAAAATCAGGAAAACACCTTCAAAGTAGAGCAAAAATGAAAATTTTCTATTTTTCTTACTTATTGTCTAGGTGAACCAGTTATTCTTAGGGATGACAACGGAGCAAATTAGGTGCAGATACTCTCTACATGCCATCCATGCTCGTGGCTTTTTCTACACACGCCAGTTTGCAGGTAAAAAATCTCACTCATCCTACTACCCTGTGGGTTACCCACATTTTAATATGCTGTTTAATATGCTTTTTTAAATTTCATAAAAAATAACACATGAAAAATTCATACCAAAGTCATAATCCCCATCCATACAACAAGGTCATAAAATGCACAACAAAAAACATTCATTAGCAGAGATAGCATTCATGATTCAAATCCAATAAGAACAAATATTCATCATCAAATGAAACTTTCTCCACAACACCCACAAGTGTTCATCGTCTTCATGCTCTCCTTTACCCCTCTCATCTTCACTCTTTTGGGGTGTGAACATTTTCCTGCAAAGTCATGGAGCAAATAATAGTCTAAGAGAAAAAGATAAAATGTAGAACTTGTTATAACAAGCCAAACCATTTATAATTCGCACCTTCCAAGACATATAATATAGAAGCAATAGTATGATTCTCACAAAATGGAAGCAACTATCAACGTGGAATTAAGGCATAGGAGTCAAAGTAGCAATTTGGAATCAATACTTCCAGTTGTTATGTTCAACACGTAATGGATTATTTGGCAACACAAACACTTGTCATGTGACAATATACAGAGGCCGTTATAGTATGAATTGATAAATTATTAAGAACTTACGGAAAAGCGCAACCTTAGAATGTAAACTGGTTTAACTTATGTTATATATGACAAACTCTTAAACGCATCCATTAATTTTAACTGGTTTATGTTTTCATACATCAAAGTGTTGCAACAGCCAGAATTCGTGTGGAAGACTTCCAATTTCTAAAAGTAAGAAAAAAAATGCAAGAATCACAATGAAAGGTATAGAAATGAACAAAAAACAAAGAGGGTTGAATTACCGAAGGGCTAAATTTGGCAGACCCTTTGAAGCCACTTCACAAATAACTGTTATAGAATCGATATATACCGCAACTTCTAGCAAGTGCACAGGGGAAACATTCTGCAAAATGGGTTTTAATTTTTTCTTAACAAATAATTTTGGAATATCTGCAAACATAAAGCACTTGTACCTGTATTTGCGCACATAAAAGGTATAGTCAGCTGTAAGGAAATGACAGAACAAGAGAATTTCGAAGATACTTGCAACTGCTGCTATATTTCATTGATTGCCAATTTCGCTTTAAGTAAACAGATTACAAGTAACAAACATAGCTAAAACTTAGGAAACACGAAAAACTAATTAACTAAAGACTTGGTCATTCAATCCTACCCAAACTAACTCTCCTGGTTTTCAGCACTTGTGCTCCACTTCAATATCTTCTGCTCCACGTCAGTATTCTTCCTGTCTCATTGGGTCACTGCTTCCAACACTCCCCCTTGAGCCAATGTACAGTCTTCTTCGAAGATCTTCAAACTTTCCAAATGGTAGAGCTTTTGTGAATAAGTCTGCTATCTGGTCTTCTGTTTTACAGAACTTCACTTCAACATCTCCCTTATTAACTAGCTCTCTTATGTAGTTGTGCTTGATTTCAATATGCTTTGTTCTCCCATGCAAGATAGGGTTCTTTGTCATGGCCACAGCAGAGGCATTGTCACAAAACAGTGTGGTTGCTCCCGTTTGTTGTTGATTTAAATCCTGTAACAATCTCCTGAGCCAAACAGTCTGGCAAGCAGCAATATTGGCAGCAACATATTCTGCTTCTGTGGAGGACAAAGCCACTGTGCTTTGTTTCTTGGATAGCCAAGATATGGGTCCAGACCCCAGACTAAAACAATTTCCACTAGTGCTCCTTCTGTCTTCTTGACTTCCAGCCCAGTCACTATCAGTATACCCTTCTAAAATTAAATCTGCATCTTTCGAGTACCAGATGCCATAGTCTCTTGTTCCTGAGATGTACCTCAGTATTCTCATGGCTGCACCATAATGATGTTTGGTGGGGTTCTGCATGTGTCTTGACACCAGGTTTACTGCAAACATTATGTCTGGGCGAGTATGAGACAAAAAAAGAAGCTTACCAACCAAACTCCTGAATCTTCTTGAATCTGCCATTTCAATTCCATCTTGAGCTTTCAGCTTCTCATTTGTATTCATTGGTGTAGTTGCAGCTTTACATTTATCCATGTTAAACTGTGTTAGTACATCTGTGGCATACTTTTGCTGAGAAATAAAGATGCCTTCTTTGGTTTGCTGTACTTCTAGGCCAAGAAAATAATTGAGAGTCCCCAAGTCAGTCATCTCGAATTCTTCCATCATTGATCTCCTGAATTCCATTATGAGCTGAGGTGATGATCCTGTGTAGATCATGTCATCCACATACAAGCTAACCATGATGACATTGTGACCATTCCTTTTTAGATATAAGGTGGGTTCATTGGGGCTCCTGTGGAATTCATGAGTTTGAAAAAACTCATCTATTTTGCTATACCATGCTCTAGGCGGCTGTTTCAGACCATATAAAGCCTTATTGAGTCTGTAGACTTTCTCTTCCTCTCCATACTTTTCAAATCCTTGAGGTTGTTGCACATACACTTCTTCTTTCAAATCTCCATTGAGGAAGGCAGACTTTACATCAAATTGAAGCACTGTCCATTGATGTTTTGCTGCAACTCCAAGAATCATTCTCACTGTTTCGAATCTGGCAACAGGTGAGAATGTTTCTTCAAAATCAACTCCTTGCTCCTGTGTGTATCCACGTGCCACCAGCCTTGCCTTGTGCTTTTGAACTCTATCATCTGAATGGTATTTTGTTTTGAAAATCCATTTTAAGCTTACCACCTTCTTTCCTGGAGGCAAGTCAGTAATCTCCCATGTATCATTCCTCTCTATAGCCTCAATCTCAGCTGTCATGGCTTCTTTCCAGACTTCATTCTTCATGGCTATGTGCACATCAGTTGGATATCCTGCAAACATTGCATACGTTGAGGAGTAGATTTCCCTTAGAGTCTTTGTTTTTGTTTTACCTGATGAAGATGGTGACCCTTCAGGAATTGCTGATGGAGTCATGACAGGTGACTCTTCTCCAAGTGTTCCTTATTCAGCTTCTGTCTCCACTAGAGCAGAATCTTCCTCAATGTCCATCTGTGTGCCATTCAGTTTTTCTTCTTCTTTCTAGCTCAAGTGTTCATCAAACTTGACATCCCTGCTAATCACAATGCTTTTTGTTTCTGGGCCAAACAATTTATATGCTTTTGAGTTCATGCTATATCCAACAAAGATATATTTCTTGGATTTTTTATCCAGCTTATGTCTGCCTACAGGAATTAAGGCATAACATATACATCCAAAGATTCTTAAATGTCCTACAGATGGTTTTGAGTCATACCAGGCTTCATAAGGTGTCTTGTTCCTCACTGCCTTTGTTGGAGAAAGATTGAGCAGGTACACAGCAACTGCAACAGCCTCTGCCCAAAATTCATTTGACAGTCCTTTGGTTTGCATCATGGCCCTTGCCATTTCTACCACTGTCCTGTTTTTCCTTTCAGCAATACCATTTTGCTCTGGAGTATAAGGAGCTGTCAATTCTCTACTGATCCCATGTTCATCACAGAAGCTGCTGAACTCCTTTGAGCAGAACTCTCCACCCCTATCTGATCTCAAGATTTTAATTTTCTGATTGCACTGCTTTTCAACCAGAACTTTGAATTTTTTGAAATGCTCAAATGCTTCAGATTTGTGACTTAGGAAGTAAACCCAACTCATTCTTAAAAAATCATCAATGAATAATAGAAAGAACTTACTTCCAGCATGTGACTCTGTCCTCATGGGTCCACATATGTCAGTGTGTATTAGTTCCAGCTTCTGGTTGGCTCTTTTTGCTTTTCCTTTGGGAAAAGGTTTTCTTGTCTGTTTCCCCAGAGCACATCCTTCACATACTTTCTCCAGTTCTCCAATGCTTGGTAGTCTTGTAGCCATTTCTTTATTAGCCAGAAGTTTCAGTCCTTGAATGTAGAGATGTCCATATCTCTGATGCCATTTTTCAGAGTCATTACTCTTAGTGCCTGTTATTAGACACCTGTCTGTGCACTCAAACTCCACTGGAAACATCTTGTTATCAGTCATGTTAGATTCCAGCACCTTATGGCCTGTACTGGTCTTGACACAACACAGATCATTCTCAAATATGATTGAGTAACCATGTTCCACCAACTGTCCAACACTAATGAGATTGTGGGCCAAACCTGGTGCATAGTGAACATCCTTAATTGTTCTTTTTCTACCATTTGAACATACTACCACATTTCCTTTCCCTTGGATTTGTACTTGCTTGTCGTTTCCAAGTCTGACCTGAGCCTTGTATGTCTCATCCAACATTGCAAACTTGCTCTTTTCACCAGTGAGGTGATTTGAACATGCACTGTCCAAATACCATATCTCTGTTGACTGTAAATTAGTTTCCTCACTGGCCATGAACAGATAGTCTTCACTATCATCATCCTCTTGTGTGAATTTGGCCTGATCCTCTTTGCTCCAGCAAACATCTTCTTTATGTCCATACTTTTTACAGTATGTGCATTGGACTGATCTGCCTCGTCCTCTTCCTCTGTAAAAAGTCCTTCCTCTTCCTCTGTTTGGAGAGAATCTGCTCTTCTCCCCCTGAACCTCAAAGGCCTGTTCTTCCTCTCTTCCAGTTGTTCTATTGATTCTGGCTTCATGAGTCTGCAATGACCCCATCAGTTCATCAATTGAGAGTGTGGTGAGGTCTTTTGATTCCTCAATGGCAGCAACTACATGATCAAATTTGGACGTTAGGCTCCTGAGTATTTTTCCAACCACTGTTTCATCAGTGATTTTGTCCCCATATGCTCTCATTTGACTGACCATGGATGAGATTCTTCCCAAGAAGTCTTGAACAGACTCTCCATTTTTCATAAGTGCAGTTTCAAAGTCTCTTCTTAGAAACTGCAATTTCACTGTGATCACTCTTGCTGATCCTTGGTATTCAGTCTTGAGAGTATCCCATGCTTGCTTGGCTGTAGTTGCTCCAGCAATACGAGAGAAGATAGATTCATCAACAGCTTATTGAATGAAGAAGAGAGCTTTTGCATCTTTCTTCATCAGCTCCTTCTAGGCTCCTTCTTCTGAGGTTTTAGCACTGAAACCTTGCTCTATAAGATCCCATAGATCCTGAGATCTAAAGAGGGTCTTCATCTTGATACTCCAGTATTCATAGGAGTCCCCTTTGAATAAGGGTATTTGAGGTTGTGAAACACTCACTGAGTTGTTTCCAGCAGCTGCACTTGCCATTTGTTCTTCTCAGATACGGATGAATGAAAGAACAAATGGAGGTAAGCCAAGTTTGCAACCTGGCTCTGATACCACAATGTAAGGAAATGACAGAACAAGAGAATTTCGAAGATACTTGCAACTACTGCTATATTTCATTGATTGCCAATTTTGCTTTAAGTAAATAGATTACAAGTAACAAACATAGCTAAAACTTAGGAAACACGAAAAACTAATTAACTAAAGACTTGGTCATTCAATCCTATCCAAACTAACTCTCCTGGTTTTCAGCACTTGTGCTCCACTTCAATATCTTCTGCTCCACGTCAGTATTCTTCCTGTCTCATTGGGTCACTGCTTCCAACATCAGCAGCATAAGAATTGATTGGAATCGGTTGAACTTTTTCAATCTTTCTTCGCCATCTTTGGGTTGCGAACTTACAGTATGGATTCCTTCCTTCTGATCCATAACAAATCCTTAGAGGAACAATACAGTCATTGATTGAAATAAACCAATTGATACTTAAATCAATTAAACGAGCAAGAAGAAGATACGAAGAAACCGTCCAATCCAGGTAAGAGGAAGGGCCAAAAGGGAAGCTGGAACCACCGAACCAGGTGCCACACTAGGACGAAGAGATTGTTGATTCGTCGAACGGAGGTGGAAGCAGGAAAGATGACAGGCTGAAGGGGAAAGGGGAAGAGCGAACAAAAGGGTGAGCGATGACGAGGTGAGCAATGACCTGCGAGCATATACAGTGAGAGGGGGACTCGGGAGTGAGTGACTGAGTGATAGAGTGAGTGGTGCGTGGCAGCGTGAAGGTCCTGGAGGAAGGCTAGGGTTTGGTAATAGTTTTGGTATTTTTAATTTTCTAGGGGTAAACTTGGAAGGTTAGATGAGTATTTAGTGGGTTTGATAGGTAGACAGGACGAATTTACTCATCATGGATATCTCTACCCGCCACTTACTTATACCCTCCAGATGGGTGCAAGTTATTATCTAAGTCCGCACCATTGTGGGTATTTTTACGCGCCTATCCATTTGTAATGGACAGATACCCAAGGGCAATGGATTTTACTCACCCAGCTGCCATCCCTAGTTATTCTCATCCCTTTTCACTCTTTTTTCTTTTTTTTCATTATCTATATCATAGAAAAATAAAAAGCCCTGTCTATCATTGGTTAGCTAATAGGGTGGTGGCAAGTATTGACTTCTGCTTATTTGTCTTTTAATGAAGGGTCACCCTAAATTTGTTGCTTAAAAAAAATAGGTGACATGGGATGCACTGTAGGAATAGAAGAGGTGAGGGTCACACTCAGGCCTTAACCCTCTTCCTTCTTTCTACCTTGCTCTTCCCCCTGATCATTTCTAACAAGTCACACTCATTCACCCATTTTCCCTTGTAAAAGGTAGTGCTCTATCAATGATAATTGGTAGTTTTTTTATTAAGATAGGTTTATATCCGGTGAAGATATGGGCTCCATGAGATCTTTACTAGTGGCTAGACCTGGAAAAAAAAAAAAAGAGTTGCAATGATATCTTTGCTATAGACTAGACCTAAAAGAAAGGGAGTTATATATATGAGAATGCTTGGGTTAGTACAGGCTTGAAAAGAGTATAAGGAATTCAATAAAAAGAATAAGCATGATGGAGGGTTTTTATGAAGAGCCTATTATAGGTTGAGAGATGTGCTTGGCAACGAGGGAAGTTCCTCTTTTCTTGGACAAGAATCTTGTTGCTAGAGCTTCCTTATCTTCTTCAAATCTATCATTAATACTGATAATTAATACTGGGTCAACCTATGAAAATGCCTCTGATGGGTCAACCCACAAGAATGCCCCAGTATATTGTAAGGATGGTGTATAGTATCAATATTGTAATAACATAAATTATCGTAAAATTTATTATCACTTTTACCTTGTTAAATGTTTCATTATTCCATATAACAATTCCATTAGAGTCTGAGACTGTCCACCTAAGTATAAGTACACTTAGTAACACCATTAAGTACTGACAGTTTCCATCTGTTAACCCATATATTATCCATCCTTTAAAAAAAAATCAGCCGTATGAAAAATCGGGCACAAACTCAAGCAGTTACCTGATTTGAGCCCCCTTTCCATACAATTCTCTACCCGAAAGGGCATAAACTCAAGCAGTTACCTACAACCCTAAATCGAAGACAAAAAAAAACTAGAAAGGGAGCGACGCTTGCCTCCTCCCTGAAAAGAACTGGTTTGTGCATATTGCTTCTTTAATCGCGTCGGCGATGAAGGAGGAGAATAAAAGTCGCATCTTTCTATGAAAAGGAGTATGACAACAATAAGGGCAAAAAAGTACCACATCAATCCAGGAGGACGGTGATTATAGTGGTTTGTGAGAAGGCCAAACTCTGATCGGTGGCCTACGATTGTGCCTGCAGCAGGTTGTGAGAAGGATAAAAGGTGCGGTTCCGAGTAAAAGTGTGTAAAGTGTTATATAAAAAAATATGTTTTAAGTTTATTAAGGAAACTTGTTTTTGAAGAAAAGTTAGTAGGTTATTAATTTATATTAGTGTTTGAATCAAGTTTGATTTCCAAATGAGAAGTTTTTATAAGTTGTTTCAAGTTTAATCCATTAAAGTCACAGTTTAACATGTTTTTTTATCACCTAAGTTTAACTTACTCCCAAGTTTATGCTTTAATGCTTTAAAATGGCTTAATCCATGGTCTGGAGTTGCTGGAAATTTTTGAAACATTAGGCAATGTGTTTAACTTTGGTTTTAATCTGTTAAGTGGAAGCTTGAAAGCTTCCGTTCAAATTCTTCGAGTGGCGCAATTTCGGTCAAAATTTCAAATATCATTCCAATGAATTAGAGGACGTTACCTGGACAGTCTTGCAGAGCATTAAATAACTTGTCTCTAGCTGCTTTTGACTGTTAAAGGGCGAAATTGAGTTTAACCTGTTAAACTCGCAACTTAATACAAAATCTAGAGCATTTTTTTCTACGTGAAAAACAGGGTAACAGTCCCCAGTTTTTAAGAAACTTTTTCAGACGTCTCCAGCAGGGATCCGATGGTCAAATAGCATCCTAAAGAGTATAATTACACCAAGATACATGTTGTAAATTGCTTTTGATAACTAGAAAAGAGAATCCTTCATCAAAGAACTTGAACTCGAAAATTGCCAAGAACTTGTGCTTTCATTGGCTTATCTAGCATTGATGTTTCCATAGTTCTTACCACCTTGTAACCATGAAATTATTGAGCTTATCTTGAGTGGTTAAGTGATTTCCTTGTAAGGGAAAGAAGGTTAGAAAGGTTTCTAGTTAGCCTTTGACAAAACTAGTGAACGGTTGAGCTAGAAGGAATTACTAAAGGGTTGCGTGCCCTTGTATGTTATTGTGTATTCCTGTGTTTTATTGTGGAGAAGAAAACTCTCAAGTGATGAACTTGAGAAAAGGAGTAGGCTCTAAAGAGGAAGAAAACTCTCAAGTGATGAACTTGAGAAAAGGAGTAGATTCTAAAGAGGAGATACCAAATTTCTATAAAAATACTCTTGTTCAAGCTTCTCTCTCTCTCTTTCTCTCTACATACTTGATCTTTGGTTAGTGTTTTATGCTACCTATCTTAGTTAAACTTGTTTGTTTTCAAAAATACTTCGAAGGTAGCTTTAAAAAAAAAAGTTTAGGTGGATTGTGGTAGTCATTTTCTAGTTAGAATATGGTTAATTATTTTTCCTTGAATTAAGTTTGAGTTTGAGGGTTTAAGAACCCATTTTTGATTTACTTTGGAACTCAACCAATTCACTCCCCCTCTTGGTTGCACTTAGGACAACACAATTGTATATCAATGCAAGTTAATCTAATTACTCGTGTTGACTTAAGCCGTTGTGTCTTCTGTTTCTGTATGCATTTTTGCTAGTTTTGAATTCAGAGGCTTTGTCTGTTTGTTCTTTCTATCTAGTTGAAAGCGGCCTCAACTTCTTGGAGATAGTGATAAGGTCATTAATGTGTTTAGTACTTGTAAGGCTCAAAGACATCGGCTTTTTATGTTGGAAAGGACTTTTCAAAGTTATCATCTTTTATCTCAGACTTCTCGTTCAAGTTAATTTGCTACGCACACATGTTCCAAACAAATCACCGTTCCAATGTATTCAAATAAGAGTAGTTATATGCTGCACCAAGTACAATGGGTTACACCCTTTATTTCACTTTGTTTACAAAAAATGTTACCGCTTCTTAAACAGTATTTATAACGAAATAAACCACACTTTGTACAAGGCTGTCATTGTGTATGAAACAATATTTTTTACGAAATGAACAAAATTTTACAGAATAAAAGATCTGTATAAATGAAGCAATATTTCTTATGCAATAAAACAATATTATTTACGAACACCATTTGTTATGAAATAAATAGTAGTATTTTATGAAATAACAAATTCATGTTAATAGAAAAATATTTATTATTGAACAGAATAATATTACATATGAATAGTATTTCTTATGAAATGAATAATATTTTATGGAACATCAAATTTCTATGAATATGAAACAACTCTTACTTAATGAAATAAGCTTATTTAAGAACGCCATTTCTTACAGAATTAATATTATTTTATGGAACATTAGATTTGTATTAATAAAAAAATATTTGTCACTGAATGGAACAACATTATTTCTTTTAAACACCAGAACAAAATGAATTTCATTAAAATGGTAAAAAAACTCATATATTGGTTGCCAACTAGATGCTGGACTCCTTGTGTAACAAAAATACCTCTACAGCCCCTTCACCCTTTCTTTTGGGCTTAAAACACCCATAACTTTCACGTCTAACCAAAAGGGTATCTTCCTCAATTCACCCGAAACCCAGATGTGACTTGCGACTCAACTCACTTGAAATGTATTTTAGCAGTTTTTTTATGGCCCGACAAAAAATGAACTTGCTCTTAGTATTCCTTTCATCAATGGACTAGTCATTGTATAGAAAGCAAGATACCAAAATGGGACATGGACAAAAACCTAGCAAGGATCACCAATCCAATTCGATATACACAAAGCAAAAAATTAACCCAAAAAGGTGAATGATTGGATACACATACTAGTTTGGCCACAAACTCAGGGTAATTGTCCTGTAGCAACTAGAGAGGCTTTTATATACCCAGCATGAACTCTCTCTTCCTAGGCCCTGGAGAGTTCTTGAGACCATTAACCTGAAAAACAATAGAAATGCCTCCAGGACTGAAATCAAGCTTCCTTGTGCTCTTGTCTAAGAATTAAATCCTTCATCTCAAGAACTTGTTTATCTTCTCTTCGTCTACAAAAGTTTTATGATACAACACCTTGTTCTAAAATTCCCCATACATATAGTAACACATATGATGACACTTTCTATCCTGTCTGTGCATACTTTATTTGGACCAGTCATCATCTAGAAGCTCCTTGATCCTGATGGAGATTGGCCGAAGAAGAAGCAACAGGGAGGACGAAGAAAATTAATGCTGCAAATCAAGTCTATGTATGCCTGAAAACGTAGCCCATTAAATGGGCAATACAAGAGTAGAAGCCAAATCAAACTAAACTACCTAACCTAAACCAGCTAAGAATAGGAACACGATTAACTCCTACTACTACCAGACTTCTACGTTTATTCGAAGACGAACAGACCGAGAACACTAATGAAACAAATTCATATGATCTTTAACACTCCCCCTTCATTTGAATTTGGATATTCCCAGTATAGTGCAAAGTTCTAAATGCTTCTTGAGTGGCAAACTCTTAGTCATAAGGTCTGCAAGTTGCTCTTCAGTACTGCAATTTTCTAGTTTAACTTCACCTTTTGCTATCAATTCACGGATGAAATGGTGCTTGATCTCAATGTGTTTAGTCCTGCTATGGTAGACTGGATTTTTTGCAAGCAACACAGCTCACTTGCTATCACATAATACTTTTGTTGCATTACTTTGCACCTCACCAATGTCTCCCAGCAGCCTTGCTCATCAAACTTCACATTTCTGCTTATAATAATTTTTCCATTCTCTGGATCATAAAGCCTGTAGGCTTTTGATTTTGAACAGTAGCCAATAAAAATGCATTTTTTCAACTTTTCTTCCAACTTATGCCTGTCACTTGTGAGTAATGCATAGCAAATACACCCAAATATGTGCAAGTGACTTACCGAAGGCTTGTTCCCATGCCACGCTTCATAAGGAGTTCTGTCCCATACTGCCTTGGTGGGAGAAATATTGATGAGATATACTGCGGTGGCCACTCCTTCTGCCCACAATGAGTCCGGTAGTTGCTTTCCCTTCATCATCGACTTAGCCATTTCTACAACAGTTCGGTTCTTACGTTCCACCACGCCGTTTTGCTCAGGTGTGTGTGGAGCTGTCAGCTCTCTCTTGATACCATGTTCTTCACAAAAATCAGTGAACTCTTTTGATGTGAACTCATCTCCATGGTCCGTTCGTAATGCCTTCAGATTCCTTCCACTTTGCTTTTCTACCAGCGCCTTGAATTTCTTGAAATGCTCAAATGTCTCTGATTTTGATTGCAAGAATTATACCCAACTCATCCTGCTGTAGTCATCGGTGATCAACAAGAAATACTTACTTCCTGCTAGCGACTCGACCCTCATTGGACCACACAAATCAGCATGTACCAGCTCCAAAATTTGGGTAGCACGTTTGGACTTCCCTACTGGAAACACTTTCTTGGACTGCTTACCAAGTGCACATCCCTCACACATCCTTTCAAGTGGTGCAATGTTTGGCAAGTCATTAACCATCTCTTTGTTTTTCAGAAGTTTTAAGCCTTTAATATTTAAATGCCCATACCTTAGATGCCACAACTCATTGTTCTCGACCACTTTGCTCATCATGGCTGCTTCAGCATGTTCCAAAAAATTTAGAGGAAACATTCGGTTGGGAAGCATTCGAGCTGTTGCAAGAGGTTTACCTGTTGCTTTCTCCTTCACCACACACTTATTATCATCAAACAATACAGAATATCCAGACTCAATCAATTGACCCACACTTATGAGACTATGAGCCAAACAAGGAGCAAAATGCACATTTTTGATGAGTTTGGTCTGGTTACTTACTGCCACAATTGCTGTACCTCTTCCTTCAATTTGAAGTTGCTTGTTATCTCCAAGTCGCACCAATGATTTTACTGATTCATCAAGGTTTTTGAACTTGGATTTGTCCCCGGTCATATGATGTGAGCAACCACTATCGAGATACCAGACCTCCTTGTCAGCCACTTCTGTGTTCAATGAAGCCATGAACAGATAATCATCCTTTTCATCGTCTTCTTCAGCAAACTTTGCCTCTTCCGGTTTTGACCAGCAAAATTTTTCTGTGTGTCCATATTTTTTGCAATAGGAACATTGAAGAGCTCTACTACGCCCTCGTCCTCGTCCTCGGTAGTTTCCTCTACCTCTTCCTCTCATGCGTTGGGTAGAGGAGTTTGGCTCCCCCTTCGTCTGAAATGCCTTTTCTTCTTCTCCATTAATGGACCGGTTAAGTCTGGCTTCATGGGCTTGCAAAGACCCCATTAGTTCATCAAGAGAAAAATTTGATAAATCCTTAGACTCTTCAATGGCAGCAACCACATGGTCAAATTTTGGAGTCAAACTTCTTAACACTTTAGCTACCACCACTTCATCATTCATTGTTTCTCCGTATGAACGCATTTGACCCACAGTTGTTGATACTCTAGCCAAGTATTCCTGGACTGACTCATTATTCTTCATGCAAAATGTTTCAAAAACCCGTCTAAGAGATTGCAGTTTGACAGTAATTACCTTTGTCAATCCTTGATATTCGGTTTTAAGGATTGACCATGCCTGTTTCGCGGTTGTAGCTGCAGCTATCCTTGGAAAAATGACTTCATCCACTGCCTGCTGAATGAAAAAAAGGGTCTTTGCATCACGTTTTAGATTTTCCCTGTGGCGAGCATCATCATCGCTGGCTTCTGCATAGCCGGACTCGACAAAATCCCAAAGATCCTAGGATTTGAACAAGGTTTTCATTTTAATGCTCCAGAATTCATATGATTCGCCCTTGAAAATAGGAATTTGGGGCTGAGATATATTGAGAGAACTTAGATTCGCAACCATTATTTTTTTTTTCTCAAGTAGAATGCCCAGTTCAAAAGGAACCTGGCTCTGATACCACTTTGATGGAGATTGGTTGAAGAAGAAGCAACAGGGAGGATGAAGAAAATTAATGCTGCAAATCAAGTCTATGTATTCCTGAAAACGTAGCCCATTAAATGGGCAATACAAGAGTAGAAGCCAAATCAAACTAAACTACCTAACCTAAACCAGCTAAGAATAGGAACACGATTAACTCCTACTGCTACCAGACTTCTACGTTTATTCGAAGACTAACAGACCGAGAACACTAATGAAACAAATTCATATGATCTTTAACAGATCCCTGATCATTTCCTCCAATGGATTGTGTTCTTGAACATTGCAAAAGCTACCTTATCCTCGAAAACTCTGGCTCTCTGGTTTTGGTTCATGGCCCTGCTCATAGATTTTGTGTTTCAGATCTAGGTGGTCTTAATGGTGGAGAGTAGAATCTTTCTCTGCTCAGTCAGTTTTTTCCGAATGATGTTACTAGGAAGATCCTGACTCTTCCTCCCCCTGTACCAAATAATAGTGGGGATCTTTAGATCTAGAAAGTTTATTCCAGAGATAGTACTCCACTAAGAATGGGTATTCTTGGTTAGTAGTTCAAAGGTCTGATCATTTGTTCCACCTAGTTGGGGGTTTGATTGGGACTATTCTAGACCCAGATTTTTATAAATTAATGAGGAAAGTGAGGGGCTTACAAATCCCACAAAAAATTAAGACCTTTTTTATGGAAATGTTTGTTGAATGCTCATCTGACGGGGATTAACTTAGCTCTCCATTGTGGTCTTCAAAGGTACCTTTGTCATCAATGCAATGCCAATGCTGAAACTGCTCTTCATCTCTTCTGGGGAAGTTCTGGTTTGGCAGAGATCTGCGGCCTTTTTACAATACCACCTACACTGCATAACTAAATCTGCTTTGACGCTTGGCTGTCCTACTTCCTAGTGTCCAAGGATAAGTGGTCTTTTGACTGGATTTTTTTAGTCTTTACTTTCTCAATTATATGGTTAGGAAGAAATGAGTACGATCTTTCCGAATGCTACATTTGACTCCAGATCATTGACAACCAGAAAAGATGCTCTTATTCAACAAATCTCATCCTTTAGATACTTTATGGTAACTCAGTGGGTACTTTATACAGATCCTCCTAATAAGCTTTCCCATCTTGGGGATCTAGGAAGTGGATGGTGCTGGCCTATAATCCTACAATTTTTATAGTCGATGGTGCTTGGCTTAGATCTTCTGTCCTAAGAAGGTGTGAACAAATAGCTCTTCGACGTTGAAAGTTGAGCTAGTCACTAAATTCCATATAGTTTATACCGTAAAGGCTTTATTCTTGTAGTATATTACTATTCTTCAGATTGCTTGTAGATCTTGGATACCTTCTTTACAAGCAGAAGTCTTCAGACCAAGATTGATAAGCATAGCAGATCAAGTCACTGTTGAGATAAGGAAATTTGATCGATGTTTATTGGTCATAGAACTACGGCAACATGTTTCTCCAGCACAAAATGCTGTAGCTTTTCTCTTACCCTAGTCTTCTTATTGATTTTGAGTGTGTGTCAGTGTGTGTGTGTATATGTATGTATGTGTTTGTGTGTGTTTGAAGATGGGTGGAACCGGGATTAGAAAGGGGAAGAGGTTGGTCAAGTTGCCATTGATGAGAATGGCGACCCTATAGTGTAGAATTTTTGTCCTTTTTTTTTCCATTAGATTATGGATTTTCAGCTTTTAGCTTATATTTATTTATAATCCATTTTGTTTCCCAATTACAACTAAGAGCAGTGAAATTGGTTGTTTTAAAAAAATTTTGACAAAATTAAATTTTACAATCAAATTCACTAAATCAAAGATAAAAAACAAATCAATTAATCTTATACACAAATCAAGCAAGTAAACAAAAGGAAGATAAGAAAAATAGTGCACTAAGATTTATAAAGGTCTAATTCTATCAACCAGAGTCTACATCTTCTCCTCAAGCTTGAACACTTAAGTGTTCCTCTACTATATTTTGATTAAGATTATGATAGTGTTTTCCTCAAAGTTCATCCCAAACTAATCCTTAATTTTCTCTAAGACTAACTAAAAATCACTTTCTAATTCTTTTCAAGGCTCACTAAAAACTATTTTACACTCAAAATATTCTAAGGCTTGAAGCGTTTACAAGCTCACACAATAGTACTATTACTAACACTCAGTTCATTTTAATTTAAGTCAATTGAATTTTAAATGGCTTATTTTTATTTTTATTTTTTTTATCTAAAATTAATTTTAATTAAAAGCCAACATTATGTAGGTACAGTAATCCATTGAAAATTTAATTTTTGTATTCTTACTAAATTTTTATGAAATTTTATAATTTTAGGCATTAAAAGGTAAAATTCATAAAAATTTAATAACATCATGAAAATTTATTTTCAAGTGGATTAATGCATCTACATAATATTGAATTTCAAATTAAATTTGTTTCAGGAAAAAAAATATAAAATTAAAAATAGCTTAGTTGACTTAAGTTAAAACGAATTAATCCTAAATATACAAGTAAAAGCATAAATCTTGGCTCTTTTCTTAAATGATGAACACTTTTGATAAGTATTTGATGAGGAATCATTGATCTTCTGGCCAAGTCTCTAAAAGAAGACATTTCTCCATATATTTATACACCTTTGGGTGCCAAAGAGATGCTGAAAAGCTGTAGAGAATGTTATAAAAGTCCCTTAAATTTTTTGTGACTGTTGCTACCCATTTTTTATAATTTTGCAATTCTGTCTTCCACTTTTACTCGAGTGAAAAGTTTTGCTCGGTCAAAATCTGAGTCTTACATCACCACCTACTGTTTGAACTCCAATAGCTAGATTGTCCATTAATGGCTTCTCAACAGCTAATTCACGTGGCTGGCTGAGTTGACTTAGTTTTAAAAAGAATTTTCAAAATTTTTTTTAACTGGAGATTCATACTCAAGCTTTAACTGGAGTTCTCACCCTATTGAAAATTTTCATTCAAGTGTTTTTCTTGTCCAAAACCAAGAACTCGGCCTTGAAAATATGCTTTAGTTTTAACTTGTTGTTTTTTTGCTTCAAAACACTTTTAGATTTTCACATGCTAACTTATTTGAGGACATTAAATCTCATCTAAAAAATATCTTAATTTTTCTAATTATCTTGCATACTAAAATAAACACATTAATCATTCATAAATATTTTTTTATTATCAAAATTTTAAATTAATTGACTGAAACAAATCCAACACATTATAATTTTAAATAGTTGTGTTTGTAGAACCTTATTTGAAATTAATAGCATAGTTTCAAGTTTATTATCTAATTCTTTCTAATTCTTAACCTTCAAGTGTTAAAGCAATGGAGAAATAAGGTGGGAGGTCAAAAAAAAAAAAAAGATATTGGTGGACGTTCATTATTGTTTGTGATAGCATCCTATAATGTGACGAAAATTTGTATCTGTGAGCTTGTGCTAAGCACAAAATGTCAAAACATCTTTTTGTGTCCAAATTTCTTAATTATTCTAATGATCATTTTCATTACTAAAAACCATCTTTTTAGTGGTACGTCATGATAAACTGATAAAATACAAAAACTTATATGTCATACACTGCATATTTGTGATAAAAAGTTTATAGCACTACAACACAAATGCAAAATCGCAATTGAAAATTGTGACTAAAAGTCAACCACTATGTGTTTTAGTTGCTAAGCAATTAGAAGTAAAAAATGTGCACTTTTTATTGTGACTGAAAGTTTTAGTTGCCCACATATTAGTCGTCTTTTAGTCGGAAACTTTTTATAAATTTTACTGCAGTCATCCTTCCGTCGGTTTTTAGGTGTTCAATTTGTCTTAGTCGCATTTTTAGTGGTTAAGTTGATTTAGAAGTTTTGGGTTTTTTTAGAGTTTAGGATATATGTATTAGGATTTAGAAATTTTTTTTAGGGTTTAGGGATATAGAATTAGGATTTAGGGTTTTTAAGGGATTAAGAGTATTGGACATAGATTTAGGGTTTAGGATTTTTATTTAAGGTTTAGAGTATTAATTGAATCAATTTAATGTTAGGGTTTTGGGAATTATTTTAGGATTAATTTAGAGCTTTTTATGATTTAAGGTTTGAGAAATTTTTTGTATAAGGGTTTAGGGATATATATAGAATTAGAATGGTTCAAGGGTATTTAATTAAGTATTAGGGTATTGAAATTTAGGGTATGGGATTTGCATATGGGGTTTAGGATTTAGGGTTAATGGTATAAATTAAGTTTAGGGATTAGCGTTTAGGGTTAATGGTATAAATTAGGTTTAGCATTTATGGTTTAATTAGGGTTTGTATTTAGGGTTTTGGGTTTAATTAGGGTTTAATGTTTAATTAGGGCTTGTATTTAGGGTTTATGGTTTAATTAGGGTTTGTATTTAGGGTTTTGGGTTTAATTAGGGTTTAGTGTCTAATTAGGGTTGTATTTAGGATTTATTGTTTGCTTAGGGTTTAAGGTTTAAGTAGGCTTTGTATTTAGGGTTTAGGTTTTAGGGTTAATGGTAGTTAGGTTTAGGGTTTAGGGTTTAATTAATTGGGTTAGTATTTATGGTTTTGGGTTAATGGCAGTTAGGTTTAATTAGGGTTTGTATTTAGGGTTTAGGGTATAATTAGGGTTTAGGGTTTAGGATTTAGAGTTTAGGATTGATGGTAGTTAAGGTTAGGGTTTAGGGTTTAGGGTTTAATGAATAGGGTTTGCATTTAGGGTTTAGGATTAATGGTAGTCGGGTTTAGGGTTTAATTAGGGTTTAGGGTTTAGGGGGTATGGAATTTAGGGTTTAGGGACATATAAAAATATGGTTTGGGATTTGGGTCTTAGGGTTAATGGATATAGAATTAGTATTTAGGATTTTAGGTAATAAGGTTAAATTTAAAGTTTAGGAATTAGGGTTAACGGTATATAACTAGGTTTAAGGTTTACGATTTAAGGATATAGAATTAGGGTTTGGGGTTGTAGGGTCTTTGGGTCTTAGGTGGTTTAGGGTTTTAGGTCTTAGTGTTTAATTTATGGTTTAAGAGTTAATTTAGGGTTTCCATGTTTAGAGTCTAATTAATTGATAAGGTATAGAATTGCTGTTACGTTTCTTATATATGATATAATTTTTTTATTAATTTTAATTTTTGAAATTATGTATATGGAGAAAATTTCATCAACTTATGTATATTTATAATTGTACCACATATGTAATTATATTCATGTATGTACACACACATATTTATGATTGTACCTATATATAATTATATTTGTATATACATATATTTATACTTATATTTATATTTGTACTATGTGTGTGTGTGTGTGAAAATATAAAGTAAAAAAAATGGGAAAATGATGAACATAGCAACTGAATTTCGACTACACTTATGTATGGAGCGACTGCATTCATTTGATGAGGCGACTACATTTGCGACTGACTTTGTCAGGCGAGGTTCAGTTAGGTTTCAGTTGGAGTTCCATCGCTCCAGGTACTTCTCTTCTACTTACCCAGTTGTCTATCATGTCTTTTAACCCTCTCACTTTCATCTTTCATTTCTCTTAACCCGCTCACTCATTTCTCACCTCATTCTTCATCTTCCATCCACGTCGCCAATAGTGCCAGTTCTTTGCCATTTCTCGCCTCACTTAGCCATTTGTGTCACCGTTTTTCACCTTGCCTGTCCACTTCGCCTTGTCGTCCTTCTCGCCGTTGTCTCTTCAGCCTACTCGTTGTTCCTCACCGTTGCCTCCTCGATCTCCTTCTCGGCCTTACCACCATTCAAATCAGTCTTCTTGCCCTTGCTCGTCATCCTCCTCACTGTCACCTCCTCGGTCTACTCATTGTTCCTCACTGTCGCCTCCTTTGTCTCTTCCACGGCCCCGCCGCTATTCGCCTCGGTCTTGTCGGCCTCACCTCTATCTACCTCGATCTCCTCCACCCCTCTTGCCCGCCTCAACCTCCTCTAGATCTAAGTTTCAAAATTTTTGAATTCTTTTCTAGATCTGATTTTTGAATTTTATATTTTGGTAAGTATATTGACTTTTACATTAATATAAACACATTTTATTTAAATTTTATTATTTGATTATTTTATTGTTAATAATTAAAATAAGTTAATATTCATACAAGGAATTATCAATTAAATAACAAATAAATAACTAATCAAATTGAATAATATTAATTAAAAAAAATTATATTAAATAATAATGTAAATTTTTAGAAGGAAAAACTCTTAATACATCAACTAAATTGCGGCTGAAAAGGCAGTCACTATTATAGCAACTGAAAAAGTTAGTCACAAATTCTCGACTAAATTTTGACTAATAGTGTCAGTCATTTTTTTCAGTCGATATTCAATTGGAAACTATTTATGACTTGGAAAAATGTGATTGTTCTTTTGCAGTCAAAGGGCAATTGGTTTTAGACTATCTAGTGACTGAAATCTGACTAAAATGTTAATCGCTATCTTGCATTCATCTTGTAGTGTATCATGGTATACCACAATTCTTAATTCCTTACGGCCAACATTACAATCTAACATTTACATATTGCTACGGGTTGTACCTTAACCCTAAACCCTAAATCCTAATCGGTTGTTGACTCAAACCCAAAAACCTGAATTGGTCCACACGTATCCAAAATAGACATGATTTGAAAAGTCAATGACTCAAACCTGGTTGTACCTAACCTGACATGAACTCAAACCCAATTAAAGTGAAACCTAAAAAAACTCAAACCAAAAATACCCAAACTCAAATTGGGCTAAACTTGAATTGACCTGAACACAAAATGACTCGAACCCAAAACTGACCTAAGTTAATCCCGAAATTTACTCAACCTGAAATCAACATAAACCCAAATAATTTGACTTGATCTCCAAAATAATACTAACCCAACTAAATCCAAATTTGAATGACCTGACCCAAATCTGACTCAATCGACCCAACTGTTATCCTGCATATTACTTAATGCTATAAAATTTTAAAATTTGCAATGTGTTTAAGAAAGTAAGATGTGAAAAATGTGGGCTCTACGTATCCAATGGTTCAAATAGATCACAAACGATGATGGTCTCTGTTGCTATAAGGGCCTTTAAGAAAAAGCATTTCGTGAGTGGGACCTTATATTCTCATAGTCTGTTATGTTTATACGTGATTTATAGCTAATGGATTAACGGGTTCCGCAAATTCAATAACTACAGATCACTTTCACAGATATAATTGTGATGTTGTTATTTTCCTTCACGATTCAATGTTTTTGGTCAGTTCTCGTCGTTCTTATGGATCATATAAGCCTATGACTGATTCCTTCCCTACTTAAGGACTATATGAGTAACATTTATTAAGCGGGGTCCGGCTACGCTATACTTGATTGGAGGGGCCAGTCCCTAATGCTAGCTTATTTTGAGCCACTTCCGTTCATAATTTTCACGTGGGTAAATAGCGCCTGGGGTCCCTAACCTTTATTTTTCATTTTAAATTCATCCACAACCTACGAAATATTGCATATTCATCCCAAACCTTTGATTGGTGTTGTAAATTTGTCCCTTGACTACGTTAAGACCAGAGTTGACATTTTCGACAGAAATTGTATCAAAGTAAAAATGACTGTGTTGGAAGGACCATTATTAAGACATAATTTAGCACGCTGAGAACATTAAGTGGATCAAAATAAATGTTAAAGACCCATTAAGACAACGTGAAAAAATCATGGACTATAAATAAATTTTACTCTATATGATATAGAGCCGACTACCAAAAGAAAATATTGGGCAACGCCACAGTATCGTATTATTATTTTTTTTTTTGGAAAAGAATAAAATAAATCTGGATTTTAAATTTAAGCGTAGTGTATAAAATATAACTAGTTTACATATCCGGCATTGCTACGGGATTCCAAATTAATTTGAGCCCAAAAAAATTATATATATTAATTGTTATAAAAATATTATTCTAAAAGTGAAGGAAATTTTATCATTTATAAAGAAAACTATAATATGTCACTTAATTGGGCTATACTAATTATGGTATTTGCATAATAAAATATATGTTTTTATGCATCTTCACTTGAATTGATCAACCATGTATGTAGTCAAACTGATGGAGGTTAGATTTGAAGCCACATTCATGAAAATAATCGATAAAATTGTTTTTCATGCATAGTGTAATGCAAGGGTGAACATGAGTTGGATAGAACTATGGTTTTAGCCAACCTAATAAGGGGTACGTTGGGATCGGTCGGGTTGGGTTAGGTTGGGTAAAAGTGGATGATGGGTCATGAGTTGGTTTCATCCCTAGAAAAACCCTCGATTTTTGGGTTGGTTCTGGTTCCATATGAAACTTACTCAAGGTGGAACAGAGAAAAAATGGTATATATAATAAATAGGGTAAAGTGCACAAATAGTCACAAAGCTATACCTTATGTTGCAGATTCATCCCCAAACTATTAATTGTAACAACCTGGCAACCATCCCAATTCATTCCCTAGATTATCGTCCTTTGTCATTCACCGCCCATTGCCTCATCTTCCTCTTATTCTTTACTTTCTTGACCTCCTCTGATCTCTTTTGCTTCAGTAAGGCCCTATATATAGAATTAGATAATCGACCACCGGCCTAGAACATTTCACCAGATGTGAACAATGAAGCCACTAGTTCAGGCATTGGCCTCATAGCCCTTTTGTAGAGGACAGTTTACACTGTCACCTAGCAAACATGCCAATTCCCTGTCTAGATCAGTCTGGCGGCATCATTCACCGTGTGCCCATAGCTTTGAAAAGTAGACAATTTCAACTAATCTTAGGAACCAAAAAAACCTTAGAACTAGAATCGAAAAACCCGGACCCATGGTTCTGGTTCTATTCAATTTTCAGTTCTCGGGTTGGGTTGACAATTTTTGGAACCATGATTATTTCGGGTTGGTTCAGTTCCACAAAAAAAACCAAACCCTACCTTATCCATGCTTATCTCTAGGCTGTGATGAGTTAATAAAGATCCAACATTTGTTACAAATAAAGAAAATGGAGATGAGTATGGGTAATAATAATAATAATCAAATATTAAAATTATAATTCAAATGCAAACCTACCATATAGAGATGATTAAAGAAAAGTCTTATATATACAAACTAAAATAGGAATCCGCAAAAGAACATAAACATAACCTTATTAGTTTAAAAGTAGAGTAGTGATGAAATCATACAAAAGAAAAAATTATACGAAATAAAATAATAAGGGAAAAAAATGTTACCTTTTGTGTAGAGTTTTTATGAGGATGAATTGTTCATATATATATAAATAGAGTTTTCATGTAAGCTCCATGTTGCACCTATTAAGTGAAAAATTCGTTTAATCTTGAACTATACATTATTCACAAATCTAACATTATTTTCCATATTTTCCATATCTTCACAAATCTAACAAATCTAACTTTCGTCCTATGTGCAATTTTAAACAACACTAGATAGAAGCTCTCCACTAAATAATCTGAAAAAAAAGTGTTAACACACCAAAAATGTCATCAAGTATAAAAGTTTAGTGTGGAACATGACAGATAGAACCCAGGAAATGAGACAATATATACATAAAACATGAAAAAAAAACTCATTCTAAAAGATTATAATTACAAAAATCATGAAGCAATTATATTTAGAATGAATGGTGAACTAATATATATATTTTTTCTTCTACCATAATTCTGACAAGCCTATTTTCAAGAAGGCTATATAATAAATTTTAGTTTTCGGAGCAACTTATGAAATATGTGTAAAGAAAATAGCTGCCCTCAGAAAGTTTATTTTTCTTTTATTGCTCTTGACAGAAATGATTAAGCATGGCGTGATTCATTTATGCTAGAACTTTGAGCTCAAAAGTAGCACAAAATGAATAGAGCAAAGGAATTACAGAAAGATATGAGATGATTCACCATCAACCAGAGAAAACATTTGATGTAGTTCATGACACTCAGAGTACGGACGCAATGGAACTCATTGAGATCAAAATGACAGTAATCCCTACAGTAAGTGAGCCACTGCCACTTGAAATGTAAAATCAACTTCAAGAAACAGTGAAGGAAACTGAGGAAGACTTGATAGGAACTGGAAATGCAAATAAAATTCTCCAGGAGGAACCAGACATGGAATCGAAGAAAGGATAAAATATATAATTCTCAAGAAGAAATAATTGTGTCCACATTACCAGGTTTAGAAAAATCATCGTTATCTAACCATATATAGAGATCCAAAAAAGAAAAGATTGGAACTGGAATTAAGAGAGATGTAAGAGGCATAACATATTAACAAAGAGGAGGAAAATATTAAATAAAAAAACATTCAATCAAAGGACCAAAAATAGAGGAACTATACGATGAAGAACATGAAGAAGATGAACTCTGGTAGACAGATTTTGGCTTAGATGCACTGCTCATTGTAGATGTGATCACCAAGGATACCAAAGTATCACCTAAAAATGTCACACAACATACTGTCAGACATATGTAAGGATCAAAAGCAAAGCATTCCATATCAATGGTAGTGGAAGCCATCACCCGTCTTTCTTTTTTTTTTCCATTGTAATTTTGTATCCAATCCATTAGAGGCTAGTTGTACCTGAAGCACCAAACAATTGGCCATAAGAGCATATCACAAATTTGAAACCCAAAAAAAAAAACCAAATGGGATAAAGGTCATCTCGATGTAGGACCTAGGAGCTATACATTCGGGTTACAAACATGGCTGATTGTTTCAGTCTTCAAATATCACTCTAAAACCTACTTAGATACATGAGGGGACAGCTTCATCAATGAGTATAGCATAAAGGGAGAAGATTAGGTAAATGATTCAACATCCACTATGATAGGATAAAAGTACATAAGAGAAAGTATATATGATCATAAATAATTTTCATACACAAGAAAAAAATCAAAATAATAAAATCGATTGAACCGATAGAATAAAAGTCCAAAAATTCAAGAATATAAGAAATCAATGTGTAGAACAATCAAAATTGAAAGAAAATAGGGAAACAAACCAAAACTCTATCATGTTGATTTTGCAATCTATTCTTTGAAATTGGAGATGGAATTATGGGTATGGGCGAGAGCTAGCCCGGCAAAGAAAAACAGCAAAATAGTTAATTGAGAAGGGATTCATGTCAATTTAATCATAATCAAAATGGGAAACAAATCAAAACTTGATCATATTGAATAAAGAATAAAACTCTCAAGTTTAAAGATCAAGGTGAGGAAGGAGTTGGGACGAGGAGAAGAAAGTGAAGAAATGAGTCGTGGAAATATTTAGAATTTTTTTTCTTTGCTTAATTATCACTTTTAAGAAAGAGTTTTATGTTATTCAATCTTTGTTTTTCCCGAATTTTCTCCTTCAAATTTAATAATACACTTTTCAAACCAAGAATTTGGTGAGATTTACCATAATTGGATACTAAAGGGGTATTTTTGGATGACAAGTGAAAAAATTAAAAAAAATTTTACCATAAATGAGACTTTTGTCATGTGTCAATATCTAGTTAACTCTATTAAGTGGAAAGTACCCTACTTTTATAATATATATTAGATTGTAAAAGAAAAGTAGAGCCTATGTTAAATTCTTAGCAACAAAAAAAAACCGTACCATGAAGTGCAATTGGGAGTATCCGGTTCCACGACAAGTGAGGATGTAGTTGAGTGTTGCTTTGCACCCGTCACCGTCAAGAAGACAGAATAGAAACAATCGGTTCAGATCATGCAAATAATTAGATCCTTAAACTGGATTTTGAGAAACTGTTAATCACGGATTAGATTTTTATAAAATTGTTAGTGCGTTCACTATTTTTCATGGATTTTTTTAATACTCCATCTATCATTCTATTTCAGGGAAGATAATTAACAATCGGGTGCAAATGATTAGCTTGTCAAGCGTAGCGGCCATCAGGGAAGATAATTAACTATCTCAGGGAAGATAATTAACAGTCGAAGGCTGCCCGCTCACCGTACGTGGGGCGGCAGATTCTCGCCAGTGCAATCCCGACGTCGAAGATCAGCTTGTCAAGCGTAGCCGCCATCAGCAACCATTTGTGCAACACCAGATCACTTCTTCTCTTAGTGCCTCAGCAAGCTGCCCTGAAAAGTGAAAATGGACGGCTCTGATCCTGCTGCTGCCTCTAGTAGTTAATTAATTAGTCCAGTTAGTGTGACTTCACCTGTCCTGAACTCCGACATCCCTTAAGCCGTGTTTATTTGACTCTATATACTTCGGCATTAAATCACAATTGATCATTTCAAACGGAAAACGAAGTTGATAATGAAATATATATTGTTAAATATATTCTGATATTGAAAATTGTTGTGGGCCGGGGATAATTTTAGTGTAGGGTACAAATTAGGCGAAGTCAAGTCAAGAGCACAGAAGATAGGACCAGCTACATGCTAAACGTGTCAACAACGGGTTCAATAGGTTGATGAGAGTTTACAGGACAACAAGAGCCTTCGGTATCCACCTCTCCATCATCCTCCCGTACTTCTTAAAATATTGTATTTTAATATAAAATGTTATTGTTAGGCAAGTCAGTTGACACTACTAAGCTCTCCTTAAGAGGGTTTGCTGCCGTCATAGTGTTCCGACGGATAGTCATTGGAAACAGTCTGGTGAAAACTTTTCATTGAATTCCTCTCCGCTCAAAATTGTCTGTGGGACTGAAATTTTTTTAATTTAATTATTTGATGGACATTTTCTGACACTTATCCACCTGAAATTCTGATGGCTAGCCATCAAACTTTTTTTTTGTCACATTCTTGTCTGTTGAAAGAAAATTTGCCGGCAAATTTTTAATTATATTTTCTTTCAACAGACGGCAAATTAAAATTTTTAATTTCAAATTTCCAAAGGCTATTCATCAGAAATTGAAAATTTTCCATCCAAAATATCCCGCTAAAAATTTTAATTTTTCCATCATCTTTCACTAATATAAAACCATCCTTTCCCATCAACTTCCTTTTTTTAACCTCTTTCATCTTCCTTATCTTTCTTACAAATTTTTCTCCTCTTCATCCTCTTTTCTCTTCTCTTCATCTTTTCCTTATCATTACCTTCTTGTTTTTCTTCTTCTTTTTTCTTCCTTATAATTACCTTCTTATATCTCTTTTTTTTTTCTTCTTATTCCTTACTTATTATTACCTTCTTCTTTCTCTTTTCTTATTCTTCTTCTTCTTTCCTCCTTTTTCTCACCATTTTCTACTTCCTTTTATTATTTCTCTTTTTCTTCCTTCCTATCTTTCTTACCAATTTTATGCCCAGGGGTGGTTTAAGTACAACATTTACACCTTGGGACCAAAATACACATTTATGGGAGATGGAGACTATGTGTGTAATTAATTCTATGAAGAAAACAAGAGTTGAAAAATGGCTGTTTTAAGTTCAAAACTCCTAGCACCTTGCAAACTGGAGATAAAGCTTTGAATCAAGTCATTTAAGGGACTACTGTTTGCAACCTTGGAAAAATATTTTTTTCAAGGACAAATTTTTTGACGGCTATCCATTGGATTTTTTTACGGTCACCATCTGTTAGATTTTTTTACGACCACCGTTTGTCAAATTTTCCGATGGGCCTCAAACGTCATATTTTTCGACAGTTGTTATTGGAAACCTTTTTTAAACATATTGAAAGCCAAAAGACATATTTCTAACGACTATCAGCTGAAAATGGCATTTTTTGATAGTTAATTGTCAAAAATTGCCCTTTTTCTAGTAGTGTGAGACTTAATAATTCTTTCAATTTAATGAGGGTTATAAAATTTATTTGATGGTAGATAACCAATGGCACTAAAGAGATGGATGTTAAAGAGAAGAAATCAACAAACAAAATTAAACCTACAGACAAAGTAAATTGATGCTAGAAAAGAAAAAAGAATTTTATAGTTATGTAAGGATATGATAGGTAATGAAAAGGTTAAGAGTTACCGTAAAAATATAAGGTCTAAGGGAAAGGAATAATGGAATGAGGGTTGAAAGAGTTAATATAATAGCATTATGATTAAAAGCAAGTAGATTGGTTGGTAAACATAAGTAAATACAAATGCATTAGGGGAGAAATGTTAGTAATGTTTAGAAGCTCTACAAATTTTCCTTTATCAATTAGTTCCCACATTGTTTATCATCACATGAAGAAGAGTAAAGGAGTTTGATCACCTTGGAACAGAAGAGGAATATAAGTTGCAATTAGTCCTAAAGGATCCAAGTTGAAGGTGTGTGAGAGTATTGTAGGTCAATGTTGTTATTGTTTTAATTTATTTAAAAAATTTTGTAAGAGTTAGGGGAAAAGGGTTTCTAAAAAAATTGTTGATGAAATGCTTTTGTTGGATTCATTTTGCTTTTTGAATTTCCAAAATGCTTTTTGCGACAATTTAATCATGCTTGAGTTTGGTTAAGTTGCTTGAAGATAAAATAGATTTTTGCAGCAAAAAATGTATAAAAATGATGAAAAAGTTTGAAGAACATTATAGAAAAGTGATAAAGTAGATGAATTTGTGTTTCAAGTGCCAAAAAGAGTAACTATTATGCATGTGAAGATGTGTTAGTTTTGCCTTAAAGTGTTAGTAAATGTATATTATGTAGGCCAAGCATTTGTAATTTGAAACAAGCATTTGTATACTAATAAAAGGCTTTAAGAGGGTTAAAAAAAACATTGATAATAAAAAAAGCATTAGAATAATGGCCTAAGTACCCTGTCGGTCCTTGAACTTGACTAACTTGAATGAGTTGGTCCCTCAACCAAAAATTGGCTTATGTTAGTCCTCAAACTTGGTAAAATGTGATGACTTAGTCCCTAAAGTGAGTTAGAGCGCCACGTGTCCTAGCAGTGATAATCACGTTAAAGCAAATAGGATGTTTTTATAAGGCAAATGGTTTTCCAAATTGACTTGAAACCCACCAACGGCGTTGATTCCACCAGGAGATGCACCCTTCGCTATAGCAGGTTGGGGATTGATCTCGGCCTAGCTCCATCAAAATATCTGGAAGGAGTATTTGGAATGAAAAGAGGTAAGAAGGATAGAGATAGGAAGAGGAGAAAGAAAAAGAGGCATAGTGGAGGAGAATGGGGAAAAAGATGTGCGGTGGTAGAAGAGAAAGTGAATTCGGCGAAGAAAAAAAGGTGAACCAGGCAGAGGAGAAAAACAAAAGAGGTGCGGTGGAGAAAAAAGGGGAAGAAGAGGCGCGGTGGCAGAGGAGAAAGTGAGTTTGGAGGAGAAGAAAAAGTGAGTTAGGTAGAGGATAAAAGAATAAGAGGCATAACGGATGAGAAAGGGGAAAAAGAAGTGCGGTGCTAGAGGAGAAAGTGAGTTTAGCGGAGGACAAAATGTGCATCCGGTAGAGGAGAAAACAAGAGGAGAAAGAAGAAAAGGCAAGGCAGAGGAGACAGGTAATTTTGGCGAAGGAGAAAGGAGAGAAAGTAGCACAACGGGGGAGAAAGGCAAGTCCGACAAATGAGAAAAGGAGAGGAGAAAAAAGAAAAAGTGCATTTGGCAGAGGAGAAATAAAGAGAAAAAGATGATGAGATGCGGTGGAGGAAAAGGGCAAGTTCGGCAAAGGAAGGGCAGCAATGGATTGTGTATGAAGGGAGGCAATGACGGTGTCAGGCACTTCAAATGGCCTCATGTGTAACTTCAAATGGCTTAATGGACTAACTTGTGAAAATTTGCAAAGTTAGAGGACTAACTTAAACCGAGTTCTTGTTGAGGGACTAACTCATATGAATTGGTCAAGTTAAGGGACCCCTAAGATAATTTGGCCTAGAATAATCAAATAATCTGGAGCTACTAGTATTATTATACATTTGGGCTGGACAAGGAGGTTGGAGATGAGGCAATAGAGCCAGATGAAGGTGGCCTAGTTGTGGGGGATACCTAGTGTTTAGATGTAGGAGGTGAAGAAAAAGAGCTACGAAGCCCAACTGAACTGGATGCTGGTAGTTATGGAGGCCACCATGATGATCTTTTACAACAACCTAGGAGGTGGGTTGGTGATGACTTGATTCTCTATAACTGGATGACACAAACTGGAGTTGAAGCTGCGTGAAACCTAACAAGCTAGCACGTCAAGTTTGAAAACAACCAAATGAGAGAGAGAAAAATGATGCAAAGGATCGAGTGAGGTGGAATAATAGAAATATAGAAAGAGAAGATCTAGAGATATTCAGTTCAAGTTTTGGTAAATATTCACTAGATAATTAAATAAGTTGCACCTGGTTGCTCATTTTGTCACAAAAGCTTAGAGGAAAACTATTGTCCAAAGAACAAAAATCACAACAAAGAATAAAAAGCATTAGCCACCACCCATTTTTTTTTAAAATAACTTTTTTAGTACTAAAAATTTTAGTGTTTTACAAAATCTATCATAAAACTTATCTAGTTTCTAATTGAGTCCTAATTCTTGTAAAATGAACTGGTCTACATCCAAGCCCCTTGAAAAGAGAACCAGTGAGGACTAGCTCACAATTCGAGGGGGGGGGGTTTGTAGTTCACAATCAGGGGTTTGAATGTGAACCAATGACCCTTAAAAAAGTGAATCGGCGAGGATCATTTCACAATTCAAGACACTGGTTCACAATCCAAGGCCTAAATATGAACAAAGGATGATTGATTCACAATTCAGTGGTTATTGGTTCATAATCCAAGGTCTAAATATGAACCAGTGATGACCAGTTCACAATTCAAAAAGTCATTAGTTCATAATCCAGGGCCCAAATATGAACTAGAACCTTATGAATTGCGAAGTAGTAAGGATTGGTTCACAATTCAAGAGGTCATCGGTTCACAATTTGAGGCCTGAATTTGAACTAGTAACCCTTTAAATAATAAATCAATAAGGATCAGCTCACAACTTAGAGGTCACTGGTGTCCTTAATTCACAATTTTGGGGCCTGAATAAGAACTAGTGACTCCCTAAATTATGAACTAGTGAGGACTTGCTCATAATTTAGGGGCCTAAATGTGAACCACTTCATTTTAAGGGAATTAAGACTTGATTAAAAACTAGATAGGTTTAGGAACTAACTTTGGAAAACTCTAAAAGTTTTAAAACTAGAAGTGTTATTTCTCCACAAATGGATGGTGGCAACACTTTTGTGAACGGCCAAATGATTTTGTTTTTTGCTAAATGCATTTTTCACCTATTAGATCACTTTTCTCACCCATAATATCATTTTTCTATGAAAAATGTTATTTTTCCATAAATGGATAGTAGCAACATTTTTTTTCTACCCTAAACACTTTTCTCAGCCTTAATATTGCTTTTCTGTCATAAATTCTCTAGTAACTCTTGAATTTCAATGTACCTATATGGTGGTTTTAAAAGGGCAATCGGGTCTTGAGTTTATTGTGCCGCAGTTTAATCCTGATGTGATTTCCACCTTTAGAGTGTCACTAATAGAAAGTTGGAACAAAACCCAACCATATCGTCTTATTTAAGCTTAGAAAATTGCTAGATGAGGAAGAAATCAGGAAAATGCCTTCAAAGTATAGAAAAAATAAAAATTTTCTATTTTTCTTACTTATCGTACAAGTAAACTAGTTATTCTCATCCCTTTCATTCTTTTTTATTTTGTGTCATTATCTATATCGTGCCAAAATGGAAAGTCCTGTCTCTCACTGGTTACCAAATAAGGTGGTGGTTCGAGTATTGACTTATGCTTATTTGCCTTTTAATGAAGGGTCATCTTACATTTGTTGCTTAAAAAAATATATGTGACATGGGACGCACCATCATAGGAATAGAAGAGGTGAGGGTCACACTCAGGCCTTTAACTCCCTTCTTTCTTTCTACTTTGCTCATTCCTTCCCTTTTTCTATGTTGCTCTCTTCCCTTGATCATTTCCAACAAGTCACACCCATTCACCTGTTTTCCCTTGTAAAAAATAATGCCTTATCAATGACAATCAGAAATTTTTTATAATGCTTGGTTAATATTTGGTGAAGATATGGGCTGCATGAGATCTCTACTACTGGCTGGACTTGATAGAAAGAAACTTGCAATGATATCTTTGCTACAGACTAGACCTAAAAAAAAAGAATTGTATATTTGAGAAGAACCCTTAAATGCTTAATGTTAGTACAAACCTGAAAAGGGTAAAGTCTATCAAGGCTCTCTTAGCTTATTTTTTTGTCCCAAACAAGTATATCACCTTAAGGTTATCCTACTGAAGTAACCTACTGCATATTACGTGTCCTAATTGGGTATTTTGATTCTCAGATTCAATCTAACCCATCTTTCTCTCTTCATTGTTCCCATTTTGACATGCTACCGCCCTGGTTTTCCTCTCATTTCTCTTCCTAGTTTCTCTATCAGTCATTGGCTAGGTGAAGAGACGACCTAATTGCAAAACGTTGAGGCAAGTAAGAGAGGAGATGACGAGGAAGATTGCTGATGACAAAGGAGATGACCTATTCGCAAAGAGGTGACGACGAAGCGATTTTGGAAAATGACGCCAGATTCGGCAAAATTGATGGCAACCATTGACGATGTCTCCCAGTTTTGGCAAAATCGACAGCTCCATTGGATTTATGTGTTTGATTTCCGGTTGGATTCATGTTGAAAATTTGATTTCCATGTTGAATTCATGTTGAAGGTTTAATTTCCAGGTTCGATTTGGCGGATTAAACCATGAAAAATCTTTTGCCTGATCGAAAATTTGTTATTTTACATTTATTTTAGTATTAAAAAATGTCATGTTAGCATTTTTTATCCAAATTAACGGTGAAATTGACAGCAAGTACTTAATTGGAACACACAATATGAGATAAGAGACTTTGATAGGACAACCTTAAGGCAGAGTATTCATTTAGAACAAAAAAATAAGTTAAAAGACCCCTGGTGGAGTTTACTTGACTTGAAAAAAGTATAAGGAATTCAATAAAAAGAATACGCATAACAGGGGGTTTCTATGAGGAGCCTATTATAGGTTAAAAGACGTGCTTGGTAATGAGGGAAGTTGATCATTCCTTGTACATGAATTCTACAGTTGGAACTTCCTTATCTTCCTCAAATCTATCACTATACCGACAATTAATATCGGGTCAGCTTATGAAAATGCCTCTGATGGGTCAACCCACAAGAATGCCTCCGTAACTAATAAACATTGTTATTAAATTTGACAAGAAATCAGCTCTATTGTCCAGTCTCATAACGCCATCAAAGGTTTAACCTCTAATAGCTAGATTGCTAATTAATGATGTGTTAGCATCTAAAGATGTGGCAATCTAATATGGCATAAATTTAAAATAAATTGTCAAACCAAAAAATTGCTCACAGGTCTGGAATGAACCTTTTACCAGATTGACAAACTTTCACTCGAGTAATTTTTTTATCTAGAACCAAAATACTCTTGGGTTAAAAAAATTGCTCTAGTTTCAACATGTTGAAAAACTTTCATCCTGTTAAAATTATAAATATAGGGTTTTTTCACTTCCAGACTTCTAAACTTTAAAGAATTTTACACCAAAAGGTTTTCTTTTTCTTTCACAAGTAACACTATTAAAAAACCATGAATTTCCAACTGCCATTATTTCCAACAGTAAAGCCGTTGGAAATTTCCAACTGCCCGAGCCGTTGGAAGGAACATAAATTAATTTCCAACGGCCTAGCAGTTGGAAATTTAAGAAACTAAATTTGAAAAATATTTAGCCGTTGGAAAATGGTGAAATTATTGCATTTGAAACGAAAAAAATATATTGAGGTTTAATATTTAGTATTTTCCAACGCCTTGAGCCGTTGGAAAATGTTGAAATTGTTGCATTCGGAACGAAAAAAAATATTATTGTTTAATACTTAGTATTTCCAACGGCTTAAGCCGTTGGAAAATGTGAAATTATTGCATTTTTAAAGCAAAAAAAATTTTATTGTTTAATATTTAATATTTCCAACGGCTAAAATCGTTGGAAAATGGTTAAATAATTGTTTTTTGAAGGGAAAAAAATATTATTGTTTAATTTTTAATATTTCCAATGGCTTTAGCCGTTGGAAAATGGTTAAATAATTGATTTTTGAACAAAAAATATTATTGTTTAATATTTAATATTTCCAACGGCTAAAGCCATTGGAAAATGGTGAACTAATTGGGTTTTGAAGCGAAAAAAATATTATTGTTTAATTTTTAATATTTCCAATGGCCGAAGCCATTGGAAAATGGTGAAATAATTGGTTTTTGAAGCGAAAAAATTATTATTGTTTAATTTTTAATATTTCCAACGGCTAAAGTCATTGGAAAATGGTGAAATAATTGGTTTTTGAAGTGAAAAAATTATTATTGTTTAATTTTTAATATTTCTAACGGCTAAGCCGTTGGAAAATGGTTAAATAATTGCTTTTTGAACAAAAAAATATTATTGTTTAATATTTAATATTTAAATAATTGGTTTTTGAAAGGTGCAATTATTGCAGTTGAGACGAAAAAATATATTTTTTTCCCATTTAATTGCATACGGTGCGTTTTGATTTTTCTGTTTTAAATTCCCCCCCCCCCTCGAAATGCAGCCATTGTCTTCTTCTTCTTCTGTTCTTCTTCTTCACCTCTCTCTCCCTCTACATTTCCTTCCTCCCACACGCACACACAGCACGTTCGTTTGACAAACTAAGGGGTGAAATTGCTTCGTTGAGCTTAGTAAAACGTGGATCTGGTCTTCATTTCATTGATCTGTAGGTGAGTGTGAATATTTTTTCAATTTTTTTTATCAAATTTGGATCGGTTGTTTGTTGATAATGGGTTTTGATTTTCGTTGTTGTAGCTGATTTGAAGCTATTTGGAGGTATTTGAAGCAACTGAAGTCGGATTTGAGGTATGTTTGTTTAGAACGTATTTTTAATTTTTTTATTTTCCAAAAATTAGTTAATATTCTGATTATTTCATTGTATTTTGGAGTAAAATTTGTGAAATATTTGTGATTTATTGTTGTTGATGGTTGGATTTGAACTATTTCGGTGACCCATTATAATTTAACATTTATTGCATTTTCTTAGTTTTTTCTGAATTTTTGGATTAAATAAAAAATAGAAAATAATTACTTTTAAGTAAAATATGTGGGTAATATATGTATATGTCAAAATATTGAGTTTAATTAAAAATAGTGAAAAATTTATTGTCAGTTAATTGATTATGTGGTATATTTAATATTTGTGTAAAATTAGTTTCTATATTTAGATATAATAAATAAGTACTTTGGAAGTAAATTATTTAGGTTGTATATTTATGTGTGAAATTATTTAGTTTAATTTAAAATAGTTAATAATAAGTTGTAAGTAAATTGATTAGGTAGTATATTTAATTGTTGTGTAAAATTACTATGTAAGTAATCTACACTTAAATTTACTCTCACTTAAATTTTTATTTGTTTAGAACGTATTTTTAATTTTTTTATTTTCCAAAAAATAGGTAATATTCCGATTATTTCATGGTATTTTGTAGTAAAATTTGTGAAATATTGGTGATGTATTGTTGTTGATGGTTGGATTTGAACTATTTGGGTGACCCATTATAATTTAACATTTATGTACATTTTCTTAGTTTTTTCTGAATTTTGGGATTAAATTCAAAATAGAAAATAATTACTTTTAAGTAAAATGTGTGGGTAATATATGTATATGTCAAAATATTGAGTTTAATTAAAAATTGTGAAAAATTAGTTGTAAGTTAATTGATTAGGTAGTATATTTAATATTTCTGTAAAATTAGTTTGTATACTTTGTGGATAATAAATAATTTGGTTGGAAGTAAATTATTTAGGTTGTATATTTATCTGTGAAATTATTTAGTTTAATTTCAAATAGTTAATAATAAGTTGTCAGTAAATTGATTAGGTTTTATATTTAATTGTTGTGTAAAATTAGTTTGTATATTTAAAATATGTTATTTTAAGTGTATTGTTTACGTAGTATATGTGTGTGAAATTAGTTTGTATATGTCAAAAATACTAAATCTTTAGTAGTTAGAACTCAATTGTTTGGGTTATTTATTTTCTTAGTACGTACAATGTCACATAGACTCCGGAGTTCACGCAACAAGTACAGCGAGTCGTAGTAGAGCAAACTGCACAACAAGCATCACATTATGAGCGGAAGCTAGAGCGTCTGAAGAGGAGACAACGGATTGAGCTCGAGTACATATGTAAGTCAATTGGCATTCCACTGCCCGCGCCTCATAATGATAATGATGATGACTCAGAATCGGATTAAGAATATATCAGGTATATCATGCTACTATGTGTGTTTATTAACAAACAAACATTTAGTTGGATAATGGAACAATGTAATTTCTACTATAAAAGCTTATGTGTGGATTTATAAGTACATTTATATAATGATGTAGTAATTTGAATTGTGTATGTGTTTAGGTCGTTTAAAATTTATTGTTATGTAATTGTAGTAAAAAATTTGACTACAATCGATATAATTATCTAGAATATAACAGGTTGAAGTTTAAAGCAAACAATCAATGCAAATGCACTGTTCAATCAATGACAAAATATTTCAAAACGGAAAGTAAATATGCCCACATTTTCAACTGCTTTTTCCGACTGCCCAGCAAATTTTCCAACTGCTGAGGCAGTTGGAAAATATGTAATATTTCCAACTGCCTTAGCAATTGGAACAAAAAAAATTTTAAAAAAAACCTTCAGCCGTTGGAAATTCTCCAACTGTTTATTTTCCAACGGCTGACAGTTGGAAATTCCAACTGCTAAAACCTGGGCAGTTGGAAAGAAAACTTCCAACGAATTGATTTCCAACTGCCAGCCGTTGGAAACGTAATATTTCAAACAGCTGGCAGTTGGAAATTAAGCTTTTTTTAGTAGTGATAATGCTTAAATCACCAAAAATATTTGAAATATACTTGAGAATCATTTTTCCTTCCAAATATTAAAACTTTATTAATAAGAGGCCAATGTATAAATCTTTAAATATAGACTTGAAAAACATAAAATAAATAAATATGTTTTGTAATCAATAAAATTAGCTAAATATAAGCCATGAGTGGAACAAAACTAACATAGGGGAAAGTTCAATGAATGTATTAACAATCAAAACAAGATTATTGATAAATCTTTTAGACTGAAATCCATAGTTTTCATAGTTATCTTGTAGGAACAAGAGAAGAAACCTGATGCTATTTCAATTATATACCACGAAGAAAAATTGAACTCCCATGCAAGTCAGGAAGTAGTTTTTCCTGGAAGGCACCAGAGATGAATGTCTACGGATCGACTCGAACTACTTACAAAAGGCGATGAGCTTGCTCTCCCGTAGCTTATTATATATATATATATATATATATATATATATATATATATATATATATATTTATTTATTTATTTATTTATTTATTTGATCATCGAGCTCACCCGACATTAAAAGTTTCTCGCCTGTTGATGCTACAGAAATCCATGGAAGAGCCCGTTGCTTCACCATCGAGGGGAACGCTGTAAAGATCGGCAAGCAAGTATTCACTTTCCTCTCCAACAGCCGTCAGATGACGTTTCAGCCCAGGCCCAGCAGAAGCAAGCATCCCCAGTTCCTTCACTGCTTCTAATTCATAGGCAACTTCTTGCATGGTTGGTCTCTCCTCTCCCTTAACTCTCACACACACCCTGGCTATTGCCGCGACTTCCTTCACCTGCTGCATCACACTTCCGTCATCCCCTTCCAACAGCCGGTGGTCTAGAATTTCGAGCAGGCGGTCTTGTTCTATCAGACTGACGAAGCTCACAGTGATGTATGCCTTGTCCTTTGGCCTTTCGAAATCTAGGGCCTTTTTGCCTGTCAATAGCTCTATCAGCACCACTCCGAAGCTATAAACATCGCTCTTCTCAGTCAACTGGTTTGTGTGGAAGTATTCTGGATCCAGGTAGCCCACGGTCCCTTGCACAAGCGTTGTTAACTCTGACTGATTGAGTGGCATCAACCTTGAAGCTCCGAAATCAGAGACTTTGGCGTTGTAGTTTTCATCTACTAGTATGTTGGATAGCTTCACGTCCCTGTGAACTATCGGACCGGACGAGGCAGAGTGCAAATGAGACAGGGCTGCTGCCGTTTGTGCTGCTATTTTCAGACGAGTTTCCCATGGAATGTAGGAGAAATGAGCAGGTTTGTGCAAATGATCGAAGAGGCTTCCATTGTTGATGAATTCATAGACCAGCAGGGGAACTTCTGTTTCCAAACAACATCCTATTATCTTCACCACATTGACATGTTTGATTTGGGACAGCAAGAATATCTCCTTAACAAATTGGTCTGCTTCTCCGATTCTAGATTTCTTAATGGCAACGGGTGTATTATCGGGTAGCATACCCTTGTAGACTGTCCCCTGCCCTCCTCTACCTGAGACTCTACTCTCATGGTAGTTCCTTGTCGCCTTTTTGAGTTCTTCTGTGCTGAAAATTTGGAGTTCTTGTCCTGAGCCTGTGACCTTTTGTCTCAGTAACATGCCACCATTTTGCTGAAAGTACTTTTGTTTCTGTTTGGTCGCCTTTCGTTCCCTATATACTATAAGAAATACAGATATGCTGAAGAGAAGAGCCAACAAGCCAAGTCCTGACGCTGTACACAACTCACAGGGGAATCAATCAGGGAGAAAATTAGAATTCTTCCCTTTTACTTATAATGAATGGAATCGTAAGAAATTAAACTCCTTTCTTTGTTTAATTTATTAAGAAAATATGTCAAATTCAGTGAGAATCACATACCAAGAACAATTAGAAGCAGAACAGTTCGATGGCGTGTACAAGATTTTCCATCTACCGACAAACGGTAACCTTTTGGACAGTCACAAGAGTAATTTCCAGGCGTGTTGATGCATATCTTTTCACATTGATTGGAATTGTGATCCGAACACTCATCAATGTCTGGGAAACAAATCAGGGAGTTGTCATCAAATGTAGAATATTGCAATATTATCTGTAGACGATATCGAAGCAAGTAAGTTACTGCAGAAGTTAAGGGAGTGCGTACGTACCTTTTGCACCCATCAGAGATGATTCTTTTTTTTTTTTTTTTGTTGATCGGCAACAATAAATATTTATTGATATGAAGACAAGCAAGGAGCTGGGAATTACAAAGTAAGACTGAAAGACACTCAACAAGGGAAAGGGCACTAACCAACTCCCATCAGACAAGAACCTCTAGGAAGGAAGTATCCTACTTCAAAGGCATTGTACGGCCATCATGGAAAGAGACAGAAGTTTGTGGTCATCTTTTAGCCAAAAGAAAGACAAAAACTGAACAGAGTTGAAGATGATTCTAATCCTAGACAATAACATCTCAGAACTAGACAAAATGCATCTTAGGCTCGGACGGATTATTATAAATGAATATTACGTTAACAGTGTTAAGTTGAGTGGTTGTACACTTGATGATGGATAGTAAATAACCTCAAAATGGTAATAATTACGAAGAAAAAAATGTAATTATGGATTAATTAAGGTTTTATGTTTAGCGACAAAAGCATTTGCCCGTAGTAAATGATTGAATTAATTATACAGTTCTTAATAAATAAATATTTGTACTGAATATGATTTATACTGCGGTTTGGTTCCGTTTCAGTTTGTTTCCGTTCCAAACAAAAACCAAACAAGAAATAATGATTTTCAGAAAGGGAGAACCAAAAGAAGAATCAGCAGTTATTTTTTACTCAACCCAACCCAATGCATCCACCTTGTAAAATTAGCAAAACAGATCATATTTTGTCAAGCAAGATGCATTTATGACTAGCTAGCTTGTGCTGCTCTGTTTCTTCCTTTGTTGCTCTAAAATGTGTCTGATGAAATAACCTAACTACACTTCTATTCCACCCATTCCATATTGATTGAAAATTTACCATCTTCTCAAAAGTTAATGATATAATGACGGATAGACATATCTATATAAAACATTAAAGCGCAAGAGGGAATGGCTAAGGTGGAGATTGGAAGGGAGAGAGCCCGTGCGGAGAAGCGAGAGAAGGAGAGAGACGAGGTCAGCATGGCGGTCGAGGAACGACGACGGGCCGGCGAGATGGCAAAGGAGGGAGTGATGCCTCCGGAACTCCCCCACCATCACTGCGTCCGCCACACTCATCCTCTCCAAACCCCATGGTGAATCAAACCCAGCGCAAGAATCTCCAGATACGAGTGATTTTTGTTGTTCTAGGTTTAGCTGATTGAATTCAACGAATAATTGGAAGTGAGTGCTTTGATTTTTGTTGTTCTTGGAGATGCGATTGATTTTTGTTGTTCTAGGTTTAATTTTCTTTCTATGTTTCTAAATCTGTTTTGGATTTGGTTGCCATGATTACAAGTTGCTTCTGGTTGTGTTGGTGTATGTTCAGTGGGCTGTTTCTGGTTTAATTTCTCTTTCTACTTGCGAGTACATTAAAAAACAAAAAAAGACAAAAACAAATAGTGTATAGTATAACTATGATTGTTAAATGTTCCTCTGGACCTATGATCGTTTAAAAAGGTTATTATGTTAGCAAATATGTTACTTCTGTGTGCTTAGCGTTTTGTGATAAATGCATTTTGGTGTGTAAGTGTGGGAATGTCGAAGTAAAAGGAGGCTAACATTTATGCACTTCTACTGTCAAAGTGAGTTTTGTTCATCTTATACTATTAATAATGAATAATTTTTTATGTTATTCTGTTTAGTAGAGTTGGATGCAAAAAATTTATTTAGTTCAAAATTCTTTTGTTATTAGGAATTAGTCAGGCTATGCTACATAAAATTTACAAAGTTTTAGTCAAAATAAAAAATAATTAATTAACTAAATGAATTGCGTGCATACTCAAATTTCAAAATTGTATCGTCCGGGTCCGGGACATTCTATTTTATTATGTTCGTATTAATTGAAATTTATGTGAACACTGTAAACAGACATAATTAATGGCTGGGACAGGTGGGCACGTGTCCTGAACAAAAAACTAAACAACTGGAAAGTGCTAAAAAACAATCAATAGATATGTTAGACGACTTAGCCGAAGGAAGGAAAGACATGGGCCAGCCTAGGTTTTAGCTCATGCTAGAAATTCATAACTTCTATTACTCTAGTATCATTACTGCGGCGGAGCGCTGGGTAAAAAACCTGGTTATACAAGTTTCTTGAGTATTACCTTTTATCCAATCACAAAATACAAGTAAATCTATATCTTATCTTATCTTTAATATAAAAAAAGTATGAAGGAGCACAAATATTGAACTCTTACCTTTATATTACAAGTTATTATGTTCCTTTAATGACACCTAATTTTGTGATTATCTATTTAATTAAAGTTATATTAGCATTAAAATACTAAAACAGGCCTTTAAGTTGCCACTAAATTTTATTCTTTACTACAAATTTGTCCACACTTGATTCTAACATTTAATGGCTAAAACTCCTAGATTGCGACTAACATATTTTTTTTCTTTTTTTTTTTCTTTTTGGCATCAAACATGTTGCCCTTGGCTCTTTATTAATTACTATCAAATAATATCTCAAGTGCAATACATATTTTATAGAACTTAAAATTTCAACTTAACAAGTATAACCTAAGTTTGTCTGCCATAAAATTTTATTTCCAATTTAACAAGCATAGTTTTTGAGTATATATTTTTTTTCAATTAATTTTTTCTCCAAGAATATATACTATATGAAAGCTTACATATTTGGTCCTAGAGCAATAATATAATTCATGACTCAGGCACTAATCATAAACAAGTAAAAAAATATTATAATTGTTGCAAATGTCATTGGAAAAAAATTCTTGGCTGTTAGAATTTGTTGCTTATATTATAATAAGGGGACTTTTAGCAGCAAATTTTTTTACATGTTCCATTATTTTAAAATATTAAAAAAATTTATAAGAATTATTTTTTTGTCCACATGGTCATCCATTTTAATATTGTAACACAAATTTTTATTCTTAACAACTAACACCCAATTCATTTTAACTTAATTCAATTGACTTTAAAATGACTTATTTTTATATTTATGTATTTTTTACCCAAAACTAATTTTAATTAAAAACCAATATTATGTAGCTGCAATAATCCATTAAAAATACATTTTTTTGTAATCTTACTAAATTTTTATTAAATTTTCATGTTTAAGACATTAAAAAAGAAAATTTCATAAAAATTTAAAAATATTATAAAAATTTAATTTAAATGGTTTATTGCATCTACATAATATTGACTTTCAAATTAAATTTGTTTACGGAAAAAAATGTAAAAGTAAAAATAAGTCGATTGACTTAAGTTAAAATGAATTAACTCTTTTTCTATGCTATATAATATTAGAATATTGTTTTCATTTTAACTTTTTTAGAGCCAAAAAAAACCTTACAAGTTGTATTGAATTAGAAGTAATTTTTTTAATATTATATTTCATAGTAGAAGCTCATAGTCTAGAAGAAGTTTTGGAATTCTTAAGAGATAAGGTTAATAATTTTGTATCATGATTGCAAGTTTTTATTTGAACTAAGATTAAGCTTAACAAGGAGAAAATTTTGGGGGTTTATTGATTCAAAATTTATAATTAAATTACAGAATTTTAGATCCTGACTATAAGTTCTAACCACATAGATGATTATACAACAAAAAAAGAAATTGAAGGATTCTTGGGAGGACATATAATAAGTTTTAGTAAAATGAAAAAAAATCCCAACATATACTTTATGTATTGGATCAAAATTTTATTCATTTTTATCCAAAATATTTTTTTTTTGCAATTTTATCATTTTCTTTCTCATTTTCGTAATATGAATCCCTATACTTTCATATTTTACATTGATACAAAAAATTCTTCAAATATGAAAGATATTTTGAAAATTTATATTTTTTTAAAAAATAGTATTTTTATATTTAATTTATTAAGTTTATATTTTCTTTATTTTTTAACAAAATTTTTAATGTACTTAAAATGTTTAAAATTGATAAATATTTATACCATTTATAGATTCTTTATATTAGAAAATAAGATTATTATTTAAAAAGAAAAAAATACAAAAAATCAGTAATTATTTTCGATAATTCTCTTTTACGGAAAAACAACTGGATAATGCCACTAAATTTAAAATTTTGTAACAAACATGTCATAGGTTTATATGATTACTAAACATATCTAAAAACATGATATTTTTCAATTTTTTTTGTATTTAAACTTTAAGTATTTTGATATATAATAAAAAGTGCAAAGATATAGAGTGACAATACCTAAAATTGTAAGTTATTAGTTTTCTTGTTTAGGTACAAGGAATTTTTTCTATTTTAATGAGTCTATTTTCTTATGGTTGACTGCTTATATTATATGAAAAATGGGTGAGACTGGTTTTCAAACCTCAATGATGTGAATATAATTTTTAAATCAATAGGTAAGCATTAATCACCCAAAAAGATAAAAAGCTATATAAGACCCGACTTAAATCTTTGGAACAATCACATTAACTGGCCATAAAATAAAGGGTAAATATAGATTTGAAATCTTTTTAGGTTTCTAACTTAAATTTATTTATTTATTTTAATATTTTCTAGAAAAAAATTTACAAAAATTACATTTAGAAACTATAAAAATTTTAATTTCTTATAGAATTTTTTTTTAAAAAAAATTTTTAGCAAATATGAATATAAAAAAATTTAAGTCAAACTTCAGTAAAAAAATTAAAATGAAAGAACTTGAGATGAAGATAGTAGTTTGAATGGCAAGCAAAGGAAAAAGAAAATAAATTGACCCAAAACTAATGTTCAAAAGGATTTCTAAAAAATTTAGGGCATATTTGTCAAATTTAATTGAATTTGTGGTTAAGTAATAATTTTTCAAAAAATTAAAGCCTAAAAGCAATACATGCATAATGTTACTTTGAAACAACTTATAAGATTTGATTGGCTCTAAAAAAATAATAAGAATAAAAATACATTAATATTATTTAGTATAGAGAAAGAGTTAGTTGCTAAGAATAAAAAATTACGTTCCAACATTCAAAGTGATGACCATGTGGGAAAAAATAATTATTATAATTTTCCAATATTTTAAAATATTGAAAAAATGTATTAAAAAAAGTTGCTACTAAAACTCCTCTTTATTATCATATAGGCAACTAATTCTAGAAGTTAGGAATTTTTTTTTCTAAAATTTTTCACAATGAATTTTGTTACAATAATAATTATTTTATTTTTTTTTTCATAATATGCGCTTAAGTCATATGTAAATTATATGATTGCTCTAATATAGACCAAATACCTAAGCTTTCAAAGTATATATTCATCCAAGTAGAGAAAAGAAAACTCAATTGACAAAAATTCTATATTCAAAGGTAGTTTTTATAGTAGAATAAACTTAAGCCATATTTTTTAAAATTAACTAAGTTTAGTGGTCAAAGTAAGTTTAGTAGTCAAAATAGTAAATTTCCCAAAAACCAAAGGCTAAATTCATCCCACTTTGCATTTTTTTCCTCTCAAATTATATTTTTAGTATTTTAATACTGCTAAATATCCAATTAAATAGGCAACTATATATTGAGATCTCTGCAAGTGGATTAATTTGTTTCCCTTTTTTTGGAGCCCTAATACTAACACAACTCTAATTAAATAGGCAATACAAATTTTTTTAATCATTAAAAGAGTAAAAGAACTTATAATTTTAGGATAAAGGAAAAACTATATGTGAACTATTATAAAGTGTTCACTTATATAATTTTTTAATATATACTTGTTATACCTAAAATTATTTTTTAATATGAAACACTTATAGATTTTCATGTGAAACTTTAGCATGAGTTTTACCATATAATAAGTTTTCACGGTACATACTCATTCAAGTTGCAAAACCAAAAAAAACTTAATTGGAAAAAAAATTATGTTCAAAGGTACCTTTTACAGCAATACAAACTTTAGCTTGAGTTTTGCCATATATTTAATTTTTTATTCAAATAAAAAATTAAGTTATGAAGGTTTTTAAAATGCTAAGTTGAAATTTTAAGTTTTATAAATATTTAGCCTGTACAAACTTTAGCATGAGTTTTACATTTAAGTCTTTTATTTAAATAAAAGATTTGGCTATGAAAGTTTTTGGAATGATAAGTTGAAATTTTAAGTTTTATAAAATATTTACTTGAGGTATTATTTGATAATAATATAGAACCAAGGGTGATATATTTGAAGCAAAAAAAAAATTTTAATGGCAATTTAAGAGTTTTAGCTAAGATTAAAAAAAATAATTTTATATAATACGTAATTCTATAATATAGAATTAATGGCAAATAAGTTTGTAGCAAAAAATAAAATTTAGTGGCAACTTAAAAGTTTCTTTTAGTGTTCTAGTGCTAATATTGTTGACTTCCCTACCCCATGTGGGGCTCTTCAAATTTTTCTTTTTATTTTCTCTCTCCTTTCTTCACTTCTTCTGTCTTCTTTTCTCTCCAAATCAAGAATTGTGGTTGGCGATGGAGCAATTTCAACAAATTACAGCCAAAATTAGCTGGATTCAGTGCCAGATTTTGAAAAATAGGGTGGGAGCAATGCGGTGTCTCACCTATAAAAGAACCCATCCCCGTTTCCTCATTTGAGCTGCACCCGGAAGCTTGCTCATTTTGTAAAAGAGCAAAAGAAAAATTGAAAGAGAGGGGGATCTATTTTTTGGGAGTGAAAGTGAGATAATTTTTGGCGGTCTTTGGGAAACACTTGAGTGCCACTATTTTGGGTTTATACCTCTAGAATTTTTGTCTAGAGAAGATTCTTTCTCTGTGAGCCTACTATTTTTATAGTGGAAGAAAATATCGGAGCTTGTCCCGTTGACATAGCCCTAAAATTAAGGGTGAACCACGTAAATTTTCTGGTGTCATTTTACTAATCATCTTGCTCTCGGAGTTATCACCTGCTACACGGTCCTAACAACTGGTATTAGAGCAAGGTTCGGTGTTTACATCTACTTATCGTATGCTCTGTGGTTGCCACTAAAAAGTGGATCCTCTACTTCAGAAAATAAATTAGATTATTATTCACCTTTTTTTGCTTGATACGGGGTATTTATTAGCATCATGAAGGCCAAGACTAGCAAGATGATTAGTCTAAACGGCTCGAATTACCACGTATGGAGAAGGAAAATGAAGGATCTCCTATAGATGACGAAGATGCATTTACCCGTGTTTAGTACAACCAAATCGGAGGACAGATCGTAAGAGGATTAGGCATTCGAGCATGAGCAAGTATATGGTTTATTCAACAATTTGTCAAAAAAAATGTTTATAACCACATATCTACAGAAACTCATGCACGAACACTGTGGAACAAGCTTGAAGAGCTGTATGCTTAAAAAACCGGCAACAATAAATTATTTTATCTAACAGGATTGCTTCGGATAAAATATCGAGAAGGTTTATCTACGACAGATCATCTGAATGATTTGCAAGGAATCGTGGAACAGTTATCCACAATGGGCATAAAGTTTGACAATGAGGTACTCACTCTTATAATGTTAGCCTCATTACTAGAGTCTTGGGAGACTTTGAGAATTTTACTTACAAATTTTGCACCAAATGGTATAGTAAATGTGGAATTCATCAAAAATGGAATCGTAAACGAAGAAATGAGACGAAGATCACAAGGATATTTTTCATCACAGCCAGACCACCTTATAGCAAATTCTAGAGGGAGAAGTGAGACCAGGAGGCCAAATCCAAGAGATAAGAGTAGAAGAATGTCATTATTGTAAGAAAAAAAGTCACATTAAGAGGTTTTGCTGAAAACTCAAGCAAGATCAAAAGAAAGACAAATGACCGAAAAAGGATGATCGCAGTGATGATGAACAAGCAAATGTTGCTGATGAATTCAACATTGTCCATGATGATGATATTGTCAATCTTGCAACCCATGAGACGAGTTGGGTGATTGACAGTAGTGCTACCATTCATGTTATTTCTCGGGAAGACTTTTTTTCATCTTACACACCTGGCAATTTTGGTGTTCTGAAAATGGGAAATGATGGCCTCTCACAAGTTGCAGGAAAAGAATATATTTCTTTAGCGACCCAAAATGGTACACGGTTAGTCTTGAAGGATTTTATGCATGTTTTAGATTTGCACCTGAATCTGATTTCAACAGGCAGACTTGATGATGAAGGTTATTGTAACACCTCTTTAATGGTCAGTGGAAGCTAACTAAAGGAACCGTGGTGGTGGCCAGAGGAACAAAGAACTCAAAGTTGTACATAATGTAGGCAAAGCTCTCCTAGGATGCTGTGAATGCAATGGAGAATGACAGTACAATGGAGTTATGACATAAACAACTGAGTCACATAAGTGAGAAAAGTATGACCCGTCTTGCCAGAAAGAATATGTTATCTGGACTAGATCAAGTACATTTGAAGAAATGTGCTGATTATTTGGCAGGAAAGCAAAATAGAGTGTCTTTCAAGAGTTGCTCTCCTTCCAAAATAAAGAATGTGTTGGAGCTGGTACACTCAGATCTCTGTGGGCCAATGCTAAAGTCACTTAGTGGTGCTTGATACTTTGTGACTTTCATTGATGATCATTCTCGAAAAACATAGGTATATACTATAAAGTCAAAAGATCAGGTATTAGAAGTTTTCAAACAATTTCTAACCATGGTTGAAAGACAAATAGGCAAGAAGCTGAAGTACATACGAACAGATAATCGTGAAAAGTACATTGGACCGTTTGATGCTTACTGCAAAGAGCATGGTATTCGACATTAGACAACACCTCCTAAGACACCATAGTTAAATGGTCTAGTTAAGAGGATGAACAGGACTTTGATGGAGAGAGTAAGATGCTTACTCTCACACGTAAAGTTACCTCAGATGTTCTAGGGTGAAGCATTGTTAGCAGCTGCTCACGTGTTGAATCTTTCATCTTGTGTCCCTCTACAGTATGATGTCCCTGAGAATGTATGGTCAAGAAAGGTTGTCTTTTACGACCATCTGCAAGTGTTTGGTTGTAAAGCCTATGTGCATATCCCGAAGGATGAAAGGTCTAAACTTGATGTCAAGACACTACAATGTGTGGTTATTGGCTATGGCCAAGATCAATTTGGCTATAGATTTTATGATCCAGCAACTAAAAGGCTTGTTAGAAGCCATGATGCTATATTTGTTGAGGATCAGACCATTGAGGATATTGAGAAAGCTAAGAAGAATGCTCAGTAACCAATGGTAGTTCAACAGACTTACAATTGATTCCTCTAATGGTAATGAAAAGATAGGTTGGAGATGATGTACAAAATGATCAACCAGAAGAATATGACCATGACGCTACCATTGAGAATGAACTAGTAATGCTGATAATGATAGTGTTCATCAACAACCACCAGCACCAGTAAGTTCTCTAGTTTTAAGAAGATCTAATAGAGTCAAACAACGCTCTACTAGATATCCTGAAAAAGAGTATGTGTTATTGACTAATGGGGGAGCCAAAAAGCTTTGATGAAGTTATGGATGATGAACGCAACGAAAAGTGGATTGACGTCATGCAGGAAGAAATGAGATCCTTGTATGAGAATAGAAATTTAAGCTGGAGAAGTTGCCAAGAGACAAAAGGGCTTTGAAAAAAAAATGGGTATTTAGAATCAAGTTTGAAGACTCAAATTCACAATCACGGTTCAAAGCTAGATTAGTTGTCAATGGTTTTAGTTAAAGGAAAGGTATTGACTTTGATGAGATTTTTTCACTAGTTGTGAAAACGACATCCATTTGTACAATTCTAGGAATTGCAACAAGTCTCGACTTGTAGATTGAACAGATGAATGTGAAGACTGCCTTCCTACATGGTGACTTGGAAGAAGAAATATATATGGAGCAGTCATAAGGTTTTTAAGTGAAAGGAAAAGAAGACTATGTTTGCAAGCTAAAGAAAAGCTTGTTTGTTTTAAAGCAAGCACGCAGGCAGTGGTATAAAAAATTTAAGTCGATTATAGAGTAGCAAGGTTACAAGAAGACTACTTTAGATCGCTGTGTGTTTGTATAGAAATTCTCTAATAATGATTTCATTGTTCAATTGGTCTAAGTGGATGATATGTTGATTGTTGGCTAGAATATTTCCAGAATCAACAGCTTAAAGAAACAGTTGAGTAAGTCTTTTGCTATGAAAAACTTAGAGCTAGCAAATTAAATTCTTGGCATGAAGATAACAAAAGATATGAGTGCCAAGAAATTGTGGTTATCACGTGAGAAGTACATTGAGAAAGTACTTCAGAGATTTAATATGGACAAGGCTAAAGCGGTTAGTTGTCCTCTTGCTAATCACTCTAGATTAAGTTCCAACCAATGCCCTTCTACCGACAAAGAGAAGGAAAAAATGGAAAGAATTCCATATGCCTCAGTATTTGGAAGCTTGATGTATACCATGGTATGTACATGGCTAGATATTGTTTACTCAATTGGTGTAGTGAGTAGATTCCTTTCAAATCCCGATAAGGAACATTGGGCTGTAGTTAAATGGATTTTCAGGTATCTTCGTGGCATTTCCAAAATGTGCTTATGTTTTGGAAATGTAAAGCTTGTGTTAGTTGGCTACACATATGCAGATATGGCTGGTGATGTTGACTCGAGAAAGTCTACATCAGGTTACCTGATTACATTTGCAGGTGGAGCTGTGTCATGGCGGTCAATATTACAAAAATGTGTTACTCTTTCAACAACTGAAGCTGAGTTTATAGCAGCAATAGAAGCATTTAAGGAGTTGCTGTGGATGAAGAAGCTCTTCAAAGAACTTGGTTCCCATTAGCAGAAATGTGAATTATTCTGTAATAGTCAGAGCACAATTCATCTTGGTAAGAATTCCTCTTTTCATTCTAGATCGAAGCACATTGATGTAAAATATCATTGGATAAGAAATGCATTGGAGATGAAGCTATTACAGCTTGAGAAGATCCATACTGATGAAAATGGATTTAATATGTTAACCAAGATTCTACCGAGAAAAAAGTTTACATATTGTTGACTAGCAGCAGGAATGGAGGAACTCCCACATGAGGCAAGAGAGGGAGATTGTTGACTTCCCTACCCCATGTGGAGCTCTTCAATTTTTTTATTATTTTCTCTCTCCTTTCTCCACTTCTTCTATGGAATTGCGATTGGCGGTGGAGCAATTTCAACAAATTGCAGCAAAATTAGCTGGATTCGGTGCTAGATTTTGAAAAACGGGGTGGGAGGAATGCGGTGTCTCGCCTATAAAAAACCCATCCCCATTTCCTCATTTGAGCTGCACCCGGAAGCTTGCTCATTTTGTAAAAGAGCAAAAGAAAAATTGAAGGAAAGGGAGATTTATTTTTGGGGAATGACAAAATAGTGAAATAATTTTGGTGGTTTTTGGGAAACACTTGAGTGCCATTATATTGGGTTTATCTCATATTTCTAGAATTTTTGTCTAGAGAAGATTCTCTCTCTGTAAACGTACTATTTTTATAGTGGAAGAAAATATCGGAGTTTGTCCCATGGATGTAGCCCTAAAATTAAGGGTGAACCACGTAAATTTTCTGATGCTATTTTACTAATCATCTTGCCCTCGAAGTTATCATCCGCTGTGCGGTCTCAACAAATATAACTCCACTTAAATAAATAATGATAAAACTAGGTTTCATTAAAAGAACAAAATACCTTATAATAGAAGGGCAAAAAAGTCATCTAATATTTATGCACCTTCGTACTTTGTATAATATAAGATAAGATAAGATTTAAGTAAATAGCTGGAGTGATTGGTTAGAAGCTTTTTTATATTGTTTTTAATCTAAAATCGAACTCGATAGATATTTCAAGGTCGAACATTATGGGCCTACTACTCAGCTTGACTTGGCTTTGCTTGTTTTCAACCTACATTTTACTTTTGGGGCAAAAAAATTTGGTTATAAAAATGTTACATATGGGATGTGAGGCGTATAATCTGCAAGCAAATCATACCAAAACCAAAAGTTAAGTTGAATACCTTTGCAGCCATCACCGAGATAAGGGTTGCCCCCATAACCATCCATGCACTTGCAATAGTAACCAGTCTGTCCCCTATCGGATCTGTCAACGCAGGAGCTATTAGACTTACAGAAGAAGCTGGCCTTGTTCCTTGTCGCAACCTCGCACGTTTCGTTCCCGACAGTCCAATCAAGCACCAACGGAACGTACTCTTCTCTGAAGTGTTGAAGATACGTGCGCGAGAAATTGTAATCTTTCACAACAACGAAGGCATAGCTGCAGTTGCTGAAGTCGGAAGTGTCTGTGTAGTTGCCAAAGCTGCTCACAGTCACGTTGGTGTCTCGGAGGCCCTCTGGGATAGGAACCTCGCAGCATCCAACGCCGGAGCAAGAGTCTACAACGTCACTGCTGTTGGAACAGTAAGAGTAGCAGCCAGTGCTGACCCAATGTTCTCCGATCAGTGCCCGGAGAGTTGCATATGTGTCGCAGCCGATCGCCATGAACTTGTTCTTGGTCGGCGAAAGAGTGAAGGTGGCCGTTATGAGGAAGGTGTCGAATCCGTCAGTTGGCGTGCCGTTTCCGTCGTAACAATCGGAAGCGACGTCGTTCAAGATATGGATCTCTCCGTCTGCTAGCGAGATGTTGGTCACTGGAATGTTGCTGTCGGCCAGGAAGGCTTTATGAGGGTAGAAAGTGGTGTTACAGAAGATAAGGAAATCAGTAGATTCGCTGTTAAATCGGCAGTTATCGGATGTTCCGAAGGGGTAAGGTATGGTAACGTTGCCGCATTTCCGGACGCATTCGGCCTTTGTTTCAGTTGCTGCTGTGACTATCACAAGAGCCAGATATAAAGTAACCGCTTCAACCACTGTCACCCCCGTTTTTTATTATTTCTCAACACAATTTGCAAATACAAAAACAGTAGATGAAAGTAAGGGGCTAAAACAAAAAAAAGGAACAACTGCTGGAGCTAGCTAGCTGCCCCTATATATCTCCTTTGCAATATTCACTTGTATATAAATGCAAATTAATCTAGCTACTCTGGTTGACTTGAGCTGCTGTGTCTTCTGTTTCCCTACGCGCTTTTGCTAGTGTTGAATTCAGAGGCTTTGTCTGTTTGTTCCTCCTGTCTAGTTGAAGGCGGCCCCAGCGAAAAGGATATATGAGTTAATATAGGTTCTAAAATTGAAAAAATCATAAAATAAAAATTATGAAAAAAAGAGAAGGTTTCTCGATTATTATTATATGAAATGGAAATTTGAAATTTTTTATTTATTATACCTGGAGCCAGTGATAACGTGTTTTGGACTTGTAGGGCTCAAAGACATCGGCCTGTTATGTTGCAAAAGGACTTCTCAAAGCTGTCGTCTTTTAAATCAGACTTCTCGTTCAAATTAATTTGCTACACACACAAACACACCAGTTTCAAACAAATCACCGTTCGAATGTATTCAAATAAGAGTAGTTACATGATATACAAAGTGCAACGCGCTACACCCCTTATTTCACCTTGTTTACCAAAATATCACCACTTCTTGAACAATAATTCTGATGAAATAAATCGCACTTTTTAAAAGACTATCATTGCATATAGAATAATATTCCCTCTGTCCCAAAAGTTTTGCTCTATTTGTTTTTAGTAATTAATCTAAAATTTTTTATTTTCAACATTCTAATATATAAATAAAAAATTTTTGTATATAAATGATAATTCAAGATATGTAGTTTCTAAATAAATTTTTTTTATTTTTTTCTAATAAACAATAATATGAATAAAATTAAATCAAAATATAACAAAAAGTCAAATATATCAAAACTTCTAGGACAGAGGGAGTATTTTTTACAAAATAAACAACATTTGATAGAATAATAAATTTGTATGAATAAAGTGTTGGAATTCTTGGCGCACCAAGATCCTTTTAAGGTAGGATTTGAGCTCATTGAGCTAACTCTAGCTCGAACAGCTATCTAAGGCAGCTAGAAGTAACTCCCGTTAGCTTAAGTCAGCTCACTTCAGCTATAAGTAACTGGAAGTAGTTAGACTTCAGCTCAAGTTAGCTTAAGTCAGCTCACTTAAGCTATTAGTAGCTCAAAGTAGTTAGACTTCAGCTCAAGTCAGCTCACTTCAGCTATAAGTAGCTCAAAGTAGCTGGATTTCAGCTCAAGTTAGCTCAAGTTAGCTCACTTCGCTTCAGTTAGCTCAAGTCAGCTCACTTCAGCTTCTGGTAGCTGAATGTAGCTGAACTTCAAGTCACTTCAGCTGAGAGCAACTAACTCCAGCTCAATGTCAGCTCAAGGAGCTGGACCTCAACTCATGGAGCTTGGTTGGAGCTCAGAGGAACTCAATGGTGCATAAGTAGCATAGTGAACTAGCTTTGTACCAGCTCACCTTGCTTTTAGCTCAAAACCACCAAGAGACACATCTTTTGTGTAAAGGTATGTCTCTTCATCAAAAGAGATGACTCTTGGCTAAAAGAACATGTCCTTTCATCCAAGTGAAGTGTTCCTTGAGTGAAGGAACATGTCTATTCAGCCAAGAAGTGGTTTTAGCACCAAGAGTGATGTCCTTTGGCCTTAAGGGACATGTATTTTCGGCATATGCTTGAAAAGAAATGTTCCTTGGCCAAGGGGACACATCATTTCGGCCAAGAAGTGTCCGTTGGATCAAGGGAAGTGTTCCTTGGCCAAAGGGACATGACATTTCGGCCAAGAGGTGTCCCTTGGACCAAGGGCAGTGTTCTTTGACCAAAGGGACATGACATTTTGGCCCAAGAAATGTCTCTTGACCAAAGGGAAATGTCTCTTAGGCCAAAGGAAGTGTTCCTTGGCCAAAGAGACATGTGATTTCGCCAAAATAGATGACCCTTGGTGTAAAAATGTGCCTTTCGGCCATCTATAAATAGGCTAAGGGGGCTGGCCAAATCAATCATCCCTTTGGCATTCTATTTGCTTCATTTTCTTGAGAGAAAAGTGTTCTCCTTCTATTCCTTTAGTAGCCGAAATATTAGACACTTTTCTAGAGCATTGTGGGTGGATTAACATTGAGATTATTCATCTCAATTCAGCCTCAAGGTGCTCCTTCAAGATCAAGTCCTTCCTCATTTCGATCAAGCATAACCAAGAAGAAAGGTACACATTCTCTCTTTGTTTAGCAGCATGTCAGGTTTGATTTATTATTTACATGTATGTTCTTAGTAGCATGCTAGGATTTATTTGACACAACATGTATGTAAAATTGATATGTTATATAGCATGTTATATCAAATACATAAACAATATGTTAAAGAATTAGAATTATGCATGCATATATCCATGTTGAACTCAAATGAACAAATATGCATGTAGCATATACATGGGTAGATAATATAAGAGTATGTTATCATGAGATCCTGAAAACTTCATAAAGAAATTAATATTTCTTATTGAATAAAACAGTATTATTTACGAATAATATTTCCTATGAATATAAGTAGCATTTTACAAAACAAAAAATTTGTATTAATTGAACAATATTTCTTATTGAATGAAATAATATTACTTATGGACAGTATTTCTTATGAAATGAATGGAACATCAAATTTATATGAATATGAAACAACTCTTACGTAATGGAATAATCTTATTTAAGAATAACATTTCTTATGAAATAATATTTTTTTATGGAGCTTCAGATTTCTATTAATAAAACAACATTTGTTACTGAATGGAATAACATTACTTCTTTTGAACAACAAAACAAAATGATTTTCACTAAAATGGTAAAAAAACACATACATAGGTTGCTGACTAGATGCTGGACTCCATGTGTCACAAAAAAATAAATACTTCTATAGCCTGTTTAGCATTTCTTTTGGGCCTAAAACACCCATAACTTTTAAGTCTAACCAAAATGGTATCTTCTACAATTCACCCAAAACCTAGTTATGACTTGTGACTCAACTTACTTGAAATGTATTTTAGCAGTTTTTTGATGGCCCTAATAAAAACAAACTTGCTCTTAGTATTCTCTATCATGAATGGACTAACCATTGTATAGAAAGCAAGATACCACCAAGGGACATGGACAAAACCCAGCAAGGATCACCAATCCAATTCGATATACACAAAGCAAAAATTTAACCCAAAAGGTGAATGATTAGATATGCATACTAGTTTGGCCACAAACTTAGGTAGTTGTTTTGTAGCAACTAGAAAGCCTTTTATGTAACCAACACGAGCTCTCTTTTCCCAGGCCCTAGAGAGTTCTTGAAGCCATTAACTTGGAAAACAATATAAATGCCTCTAGGACTGAAATCAAGCTTCCTTGTGCTCTTGTCTAAAAACTAAATCCTCCATCTTAAAAACTTTTTTATCTCTTTATTTGCAAAAATTTTATGATATAGCTCCTTATTCTAAAATTCCCCATACATATATTACCACACATGATGATTCTTTCTGTCTTGTTTGTGCATATGTTGTCTGGGTCAATCATAATCTCGAAGCACCTTCATCCATAACTATTTCCTCCAATGTATTGTGTTCTTGAACATTACAAAAGCTACCATATCATTGAAATGCCTAGATCTCTGGTTTTGGTTCATGGCCTTGCTCATAGATTTTGTGTTTTGAATTGAGGTGGTCCTAATGGTGGGGATTAGAATCTTCCTCTATTAAGTCAGCTTTTTCTAGACAATGTTATTAGGAAGATCTTGACTTTTCCTCCCCACTATTCCTTATTCTACACCAAATAATAGTGGGGATTTTTTTATCTAGAAAGGTTATTATGTAGATACATACACCACTAAGAATGGGTATTCTCAGTTAGTAGTTCAAAGGCCTGATCATTTATTCAACCAAATTAGGGGTTTGATTGGGACTCTCCTAAACCTAGATTTTTATAAATTAATGAAGAAAATGATGGGCTTACAAATCTCACAAAAATTTAAGACCTTTTTTTTTTCAAAAATGTTTGTTGAATGTCTTCTAGCAAAAAGTAACTTAGCTTTCCATGGTGGCCTTCAAAGTCGCCTTATCAATGCAATGCCAATGAGGAAATTGCTCATCTCTTCTGAGGAAAGTTTGGTGGAGATCTGAGGCTCTTTTACAATACAACCTCCACTAGATAACTAAATCTGCTTCGATGCTTGGATGTGCTACTTCCTAGTGTCCAAGGCTAAGTGGTCTTTTGACTAGATTTCCTTTTTAGTCTATACTCTCTAAATTATATGGTTAGAAAGAAATAAATAGGTCTTTCGAAATGCTACATTTGACTCCAGATCATTGATAACCAAAAAAGATGCTCTTATTCAACAAATCTTATACTTTAGATACTTTCTGGTAACTCAGTGGGTACTTTATGCAGATCCTCCTAATAAGCTTTTCCATACTTGGGCATCTAGGAAATGGATGGCGCTAGCCTATAATCCTATAATTTTTATAGTTGATGGTGCTTGAAGTATATCTTCAGGCTTAATAGAATTGTGAACGAATAACTCTTTGATGTTGGAAGCTAAGCTAGTAGTTATATTCCATGTAGTTTCTACCATAAAGGCTTTATCCTTACAGTATATTACTAGTAAACTCTCTAATCGAATTACTTGGCCTCTGCTAAGTAACATCTATAATCCATGATCAACCCTGGCAGACGACGTATGGGCATACCCAATATACCACATCCTCTTATAGATATATCATTTTCGTTTAAGATCTATGTGTTTAAGGGTGCGTGAAACTGGGAGTAGACAGGGAAAGAGCTTGGTCAGGTTGGCATTGATAAGAATGGCAACCACGCAATATAGAATTGTTTTCCTTTTTTTTTTTTTTACCATTAGATTATGGATTTTTAGTTTGTAACTTATATTTGTTTATAATCCATTATGTTGCCTAACTACAATTACGAGGGTGAATTGGTTATTTTAAAAAAATTTATGCAAAATTAATTTTTACAACGAAATTCACTCAATCAAAGATTAAGAACAAATCAATTAATTCTAAGCACAAATGAAGCGAGTAAATAAAGGAAGATAAGGAAAAAAGTGTACTAGAATTTACAGAGCTTCAAGGAGTTTATGTCTTTTCCTCAAGTTGGCCCACTTGAGAGTTCTTCTACTATCTCTTAATTAAGATTGAAACGGTATTTTCCTCAAGGTTCACACCATACAAATCCCTAGTTTTCTCTAAGATTAACTAAAAATCACTCTCTAGTTTTCTTCAAGGCTCACTAGAAGCCACATCACACTTAAGATATTCTAAGGCTTGAAGTGTTTAGAAGTGCACAAAATTGTACTATTTCTAAATATACAAGTAAAAGCACACATCTTGGTTTTTTTCTCAAATGATGAACATTTTTATGAGTATTTGATGATAAATGTTTGATCTTATACCAAGTCTCTTGAACAAGATATTTCGCTATGTGTTTATACACCTTTGGGGGCTAAACAAATGTTGAAAAGCCATTGAGAATGTTAGAAAAAGTTCCTTAATTTTTTTGTGACAGTTGTCGTCATTTTTTATAGTTTTGCAATTCTGTCTTCTAGTTTCACTGGAGTGAAAATTATTACCAGGTAAAATTCTAAGTCTTACATCATCATCAAATAATTGAACTCTAATGTCTAGATTGCCCATTAATGACTTGTGAGCACCTAATGCACATGGTTGGTTGAGTTGACATTATTTTAAAATAAATTTTTAAAGATTTTTCCAACTGGAGATTCACGCTCAAGCTCTAACCGGAGTTCTCACCCTATTGAAAAATTTAATTCAAGTGTTTTTCTTGTCCAAAGCCAAGAACTCGGCCTTGAAAATCTTCTTTGGTTTCAACCTGCTGTTTTATTGCTTTGCCTGCACTTTAGCTTAAAAAAACTTCTAGATTTTCACTTGCTGACTTATTTAAAGACATTAAACATCATCTAAAAAACTATAAATTTGTCTAATTATCTTACACACTTAAATAATCACATTAACCATTCATAAATATTTTTTTATTATCAAAATTCTAAATTAGTTGATTGAAACAAACCCAACACATTATAATTTTAAGTTGTGTTTGCAGAACCTTATTTGAAATTAATAGCGTAGTTTGAAGTTTATTATCTAATTCTTTCTAATTTTTTACTTTCAAGTGTTAAAACAATGGAGACATAAGGGGGAAGGAAAAAAAATAAATTGGTGGACGTTCATTATTGTTTGTGATAACATCTTATAATGTGACGAAAATTCGTATCTGTGAGCTTATCACATCATATAATGTGGCAAAAATTCGTATCTGTGAGCTTTGTGATGAGCCCAAAATGTTAAAATATCTTTCCGTGTATAAATTTCTTAATTATTCTAATGACCATTTTTGTTACTAAAAATTATTATTATTTTTTGTGATATCTCATGATAAACTGATAAAATATAAAAATATATATGCCGTGCACCGCATATCCGTGATCAAAAGTTTATTACGGTATACTCCAAGTCTTAATTCCTTGTGACCAACATTGCGATCTAACATTTGCATATTACTCGGTGCTATAGATTTTAAGCGTTTTACAATGTGTTCAAGGGCCGTGGAGGATGATGGTTCATGGATAGTCCTGTCAAACCTGAAATATTACATCAAGGCGATGTGATCAGCCGAGACTGGTAGCAGGAACAGGAGGCCGGAAAAAGAACAGGTAGGGTTTGTTCGGGGTGAGAGACAAAGAAGAAAGCAAGCTGACCCGGTCAAGCCCATTAATGGAGCTGCATTAAGTCAGATTAATGAACCGTTAACCGCATCCTGTGACATCAAATGTAAAGAAAGATAGTCGGAAACACTACTAGAAAAACCGCATTTAGCGACGGCCATTAGCGACGGCCAACCGTCGCTAAACTTTATATAGCGACGGCACACCGTCGCTAAAACGCCCGTCGCTAATTCATTCGCCGCTAATTTTCTAGCGACGGTTATCGTCGCTAATTAGCGACAGCTAAACGTCGTAAAACAGGCCGTCACTAATTTTCCGATAATGGTGTCCGCCGGCGCGTTAGCGACACGTAGCCGTCGCTAGTTAGTGACGCATAACCGTCGCTAGTTAGTGACGCATAACCGTCACTAGTTAGTGACGCGTCGCCGTCACTAGTTAGTGTCAGTTAGTGACGCGTAGCCGTCGCTAGTTAGTGCCAGTTAGTGACGCGTAGCCGTCGCTAGTTAGTGCCAGTTAGTGACGCGTAGCCGTCGCTAGTTAGTGACTCGTAGCCGTCGCTAGTTAGTGACGCATAACTGTCGCTAGTTAGTGTCAGTTAGTGACGCGTAGCCGTCGCTAGTTAGTGCCAGTTAGTGACGCGTAGCCGTCGCTAGTTAGTGACCCGTTGCCGTCGCTAGTTAGTGCCAATTAGTGACGCTTAGCCGTCGCTAATTAGTGATGCTTAACCATCGCTAGTGTTTATTTTTTTTTGGTTCATTATTTTCTATGATAAAACTGAAGGTTCGCGTTGATTGAAAATCGTTATCAAGGGGAAAATAAAAGAATAAAACATACAATGCACCGGAAATTAATTTGCCCATCATTTTAGTTATAAAAAAGAAATTAATATTTCATTGCACAATGATGTACACATCTGGGTCCCAAATTTCGCTCGGATCACTGCACAATATATAGTATATCTTAAGATTTACAAAGTAATGGTGCTGCCAATAACAACACCAATAAAATGATTAAGGGGGAAAAAAGGGTACATCTCACACTCTTCTCAAACACAAAACTAAACTAGTACATGAAAACAGGAACTATTGGGAGACAGCAAGCACACCTCAAACCTAATAACAAATAATCTGATGCCTCCTGTTCAATTTTACAAGGAAAAAAAATTAAGCATAAAGATGCATCAAAAGAGTAGGTTTTTAAACTGGAAAGAGTTCTATGATAGGAGAAATGGACCCATCTGTGTTTTGTCACGAACATGATTCGGGTGAGCTTTGAGTCTCTGAAAGGAATATGGCCATTTCTTCCCTTGCTGTTTCCAAAAATAAGTAAATAATGCAGCAGACTTCAATTTTTTTCACACTTGAGATCATAACACATGGGTTTCAATCCCTTAGAGAGGTTAAAAGGACAATACTATTTCCAATGCATGGGTGTATATGCATCAAAACCTACCCCTAATGAAAAAGGAAACAAATGGAGACGAAGAGAGAGAACCACATCCTAGCTACATCATTTGAATCATTTGATTGGATGTGCTGGTTTCATTCAGCAGCAGGTAAAGCTCATAAGGCTTGTAAAGCTTTTTCGTTTAGTGCTTTGTGTAGGTTTAGAGAGTTCAAGTGGAAAGCTAGATGTGAAACCAACCTTAACTTGCGGATGACTGTTGACAACCTTCTTTCAATCTGGTACCTGCTGATAAAGTCTGCGAGGCACGCTCACTTCCAGCTAGAGGATTAAAATTCTGGAGAAACAGATTGAAAATCCAGACAAAACACTAAGCTGATAAACAAACTGACAGGAACAGGAGTTTCTGACCTTTAGTCAATTTTCAGAAGACTAATTAAGGTTTCATACCACAGTGGCTGTAAGGGTGCTCAATTTATCAGTGCAAGAAAACTCATGCGCACAGCTTTCAACTGTCTGGACAGAGCATAAAACAAGATTCAGAAGCAAGAAATGTGACAAAATCTTAAAGTAAGTTCAACCTTTAATTTATAACAATGTAAATGACCAAAAGGTTATACCAGTTTCAAAATTTGATGGGATCTGGAGCTTGTATAATTTAGAAAAGTCTCACCCACTTGTCTTTGAGCTGTAAAGGACTCAATGCTCATATACATGTATTTAGGCTTGAACCAGTAAGTCATTTGGTGAGGATAAGATCATCCAAGATTGTTACCTTCACAAATGGACAGAAGCTCATTAAAATGATTCTTGTCCCTCAGAGTTTCCTCTGTTAGCCTCTCAACAACAGTTTCCCGCTATTTTTATCAACAAAGGCAGCAAGGATTATTTGGACAGTACAGATAAGAAATCATTTCTCAGAGATGGAGAAAGAATCTCACCTCAGGATCATCTAGAAGTCTAAGTGGAGTACTATCTGCACTAAGAAGGTCCTTAACAGATTCATTGTAGATCTCCATAGCAGAAAACTTCAAAACAAACTCCCTTTCTTTATGCTGAAATTGAATCATTTATCACTTCACTCAAATCGGAACAGGAACAATAACTCTATGTAACTCTATGTAATCGTTACCGCATCTTGTTTGTCATAAATATCCGCTACTGTGTACTCAGTAATACCACTCATGGTGAATGTCTTCCCACTGCTTGTTTGTCCATAAGCAAACACACTTGCTGAAAAGAATTCCGTTATGGATAAATCAATACTAGTGAAGTTGCAGAGAATTTTATGATTAGTGATGTAAAGACAAGGAAAATGCCTGAAAAAGATGTGCTTACAATTTATGCCACTGACAACGGCAAGAGCAATACGCTTGGCACCTTCATCATACACTTTCCTTGTGGGGCATTCAGCGCTAAAAACTCTGTCTGCAGTCCAAAAAAGTGCAGTGAATTGAACAGAAGAAAATCATACAGAAGACTATGGACAATAATGGCCATAGCCATATATTGCTTTCCTGGACCGTACAGAATGCTGATCAATGGTCAGGTAGCACCAACCAAAAGCCAAACCCTTTGCATAAGGAGGAATGGAGAGAAGTATATGGCAGCTAAGCTTAAGAAATTAAGTTGAAAAACTGAACTAGGAAATGGGAAATTATAAGATCATCATGAAGCACTAAGTGGCAGCATCATGAATGTCATGAGTTTGATCATTGAAAAACCAATTACAGAATTCGTTTCTGATTTTATGATTCTATTTCTTCTCTCTCATTCTCATACCCGTGATGTGCAATGCAGACGAAACTTCCACTGATGAGACAAAAATATATAGAGAAAAAAAATTGCATCATTACTCAAGCATCTAGCCATCAAGTAAAGAATTTCTTTTAGTTTAAGAAGCCAGGCAAATTATTTTTCATATCCTGAACTTCAGTTGTGTAATTCAGATGACAAGTGCATTGTCGTACTAATTTTCTCTGTATGTGTTAGGCAGATAAACAGCCAATATTATAGTAGGTTAAGCTGAGAATTTCTTCAAAATCCTTCCACCAAACAGCCAAAAATATATGGTCAAAAATTCTCCTATGCACAAGAAAAATATTTTGACATGCCTTATTTATAATTATACCATTAACCTGCAGTTTGTTATGTCATGCAGGTAATATACTGAATGTGAGTAGGAACTAAGGGTGTAACAGAACTTTATAAATCCAATGTCTTCAGTCCCTCGGAAATCAGAATACCAAGCCTTTAAACTACTAGTACAGCAAACTCCCACATCAATCTACCAACTAAACTGCTTGATACGTACTACAAAACTAGCATGTATAGGACAGTGTATTGAAATCACTCCCTGAAGAAAAGTATGCTGTCAATGAAATTAAAAGACACTCTGGGAGGTTGTAGAGGGTTCCCTGACGTGAACAAAAAAAGTCAGAGGGTAAACAGCCTCTTATTTCACAGTCACAAGCCCATGCAAAGAAACTGTAATTGAGCATTTGATTATAAGTCATATGGTCACATAAAAAATCAACTTACACAGCATAACAGGAGCAAGAACGCCAAAAACCCGACCTGCTCTGCTTATGTTACCCATCTGTTTCTCGAATTCCTGTGCCAACGATTCGAACACCCTCCACTCCATGAACGTGAATGTCGACCCAGAATCCAAGATCGTCCCTCCGTTCCCATCGGAGTAAAAACAAAAGGGAAAGAGAAATCAGAATAAAATCAACAAAGAAAGAGGCAATGACGAAATCTGGGTTCCTCCGAGAGTGATATGCCGCCGCCTACCCAGAGCTTCCTCCGTTCGAAGATCAATTCGACGATCCAAGATGCAGTCTGGGTTCATCGGACGGATGAATTGAGGACGGATGAGCGGCAACGACGCCACTTTAAGGGCTGTGGCCAGCGAGATCAGCTCCATCGGTTTCTAGAAGAAATTAGCGCGAGCTCTCTTGAGTTGGAGGAGAAAGCCTTCGGAGTCGAAGTTGAAAGGCTTCATTGGGTCTTGCTGTCCATGGCGGAAGAACCAAATTAGGGTTTGGCTCCTTCAAGGCAGAGAAATTAAGCAGAAAGTCCATGGCTCCTCGCCCCCACTTCGGCGTCGAAGTTCCACTGCTCATCGGGGCGGCCGTTAACTGGGCTTGGGCTGAGTTCCGATGGTGGAGAGGAAAAAAGATGGGATGATGAGAGGGAAAGAGAGAAGCGACCAAATGATTGAATACCCAATGGAAGATGAGATGAGAGGGAAAGAGAGAGACTGAAAAGAGGAAAGCTTGCGAGCAGTAGGGGTGAAAGAACTATAATGTTCTAAGCGACGGCTTACTGTCGCTTTTAAGTAGCGACTACTCGCCGTCGCTACTTGTCTTCAGTTACCACAGTAATATTATAAAATAGTAATAAATGATTAAGCCTCATGTGACAATAAACTAATAATCCGTTAATTTAATTTTTATTAAATAGATTATTTATTAATTACTAAAAAAATATTTAGAGATTTGTATGCTGAATTAATCAAATTACAAATTATAATTATACAATTAAATAAGTAACATATAAAACGATAACTAGTTCTATTGCACTAGATTTAACATAAATAATAAGTAAAATAAAATGTGTAAAATAGGTTATTTGTTAATTCTCAAAAAATATTTAGAGATGTGTATGCTTAATTAATCAAATTCCAAATTATAATTATATAATTATAATGTTAGCGACGCATAACCGTCACTAATTAGCGACGGTTATGTGTCACTAAATTTAGTGACGCATAACAGTCACTAAATTAGCGACGGTTATGCGTCGCTAAATTTAGTGATGTATAACCGTCACTAAATTAGTGACGGTACGCCGTCACTAATATTAGCGACGGCCAACCGTCACTAATTTAGCGACGGCTATACGTCACTTAGTTAGCGACGTCTATACGTCACTAACTTAGCGACGTCAATACGTCACTAACTCAGCCACGGCAACCAGTCACTAACTTAGCAACAGTAAGCCGTCCCGGGGCTAAATTAAAATGTACCAACTTTTAACCCTTACTCAATTTTTTTACGAATTGAAGGTACACATCTCGACCCCATTAAAAATATTCAAAATAAATTAGTTATGTATTAGTAGATAACAATTTAGCATAAAAAATAACTATGACATTTGCACTATTACTTTTTTTTAAAATTTTTTTTAATTTTACCGACGGTATGATGTCACTAAGTAGGATTAAAATTTAACCCCTAGTAAACTTTTATATGACTTTATGGTACACATATCCACTACATTACACATTTTTAAAATAAATAAGTTATGTATTAGTACATACCAATTTAACAACAAAAATAAATATCAGATAACAACTATTACTTTTTTTTTTTAGTTGATAATTTTAGCGCCGGTTAACCGTCATTAATTTAAAGAATCATTTACCAACCCATAACCCCTACTAAATAAACATCTCAACTTCTGTATATATAATCAAAAAAAATTACTCATGTTACAATAGATAACAATTGAGCATAAAAAATAATTATTATAGGAGAAGTATTAATATTTTTGGCCTTTTTTTATTTTAGCGACGTCTATGCGTCACTAACTTAGCGACGGCAATGTGTCACTAACTTAGCGACGGCAATACGTCACTAAATTAGCGACGGCAATACGTCACTAACTTAGCGACGGTAATACGTCACTAACTCAGCCACGGTAATACGTCACTAACTCAGCCACGGCAACCAGTCACTAACCTATAGCGACAGTAATCCGTTCTGGCGCTAAATTAAAATGTACCAACTTTTAATTAACCCCTTACAAATATTTTTATAAATTGAAGGTACACATCTCAACTACAGTAAATATATTCAAAATAAATTAGTTATGTATTAGTAGATAACAATTTAGCGTAAAAAATAACCGTCCACATAAGAACTATTATTTTTTTTAAATTTTTTTAAATTTTACCGACGGTAAGACATCACTAAGTAGGACATAACTAAATTTCCGTTAATTTTTTTTAATTTTACCGACGGTAAGACGTCACTAAGTAGGATTAAAATTTAACCCCTAGTAAACTTTTATACGACTTTATGGTACACATATCCACTACATTACACATTTTTAAAATAAATAAGTTATGTATTAGTACATACCAATTTAACAACAAAAATAAATATCAGATAACAACTATTACTTTTTTTTTTAGTTGATAATTTTAGTGCCGGTTAACCGTCATTAATTTAAAGAATCATTTACCAACCCATAACCCCTACTAAATAAACATCTCAACTTCTGTATATATAATCAAAAAAAATTACTCATGTTACAATAGATAACAATTGAGCATAAAAAATAATTATTATAGGAGAAGTATTAATATTTTTGGCCTTTTTTTAATTTAGCGACGTCTATGCGTCACTAACTTAGCGACGGCAATGCGTCACTAACTTAGCGACGGCAAACCGTCACTAACTTAGCGACGGCAATACGTCACTAACTTAGCGACGGCAATACGTCACTAAATTAGCGACAGCAATACGTCACTAACTTAGCGACGGTAATACGTCACTAACTCAGCCACGGTAATACGTCACTAACTCAGCCACGGCAACCAGTCACTAACCTATAGCGACAGTAATCCGTTCTGGCGCTAAATTAAAATGTACCAACTTTTAATTAACCCCTTACAAATATTTTTATAAATTGAAGGTACACATCTCAACTACAGTAAATATATTCAAAATAAATTAGTTATGTATTAGTAGATAATAATTTAGCGTAAAAAATAACCGTCCACATAAGAACTATTATTTTTTTTTAATTTTTTTAAATTTTACCGACAGTAAGACATCACTAAGTAGGACATAACTAAATTTCCGTTAATTTTTTTTAATTTTACCGACGGTAAGACGTCACTAAGTAGGATTAAAATTTAACCCATAGTAAACTTTTATACGACTTTATGGTACACATATCCACTACATTACACATTTTTAAAATAAATAAGTTATGTATTAGTACATACCAATTTAACAACAAAAATAAATATCAGATAACAACTATTACTTTTTTTTTTAGTTGATAATTTTAGCGCCGGTTAACCGTCATTAATTTAAAGAATCATTTACCAACCCATAACCCCTACTAAATAAACATCTCAACTTCTGTATATATAATCAAAAAAAATTACTCATGTTACAATAGATAACAATTGAGCATAAAAAATAATTATTATAGGAGAAGTATTAATATTTTTGGCCTTTTTTTATTTTAGCGATGTCTATGTGTCACTAACTTAGCGACGCAGTCGCTAACTTAGCGACGGCAATGCGTCACTAACTTAGCGACGGCAAACCGTCACTAACTTAGCGACGGCAATACGTCACTAACTTAGCGACGGCAATACGTCACTAAATTAGCGACGGCAATACGTCACTAACTTAGCCACGGTAATACGTCACTAACTCAGCCACGGTAATACGTCACTAACTCAGCCACGGCAACCAGTCACTAACCTATAGCGACAGTAATCCGTTCTGGCGCTAAATTAAAATGTACCAACATTTAATTAACCCCTTACAAATATTTTTATAAATTGAAGGTACACATCTCGACTACAGTAAATATATTCAAAATAAATTAGTTATGTATTAGTAGATAACAATTTAGCGTAAAAAATAACCGTCCACATAAGAACTATTATTTTTTTTAAATTTTTTTAAATTTTACCGACGGTAAGACATCACTAAGTAGGACATAACTAAATTTCCGTTAATTTTTTTTAATTTTACCGACGGTAAGACGTCACTAAGTAGGATTAAAATTTAACCCCTAGTAAACTTTTATACGACTTTATGGTACACATATCCACTACATTACACATTTTTAAAATAAATAAGTTATGTATTAGTACATACCAATTTAACAACAAAAATAAATATCAGATAACAACTATTACTTTTTTTTTAGTTGATAATTTTAGCGCCGGTTAACCATCATTAATTTAAAGAATCATTTACCAACCCATAACCCCTACTAAATAAACATCTCAACTTCTGTATATATAATCAAAAAAAATTACTCATGTTACAATAGATAACAATTGAGCATAAAAAATAATTATTATAGGAGAAGTATTAATATTTTTGGCCTTTTTTTATTTTAGCGACGTCTATGCGTCACTAACTTAGCGACGGCAAGCCGTCACTAACTTTAGCGACTACTTGCCGTCACTAACTTAGCGACGGTTGCCCGTCACTAAAATATTAGCGACGAACAGCCGTCGCTAAACTCTCACCGGACTTTTAGCGACTATTAACCGTCGCTAATTAGCGACGGTTTTTAGCCGTCGCTAAAAACGCCGTCGCTAATTCCATTTTTTCTAGTAGTGAAAGACTTAGCCCTTTATTTTGTGTAGTTATTATATTATTAATTTTTAGGAAAAGAATTTTAAAAATATGTACAATTGAACTTTTCTTGGTAGATATTGCGTTTACAATAACTAATTGTACAGAATACATATTTAAGGTGAAATCCAAGATGTTGTGTCACAATATACCACAAAATTTGGGATCTGATCATATAGTGTGACGTGAAGGATTTAGGAATTCTTAAAAAGGAGATTTCTTAAGCCCGTCTGGATGGGAATATACCAAAATTGACACGTTTAGACAATATTAATTAAAGTTATGATTAGAGAAAATTTTAGGATTGGACAATTATAATTTCAAATTGGAAACTATTGAGTGGTATTTTATTTGCCCAAAAGATATATTAAAATTTTAAGTTGGAATCAACTGATGGGGCAGTTGATACCACGTAATCAAACACCAAATATCTATATTTTATATCATTAACTATGAGAGATAAACAATTGATATCACATCATGAGAGAAGTAGTAACCAAAGTTTTTATAGCAAAATTATAAGATTGGGCAAGTGTAATTCTGAGTTGGATAAATCTCTTAATATTGCATCTAATAATAGAGTGGTCCCAGCTCCTCTTGCATCTAGATATATTTCACTATCTCTCTAGCAAGATAACTTTTTTACCTTATTTTAAGTAGGTCTCTAATTTTCATTTTATTCTTTTAAAATTTTCAATGTCAAATTTCTTTAATTATGTTTTTTCTATTAATTTTACAGTTAAAGTTTGACAAAATTCTACTTTTTTTTCCCTCCACTCAAGTCACCCTCAAATCTATAAATTTAACATTTTTTGTCCATTTCTCTGTCATGCTTTCCAACTTCCAGGAAAAAATGTCTCAATCATCTCTCTCCGTCTTTGCCCCAACTTCACCACCACATCCTTCGCCTTTCCACTCGCCTAAGCTCCTCCGCTTCTACCCAGACACCGCGCCTTCTCCTCCATTCTCCTTTCCTTCATCTACACCCTCTCTGCTGGCGTAATTCAACAATTGCTTTCTTCTTTGACCGATGTCCTTTTATGTTCCTGGGTGGACCCATTTCCCTCCACATTGACTGGCAAACCGCATGGCAGGAGCAAGAAGAAGCCAGGACCGGAGGAGCAAGACGAACCCATCCACGGGTTGGAACTTGTTAGGGTTGCACTAAAGGGAGAAATTCGAAGAAAAATGTTTACAAAAAAAAAAAAAATAAACCAACAGAACTAGGTCATCACTTCCTAGCTTGGTTTTATTGTGTTCGCCTTTTTGGGTACTGATCAATTGTTTTGGGTACTTGGGTTCTTTCATTTTTATTTGAATTTTTGTTTGCGTTGAATTTTTCAACACACACATAGCTTTCTGTCTCATTCTAACGTCACCAACAACAGGTGACGCTCATGAATGGTGGGAGGTGAAGCGGAATGGCAGCGGGTGACTGGGAGTAGTGGTGGCGATGAGATCGGCATCAAAAGCGGTGGGTTGTAGAATGGCCCACAACACCCTCTTCTCTCAGATCTCCTTAATTCAAGACGGGGGGATTCGATTGGATTGAACAGCTATTGGAGGCGATGTTGGATGGCCGTTGATGCAAGAGGCAGCGGTGTCAGACATTCTGGTGGCCGAATTGGTCATGAGATTGGAGGACGGTTGAGGTGAGTAGTCGTCGCAAAGATGGTTGAGGAAGATGGAAAAAGTTAGGTCTCTAGGCGTAAGGGGACAAAAATCTATATATTACAGTTTACATTTTCCACAGAAATTCCATCAAAGTTAATAATGAAAGTGACAAAAGGACCACAATTAAGGAGTAAATTGTATAAATGGTCCATAACCCTTAGTTATTATTTCTTTTTACTATCTAACCTATTGAATGTTTTGTTTTAATCTTAAACCTATTAAAATTATTTCATTTTGGTCCCTCATTATATGAAGTTCATTAACTCAAAATAATTATCTAACAGAAATTTTTAAAATTCTAATTTAAATATTCAGTAGTTGAATTTCAATAAATTTAAATATTTTAATTTTTTTATAGTAAATATACAATTTAAATTAATAGTTTTTTCTTTCTACATAAAATAAGTTCAATTTAAAAAAATAAAAAAAATGTTTTGAATTTTTCATTAGCTATAAAAAATTATTATACAGATTAAATTTATTGTAAGACAGTTACCGGATAATTTAAATTATGATCTAAAAAATTGTTATCAAACAAATACTTTAAGTTAACAAATTTCATCAAATTGAGACCAAAATAAAACGTTTTCAATAGATTTAGGACTAAAAAGAAATGTTTTAATAGGTTTGGAACTAAAACAGAATATTTAATAAGTTAGGGACTAAAATGAAACAATGACTAAATGTTAGGAACTATTCATAAAATTCACTCCACAATTAAGATAAAATTTAACACTTTAAAAATATTAAGAGGATAAAATAAAAATTAGAAATCCATTTAAGATAACATGAAAAGATTAAGGACTATAAATAAATTTTAATGTATTTTATATAGAGCGGACTACCAAAAGAAAATATAGAGCAGTGCTATAGTATCGTGTTATTTTATTTTGAAAAAGAATAAAATAAAAGCTAGATTTTAAACTTAAGCGTAATGCATAAAATATGATTGTAAAAGATAGTAGAGCCTATGTTAAATTCGTAGCCATAGAAAAGGAACCGGACCATCAAGTGCAATTGGAAGTAGAGATGGAACATGGGCCGGTTCAACCTGGCCCAAACCAGGATCGGTTTGTAAGTCAAACCCAACCTGATTCGGTCAAATTTGCCCCACTCTGCCCCGGACAAAACACTAAAATATATGAGCCAAATATGGGCTCTGAAGGAGATAATAGCGCAAAACAGACCGACCCATCCCAAAACTGCCCCCGCGACATGACCTACCTTGCCTCGCAAAACTGGCCCAGGACCGGTCCGGTCCTGGAGCACCCCATCGACTCTTTCCTTTAATAGACACCTATAAAAAAAAATTTTAAAATCAGTTAATTACACAATAGGGCCTCTAACGATTTTCTGCTTCATTTTAACCCCTAAAATTTCATTTTTACCTCTCTCAACTAAATTTTAAGGACTTTTTTATCCAAATAATTTTTGGGCCTCCCCTATAAATACCAATGTCATTTTTACTCTATCCTCACACCATCACTCAATCTTTCTTCTTCCTTTACTATATTCTCTCAAGCATTTAAACTTTTTTTTTAATTTCTTCCAAATTTCTTCCTAATATCCTCTTAATATCTTCATAATCTCTTCTTAATTTTTCATTAATCACTACTATTAGTTCATGACTCATGGCTTCAAGAGGAAAAGGCAAGTCAACAGAGAATTCATCTTCCCGCATCACCAACCTCCGAGACTTGTTCCATCGCTATTCTCGGCTCGCCAATAAAGGTATCTCAATTGAAGAACTGCACAACAATGATACCAGAATCGATATGATGAATTACAATTTGGGACTTGATGATCAATTATCGGATAATGAAGTTGAAGAGTTGGATGCGATGGCGGCCGGGAATCCATCAGCACAACCAACGTCGGCAAGTCATGAACCCACCGTGGAGGAAACCCAATGACAAGGTAAATTTTTTAGACTAACTGCTTAGGTTTGGAAGCATTATGAGCTCATACACGAAAGGGAGTCGAGGTATGGGAAATGCAAACATTGCGGGAAAAAATTCGTGCATAAAAAGAATTTCAGCACTGAAATACTGAAGTGACATATTAAAAATAAACATCCTACCGTCCTCCCCAGTGTCGAGACTAGTTCTAGAAGACAAACACAACTTAGGTCTGCAACCGGCACCAGCGGACCAGGTATATTTCATTTTAACCAACAATCTTGTAGGAAAGGCATGGTAAATTAAATGATGCTTACAGAAAAAAAATTTTCACAAGTTGAATGTGTACACCTAGAATCTTGGATAAAATCACAATTAAATCCTACATTTAAAAAAGTGTCTAGAAAAACTGCTAGGAAAGAAAGCTTTATATTATTTGAAGCTAGAAAATCAGATTTGCAAGCTTATTTTTTTGCTCTTGATCATTGTGTGACATTTACTTCTAATATGTGGACATCACCTATAGGTCAATCATTTTATTGTGTTACTTCTTATTGGATTGATTCTAATTAGATTATGCAAAAATGAATTTTGTCATTTATGGTCATTGAAATGGATCATACTGGTTATCACATATTCAATTGCATCGTAGAAACTTTATGTGATTATTTTTGTGCTAACAAAGTCCTGCGCATTTCATTTAATAATACTTCAAATAATGATGTTACCGCTTGCTTTTTAAGTCAAACATTGAAATCACCTCTTAATGGTGCATTCTTTTACGTTAGATGCTATGTCATATTTTGAACCTTTATGTGCACAAAAGGGTTTAGAAGTTCTTCAAAATAAAATTTTGTCTATTAAGAACTCATTAATGTATTTGAAATCAAGACATGCTGTGTTTCATGAATTTAAAAGCTTTTGTTTTGAAAATAAAAAAGAATTTTCTTGGAAATGGTTTAAATTGGATTGCCCAACTCGTTGGAACTTCACATATTTGATGTTGCAATATGCATTCCTATATGCAAATTTGTTGATGCATTTCATGAACTTAAAAATGGGTTGTGAATTTCTTACGACTGAAGTTTGGGAAAAATGTTCCAAAATCGGTAAATTGCTTAAGTTTTTTGACGAGGTTACTGAATTTTTCTCTGGTATTTACCACCCAGCCATTCATCAAGTTTTTCTTCATTTTGTAAACATTGCATATGCTTTACATTAGTTTAAAGATGATGAGTTGTTAAAACCGACTGTCGAAACCATGCAGGCTAAGTAGCTTCAGTATTTCAAATATTTTTAGTTGCTTCTTTGCTTGACCCATATGTCAAATTAACAGGTACAACAATATTGCTTGAAGGAATTTTTAATACTTATTTACAAATATCTCATATAAATGTTTTGCCTATGTTTGCTACTGCTTCCGAGTACTTGCATTCTTTATACAAGTTATATTATGAGTTGTATTCAGATAAGGTAAAATCCGAAGCTCCTCAAACCAAGCCTCCAAGAAGATCAATCTCATCAAGATTCAACCTGGCCCTCCAAATGCTCAAATGACCCCGACCGACGAGATCGGGATTAGCTAAGGTCGATAACTATCTCAACATATCATTTGAGTCAAGCGACATCGATATATTATAGTGGTGGAAATAAAAGAGATCAAGGTTTTCGATCTTTTAGATAATCTAATAAGAGATTCTTGCCGTTCCAATCTCCACCGTCATTTGAGTCAGCGTTTAGTGTAGGAAAACCGGTGATATCAGAGAAACGATCAAAATTGACACCCAAGGCGATAGAAGTATGCGTGTGCAACTGAGATTAGGGCCTTGCAGCACTTCCGCAACATGACTAAAAGAGTTCAGATAACGAGGTAATATCTAATACCAAGACTTTAATTTCTTTTTCAATCATACATGTAGTTTGTATTTGATTTGATTATCCTTTTAAGCACAAATCATAGGTTTCTATTTTTCATAATTTTCAGAACGTTTTTGCCATTTCAAAATGTAATGCTCGTTCCGATTATTTGTAAGTATCGTTTGATTTTTTTACTTAATAAAACTTACACCGGATGTAGTGTTTTTTCTTAAAAATTTTTATTACATATACAACTAATTATGTTTCTCCTTTATAAAAAAAAAATTAAAAAAAAACCTCCAAATCCATTTCGCCTCACCAAGGACTTGGCCCGGGACAGGCTCGGGACTGCCCCGCCTGGGCTTGGTCTGAGCCCAATCCTCCTTGACCCAAGACCGGCCGGTTTGGGCCGGACCTAGGTCGGGTCAACTCGGCGCCCATCTTTGAGTGTCCAGTTCCACGAGAAGTGACGATGTATGTTGGGTGTTGCTCGCACCCGTCACCAACAGGAAGATAGAATAGAAACAACAGGGTCAGATCATGTAAATTAGTTCCTTAAACTAGATTTTGGCTAAATGTTAATCACGGATTAACTAGCCATGAACAGTGACTATCCTTCCTATATCCCGATTCTTCCCGTCGGCTTCGTCATATATATCTCCCATTAAAGCTGCCGGTGACAACAGCCCCTCCGGCCCTTCCAACACACAAGTCAAAGGCTGCCTGCTCACCGTATGTAGGGCAGCAGACTCTCGCCATTGCAATCCCGACGGCAAAGATCAGCTTCTCAAGCGTAGCCACCATCAGCAACCATCTGTGCAACACCAAATCACTTATTCTCCCAGTGCCTCACCAAGCTGCCCTGAAAAGTGAAAATGGATGGCTCTGATCCTGCTGCTGCTTCTAGTAGTTAATTGATTAGTGCAGTTAGTTTCTTTCTCAATCAATTGGCAAATTTTGAAATACACATAGGTGTATATACACATACCAAATGGTGTTAGTAAGGGAGAGAGATTCCATTAGTTTTAGTTTAGAATGGAAATTTCAGTTTTGTTGGGTTTAAAATTTGATTAGATATTAATTTGGTAAATTCATATATTTAAATTTTTTATTTATTGCAACCAACAAGGAGAGAGGATCTTTTTGTCTATGTTTAAATTTGGTAAATCTTGACTATTAAAATATGTGAATTGATTGGATAATTATGGTATTTATTTTCTTTTTTCAAAAATTTTAATTATGGAACCTTTTAAATTCATTTGTAAAGATAATCTTAAGGAAACAATAAAGATAATATAATAAACATGATAATTATTTAAAATAATTTTATTAATTTATTTTTTTGCGTATATTTAATCATGGCCAGAGAGTTGCCCACACAGCTTAATATATTTTACTTCCAATTTATTACATATCCCACATAGTTTAATATATTTGACTTCTAGTTTAACACATATCCTACACAGGTTAATACAATTCACTTCCAATTAACACGTATCTCACAAAGTTTAATTTATTTCACTTTTAGTTTAATAAATTTTCACATCCAGTTGTTGTTAATGGCAATGATGAAGTCGATTATGGTACTGGTGGTGACGATGAGTTTGGATATTTTATTTTATCGGGGCAATGTTATTTTCTCGTGTGATAGTTTTGTCACACAAATTAATACACTTGACTTCCAGTTTAATACAATTCACATTCAATTTAATACATATCCCAAAAAGTTTAACACATTTCACTTCTGGTTTAATATATATCTTACACAAATTAATACAATTCATTTTTCAGTTTAACATATATCTCACATAGTTTAATACATTTTACTTTTAGTTTAATGTTTTACTCTGTATATAGCCCATATAGTTTAATACAATTCACTTTCAATTTCACATATATCTCACACAGTTTAATATATTTCACTTCCACTTTAATACATTTTTGCTTCCAAATGTTGCTAATGGCAATGACGATGTCGATTTATGATACTAGTGGTGACGATGAGTTTGGTGGTTTTATTTTTTTGTGACAATGTCATTTTTCTTGTGTAATAGTTTTGGCACATAGATTAATACATTTGGCTTACAGTTTAATACGTTTCACATAGATACATAACTTACATAGTTCAATATAATTCACTTCCAGTTTAATACATATCTCTTATAGTTTAATACATTTTATTTTCAGTTTAACACATATTTCACACAAATTAATATAATTCACATTCCAGTTTACACACATATCCCATACAGTTTAATATATTTTCACTTTCAGTTTAATACATTTTGCATTCAATTTAATATAGTTCGCATTGATATTTTTATTTTTACAGACTCAGAAGTGTACATATAAAGTCTTGAAACATACATATATATTTGTGATTTTTACAAACCCATAAGCATACATATAAGCCTCAGATGCATACATACATACATACATACATACATACATATATATATATATATGTTCTTCACAAACCCAAAACATACATATAAGTCGTAGAAAAATACATGTATATTTGCACTCTTTATAAACCCAGAAAATACATGTAATACTCAGAAGCATACATACATATATATGTGTCATACATATAAAGTTTAAAAGCATAAATATATATTTGTATTTTTACAAACTCAGAAGCACACATATAAACCTTAGAAGCATACATATATATACATATGCTCTTTACAAACACAGAACATGCATATAAAAACCAGGAGCATACATACATACAAATTCATGTTATTTTTTCATATAAAACACAAATCATGGATGTTTTTTTGTGGATCTCAAAAAATGATGCACACTTTTTGTTTCTTTGCCAGGATCTATGTCGAAAGCATCGTCATCTGCTATACTTGCTCCCTAAACCTTATTGCTCCTCCTTTGCAATTGTGTTTCGTCCGTCTCAACAACGTCTACTATGTTCGCCCTGGGTATTCTTCAACCTTCACTTTCCTCTGCACTTGCTGGAAATCCGATTGCATGCTTTTGAGTTGCGATGAACGGGAGTCTACGGTGCTGGAATAGGTTGCACCTCCATCTCCCATCGTTTGTCGAATCATGTTCTCTCAGGTGGTGTTCTCCTCATCGTCCTCCATCAACGTTGCCATCCTCCATCTCATCAGTGTCATAGCAATTTCACAATCATGAGAGATGAAAATTGTGGATCTGGGATTCATGGGTTTAGGAATTCTGAATGATGTGGGAAGGTTTTTGTATGGTAACCGTTCTAATTAAATATCTTCTCTTTATTCATTTTCTCAATTTTACATTTGCCAATTTATTTCAAACTCTCTTTAATGGCAGAGTTAGTTAGTAACAGTGTTACTAGGTGGACTTTGAACATCGGTGGATAGTAGCAAATCTCCAAGCAACTAAGGACTTCACCTGTCCCAACTTCGACGTTCCTTGCGACGTGTTTATTTGACCATATAAACTTCTGCATTAAATCATAATTGATCATAGACCATTTCAAACGGAAAACGAGCTTGATAACGGAATAGATATTGTTAAATATATTCTGATATTGCTAATTGTTGTGGGCCGGGGATAATTTTAGTGCAGGGTACAAATTGGGCAAAGTCAAGTCAAGAGCACACCAGATAGGAACAGGTACATGTGAGACGTGTCAACAACCGGTTCAATAGCTTGGTGAGAGTTTTCAGGACAATAAATGCGTTCGGTGTCCGTCTCTCCATCATCTTCCCGTACTTCTTAAAATATTGTATTTTAATATGAAATATTATTGTTAGGCAAGTAAGCTGACACTACTAAGATTTCCTTATGATGGTTTTCTGCCGATGGAAATTTTTTACGGATAGTCAGTGGAAACCTCAGGTGAAATTTTTCCGGTGAATTTCTCTCCACCCAAAGTTGTCCTTTGGGAATGAAATTTTTTAAATTTAAATTTTTTGAAGGACATTTTTCAATGCTCATTCATAAAAAATTCTGATAGCTAGCGTTGAAATTTTTTTTGCCACATTTCTACCTGTTGAAAGAAAATATCTTTTCAAAATTGGCCACAAAAATAAAATTTTTTGAATTTCAAATTTCTAAAATCTATCTACCAGAAATTGAAAAATTTTCTTACAAAATATCCAGCTAAAAATTTTAATTTTTCCCTCCCCTTTCACCAGTATAAAACCATCATCTTAAATCAACATCTCTTTTTTTTTTTCTCTCTTCCATCTTTCTTTTCTTTCTCACAAAATTTTCTCCTTCTCCTATATCCTCCTCTTTTTATCTTTTCCCTATCATTACTTATTCGTTTTTTTTTCTTCTTATTTATTCCTTATAAATTACCTTCGTGTTTCTCTATTTCTTCTTCTTATTTCTTCCTTATTATCACCTTTTTCTTTCTCTTCTTCTTCTTCCCTCCTCTTTCTCACCATTTTCTAATTCCTTTTATTCTTTTTCTTTTTCTTCCTTCCTATCTTTCTTAACAATTTTATGCCCAGGGATGGTTTAAGTGCAACCTGTATACACCTTGGGACCAAACTACATGTTTCTGACAGATGAATGCTATGTGTGTAATTAATTCTATGAAGAAAACATGAGTTAAAAAATGACTGTTTTGAGTGCAAAACTCCTAGCACCTTGCAAACTGGAGACAAAGCTTTGAACCAGACCATTTAAGGGACTACCGTCTGCAACCCCGAAAGAACATTTTTTTTCCAGGGAAAAAATTTCTGACGGCTATCCATTGGATTTTTTTATAGTCACCATCTGCCAGATTTTTTTATAGCCACAATTTGTTCGATTTCCGACAGTCCTCGAATGTCAGATTTTTTGACAATTGCTGTTGGGAGCTTTTTCCGGTGTATTAAAAGCCAACAAACGTATTTCCGACGGTTATCTGTTGAAACTAGCATTTTTTATAGCTAATTGTCAAAAATTACCCTTTTTCTAGCAATGTGAGAATTAATAATTCTTTCTATTTAATGAGGATTATAAATTTTATTTGATGGTGGATAACCACTGGCACCAAATAGATGGATGTTAAAAAGAAGAAATCAATGCTATAGACAAAGTAAATTGATGCTAAAAAGGAAAAAAAGATTTTATAGTTATGTAAGAATATGATAGGTAATGAAAAGATTGAGAGTTACTGTAAAAATATAGGGTCTAGGGGAGAGGAATAATGGAATGGGGGTTGAAAGAGTTAATATAGTAGCACTATGATTAAAAGCAAGTAGATTGGTTGGTAAACATAAGTAAACACAAATGGATTAGGGGAGAAATGTTAGTAATGTTTGAAAGCTCTACAATTTTTCCTTCATCAATTAGTTCCCACATTGTTGATCATCACATAAAGGAGAGTAAAGGAGTTTGATCACCTTGGCATAGAAAAGGAATATAAGTTGCAATTAGTCCTAAAGGATCAAGGCTGAAAATGTGTGAGAGTATTGCAAGTCAATGTTTTTGTCGTTTTAATCTATTTAAAAAATTTTGTAGGATTTAGAGGAAAAAGGTTTCTACAAAAGTTGTTGATGAAATGCTTTTGTTGGCTCCATTTTGCTGTTTCAATTTCCAAAATACTTTTTGTAATGACTTAATCGTGTTTGAGTTTGATTAAGTCGCTTCAAGATAAAATATATTTTTGTAGTGACAAATCTATAAAAAGTGATGAAAAAGGTTGAAGAACATGGTAGAAAAACGATAAAGTAGATGAATTTGTGTTTCCAATTCCAGAAAACGCTACTATTATGCATGCGAAGAAGCGCTAGTTTGGCCTTAAAAGTGTCAGCAAGTGTATATTATGTAGGAAAGTGTTTGTAATTCGAAACAAGCATTTGGATACTAATAAAAGGCTTTAAAAGGGTTAAAAAAGCATGAACAATAAAAAAACATTGAATAATCAAATAATCAGGAGCTGCTAGTATTATTATAAGTTTGGGCTAGACAATAAGGCTGGAGATGAGGCAGCAGAGCCAAATGAAGGCGGTCTAGGTGTGAAGAAACTAATGTTTATCATGATAAGTAGTTAACCGTGTAATTATCTCCTAGTTTTCCTAGTTTATCTTCTAGTTAATTATCCTATTGTAACTCATCCTGTACCACTATTTATGCATATACGTGACAGTAAGAAAGCAATAGAAAATAGCCAGTTTCGGCAGCAATCATTCTCTTTTCTTCATGATATCAGAGCCAAACCTGGCTTTCTTAAATTGCGAGTAATAGCGTGGCTTAGGCGTCAACCAAAGGATGACAAGTAACGACGTCCAGGATGGGGCAATAGCCACGGGCAACCAATGGAGAAGCATAGATGCGATGTCGCCATACTACATACATGCCTCGGACAGCCCTGGGCAAGTTTACGTCAGTGAACTCCTCAACGATGGAAACTACGGGGAATGGGTGAATGACATGAGCAATGCCTTATTCGCCAAGAACAAGGCAGGCTTCATTGACGGGACAATCCCAAGGCCACCATCAAACTCGCCAGACCTAAACCATTGGATGCGTTGGGACGCCATGGTCAAGGGGTGGTTGAGGAGTTCAATGGATAAAGAAGTTCGAAGCAGCGTGCGGTATGCGAAGACTGCCCAAGAGATTTGGCAAGATCTTGAAGAAAGGTTTGGGAAAGGGAATGCGCCAAGAGCATATGAGCTAAGGCGTGCCATAGCCCTCCTAAGGCAAGAAAAGCTTTCAGTTTCGGCCTACTATACAAAGTTAAAAGGGTTGTGGGATGAAGTGCAGTTCATTTCACCTTGGCCAAAGTGCACCTGTGAGGGTTGTGCGTGTGACGTTCAGAAGCAACTGACGGAGATGAGAGGCAAAGAGCAGCTTTATGACTTCCTAATGGGTTTGGACGACACTTTCAGCACCGTCAAAACACAAATCCTCAGCACGAAGCCCATCCTTAGCCTTGGCAGCGCCTACCACCTGGTCGCGCAAGATGAGCAGCAGAGGCAAGTCTCGGTAGCATACAAACCAGCGACAGAAGCAACGGCTTTTCAGGCACAAGGGAGTCGTGACGCCAAGGCGGTGAAAGACCAAAGGGCCGAAAAGAAGGATAGACCAAGGTACGACCACTGCCATAAGTTGGGACACTTGGAGGAAGAGTGTTTCGAAATAATAGGCTACCCGCCGGGATGGAACAAGGGAAGACGTGACAAGAAAGGTAGAACGTGGACCAATAAAAAGGATGGTCCAAAGGCGGCTCAAGTGGGCATGGACAGCAGCCCCATACCAGGTCTAACGCAGGGCCAATATGATCGCTTACTACAATGCCTTGGCCAAGAAGGTGAGACGTCAAAGGCAGAAGGACACACAGCACCAGTGGTTAACATGGCTGGTAAGATAAATTTCACAAAACCATGGATAATTGATTCAGGTGCAACTGAGCACATTACGTGCAATGGTGAAGTATTCGAAACGAAGCAAGAAGGGAAAGAACAAAGACCGGTGAAAATACCAACTGGAGAAAGCGTGCCAGTCAAGGGAACAGGAAGGCTATGCTTGCCAAACGGAATAAGAGTTGATCACGTCTTGAATATTCCTGACTTTAAGTGCAACTTGCTTTCAGTTAGCAAATTAACAAAAGAGCTAAACTGTGCATTAACTTTCGTGGCCGACTTTTGTGTAATGCAGGACTTACCTACGAGGAACCTGATTGGAGTGGGTAGGCAGTGCGATGGGCTATATCTCCTTGAGCCAGTGCGAGGTGGAGGTGTGGCAATGACAGTAACCAAGACAGATGACATGGAAGTCTGGCATCAAAGACTGGGTCACGCATCAAAGAGGAAACTCAAGATGATAGAGTCGAGCTTTGAGCAAGTTAGAGGTAGTAAACTTGAGCATTGTGATTCTTGTATTCGAGCTAAGCAGACTAGACTACCTTTTCCTAAGAGTAAAATAAGAAGTACTGCATGTTTCGATTTAATACATTGCGACATATGGGGAGGATATAAGACAGCGTCTTTATCAGGGGCACACTATTTTCTCACCATAGTCGATGATTTCCGTAGAGGAGTTTGGGTCTATTTAATGAAGCATAAATCTGAAGTGGGCCATTATTTGCCTGTGTTTTTAAAGATGGTTGAGACATAATTCGAAAGAAGAGTAAAGCGAATAAGAGTAGACAATGGTATGGAGTTTCGATCACATTTCATGCAAAGACTATATGATGAGCAAGGCATAGTCTTACAAACCACATGCATCTATACTCCTCAACAGAATGGCGTAGTTGAGCGGAAACATAGACATATATTGGAAATTGCACGTGCACTAAGGTTCCATGCTAGCCTACCAATAAATTTCTGGGGGGAATGCGTGCTCACGACAGTCTACATAATAAATAGATTACCATCCATAGCAATTGACAACAAAACACCTCATGAAATTTTATTGGGAAAGAAACCAAACTACACTCATTTGAGAACCTTTGGATGTCTTGCATATGCTCATGAAAAAAGGAGAGAGGACAAATTTAGCGAAAAGGGGAGACCCTATGTCTTCATTGGATATCCCAGTGGGCAAAAGGGATATAAACTCTATGACTTAAAAAGTGGAGAAGTTCACGTATCAAGAGGACGACACGGTGAACCAGGAGGGAATAAGACAGGAGATAAGAATATCCTATGATCAAGATCAAGGGTATGGAGTGTGACGGAACGGGGCCCAGTGCCCCCAATCTTGTAGGCTCTTAGGGATAATGATTCCCACTAGTTACAGTTGGCTAACTATTACTCGTCAATATAAATTAAAACAATTTATATGCAACTAGTTACTTAGCCTACTCAGATTAAGTTATGCATGCTTCTGACTTGGCAATGCAACCGAAATTTAAAAGTCTTGAATTAAAACATTGCTCGAGCATTTCATTAAAACATACTGAAAACGTACCAAGTCATTGAAATACTAGTTGCTTTAACTACAAGTAACAGTTTTGTGCATACATTACAACTCTAGCATGCACCCAAAAGTAACAAGATGGATTTACATCCTAATGTATCCCAATAGAGGCAACTTACTTAGTACACAAAGTACTATGTACAAGAGACAAAATTACTAACTACTAAGATCATTTACTTGAGCCCACCTTGAGCTAAGCCAAGCTCCAAGTGTAGCCCTTCACTAGACCTTGTTCTTGTGTACTCTTAGCCTCTACACTGTAAAGGCACAACTTGGTTAGCACATAACTTATACTGCAAGAAACTAGAATCACTAGGATTCTCAATAAAATACCTGCAAAACAGAAAGCTTAGGCCTTGACTATCACCTCAGTGATTAGGCCCGGGATTAGGTCCTGCACAATAAAACTAAGGGAATGAGTACTTAAAAGTACTCAGTAAGGATTCCCTTCTTGAATACCTGCAAAGAAATATGCGACAAATATGCAATATGGCAACCAAGCAATCAAACATGCAATTCAAACAACAAACAATCAACAAAATGCCAAAAATGCAATGTATGGATGTATGATATGGAATGCACACGACACATGCACTTGGGACTTTCTGCACTTAAGTGCCTTAATTCTTGCCGTGAGCTCAAACGGCTGAGGTACTTGAGATACTGGCCCTCGTATCCCGGACACTTTACCTCAATTAAGTCCCATCTACGGGTTCTAGAGTAGGTCGTCACCTATCTCAAACTTACCCGCCTTTACCCTTGATTTATTGTACAGGGTAGTCTTACTATGTGGTTTAACTAGTCAAACCCTCAAGGTTTAACTCAAAATACTACTAGTGGCTCACTTACCAAACCAAATGGCTTGGTTGGGATCGACTTAGGTTTTTCTCTCTATTGACCATATATAATTGATACTCTATACGGCCAATAAAGAGTCTAAAAACCCACTTAATCCCCTTAATTTACATTTAAAAGCTTAAATATTATGAGTTACTTAGCCACCAAGTCACATTTCTTTTATACTTAACCACACAACTTGACTACCTTCCAAATAACGCACAATTCCCGCCTTAGGAACGAATTCTAGACCCAACCGAGGCTATGGAACGTCTTAGAATAGCCTAGGGATAGAAACCGAGAGTCTAAGTTAATCTTAGGATGGCCGGAAATCGAGGCCAAATTGGCATTTGGCGACGCGGCGCCAAAGAGCAAATGCTTTTGGCGACGCGGCGCCGCCGAGCAAACGCTCTGTGTACATTTTCGCACGCTGGCGCCGCGGCGCCAATTCGCGGACCAATTGGCGACGCGTCGCCAATTCTGTTTTCTGGGTTTGTGCGACAGCGTCGTGCTTGTACACAAGCTACTCAAACTCTCTCATTTCTAATCCAAACTTAATGGGTCTTGTTTCTAATTCATCCCAACACACAAAGCTACAAAACCATGCATTATTTGAGCTTAATTACTTGAACCATTACCTCAATTTTAGCCACAAAGCAAGCAATGAAACACAAGCTTTTCTAGCTCCACAAGCTTCCTTGAGTTCCAAGTCTAAAACCAACGAAAATTGGCACCCAAACCAATCAAACCAAGACCATTTCTAGCTCTAGAAACAACCTATAATCACACCAAATGATCTCAAGAAGCTTACCTACGAAAATTGGATTCCAAAACAAGCTCCAAAGATCAAATGAAGCAAGAACACTAGCAAAGGGGCTTAGTGATCTTTCCTAACTCCTTGGGCACCCTTAATTCAATGGAATTTTGCAAGAAAATGGAAGCTTGGGCTGTGATTTTGGGAGAGGAGAGGGAGCTACGAATTTTTGGTGTTGCAATGAAATGGCTAAGTATGAAGAAGAGAAGAAGAAACTTAACTTATAAGCTTAATAAGCAACTTTTCTCTCCCTTGCACTTAAGCCCTCATACTTTCATTTGTTTCAAATAGCTCACCAACTCACACTCCAAACTCACTTTTCTTTGTTTTAAAAGGTACTAAAAAGCTTCCCAAACTTAATTTTCTTGAACACTTTAGCCACTTAAGTTCTAAATGGCTCAAAAAGAACACTTAGTGCCACAAGTTGTCAAAACTTACTAGGATGATTCTAAAAGCTAGAACAACTAATGGTCTTGACTTAACTATGCCAAATCACACTTAGGAACTCACTTAACTTGATTAAGCTTATGTTACTTGCTTAACAAGGCGCTAATTTGAGGTACTTAATTTCATAAACACTTAATCAAAGTAAATAAACACTTACTTGATTAATCGACTAGGAGAGCTGTCACATGGAGAGTATCCACAAGAAGACGAAGGGCATAAAGCTCCCCAAAGGGAAGCAGTCCCTGAGGAGAGCACTGAAGAGGACGCCTCGACACATGGCAACGGGACAGAGATTGAGACAAGACACAGTCAGCGAATCAGACAGCCCTCGAAGCGTCTTGAAGGATATGAAGTTGATTTGCCACCCTCCATCAAGCAGTCGCAACAGTCTATCCCTCCGACAGGTAACTCCGTGGTATATCCTCTCTCACACTTTGTTGGTTATGATAAGTTTTCACGATCACGTAAGGCTTTTTTGTCGGCCATCACTATAGACGATGAGCCAAAGACGTTTTCTCAGGCAGTCAAGGATGAACGTTGGAGAGAAGCCATGCGAAAGGAGATAGAAGCACTGGAGAGAAATGAAACATGGACTCTTGAGCATTTGCCACCAGGAAAGAATGCAGTGGACTCTAAATGGGTCTACAAAATCAAGTTCAAGCCAAACGGTGAGGTAGAACGCTACAAAGCGCGCCTCGTTGCCAAAGGGTTCACACAAATTGAGGGCATTGATTTCCATGAAACATACGCTCCAGTCGCGAAACTCATCACTGTTCGAACCTTATTGGCAGTAGCAGCTAAGAGAAACTGGAAAGTCCACCAACTTGACGTAAACAACGCTTTCCTTCATGGCGATTTGGAGGAAGAAGTTTACATGCGTGTTCCGCAAGGGTTCGCAAGGAAGGAAGAGACAAGAGTATGTCGTTTGAGGAAATCATTATATGGACTCAGGCAAGCGTCGAGGAACTGGTACCGGAAGTTCACGGAGGCGCTAACTGAGCTAGATTTCCAACCCACAAGAATGCCTCAGTAACTGGTGAACATTACTATCAAATTTGACAGGAAATCAGCTTTGTCACCTAGTCTCATAACGTCACCAAAGGTTTGATTTCTAATGATTAGATTTCTAATTAATGAGATGTCAGCACCTAAACACGTGACGTGGCAATCTAATGTGGCATGAATTTAAAATGAGTTTTCAAACCGAAAAATCGCACATACTTCTGGAATGAACCTTTCACCAAATTAAAAAATTAACTTTAACTCAAGTGATTTTTTTGTACAGAACCAAAATATTCTCGTGTTAAAAAAACTGTTCTAGTTTCAATATGTTGAAAAACTTTTATCCTATTGAAACTATAGCTCGAGGTTTTTCTTACTTCTGTAGATGCAAACTTCAACGAATTTTGCACAAAAAAGCTTTTTTCTTTTACAAGCAATGGTTAAATCACAAAAAATACTTGAAATATACTTAAGAATTGTTTTTCCTTCCAAAGATCAAAATTTTTTCAACAAGAGACCAATATATAAATCTTTAAATGTGGACTTGAAAAACATAAAATAAATATGTTTTGTAATCATTAAAATTAGCTAAATATAAGCCATGAGTGGAGCAAAACCAACATATGGGAAAGTTGAATGAATGTATTAACAATCAAAACAAGGTTACTGATAAATCTTTTAAACTGAAATCCATAGTTTTCATAATTATCTTGTAGGAACAAGAGAAGAAACCTGAAGCTATTTCAACTATATACCACGAAGAAAGATTTAACTCCCATGCAAGTCAGGAATTACTTTCCCTAGAGGGCACCAGAGATGAATGCCTAGGGATCGACTCGAACTACTTACACAAGGCGATGAGCTTGCTCTCTCATTGCTTATTATATATATATATATATGCAGCCTATTGCCATGAACTTGTTCTTGGTTGAAACTTTGGAGGTGCCCGTTGTGAGGGAGGCAAGGAATGCTTCAGTTTCCATGCCGTTTCCGTCGTAACAGTCGGAGGCGATATATGTACAGCTGCTAGATACAGATCTCTCCCTCTGCCAGAGAGATGTTGGTCACTTGAAGGTTGCTGTTGCCCAGGAAGGTTTTGTGAAGGTTGGAAGTGGTGTTACAGGTGATGAGGAAATCAGTAAATTGGTCGTTCAATAGGCAGTCATCCGATAGTCCGAAGGGGTAAGGTATGTCAACGTCGCCGCATTTGCTGGCGCATTCGGCCGTTGTTGCGCTTGCTGCAAGAGCTACGTATATCGCCACCACTTCAACCGCTTTCAGCCCCATTTTTCTCAGCTCAATTTGCAAGAAAACCCGAAGAGGAAGAAAAAGAAAAATTGAAGAAGATGGGAACAATATTGGAGCTGCACTCATTTCCCTAGCATTCACTTATATATGTGTAAATATTGAGGTGGTGTTTGAATGTGAAAATTTTTCTTATTTTTCTTTTTTAAATTTTCTTTGATAGAAGTTTGAGTAAATAGGTAGTTTTAATAATGTAGAAAACCTTGTTTTCTAAATTTTAGAAAACTCATGTTATAAAATAGAAAACTTTGTTTTAGATGTTTTCCATTTTAACACATGAATTTTCTAAAGTTTAGAAAATAGAGTTTTTCATATCCTTAAAACATGCCATATATTCAAACTTTCATCAAAGAAAATTTGAAAAGGAGAAATGGGAAAATTTTTTATAACTAAACCCCACCTGAGTAATCTTGATTTACTAACCTTCTTACTCAATTCTGTACATCACAGTTTCACTTATTTTTCAGAAAATGTGACAATTAATTTTCTACATCTAATCTTTCATTAATACATGAGAGTTAGTATATATTTTTTTACTCTCTCGTCTTTCACTTCTCTCTTTTTCAATATATATCTCAAAATGGTTATTACTTTTCTTTAACTATACATATTTTTCTTCTTTTGTTTTTTATTAAACTATGCATATTTTTCCAAATATACTATGTGTCATGCCCCAAAACTCATTGTGACAACTCTCCTAATTAACAACTGGCTTTAACCTGGTAAGTATATTTTATTTAAGTGTTTTCACTCAAATACTTCAAGTTAGCATCTTATTAAGTAAAAAAAGACAAGCTAAGTAAACGTAAAGATAAGTTCTTAAGTGTAATTTGGCACCTAAGAGTCAAAAGGATAAAATTGGTAATTTTGACCAAGTAAATGACATGACTATAATTTTGATGAAATTTGGGTCATGTAAGAAATTTTGACTAATTAAGTTAAGATCATAAGTTAATCTAACTATTAGAACCATCATTTGAAGGAAAAGTACAAAAATTGTACTAAGTGTTTAAATGAGCTATTTATGTCTTAAACGGCTTAAATGTTCAAAAAGTTAAATGTAAGAGGCACAAAAACAGTCTTTAGGACTAAGGAGAGATGATTTTGAGAATTTGAGAACTAAGATGTAAGAAATCAAGACTTATGCCTTAATGGAATGGAAGCGGGAATAGACACAAAAGTGAGAGCGTGAATTCATTAAAATTATAAAATCTTTAAGAACGAGAGCGGCTTGAGAGCGATATGTATATGCATTTATGTAAGTTATTTGATTTATTTAGAAGTTAATACTTGAATGAAACTTTAAAAGAGAAAAAAATGATCTACATGTTGGAACGTTTTGAAAAAGGAAAAATTAATATAAAAATAAAAAATAAGTACCAGCAGTAAAAAGATAAGAAAAACAATAGATTAAATAAAAAGAAGAAAGCAACTGCCTGCCATGTGGGACGGTGGACCCACTGTCAATATTTTGACAGAAAGTGAAGTAAGATATTGTACTTTGATTTTGAAAAACCAAATTGCAACATACGGAAAAAATGAAACACAACTGACAGCAAAGTCAAAGCGCCTGGCATTCGTAAATTTGATTCTTTAAAAGCCATTCGCTCTGAATTCGTGAATTCGCGTTTTTTAATTGAATTCGTAGCTTTGTTGCACGAATTATGTGGCTAAGGTTTAGAGTAAAATGACAGAATAGGAATTCATAGCACAGTGGGTAGGGTGATAATTGTGATAGCTTAAACCAATTATTGTACTGCATCAAAAATTGTTTAAGAATTGTTAATGATCGAGCGCTAAAAAAAACTAGTCTTAAAAACAGTGTAGTGCGGAATAGAATATCATGTGTGGAGAATCAAGAACTACACTTTCCTAGAACTAGGAGTATAGAACCAACACTTGCCAAAATAGAGTTAGAGTAAAAATTCAGAACATTACAATTGTTATAAGATTTTATTGCAAAATATCTCAATCAAAATGTGTCTAATTCTAACTTATTTAATTGAACACAATATATTTTATAAATAAGATAAAATTTGAATAAGCAGATAAATAAGCAAATTAATAAGACACTTGGAAAACAATTTCAAAATAAAATATATATTTGAAAATTCTTATTCTGATTGAAAAACAATTTAATGAAAAATAACTTTGAATCAAAACATTGAAAAATTACTAAGTTGGAAAAATTAATATTTTTAAGAAATAGTATATACATATTACCAAAAAAATTTAATTTTTAGAAATGGTAGTAGCCACTTACCTCAAAACACAACTTTCCAACTTCTAAATTAATTGTTTAGTAACCTAAAATAATTGTGTAAAAGTTTATGTCAAAATACAACAAATTTAAGAAATAACAAAAAATCACTTACTGACACTGACTCAAGTGAACACTTTTGGAACCTAAGAATTCTCGAAACTAGTGTTAAAAGTATCAGGGACTAATATTGAAATTAGCCTAATTAACTTTTCAAGCCCTCATACTTCTGGTGTATAAATCCCTAGGATATCAATGAACTCGCATCAAAACCTAACGGACTAATGTGTAATTAGCCCAAATTTGTACCCAAAGGACTATTCTTTATAGGAGCTCGAGCTCGATTTGAGGCTTACCAAGTTGAGCCTTATTAAGCTCAAGCCAAACAATGAGCCCAATACCTTGAAGCATTGAGCTCGACCTTGTAAGTACCCACCCCTTTTTGTTAAGGGGCCTAATGGGCCTTCAATAATAACATATATAATACTTAAATTATCTAGCTAATACCTGCCCCTTTTGTTAAAAAGCCTAATTGGCTTTTAATAATAACATATATAATACTTCAATTATCTAGCTAATGAAAGAGATTGGTTTAAGTCACTAAATTAAACATAATAAATTCTATAAAAAGGCTTTCATTCAAGCTAAATGGGCTTTTAGGCTAAGCTCGAGCTTCAAAATTTGGGCTCGAGTAATTTAAGTTGGAGCCCAGGTAGTATTGATAGCTTAAGGGGCCGAGCTCGAGCCTAGTGGGCTCGAGTTTAGCCCGGCCCCTTTACACCCCTAATTCTTCATCTTCTCCCTTCGCTATTGCTTGCGACTCACAGGATCACCACCATACCCAGCCAAAATCTCACCAAACTTGTTTTTAATTGATTCTAAATATTTTCAATTATCAATTAACTCTTCCAATCATCAAAATAAATTATAATCAACCAAATCATTAACCTAAATCTTTTTTCAAGTTCTAAAAAAAGCTAGCCTATGTATTGAAAAATAACTAACAATCACTTATTAAATATTTTTTTCTTGCAAAAAAAAAATGTACAGGTTGCTTCCACTTGATCCTCAATTGATGGTTTCTTCTTCCACTTGTTAATACAAAGCACAATAGTTAGACAAGATTGTGAGAGAAATGCTCAAACCCTAATTCTTTTATGTCTCCCCTTTTTAACACAGCTCTTTCACTTCCCCAATTTACGTCTTCCATTAGGTTTTTTTTCCCGTACTTGCTCCTTTATTAATTCCCTTGCTCTTTTTTCCACTTTGCTTCTTATTTTTATTACTCCCTCCGTCCTAGAACTTTTGATACATTTGATTTTTTATTGTATTTTTACTTAATTTTATTCATATTATTGTTTGTTATAAACAAATTAAAAAAATATATTTAGAAACTACATATATTGAATTATCATTCATATATAAAGATTTTTTTATTTATATATTAAAATATTGAAAATAAAAAATTCTAGATTAATTGCAAAAAAAAAATGGAGCAAAACTTTTGGGATGGAGGGAGTATTAAGTTTTTTCCCTTTCTCTTGGTCTTAACCTAAATACCCAAAATAATAAAAATAAACCAAATTGGGTTGGGCTATTGCACTATCCCCATTATGCCCATTATGTAATAAAGCTTACAAAATGCCTTTGTTTTATTATAATAATACTTCACATTTGACAAATATGCCTAGACCTACATGACTATTTCTCCCCTGAGCTATAATGACTTGAACAGTTAACTCCCTGAATTATGAACCATACTAATTTGAACCCTAAACTTTGAGAAAGCGGTCACTTTGTTCATTTGACCTAATGACACACTAACGTTGTCCATTAAAAAAAAGGAAAGACTATGTAATAATCACTCAAATTTATATTTGTTCTCTTTTTCACCCTAATCTTTCATCTCCAACACTTAAGTCACCATTTGCAACATGTTTCCTTTAACCCGCTGGAAATTTGGCATTTTTGCCATTGCATCTTGATCACCTAGGAGAAACATCATGTCAGCTCAAATTCCATGACCTTGTAACAGAAGCCATACTCACCATCCTCATCTGTTTCTCTCCTTCAGCTTTTGGACTTAACGGCCACAACCGCCACGAACACTTGTTAGCCGAATTTGGCAGTTGCTCCTCCAATAGCCGAAAGTCGTCATCGCAATGCATTTTTTAGAGGCAGCCAATTGTTTCTCCAAGGTGCCTGTTTCAAATGTAGCACCCCTCTGCCATTTTTTAGAAAAGAACAACAGATCCTTACCATCGCATCTTACTCTAATTTGTGTCCCCGGGACATTACCACTAGAGGAAATCGCATCCAATCTCCTCGTCATGTTGCACCCAACTTAGCTTGCCTCATTCTATTGCCAATTGTCACCTAAAGAACAAAACCCAAAATAAGATCCGTGATCACCTCCTGTTCGTGAAGCATCGCTGTTGCAATCTAGTTTGGCTTAATTACACTTAAAGTTCCTAAGGTCATGTCTTTCAGTAATTTTATCCCTGATGTTTTATGTTTTGCGATTAGACTCTGTAACATTCTAAAATTGACGGAATACACATTGCATGATGACATGTGACTGAGTTAACGAGTCAAAGAACCAAAGTGACCATTTTTTTAAATTTCAGGGTTTGAGTTGATGCGATTCATAGTTCAGAGGATTAACTTTACAAAAATACTTTTAAAATATTTTTTAACATTAAATATTTTTTTTTATTTTTTAGGTTGTATATGGAAAAATAATCCATAAAAAATTTATGACATTATAAAATGATATTATTCAAGTGATTATTAGGTAAATAGATACACTAACCTTTAAATGAAATTGATTCTAAAACAAACTAAAAATAAATGACTTTTAGAAACTGCAAAATCAATATAGCCTTATTAAGACCTACTAAATTCTGTACATCACACCGATCAAAAAGTTAACTTGCTTATTTTTTAGAAAGAGTGGCGTTTAATTTTTCTACTTCTAACCTTCCACTATTACAAGGGATTTAGTATAATACTTTTTACAGTCTTTCGTTTTTCATCTCTCTCTCTCTCTCTATATATATATATATATACCAAAATGTTTATTACTCCATTTTTTTTAATTTTACATATTCTTCCGAATATACTGTCCTAATTATGTAAAGCTTACAAAAATTTTTCCATTATAATAATACTTCATATTTGACAAATATGTCTTATATGTTTATATTGCATAATATTAATGATACTTTAAAAAAGTTAAAAGTGAAAAACACTTACAATTTTTAGTACGTTGACCTGCTGGGTTCTTCTTTGCGATAAGGCCTTTAAGGCAGACTAGGATTTTCTGCATTCGGTTGGCCACCGGTCCAAAATACATGGTGTACTTTGCCCTCACACCTTTAATTTGACACTAACGCTTCGAGGTGTGAGGGATTTAAAAGAAAGAGAATAGTGGCAATAAAAGGGATGGGGTTAAGATTGGACTAGCCAGCAACCTCGTAGTAGAGGTATTCAAAGAGGGGGGGTCGCGACCAGCCCGGGTCAAACCCGGCTCGACACGGGCCCGGACAAAGCACGGCTAAGGAGGAGTAGTTATGGGCTTGAGGAAAAAGGAGGCTTGAAGTGGGCTCAGCACGCGTAAAGGCTTGGCAATGGGATAGGCCCGGCCAAGCTGGTCCGGTCCAGTCCCAATGGTCATAAAATCCTCCAATGAAAAAAGGGAAAATAACACATCAGGTCCTTGTAACAGCTAGCAGTCTATTTTGACCCCCAGAATTGCTTTTTTGGCCCCCCAACTACTATATTTTAAAGGTTTTTTAGTAAAAAAAAACATTCCCCTATAAATAGGGAGGTCATTTCCACTATTTCTTTGCACCAATCTTAGCAATCTCTCTCTCTCTTCTAATACATTATCTCATTTTCGCTAAGCTCTCAACCTTATTTCCTTTATTTTTTCTTAATCATTCTACAATTACTTCTAAAGTTCTTCATCTTCTTAATTTATTCTCACACAAATGACATCAAAGGGAAAGGGAAAGGCTTCAAGCTCTTCATCCCAGACCGGTTTGAGGTCTTTTTTTCTTGTTGTTTCCCGACTGGCGACCCGTAGGGCTCAAATCCAACAAATCGACGATGACGAGCAATTCGATATGGCTCAATATGACTTAGGGCTCAAAGATTAACTTTCTAATAATGACGTTGATGGCTTTGGGTGGCCATCGTAGATGTTCCCGCCGTGGCTCCACGACGGGAGTAACAGGGACTTCCTGAGGAGTGTCACACGGGACGGCGCCAAATGATGGATAGCAGTGGCCGAGAAAGCTCTCCGGTGCTGGAAAGAGCCTGAAACGGGGATGTCCCCAGGTAGTCCGGCCTAAAACATGCAGAAAACAGGGGTTAGGAGGTCCCCGGAGTGGTTTTCCGGGGAGGAGCTTCCGACGCCCAAGTTAGTGCCTCTAAATGGTGACGAAGAGTAGGCGCAAAATAAACTTGCCGGGAGTGTTTCTCTGGTATGCACAGGAAAGCATCTCGCCGGAGGCATTTTTCCGGCATGTCTAGAGGAAAGGGGTGGAAACTAGCGCCCTGAAGCCCCAAAAAACTCCCCTACCGTAAATAGGAGAAAATAAGCCCCTTGGATTGTGACACGTGTATGGACGGATGCCGCCCGTACCTCTGACCAGAAGAGTGGCCAGCCGCCTGCAGGCTTTCTCGGGCAGTGGCTTATCGAGAAGTGTGTCGCAGCGTGTCAGAGTGCTTGAGGTCGACGTCTAGTGCGTACGGGCGAATATGTCAGAGACTCCTTCGTGGCACCCATCGCTCCTCCGGGGTCCATTCGGCCGACATTACCTTTTAGGGGGACGAACAAGGGCCTCTCCCCGGGGTGATACTGTTCCTTCGGGGTGTTCTTATTTTTCCAAAGTCGATTCATTCGTCCTCCGATGGAGAGGCGATATGGTAATTTCCCCAGGTTGGTACGATGGGGCTTCCGAGGTCGTATACCTCATGTGTTTGGCTCCCTCTTTCTCCGAAGTCAGTGGACAGGGTGATAGCACTTCGGTTATCACATGCCCTCCTTCGGAAAGCCGGAGTGTAACTTCGGCTTGTAGCCCTTTCAGGAGCACTTTCACAGGATCCGGCTTATATCGTTTGCAAGGAAGGTACTTCGCCGGCTTATACCGTTTGCAAGGAAGGTACTTCGCCATTTTAAGCGCGTAGTTTGTTCGGGCGAATGTCGCACTCCTGTTTTTCAGCGTCCTCGAGATTTCCAATCTTATTTTTTCTGTCTTAAATTAGTGGACTGTCATGCCTTGAAACTGGGCGTGTCAATCTGGGGATGCACCCAAATCTTCAGGATGTTAGAGAACATGCCCTAGTTTCTCTCGATGGTCTACACATGGCAAGCGTCAATTGGGATGGCACGTCTTTTTGCGCGGGAAAGGTAATTACGGTGACGTTTCATTCCCACGCAGCAGTTATGACGCATTTTCAATTGCCCTTACCTGCTCTATATAAGCCTCCTCCTGCCATTCTTCTCTTTTTTTTTTCTTTGCTCTCGCCCTTGGTCTCGTTTTCTCTCGCCTTTTCCATCTCTTTCAGCGACGATCTGCACGGCGGAGCGATTTCTGGCCATTATTTACGACGGCATCCAGGAATCCTGACTTTGGCAAGGCTTTTCGTAAGTGCCTTTCTCGGGAATCGTTTGACTTTTGTTAACTTCTCAGCCTCCCGAAGTCGTATTTTTTTGGTTTTTGCTGACGTTTTCCTTTCTTCCCAAAGCTCCCTTTTTTTTTTTTTGGCTAACCGTTTTTGGACTCACATTTTCAGCTTCAGTGCCTTTTTGGACTCATACTGATGCTTTTCCCCCTTTTTAGAGATGGCTGACGATTCTGCCGCTTACTACAAGAGTCTCTTCCTTGGTCAGGTAGAGAAGGGAGAACAAGAAAAGAAAAGTGGTTCCAAAAGACGTAAGTCTACTGGGAGTGGACCGTCTTCTGCCAAGAAGTCAAAGAAGAGGGCCCTTACTCAACCCTCGGAGGATGTGGTGGAGGTCGATGAAGTTATTGCTACCTCCACCAAGGTTGCTATCTCAACCGATGTGATAGCCACTTCCACTGATGCTACTGCGACCTTCGCCATGGTTGATGTCACTCTGATATCCACCAGGGTTGCTGCCCCCTCCGAAGTAGCTGCGACATCTTCTCTGGCTGATACTGCTGCAGCCGAGGTGCCGGCTGCAGTAGTCACCATTTTCACTCCGTCGAGTCCTATCTCGTCAGTGGAGCTTTTAGGCTCTTTGCCTGAGAGTCCTACTGTTAAAAAGTTGGAGAGACGTCGTAAGGACAAAGGCAAGCATATTCCGGCCTTTGTGGAGGAGGGTACCGAGGTTGCGCCAGGTTTGCGTCGGATTCTTCTTTGACATCTCATCCCTCATAACTTGTGTTTTCAGGGAGCCCTTCCTGACTTGCGCCCCTCCATTTTGCAGAGGACCGCGCGGCCATAGTATGGATGGTTGACCATGCCCAAAGATGGGCTCTCCGGGACTCCCTTCTCCCTAAAGACAAGGTTCCGAGGGAGCCATTTTGGTCTTTCACGGAGGACATGAACTTGTTCTCCAGGGATTGCCAAGAGATGGCTCCCCAGATGGTGAGGGGTGTTCTTACCGAGGCTTCATCTAAGGCGGTTGCTGAGGAGTGTGCTTCTGGGGATATCCTCGCCGCTAGAGTTTCTGAGTGCGCTTTTCAGGTGATCTTTTTGGCCTTCTCTTTTTTGCCCAAGTGTTTTGTCTTCCCTTATGCTACTTTCACTGAGGATTTTCTCCTTCTTCTTCGCAGCTTTTGGGGTACAGTGAGCACCTCCGAGTTTGGGCGGCAGAGCAGTCTTCTGCCCGAGCTCAGGCTAAAAGTGAATTGGAGAAGGCCAGGCTCTTCTGTATTAACTCGAACATAGCTAATGTCGAGTTGAGGCACATAGCTAGGGAGAAGGTGGCTCAGCTCCGGGATGAGTTCCTGATAGGCCAATCAGACCTCTTGAAGGACTTTTCCCGCAAAATGCGGGACCTTGGCGAGGAGGTTGTGTGCTTGACTTCGGCCAATAAGGTTATTCAGAAGGAGAAAGAAGAAGAAGCTGCCCTTCTGAAGAAAACTCTTGCTGAAAAAGCGGCTCTTCAAGCCAGGGTCTATTTTCTGAGGAGGAGTGCGATGAAGAGAATGAATGTAAAAGGACTGGTGAGGAGGATTGCCGATCTTAAGGAGGAGGTCCTGGGTCTCAAGAAAAAGGTTACTGGTCTTGAGAATGAGGCGGACTTGCTCGACGTGGACAAGGACAAAGCCGTCCAAATGTTGAAGGTGTCCTTTCAGGACGGCTTCTGTCTAGCTCGTCATCAATTTCTGCAACGATACCCGGACCTCGAGACCTCATTTCTTGCGGCCCTGGATATTCCTGAGGGTCCTCAGTGGACTTGGTCGAAAGCTGATCACCTCAACCTGCCACCTGTTCCTCTACTTGCGCCGAAGGCGACGGCTAGAGACACGAGAGCCGGAACTTCTCGCGTCGCTGGGGATCCTTAGACATCCTAGGCTTTTTCGTTTTCGTGCTTCTCTTGTACTCCTCTTGTACGAAAAGACCTTCTTTAATGGATTCTTGTTCATTTCTTCGCTCTGTCTTACTTGAACAATTTTTTGTTTTCTAGTTGCCCTGGCTACTTTCGGCTAGGGGATTTCGGAAAGCCCATCCTTGCCCTTTTTGCTGGCCGATCTCGCTTTCTCGGCCACCCTGATTTGACAAAGACTTTTCAAGCGAACACTAGTCTGTCCTCGTTGATTGCCTTTGATGGACTTCGTGCTTCTTTTTTTTTTTTTTTAGAAGGAAAACATATCATATCCTTCGGGCACGTGTGCTTCAGCTTTGTTCAACGGGTAACCTGTACAAGAGAAAAGAGAAAATTTTCTAAGTATAGTTTGTTCATGTAAAAAATTCTAAGTATAGAATTCTTCTAGGATATTTCTCAATTTTCTCCCATTGATGCTGCCAAGCTGATAATCCTCTCTTTCAGACCTCGCCCTGAATCAAGCGAGGTCCTTTTTTCATAGTGGCCGAAGTTCTCCCCCGAGGTAGTTCTCGGGGTTCTGTCTTGGCCTTTCGGAGAACGAGATCTCCTTTTGGCGTTCGGCCCAATTTTGCGCTCACGGCCACCTTTTACAGGGAAAACAATTCTCCTGAGCTCGTTCATGCTTTGGGGAGTGGCTCGAGTTTGGTTCCCCAATACGAGGCTATTTTTTCCTTTACCGAGCATCCCTCCCGAGCTTGTTCTTCCTTCGATGTTTGGCTAACCGGTCGATTTCAGTCGTCAAACCAAGAAGCGAGGTCCTGTTTCCTAGTGGCCAAAGTTCTCCCCTGAGGTAGTTCTCGTGGTTCTGTCTTGGCCTTTCGGAGAACGAGATCTCCTTTTGGCGTTCGGCGCAATTTTGTGCTCACAGCCACCCTTTACGGAGAAAACACTTCTCCTGAGCTCGTTCATGTTTCGGGGAGTGGCTCGAGTTTGGTTCCCCAATACGAGGCTATTTTTTCTTTACCGAGCATCCCTCCCAAGCTTGTTCTTCCTTCGATGTTTGGCTAACCGGTCGATTTCAATCGTCAAACCGAGAAGCGAGGTCCTATTTCCTAGTGGCCAAAGTTCTCCCCTGAGGTAGTTCTCGGGGTTCTGTCTTGGCCTTTCGGAGAACGAGATCTCCTTTTGGCGTTCGGCGCAATTTTGCGCTCACAGCCACCTTTTACAGAGAAAACACTTCTCCTGAGCTCGTTCATGTTTCGGGGAGTGGCTCGAGTTTGGTTCCCCAATACGAGGCTATTTTTTCCTTTACCGAGCATCCCTCCAGAGCTCATTCTTCCTTCCACCGAATACTTGCGCTTCACTCGGTAGCTGTATTGCTCCAAGTGGGCACTGGTCTTTGCAGGTGAGTAAGGAAGGTTTTTTCTCCCTGTGGTTTTTCGGGAAGTTTGTCTAATTATTCCCACAAGGAATTTTCTAGGCCATTCTGGACCTTCTCCCCTTTGCTTCCCCCAATTTTTTCGTAGTCCCTCGTGTACAATTCTATTCGGGGGCTCCACTTGCTTGTTACTTCAGAACTAAGCTGGTGGACCGAAATGTCATTCCACTCCGGGGCTAATGGCGAACCTTTTGGCCTCCTTCGTCTAAGGACTGAAGCTATTATGCTACCAGCAATAATATGCCATCTTCGTGCGTCATGTTCCTTTAAGCAGGCTTTTGTATACCTTTTGCCTACTTAATCAGTAGGGGTTCTGTCTTATCTCGTGAAACGGAGTAGTTTACTGCTTTCTCCTAGCGTTATACTTCAGGCGTTGTTGGCAGTGGACCGTATTTGTCCTTTTTTGTAGAGGGCTGAGGGCAGTCTCTCGGGGTTACCTACTCCGACGGGAGTCTTTCGGGTATTTTATTCCGAGGGTAGTCTTTCGGGTGCTGGTGCATTTTTGGCCATTCTCGTCCTTTTTTGGACGCATTTTTGCTCGCACCTTTTTTTTGCGCACTATTCTGCACCTCTTTCTGCTGATGCCTTTCTATAGCGGGCCTGAGCTTCCCTATCGATATCCTTCCTCTTCAATCAAGGAAGAATGTCTGGAACATTTTCTGTACTTTCCGCCATTTCATGAAGATTTTTCAGGCTTCCTGGGAGATGCCACTTGCGGGGCATTTTTTGCATTCTTCGCCACTTTGCGAGGGTTTTTCGGGACTCTTGGGAGATGCCTTTTTGTGGGGTTCTTCCTTCTCTTGTCCTATGTTTTCATTCTTAGCAAATGCCGAGCTTGGGTGGTCCAACACTTCATTAACCGAATATGCTAACTCAGGTGACTTCCCTATCCTCGAGCCTCTGAGGTACCGTTCCCGCGCCGCATTGTTTTTGCGCCTGGGATTTCTTCGGCTGGGGGTTCCTTCTTTTGGATTTCATCTATATTCGGTCCTCGTTGGATTTCCCTTTTTCTGTTTCTGGAATTTTGGCAATAGTCTGCTAGCGCCTGGGATTATATTGCCCCTCTGGGCTCGTGCGCAATGTAATATCTTTGGAGTTTGGTGCACTTGCCCGATTACCCTATTCCCTCTGACGTCGCGCGGGGGCGGCTCATTTTTGGACGATGGTAATGTGTCCGTTGGAGTAGGATCATAGCCTTTTGCTTGTCTAATATCAAAGCGTAGGCGTCTTCTCAGGGTAGTGGATTCAGTGTTGCTGCCGAAGGAATAGCAACCTTTCTTTGGCCCGAACTCTTTTGACGGGGAGGTCTGGATAGTACCGACCCTGCTTTTTCCCGTCCATCATGTTCCGCAGTGAAGCACATCATTTGTGTACTCATCCCACTACTCTTTGTTTCTACCCCTGAACTCTTGGGTCACCACTACTTCTCTCCTCGAAAGGATTGAGAGAGGAGACTTCGGCTCGAATTTGCACACGACCATCTTCGGTCTACTTGCTGCACTACTTCGACCACGGCGATGCATGGGAAACTATGTAGGAAAACCACGGCGATATCCAGATGAGGAATCATCCTCAGAACGGGAAGTCCCTGCGCTTAATTGTTGGGCCGCCGGGCGAATCTCCGGCGTGGACGGGGGCCTCAGGGAGCCTTTGTCCTTAGAATGCCGAGTTTTCAACCACGGCTGCCTGGAAACTTCCCACAGACGGCGCCAAATGATGGCTTTGGGTGGCCATCGTAGATGTTCCCGCCGTGGCTCCACGACGGGAGTAACAGGGACTTCCTGAGGAGTGTCGCACGGGACGGCGCCAAATGATGGATAGCGGTGGCCGAGAAAGCTCTCCGGTGCTGGAAAGAGCCTGAAACGGGGATGTCCCCAGGTACTCCGGCCTGAAACATGCAGAAAACAGGGGTTAGGAGGTCCCCGGAGTGGTTTTCCGGGGAGGAGCCTCCGACACCCAAGTTAGTGCCTCTAAATGGTGACGAAGTGTAGGCACAAAATAGACTTGCCGGGAGTGTTTCTCTGGTATGCGCAGGAAAGCATCTCGCCGGAGGCGTTTTTCTAGCTTGTCTAGAGGAAAAAAGGGGTGGAAACTAGCGCCCTGGAGCCCCAAAAAACTCCCCTACCGTAAATAGGAGAAAATGAGCCCCTCGGATTGTGACACGTGTATGGATGGATGCCGCCCGTACCTCTGACCAGAAGAGTGGCCAGCCGCTTGCAGGCTTTCTCGGGCAGTGGCTTATCGAGAAGTGTGTCGCAGCGTGTCAGAGTGCTTGAGGTCGACGTCTAGTGCGTACGGGCGAATATGTCAGAGACTCCTTCGTGGCACCCATCACTCCTACGAGGTCCCTTCGGCCGACGTTACCTTTTAGGGGGACGAACAAGGGCCTCTCCCCGGGGTGATACTATTTCTTCGGGGTGTTCTTATTTTTCCGAAGTCGGTTCATTCATCCTCCGATGGAGAGGCGATATGGTAATTTCCCGAGGTTGGTACGATGGGGCTTCCGAGGTCGTATACCTCATGTGTTTGGCTCCCTCTTTCTCCGAAGTCAGTGGATAGGGCGATAGCACTTCGGCTATCAAACGTTGATAAGGTGGAGCCAACACCAGCGGAGAATGTTGATGGAGGAGATGATTCTTAATCGACCCCAACAAGCCATCAACCCGAAGTTCAAACACAAGGTAAGACGTCAAGGCTCACCGCATGGATTTAGGAACATTTTGACTAAGTTTTCGAGAAGGATGGTAATAGTAATGATGTGAGGTTCGCAAATTGCAAACATTACAAGACAAAGCTTGTGCATAAGAAGAACTTTGGCACAGGAGCACTCAAACGGCCCATGGAACAAAATCATCCGTATTTTTTTCCGGAGGTAGCTGCTAGTACTGGCGATCAAACACAACTTGGAAGTACTGCTGGCGGATCAGATATTTTTAGATTTAATCAACAAAATTATAGACAAGGCATGGTAGAATGGATGATGGTGACTCAGAAACCATTTATCCAAGTGGAAGATAGGCACATGCAAAAAAGGATTAAATCACAATTAAACCCTGCTTAAAAAAAATCTAGGAGTACTACTAGGGGGGAGGTATTTAAAATTTATGAAGCCGGTAAGTCAAACCTACAAGCATACTTCTCTCCTCTTAATCATTTTGTCTTATTTAATAGTGACATGTGGACTTCACCACTAGAATAAGATTATTATTACATCACTGCACATTGGATTGATGATAGTTAGGTCATTCAAAAATATATCATTGCATTTAAATGGATGGAGGTCGATCATACTGGTTGGAACATATTCCAAGTTATTTTAGAAAGTTTTAAAGAGTTTTTTATTCATGACAAGGTTTTGAGCATAACATTTGATAATGCATCCAACAATGATGTCGCGGTTGAGACATTAAAAGAATCATTAGAACCTATTTGGGATGCCACATTTTTTCACGTTAGATGTGTATGTCATATTTTAAACTTAGCTGTCCAAAAAGGCCTTCAAGTTTTGAGTATTGAAATTACTCTCATCCGGTGGACAATCCATTATTTAAAGTCAAGGAACAAAGTTTTAAAAGAGTTTAAGGCATATTGTCTTGAAAATGACATCAAATTTAGCTAGAAACATTGTAAACTTGATTGCCTTACCCGATGGAACTCGACTTATGAGATGTTGATGGATGCGATGCCATTTGCTGCATACATGACATGTTTTATAAATGTCAAAGAAAAGAAAATGATTTTGAAATAAGAAATGTGGGATAAACTGTCAAAAGTCACTGTTGTACTATGATATTTTTATGAGGTCACTGTTTTTTGCTCTGGTATATATTATCCTACATCTCACAAGGTTTTAATGCATTTGGTTAATATTACATAACCAATACAAGAATGACGATTTCTTAAAAGACATGGTTAAGGCCATGAAGGACAAATGGATTTTATATTTTAGTGATATACCCCTAATCTATTTATTTGCATTTGCTCTAGACCCGATTGTTAGTATCATCGGTACAAATCAGCTACTTGAGGGTTATTATAGTTTCTTAAAAATGTCGCACATTTCCGTTCATTTTATAACTGCCACTGTTGAGGAGCACTTGTGGGAGTTATTTACGATTTATGCCGACCAGCATAAGGATAAGGTAGGGAATACTACTTCCTCTACTGTCGAGTGTTCATCATTGTCGGTGTCATTGGCATTCAATCTGGCGGAACAACTCCTCAAACAGCCCCGGGCTGCAACAAGAAGCAACAAATTTCCAATACTCTATCATTGCCAAAGAAGTTATAGTTGTTCCCGTCTCAACCGTTGCATTTGAGTTGGCTTTCAGTGCTGGAAAACGTGTAATTTCAAAAAAACGAGCAAGGTTATCACCGGATGTCGTTGAGGTTTGTATATGTAAGCGTGATTAGGGTATTGCAGCATTAAGATTACAAAACCAGAAGAGTTTCGACGATAAAAAACCCCAATGAGGTAGATACTTAAATCTACGGCTTGCTTATTATTTTCCTATTTTGTATTTGATCTAATTTTGCTGTTTAGCAACAGATGCTAGGTTTTATTTTAAGTTTTCTTTTATGGAACATTTTTTCATTGACTCTTGTAAGGCCCGTTCCACGTTATGTAAATGCCACTTGGCTTTAAAATTAATAAAATTTCACATGGGTGGTGGTACTTCACTCTTAAAATATGTAGTTTCCAAAAAATTTGTGTGAAAATCAATTTTTAAAAATATAAAAAAAATTAAAAAAATAAAATTGAGGGCCTAGGCATAAATCGGCCCAAAGCTGGTATGCCTTTAGGCGGGTTGTGCCCGGGCCTTTAAGATCTAGGCCAGCCAGGCCGGGTGGCCCACCAAACATCTCTACCCGATAGATATAGGCAAGTTCGTTTCTAATCAATCAATTTATTTAATGAGGCAGGTGGGAATGCCTGGTGTAAGGGAGTTATGTGAATTTTGAAACAAAATGGGGTGGGAGGTTGAAAAAATTACAAGGCTGTGCCATCTTGTCCTTTTATCCATTTTGTCTAGATATTTGCATATTCTTTGTCACTTTTGTCATACCCGGAAAGGACTAAATGACTAAGTCCCGGGTTAAGTGAAGTAAAGACAGAAAAAGTTTCCAAATTTGGAAACTTGGCAAAAAAATTTTGGAGACTTGGAATTTATTAAGGAATGGGCATTAATGAGTGTTGGACACTCCAAGGATTATGCTTGGCTTAGGCCAAGAGTTGTGATGATGATATTGGTGGAAATTGAAATTGAGGGACTCAATTGCACAAAGAAAAGTTGGGTGGGAGGACTCAATTGCAAAGTTGGAGAAAGATGGAGGACCAAGTAAGTAATTTGGCCTACTACACATTCCACTCATCATTTATTTTATTCCTCCACTATTCTTGTCTCCCACTTCCCATTAAACTATTATTGTTTGGCCACCCATGTCTCCCACTCACATATTAATTATTATTTGCCCATCACATGCTTGTCTCCCACTTATGCTCCACTATCATTGTTTATTTGCTCCACTCATATTTGTTTATTACCCATTAAATTAATTCCTCCACTACAAACTCCATTATCCTTTGTCTATTATTGTTTAATGGCTCCAAGATACCCCATTAAACTATTCCCCCCACTCACATTTGTCTATTGCTTATTTTAATTGCCATTTGACCATTCTCCCACAACTTTGAAATTTGAATGGCCGGCCATTGCTTCCAAATATGCATTTCACATGCATTTGGCTTGCATTTCTTCTAATTGGAAGCACTAAATTCGGCCATGCTCTTGTTTTACCATTCAAACACTTAATTCTCTCTCTCTCTAGCACCAAGTGCTCTCATTTGCTCTCCCTTCTCTCTAAAACCAGCCATGGTGTTCTTCCAAGTTCATCATCTTCTTCCTCCCTCAACAAATTCGGCCATGACCAAAATCCAAGCTTTTCCCACATGCAAACACATTTCCATGAAGCTTTCAACCTCCTAAACACATCTAGACCAAAATCGAAGAGAGATGTCAAGAAAAACCCATGGAAAAATGCTTGTGAACATTCGGCCATGATGAGAAAATAGTGTTCTTGAGCTCATCTCAAGAGCTCATGAGCATGCTTGGCATTTCTAAGCCACGAGAAGCAAGGAAGTGAAGAAGAACATCAAGAAACAAGCTCTTGAAGATTCGGCCATGGAGGAACTTATTGTTCTTGAGCTTCACACATGAGCTCATGAACATGCATGGCATTTCTAAGCCATGAGGAGCAAGAAAAACAAGGAAAACGTCAAGGAAGAACAAGCTCAAGATTCGGCCATAAACAAGGTTGTAAGTGAATCATGTTTTCATTGTTAATTTCTTGTGTTTTGAGCTAGATATTACTTTTTAATGCTTTGTATTTGCTGGATTTTTGCAAGGAAAAGCTCTTGAAGATTCGGCCATGGAGGAATTGTAGTGCTCTTGAACTCAACTTGAGAGTTCAAGGCATGCATGGCACTTTTAAGCCATCAAAAGCAAGGAAATGGAGGAGAACTCCAAGAAAAGCAAGGATGAAGTTTCGGCCATGAATGTCCATGGTATTTCGAGGCTTGAAACCAAGTGTTCTTGGTGCCTTGAGGCTTGTATAGCCTTTCCAAGCAAAGAAACAAACAAAAGATGCAAAGAAAAGCAAGGAGTATATTCGGCCAAATGGGTATTTTTGGCATGCAAGCTTGAAACCAAGTGTTCTTGGTAGTGAAGATGTTCTTGTGAGTGTGCATGTTAATGGCCAAAAGTTGGATGCAAAAAGAGAAGTTTTATGAGCAAAAATCAAGCTTGAAAGATTCGGCCATATGTTGATTTTAATATCTTGGCATGTTAGCCATGTGTAGAAGTTTTATGAGCAAAAAAATCAAGCTTGAAAGATTCGGCCATATGTTGATTTTAATATCTTGGCATGTTAGCCATGTGGAGCCAAGTGTTCTTGGCATATTTTGAGTCCTAGATGACTTGTACAAGCAAAAATCACAAAGAAGAAATGAAGCATGCATTCGGCCATGGTGCCAATTTTTGGCGGATGTGTGTTAACCAAGTAATTTGGTGGCAAAAGTGTTCACAAGGAAAATTTGGGACTAAAGTGGCAAAGAAGAATTCAAGGACAATTCTGTCAACAATTGTTCTTGAGGTACTTGAGTGGAAAACCCAGAGTTTTGAGTAATATTGGCCAAATGGACCATAATGGCATTATTGGCAAGTGGGCTACTTTGACTCAACACTTGGGCTAAATCCTGAAAAGGTTAATATAGGCCCAAGTCCTGAAGATGTATATTGGGCCTAAAGGCTGAATTGGGCTAAATCCTGAAAAGGTTAATATAGGCCCAAGTCCAGAAGAGGAATTAAAAGGCCAAGTGGGCCTGAGAAGATAAAAGGCCAAGTGGGCCTGAGGAATTAAAAGGCCAAGTGGGCCTGAGTTAATAAAAGGCCAGTTGGGCCTGAGTTCCAGAACAGGCCAAGTGGGCCTGGGTTCCAGAGAAGGCCAAGTGGGCCTGAGTTCCTGGAAAGCCCAAGTTGGGCCAAAATTCCAGAAAAGGCCAATTAGGCCTAAACTTCCAGAAAAGGCTAATTGGGCCTAAACTTCAGAAAAGGCTAAGTTGGGCCTCAATTCACAGCAAGGCGAAAATGGGCTACAATTCACTACGAGGGCTACATAGGCAAACTTGGGCTAAATTGGCAGCAGTGGCTACATTGGCCATCTTGGCTATAATGCCAACATTGGCTACAATTGGAATTGGACTTTAACCAAGAAGGGTCCATTAAGGCGAGGGCAAAGTTACAACAACAAACAAAGCAAAGCAAGGCAAAGACAATGAGCAAAAAGGTTATACAAATGGTGGTAAGAATCCCAATACTCACTCTCCATGGTATATTTTCCATGTCTTTTCAGTGTGAGTATTAGTGCCCCTATGTGATGGTCAAAGCACCAAGTGACCATAGGTGTGCATGTCAGGGCTACGTGGTTGTCACTTTTGTGAGGTATCATGTACTTTCTTAGTTTAATAATTGGGCACATAAGTGCGTATTGGACGAGGATCGTTGCTTCGGCAACTATGGATAATTGGGCACATAAGTGCGTACTGGGCGAGGTGGTGTTGCTTCGGCAACGATGGTATACTCATGAGTAGAATAGCAAGCATTTGGGTCTTGGTATCGAGTTTGGCCAACTCGGTCCCAAGATAATGAGCTCAGATAAGATAAAAAAAGAAAAATGGTCGACCGGAAATGGTTATGCAAATGCGAATGCTTGTGATGCCCACAGGTTACGAGGAACAGTGGTGTGTGCGTTGAGTTGTGTGCTTCTCTGAAATTGTTTGTGCATGCTGACCCTGATTATTATTATTATTATTGCTATCATGCCATACTGTGTGTTTTCTTGTTTTAGTGTTTTCCTTTGCAGGAATATGGAAAATGCCATTACGTTCTTGGCACACTTTGGCTTTAAAAGCCGGATATGACTATGAAAGTCATGAGATACCTACCTCACGCCGGGATTCTTATTGAGTTTTATAACTCACCCGCCCTGCTAAACATTTTTCAGGAAATGGATGGCTTGATAGATCAAGCGAGGAGTACCAGAGTACTCGTTACGATACACTAAAAGGTTGGGTATGTGTATAGTGTTGCTCAGTAAAATCATATGCTCAAAGTGACTTGTGTGGTATAGATTGCTTGTGGAACAAGCTAATGTTGTGGACTTACCTGTGCAGGATATGGAGTCTAGAAGTTGTGGGAACAAGGTCTATAAGGTGGATTGTGTTCCATGTCTATTTGAGTTACAGATTAAGTAGACATGAAAACTTGGTCTGTAAAACTTGAACCCAGATAAACTTAGACATAAAGCATTCCTTGGTATGTTTTCCAAGTAGGTGATGCTTGTTTGCTGTGCTATGGATAGGCATAGTTCTGGTTGACTTATGATGATGAACTTTGCCTTGGATGGATGACTATGATGAATAATGCCATGATGGATATTCATGTTATGTGTACTAGACTTGGCTGATGCTCATGGATATACAAATGTGTTTTCAAACTTGAAAATGAGATGGGCTTCTTTGTTGCCATGCATTGGACTAGTACACTTGATGGCACACATTCTATGCACTTACTGGACTAAGTGATTGCTTTGCTTGAATTGCAAGATTGATTGGCTGAATATGTGTACCTAAGGAAGGATCTCCAGTGAACCTAGATTTGTATGGAGTTGGTTGCTGATTTGATAAGATGGCATCTAAGAGCATTATGTGCATGAAAATCTGTTAAGTTGAGAAAGCTCATAATTGGAACTCTAAAATTCCACATAGGTGCTAGCTTGACCTTAAAGAGCACCCTGAAACATATTGAAGGTAAATAATCAATCAAGCTAGAACCAGATTAGATCCTGGACTCTCACGCCGTAGGTGCTCGTAGTATTAAATAAAGCCCCTCAAATGTGAATAACTTCTGCTGCAAGCTTTGATAATTGGGCCCAGATGGGCCAGGGGCAGTACGGGGCGTGACAACTTTCACTTCTGCCTGCTCCTCTACTGGTTTCATGACTATGGCTGCCTCCATTGACGGTTAGCTTCGAATTGCTGCGCAGCCTCTATTTAATCCACCAATTGCTCCCGATCCGATAAGCATTAGCTTCCCTCATTGTCAGTCAAGCTTCACTGGGTTGATCGATCTCGCCAGCCACTATCATCTTCATGCCCAATTTCTGAGGTATGGGCTTTCGGATTCAGATTTCCCGCTTCCTCTTCTGTCATTTTCAATCATTTTTCTGTACCCGGTGTTCATCATCATTTGATTTGTCCATAATATCTTTTTTTTTCTTGCATTTTGCCTAGTTCTGTTCCACATATTTTGGTGTTTACTTGTTGCATCAGAGTATTTTTTTTAAATGTTTTGTTAGAATCAGACTTTAGTATGTGGACGTGAATGAAAGTGACAAAGGGGAGACAAATATCTGGACAAAGTAGATAAAAGGACAAGGTAACATAGCCTTGTAATTTTTTCAACATCCCACCCCATTTTGTTTCAAAACCCACATGACCCCCTTATCCCCGCCTTCTCACCTGCTTCATTAAACTGATTAAATAGAAATGAACTCGCCAGACAGAATTGTCATTTTTGCATGGCCTAAATGCGCTCAATTAGTATAGATGACAATTGGGTAGAACGAGTTATGTTTGGAATTAGGTCATTCAGATTCATGTTTAATTGGATTAGCATAAATCCAGGCCCAGGTCAGGTTTAGGTTGGATTATCTTGAGTTTGGATTGATTTCGGGTTGAGTAGATCTCAGGTTCAGGTTGGATTGGTTCGGGTTTATTTGGGCTCGAGTTCAAACAGGCTAGGTCAATTTCAGTCTTGGGTCATTTCAAGTCGAGTTATTCATGTTTTAAGTCATATTCGGGTTGTGTTAACAGTCGAGTTTACTCAAGTTACTGGTGCATAGACTGGAATCATTGGATTGATTTTTTTTTTGTACGGTTTTTGTTAAGATTTAAATTAAAGATTTTCAGATTACTGGTGCTTACGCCTGTACATTTTTTCACACCCCTCAGCCATGCTCTTTTTTGGTGTAATTGGAAATCACATATAACCAATTACTAATATCAAACATTACACCTCAAAAAAATTTAAACTGTCATTTTAACAATTTTTATAAACTGATAAGTGTCCATCTATATTATAAATATCTCATACAGAGAATGCTCTAACCTATTAAAAGTTAAAAAAAAAGATAGCTTGTACATTTACATTTTCATTTTCATTTATCTTAATGGTCTGAAAAAATTTTGACAACATCTCGCCTTAGTTTCCCATAATGCACTGTTTCTTTGAGATGGACATCTTAAATCCAATATACGAGGAACAAGGTTTAATATAATTGAAATTCATTCACAATCAAGATAAATCACATTCAATAAAGTAAGAACTAGCTTCTTTCATTTATGAACTATTAAACTTGGATAATTAATTATTTCCAAACAGAAATCTATTATATATATAAAATAACTGCATATCTATGCAGTTATCATATATACAAATTACTTTTTACTAGATCAAAAATTATTGACAAGTATTCTATGGTTTACCTATATGCATACATATATAGATATTATTTTGTTCCATAATAATAAGATATTTATCATTTACTACAAAATAATGAACTCAAATAGAACTTGCCTTTATACTAAGTTAATATACATTCTATGGGAAATTGTAGCAGAACAACAAAAACTGATAATTGTGGAAGACGATGATGTAGCATAGAGTGAGAGCAAGCTGATGAAGAAAAAAAAAATGAGAGAATGAGGACGAAGGAGATGAAGGATGTGATTTTTTTTTGGGAGAATTATAACATGCCCCCTAACATTTGTTGGACATTACACCTGACCCCCTCATATTTGAAAATTCTACAATTCAACCCCACTTGTTCTTCACCTATGTTTTTATAGCTGTTAGCTTCATGGGTCCACACATCAAAAGAACAAAGTAACCCTTAGTGTACCTCTTTTTTGCCTCTTAGAAAGAAAAAAAAAAGAATTAAAAAATATGATCAGGAATAGGATCACAACATCCATCCACCAAAAGAGAAAAAAATAGCATTTTTTCTTCCCTTTTAATTCAACATAAATGAACAATTTTATTTCCATGTCTCATAGGAATTTTTTATTTTGGTCAAAAGAGAATTTTATTGCCATTAAGGCAGATTAACACCAGTATCCCAATACAAGCATTTCTCAAATTGAGGTAAGTAACTAGCCATCCAATTAGATGCTCTCAACCTCATACAAGACCATTTAGCTATGTATCTACTACTAGCATTTGCTAATCTAGAAATAAGCATAAGTGAACAAGAGTGAAAAAAGATCCTAATCCTTTTAATGTCTTCGACAATGGGAGAAAGGTGCCATGGAGGTTTCTCTTGAAACATCTTCAATAGCTGAGCATTTGATGTCTCGGCAATGATATGATTAACTCCCAAATCCACAACTTTGCTTAATCCAGTTCTAAGCACTTCCAGTTTGACTACAATATCATCTTTAGCATGTATATAGAAGCTCTCAGCATGTTTTAGCTCACTACAAGCTACTCTAATAATTGTGCCCAGACCTGCACAAAATCAAGATGCATTTTCCAACAGCTAAATGGCAGCAATGAGATCAATGACAATAAACACCCTAGAGTTTCCCCTTGTAACAATGTATATTCCAAAATGTATTATAAGTTAGTGCTACTTGTGTTAAACACATGCTGAAGGTATAAAAAGTATAATTAAACCATGACATTAGCATACAAATTAAGCAACATGCCATAGAATAAAAAAACAATTCAAAGATGGAATAATTCTCAACATAAGCCCTATTAACAATTTTACCCAGAGTAAAGACATTCTAAAAATGCTGCAAGAATATTGCTAATTCAATAATGAAATCGGTGGTATAGGATAAATCGGTGAAGTTAATCATCCCACAACAAACATAAGCAATTCATCACAATAGCAAAAGATAAGTTCTAACCATAATTGCAGAGACAAATGATATGGGTATCCCAAAACAAAAAAACCCCAATCTAGTAGACCTAATTTGATGACCAAACCCTAACCCTATGATGCTAACGAATGTGTGGACGGACGTGGCAAATGAGGGGGTAAAGTGCATAATATTCAAACAAAATGGGGCAAAATGTAATTTAGACCAAATATTATGAGGCAAATTATAACTCACTCTTTTCTTTATTAGTTTCTTTAGCCATTTAGATTCATTAGTCCACATTATAACTTGATTTATAAATCTAAGCTAAATTATTTTGTTTTGTATAGAGAGGAATTAATTTTTTTTAATTTAGATGCATATTTCAGGCTAATTTTATTATAGTTAATAATCATTTACCCTCATTTATTCATATTTTCCTTTATCTTAGGAAAAGGAATCTAACAAGAGAAGACTAGATTTTTAGTGAAAGATAGGGCCATTGTCACAAACTCACGAAGAGTCTAGGTGCAAAGAGGGACTTTTGTAGTGTAACAGATGATGGACCTAGGACCCACATCATCAGACGACACTGAGGTGTCCATTGTGTCCGTCATCCATCACACTCGAATTTCCATCCAAAGACACAGCTGAGGAATGACGGGGTAGGACAAAGTTTGGAAGTCTTTTGTAAGATGCGGCTTAGAAATATTTATGGCAATGAGAGCACCATCAATTGAAAAGAGTTGATGGGATGAAATTGTTTTTATTCTCAGCACCTTAAATTTACTTTTCCTAGTTGGAGAAATCACAAATTGGAATTAAATGAAGAGTCAAAGGGTGTATTCTAAGAATGGATTAAAATTGATCATTTTTTTAAAAAATGATACTTCATTCAAATTAAAAGTAAGTTAAATTTTACTTTATGAATTAACAATGACATAAGACTTTAAAGGATAACAGAAATGTAAAACTGACCACAAAAAAGCTATTTGTTCCTATAACACCGAATAAAAGGAAAAGAATCGAATCAAATCAAATCAAACTTTCCAAGTAAACCAGAATAAATGTATATTATAAAAATTACAAATTACTGGAACGAAACTCAGATCAAACCAACAATAACTAAGCAGTGCAAGAATCAATCAGACATCAGAAGTTTGAGTATGACTATTTATAAAAATAAAAGATTACTTATAAAACCTAAAAAAATAAAGACTAACTTTATTCTATGTAATCGCCTTAATATCTATTATCAAGCATGGGACACCATAGTAGAGCTAAGATTACAGTGAATCCAAGAGAAAATCTAAATCCATCATTCCCATTTTCAATTGAAGATCAACATTATGAGAATCTCGAATCATTATTGAACACCGAGATTTTGGAGAAGAGTACATCCATCATAAAATCTGGTAGATAACATAAGATAAGATCAATCAAACAATAAAATATTGATCAATTTTACTAATTATTTTTGCTCAAATTGTATATTAATTGAAATTCTATTTTTTAGAAGCCCGGAAACCATTGTGAAATTTTTTCAGAAAAGGTAATTTTTTTTCTTAATGTTTAGTTTTTTTGGGGCCAGATAAGGAAGAAATTTATAAAATTAATTACATCACAAATAATAATATTTAAGAAAGTATTTGGTTCAACGGCTATGAGAATCCGGATTGTTTAGAAAATTAAAATCCAGACAGCCTTATGTTTGGTTCAACTTGGAGAGTTATTATGTATCATTCTCATTCTCCAAGAAATCCTCATCTTTCACAATTCAGTAGAATTCGTTCCCCCAATTGACGCAGCTCCCTTCACATTGGCTCTTCAGACTGGCTATTGAACACTCATCAATGTCTGTTAAACCAAGCAGTTGTAATCAGTGTACCGTGCTTCAGCATTGTCTATGGTAGTAAATAGTTATTAGTAACCCTTAATATCAGTTACGGCTGGCCGGGGATGAGGCCATTTACATGTGACAAGTGTCCATATAATAGCAAATGTATTTCAAAACTAAATAAATTTATCTCAAATCTAGATAAGATGATTTTAATTCTAGACAACTTCATCTCAAAACTTATCCAATGTAGCTCAGAATTAGACGAACTGTTACAAATGAACATTAAGTTTAACAATGTTAACTTAAGTTGGGTATATAACCTAGCTAAAAATGGCTCATTCAGATAATGATTGAGGAGAAGAAAAAGTAGTTATGTATTAATTAAGGTTTTATGTTTAATGACAAAAGTATTTTCTCATTGTAAAGAATTGAAGTAATCATATTACATAGACCTTACTAAATAAATATTTGCACTAAAAATGATTTATACTTTGGTTTGGTTCCATGTCGGTTTGGTTCCGTACGTCCCAAACCACGAACCAATTAGTTTCAGAAAGGGAGAACTAAAACAAGTACCAATGTCCATTTTAACCAATCCAATAGGTTCGTCACTAAATATTTTACCGTTGTACATTGCAAAATTTGCAAAGCAGATTATTTTTCAAGTTTCTGTTTCTTCCTTTGTTGCTGTAAAATGTGTGTGTGGTGTAATAACCTATCTACACTGCTACGGACACGTTCTGCACTGGTTGAAATTTTTACTTTTTTTTTTTTGCAAAAGTCAATGATGTAATGTCACATATACATATTACACAAATTTCTTGAATATTACCTTATCTAATTACAAAATATAAGGAAATCATAAAAGCTCTAAATATTTAGTATAATATCTTGGGAGAGGTGAAATTGGAAGAAGTTGCACAAACGTGCCATTTACTTTGGGACAAAAAAAATCATTACAAAAATTGTTACCTATGGGATGTAAGGAGTGGAATTTGCAGTCATATCATACCAAACCAAAAGCTAAGTTGAATACCTTCGCAGCCGCCATCAACAAGACAAGGGTTGCCATTAAAACCATCCCTGCACTTGCAATAGTAACCAGTTGCTCCCCTTTCGGATCTGTCAACGCAGACGCTATTAAGCTTACAAAGGAAGCTGGTCTTGTTCCTTCTCGCTACCTCGCACGTTTCGTTCCCGACAGTCCAATCAAGCACCATCTGAACGTCCACTTCTTGAAACTCTTGAAGATACTTGCGCGAGAAATTGTATTCTTTCTTAACAACGAAGGCATAGCTGCAGTTGTTGAAGTAGAAAGTGTTTGTGTGGTTTTGAAAGCTGCTCAAACACTACGATGCCTCGGAGGCCCTCGGGGATAGAAGTCTGGCAGCAACCAACGCCGGAGCAGGAGTCTAAAACGTAACTGATGTTGGTACAGTAAGACCCGCAGCTAGTGGAAATGTTGGCCGAATGTACTCCGATCCATCCCTGGAGAGTTGCATCTGTGTCGCAGCCGATCGCCTTGAACTTGTTCTTGGTCGGCGAAACAGTGAAGGTGCCCGTTTTGAGGAACGTAAAGTATGATTCGGTTTCCGTGCAGTTGCCGTCGTAACAATTGGGAGCGACGTAGTTCGAGATATGGATCTCTCCGTCTGCCAGCGAGATGTTGGTCACTGGAATGTTGCTGTCGCCCAGGAAGGCTCTATGAGGGTAGGAAGTGGTGTTACAGGAGATGTTGGTCACTTGTGCATTGCAAAATGACTTCAAATAGCTCAAGTGTGAGTGTATCACAACCACAAATTCCTCTGTTCAAAGATGAATAGTATGAATTCTGGAGCATAAAAATGAAGACTCTCTTCAAGTCTCAAGAATTTTGGGATTTTGTAGAGAGTGGATTTCTAGCAGAGAATCATGATGATGCTCGACATAGAGAACCCGAAAAAGGATGCAAAAGCTTTATTCTTAATCCAGCAGGCAGTGGATGAGTCTATCTTCTTGAGAATTGCAGCAGCAACCACTTCCAAGCAGACTTTGAACATTCTTAGAATTGAATTCTAGGGATCTGCCAAGGTAATGACTGCAAAACTTCAGTCTTTACGAAGCGAATTTGAAACTACAAGCATGAAAAACAATGACACAGTTCAGGAGTTTCTTGCTTTAATCTCCTCAATTGTTAGTCAAATGCATACATATGGTGATACCATAATAGATGAGACTGTGTTGACACCCAATTTTGTCCATGCACTGACTTTTGTTTAAGTTTTAGGTTAGGAAAATTAGTTTAGCGGACATTTTCATTTTTAGGGACTATTTGGTCATTTGTTAGGAGCTTGTGTCATTTTTATCATTTTAGGATTTTTTATAGTTAATTGGTCTAGTCACATTTATGTTACATTGTTATTTTGATCTACAAGTCTTTAGGAATTTAAAGTGGTCATCTGGGTAGAAATAGGAGTTAATTTAGTTTAGGTACTAATTTGGAGTCCTAAAGGTCTTATAGGGTTAATAATTTAGTTTAGGTACTAATTTGGAGTCTTAAAGGTCTTGTAGGGTCAATATTAGGGAAAATGGAAAAAGTTTGGGTGAAAACCGACGGATTTTGGAAGATTCTAGGCAAAATTGGAAAGCTTGAGGCAAATCTGTCAAAGTTGTGAAGATTTGGGCTAATTGGGTAAATCCTGGAAGTTTTGGGCTTAATTGACAGATTAGAGAAGTATTGGGTGAAATTGAGAATTCGTATAGATTTTGGGGCTGAACAGCAACTGAAAAGTTTTTCTGGACATGAATTAGTATTTTGACCAAAACTTTTTCAAATTGAATTTGGATCAGTTTTAAACTTGGGAAACCTAAGCTAATCTCGCCTAAGACTCCCTAGTATAAATATGGGTCACTATTGACATTAAAGGGGAGAAAATTCGTAACCCTAAGCTCCCAGCCAGAAAAAGAGAGAACTGCAGCTGTAAGTCCCTAACTTTTTGCTAGCCAAACCAAAAACCCTAAGCTTTTCCCGGTCTCCGCCGCCACCCCCGGTTTTCCCCTTTTCTGCCCGACACCTCCAGTCTCCTTCCACCGCCGCTAGTCGTCCCTGCTCCCTCGACGTCGCGCAACCGTGCCCGGTGCCACTCCCATAGCTGTTCCGTCGCCGATTTAGCGAAGCCCGAGCATCGTAGCCATCGTCTCCTCCTATTCCCGCCGTTCTCGACGCCGCTGGACACCGTTCATCTCTCCTGCAGGTCGCGCGTCTCTGCCCTAGCAAATCTCAGGCCGCCGATCGCTCAAGCAACGCCGGAGAACACGGAATCAAAGGAGATCCGTTTCACGACCCGCAAACCCGATTCGTTTTTACCCGGATCTGACCAGTCAAGTTTCTCTTTTAGGTATAAACCTTTATTAGTCCCCCATTCTTTTTATTCCATTATCTGGATTACTAACTTTCTTTTATTTTGCATATTAGTCACTGACAGCATTGTTTTTGTTCATTTTCTTGCTTTGATTGTTTGTTTTGTTACTTTTAGAATCATGAATTAGTTTTGGTAATTAATATTACATAGAATGGCAGGTTTAGGTTAGATCAGATTTTATTTATTTTCTTTTCTTTTTCTCAACTAGCACAAAATTAAAAAATTCATTCACATAATGCATCTACAAAAATCACATTTAAAAAAATTCAATTCTGTATGGGTTTAATAAAACCTTAGGATGAATTTAGGATAACAATAAATTTTAAGGTCCATATTCGGATGATTTGATAGCATTTATGGTTTGGATTGATGATCAACTAAAATAAAGATAAGTTAAGTTTTTAGATTCTACATCCAGATGGTCCAATAGGATCTATGGTTTAAAAATATCAAAATTTCATAAAATAAATAAAATCAAGTAGGAAGGTTTAGAGGTCCATATCTTAGTGGTTCGATTAGAACTCATGGTTTGGAAAATTAATCGAATTAATTGAAAGCAAGCAAAACAAAACTTAAATCAAACTAAGGTGCCAATTTTGGGCGCTATCACAAACTATCACAAAGTTGTTTTAGCGTAACCGTACTCCCGAACCCTTCGAACTCTCGTAGACCATTTTTAAGTGTCTAATCGACCTAGGTGAAACAAATTGGCGGCGACTCCAAAAAATACATTGCTATAGAGTATAATAGAAAAAATATCAAGAAGTTTAGCCCTAAAGTTTGATCATGTAGTTGCTGCTATAGAGGAGTTAAGGGATTTATCCGTACTGTCTTTTAATGAACTAATGGGATCTTTGCAAACACATGAAGTCAGAATCAATAGGTCGCAAGCATGAGAGGAAGAACAAACATTCCAAGTTCAGGGGGAGCCGACAAAAATAAGTTCAAATAGAGGAGGAAGAGGTGTGTTCAGAGGACGAGGATGAGGGCGAGGCAGCCTAATTAGGTGCACATACTGTAAAAAATTGGGAAATAAGAAAGATGATTGTTGGAGCAAGCAAGAGTATGCAAAGTATGTTGAAGAAAAAGATGATGACTATCTCTTCATGACATATGTAAGTCCACCAACTAATTCTAAATAAGTTTGGTACCTTGATAGTGCATGCTTAAATCATCTGACAGGAGAAAAGGAAAAATTCAAAGAGTTAGATGAAACTCAAAAAGTTTAGGTTCGATTGGGAGACAACAAATAGATCCAAATTGAAGGGAAAGAAACAATTGCAATCAATGTTGATGAAAGAGAGAAATTGATTCAAAATGTTCATTATGCTCTAGGTTTGGCACATAATCTAATAAGTGTAGGGCAATTGGTTGATTGTGGTTACTCTGTGATTTTTGAAAAGAATGCATGTACTGTCAAAAGAAAAACAAGTTAAGTACTTTTTCATACTAAGATGACAGAAAATAAGATGTTTCCTATAGACTTTGTGTGGAAAAATGTCTATGGGATAATAAACAGCAGATTCGATGGAACATAAGTATGGCATCAACGTTATGAGCATTTGAATGTTAAAGGGCTGTAACTTCTTGCCAGTAAAGACATGGTGAAAGGCCTTCCTGCTGTTAAGGAACTAGCTGTTGGGTTTCGGGAGCCAAACAGCGCAGCGGAATTTAACCGAAACCCTCCAGGATCCAAGTGAAACGGGGTAAACCGGGTGTTCGAAAATTTCATACCTAATTTTCGGTTGAGATCTCTCACTCAATTGTAGAGTCGAATCACAAAACCTGAACAGTTGACGTGTTCAGGCTCTCTATGGTATCCACACGAGCCTCTCGGGATCACTACGCTTCCACCACGTCCTGGCAGATGCGTTTCTCTTGCGCTCGCAGTGCTAGCTTGTGTCCTCCAAGGAATTGCAAGAGAAGAGTGCGACTGTCCTTTTGGGAGGCTAGGGCAAGGAGACCTGCGAGTTTCTCACTTAAAAGTTGTATTTATAGTGAGACTCAACTTCCAGGCCTAATGGGTTTCAAAGCCCTAATCCAATTAGGATTTAATTTCAGGCTTAATAATGGTTAAACTCCTTGGCCCATTATTAATACGAAATTAAAGTGAAACCATAACCCAAATAATTAGCCCATGCACTCTAATGATCCAAATAGCTCTATGTGTGTGACCCAATAGGCTCTTGCCATGTTGGCAATGATCATAAATCACATTTATGATCATAAGCAATGAGCGGTGTCTAGCAACACATCATTGCTACCCAAGTGACAAGATTGTTGGTGAATCGACTAAACCTTTGTGATCATCACCGATATATGCCATTGTCCCTTTGTCCAAGATATCAAGAATAAGCACGAGACATGGAATGTGTCACTCTCGTATAGCCCAATCTTTGGTTTCTTGATTACCGAGTAGACCAAATTAAACTGACGACATTGATATCATATATCAACTCATCGGAGCATGGCCATGCATTTTCTAAGTCTCACTCTATCAAGGGGCCCAAAGATATCACTCCCGTTACATAGGAGGGACAAATCTCATCTTGATCATACAAATCCCTCCGCATGATATGTGACATACCCAATGACCTCCTTCAAGTTCACTCAGTTATGAGTAACAAAGGAAAGTATCAAAGTATGTGACTCACATGTAGGGAACCTTGATGATCTTAGGTCGAAGGACTACATATACCATGATCACTATGAGAATCACTTATGACACTCATATAACGATCCATGAAGTGTTCTCATGGTGGGTCGGTCCAGTACACAAGTTCTCCAACTTGTACCCATATGTAGACTACATATCTCATGTTAGTCTCCACATATGCTAGTCATTATGTATTATTGCAACCCGCTCCACAATAATACTAGACTAGGGACGTTTAAGAATATCATTATTCTAGGGTTATAATTATGTTTATTACGTTACGCAGAAACAAAACAACAAACAAAATTGCTAGATTAATGCCTCAATAAAATATCATGACTCAATGTGCAAAAATACAATCATCTCATGATTGGCCTTTTTGGGCACAACACTAACACTAGCTTATGCATGTGAAGGATGTGCTCTTAGAAAACAAACAAGAAGATCGTTTCCTGTAGGACAATCAAAAAGAGCAGATGAAAAACTAGGGATAGTTCATGCAGACATTTTTGGTCTAATGAGAACTGAGTCTCACGGTGGTAGTAAGTACTTATTACTTTTCATTGATGATTACTTTAGAATGTGTTTGGCATATTTTCTCAAACTTGTGAGAAGCATTTGAACATTTTATCAAGTTCAATGCACTAATAGAAAGACAAAGTGGTGGTAAATTGAAGGTGCTCAGAATAGACAGAGGTGGAGAATTTACATCCAAGGAATTCAACACTTTTTGTGAAAACCAAGGAATCAAGAAAGAACTCACTAGCCCATACACACTAGAGCAAAATGGTGTAACAGAATGCAAAAGTAGGACTGTTGTTGAGATGACACGTTCTATATTAAAGACAAAGGATCTGGCTGATGAACCCTGGGCAGAAGCAGTGGCAACAGTAGTGTATTTACTGAATATATCTCCTACTAAAGCAGTGTGGAACATTACTCCATACGAAGCTTGGTATGAATCTAAACTTTCTGTTAGTCATCTAAGGATATTTGGATGTGTGTGTTATGCATTAATATCCTTTGGAAGACATAAACTTCAACAGAAATCAAAGAAACATGTCTTTGTTGGTTATTGCCTGAACTCTAAAGCATATAGACTTTTTAATCCTGAAAATAAGAACATCATCATCAGTCGAGATGTGCAGTTTGATGAGAAGATGAGCTGGAAGATTGACTCAGAAAAACACTTAGTTGTAGACACAATCACTGATGAAGATCAAATAGAAGAACGATAAGATAGTCCTCCAACCTTACAAGCAACTACTCCAGCAAGAAGTAAAGCCACTTCATCTGATGGATCAACACCAGAACCTTGAAGGGGGGCATAGATCTCTAGATGAACTATACTCTTCCACTTATGCTCTTTTTGCAGGAGATCTAACATGCATAGAGTCAGCAATGCAAAGTGACATCTGGATAAAGTCCACGAGAGATGAAATCACAGCAATAGAAAGAAATGAAACTTGGGAGATAGCTGACTTGCCAAAAGGAAAGTAAGCAATTGGTCTCAAATGGATATTTAAGACCAAATATTATTTAGATGAGAGCATATAGAAACATAAAGCAAGATTGGTTGCTCGTGGATATGCTCAGGAGCTTAGAGTGGATTTTGAAGAAATTTTTGCACCAGTAGCAAGGTTTGGAATAGTAAGAATAATTCTTGCCCTTGCAGCACAATTGCAATAGACAATTTACCAGTTTGATATTAAGTCTGCATTTCTTAATGGAGACTTAAGAGAATAGGTCCATGTAGAGCAGCCAAAGGGCTTTGTTATTGTAGGAAAAGAAGATAAAGTCTTTAGACTGAAGAAAGCATCATATGGTTTGAAACAAGCCCCTCGTGCATGGTATAGCAAGATAGATGAGTTCTTTCAATAAAGTGGCTTTGAGAAGAGTCAGAATGAGCGAACGTTGTACATCAAGAAGAAAGGAGATGATGGTATAGTTCTTATAAGCCTATATGTTGACAATATGATCTATGTAGAATCATCTGTTCAGCTTGTTTCTGAATTTAAAAATGCAATGACGAGCGTGTTTGAAATGACAGATTTTGGAACTCTCAGTTAATTTCTTGGTTTTGAAATAAAGCAAACCAAGAATGGTATATTTCTTTCACAAGAGAAATAAATATGATACTGATCTTTTGAAGGACTTCAATATGGAAAGCTGTAAGATAGTGGGAACTCCCATGAATACAAATGATAACCTGAAAACAGAAGATGGAACAGGTATGGCTGAAGCAAGAAAGTTTCAAAGCCTAGTATGATGACTCATATATCTCACACATTCCAAACCTGATCTAGCTTTCTCAGTAGGCCTGGTTTCAAGGTTCATTCAATGTCCAACCAAACAGCATTTTGGGGCCGCAAAGAGGATTCTCAGGTATATTGCAGGAACCAAAAACTATGGAGTCTGGTATATGAGGATTGAGCAGCTTGTGTTAAAAGGGTACTCTGACAGTGATTGGGTAGGATTGCAAGAGGATAGAAAAAGTACCACTGGAAACTATTTTGTATTTGGCTCAGGAGTTATGGCTTGGACATCAAAGAAGCAGACTACAGTGGCTTTATCCTCAACAGAAGCTGAGTACGTGGCTGCAACCATTGCAGCCTGTCAAGTAGTATGGATGAGACATTATGTGAGTTAAATCAGAAGCAATCAGGTGCAACTCAACTTTATTGTGACAATTTGTCTACTTTGGCTATGACAAAAAATCCAGTAATGCATGAAAGAACGAAGCCATCCAGATTAAGCATCGCTTCATAAAAGATCTTGTAGCTGAAGAAGAAGTAAAGGTGAAATTTTGCCAATCAGAACTATAACTTGCTGACCTGTTTACTAAAGCCCTTTCTCAAGCAAGGTTTGAAGAACTTAGAGCTCAGTTATTCATCACCAACTTTGAATCAAAGGAGAGTGTTGAAGACTGATTCAAAGTTTGTTGTTGCCAGTATCAGGAGTTGTGCAAGTCTTTAGTTAAGTTGTTAAGTTGTTAGCTTGTTTTCTAAGTTTTAGGCAAGTTTGTTTAAAGTTTAACAGCATCATTGTACAGCCTATAAAATGGCTCATCTTCTAGTCAATAAAACATATCACTTTCTTGCTCTGTAAACTCCTAACAATCAGTAGATTCGCTGTTAAATCGGCAGCCATCAGATGTTCCGAAGGGGTAAGGTATGTCAACGTTGCCGCATTTCCGGGTGCATATGGCTGCCTTTGTTCCAGTTGCCGCAATTGTTGCTGCTGGGACTATCACAAGAGCCATATATATAGTCACCGCTTCAGCCACTCTCACCCCCATCTTTAATTGTTTCTCAACTAAATTTGCAAACACAAAAACAGTAGATGGAAAGGAGGCGGGCAAAAAACGCAAAAGGAAAACCCGCTGGAGCTAGCTGGGTCTAGCTTCTCGGGTTTAGTTGCTCTGCTGGGTCTTCAGTTTGGGTACACGTTTCTGAAGTGTTTGATTCAGAATTTCTTTGTTTGTTCCTCCTATATGCGTTGAAGGCGGCCCCAGCTCCTTGGATTGAGAGTAAAGGTACTGGGGACTTGTAAGGCTCGCAGACATCGTTCTGTATAATCCTGTAATAAATGGCCTAAAGAGCACGACATATAATCCTGAAGTTTGCGCCGTCCCTGAAGAATTCAAAAATAGTCATTTTTGGCCCACGCCTTCTGAAAACACCTACTACATCTTATGCATACTTCAGGCAAACTTGCCTCCGGCAATTCTTTTATTTTCGTTTTTTAGGGTTCATTTCATTTTTTTGTTCTATTTATCTTGCACCCCTTCATTTTAATTTATTTTCCCTGTTTTTTATATTTACTTTTTTCAGTTTTACTTTTTTTTTTTTTCCATTTTCTCATCGTTTTCCCGTTTTCCCTTTTCTTTTTCATTTTTTGCATTATTTCCAGTTTTTCTATTATTCTGTTTCCAATTTTATTCCTTTTTTTTTTGTTTTTCAATGTTTTATATTTTATTTTTATTTTATTAAAATTTTTTTAATCAATTTTTTCTTGTTCTTTTAGATAAATTAGTTTTTATTCTTTTATTAGTCTCTATTTATTTTTTTATGAGTAATTTTTTTTCTTTTACAAGCAGCTATTCGTTCTTTTACCAATTTCTACTTGTTCTTTAGATAAATTAAGTTTTTGCTCTGTTATTACTAGTTATTCATAATTATTGATTCTTATATATATATATATTAGTAGTTATTTGTTCTTTTATCATTATTTTTTTATTCTTTTATTAGCAGTTATTTGTTCTTTTACTAGCTGTTATTTATTTTTTTTAATTATCTATCTTTTATTTTTAGTTATAGTTTTCCATTTATCTTATTGGTAGCTTTTTTTTCCCCAATTTTTACTTGTTCCTTTGGATAAATTAGTTTTCTTATTTTAATAGTAGCTGTTTATTTTTTTTTATAGTAAGTGTTTGTTCTTTTGCTAGCAGTTATTCATTCTTTTATTACTTTCTGCTTATTCTTTAAATAAATTAGTTATTTATTTTTTTATTAGTAGTTATTTATTTTTTTATTAATAGTTGTTTGGTCATCAAGTTCATCTAAAGGAATAACTATGAATTGATAAAAGGATAAACAAATTCTAATTAAAAAATAATGAGCTAATGATAAAAGAACAAATATCAAGTTCATATAAAAGAACAAATACAAACTAACAAAAGAAGAAAAACACCAACTACCAAAAGAGCAAATGACTAGTAACAAAAGAATAAAAAATTTAGTGACTTTAAAAGAACAAGCAGAAACTGATAGAAGATCTAATTATTACTAAAAAAATACAAATAGCTACTAATAAAAAAAATAAACAACAAATTCATTTAAAGAAACAAACATGAACAAATAAAACAACAAACACATATTGATAAAATAATATAGCTAGGTGAAAAGAAAATAAAATGTTTTATCAGTTTAAAAAAAAAAAGGAAATGTAAAAAATAGAAAAACATTGGAAATAGAAAAAAGGGAAAAATTTAAAAAACCGGAAAAAAAATGAAAATTTAAAAAATGCAACAAATGAAGAACAGAAAAACGTAAAGAGAAATTTTTTATAAAAAAAAGAAGAAAAAAAAGCGGAAAAGTTAAAAATTTGAAACGAAAAAAAGAAAATAAAACAAAAACAAAATCGGAAAAAAAAAAAGAAAAGAAAAATGCTAATTAAGATGAAAGTGAAAGAAACAAACCGGAAAAAAGAAAAGCGAAAAAACATTGGAACGATGCCAAACAAAAAGACGAAACAAACAAGCATAACTGAGTAAAAAAAGCTTTAGCAACGAAATAAACAAACTAGAAAAGGCAAAGCTAACAAAAAATGAAAAGAAAAAAATAGTCATGCACGAGATTTGAACCCACACTTGTTGCTATTACAAGCAACAAACTGTCACTCTGACCAAAGCTTCAAGTTGTGTGAAGCCATGCTAAAATTATTTAAGTAGTGACTTATGTGTCCAGACATACAAATACGCTTGGTGCACCCAAATCTAATTTTTATTTCATATTTTACTTCTTTTTTAGCTAATTCAAAAATTGATACTCTATTTACCTGATAAGTAGTTATAAAGCATTAGGTTCAGGATTCTCAAAATCCTTAAAAAGTTAAATAATAGGCAAGTAACATTTTTAAAAAGTGAGAATCTATAAAAAGTCAACTCTAATTTTTATATGTGTGATTCATGCCTCATAAACAAACTGAACAAAGAATTTAACCTTCGCATGTTTGGCTGAGGTATTTTTCATATTTCTTTACACTTTCAGTGCAGTTACAAAAAATGTACCATTTAAAACCTCAGGTGCATACTTTTGATTTTTGTAAAAAAGTCTAGAAGCTAAATGTGTAATTTTAGGATTTTTTGGATTTTTTTTAAAAAAATCAGTCATTACTTTGTAATATTCTAAAAGTTCAGGAGCCAAATATAAATATTTGAATGTTCAACACGGCATGTTGCAATTCTACTGAATTGTGACAGATGAGGATTTCTTGGAGAATGTGACAGATGAGGATTTCTTGGAGAATGAGAATGATACATAATAACTCTCCAAGTTGAACCAAACATAAAACTGTCTGGATTTTAATTTTCTAAACATGCAGTTAGCCACATTACACACCTAGAGATTTTCTTTCCTTTCAAGTTCACCTATCGAACTCAAACTTCAAACATGTTTTACGTAAAGCCCTCTAATTAACAGAATCAAGCCACCCCAATTGCTCGCACAATTAGCACTTTAGAGTGCAATAGGGATTTAGATGTTTTAAAATAGAAAACCAAGGTTTTCTACATGAATTTTCTAAAGTTTAGAAAAATAAGATTTTCCACATTTTTAAAATATATTATGCACTTAGAATTTTATCAAAGGAACTTCAAAAAAGAAAAATAGAGAAATCACTACAACAAAACTTTGAAATAGAGACCGACAATATCCACTATTTTTTGGTAGCAAAAAAGTAAAATAACTTTTTGGGTAACCGAATGACTATCATTTATTTCAGTGGCTAGACGGTCGCTCTTGACAACTGTCCTAGCCATCATTTTCTTGACCCCATATTTTGGTGCAAAAAAGGTAGCCAAAATAGTCCAAATTTTAAACTAGTGACCATTTGCTGGTGACTGAAATAAATGATGGCTAGAGTTTGACAACTAGGCTTTTGGTAACTATCTAGCCATCGTTTTTTTCAGTTGCTTAAAAGTAAATTAATGACTATTTGGTCACAAAATAACCGATCGCTATATACTCTCTCTTGTAGTGAATTTTCTATAACTAAACACCACCTAAATCCTAAGTGTAGCATTTGAAGCTAGACTAAGATCACTTGTAGTTTGGATTGACGAAAAAGTAAGGGAAATTTGTGGGATGAGGCAGCAGAGCAGTGTGATGCTAATTAAAGACGTGCGCCTAATATTATCTGCCCATGGAAGAAGCAAAAATATATATTAACTGTTGTAGTCGTAGAATTTGGTCATAATTACCAAATTACTCTTAGTTATATTATTATTCATATGATATTTCAAACTTCAGCATATCGTATTCTCATCTTCTCATTTAATGAAATTTGGCATAGTCTTCGATTGAGATTTCATTTTTGGGAGATTTTTTAGAGAGTTCTGAGTTTTAAATGCATTCAGAAATGTTACTCGTGTGATGAAAACTTCCAACATTCTCTTATGAACTCGCATGTTGTAGTAGTTATTCTAGAGTTTTTTAATTACCAAAGTATTGTAATTACAAAACTTAATTACTAAACAATAGTACTTTCTAACTTATATATTAGCTAATTGTATTTTTTATCTCATATGACAGGCCATGCTTCTATCCCTTGGTCACGTGCCTAGTCATTTTTTCTATTTTTAAAAATAAAAGAATTGGATCCCTTCAATTGGCAAGAAAAGGTCAAGACAAGAGAAAAAGCGGACGGATCTAAAATACAGGGCCTATATAATTACGTAGGGATGGCAAAAATCGGATCTAACCCGATGACCTGACCCAATCCACCCGAACCCAAGCCCGACTTGACCCGATTTGACTAAAAAAATTAATGACCTGAACCCGACTGTGCCCAACCCGATCTGAACCCTAATCCAATTAAAGGGAAACCCGAGAAAACCAGAACCCAAATAACCCAAACCTGAAACACCTGAATCCGAAATGACCCGAGCTTGAATTGACTCGAATCCGAAATGACTCAAACCCAAGACTGACTTGACCTGAATTCGAGATGACCTGATAACTAAACCCAACAATACCCGATTTTAACCCTTACCATAAACCTTAACTTTCCTCTTTCATTATTTTTCATATTAAGTCAGTCCTAAATATGGAGGTTTCCATATTTAGTAACTTTCATTTTTTGAAACTTTCATATTCAGTATGCCTTACATTTAGAAATGGTGACTTCTGTTATTAGTAACTTTCATTTTTTGGTACTTCCATATTTAGTAAGCTTTATATTGGGAGATGAAACTTTTATATTTAGTAGTTTCATTTCTTTTTTTAAGATATTCATGTTTAATAATTTTCATATTTTGAGAAAGGATTTCTATATTTTGTAACTTCTATTTTTTTAGGACTTCTATATATTGCAAGTATCTTATTTGGGGAAAAACATCCATATTTAGTGAATCCCATATTTAGATTTTTCCAACAGAAGTAATTTTTATATTTAGTAAGTTTAATGATCTTAATAGACAATTATTAAAATTACAATATTTATCCCTATACTTTTAAGTATAGTGCAATAAGATAAATAAGTTTTAAAAAATTTTATTTTAGTCATCCATAATAATTACAACATGGATCCTAAAATTTTTAAAATCTTTGCACTTTCATCCAAATTTTTTTAAATTTTACAATGTAGTCATTGATAATGAACTTGATTTGCATTTTGTTGTAATTTCAAAGAAAATTCATTGAAACATAAGCATAATAAAATTGTCATTGTGTATGTTTGAGTGATAGCTGAGTGAAGATCTAAATAATCTGTACAATGATAGTTAAAGGGTATGGGTTTAGAAAAACAATCAAATATTACTAACAATGTTAAATTACTTAAATATGTACTAAACTATAATGAAGAAGATTTTTATGAATATTTTAATTAAATATACTAAAAAAAAAAATTTAATTTAAATTAAATCACACAAAAAATCAAATTATTTGATTTAAATTTTTTTAAAAATTGAATAGATTCAATCGTTTTGACTTCACACTAGTAACTCATGTGAACATAAAGGTTGACCGGAATTTGACTTGAAAGTTGGCCTGAAGTTACCCGAGACTAAAATTGACCCGACCTGAAGTGAATCCGAACCCAAATAAACCTGGCCCAACCCAACTCGAACTCGAAATCAACTCAACCTGAAATCAACCCGAACCCAAATGACCTGACCTGAACCCGACCTGGACCCGAATTCATGTTAACCCGACTAGACCCGAATCTGAATGACCTAACCCAAACCTGACCCGACCCACCCAATTTCCATCCCTATAATTACGGGCTGTTTTCCTCTTTTCCTCAAACTTTCTTAAAAGTTACAAAGGAGGACCTTTCTTTTCAAACATGCAATTTTTCTCAAAACATGGAATTCTTTCCAAATATGGCTTTGATACCAAAAACACCTAGGTACTATTAATTATCTATAAACACTCTCAAGGTTCAATGATTATTGGAAATCTTAAAGTTGTACAACGGTGTTGTTACACCTAGTCGTGGTCATCAGGTCCACGTTCAGTGACCTCAGGACTAGTGCTAGGTTTCCAGCCTAATAAAACACCTAGCTACTATTAGTTAACCATAAACACTCTCAAGGTTCAATGATTATTGGAAATCTTAGAGTTGTACAGCGGCGTTGTTACACCCAGCCGTGGTCATCATCTCCACGTTTGGTGATCTCAGGACTAGTTCCAGGTTTCCAACCTAATATACTTCTCTAAGATAAAAATAGCTTTTTGAAAAGTTTTAAGGATATTGTTAGAAACACTTAGTAAGAACTCAAATCATATGTTGAAACTTCATCCTTTATTAACAAAGAACACCAACTTACAAATAACTAGTAAGAACTAGTTTACCACACAACAATGAAGAACACCGAAATGGTTACAGCTTTGAATTGTTAAAGTATGAAGCCAAGCTTCAACAGGATCCACACTACTTTTGTATAAGTACAAGAACATGACTTAAGAACTAAGCAATATAATACAATCTCTGATGGTAAAGAAGGTGTCCAACACATGGACTGAGAAAGAGAAATGATTTTTCAGATGCCTTCACTCTGGCAGAAGATATCCTTTTATGGGCAGAACTTTAGAGCCTTAGAGATAAAGCTTAGCTTTACTCCTCCAATCAGAGAAAAAAAGAATATGGGACTACTCTATAATGCCTTGCTAGTGCTCTATTATTTTTGGTAGTGGAAATAATCATTCTAGACAGGTGGCTGGCTGCTTCTAGCTTTTTCTTGCCGACACTTCTACTGAGGCCTTGCTGAGTCACTCCCGTCGGATGAGAATCTGATGCTTTCTTGAATTTTCTGGATCAACTACTTTTGAGCTGATTTTAAAATTCTTTCCTTCATTATATTAATGGGAATTTGGCTATCCCTGAACTGCATTCCTTGATAAAATCAATTAAGCATTAAATCCAAAAAATTTTCATCTTGATTTTCTTCATCATTAATTATATCAATTTTATCAATCTAATATTTTCGGGTAAATATTGGTTAAGGATGCATTTATCCCACCATTTTACTTCCCAAACATACTCTAGACTAAATGGGTATCATAATCCATTTCTTGCTTTTCATAATGTCATTGAAGAATCCAGGGGATTTGGTTCATGAGCACTAAAAAAAATCCGGGAATGGTAATTTTTTATTTTTCTTGAGGAATTGCTCTTGGAACATGCATAATCCTTTAAAGAATTTCATTACTTTTTTTGGGAAAGAGTCTCTGAACAAACCCTTTCCAAAGTACTAGTTATATAACCAGTTTGGGAACCTCCTTTGCTTAGTTTTGAATAAAATCATCTAGGAATGTTGATGATCTCTATTCTAGATATGAAAAACTTCATCTCACGCTTTGATATAGTCGTAATATGGGTAAAGGGTATTTTCATATTTTCCTCAACTCAGGATTCCTCTTCTTCCGGATGGAACTCCTCATTCATCAAATGCCCAGACTTTTAGTATTTTAAATGAGAAAATTCCTAACTCTGTAACAAATTTTTATGAAGATTGTCCATCACCATTTTTTATGGTGACTTTAGTTCTTCTGGATTTATGCTCAATTTCTACAGAACCAGATTCTTGAAAAATTAGTTCAAAGAATGAAGGTTTCTTGAATGACTGCAACTGCCCTTGAGGATTCTGGTGGTTGGACCAATATTTTTCTGCCAGTTCAATGATTGAAAGATGATGAAAATTTTTGTCTTTTAAGGAAATTAAGCATTTCCTTTCTATTTCTTGAAATACAGTTGGTATACCCAGACTGTATAGGGAAATTTCTTGAGGCTTTGGTGGCATTTGATAAAAATTCTTTTGTTTTATTTCTTGGGAATTTTTTCCTGAATTCAACTTTCTTTTTTTGGAGGGTTCTACCTCAGACTTTATCTTTTTATGAATTAGTTCTTGGGAAGGATTTCCTCTGTAGGGCTTTTCTATTGAAAGTAATTCTGAGCTAAAAGAGCTTTGGTCAATTCTGCGTCCATTTGTAAACAACTTTCTATCTCCATCAGATCGTCCTTGGATTCTTGACAGAGAACAGTTTTGTCCTTCTAGTTCTGGTTCAAGTTCTTTGCCATCTTCTCTCCCCTACAAAAATTCTTTGGCCAAGAAGTTAGGAAGAGAGTTAATCTATATATTTAATATTAAAATCGAAAGCAGATAAAATGGCTTGCGAACAAGAAAAAATTTGCTTAGAAGCTAAATTTTTAACATCTTTAAGCAAAACATCTTTAGCTGCTTTACAATAAACTTTAATTAAGAATTTTTTGTTGAAGAGATCTGTATCAAATTTTGTGACACAAAGTACAATGGCTAAAATTTCTTTTTTAATAGTAGCATAATTCTTTTGAGTTTGATTCTAGACTCCTAAGGTAAATCGTACCAATTGTTCTTTATTATCAATTTTCTACTTTAATATTCCACCATAGCCAATATAACTGGCATCTATTTCAACAATCTTAAATATTTTTGGGTTAGGAATATTGGTGCAAGGAATTTTTTTTATCCTTCTTTTGACTAGCTAGACAGCCTTAGTTTGTTCTATACTCTAATTATGAGGGCTTTTTCTTTAATCTATCAAATAAGGGTTTACAATCCTTGGCAAGATTTTTACAGAAATTTGCAACATAATTTAAACTTTCTAAAAATCTTTGTAATTGTTTCTTATCCTTAATTTCATCAGGAAATTTATTAGCAAAACTTATTGATCTGTCAATAGGCTTAATTGTTCCTTTATGTATTATATGGCCCAAAAGTCTAATTTTAGTTTGGAACAATTCCATCTTTTTTGATGATACAACTAATCCTACGTCTTTTACTATTTTTCCCAAAATGGTTTTAGTGCTTCCAATGCTGATCAATTGATTAAGAAAACACAAGTACATCATCAATGTAAACAATAGTAAAATAGCTATAAGGATTAAAAATTTCATTTATAATTTTCTGGAATTGTGATGGGGTAGTTTTTAATTCAAATGGCATGACATTCCACTCATAGTGACCAAATGGGACATTAAACCCAATTTTATACTTATCTTTTTCAGCAATTTGAATCTGCCAGTTTCCTGACTTCATATCAAATTTTGAAAGCACCACAGTATTATGAAGTCTTGATAACAAATATTTCTTATTAGGTATTGGATACCTAATCCATAAAAGAACTTTATTTGGCAGTTTGTAATTTATTACCAACCTTCGCACTCCTTTTTCAATCTTAGAGTTTTTGATAACATAAAAAATTGAACAAGTCCATGGTGAAGAACTATTCCTAATCAATTTCTTATCTATTAATTCTTGGATTTCTTTTCTACAATGAGTCATTAATTCCTCATTCGTTTGGATTGCTCTAGACCTTGTGGGAATGTTTTTCTCATTGAATTATGGTGCATACAGAAGATTCATAATCTGTTTCTTTCTTTCCCAAAAGGTATTAGGGATATCAGCACAGACCTTTCTAGAAAAAACTTCTTTAAAATGTTATATTCTTTGTTCTAACTCTTTATCCTCCAAATTGTCTTGAACATTTTTTTGTTTTACTTCTTCTTGTAAACATATAAGAACATTTTTCCCCCCTAAATCCATACTGAGTTCTTCCAGTAATAATATCCTAGAAGGTTCAGCAAATTCAAAAGTTATTTTCTTCCCAAATTTCATAGTAGAAATCCCATTCATGCTTACCTTAAAAGGCATGATTACGGCTAAGAATAGAATTCCTAAGATTATTTTTTTATTCATGTTTAAAACTATAAAATGTTGCTTGATACAGATACCTTCATTACATACATAAACATTTGTTAGTTTAAACCTTATTGGAATGGTTTCCTTGTTGGCAACAGTAATTTATCCAAAAGACTTGTCAAGATACTGATAAGGAACAATTTCTTCCTTGATCCAATTTTTATCTGCCTTTGAATCAACTAAGACAATTGCTGTTAATTTGAATTGATTCTCTATTAATAAAGTCATTATACTGGTAAATATTTGATTTGGCATAGAATAGACTTCATTAAATTGTAAAGGTTTTTCTTGAAAATAATCTTCTTCTAAGGCTTTATTTTTTAGAATATTCTTTTCCCTTTCCTTTTGTTTTGCCTTGAATTTGAATTCTTCCAAATTATCCATGACTAGTTCATCTTCTGAAAAATTTTGAGAATATCCTTCAAAATTTTGGAGTTCTAAAATTTCAATTCTGTTCTTGAGGGATTTTATTTCTACTTTGATTTCTGAATTTTTTTCTTTTAATTCTGCTATTGTAGGTTCCTTTTGACATTTTTGTGCTTCATCTATCTTTTTAAGATTTCATTTAAACTATAGACGGGAGGCTTAGTTAATTCTTGTATATCAACATTCTTTTTGAAATTCTTTATTCCTTGATTTGGTTGATTTTCTTGTTTATTGACCTTATCAAGGTGTGTAAACAAAATTTCTTTTCTTAATTCTATAACATCAATCAGTCTTGCTATTTCTAGGATTTTTTCATCTTCTTCAGTAATGACATTAACTTGTAATACATTTAATTGGAGGTTGTCAAAGGTATTCTGTAGTTGACAAGATTAACAACCATAATTTGAACCACAACTTTCTAATTTAGATTATGAACTATCAGAAAGGCTTATTTCATTTATTTCTTCAGAACTTTCTAAAGTTTCTTCTTGGACCTCTTCAGGTTCACCATCACTGTTTAAGAAGATTTGCATTAAACTCTTTTTTAATCATTCATTTATTTCTAAAGAGTTTATTTTTGTCTTGTTTTGCATTTATTAGCAAAATGTCCTTGTTTTCCACATTTCCAACAAACTCTTTGATCTTTTCCAGCTTTTCTCTTTTTAAATCTCCTAGAGATTCTTGGTTTCTTTTCTGATTTTCCAAATTTTTTCCTCTTGTATTTTCTATAGGATTTGTGCTTCTTTTGTTTTCTAGGTTCATACTCAGAATATGGTCTTGGAATATCATAACCAAACTAGGAACAAAATTTTTCCATTTCTTTTTTTCTTGCCAATCTTTCTCTTTTCACATGTTTTTGCCATTGCATTTCATGACACATTTTTAAACCAACTTTTTTTTTTACTTCTGCTCTGATTTAACCATATGTATAATTTTCTAAATTAAGATGTCCTTGATTTTTTTCTTAGATGTGGTCCATAACTAGTTGACCAAAATGTTTTGGTAACCCTTGGATAAATTTTTCTTTCCAAATAAAGGATTTACAGTCTTCCCTTTCATAAACTCTTGTAAGGAAAGTATCTTTATATCATTCTAGATCTGACAATGTTCTACATCTCAGATTTAATAATAATTCTCTATTTCTACGTTTTTGCTTGCTGTATCACCAATAAAATGAGAATAAATCGTACACAATAAAGTGTTTACAACATCAAGCTCACTTGTTTTTATTCCCTTGTTCAGTTAGACACTTTTCCCACAAATTTTTTAACTGTCCTATAAAACCAGTTATAATCATTTAACCAACTTTTGGATCTGAATTATCAACTCCTTTTCTAGCAACTATCTCATACATAATCATATTTTGGACAGTGTTTACTATTTGGTATTCAGACAAACCATTTATATTCCATTCTCTTATTGAATCTCTTTTCTATTCAACAAAAGCATAAGGTCCATACTTATTAGTTAGCCTTATATCAACTGGTGATGGCTTTATTTGCGTATAAGGATGAGATATATTCCAATTCCAAGTATTAAAAGTTCTTCCTATTGGACCTCCTTTCCCGCCTTCAGAATGAATTCTATTTAATTCTATGTGTTCATGTTCTATAGGAAAAGAATTGATTAATTCTTGAATGTTAGAGGTTTCACCAATAACATTGATTTGAAGAACTTTTTTTTTTTTATTAGTAGGCTCTTTGGATTCATCAGACTTAATTGTTAATTTAGTTATTTGATCAGCTAAATTAGTGATTCAGCCATTTGGTTTTAACTTAAACTCTGAAAGTTTTTTAGGAAAACTTATTGGGGATTTTGTTGTTTCTGCCAAAAGATCTGACCTATAGACAGAAACTTTTGTATGACCAAATTTATGTCTATCCAAAGAAGTTTTAATTCTATTCATTTGTTTACTTATGGATTGTAGGTAAAGATTTGTATAATTATTTTGCTCCATGATATTTTGGAGACCTTTTTTGTCAGCAGGTTTCTAAGCCATTTCTAAGGTTTTTGAATCAAAAGCTTTGAAGGGTGAAGTTGATGTCTTGGTTTCTTCTCCTAATATGATTGTAGTATTAAGTGGATAGGGAGATGTAATTTCTTTTCCCTCTTTGGTTTTGTAGGTAGACCAAGTTTCTTCCAAAACCTCAAAAGTAGTTTCTTCATCTAGTACTATGGCTGGAATAAACCATTCAAAAATTTTAAATTCCTTTTGGTTTTCATTATCCTCTTATACCAAAGATGTTTTTATTTCTTTTCTATCTTTTTGGGTATAAGTATCATAAAACCATTTTCTTTTAATTTCATTCTTGTTTAACTAAAAATCTTCATTTAAGCTTTGGGGGTCAAACATAAATGATTCTGTTAATACATTTAACAGAAAATTTGAAAAACTAGGATTTGGGGATCTTATGGATATAGATTTCATTTCTTCTTCATGTTGTCTTGAAGTATGACCTTTTTCTAAGACAACTGGATCCATTCTATAAACAGGATGTAAAACTTGTTTTGCTGACTTTCTAATTCCACCTACAAGTTTCTCATGTTCAGATTTTGGAATATAAGAGCATGATGCTCTAGAGGTTGAGGGTTTATATGCAATCTTTAAGAGCAGCCTCTTTGGTTACAATTCTGAAAAATCAATCTTTGTGATTCTATCTTTATTAAATCTAATTTCAACTTCTCCATATCTAATTCCAATTCTTGAGGTTTCAAGGTTTTCATGAGTTTCTCATTTTGAAAAATCCATTTTTTTGGAAGATTAATATCTCTCCATTTAATTGGTTTCGGGATGACAACATTACTCTTTTCTATATTAGCTTTTAACAACAAAGTTTCTCCTTGAGTATCAAATTCTAAGGTCTTAGGTTCAATATGTGTTCTCCTGACTTTGTAATAAATTCTGTATATCAAAGAAAAATTCTGGGATTCTTCTATCATATCAAAACTAGATGTCATAATATTTATAGTTAAAACTTTCATGATATGAGTATCTTTTAAGGAAACAGAAAAGTTTGGATGACAATTAAAGTAAATTGGTCAATCACACAAACTTGATTCAATAATGTCTAACAGAGAATCAGAGAATTTATTATGTCTATAATCTCTTAAGGTGATTATCACAGAAGTGTTCAGACAATTTCTTGTTAATGGCTTGAAAGCAATTTGTACTAAACCAACATGTAGGTAATTGTAAGGATTTTCTAGATGATCTTTGATCATATATTTCAAAAATAGTTCAAATTTATAATCTTCTTCCATTATTGGAACAATTTTTTCTACAGTTTTAATGGCGTAAGTCATTCTGAAATCAAAAGTTCCATTTTGATAAATTTCCCATTTTTCCATTTTAGGAATATTCGAATTTCCTAATTTTTTCTCAACGTCTCTAATTAGTATTGCTTGTGAATTTCTTCTTCTTCTTCTCTGTCTGAAGTAGACTTAACCAGATTTCTAAAGATTTTATGCATTAGTAATTATTAATTAGTGTCAAAAAAAATTTTAGATATCTGTCAATGTCTTACGCAATCTTATTGCCTTCTCACTTCAACAACGGGTCTTACAATTACTACGCGACTTGGGTGATATTCTAAAAAGATCTTAGCAATAATCTTTAACTACTAAAGGAGAAAAGCTTTAGAAGTTCGATTAATTCTGAAGTCAAAAGAAATAAGACAGAAAATAAACTTTAGGGACTGGAGTGTTTGGAGATTAAAACTTATGGTTGTGAAACAGAGTTTACCTAAACATTGAATCTTCAAATCCAGGGGTGGAAAAAGAGGGGGTATTAATACGGGTGTGGTATTTTAGAATCTCCCAGAAAAAGCTATGAAGCAAGTCACAAGTCAGTACATAGTTCATTTCCCATTTTCAAAAATATATTATTCTTATTTTTGTGAAATGGATATCATTTGAAAGATCATGTCACTACAGGAAAATAGATATTTGGGGCTAGTTTTTCAAGAGCGGTCACTTATAACCACTCCTAAATTAATACCACTACTAAAAAAACCGGTTTTTCCAACAGCCAAATTAACAACGGCTTGACCGTTGATAATTACCAACGCGTTAGGCCATTGGTAAAAAAAATTTAAATTTACCAATGGCTAAATGCGCTAGTAATTTACCAACGGTTCAACCTGTTGGTAAATCAACTATTTTTCAATGGTCAAATTACCAACGTGCATAAGCGTTGGTAATTACCAACGAGTAAGCACGTTGGTAACACGTTGGTAATTATTAACGCGCGTGCACGTTGGTAATTGCACGTTGGTAATTGCCAACACGTCTGCACATTGGTAAATTACCAACGTGCACACACATTGGTAATTACCAATGTCCGTGCACGTTGGTAATTACAAACGTGCATTACCAACACGTCGGCGCGTTGGTAATTACCAATGTGCAATTACCAATGGGCCGGCGCATTGGTAACTGTTAAATATATAATAATAATAATATTATTATTATTATATATTTAAAATATATCATATATATTATAATGCTTAATGATAATAATCACATATAAAGTTTTAAAATTTTAAAAACATTTTTTAAAAATAATAATTATAATTTAAAATATATATTCTCATACACTAGATCGGTCGCTAGAGTGACCATGTTAGCCACCATTTGATCCCACATTTTGGTTGCCAAACGGTTGCTCAGGCAAAAAAAAAAGGATGGTGACTTAATTGTAAATTTTTTAAGTTAAAACGAATAGTTTGGAACTATGAGGACTAGTACGACAGGCGCTATAGAGATTTTTTTTTTTGACTAATCAACAATTTTAATTGCATAAAAGGCCTCAAGAGGGCTCAAAGTTTACATCCAAGAAGTTTTGAAAGGCATACACAGAAGGGGGACAAGTTGTCCAATTTTTCCTCTTCTGTGCCTTCGCCCACTTAGCTATATGCATAGCACACATATTAGCATTGTCAAAAATCTCCTTAATAAAACAGTAAGAGAAGGAACATTGCAAAGTTTTAATGTCTGAGATTAAGGTACCAATCTGCCAGTTACCTTTATCCTTAAGGCTGGCGACTGATTCTTTGTCTACGATCTCAGTTTTTACAGCTGTGTGTCCTAGTCTCAGCAGCTACAGGAGTCCTGTTTGAAGAGTTTCTGCCACTGCTGTCTCTTTGCAGGTGCCAGCATCAACCATGGCTTGGTTCCCCAATATGTTCCCCTGCCAGTCTCTCACTAAATAAGCCATCCCATTAGAATGTCCACTGCTAATAGCCACATTAATTTTTAGGATCCCTCTTGCTGGCTTTCTCCACTTCTCAAGGATAGCAGGTCTGTACAGAAATTGGTTTATGCTCCCAAGGCACTAGCGGACTTAGTAGAATTCAGTAACAACGCCCTGTATCCTGCGAATTACACCTTCAAGAATGATGTTTTTCTTTTGAAAAACAGCTTCATTCTTTGCCAACCAGATAAACCAGCAAGTATAAGCAATATTGGAAGTAATAATCTCATTATTTTCCTGTGTATACTTTAATGAATGAAAAACCTCAATAAACCATTGATCAAATGTTCGGATTTCAGCATTTTGAGGTTTATAATCCAAGCACACAAACCAGATAAGATGAGTCCGTTCATATTGCAAAAGCATATGTTCCACTGTTTCATCATAAGAACAGAAAGGACAGCAATGAGTTATCTTGGTACCTTTTTTAGCTAGGTTCAGCTGAACAACTATAGCATTTTGACAAGCTTTCCATATGAAGTTCTGAATTTTGGGAGGGCATTTTATTTTCCAGACTAACTTCTACACACAAGGGTCTATCTGATGTGATGTGAAGGCCGAAGAGGAATTAGAAGCAATGGTTTTTTGAATGCTATATGCTGATCTAACAGTTACATTACTAGCTTTTTCATATGGCCAAACCAGTTTATCAACTCTTGGAAAATGGCTGATAGGGATATGAAGGATGGCCTGTTTTTCCTTATTTGTAATCAAATTTGAAATCTTATTTAATTTCCATGTGGGGTGCATGCATCAATAAGGCTATCAACATTCATATTTCTTATCTCTAGAGGAATATCTATATTTGGATGAAGTTTAAAGCCCCTTATATTCGGAATCCAAGCATCATTCCAAACAGAAATTGAGCGACCATCATGAACTTGCCAGCAGACATTCTGCTTTAGAAAATCCCTACCTTCTAAAATACTAGCCCATCCCCAAGAAGGTTTAAAGCCTTTTGTTGCATTCCAAAGATTTCCATTAGGAAAGTATACCTCGCCTAGAATCTGAGCTAAGAAAGAATGAGGATTTGAGATGATCCTCCAGGCAAGTTTTGATAACAGACCAGTATTCATAGCCTCTAGATCTTTTAAACCCATTCCCAATTTTTTCTTTGGTAAAGTTAAGTAATCCCAACTTTTTCAATGAATTCCAGAATCTGATTGTTGTCCTTTCCACCAGAACTTTGCCATTAGAGAGTGTATACTATGACACCATTTACTAGGGAATTTAACGTAGGCCATAGCATATGAAGGTAAGGCAGAAATAATAGATTTCAGTAGGATTTCCTTACCTGAGTATGAAAGTAAGGCCTTCCTCCACCCTTGAATTTTTCAAATGATTCTATCCCTGAGAAAGGCCAGCGCTTCACATTTTGAGAGTCCCCAAAGAGTAGGCAGACCTAGATGCTTCCCTAGATTTTCTTCCTTAGGGATTTTCAAAAACATGCTAATCTTGTCCTGCAGGCCAATAGGAGTGTTAGGGTTGAAAAAAATAGTATATTTATCTAAATTTATCCTCTACCCTGAGGCTTGGCAATACTGTGTAATAACCTGCTGCAGGTGATGTCCATTCTTGACACTGGCCTTAACAAAAAAGAGGGAATCATCTGCAAATAATAGATGAGTCAAAAAAGGACAATGGTTGCTCATTTTTTATACCTTCAATAACTTTCAACTCAGTTGCGTTTACTAGCATTTGAGATAAGGCTTCAGTGATCATGATAAACAGATAAGGGGATAAGGGGTCACCTTGTCTTATGCCCCTTGTGGGCTTAAAAAAATTAGTCTCCTTACCATTAATTAAAAGAAAGTAAGACACCGAGGAAACCAGGGCCATAATCCAATTAATCCACCTAGGAGGAAATCCCATTTTTCCCATAACACTTTCCAAAAAAGACCATTCCACACGATCATAAGCTTTTTGCATGTCAATTTTTATAGCCATATTCCAGTTAATACCTTTCTTTTTTGTTTTTAACCAGTGAAATGCTTCATGAGCTATTAAAATGTTATCCTGGATTTGTCTCCCTTTAACAAAAGAATTTTGAATAGGTGATATGATATTATTCATGTAGGGCCTTAGTCTATTCACAATGACCCTAGAGATAATTTTGTAGCAGTAGTTACACAGACTAATTGGTCTAAACTGTGTGACTTTTTTAGGATGGGGAACTTTAGGGATAAGAACAATAGTTGTTTGATTTATGGAAGAATTAAAAATACATTGCTTAAAGAAAGCTTGGACTGCGCTGGTGACACTTTCCCCAACCTCATCCCAATATTTGTGGAAGAAAATTCCTAAGTAACCATCCGGCCCAGGAGCCTTGAGAGGAGCCATTTGAAAAATAGCTCACCTGATTTCATCTGCTGACACATCCTTTTGAAGCTCTTCTTTCATCTCTGCTTGAACTACTGTTTTGATGTGGCCCAGCACTTCATTCATGCCTACTGACCCTTCTGAGCTTAATAAATCTGTATAGAATTACTTGAACGTGTTTATAATATCACCCTCATTTTCCATCCAAATCCCCGGCTCATTCTGGATCCTCAGAATTTTGTTTGAAGCTCTTCTCTGAATAGTTACCTTGTAAAAATAGGCAGTGTTCCTGTCCCCTAGGTTTAGCCAGTCAACTCTACTGCGTTGTTGCTAGTACATTTCCTCTCTAGTCCAATGCTCCTCTATTTGATTAATGATTTGGCTTTCAGCTTTACTATCCAAGGGTTCATAGCTGTCCTGCAGGTCAACCAATTTTGAAGTTAAGGCCTCGATTTCCTGTCTATTATTCGGGTAATGTGCCTTACTCCAATTAATCAATGCTCTACTGCAGCCTCTTAAACTGTCCTGAAGAGCATACGTGTCATTGCCTGCATTCACATCCAGGGTTTTTTAATAGTATCTCTACAAGTCGGCTCCCAAGTCCACATTTGCTCAAATCTAAATTTTTTCCTGCCCCTAATACTTTCCCTCTCAGTTTTGAGTATTATAGGACAATGATCAGAACCTATCTGAGGGCAGTGATACACCAGAGAATTTGGATACATAACTCTCCAGGAATGGCTCACTAAAGCTCTATCAATCCTTTCTTGGACAACCCTATCCTTTCTGCCATTTGACCAGGTGTATTTCTGTCCTTGAAAGCCAACATCTTAAAGTTGAGTTTTTAGCATCATATCTTGAAACTCCATAATCTGGTCCTGAGCTTTCAACTTACCACCAATTTTCTCACATTGGACTGCTATGTCATTCCATTCCCCTATGCATAGCCAGGGTAATATATTTCTAGAGGCTAATGTTTTTAGGACTTCCCAATTTCTCTTCCTATCAGAGAATTTTGGGTCTGCATAAACCCAAGTAATATGACTGGTATTGTCTATGACTGCTGTATCCAAAAAATTCTTTGACCTCATATCAATACTAACATGAACAGCTTTAGTTCACCAAAGAGCAAGCCCTCCAAACATACCAATAGGATCAACATAGCAAGCATTTTTGTATTTAACCTTCCTTCTAACCATTTCCAACTTCTCCTTCTTGTTTTTTTGTCTCCATTAAAAAACATAACTGAGGTTTGTATTTCTTTAAGAGCCAAGATAGGTGCTGAACTGTCAGGGTTGGCCCTATCCCCTGGAAGTTCTAACTCATGATAATCATGGCTCCCATGTGGCTGAAGAACAGCCACCAGACCCATATTTAGATGTATTATTCTCTTGAGGTTTTTTTTCTAGCATTCTCCTCTACCAAATTTTCCAGTTCTGCCGTTTTCCTCTTAGGAGGTCTCCCTCTCTTCCTACACCCTCTCTGAGACACCACCTCAATGGACCCATCATCCTCAGCCCCAGTGGTATTAGATTCCCTTGGGGTATCAGGAGCTTGAGTTTGATGATTTAGACCATCACACTTTGTTGGTATACTCTTAGAACTGGACTGCAGTAAATTAGGCACAGTTTAAGCAACTGTTGGGAGTCCTAACTAGTCAAGGATTCAGTTGATAATCCATCAGTGGCCTTTTTATGCATATTAGATCTTACTAAGGTTCCAGGCCGTAAGTGATCTGGCCTTGGTGGAAGAGGTTTGGCAAGATCCTCATCACTTCTTGGTGTAGGAGCACTTAACCAGGGGCCATATGCCTGCTGACCAGTGCTCATCATTACTGGTTGAGTAGCCATTCTACAACTAATGTCAGTGTGCCCCAGCCTACCACATGTATAACAGAGGTCCCCTAGTCTTTCATATTTCGCAGCTATCCATTTCTTGCACCCAACAGACTTCATCTGCCAAAATCCAGCTTTGATAGGCTCCGTAATATTCAGCTTTATCTTGATCTTCATATATCCCTTACAGAATTGCCCCATATTTCCTGGGTCCTTAACCACCATCACTTGGCCAAACTGTTTGCCAATTACACTCCCATTCGACTTGGTCATCAGGTTAAGTGCCAAACCATGAATTTGGACCCAAAACGGTACTTATGTGAAGCACAAATCTTGCAGAGACTGTGTTGGCAACCATTTTTGAAGAGATAATATGCATCCCATAATGTTCCATGGGCCCTCATCCAGAACGCGATCAATCATCTCCCAATCCATAAACACACAATGCACCATTTTGTCATCTAGAAAAGTAATCGCATGTATTCCATAGTTTTTCCAAATCTTCAACAAGATATTCATAATACCTTTCTGATTCAACTTCTTTTTCGATATAATCTTCCCGACGAGAGATATAACATGGTCACCTATTTCTAGATTAGGCTGAAGATCCAGAACTAATTCCTCCAACCCCTTCGACTCTAGATTGAGGAAAGTATCACCCCCGGATGTCGCTTCCATCTTACCTATATACTGCAATCGAAACAAGATCCTATTAAGACACTAATGTAAGAAATAACATTCTACAAACATATACTAATAAGCAACAGATGAGATCTAATTCACTTATCAGACTTAAATCCAAGAAAATGATTCAAGAAACAAATCAAGAAATCGATCGGACGATAACACCTATCTGACGGACTCAAGCTCCCACTAGATTCTCCTGCAATGATCAAATAAATTCAATCCAAAGATCCCATTGAAAACCACTGGGCAGGACACCTGCAACTAACCAGATCACCAATCTGAGCCAAGAAAAACCTCTGCCTGATCTAGTGATTTGGTGAAGAGTCGATTGCGGATGCTATAAGCCAAACATGTTCAACTTTCCTGTTCTACTACCTACCCAGAGATAGCAGTTCGAGAACAATCAGTAATCAACAAGCAGATCACGTGAATAATGATCAAAGACTAAAGCAACCTGAATATGGTTCTCAGGGGATCTCTCATTTAAAAATGGGAACTTTCACGAGGAGAGAGAAAAAAGGATCATTGGAACCTTAGGTAAATTGTGGTTGGAAGCTGTACCTCTAACCATCCTTTTCCACTACTAATGGCGCTGTAGAGATTTGGGTAAACTTGTAACACGAACTTAAATTAGGGGACTAATAGTGTATTTAGTTGTTTTAGCCATATAAAAAACCATTTTCTTTTTTTTCTGTCCCCGCTGCCGATACGTCTTCTCTCTCTCTTGCCTCTCTTCGCTTGCCGCCGCTTTAGAGCAAATTTCCGGCCACCATTAGCGGCTGCTCTTGATTAGCCACTTACATGGTTTGATTCCGATCTTCCTTCTCTTTAACTTTTCCCAAAAAACTATCTTCAAATTCTTTATAGATTTTGTTATATTTTGAATTAAAGTTTAATATCCTTACCATTTCTTTTGTGTTTTTGGGTTATATATTTATTTTCTGGGTATGATTCTTTAGAGAAAGTTGTTCACGAGGTCGAGATGAGTTGATACCCTCCCTCGGTGAACCAGATCCATCGGTGACGGCCTCGCTGGAAAAAAATTCCGGCCACCGTCGACAATGGCTCTCGAGCATGTGATCATATGGTTTGCCTCTAATTTTGGTCCTCTTTAATTTTTTCCAAAGCACTATCTTCAAATTTCTTTTAGATTTTTATATATCTTGAGTTAAAGTTCTACCATTTTAACTTTTTTTAATGTTTTTTGTCCTAGATTGATTTTCTGGTATGGTCTTTTGACCAATGTTGTTCACGGAGTGAAGCTGATGTGACGACCTCCTTCGACGGTGATGGTTTCGCCACCCAGCACAGATGCCGGCGACATCAGAAAAACATGTTGACCTCTGAATATTAGAACAGGCCTTAAGAACAAAAATTAAATTGTAGATTTGAATTGATGAAAAAGTTTAAAAGTTGGATTTGAATTCAAAATTGAATAGGAATTTGAACTGGGATTCTTTTTTTGATATTTTAATTTAAATATTATGTATTTTATTTTTTTTAAACAAAATGTTTCCAACGGCTCCTCATTGGAAACTACTTTGCTTTTTTTTTTTCAAATTTTAACATGATTAGCCATTGGTAAATTTATCGATGAGTGTGCACGTTGGTATTTACCAATGTGCTTGTATGTTGGTAATTACCAATATGCATGCATGTTGGTAATTTATTTGCACATTGGAAAACATTGCTGCTATATGACCGTTAATAATTACCAATGTGCCTATTCCCAACGTGCATGCGTTGGAAATTATCAATGCGGACGTTGGTAATTTTTTTTCCAACGAAAGGTTTACTAATTCGTATTTACCAACGGCTATGTGTTGGGAATTCAAAATTACCAACGCATAACCGTTGGAAATGTGCATTGGTAAATGCCAAAATTTTAGTAGTGTACGGACACAAAAATTAGAGCCGATTTTGATAACCGGTCCAATTACTGCTCCTAAATTCATCTCCCTCCCTCCACTTTGATCGATCATTTTTCATTGACCAAGGGTTTTCCCTCTCTTCCCTTCTACTAAAATTCCCCACCCAAACCCAACACGAGAGGGGCCCCTATTCTGTTAACTCGCCTAAACCGAACTTTTCGCCAAGTTGTCCATATTGTGCTATTGGGGTCACGGTCTTAACCTTGTGTATTAACAAGTATATAGTTGTCCTTATTTAATTAATTTGGACTTATACCATGAACTGGCATTACTAGAAAAACCGCATTTAGCAACGGTCATTAGCGACGGCCAGCCATCGCTAAACATGAATTAGAGACAGCAAACCGTCGCTAAAAGGCCCGTCGCTAATTCACTCGCCGCTAATTTTCTAGCGACGGTTACCGTCGCTAATTAGCGACAGCTAAACATCGCAACACAGGCCGTCACTAATTTTTCAGTAACGGTGTCTGCCGGCGCGTTAGCGACGCGTAGCCGTCGGTACTTAGTGACGCTTAACCGTCGCTAGTTAGTGACTCCTAGCCGTCGCTAGTTAGTGACCCTTCACCGTCGCTAGTTAGTGACGCATAGCCGTCGCTAGTTAGTGACGCTTCACCATCGCTAATTTGGGTAGTTAGTGACTCACGTACGTTGCTAGTTAGTGACTCACGTACGTCGCTATTTTGTGACACTTGCCGTCCCTAAATACTACATACAATTTTATTCCCTTAACCTCTACCATATTTGTCCATTCTATACAATGCAAACACAAAACTTGTTTGTCATTAGTGACGCGTGGCCATCGCTAGTTAGTGACGCGTGGTCGTTGCTAGTTAGTAACGATTAACCGTCGCTAGTTAGTGACGCGTGGCCGTCGCTAGTTAGTGACGATTAACCGTCGCTAGTTAGTGACGCGTGGCCGTCCTAGTTAGTGACGTATAGATGTCGCTAGTTAGTGACACGTGGCCGTCGCTAGTTAATGACGTATAGCCATCGCTAGTTAGTGACGATTAACCGTTGCTAGTTAGTGACGTATAGCCGTCGCTAGTTAGTGACGTATAGCCGTCGCTAGTTAGTGACGCGTTGGAAAAAAATTTAAACACCAATCCTCTCCTGTATACGTATCCATTCCATACCACCCAGACTTAAAACTTGTTCCCAGACATACAATGTTATGTTAAAGATGTCCAAAAATCATAAACATACTAATTCATATTGTTGCATACATATAGTATGACAAGTTACAGATGGAATCTCTACAATGTTAATAATTATAGTCAAGCAAGTTAATGGGATATAATTCAACCCTAATGACAAACAGTACCTAAGCATTAGACTCTGGAGCAGCTGGCGGATTCTTCCCAATTGCTTGCCATATGGATGCCATCTGATCCTGGTGTCTGCGCTCCATCTATGCTAACTGATCCTGATACTGACTCTCCATCTGTGCAGTACGTCTATCCATGTCCTTTTGTACCTGTGACTGCAACTGGCTCATTCTTTGGGACTCTTTCCTCCACCCGACGGTCAACCTCATTCTGAAATTGGGATGTCTGAGTGAATGATATTGGTGCACTAGACCCATCACCGTAGTATGAACGACGACGATGACCAGGCACCAAATGACTCTCAGAACCCATTCCTGTGATGCGGCCCTTATTTTTCCCCCCAACAATCTCAGCAAACAGCAATGCCTCATCGAACTCAGTGTTGCCGTTTGACCGCTGTGTTATTTCCTCTACCTCTGCAAGATATTGAGCCTGTATAATGCTCCATTTTAATCAAGTAAGCAACAATAGTATATGGTTAATATCTTTTTAAGCACTATCTAATAGGTCATTCATACTGACCTCAAAATTTTCCATCTTCTTATTCACCTTCTTTCCATCTTTCTTTGTGTAGCACTTGTTCCATGGTTTGAAGAAGCTCGGATCATTTTTCTCCGGATCAGCCTCCTTCTGCATGGTAATAAGCAAACATGCTTTGTTAGGTACCTACTTATTGTGACAAAATTCAATTAACTCAAAATATGATTTTTCTTACCATCTTCAGCCTATGTCCTGAAATTGAGACTCTACCTCCACCATAATTTGCCATCTCTTCACTTGATGCACTTCTAATCTGGCTCATCCTAGATGACATATCCTTGAATTCAGGTGAAGCCCACCAAGCTTCAAGTGCCTCTAATGTGTCTGTCATCATCCAGTTCACCTTTTCTTTTCGCTTCGTCGGATCTTTCTCTTGTCTTATTTTTTCATATGACTGCATCAAGCGCCTCTTTCCCTATTTGCAGAAAATTGAAAATATCCGATTATGATCAGAAGGGTCCCATAAACATTTAGTCTGAAAATTATCAACAAAGTCAATGAAAGTTTGCTTTTATATAATAATTGCAATAACTTTTAATTAACTTATGAACCTAGAAGACGCTAAACCATTGGTCAACAGCACCGGCAATGGTAGCCTCCTCCCATGACCTATACAGTCCATGAAAATGACCCTTGATGCAATGAGCAATCTGGTCCTGCGCAGCGTATGGAACGAAGCTACAGAATGAAAACAACAATCAATATTGTTAATAACCAGTGCATAAAGAATAAAATAACTTAACAAAAGGAGGTTTAATAATTACCATACCATGTATCAGCATAAGGTGATATATGAATACGACGGGATAACATGCCGCCAGATCGGTCGGGGCTCAAAGAATCCATGCCACCATCCAAGGAGTCTGGCTGATCAAATGACTCATGGGAGCCACCTTTAGGCAATCTACTCTCAATTGGCGTACCACCACGCCGACTTGAGTGCAATGATCTTGAGGCTCCACGGCCCATTGACACACCTATGTCCGGTACAATCGTTTCGACTGGAGGTGATGGTCCAAGTATACCACGAGTAATATCGTCAACCGTACGACTCGATGGCTGCTTCCCTCTACTACTGCTCGTTGCTCTAAGGCCAATAGCATTTGCAAAGTCTTTCACCAGACTCTTCTTTGGCAGTCCCCGCCTCCTATAGTGGTGGGATGGAGTACCCTCACCGTCTTCTCTTTTAGCCATTACACAATACTGAAACAATTGTTATAAGCATTACAAAATTTAGACTGTATAATTCAGAATTGTTCTTCTACATACTGGTTATAGACATGGTCTCTATTATAACAAACTTATTTAGAAAACATAAATTACAAATTTTCAGTTTATAAAAAACTCTAGTTTTGGACTACAATGTTAAACATCATCAGTATCATCTTCTTCATCTTCATTTTCTAAATCATCGAGTTCAACATCACTCTCCTCATCATCCTCCGTGCTTCCTGTGTCTTCATCCTCTGTCTCATATTCTTCCATCACATCATTAGTTTCACATATCTCATCATCAACAGTGTCACCCACATTTATATCACCTAGATTGTAAATTGGGTCATCTTCAATCACTTGTGGAAGCCGCTCCCCAACTTCTTCTTGAAAAGCCTCAGTATCTTCAGTTATTTCATAATTGACAATACGTCTTAGCTTTATCTTAACAACTGCCCACCAACCAACCTTCTCTTTTGGCTTACTTGGGTAAGGGATGTAATACACTTGATCCGCTTGCGAAGCAAGAATAAATGGATCATACTTAGGGTACCTCCGGTTGCAAAGTACTTCAACAATTCTATATTGTTTATGATTACATGTCACACGTTCTGGTGTCGTGTCAAACCAGTCACACCTAAATAGCACAACATTCTTATGAGGCATTCCAGGGTACTCCAGTTGAATGATTTCTTGAACTACTCCATAGAACTCAGTCTCAACATTATTGGCTGATCCAGTGCATTTTATGCACACCCCACTGTTATACGTTGATTTCCCCTCACCCCATGCAACAGTCCAAAACTTATATCCATTTACGAAAAATACGGGCCAGGACTCAACTCGACGTGAAGGCCCACAGGCTACATCCCATAGCATTTGAGTTACTTCGCCATTAGCACTGTCACTAACCTACAGGATTTAAAACAAAGTTGTGAGAGTCATTTGTGTACTTTATGGTGATATCTAAGTAACACGACTTACATAATTTTGTAGCCATGTTGGGAAATCCTTCTCAATTCTCTCATCAACTTGTAAGTCAGATATGTTTGGTGTCATCAGATGCAAGAATTGGACAAACTTTCTGTTCTCAACTCACAAGATAATGTGGTAATAAGTTAATAATTTAGTAAACCTATGAATATAACTGATCAAAATATATGCAGTTACTACTTACGTGATATATGGTTTTTATCTCATCACAATTGAGAAGGATATACAATGTTGCAGCTTGAAGCTCCATATCATTCAAGAACCGATACTTTGACTGTCCATGTGGACGTCGAGGATATATGAATATTTTCCACAATGTTCCATCTTGTGGAACTTGCCCACCATCATCATTCCTTGGGACCCTATTACCCATTCGGGGAATGTGGGACTTAAAATAGTAAGAGCAAAAAGTTGATGTCTCCTCGATCAAGTAGGCATTGCATATCGACCCTTCAACACGGGCCTTATTCGAGACTCTATGCTTAAGATTCCCTAAACACCTGCTTATTACAGAGCGTGTTATGAAGTATAGAAACTGAACTAATTTCGATATTATTAAATAAAAGCTTATCGCTCAAACGTGAACATCCAACGATACTGAACAGGTCCACCAATTAATGCTTCATATGCCAAGTGGACAGGTAAATGTTCCATTGAGTCGAAGAAGGTAGGTGGGAAAATCTTCTCCAACTTGCATAGTATAATTGGGATGCTACTTCGTAGTGCCTGGAGGGCATCAACATGTAATTCAGGTAAGCAAAGATCCCGAAAGAATTGGCTCAATTTAGTTAATGGTTTCTATATGTTCTCCGGGAGTGCCTGAAACACTAGGGGAAGTAAGCGTTGCATAAATACATGACAATCATGACTTTTCATTCCAAACATTCTTGTCGAGCTATTGTCGATACACCTGTTGAAGTTTGAGGCGTACCCATCTGGAAGTTTGAGGGACTTTACCCACATTAACACATCAGACCTTTGCGATGCGGTCAGTGTGAATGCAGCCTTAGGTTTGAATACACCCCCACCTTCTAAGTCAATCACATTCAAGTCTGGACGCTTACACAATATCTACATATCTCTACGTGTCTTGACATTGTCTTTCATTTTATTCTTCATATCCATGACAGTGTTGAATATATTTTCAAAGACATTCTTTTCAATATGCATGATATCAAGGTTATGTCGGAGGAGGTTTGTTCTCCAATAAGGTAATGCCCAAAAGATGCTACGCTTTGTCCAATTGTGTGTTTCCCCATAACCTGGCATCTTGCATATGTTACCAGTTTCAATGACTAATGGCAACTGAGACACAAGAGACCAAATTTCATCCCCTGTTAGTCGCTCAGGAGGGGCGAACTTCTCCAGTTTCCCTTTTGTAAAAGAAACTCTATTTCTTCTATAAGGGTGTTCAATATCCAATAACTGACGGTGGCAATCAAAAAATGATGTTTTTCGGCCGTGCTGCAGTGTAAAGGCCTTTGACTTTTCCATGCATATGGGACATGAAAGTCTACCATGAGTCATCCACCCGGATAACATGCCATAGCCTGGGAAGTCACTAACAGTCCACATGAGTGCCGCTCGAAGGCGAAAGTTTTGCTTAAGTGAGACGTCCCATGTTTCAACTCCGTCATCCCATAAAAGCTTCAACTCTTCTATTAACGGCTGTAGGTAGACATCAATTTTTTGCCTTGGACTACGTGGTCCTGGTATCATGGAGGTTAGAAACATATATGGACGCTTCATGCACATCCATGGTGGTAGGTTATATGGAGTCATTATCACAGGCCAGCAAGAGTACTGCCGCCCAGAGGGTCCAAATGGATTGAACCCATCAGAACACAGTCCAAGTCGAACATTTCGAGGCTCTGCTGCAAACCAAGGGTATGTCCTGTCAAAATGCCTCCATGCTTCAGCATCAGAAGGATGTTTGAGTACATTTGCGGTGGATGCATGTACCTTATGCCATCGCATGTGCTCTGCTGTAGCATTCGAGGCATATAGTCGTTGAAGTCTAGGTATTAGTGGAAGGTGATGCATGGTCTTCAATGCTTGATCTTTTCCCACTTTACCATTTCTTGGCTTATAACGTGGAGCATGACAGAATTTGCAACTAATGGCAGCTTGGTCACTTTTCCAATACAGCATGTAATCGTTGACACAAACATCAATTTTTATATGTGATAGACCCAAACGGGAAACCAATTTTTTTGTCTCGTACCATGTACTCGGCATATTGCTGTCTCTTGGCTGAGTATCCCTCATCAACTTCGCAATGCCATCATAACATCCCACGGACATATTGTATTCAGATTTCAGATTGAGCAAATGAACTGCAGCTGAGAGTTTGGAATGTTTTCACATCCATCCCACAATGGTCTTGATGCTGCATCAAGGACGTCATAGAAACGTCGGGCTTCAGCATTCGGCTCCTCCTCCACCTCAACATCGATGGAAGGGTGATTAGGACCTACAGCATCAAACACCATTCTTTCGAACTGGTTAACCGAAGAACAATTATCTTCGTAATGCTCATGAAACTGGTAAGGCTGAGGCAGACCCCCTAAATTAACAGTTTCACCATGAGATGTCCAATTGGTGTACATCGGCATGAACCCCCACTTATACAGATGAAGCCTTACGTCGTAACAAGATCTAAATTGAAGGTTCTAACATTTCCGGCATGGGCATCTAATTTGCTCCCCATTCATGAACTAAACATTAGCACATGCGAAGCTTATAAACTATTCCACTCCCCTACTCCACTCCTCCGTAAAACCTTCCTTCTCTCGGATGTAACGTTTACTGTACATCCAAGTCTGTTCGTTTTCCATTCTCTTACAGTCCAAGTACACTACCGTAATTGTATATTCGTTGAACCCTTATTAATTCTGCTAATGTCAAACTATATGCATCAGAACATGCCAAAAAATATAAATCAATTGTCTAACTTCACGTAACTAATAATTATCACTCAACAACTAAGTACACAGAGATGGAGTACACATATATAGATAAGATTAACGTTGTATATGTTTAACTATGATCATCAAGTAGTTTTCTCATGGGATTAAGCAAAAATAGTTGAATAGCATCCATACTGTACATCCTTATTAACTCCTTTTCACAACATATTACACCACAGTAATGAAAGTAATTATTAGAGTTGGTATTGTGTGAATGGGAATAACTATCGTTCATGTTTACATCTGCAAAATGTTAAATGAATAAAACAATAAAATTAAAATAAAGTCACTTACGCTGTGTATCAATTTTTACTTAAACTTATGTGATTAAGGACTGGAGTTCAAGTTCGAAGTTTGTCGATTTGGATTCATTATTGAAACCCATCAATTATATAGATGTTGAATAGCATCCATATTGTACAATCTTATTATTCCTTTTAATAACATATCGCACCATAGTAATGAAAGTAATTATAAGAGTGGGTATTATGTTAATGGGAATATCCATGGTTTCCATATGTTGAGGTTCTTCTTATGTTAAATGAATAAAAAAATAAAAATCAACTAAAGTCACTTACGTTGGTTATACATTTTTACTTGAACTTTTATGATTAAGGACTGGAGTACTTCAATTCCTAAGTTTGTTGATTTGGATTCGTTATTGATACCCATCAATTATATAGATGTTGATTTTGTGGTGGATGCTTGCTTTTCCAACTACCCGATACTAGAATTCTTAACCTTTGCGTTATTCTATTTCAGACGTCTCTCTGTCTTCCTACAGTCCATCATTTGAATGTTGGTAAACGAAATTTTAACTTTTTGTTGTTATTACCAAATAGTGTATCTGTTTATTATGAAAACTTAATTTAATCTAACCAGATCGTTGCAGTTTCCCTTTTTTTTGTTAAATTATATTCTAATACTTTAATTTCTTTAGCAAAACTGGAACGTACCTGTTGACATTTTTACATATTCTATCAATACTGACAACACAAACAATAATTTTATTTCACACTTCAATCATGCCTTACATGGTAGCATTAAATGATCAGTCAAGCATGCTATGAAATGATTCTATAATTTTTATACATCAAATTGTTGTAAATTCAAATCAATTCAATCATTTTTTAACACGAACATTTAACAATATTTGTTAACTCTCTACCCAAACAAGAGGGGTACTCCTACATCTACTATTTGATGTACATGTGATCGAAACTAGCAAACTATACATTTCATCACTCTGACAAAAAAATAAAGAGACTTACAGTTGGTATTAGATATACAAGAAGCAACAATTTTTTGTATGTTCTGTCCAAAACCACCTTGTAGAGCAAAGATCCCACGTTGCTACAATTCACTGCAACAATTGCAGTTAAGTAATCAACATATGCTGAACATTTACTTGCTTAATTCACAAAAAGGTATCCGAAGGACGGAAGGCACATTACCTTACTTCTCAAAAGAGAGTTAACAACAATATGTGCAATGCATGGCTCCCTAGGCATCTACTAAAGTTGCTGTACAGCCTTTAATTAAACCTACATTCAATGATTCCAAATTTAATTTTCATATTATTCGTTGTAAGTCAATGAATTTGGGCTGACCACAGAAAATACTCCATATGATAAAGAATATATATTTACCTGCTACCAATGTTTGTATAGAGGGTGTAAATAATCCTGGCTTCTTCATCAGTGAATTCTCCATGTTTAAGGTTGGGTCTGAGATAGTTTAGCCATCTGAGTCTGCAACTTTTCCCACATCTTTTAAGACCTAATTAATCAGATAATTAAAGAAAAATAATTTTTAAAGTCATCTTCAAAATATATTTGGTGCACACCATGTAGGTAGAAAAGAGAACCAATTGAAAAGATCCAAAAGAAAAAAAAAAAGATAAGACATTAATTAAGAACCTTCCGTGATTATGCAATCATTCAAACCCACTACACATGGTTTCTTTTATTATAACAACAAATTAAACCAGGAAAAACAAAAGGTAGCTAAAAAGCAATAAAATTAGTGGGTTGATTATGTTAAAAATAAGCAATAATTACCAGCTTTTTGAGGAAAAGCAATCCAATTCCCTCCAGTTAAATTTTTCTCTATGTACTCCTTAAGCTTTGCATCTTCTTCTGCGGACCATGGTCTTTTCTTCACATTGGCCTTATCACAGCAAGGAGCTCTTCCCATCTCTCTCTCTCTCTCTCTCTCTTCTTTTTCTCTCTAGCTCCTTATTGTCTAGAACATCATCTAATAATGACGAGCTAAGTTAGATCTTCTCAGAAACCAAGATATTTATTATGTTATTCTCATTATTTTTTCTAACATCTACAACTTGTATTCTGAATATAAATGAAGTCCTAAAAAATGAAGATAAATTTAAAAAAATATCATTTGGCCGGGTTGGTTTTTAATATTTTATTTGTTTTTTAAAACATTAATATTTTCCACGACTTTTTCTGAATTTATCTAAAAATACTTACTTATTACATCCTCAAACTTGCTCAAAAATTATGTGGGAAGAAACATAATAAACTATTATGTGCTAATTACAATAACTAGGACAAGAGAGAAGTTGCCTATCACATATTAATTAATTGGGCCAACAGAGACTCTTTCCCTTTCTTGGTCTTTGTTTTCTTCTCTCTTTCTAACAGACTAAAAAGAATCCAAAGTCGTCTACCCTAGAAATCAGAAGGCAAGTTTGCTTTGAAAATGATAGGCCTCTATTTCTATAATCTATCTCTAGGTACTGCCCATTTCCTAGCGCCTGCTTGTTGATTAATTAACATTGTCAACATGGATAATTTGGACACCCATCTAATGCATGTATATTATATGTTATCAAGATACTAAGCTTGTCATATAATTGTATCTTAATGCGACTGGTAGATGGTTAGAAATGTAAAGGTTGAGGTCAATTCGAGGATCTTCTAAATTAATATATACACTATTTAGCTCTCTATCTCTCGAACCAGCAAGCAGCACCCAACTCTGCCATCCTCCATCAATCATTATTGCACTTGTATCTCTATATCCATGAATATATTTCATTGATTATGTACTTCCCATCTTTTTAGCATCCAGATTCTAGCTCCTTCCCCATAAATTTGAATCCCTTTTTGCTCGACCCGTGTTAGTGATTGTCGTTGTTTTGGGGTCCTGCTACATTTGCCCTCAGTTTTTATAAAAAGCTTAGCTTTATTAATTAGATTCCTGAATTTTTTGTTGGTGGGTGGTCAAGAATGTGTGAGGCTTTATTCTTTGCCGCCCGTCTGTGGGCACCTGTTGATTATTTTGGAGATGCAACCGTGATTTCAGGGATGGATCTCTTTCTGGAAACTTGCCTTGGCTACTAATGGGGCATGTTTTTGCAGTAATTTTCATTTAATGAATTTGGTATTTTAGTTTAAAATAGTTTAAACTTTGTAAAGTTTTCAGCTTGCTGAGATTTTCAGCTTAGGTCAGTGGATGGTAGTTCAGTTATTATGTAACACGGGTGAGTGAGCTATGGGATCTACAAATGGGTTTCACTCTACTGAAGAATTCGATTTGGAATCCAAGTGGTTGATGGATCCTAAGCTGTTCTTTGTTGGGCCAAAGATTGGAGAAGGTGCACACGCCAAAGTAGACAAGGGAAAGTAAGTCGATTTGGGTTCTGTTGCTTCACTGATTCAACATATTGTTTGCTGTGAGGCTAAAGTCAAAACTTCATTTTCTGGGCATTTCACTTGTTCCCCTGGTCAGTTTTTGAAAGAGTTAAGCTTTAATGTAGATGTGTGAGCCTCCATCTGGATATTGACTAAAATCTAAAGTTTGACAGTAAGGAAACTTTCAGTTTCTTGTGACTGTGTTCGTATGTACCTAAACCGTTTATCTGTGTTGTATCTTTTCTTTTTTCCTTTGAGAAAAAAACCAATGTTCTTCCATTCTCTGTAAAGTGTAACTCAGTGACTGTTCCTAGAGCCTTGGCTTCCTTCAGACCCCGCTGCATTGCACTCATACTTAGTTTTATTTTTACTTTTATTTTTCTTTAAAGAATGATAAATTATGTTGCACTTGCAGGTAGAATTAGAGACGACTGGCTCCTCTCCTTTCCTGGTACTAGATGAAAACAAGAAATTGATGCTCTTTCCATTGAGTTGCTTATGTAAGGAAGCGCCTAATGTTAGAGAAATTTTTGGGATATAAGGTCCAACAGTATCTACAGAGAATGAACTTCCTCTGGAAAAATGGGTACATTTTGGATGTAAGGTACTTTCTGAAAATGGCCGAAGTCACCTAATAATGTGAAAACATAGATGTGTTTTTGTTTTTTCTCAATCATTTGTATATTGAGGAATGCTTGCAACCTACCTCAATCATGGTTCACTTTCCTTTTTTAGTATTGTCTTACATATCATACCCAGTTTCAATTTTCATTCACAATTAAAGCTATCTTGTGCATTTGATTTGCATCATTTTACTTATTCATCCCGACATGTCATTTTCTTTGGGTTTCTTCTATGGAAACGTTGATGCTTCTAACTTTTAATCAGGTCTCTACTTGTCTTGTGCGGCTTTACATTGATGGGGAGGTTGTTGGAGAGCAGCTGCTTTTGCCTTCTTATAATCCAGACTCTGAGTACACATGATTTAGAAAGAAATACATTAGTTTCTGCTAGTGGGAGTAAAAATGATGTGCGGGGTTATATCCATGATTCACAAGTTTTACCTTCAACCTTTCCTATTAAGGATCACTGTGTCAAGGTGTGTAACACATACTGTTATGTTTTCTCCCCCACCCTCCCCTCTTTTTTTTTTCTTCTTTTGGCATTGAAGATATCATTATGAAACTAATCACCAATCTGTTCTAGGTTCCACCTTTACAATTATCAATTGATATCTCATCTAAACTGAGAGTGAGGTAGACAGGGACGGCATTTGGAATATTGTTGGTGGCAAGGTTACACCTGACAATTTCCACTAAGAATATAAATTTTATTTCTCTCTTGAAAAATGCTGTATATGTTTGTTATTATTTCTATTGCTTTTCAAGGGTGGGAACTGAGTTGTCTGAGTTGTCTGAGTTGCTTAACCAAGAAACAGGTTATAGAAGAAAATTGAATGGCCCCAAAAGAGGGGAATAGAAAAGGAAACAGGGAAAGTAAATGGGGATCAGTGTGTTTTTATCTTTTAACTCATTCTATATGCTTCTTTGGTAAAACTCAAGCTTTTCTTTTTACCTTAGCAGCCCCAAGAGAGGTTTTTTCAGTTTAATGAGTCGCCTTTGATTGACAATTTGCATGTTGGATCTCATTGGGAAAAAAGACTTTTGATGAATGAGATAATGACAGGGTCAGTGGATACAAAATCAGTTGTTTCTAAAATGACTCTGGCTTTGTTGAAGGATAGTGGGTGGTATGAAGCTAATTATAGTATGGCAGATCGTCTTGATTGGGGTCGCAACCAAGGAACTGAATTTGTTACTTCTCCTTGCAATCACTGGAAGAGGGCATACCACTGCAATACATCCTAATTTTCTGGCTGTACATATAATCGGGAAGCAGAGGGTTACTGGCCAATTGTAAGTTATAGTGGTAATCTTCCTCAATGGGTGCGCTATTTTCAACAAGCTAACAAAGGTATGGTCTTACACTTTGTTTCCTGGATCTTGATTTGACTATGCATAGCTAAATGCCAGAAAAGATAAAAGATTTGAAATTCAGTTCTTTATGTTTGATGTTAAATCATTTGATTAATATCTTGATGGAATTGCCTCATTTGAAATGGAGCACAACTTTGCAAAGAACATGCCACTTTTTTCTTAGGAAGAGATGGGAAAACATGGTCAATATCATGTGATTGAATAGTTGACTGGCCCCTGTTGTTTGAAGCTACCCTCCACATCAATGTGCCTTTTTTAATGAAAAGCAAACATGAGATAACATTCTAAGTAATAAAGAATCCTCACCAAAAACCAAACGAAGGTTGATTAAAGAATAGAAAGGGGGAAGAGGGAGAGACACCAAGAATTCTGTTAGCTTGATGGCTTATAATGTTTTCTATACAAGTGTTCCTATACTTGTAAGTGTCCTTGACAAAGATCTTAGTGAAGAAACAGTAATGCAACATCCATAGATCCTATTTTACTGTCAAGCAGGAAGGTATATTTTTGGTTGCTTTTTTATAATTATGCCCTTGCCTTTTATGGATGTTGTACTAGTTCCAGTGATTTGACCAATTCACACAAGTTGATTTTGAACAAGCTTCTAAATCCTAGCATATTTGCTGGATGGTTTGGACGGGCCTTGTTCCATGTGAATTACTCTATATGATTTTCATATTTACGCATATTTCTTTATCTGATTGGGTTTTTAAGTATGAATCTTCATTGTCAATTTGTACAAGACTTGAGAAAAAGTGAATTGAAGTTGAGCAATTTCTCTGTTGGGAAAAAAATTTGTATTAATTCCTTGAGCTAACTTCACGAGGTATTGTAAAATATATATACTATCTAGATGTCTAATGCACATGTAGTAGCTCTCTTATGATGTTGGAAATAACATACGTAGATATATATTAAACAAAGTAAATATGCTACTTTTACAAGGAGTGTCCCCAGTCAATAAGCTGTGTAAATACTAAAAACTGGCTAAGCTAATTATTGATTCTGTACCTAATCATTATAGGTATGAAAGATAGATCAGGTTGAAGAGAATATGGACGTCAAAATCATGCTTCATCACCAAAACAGAATTATATTTCACAAAACAGTAAGCTCCTGCCAAAATTGATTGTATGGATGGCCATAAATTTATTATTGGTAGGTGACAGTTTTATGTCTGACATGTTGTTGTTACATGAAGAAATTGGTTCCTGCTGTCAAGGATCAATTACTGAAACCCTAATTTGAACACAGGAAGTGAACTGAAACTGAGCCCTAAATCAAACATCGATGAAAGTGAAAGAAGAGCCTGACCTGACAAAGAAGACAATCGTCACCCCTTTTCCGGTTATGTGGGAGGACTGATTATGCTATTTCAGACAACGCAGCAGAGACATGTATCTGTCGGATCTAATATGGCCGAATCGCGTCTCTATCCAGTGGAGGCTAGGGAAGGGGAGGCGTCCAAGACAGGGGCGTTCGACCGGAGCTCGCAATTTAGGCTGGAGAAGTGGACAAGGGCTGTCTGGAGAAGGGGAGGCAGAGCAGATTGCAGAAGGGGTTCGAAATGGAGAAAAGTCTGTCAGTGTGAAGAAAACAAGCACTTTCAGGTTAAACAGGAGAGAGGAGTGTTGCGTTTCACTTAGTAGTGATAGCCAAACGCTATCGCCTCTATCTGGCCGAACTCCCTACCACAATGATGGCCAGAAGAAGCTGGCGCTACCCGAGAAAAGGTGCGATCAGGCACCTCGGGAGATAGCCGAAGAGCTCCGAGCCCGGTACGCCAGGAAACCCCGAGGACACTACTCGCCCCCCAAGGTTGTGAACATATCGCCTTCGGAAAAGCGGCACCAGACATAGCTAGCCGAACATGATATCCCCGAAGGCGGAACTCCCTGAAACTGGGAACCCCCAAACTGAGGGCTTGTTACCCGAAGAGGCTCTGTCCGAACTAGAGGACGACCTCACCCAGGGACCTCGGGAGTACGGTAGGAGCATTTATGGAAGCATTTAAGGAAGCCTCTGACACGTCCTTTCGTAGACGTCATAAAGTCGCCTGAATAGGCGCTCTGACATACGGACGCCATCAGAATCACATCATGGCCCATCTCAGCACGTGGCTCAGGACAACCTGCTACCAGTTATCTGTCTCCTACGCCCAGAAACTCAGGGAACATCCGACCGAACACGTGTCGTGATCTGAACGGGCTAGACGCTCCTATAAATACCAGGAATTAATACTTGGCAGGAGGCTGGTTGGTTGGCCAAACACGGCTCCCACACTCTGAGAAAACCACCAGGCGAGACTCTTCAGCCCTTTGTGTTATTTCCTCTGCCTTCTCTCAGCCACCACTGACTTGGGCGTCGGAGGCTCCCCCCCGGAAAGACACTCCGGGGGCCTCCTAACCCTTTGTTTATGAGCTTTCAGGCACTCTCCTTCGGGCTATCCATTCCGCCAGGCGTTCTTCCTCCCAGAAGTCTCTCCACCAGTCACCATGACTATAAACGATGAGGCCCCTGGCCATCATTTGGCGCCGTCTGTGGGAACCCGCTCTGAGATCGCCGTCGTTGAGACTCGGCGTTCTAAGGACAAGAGGCTCCCGAAGTCCCTGTCCGCGCCTGAGATACAACCGGCTGCTGAGCAAACACTCCCAGGGACTTCTGCGCCTGAGGAAGACCGCCCTCTGGTAATCACCATGAGCTTCTTGAGGGACTTTCAGCGTTCGGTCGTGTCTGAAATGAGCCAGCAGATCGACCGAAGGTGGCCACAGCAAGCACAGGCCCAGAGACCCCCCTCACCGACACGCCCTCGGGAGAAAAGCCCCAAGTCTACACATCGCAATTCGGGGAGTGGAGACCCTCGCAGAGAATCATCCACAGAAAATATAGCCCTCGGGAAACGGCCTGTGGGACAAACCGGGTCCGAGCGATCGAGAGTCTCACAGCGAAGCAGTTCGTCGACCGAGGCGAGGTCCTTGTCCCCTCAGCGCCGAACTCACCCCCCGAAGAGGCGCCGGCGATCTCCATTCCCTGAAGAAGGCCCTAGCGCCACAGTGCTGATGGAGAGGATACTAGCACGGCTGGACAGAGTGGAGAAACAAGTGGCCAGAAAACCCGTTTGGGCCAGACTCTCGGGAACATGCTGCGAAGATGGCTCGCCATTTATTCAGGCCGTTGTTGAGGCAGCCATGCCAGGTGACTTCAGAGTACCTCGGTTGGAGATTTATGATGGCCGTACTGATCCACAGGCCCATTTGACGAAGTACAAACGCAGCATGATAATACACGGTGCTGACGACGCTACCATGTGCAAGTGCTTCGAAGTCACCCTCACAGGGCTAGCCACGGCGTGGTACAATTCCTTGCCTTCAGGAACCATCACTGAGTTCCAGGAGTTGTCCACAGCCTTCACCCAGCAGTTCATCGGGAGCCGACCTACGGCGAAGATGCCTGTGCAGATGTTCGACATAGAGCAGAGCAATGGAGAAACCATCCGAGACTATGTCGAAAGATTCAACAGGGAAGCTCTGAGCGTCCCAGACTTCAGGCCCGAAATCCGCATTCTTGCCATGACACGAGGCCTTCGGCGAGACTCACAGCTGTTCTACGAGTTCTCAAAGGACCCCCCGGAGACCCTCGGAGAATTTTACTGAAGATCAGAACAACACATGACCGCCGAAGAACTAAGAATGGCTGGGCCGAAATCTGATCACCACCGCCCCGAAGAGTCCAGTCAACGAGCTCGGCGTCCTACCGAATACGCAGGACGACCTCGGAGGATGCGAGAAAAGAAACCTCAAAGTTTCACACCATTGAGCACTTCACGGACCAACATTCTCATGGCGCTGGAAAGGCAAGGGACGCAGATTCGGCGACCAAGGGCCATGACCGCCGATAATAAGAAGAATGCAAAGAAGTTCTGCCAGTTTCATCGCGACCACGGTCATGACACCGAAGACTGCTTCCAGCTGAAGAAGTACATAGAGTCGCTGATAAAAAATGGCCAACTTCAGAAATACCTGAGGATGCCATCCCCGAAAGGCAGAAAAATGGAGGAAGAAAGGGCCGAAGATGAGGACTATGACTCCGACAGGCGGAGAAATAGAAGTCCAAAAAAGCGCCCTCCACCTCCAGCAGGGGTTATCTAAACCATCACCTCCAGCAGAGGTTATCTAAACCATCACCACGGGGCTCCCATCCTCAGAAAAAAAGCGGAAAGCCAGAGAAATTGCAGTCATGGAGTATCAAAGTCCATCAAAGAAGCTGGCTCGCAAAGGTGGCTCCACCGTCGTCTTCCCCCACGACGATCCGCTACTGATTATGGCGAGAGTAGGGAACTGGGACGTCAAAAGAGTGTTGCTTGATGATGGCTCAAATGCTGACATCCTATTCTTGCACCTGCGGCCGAGCTTGGGCATCTCCAGCAGCAAACTGAAGCCTGTCACCTCGCCCACTTTTGGGGTTGGACCATCCGAACTCCCCGTCCTCGGATGGATCGACCTACGGCTGATGTTGAAAGGGAACGGAGCAGCTGAGTTGTACGCCTCCACAATGGCGAGATTCATCGTCGTGAACGTCCCGTCCTCGTACAACGCCATCCTTGGAAGGCAGACAATGGAGAAGCTGCATATTCGCCCTGATGTGAAGTACTTGACTGTCACATTCACCACCAAGGATGGAGATGCAGAGGTATTCATAGACCAAGCCGAGGTAAGAAAGGTGTTTGTAAAAGCACGAAAAGCTCCGGCAAGCAACCTCGCGCAAACGATGGAGGCAAGGGCGCCAGAAAAAGGCAAAGAAGAAGATCTCGCCAAAACAGAAATGGAAGCAATAGAGCTTGTCCCAGGTCAATCTACCCGAATAGGGAAGAGCTTGGCCGAAGGTGACAAGGAAAATCTTGTATCCTTTCTGCTGGAAAATAAAGATCTGTTTGCCTACTCGCCAAAAGATATGCCGGGGGTGAACCCTGGCATAATACAGCATAGCCTCAAAGTAAGTTTGTCAAAACCGAAGTCCAGCGTCTCTTAGATGCTGAAGTCATCAGGGAGGTCAAGTACCCTGAGTGGTTAAGCAACGTGGTCATCGCCACAAAAGAAGGTAGCAGCAAACTCCGGATGTGCATCGACTTCAGAAACTTGAACGATGCTTGCCCGAAAGACTCATACCCTCTGCCGCCAATAGATCACCGAGGGAGGAACATATTGCTATATCAGGATGTCATTCGGGCTAAAAAATGTAGGAGCCACCTACCAAAGGCTGATGAACAAGGTCTTCAAAGACCAAATGGGGAGAAACATGGAGGTGTATGTTGATGATATGATAGTCAAGAGCAAGCTGCCTGGCTACCACGTTGCAGATTTAGAAGAAACCTTCCAAAAGCTCAGAGCCTTCGGGAACCGCCTTAATCCTGAGAAGTGCATCTTCGGGATGACCTCGGGAAAATTCCTTGGGTACATGGTATCCGAAAGAGGCATCGATGCTAACCCCTAGAAGATTAAGGCTCTGCTTGAGCCCCGAACTCCTGCCACAGTCAAAGATGTGCAGAGACTCACCGAAAGAATAACCTCTCTGAGCAGGTTTATTTCCAGGTACGGAGATAGGTGTAGACCTTTCTTCAAAGTCCTCACAAAGGCAACCAAAATGGAAGGCGACCTCGGAAGAAATGATCATCCTTGGGATGAAGATTGCCAAAAGGCCTGGGAAGAACTCAAAGTCTACCTGGCCAGCCTGCCAACTCTGAGACAATCTCGGGAGGGAGAGCCCCTCGTACTGTACCTTGCCGTCACAGAAAAAGCTGTGAGCTCGGTCCTCGTGAAGGAAGAAGGGTCAAAGCAATGGCCGGTCTGCTATGTCAGCAAGTCCCTGCATGGCGCCGAAGTCAGGTACCCTCTGCTTCAAAAAGCTATATACGCCTTGGTGCTTGCAGGGAGAAGGCTGTGACCATACTTTCAGGCTCACCCCATCATCGTCCGAAGTAGTCTGCCGCTACGGGATGTCATGAAGAGAGTAGATCATTCGGGAAGGCTCTCCAAGTGGTGCATAGAGCTGGGTGAACACGAAATTACGTATGAGCCTCGGAAGGCCATAAAAGCTCAAGGCGTCACCAATAAAGTAGCTGAGTATGAAGCCCTCATAGCGGGATTGCGCTTGGCCAGAAAGATTGGCGTGAGAAACTTAAAAGCTCAGAGCGATTCCCAGCTTGTAGTTCGACAGACGGCAGGAGATTATGGGGCGAAGGACCCAATTTTGGCAAAATATCATGAGCTAGTAGCAAAGCTCATCCAAGAGTTTGACGCCGTACGGTTCGAAAATATACCTCGGGGGAATAACACTGAGACAGATTGCTTGGCGAAGTCAAAAACATATACCGAGGTGCTAGACCATCTGAGCATGTCAGTGCTGAGCATGACGACCTCGGGAACAGGATGGAAAGACCCAATAAAAAGATACCTCGCAGAGAATTTGCTCCCCGAAGACCCCGGCGATGCTGCAAGACTGCTAAGACTCTCCGCAAGATTCTTCCTGATTGGTGAAGAGTTATATCGGCAGGGATATGCGAATCCGCTGCAAAGATGTGTGGATGAAAAGGATACTGAAATGGTCCCTGAAGAAGTTCATGAAGGCATGTGTGGTTCACACATTGGAACTGATGCCCTGGCAGCAGTGATACTCCGCCAAGGATACTTCTGGCCTACCCTGAGAAAGGACGCAAGACAGTTCGCCCGGAAATGTGGTAGCTGCCAGAGACACGCGAAAATCCAGAAGACACCCTCGGAAATGGTAACTTCGGTAGACTATCCTTGGCCCTTCGCAGTTTGGGGTATAGACCTTATTGGGCCACTCCCCACAGCACCCGGAGGCGTGAAATTCTGCGTTGTAGCAGTGGACTATTTCTCAAAGTGGGTAGTGGCAGAACCACTAACAACTATCTCGGCAAAAGAAGCGCAGAAGTTCCTATGGAAGAACATCGTATGCAGATTTGGCATACGAGGGTACTAGTAGCTAATAATGGATCCCAGTTCATAGACAAAGGATTCCAAGAATTCATTAGCGACCTTGGAATAAAGATGCACTTCGCCCCAGTAGCTCACCCCCAAAGCAATGGGCAGGTGGAAGTATCGAACAGAACCATAAAAGATGGCCTGAAAAAGAGACTAGGGGAAGCCAAAGGGAAATGGCCAGGAGAACTCCAAAGTGTATTATGGAGCTACCAAACGACGCCCCGAAGAGCCACAGGGGAGACTCCTTTCTCACTCGTCTTCGGAACAGAGGCCATTATCCCACTAGAGGTAGTTCAACCTTCAGTATGGGTGCAAGTATTTGATGAAGGTGGTAATGACCTCGGCCTGAGAACCAATCTCGATCTTGTGGCCGAACACAGAGAAATAGCCGAGCTGAGAAGAAAAGTTTTTCAGCAAAGAGCGGCAGCGGCTGTAAACTTACGGGCCAGGCCAAAAGAAATCAAGAAGGGAGACCTCGTTCTCCAAAAGGCCGACTTCGCACCCCGAAGGCCATCCCATGGCATACTTCGCGCAAACTGGGAAAGACCCTATCTGGTTCTCGACGAAGTACGAAAAAGGCTTGTACAAGCTTGGCGACGCCGAAGGCGTAGAATTGAAGAACACTTGGCACTCAGACGCCTTGAAAAAATTCTACGCTTAAGGTTGAGCGGAGGAGTTATGTTGTACAGAATGGCCTTGAGAAAAATTCTTGAGAAAAATTCTTAAGTGTACAGAAATTATGCAAAACAGAATTCTGCAAAGGTGCTCACCATGGTAAAGCGTAGATATGACTTCCCGAAGTCCCTTGAGCCATCACGCTCGGGAAAGATGGAAAACAAAAATCTCGCAGAAGTACTCGCCATAGCCAGCGCAGAGATAATTTTCCGAACTCCCTTGAGCGAACATGCTCGGGAAAATGGGAAGTGAAAAATCTCGCGAAAGGTTTTCCGAAGTCCCTGGAGCAAACATGCTCGGGACAACTGGAAAAACAAAAAATTTGACTGAAGGTTTCTGAAGTCCCTTAAGCAATCATGTTCGGGGTAAACTGGAAATACAAAAGCCTGCAAAAAGACTTAGTCAAATTTTTTCAGGCCTTCCAGAAAGTCTTAAGAGCAAGAGCACTCTGGACAAAGGAAGGTAAAAAAGTTTCTTTAATCACAGGTTTTCCGAAGTCTCTTGAGCGAACGTGTTCGGAACAATGGAAATGAAGAAACTTGCAAGAAAAGACTTAGCCAAAAAATCCTCATTAAAGAGCAAAGCTGCTTTAAAATAAAGAACTGCCCGAAGAAGGATTACAAAATAGAAGGGAAGGAAAAGGGGCCCTAAAATTGGCTAAGGGTTCGCGGCGTCCCGAGAGCCACTCGTCTGCCCGCCCTTTTCCGTCACCTTCGGCGCTGGAATGGAAGGAGGAAGTTTCAGATGTTCGACCTTGGACCATTTCCACCGAGGTCCCCCAGGAATGTTTAGACCCTCTAGAAAAGAGAGGTCCAGATCTGGGAACCTCTGGAGAACCTGGTGCCGAGCAAGGCAGAAGCCGTCCTGGAACGCGACCTTGCTCATTTGATCAGACTTGTTCTTCTCAAGCTCGAGGTCGTCAAGCTCGTCCTTCAGATCCGCGACCTCCTCCTCCAGCGCCTTTATCTGCTCCTCCCCCTTCGGCTCCTTCTTCAACGACTTGACCTCGGCCCGGAGAGCGTTATTCTCACACGTCAGCGACACTATACGGCCGTCAGAACCAGCCTTGTGCTGGAGAAGATCTTCGTTGGCGGCGAGCATCCCCTTTATTTGGTCACCGAGGTCAGCGATCTTCCTGGATGAGTCCTTTTGAAGTTTTTCTTTTTCCTTCCTGGAGGAGCTGCTGGTTTTTGGCGACCGACTCCGCGAGTGCGGTCTTCGTCTCATTCATGGTTCGAGTGGCCGAAGTTCGAAAAGCAACCTCCCTGGCCACCCGAACTTGGAGAAAGGCGGTGTACCCCATTAGCTGCAAAAAATAAACGCAAGATCAGCCAGAGCCAAACACTTAGGAAAAAATTAAAGGGAAAGAGCTGTGAAGGATATACTTGAGCAGCATGCTCGGTGATCTTTGCGGCGAGGGTGTTATCCCCCGGGTGGGCCGCCGCTATAGCCTTGAAGGAGGCCTCGGTGAGCACCCCCTTCGAAATTTCCTTAGCCATTTGAGGAACGTCCTCGGAGTACATATTCATGTCCTCCGTGAACGTCCAAAAAGGCTCCTTGGGTATCTTCCCTTGCGGGATTTTGGCATCCCGAAGAGCTCGTTTCCGAGCATGATAGGCCACCCAGCCAGGGGTAGTCAACTCCCCTGCGTGATAAGAATGAGAAGGAGATTAAAGACAAAGAAGCCAATCCAGAAAAAACAAAGGAAGTACACTTTGTCTGGAAACAAACCTGGCGGAACCTCGACAACATCGTCCTCGGAGTCCTCGGCCGAAATGCCCTTGCCCTTCCGCTTGCGCCGCTCCTCGGCAGAAGGTACTTCTACCGCTACATCAAGGAGGGCCTATGACGTGGTAGGACTCTGAGGAGGGACGTCGGTTGAAGGGACCTCGGAAGCAGCAGCCTCAGACTCCGGAATCTCGGCTGCCCCAGGCTCCTCGGCAGTCTCCTCGGGATTTTCCTCTAGAGGAGCCTGGGCAGCTCTCTTTGCCCGTTTCCTCGAAGGTCCCGCGCCAGTAGACTGCCGCCTTCGGGAAGACGCCTTGTTCGTCTGATCGCCCTTCTCCACCTGGCCGGTGAAAAGGGACTTGTAATAGGCGGCAGTCGCATCGCCCATCTCTGAAAAAGGAGAGAAACATCAGCGTGAGTCCGAGGAAAGAACAGTAAAGGAGTAGAAGATAACTCACTTTCGGCAAGCGCTTCGAAAGAAATTTCCTCCTTAAGAAGCTTGACCAACCAGGAATCCTTCCCGGCGGTGGCAGGAACTGGCATCTCGAGGTCAGTCTCGTGCTCCTTTACCACCTTTAGCTCCCGAAGGACCTCTTCGGTCATCAACCTCCAGTTGATTGGAAAAGGGTAAAGGGCGAGCGGAACGACCTCGGGATCCCAGTCAGAGACAGCCCGAATGCGGGTGTCAAAATCTGCGAACAAGGAAGCTAACTCTGGGGTCAGCAGCATCCTCGGATCAGCAACGTCCACATCCAGTGTTCCCTGAGCCCATTTGGTCGGAACGTACGACCAGGCCTCGTCCATCTTCATGAAGAAAAACTTCTGTTGCCACTCCCGCCAGCTATCTTTAGTGGCGAAGGTGAACATGAATTTCTTGCTCCCGGATCCCCGAGGTAGCATGAAATAGAAGCCACCCTTCGGGACCACAGAGAGCTTGTAATACTGCATAAAGATTCTGAAATTGGGTTCTATCCCGAAGACGCCACACATGCAGAGGTAGGCGTTAAAATAGCAGAACGAGTTCAGGGGAAGCTGGTTCACAGCAATGCCATGAAATTTGCAGAACTCGCACACCATCTTTGGGGGAGGATACCGAAGACCCGCCTTCAGCTGGGCTCGGAAAATGGTAACCTCCTTATTGCGGTTTGAAAAGGCATAATGGCTAGAACGAGGCAGCCTAGTAATGGCGTAAGAGGGAAGAAAGAATTTTTTCTTCCACCTCTCTAACTTTTCAGGGGTGGTACAACAAGGATGGGCTAAAAGAGGCTGCCAGCTCTCAGGAAGGGGCATTTTCGACATAAAACGAGTTTGAAAATGGAAGAAAACAGTTTCCAGAGAAAAACTCAAAAGAACACAGGGATCAAAGCGCTCTGAAAAACAAAAACCCACCGAAAGATTTGCCAAAATCTGAGGACGCCGTCGTGAAAGCTGGCTGGAAAAAAGCTCCGATTAAGGTAGCTCAGCCACAGAAAGCAAGAAAGTGCAAGAACAGGGGCAAAGCAGAGAGAAGAGCAGAAGAGAAAGCAAAAGGAACTTATGGTAGAGTGGGCTATTTATAAGCCAGAGATGGGTAACCGAAACATCGTCATAAGTACCCTTTGGAGGCGAACCGTCGCCGTAACTGCTCTCTGCACCTGAAAAGGCACGCCCTCTGTAACCGACGCGACTCTCCTCCAATGGCAAAGCGCCACGTGTCAACCGCTGCGCGCAAATGGGGGACACGTCCTCCAAACGTCCCTTGAAAGCTGGGACACGTCTTCTGACATCCCTGGAAAACTGGGATGAAACTGGGACACGCCGCTCAGACTGACACGCTTGGCCAAACAGACCTGTAAAAACAAAGAGCAGGCCACCTCGAGGACGCCAAGAAACAAGCTATGGCCGAACAGCCCATGACCTTCGGGCAAGAGGTGTATCTTCGGCACAGGCTCCACCTCGAAGACACCAAAGAACAGGCCAAGGCCGAAGAGCCCATGATCTTTGGGCAAAAGGCGCATCCTCGAAACAGGTTAAGCTTCCAAAGAAACTCCCATACACAACCTCGGAAAGAGATGCAAAACCGAAGTCTTCACTTCGGCTTTCCAAAGGGGGGCATGTGATAGCCAAACGCTATCGCCTCTATCTGGCCGAACTCCCTGCCACAATGATGGCCAGAAGAAGCTGGCGCTACCCGAGAAAAGGTGCGATCAGGCACCTCAGGAGATAGCCGAAGAGCTCCGAGCCCGGCACGCCAGGAAACCCCGAGGACACTACTCGCCCCCCAAGGTTGTGAACATATCGCCTTCGGAAAAGCGGCACCAGACATAGCTAGCCGAACATGATATCCCCGAAGGCGGAACTCCCTGAAACTGGGAACCCCCGAACTGAGGGCTTGTTTCCCGAAGAGGCTCTGTCCAAACTAGAGGACGACCACACTCTGAGAAAACCACCAGGCGAGACTCTTCAGCCCTTTGTGCTATTTCCTCTGCCTTCTCTCAGCCACCACTGACTTGGGCGTCGGAGGCTCCCCCCCCGGAAAGACACTCCGGGGGCCTCCTAACCCTTTGTTTCTGAGCTTTCAGGCACTCTCCTTCGGGCTATCCATTCCGCCAGGTGTTCTTCCTCCCAGAAGTCTCTCCACCAGTCACCATGACTATAAACGATGAGGCCCCTGGCCATCAAGTAGCTGTATAGCGACGGCTTAGAGTCGCTGAGAAGTACTGACTACTAGCCCTCGCAAATTTAAAAAAGAGATATAAAATAGTCATTTATCTGTTAACAAACTAGTGACAATAAATCAATGGTCCATTTATGTAATTTTCATTTAATAGATTTGTTGTTAATTACTAGTAAAAATATTTAGAGATTTGTATGCTGAAGTAATTAAATTAAAAATTATAATTATACAATTAAACACGTGACATAAAAAATGATAATTGCTTTTGTGGAACTATATGTAACATAAACAATAAGTAAAATAAATTTTGAATAATTTCATGTCACATTAACGAGATTAAATAATCGGCCACAACTGAAGGCTATGAATTGCTAATTATTAATGACTGCTAAACCATAGCTAAATAACCAAGGTCAAACCATCAGTAATAACCATAACTATATGACCAATGTGAAGCAACTGCTAATCAAACTGAACTAAACTTTAATTGGATTTTAAGGTCGACATCTCAACTATAGTACATATATAAACATATAAATATATTTATGTTAAAACATATGACAATTTAGTAGAAAAAATGACTAACACATCCAAAATATTAAGTTTTTTTGGAAGTTTGTTAACTTTAGCGACAGTTAACCGTCACTAAATTAGCGACGGTAAGCCGTCACTAAATTTAGAGACTATTAAGCATCACAAAATTAGCGACGGTAAGCAGTCACTAAATTTAGCGACGATTAAGCATCACAAAATTAGCGACGGTAACCAGTCACTAAATTTAGCGACTATTAACCGTCACTAAATTAGCGACGGTAACCAGTCACTAAATTAGCGACGGTAACCAGTCACTAAATTTAGTGACTATTAACCGTCACTAAATTAGCGACGGTAACCCGTCACTAAATTTAGCGACTATTGATATTTAACGACTATTAACCGTCACTATATTAGCGACTGCTAACCGTCACTAAACTTTCACCGGACTTTTAGCGACTATTTGCCGTCACTAATTTGCGACTGCTAAATTGCGTCGCTAATTACCAATATAAGGCAGCGGCTGATAACCGTCACTAAACTCTTATCGGACTTTAAGGTGCACATCTCCAAAGCATTACATATATGTAAAAAAGTTATTTATTTTAAAAGAAATAACAAGTTAGCATAAAAAATGACTCACCGTCATTTCTTTTTTGGGATTTTATTAAATTTAACAACGTCTCAATGCCACGGTAATTAGCGAAGGTAACACGTCACTAAATTTAGCGACAGCTAGTCGTAACTAAATTTGCGACAATAAACCGTTACTAACTTTAATTAGTGACGGCTTGTTTAGCAACTCATAACCCTCACTAAACTGTTAGATAACTTTAAGCAACACATCTACATGGCATTACATATATTCAAAAAAAATTAATTCTATTAAAAGAGAAGGCAATTTAGAATAAAAAATGACTAGCGACGGCAACACGTCACTAAATTAGCAACGGTTAACCGTCACTAAATTAGCGACGGTAACCCGTCACTAAATTTACCGACTATTAACCGTCACTAAACTTTCACCGGACTTTTAGCGACTATTTGCCGTCACTAATTTGCGACTGCTAAATTGCGTCGCTAATTACCAATGTAAGGCAGCGGCTTATAACCGTCACTAAACTCTTATCGGACTTTAAGGTACACATCTCCAAAGCATTACATATATTTAAAAAATTTATTTATGTTAAAAGAAAAAAAATGACTAACATATGATAACTATGGCCCATGTTAAGGATTTTTTTAATATTAGCGACGGTTAACCGTCACTAAATTAGCGACGGCAACACGTCACTAAATTTAGCGACGGTTAAACGTCACTAAATTAGCGACGGCAACACGTCACTAAATTTAGCGACGGCAACACGTCACTAAATTTAGCGACGGCAACACGTCACTAAATTTAGCGATGATTAACCGTCACTAAATTAGCGACGGTAACGCGTCACTAAATTAGCGACGGTAACGCGTCACTAAATTTAGCAACGGTTAACCATCACTAAATTAGTGACGGTAACACGTCACTAAATTAGTGACGGTTAACCGCCACTAAATTAGCGACGGTAACCCGTCACTAAATTTACCGACTATTAACCGTCACTAAACTTTCACCGGACTTTTAGCAACTATTTGCCGTCACTAGTTTGCGACTGCTAAATTGCGTCGCTAATTACCAATGTAAGGCAGCGGCTTATAACCGTCACTAAACTCTTATCGGACTTTAAGGTACACATATCCAAAGCATTACATATATTTAAAAAAGTTATTTATGTTAAAAGAAAAAAAATGACTAACATATGATAACTATGGCCTATGTTGGGGATTTTTTTAATATTAGCGACGGTTAACTGTCACTAAATTAGCGACGGTAACACGTCACTAAATTTAATGACGGTTAACCGTCACTAAATTAGCGACAACAAGCAGTCACTAACTTTAGCGACGTTTAACCGTCACTCAATTAGCTAGATTAGAGACAGTAAAACGTCACTACTTTTAGCGATGGTTAACTATCGCTAAATTAGCGACGGTAAACCGTCACTAAAATTTAGCGACATACAGCCGTCGCTAAAATCTCACCGGATTATTAGCGACTATTTATCGTCGCTAATTAAACCATCGCTAAATGGCGTTAGGCTAACTTAGTGAGGGCAAGCCGTCACTAACACTATCACTAATTTAGTGACTGTTAGCCTTCGCTAAATTAGCGAGGGCAAGCCGTCACTAAATTTAGTGACGCCTACCCATCGCTAAATTAGTGAAGGCAAGACGTCACTACCAAGATTCTAAATTAGTGATGGTTAGCCTTCGCTAAATTAGCGAGGGCAACCCATCACTAAACTTAGTGAGGGCTAACTGTCACTAAATTAGCGACGGTAAGCCTTCACTAACTATATCCAATTATTTTGTTACACATACCCTTCGCTAACTTACTCAAGGCAAACCGTTCCTATAAGTTACTGACAGGTAACCATCACTCTTAAAACTTTATTCTTATATTTTATGAAAAATAACTGAGTTAGTTAATAAATCTTTTAACCATAAAATAAAATTTAGTAACAATTATAGTTTTTTTTTACACACATATGGATACATCGATCCATACATTTTAATTACAAAGTAAACTGAAAGCAATTAAAATTTATCATTATCAAAACAAATGAAAAAAAATGAGAATGAAAAATCTCATAAAAAGCCAGTCATAATTAGTCATCGCTAGTCTTTGGAATATTACCAAGGGCAAGCTGCATGTAATTTTTGAACGGCTCACTAAAATTAGCGACGGCTAATACTCACTAAATTAGCGAAGGCAAGTAGTCGCTAAATTAGCGAAGGCAAATAGTCGCTAAACGTCCGGTGAAAGATTAGGGACGGTTGGTAGTCGCTAAATTTAGTGACAGTTAGCCGTCACTAAATTAGCGAAGGTAAGTAGTCGCTAAATTTAGCGACCGTTAGCCGTCGCTAAATTAGCAAAGGCAGATAGTCGCTAATTTTTAGTGACTACCTACCGTCGCTAAATTAGCGACGGTAATATGTCGCTAAAAATTAGCGACTATCTCTCACCGGACGTTTAGCGACTATTTGCCGTTGCTAATTAGCGACTGTTTTTAGCCGTCGCTAATTAAACCGTCGCTAAATGAGGTTTTTCTAGTAGTGTGGTTGTAAGTATAACTTATGTGCCCTTCCCTTTGAAGCAATCTTGTCTTTAATTACCTTGTGTTTTCTATTGTATATGATTGTTCGAGTTACAAGTTTGAAATAATTAAGGCTAACAAATTGGTATTCTTGAAGTTTGGGAACTACGCAATGGATATAATTTAAGTGTGCTGCTTGGTTGCAGTGAGGGCATAGCTTGCAAATGTGGACAGGTATTATATATCAACTAGTTCACATGGTTCCTTCTGCTCGTTCTTAGAATCTTTAACTTTCTATATTGACTGCTGGTATATATGTGGCTGCTGAAAGTATACTGGTGCCTGTTAATAATACTAGTTTCTTGTAGTTTGATTAATAGACTAATGACCCTAGTTAAAATTTTAATCTGTACCTATCCTGAGTTTATTAAGCAGTAAAACAAATAAATTGAAGGGTGAGTTGACATTCTAGTCATTGCTATAGGTATTTAGCGTGTCTTTGTGCGTTTGATAGTTACAGAATGTAAGTATCCTAACTTTTTGTACACATGACATGCTATTGGCCCATCGTCAACAATTTAGTTTATGCACATCCTCAACTAACCTATCAACCACTGCAGCTGAAGCTTGTAGTGGCGCTGCGCTCGAACTGCTTGTTTCCACTCATCCCCATCAAGTGAAGATAGTTGTATTGATTATGCTGCCACCATAGAAGATAAGTAGAGTTAGCGCATGGTGGACAACAAGTAAGAGAATGTAGGATTTTGTGTGTTTCCATTTGAACTGATAGATTGATAACTATTTTTTTCAATTGTAAGGAGAATGATTTGGATATAAAAGTGCAAAAATAATATAAAAATTAATTTGCAAAAATAATATTTTAAAAGTGCATTTCCGGACTTCTTAGAGTGTAATGTATCAATAAACAGACAAATTGTAGGAATTATCACTATAAAAAAATAAAAACTTTTAATACCATATTAACAATCCCAAACGAACTAACCCATTATATTTCTGTGAAAACGTTTTTATTCGATTTAATAGGTCTTTCATTTAGGATGTATTATTAAAAAAATTCAAAAGCGATTTTTTTAAAAAAAAATTAGTTCTTTGATAGATTTTTCTGTTTTTAAGCTCGGAAAAAAAAATCATAAAAAGCAAAAAAATTTTATAAAAAAAATGATTCAAGTGATTTTTAGTTAAATAGAGTATTAGGTTTTTAATAAAATTAATTCTAAAAAAAAAGGTAAATTAGAATTAAACGGTAATAATAACTGTTTTGGTCTTATTGCTCATGCGTTACAATCAATTACTTTACCAAGTTTTAGCTCCAAGAATAGATAAAGTTTGCTTTCCCATTTATAAACAAGCAAAATGGCTAAGAAAATTTCACCCAAGACAATGTAAAAGAAAACTGAGTCCATAACTTTATCGAATGAGGAATAAAATCTTGAGTAATTAGTAAATATCAGCACGATGTACAACCAAAAGAGAGAAAACAAATAAGGTGACTCGGCATCTCATCAACTTCCATCCCTCCCACTCTACTCCTTCGCCCTAACTCTATTTTCTTCATTGCCTTAACTCTCACCCTAGTGCATCCAAGTCAAACCCAAAAACAAACCCTCTAACCCTGTTGCTCATTGAATCGCCACCAGCTCTTGCCATTTCTCGTCGAATTGCCTCACCCACCTCTTCTCACTTCCATTGCTTTTTCTCTTTCTTGCTTCTCTTCTCCACCCTCATCTCTGTCGTGTTCATACCCATTTTTAGCTTGACCCTTCAAACTCTACATTCTCATCGTGCTAACACTCGTCCCCAAGAAGCTTGCTTTCATTAATTTCCAGGTCTTTATTCTTAGATACTTTTCTCTTTTTTGCAGCACTAAATCCCTTTGGTTCTTCTTCAGATCATCATGTGTTGCAAATAGTTCTTGTTGAGCTGCTTGAACCCTCTTTTCAATATTTGAGCACTTCTTTCTATCCAATTGCTTCAAAGTCCTTTTGATCAACTTTAATCCTTCAACCAATTTGAACATATAACACTCTATAATTGGAGAATGTTGGATTTGTTCTATTTATGACTCATATTTATTTAATTTTGATGATAACAAAATATATTTATTTTATATGTTTCAAAGCTCTACCTAAAGATTTATACATTGGTCTCTTGTTGATAAAGTTTTGATCTTTGGAAGGAAAATTATTTCTTAAGTATATTTGAAATATTTATGGCGATTCAAGCATTGCTTGTGAAGGAAGAAATATTTTTGGTGAAAAATTCATTAAGGTTTGGAAGTTTGGAAGTGAGAAAAACCTGGAGCTACAGTTTAAATAGGGTGAAAATATTTCAACGTGTTAAAACTGGAATATTCTTTTGCACTCGAAAGCATTTTGGTTCTGGAATAGAAAAACACTCGAGTGAAATTTTTCCAACTGAGTGAAACTGGAGCAATTTTTCGAATCCGAGAGCATTTTGGTTCTGGAATAGGAAAACACTCGAGTGAAAATTTTTTAACTGGGTGAAATGTGATTCTAGACCTACGCGTGATTTTTCAGTTTAAAAATTCTTTGAAAAATCTTTTTAAAATCATGCCACATCAAATTGTCACGTGGACTAGGTGCTGAGATGTCATTAATGAGCAATATGGCCGTTGGAGATCAAACCTTGAATTTCGTTATCAGACTGAATTTTCAACTGAGTGAAATTTTTTTACCCGGGTGAAACTGGATGACAAGCAAAAATCTGTCAAATTTGACAACAACAGTCACCTGTTTTTTTGGAGACTTTTTTGACCTTCCCAACGGTTCTTCAACGTCTCTTTGGCCCCTAAATGAGTATAAATACATGGAGACACACCTTGGAAGGAACACTTGGTCATTAGAAGTGAAGATTTATCATCAAATCCAAGAGAAAGAGCTTATCTTGAAAATTCATTGTTGTGGTTGTGCTTTCACTTGTATATCTAGCAAGAGTACTATTATATGAGCTTGTGAGTTTGTAAACATTTCAAGTCTTAGAATCTCTTGAGTATGGAGTGGTTTCTAGTGAGCCTTGAAGAAAACTAGGGAGTGGTTTCTAGTGAGCGTTGGAGAAAACTAGGGATTGGTTGGGTGTGAACCTTGAAGAAAACACCATTGTATTCTTGATCAAGAGATAGTGGAGGAATTTTCAAGTGGGCAAGCTTGAGGAGAGGACGTAGACTTCGGTTGGTAGAGTGGAACCTCTATAAATCCTGGTGCATTTTTTTCTCTATCCTCCTTTATTTACTTGTTTTATTTGTGCTTAGCATTACTTGATTTGTTCTTTATCTTTGGTTGAGTCAATTTAGTTGTAAATTTTGATTTTGCTAAAGTTTTTAAAACAATCAATTCACCCCCCCTCTTGGTTGCTTTTGGGCCAACAATTGGTATCAGAGCTTGGTGATTTTGAAAACCTTATGGTTTAAAATCTACAGATTTATGACAACCTTATGTGATAACATGAGTTCTATCTTTCCACCTCCTTTGAGTTTTGAAAATTTGAACTTGTGAAAAGAAAGAATGAAAATTTTTATTCAAGCAAATGATTTTGAGATTTGGAAAATAGTTGAAGAAGGGTTAAAAAATTTTGATATGAGATCATGTACTCTAAATGCTAGGGCAATGCATATTATTTATTCCTTTATGAGCAATGAAACACTTAAAGGTTTTTTAGATTGCAATTCTGCTAATGAAATTTAGGAAAGACTTGGTTTGGTGGATAGAAAAGAGAAGGTAAAACATGGAAAGGAGAAGGGCAATCAAAATTGCATTGGTGACAAAAAAAGAAAGAAAAAGAAGAAGAAAAATAAAGTGGGTTGCAATAAGAAGAATAAAAGATCCATGGTGGCGGCATGGAGTGCTAGTGATTTATCCTCAAATCAAAGTGAAAGTACTTCAACATCAAGTGATGGAGCCAACTTATGTTTCATGGAAAAAGAGGAAAATGAGGTAACAAGTACTTACTCTAATAACTCATCATCATCATCATCATCATCATCATCATGTTCATCTAGTTGCTCATATTAAGAATTATTAGATACTTTTCATGAGCTTTTCAAAAATTCAAAAAGACTTGCTAATACGGTTGATGAATTAAAGGTTTTAAATGCCTCTCTAACAAAAGAAATAGATGACTTGAAGAAAGAGAATTTTGATATTAGTTTATCCTTAAGACAAGAAATAGATGAATTAAAAAAGGATAAACTTGATCTCACACAATCTTTGTCTAACTTTGTTAAAAGTAAAGAAAACTTTGATTTGTTACTTGGTGCTCAAAAATGAGTTTATGACAAAGCAAAAATTGGTTTTAATCCATTGATGAAGGAAAGAAAATTTGGAAATAGATTTGTTGATGCATCTACATCCTCATCTAGTTCTTTTGTAACATGCTATGCTTGTAGTAGAAAAGGACATTATTCTTATGAATGCATGTTCAAAAGAGGAAAAGTTTCCATTGGCTATAAATTGGTATAAGTTCCTAAAAGAACTAAAACTATTGAAGCTAACCCTTATGGACCCAAAGAGATTTGGGTACCTAAGACCAAAGTTTGAGATTTATTATAGGGTGCTAGAGTATGGAGCAATAATTGGAAGCTTATACATAAAGCTCTATGCACAAATAAATTGAGGATTTGGAGCACAATGAGAAGTGCTTGAGATTAAAGCTCAAATTGTGGTAATATTGTTGCTTTTCTTTGGTTAATGGTACTTATTAATGCATTGAGCTATTTGGTTGTGCTATGTTACTTAATGAGTATATATAAGTTATTAATTACTCTTGGAAGATATGTGATATGTTTTATGATCATCATGATGATTGTGGATTTGTTATAATATTTTGATGATATAATTTTGTATGAAAAATATTATGTTGCTAGCCTATTAGTTGATATTTAGCTATTTTGCTTGATTTAGAAAGGGGGAGAAATTTTTTTTTATATACTTTGACTAAGGGGGAGCATGTTTTCTTGTAAAAGTACCTTAAAGTTTGTATGCTTTGATTAAGGGGGAGCTTGTTGCATGTTGTGATAATTTCTCTAAAGAATTTTTCATGATTTATTTTGATTACCCATATGTCTTTTTTATTATGACAAAAAGGGGGAGAGATAGAATTAGAGAATCAATGTTCATGGTTGTTGTTTAGATATTATATATGTCTTTTGAAAGGTTGTTTTGTCATTATCAAAAAGGGGGAGATTGTTGGATTTGTTCTATTTATGGCTCATATTTATTTAATTTTGATGATAACAAAACATATTTGTTTTATGTGTTCCAAAGCTCTACCTAAAGATTTATACATTGGTCTTTTATTAATAAAGTTTTGATCTTTGGAAGGAAAACTATTTCTTAAGTATATTTGAAGTATTTATGGTGATTCAAGCATTGCTTGTGAAGGAAGAAATATTTTTGATGAAAAATTCATTAAGGTTTAGAAGTGATAAAAATCTGGAGCTACAGTTTAAACAGAGTGAAAATATTTCAATGTGTTGAAACTGGAGTATTCTTTCGAACCGGAGAGCATTTTGGTTCTGGAATAAAAAAACACTCAGGTGAAATTTTTTCAACCGGGTGAAACTGGAGCGATTTTTCGAACCTGAGAACATTTTGGTTCTGGAATAGGAAAACACTCGAGTGAAAATCTTTCAACTGGGTGAAACGTGATTTCAGACCTGCATGTGATTTTTTGATTTGAAAATTTTTTTTAAAATCATGCCACATCAAATTGCCACATGGACCAGGTGCTGATATGTCATTAATGAGCAATATGGTCATTGGAGATCAAACCTTGAATTTCGTTATCAGACTGAATTTTCAACTGAGTAAAATTTTTTCATCCGGGTAAAACTGGGCTACAGAAGCAAAAATCTGTCAAATTTGATAGCAATGGTCACCTGCTTTCTTAGAGACTTTTTTTTACCTTCCCAATGGTTCTTAAATATCTCTTTGGCCCCAAAATGAGCATAAATACATGGACAAACACCTTGGAAGGAATACTTAGCCATTAGAAGTGAAGATTTATCATCAAATCTAAAAGAAAGAGCTTATCTTGAGAAATTCATTGTTGTGGTTGTGCTTTCACTTGTATATCTAGCAAGAATGCTATTATATGAGCTTGTGAGTTTGTACACATTTCAAGTCTTAGAATCTCTTGAGTGTGGAGTGGTTTCTAATGAGCCTTGAAGAAAACTAGGGAGTGGTTTCTAATGAGCCTTGGAGAAAACTAGAGATTGGTTGGGTGTGAACCTTGAAGAAAACACCATTATATTCTTGATCAAGAGATAGTAGAGGAATTCTCAAGTGGGCAAGCTTGAGGAGAGGACGTAGACTCTGATTGGTGGAGTTGAACCTCTATAAATCCCAGTGCATTCTTTTCTTTATCCTCCTTTATTTACTTGTTTTATTTGTGCTTAGCATTACTTGATTTGTTCTTTATCTTTAGTTGAGTGAATTTAGTTGTAAATTTTGATTTTGTTAAAGTTTTTAAAATAACCAATTCACCCCCTTCTTGATTACATTTGGGCCAACAGAGAATTTTGGCAATTTTTAACAATCTTTTTATACTCTGGATCATCTTCCCACATCTTCAAGTATCTAGACCTATTATTCCCTCCACCCTTCATCTCATGAACAGTGACTAGCATACTAGCATGATTAGATTGTAAAAGGGCCAGAAGATGTAGTTCTACTTCATTGCCAGGGCATAGGCATAAGAATTTATCATTAGCCAGTACCCTAAAAATTTTACTCCGCACGTGTTTGTCCAACCTCTTATTGGTTGCACCAAGTCATCTCTATTCCATTATAAGGAATATCTTCCACTCCAATTACATTTCAGCAATCATTAAATCTTTCTATCTCTTTTCTGAAATTGGACGTGAGCTTTCCTTATCTGTTAATTTCCAAAAAAAAAAATGTCGAAATCTCCAAAAATTAACAGTGGTTCACCCATTTCAAGAAGCAGTAATTCCTTCCATAACGGTCTCTCTTTGCTAGATCATTGTATGCATAAACAAAACACAATGTTAATGGTCTGGCCTTTATCCAACATTGCCCTCACATGGACAAACTGCTCACTCATCTGTTGGAGCTCCACTTGAACATCTGTTGACTACCACAATATTATTATTCTGCCATTAGAATGGGAAGCATGATTTGTGACAAAGCACCAATCCCTTTTCCACTGTCTTATCACATTATCTAATTTGTCTAGCTTCACTCTACTCTTTAAAGTCTTGAAAATCTATAATTTATGTACAAAGGTAGAATTCTTTTAACTCCAAAGCTCAGGGGCTTTTGCTACAAATGTTCCAAGTTGCTATTCTTCATTTAGAAGTAGAGCGTTTACCCTATTCGCCAGTCTTTTTGTTTAGACCATTGTTCTCATTACCAAGAATTCTGCTTTTGCTTTCAGACCCTTTTTTGCTCGCCTTATTTCCTTGGTAGTCCTACAACTAACCTGTTATTCCCCTGCTAAAGCTTAGAAACTGTTTGCTAAATTAACTTAAATCCTCTCCCAAAGTGCTTCTTTTCCATTCTCTGCCTGAGAATTATTTGCCTTTTGAAAGCCCTATGTTTTCTTTCAAAGGGGAGTAGAGATTGACGGTGCCTTGTTATGTCCCGTCTAAATCTCCTCCTTGTTTGCATCCGATTCCCTTTCTTGCCGCTTTTTTGTTTCTTTGTTGTGGTAAGCTTGTCCTTGGCTATTGGTTTTCCTATTCTACTTGCCATTTTACTCAAGGCCTTGGAGTTCCATACGCAAAACGAACATTTCAGCTGGGTCCAAATTAGGAACTTTAGCTTCAACCCGTGGTCCAACCTTATATTTTCAACAAACAATTCGCTATATATTCCTCTTTACTGAAAACAGAGAAGAGAAACAAAATGAAATGCAAATTATTTCCTTTACCCAAGCGCCAATGCACGGAGGAAATAAACGATCCCTCAACAGCGCTCCCTACTATTTATTTTTACCTATAACAAAATTGTATATAAAATATTGTACGTAAATTTGAGACGAAAATAATGTGTATATATTAATGCAGACATTAAATGACATTAAGCTACATGGATGCAAAAAAGCAAAATGTATCAAACAAATTGAAAGCAAGGAAGTAACATATAATATGGAAAGAAACTAATGAGAAGAGAAGGAAATCACTACATGGTATTATGATCGGAGCAGCAAAAATGTCTAAAAATTAAATAAAAAAATGAGAAATTGAGGCATACAAGATTTATACGTGATTCAGCTATTCAACTAACCTACGTCGACGACAAAGATATAACCACTAATTTCAATAAAATGGTAAGAATTAAAAAAACAAAAACGTTGTTTCATGTAGTAATTAACTCTTTTGCGTATAGCCTTTTTCCTGCAGTTTTTGTTTTATAACTCTTATAATTTACCCTTCATACATTTGAATTTTCACTCACTCACATAAATCTTGCACATACAAACTACTCACAACTTACATGCCTAGCGTATCTTATTACATAATGCACATTCTTGACATAAATGCACACCACTATCTCTTCTTGGAGATTCATATGGCAAATACTTCTACATAGTGCATAAAAACATCCTCTTCACCACTTGCCATCCAAAGGCGCCCTTCTACTAAGTGCACATTGTCACATAATATATAAATTCTTTGCTTGGTGATACCCAAAGCAAGCACACCTTAGTCTTCCTTGATAGCCAAAGGCTGTCGCCTCAATCTGGCCGAATACCCTGCCACAACAACGGCCAGAAGAACTGGCGCTTCCCGGGAATAGGTGGAATCATGCACCTCGGGAGATAGCCTGAGAGCTCCGAGCCTCGGCACGCCAGTAAAACTTGAGGACTCCATTCGCCCCCCAAGGTTGTGAACAACGCGCCTTCGGAAAAGTGGCACCAGACATTGCTGCCCGAATATGATATCCCCGAAGGCGGAACCCCCTGGAACTGGGAACCCCCGAACTGAGGGTAGGCTTCCCGAAGAGGCTCTGTCCGAACTAGAGGACGACCTCGCCCAGGGACCTCGGGAGTACGGCAGGCGCATTTAAGGAAGCATTTAAGGAAGCCTCTGACACGTCCCACCACAGACGTAAAAAGTCGCCCTGACGCGTAGACGCCATCAGAATCATATCATGGCCCGTCTCAGCACAAGGCTCGAGGCCATCTAGTTACCAACTATCTGTCCCCTACGCCCAGACGTTCAGGAGCATCCGACCGCACACGTGTCATGATCTGAACGGGCTAGGTATTCCTATATATACAGGAAATAAATACTTGACAGGAGGTTGGCAGGCCGGATATACAGCTCCCACACCCTGAGAAAATACCAGGCGAGACTTTTCTGCCTTTCTCTTTGAGCTAGTGACTTTCTCCTTCTTCCGGCCACCACTGACTTGGGCGTCGGAGGCTCCCCCCCCGGAAAAACACTCCGGGGGCCTCCTAACCCTGTTTACCAGCTTTTCAGGTACTCTCCTTGGGGCGATCCACCTTCCAGGCGTTCTTCCTCCTAGAAGTCTCCTCAACAGTCATCATGAAACACAACGATGAGGCCTTAGGCCATCATTTGGCGCCGTCTGTGGGAACCCGCTCGCAGATTGCCGTCGTTGAGACTCGGCGTTCTAAGGACAAGGGACTCCCAAGGTCCTCGTCTGCGCCTGAGATACAACCGGCTGCTGAGCAGACACTCCCAGAGACTTCTACGCCCGAGGAGGACCGCCCTCTGGTAATCACCATGAGCTTCTTGAGGGACTTTCAGCGCTCGGTCGTTGCTGAAATGACTCAGCAGATCGACCGAAGATGGCCACAGCAGTCACAGGCCCAGAAACCCTCCTCATCAACACGCCCTCGGGAGAGAAGCCCCAAGTCTACACACCGCAGTTCAGAAAGTGGAGATCCTCGCGGAGAATCATCCATAGAAGATATAGCCCTCGGGAAACGGCCTGTGGGACAAACCGGGTCCAAGCGACCGAGAGTCTCACAGCGAAGCAGTTCGTCGCCCGAGGCGAGGGCCCTGACCCCTCCGCGCCGAACTCGCTCCCCGAAAAGGCGCCGTCGATCTCCCTCCCGCGAAAATGGTCCTAGCGCCACTGCGCTTATGGAAAGGATATTGGCACGGCTGGACAGAGTGGAGAAGCAAGTGACCAGAAAACCCGTTTGGGACAGGCTGTCGGGGGCATTATGCGAAGATGGCTCCCCGTTTATTCACACCGTCGTTGAGGCAGCTATGCCAGGCGACTTCAGAGTGCCTAGGCTGGAGATCTATGATGGCCGGACTGATCCACAGGCCCATCTGACGAAGTACAGGCGGAGCATGATAATGCACGGAGCTGATGACGCTACCATGTGCAAATGCTTTGAAGTCACCCTCACGGGCCCAGCAACAGCATGGTACAATTCGTTGCCCCCAGGGACTATCACTGAGTTTCAGGAGTTGTCCACAGCCTTTACCCAGCAGTTCATTGGGAGCAGGCCGACGGCCAAAATGCCTGTACAGATGTTCGACATAGAGCAGAGAAACGGAGAGACGATCCGAGACTATGTCGAACCATTCAACAGGGAAGCACTCAGCGTCCCGGACTTCCGGCCCGAAATCCGCATCCTCGCTATGACACGGGGCCTTCGGCGTGACTCACAGCTGTTCTACGAGTTCTCAAAGGACCCCCCGGAGACCCTCGGAGAATTTTACCGAAGGGCAGAGCAGCACATGACAGCCGAGGATTTGAGGATGGCGGGGCCGAAGTCTGATCATCACCGCGCCGAAGGGTCCAGCCAGCAAGCTCGGCATCTTTCTGAACATACAGGTCGACCACGGCGAATGCGAGGAAAGAAACCTCAAAGTTTCACACCCTTGAGCACGACACGGACCAACATTCTCATGGCGCTGGAAAGGCAAGGGACGCAGATTCGGCGGCCAAAGGCCATGGCCGCCGATAATAAGAAGAATGCCAAGAAGTTCTGCCAGTTTCATCGCGACCACGGTCATGACACCGAAGACTGCTTCCAGCTGAAGAAGTACATAGAGTCGCTGATCAAACAGGGCCAACTTCGCAAGTACCTGCGGATGCCCTCCCCAAAGGGCAGAAAAGAGGAGGAAGAGAGGGCCGAAAACGAGGACTATGACTCCGACAGGCGGAGAAACAGAAGTCCAAAAAGGCGCCTTCCACCTCCAGTAGGGGTCATCCAAACCATCACCACGGGGCTCCCATCCTCGGAAAGAAAACGGAAGGCCAGAGAAATTGCGGTTATGGAGTATCAAAGTCCATCAAAGAAATTGGCTCGCAAAGATGGCTCCACTGTCGTCTTCCCCCACGACGACCCGCTGCTGATAATGGCGAGAATAGGGAACTGGGACGTCAAGAGAGTGTTGCTTGATGATGGCTCAAATGCTGACGTCCTATTCTCGCACTTACTGCCGAGCTTGGGCATCTCCAGCAGCGAGCTGAAACCTGTCACCACGCCCACCTTCGGCGTTGGGCCATTCGAACTACCCGTCCTCGGATGGATCGACCTCCCTTTGATGATGAAAGGCACTTCGGTAGACGGAGCAGCTGAGTTGTACGCGTCCACAATGGCAAGATTCATCGTCATGGACGTCCCGTCTTCGTACAACGCCATCCTTGGAAGGCAGACTCAGGGGAACCTGCACATTCGCCCCGATGTGAAGTACTTGACTGTCACATTCGCCACCAAGGATGGAGATGCAGAGGTCTTCATCGACCAAGCCGAGGTAAGAAAGGTGTTTGTAAAAACACGAAAGGCTCCGGCAAACAGCTCTACACAAACGGTGGAGGCAAAGGCGCAGGAGAAAGGCAAAAAAGGAGATCCCGCAGAAGCAGAAACGGAAGCAGTAGATCTTGTCCCAGGACAATCTACCCGAATAGGGAAGAGCTTGGCCAAAGGTGATAAGGAAAATCTTGTATCCTTTCTGCTAAAAAATAAAGATCTGTTTGCCTACTCGCCGAAAGACATGCCAGGAGTGAACCCTGGCATAATACAGCACAGCCTCAAAGTAAGCCCGGAAGCAAAACCTATCAGGCAAAAGAAACGAAGCATCTCAGCCCACAAAAGCAACTTCATGAAAACTGAAGTCCAGCGCCTATTGGATGCTGAAGTTATCAGGGAGGTAAAATACCCCGAATGGTTAAGCAACGTGGTCATTGCCACAAAAGAAGGTAGCAGCAAACTCCGGATGTGCATTGATTTCAGAAACTTGAACGATGCTTGCCCGAAAGACTCATTTCCCCTCCCGCCAATAGATCAACTGGTAGATTCAACGGCCGAATACGGGCTCCTGAGCTTCCTAGATGCCTTCAGCGGCTACCATCAGATAAGGATGGACCCCGAAGATGAAGAGAAAACTGCCTTCATCACCGAGGGAGGAACGTACTGCTATATCAGAATGCCCTTCGGGCTGAAAAATGCAGGAGCCACCTACCAGAGACTGATGAACAAGGTCTTTAAAGACCAAATGGGGAGAAACATGGAAGTATATGTTGATGATATGATAGTAAAAAGCAAGCTGCCCGGCTACCACGTTGCAGATTTGGAGGAAACCTTCCAAAAGCTCAGAGCCTTCGGGATTCGCCTTAACCCCGAGAAGTGTATCTTCGGGGTGACGTCGGGAAAATTCCTTGGGTACATGGTATCCGAAAGAGGCATCGACGCCAATCCTGAGAAGATTAAGGCTCTGCTTGAGTTCCGAACTCCTGCCACAGTTAAAGACGTGCAGAGACTAACCGGAAGAATAACCTCTCTGAGCAGGTTTATTTCCAGGTACGGAGATAGGTGTAGACCTTTCTTCAAAGTCCTCACAAAGGCAGCAAAGATGGAAGGCGACCTCAGAAGAAACAATCATCCCTGGGATGAAGATTGCCAAAAGGCCTGGGAAGAACTCAAAGTCTACCTGGCCAGCCTGCCGACTCTGCGACAACCTCGGGAGGGAGAACCCCTCGTACTGTACCTCGCCGTCATAGAAAAGGCCGTGAGCTTGGTCCTGATAAAAGAAGAAGGGCCGAAACAATGGCCGGTCTACTATGTCAGCAAGTCCCTGCATGGCGCCGAAGTCAGGTACCCTTTGCTTCAAAAAGCTATATACGCCTTGGTGCTTGCAGGAAGAAGACTGCGACCATATTTCCAGGCTCACCCCATCATCGTCCGAAGTAGTCTACCACTACGGGATGTTATGAAGAGAGTTGATCATTCGGGAAGGCTCTCCAAGTGGTGCATAGAGCTTGGCGAACACGAAATCACATATGAGCCTCGGAAGGCCATAAAAGCCCAAGCATTGGCAGATTTTATCGCCGAAATACCCACCACTGAGGAGAACCACTCAGATCTGAAAGAAGGTGAGCCAGAATGGACCTTGCATGTTGACGGAGCCTCGGGGTCCGAACACCAGGGAGCTGGAATAGTTATCAGAGGACCCGAAGGCCTAGAGGTGATGAAGGCTATCAAGTTCAGCTTCAACGTCACCAATAATGTGGCTAAGTATGAAGCCCTCATAGCGGGATTACGCTTGGCCAGAAAGATTGGCGTGAGAAACTTAAGGGCTCACAGCGATTCCCAGCTGGTAGTTCGGCAGACGGCAGGGGATTATGGGGCGAAGGACCCAATCTTGGCAAAATACCACGAGCTGGTAACAAAACTCATCCAAGAGTTTGACGCCGTGCGGATCGAAAATGTACCCCGGCGGAATAACACTGAGGCAGATTGCTTAACGAAGTCCAAAACATACACCGAGGTGCTAGACCATCCAAGCATCTCTGTGCTAAGCGTAACGACCTCGGGAATGGGGTGGAAGGACCCCATAAAGAGATACCTCGCAGAGAATGAGCTTCCCGAAGACGCCGGCAATGCTGCAAGACTGCGAAGACGCGCCGGAAGATTCTTCCTGATTGGTGAAGAGTTATATCGGCAAGGATATGCAAATCCGCTGCAGAGATGTGTGGGCGAAGAGGATACTGAGATGGTCCTCGAAGAAGTCCACGAAGACATGTGCGGCTCACACATTGGAACTGATGCCCTTGCAGCAGTGATACTCCGCCAAGGATACTTCTGGCCTACCCTGAGAAAGGACGCAAGGCAGTTCGTCCAGAAGTGCGGTAGTTGCCAGAGACATGCAAAAATCCAGAGGATACCCTCGGAAATGGTAACGTCGGCAGACTATCCTTGGCCCTTCGCAGTCTGGGGTATAGACCTCATTGGGCCACTCCCCACAGCGCCCGGAGGCGTGAAATTCTGCGTGGTAGCAGTGGACTATTTCTCAAAGTGGGTAGAGGCAGAACCACTAGCAACTATCTCGGCAAAAGAAGTGCAGAAGTTCGTATGGAAAAACATCGTATGCAGATTTGGCATACCGAGGGTTCTAGTAGCTGATAATGGATCCCAGTTTATAGACAAAGGATTCCAGGAATTCATCAGCGACCTCGGAATAAAGATGCACTTCGCCCCAGTAGCTCACCCCCAAAGCAATGGGCAGGTGGAAGTATCAAACAGGACCATAAAAGATGGCCTGAAAAAGAGACTTGGGGAAGCCAAGGGGAAATGGCCAGGAGAACTCCAAAGTGTATTGTGGAGCTACCGAACGACGCCACGAAGAGCCACAGGGGAAACTCCCTTCTCACTCGTCTTCGGAACAGAGGCCATTATCCCAATAGAGATAGTTCAGCCTTCAATACGGGTGCAAGTATTTGATGAAGGCGGAAACGACCTCGGTCTGAGAACTAAGCTCGACCTTGTGGCCGAACACAGAGAAATAGCCGAGCTGAGAAGAAAAGCTTTCCAGCAAAGAGTGGCTGCGGCTATCAACTTAAAAGCCAGGCCAAAAGAAATCAAAAAAGGAGACCTCGTTCTCCGAAAGGCCGACTTTGCACCCCGAAGGCCATCTCACGGAGTACTTCGCGCAAATTGGGAAGGACCTTATCTGGTTCTCGCCGAAGTACGAAAAGGCGTGTACAAGCTTGGCGACGCCGAAGGCGTAGAATTGAAAAACACTTGGCATTCAGACGCCCTGAAAAAATTCTACGCCTAAGGTTGAGCGGAAGAAATATATTGTACAAAAAATATTCTAAGTACAGGATGGTCCGGAGAAGAATGGTCTTGAGAAAATTTTTAAGTATACCAAATTGTCCAGGACAAAATTCCGCGAAGGTGCTCGCCACGAAAAAAGCAGATATGACTTCCCGAAGTCCGTTGAGCCACTATGCTCGGGAAAAATGGGAAACAAGAATCTTGCAAAAGTACTCGGCATAATCAGTGCAGAGAAAATTTTCTGAACACCCTTGAGCGAACATGCTCGGGAAAAAGGGAAAGCAAGAATCTCGCAAAAGTACACGCCAAAACAAAAGCAGAGGTAATTTCCGAACACCCTTGAGCGAGCGTGCTCGGGAAAAAGGGAATGAACAATCTCTTGAAAATTTTCCTAAGTCCCTTGAGCAAATATGCTCGGGACAATAGGAAGACAGAAAAATTTGGCTGAAGGTTTTCCGAAGGCCCTTGAGCGAACATGTTCAGGATAAAAGGAAACAAAAAGCCTGCAAAAGACTTAGCCAAATTTTTACAAACTTTCCAGAAAGTCTCTTGAGCGAGCACGCTCGGGACAAAGGAAGGTAAAAAGTTTCTTTGGTTGCAGGTTTTCCGAAAGTCTCTTGAAGAAAACGTGTTCGGGACAGTGGAAATGAAGAAACTTGCAAGAAAGGACTTAGCCGAAAAGATTGTTCATTTAGAGCAAACGCTGCCTTACAAAAGAAGTGTCCAAAGAAGGAGCACGAAGGAGAAAAATAAGAGGAGCCCTAAAACAAACTAGGGAGAACCGGGCGGAGGAAGACCAGGAAGCTTCAGATGCTCGACCTTGGACCACTGCCACCGAGGTCCCTCAGGAATATTTAGGCCCTCCAGAAAAGAGAGGTCCAAATCTGGGAACCTCTGCAGCACCTGGTGCCGAGCGAGGCAGAAGCCGTCCTGAAAGGCGACCTTGGCCATGTCATCAGAAGTACGTTTTTGAACGCCAAGGACATTGACCTCGTCCCTCAGCTCAGCAACCTCCTCTTCGAGCTCGCTTATCCCCAGCGTCTCTCCGGACTCCTTCTTCAGAGCCTCGACCTCGGCTTGAAGAGCAGTGTTCTCGTCCGTCAACCTCGACGCAAGACTGTCGGAAACAGCCTTGTCCTTGACAAGATCTTCGTTGGCGGCGAGCAGCCCCTTTACTTGGTCGCCGAGGTCGGCAATCTTCCGGGAGGAGTCCTTTTCAAGTTCTTCTCTTTTCTTCGAGAACTCCTCCCGAACGGCAGCAAGTTGCTGAGAACAATCCGCTGTCAGCTGCTGGTTGCTGGCGATCACCTTCGCAAGCGAAGCCTTCGCTTCACTGAGTTCCCGCGAAGTCGCATCCTTGGAGGCAGCCTGTCTGGCCACCCGAACTCGGAGATAACCAGCGTACTCCAGCAGCTACGGCAAGGCAAAAGTCCAGGTTAGTACAAGTCTAAACACTTAGAAAATTGAGGAAAAAAGTGTAAAGACTATACCTGAGCAGCATGCTCGGTGACTTTTGCGGCGAGGGTATTATCCCCCGGGTGAGCCGCCGCAATGGCCCGGAAGGAGGCGTCAGTGGTGATCCCCTTCCAAATCTCTTTTGTCATCTTCGGACAATCGTCGGAGAACAAATTCATATCCTCCGTGATTGTCCAAAAGGGCTCCAAGGGGATCTTCCCCTCAGGGATTGTGGCATCGCGCAGGGCCCGTTTCCTCTCATGAATGGCCCTCCAGCCAGCAGTAAGAGGCTCCCCTGAAAGTGAGAAGGAAGTTAGGAGCAGAAGAAAAATTCGCGAAAGGAAAAGGAGCTGAACTTCGCCTAAAGGCATACCTGGAGGAACCTCGGAGACAGTGTCCTCGGGATCCTCGGGCCCCTCGGAAGAAAGACCCTTACCCTTCTGCCGGTACCGCTCCTCGGCGGTGGGTACTTCTACCACTACAGTGTTTCTGGGGGCCTCGAGGTCGAGAGGAGGCACCTCGGCGGAAGTAGCGGGGACCTCGGCCGGTGGAATTTCAACAAGACCAGCGTCTTCGCCAGCTTCTTCTTCCAAAAGCTCTGGCTGAGAAGGCTGGAGAGCCTTCCTAGCTCGCTTCGCCGAGGGTCCCGCCCCTGTCGTCTTCCTTCTTCGGGAAGCCGCCTTCTTTGTCTGCTCCCCCTTCTCCACTTGGCCAGAAAAGAGGGCCTTGTAATAAGCGGCAGCCCCATCGCCCATCTCTGAAAAAGAGAAGAAATATCAGCGTAAGTCCGAGGAAAAAGTATAAAGGGATGGAAGATTACTCACTTTCGGCAAAAGTTTCGAAAGAAGTCTCCCCCTTAAGGAGCTTGACCAGCCAGGAGTCCTTCCCGGCGATGGCGGGAGCGGGCATATTGAGGTCGGTCACGTGCTCCTTAACCACTTTCAGCTCCCGAAGGACTTCTTCGGTCATCAACCTCCAGTTGATAGGAAAGGGGTAAAGAGCACGAGGAGAGACCTCGGGAGCCCAGTCAGCGACTGCCCAAATGCGGGCGTCAAAATCCGTGAACACGGAAGCCAACGGTGGGGTCAGCAACATCCTCGGATCAACGACGTCTGCGTTCAGCACTCCCTGAGCCCATCTGGTCGGGACACCAGACCAGTTCTTATCCACCTTGAGGAAAAAGAACTTAGGCTGCCACCCCCGCCAGCTATCCTTCGTGTCGAAGGTGAAGGTGAATTTTTTGCTCCCGGATCCCCGAGGCAGCAGAAAATAGAAGCCACCCTTCGGGACCACATAGAGCTTGTAGTACTGCATGAAAATGATGAAGTGGGGCTCTATCCCGAACACGCCACACATGCAGAGGTAGGCGTTAAAATAGCAGTACGCGTTCGGGGGAAGCTGGTTCACAGCAATGCCATGGAATTGGCAGAACTCGCAAACCACCTTCGGGGGAGGATACCGAAGTCCGGCCTTCAGTTGGGCTCGGAAGACGGTAACCTCGTCGCCACGGTTTGAAAAAGCAAAATGGCTAGAACGAGGCAGTCTGGTCACAGCGTAAGACGGAAGAAAGAATTTTTTCTTCCACCTCTCTAGTTTTTCGGGGGTGGTACAGCAAGGATGGGCCAGAAGAGGTTTCCAGCTCTCGGGAACAGGCATCGCAGACATGAAAAAGAGTTTGAGATGGAAAAGAAAATAGTTTCCAGAAAAAACTCAGAAGACGAGTTTGGAAAAAACAACAGTTTTCCAGAAAAACTCAGAAAAATAGAGGAATCAGAGTACTCTGAAAATCAAAACCCACCAAAAGATTTGCCTGAGGACGCCGTCGTGAAAGTTGGTAGGAAAAAGCTCTGATTAAAGAAGCTCCGCCACAGAAAGCAAGATAAAACGCAAGAACAGAGGGCAGAGCAGAAAAACAGTAAGTGGGACTTATGATGGAATGGGCTATTTATAGGCCAAAGGTGGGTAACCGAAAGAACATCATAAGTACCCATTGGAGGCGAACCGTCGCCGTAACTGCCCGCTGCACCCGAAAAGGCGCGCCCTCTGTAAATGACGCGCCTCTCCTCCAATGGCAAGAAGCCACGTGTCAACCGCTGCGCAGAAATGGGGGACGTGCCTCCCCAAACGTGCCTGGAAAACCGGGACACGCCTCCTGATTGGGACACGTCGTTTGACATCCCTGAGAAATGGAGACGCGCCGCTCAGTCTGACACGCTTGGCCATCAGACCTGCAGAAATAAAAAGCAGGCCACCTCGAGGACACCAAGAGACAGGCTATGGCTGAACAGCCCATGACTTTTGGGCAAGAGGTGTATCTTCGGTACAGGCTTTGCCTCGGAGACACCAAAGAATAGGCCAAGGCCGAACAGCCCAGACCCTCGGGCAAAAGGTGCGACCTCGGAACAGGTTATGCTTCCCAACAAGACTCCCAACGGCAACCTCGGAAAGAGATGCAAACTGAAGTCTTCACTTCGGCTTTCCAGAGGGGGGCATGTGATAGCCAAAGGCTGTCGCCTCAATCTGGCCGAATACCCTGCCACAACAACGGCCAGAAGAACTGGCGCTTCCCGGGAATAGGTGGAATCATGCACCTCGGGAGATAGCCTGAGAGCTCCGAGCCTCGGCACGCCAGTAAAACTTGAGGACTCCATTCGCCCCCCAAGGTTGTGAACAACGCGCCTTCGGAAAAGTGGCACCAGACATTGCTGCCCGAATATGATATCCCCGAAGGCGGAACCCCCTGGAACTGGGAACCCCCGAACTGAGGGTAGGCTTCCCGAAGAGGCTCTGTCCGAACTAGAGGACGACCTCGCCCAGGGACCTCGGGAGTACGGCAGGCGCATTTAAGGAAGCATTTAAGGAAGCCTCTGACACGTCCCACCACAGACGTAAAAAGTCGCCCTGACGCGTAGACGCCATCAGAATCATATCATGGCCCGTCTCAGCACAAGGCTCGAGGCCATCTAGTTACCAACTATCTGTCCCCTACGCCCAGACGTTCAGGAGCATCCGACCGCACACGTGTCATGATCTGAACGGGCTAGGTATTCCTATATATACAGGAAATAAATACTTGACAGGAGGTTGGCAGGCCGGATATACAGCTCCCACACCCTGAGAAAATACCAGGCGAGACTTTTCTGCCTTTCTCTTTGAGCTAGTGACTTTCTCCTTCTTCCGGCCACCACTGACTTGGGCGTCGGAGGCTCCCCCCCCGGAAAAACACTCCGGGGGCCTCCTAACCCTGTTTACCAGCTTTTCAGGTACTCTCATTGGGGCGATCCACCTTCCAGGCTTTCTTCCTCCTAGAAGTCTCCTCAACAGTCATCATGACTCACAACGATGAGGCCTTAGGCCATCATTCCTCAATAAGCCTATTTAGAGGGTCCATTTCTGAACAGCTGATTGCAACCTTTGTAGCCTTGAAATGAATAGTATATATAACAAGTTTTTTCTTTCAATTCTCTTCTTCGTGTGAACATAAAAGTCCAATTCAGCTGTAGACATCTTTCGGCTAACTCATGTAAAAATTACCATGCAATGATAGCTTGTAAAGCTTTGTCAAGTTTTTTTTCAGTTCTTAATCATACAAGTTAATAATTCACTATTTCACTAACCAACCAATAATATGTTTTTGAAATAGAACCTATAACTACATTGTGAGTAAAAATTAACCATCTCTCTCCAAGTCATAATTATTTGTCAAGCCTCTTTGTCAATTTTAGAATTTAAGACAAATAATTCAAAACATACTCAATCAGAATAGTTGTCATTATATGTAAAAGGAAAAAGAGATAAAGAGAAAAAGCTTAGTGAAGTGAAACAACTCTTAGCTCAAATGCGTATGCTTAATCTTACAACACAACAAGATGGATGGAAAAACCAACCGACGAATCGGTTATCAATTGGTCGGTGTTTCACTTTGTGATGACTAAATAGTGACTGAAATGTTGGTCACCAGAAACCTGGTTGTCAGCATCTTAGTGACTGATTTAGCGATAGATTAGCAACCAACATCAGTCGCTAAAGGCATCTTGATGACGATTTCCTGATTTCTAAAATTGAAATGAACTACTCCAAATTTATTTATGTACCCTTGATAAGAATGTCCCTTAATTATATCATCTACCATAGCCGTAAGAGGACATAATCGATCTCTGTGAAATGTCATACCCACTTGAAGTACGGAAGTTGCTATCTCCATAGTCGTAATCCTTCAACGCGTTTAAGTTAATGAATCCGTGTGTTTCCTCCGTGTTTGATTCTGATTCAACGCAGTCCCATGGATGCTTCTCCATCGACCGCAATCCTTCCAACTCCATGGCCACTTCTTTCATTGTCGGTCGCTCTTCACCCTTCAACTTCAGACAGCTCTTAGCAACCAAGGCCACACCTCTTATCTGTTCCCTGTTAGCCTCGTCCGCCATCTGGCTCTCAACCATGTCGAACAACCTGTCTTCTTTCAGACACGAAACGAAATGCATGGCCAGACTTCTTTCTTCTTCCGGCCTGTCGAATGCCAGTGCCTTCTTCCCTGTGAGGAGCTCAACGAGCACTACCCCGAAGCTGTACACATCGCTTTTCTCCGTCAACTGACTCGTGTGCAGGTACTCTGGATCTAGGTACCCGAGGGTACCTTGTACCATTGTGGATAGCTCCATGTGATCCATCGGGACGAACCTTGAGGCCCCGAAATCCGACACTTTGGCTGTGTAGCTGTCGTCGAGTAGTATGTTTGTGCTCTTGATGTCCCGGTGGATGATTGGGGTTGAAGCTGCAGAGTGGAGGTACGATAGAACTCCAGCTGTTTCTGCTGCAATTCTCAAGCGAAAGCACCAGGGCATGCAAGGTCCTCTGTTTCTGTCGTGTAAGTGGTCGAAAAGCGTTCCATTGGTGACAAATTCGTAGACCAACAACGGAACTTCTGTCTCCAAACAGCAACCTAATAGCTTGACGACGTTCCTGTGGTTGATCTGCGAGAGAACGATGAGCTCGTTTATGAATTGTGCGGTCTGTGTTTTGTCCACTATCTTGGACTTCTTTATCGCGACAAGAGTGTTGTCTGCTAGAATTCCTCTGTATACTGTGCCGTAACCTCCCTTGCCAACTATTCGAGATTCGTGGTAGTTGTCGGTGGCCTTTTTGAGCTCCTCCGCTGTGAAGATTTTCGCCGTCTCGGATTGCCCACTTGTATGTTCTCTTCCTGCCAGTCGTTGTTGAAGCATTATGCCTCCGTTTTTCCTGAAGAACGTCTCTTTAAGTTTGATCAGCTTTCTTTTCTTCAGTATCAAGTAAAGCCAGGAGATCATAGCAAGCGTGAGGACAGAGCATATGGCAATACCTGCATTGCCAAAATTAGTTCTGCACTTAGCAAAGAAATAATTACTTTACCAATTTAACCTTACAGTAAAAAACAATTAAAGATTGAAAGTATACAGAAGAATTTAACTGGTAGAAGAAACTATAAAAAGAACTATACATCATGTCCAATTTTGGAGTTTGCTTTCGACTTTTTGTACATTCAATTAAAAAGTTCATTGTGTTTTGGATTGACAAGTGACGGTTAAGTTCCGCGTATGGCCTATATATATCGTAAGTCTCCTTCTTCCTTTTATTTTATTTTGTTTTATCCTTTTTGGTTTAGACAGTTCATATTTTTCTAATTGCCGACTTTGCCCTGTATTTGTAAGCAAGCTTAATTGCTGGGAAATTTAATAAGCAAGGGCCTATTTTCCAACGGGAAGCGACATAAGATAGCCATTGGAAGCTGTTTTTCTAAGGCCACAATTTCCGTAGACTCAATTTCCCTGTGGCTTGCCATCGGAAACTCTAACTTTCAACTACTAAAAAAACTTTAGCACAAAAAAAGTTATAATATTTTTTAAGTTTATCTTAGTAGTCTAGATTTATTTGATGATATCCAAAATCAAAGTAATTATTACAAGTTAATTATTTCTATTTTCCAGTATATGGGTTTAAAATATTACCGAGAGACATTTGAACCACTTTTGCCGGATTGGCTTTTGCCGGATTGGGGCTACAATCTGTCCCGCCCCGAACCCCGTCGCCGTGATACCCCTTCGGGCAACCACACAAGAAACCGCCAGGAATATTAGTGCATTTTCTCGTGCAATTATTTAGGTCCTGATTAGCACACTCATCGATATCTGAAAAAATATTCGAAACACTAATCAGTTATTTAATCTGAACTTAGTTCTATAAAATTCAATAATAATGGAAATTAAGCTCAGGTTTGTCCCTTTTATAAAAAAAAAAAAAATAAGCCATACCAACACAGCCATCAAGATACGGATTCCCTTCGTAACCAGGCCAGCACTTGCAGCGGTAGCCCGGGCCTCCGAACGACCTGTCGCAAGAGCTATTCTCTTTGCAGCGAAACGTCGACGTGCTCTTCTCCGCCACCTCGCACGTTTCGTCTCCAACTGACCAATCCAACACCATCGGAACCCTGTCCTGGTCGCCGAACCCCCTCACATACTTGGCCGAGAATTGGAAGTCATTTTCGACCAGGAACGCGTAGCTACAGTTGTTGAAGTACGACACCTTCTTGTGGTTATAATAGCTTTCCAACCGGAAACTGACGAGGCGCAGATCGCCTGGAATCTGAGTCTGACAACAGCCGACGCCGGAGCAGTCGTCCTTGAGGTTCCTCTCTTCGTAACAGAAGGACATACAGCCGGTGTTGAGCCAGCCGTTCTTTTGCAAGCCTGTAATGATGGCGGATGTGTCACAGCCAATAGCCATGAACTTGTTTTTGGTTCCGGAGACTAGAAAGTTGGGCGCCAAGTTGAGCTCAGGGACGAAGTATTTGGTTGAGTTGCCTTGAAGGTCGTAACAGTCCTGAGAAATCAGATTCAAGATCCGAATCTCGGCTTCCGCCGCCGATATTTTCAGGACTGGAATATTTCCCCACAAGATTGGTTTGGAGTTGGTGCAGTCGATGAAGAAAGTGTCATGTAGGTAGCAGCCTTCGCTCATGCCGAAGGGGTAGGGGATTTCAACGTCGCGGCAATGCGATGAACAGCCTGGCTTGGCTTGAATCATTGCCGGAGACCCCACGGCCGCCGTTGACATGACGGCCGCTAGCACCGTCAAGAGCAATAGAATCACTCTCATGTTTTGCTACGTGTCCTAGTCCGACCGACTCAGACACATTTAAAGCGAATACTTTCCCATGGTTGTTTTAAAATAATTGTACCGCCGGCAGGTACCTGGACGAAGACCCCGTAGCCTTCACGAATTAATAAAATATTACTACCATTCGGTTTATTCCTGTGGGAGGGACAATAAATAAATGATTAAGTGATTGGTTTTTACTTTTTGGCTTATATAATCAATTTCTTCTAAAGCATTTTTTTGCATAATTATCTCATTAAGCGATAGATTTGCCGGAATTGGATCATACACTGAAAAAATTAACTGTCAAGTAGTGTTGCTATTTACTAGTCTAGCAAATGATTTGCTTTTTAAATAACAGCTGTTAAGTACATCGATGAAGAACAGAAACAGAAATTATTCCAAGGGTAATTTTTCTTTCGAAAGCTTGGTTTTGGTGATACGTATGCAATTTGGGATAGTGTATTTGCAAGAAATTAAATGTTGTAAATTTTATTAATTACTCCTTCGTTTGTCACAAATTGTATAAGCCACTTCCTATAAGATAAATTCCTCCTAGAGTCTTTTAGCTTATTTTTTTGTTTATCCTAAACGAGTACCGCATCTTAATATTGTTCTATCGAAGTACCCTATCTTATTATGCGCATCCCAATTAAATACTTTATGTCCATTGCCCCATTAAATCGGACGGAAAGTAATTATGTGACATTAATTAGGATTAAAATAAATATAAAATAACAAGTTTGGTCTTCAAACATTTAAAATAAATGTAAGATAAGCTTTTCAAACTTCCATAACATCATTAACGAACCCAAACTTTTAAAATTCTCCTTTTAGCCATAAAAACAATTATCTCTAAACGAGCAAAATATATCTGGGTGTTATAAAACAATTAAATCCAAACAAAATCAACCCAAATAACAAAATCAACAAAAAAAATCAAAGTTGGGCACATTCGATCATCTATGGGTCAAGAAATCACTACTGTTCATCATCTGTGTGTCAAGAAATCAAGAACTATCATCACGATTCGTTGAGCATTTAGGAGGAGACCGTGGTGACGACAATGGCTAGCAAACCACTGCCTCCCCTTTGTTGAGCAACCATCAGTTTCCATGGACGCCATTGATTTCAATGAGTGACCATCAAGTAAGATGAACAAGTGAGAAAAACCCAGTTCGAGTAAGATGAGCGAGGGCAATTTACTGGAAAAGAAAAATAACATCATGATTTAGTTGAGGTATAAATTTTAGATTTAGAAGTTCAAGGTTCAAAATCATTGATTGGAAAAATTTGATGGGTAAAATTGTTTCTTTAAATTTATTTTAATGTTAATTAATGCCACATCATTAATTTTCGTCAGATTTGATGGTGAAATGGATGAAAAATACCTGATTAAGATACACATAATGAGATAGGGTACTTCAATAGGACAACCTTAAGGTAAGATACACATTTAGGACAATAAAATAAGCTAAGGGACTACTGGAGAAATTTACCCTCCCAAAATATAATGAACCATTTTTTAGAGAAGCAATAAATAGTCATCCAAGTACCAATATTGCCTTCAAAAGTTAATGTTTGATATGCAATAAATGCTTTATTCAAGGTAAAGATTGGAAATGTATTAAGAAGTCAAAAGTTGCCTAAAACTGTGTGAATGGCACAAAAATAAGGACCGAGGAAGTAATATTTGACACAAGCACGCTATCTGTACTAGTTATTACACACGTGCGTTGCATGTGAATCAAAATAATAACTTTTTTACTTAAATAACTATAATTATAGTTAGCTTGTTCAAAATAACTAATAGTTTCATTTTCCTTTTTTTACTTAGTTTTTTATAATATTTTATTATAACTATCCTTATTTATGTCATCTATTATAATAGATTACTCATTGCACTTTGATTTCTATTTATTATAGATAATAATAATAATAATAATACTAATAATAATAATATAATGTAGAATATGCTACAGGTAGTACTGATTGAAAAAAAATAATTTTTTTTTATTTGTGATGGCAGAGTACTTATAACAAATTCTTCCTCGAACATTTAATATCTTATTAGAGATGTCAAAATTTCTTTTCTTAGTATAAAATTTAAAATTAATAGCATATAATTTGTTGAGAAAAGAACTTAATTTAATGGATTTAATGATATTATGTATTTAGAAATTTTATTAGAAGTTAAGTTAGTAAATTTTATGTTAATTTTATATTTTAGATTCAAAAAGCTAATGATTAAACTAACTATTTCATATCCATTGGCTCAAAATATTTAATGAATTTATCATTAATTTATTAGTATAACATTGAGTTTTTAAAGAGACATAAGCTAAGGTGTCAATAAATGTTTTGAGGTTCTATTAAAATAGAAGAACAAAACATACACTAAGTTCATAGATGGAATGTTCGATAAGAAACTTAAGTAAAAATAAATTTCTTTCAATAAGTGTGACACAAATATAAATCATGATGTCAAAGTATTGACTTCGTAAATAAAAATTATTGAGTTTTTCTAAAGACATGTAACTATAAATAACTATACATTACTAAAAAACTTAATCACTTGAATTTTCGTAATATCCCTAGAAACTAAGAAAAAGAGAATTACTGAATTACCCTAAAGGCAAAGGTTACCATTTTACCCTCAAGGGTATTTTCATGATTTTGTCCATTAATTCAGAAAATCAATGTTAAATTAAAGAATTTAGACCCTTAGAGAATTCCTTCGTGGTCACTAAGTTAAATTCCAAGCTAAAAGTTCAAAATCAATTTTATTGAGGCTAAGGGCATTTTTGTCCTTTTCCAACTAAGCATTGAATTAAAAATTTGAGAGTACCATTCGAATATTCTTGGGAAAAATAGTCGAAAGAACTTTGTCTCTCTTGATTCTGAATTTGGTTACTTTAATTCCTAAAATTTAACCTACACGAGTTGACGATTTATATCATATTCATGCTATCGTTGCATGAGATAATCTTTCACCTAATGCTAACTTCTACTTTAGAAAACTCTCAGCCGCATACACCTCCCAAATATTTCAATTTTAAAATTAATTTTTTTATTGACTTATCTATATTTTTTTATTTAAATCACCTTCATTGTTATCACACTATTATTGGCTCTTGCACTTGTGTAGCAGAGTGGAGAAGAAATCATTACACAATAAAGAATCATCATTGCACTCTCTCCACCATCTTGATCGCACTCTTTATCGAACTAGTGTAAGTCCAGCCTCTTGTGATTTGTTTCTCTATTAGCCAAGGTATTTTGGGTGTTGTTTGATTCCCTATTCTTGCTTAGGTTCATTAGAGCAAAAGGAAACCCTATCCGGATACCAAAAGTCATCTTATGTACACCGATGATTCTAAATTCGATTGTGTGAGTATAAATCTTTTAGTGCCATTCATTTATTTTATTCTAGCACCTAAATACCTTATATTTATTTTGTATTTCACTGCAATATTCTTCCTTATTTAAAATTCTAGGCTTGTGCACTTGTTCTCAATGCAAATCAAACCCCCTACTTGCACCTATGGACAGTAGCCCTTTTAGAATTGTTTTGGCTACAGATTATGTACCTTGCAGTGCCTTTAAATATTTCTTCTTTGCTATCCAAGTTGTTACATAAATCTAAGAACTCCTTACTCAAAGGCTTGGTGCTCCTTTGGATTCCCGAAGTGCTAGAAATCCTGAAAATACATCAATAATTGAAATCAACTTTTGTCACTCCATATTTAGTTTTTACAGCCATTAAATGAGTATGTAATGCATGGAGTTTGCTACTATAATTTTAGAATCATCATCAAGAGAGAGGCTTTCAACACAATCCTGAGTAGGTACGGGACCACCAAAGATGCCCCGAAACCTATTCTGCCAACTAGATAAAATTCCAGTCTAGATATAAAAAAATGTGAACCTTTCAAGTGCCATTTTAGGCATTTTTCACATTCTAACATACTTTCTAATTTTGTACCTTCCTAACTTTTATAGGACCAGTTATAGGAACCGCCCTTTTCATTGTGTTATTTCATACTAGGTAAAGGGGAAAACTGGGTTAGATCTCATAGGTTTTCTTTGGCCCAAAATAGGCATTAAATCGTATAATAAGTTTTAAGTAAATAAATCCTATGTAAAGTAATTAATTAATTAATCTAGAATTTTATTTTATTTTATTTTAGTTTTTTTTCATTAAGATGTAATTTGGATTAGTTGGTTGCGTGGTTGTAGTGATGTGATATACGATTTATGTTTGATGCTAGTATCATATTAGGATTGTTTACAACAAGAATTGTGTTAAAAGTATGTTAGGACTACTTGAATAAACTCCGCTAGTATTATGTTTAGGGTTGGTAAGGCAAACCTGCTAGCACCATGTTTAGGGCTGACAAACTTGCTAGCAGCATGATTAAGGTTGAAAACAAACATTAGTGGCATGTCATGACTATAATAAACTATTGTAACTCGATAGATAAAGAATTATGTGTATAAATGCTAAATGACAAACTTGGAAAGAATTCACGAGAGAAAAGATAGACATTTAGCATAAATGTGCTTAAAAAATATCATTGATTGTCATGTCATCATACAAAAATAAACCAAAATAGTAAGATAAAAGAAATAGGATGCACTAGAATCATGGCACTATATTAAAAAGGTTAAAATAAAACGTGTTACGGTTATGCATCAATTGGTTGTTGCATATGGTTGAAGTTTCTCATACATGAGATTGGATTAAGTAAAAGATTTGAATAGTAGGATAAAACACGATGCATTCAAGTTTGGCAGTGTTCTAAATCTGCATGACCTGACAAGTAGTAAATTAAGAAAAGAGATTCATAATGGATGACTTGAACCTGAGAGGCATGTTAGGGTTGCAACATACCATCTTTAGTTATGACCCGATATTGATATGGAGTTTAAATATATGATTTATGCCTTGCCTAACTATAGCTGGCAGGGGACCATGTTTATGGCTAGTATCACAAGAGGCTCTGCCTCGATGTAGGGATCCCAAGAAGTTATGACTTGGTGTCATCCTTAGTGACATTGCGTAAAAGTTATCTCTTGAGTGGGTGATATATACACTCACCATCCTAAGTTTATCTGATGGCATTCAAGTGTTCAATTAAATAAAGTTATCAATGTGATATGATTTAATCAATAAAAAAGCAATAGCTAGATGAGATTGTGAGGGAAATACCCAAACCCTAATTGTTTTATTTCTCCCTATTTTAACACACCTCTTTCACCTCCCCTAGTTACGTCTTTCATTAGGTTTTTTTTCATACTTGCTCCCTTATTAATTCCCTTGCTTTTTTTTTTCTTTGCTTTTTATTTTTATTATTATATTTTTTCCCCTTCTCTTGGGTCCTAACCTAAATACCCAAAATAATAAAAATAAACCAAACTAAAGTGGGCCATTACACTATCCCCATTATGTAATAAAGCTTACAAAATGTCTTTGTTTTATTATAATAATAGTTCACATTAGGCAAATATGTCTAAACCTAAATGGCTATTGCTCCCCTGAGCAATAATGACTCAGACATTTAACTCCATGAATTATAAACCACATTAACTTGAACTTTGAACTTTGAGAAAGCAGTCACTTTGTTCATTTAAATCAATGATACACTAACATTGTCCATTAAGAAAAAGGAAAAACTATGTAATAATTATTCAAATTTATATTAGTTCTTTTTTTTCACCCTAATCTTTCATCTCCAACACCCAAGCCATCATCTCTAACTTGTTTCCTTTAACCCGCTGGAAGTCTGGCATTTCCACCATTGCTTCTTGATCACCCAGAAGAACCATCATGCAACTCCAGCTCCATGAACCTGTAACAAGAGCCGCACTCGCCATCCTCATCTTTCTTCATCCTTCAGCTTTTGGACCTGACATCTACAACCGCTATGGACACTTCCTTGTTAGCCAACTTTGATAGCTGCTACTCCAACAGCCGAAAGCCATCATCCCAGCACATTTTTTAGATGCACCCCTTGTTTCTCTAAGGTGGTCATTTCAGATGCAGTACCCCTCTGCCATTGTTTAGAAAAGAACAACAGATTCTTGCCATCGCATCCCGCTCTAATTTGCATCCCCAGGAAATCACATCCAATCTCCTCGTCATGTTGCTCCCAACTTATCTTGCCTCATTCTATTGCCAATTGTCACCTACAGAACAGAACCCAAGATCAGATATGTGACTCATCCCGCCTCCTATTCGTGAAACATCATTGTTGCAATCTAGTTTGGCTTAATTACACTTTAAGTTCCTAAGATCATGTTTTTTAGTAATTTTATCCCTCATGTTTTATGTTGTGCAATTAAATGTTGGTAACATTCTAAAACTGATGGAATACACATCGCATGATGGCATGTGACTGAGTTAATGAGTCAAAGAACCAAAGTGACTGTTTTTTCAAAGTTTAGGGTATGATTTGATGTGATTCATAATTTAGGGGGTTAACTATCTAAGTTATTATAGTTTAGTGTAACAATAGGCATTTAGGCCATATATTTTAAAAGTGAAAAAGATTTACAATTTTTAGTGCGTTGACCGGCTGGGGTCTTCTTTGGGCCGGGGCATTTGAGGAGGATTTGGATTGTCTGCATTCTGGCACTTGCCGTTCAAAATATATAACCCTTCCATGCATGATGTGCATGATATAACGCACCGCATATTATTATAATTTTTATAAAAAAAATAAATATTAAAATATTATTTTAAGATGATAAAAATTTAATAATTTTTTTTACACATTTTATATATATTTTGTTTTTTCTCATTATAATTTGTCAAATATAAATAAAATATATATGTTAGAAGATATTTTTTAATATAAAATGTTATATAAAAATAATTATTTTTATGTTAACTAAGAAAAGTTATTAAAAAAATAAAAGTAAATATTTATTTTATTACATGTGTATTAATTATATTTTAATGTTTTATATATTTATAATTTTTTAATTTAAAATGAAAAAAAAAAAGCATCTTACACACATTCGTGAAAAATAAAATACCACGGTACGTACTACGTGGTATTTACCATACACCATAATTTTTAGATAAAATGTACATAAAAGGTAAGCGGTATGTGATAAATACCGTAAGATATCTTAATATACCGCTTGATAAAATGATAAAATGTAAAAATATTTATACCGCATACCACTTATTAGTGATAAGCAGTGTACCACTATACCACGCTGTATTTAATTCCATGCTTGCAAGGGATTGAAAACAAACAAAGCCGACATAGACAGACAAATGCAATTTTCGGATTCTGTTGCAAAAGCATATTAACTTTTTTATTTTCTTTAAGCTTAGGACATATTTTGGGAGATATTTAATGAAAATTTAAAAGTGATATTTTTATATACAATGTTTATTTGCTAAATTTATATGCTAATTGAAATCCTAGACTTCAAAAACGTACAAAAATAATTTTAAAATATTTTTTAACATTAAATATGTTTTATTATTTTTTAGGTTGTGTATGCAAAAAATAATTCATAAAAAAATTATTACATTATAAAATAATATTATTCAAGTGATTATTAGGTAAATAAAGACACTAACTTTTAAATTAAATTGATTAAACTAAAAATAAATTATTTTTAGAAACTTCAAAATCAATACAGCCTTATAGACCTACTAAATTCTGTACATCACACCGATCAAAAAGTTTTGCTTATTTTTTAGAAAGAGTGGCATTTAATTTTTCTACATGTAACTTTCCACTATTACGTGGGATTTAGTATAATACTTTTTTACAGTTCTCTTGTTTTTCATCTCTCTCTCTCTCTCTCTCTCTCTCTCTCTCTCTCTCTCTCTCTCTCTCTCTCTATATATATATATATATATATATATATATACCAAAATGTTTATTATTATTTTTTTAATATACATATTCTTCCGAATATACTGTCCTCATTATGTAAAGCTTACAAAAAAAATTTCCATTATAATAATACTTCATATTTGACAAATATGTCTAATATGTTTATATTGCATAATATCAATAATACTTTAAAAAAAATTAAAGTGAAAAACACTTACAATTTTTAGTACGTTGACCGGCTGGGGTCTTCTGTGGGATAAGGCCTTCAAGGCGGAGTAGGATTTTCTGCATTCGGATAGCCACACCGGTTCCCAAATACGTGGTGTACTTTGGCCCCACACCTTTAATTTGACACTAACCTTCGAGGTGTGAGGGATTTAAAAGAAACAGAGTACTGGGTCTGGGAATAAAAGGGCGGAAGCCATGATTGGTCTAGCCAGCAACCCCGTGGATATAGACAGAATTGTCATTTTCGCGTGGCCTAAATGCCCAATTCATCCCTCAATTAGTATAGATGACAATTGAATAGGTTAGGTCCGATTTAAAATCAAATCATCTAAATTTAGATTTAATTGAATTAGCATGAATTTGGACCCAAATCAGGTTCTTGTTGGGTTATTTTCGGTTAGAATTGATTTTGGATTAAATAGATCTCAAGTTCAAGTTGGGTTGGTTTGGGTTTATTTAGGTTCGAGTTTAAAACAGGTCAGGTCAATTTCAATCTCAAGTAATTTTAAGTCCGGTATTTATGTTTCAGATCATATTCAAGTTAGGTTGATAGTAGGATTTACTCGAGTCACTGGTGCATAAGCTGAAATCATTGGATTGATTTTTTTTTTATGGTTTTTGTTAAGATTTAAATTAAATATTTTGGATTAGTGGTCCATACACTTGTACATTTTTCACGCCTCTTAGCCATGCTCTTCTTTTATGCAATTGAAAATCACATATAACCAATTACTAATATCAAACATTACACCTCAACAACATTTAAACTGTCATTTCAACAATTTTCACAAAATGATGAGTGTCCACCTATATTATAAATATCTTATATAGAGAATGACCCTAACCTAGTCAAAGTTGGAAAAGCTAGCTCGTACATTTATGGCCGATTCGTTTTAACTTAAGTCAACTGACTTATTTTTATTTTTACATCTTTTTTTTAAAACAATTTCATTTGAAAGTCAATATTATGTAGATGCAATAATCTATTTCAAAATAAATTTTCGTGATATTGTTAAATTTTTATAAATTTGTCTTTTTTAATTCCTTAAACTAAAAAAATTGATAAAAATTTAGTAAAATTACAAAAATTGTATTTTCAATGAATTATTGCAACTACATAATATTGAATTTTAATTAAATTTAATTTTGGGTAAAAAAGACTTAAGAATAAAAATAATTCATTTTAAAGTTAATTAACTTATGTTAAAACGAACTAGATTACATTTTCATTTATCTTAATGGTCTGAAAAAATTTCAGCAATATCTCACCTTAATTCCATATAATGCTCTATTTTCTTGAGATGCACATCTTAAATCCAATATATAAGGAATAAAGTTTAATACAATTGAAATTCATTCACAATCAAGAGAAATCATATTCAATAAAGAACAAACCAGCTTCTTTCATATATGAACTTTTAAAATTGAACAATCAATTATTTCCAAACAGATACCTATTATACATATAAAATAACTGCAGATCCATGCAATTATCATATATACAATTTTTTTTTCACCAGATCAAAAATTATTGACAAGTATTCTACGGTTTACCTATATGCATATATATGTAAATCTCATTTTATTTCATAATAATAAGATATTTTTCATTTACTACAAAATAATGAACTCAAATAGAGCTTACCTCTATACTAAGTTAGTCTACATTCTAGGGAAAAATTGCAGCAGAACAACAAAAAATGATGATTGTGGAGGATGATGATGCAACATGGAGCGGGAGCAAGGTAACGAAGGTTAATAAAAAATGAGAGAATGAGGAAGAAGGAGATGAAAGATGTGATTTTTCTTTAGGGGGAATTACAATCTATCGCCTGACATTTGTTCGACATTACACCTTACCCCTTCATATCTGAAAATTCTACAATTCACCCTTTTGTTCTTCACCGTTGTTTGTATAACTGTTAGCGTTATGGGTTCACACATCAAAAGACCAAAATAACCCTTAGTGTACCTTGCTTCTTTGCCTCTTAAAAAGAAAAAAAAGAATTACAAAATATAATCAGGAATGGGATCACAGCATCCATCCACCAAAAAATAAAAAATTAGAATTTTTCTTCCCCTTTAATTCAAAATAAATGAACATTTTTATTTCCATGTCTCATAGGAATTTTTTATTTTGGTCAAAAGAGAATTTTATTGCCATCAAGGTATATCAATACCAATATCCTTGTACAAGTATTTCTCAAACCGAGGTAAGTAACTAGCCATCTAATTATATGCGCTCAACCCCATACAAGACCATTTAGCTATGTATCTACTACTAGGATTTGCTAATTTTGAAATAAGCATAAGTGAACAAGAGTGAAAATAGATCTTAATCCTTTTAATGTCTTCGACAGTAGAAGAAAGATGCCATAGAGGTGTCTCTTGCAATATCGTCAACAGCTGACCATCTAATGTCTCAACAATGATATGATTAGCTCCTAAATCCACAATTTTCTTAATCTAGTTCTGACTGCTTCTAGTTTGACTAAAAGATCATCTTTAGCAAGTATATAGAAGCTCTCAGCATGTTTTAGCTCATGATAAGTTATTATAATAATTGTGCCCAGACCTGCACAAAATCAAGATGCATTTTCCAACAATTAAATGGCAGTAATGAGATCAACGACAAAACATACCTTAGAGTCTTTGTGACAACTCTCCTGCTCAATGACTGGTTTTAACCAGGTAAGTATTTTTATTTATGTGTTTTTACTTAAGTACCTCAAGTTAGCACCTTGTTAAGCAAGAAATATAAGATAAGGTAAATAAAAATAAGTTCCTAAGTATGGTTTGGCACCTCAAATTCAGAAGGGGGCAAAATGATATTTTTGACCCAAGTGAATGGCATGACTATAATTTTGAAGAAATTAGGGTCATGTAAGGAATTTTGCCTAATTAAGTCAAGACCATTAGCTATCCTAGCTATTAGAACCATCTTTGAAGGAAAAGAGTAAAAAGTTGCACTAAGTGCTCAATTGAGCCATTTATGTCTTAAATGGCTTAAGTGTCTAAGAGGCTAAGTGTGGGAAGCTTTTGGTCATCCTTTAGGACAAAGGAGGGATGGTTTTGTGTGAGTGTTTAGTGACCAAAGTAAAAAAAATGAGAACTTGAGGGTCAAGGAGCAAGAAAACAAGAAGTATGCTTTAGTGGGGTGGTTAGGATATTTTTGGGCTAGTTGACTTCATTTACCATTTGTTTTCTTTCCCAAAATTCGTAGCTCTCTCTCCCCACTAGAATTTTTGCTCTAAATCTCCCCAACTCTACAAATTTTCATTGAATTTAAAGGCCCCAAGGTGATTATAAGAAGCCTCAAGCTCCTTTTTGGTGTTCTTGCTTCAATCTAGCTCTTTGATGCTTGTTTTAAACTTGAAACCTAAGGTAAGCTTCTTGGTTTTATTTGGGCTAGTTCTAAGTTGTTTGCGTAGCTAAAAATGGTTTTGATTTAAGGTTCTTGGTGCCATATCATGTTAGTTTTAAGATTGGAACTCAAGAGAGCTTGGTTGAGCTCGAGTGAGCTTGTGCTTTGGTTCTTGCTTTGTGGATGAATTTGAGGTAAGGGTTCAAGTTAATTTAGATCAAATAATATATAGAAATATAATATTATGAGTGGGAATGAAGTACAAACAAGACCCATGTGAATTGGCATTGGGATGGGAAAGTTTAAGCAAGTTTCGTGCAAGTTCGCACGTTGTCGCGCAATGCTGTAGTGCAATGGCGACGCGTCGCCAATGGAGACGCATCACCGTTAAACGTCAGGATTCAAAAGCGTTGATGCCTTTGGCAATGCGTCGCCAAGGTATTAGTCTTTCAAGTTCAAGGCATCCTAAGAATGCATCAAACTCTCGGCTATCATCCATAGGCTAATTTAAGACATTTCGTAGCCTTGGTTAGGTCTTAGACTCATTCCTAAGTCAAGAATTATGCATTATTTAAGAGGTAGCTAAAAATTATGGTTAAGGTAGAGCTAAGTAAAGTGGCTAAGGGCTAAAAGTACTCAAATTGTCAAGAGGGCACTAAGGGGGTTTAGGTCGTTTCAGAGGCTACATTGGTCTGGAAGAGAAAGGTCTCAAACCTAAGGGAATTGAATAAGAAACCAAAAAAGACCCTAACTGAACCATTTGGTTTGGTAAGTGAGCCACTAAGGAGCTCTTAAGCTAAGCTCCAAAAGCTTTGCAAGTTAAACCACATAAGGTGGCTACCCTGTACAATAAATTGAGGGTAAGACGAGTAAGTTTGAGAGAAGGTGATGACCTACTTTAAGACCTGTAGGTGAAACTGAAAGGAGGTAAAGTATTTGTGATATGAGGATCAATGTGTTAAGTACCTCTGTCGTTTAAGCTCACGGCAAGTTTAAGGCACTTAAAATGTAAGAAGTCCCAAGGATTGTTTGAATTGCATATCATACATACATGCATTGCATATTTTCCATGTTGTTGTCTTGAGTTGCTTGTTGGTTGATTAGTTGATTGTTTGTTTGTCATGTTTGCATGCTTGCTATCTTCTTTGCAGGTACCCCAAGAGACCCTTATTGAGTACATTCATGTACTCACTCCCTTAAGTTTGTTGTACAGGTTCTAACACCGAGCCTAACAACTAGTGGATAGTTGTGGGCTAAGCTTTCTCTTTTTGCAAGTACTCTTTCTTTAGAATCCTTGTGATTCTAAGTTTACTTGTGGACTAAACTAAGTACTAACTAAGTTTTATGCCTTTACAGTGTAGAGGCTAAGTGGTGCACAAGGACTAAGGAAGGGCTTGCACTTAGAGCTTTGATAGCTCAAAGGTAGGGCTCAAGTAAAGGATCTTAGTTAGGTTTTTGTCTCATGTATATAGTACCTTCTGTACTAAGATGTTGCCTCTATTAAGATACACTGTGGTGCAAAACCATTTAGTTACTTTTAGGTGCAAACTAGTGATGTTAAGTGTGTACAAACTATTACTTAAAGTCAAAGTAATTATTATTTTATTGTCTTGGCATGATTTAAGCATGTTTTAAATGAAATGCTTGAGCAATGTTTTTGAAATAGTTTATTTATTTGTTTGCATTTCCAGGACAAAACCATGCATATCTTTTGCAGGGTAGGTTAGGAAACTAGTTGCACATAAATTATTTTAATTTTACTGATGAGTAATAGTTAGCCAATAGTAACTAAGTGGGATTCACAGTCCCTAAGAGCCTACAAGCCAAGTAATTCGGGATGTTGGGATCCTGTTCCGCGATAGTCTCCCCTTGTAACAACCTGTACTCCAACATGTATTAGAGGCTAGTACTACTTGTGTTAAACACATGCTGAAGGCATAAAAAGTATAATTAACTCTTGACATTAGCGTAAAAATTAAGCAACATGCCATAGAATAGAAAAACAATTCAAAGATGAAATAATTCCTAACATAAGCCCCATTAACAATTTTGCCCAGACTAAAGACATTCTTGATATGCTACAATAATATTACTAATTCAATAATGAAATCGGTGGCATAGGATAAATCGGTGAAGCTAATCATCTCACAAAAAACATAAGCAATTCATCACAATAGCAAGAGATAAGTTCCAACTATAATTGCAAAGACAATCGATGAGCTAATCTCAAAATAGAAAACCCTAATCACGTAGACCTAATTTGAAGACCAAACACTAACCTCCACAACTTTTTACAACAATTTGAACCATAAATTACATACTTGCCTATGCTTCCCCAGTGAGTCATCGGTGAAAAATCAACCTTATTCATGAAAAAAATTCATGATGAGGGATCAGCTTAATTTGTGTGTTAATTTTAGAATCTATTTTAGGTTAGTTTAGTTGCATTTAAATGATTTATTACCCTCACTTGTTTAATTTTTATTTTATTTAGGTTAGGAGGCTTGCCAAATGAGTTGACCAGAATTTTGTGAAGTAAAAGGAAATTAAATTCCAAGAAATTATAAAGTAAGAGGTGCACCCAGAATTGGAGGAAATTCTCTAATAGTTGACTAAAATACCCTTTTTATGATGTTATGTTATATTTTAAGTTAAAGGTATTGTAGTTATTTGTAATCTTAAAGGCTAAGGATTAGGAACCTTACAATTATAAAATGAGGGAGCGCAGCCGCATGGATGGGGGAGGGGAATTGCGAATTGGACAAGAGTTGTTGTGAGCAGAGGAAATATATTGCGAGGAGTGCGAGTAGCGAATTGTGAAGCAAGCAAAACATGAATTTGAGAGAAAAAGGAACCAGGAGAATTGGAAAGCATGGGAGAGAAGGACGAATTGGAAGCAGGGAATTGAAGAGAAAGAGACAAAATTTGGTTTTTCTCCTCTTTTTTCTTTGTTTTCTTTATTTTCAAGTTGGACTTAAAGTATTCGTTCTCCATGGCTTGTTCTTTTCTTTTTAGATTATTGAATTTTAGTTTCAAATATAATATGAGATGCTAAATTTTTATGTTAAAGTTAGGGATGTAGCCTAATTGATTTATTTGGGTTATGTTTTAGTCTATTTTTTTTTTAATAATGAATATTGTTTATGCCTGACTAATTATGCAAGAGATCGAGAAATAATTATAAGTTAATTGAATACATTACAATTACTTGACAGAGAGTTATAATACTATGAGTGATTATTGAAAACTAAAAATCTGTCCAAATAATTAATTGGAAGAACCCCAAGTAGGTGAAACACAAGCCTTAGCTACCCCATAATTATTTTTTCCTCTGTTCGTTAATTTTGTCATTAATTTAGTTTAATATTAGTTTAATTTTAGTTAATTTCACTTCCTTAAAATTTAAATTTATTTAGTTTATTTTTTATAAACAATTAAATATCTGTTTCTCGTAGGATTAATCTCTTAGTTTATCTTAGTGATTTGACCAGAGAAAACTAGATTTGTTCGTGGTTTGCGTTTTCTATAGGCTGCCACCACCGTCTTCCTGTTTGCAACCTAAGAGAAGAAAAATGATCTACACTTTTGATTTTTGCCACTAATAATAGATATAGGGGTAAATTTGGGTTTACATTCCCAAAATTGGGTAGGGACCATGATGCTAACGGATGTGTGGACAAACATGCCAAATGATGGGGTAAGGAGAAATGTGCAATTTACACTAGATATCAGGAGGCAAATTTTAACTCGCTCTTTTAATTTCTTTATTAGTTTCTTTAGCCATTTAGATTCATTAGTCCACATTATAATTTGATTTATAAATCTAAGCTAAATTATATTTGTTTGTATGGAGAGGAATTAAAATTTTTGTGTTAATTGAGATGCATATTTCAGGCTAATTTTATTATAGTTAATAATCATTTACCCTCATTTATTTAGGTTTTTCTTTATCGTAGGAAAAGAAATTTGACCAGAGAAAACTAGATTTTTAGTGAAAGATGGGGCCATTGTTACTAAAAGTTTAAGTGCAAAGAGACAGCTAAGGAATGATGGGGCAGGACAAAGTTTGGAAGCCTTTGTAAGATGCGGTGTAGAAAAATTTATGGCAATAAGAACACCATTGATTGAAAAGAGTCGATGGGATGAATTTATGGCAATAAGAACACCATCTTCAATTGAAGATTAACACTATAAGAGTCTCAAATCATTCTTGAACACCATGACTTTGAAGAAGATTACATCCGCCATAAAATTTGATAAATAAGATAAGATAAGATCAATCAAACAATAAAAAATTGATCAATTTCAGTAAATATTTTTGCTCAAATTGCATATTAATTGAAATTCTATTTTTTAGAAGCCTGGAAACCATTTTGAATTTTTTCAGAAAAATTAATTTTTTATTAATGTTTGTTTGTTTGTTTGTTTGTTTTTGCCAGATAAGGAAGAAATTTATAAAATTAATTACATCACTATGAGAATCCGGATTGTTTAGAAATTTAAAATCCAGATAGTCTTATGTTTGGTTCAACTTGGAGAGTTATTATGTATTGTTGGATTTGTTCTATTCATGGCTCATATTTATTTGATTTTGATGTTAACAAAACATATTTATTTTATGTGTTTCAAAGCTCTACCTAAAGATTTATACATTGGTCTCTTGTTGATAAAGTTTTGATCTTTGGAAGGAAAATTGTTTCTTAAGTATATTTGAACTATTTATGGTGCTTCAAGCATTGCTTGTGAAGGAAGAAATCTCTTTGGTGAAAAATTCATTAAAGTTTAGAAGTTTGGAAGTGAGAAAAACCTGGAGCTACAGTTTCAACAGAGTAAAAATATTTCATTGTGTTGAAATTGGAGCATTTTTTCGAACCTGAGAGCATTTTGGTTTTAGAATAGGAAAACACTTGAGTGAAAAATTTTTAACCGGGTGAAATGTTGATTCTAGACTTGCGCGTGATTTTCCGATTTGAAAATTCCTTGAAAAATCATTTTAAAATCATGTCACATCAGATTGCCACGTGGACTAGGTGCTGATATGTGATTAATGAGCAATCTAGCCATTGGAGTTCAAACCTAGGGTTTTGCTATGAGACCGAATTTTCAACCAAGTGAAAATTTTTCACCAGGATAAAACTTGGCGATAGAAGCAAAAAGCTATCAAATTTGACAGTGATAGTCACCTGCTTCTTAGAGACTTTTTTGACCTTTCCAACATTTTTTCAACGTTTCTTTGGCCCACAAATGAGTATAAATACATGGAGAAACATTTTGGAAAGAACTCTTGGCCATAAGATCAAGGATTCATCATCAAATTCAAGAGAAAGAGCTTATCTTGAGAAATTTATTGTTGTGGTTATGCTTTCACTTGTATATCTAGCAAGAGTGCTATTGTATGAGCTTGTGAATTTGTAAACATTTCAAGTCTTAGAATCTCTTGAGTGTGGAGTGGTTTCTAATGAGCCTTGAAAAAAACTAAAGAGTGGTTTCTAGTGAGCCTTGGAGAAAACTGGAGATTGGTTGAGTGTGAATCTTGAAGAAAACACAATACAATAGAAATGCCTCCAAAACTAAAATCAAGATTCCTTGTGGTCTTATCTAAGAACTAAATCCTCTATCTCAGAAACTTGTTTATCATCTCTTTATTTACAAAATTTTTATGATATAGCTCATTGTTCTGAAATTCCCCATACATATAATAACACACAGGATGATACTTTTTGTTTTGTTTGTGCATACGTTGTCTGGATCAGTCATCATCTCAAAGCTCCTTCATCCCTAACTGTTTCCTCCAATGTATTGTGTTCTTGAACATTGCAAAAGCTACCATATCATTAAAATCTTTGGTTCTCTGGTTTCAGTTCATGGCCTTGCTCACAAATTTTGCGTTTTGAATTGAGGTGGTCCTAATAGTATAGATTAGAATCTTCATCTGCTAAGTCAACTTTTTCTAGACAATGTTAATAGGAAGATCTTGACTCTTCCTCCCCATGCACCAAATAATAGTGGGAATTATTTTATCTAGAAAGGTTATTACATATCCACTAAGAATGGGTATTCTCAATCAGTAATTCAAAGGTCTAATCATCTATTCCAACCAATCAGGGGTCTGATTGGGACTCCCCCAGACCTAGATTTTTATAAATTAATGAAGAAAATAAGGGGCTTACAAATCCCAAAAAAATTTAAGATGATCATGGAAATGTTTGTTGAATGGTCTTCTAGCAGGGAGTAACTTAGCTCTCCATGGTGGCCTTTAAAGTCACCTTTGTCATCAATGCAATGCCAATGAGGAAATTGCTCTTCATCTTTCTTGGGGAAGTTCTAGTTTGGTAGAGATCTGGGGCCCTTTTACAATTTTAGCTCCACTAGATAACTAAATCTGTTTTGACGCTTAGCTCAGTGGTTTTTTGACTAGATTTATTTTTTAGTCTATACTTTCTAAATTATATGGTTAGGAAGAAATGAGTACATCTTTCAAAATGCTACATTTGACTTCAGATCATTGATAACCAGAAAAGATGCTCTTATTCAACAAATCTCATCCTTTAGATACTTTTTGGTAACCCAACGGGTACTTTATGCAGATCCTCATAATAAGCTTTCCCATACTTAGGGATCTAGGAAGCAGATGGTGTTGACCTATAATCTTATAATTTTTATAGTTGATGGTGCTTGAAATATATCTTCGAGCCTAGGAAAATTGTGAGCGAATAGCTCTTTGATGTTAGAAGCTGAGCTAATAGCTATATTCCATGTAACTTCTACCGTAAAGGCTTTATCCTTGCAGTATATTACTATTCTTTCAAATTTCTTGTAGGTCTTGGATTTTCTTTACAAGCGAAGCCTTCAGACCAAGATTGATAAGCATAGAAGACCAAGTTGCTACTAAAATAAAGAAATTTAATCGATGTTTGTTCGTTATAGTGTAATGATCCAAGTCTAGAACTGGTCAATGGGCTACCTGCCCACACTACATGGGCTATTATTTATGAAAAGGATAAGTGCTAGGTGCTTATACTCTGGAACTTGAATTTATATATCAACATAAGGCTTCTCACATTTTCTTCCATGTAAAATATGGAGGTGTTATAAACTCCATCCTTATGTACCCAATCACTAGGGTTACTCAGATTACTTGGCCCCAGACCAAGAACCTCTCCAAGTAACTTCTCCAATCTAGGATCAGTTCTGGTAGATGACACATGTGCACACCCAGTATGCCACATCATTGCAGTCCTAAGGTCGGCTCTAATACCATCTATAACAACTCAAGTTCAGAACAGGTCAATGAAACAGCTGCCTATACAACAAGGGCTATCCTTTGTGAAAAGGATAAGTGCTAGATATTTGTGCTATGGAACTTGAGTCTTTATATCCACATAAGGCTTCCCACATTTCTCCTATGTAGGATATGATAGTATTATAATCTGTAGTCCAGAACTGGTCAACAAAACACCTACCCATACCACATAGTTTATCATTGATAGAGAGGATAAACATTATGTGCTTGTGCTCTGGAACTTGAATCTGTATATCCATATAAGACATCCTACATTTCCCCCATGTGGGATACTGGGGCATTACAGACATCTCCCCTTATGTATCCAATGTTCCTATTAGAGTTAATCGAATTACTTGATCCTCCAAATCAGTAACTTTTCTAATCGGATTTAATCTAGGATTAGCCCAGTAAATGGTGCATATGCACACCAAGTATGCTACATAATCATGGTCCTGGGTTAGCATTGATGCCATGTGTAACGATGCAAGTTTAGAACCGGTTAACGGAACACCTGCCCACACCACATGGGTTATCCTTTGTGAAAAGGATAAACACTAAGTGCTTATGCTCTGAAACTTGAATCTATATATCCACACAAGGCCTCATACATTTCTCTCATGTGGGATATGGGGGTGTTATAAACTCTGCTTTTTATGTACCCAATGTCCTCACTGAGATCAGTCAAATTATTTAGTCTCTCAAACTAGTAACCTCTCTAATCGAATTACTTGGCTCCTGCTAAGTAACCTTTGTAATCTAAGATCAGCCCTGGTAGACAATGCACATGCATACCCAGTATACCATACCATCATCATCATCATCATCACACACACACACTCACATATATAATTTGTGTTTGAGAGTGGGTGAAACCGGAAGTAGACAGGGAAAGAGCTTGGCCAAGTTGGCATTGATGAGAATGGCGACCCCGTAGTGTAGAATTCTTTTCCTATTTTTTTGCCATTAGATTACAGATTTTTGGTTTGTAACTTTTATTTATTTATAATCCATTATGTTGGCTAACAATAGTTAAGAGGGCTGAATTGATTGTTTTAAAAAAATTTTGGCAAAAAAATTCTAAATATACAATTTTGTGAGCTTGTAAACACTTCTAGTCTTACAATATTTTAAGTGTGAAGTGATTTCTAATAAGCCTTGAAAAAAACTAGAAAGTGGTTTTTAAATAGTCTTAGAGGAAAATTAGGGATTGGTTTGGTGTAAACCTTGAGGAAAATGTCATTGCAATTTTGATTAAGAGATAATCGAGGAACTCTCAAGTAGGCTAACTTGAGGAGAAGACGTAGACTCCTGTTAATAGAGCTAAAGCTCTATAAATTCCAATGCACTCTTTTCCCTATCTTCCTGTATTTACTCGCTTCATTTATGGTTAGGATTAATTGATTTGTTCTTGATCTTTGATTGAGTGAATTAGTGAATTTGGTTGTAAAATAGGAGTCTACGTCTTCTCTTCAAGTTAACCTACTTAAAAGTTCCTCTATTATCTCTTGATCAAAATTGCAATGGCATTTTCTTTAAAGTTTATACCAAACCAATCCCTAATTTTTCTCTGAGACTAATTAAAAACCACTTTCTAATTTTTCTCAAGGCTTATTAGAAATCATTTCACACTCAAGATATTGTAAGGATTGAGGTGTTACGGCCAAGTCTCTTGAAAAAAATATTTCTCCATATATTTATACACCTTTTGGGGCTAAAGAGATGTTGAAAAACTGTTGAAAATGTTAGAAAAGTCCCTTAAATTTTTTGTGACCATTGCTGTCATTTTTTTACAGTTTTACAATTCTGTTTTCCAATTTTATTCGAGTGAAAATTTTTACTCGGTAAAAATCCAAATTTTACATCATCACCCAATACTTGACCTCCAATGTCTAGATAGCAAATTAATAACTTCTCATCACCTAATTTATATTGTTGGGTGAGTTGACATCAGTTTAAAAATAATTTTGAAAGATTTTTGTTAACTGGAGATTCACGCTCAAACTCTAACCGGTGTTCTCAGCCTATTGAAAAATTTAATGTAAGTTATTTTCCTTCATGATTCAATGTTTGTGGCCAGTTCTCGCCGTTCCTATGGGCTATATAAGTCTATGACCGACTTCTTCCCTGCTTAAGTACCATATAAGTAACATTTATTAAGCGGGGTCCGGCTACTCTACAATTGATTGGAGGGGCCAGTCCCTAGTGCTAGCTTATTTTGAGCCATTTCAGTATTTGCGTTAGTTGGTCATCATAATTTTCACGAATTGGTTTAAAATTAAATATATTATTTTATATTATTCTTATATATAGCAGTCATTTGTTCAAATTAACAATTAATTAAAATCTTATAAGGAAGCCTAAAAGTTAATTTTATAAAATAAATATTTTTACTAATTTTTCTTTTTTTTTATTGGATAACTTAAAAATAATAAAAATACTTACTTGTTACAAAAACTGTTTTTAAATTAATTTTAAAACTTCTTAAAGTATAAAGTTTCAATAAACTAGTAATTTGGGTAAATATGTACTATACATAAGAATAATGCACAATAATACATTTAATTTAATGTAAAATGAATTATACCTTTTTTTTTAGAGAAAAAAATTTAAAGCCTAGTTCGGATTACATTAAACTGACTTAAGGCAGCTCCTTTAATGGGTTTGATTGGATCAGCTTGCTTTATTCTTTGCTCTTGCCCCCATTTTCATTATAATTATAACATATGCCCCTTATCCTCCAACCCGAAATATTAGTCAGAGACTCAGAAGATGCAGTGGAAAGGCCAGATGAATGGTAAACACTCAAAATTAGTCGGGAGAAAATAAAGGGGGAATGACGGATTTGTACCACTCTAACCACTGCTCACACACTTTTTCCATGGAGCTTGCTGTTTCATTATTCAGAAAAAAAAAAAATAACAGAGCATTTAGAGCCAATCTTATCAGCCAACGTCCGGGTATGCAAGAAGAACTGCCGATTCATGAAGATACAGTTACACATACCGTGTAATGTCTTCCAGGAGCTCGCTTCACATGGTCTCTTTCCTATCGTGTCTGACGGAAGGCAGAACAAATGGACGCTCACACCAGGCAATGACAGAGACGGCGGTGTTTGGAGGGGTTGTGGTGGATTTCGAGGTGGGCAGCCTAGACTGGTAGCAGGAGCAGGAGGCCGGAAAGAGAACAGGCAGGTTTGTTCGGGGTGAGAGACAAAGAAGAAAGCTGACCCGGTGAAGCCCATTAACGGAGCTACATTAAGTCAGATTAATGAACCGTTAACGGCATTCTGTGACACCAAATGTAAAGAAAGATCGTCGGGAAGAATTAGCCCTCTATTTTGTGTAGTTATTATATTATTACTTTTTAGGAAAAGAATTTTAAAAGTATATACAATTGAACTTTTCTTCGTAGATATTGCCTGTACAATAAACTAACTGTACAGAATACATATTCAAGGTAAAAACAAGATGTTGTGTCACAATATACCACAAATTTGGGACCTGATCATATACTGTGGCGTGTAGGATTTAGGAATTCTTAATAAGGAGATTTCTTAGGCCCATCTGGATGGGAATATAACAAAATTGACACGTTTAGACAATATTAATCAGAATTATGATTAGAGAAAATTCTTGGATTGGACAGTTATAGTTTTAAATTGGATACTATAGAGTGGTATTTTATTTGCAGAAAAGATATATTAAAATTTTGAGTTGGAATCAACTGATGGGGCAGTTGATACCACAAAATGAAACACCAAATATCTATATTTTACTCCCCCGTCTTAAAATTTTTGCTTTATTTAATTTTTTATTATATTTTAACTTAAATTTATTCATATTATTATTTATTAAAAAAAATTTTAAAAAATAAATTTAAAAATTATATGTTTGATTTATTATTCATATAAAAAAATTTCATTTATATATTAAAATATTAAAAATAAAAAATTCTAAATTAATTACTAAAAATAAATAAAATAAAATTTTTGGAATAGAGAAGTATATCATTAACTATTAGAGATAAACAATTGACATCATCAGACAAGTAGTAACCAAAGTTTTGACAACAAAATTATAAGGTTGGACAGATGTAATTCTGAGTTGGATAAATCTCTTAATATTGCATCTAATAATAGAGTGGTCCTAGCTCCTCTTCTATCTAGATATATTTAGATATATTTCACTATCTCTCTTAGTAGCAAGACAAATGCGTCTAACTCCCCTTCTACATATATTTTTATATGGTTAAAATTCATTTACGATTCTGAACTGTTTTACCTTATTTTAGATAGGTGTCTAATTTTTATTTTATCTTCTTAAAGTTCTCAACATGTAAAATTTTATTTTAATTATACTTTTTTTGTGAATTTTACAGTAAAATTTAATAAAATTTTTAAAAAATTACCAACTTTAATCCTACATTATTTTCCCTCCTCTCAAAGTCTCAACTCAAACCTATAAATTTAACATTTTCTGTCTCTTTCCCTGTCATCCTCTCCAACTTCCAGAAAAAAAAATGGCCCAATCGTCTCTCTCCGACTCTGCCCGAACTTCACCACATCCTTCTCCTTCCCACTTGCCTAGAAGCTCCTCCGCTCCTACCCGGACATCGCGCCTTCTCCTCCATTCTCCTTTCCCGCATCTACACCCTCTCTGCCGGCGTAATTCAACAATTGCTTTGTTCTCTGACCGAATGGGTTGCAGAATGGGTCACAACACCCTCTTCTCTCGGATCTCCTCAAGTCACGACCAGGGGATTTGATTGGACTGAGCAGCTATTGGAGGCGATGTTGGACGGCCGTTAATGCAAGAGGCAGCGATGTCAGACATTCTGGTGGCCGGATCGGTCATGAGATTGGCGGAAGGCTGAGGCGAAGAGGAGTGGGAAAGATGGTGGAGGCAGAGGGAAAACGTTAGGGCTCTGGGCGTAAATGGGAGAAAAATCTATGTATCAGAGTTGATATTTTCCATAGAAATTCTATCGTGAAAGTTAACAATGAAAATGATGGAAATATAGGAAACACCACAATTGAGATAAAATTTAACATTTTGAGAATATTAAAAAGATAAAATAAAAGTTAGAAACCAATTTAGAATAACACGAAAAGAATTGGCACCATGAATAAATTTTACTCTATTTCATATAGAGCAGACTACCAAAAGAAAGTATAGAGCAGCGCTAACTGCATCGTATTATTTTATTTTTTAAAAAGAATAAAATAAAAGCTGGATTTAAATTTAAGCGTAATGTGTAAAATATAATTGTAAAAGATACTAGAGCCTATGTTAAATTCCTCGCCACAGAAAAGGAACCGGACCATCAGTGCAATGGTTGGGTTCCACGACAAGTGACGATGTGCGTTGGGTGTTGCTTGCACCCGTCCCCATCAAGAAACAATGGGGTCAGATCATGCAAATTAGATCCTTAAACTGGATTTTGGGAAACTGTTAATCACGGATTAGCTAGCCATGAACGGTAACGATCCTTCCTATGTCCCTCTTCTTCCTGTCGGCTTCGCCATATATAACTCCCATCAAAGCCGCCGGCAACAACAGCCCCTCCGGCTCCTAGAACACACAAGTCGAAGGCTGCCTGCTCACCGTACGTGGGGCGGCAGGCTCTCGCTAGTGCAATCCAGACGGCGAAGATCACCTTCTCAAGCGTAGCCGCCATCAGCAACCATCTGTGCAACACCAGATCAATTCTTCTCTCAGTGCCTCACCAAGCTGCACTGAAAAGTGAAAATGGACGGCTCTGATCCTGCTGCTGCCTCTAGTAGTTAATTAATTAGTCCAGTTAGCGTCTGTTGCAAGCAATTAAGGGCTTCACCTGTCCCTAACTCCGACGTTCCTGACGCCGTGTTTGTATGACCATATACTTCGGCATTAAATCATAATTGATCAAAGTTGATTTCAAACGGAAAAAGAGCTTGATAATGAAATAGATATTGTTAAATATATTCTGATATTGCAAATTGTTGTGGGCCGGGGATAATTTTAGTGTAGGTACAAGTTGGACGAAGTCAAGTCAAGAGCACAGCAGATAGGAAACAGCTACATGTGAGACGTGTCAACAACCGGTATCCATGTCTCCATCATCCTCCCGTACTTCTTAAAATATTGTATTTTAATATGAAATATTATTGTTAGGCGAGTAAGTTGACACTTGACACTACGAAGATTTCGTTAAGATGGTTTTCTCCTGTTAGAAATTTCTGACGGGCAGCCATTGAAAACCGTCTGGTTACATTTTTTCAGTGGATTTCTCTCCGCTCAAAATTGACCGCAGAAATAAAATTTTTTGTATTTGATTTTTTTGACAGACATTTTCCGACCCTTATTCATCAGAAATTCTAATGGCTAGCTATTGAAAATTTTTTTGGTACCATTCATATCTGTTGAAAGAAAATATTGTGTAAAATTGGCTACCAAAATAAAATTTTTTGAATTCCAAATTTCTAATGACTATCAACCGGAAATTGAAAATTTCCCTTCTGAAATATTCCACTAAAAATTTTAATTTTTCCCTCATCTTTTACCATTATAAAACCACCCTCTTCCATCAACGTCTTTTTTTTTTTCTTCTCTTCCATCTTCTTTCTCTTTCTCACAAATTTTTCTTCTCCTCCTTCATTCTCCTCTCTTTATCTTTTCTTTATCATTACCTTCGTCTTTTTTTTCTTCCTTATAATTATCTTCTTGGTTCTTCTTATTTTTTTTCTTATTATTACCTTCACCTTCTTCTTCTTCTTCTTCTTCCCTCCTCTTTCTCACCATTTTCCACTTCCTTCTATTATTTTTCTTTTTCTTCCTTCCTATCTTTCTTACCAATTTTATGCTCAGGGGTGGTTCAAGTGCAACCCGTATACACCTTGGGACCAAACTACACGTTTTTGGGAGATGGATGTTATGTGTGTAATTAATTCTATGAAGAAAACAAGAGTTGAAAAATGACTGTTTTGAGTCCAAACCTCCTAGAACCTTGCAAATTGGAGACAAAGCTTTGAATCAGGCCATTTAAGGGACTATTGTTTGCAACCCTGGAAAAACATTTTTTTTTTTGGGAAAAAAATTTCTGACAGCTATCCATTGAATTTTTTTACGATCACCGTCTGTTAGATTTTTTTACGTCCATTGTTTGTTAGATTTTCCAATAGTCCTCGAATGTTAGATTTTTCAACAGTTGCTATTGGGAACCTTTTTCTGACATATTAAAAGCAGACGAACATATTTCCGAAGGCTATCCACTGAAAATGGCATTTTCCGACAACTAATTGTCAAAATTTACCCTTTTTCTAGTAGCGTGAGAATTAATAATTCTTTCAATTTAATGAGGACTATAAGTTTTATTTGATGGTAGATAACCGATGGCACTCAAGATGGATGTTAAAGAGAAGAAATCAATGAACAAAATTACTACTATAGACAAAGTAAATTGATGCGAGAAAGGAAAAAAAGATTTTATAGTTATGTTGGGATATGATAGGTAATGAAATGATTGAGAGTTAATGTAAAATAGAGGGTCGAGGGGAGAGGATTAATGGAATGGGTGTTGAAAGAGTTAATACAGCGGCACTATGATTAAAAGCAAGTAGTTTGATTGGTAAACATAAGTATTAAGTGAACGCAAATGCATTAGGGGAAAAATGTTAGTAATATTTAAAAGCTCTACAATTTTTCCTTCCCTGGCTCCGACGTTCCTGACGCTGTGTTTATATGACCATATATACTTCGGCATTAAATCATAATTGATCATAGATCATTTCAAACGGAAAACGAGCTTGATAATGAAATAGATATTGTTAAATATATTCTGATATTGCAAATTGTTGTGGGCCAGGGATAATTTTAGCGTAGGGTACAAATTGGGCAAATTCAAATCAAGAGCAGACCAGATGGGAAAAGCTACATGTGAGACTTGTCAACAACCGGTTCAATAGGTTGATGAGAGTTTACAGGACAAAAAGCGTTCAATATCCGTTAGGGATATTTATCCAATTCACTCAATTCGTAAAATCGCATAGATCGAACCGAATTAATCTATTAGTTTTGTGGGTTTATACAGGTTATGATATAATTTGGGCTCTGAAAATTAAAAAATAATGTATATGTAGTGTGGTTCGGTTTTTAATTTTGAAACCTGTAAAACCGGATCAAACCTACATCCTTAATAACCTTATAAAAATTTTTATTTGTGGTTGAGGAAAAAATTGATAAGCTTGAACAAATTGAATCAGGTAAAATAATTTCTTTTATATTTGTAGTTAGTATATTGTATAATATACACATAAAGATACATCTAATTTGTAATTTATTATTCTACAACTGTACAAAATTTTTCAGGATAACTTAGACATCACTTATTGTTGGTGTTGATTGATGGCCACTCCTTCACTGCATATTTTTTCTATGTAAGCATGTTCTCTTATTTAGGAATTTATTGTTCATAATTTTAATTCATTTTGAATGTCTTGCAACTCACACTTAGTGACTCCATGCAGGTGAAGCAGAGATCATTACATATAAAAAGCTGAAATATTTTGAAGTAATTTTACACTCTAATCAAGCATGAACTTTGGCAACCTTGTGTGACTGAAGCTTTGGACACCATATACTACCTTTGTATTTTGTAACAAAAAGTCTATTTTGTGCTTGTGATGTTCTAAAGTACGAAATTGTTGATATTTCGTAAAACTATTTAGTTTTCAGAACAATATATTAACATTAAAACAAGTGTTGTGAAATAGCTTAAATTGTTGTGCAAGATGAAAAAATAAACTGGTCAAATCGAACCGCATTCTATGTGATTTGGGTCTCAATTGGAGTTGGTGGTAAACAGTGTAGTTTGGTTTTATATTATGTAACCTGGTTACTTATGCGGTACAATTTGGGTTTAGTGTAAACCCTGCCAAACCCGCACCGTGAACACCCCTAATATTCATCTCTCCATCATCCTCCCGAACTTCTTAAAATATTGTATTTTAATATGAAATATTATTGTTAGGAAAGTAAGTTCACACTACTAAGATTTCCTTAAGCTGGTTTTTTGCTGTCAGAAATTTTCAATGGATAGCCATTGGAAACCGTTTGGTGAAATTTTTTCAGTGAATTTCGCTCCACCTAAAATTATCGGAGGAAATGAAATTTTTTTAATTTAATTTCTTTTACAGACGTTTTCCAACACTTATTTATCAAAAATTCTAATGGCTAGTCATTGAAATTTTTTTTTGCAATATTCCTGCCTGTTGAAAGAAAATATCATTCAAAATTGGCCATCAAAATAAAATTTTTTGAATTCTAAATTTCTAACGACTATCTACCGAAATTTAAAAAATTTCCTTCCAAAATATGCCACTAAAAATTTTAATTTTTCTCTCCTCTTCCACCACTATAAAACCATTCTCTTCCATCAACATCTTTTTTTCTTCTCTTCCATCTTCCTTCTTTTTCTAACAAATTTTTCTCCTCCTCTCTTTATCTTTTCCTTATCATTACTTCATCTTTTTTTTTCTTCTTATTTCTTCCTTATAATTACCTTCTTGTTTCTTTTTTTCTTCTTATTTCTTTCTTATTATTAACTTCTTCTTTCTTTTTTTCGTCTTCTTATTTCTTCCTTATTATTACCTTCTTCTTTTTCTTTTCTTCTTCTTCTTCTTCCCTCATCTTTCTCACCATTGTCTACTTCCTTTCATTATTTTTCCTTTTCTTTCTTCCTATCTTTCTTACCAATTTTATGTCTAGGGGTGGTTTAAGTGCAACCCATATATGCCTTGGGACCAAACTACATGTTTTTGGGAGATGGATGCTATGTGTGTAATTAATTCTATAAAGAAAACAGTACTTAAAAAATGACTGTTTTGAATTCAAAACTCTTAGCACCTTACAAACTTGAGACAAAGCTTTGAAACAGACCATTAAGGGACTACCATCTGCAACTCCGGAAAACCATTTTTTTTTCAAGGAAAAACTTTCTGACGGCTCTCCATTGGATTTTTTTATGGTCATCATCTGTTAGATTTTTTATGGATTTTCCGACGGTCCTTGAACATCAGTTTTTTTTTTTTTGGCAGTTGCTGTTGGGAACCTTTTTCCAATGTATTAAAAGCCATCAAACATATTTTTGATAGCTATCTACCAAAAATGGCGTTTTTCAATAGTTAATTGTAAAAAATTACCCTTTTCTAGTAGTGTAAGAATTTATAATTCTTTCAATTTGATGAGGATTATAAATTTTATTTGATGGTTGATAACCAATGGCACTAAATATATTGATGTTAAAAAGAAGAAATCAATGAACAAAATTACTACTATAGACAAAGTAAATTGATGCTAGAAAGGCAAAAAAGATTTTATAGTTATGTAAAGATATGATAGGTAATGAAGAGATTGAGAGTTACTGTAAAAACATAGTGTCTAGGGAGAGGAATAATGGATTGGGGTTGAAAGAGTTAGTATAGTAGCACTATGATTAAAAAGAAGTAGATTGATTGCTAAACATAAGTAAACACAAATGCATTAGGGGAGAAATGTTAGTATTGTTTAAAAGCTCTACAATTTTCCTTCATCAATTAGTTCCCACATTGTTGATCATCACATGAAGGAGAGTAAAACAATTTGATCACCTTGGCATGGAAAAGGAATATAAGTTGCAATCGTCCTAAAGGATCAAGGCTGAAGATGTGTGAGAGTATTACAAGTCAATGTTGTTCTTGTTTTAATCTATTTACAAATTTTTGTAGGTGTTAGGGGAAAAGAGTTTCTAAAAAGGTTGTTGATGAAATGCTTTTGTTATCTTCATTTTGTTTTTTGAATTTCCAAAATGCTTTTTATGATGACTTAATTGTGTTTGAGTTTCATTAAGTTGCTTAAAGGTAAAATAAATTTTTTTCAGTGACAAATGTATAAAAAGTGATGAAAAAGTTTGAAGAACATGATAGAAAAGTGATAAAGTAAATGAATCTGTGTTTCCAGTGCCAAAAAGTGCTATTATTGTACATGTGAAGAAGTGTTAGTTTTGCCTTAAAGTGTCAGCAAGTATATATTATATAGGAAAAGCATTGTAATTTGAAACAAGCATTTGGATACTAATAAAAGGCTTTAAAAGGGTTAAAAAAGCATTAACAATAAGAAAAACATTGAATAATCAAATAATCGGGAGTTGCTAGTATTATTATAAGTCTGGGCTAGACAAGGAGGCTGGAGACGAGGCAGTAGAGCCAAATGAAGGAGGCTTGGGTGTGGGGGATGCCTAGTGTTTAGACGTAGGGGGTGAAGAAGGAAAGCTGTGAGGCCCAGCTGAACTGGATGTTGGCGGCTATAGAGGCCATTATGATCATCTTTTACAACAACCTAGGAGGTGGGTTGGTGATGACTCGATTCTCTATAACTAGATGTCACTGACCAGAGTTGAAGCTGCGTGGAAACTAACTATCTAGTACGTCAAGTCTAAAAACAACCAAATAAGAAAGAGAAAAGAGATGCAAAGGATCAAGTGAGGTAGAATAATAAAAATATAGATAGAGAAGAGCTAATATTTAGTTTAGGTTTTTGTAAATTTTCACTAAGTAATTAAATAAGTTGCACCTGTTTGCTCTTTATGTCACAAAAGCTTAGAGGAAAACTATTGTCCCAAAAAAAAATTCTCAAAGGGGAAGAAAAAGCATTAGCCACCATCCATTTTTTTGGGAAATAAAACTTTTAGTACTAAAAATTTGAGTGTTTTACAAAATCCTTCCTAAAATTATCTAATTTCTCATAAAAGGAATTGCTCTACATTTAGGCTCCTTGAAAAGAGAACCAGTGAGGACTAGTTCATAATTCAAGAGGTATGTGATTCATAATTAGGGGTTTGAATGTGAACTAATAACCCCTTAAGAAGGTGAATCGACAAGGACCGTTTTACAATTCAAGTCATTGGTTCACAATCCAATGCCTAAATGCGAACATATAAGGATTGGTTCACAATTCAGCAGTTATTGGTTCATAATCCAAGGGTCTAAATATGAACCGGAGATGACTAATTCACAATTGAGTGGTTACTGGTTCACAATCTGAGGTTTGAATATAAATTAGTAACTCTCGAATTATGAACTGGTGTGAACTAGTAAGGACCAATTCACAATTCAAAAAGTCATTGGTTTACAATCTATGGCCTAAATGTGAATCATGACCTTATGAATTGTGAAATAGTAAGGATTTGTTAACAATTTGGGGCCTGAATTTGAACTAGTGGCCCCTAAATAGTGAATTAATGAGGATCGGTTCACAATTTAAGAGTCACTAATTCACAATTTGGGCCCTGAATGAGAACTAGTCCCTTTGAATTGTGAACTAGTAAGGACTAGCTCATAATTCGGGGGCCTAAATTTGAACCACTTCATTTTAGGGGAATTAAGACTTGCTTAGAAACTAAATAGGTTTTAGAGATAACTTGGAAAAACTCAAAAAGTTTTAAAACTAAAAGTGTTATTTCTTCACAAATGGATGGTGGCAACACTTTTGTGAACTGCCAAATGCTTTTGTTTTTTGCTAAATGCATTTTTCACCCATTATATCACTTTTCTCGCACATAACATCAGTTTTTTATGACAAATGGTATTTCTCCATAAACAGATAGTGGCAACGCTTTTGTTCTACCCTAAATGCTTTTCTTGGCCTTAATATCGGTTTTCTGCAATAAATTTTCTAGTAACTCCTGAATTTTATTATTCTTATTTGGTGATTTGAAAAGGGCGATTGGGTCCTGAGTTTACTATGCTATAGTTCAATCCTAACGTGATTTCCACCTTCAGAGAATCACTAATGGAAAGTAAGAACAAAACCCAACCATGATGGCTTATTTGAACTTAAAGAATCGCCAGATGAAGGAAAAAAATCAGGAAATGCCTTCAAAGTAGAGCAAAAATGAAATTTTTATATTTTTCTTATTTATCATCTAGGTAAATATGTTATTCTTATCCCTTCCCATTTTTTTATTTTTTGTCATTATCTATATCATGGGAAAATAGAAAAGTCCTGTCTCTCGCCGGTTAGCTAATAGGGTGGTGGCTCGAGAATTGACTTACGCTTATTTGCCTTTTAATGAAGAGTCAACTTAAATTTGTTGCTTAAAAAAAAAGGTGACATGGGATGCACCGTAGGAATAGAAGAAGTGAGGGTCACACTCAACCCTTAACTCGCTTCCTTATTTTTACCTTGCTCTTCCCATCCCTTGATCATTTCCAACAAGTTAAACCTATTCACTTGTTTTCCCTTGTAAAAAGTTTTTTATTGAGCTAGGTTGATATCTGGTGAAGATATGGGCTGCATGAGATCTTTGCTACTGGCAGGACTTAAAAGAAAGAGAGTTGCAGTGATATCTCTATTACAGACTAGACCTAAAAAAAGGAGAGTTATATATCTAAGAAGCACTCTTAAATGCTTAATGTTAGTACAAACCTGAAAAGCTTAAAATCCACTGATGGTCTCTTAGCTTATTTTTTTGTCCCAACTAAGTACCATACTTTAAGGTTATCCTACCAAAGTACCCTAGCTCATATTAAAAGTCCCAATTGGATATTTATTGTCCATTTCATCGTCAAAATGGTTGAATTTTGTTGATGTGACATTAATTAACATTAAAATAAATGTAAAATTATAATTTTGTTGTTTAGAATTTTTCTAATCAATCATTTTAACCTTAAAAAATTTGAAATCTCATTTTCAATCCAACCCATCTTCCTCTCACAATTGTTCCCACTTTCGGTATGCTGCTGCCTTGGTTTCTCTCTCGTTTCCTTTCCTAGTTTCTCTTTCAATTGCCGGCTAGGCGAGGAGACAACTCAATTGCCAAGAGTCGAGGTGAGCGAGTGAAGAGACGATGAGGAACAATTGTTGATGGCCAACGAGATAACCCAATTGCAAAGAGGTGACGACGAAGTGATGTTGAAAAACAATGCCAGATCTGACAAAATCAATGGTAGCCACCGACAATGTCTCCTAGCTCCAACAAAATCAACTGCTCCATCGTATTTGTGTGTTTGATTTTCGATTGGATTCGTGTTGAAGGTTTAATTTTTAGGTTGAATTTGTGTTGAAGGTTTGATTTCCAGGTTCGATTCGAAAGATTCAACCTCGAAAAATTTCCTGCCTGATGGAAAATTTGTTATTTTACATTTTTTTTAGTATTAAACAACGCAATGTTAGCATTTTTCATCCAATTTAATAGTGAAATTGATAGAAAGTACCCAATTGGGACATGCAATATGAGAAAATAGACTTTGATAGGACAACCTTAAGATAGAGTACCAATTTGGGACAATAAGCTAATGGACCCCCAGTGGACTTTACCTGGCCTAAAAAGAGTATAAGGAATTCAATAAAAGGAATAAGCATGACGAGGGGTTTCTATGAAGAGTCTATTATAGGTTGAGAGATGTGCTTGGCAAAGAGGGAAGTTCATCCTTTCTTGGACATGAATCCTATGTTGGGGCTTCCTTATCTTTTTCAAATGTATCACTAATACTAGTAATTAATACCCAGTCAACTTATGAAAATGCCTCTGATGGGTCAACCCACAAGAATGCCTCAGTAACTGGTGAACATTACTGTCAAATTTGATAGGAAATCGGCTCTGTCACTCAGTCTCATTCCGTTGCCAAAGGTTTAATCTCAAACGGCTAAATTTTCAATTAATGTGGTGTTAGCACCTAAACACGTGGCAATCTAATGTAACATGAATTAAAAATGAATTTTCAAATTGAAAAATCACACGTAGGTTTGGAATGAACCTTTCACTAGATTAAAAAACTTTTACTTGAGTGATTTTTTTGTCTAGAACCAAAATATTTTTGGGTTCAAAAAATTGCTCTAGTTTCAACATGTTGAAAGACTTTCATCCTGTTAAAACTATAGCTCCGGGTTTTTCTCACTTCTAGACATCTAAACTTCAATGAATTTTGCACTAAAAAGATTTCTTCTTTCACAAGCAATGCTTAAATCACCAAAAATACTTGAAATATACTTAAGAATCATTTTTCCTTCCTAAGATCAAAACTTTATCAACAAGAAACCAATGTATAAATCTTTAAATGTGGACTTGAAAAACATAAAATAAATATATTTTGTAATCATTAAAATTAGCTAAATATAAGTCATGAGTGGAACAAAACCATCATAGGGGAAAGTTGAATGAACGTATTAACAATCAAAACAAGATTACTGATAAATCTTTTAAACTGAAATCCATAAGTTTCATAATTATCTTGTAGGAACAAGAGAAGAAAACTGATGCTATTTCAATTCTATACCACGGAGAAAGATTTAACTCCCATGCAAGTCAAGAATTACTTTCCTTAGAGGGCACTGGAGATGAATGTCTAGGGATCGACTTGAGCTACTCACACTAGGCGATGAGCTTGCTCTCCCGTTGCTTATTATATATATATATATGCAGCCTATTGCCATGAACTTGTTCTTGGTTGAAACTGTGAAGGCTCCCGTTGTAAAGGAGGCAAGGAATGCTTCAGTTTACATGCCGTTTCCATCGTAACAGTTGGAAGCGATGTACAGCTGCAAGGTATAGATCTCTCCGTCCGCCAGCGAGATGTTGGTCACTTGAAGGTTGCTGTTGCCCAGGAAGGCTTTGTGAGGGTTGGAAGTGGTGTTACAGGTGATAAGGAAATCAGTAAATTGGTCTTTCAATAGGCAGCCATCCGATAGTTTGAAGGGGTAAGGTACAGTGGCAGAGCTACGCTTTGCTGCCCCCCCGGGAATTTTGAAAAAACGTAAATATGGGGTAGTAATTTGATGATTTTGTCAAAAGTTAAGGATTGTGTGTGCATTTTGCCCCCCCAAATATTGTGGAAAAATATAAAGATGGGGGGGCAATAAGGTAGGCGCTGAAGAAAGTAGGGACCCAGTGAGTAGTTATTCCCTCTACATTAAGAGGATATTCTAACATGGCCTAAATACACTATTAGTCCTCAAACGTTTCCAACTCGTACGATTTGCTCCTTGAGCTTTGAATTAGTGTGAATTAGTCCCAATTTACAGCTTTACCTAACCGCGACGTTGTCTCTCTCCTTCGGGCTCCGCCGACTCTCCTCCGGGCTTGCCCCTCCGAGCCAAAAATCCTAGTTCCGTCACTGGTAAGGTATGTCAACGTTGCCATGTTTGTTGGCGCATTCGGCGCTTGTTGTGCTTGCTGCTACCACCATCACAAGAGCTACGTATATAGCCACCACTTCAACCTCTCTCAGCCCCATTTTTCTCAGCTCAATTTGCAAGAAAACCTGAAGAGGAAGAAAAAGAAACATTGAAGAAGCTGGGAACAATATTGGAGTTGCACTCATTTCCCTAGCATTCACTTATATATGTGTAAATATTGAGTAATCTTGATTTACTTTCTTACTAAATTCTGTACATCACAGTTTCACTTTTCTTTCAGAAGATGTGACGATTAATTTTTCTACATCCAATCTTTCATTAATACATGAGATTTAGTATGATATTTTTTAGTCTCTCGTTTTTCACTTCTTTCTTTCTCAATATATATCTCAAAATGGTTATTACTTTTCTTTAACTATACATATTTTTCTTTTTTTTTTTTAAATAAACTACACATATTTTTCCAAATATACTATGTGTCGTGCCCCAAAACTCACTCTAGGAGTCTCAGGACGAAGTCATGTTGCATACTAAAGAAAATAAATTTTCCTGAGCATGCAAAGCTATATATTCCAAATAATTCCAAACTCATAAAAATTCAACTTCTCACAATAAGTGGCATAGCAACTATAATCCTTGAAATTGAAACATAATCCATAAATTCTCAGAGTTCTAATGAACAAAATGAAATCCAAAGTCTTTCCTAATTATAAATAAATTTCTAGTATTAATACTAACGAAATATTTCTAACTGTCTCGAACCACAATTGGCCTTGTAGTTACTCTTGCTAGCTAACTCGAACTACTCTTTATCTTTGTAAGGGGGATGAAAACGAGGTCAGCACGAATGTCCAGCAAGTAGCGAATTTTGAAAACAGAAATAAAATATACAAAATATATAAGGATCAAGCATAAATAGTTCTTGTAAAATAATAACATGAACTTCTGTAGAAATTATTTGAAGAGTCAAAATATAATCAAAGTAATAGCAATTTTAAGAACCAAACAAATAATATTTGTAAATAAAAATAATTAACCAAAACAAAGCAGTTCAAAGCAGAATGACAGAATAGAAATTCAAAACGTAGTAAGCGAGGTGATCACTGTGATTACACTTAAATTGCTATAGTGCATCTAGAATCATCAAAGAATCGTCAATGATCAAGTGCCTATAATGATTAGTCCTAAAAACAATGCACTGTAAAACACAACGGAACAGAATACCCTATATGGAGGATTCAGAACTACAGATTTCCAGAAGTATGAGCATAGAACCAACACTCACCAAAATGGATTCTGAACAGAAATTCAGAGCATTACAATTGTTATAAAATTTTAGTGCAAAATATCACAATAAAAACATACCTGATCCTATCTTATTTAATCAAATACAATATATTGCATAAATAAGATAAAACTCAAATAAGCAGAAAAATAAGTAAATTAATAAAATATTTGAAAACAATTTCAAAATAAAACACATATTTGAAAACTCTTATTCTGATTAAAAATCAATTTAATGAAAAAAAAGCTTTAAATCAAAATATTGAAAAATTACTAAGCTGGAAAACTTAATATTTTGAAGAAATAATATATACATAATATAAAAAAAAATTTAATTTTTAGAAATTTTAGTAGCCACTTACCTCAAAACACAACTTTCCAACTTCTAAAATAATTGTTTAGTCACCCAAAATAATTATGTAAAAATTTATGTAAAAATACAATAAATTTAAGAAATAACCCAAAATCACTTGCTGATAGTGACTCAAATTAATACTTTTGGAACTTAAGAATTCTCAGAACTAGTGTTAAAAGCCTTAGGGACTAATATTAAAATTAGCCCGATTGACTTTTCAAGCCCTCACACTTCTAGGGACTAAATCGTAACATTTTAACTCTGGGATATCGATGAACTCACCTCAAAACCTAAAGGACTAATATGTCATTAGCCCAATTTTGTACCCAAAAGATGATTCTTCGTAGAGGTATAAAAGGGTTAGACCTTTATCTAGTAGCTCGAGCTCGATTTAAGGCTTATCGAGTTAAATCTTATCAACATGAACCTTATTGAGCTTGAGCTTGAAAATGAGCCCAATACATTAAAGTGCCAAGCTCGAGTTTGTAAGTAACCAACCCCTTTTATTAAGGTGCCTAACGAGCCTTTAATAATGACATATATAATACTTAAATTATATAGCTAATACCCGCCCCTTTTTTTAAGCATCCTAATTGGCTTTCAATAATAACATATATAATACTTTAATTATCTAACTAATGAAAGTGTTATTTGTTTAAGTCACTAAATTAAACATAATAAATTCTGTACAATACCTTTCATTCAAGCCTAATGGCTTTTAGGCCGAGCTCAAGTATCAAAATTCAAACTCAAGTAATTCGAGCTAGAGTTCGAATAATACCAATAGCTTCAAGGGCTGAGCTCAAGCCTATGGTACTAGCTTAAAGGGTTGAGCCCGAGCCTAGTGGGCTTAGGCTCAGCCCGGCCCCTTTACACCCCTAATTATTCATCTTCTCCCTTGCAACTCACCGGATCACCACCATGCCTAGCCAAAATCTCACCAAACTTGTTTTTAATTTATTCTAAATATTCCCAATTATTAATTAACTCTTCCAATCATCAAACTAAATTATAATCAACTAAGTCATTAACCTAAATCTCTCTTCAAGTTCTAAGAAAAGCTAACCTATGCATTGAAAAATAACTAATAATCACTTACCAAATATTCTCTTTTCGCGTAAAAAATTTACAGATTACTTTTACTTGATCCTCAATTAATGGTTTCTTCTTTAACTTGTTTAACACAAAGCAATAGCTAGATAAGATTGTGAGAGAAATACCTAAACCCTAATTCTTTCATTTCTCCCCCTTTTAACACACCTCTTTCACCTCCCTATTTACATATTTCATTAGTTTTTTTTCCTTACTTGCTCCTTTTATTAATTCCCTTGCTCTTTTTTTTCTTCTTTGCTTCTTATTTTTATTATTATATTTTTCTTCCCTTCTCTTGGGTCTTAACCTAAATACCCAAAATAATAAAGATAAACCAAATTGGGTTGGGTCATTACACTATCCCCATAATGCAATAAAGCTTACAATATGTCTTTTTTTTATTATAATAATACTTCACATTTGGCAAATATGTCTAGACCTAAATGGCTATTGCTCCCCTGAGCTATAATAACTCGGACAGTAAACTCCTTGAATTATGAGCCACATTAACTTGAACCCTAAACTTTGAGAAAGTTATCACTTTGTTCATTTGACTCAATGATACACTAACGTTGTCTATTAACAAAAAGGAAAAACTATGTAATAATCATTTAAATTTATATTTGTTCTTTTTTTCACCCTAATATTTCATCTCCAAAACAAGCTACCATCTCCAACTCGTTTCCTTTAACCCGCTAGAAATCTAGCATTTCCGCCATCACATCTTGATCACCCAAAAAAACCATCATGTCAACTCCAGCTCCATGACCAAATAACAGGAGCCGCGTTCGCCATCATCATCTGTCCCCATCTTTTAGCTTTTGGACCTGACATCCGCAACTGCCACGGACACTTCCTCATTAGGCGACTTTGACAGCTGTTCCTCCAACAGCCGAAAGCCATCATCACAACGCATTTTTGAGATGCACCCCTCACTTCTCTAAGGTGGCCGTTTCAGATGCGGTACCCTTTTGCCATTTTTAAGAAAAGAACAATGGATTCTTGCTATCACATCTCACTCTAATTTGCATCCTTGGGACATTAGCACCACAGGAAATCACATCCAATCTTCTCGTCATGTTGCTCCCAACTTATCTTGCCTCATTCTATTGCCGATTGTTGCCTAAAGAATAGAACCCAAGATCAGATCCGTGACTCGTCCCGCCTCCTATTCGTGAAACACCGTTGTTGCAATCTAGTTTGGCTTGATTACACTTTAAGTTGCTAAGATCTTGTCTTTCAATAATTTTATCCATGATATTTTATGTTGCGCAATTAGATGTTGGTAACGTTTTAAAACTGATGGAATAGACATAGAATGATGGCACGTGACTAAGGTAATGAGCCAATGAACTAAAGTGACGGCTTTTTTAAAATTTAAGGTATAAGTTGATGAGGTTCATAGTTTAGGGGATTAACTATTTGAGTTACTATAGTTTAGTGTAACAATAGGCAGTTAGGCCATATATTTTTAAAGTGAAAAAGATTTACAATTTTTAGTACGTTGACCGCGGCGTCTTCTTTGGGCCATGGCGTTTAAGGAGGATTAGGATTGTCTGCATTCTGGCACCTGCCGGTCCAAATATACAATACAACCCTTCGACGCGTGGCTTGTGAGAGATTGGAAACAAACAAAGCAGGGCCGTGGACGTGGACAGACAATGCAAGTTTTGCATTCTGCTGCAAAAACATATTAACTTTTTGATTTTCTTTAAGCTTAGGTTATATTTTGGGAGATATTTAAAGAAAATGTAAAATTGATATTTTTATATACAATGTTTATTTGCTAAATTTATATGCTAATTGAAATCCTACACTTAAAAAACGTACAAAAATACTTTTGAAATATTTTTTAACATTAAATATGTTTTATTATTTTTTAGGTTGTGTATGGGAAAAATAGTTCATAAAAAATTTATTACATTATAAAATGATATTATTCAAGTGATTATTAGGTAAATAGAGATACTAACTTTTAAATGAAATTAATTCTAAAATAAACTAAAAATAAATTATTTTTAGAAACTGCAAAATCAATAGAACCTTATTAAGACCTACTAAATTCTGCACACCACACCGGTCAAATATTTTTGCTTATTTTTTAGAAAGAGTGGCATTTAATTTTTCTACTTCTAACCTTCCACTATTACATGGGATTTAGTATAGTAATTTTTTTTACAGTCTCTTTTTTTTTCATATATATATATATATATATCCCAAAATGTTTATTACTTTTTTTTAATTATACATATTCTTCCGAATATACTGTCCTCATTATGTATAGCTTACAAATTTTTTTTTCCATTATAATAATACTTCATATTTGACAAATATGTCGAATATGTTTATATTGCATAATATCAGTAATACTTTAAAAAAATTAAAAGTGAAAAACACTTAACAATTTTTAGTACGTTGACCGGGGTCTTCTTTGGGATAAGGCCTTCAAGGCGGATTAGGATTTTCTGCATTCGGGTAGCTACACCGGTAAAAAATACGTGGTGTGATTTGCCTCCATACCTTTAATTTGACAGTAACCCTTCGAGGTGCGAGGGATTTAAGAGAAAGAGTGTACTAGGAATAAAAGCGATGGGGCCATGATTGGACTAGGAAGCAATCCCGTAGACGTAAACAGAATTGTCATTTTTGCGTGGCCTAAATGCGTATAGATGGCCCTCAATTAGTATAGATGGCAATTAGGTAGACGGGTCAGGTGTAGAATCAGATCACCCACATTTAGGTTTAATTGAATTAGGATAAATCTAGACTCAGGTTAGGTTCACATTGGGTTATTTTTTGTTCAAATTGATTTTAGGTTAAGTAGATCTCAAGTTCATGTTGGGTTTGTTTAAATTTATTTGGGTTTGAGTTCAAAATATGTTGGATCAATTTCAATCTCAGGTAATTTTAGGTTAAGTTATTTATGTTTTATGTCATATTTGTGTCAGGTTGATAGTCAAATTTACTCGAATTACTAGTGCATATGCTGAAATCATTAGATTGATTTTTTTTTCATATGGCTTTTGTTAAGATTTAAACTAAAAATTTTTGGATTACTGGCGCACACACTTGTACATTTTTTACGCCCTCGGCCGTATTCTTCTTTTGTGCAATTAAAAATCACATATAACCAATTACTAATATCAAACATTACATCTCAACAACATATAAACTGTCATTTCAACAATTTTCACAAACTAATGAGTGTCCTCTTATATTATAAAATCTTATATAGAGAACGGCCCTAATCTATTCAAAGTTAAAAAAGCTAGCTCGTACAGTTACATTTTCATTTATCTTAATGGTTTGAAAAAATTTCAGCAACATCTTACCTTAATTCCACAGAATGCACTGTTTTCTTAAGACGCACATCTTAAATCCAATATATAAGGAACAAGGTTTAATACAATTGAAATTCATTCATAATCAAGATAAATTATGTTCAATAAAGTACGAACCAACTTCTTTCATGTATGAACTGTTAAACTTGGACAGTCAGTTATTTCAAAACAGATTATACACATAAAATAACTGCAAATCTGTGTAGCTATTGTATATACAAATTGGTTTCACCAGATAAAAAATTATTGACAAGTATTCTATGGTTTACCTATATGCATATATACATAAATCTTATTTTGTTCCATAATAATAAGATATTTATCATTTACTACAAAATAATGAACTCAAATAGAGCTTAGCTCTATACTAAGTCAATTTACATTCTAGGGGAAATTGCAACAGAACAACAAAAACTGATGATTGTGGAGGACGATGATGTAGCATGGAGTGGGAGCAAGGCAACGAAGATAAAAAATGAGAGAATGAGGAAGAAGGAGATCAAGGATGTGATTTTTCTTTAGGGAGAATTACAATCTACCCCTAACACTTGTTCGACATTACACCTTACCCCCTCATATTTGAAAATTCTACAATTCACCCCTTGTTCTTCACCTCTATCTGTATAGCTGTTAGCATCATGGGCCTACATATAAAAAGAACAAAATAAGTTTTAGTGTACCTCGCTTCTTTGCCTTCTAAAAAGAAAAAAAAAAGACTTAAAAAAATATAATCAGGAACGGGATCATAGCAGCCATCCACCAAAGAGAAAAAAATTAGCATTTTTCTTCCCATTTAATTTGAAATAAATGAACATTTTTATTTCCATGTCTCATAGGAATTTTTTATTTTGATCAAAAGAGAATTTTATTGCCATCAAGGCAGATACACACCAATATCCCAGTACAAGTATTTATCAAACACAGGTAAGTAACTAGCCATCCAATTAGATGTTCTCAACCTCGTAAAAGTCCACTTAGCTATGTATCTACCACTAGCATTTTCTAATCTAGAAATAAGCATAAGTGAACAAGAGTGAAAATAGATCCTAATCCTTTTAATGTCTTCAACAATAGGAGAAAGATGCCATGGAGGTTTATCTTGAAACATCTTCAACAGCTGAGACAACAGTTAAGTTTCTGATGTCTCAATAATGATATGATTAGCTCCCAAATAAACAACTTTGCTTAATCTAGTTCTAACTACTTTTAGTTTGACTTCAAGGTCATCTTTAGCAAGTATATAGAAGCTCTCAACATGCTTTAGCTCACCACAAGCTACTCTAAAAATTGTGCCCAGACTTACACAAAATGAAGATGAATTTTCCAACAACTAAATGGCAATGAGATCGACAACACATACCCTAGAGTCTTCCCTTGTAATAACCTACACTCCAACATGTGTTAGAGGCTAATGCTACTTGTGTCATACACATGCTGAAGGCATAAAAAATATATTTAAACCATGACATCAACATACAAATTAAGCAATATGCCATAGAATAAAAAAAAAAACAATTCAAAGATGGAATAATTCCTAACATAAGCCAAATTAACAATTTTGCCTAGACTAAAGACATTCTTGATATGCTGCAAGAATATTGCTAATTCAATAATGAAGTTGGTGGCATAGGATAAATCGGTGAAGCTAATCATCCCACAACAAACATAAGCAATTCATCACAATAGTAAAAGATAAGTTCTAACTATAATTCCAAAGACAATCAATGAGGTAATCCCAAAACAGAAGACCATAATCTCGTAGACCTAATTTGATGACCAAATCCTAACCTTCGCAACTTTTTACAACAATTCAAATTATAAATTACATACTTACCTATGTTTCCCTTGTGAGTCATCAGTGAAGAATCCACCTTATTCATGATGAGAATTTGTTCGAGGTTCGTGTTTCCTATGGACTGCCACCATTGTCTTCCTCTCTACAACTTAATAGAAGAAAAATGATCCACACTTTTGAGTTTTGACATTAATAACATACATTCTAGGGGCAAAATTTGGTTTACATTCCCAAAATTGGGTAGGGCCAACGATGATAACGAATGTGTGGGTGGACTAGACAAATAAGGGGGAAAAATGTAGAATATTCAAACAAAATGGGGAAAAGTATAATTTAGATCAAATATCATGAGGCAAATTATAAGTCACTCTTTTCTTTATTAGTTTCTTTAGCCATTTAGATTCATTAGTCCACATTATAACTTGATTTATAAATCTAAGCTAAATTATTTTGCTTTGTATGTAGAAGAATTAAATTTTTGTGTTAATTGAGATGCATATTTTGTTGGAAAGTCAAATATATCATTTATATTAATAGTATATATATATATATATATATATATATATATATATATATATATATATATATATATGTTTTCCTTATGTATTCTTTGATTGTAGTAATGGTAAAAGCTGTATATATATCTCCTCTCAAATATCAATGAAATTTATTCTAACCAATTCAGTCTTTCTTTCATCTTTTCATGGTATCAGAGTAAGACTAAAATCTTCACTCATTTTTTCGCTGCATTCTACTTTCTCGTGTGCATTTCTTTTCATCTTTCCTTCTCTCTAGATCTGATTTCATCTTCATCCATCTCACTGTTATTACCACATTCAAGTTTTGTGATTCTTCTAGGTCTATCTCCGTTGTTGTTTTCTAGATTTTCGTAATTGAAGATGGTCAATGCCAAGTTCGGTCTACTCGCTAAACTCTCATCTGTTAAAGGTAACTCTCGGATATATATTGTGCAAGGTATCCCAAATCTGTAAAGGCTCTCCTAGTATTTCCTCTACATAAAATGTTGAGGTAAGTGTTTCCCAAGTGTGACGGCTCTCCTAGTCGATTAATCAAGTAAGTGTTTGTTAAATTTAAGTACCTCAAGTTAGCGCCTTGTTAAGCAAGTAAGATAAGCTTAATTAAGTTAAGTGAGTTCCTAAGTGTGATTTATAATGAACTCAAATAGAGCTTAGCTCTATACTAAGTCAATTTACATTCTAGGGGAAATTGCAACAGAACAACAAAAACTGATGATTGTGGAGGACGATGATGTAGCATGGAGTGGGAGCAAGGCAACGAAGATAAAAAATGAGAGAATGAGGAAGAAGGAGATCAAGGATGTGATTTTTCTTTAGGGAGAATTACAATCTACCCCTAACACTTGTTCGACATTACACCTTACCCCCTCATATTTGAAAATTCTACAATTCACCCCTTGTTCTTCACCTCTATCTGTATAGCTGTTAGCATCATGGGCCTACATATAAAAAGAACAAAATAAGTTTTAGTGTACCTCGCTTCTTTGCCTTCTAAAAAGAAAAAAAAAAGACTTAAAAAAATATAATCAGGAACGGGATCATAGCAGCCATCCACCAAAGAGAAAAAAATTAGCATTTTTCTTCCCATTTAATTTGAAATAAATGAACATTTTTATTTCCATGTCTCATAGGAATTTTTTATTTTGATCAAAAGAGAATTTTATTGCCATCAAGGCAGATACACACCAATATCCCAGTACAAGTATTTATCAAACACAGGTAAGTAACTAGCCATCCAATTAGATGTTCTCAACCTCGTAAAAGTCCACTTAGCTATGTATCTACCACTAGCATTTTCTAATCTAGAAATAAGCATAAGTGAACAAGAGTGAAAATAGATCCTAATCCTTTTAATGTCTTCAACAATAGGAGAAAGATGCCATGGAGGTTTATCTTGAAACATCTTCAACAGCTGAGACAACAGTTAAGTTTCTGATGTCTCAATAATGATATGATTAGCTCCCAAATAAACAACTTTGCTTAATCTAGTTCTAACTACTTTTAGTTTGACTTCAAGGTCATCTTTAGCAAGTATATAGAAGCTCTCAACATGCTTTAGCTCACCACAAGCTACTCTAAAAATTGTGCCCAGACTTACACAAAATGAAGATGAATTTTCCAACAACTAAATGGCAATGAGATCGACAACACATACCCTAGAGTCTTCCCTTGTAATAACCTACACTCCAACATGTGTTAGAGGCTAATGCTACTTGTGTCATACACATGCTGAAGGCATAAAAAATATATTTAAACCATGACATCAACATACAAATTAAGCAATATGCCATAGAATAAAAAAAAAAACAATTCAAAGATGGAATAATTCCTAACATAAGCCAAATTAACAATTTTGCCTAGACTAAAGACATTCTTGATATGCTGCAAGAATATTGCTAATTCAATAATGAAGTTGGTGGCATAGGATAAATCGGTGAAGCTAATCATCCCACAACAAACATAAGCAATTCATCACAATAGTAAAAGATAAGTTCTAACTATAATTCCAAAGACAATCAATGAGGTAATCCCAAAACAGAAGACCATAATCTCGTAGACCTAATTTGATGACCAAATCCTAACCTTCGCAACTTTTTACAACAATTCAAATTATAAATTACATACTTACCTATGTTTCCCTTGTGAGTCATCAGTGAAGAATCCACCTTATTCATGATGAGAATTTGTTCGAGGTTCGTGTTTCCTATGGACTGCCACCATTGTCTTCCTCTCTACAACTTAATAGAAGAAAAATGATCCACACTTTTGAGTTTTGACATTAATAACATACATTCTAGGGGCAAAATTTGGTTTACATTCCCAAAATTGGGTAGGGCCAACGATGATAACGAATGTGTGGGTGGACTAGACAAATAAGGGGGAAAAATGTAGAATATTCAAACAAAATGGGGAAAAGTATAATTTAGATCAAATATCATGAGGCAAATTATAAGTCACTCTTTTCTTTATTAGTTTCTTTAGCCATTTAGATTCATTAGTCCACATTATAACTTGATTTATAAATCTAAGCTAAATTATTTTGCTTTGTATGTAGAAGAATTAAATTTTTGTGTTAATTGAGATGCATATTTTGTTGGAAAGTCAAATATATCATTTATATTAATAGTATATATATATATATATATATATATATATATATATATATATATATATATATATATATGTTTTCCTTATGTATTCTTTGATTGTAGTAATGGTAAAAGCTGTATATATATCTCCTCTCAAATATCAATGAAATTTATTCTAACCAATTCAGTCTTTCTTTCATCTTTTCATGGTATCAGAGTAAGACTAAAATCTTCACTCATTTTTTCGCTGCATTCTACTTTCTCGTGTGCATTTCTTTTCATCTTTCCTTCTCTCTAGATCTGATTTCATCTTCATCCATCTCACTGTTATTACCACATTCAAGTTTTGTGATTCTTCTAGGTCTATCTCCGTTGTTGTTTTCTAGATTTTCGTAATTGAAGATGGTCAATGCCAAGTTCGGTCTACTCGCTAAACTCTCATCTGTTAAAGGTAACTCTCGGATATATATTGTGCAAGGTATCCCAAATCTGTAAAGGCTCTCCTAGTATTTCCTCTACATAAAATGTTGAGGTAAGTGTTTCCCAAGTGTGACGGCTCTCCTAGTCGATTAATCAAGTAAGTGTTTGTTAAATTTAAGTACCTCAAGTTAGCGCCTTGTTAAGCAAGTAAGATAAGCTTAATTAAGTTAAGTGAGTTCCTAAGTGTGATTTGGCATAGTTAAGTCAAGACCATTAGTTATTCTAGCTTTTAGAATCATCCTAGTAAGCTTTGACAACTTGTGGCACTAAGTGTGTTTTTGGGCCATTTGAATCTTAAGTGGCTAAAGTGTTCAAGAAAATTAAGTTTGGGAAGCTTTTAGTATCCTTTAGAACAAATAAAAGTGGTTTTGAGTGAGGGTTTGGTGAGCTATTTGAAGCTTTTGAAAGCTAGTGGACTTAGGTGCAAGGATAAGGAAAAGTTGACTTGTTTACATATATGCAAGTCTTCTTCTTCCTTAGTCATTTGCAACTAACTCCAAATTTTCGTGGCTTCACTTCCTCTCCCAAAATCACAGCCCAAGCTTCCATTTTCTTGCAAGATTTCATCAAATTAAAGGGTGCCCAAGGTGTTAGAAGGATCACCAAGCTTGTTTGTGGTGTTCTAGCTCAAGTTTGCTCTTTGGAAGCTTGTTTTGGATCCAATTTTCGTGGGTAAGCTTCTTGAGTTTATTTGGATTGGTTCTAGGTTGTTTTAAGAGCTAGAAATGGTCTTGGTTTGATTGGTTTGGGTGCCAAATTGCTTTGGTTTTAGACTTGGAACTCAATGAAGCTTGTGGAGCTAGGAAAGCTATGTTGCATTGCTTGCTTGTGTGGCTAAATTGAGGTAAGGGTTTAAGTAATCAAGCTCAAATAATGCATGGTTTTGTAGTCTTGTATGTGGGGATGAATTAGGAACAAGACCCATTAAGTTTGGATTAGAAACGAGAGAGTTTGAGTAGTTTATGTGCAAGAGCGACACGGACGCACAAACCCAGAAAAATCAAGTTGGCGACGCGTCGCCAATTCGTCCGTGAATTGGCGCCGCGGCGCCAGGAGGCGAAAATGTCACAGAGCGTGATATACTGTGGCGCTGCGTCGCCAGAAGCAATTGCTCCTTGGCGCCGCGTCGCCAAGTGGGATTTTGGCCTCATTTTCCGGCCATCCTAAGGTTAACTTAGGCTCTCGGTTTCTATTCCTAGGTTATCCTAAGAGGTTCCATAGCCTCGGTTGGGTTTAGAATTCATTCCTAGAGCGGGAATTTTGCATTATTTAGGAGGTAGTTAAGTTGTGTGGTTAAGTAAAAGTGTGTGACTTGGTGGCTAAGTAATTCAAGGGTGCTTAAGCTTTTGAATGAGCACTGAGGGGATTAAGAGGGGTTTTTAGACTCTTTATTGGCCGTATAGAGTATTATTTACATATGGTCAATAGAGAGAAAAACCTAAGTCGATCCCAACCGAACCATTTGGTTTGGTAGGCAAGCCACTAGTAGTGTTTGAGTTAAACCTTGAGGGTTTGACTAGTTTAACCACATAGGATAACTACCCTGCACAATAATTTAAGGGAAGAGACGGGTAAGAAGTGAGTAGGTGGAAACTTACTCTAAGTAGCTCGTCAAGGCGGGTAAAGTTGAGTAAGCAAGGTCTTACTCTAAGGTGCCCGTAAATGGACTTCAAGGGGTTAATTAAGTGCTAGCAAGGATACGAGGGCCAGTATCCAAGTACCCCAGTCGTAAGAGCTCACGACAAGTCCAACACCTACGGGTGTAAGGAAGTCCTAAGCGCATCGCATGTGCATAATTCATTCATTCATCCATCCATCCCATCATTTGCATTATTGTTGTTTATTTACTTGCTTTTGGTTGTGTGTTGTTTGCTTGTTTGTTGATTTGTTTTGTATGCATTATTTATATGCTTGTTGTGCCTTGTTTGCATGCATTATGTTTTTCCTGCAGGTGCTAATCCCTTACTGAGTACTTCGGAGTACTCACCCCTTAAGTGTTGTGCAGGTTTAAGCACTTTTGTCTGGGCTTAACAGTTGGTAAGGGGCACTGTTAAAGCTAAGTTCTTTTAGTTTCAAAGGTATTCTCTCAGTAGGAAACTTCATGTTTTCTAAGTTACTTACAGCATAAGTAAGTACTGACCAAAGTGTTTGCCTTACAGAGAGGCTAAGTGAGCACAAGGATAGTGTGGCTCATCACTTGAAGCTTTCTTGCTTGGATGAAGAGCTAAGGAAGGATCTTAGTAGTTAGTAGTCATAAGATATTTCTTTGATATGTATGGTAATTTCATACATAGATTGCCTATACTAATGACCATTGGTGTGTATAACACTATAGTTACTTTTGGGTGCATATAAGTTGGAAGATGTATGCACGCAGTTGTTACTTGAAGTTAAAGCAACTAAAGATTTATGTCTTGGCTTATTTGATTTATGTTTTCATTAATTGCCGCGGCACTGTTTTCGATGAAGTTTTAATTTAATTATTATTGCATAGCCAGGACAACGCATGCATATCTTTTATGCAGGGTAGGCTAAGAAACTAGTTGCACGAATTGATTTAAGGTATCTTTACAAGTAATAACTAGCCAACTGTAACCCAAGTGGGATCATAGTTCCCTAGAGCCTACCAGTGTTAGTAATTCAGGGCACTGGGGCCCTGTTCCGCCACAGTTTGGTATCAGAGCAGGCCAATGGTCTTAGTAGAGGCAATAGGTCACTAAGATCCAAGTGTGTCCTTGTGCTAAGTATGGTTAGTACTGCTTATAAGTATTCTTGGAGTTGTTGTCTGGCTTTGGTTGCAGGTATATGGGCGGATACCCGGTAAGGTTCTGGAAATTGAGGCAAGGGACCGAACAAAGGTCTAAGTGGCTTTATGGAATTAGCCATAGGAAAGTGCTGATTTGGCGGTACAGTCCCAATTGCACTTTAGCGTAAGTAGCCCAAGGAGCGTTTCTGAATCTCTAAGGAACGGAGGTCATGGGTCATGTCTAAGGGGTAAGGGTTGAAGTGTGCTAAGGCCTACCAGTACACTGAGACCAAGGGAGAAATCCCTACCCTAAGGGCAAGACCAAGGTCAAGGAGATATGCACAGCTATGTGGACAATAGCAAAGTTCGACGAGTTATTGAAAAGCCCAAGGGCAAGGGCCTAGGAGCACTAAGTTATTAAAGGTGCACTGAGGCCAAGTGAGTCATCATTACCTAAGGGTGACATGGATACCAAAAGAGTAATAGACCATGGGGTAAGGGCTACGGTGTACTAGAATCACGTGTGCACCCGGGCCAAGAGAGTAACATCTCCACCCCGAGGTAAGTTGAGGTCGAAGTTAAGTTCGTGAAAGAGTTAGTTCATTTGGAGTCCATGGAACTCAAGAAAGAACAACATAAGTTAGAAGTGGGGCTATGAGTAAAGTGCATGGAATTAAGGGAGACAATGCACGAAGGTCTGAATATTCTCAAGGCCGGAGCCTGAGTAAGGCTACAGTAAAGAATGCCTCAATCACCGGGGAAGCATTGCCAGTACTTGTAAGCAATCAAGCAGTTTTGTTTGGACCAATTGATTGGTCAAGGAGCTGACAACAAAGAAAGAGGTACCTTTAAGATTACAGCATAGTAGTAAGTAATTTTTTTTTGTTTAAACTGCTATGTCTGTGGTTGTGACTAGCCTGCCTAGAAAATTAAGATTGTGGTGAAGTGTGGGTATTTGAACCCATAAGGGCCTGTGAAGGACCAGTTTTGTTTTGACCCTTAAAGTAGTTGAGGTTTTACCTAGAAGCTTAAGGGTAGCATTTATGCAGTGAGTTGTGTTTGTGGTTTGTTTTTAGTGTGCGTTGCTTAGGAATAGGATCGGTCAAAGGGCATAGGGACTGATTTAACTGTGCCAGTCATAAGTGACCCTTAGAGGTGTTCTAGGGGCAAGGGTGGCTTGCATAGAAGAGTCAGTAAGTAGTGCTATGAGTTGAGCCTTAAGTTGATTAAATTTGTACCTATGGTGTAAGGAGTGTTTTGTGCACTATAGGGACAGTTTAAGGAAGGACAACTCTAGGACGGTTATGACTGGTCCCATTTCTGAGAGGTGTCGTGCACTAGTTACAAAGGGTTACCAAGTAAAGAGAGATTGGATTCTCCAAGCACCCGCAACTAAGGTAAGAAGGGCTTTTAAAGCCAAGCGTTATTTTTTTTAAGAACCTGAAGTTGCGAGTGAAGAAGAGTAAGTGGTGCCCTAAGAACTCACAGTTTTTATGAGAAGTTGTCTTTAAGGGTGCGGTTCCTTTAAAAGGGAGTCCATTGTTTTGTGGTAAGTTGGTAGAGGTCCAAGAGGTAATCTGAGCCTTAAAGACCGAAGGAGTAACATTTGGATCCCTGAGAAGGTACAACCCAGAAATGGGAGTGTAAGACGGAACCATGAAAGCACCATTAGCCAAGTGACTTTAAGGACAACTTAAGCAAGTAAAGAAAGAAGTTGTCCTAAGGGGCTTTGGAACCCGAACCTATAACTGATAAGAACACCAGGGAGACAAGATGAACTCCAGGAAGTAGACTTTTGTGTAGCACTTTGTTGTGGTCTTCGTTGACCTAAGAGCCGCTCAAAAAGTGAAAAAGGTGAATTGAACAGTGTTCTTGAGTGTCTAGGAGTTTATTTATCCTAGATAGTGGACATTGTTCGTGAAGTTAAGGAATTAAGGAAACTTGAAGCTAAAGGGCAAGGGTGCGGACCTAAGTTAATCTGAGGGTTCGTGAGAGAAAGGACCCTAAGGTCCGGAGTGTACCCTGCTAGTGAAGGGTCTTGAGTAATTCAAGAAGTTTTTGGCATTGGTGTAGTTAAGGTTGTTGGAAAAAAATTTAGTTAACTCACCAAGTCTGAGAATTTATGGGATTCTTTATTTCCTTAAGGGGTAAGAAGTTACCTAAGTAGTTTAAGAGTCTAGGTGTGGTTAGCTAATGACCAAGAGAGACTCTTGAATAGTAGGTAGCTAAGAAAACAACCAAAAACCCCAAGGTAATGTTTTTGAAGTTAAGGTAGTTGGAACTACTTATCGAGTCCCAAAGTTGAGTTGCTAAATAGTAACCTTGAATTACCAAGAACCCATGAGGTTGAGTTATACTGAAAGCTCTATTAAATTTTAGAGTCCAAAGAGACTTTGAGTGCTTAAGTGATTTATGGGCTTTAAGGGTGCCAAGTAAGACTTCCTCAGGCGTAAGGAGGTTGTGGGCCTCAGTTAAGCCTAAGGGTGCACACACTGTGGGCTATGGGTGTGTATGTCACACTAAGTAGTCATGGTGGTTAGTGCATAAGAATGGGCTAGTGAGGTATCGACCTAAGAATGTGTGTGTTTAAGGAAGAAAAGTTTGGGTACCAAAGTGGCCTAAGTAAGGTGTAAGAGTTATAAATCTCTTTCAAACACAATTATGTGTAGGGAGCACTCATGGTTAGCAATTGAGTTGTGTAAACCCATTGGGTTTAGGGTGTTAAGAAAGACCTTTTGATTCCATAAGAAACCAAGGTAAGCATGAAGGCAAGTGCCAAATGCTAAGTTGGAATCAAGCAGATTAAGTTTTCTAAGAAGGCCAAGGGTGTGGCTTAAGATGTGGGACACAATGTGTACCCAAGAGTAAGGACTAAGAGAGGACCAGGAAAGGTTGAGTTTCAAGGGTCCCAAAAGGCTTCCTAAGAAAGTTGAGAAGTACCATGGAGCCTAAGAGAATGTAATGCCAAGTGTACACCTAAAGTGGTGAAGTAATTAAGCTAAGGCCTAAGGGTTACAGTAGTAATACTTTGGGGGCAGTATGGGGTATTTCAGGCACCTAAGTAAGTTAATTAGTGGTGCTAAGAGTTGGTCTCTAGTAATTTGAGGAGACCTAAGAAAAAGCTGTAATGCCCTAGATCACCCCATCGTCAAAGAAGGCCAAGTTAATTAAAGATTGACTCCTAGGTATCAAAGAGTGAAGAACATGCTAGCGATGTCTTAAAAATTAAGGGCCAAGATTGGCTAAGTGACTAAGAGTAGTCAAGGACACAGCATGTTAGTGATTACCTAGAGGAGTCAAGTGTAGAAGAGTAGGGTAGTTTGTAAAACACCCAAGAACACCCGAAGAATGTAAGGTTTTTGTGCCTAAAGTGGCCAAGGAACCCTAAGGTGGTAAGTGTAAGTAGCTACCTAAGAAGGTTAAGGGTAAGTCGCCACAAAAGGTACTGTATTTAAGGTGCATCAAGATTTAAGTTTTACCGAAGTTTCGGCTAGAGTGCCTAAGTTGGGTGTAGGTACTGCCAAGTTAAGTGGTGCAGAAGTGCTAAGTGGTGGCAACTAAGAAACACCTATGTAGGGCTAGAAAGCCTAAGTGAGGTGTAGACTTTTAGAAAGTTCCACCAAGGGTATTGATTCAAGTAGGAGACTTAGTACTCCCAGAAGAAAATCATTAGGAAGGAAGGCCTAAAGGGGAGCAAGTTAGCTCTAAGTTTCTGAGGCTTAAGTGAAATTTGGGAGTACAGGGTTTTGCCTTGTGAATCAAGGTAAGGTGTCCATTTCTTAAGTAGTATCTTAAGAAGTTCTTAACCATCAAGATAAGGTCTGTTGGTTAGACGTGTCTTCCCTCGGCAAGAGTAAGTCCGTGAGGGTGGGAGTTCGACTCCCAGGTTCCCGAAACGGGCGACCAACGCTGGTGGTGGGCTAGGTCCCAGCAGCCAGGTTGGATAGTGGATAATGCAGCGCTGGTGGTGGGCTAGACCCAACAGCCAGGTTGTAAAAATCCAGTCAGGCCCTCACGGGTTTGGTTGAACAGTGCTCGTGGTTAGGGAGCTATGGATAACCATAGTAAGGAAAGGACCATGAGTAAGAGAACTGAGCGCTTTGTAGGAGGATTAACATTTAAGTATTGTGCTCGGTTAAGAATAAAAATTTGGAGGACCAAATTTCTTAAGGTGGGGAGAATGTAAAGGCTCTCCTAGTATTTCCTCTACATAAAATGTTGAGGTAAGTGTTTCCCAAGTGTGACGGCTCTCCTAGTCGATTAATCAAGTAAGTGTTTGTTAAATTTAAGTACCTCAAGTTAGCGCCTTGTTAAGCAAGTAAGATAAGCTTAATTAAGTTAAGTGAGTTCCTAAGTGTGATTTGGCATAGTTAAGTCAAGACCATTAGTTATTCTAGCTTTTAGAATCATCCTAGTAAGCTTTGACAACTTGTGGCACTAAGTGTGTTTTTGGGCCATTTGAATCTTAAGTGGCTAAAGTGTTCAAGAAAATTAAGTTTGGGAAGCTTTTAGTATCCTTTAGAACAAATAAAAGTGGTTTTGAGTGAGGGTTTGGTGAGCTATTTGAAGCTTTTGAAAGCTAGTGGACTTAGGTGCAAGGATAAGGAAAAGTTGACTTGTTTACATATATGCAAGTCTTCTTCTTCCTTAGTCATTTGCAACTAACTCCAAATTTTCGTGGCTTCACTTCCTCTCCCAAAATCACAGCCCAAGCTTCCATTTTCTTGCAAGATTTCATCAAATTAAAGGGTGCCCAAGGTGTTAGAAGGATCACCAAGCTTGTTTGTGGTGTTCTAGCTCAAGTTTGCTCTTTGGAAGCTTGTTTTGGATCCAATTTTCGTGGGTAAGCTTCTTGAGTTTATTTGGATTGGTTCTAGGTTGTTTTAAGAGCTAGAAATGGTCTTGGTTTGATTGGTTTGGGTGCCAAATTGCTTTGGTTTTAGACTTGGAACTCAATGAAGCTTGTGGAGCTAGGAAAGCTATGTTGCATTGCTTGCTTGTGTGGCTAAATTGAGGTAAGGGTTTAAGTAATCAAGCTCAAATAATGCATGGTTTTGTAGTCTTGTATGTGGGGATGAATTAGGAACAAGACCCATTAAGTTTGGATTAGAAACGAGAGAGTTTGAGTAGTTTATGTGCAAGAGCGACACGGACGCACAAACCCAGAAAAATCAAGTTGGCGACGCGTCGCCAATTCGTCCGTGAATTGGCGCCGCGGCGCCAGGAGGCGAAAATGTCACAGAGCGTGATATACTGTGGCGCCGCGTCGCCAGAAGCAATTGCTCCTTGGCGCCGCGTCGCCAAGTGGGATTTTGGCCTCATTTTCCGGCCATCCTAAGGTTAACTTAGGCTCTCGGTTTCTATTCCTAGGTTATCCTAAGAGGTTCCATAGCCTCGGTTGGGTCTAGAATTCATTCCTAGAGCGGGAATTTTGCATTATTTAGGAGGTAGTTAAGTTGTGTGGTTAAGTAAAAGTGTGTGACTTGGTGGCTAAGTAATTCAAGGGTGCTTAAGCTTTTGAATGAGCACTGAGGGGATTAAGAGGGGTTTTTAGACTCTTTATTGGCCGTATAGAGTATTATTTACATATGGTCAATAGAGAGAAAAACCTAAGTCGATCCCAACCGAACCATTTGGTTTGGTAGGCAAGCCACTAGTAGTGTTTGAGTTAAACCTTGAGGGTTTGACTAGTTTAACCACATAGGATAACTACCCTGCACAATAATTTAAGGGAAGAGACGGGTAAGAAGTGAGTAGGTGGAAACTTACTCTAAGTAGCTCGTCAAGGCGGGTAAAGTTGAGTAAGCAAGGTCTTACTCTAAGGTGCCCGTAAATGGACTTCAAGGGGTTAATTAAGTGCTAGCAAGGATACGAGGGCCAGTATCCAAGTACCCCAGTCGTAAGAGCTCACGACAAGTCCAACACCTACGGGTGTAAGGAAGTCCTAAGCGCATCGCATGTGCATAATTCATTCATTCATCCATCCATCCCATCATTTGCATTATTGTTGTTTATTTACTTGCTTTTGGTTGTGTGTTGTTTGCTTGTTTGTTGATTTGTTTTGTATGCATTATTTATATGCTTGTTGTGCCTTGTTTGCATGCATTATGTTTTTCCTGCAGGTGCTAATCCCTTACTGAGTACTTCGGAGTACTCACCCCTTAAGTGTTGTGCAGGTTTAAGCACTTTTGTCTGGGCTTAACAGTTGGTAAGGGGCACTGTTAAAGCTAAGTTCTTTTAGTTTCAAAGGTATTCTCTCAGTAGGAAACTTCATGTTTTCTAAGTTACTTACAGCATAAGTAAGTACTGACCAAAGTGTTTGCCTTACAGAGAGGCTAAGTGAGCACAAGGATAGTGTGGCTCATCACTTGAAGCTTTCTTGCTTGGGTGAAGAGCTAAGGAAGGATCTTAGTAGTTAGTAGTCATAAGATATTTCTTTGATATGTATGGTAATTTCATACATAGATTGCCTATACTAATGACCATTGGTGTGTATAACACTATAGTTACTTTTGGGTGCATATAAGTTGGAAGATGTATGCACGCAGTTGTTACTTGAAGTTAAAGCAACTAAAGATTTATGTCTTGGCTTATTTGATTTATGTTTTCATTAATTGCCGCGGCACTGTTTTCGATGAAGTTTTAATTTAATTATTATTGCATAGCCAGGACAACGCATGCATATCTTTTATGCAGGGTAGGCTAAGAAACTAGTTGCACGAATTGATTTAAGGTATCTTTACAAGTAATAACTAGCCAACTGTAACCCAAGTGGGATCATAGTTCCCTAGAGCCTACCAGTGTTAGTAATTCAGGGCACTGGGGCCCTGTTCCGCCACAAAATCTATCTAAAATTCAGTCAAATCATTGGATCATCGACAACGACATAACATATCATATTGTATCTTCATCAGATAATCTTATATGTGAGAGCAATAGTTATTCACTACCTCCTATACTACTGCCAAGTGGAGAAAAGGCTTAAATTATTTTTACTAGGTTTCTTCCATTGAACTCTAACTATCATTTGCATAAAGTGTTATGTGTTACAATTATCAAAGTTGATTTGATATCTATTAGTTGACTTGCACATGACTTGAATTGCTTAATGACTTATTTCCTGGACTAATGCATTTTGTAGGACTTGGCTATGAGGAAGATGACTGATTTGGGTAAATAGCGTAACGACTTTTACTATTTGGTAACATTGGTGACGAAGAAAACCTTGATCGATTCCCTTTCATCGCCAAATCATTGATCGGCTTGTAATCTCACAATCTCACCTATTGATCTATGGCACAGCTGTCTAATTCATGTTTCTCATTCTCCTTTAAAATTCAATGCCAAAAACTTATTGATTTTTTCAGTTCAGCCAGTTGATGCTTGTCCTATTTATCCTTTAGCTAAGCAAACTCGTCTTCTTTTGGCCTTAGTTTCATTTTATCTACCAAACCTTTTGGTCTTATTCATTGTGATATTTAGGGTCCTTATAATCATCCATCTGTTTCTAGTGCTCATTATTTTCTTACAATCATCGATGCTTTTTCATGATTCACTTGAATTTTTTTGATGAATCACAAGCATGAAACACAATCTTTATTAAAAAAATTTCTTTTCCTTTGTCTCCACCCAATTTTCTTCTTGAATAAAAAATATTCATACCAATAATGGTGAAGAATTCATTCCATTGAAAACTTATTTCAATAAAAAAGAGTAAATTTTCAATACTCTTGCATTTATATGCCTCAAAATGGGGTTGTACAGCACAAATATTGTCATCTTCTTGAAAATTGCAAGGGCCTTAAAAATGCATGCTAATCTTCCCCTGAAATTTTGGGGAGAATGTGTTTTTACTACTGTGCAAATTATTAATAGGCTTCCCACACCCATTCTCTTTTTCAAAACTTCTTTTGAGTGCCTTCTGATCACTACATTGTCCCTCCAAAAAATTTCAATCCATCTTTAGTTGATAATGAGGCAATCTTTACTAACCCAACTCTAGCTCCTCTTAGAACCTACATTCGTTGTCCTAAAGATGTTTTTGCACCTTCGCTAGAAATCCCGGAATCCACAATTTTTGAATCAGAATCACTGATTCTATCATCATCAAGTCTGTCTAACCCATCCCTTGTCCTTCCTAGTCCATCACCACTGCCCTTACCTGAGCCTCTTAGCACTCTAGTCACCCTTGTAATCCACCAGTAAAATTACAGGATTATGTTTGCTCTCATGTAACACATGTAAGCTCTAACCAATCAAATTCTTTGCTTCCAGGTCCAAATAAAGGCACTGGATATCCACTGTCCAATTATATATTTTATCATTGATACAAGCCTGAGCACAAATCTTTCACAACTCATGTTAGCCAAGCTACTGAACCACAACCCTACATTGAATCCGCCGCTCATCCTGAATGGCAGGTAGCGATGCAAATAGAACTGGAGGTGCTTGAGACTAATGGTACATGGACTCTTACCCCTATTCCCGCTGGTAAAAGACTAATTGGCTATTGTTGGGTCCATAAAATCAAGCACAAGTCTAATGGTTCCATTGATAGTTATAAAGCCTGATTGGTGACCAAAGGATTCACTCAATTAAAATGTGTTGATTATCAAGATATATTTTCTCCCACTGCTAAGATCATTGTGTCTATTATTTGCTTTCCTTGGCAGCAGCTCGAGGTTGGTCCCTCCACCAGTTAGATGTCAACAATGTATTCATCCATGGAGATCTTCATGAATATATATATATATATATATATCCTCCTCCAGATCTTCAGAGACAAGGGGAGGAACATCTGGTTTGTCATCTACAAAAATTGCTCTGTGGTTTGAAGCAAGCATCACGCCAGTGGTTTGCAAAATTCTCAGAAGCCATTTGATCAGCTGGTTAGTGCAATCCAAAGCCGACCACTCATTATTCACCAGAAGACAACGCAACTCTTTTACAACGCTTTTGATATATGTTGATGACATCCTAAAAACTGGAAATGATCCTGAGAGTATTGTTGGTATAAAAAAGTTTTTACATAGTAATTTCCGTTTTAAGGATCTTGGTGAATTAAAGTATTTGTTGGGAATCAAAATTTCTACTTTTAAAAGTGGGATTTTTATCTCTTAACGAAAGTATGCACTAGAAATTATCAAAGATGCAGGGTTGTTGGGCGTGACTCCCATTGATACTCTTATGGAGAAAGATTTGAAGTTATTAGATGAGAGTGATTTGTTCAATGGTCCAGGCCGCTACAAAAGATTAGTCAGCCAACTGATATAATTGATGGTTTTAAGGCAGATATCATATATTCTGTACATGTATTGAGTAGGTTTATGCACCAACCTCGTAAACTTCATATGGAGACAACTCGAATATTTAAAAGGTGCACCTGGCAGGGGTTTATTCTTCTCTTCAAATAGTAATTTCAGATTATGAATGTACTATGATTTTGATTGTACAAGATGTCCACTTACTAGAAGGTTTACTACGAGGTATTGTGTTTTCCTTTGACATTCATTGATATCTTGGAGATCAAAATGATAGAAAACAGTGTCATTTTTTTCAGTTGAGGCTGAGTATCGCACAATGATGGGAGCTTGTTGTAAGTTAACATGACTTTGATATCTGTTGAGAGACTTGTACATCATGAACTTGCCACATTGTATTGCAATAACAAGACTGTTTTGCACATTGTAGCCAACCTAGTCTTCCATGAGCGAACTTGACACATTGAGATAGATTGACACTACATCAGGGATAAGATCCAAGATGGTTCTATAACTATAAAGTTTGTGAATACTAGCCATCAATTGGCAAATATTCTAACCAAACATTTGGGAAAGGAGATTTTCATGCCTATGGTTCGCAAGTTAAGAGTGTAGGATATCCACTCTCCAATTTAAGGGGGAGTGTTGGAAACTTAAATCTATCATTTGTATTAATAATAAATATATATTTGTTTTCCTTATGTATTCCTTGATTGTAGCAATGGTAGAAGCTAGCAAGCTGCATATATATCTTCTCTCAAATATCAATGAAATTCATTGCAACCAATTCTGTCTTTATTTCATCTTTTCATATTTTAGGCTAATTTTATTATAGTTAATAATTTTTTACCCTCATTTATTTAGGTTTTTCTTTATCTTATGAGAAGGAAGCTGATAAGAGAAGATTAGATTTTTAGTGAAAGATGGGGCCATTGTTACGAAAAGTCTAGGTGTAAAGAGACAGCTAAGGAATGACAGGGTAAGACAAAGTTTTGAAGTTTTTGTAAGATGTGGCTCAGAAAAATTTATGGCAATGAGAAGACCATTAATTGAAAAGAGTCGATGGGATGAAATTTTTTTTATTCTTAGCACCTTAAATTTACTTTGGTAAAGTTACAATTACTCCCTTGAGGTTTACCTTAACCTATAGTTTGCCCATTTTATTTTTGAAAAACCTACACTTTGTCCCCTAGTTTTTTTATATTGTCTGATAACGACTTCTGAAACTATAATTCAAATTGTATGATAGTCATCTTCTAGTAATGTTGATCTCCCTAATATTATTTTTATAGTTAATAGACATTTTAAATTATCAATTTTTTTCTTTCGGTGAATGCATTTTTCTTCCTGTGCATATCAATATTATTTAAAGATCAATTAACTATGATTAGTGGAACATGGTTATCAGACAATTTAATTTAGGATTTCAAAAGTTGTTTTCTGATGCTATAAAAGAAGTAGGGTGCAAAATGTAGGTTTTTAAAAATAGAGGGGGCAAAGTGTAGGTTAGATTAAACAACACGGGGGATTTTGTAATATACCCATTTACTTTTCCAAGTTGGAAGAATTGCAAATTGGAATTGAAAGGATAGTCAAAGGGTGTATTCTAAGAAGGGATTAAAATTGATTATTTTTTTTGAAAATGATCCTTCATTCCAATTAAAAGTGAGTCAAATGAAATTTTATAAATCAACAATGACATAAGACTTTAAAGGATAACAAAAATATAAAACTAACCACAAAAAAACTACTCCTTCCTATGACATCGAATTAAAGGAAGAGAATCGAATTAAGCCAACTCTTATTGGTAAATCATAATAAATCTATAGTACAAAACTTACAAATAACTAGAATAAAACCCAGATTAAACCAACAATAACTAAATAGTACAAGAATCAACCAGACATCAAAAGTTTGAACATAACTATCCATAAAAATAAAAAGATTACTTATAAATCCTAAAAATAAAAAATAAAAAATGACTTTATTTTATATAATCGCCTTAATATCTATTGTCAAGTGTGGGGACACCTAAGTAGAGCTAAGATTTTGGTAAATCCAACAAAAAACCTAGATCTATCGTTCTCCGTCTTCAATTGAAGATCAACACTATAAGAGTCTCAATTCTTTCTTGAACACTGAGATTTTGAAAAAAATTACATTCACCATAAATCTAGTAGATAACATAAGATAAGAACAATCAAACAAAAAAAAAATGATCAATTTTAGTAATTATTTTTGGTCAAATTGTATATTAATTGAAGTTCTATTTTTTAGAAGCCCAGAAACCATTTTGCTTCCCCGGTGAGTCATCGGTGAACAATCAACCTTATTCATGACAAAATTCATTATGAGAGAACAGCTTACTTTATGTGTTAATTTTGGTATATATTTTAGGTTAGTTTAGTTGCATTTAAATGATTTATTACCCTCACTTGTTTAATTTTTATTTTATTTAGGCTATGAAGCTTGTCAAATGAGTTGACTAGAATTTTGTAAAGTAAAAGGATTAAATTCCAATAAATTATAAAGCAAGAGATGTACTAGAATTGGAGGAAATTTTCTCATAGTTGACTAAAATACCCTTTTATAATGTTATGTTATATTTTAAGCCAAGGGTATTGTAGTTATTTGTAATCCTAAAAGCTAAGGATTAGGAGCCCTACAATTATAAAAGGAGTGAGGGCAGCCGCATGGATGGGGGAGGGGAATTGCGAATTGGACAAGAGCTGTTGTGAACAGAGGAAATATATTGCGAGGAGTGTGAGTAGCGAATTGTGAAGCAAGCAAAACATGAATTTAAGAGAAAAAGGAACCAGGAGAATTGGAAAGCATGGGAGAGAAGGACGAATTGGAAGCAGGGAATTGAAGAGAAAGAGACAATTTTGTTTTTCTCCTCTTTCTTCTTTGTTTTCTTTACTTTCAAGTTGGACTTAAGTATTCGTTCTCCATGGCTTGTACTTTTCTTCTTAGATTATTGAAGTTTAGTTTTTTAATATAATATGGAGGCTAAATTTTTATACTAAGGTTAGGGATGTAGCCTAGTTGATTTATTTTAATTGATTTATTTGGATGGGTTTTAGTTTATTTCCTTTTTAACAATGAATATTGTCTATGTCTGATCACCATAGACAATTTATTTTAGGGATTTGAATAAGGTACCGAGAAGTGAAATTTAAACTATATACTAGAGAAATATAATTACAATAATTGGGATAGAGATATATTTATTTATTGTGATTTGATAAATTGGCAACTTGAACTTAATGGGGTTGATTAATTATGCAAGTGGTCAAAAAATAATCGTAGATTAATCGAATACGTTACAATTACTTGCGAGAGAATTGTAATACTAGGAGTGATTGTTGACAACTAAAAACCTGTCTAAATAATTAATTGGAAGACCCTCAACTAGGTGAAACCTAAACCTTAGCTACCCCATTATTGTTTTCTCCTTTGTTCATTAATTTTGTCATTAGTTTAGTTTAATCTTAGTTTAATTTTAGTTAATTTTACTCTCTTAAAATTTGAACTTATTTCTTTTATTTTTTATAAACAATTAAATATCTGTTCCTCGTGGGATTGATACCTTGGTTCATTCTAGTGATTAAAACTTGCTACAACTGACCCTGTACACTTGTAAGAATTGCCCTATCGATGAGAATTTGTTCATGGTTTGCGTTTTCTATGGGCTACCACCACCGTCTTCCTCTCTACAACCTAAGAGAAGAAAAATGATCCACACTTTTGAGTTTTGCCACTAATAACAGATCTAGGGTAAATTTGGGTTTACATTCACAAAATTGGGTAGGGCCTATGATGCTAACGGATGTGTGGACAAACATGCCAAATGATGGGGTAAAGAGAAATGTGTAATTTAGACTAAATATCAGGAGGCAATTAAATTGTAACTCGCTATTTTCTTTATTAGTTTTTTTAGCCATTTAGATTCATTAGTCCACGTTACAACTTGATTTATAAATCTAAGCTAAATTATTTTTGTTTGTATGGAGAGGAATTAAAATTTTTGTGTTAATTGAGATGCATACTTCAGGCTAATTTTATTATAGTTAATAATCATTTACCCTCATTTATTAAGGTTTTTCTTTATCGTTGGAGAAGGAATCTTATAAGAGAAGACTAGATTTTTAGTGAAAGATGGGGCCATTGTTACTAAAAGTCTAGGTGCGAAAGAGACAGCTGAGGAATGATGGGGTAGGACAAAGTTTGGATGTCTTTGTAAGATGCATTGCAGAAAAATTTATGGCAATGAGAACAACATTGATTGAAAAGAGTCGATGGGATGAAAATTTTTTTTTATTCTCAGCACCCTAAATTTACTTTTTCTACTTGGAAAAATCGCAAATTGGAATTGAAGGAAAAGTCAAAGGGTGTATTCTAAGAAAGGATTAAAATTGATTACCTTTTTAAAAAATGATACTTCATTCGAATTAAAAATAAGCCAAACGACATTTTATAAACCCAATGACATAAAATTTTAAAGAATAATAGAAATATAAAACTGATAATAAAAAGACTGCTTGTTCCTGTGACATCGAATAAAAGAAAGAGAATCAAATCAAGCTAAACCTTATAAATCAGAATAAATCTCTGGTATAAAACTTATAAATAACTGAAACAAAACCCAGATTAAACCAACAATAAGTAAACAGTATAAGAATCAACCAGATATTAGAAGTATGAACATGACTATCAATAAAAATAAAAAGATTACTTGTAAAACCTAGAAAAATAAAGACTAACTTTATTTTATGTAATTGCCTTAATATTTATTGTCAAGTGTGAGACACTATAGTAGAGCTAAGATTCTAGTGAATCTAAGAGAAAACCTAGATCCATCGTTCCCCATTTTCAATTGAAGATCAACACTATAAGAGTCTCAAATCATTCTTAAACACCATGATTTTAAAAAAGATTATATCCACCATAAAATTTGATAGATAATATAAGATAAGATCAATCAAACAATATTGATCAATTTCAGTAAATATTTTTGCTCAAATTGTATATGAATTGAAATTCTATTTTTTAGAAGCCCGGAAACCATTTTGAAATTTTTTCAGAAAAAGTAATTTTGTATTAATGTTTGTTTTTTTTTTGGGCCAGATAAGGAAGAAATTTATAAAATTAATTGCATCACTATGAGAATCCGGATTGTTTAGAAAATTAAAATCCAGACAGTCTTATGTTTGGTTCAACTTGGAGAGTTATTATGTATCATTCTCAATCTCCAAGAAATCCTCATCTTTCACAATTCAGTAGAATTCGTTCTCCCAGTTTTATGTTAGCAAGGTAGAGTAACAACCCTCAAAATAATTATGCTTGCGAAAATTGCGACATGCCGTGTTGAACATTCAAATATTTATATTTCTGTCCTGAACTTTAGAATTTTACAAAGTAACGACTGATTTTTTTTTTAAAAAAATAATTCCAAAATAATACTAAAATTAAAAATTTTGTTTCTAAACTCTTTTACAAAATTCACAGGTATTCACCTGAGGTTTTAAATGGTACATTTTTTGTAACTGCACTTTAGAATGTAAAGAAATATGAAAAATACTCTATAAGTAATTATCAGGTAAATGGAGTACTATCAATTTTCGAATGAGATAAAAAGAAGTAAAATATGAAACAAGAGGTATTTGAATATGGGAGAAGAATAACTTGACTTTTTTTTTATTGGAATTTTATAAGTTTTCTTCTTTCTGGTCAGCGAAGGAAAAGTTTATATTAATAAAAGCGAAAAAGTACAGCTCTGCGAAAGAGCTGGGTAACATGAAAACGTAACTCGAAAAATTGTGACACGAAAACAAGAAACAAGAAACCAACCAAAATATAACGACAAAATTGGAATTTTTAGAGTTGATGAGTAGTTTTTAAATTTCATCCAAGTATATATTACTTGATTATGCCTTATATCGATCGTTTGTGGTTATTGAACTTTGTTGTTAAATCAATCACGAGTATCTAACACTCTAGGGTAAGACTGAGATGCAGCATAATTGATTAAAAGGGTTTAAAATTTTAATTGAAAGTTTGTGCGGAGATATAGCCTAATTAATTTGAAATATAGAAAACCGTGCACAAGACAAGCCTAGCTTGGTCTGCCATGGCTTATTACAAGGGAATTACCAGCAGCCAATTCGAGAATTAACCTCGATTCTTCACACAACTGATGAGGGGTCTTAGAGTCAATAATGGAATAACTAGACAAACCTGTTCAGATTTGGGCATGTAGCTAGGTATGTTTCTCGATCATCGAGCACTCTGGATATCAAAAGGAACTTGTTCATTGATGCTATCGATCCCCGTCGAGGAGCCTGTAACTTCTGCGTCAAGGGATACTATTGAAAGACAGCCATCCAAGTGTTCCGTTTCCTCTGCGCCAACGGACAGATTACCTTTCCGCTTGCCCGATTCCAACAAAGCTTGTAACTCGTAGGCAACTTCTGCCATGGTCGGTCTCTCCTCTCCTCTAACTCTCACACACATCTGGGCTATTTCTGAGACTTCCTTCACCCGCTTCATCACACTTCCATCATCTGATTCCAGTACCCGCCTGTCCAGAATCTCAACCAAACGGTCCTCTTTCATCAAACTGAGAAAAGTCACAGTTATGTTTACCTTGTCCGCGGGCCTTTTGCTATCGAGAACTTTCTCGCCTGTCAACAGCTCTATGAGCACGACTCCGAAGCTATAAACGTCACTCTTGCTAGTCAGTTGGTTTGTCTGGAAGTATTCCGGATCCAAGTAGCCCAGAGTCCCATGCACAAGGGTCTTTAAGTCGGACCGATTGGTTGGCATCAACCTGGATGCGCCGAAATCAGACACTTTGGCATTGCAGTTTTCGTCCAGTAGAATGTTAGCTAGCTTCACGTCCCGGTGAACAATCGCACCGGAAGTGGAAGAATGCAGATGAGATAGGGCCGCTGCTGTTTGTGCTGCTATTTTCAGACGAGTTTCCCACTGAATGATGCAGGATGAAGTAGCAGGCTGCTTGTGCATGTGGTCGGAAAGACTTCCGTTGTTCACAAATTCGTACACCAATAGAGGAACATCTGTGTCCAAACAACAGCCTAAGATCTTCACAACATTGTCATGTTGGATTTGGGACAGCAAAAAGATTTCCGTAACAAATTGTTCCACTCCAGTTATATCGCTGATTCTGGATTTCTTAATGGCAACCAGTGTATTGTCGGGCAATATACCCTTGTAGACCGTTCCCTGCCCTCCTCTGCCTAGGATTCTGCTCTTCTGGTAGTTTCTTGTCGCCCTCCTGAGTTCTTTTTCGCGGAATATTATGAGTTCGTGATCTGAACCTGTGAGCTTTTGTCTCAGTAACATGCCACCATTTTGCTGGAAGTGCTTTTGTCTCTGTTTGGCCATCTTTCTTTCCCGATATACTATAAACAACGCTATGCTCAAGACAAGAGCCGACAAGGCAAGTCCTGGCCCTGTTCACACAACTCACACGGCATTCAGTAATACTGAATGGGCAACAAAAGTTTGTTGGATTTATATAGTCATACTTACAGAGGAGAATTTGATGCACAACATTTCGGCCGCCTGAACAAGATTTTCCGTCTTTTAATAGGTTGTGTCCTTCCGGACAGCTGCAAGTGTAACTCCCAGGCAAGTTGACGCATCCCCCTTCACATTCGCTCTTCTTACTGGGTATTGAACACTCATCAATGTCTGTTAAATTACCAAGCAGTTCAAATCAGTGTACTGTGCTTCTGCATTGTCTATGATAGTAAATAGTTATTAGTAACCCTTAATATCAGTTACGGCTGGCCGGAGATGAGGCTATTTACATGTGACAAGTGTCCATATAATAATAAATGTATCTCAAATCTAGATAAGATGATTTTAATTCTAGTCAATGTCATCTCAAAACTTGTCAAATGTAGCTCAGAATTGGACGAACTATTATAAATGAATATTAAGTTTAACAATGTTAAGTTGGGTATATAACCTAAAAATGGCTCTTTCAGATAATGATTGAGAAGAAAAAAAAGGTAGTTATGGATTAATTAAGGTTTTATGTTTAATGGCAAAAGCACTTTCTCATAGTAAAGAATTGAAGTAATTAATTACACAGACGTCACTAAATAAATATTTGCGCTAAACATTATTTATTCTTTAACGTTCAGTTCCATGTCGGTTTGTTTCCGTCCTAAGTTAACCACGAACCAATTATTTTTAGAAAGGGACAACCAAGCCAAGCAATGTCCATTTTTACCGAATCCAATAGTTTTATTACTAACTATTTTACCATTGTCCATTGCAAAATTTGCAAGCAAATTAATTATTTTTCGCTAAAGCAAGTTATATTTAAGACTAGCTAGCTTCTGCCGCTCTGTTTCTTCCTAAATTTGTTGCTCTAAAATGTGTGTTTGTGATTTAATGACCTAAAAACACTGCACAGGGCCCGTTCTGCACTGGTTGAAATTTTTACCTTTTTGGCAAAAGTCAATGATGTAATGTCACATAGACATATTATACAAATTTCTTGAATATTACCTTATCTAATTACAAAATATAAGCAAATCATAAAAGCTCTAAATATGTAGTATAATATCTTGGGAGAGGTGAAATTGGAAGAAGTTGCACAAAAGTGCCATTTACTGAGGGACAAAAAAGAAATCATTACAAAAATTGTTACCTATGGGATGTATTAAGGAGTGGAATTTGCAGTCATATCATACCAAACCAAAAGTTAAGTTGAATACCTTTGCAGCCATCAACAATATAAGGGTTGCCCTCATAACCATCCATGCACTTGCAATAGTAACCAGTTGCTGCCCTTTTGGGTCTCTCAACGCAGACGCTATTAGCCTTACAAGGGAAGCTGGTCATGTTCCTTCTCGCTACCTCGCACGTTTCGTTCCCGACAGTCCAATCAAGCACCAACGGAACGTACTCCTGTCTGAAGTGTTGAAGATACTTGCGCGAGAAATTGTAATCTTTCACAACAACGAAGGCATAGCTGCAGTTGTTGAAGTGGAAAGTGTTTGTGTGGTTTTCAAAGCTGTTCAATTCCATTTGGATGCCTCGGAGGCCCTCGGGGATATCAGTCTGGCAGCAACCAAAGCCGGAGCAGGTGTCTGAAACGTAACTGCCGTTGGAACAGTAAGACCCGCAGCTAGTGTAAATGCTGTTTGAATCTTCTCCGATCCAACCCTTGAGATATGCTATGGTGTCGCAGCCCATCGCCATGAACTTGTTCTTAGTCGGCGAAACAGTGAAGGCGCCCGTTGTGAGCAACGTAAGGTATGATTCGATTTGCGTGCCGTTTCCGTCGTAACAATCGGAAGCGACGTAATGCAAGATCTGGATCTCTCCATCTGCCAGCGAGATTTTGGCCACTAGAATGTTGCTGTGGGCCAGGAAGGCTTTATGAGGGTAGAAAGTGGTGTTACAGATGATGAGGAAATCAGTAGATTCGCTGTTAAATCGGCAGCCATCAGATGTTCCGAAGGGGTAGGGTATGTCAACGTTGCCGCATTTCCGGGCGCATCTGGGGGCCTTTGTCCCAGTTGCTGCAATTGTTGCTGCTGGGACTATCACAAGAGCCATATATATAGTCACCGCCTCAACCACTCTCACCCCCATCTTTAATTATTTCTCAACTAAATTTGCAAACACAAAAACAGTAGATGAAAGGAGGCGGGCAAAAAACGCAAAAGGAAAACCCGCTGGAGCTAGCTGCTCGGGTTTAGTTGCTCTGCTGGGTCTTCAGTTTGGGTACACGTTTCTGAATTGTTTGATTCAGAATTTCTATGTTTGTTCCTCCTATATGCGTTGAAGGCGTCCCCAGCTCCTTGGATTGAGAGTAAAGGTGTTGGGGACTTGTAAGGCTCGGAGACATCGTTGTGTATAATATATGTCCAAAAGATCACGGGATACATACACCATGGCCAGCCGGAAAGCGCGCCCCACACAGACAAAACCACGCCCATGTTCTCTCTCTTTCCAATAATGAGTATGATTCCGTCTAATGACATGCTCCGTCCCTGAAGAATTTAAAAATAGTCATTTTTGGCCCACTCCTTCTGAAAACACATAATACATCTTATGCATACTTCAGGCAAACTTCCCTCCGGCAATTCTTTTATTTCCGTTTTTTAGGGTCCATTTCAGTTTTTTTCCTCATTTTTTCTTTCTATTTATCGCACCTCTTCATTTTTATTTTATTTTCCCAATTTTTTATATTTACTTTTTTCAGTTTTATTTTTTTTCCATTTTCTCATCGTTTTCCAGTTTTCCCTTTTCTTTTTCATTTTTTGCATTATTTCCAGCTTTGTCTATTATTCTGTTTCAAATTTTATTCCTTTTTTTTTCAATGTTTTATTTTTTATTTTTATTTTATTGAAATTTTTTTAATCAATTTTTGCTTGTTCTTTTAGATAAATTAGTTTTTATTCTTTTATTAGTATCTGTCTGTTTTTTTATGAGTAATTATTTTTTCTTTTACAAGCAGCTATTCATTCTTATATATATATATATATATATATATATATATATATATATATATATATATATATATATATATATATATATATATATATTAGCAGTTGTTTGTTTTTTTTTTATTAATTCCTGCTTGTTCTTTAGATAAACTAATTGTTTGTTTTTTTATCATTAGTTATTTATTCTTTTATTAGCAGTTATTTATTCTTTTACTAGCTGTTATTTATTTTTTTAATTATCTATCTCTTATTTTTAGTTATTTTTTTCTATTTATCTTATTGGTAGCTTTTTTTTTTCTCAATTTTTACTTGTTCTTTTGGATAAATTAGTTTTCTTCTTTTATTAGTAGCTATTTATTTTTTTATAGTAAGTGTTTGTTCTTTTGCTAGTAGTTATTCATTCTTTTATTACTTTCTGCTTATTCTTTAAATAAATTAGTTATTTATTCTTTTATTAGTAGTTATTTATTTATTTTTATTAATAGTTGTTTGCTCATCAAGTTTATCTAAAGGAACAACCATGAATTGATAAAAGGATAAACACATGCTAATAAAATAATAATGAGCTATTGATAAAAGAACAAACATTAAGTTTGAAACGAAAAAAGAAAATAAAACAAAAACAAAATTGGAAAAAAAAAGAAAAGAAAAATGCTAATTAAGAAGAAAGGGAAAGAAACAAACCGTAAAAATAAAAGCGAAAAAACATTGGAACGATGCAAAACAAAAACACGAAACAAACAAGCATAACTGGGGAAAAAAAGCTTTAGCAACGAAATAAACAAACTAGAAAAGGAAAAGCTAACAAAATATGAAAAAAAAAAAAAGAAGAGTAATGCGCGAGATTTGAACCCACACTTTTTGCTATTACAAGTAACAAACTGCCACTCTGACCAAAGCTCCATGTTGTGAGAAGCCATGCTAAAAGTATTTAAGTAGTGACTTACACTTACGTGTTCAAACTCACACATACGCTTAGTGCACCCAAATCTAATTTTTATTTTATATTTTACTTTTTTTTTATCTCATTCAAAAATTGATACTCTGTTTACCTGATAATTACTTATAAAGCATTAGGTTTAGGATTCTCAAAATCCTTAAAAAGTTAAATAATAGGCAAGTAACATTTTTAAAAAGTGAGAATCTATAAAAAGTCAACTTTAATTTTTATACGTGATTCATGCCTCATAAACAAACTGAACAAAGAATTTAACCTTCGCATGTTTGGCTGAGGTATTTTTCATATTTCTTTACACTTTCAATGCAGTTACAAAAAAATGTACCATTTAAAACCTCAGGTGCATACTTTTGATTTTTGTAAAAAAGTCTAGAAACTAAGGTGGCATTTGGTTGTAGAAAACAATTTTCATTTTCATTTTCTGATATCTGTTTTCATTTTCTATGTACAATTTTTTAAAGTGTTTTTTAGAAAACATGTTTAGTTGTTATAAAACAAATAAGGAAATTACATATAAATACACTACATTAAAACAAGTTCTGTACTTCGACGCGCCGCCATCGAAGGGTCTCCTCGTCTTCCCGATTTATCTAGCGTTCAAATCAAACGGTTTGAATGAGAAATATGGCGCTTGAATCATACTAATAGATTCCGATTCCTCTTCCTTCTCGATGCAAAACGGGAAATGAATCGATCACTATTCCTCTTCCGTTCTCCTTCGTTATCTTCCACCGTTCTCCTTCTGCACTTCGGCCAATCGCGTCTTGACGAATCTGGGTTGGTTCCGGCCGAGACCCGATAGCCAATCGCTCCAAACCACAAGCCTTCCGACGCTCTCAATTGCTTGACCACCGTCGAGATCGACCCCTTACGCTGAAACCGGAGACAAAGAAGGAGAGCCGCCTGGTAAACAATCGAACAACGAACAGTCAACAATGAGGATGAACAATCAAACAATCGAAGTCGCTAAATCCCATTCCGGAGAAGAGAAGGCTGACGACGCTACTTGAAGTCGGAGGGCTCGCGACTCGCGACCCAATCCGAAAAGAGCCGCCCCTCACCCCGATGCATTTTTTGTTTTCAAAAAAACGGAAAACCACTAAATCCTAGTTTTTTAACCCTTACTAACTTGGAAAATAATTTTCTGAGAAAACTAAAAATGAAAAATATTTAACTAAAAATGTTTTCTTTTCATTTTCTAATTTTCAAAAAATTTTCTGGAAAACTTAGAAAATTCTCTACAACTATAAACAGGGCCTAAATGTGTAGTTTTAGGATTTTTTTGGATTTTTTTTTTATAAAAAATCAGTCATTACTTTGTAATATTCTAAAAGTTTAGGGCCCAAATATAAATATTTGAATGTCCAACACGGCATGTTGCAATTCTACTGAATTGTGAAAGATGAGGATTTCTTGGAGAATGAGAATGATACATAATAACTCTCCAAGTTGAACCAAACATAAGACTGTCTGGATTTTAATTTTGTAAACATGCAGTTAGCAACATTACACACCTAGAGATTTTTTGTCCTTTCAAGTTCACCTATCAAACTCAAACTTCAAACATGTTCAACGTAAAACAATGCAGTATAAACCCACAATTGTTGTACCAAAAAGGCAGACACAAAAGCCCTCTAATGAATAGAATCAAGCCACCCCAATTGCTCCTCGCACAAGGTTTAGATGTTTTAAATTAGAAAACCAAGGTTTTCTACATAAATTTTCCAAAGTTTAGAAAAATAAGATTTTCCACATTTTTAAAATATATTACTCCTTCGTCCCAAACTAAATGCAACGTTTTCCTTTTTTGGCTATCCCAAAAAAATTGAAATGTTTCTCTTTTTAGTAAGTTCTATATACTTATTTTACTATTTTACCCTTATTATCCCACGCACACACACACATCTTCTTAGTTAGCCTCCTCATCTCTCGCACACATCTCTCTTTCGAGATCTCTGTTAGGTAGCAATAATCTTTTAGGGGTGATGATGATGATGAATCTGTTGGGCAGCGATGATGACAAAGATCGAGTTCTATTCGGCGGCGACAAAGATGAACATTGAGTTTGATTTGGCAGCGATGACAAAGATCAAGTTTGATTTGACAGCAACGATGAAGATCGAGTTTGATTCGGCAGTGAAGATCAAGTTTGATTTGGCGGCAAGGATCTGTTGGGCAGTGATGACAAAGATCGAGTTCGATTCGGTAGCGAAGATTGAGTTTGATTCAACTTCAAAGATTGAGTTTAATTTCATCACAACGACGACAAAGATTGAGTGGCTGGCAAGTGGCGGGTCTAGATGGTAGCGGGTGGGCAGTGAGTCTGGACGATGGCGGGCAGCCGATGGGTCTAAACGATGGTGGATGAGCAGGAAGAAAAAAAAAAGGGTAAAATTGTCTAAAAGTATAAAAAACTGGACTCGCCTAAATAAACGTGTCCAGAAAATTATTTCAAGCATTTCAGGATGGAGGGAGTATATATATTATGCACTTAGACTTTTATCAAAGTAAATTTGAAAAAGAAAAATAAGGAAATCACTGCAATAAAACTTTGAAATAAAGACCAACAATAGCCACTATTTTTTGGTGGCCAACAAGACAGTGGCCAAAAAGTAAAATAACTTTTAAGGCAACCAAATGTCTACCATTTATTTCAGTGGCCAGACGGTTGCCATTGGCAACCGTCTTAACTATTGTGTTATTGACCCTACATTTCTGTGGTCAAAGCGGTAGCAAAAAGGGTCCAAATTTTAAACTAGTGACCAAAATATTAGTCATCATTCGGTCGCTTAATTAGCAGCCTTTTTAAATTCAAATAAAATTTTTAGACAGCCTATCTTCTTATTTCTTCATCTCCCACTCTCAGTTGAAAGTCTAAAATCTCAAACACTTTCTCATACGTTTTCTTCATGTTCTTCCACCTCCAAACATTTCCATCCTGAAATCTTTTTTTTGTTTTTTTTTGCTCTTTTGAATGAAACTCCTCTATTAAAATTATTTTTTTCTTAATGTTTCTCCTCTTTTTAGAAATTTGCCATTGCCTTTCTTCTTCCTCTTCTTCTTCTTATTCTTCAATTGGTTTGAGAAATTTGCCTTGGAGCACAAATTGTCTTCGAGAGAGAGAATCATCTTGATCAACCCATTCACGGTAGCATGGTGGTGACTGAAGGTGCATCGGGCTTGGATTCTTTGCTCTGAGATGTGGCCAGCATCTAAGGTGTAGATCCAAGTGATGCTGGTCCTGGAGGTCAAGGATGGTAAAGATGAAATACATCTGGAGAAATGGGTGTGTGGAGATTTAATTGAAAATTATAATTAGAAACATAGAAAATGGAATGACTTTATTTATAAAAAATTTTAAGAAACCAAAAAAAAAAGTTTATAAATAAAAACAAGTATTACTGATTAAAAGTGCAGCAACCGTAATAGACAACCGCACTGGTGACTAAAATAAATGGTGGCTAGACCTTGGTGGCTAGGCTTTTGATGACCATCTAGCCACCATTTTTTCAGTTGCTTAAAAGTAAATTAATGACCATTTGGCCATAAAATAACCAATCACTATATGCTCTTTTTCTTGTAGTGAAATTTCTACAACTAAACACCACATAAGTCCTAAGTGTAGCATTTGAAGCTGGACTAAGATCACTTGTAGTTTGGATTGACGGAAAAGTAAGGGAAATTTGTGGGATGAGGCAGCAGAGTAGTGTGACGTAAATTAGAGACGTGTGCTTAATATTATCCGCCCATGGAAGAAGCAAAAACATATATTAACTGCTGTAGTTGTAGAATTTGGTCATAATTACCAAATTACTCTTAGTTATATAATTATTCATATTATATTTCAAACTTCAGCATATCGTATTCTCATCTTCTCAATTAATGAGATATAGTCTTCGATCGAGATTTCATTTTTGGGAGATTTTTAAGAGAGTACTGAGTTTTAAATGGACTTAAATGGACTAAGAATTGTGACACGTCTGATGAAAACTTCTAATATTCTCTTATGAACTCGGATGTTGTAGTAGTTATTCTAGATTTTTTTAATTACCAAAGTATTGTAATTACAAAACTTAATTACTAAAAAATAGTACTTTCTAACTTATATATTTTAGTAAAAAATAGTACTTTCTAACTTATATATTTTAGTAAAAAATATTCTCTTAACTCACCTAAACCGAACTTCTCACCTCATGGCTCAGCCATCGCTGTCTTTGATGGGAACGAGGTGCGGATTCAAACCCTAGATAATGGAGGAAGGGTGTCGAGTTGGAGTTCCATGAACCGTGGAATCGAGTGTCCACAAGCCCAGGCCTAGTTGTCTTTGATTTCCTTCAATCAGTGTCAAAATGGCGACAATAAGGTTGGGCTAGGTCAGTTTGGTTTTTGTCTGTGAATTTCTTAATAAAATCTGCTCCTTCAGCTCTTTGATTTGGGCAACTTCTCCCTAGCTTGTATCTCTTTTTCAATTGAAAGGTAAAGCTAACCTTATGTAAACCAAATGGGATCTAATACTGGAAAGAAGTAGAAAATCTACGAACTGTTTGCGCTAGCTCAAAGCTAGGCATCAGAGTAGGTATTAACTTGATTTCTCTCTTCTTTTTCTCTCCGTCTCGGATCAAAATTTAGTTCCTATTTATTTTTTGTTCTATGATTTTCTTCAATTGATTAAGAAAATTTCTGTTTTTTTGCCCCAGACCAAATGTTTGTATTGAATGGTTGGTCATCCTTGATGTAAAGTTTGAAGTTTAAACTGCTTCTGAATTTCGAGAAAAATCCAACTAAAGGGCATAATGGTGTAGGGTTTAATCAGATAAGGGAATTCCAGAATTTTTTTCTAATTATGTATTTTAATTGTCAATCGTTAACACGCTTAAGAGTTAGGTCTCGGTGTAAATTGCTATGGAGTCAGAAGTTATGCTGCTAAGTTGTCCATATTGTGCTATTGGGGTCACGGTCTTAACCATGTGTACATATTAGTAAGTGTATACTTGTCCTTATTTAATTAATTTGGACTTATACCATGAACTAGTTGTAAGTATAATTTATGTGCTCTTCCCTTTGAAGCAACATTGTCTTTACCTTGTGTTTTCTTTTGTATATGATTGTTCGAGTTACAATTTTGAAATACGGCTAACAAATTGGTATTCTTGAAGTTTGGAAACTATTCAATGGATATAATTAAAGTGTGCTGCTTGGTTGCAGTGAGGGCATAGCTCGCAAATGTGGACAGGTATTATACATCAACTAGTTTACATGGTTCCTTCTGATCGTTCGTAGAATCTTTAATTTTCTATATTGACTGCTGGTATGTGGCTGCTGAAGTATACTGGTGCCTCTTAATAATATTAGTTTCTTGTAGTTTGATTAATAGACTAATGACCCTAGTTAAAATTTTAATCTGTACCTATCCTGAGTTTATTAAGCAGTAAAACAAATAAATTGAAGGGTGAGTTGACATTCTAGTCATTGCTATAGGTATTTAGGGTGTCTTTGTGTGTTTGATAGTTACAGAATGTAAGTATCCTAACTTTTTGTACACATGCTATTGGCCCATATTCAACAATTTAGTTTATGCACATCCTCGACTAACCTATAACCATTGATCATTCTCCTCTAAGATATATATGTATATGCATGTTTGTATGCTGTAAATAGTCTATATAGTACTGCAGCTGAAGCTTGTAGTGGCGCTCGAACTGCTTGTTTCCACTCATCCCAATCAAGTGAAGATAGTTGTATTGATTATGCTGCCGTAGAAAATAAGTAGAGTTAGCGCATGGTAGACAAGTATGAGAATGTAGGATTCTGTGTGTTTCCATTTGAACTGATAGATTGATAACTATTTTGTTCAATTGTAAGGAGAATGATTTGGGTGTTATCTATAAATTAGTATATTTTTTTAAATCTTGTTCAATCATATATTGTGCTGTGTTATTTAGTTCTGACAGCTAATATGAAAGCTACATATGTAAGAAAAGTGAATTTGGACCAACCGTGTAGAAAGGGAAAAAAATGTAAATAGATGAATTTAGACCAACTGGGCAGATTGGAGAAAAACATAAATAATATTTTGAGCGGTTAACCAGCTCTAAAAATTTACTCCAAAATGATGATTTGGAGCAGTTAACCGGTCCGAAATGAATCAGTCAATCACAACATTTAGAAGTGGTTAACTGGTCCCAAAAGAAATAAATGAGTTCTTCTAGATTTCTTCTTTTTGGAACGACTGAGTGGTCCAAAATTTCGGATCACTTTCATATCCGCTCCAAATATTTTGACATCGCCGACAATAGGAACGGTTATGTGGAGAAGATCAAAACCATCCCTTGAAAATTTGGAAGCGGTTAAAACCGCCGGTCTCAAATGTCCAATTTCTTGTAGTGTTTTATGCGTATCTAATAATTATTTGAATAATGATTTAAAGATGTCTATTAAATCTATTATATATATATAAAGCAGGATACAAGTAAAGAGTTTTATGTCTTTTCACTTAACAGAATTAACAGTGAAGTGTCATGTGGCATTTTTTTTACTTAAGGAAATAAAGTCATGTGTTTACATGGTGTGTTGACAAAAGTACCCACATGACCCTCTGTTTTATTTGTCTTTTTAGTTACCATGCTAAACGTGGATTTGACAAGTGTAATTTTTTTTTATACTATTTAATTTTTTTTAAATTACTACCATTTTACCCCTGCCAAATTATCAATTGGTTGTCCAGAATTGTTGTAAAACGTAAACCTTTGCAATAAATATAGTTGACTAAATTATGCAGTTGTAAAAAATGCGGTAAATACAATTATGCAATTGCCTAAAACGTAAATCACAAATTGACACAAATATGTAATTGACTAAATTATGCAATAAAATATGCAATTGTAAAAAATGCGGTAAATACAATTTAGTATGATACAATTGCCTAATACGTAAATCACAAATTGGCACAACTATGTAATTGACTAAATTATCATTCCAATTAAAACCCTATAAATAGGAGCAGCTGGCCATCACATTTCTTCACATTCAATTCCAGAAATACTTAATGGATACCAAAGATATCATGTCTGAATGCTATGCAAATATTGTTCACGCTAATGGCGCACTGCTTGCTCGGTTGTGCCGTTTGGAGATCGAGAATGAAAGGATGAATTTCCTGCGGATTCAAAATGAGAGGCTTAAACGCCAAGTTATAGAGCTTGAAGGGCAGTTGGTAAGTTACTGTCACATAATCATATTGTCACAAATACCACAAATATCACATCCTAATACGACTTTTCTATTTTGTTTCTTTCTAAATAGTCTGAAGCTAAGGCACATCAAATTGCACAAGCAGACTTGGAGATGTTTCCCAAAAAAAAAAGCAAGTCCATTGTTGGACACTCTTAATATTAAAAGAAGAAGGGTTCTTGGTGTTAGAGACTTCCCAGTGGGTGTTGGTCTAAGTGCAACAGTTGATAATGGTGGATCTCTTATGGAAGATATAGATCTAGTTGAAATTGAGCAATAAACCGGGAATGCTAGCAATCAAGTTTCAATTTCATAGTATTTCTAAAAAAATAAATAATGGTGTACCAAAACCAACTATGCTTTCAATTTCCAGATGCTGAGGGGTTAAAACCAGAAAATGAGATCCTCAATGAGCAGGCCGATGAAGAGGATGCAGTAATGGTTGATGCAGCAGATGAACAGAAAGAAGTTGAAGTGATCAATATTTCTTCGTAAGTGTACAAGTAACTTTTTCTTATTAAATTGCAAATAATTGCTAGATGATAATAACATTTAATGATTGTCTAAGTGCATAGGGGAGTCAGATGAGGAGGTTCACCTAGATCCCCTGACGAGTTGGAGGGCATGAAGGAGGCAGAATAGGCTACCAAGAACATACTGGCCCTTATTCAGAGATAGAGTTATAGAACTATTTACTCTGATGGAGCAAGTTGAACAAGCAAGCCCAAAGTATGAGGAGTTGTTGCAAGAGATCGATGAGCTTGATGCCAATGCTCGTGGTTTAACTTTCTATGCATAGGGCTAAAGGTTTTGGATTTTGATTATTTAATGTAATAAGGACCATAGGAAATTGGTCCAAGTACCATCAATTAGTGTTTCCCTTTATTTGCTGAATTTTAGTTAATATGATTTTGAGAAATCTTTTTCCCGAGTAACAAATTTATTTTTCATGAAGCTTACATTATACATGCAAAATTGGCAAAAGGTTTATGGTTAAAAGCTTGGCATGACTACATTATTTTAAACCACTAATTACAGGGAATGAATAACCATGACTAAATGGTACTCAATTCTCGTGCAAAAGGGAAGAATAGTTTGGAAATCAAACTATGGGAATAAAGGAATTGTTTCCAGTCAACATTAACTTAGCAAAGTCATGAACTAATTAGGGAGTAAATTAATATTGTCACCTAAAAGCTGAGAATTAGGGAGTAAATTAATATTTTCACCTAAATTGGTTAAAAAAATAGTTTGCTTTCAGCCCCCTAACTTATAAGGGCATGAGAATTTTAATGGGAATTCAATCTTGGCAATTTTAATCACTCTAATGGATTGGCAGAAATTAAGCACTTAATGGGAAAGCTGCAAATTAGTAATTGTCTTATAATTATCCGATTTCCTTTTTCAATATTATAAGGTAATTAGGTTCTATCAATTAAACTTTCACTACCCCCACCCTATATATATTTAAGTGTCAAAATATCCTAAATTCAATTACTCAGAATAAGAAACTTTCAGTCTCCTAACTTATAAGGCCATAATTTCAGGGTATATTATGGAATTAATGACTATGGAAATTTGGTATTGGTCGAACTTCCAAAATTCCGTCCAATTAACCAAAATTCCTAATATAATGGAAAAACGTAAATCCCTCCAATGCATGGACAGAAATTAAACACTCAGTCAGCAACATGTAAATCACTACATTTCTTATCATGATCTGCTTTCCTTTTTCAATATTATAAGGTAATTAGTCCTAGCAATTAAAATCTCACCAGCCCCACCCTATATATATATAAGTGTCATTATTGCTATTATAGGCTTCACCGCTGCATATACAAGGTATTCTAACTCCAATTCTAATTGTTTTTCTCCCTTCAAATTTAACATTCAAAAAATTTTCTTCATCATTCCTAAACTTACAGTGCCGATTTGATTATTTCCCAGATAATCAACAGCAAGAATATAAAGGCAAGTTAGTATGTACACTATTTTTAATCTATTTTGTCCTGGAAAATATAATTTCTCAGAATTATTACACTGTAAATCTATGAACAAGTGTTGTACCTTAGTCCTATATGTAGATTATCAAAGGAGGCAGAAAGGGGTTGGTTTAACACACTCAGAAGGTTAGTATCTAATGCTATTATCTAATCCAGTTTGTTAAGTTTCCCATTATCTAATAGAGTTTGTGTTCGAAATTTAGTTACTTTCATGTGTGAATGATTACTTATTGTACGACAGAGAATAACCCTTTGATTTGGAAATGCAATGGGCAATGTAGAAACAAATTTAAAAAGGCAGAAAGAGTTGTTACCATTTGATTACAGTAGTCAACCATGTTGGCTATCAAAAATCTACTCTTTAGTTGGATCACCATCTAAAAGTACAAGGCACAAACAATAATTAATTATATGTGAATTGTAATCAACTTAATTAATATTTTTAACTATATGGTTTGTGTTATTAGCTACAGTGGACAAAAAATACAAAGAAAGTAAAGTCATTAACTTACATGCATAGAAATATTTATCTGACCTTAGGGCATTGGCCCCCTCCAATAGTGGTCTCGGTGAGCAACATGAAAACCTACATATATGTAAATGAAATTACTTAGACACTTAGCTTTAGAATAGCAAAGTAGATTTAGGTGGACAATATAAGAAGAGTTATAAGAAGATAAAACAATATATTGACAATGTATGATAACCTGCGTAGAATAAGCATAATCATCATACCAGTAAATGGTTCGCGAACAAATTTAAATGACAAACAATGCTTCTGACTAACATCGCATTTAGGCTACTGGAAAGTATGGTAAGAGCTTTTCGTATGCTCGACAGGATGATCCTTTCTCTTGAACTATCTGAAGCATGTCAAACATTTGTGCCTAAAACAGAAAATTTCGTAATTAATAAAAGAAAAATCAACTTTCAAGCATACATAAAAAGCTATATACCATCCAAGAACTAGGGAGTAAAGAAAAAATAAAAACAAAAGGATAGAAGCAAACAGCAAACAAGAAAGCAAATATGAGAAAACGGGAAAGCAAACAACAAAATATTGATGTTTGGTTGTTTAGCCAAAAACTAGACAATTCGCACAAAACACTTCAGATCACACAAACAAATTAGAAATTTTGTGTTAACCAAAGCTAACTCTAGATCTTGGATAACAACATAGATCAACTGAATAAGTTATTATTTTTTCGGATCTAGAATGGATCCAATTTCAAGAATATGGGATCGTAAAAAATATAGCAAAGCTATATTTAAAAAATAAATATATATATCTATGAAAAGGAAACCATAAATTATGAAAAGAAAACAAAGAATCAAGAGTAAGACAGATGTTGAATGACGAAAACAAAACCTGAACAATTGAAACCAAAGCTAACTCATAGACTATTGTCTAGATCTTGGACAACAACATAGATCCACTTAAAGGTTGGAAACGAGAATCTATTGGTCTCACATCTCCAATATGCCGATGACACGATTTTTTTGGGAGATTGGAATGAGAAAAACTTAGTAAATTTGGTAAGAATGTTAAGGTGCTTCGAATTGTCTTCTGGTCTTCGGATGAACTTAAACAAAAGCAGAATTTTTGGGGTTGGTGTACCGAAAGATGAGGTCCGAAGTCTAGCCAACAAAGTGAGCTGCAAAGATGATAAATTACCATTTATTTATTTGGGGCTTCCGGTGGGAGAAAACATGAAAAGGATTGTTTCTTGGAAGCTGGTGGTAGAGAAAATTGAAAGGAGGTTAAATGCTTGGAGGAGTAGAGTCTTATCGGCTGGGGGGAGGTTGACTCTAATCAAATCTGTTCTGGGAAGCTTGCCCCTATTTTTCTTCTCTCTGTTTCGTGCCCCAGCAAAGGTCATCAAACACATAGAGAGTGTGAGGAACAACTTCTTTTGGGGAGGGGATGGGGAGGAAAAGAAAATTAAGTGGGTTGCTTGGAAAAAAATCCTTTCTAGTAAAAGTACGGGTGGTTTAGGAGTGGGTAGCCTTCATGCAAAAAATCTGGGCTTACTAGGGAAATGGTGGTGGAGCTTCAGGAAGAGTGGGGAATCCTTGTGGGTTAGAGTTATTAAAGGAATTTGGGGGGAGAGTGGAGGGGTTGGGAGGTCAAAGGATGATAGTCAGGTTACTGGAGTTTGGGGTGAAATTGTTAGGGTAGGTTTTGAAATAGAGTCAAAAGGGATTAACTTTGTTAACTCTTTTAGGAGAAAGGTGGGGAAAGGGGACGAGGTGAAATTTTGGGAAGATGTATGGGTTGGGGACTTGTGTCTAAAAGATAAATTTTCTAGGTTATATAGGGCAGAGGAAAATAGAAAGTGCACGGTGGCTGACAAGGGTGTGTGGGAAGGGGAGGAGTGGTTTTGGCGATGGAGTTGGCGGAGGAGACTTAGGGGTGCGGAAGAAGAACAATTAACAGAACTTATTTCGATATTATCAATTGTTTCCTTGTCAACAGATGCGAAAGATGATTGGACTTGGGCGTTGGATCCAGGGGGTGCATTTACAGTGAGGAGACTTTCGTCCATGCTTGATGAAGTGTGCTTGCAACCAGAGATTTCGACGCCATTATTCTCTTGGAACTCACTGATACCTCAAAAAGTAAACTTATGCGTCTGGAGGGCGGTTCTTGGGCGTTTGCCATCGAGGACTAACCTGGCCAGTAGAGGATTGGAAATTGCAGATATTCGTTGTCCTCTGTGTCAAAGCGGAGAGGAAACAGTTGATCACATCATGGTGCGATGCAGCTTGGCCTCATGTTTGTGGCAAAAGGTTTTGGCGTGGTGGCAACTTCCTAGAACTACGCCTTTGGATACTAAGGATGCTCTCTCTATGTCATGGTCTCAGGGTCTGCCAGGTTGGATTCAGAAAATTTGGCAGGCAGTGTGCTGTGTTACTTGCTAGATTATTTGGAAGGCTAGAAATAGTTATGTTTTTAAGGTTACTAGTGTAACGGGGATGCAGATGCTTGGGGATATACAGTTTTATTCTTTCTTCTGGATTAGTCATAGATCCAAAAGGATGAAATTGGCATGGGTGGATTGGTTGCTCAACCCATGTCAAGCCTTACAAAACTGTATCTAGTTTAAGTCTGCAGGCGGTGCTCAGGGGTTTGTTCTGCTCCTTTTCTGGGGAAAGGGTGGGGTAGTTGTGTTTTGGTTTTTGCTAGCCTTTGGCTAGTGCTTGTTCCCTTGTTATTTTATTCTTAATATATATTCTTGTTGCCGTTCAAAAAAAAAAAAGTTATTATTTTCCCGGATCTAGAGAAAACAAAGAATCAAGACTAAGACAGATGTTGAATAACGAAAACAAAACCTGAACAATTGAAACCGGAGAGGAAAACTGAGTGCAAAAGGAGAAAGATCCACAGTGTATGCATGCGAGCTTACGGCAGCCATGGATGGCACCAGCAGAAATGCTTATCGAAAAAGACGAGAAAGCAGGAAATTAAGCTATTTTCTCGGTACAAAATAAGACTCCACCAGGTGTTGCTTGATTTTTCATTTTGTAAAAGATGAGAAAAATTCCACTTAGGCCCCTATACTTTTACAAAATGTTACCGACAGACCCTAAACTTTATAAGTTTTGCCTTTTAGGTGTACAAAGTTTTCACAATTATAATCTTTGTGTCCATATATGCCATGCTAATTTGTTTTCTACGTAATGGGCACATTCGGCCCTTCTATTCTCAAATTTGGTTTAATTATTCATTTCCATCCTTTTTTTACTTTTGTTTACTGGAACATGGTTCATTAAATTGGGCAAACCCGCTTATTTTGTTTACTTCATTTTTTTTGTCCATTAATTCAATTGGGCCATACTCCACTATTTTTAGTTAAAATCCTTTTAACTTGATGGACACATAATTTATCAATTCAAATTTTGTTGGTTGGTTCAATTGGATTTAATATTTTATATATTCATTCCATTTAATTAGCCTACCAATTTTAATATTTTTTAATTGTGTTCCCTGTTTAAGTTGACAACCCAAAATATGAGCATATGAAAAATCATGAGAAGAAAAATTCAAATTGAAATAGGTTGGGCCAAAATTAATCAAGTGGTGTGTACTTACCCGATTTGTTTAATTGCAAATCCGATTTTTTTAAGCCAATTGTTAAAGGGTTCACTATTTGATTAGCAAAAATTTTTAAACCTGGCTGGGCCATTACGTATTAATTCATAGTTTGTTTGTTAAACCCATTGGCTCCAATATTTTGTTGGCCTGATAAATTGAATTTCTGACAACAATTTACCTTTTCTTTTTTTAATATATATATATATTTGGTAAAACAAAATATCAAAACAATTTACCTTTTTAAACAGTTTCGATTTTTTTTCCTTTTTGCTTTTATGCTAACATGATTGAATCTATTTGAAGTTCGGTGCTCTTTTTTCAAGGAAATTGTGCCTAACCTGGGCTTGTATTGTAATTTTTCAAGTGTCCCCTGTTTCACTTTTTTTATGGTTAAACTATGATTTCAGTCCCTAGATTTCTTTCCTTTCCCATTTTGGCCACTAAGCTCAAACCATTTTATGTTTTAGAACAACACTTAATAAATAATAACTACTTAACTATATTTTTTCTATGTGCTCATTCGGTTTTGAATTTTTTTAATTATTTTTTATGTACTATATTCTAGAGCAAAACACTGGTCACCATCATTTATTAAATTTTAATACTTAAAGCTTTCTCATTTCATTTCTTAGTCCTTGAATTTTTTTGGCCAATTTTCTTTTAATCTTTATTAATTAATTTTTAGTGGAATGAGTTATTTAATTCAAAACTTATATGGTTTAATAAATTAATTTTATCCATAACTGTAAAAATTGAAAAAAAAATTTCAAAATAAAATTTTGAATATATATTAAATATTAAAATTTGAATTGATAGGAGGCAAAATTTTGAGAATTGATTTCGTTTTTAGTGACATAAAAAATATTCATTATTTCAAATCATGTACATGTGTTATGTTTTGATTATAACTAAATGTGAGTTTTGCAGTCCTTCAAGTGACAACACATCAGATAATCTCCCGTCACATGAAGACCCACCGAAGAGATTATCATCCCAACATTCTCAATGTTCAGATATAATGTAAGTCTTAAAACTTCATTCCACCTATTCATATAACTTTATTTTTGTCGGAAACCAAATATTACATGTTTTTTATTATGCAGTGAATTGCGTACTCATCCAATAACTCATCTCACAAATGGTTCTACATTAGATGATGTATTGATTGACTTGATGCACAGGTTCAAATCTTTTCTCATAAATGGAAATCTTCAATGCCTAAAATTTTCTCAAAATTTCATAGTGTAATATGACGTGCTCTTATATATGAAAAATTATTCCAGTGTGTTACTCCAAGACAAAATGAGAGAAAAGCATTCGAATGATACTGATATGTGTAACTGATTCCTTTGTTATTCATAACTTAAAGGTTTGAGGAGACAAATAAATTTGTTGGTGATACTATATTAGGATATCTTATTCTAATGTTACTTGAAGTTATTATTATGTGATGTTTTCATACACTTAAATATTTATACATTTCCAGTCACCAAATACACCTTTCACCCCATGACAATGCTGGGCATGTAAACTAGTTTTTAACATATTTATGTACCCTAAAATGGAAATTTTAATATAAAAATTAATTTGCAAAAAAAAAATTTTTAAGTGCATTTCGGGCTTCTTAGCGTGTAACGTATCAATAAACAGACAAATTGTAGGAATTATCAACATAAAAAAAATAAAATTTTTAAAACCATATTAACAATCCCAGACGAACTAACCCATCTGTGAAAACGGTTTTAATATATTCGATTTAATAGGTCTTTTTTCATTCAGGATGTATTATTAAAAAAAATTCAAAAGCGAATTTTAAAAAAAAATAGTATTTTGATTGATTTTTATTTTTATTTTTTAAGCTCGGAAAGAAAAAAATTCATACAAAGCAACATTCTTTAAATAAAAATATGATTCAAGTGAGTTTTAGTTAGAGAGAGTATTAGTTTTCAAATAAAACCGTCCCTGAGAAGCTAGCTTTCATTGATTTCCAGGTCTTCATTCTTAGATATTTTTCTCTTTTTTGCAGCACTAAATCCCTTTGGTTCTTCTTTAGATCATTATGTGTTGCATGCATAATTTTTTAATAAAAATTAGTATTTCGATTGATTTTTCTTTTGTTTTTTTCTTTTCTCAGCTCGGAAAGAAAAAATTAATAAAAATCATAATTTTTTAATAAAAAAATTATGATTCAAGTAATTTTTAGTTAAATAATGTATTAGGTTTTAAATAAAATTAATTCTAAACAAAAAAAATTAAAATTAGAAATAAACGGTAATAATCACTGTTTTAGTCTTATTGCTCATCAGTGACAATCAATTACTTTACCAAGTTTTAGCTCCAGAAGTAGATAAAGTTTGCTTTCCCATTTATAAACAAGCAAAATGGCAAAGAAAATTTCACCCAAGAAAATGTAAAAGAAAACTGAGTCCATAACTTTATTGAATGAGGAATAAAATCTTGATTAATTAGTAAATATCTGCACGATGCACAACCAAAAGAGAGAGAACAAATAAGGTGACTCGGCATCTCATCAACTAAAAAAAAGGTGACGAAAGAATTTGAAATAAAAAAAAACAATTGTTTGGTTTGGCATATGAATTACAAACTAGGAAATATTACAAAAACTCTCCCTAGAATTTGGAAAAACCTACCATTGTGTCATTGCTATTTCAAAAACCTACAGTTGTCCCCCTCGACCTTTAACACCGTTAATATCAGTTAAGACAAAGAACAAAAAAAGGAAAAGCTCTATTTTACTATCCTAGCTTTCTTTGTTTGATAACTTTGTCCCCTAACTTCCATCCCTCCCAGTCTACTCTTCACCCTAACTCTCTTTCTTCATTGCCTTAACTCCCACCCTAGTGCATCCAAGTCAAACCCAGAAACAAACCCTCTAACCTTATTGCTCATTGAATTGCCACCAGCCCTTGCCGTTTCTCATTGAATTGCCTCACTCGCTTCTTCTCACCTTCATCGCTTTTTCTTTTCCTTGCTTCTGTTCTCCACCTTCACCTCCGCCGCATTCATACCCATTTTCGGCTTGACCCTCCAAAGCTCTACCTTCTCGTTGTGTACTGCTAACACTCGTCCTCGAGAAGCTAGCTTTCATTAATTCCAGGCCTTCATTCTTAGATATTTTTCTCTTTTTTGCAGCACTAAATCCCTTTGGTTCTTGTTCAGATCATTATGTGTTGCAAATAGTTCCTGTCGAACTGCTTGAACCTCCTTTTCAATATTTAAGCACTTTCTTCTATCCAATTGCTTCGAAGCCCTTTTGATCAACTTTAATTCTTCAACCAATTTGAACATATAACACTCCATAATTGAAGAATTTTGGCAATTTTTAACACTCTTTTTATATTCTGGATCATCTTCCCACATCTTCAAGTATCTAGACCTATTATTTCCTCCACCCTCCATCTCATGAATGGTGACTAGCATACTAGCATGATTAGATTGTAAAAGGGCCAGAGGATGTACTTCTGCTTCATTGCAAGGGCATAGACACAAGAATTTACCATTAGCCAGTACCCTATTAATTTTACTCCACACGTGTTTCTCCAACCTCTTATTGGTTGTACCAAGTCATTGCCATTCCATTATAAAGAATATCTTCCACTCCAATTACATTTCATCAATCATTAAATTTTTCTATATCTTTTGTGAAATTGAAAGTGAGCTTTCCTTATCTGTTAATTTCCAAACAATGTTGAAATCTCCAAAAATCAACAATGGTTTACCTATTTTAAGAAGTAGTGATTCCTTCCATAATTTTCTTTATTTGCTGGATCATTGTATTCATAAACAAAAAACAATGTTAATGGTTTGACCTTTATCACATTGCCCTTACATGGACAAATTACTCAATCATCTATTGGAGTTCCACTTGAACCTCTGTTGACTTCCACAATATTTATTATTCTGCCATTACGATGGTAAGCATGATTTGTGACAAAGCATCAATCCCTTTTCCACTGTCCTATCACATTATCTAATTTGTGTTGCTACACTCTACTCTCTAAGATGCCAAAACTCTATAATTTATTTACAAAAGTAGAATTCTTTAACTCCAAAACTCTGGGGGTTTTGTTACAACCCCTTACATTCCAAGTTGTTATCTTCATTTAGAAGTAGAGAGCTTACCTTATCCACCATAATCTTTTTGTTTAGGCCATTTTTCTAATTACCTGGAATTTTGCTTTTGCTTTCAGACCTTTTTTTACTTGACCCTGTTTCCTTGGTAGTCCTACAACTAACATTTTTTCTACTACTAAATCTTGGAAACTGTTTGCTAATTAACTTAAATCTTCTCCCAGACTACTTTTCCTCCATTCTCTACCTGAGAATTATTTGTCTTTTGAAAGCCCTGTGTTTCTTTCAATGGGGAGTAGAGACTAGTGGTGCCTTGTTATGTCCCGTCTAAACCTCCTCCTTGTTTGCATCTAGTTACCTTTCTTCCAACTCTTTTGTTTTAGGCCTTCATTCTCGATTTTGGTGTACATGCACTATCTTCAGTTCATGTTTCTTTTACATGTAATTTTGATCATCATGTCCCATCATATAACAAGATTTACAAAAATTCAAAAGTTTCTTATAGTAAACCCTAGCCTCTACATCATCCCCATCATGCAACTTAACTGCAATCATCTTTATCAGTGACTAGCAAGGTTGACTTGAACTAAACCCCTTACATAAGGCAAGTGAATCTTTGTTGTGGTAAGGTTGTCCTTGGCTATTGGATTTCCTGTTCTACTTGCCATTTTACTCAAGGCCTTGCAGTTGCATAAGCAAAATGAACATTTTAGTTGGGTCCAGATAAGAACTTTAGCAGCATCTGCTTTTTCAAAATTAAACTTCAATGTTCATTTCTTCATAACCCATGATTTATACCCTAAATACCAATTTCCCCTTTCTAGCACTATATCTGGAGCACTACCATAGGCAAATTTGAAGACAAGCCATCCAGATTCATAAGGTACTTTTTTTGGAGGAATCAACAAAGGATTGCACTACTCATGAACCTGGATTTCCCCCTACCACATAGCCAACTAGCATATGTTCCACCCTTTTAGATCTTGCTTAACATCCACATTCTCTATCTAAACTGGATCATTCTGATTTTGTGGAACAAAATCTAGCTTGAACCCGTGGTCCAACCTTATATTTTTAACAAAAAATTCGCTATATCATCTTTTTTACTGAAAGTAGAGGAGAAAAACAAAATGAAATGTAAATAATCTTCTTTACCCACGCACCAATGCATGGAGGAAATAAACAAACCCTCAAGAATGCTCATTCTCCTTGATTTGCTAACTATTTATTTTTTCCTATAATAACATTGTATATAGGATTAAATACTAAATTTACCACTCAATAGTATTGAAAAGACTAAATTTACCGGCCGTTACTTTTTCCTTCAAATCATGGGAAAAATAACAATGTTGCTCATTCATTTTTCATGTGTCTTTTACTATTTTCTTAACTTTGCCTATCTAACAATCATACTATCCTCTTCAACAAGTCCAGCATTAATTAAACTTACTCTTTTATTCACACTTAATTATTTTCTGTTGTTTAACCACTCTTTTCTCATTATCATTTTTTTTTTGCTGCCCGCTTTTCCTCTTTATTTCACCAGTAGTGCGAACATCACCAAATCTTTCATTCACATCTAACATCCCATCTTCGGCGATCTCCTTCATTTCCTCTTTCTATCATTGTAGTCAACAATGTCAATGCGAACGATCTGCAACTCAGTTCCCAACAGCAGGAAGGGTACATTATCTTCATATTCAACATGGACGGAGATGAGATTCGTAGAATCCAAGTTGATATTAGGACAACTTTTGGAGCTGATATTGAAGAGTGCTTTCAACAGAGGAACAACCTCAGTGTTATCTTCTACTGCAGGTTCAGAAACCATAAAGAATGATATGGAGAAGGGTTTAGGAGAGGAATTGAAATGGAAATTGTTGCATAGTGAAGCAAGGCGGAGGCAGGAGAAGGTCTGCTTTCTGGTTCCAGCTGATTTGTTAAAGACAGAATGGTCGATTTTGGAGGTGAGGAGGTTGGTGTCCATGGCAGTGGTTGAGGGATTCGAGGAAAAGTTGAGGAAAAGGGAAAGAAGTTTCGGTCCAAAAAGAAGGCAGAGGTTTGGTGGAGACTACTAAAAAAAACCATTTTTCCAACGGCCATTTCCAACGGCTTCGCGTTGGAAATTTCCAACGAAGCCGTTGGAAATAAGACGTTGGAAAACTAACCGTTGGAAGTCCATTTTCCAACGGTCAAAGTGAGGGCTGTTGGAATTTTCAACTGTCAACCGTTGGAATCTGAGCAGTTGGAAATTTTCCAACGGCTCTATTATTTTTTTTTCCGTTTTCCAACGGCTAAGGCAGTTGGAAAAATTCCCAACTGCCTTGGCCGTTGGAAATTTTTTCAATGGCCTTGGCAGTTGGAAAATTGAAATGTTGGTTTCCAACTGCCTTGGCCATTGGAAAGTAGGTTTTTTGATATTTTGTATATTCCCGTTCTATTTCCAATGCATTTCTTTAAACGTCAAACGGCTTAGGCGGTTCAAATTTATTGTATCGTATGTAATCACATTTTGAACGGGTGCACGTGCATATATGCAGTTGTAAATCTCAATGAAAACATACACAATTGATAGTACAGAATCATGTCATAAATATAGTTATAACATACACATAAAAGCATACACAATTGAAATTACAATATCATGACACAAATATAGTTACAATCCACATAAAAATATATATAATTGAAATTACATAGTTCCATTCTCCTAAAAAGTGTTTGTTTGTTGATGAACACAGAAAGTAAAGTGATATACCTGATCTAGTCGTCATTGGATCCCCCGGCATCACCATCATTGTCTGGGGGCGCAGGCGGAGGAATTCCAACTCGTTGACAGAAAGGTGATATCAAAAAGCCAATTACCAGTCACAACATTAGCCTGAACCCTAGAGGACTGAGGTTGGGTGCAGCCTGGCTAAAGCTGAGATGGTTCTTTCAAACAGCGAGAGTTGACGTGGGAAGGTTGGGGAGCCAGTTGGCTGGCCTCGACAAACATGGGGTCCAATGAATGACAATGGAACTGTTCACTGCACCTCATGCAACTGTCATGAGATTGTACATGAGAATGTCCTGCCAATTGAAAGATGTAAGACATAAATGAACAATAAATCAATTTACCTTTGAATTATGTAAATCGAATGCCAGATGATGATGTACCAGTATCAACACCCGTCATTAGCTCGAGCAGATTGATTCTCTGCTGGTGCATCCACTAAGTGGAACACTGTTTGCTGCTCAAATGCGTATGCTGAGGCTGGAACTCAGTGTGGTGTCCTGTAATGTGATCCACAGAACCTCCTAGAACATGCTGATTATGCCACTGGGTTGAATCCACAAGAGGCTGAAGATGTGAATGCCCTACACAGAAAAGAAACAATGACTTGAGCCACTTGACATGATAAGGACTAAAAGAACACATGATGGTACATGGCTCATTTTTGCTACAAGGCACCAAGGTCCAAAAGGGAATGAATTACACCAAACCAAAAAATCGCTTGTCTTTAGCATGCAAGAGTGAATTTACACATGACAAAACATAACACCTCACCAAGCTACTTTTTCATATCTCTTGGTAGCCTCAAGCAAATATAAGCTTATGCAGAGGGGAAAGAAATCTCTTCATATGCACTTTTTGCATCAGTCTTAGACTGTAGTGGCCTTAAAAGATGATACCACACAAACTGTATTCTAGAAGACAGTAGAAATCATAACTGAAAACAGGAAAACTGATTGTTGCTAGAACGTTTGGCAGTTCCATTTTCCTGACTTAGTCCATCTTGGCCACAGTAGTAATCACTTTAACTGCTTAATTTTAGCATTCAGCAATCTCAGTCACAATGGTTTGCTAAGATTTTACACAGCGAGCAAAAAAATAAGGGTGATAATGGTTAGGGGTTTCAAAGACGCTCAAACACCAACAATGATTATTAATTTAAGGAAGCAAGTAAAGGGCAGCAATAAACAAATGTTGACAACTGCTTTTCTTGGGAAAATATCAGTTGACACATTTAGACCAAAAGTGAACCCAATGATTCCCTATATATAGGCCATCTCATTCACTGCAGAGGATTTTGTGTAAACTCATCATGTATTCATGCTTAAGAACAAAGTGTCCCATAAATGCTTAAAATTGAAAATTAAAAGAAAACCACCGTCTAAGTTTCAATGGTGTTCTTTTTCAACAAAAAAAAATCAATGGTGTTCTCTACTGAGCTTGGACCATTCAGAGGGGGAGAAAATACACCAGACCAGAAGAATAATGACCTTGATAAAAATCCTTACTATGCTAATTACAAACTAATTTAATTTAAGACGAGTAATTTAAGCAAAAAGGTAGGATAGTATAAGACGAGTAATTTTACCACTCTAATTAGATAATAGCACCAGCAACTTAGGAGAAACAAAATCAATAGATTGGTTAAGAAATTAGGGATGTTTATTCATTTATTACAGTTGCATTCTTCAGTTTTCTGGACAGCTGGTCCATCAAGAAACCCTAATTGCCTGTATGGTGCTGGTTTTTGTTGCATCATTACTTCACATTTTTTTCTTCAGATCCTAACATATAACATGTCAAGTATATTAAATAGACGCAAATTGATAAAAAAAAATCCATTTTGTTGATCTACTCAACTTATATGCTTCCATATGCTTATTAGTATAAACTGTTATAAATATCAATTCAAAAACTTCTTAAAAAATTCACTATTTTCAATTTGGTTGATTTTTTGTTCAAAACCAATGCCATTTGAAAGCTAACATTCTATCTACCTAATAATCACTTTAATGAAAATGTTTTAGAAGGTAACCAATTTTTTATGAACTTTTTTCCGTTCCTAACTTAAAAAACAAATATTTAATAAAAAATATTTAATTTTTTCACAAAATATTTTGAAAAAACCTTTTTGGGCTTCTTAAATTGTAGAGTTTCAATTGGTATATACAAGTTAAGCGAAAAATCACCAAAATTGAGAATAATGCAGTAAATATTATTTAATCTCCTAAACTCAGTACACTATAAATGTAAGCTTTTCATTTCTTCAAGAAAGAAAAAGAGACTAAAAAATCACCAAAAATTGAGAACAATGCAATAAATATTATTTAATCTCCCAAACACAGTAAACTGTAAATGTAAGCTTTTCATTTCTTTAAGAAAGAAAAAGAGACTCAACTTTTAGTCTGTTCTCATTTTGAGAGACCAAACCAATCCATAGCGCAGAATCAGTTTAGCTACAACATTTCATAATAAGATTAGACAAGAATGATCACCAACCCAAATTTTGCTTTTATCAATTTAGTTACTCATTTTTCGATGGACAGTGAACATCTATAGATGCATCTGATCATCCGCCTTCTGCCATAAGCGGTCATTACCATAACCAGGCACTGTAATTGGCAACCATAATCTACTTCAAAAATTCTATACTAAAGAAATTAGAAAATGCACACGAAAATCAAGGTGAAAAGTTTTACACGGGTTTAGAAAGCTACTACTTCAGCAGTTGATTGATTTAAAGATTTTCACTCTCTAGTGCACATCAAATACAGGGATTCAGCTTTTAGAGATGTTTGTGCCTCTAAGCTCTTAAACAGAAAATGAAAATTCTAAGGCATTCATGAGAATCCACCCAGAATGTCTCAAATGACGTCTCCGGACTTAACATAGACAGCACCATCCAGTAACGGAACTAATCAATTGAGAAATCTCAACACAAGCATTACCCAAAGAACAATTACACACACTAAAATAGCCAATCAAACCACTCTGAAACAGCATAAAAAAAAAAACCAAGCAAAAGCAACATACCAGCTTCAGAGGATGACTCTACATTCTGAAGTCGAGGCATATTGGGCCTCTGCTCTATGGATTGCTGCTCGGCCGCGCTATGTCCAGTAAACATACTGCCCGAATTGCTCAAATTATCCACAGCAATATCTTGAAAAAACCTCTGACTCGCCTTTTCTTTCTTCCCGGAACTCTCGGCGGCACCGCTGGAACCTCCAGCCTTGGACAGATTACTTGCACCAAGCACCGAAGCCACCGACCCCTTCTCCCCTCTGAAACCGAAGAAGCTCTCCTGAGGAAGTGGCCCAGACCGGGTCTTTATCTTGTTCAGTCCCAGCGACGATGCCAGTATTGGCGACAGCGAAGGTGGCGCGGTGGCCGCATCCTTAGAATCTGGCTTATTCAAGGAGGACGAAGTAACAGACTTAGCTGGTGTCGGGCTCTGGGATTCCTTAGACTTGGGGTCCTTTTTTTTTTGGTCCATCTTTGACTTGGGTCTGCTTGCAAGCGACGGGACTGAAAGGAGAAGAGGAATTGGGGATCTGGGTGTCGGCTTTTGATTTGGACTTCTTCTTGTCGGATCGTATAGGGGAGTTGGAGGTAGATCGGGGACAGTTGTTGGAGGATCCATTGGGGCTGGAGGAGTCCGACTTCTTGGAAGAGAAGAATAGCTTGTTCTTGAACACCATTTTTGTTCTTCGCTTGGAGCATGTGCTGGTATTCGATACAAAACTTTCACCATCTCAATCAGTTCGAAAAGATAATTACATCAGAAGATAAATCCAATGCAGGAACGGTGCGCTTTAGTTTTGCATTTTCCAACGGCTATGGGCCGTTGGAAACATCTCCAACAGGTCACTGTTCACAATTTCCAACGGCTTTGGCCGTTGGAAAAAAATACACAACACTTTCAAATTTTTTTCAAAATTTTCAAATTCACTATATTCATTTTCCAACGGCTTAGGCCGTTGGAAAAACTTTGCCTTCTTTTTCCAACGGCCTTGTTTCTGTTGACATATTCAATTCTTCCAACAGTTAGGCCATTGGAAATTACATTTCTTTTATCTCCAACGGCTGTGGCCGTTGGATATTTTCCAACGGCTTGATCGTTGGAAAAGAGGTGTTTTTTAGTAGTCAACAATGTCAATGCGAACGATCTGCAACTCAGTTCCCAACAGCAGGAAGGGTACATTATCTTCATATTCAACATGGACAGAGATGAGATTCGTAGAATCCAAGTTGATATTAGGACAACTTTTGGAGCTGATATTGAAGAGCACTTTCAACAGAGGAACAACCTCAGTGTTATCTTCTACTGCAGGTTCAGAAACCATAAAGAATGATATGGAGAAGGGTTTAGGAAAGGAATTGAAATGGAAATTGTTGCACAGTGAAGCAAGGCGAAGGCAGGAGAAGGTCTGCTTTCTGGTTCCAGCTGATTTGTTAAAGACAGAATGGTCGATTTTGGAGGTGAGGAGGTTGGTGTCCATGGCAGTGGTTAAGGGATTCGAGGAAGAGCTGAGGAAAAGGGAAAGAAGTTTCGGTCCAAAAAGAAGGCAGAGGTTTGGTGGAGCAATGAGTGTACGGCGGCGGAGTGGTGGCTGGATGGCGTTGTTGGCAGGGGTGATCTTTCATCTCTTGAAGAAGATGGCACGATCATACGATAGGCAAAGTTAGGGCAGTAGTAGAAGAAAGTCAATGACCAAAACTGTTATTTTCATATTCAATTTGGTAGTCACTTAAGAGAGTAATGGTAAATTTGGCATTTTTTGTAGTTTGATAGAAAATTTGGTGTCAAAAGTAAAGTTCAGTATGAAATTTGGTACTTTTGAAAGTTCGATGGTAAATTTGGTCATTTCGACACCTTTTTATGGCAAATTTGATACTTAATCCTTGTATATAATCTATTCTACATAAATCTGAGATGAAAATAATGTGCATTAATGCAAACATTAAATGGCATTAAACTACATGGATGAAAAGAAGAAAAATGTTTTAAATAAATTGGAAGCAAGGTAGTAACATATAAGATGGAAAGAAACCAATGAGAAGAGAAGGAAATCACTACATGGTATCGTGATCGGAGTAGCAAAAATGTGTAAAAATTAAATAAAAATGAAAAATTGAGACATTCAATATACCAAGTACTTTCTCAAAATTAAATAAAAATGAAAAATTGAGACATTCAATATACCAAGTACTTTCTCTGGTTCGAAGCTAAGGTAAGTAAATCCTAATTTATTTTTTTTCCTTAAATAAGTTCTATTAAGTAAGGAAAGCAAGTTAAGTAATGTTAAGTTGAGTTACAAAGTGTAATTGGCACATAAGGGGTAAAAAGGGCAAAATGATAATTATGGCCCAAGTTAGTGGCATGATCATAATTTTAGTGGAATTAGGTTCATGCAAGTGTTTTGAGATAAAAAAAGTTAAGACCATAAGTGTTTCTATTCATTTAAACCAAAAGTGGAAGTTAAGGGACAAAAATACACTAAGTGAGAAATTGAGCTATTATGTTTTATAATGGCTTAAGTGGCTTAAGGGAAAAATATGTGGGTAAGAAAAACCTTTCTATGGGACCAAGGAGAAATGGAGTACGAAGAGTTTAAGTGGCCTAAGTGAACTGCAGCTAAGTTTAAGGGTCAAAGTGACAAGTAGAAGAAAAATGGGCTAAATGGAGTAGTTGAGATATTTTGAGAAAAGAGGATGATACTATTCATCATCTTCTTCATTTGGAAAATTCATGGCTCTCTTTCCTTCATATCTCTCCATCTCTAAACCTTTCAATCTACCTAGATTTTTATGAAATTTGAAGGTCCTAAAGCCATCACAATATGTCTTAAGCTCATCTTTGGTATATTTGGTGCATTTGAAGTTGTTATTGCAAGTTTTTTGTTCAAACCTTAAGGTAAGCTCCTATGATCCTTATGGGTTAGTTCTAAGCTATTTAAATGGTTAGAAATAGTCTTAATTTCATGTCATTGGTGTCTAATTTGGTTGAATTCAAGTGTGGAACTCAAAGGAACTTCATTGAACTCATGTGTACTTGTTGCTTGCTTCTTGCTTTAAGGATGATTTGGGATAAGGGATTCAAGTTAACTTGGCTCAAATAATGCATATAAATGTAGTATCACATGTGAGAATGAAGTAAAAATAAGACCCATTTGAATTGACTTTAGGGATTGAAAATTTCAACAAGTTTTGTGCAAGATCCCATTAAAGCAAGAAATGTTGTTATGCCATTAGTGACGCGTCATTGACGTTGAAGACACGTTGTCAGCTGTGCTTCAGGAAATTTGTGTATTGTTGCCCTTGGCGACGCGTTGTTAAGGCCCAAGCCCCTCAAGCTTGGGATACCGTAAGAATACCTCAATCTTTCAGTTATCATCCTTAGGCCATTTTAATATGTTTTATAGCTTCGGTTGGGTCTAGAACTCATTCCTAAGTTGGGAATTATGCATTATTTAGGTGGTAGCTAAGTGGTGTAGTTAAGGTAGGGTAAGAATAAGTGGCTAAGGGGCTTAAAATGCTCAAGTTTTTAAGGAATCATTAGAGGGATTAAGCCAGGTTTTAGACTCTTCGTTGGCCCAAGTGAGGGGTTTTAGACATTCGAGCAATGAAGGGGAAGCCTAAGAGTATCCCAATCAAACCTTGTGGTTTGGTAAGTAAGCCATTAAGGAGCCCGAAGCTAAGCTTCAACAGCTTGACAAATTGGACCACATAAGATGGCTACCCTACACAATAAGTTAGAGGGAAGATATGAGTAAGAGGAGAGTAAGTGGTGACTTACTCTAAGTAACCCATTAGGGGCAGGCAAGGGTTGAGTAGGCAACGACTTACTCTAAAGTTCCCGTAAGAAGACTTCATGGGATTGGTTAAGTGCTAGTATAGGATACGAGGGCCAGTATCCAAAACTCAACCGTAAGAGCTCACGACAAGTTTAGCATCTATGGGTGTGAGGAAGTCCTAAGTACATTTACATGTGCATATTTCATTCATCCATCCATCCATCCATTATTTGCATTATTTGTTGCTTTTATTCTTATTGTCAATTTTTTTGTTGGTTGCTTGATTATTCTGTATGTTATCTATATTTGTTGTACTTTGCATGCTTGCATATGTTTCCTTCTGTAGGTGCTAAGTCCTTTACTGTGTACTTTCAAGTACTCACTCCTTAAGAGTTGTGTAGGTTAACTAGGTTAGCCGGGTTTAACAGTTGGTAAGGAGCAGCTGTTAAGGTTAAGTTTTATTAGTTTGAAGATACTTTCTAAATAGGAAATCTTACATTTCCAAGTTACTTATAACATATGTTAGTACTGACCAAAGTGTTTGCCTTTCGAATTAAGGCTAAGTAAGCATAAAGAAAGTGTGGCTCATCACTTGAAACTAGTTTGTTTGAGTGAAGTTTTACGGATGGATCTTAGCAAACTTATGTTTTTTGTATATGTATGGTATATTCTTTATGCTAAGAGTTGCCATTATTAGTGTCAATTGGTGTGTATAACAGTAGGGTTACATTTTGGTACATATAAGATTGAGATGTATACACATAGTTATTATTTGAAGTTAAAGTAACTAAAGTTTTACGTCTTGGCTCGTTTTGAATTGTTTTCGTTAATTGTTGTGACAATATTTTCAACATTTTTTTATTTAATTGTTATTGTATAACCAGGATGACGTGTGCATATTTTCTATGCAGGGTAGGCTAAGTAATTAGTTACACATAATGATTTAAGATACTTTACGAATAATAACTAGTCAATTGTAACCTAAGTGAAATCATAGTTCCCCAAGAGCTTATTAGTGGTAGTAAATTTCAGGCCCTAGGACCCTGTTCCGCCACATACAAGATTTATGTGATTCGACTGTTCAACTAACCTACATCCATGAAAGATATATAACCACTAACTTCAATAAAATGGTAAGAATTAAAAAATTTTGTTCCATACTAATTAACTTTTTTTGTATAGCCTTTTTCCTATTTTTGTTTTATAACTCTTATAATTTATCCTTCACACATTTGAATTTTCAGTCATGCACATACAAACTACACACAACTTAGGTGCTTGACATATCTTATTACATAATGCACACTCTTGACATAAATGCACACCACTCTCTGTTCTTGGCGATTCACAAGACAAATACTTCTACATAATGCATAAAAGCATCCTCTTCACCACTTGGCATCTGAAGGCGCCCTTCTACTAGGTGCACATTCTAACATAATATGCTTGGTGATATTTGGAGTAAGCACACCTTAATTTTCTTCAATGAGCATATTTAGAGGCTCCATTTCTAACCAACTGATCGAAGCCTTTTTAGCCTTGAAATAAATAGTATATATCTCAAGCTTTTTCTTTCAATTCTCTCATTCATGTGAACATAAAAGTCCGATTCAACTTTAGACATCTTTCGGCTAACTCATGTAAAAATCACCACACATTAATAGCTTGTAAAGCTTTGTCAAGTTTTTTCACTTCTTAATCATACAAGTCAATAATTCACTATTTCACCAACCAACCAATAATATGTTTTTGAAACAAAAACCTATAACTACATTGTGAGTAAAAATTAGTCATCCCTCACCAAGTCATAATTATTTGTCAAGTCTCTGTGTCAATTTTAAAATTCAAGGGATATTATTCAAAACATACTCAATCAGAATCATTGCCATTATATGTAAAAGGAAAAAAAAAAAAAAAAGCTATGTGAAGTGAAACGGCTCTTAGCTCAAACACATGTGCTTAATCTTCCAACACCACATGTTGGATGGAAAAACCAAACAGATGAATCGGTCACCAATTGGTTGGTGTTTCATTTTGTGGCGACTGACTAGTGATTGAAATGTTGGTTGCTAGGAACCTGGTTGCCAGCATCTTGGTGACCGATTTAGTGATGGATTGGCAATCAACATCAGTTGCAAAAGGCATCTTGACAACTGTTTTTTTTAGACCAAAATTCACCCTTGCACTGGAATTTTGCATTTTTATAGTGCAATTTTTAAAATTGAAATGAACCACTTAAAATTTATTTATGTACACTTGATAAGAATGTCTCTTATATCATCTACCATCGCCGTAAGAGGACATAATCGATCTCCGTGAAATGTCAGACCCACTTGTAGTATAGAAGTTGCTATCTCCATAGCCGTAATCCTTCAACGCGTTTAAGTTAATGAACACGTGTGTTTCCTCCGTGATTGATTCTGATTCAACGCAGTCCCATGGATGCTTCTCCGTCGACCTCAATCCTTCCAACTCCATGGCCACTTCTTTCATCGTCGGTCGCTCTTCACCCTTCAACTTCAGACAGCTCTTAGCAACCAAGGCCACACCTCTTATCTGTTCCCTGTTACCCTCGTCCGCCGTCTGGCTCTCAACCATGTCGAACAACCGGTCTTCTTTCAGACACGAAACGAAATGCATGGCCAGACTTCTTTCTTCTTCCGGCCTGTCGAATGCGAGCGCCTTCTTCCCGGTGAGGAGCTCAACGAGCACTACCCCGAAGCTGTACACATCGCTTTTCTCCGTCAACTGACTCGTGTGCAGGTACTCTGGATCTAGGTACCCGAGGGTACCTTGTACCATTGTGGATAGCTCCATGTGATCCATCGGGACGAGCCTTGAGGCCCCGAAATCCGACACTTTGGCTGTGTAGCTGTCGTCGAGGAGTATGTTCGTGGTCTTGATGTCTCGGTGGATGATTGGGGTTGAAGCTGCAGAGTGGAGGTACGATAGAACTCCAGCTGTTTCTGCTGCAATTCTCAAGCGAGAGCACCAGGGTATGCAAGGTCCTCTGTTTCTGTCGTGTAAGTGGTCGAAAAGCGTTCCATTGGTGACAAATTCGTAGACCAACAACGGAACTTCTGTCTCCAAACAGCAACCTAATAGCTTGACGACGTTCCTGTGGTTGATCTGCGAGAGAACGACGACCTCGTTTATGAATTGTTCGGTCTGTGTTTTGTCCACTGTCTTGGACTTCTTTATTGCGACAAGAGTGTTGTCTGCTAGAATTCCTCTGTATACTGTGCCGTAACCTCCCTTGCCGACTATTCGAGATTCGTGGTAGTTGTCGGTGGCCTTTTTGAGCTCCTCCGCCGTGAAGATTTTCGCCGTCTCGGATTGCCCACTTGTATGATCTCTTCCTGCCAGTCGTTGTTGAAGCATTATGCCTCCGTTTTTACTGAAGAACGTCTCTTTAAGTTTGATCAGCTTTCTTTTCTTCAGTGTCAAGTAAAGCCAGGAGATCATAGCAAGCGTGAGGACAGAGCATATGCCAATACCTGCATTGCCAAAATTAGTATTCCAATTAGCAAAGAAATAATTACTTTACCAGTTTAACCTTATGGTAAAAAACAATTAAAGATTGAAAGTATACAGAAGAATTTAACTGGTGGAAGAAAGTATAAAAAGTACGTACTATACATAATGTCCAGTTTTGGAGTTTGCTTTCGACTTTTTGTACATGCAATTAAAAAGTTCGTTGTGTTTTGCATTGACAAGTGGCAGTTAAGTTCCGCGTATGGCTATATCGTAAGTCTCCTTCTTCCTTTTATTTTATTTTGTTTTAGCTTTTTAGTTTAGATAGTTCATATTTTCTAATTGCCGACTTTCCCCTGTATGTTTGTAAGCAAGCGATTGCTGGGAAATTTAATAAGCAAGGGCCTATTTTCCAACGGGAAGCGACATAAGATAGCCACTGGAATCTGTTTTTCTAAGGCCACAATTTCAGTTGACTCAATTTCCTTGTAGCTTGCCATCGGAAACTCTAACTTTCAACTAGTGAAAAAACTTCAGCACAAAAAAAGTTATAAATTTTTTTTAACTCTATTTTAGTAATCTAGCGTTCTTTGATGTTACCCAAAAATATTACCGAGAGACATTTGAACCACTTTTGCCGGATTGGGGCTACAACCTGTCCCGCCCCGAACCCCGTCGCCGTGATACCCCTTCGGGCAACCACACAAGAAACCTCCAGGAAAATTAGTGCATTTTCTCGTGCAATTATTTAGGTCCAGATTTGCACACTCATCGATATCTGCAAAAATATTCGAAACACTAATCAGTTATTTAATCTAAACTTAGTTCTATAAAATTCAATAATAATGGAAATTAAGCTCAGGTTTGTCCCTTTTTTTCAAAAAAAAAAAAAAAAACCATACCAACACAGCCATCAAGATACGGATTCCCTTCGTAACCAGGCAAGCACTCGCACCGGTAGCCCGGCCCGCCAAACGACCTGTCGCACGAGCTATTCTCTTTGCAGTGAAACGTCAACGTGCTCTTCTCCGCCACCTCGCACGTTTCGTCTCCAACCGACCAATCCAACACCATCGGAACCCGGTCCTGGTCGCCGAACCCCCTCACATACTTGGCCGAGAATTGGAAGTCATTTTCGACCAGGAACGCGTAGCTACAGTTGTTGAAGTGCGACACGTTCTTGTGGTTATAATAGCTGTCCAACCGGAAACTGAAGCGGCGCAGATCGCCGGGAATCTGAGTCTGACAACAGCCGACGCCGGAGCAGTCGTCCTTGACGTTCCTTTCTTCATAGCAGAAGGACATACAGCCGGTGTTGAACCAGCCGTTCTTTTGCCAGCCTGTAATGATGGCGTACGTGTCACAGCCAATAGCCATGAACTTGTTTTTGGTTCCGGAGACTAGAAAGTTGGGCGCCAAGTTGAGCCGAGGGACGAAGTATTTGGTGGAGTTGCCTTGAAGGTCGTAACAGTCCTGAGAAATCAGCTTCAAGATCCGAATCTCGGCTTCCGCCGCCGATATTTTCAGGACTGGAATATTTTCCCACAAGAATGGTTTGGAGTTGGTGCAGTTGATGAAGAAAGTGTCATTTAGGTAGCAGCCTTCTTTCATGCCGAAGGGGTAGGGGATTTCAACGTCGCCGCAATGCGATGAACAGCCTGGCTTGGCCTGAATCATTTCCGGAGACCCCATGGCCACCATTGACATGACGGCCGCTAGCACCGTCAAGAGCAATACAATCAACCTCATGTTTTGATACATGTCCTGGTCCGACCCACTCAGACACATTTAAAGCGAATACTTTCCCATGGTTGTTTTAAAATAATTGTACCGCCTGCAGGCAACTTGACGTAGACCTCGTAGCCTTCACGAATTAATAAAATATTACTACCATTCCGTTTAGTCCAGTGGGAGGGACAAGAAAGAAATGATTAAGTGATTGGTTTTTGGCTTATATAATCAATTCCTTCTAAAGCATTGTTTTGCATAATTATCTCATTAAGCGATAGATTTGCCGGAATTGGATCATACACTGAAAAAATAACTGTCAAGTAGTGTCGCTATTTACTAGTCTAGCAAATGATTGGCTTTTAAAATAACAGCTGTTAAGTACATCAATGAAGAACAGAAACATAAATTATTCCAAGGTTAATTTTTCTCCCGAGAGCTTGGTTTTGGTGATACATATGGAATTTGGGATGGTGTATTTGTAATAAATTAAATTTTGTAAATTTTAGTAATTACTCCTTCGTCCGACACAAACTGTATAAGCCACTTCTTATTTTGGGATGTCCCAAAATGATGAACTAGTTTTTAGAGGTGCAATAAGTAGTCATCCAAGTTTCAATATTGTCTTCAAAAAGTTAATGCTTGATATGCAATAAATGCTTTTAAGAAGGTAAAGTTTGAAATGTATTTAGAAGTCAAAAGTTGCCTAAAACTATGTGAATGGGTCACAAAAATTGGGACCGAGGAAGTAATATTTGTGACAGACATGCTATCTGCACTAGTTAAGTTAGTGCATACGGATGTTACACGTGAATCAAAATACTAAGTAAATTTTTACTTAAATAACTATATTTCTAATTATCTTGTTCAAAATAAATAGTGGGAATAATGATTTTATTTTTTTAGTTTAAATATATTTCTTATTAGTTCTATTTTTCTTTTTTTTACTTAGTTTTTTTATAATATTTTATCATAATTATCCTCATTTACATCATCTATTATACTCCCTCCGTCCCGATTTCTTTGATCCATTTGACTTTTTGGGCTAGTTTGACTTGAATTTTTTTATATTATTGTTTGTTAGAAAAAAATTAAAAAAATATATTTAGAAACTATAGGTCTTGATTTATCATTCACACATAAAATTTTTTCATTTATATGCTAAAATGTCTAAAATAAAAAATCATAGATTAATTACTAAAACGTGAATGGTGCAAAGAATTTGGGACGGAGGGAGTAATACATTACTCATCGGATTTTGATTTCTATTTATTATAAATAATAATGATGATGATGATGATGATGCTAATAATAATAATACAATGTAGAATATGCTATGAGTAATACTAATTGAAAAAAAAAGATAGAATTTTTTTATATGTGATGGTAGACTACTTATAAAAATTTCATTCTTGAACATTTAGTATCTTATCAAAGATGTCAAAATTTCTTTTCTCAGTATAAAATTTAAAATTAATAGTACGCGCAATCTATTGAGAAAAGAACTTAATTTAATGGATTTAATGATATTAGGTATCTAGAAATTTTATTAAAAATTAAGTTAGAAAATTTTATCTTAATTTTTATATTTTCAATTCAAAAAGCTAATGATTAAACTAAAGATTTTATATTCGTTGGCTCACACTATTTAATGGATTTATCATTAATGTTTTAGTATAACATTCACTTTTTAAAGAGACATAAACTAAGTTTTTAATAAATGTTTTGAGGTTTTTTTAAAATAGAAGAACAAAATATACACAAAATCCGCAAATGGGATATTTAATAAGAAACTTAAGCAAAAATAAATTTCTTTCAATAAGTATGACACAGATATAGGTCATGATGTCAAAGTATTGACATCGTAAATAAACATTGAGTTTTTCTAAAGGCATGTAACTATAAATTACTAATTGAAAATTACCGAATTATCCTAAAGGCAAAGGTTGCCATTTAACCCTTAAAGGTAGTTTCATGATTTTGCCCTTTAATTCAGAAAATCAAAGTGAAATTAAAGAATTTGGACCCTTAGAGAATTGTTTCATGGTCACTAAGTCAAATTCCAAGCCGAAAACTCAAAGTCAATTTTATTGAGGCTAAGGGCATTTTTATCCTTTTTCAATTGAGCATTGAATTAAAAATCTGAGAGGACCATTGGAATATTCTTGGGAAAATAAGTCAAAAGAATTTTGTCTCTCTTGATTTTGAATTCGTTTGTTTTAGTTCCTAAAATTTAGCCTATGTGAGTATATGATTTATATCAGATTTGTGCTATCGTTGCATGGGATAATTTTCCACCTAACCCTAATTTTTATATTATAAAACTCCCAGCTGCATACACCTCCCAAAATATTTGAAGTTTAAAATTATTTTTTTTATCTACTTCTCTATATTTTTTTATTGAAATCACCTTCATCATTATCCCACTATTATTGTTTCTTTTTCTCTTCCCCGTATATCTATCTAGATTGCTGTCTAACTTGTTTCCAATAGCCAAAAACTTCAAAATTTTTCTTCTTTTCTTCTTCCTTGCAACTGCCAACTTCCTCATTGCTTGCCACTTGAGCCACAAAAATGGAAAAACACCCATGGCCGCCATATTCCATTTTGCCATTCCAGCCACTTCCTTGAACCTTCATCTATACTTCTCTTTCCCATTCTTTTAGTTCATTTAGATAGCCTCATAATTTCTCCATTGTTTCTGGACTTGTGTAGCAGAGTAAAGAATAAATCATCATACAATAAAGAATCATCATTTGCACTCTCCCCCATTTTCATCGCGCTCTTTATCAAACTAGTGTAGGTCCATCCCCTTGTGCTTTGTTTCTTTATTATCCAAGGAATTCTAGATGTTATTTAATTCCTTATTTTTTGTTAGGTTCATTGGATCAAAGGGGAAACCTTATTCGGATACCAAAAACCATCCTAAGTGCAGCAGAGATTCCAAATTCGATTGTGTGAGTGTAAATATTTCAATGTCACTCTTTTATTTTTTTTTCTAGCACCTAAATGCATTATTTATTTTATATTTTGCTAGAAGATTCTTCCTTATTCAAAATTCTAGGCTTGTGCACTCATTCTTGGTGCAAATCGAACCCCTACTTACACCCAGGGACTGTAGACTTTTTAGAGTTCTTTTGGTTGTAGATTATGAACCTTACAGTGCCTTCAAATATTTCCTCTTTGCTATCTAAGTTGTTACAAAAGTCCAGGAACTCCTCACTCAAAGGCTTAGTGCTCCTTTGGATTCTCGGAGCATTAGAAATCCCGAAACCATATCGATAATCGAAATCAACTTTTGTTTCTCTATGTTTAGTTTTTATAGGTATTAAATGAGTCTGTAACTCATGGAGGTGGATTTTGTAATTTTAGAATCACTATCAAGAATCCTAACACAATCCCAAGTAGGCATGGGCCCATTGAAGATACCCCAAAACCTATTTTGCCAACTAGGTAAAATTTTAGCCTAGATATAAAAAATGTGAACATTTGAAGTACCATTTTAGGAATTTTCCACATTCTAACATATTTTCTAATTTTTCACCTTCCTTACTTTTATAGGACTAGTTTTAGGAAGCTGCCCTTTTTATCTTGTTATTTCACACTAGGTAAAGGGGGAAAAGTGGGTTAGTTCTTATAGGTTATCTTTGGCCCAAAATAAGCATCAAATTGTATAATAAATTCTAAGTAGAGTAATTAATTAACTAATCTAGAATTTTATTTTATTTTATTTTTATTTCATTAAGATGAAATTTTGATTGGTTGGTTCCATGGTTGTTGTGATGTGGTATATAATTTATGTTTGGTGCTAGTATCATATTAGGACCGTTTACAACAAGAATTGTGTTAAAAGTATGTTAAGACCGCCTGAATAAACTCCATTGGTATCATGTTTAGGGTCGGCAAGACAAATCCCATTAGCATCTTGTTTAAGGCTCACAAACTTGCTAACAGCATGGTTAATGTTGAAAACAAACATTAGTGGCATATTATGGCTGTAATAAACTATTGAAAGCCGATAGATAAAGGATTAGGTGCATAAATGCTAAATAACAAATTTGGAAAAAATTCAAAAGAAAAGAGATGGACGTTTAACATAATTATTCTTAAAAAGATATCATTGATTGTCATATCATCATGCAAAACTAAACCAAGATAACAAGATAAAAGAAATATGATGCATTAGAATCATGACACTTTATAAAAAAAGGTTAAAATAAAATGAGTTACGATCATACATCAATTGGCTGTTGCATATGATTGAAGTTTGTCATACATGAGACTGCATTAAGTAAAATATTTGAAAAGTAAGATAAAACAAAAGACATGCAATGCTGGTGGCAGACCAAATTCGCACGTTCTGACGGGCAATAAATTTAGAAGAGATGTTTAAAATGGATGATTTGGACTCGAAAGGCATGTTAGGGTTGCAATAAATCATATCTAGTTATGACCTGATATTGATATAGAGTTTGGAGATATGATTTATGTGCTGTTTGACCATAGCTGGCGGGGGACCATGTTTATAACTGGTATCATAAAAGGCTCTACTTCGGTGCAGGTATCTTGAGAGACTGTGACTTGGTGTCATCCCTAGTGGCACTGCCTAAGAGTTATTCTGAGAGTGGGTGATGTACACACTCACCACTGTAGGTTTATCTGACGATATTCAAGTATTAGATTAAATAAAGTTATCAATGTGATATGATTTAATCAATAAAAAGGATTATGCATATGCACATAGTTCAAGCATGCTAGTAGAACTTTAATGTTGTGTTATAATGTGGCATGAAATTGTTACTAGTTTCAATTACTATAACTTAGTATTTATTATTCTCTTGTTATTTGTTAAGGAATAATAGGACCTACATGATGGGCCTGAATTCCCCCTTATTGAGTAAATCGTGCTCACCCTTCCTTCTACCATTTCTTTTTCTTGGGTGAGTGCTATGAAGAAATAGAGTATGCTAAACCATATGATGAGATATAGGATGTGGAGTAGACTGAGTGAAGGCATGCTGTAGCCCCTTGAAAAATTGGTTGGGACTGGATTTTTAATTCATGTTACTTTTTAAAAAAGATATGGATTGTTGAATTTGGAACATTATGCGTATTTTGGTTTTCTTGGGATTATCATTTAATTATTCTGGTTCAGTTAGATCTTTATTGATTAGAAAAAATAAATTAAATAAAGTTTTTACCTTGTATTTCTTAAATTATTTTGAATTAATTTCTTATTAACTCTCCAAAATTAAAATATTTTTAAAAAAGATTCATAAAATTAGGGGTGTTACAGTTTGGTATCAAAGCTAGGTTTGAGGAAGGCAGCGATCTCACTTGGCAAGTATGCTTCTTGTTTGTTTGCCTAAGAGACTTTGGGTAGTTTTTGGAAGTTTCCATAATTGAGCATAAAATATTAGCAAGGTTAGAAACAATAGTTAATAACTTGGCTTTTAATAAGAGAACTCGTAAAACAATACACCAATTAATTTAGTGACTAAAATAAGATAGGAGATACTTAGAGCCCTACCTAGCATTATAAGTTAGAAGTTACTTCTAAAATTGTTTGTCTGTGCTCGACTAAAATTATCCTTTTTAGTTTATAGACCTACATGAGCATTCTACTCTTTGGGTTAACGAATGCACCTATAGCTGTCATGGGTTAGATGAATAGGCTGTTCCAACCATACCTAGGTCAGTTGGTCGTCATTTTCATAAATGATATTCTAGTTTACTCACTAGATGTTTTAAGCCATTAAGAACATTTAAGGATTGTGCTTTAGACACTAAAGGAAAATCAGCTATATGCCAAGCTGAGCAAGTGTGAGTTGTGGTTGGACAGTGTCACCTTTTTGGGTCATGTGGTAACTAAGAAGGGAATTTTAGTAGATCCTAGCAAGGTTGAAGCTGTGGTGAACTGGCAACAACTAAAGACCATGCCTTAGATTTAGAGTTTCTTAGATTTGGCGGGTTATTATAGACATTTTGTTTAAGGTTATTCAAAGTTGGCATATCCTTTGATCCAACTAACTAAGAAGGATCAACAATTCTAGTAGACTGAGCAGGCTGAAAATAATTTCTAGAGTTAAAAAACAGTTAATATTTGCACTTGTTCTTTTGTCTTCCTATTGGGCGAAGTCCCTATGCAGTTTAAATAGATGCATCATATAAGGGACATGGCTGTGTATTAATCCTAGTAGGGAAGGTGATTGCATATGGATCCAAGCAATTGAAGCCTCATGAGCTAAATTACCCAACTCATGATTTGGAGTTGTCGTACACACATTAAAGCTTTGGCGTCACTATATGTATGGAAAGGAGTATGAGGTTTTCACTGATCATAAAATACTACTATTTTTATTGTCATAAAAGGAACTAAATAACCGGCAACATCATTGGGTTAATTATCTCTTTGATTATAGTTGCACTATTCATTATTACCTAGGTAAGACTAACTTGGTGGTTAATGCTTTGAGTAGAAAGGCAAATGCTAAATTGAATGCTATTCTGATTAGAGAGGTAACAAGTCCAAGAGACCAAATAATCCAAGTGATCCTAATAAGAGCATTAGGTACATAAGGGGGAGAGTTTGTAACGCTCTTGTATCCCACATTGGAGAAATGTAGAAAGTTTTATATGGATATATAGACACAAGTTTCAAAACGTAAGCACCTAGCACTTTTCTTTTTCCAAAGGATAACCCATGTGGTGTGAGCAGGTATTTCATTAACCAATTTTGAACCTGGGTTATTACACTCTTGAATTTTAATAAAAAATACACGCACCTCCAAAATTTTAAATCTATACTCATCTTCTATTTTATAGCTGAGTCAATGTAATTGTTCCATAGATCGAGGTTAAGTCTTGTGTGGCTTTTTTTTTTTCTCTTTGGGCATTTAATGCTTACAAATTGATTTAGAAATTATATTTACATCATTGAGGCTTGAAAACCTAGTTTTACCCATCATTCTTATAATATAATTAGTCAACCGTAAAAAAATAAACTCCTTAAAATAGAATAAGTTCCTAATACATAAAGGGAAAGTTAATAATTTATAATTGAAGGTTTAGTCACTTTATATCTTGCACTTTTTATTATATGTAGATATAAGTATAGATATATATAGATTTTTTTTTAAACAATACTTCAAGGAGATTTATTAATACAAAAGCCCCAACAAGATGTTAGGAGCCGAATGGATTTAGCTGCAAAATTACATCGGAAAACCTGTCCACCTTTCATCTAAGCTGATTACAAAAAGATCAGCAAGAAGACCAATTCCTAATGGCTAACACCGAATTTGGCACCCATTCAAACATAGATATTTGCATCAATAGACCTCGGCAAGTACTTAATAAATGGGAAAGAACCTAAACTACTGATTTTACCTCAACCGCCTTGAGATCCTTGTTTTTAAAGACTTTGTTGTTCCCACGTTATCATATCATCCAAAGAGTTGTCAAGACAACAGCTTCCCAAGTGTTCTTTACATTTTGATTCATGTACCCTTTTGGTCGGTAGACTAGAAACCCTTGTACTGATTTTTCTTTAAGCATTTCATAGCCCCACCAACTGAATATGGCATTCCAAATTTGCTGAACTAAGCGCATTGAATTAGAAGGTGATCCTTATTTTCTATATAGCTCTTACAAAACGAGCAACCAATATCCTATCGTAGCACTCCTCTGTTCTGCAGGTTATCCTTTGTTTGCAGCCTTCCTTGAGTTGCTTTCCAAGCAAGAATGTTGATTTTTTGCGGCACACATTTGTTCCAATGGAATAGATTTTCTGCCTGGTATGCTACACCCTATGCAAGATCCAGTAGCCTGGAAATTGATTGTACAGAGAATTTGCCATCATGATTTAAGCTCCAAACCAACAAATCAGGAATGCCTTTTCGTATAAAGACTGCATCTAGTGCCTGAAAAAATAGATCAAATTTAGCAACCTCTCTTGCTCTAGCTATTCTTCTCCAATCAACCAACCATCTCCAACGCCCCTTAATCCACTCACCCATCTCCCTTAACTTAAAGAGTTTGTCTGAAGACAGGTTATAAATTCTAGCAAAGACCTCTTTTAACTCTATCTTTTAACTCTCTATCTCCCACTTACTTATCAATCCAAAGGAAATCGTTTCCCCACACTCAACCCCTCACTTAAAGCACTCATCGATAGAGATACCTAGCCCCCATAAATCATCCCTAATCTTCACTATACCCTCCCACACCGGGCTATTTTTTATACCTCACCCGTCTCCAACCTACCTCCAATACCATAAAAATATGTTATTATCTCTTTCCAAAAAGAAATTTATCCCACTTTGAACCTCTGCCACCATTTATGTCAAAAACAAAAAATTTTCCCCAAAACACTACCTACTCTCCCTGACCAACTATACCCACCGTATTTTCCTACTCTCCCTACAAACCCCCAAAAAGAAATTTTTTTTGGATATTTTCAAGTGTTTCCAGCACTCCTCATGGCACTCTAAACAGTAAAAAGAAAGTACAATGGCAAGCTGGAAATACAAGGCTTTAACAGAGTAAGTAGAGCTCCTAAGGATAAGTGTTTAGCCTTCCAGTTAGATAGTTTATTTCTCATTTTCTCAACTAGACTCTTCCAAAATGAGTTATGTAGCTGTATACCTCCCACTGGCAGCACCAAATATATCATCGGAAGCTTCTTCGCTTTACACCCTACCTTATCCACCAACCATTGAACCTCCTCATTTGCCACATTTATTCCCAGCAGTAAGCTTTTCTACATATTGACTTTCAGGCTTGAAATTAGTTGGAACAAGTCCAAAATTCTTTTCATTTGGAGTATATTTGACTTTGTCCACTCTTCAATCAATAGAGTGTCATCTGTGAACTGCAAATGTAAAACATGCATCTCCTCTAAGCCAATTTTTGTTCTTTTTAATTCCTTTAACCTAATTGCTTCTTCAACCAAGCAATGAAAACTTTAAGCAGCTATTAGGAATAGAAATGGTGACACTGGGTCCCCCTGCCTAAGACTTTCTTTATTTTAAACTGATTTGTGGGGCTACCATTCACCAAAACTGCAATAGAAGTAATAGACAACCAGAAATTTATCAATTTGAGCCATTTCTCACCAAAACCAATTTGCCTCATTACTGATGGCAAAAGCCCCTAGTGAACTAAATTGAAAATCTCTCAAAATTAACTTTTGACATTGTTGTTTTCAGCTTTTTAAGCTTTGAGTAATTCGCAGCTTCATTTGCAATCAGCACACTATCAACGATTTGTCAGCCTTTAATAAACACTGACTAGGAACCGCTAATAATCTTGCTGATGACTTTGCAACACTTATTGCCAGTAGCTTTGTGATAATCTTATACATAGACCCAATTAGGCTCATAGGCCGAAAATCTTTTAGTACTACTACGTTTTTTTTTTGTAGAACAAAGTGTAATAAAGCTCACATTACTACCTCTCACCAGTGTTCCATTCTGCTCAAATTCATGAAAAAAAAAATTTATATAATCCTTGATGATTTATCCCAACACCTATCGAAAAATGTAAAGTTAAATCCATTAGGTCCAAGAGCCTTTGAATTGCCCCAACTCCAAATTGCTTCTCTAATTTCTTCTTCCTCGAACGGTTTCTCTAACTCCTTTACAACTACTTCACTTAACCTTTTCAGATTTTTCAGAATCACTTGCGGCCTTCTAGTATAATTTTCTGTGAATCATTGCTTGAAGAAACGCCATACCTCATTTTTAATGGAGGCTAGATCTTCTTTCCAAACCCGGTTGACAGATAAACCTCTGATTTTGTTCTTTCTTGTGCTGCTATTCATGATGGCACGAAAATACTTTGTATTCTCATCTCTCTCTTTCACCCATTTGATTCTTGACTTTTGTCACGTCATTGAATCATCTTATTTCTAAGTGTTTCCAAAAAAGACAGCAAAACTTCTCTCTTTTCAACCTTCTATTCCTCAGATAACTCCCAAGTTTTAGCTTTGTACATCCCAATCATGGAGCTTTTGTTGTAACTCTTCTATTTTCTGATTTGGAGACCCAAAAACTTCATGATTCCATAATTTCATACTAATCTTTAGATGCTTCAGTTTTTCCTTGAGAATAAAACAAGCTTTACCATTATCTGCATAATACTCCACTCTTTCTCAATGAAATTCAAAAAGACACTATGCTCTATGGACGCATCAAAGAACTTGAATGGAATTGGACAAAAGTCAACGCTTGTTTGCTTGAGTAAGATTGGACAGTGGTCAGACACTAACCTTCTTAAACCAATCAAGGATTGATCCATCCAATTATTAGCAAACACAGTAGATTATTACCACTCTATCAATTCTACTAATCTTCTTCCCACATCCATTGTATCTTGTGAATCTTCTTGCTCCCAACAGTAAATGAATGACTGCAGCCACTAACAGAAAGTCGTTGAAATCATCTGCTTTAGCCTCTTTGAATTCATAGCCCTTCTTTTTCAAATTTTGATCTAACCACATTGTAATCCCTCCGTAAAATAGTACATGCCATCAAAATTTTGCTTGATCAATGGAAGGTTTTTTGAGAAATCTATCTTCCTAGCTAAGTCTTGAGGAGCATACACGTTGATTAGTAGAACTGGTTGCTGAGTTCCACACCAGGTAACCATCACCTTCAATGTAGTCTATCAACGAAAAACAGTCAACATCCCACACACAAAGTAACCCTCCTGAGCGATGAACAACATTCTTTTCAATCCATCCAAACCTACACCCTATTGTGCAATGACCCAAGTCTAGAATCGGTCAACGAAATATCTACCCATACCACATGATCTATCCTTTATGAAAAGAATAAGTGTTAGGTGTTTATGCTCTAGAACTTGAGCCTATATATCTACATATGGCTTCCCACATTTCTCCTATATGTGATACAAGGGTGTTACTGTATGGTTTCGGGAGCCAAACAATACAGCGGAATTAACCAAAACCCTCCAAGGATTCAAGTGAAACGAGATAAATCGAGTATTCAAAATTTTTATACTTAGTAGTTTGAGATATTTCACCAAACTGTTGAGCCGAATCACAAAACTTGAACAGTTGACGTGTTCAAACTCTCTACGATATCCACACAAACCTATCGGATCACCACACCTCCTCCAAGCTCAGGCAGAAGCATTCCTCCTGTGCCTATAGTACTAGCTTACGTTCTCCAAGGAAAGACAAAATGGAATGCAGCTGGAGATTTTTAGAACGTTTTTTGAATTTCATCATAAGGATGTGGCTATGAAAATAACACTATATAACATATATATAGTGAAGCAAAACTCCTAAGCCTAATAAGTTTCATAACTCTAATCTGATTAGACCTACTTTTGGGCTTAACAATGACTTAACTATTAGGCGAATAATTAATCCAAAATTATCATGAATCCAAAACCAAACAATTTGGCCCATACACTCAAATCATTCAATTGGCTCTGAACGTGTGACCTTATAGGCTCTTATCACGTTGACAATGATCATAAATCACATTTAACAATGAACAATGTCTAGCAACATATCAATATTACCCAAGTGACAAGATAGTTAGTGATTAGACTAAACTTCTATAATCGTTATTCATATATGCCATCATTCCTTTTCTAAGGATATCAAAATTGAGCATGAGGCACGAAATGCATTACTTTCATATAGCTCAATCTTTGGTTTCTTAATTCCTAAGTAGACTGACTTAAACTAATGACATTGATATCCTATATCAACTCATCTGAGTATAGTCATTCATTTTCTCAATCTCACTCAGTCAATAGACCTGAAAATATCACTCTCATTACAGAGGAAAGATAAATCTCATCTTGATCATACAAATCTCTCCACATGATATATGACACACCCAATGACCACCTTCATGTTCACTCAATTACGAACAACAAAGGGAAGTATCAAAATATATGACTCACTTGTAAGGAAACTTGATCACCTTAAGTCAAAGGACTACATATATCATAATCACTATGACAATCACTTATTACACACATATCACAATCCATATAGCGTTCTCATGGTGAGTTGGTCAAGTACACAAGTTTTCCAACTTGTACCTATATGTAAATTACATGTCTTATATTAGTCACAACGTGTGCTAGTCTTTATATATTATTTGTAACCCATTCCATAATAACACTAGACCAACGACGTTTAAGAATGCTATTATTCTAAGGTTATAATTATGTTTGATTATGTTTTACAGAAACAAACAACAAACACAATTATTGAAATAATACCTCAATAAAATATCACAACTCAATGTGCAAAAATACAATTATCTCATTATTGACTTTTGGGCACAACATAACAGTTGCAAACTCCCCCTTTATGTATCCATCATTCTCGTTTTCCCATTGGGTTACTCGAATTACTTGAACCACCGGGCTAGTAACCTCTCTAATCCAGGATTAGCCCGGTAGATGATACATGCGTACACCTAGTATGCAACATCATCGTGGTCTAGGATTGACTTTGATACTATCTGTAATGATGCAAATTCAAAACTTGTCAACAGAGCATCTGCCCACAACACTTAGGTCATCCTTTGTTAAAATGATAAGCGCTAAGTTTTTATGGTTTGAAACTAAAGCCTATATATTCACATAAGACTTCCCACATTTCTTCCATGTGGGATATAAAGATGTTACAGATTTAATTTTCTTTTAGTTAACACACCAGACATTATTTTTTGAAGCATAAAAAATTCAACATATTCCTTAATAACCAACTCATTTATTATCCTCATTTTCAAGGATTTAGATAACCCCCTAATGTTCTAGCTAAGTATTTTCATTGGAATGGAACTTACCTCCCTCACTTTCACAGAGCCTGAGTCTCAAAACCTAGCTTTAGACCCACCAATTCCTTGCCTTACTATCTAGTCAATCATGTCTTGCCTGTCACCTTCCAATGAAATCCCAAGCTTTTCTTCAAGAGCCACAATAAGCTTTGCTTCGTTTCTTCAATTTGATTCAGAGGATGACTGCTGCGAATGAATGATGGCTTTTTGATCCCTGGATTTTATAGCTTCAACTGAAATCAATAGCCTAGCGATCTTTCCACTTGGTTCTTTCTCGTTCATTGAATTGAGATTCCCAGTTGTCAAGCGATTTACCTTCCTCTCTTTATGGTTTATGTTCTTTCATCCCATAACTCGATTGAATAAATTTCAACTTTGGGCCAAAACATCCTCTTAAATTTAAAGGCATAGACCCTACTTACTAGATCTTACAATATTGGTTGTACTATTGTCCTAAGCCATTTTATTTCTAATTTTTGTTTTATTGGGCCCGCCCAATCACAATGTCTTCTACCACCAAATTATTATTTAAATCTTCGTGTATAGTCTCAGCATCAGTCGGACTTTTTTCATGCTCAATCTACCCATAACCATTCCCCATGCTTGAATTACATTAGGATTTCTTGTTTTCTTCACTCAAAGCCGCCATAGTATTAATGTCATCACTCTTTCTTGTATTTTTCCTATATTTCCAGCAGACAAACTATGATCATTTGCTTGTTTTTTTTTTTGTTTTTCCTCCCTGTATGAGTTTTGAATTTTTAATTTGTGACTCTTCATCAGCATTCTCATGCAATAGTTCAAATTTAACACTACCTAAAATCTGTTTTTCCTCCTTTGTATCAAAACCTTTGTTGGCCCAAGTGCAACCAAGAGATGGGTGAATTAGTTACTTTAAAAAACTTTGGCAAAAATAAATTTTACAACCAAATTCACTTAATCAAATATCAAGAATAAACCAAGCAAGTATGAAGAAAATATAAATCAAAATATAAAGAGAGAGAAGGAAAAAGTGCATAGAGATTTATAGATATTCAACTCCACCAACCGGAGTCTATGTCCTTTCCTCAAGTATGCCCACTTGAGACTTTTTCCACTATCTCTTGATCAAGATTACAATAATGTTTTCTTCAAGGTTCATACCCAACCAAACACTAGTTTTCTCCAAGGCTAACTAAAAACCACTCCCTAGTTTACTTCAAGAATCATTAGGAACCACTTCCTCACACAAGAGATTCTAAGGTTTGAAGTGTTTTCAAACTCATAAGCTCACATAAAAGCACTCTTGCTAGATATACAAGTGAAAGCACAAATCTTGGCTCTTTTCTCAAATGATAAACACTTTGATGAGTATTTGATGATGAATCTTTGATCTTATGGCCAAGAGTTCTTCCCAAATTGTTTCTCCATGTTTTTATACTTATTTAAGAGCCAAAGAGATATTGAAGAACAGTTGGGAATATCAAAAAAGTCTCTTGAAAAATAAGTGAACGTTGCTGTCAATTTTGACAGGAAATCACCTCTATTGCCCAGTTTCTCCCGAATGAAAAACTTTTACTTAATTGAAATTTCAGTCTTATATCGTCACCCAAGGTTTGATCTCCAATAGCTAAATTGCTAATTAATGAGGTGTCAACACCCAACCCATGTGACAATCTAATGTGGCACAAAGTTAAAAAAAAATTTCAAATATTTTTTCAACCGATGATTCATGCGCAAATCTAGACTGAAGTTTTCACCCGGTTGAAAAAATTTCACTCAATTGTTTTTCTTTTCCAGAACCAAGAATGACTTGAACTCGAAAACTGCTCTAGTTTCAATACATTTAAAGTTTTCACCATGTTGAAACAGCACCTCCAGTACTTTTTAACCTCTAAACTTCTAAATTTTAATGTTGATTTCTTCCAATGAATTTCTTCTTTCACAAACAATACTTGGAACACTTCAAGCAACTTAAGAAGTACTTCAAACAAATTGAGAAGTACTTCAAACAACTTGAGAAAAAATCAACATCATCTAAAAAACATGTAAATTTGTATAATTAGCTTGCACACTAAAAATAAACACATTAGTCCTTTATAAATATTTTTGTTGTCATCAAAATTCTAAGTTAATTGATTGGAACAAATCCAACAACCTCCATCATCCTCAAAAGACCACTCATTAAAGGTTGAATTGCATTCATAATTTGAACTGGCTGTTGCACCTAAACAAAGATCTTGATCTTCAATGACTCTAACATGATGAGTAGAATTATTAAATTTGACTTTAAGAGTCTTCATAATGGTGTTCATCTTTGAAGTTTATACTAATACACACGCAAAAACTAAATGCTGCTTATCAATTATAACTGGATCCACTGCTTGGACATTCCCCCAAAGAACCCTGATTGTTTCAAAAATACTTGGGTTTTCAAGCTTGCAATGGAACTCCCCCTATCTTCAACCATACCACTTTCTATGTATCTCTGCCAAATAACTCATAGTTCTATACCAAGTCCAACCATTGGCTCAACCATTCAGCAACATCACTCAACAGGCCTTGTAGTTCTTCTTGAGATTGACATTCAATCAGAATTGCACCCCCTCCCCCTGCGGCAAGATTTGATTTTACAATGTCTTACACCTTCTTTATCAAATATGCTTTATAAACCCATTAACAAGCTAACATCTTTCACTTTACCTATGGCACATCTTCCTAGCCAGTCTAACTTGTCTTGGTTTGATAAGAATTTCAAATTTGCGTATATTTCTTCACCATCTACTTTTGAATGCTCAATTCTTGTAGCAACCACATCTCTGTAACTTTTTTAACCCACCAAAGCATAGTTAAACCTAGAACTCACCTTATTGCCAACTCTACTTTGTCGTCCATCATTAATACATACTTTTTTATTTCAGCCATACTGGACCACATTTTCATGCAACTTGTTTACTCTCACCCTTATTTTGTTTAGATTTTTTTATAATCTCCTATAATCACCATCTTTTCTGAATCTTACGAAACCAAATTTTGATCCTCTCCACATCCTCTTCCTTGCAACGCATACTTCCAGGACCACCCCACATCTTTGGAATACTTTCCAAAGATCCCAAGCTTTCTATCCATCTGGAAAATTGGAGAACAAGGGCATCGATATTTGGTCTAGCTTCCTACAGTCCCCTTGTCAATCCACCTTGTCACTTTCCTTTAGATTTATTGTTGAACTCACCCTCACAGTAGAACACTGTCTCATTCTTGCCATTTTTTTCTCTACTACATAAAGAGCAAGTTTGTTATATATATATATATATATATATATATATATATATATATATAAAGTTGTGCTTTTATTTTTTTAGACAAATGGTAAATATCATTAACAAATGAATATGAACAAGGATCTCTTGACAAAAGAAGGAAACAGATAAAAAACTAACGTCTCACTTATGACCAAACCACTGAACTGCACCACCTAGATCTCTCAAAATCAAGATGGCTCGCTAGCACACAAACCTCAAACTGAAATCGGCACCGCAACTGCTCAACATTGTTATCGGTATATTGAAAACATTGACTATTTCTTTCTGACCAAATGTGATAAATGGTAGCTGCAAAGGTTGCACGGCATACTTTACTCACAATTGACTAAGTTGTGCTTTTAGTTTCTTGATAAAAATATTTAAAATTTAAAAATTAAATAAATTGATAAACATAATCTTTTTAGGCATGTTTAATAGTCGTATAAATCAAAGACATATTTGTTACAAGACTTTAAATTTAGTGGCATTTTTCATTTTTTTTCCATGAAAAAAAACTTCCAGAAAACATAATAAACAATCACCAATTTTTTTCCTTTTCAAATACTAATCCTATTGTCCTAATATAAAGAACTTGTAAATGGTACAAATGTGTTTAAGTTTTAATTATTAAAAATACACTAAAATTTTGATTAATCAAATAAAGAAAAATATTAACTAAATAAACTGAATATAACAATACTATTTTTTCAAAAACTTAAAAATTCTTAAAATATTTTTCATATTTAAAAAATGTTGTGTATTAATATTAAATATGAAAGCGTATACTTTCCTGTGGTTGTTTTAAAATAAGAAAAAATTACAAGAACGCACCTGACAATTGGCTTAACCTACAGTTGCTCCCCCTTATTTTAGAAAACCTATACTTTACCCCATGATAGTCACATCAGTCAAAGTCACTAACATACAAATTGTCCAAATACCATGATTGCCCAATAAGATTTGCAAATTGTGCAAATCAACCAAAATATTCATTTCATGTTACCTCCAATCCATTTTCTTCAAATATATAATATATTTCAAATAAACTTTATATTTTTGAATAATTTCTATCTTTATAAATTTACTACTAATTTCTAGATCTATAATATATTTCCATATTTATAAACCAATAATTTATGCTTGTGATTAATATTAATATTTACTTGTTTAATATTTAATTCATTTTTCAATTAGTTCAAATAGAGAAGTATTATCTTTTAGGGAAACTATATTTTAGCTAATTTCATTTTATTTTGAAAACTGATTTTCACCATATGAAATAAATCCACACATTCTACAATTTTTTAGCAACACTTAATATAAATACTATATTAATTAAGCACATCATTAATTATGTATCATTATATCATTAATTAAGTACATTTTTAGCCAAATGAAAATTAATGTTTTTGTAAATTTTTAGCCTACCCATTGAAAAATTTTAATAAGTTCTACTTATTTTTCTGTAAAAAAAATTAAAAGCAAAAAATTCTTAAAATATAATTACTTCAATAAATGTAAAAATTTGCTTCAGCAAAAAAAAAATAAGTAAAGCTTAGTTATGTATTCAATAAATGTATTGCACATTTATTATTTTTTTAATTACCATTTAGTTATGTATTCAATAAATTTGATGAAAACCAACTTACATGTCAATAAATTTGGCTGATCTAAATATTTTAGGGATCAAATTTAAATTTTTGAAAATAGAGGGAGACAATTATGCGTTAAGCGAAATATCAGGAGTTTTTGTAACTTAGCACGTTGACGAAAACCTTGAAGTCCAAGCCTTCACCAATTAAAGCGGCCAACCCAACTCAGACACGTTTAGAGCGAGAACTTTCACATTGTTGTTTTAAAATAATTGTCCCTCCTGCAGGTACCTTGACGTAGACCTCGTGGCCTTCACGAATTAATAAAACTAGAGGAAGTGGCTCGCTACAGCGTAGGGGAAATGTTTTTGGTTTTACTATTTTTGTATTAAGCTGCTGAGTTTTTATAATGAGAACCCCAACAATAAGAAAATAAAATTTTTAGTACCTTGATTTTAATTATCCCAATAAACACAGCTCTTTGCGCATATCCCAAAGGAATATTGTGATAAGTAGCACCCTACAATTAACTTATGTTTCTAGCTTACAATACAAATGCCCAAAAAGTCCTCAACTGAAAAAGTCATGGCTCAAAAATCCTGCAACAATACCATTTTCAGCAGAAGTATAATTGCAACATATAAAGAATTAAAGCATAATTGAGAAGTAAAATTTCCTAATTCTCATACTCATATTGTTCTTCTACATTTTTATTTGCTAACATCTAAGTTACTTGAAAAAGCAATTGTCTGAATTTCTTCGCTTTACTAATCTACTTCCAGAGCCGCATTTTGCACTAATATTATTTTTTTCCCTTTCAAACTTTTTTTATTCACATAAGAAGGATAAAATATATTCCCTTAGTATACTAAATAATTTAGGATAACTTACGTAACTGTTTACGTCTGCCCACTGATTTCTATTAGTTTACATAAAACAAAACTGAAAGGGGAAAATGGAAAAAAAGGGACAATACTAACACCAAAGTTTAAAACTATATCAATATAATATCAAAATTAACAGTTCCCTATGATTTTCTTTTTCTTTAAAGACCCAAAAAAATTAATAAATGATGTATTTGCTTCCAAATCAAGAGAATGTAAATTTTGGTTACAATAAAATGAAACTGTAATAAAGTTGGAGTTAGCAAAACTAAATTATTAATAACTCAAATAATCATCCTTCTCCTCCTCAGTTTTCCAATGTTTCCTGTGTATGATCTATATTTCCGATGATTTCCTCTATATATATACTGACGCACAACCGACTCTGTTTCAACTGCAAAGGGTAACCGTAATCATAGTGTTAAATACCATGATATACTATTTACTGTAGATATATGATATATGGTACAAATATTTTCATGTTTTGTCATTTTACTACTTGGTATATCACGGTATATCGTATACCGCTCATTTTTTGTATGCATTTTATCAAAAAACCGTGATATACAGCAAATACTGCATGGTACGTACCGCGGTACTTTATTTTATTTAGCTTTTTTTTTTATTTTACATCAAAAATATCATAAATATATAAAATATTAAGATATACATACCATAAAATAAACATTTAATTTTATTTTTATGTTATTTTTCTTAATTAATATAAAATTTTAATGGATGGTAGAAGTTTGAAGGTCCCTGTGCACTACTAGAAAAATGTCATTTAGCAACAGTTTAATTAGCGATGGTTAAAAATAGTCGCAAATTAACGACGGCAAACAGTCGCTAAAAGTCCAGTGAAAGTTTAACAACGTTTGACAGTCGCTAAATTTTAGCGACGACTTGCCTTCACTAATTTAGTGATGATTAACCGTCTCTAATTTTAGCAAGGGGTTCAAAAATTAAATACAAGTTGCCCTTGGTAATATTCCAAAGACTGGCGACGATTACCTATGACAAGCTTTTAATGAGATTTTTATTTCATTTTCTTTTCATTTTTTTCAATAATGATAAATTTCAATTAATTTTAGTTTCTTTTCCGATGAAAATGTATGAATCGATGGATCCACGTGTGTATAAAAAAATATTATAATTTAGGATAAAATTTTATTTTATGGTTAAAAAAATTATTATCTCAGTTATTTTTCTAAAAATGAATTAACAAAGTTTTAAAAGTAATAGCTAACTGTCACTAACTTATGGAGACGGTTTGCCTTCACTAAGTTAGCGAATGCTAGCCATCACAAAATTATGGTCATAGTTAGTAAAGGCTTACCCTCGCTAACTTAGCCGTCACTAAATTTAGTATTGACTTGCCCTTGTTAATTTAGTGAAAGCTAGTCATCACTAAATTATAGATAGTGTTAGTGACAACTTGCCCACGCTAATTTAATGAAGGCTAGCCATCACAAAATTATAGATAATGCTAGTGATAGCTTGCTTTCTCTAATTTAGTGACGGTTTGTCCTCGCTAATTTAGCAACAGTTTACCCTTGCTAAATTTAGTAACAGTTAGCCGTTGCTAAATTTAGTGATGATTTGCCCTCGCTAAAATCCTAAATATAAGTAACGATTAGCCTTCGCTAAGTATCAGCTAGATTTTGCACCAAGCAGCCCTCACTAATATAGATCAATTCTAATTCTTAGGGATTTTTTTTATTTAGATATATGGATCAATAGATCTATGTGTTTATGGAAAAAATATAGATTATAATTTACGTTAAAAAAATTATTTATCTCAATTATTTTTCTAGAAAAGAAAAAAAAAGAAGTGAAAATCTCTTGAATTTCAACTGATTTTTGCCAGGCCTTAGCAATATTAATTTCTTGATCAATAACTATAATATTAGTTATTTGTATATAAGAAGAACCTTAAATAAAATTTATAATTTTTTTTATAAAAAAAAACATGAACAAAATTTAAAAGATGATGGCCAAGTAGTGCTAGTGAGTAGTGACGGCTCCCCCTTGATTTATCTTCATGCGACGGTTGAGCCGTCGCTTAGTTAAGAAAGTTTTAAAGCCTCTCTAGCTTTTCCGTTGCCAAACAAAACGTTGCTCTCTTTCATAAAAACAACGCCAAATCCCCATGCGCTTGAAGACCTTGGATGGGGATTTCAAAATCAGATAGGCTAATGTGATAATAGGAGTGAGTTGATCTTCTTCGCACACTCGACGACTGCTTGGGAAGCACCGGGAAGTTCCAATCTACTTGACTGGTTAGGGATTTATCTTCGATTGTTCTTCGATTTGTAATCGATTTATTGTTGATTTCTCTTCAATTTCTCTTCAATTTGTGTTCGATTAGAGTGAGCATCGGATTCAGCCCAAAGTAATCAAAGCTTCTTGACAACCAGAAAGAAAATGATCAAGATCGCAAATGTCGAGTAGCCATAGTCTGCTCTTCAGAGGAGGCAGGGGAATTTGATTCATGGCACATCCATCTCTCCTCCACTATAAACCAAATCCGCACCCTACTACCATTTTTGGGTTCCTGTCGAACTCAAAACTCATCGCTGCTAATTTCAGCATCTCTGAGCTGCGGAGCTTCCTAGGTACTACAGTTACATCATCATCTCCGTCAGGACTTTTGTGGGTTTCCAGGATGTCGTCGGGAACTACTGCTGCTGATGACTCGAGCTTTGTCCTGTCTGATACTTGTACCCTCAAAATCCTCAAAAGGGATATCATTCAATGGTCCATAGATGGCTCGTTTGATGCTATTGTCAGTTCTCCCGCTCTCCCTCTATCTTGCCTCTATGTTTTTGCACAGTGGTTGTTCTTGTCTTGCATCTTATATTCTAGGAATTCAAATAGCTAAACTGGTAACTCCGTTGTAGAAACTCGAACTTGGATTTGGCACTTCTATTGTTAGTATTTGTTTAATTTGTTTTTCTATGGTACACATTATAAGGACTTAGGCGTTAATTTGCAATGGATTCTCAACTGGTTATGTTTATTTTAGTTTAGTAGTTCTACCAACACTTAGTCAGGCTATTGAATCCATAACAAAATTACTGTCTTGCTATAGTAATTAGGCTGTATGGTAAATGCATTGTTTTTGGTATTTGTTGAATTTCTCATCTCAAGTGTTATTGACCCTTGGGTGTTAATGTTTTTCTATTGAATCTGGAATTCCTATCTGCCTCTAATTTGAAAGCTGTTGTCTTGGAGTAGGACACTGCTGTCATTGGCAACTGATTACTTCTAAATTTCTGATGCTTTAGCTGATTTTCTGAAATTGATGTGATTAAATTACTGTCTTGCTATAGTAATTAGGATGTATGCTAAATGCATTGCTTTTGGTATTTGTCGAATTTCTCATCTTAAGCTAGAAGTTAAGTTGGCATCTGTACAGCAAGTGTGATAGACTATTATTGTAATTCCATATTATTATTATTTTTTTTATCTTTTATCATAGTACCAACCATGTGGCCCTCATGATATTTGTTGCTTTTTTTTTTTTTTTGAGGGAGGGGGGCAGGAACTATGTTCATCCAAGGAAGCAGCTGCTGCCATCTTTTGGCTAAATTGTCAACGGTGAGTTCATGGTTTTTCTTGTTGTTTATGCAAAAGAAGAAATATTGGCACTTTGATTTTGTAAACTCTGAAATCTTAATAGTCTATTATCTGTTAGCAAAAAAAAAGAAAAAGAAAAAACTTATTCATCCATGTTAAGCATAAAAGACTATCTAAATCCCACTAAACTCTCATTTTTGGTCTTATTCTTGTTCCCCTGTTATTGGAGCAATTTAATTCTTTCCCTCCTTGATTAGCATTGAAGTGGATCAACTGTATTACTTAGTATGGATCAATTGTATTAATTAGTGTGAATTATCGACTGTTATTGATAGACTTATAAATGATGCAAAATTCACACAAAATTTTGGTTATATTTTATGATGTAAAGTTTATCGGCCATCTTTCATGATGTCATGACAATTAGGAGCCACTTTATTAGTTTAGTTATTTGTTTAATGTTTGTGTTACTGTATTTTAGCTTTTCATTGCAGGGTAGAGTAGGATATAGCTTTTGATCTCACAGTTCTCATTTTATTAATTTATTATTTTCAAGAATAAATGGTTTATCAATATTCTTGTAATTTTTGTTACCGTTGATATAAAAAGATAACTTTAGTGTTAGCTTTGGTTAATGATGTACTAGTTCTTTTTGGTTTATCGGTGCTTTCATTTTCAGGAATTGATCCTAACACAATGTGGATCCATTGGTACTAGGATGAATATGAATTCTGAACTTTGGGAGAGATTGTAATTCCTTCTCCATGAATTTTAGTTGACTTTAGAAGCCCTAATTAATAATATAATTATCTAAGACTCTATTTAAATTAATAAAACCCTCTAATAACTCTTAAACTAAGGGGGAAAATGCCCCTAGAAATAATAAAAATATATGGTCGGAGTTGCATCTGGGGCCAGATTTTTTAAAATATCACAAAATGTCATTTACAACTGATTACTTCTAAATTTCTGATGCTTTAGCTGATTTTCTGACATTGATGTGATCATAGTTTGTGTTATGATGTAGGATCCATATGGCACCTTTTAGCGATGAATATCTGTTTGTTGAAATTACAAATAAAGTATTTCTCTCATTGGATGTCTCTAGATGAAAATTCAATCAAATATTCAAACCAAAGAAAATTTTAGTTGTTTCTTTTAATCACGCATCACATGGAAGTCAAAATAGCAGCTTATTTATGGACCTTCCAAGGATGACAGCAAGCTAAAACATTCATGTATAACTAGAAACATTTTTTTTTTCTTAGATTAGAGTTTTGTGAAAGGCGAGCGGTTGTCCAAATATCTTTTTGCCACTGCTCTTCTGTCCTCCTCTAATTTGCTTACTTTTGCCTCATCATAAAACAAGATTGCTTCTTTTGTTTTCTAGTGTAGGAACGCGGGCTTTCTCTCTTGTTATGTTCAATTACGTTCTTACACATATGTAGCATAACAGTGACTGATCACAATGAGCTTCCAGTGAATTAATTAGCTCATATCTTGTCATCAAAGCCTGTGTCTCTGTTTGTTTGTTTATTAGCCAATAACTTATTGTTTGTTTGTTTGACCTTTTTGCAACCAACAATTAACTAGATATATCAATAAATATACTTAATCGATTTTTATTCTTTAAAAATAGTCGGCACTAATGTAAGTTAGTTGTGGGGTGTAGGAGGTCAATGTTAGAATATATATAACTATAGAAATCTAACTACTTTCTGCTTTGTGTTTATATATAATTTGTGGTTGTATGACAAAAAAATGTTAAATGAAATATAGTTTCGTGGGATATAGATTTGTTTAATTGAAGTAATCATTAGACAAATGTGTTAGGTTTTCAATGACTGTTTTTCCCTCATAATAAAGTAGTTCATTGGCCATTATATATTTCTATTCTACAGAAGTTGATGTAAGATCTTTTGTATTGACTTGACTTTTGTTCCTCAATGATCTCTCATGAGCATATGTTTGTGTTTTTACATATTGGATTGATTAAGTGTTTTGGGTTTATTCTTTGGTGAGCTGTACATTTCTCATTTCATATCATCACAAGTCTAATGTTGTCTTGGTAATCAACCTATAACTGTAATGTAGCTCTTAATTGATTTGCTGTTGTTGCACAGATGGAGTGCAGACACCAAGATCGGATGGCATCCTTATGGCAAGTAAGTGGGAAGACTCCATCAGTTGTACCAAAGTCTGATGGTTCGGTATTATTCGTCATCAAACTGGGTGACATTAGGATAGTATTGTCTCACATGTACTTGTATTACTATTATTAAGATTGTACATTTGTGAAAATACATTCTAATATTGTATGCATGTGTATGTGTAAAATATTTCAGATTAATGGGAATAACTTATGTTTATAGTTTTCGGAAGTGTATGGTATTACTTTGGATTGATGGGAACTAGTTCTGTTTCTGGTTGTTGGAGTTGTATGGAATAGATGCGTATAGTGGAGGTTTGGTGACGAAATTGTACTGGACAAGAGTTTTTGTTAGTCACAAATTATCACTAAGTAGCGATGACCATGTGTCACTACTTATCACACATCACTAACTAGCGACAGTCATTCGTCACTAACTAGTAACAGCCACATGTCACTAACTAGCGACGGTCATGCGTCATAAATTAGCGATAGGCAACCGTCGCTAGGATTACTAACTAATGACGGTCAACCGTCACTAACTAGCAACGGTCACGCGTCACAATTTAGCGATAGTCAACCGTCGCTAATTTAGCGACAGCTACATGTTGCTATATTGCGACTTCCAACCGTCACTTAACATTCGGCCGGTAGCCACTGCCGAAAAATTAGTGATGGTCTGTATTATGATGATTAACTGTTGAAAATTAGCGACAGTAGCTATCGCTAAAAAATTAGCGGCGAGAGAATTAGAAGTCGTTACTAAATTGATATTAGCGATGATCTGCTGTCGCTAAATTGATATTAGCGAAAGTTGGCCGTCGCTAATATCCGTCACTAAATCATCTTTTTCTAGTAGTGGTGGTGTTAAACAATATCCCCTAATTGAATTTTTGGTAAATACTACCTCAATTGAATATCTTCTATCATATATATTCTATTTATATTTGACAAATTATAATGAGAAAAATTAAAATACATATAAAATGTGTAAAAATAATTTATTAAACAAATTATGTCATCTTAAAATAATATTCTAACATTTATTTTTTTACAAAAATAGTAATGATATGCGGCATGTTATACCATGCAATATACCTTAAAAATTCGAGGTGCGGTATACCTAGTGGTAATGGTATTTAACACCTTGACCGTAATGAAATGAACTCTTCAGGGTAAATTATACTCGTGACTCCTAACTTTTTATTATTGTCATATTTTTCACCCTAACCTCAAAACCTCGCATGAGACATCTTCAACCTCATTTTTTTTGTTCCATTTTAGACCTCTAGCGGATGGAAACTGTTAAAATTAACGAGGAAAGTGCTAAAATTGATAGAATTGGCCACATGGCACGCCAACGTGGGCAATTTGTCACTATGTCACTGATGTGGAAAAGGAAGAAAAAAAGAAAAAAAAGTAAATAGCAACCTAGGTCCCTAATTTTTTGCTTCCTTCCTTCAAAACCCAAACTTTTCCATAACTGTCGTTGCCACCCCTAGACTACCACTCCCCCTACTCGACGCCATTCCAGCCACCAGCCTCCACATCACCAACTTTCCAAGCCTACTGTCCCTGTTTCACAACTCCACCGTCCCCTGTTGAATCCGCCTATCCTGAGCCACCATCATCCCCTGTCTCCCTCCTTAAACCCTAAACCCCGCCTAAAATTTGAGGAAACGATGATGACAAATGCGACGATAGGAAAAAAATGACGATGGATGCAATGACGTAGTTGGGATTCAAATTGCTAGTTCGATTCAAATCAAAGGTTGGGAAGAGAAAGTCAACCAGTTGAGGAGGAGAGCGCAATCTGTTGGAGAATCAAATGGCGAGTGAAAATTGAGGACAATGGAGGCAAAAAGAGAACAAAATTGAACAAAATCGAGAGTTGCAATTGGATGAAATCTTGCCGTATTGACGGAGGGGGATTAACGGACGAGGAAATGAGGGAACGAGAGGACGAGGGGAGGAGCTGCGAATGAGGCCGAGGCTAGAGGCAGCAGGGGAAGGCCGAAGGCTGCAGGGGAGGGATGAAGAATGATAGATCTTGGCTAACCCCGTATACCCTAAATTTCTTCATTTTTTATAACATAGGCCCTAAATTTTTTATGTGGCCAATTGTAGGCATTTATAGCTGGTGATTCATTATGCCACGTGGCCAATTACCCCAAGCTGGTGTGTCACGTGGTTAGTTCCGTTAATTTTAACAAGTTCCATCCACCAAAGGTCTAAAATGGAACAAAAAAATTGAAGTTGAGGACGTTCCATGCAAGGTTTTAAGGTTAGAGTCCAAAATAGGACAGTAATAAAAGATCAAGGGCTATAGGTGGAATTTACCCGAACTCTTCAATACCTTGATTTCAGTTCCCCCATAAAACATAATGCAAAGCTCTTATATCTCCCCTAAGTTCTCCAGAGTACATACACATCCATTCCAATTAAGAAAACAAAGTCGCATAATGGCCAACAAGGAATAAAACAAACTGCCCACTCTACATTATAATCACGCAATAACACATACAGGGAAAAATAACTAAAAAAAGCTATGCAATCCTACAATCTTTCATCTAGCCATTATTGGAAATATGGAATCATAAATTACCTAAATGTGCAGGGGCTACATATTCAAGACTCTTCTAACAATTCTCCCTCCAATTTATGGCCACGTGTTAGCATCCCCATACAGGCCGATCTGCCACAAATGCATATACAATACCTTTCCCAAACATAAACCATTCATCAAGGGAAAAAGCAGCATTAACCACCCACCCCCCCAAAATAAAATCTACAGCTGTCAACATGGGGCTCAACCCTTTTCCTTTAATGAATAACAAGGACTCTAACAAATCAAAGGTGATAGAATAAAGAACCACTAGTCAACTGCCCGCGCTTTGCTACGAGTGTGGCTTAGCACTTATTTTAATGTAAAAGTGTGATTATGAATGTTGCCTAATAACAAATGTTAATTAAGAAAGAGGAATAGTAAATGAAAAAAAAAAGATAAACAATAAAACATTCGATAAATTTGGTATAATTTTTTTAGTACTTACCGTAAACAAATCTTATCCCTAAAGATATAACATATTCACAACACATATACCTTGAATAAGAAAAGAGCATCCATGGTAATGATGATTCAAGCCTAGTAATTATGTCTTCATGGAATAAGAATTTTCCACCTAATCTCTTTTGTTCCTCGTAACACACAGTTAATGGTCTTTGCCCTATATGATTTACATACTGAGAGCCTCAATTGACAGCAGATAAATTTATGAAGATCTTAATCTAAATTACTCCAATAAAAAAGTATCTGACATCTCATCACTCCTCAAAGTTTTCACCATTACAAAAATATTAATATCAAATAACACAGCAGCAACACAATAAAAGAGAAGCAACTATGAACATATCCTTCTATACCACAATACTAACCCCCTACAACTCCAACATCGAGATGGACGGGAAAAAACAACCCCAAAGATGGTGAGTTTTAATATGAGTAATATTACAACAATTGAAGGATAAATGACTTAATTGAAAAATCAGCACAAATGGAAGGTTCTCCTGCAAATTGATCCAGCTTCATAAGAATAAATTTCCTCATTGTACTACAAATCTAAATATAAACTGCCAGACATGAGGTACTACTCCACCATAGCTACAAAAGATGGAGGACCAACATCATCATTAACTCATCAACAAAGGAACACGTGCCGCACCCTCCTTCTCCTCTTCTGTTTTAATTTTTATAACTAGAGGGATGGACGCGCTTCGTTGCGATCTCTGGCGACAAAAAGTATGTTAGAGTTTGGTTAAAACATATGATATAATAATACATGCAACGATGTAAGTTTGAAAAAGTCAACTAACGCATTGTTATTCTAAGAAAATTATATTATGGAAAAATGAATAAAATGCGTTAGTGCCCTCTACATTTTTTGGGTCTGATACCTATCCATATCCTTAAATTTGTTCGGCTAGCATCCTAACCATTTAAAAAGGTTCAATTTTCATTTTCTTTTCCCACGAAAAAGGTTACCAGTGATGGGCAAAGCCAAGGAAACTGAGCAAAGTGCAACAAATAAATGTTAGTACTCGTAGTAAATAAACAACATAAACTAGAGGACCAACAAAGTGGCTTTACCAAAATCAGACGTGAAAAACTCTTCTTCCTCAACGGCTTGCATTCAGGCACAGGGCAGAATGCAGAATTACTTAGTCACTCGACCCGAAGTCAGAAGGGGGGAGGATTTTATGTTGGTGGACTCCGTGTTCTCTTGCTAGCAAAGTCGGAAGATTTTGGAGGCTAGGGACCGAAAATTGCGGGAGGATTTCCTTGCGGAGGAGATGGCGCTGGTGCTGAAATTTGGGCTGCTCTGCTCGCACTCGGAGGCACCGGCGCGGCCGTAGGTATGGCGAGTGGTCCGGTGTTTAGAAGGGGAGGTGTAGCTGCCGAACTTGTCTGCGCTCGGCCTCTCGTCAGGTGGAATGGCGTTTTCTCGTTCTTGTAGCACATTGACGCAGTTTGCAATTGCAAATCTAATAGCACATAATGTGAATAAGAAGCTTTATTCTAATTGGAACTGTTAAATGCATTTTATATGCATCAACAAAAAGATTAGCTTTTGGCATTTAAATTTCTTACCAAGTTTGCTGAGAACATTGCAAAGAAGTTTCTTTTTTCTTGGTTACTAATACTAATCTCCATTCATTTTTCCAGGACTCACAATAGAAAAAGAGAAGTGCTTGTCGTGAATATTACTGAAGCAATTTTACAAACAGGTTGCTTGCATCCCCCTTACCTACAGTAAAACAGAACTTGTGCTCATGACTGGAGCAATTTCTGGCTTCGGTTTCGCTCTGGTTTCAGAGAAATAATGGTTATTTGAGGGAAGAACAGTTGCTTTTGTAATGGTAGGCAAATGAAAATTCAGTTGCCATCTGGTTTCATCTTCCTAGCAACCTTCCACGCTTTCTCATGCAAAATGAAACAAAATGACACCTAGCATAGCACCTGCTATTTACCATGTAAAGGCGCCACCTGGCACCACTTACATGCATTTTTGCAGCATAAATTGCAATTCAGAAATATTTGGGTCTTAATTGTAACAAGAAATAGTTAAGGTCTTCTATTGGTATTAACTCAAAAATTAAAAGTTTGATGTCTTCTTTGGCCCTGAAGTCCTTTCGTGGAAGACCATGCAAAATCTTAAAACCTGGACACAACAATCTTCCAACTCAGGCTTCCTTATATACTGTGCTTACGAACAAATTGAGAAAGAGTTAAAAAAAAAACCAAAAAACACCAAATACCTAAGGTTTTTTCTATGGGATATAACTATAACTTTGAAACGTTTGGGGGTCCGAGCAGAGCAAAACGATATGCTAGAGCCATGCATTGGGTTTTGTCCGCTAGTTGGGGACACGTGTCTCTCTCAGGGTGCCCATCTAAATGCAACTTTGAAAAGGATAAGCACCTCAATAAAAGAGGCAGAAAACATTAACAACTTAAACTGGCATTAGCACATAGGTTAAGGGAGTCAACACTACACCCTCCTCTTGTGCTTTATAGTATATATATAGATATATAGATATAGATAGATATTACTACCATTCCGTTCAGCCTTGTGGGAGGGACAAGAAAGAAATGATTAAGTGATTGGTTTTTGGCTTATATAATCAATTTCTTCTCACTAAGCCACAGAATTGCTGGAATTGGATCATACGCAGAAAATATTAACTGTCACGTAGTGTCGCCGATTACTAGTCTAGCAAATGATTTGCTTTTTAATTAACAGCTGTAAGTACATCAATGAAGAATAGAAACAGAAATTATTCCAAGGTTAATTTTTCTTTCGAGAGCTTGGTTTTGGTAATATATATGGAATTTGGGATGGTGTATTTGCAAGAGTTTCTACGCCTCTGTATCAACTTGGACAACAAAGAGAAAAGACTTAATAAGAACCTTAAGGTTCAAAATTTGTTGCCAAAAGAATTTCAAAAAGACTAGGTCGGTTTACCGAAGATCATATGCAAATGGGGGAACAATTGCACCAGAAATGAGTGCACAAGCCTGGTGTTTTGAATAAGGATAAACCTACTAGCAAAATATAACACAAATTCAATGAATTTAGGTGCTGGAAAAAGAATTAAATGAGTGATGCAAAGGGATTCACACTCACATAATTGAATTTGGAATTGCTAGTACGTGTAGGATCGCTTTTAATGTTCGAATGGAGTTTTCCTTCAATCTAATAAACCTAATCAAGAGTACGGAATTAAATAAAATTTAGAATCCCTTGAATAACACAAAAACAAAGCTCAAGGGGCTGGACTTATACTAGTTCAATAAAAAGCGTGATGAAGTAGAGGGCAACTATATGTAGAGTGCAATGATGCTCCTTCAGTATGATGCCTTCTTCTCTACTCTAGTGTGCAAAGAAAAAAAACAATGAAAGAATTATGAGGCTATCTAATTGAACTAAAAAAATGAGAGAGTAAAATATGACCAAAGTTAGAAGAAAATGAAAGCAAATTAAAGAAGGACGGCCATCCGCGTATTATATTTCTCCTTATGGCTTGGCGGCTGTTGTGGATAGAAAAAGAAAAGAAAAGGGCAAGAATATTTGTAGGCTTTGGTTACTAGAACTAGAAGCAAACTAGACTCCTTGAGAGAAAGAAATAAGGGAAAAAAATTAAAAGAAGAGAAAAAGAACAATAATAGGATAATTAATGGTGAATGTAATAAATAATAAAAAAAAAAGATAAGGAGATAAAATTAATTAACTCCAGACTTCAAATATTTCAAGAGGGTTGTGGCTGCATATTTTGTAAATTAGAGATTAAGATTATTGCCAAATTATTTTATGCAACAAAAGCACAAACTTGATATATACTGTCCACTCGCGTAAGGTAAATGTTAGGAAATCTAACCAAACAAATTCAAAATTGAGTGGGATGTACAAATATCTTTTGACTCGTTTTCAAGAGAAGAATTCAATAGTGTGCTTAGATTTCAATTCAATACTCGGTTGGAAAAGGATTAAAATACCCCTAGCCTAAAGAAGATGACTTTAAGCTTTTAGCTTGAATTTGACTTAGTAACCACTAAAAGAATTCTATAAGAATCAAGATTCTTATTTTTACCTTAATTTTCTAAATTAATAGGCAAAATTATGAAAATACCCTTGAGGGTAAAATGGTAATTTTAACCTTTAAGGTAATTTGATAATTTTCTTTTTCTTAATTTCTAGGGTTATTATAATTTTGTATTCAAAGACATTTTTTTATAGTGGAATAAACTTATGTTATACTTGTTCAGTTGAAATTTTAAGTCTTATAAAATATTTATTGTACCTGAGGTATTACTGGATTGTAAAATAGAACGAAGACAACAAGTTTGATGCAAAGAAAAAAAAAACTTTAGTGGCAATCTAAGAGTTTTAGTCATTAAAGGTAAGATTAACACAAAAATAATTACATACAGTATTTGATTCTATAATACAAAATTAAGGGCGGGTGAATTTATAGTAAAAAATAAAAATTTGTGACAATTTAAGGTTTCTTTTAGTGTTCTAACCCTAATATAACTCTAAATAAATAAATAATAGTAGAATTGAATTTCACTAAAAGAACAAAATAATTTATAATATAAGGATAAAAAGGTCATTCAAAATTTATGAACCTTCATACTTTTTCTAATATATAGATATAGATATGTTTTTTGTAAACATATATTTGCTTTATGAAATTTCAGATGTTTATTTATTTTAAGTATTTATTTTTTTATTGAAAAGAATATCTAAAATGAACAAAAGAAAGAGTGTTTTTCAGACAATAAAAAATGTTGGGTGAGAGGAAAAATCTTAAAGCTTGAAAAGAGAATGAATAACGCAAGATAAAGGAAGTAAGACCATGGTTTTTATAGATAAAGGAAGCAAGACCATGGTTTTTAATTCCTTGCCATTTCGTTCTATGTACCAGTCTATACCAGCCTATACCGGCATCTTATACGTTCTGTTGTCTCACTCTGTACCAATCCACCATTAATAGAACAAACGAAGCATTAGCCGCATCTCCTCCCATCTTGAGTAAGAAGAACATAAAGGTGCACAGTGACTTGCAGATCGAGATGGGTGCGTGGCCGGGACCAACTGAGAAGGTTGATTAGTGGGTGAAACTGGTGGGGTCAAAGGCAGAGATGGATATTGTAGCTGGGGATGACAGGAGAGATGGACAGTGGAGCTTGTCGAGGAAAGAGTATGGCGAAAGTTAGTAGGGGGCAAACTTGTGAATAACGTAAAATGTTGGGTGAGGTTACATTTTAGTGGGACTAGGTCAAATCAAACGGGTGGGAAGAGAGCTTTTTGGGTTTTTTCTTTAGGGAAACTTACAATTACCCCTTGAGGTATGTTCTAACTTACAATTTGCCTCTTCTATTTTTAGAAACCTACACTTTGTCCCCTATATTTTTTACACTATCTTATAACAACTTTTGAAATTATATTTAAACTATATGATAATTATTTTTCAGTAATTTCAATATCCTAAATATTTTTTTATACTCAATAGACATTTTAAATTATCATTTTTTTCTTTCTGTAAATATATATATTTTCCTATAAATACATACCGGTATTTTTTAAAGGTCGGTTGGCTGTAAAAAAAAATCAGAAAATCTTGGAATTATTAGGACATTATTATTAGATAGTTTAAATTAGGTTTCTGAAATTATTGTCGAACATCGTAAAGCAAACAGGGGGTAAAGTGTAGGTTTTTAAAAATAGAGGGGGCAAAGTGCAGGTTAGACTAAACCACAGGGGGAATTTTTGTAATTTTCCCTATTCTTTAATTAATATTTAATTTTGTTATTTTTGTAAGTTCAAAGACAATTACTCCATTCCTCTTTAACATTTAATTTATTTTATAAGTTCCAAAACAATGACAAATAAAGAAAAAAATAAAAAACATTAAATAGTAAATATGTACTCCCTCTGTCCCGATCTGTTTGCTCCATTTGGATTTGGCACGGAGATTAAGAAATGCTAAAAGTATGTATTTTTTTCCAAGTTTACCCATGTCTTCTTCACTGTCTGCTACCCTAATCTCATCAGAAAAATTCAGTAGCTCAACAATCCATCCCCTTACACAATCTCGTCAACTCTGCCTCCTCCGATCTCTTCCGATGTCCTTGCCTCGTCGCCTCCTGCCTCCGATCTCTTAGCATTGTCTCCTACCTCAGTCTCGTCATCCTAATCTTCTCGCCCCATCGCCCATCGGCCATCGCCCTAATCTCCTCATTTCGATCTTTTCACCCCGTCGCCCGTCGGCCACCGCCCTACTTTCCTCGTTTGGATCTTCTCGCCCCGTCGCCCGTCGGCCACCGCCCTAATCTCCTTATTCTGATCTTCTCACCTTGTCGCCTTAACCTCTTCATGTCGTCGCTCGTTGCCTGACCTTCTTTCCCGATCATCCGCCGCCCCGATTTCTTGTTGCTCGCTGCCCCGATTGTCAGTCGTGACTACACCGGCAGTGACCAACAAGGGCATCAGAGAAACAGAACAACAAGAAAACGAATGAGGGTGAAGTAGAATAGATGGAGAGAGGTATAATTGTAAAGTTATCTAGTAAGATTTACTAAAAATAGAAATTGTGCAAAGAATTTAGGACGACTCAAAAAGAAAAGTGGTGCAAAGAATATGGGACGGAGGGAGTATATATTTTTTATATATATTTAAAATTTATTATAAATCGGTACATCCTAAACATACCACCAATATGATATTAGTAACTAAAATTGTACCATAACATTAAAAAAATGGCATCACATTCGGTAAGAAACTTAAAACCTTGCGCGAGACACGAAACTCACCCTTCCTCGATCCACCTCCCAATAAAGCTTTAGAACCACTTTGACAACCCACAACTATTCTTACACATGCTAAAAAAAAAAAAAAAAGTTATAAATTTTGAGTTGTCGGGGAATTGCGCCAACGGCGCTCGTAGCCCATATATCCTTAGCCTGAAGTATTATTATGCCAAATGTCAAAATAGATTATTTCCTGAACTTATTGCAAAATTATTAATTTTTTATAGTACAGTGTTTTTTAGTTAGGAATAATATCCTATTCACCGGCGATGAAATTTTTTTTTTTCCACCATCAATCTATTGTGGCAACATCTATTAACTCCTAAAAAATTTCATCCACTGTAACTAATGGAAAACCTTACTCTTCTCAAGACTTTTGCGGCTTAGTTGCCTCACGTAGACTGTATAAATGATTGCTAACCTTGATTACCTTTTCTTTTTATTTTACGAGAATTCCTACTGATGTGAATGAAATTGCACAAAGGGATACATGAGATTAAAACAAAAATTACGAAACTAATCATGATGAACAAAGAATTGTAGCATCTATCATTGCGTCTCTATAATTAATGAATTAAGACCTTGTTATGCTCATCTTTTGAGATGAATTCAGTTGGGTTTTTGTTCGGATCTATGATGGATTCAATAGCCCTTTGATTTGCCTTATTATCTTCTGTCAAATTTGTATCCGGCTATTCACAAAGTGCTTAAGTGTATGCTACGGGAGGAAGAGAAGATCGAAATTAATGCTCATCACTAATAACTCCTACTTCTCCCAATAAATTGGAAAGTGAGTGAATAGAGTATTCATATGTTTTTTCTGGGAAAGGAGAGGTTGAATCGAGTAAGTAATGTAACATTGAACTTATTATAGATGAAATTTTTAAGTAGTTGTAACAAAAGTTGCCAAAACAAGCTGATGGTGGAAAAAAGGAATTCACCGGTAGATAGAATATTAATCCTTGCATTAATGTGGGGGATTGTAATTCTTGTGCAGCAGGATACAACAGAGAAGAGAAATCTACTTTATGGCACAGTCTTAGTTTCAACAACTTATCAAAATCTAATCTCTAAGTCCATTAGAGTCAAGGTACGTGGACGATAGAGTGCATGTCATCAGAATTTTTGAGAATACTGCGATTGATATTAAGTATGGTCATCATGAGAATGTGTTCCCATTCAGTCGATCAGAATTCATCAGATGGCTCAGGATCGGAAGAAGAATAATGGCACGATAGCCATGGAGATGAAGAGTCAGTCGGTTATAGCTTTGTAGACTCTTGAGGAAGATGAGTTACTGGAGTAGACGGACCTTGGGAATTCCGTTTCAAATTTGAAAAAAGGTCCTTAATTAATCAAGTTAATGCAGTTGTTAGTGTTCTAATGCAAGTGGCCAGAGAGGAAATAGACAGGTGAATGTTCAAGGTCAGGCTATTGAACCGGTTGAAGAGAACAATAAATCTCAAAATAGCCATCTCAACTCTGGACCATCCTCAAATGTAATTAGGCAGCCCAATAAGAATTCAAGACGTGGAGGTAAAGTTATCCGAGGCCCAAAATGGGGCTTATGACATATGATGTCTTGTCCACAAAACAAAAGAAATATCCGTTAACATGGAGAGCTGAGACTTAACTGTAGAAATGAGATCCTAAAGCAATGTTCTTCGTCTAACACAACTCTGGACAAGATCATAAAACTGAAGCCGAGAAGACTTGGCAGTTAGGCAAGTAAGTAGAAACTTGGACCGAAAGCAACAGGATCACAGGAGGCTCTAGTGACTGCTATAAGAACCATTAACGAGTCTAAGAATCCAGGTATTCAGGCTGCTATGAATGGATCGGATATTAATTCTAATAAAGGAGAATGTGCGAAGCGCAATGAAGATGCTCAGTTATAATGTACGTAAGAGGATTAGGTAGAAAGGGGAAGAAGGCAGCAATTCGAAATCTGGTCTCCAAGGAGAAGGTAGAGTTCCTTTTGCCTCAAGAAACCCAGTGTGCAAACATCTCTAGAGAGGTTGTCGGATCCATTTGGAGGGGAAATCACTTAGACTTCGTTGCAAAAGATTTTGAAGGGAAATCCGGAGGGCTCGTATGCATTTGGGATCTAGACTCTCTCTGTGGCTGGGGTTTCCTTGGTGGCTTTGTTGATCCAAACCTCATTTTAAATATCTATGCACCCCAAAAATCAGGTGATAAAGGAGACCTTTGGGACGGTTTGTCTGTACTTGTCAACAGCTTTAATGGAGCTTGGTGTTGTGTGGGGGACTTCAACTCTATCAGTTCTAATCAGGAAAGAAGAGGTTGTGCTAGCTGCAATAGAGACATAAGAGATTTCAATCAGTTAGTTAATAACAGCCAAGCTGCAGACTTACCTCTTTCTGCTAGAAAATACAGGTGGTACAAGTCAGATGGATCTAAAATGAGTAGGATCGACAAGGCATTGTTGTCTCAGGAATTCCTACCATTGTGGCCTCATCTTTCCTTGCTAGGTTCAAACCGAACCATCTCTAACCTCTTTCCAATTCTCCTCAAAGAGGTAAGTTTGGATCATAAGTTTAATGATGTCTGTGGGACTGGGATGCTTCGTTCAACAATTTCATTGAAAAGGAATGGGGGATTTGTTCTAAAATAAAAACTAAACAGATTGAAATGCAGCTTGAAAAAATGGAACTGTGAGGTTTAGACTTGGATTCAAACTTGTCACGCATCAATTTGAAACTGGAGGAGTTGGACAAATTATCTGAAACAAGAGACTTTGAGGAGTCCGAGGTAGTTGAGAAAAGATTACTGACGAACCAGTTACGGGAGCAATTGGAAAGAAAAGAAGTTTTCCTAAAACAGAAGCCAAGAGAAAAATGGGTGAAAGAAGGGGACGAAAATACGTCTTTCTTTCACAAATGGATGAGGCAAAATTATAGAAAGTTGGCCATCAAAGGACTGTCAATCATAGGGAGATGGCTAGAAAATCCAAAGGAAGTTAAAGAGGCTACCTTCCAAATTTTTAAAGCAAAATTCAAGGAGGATTGCATAAGTGGCCGACCTTCTCCTCTGAAAGGCTCAAAAGGCTGAGTCCCATTAGATTCAGCTGAATTGGAGGAAACTTTCAACGAGGAAGAAATCAAAGGAGTGTAGGACTGTGGTTGTAATAAATCACTGGGGCCAGAAGGATTTCACTTCAGATTTTTAAAAGCACTGCTGGTCTTTAAACAAAAGTCAAATCCAAATTTAGTCCCTAACTTTGAGGTTCATACTAAGTGGTCCCTTAACTCTAAAAGTGCATATTAAAGTCCACTAACTCAGCTAATATATCTTATTTTGATTCCTACTGTCAGTTCAAACGTTATTTCACACAAAACTTGCCTATGTGATACTCACACTGCCACATGGCTTCATCATTAACAAAAAATGGATGACCATACAATAATGACAATTTAGACTCAAACTGACACAAATAATAATTTTGGGGACTTAAAACACCAATAATCCAAATCTCATTTTCTTCCCCAGTTCTAACTAAAGCCCCGCTGCTCCCAAACCTCACTCTCCTTTGCAGTCTGGCCTGACGGCGTCTTGGCCAAAGCCAACCCAGCCACCGCCAATGATCCCTAGCCTATCGATCGTCCTTGCTCTGCCTTATGCCGTTCTTCCTCGTCCACTGAATTACCACTTGAATCCCTCTAATCGCCACTGGGACTATCGCTTAAATCCCTCTCTCTCAAAATCGAATCGCCACTCAAATCCCTTTCACTCAAAATTAAATTGCCACCTAAATCCCTTTCTCTTGAAATCGAACTGCCAACCTAGGGAGGCCAATTTTGGCTCATTTGCATAAAAGAGAGAAAAGGAAGGCTCATTCACGGATGGCGTGAAAGGAGAGAATAGGAAGGCTCATCCACGGCCCATCCCCGCCGCTCCCGATTTGCCATCTGTGCCGCCACTCCTGATTTGCCATTTGCTGCCGCATGTCGTTCGTTGCTTGAATCAAAGCCTAAGAAGATGATTTGGGTAAAAATTTACAATTTAAGTCCTTATAATTATTTATTTATTTCAATTTTAATTTGAAGTCTCTTATTCTTTTAGTATAGTCATTTGTGTGACAGTTTGGGCACTACAATGGGGCTAGCAAGTGCCATGTAGATAAGTTCAATATGAAATAATGCCTGAACTAACTGTAAGGACCGAAATAGGACACACTAGTTAAGTTAGGAGACTTTAAAAGGAATTTGTTGAGTTAAGAGACCACTCTAAGACAAACCTCAGAGTTAAGGGATCAAATTTGAATTTCACCCTTTTAATCAAAGAAGACACCTGCAAAATGGTCACGGATTTCAAAGCAATAGTTACGCTTGGGAATGGCCGTAACTCTTCTTTTTTAACTCTAATACCCAAAGAAAGTAAACCCTTTTTTCCCTAAACGACTATAGGCCAATCAATCTTATAGTAGCTCTGTACAAAATTGTTGCTAAACTAATTGCAAAGAGGCTCCGAAAAAAGATTCACCTCTTAATTAGCAACACTCAAACAGCTTTTAATTACTGGGAGACAGATTCTTGACGGATTCTCATTGCTAATGAAATTATCAGTTTTATGAAGAAGAATAAGCAAAAAACAACCTTCCTCAAGATAGACTTTGAAAAAGCATCTGACAACGTGAACTGGAATTTCTTATTTTCTTTGGTGAAACGGATGAAGTTCGGTGAAAAATGGGTTTCTTGGATAAGGATGTAATCAATTGGCTAGCATTTCTGTTTTAGTGAACGATTCTCCTACTATAGAATTTTTCATGGAAAAAGGTTAGTCTCAAGGGGACCCTATGCCACCCTTCTTATTCTTACTTGTGGTCGAAGCACTATGTTGCTTGCTGGATGAGGCAGTAGCCTTTGGTGCGATTGCAGGCATCAACGTGGGAGACAGAAACATTTCTATTTCTCACCTTCAATTCACAAACGACACAATTTTGATAGGGAAGTAGAGTGAACACAAACACAGTTTGAGTCAGTTTAGGAGGATTGTTTGCTGTTTTCAACTCCTCTCTAGCCTCAAAAAATAAATCTCAGTAAAAGTAGTCTAATGGGAGTGAACGTAGTTGAAGATGAAGTTCACAGGCTGGCTACTATTATTGGCTCTAAAGTAGGCAGCATTCCATTCCATTATCTTGGAATGCCCGTAAATGCTTCCACGAATTGTCTGACTCCTTGTAAGGTGTGATTATTGACAACTTATATAAAAGCAAGGTTATCAAATTGGAAAGCAAAAACAATTGTCGTCAGGGGCCCGAATCACATTCTTGAAGTCAGTTATATCCAACTTGCCACTGTATTTCTTTTCCCGGTTTCAGGCTCTGTCAGGTATGCTTCGAACACTAGAATCTCTTTGTTTAAATTTTCTTTGGGGGCTAGTGTGGGAGGAAACAAAAAAATTTGTTGGGTTCCTTGGGTGAGAGTGGTTCAAGACAAGCGGTTTGGAGGGTTAGGCCTAGGTAGTATGGAAGGAAGAAACTTGGCACTTCTCGCAAAGTGGTGGTCGAGATTCAAGACTGAACATGATGTACCCTGAAGAAAGGTGATAGCCTCATTATATGGGGAGGAAGTTGGGTTTTCTACTACTTCTTACAATACAGCTTGGGAGGGAATGTGGGGATAGGACTTAGGAGATCGTTTGCTTACAAAAAGGATAAACCTGAAAGAAAGTTTCTGCTGGAAGGTAGGGAAAGGGGAATGAATAAAATTCTAGCGTGAAAAGTGGATAGGGGAAGATTTGTTAGCTATAAAGTATATTTAGACTTACTTTAAATGATGACTAAAGAGTAGTTAGATGACAAGATGGGAGGCCTAATCACCCTAGGGACCCCTGATCTTGGCTGACTCATACAAGTTAGTCCCTTAACTTGAACCTGACTCATACAAGTTAGTCCCTTAACTTGAACTTAATCTCTGTTGGTCCTTTAACTTTCTAACTTATTATGAGTTAGTCCAGTTATCTAATATATCAATAAGAAGTATATCTAAACTAAAAAAAAGAGTAAAATCATTGTTGATAATATTTATTTTGAATAAGTTAATTAGAATAATTATTTGAGTAAAAAATAACTTACTATTTTAATTTTATGTGCAATGCACGTATGCAACTATTAGTATGTATATGGGTGTGTGTGCATGAGTGCGTGCGTGTGTGTATACATACATACACACACGTGTGTGTGTATATATTAATCTGAATATACTTATTTTTAATTTTTATTAATGTTATATTAAAAATTCATAAGCCTACCCCTCAACCTAAAATCCTAGTTGCGGCGCTGGATATAAGGATGAAAGGAGCTCGTACATTTAATGTATCTAAATACGAACACAAAAGGATCGAAACTAAATGATCCAGATCTAAATCCAAATTGGAAGCGCTTCAAATTGCTAGCTTTTGTCTTGTTCACTAACCTCCCATGCTTTTCTCATAATGTCAGTTACAACTACATGCCTTAAAGTAGAATGCCCTATCTCCTCAACCTTCTCCCCAGCCTAGCTATGTTTCAATCTCCTCATTCATTTTCTTTACGTCATCTCAAAGAAGAGCTTTAATTATTTGGGAAAGATTAAATATTGGTTTAATTAATTCTACAAATTTTTTAGGTTGACCACCATCAATCGATTATAAGAAACTGCATGCTTCCTAGGTGTCTGGGGAACCGCTGAAGAACGAGTCGACATAGATATGTATATTTAAGACTATAACTTCCTTTTGCGTATTGCTCCCTCTTTAGTGCAAAAGTTGTGGTCGATTGAAGCTGACCTGGAGATTTAATTTGAACAACTTTTTACACTACAAGAGAACCAGCTTGGAGTCAAAATGGTGGTGTTTTTGGGAGACCGCAACAGGTGGTCACCAAACAGTGATCAAAACCATGGTTGCCAAGGACTAGCCATCAAAAGGCAATTGAAATGGCGACAATTATAAATAGTCACTCTGACGGTCGCTATAGTTACCGAATAAAATGGTCCCCAGGACCGACGAACACAAATGGTTGCCACCACGACAAAAAGAGTTGGGTCGCTGATATTGACCACTTATAACAATCGCTCCTTGTAATTTAGTTCAATATGTTTGCATATTTAATTTAATTTTATTATATTACTAGATAAAAAATTACTATATATAGATTCATAAAACAAAATAAAAGCTTCAAAGAGAGAAAATAAATATTAATTAATTAAAACATCCATGTTTTAAATAAAAGTATCAAATTAAAAAATATCTAAAATTATTTAATACTAGTGCTCTTCCTAATCCCTACTAAATGGATCATGTTGTTGCTCCTAGCTCCTCCTCCTCGGGCGTCACATGAGATGATGGAGCTATGTGTGGGTTGGATCCTCCAGCAACGTAAGTCGAGTCTACATTAGTTGGAACAAGCCCACGTGCCTACATCGTCCCAGAGGTGGTCGTTATGCCACCTAATGATCTCTTTCGACATGCTCCTCAATCCTTTGCACTATTTCCTACATGGCCATCATCTACATGCATTGATGCCCCATGGCATTGTTATGCCCCAACAGTGATAGAAAGACACACTGCTATAGCTCTTGAATCTTTTGTTGTTGCTCTTCAACCTGAGCTTGCAATGATTGATTTTTTACAGATAAGTGTTGAAGTTGCTGCTTAGTGCGCGAATCAAAGTAGCCCTATTATGTTTATTAAAAAAAAAAAGCAAATAGCAAGTAATCAACTTAAATGAATCATACAATATGCTTACATTTAACACATGAAGAAATAAATGTAGCAAACTTAATAGAAGTACCTCTAATTAAACTCACCAATATTTGCTAGGAAATGGAAGGAACTTTGTGACATCTAGCCAATCTCCCTTTCTGGGCCACCTATGACTGCATATCATGTCGCTGGGTCAAATTAGGGATGATATTTTGGATCATCCCCATGGCACAATGTGACCTGTGTCATGTAGTCCTCCTAGGAAATTATAGAAGTTAGTAACAAAAATGTATTGAAAAATAAATATGTGTCAAGATAACATAATTTAGTTTTAACCTGCAGCTTTTTTGTGACTCAAAAAACCTTCAAGTGGTACCTTTTTTGTTGTGGCCTTCTCATAAAACTTGGGCTACATTGGCTACCTATTCATCTCAATAGCATGTTACAAGTTTAGGTTGCCTTATCAAATTTAGAAAACTATTAATTAAATATATGAATTAGAATTAAAATTTTACCATTTTATCCAATAACATTTCCTTGGTTAAACAACCCATGAAATGCTCTGATCCCTCAACATCTGGTAGAGCATCCTTCTCTATTTTATTCTTCTTCCCTTAAAGGCTTTTCTGCTTCCACTCCAAGGTATTCCACATTTCACACAACTTTTTCCAATCAGTAGATGAAATATCAACCAGTCGGCAAGGAATGATGCACAAGTAATCTTCATATGGGCAGAAATTAGGGATCATCTTTTCTATCACTGTAGTCTAAAGTTTTCTTAGCTTGTTCTTGTAACTTTTTCTTAAAACCTTAAAAATAAGCATTATTAATCGTTGAGTCATCCTTAAGGTTCCCATCTGTGTATTTGCTAAATTTTCCACAGCACAAAGAATTTGAATGATATAAAAAACATGTAGAATTTGATAAAACAAAAACAATTCTTTAAAATTACAATTACCTGTTACATATCTAGATATCCCTACCTTTGAATTTTCTTGAGATCTTTAAACTCTGCAGCTTTGCCCTTTAAAAAGCAATTGGATGTCATGTTATCCATATTTCTGATGATTAATTATCATTCTATACCTTGTAATTGGTACTCTGATCCATCACAAGCTTGAATTTTTCTAACTAGCTACGTCTGGCTACTTACTTTTGACAATACAATGAAGTACAAATCATGATGCTTATTACTATCATTACTCTTACTGTTTACACTACAACAAATTTATGGTAAAGCGACTGGAAATGGCTACCATTTAAATGGCGGCTATGGAAATGACCACCAAAATGGTTTTTAAGGGCAAAGTTGAAGAGTTTAAAGACCTCAAGGAGAGGCGAGGGTAATAGTATCTAGATATGCTACACATAATCATAATTTTCAACAATTAGTCTTTTACCAAATTGTACATTTTTTTTATATCATCCAAATTGTTTGTGCTATGGAAATTTCAACATACTCATAGATGGGTGCCTGAGGATGACTTTGCAGTCAAGATTGTTTTTTTTTTTTTTTTTTGAGGTTTTGAGAAAAAAAGTTACAAGAACAAGATAAGGAAGCTACGAACTACAGCAAAAGAGAATATTGGCCTTGATTTCCACCTAGGTAAAGATTACTTACACATCATTCCTCACTGGCCAACTAAGATTGCATCTACCAATTAGACGAAGTTATATGAAACTTGGAATACCAATGAGTGAAAGCAGAAAAAGCCTTAAAGGGAAAAAGAATGAAAGAGGGAAGGATGCTCTACCAAATGCTGAAGGGCCAAAGCAATCCATGGGTTGTCTAACCAAGGAAATATTCTTCGATAAGATGATAAATATAACACTCTCATATCCCACATGAGAGAAATGTAGGAAGCCTTATGCGGATATATCGGAATAAGTTCTAGAACATAAATACCTAACGCTTATTTTTTTCCCAAATGATAGCTCATGTGGTATAGGCGGGTGTTTTGTTGACCAGTTCTGGATTTGGGTTGTTACAGGTGGTATCAGAGTTGACCTGAGACTATGATGGTATAGCATACTGGGTATGCACACACATCGTCTACCAAGGCTAATCTTGGATTAAATATGTTACTAAGTCAAAGGCCAAGTAATCCAATTAGAAATGTTACTAATCTTAGAGACCAAGTAATTTGAGTGACCCCAACAAAACAAGGACATTGGGTACATAAGAGAGAAGTTTCTAACACCCCTGTATCTTATATGAAAGAAATGTGGGAAGCCTTATGTTGATATATAGGCATAAGTTCCAAAACATAAGCACTTGGTGTTTATCCTTTTCTAAAGACTAGCCCATGTTGTGTAAATGGCTATTTCATTGATCAGTTCTAGACATGAGATATTATAATAAAATCTCAATTCTAATTCATATGTTTAATTAATAGTTTTCTAAATTTGATATTATAACCCTAAACTTGCAACAAGTTACTGAGATGAATAGGCAGCCAATATGACAAGGGTTCTATAAGAGGGCCACAACCAAAAAATGTACCACTTTAAGGTTTTTGAGCCACAGAGGAAGTTGTAAGTTAAAACCAAATTCCATTATTTTTGCACATTTTTATTCTTTAATTCATTTTCAATACTAACTTTTATAATTTCCTAGAAGAACTACATAGCATAGGTTAGATTGTGCCATGCAGATGATCCAAAATATCAACCTTAATTTGACCCAGCTGCATGGCAAGCCATTACTAGCAGGCCCAAGAAGGGAGAACATTTGGGTGTTTTAGAGTTACTTGCATTTCTTGACAGATATCAACAAGCTCAATCAAAGATAATTCTTTTAAGTTTGCTACATTTATTTCTTCATGTGTTAAACTTAACAATTTAGTTATACTACTTTTTAGCATATTGTATGATTCATTTAAGCTGATTTCTTGCTATTTCCTTTTTTTATAAACATAATAGGACTGCTTCAATTCGCACACTGAGCAGCAATTTCAATACTTTATCTGTTGAAAATTAGTCATTGCGAGCTCAAGTTAAGAAGTTGCAGCAAAACATTCAGGTGATGTGCCTTTCAAGTATCAGTGCATGCAAATGAGGGCTATGCAAGGGAGAGTGTAAAGAATTGAGGAGTATGCTGGCCGAGGTCTTCAGGTGGTGTTAACTACCACCCTTGGGAAGATGCAGACACTTGGGCTCATTCTAGCTAGTGTAGACTTAACTTGGATTGTTAAAGGATCCAACCCACACATAACTCCATTATCTCAAGTGAGGGCTGAGAAGGAGGAGAAGTAGCAGCATGATCCATTGATTAGGGATTAGGAAAAGTACTAGTGCTCAATAATTTTAGATATTTTTTGTAATTTGATACTTTTATTTAAATCATGTATGTTTTAATTAATTAATATTTATATTCTCTATTTGGAACTTTTATTTCATTTTATTAATTTATATGTAGTAATTTTTTTTATCTAGTAATATAATAAAAAATTAAATTAAATATGAAAACATATTAAACTAAAGCACATGAAGCAATTTAGAAGTGGTTATTATTAGCAATTGACTCTTTTAGTCAGTGGAGACTGTTTGTTTCAGTCAATCATGGCAATCATTTTATTCAGTCATTATAGTGACTATCAGAATGACAGTTTATGATGGTAGTCATTTTGGCCACTAGCCCTTGCCAACCATGGTTTTGCCTACTGTCAAGTGACCACTTATTTCAATTGCCTAAAAAATGACCTAGCCACTACCATTTTGCCCCATTTTGACTATCAGTCCAAGCTGATTCTCTTGTACTGCCTGAAGGTGACGGCCATAGTAAACCACCCTCCCACACAGGAAACCTAAAGGCTGATCTTGCCACTGGTGCTTTCCCCAACACCACCCTTGGCAACCCGAATACAAAAAGTACCAAGCTAACGACCACCAACACCACTCTAACCCACAACCTATATGGCCTTATAAAAGTTACGGCTAGTATAGGAACCATTCTCCTAATAAAAAATGCCAAGGCTGACACTGCAATGGCTTGGCAATGACCCTTCCTTCTTGGCACTCTCTTCACCTCTCTACTTCTCTCTTTTCATCTAGGGCACCTCAATGTTGAGTTAGGAATAAATGGACACAAACTCACTGATGGCTATGTTGCAAGCACCGACAACAAGGCCAGCAAATTCGATGATGATCATGGCCTTGATGTCTTGCTTGACAGCACCTATGCCTATCATCAGGGAGGCAAACAAGACTAGTTCGTCGTTGGAACTAAAGACGGCGGCTCTTGGCCATTGAGCACACTCGGAATATCAAAGGGTTCCTCATTGGATTCAAGGTTAGGGGGTAGAGTGTTGGATGATGTTGTTTAGAGGGGAAGCGAGTTTGGCGACAGGCAAAGTAGAAGTTTGGTTGGATTCCATGGTGGAAATTCTATAAGTTTAGGGAAATGGGTGTGAAGAGAGAATTTTGGAGGGCAAACTTCGACATCCATAAATACCCCCTTCATACCAAGTGTGTGCTTTCCAAACTTCACTTTTCACTTCCATTTCCCTAAACTTATAGAATTTCTGCCATGGATTCTAACCAAACTTCTACTTTGTCCATCACCAAGCTCGTCCTCCCTCCAAACAACGTCCTCCAACAGCCCACTCCCTCGACCTTGAGTCCAACGAGGAACCCTTAGCTGCTGTCCTTGGACGGTGGCCTAGTCTCCACCGACTCCCTGATGATGGGCGTTGGCGCTGTCAAGCAAGGCGTCAAGGCCATGATCCTCACCGAATTCGCTCGTCTCGTTGCCGGTGCCTGCAACATGGCCATCGGCGAGTTCGTGTCCATCTAATCCCAGCTCGACATTGAGGTGGCCCAGATGAAGAGAGAGAAGGAAAGAGGTGAAGAGAGTGGCGAGAAGGAAGAGTCCTTGCCAATTCCGTTATAGGCCACGGCATCGTTGGCCCTGGCATTTTTTATCGACGCAATGGTTCCATTACTGGCGGCAGCTTTTATAAGGCCGTACAGGCTGCAGGTTGGAGTGGTGCTAGTGGTCGTCAGCTTGGCGGTCTTTGTGTTCGTGTGGTCGGGGACAGCATTGGGGAAAGCACCGGTGGCGAGAGAGTGGGTTGCCATGGCCGTCACCTTCGGGCTCATGAAGTTGATTGGAACGAGTGGGCTGTGAAATACTCCCTCCGTCCCAAGTTCTTTGAAACAGTTGACTTTTGGCTCTAGTTTGATTTGAATTTATTTATATTATTGGTTGTTAGAAAAAAATTTAAAAAAATATATTTAGAAACTAGAGGTCTTTATTTATCATTTATATAAATTTTTTTTTATTTATATACTAAAAATTGAAAATAAAAAATCATAGATTAATTGCTAAAAAGTAAGTGTTTCAAAGAATATGGGACGGAGGGAGTATTATCCTTGCTGAGAAGGCGTCCTCCAACCAGCTTAAGCGTTCGTTAGTTTTTTTGCGCCTGGGGATGAGAAGGGGCTTAAACTTCCACTGCTATATATTGTGGTGCCTTCCACATGTGAAATCAAAGTTCCTTACGTCAAGGAGCAGTTCAAGGTATGGGGCCATTATCAAACATAAAGGCAAGCCCAGAACCAGAAAGACTCACTATGCCCTTTAAACCACCCGATCAAATTGCAACAACTACGGATGGTGGGGATGCGACCTACGTATTCCGTTTCTGCTTTCCTTCTTTGGCTGCGCATTCAAATAGCGTGTATTGTTTTTGTGGACGTTTTCTGTAACCAAAGTAATAATATGGTTCTAGAGTTTATGATATGGTGGACAATAATATTTCTTTTCCCATGGTAGAGAATCAACAGTAGCCATATAGATTAAAAAAATGTGACTCGGTTAAAACGTAAAATTTGGAAGGAAGAAGAAATTAAAAATAAAGAAAAATCAATTATATTAATTATTACTCCTATAAAGGAGAAGCAAAGGAGATTTATGTAATTACATTATTTATTAAAGTCTAATTGAGTGACACCTCATATTTAGCTTCATAGATAAAAAAATCATCCCAACATTTAGAATGTAATCCCTTAAATATCTATTAATTGTTCATCCTAATTTTGACTCATATTTGATCTTTAATCTAAAATTTTGATGTTGACCTACAACTTTTTTGTTTTTATCTTAAATAACTACACGGTTTTCCCAAATTTATTTCTGGATGTGCCATTTTCAATTTTTGTTATGAAATAGCTTTAAAATTAAAAGCAATCTTCTTACCGTAATTACAAGGCGAAAATGATAATTTTCATGTATTTAAATTCTATTAATGTTATACTTCTATTATACGTCGCCACGTCTAATATTCACATATATGCAATTAGATTTAGGCATAGCAATGTATTTACCAAAATAACCTTTTAGGTGAGATTATCATAACTCTTATTTCACGTGTTTTATCTCGTTTATCCATTAAATTACTCTCTCTCTCTCTTGGCCCCCAAAAACATATCTGGGAACAAGATTTAAAGACTTGTGCCCAGTTCGTTTTAAGTTAAGTCAATTAATTTCAAAATGACTTATTTTTATTCTTATTTTTTTTTACCTGAAACTAATTTTAATTTAAAGCTAATATTATTTAGTTGCAATAATTCATTAAACATATAATTTTTTATAACCTTATTAAATTTTTATAAATTTTTCTAGTTTTAGGTATTAAAAAAATTTATAAAAATGTAATAATATCATAAAACTTTACTTTCAAATAGATTATTATATCTACATAATATTAACTTTCAAATGAAATTAGTTTCAAATAAAAAGATATAAAAGTAAAAATAAATTAATTAACTTAAATTAAAATAAATTGGCTTTTGATATGCGAATGCTAAACAATAAATTAGCTACTAGATGCCTTCGTTGGCCTTCGTCCTTCTGCGGCAACAAATCCGGGAGCAGAGCTCGGCAGGCAGAGGATCGGGAAGGTGGCAGAGAATTAGGGGAGGAGGAGATGAAGCGGCTGCCGAGGAGGAGGAGCCAGGAGCGGCAACCAGAGGAGGAGGGAATGGAAGCCGCTTCGATGGAGGCGGAGCTAGGAGCGGCGACCACAGGAGGAGAGAGACGAAGCGGCTGCGGTGGAGCGGGCTAACGATCAAGAAACGAGGATGAAGAAAATAGCTCTCAAACTCAAAACAGCCGAATTACGGAACAAACAGAGGCGGCCATCAGCAAAGTCAATTTGATCCGGGAAACAAGAAAATACGGGTGAGAATAGGATTTTGAGTTTGGCTTACGACATGAAGACCGAGAAAGAGCTGGAAGCCAAAAGGGCAGGGTAATTTAATTTGATTAATACGTGCACGACGGAGGGGATGCGAGTCGTGTCTCCATAGGCAATGATGGAGACGGGTCCACAGTAGTTCATCTTCGCCAGAGCAGAGCTTATGTTCTGCGCCTCAGCCAAGTCGCCGGAGGAGGAATTCGCTCCGGTCACATCTCCTCCCATGTGCGCGATAGCATCAACGATCGAATCAACCCTCTTTATTCGTCAACCCTTCTATTTAACTATGGCGTCTTTCTTGTGGTTTGGTTTTGCAGAGATCTCAGAAGGCATTTATAGTGGCGGGAGGAAAGTGATGAATCAATGTGAGTTGACTAATTTGGCAGTCAGTGCTCCACCTTTGTCGCGAGATTTATGGGGGTAATTTAATTTGATTAATACTTGTACGACTCACAAATTTGATATTATTGCAAGCAAGCAGTATGAAAGGCGTGAGAGCAGATATTTGTAAGCAACGTAAAAACAGTATTCGATTATTTTAAATAAGGAGGAAGTGGTACAAGTTACTTTTTAACTATTTTTTATTTTAAATTAATAGACACATTTATGCAGAATATTGGATACACAAGTGTTATAGTAGACACTTCAAATTTTACTTTTATATATATTAGTAATTGGTGTTTTTTTTTTCTTTCAATTATGAACAATAATCAATGATTAATCAAGTATCTCTAGAATTGTTAAAAACAGTGTTTTTATGTCCATCATTAAAATAGTAGACACGCATATGTGTTAGTAGATCACATCTCTATTTTATAATAGACACTTGCATATGTTATAAATAGACACTTTGAATTTTGCTTATCTACATGTTGGTAATTGGTGTTTTTAATCTTCCAAGTATGAACAATAATATGCTTAGGGAAGTTACTCCAGAATTTGTTTAGTTGTGTTTTTATGTTCATATTTAAAATAGTAGATACATGTCCGTGTTATAGCAGACACATCTTTATATTATAGTAGATACTTGTATGAGTTATAGTAGGCACATGTTCATTTTGCTCTATGTATGTTAGTCATTGATCTTTTTTATCTTCCAAGCATGAACAAGAACAAGTTATTGAGCAAGTAGCTCTAGAATTTGTTTACTTATGTTTTCAGGCTCATTTTTAAAATATTTGAGACATATATTATTTTATAGCAGACACTTATACTAGTTTATAATAAATATTTTTTTATTTAGCTAATGGTGTTTTATTCTTCCAAATATTATAATTAATATATAAGAAAAAATTTGATTAAGTTGGCAGGTCTAAAATGTATTTTAATTATATTTTTTTGTTAATTTATAAGAACAATATTTTTATTAATTTTTACTAGTACACTATGATGCTTTGATAAATATTAATGTGATTAGAAACCAAGTTTTAATTAATTAAAAATTAAAGAGAAATAAATAAACGGAACAAGATTACCGAAATAAATATGGGCAATTTTCAAAAACACTCCCTGTGGTTTATTATAACCTACACTTACCGCCTGTATATTTTGATACCTACACTTATCCCCCTAGTCCAAACTCTGTCAGGCAGACCCTTTAGTGGCTGGGGAAAAGACATAAAAACCCTATTATGTTTTTGGCAAGCCTTTTCCTCACTAATCCAAAGCAAAGGATTTTTCAAATTAAAAAAGTTCAATAAATCAGTGTATTTACGAGACAACTAAGTTCTTTTCACTTCCCTGTAGCAATAGGTTGCATGGCATTTTATTATACCACTAAACTAAGCTAGTACTCATTATACTATAAAAACAATTGAATGACATATGAAAAAAAATATTACTTTACGCATTTTAAAATGTTTATTACTTTTCTTATTTTTTGAATTCCAAAATCTTTGTCACCTTTACCTATTTATACTATCTCTTTTAAATTTTGTCATGCCTCATTATATAACTCATATATGTGAAGGTGTTCTGTAGTATGAGGAAAACAAAAACACAAAAACTTGGACTGAATTTCAAGTCTTTGAGATTTGTTTGTGAAATGTGTATTATTATACATAGTTTGGGACTTTTAATAAAAAAATAGTGCAATCATGTCTACAAATGATTTATTAATTTTTTTTTATATATAGTGGTTATTTATTTTAATTGTATAGCAAGTATAACTCAATAGTTTAAGGAGTTTTAAAATATATTCTTGAAAGAAAAATCTTGGGAACTACTTCCAATTTTTTTGTAAAAAATTGTTTTATAATATTGTTTCTTCTCTTTTTAGGCTAGGTATGTAAAAATTAAAAAAATTAAAAAAAATATATGATTCAAATATTTAGTAGGTATATTTATTGGGAAATTGCTACTAAAAATTTTAAATTAATTTTTTCGAAAATTTGATATCAAACAATGAAAAATAAATAATAAGGAGAGTACAGTAGTGGATTTTCAAATTTGAAGTGTGAAGTAAATAATACCAAACATTAAGAAAGGCCATAAGTGACCTATATTAAAAATATTCAATTTGAAATTGTAATAAAAAATGTTTAATATGATAATTATTATTCCAATATGAAAATATTTTTTCACTAAAAAAAGGTATATTGTCACTTAAAATCTCATCCTGAATTTGTTTATCACACTGCCTAAAAGAGTTTAGTTATGAATTTGTTGCAAAAAATATAGGTCTAGGTCAGCCACATGTAACACATTAAAGAAAGCAAGCAAACAAAGACACAGTGTGGTTGGCGCCTCACTCAGAGGGTTTTTCAGTCTTTTCCCCAGCCACTTAACAGACAAAGTAACAGATCTTGGATCACAGGGGGCTATGTGTAGGTTTCCTAATATACAGGGGGCTAAGTATAGGTTACAGAAAACCACAGGGGGGCCTTTGACAATTTCCCAAAAAATATAGGGAACAAGGCCACTGAATAAAGAAATGATTCTAGTGAGGTAAGGCAACCGGGGCATGGGATGGTGAAGTGCCGAGGTTGAGTGCTGGTGTCAGGGAACGCGCTGTCCGAGGGTAGAAAAATCCAAAAAATGTGGTCTCAGTATGAAACGAATTTCATGGTCCCTTGTAAAAGGACTCTTATACTTCACATATTTTAGAATGTAATATATTTCTTGTTAAATTTTTCTCTATATATATTATTCCAATTCAATCTAATAAAATCTATATTAATGTAAGTTATATCTCTCCCTTTTCATTTACATGTTTCCTATTAGATAGTTAGGTTCTACATATGTATTCCGCCTCGATCGTATTATTAGATAGTTAGGCTAGCAAACCATTTCTTTTATTCAGTATTTTTTTTATTGTGCACAAAAATTTGAGTATAAGATAATCGTAATTAAAAATGAAAGCGATCGATTCTTTCACATGCAAAAATATGTGAAGCCAAATTTTTTCTCTTCTTTTTCAACCAATTATAAATTGTTGCAAGCAATAAAAAGAAGACAAAGGAGTTTCGGTAAATTAAAGAGCCACATTAATGGTGTAAGAACAGCTATAGCTAGGTTTAATGAAATTATTGTAGACGATGATATTGATAACTATGAGTTTAATTTCTTAATTTAGAATTATCAATATTTTCTTCTGTTTTAGGAATGAAAATCAATATTTATATTAAGCATTAAGCAGAGTTACTGAAAATCAATTTTTGGCGGTGTTGTGACGAGCAATGGCTACGCTCACCGTTTCCTTGACAACTCTAGCACTTCCGATGCGCAAAAGAGGCTGCTCTCCACTTGCTCGTGGCCAAGGCTGGAAGGGCGATCAAGGGAGGACTACAACCCTAATTGAGACCGTGGTGGAAGAGACCAAGAGGGACATCTCTAAATCTAAAGCATATGAACAAGAGTTCCCAACACTAGCGACTAAGTAGATTAGTGATGCTTCCCTAGTAAGCAAAGGTGTCGATGGTATTGCGGCTATAGAGCGAGTGTAGGAGGCTAATGCTTCTCAAATGATGGATCAAGAAAAGAAGGATGCTGCAGATGTGGCAAATAAACAAACGAAGAATAATGGCATTGATGTGGATCATAAACTTTATAGTGCAGCTCTTGTTGGCAACCGCCAGGGTCTTAGTAGAGGTTCATATGGAGAAGGAGGTGAAAAGATGCATGGAGGTCAAGCATCCATTTGGAGAGAATGTTGAAGTGAGGGTTCATTACGAGTGGCTACCAAAGTTTTGTAACCACTGTTCTACAATTGGTCACTCAAAGGAAGGTTGCTCTAAGCTTAAAAAAATTTAAACCAAACAAATTTGGGTTCCAAGCAAAAACAGAACAACAATGATGATGTAGAGAAGACAGAGGGCTAGGAAGAACAAAAGTCCCTCTATAGCGAGGAATAGGAGTTCACGCTCGTGATTATTCGGAGATTGTAGCTTCGTCGAAATATGGAATCAAATAGTGTCTCTACAAAAAATTATTTTGAAGCTCTAAAAATTACCTCGACTGATGATGTTGGTGGAGTTTTATGAATTGACAAAGAGGTAATGTTGGGGTCTAAAAGCCTAGGATTGAGATCTCTCTTTCATCTATTAAATGAAGATTCTTGCATGGAATGTTCGAGGGCACAATAAATCCCTCAGTAGTGATAGTTAGCTAGATATATTTTTTCAAATAAACTATAGTTGTTTAATGTGCTTGAGATTCAAATTTGAGTGCAGCATCCAGAAGAGCTCCATTGAAAATTTTTCATTAATTATGAGATGGTGTCTAATCACGAGGAGCACTATAATGGGAGAATTATTGTTTTTTGCAATAGAAGTGCTCTACAAGTTACTGTTGTTTTGAAGACGGTCCAAACTATCACCATGCAAGTGTTGATTCAAGCGACAAGGTAAGAGTTCCATGTTTCCTTCATCTATGGGTTTAATAGGAAGAAAGATCATAAGCCATTATAGGAGAGTATTTATGTCATGAGCCAAATAATCTGATGCCCTTGGTTATTGATAGGGGATTTCAACATAGTCCAAAAAGTAGAAGGAGATAGTAGGCATAAAGTCTCAGATCAGGAAGTTTATGACATTGAGAAATGTTTTCAGGATGTAGGGCTTGATGATCTCCCTTACAAAGAGTGTTTTCTAACTTGGAACAATAATCAAATCAGAGTGGATACAGTTTTGTCAAAGCTGGATCGAGCAGTATGTACCATAGATTGGAGTCATATATTTCCCGCTACTAGTGTTAAGTTTGGAGCAACTGGAATGGCGGACCACTCCCTCATTTTTGTGGACTCGAATCTTGAAAAATGGAGAGGTAAAATTCATTTGTTATTTTTAAATTATTGGGCAAGTGATGCAAATTTTGGTAATATTGTCATGAGTGTGGTGGGGAAGGATATTGCAGGGGTTAAAATATTCTAGCTCTATAGGAAGTTGAATGCCTTGAAGAAACCACTGAATGACCTAAACAAGGCGTGCTATAGTAATATTCAGAACCAGGCTAGTGAGCTATCAAACTCGCTCAATCAGATTTAGAATAAATGCAGTAAGGACAGGAGTAATTTGGAGTGTCGGGCAAAGATGAAGGTGGTGAAAGATAAGTTGCAGAAGTTGCTTGTAGCTGAAGATAGTTACCTTTGGCAAAAAGCAAGATCAAATGGCTTAAGGATGAGATTAGAGTACTCAATTCTTCCATCAAACCATCTAGAAAATGTCAAAGTAAACGAGAGATCGTTTCCATTCAAAGGGCTGATAGGAGGATCATTTATGACGAGGAAAAAATGGCAGCTAAGTTCATTGAGTTTTACAGTCAACTATTAAAGCGTGGGAAGGCCTGCTAACTGTTGGATCATGATATTATTCACTTAAGCCCAATGCTACTGAAGGAATGCCCGGACTTGCTGGATAGGGAGGTAACAGATGCGGAAATAAAACAAGCTCTTTGGGGTATTGATGATGCAAAAGCTCCTGGTCTAGATGGTTTTAGTGCTTTGTTCTTCAAAGAGACCTGAGGAATTATTAGGAAAGATGTTATGGAGGTTGTTCAGGAATTCTTCACTTCTGTGAAGTTGCTAAAGCAGGTGACCGGTCGTCGAAACCGCAAAAAATAATTCTGGTATCTCTAACAACTCAGAATAAATAAATTTATAGTCTAGCAGTGAAAACCAGGTCAAATCCCAAAGGAGATTTTTTTACTGAAAGCTTCCTGTCAGAAAACTGAAAATAAAAGATTGAGGGGGTTTCTTCAATTAAAAGCTGAAATTAATTAACTGTAGAATCAAAACAAAATTAACCAATACTAAAAATGTTCAGTTCAGGGTTGATTATCCATTTCAATCACGCAGTTGATCATCGAAAGAAAATATTTCTTCAATTCAAGCAAATAAACAGGACTCTCTTTAAAGCTAAAAAGAACCCTAAGAATTCAGCAGTAAAATTAACCAGAAAATGCTTCAGATTAATTTCTTAATTTTGAGTAACTAGATATTGAAAAGCAATTTCTAATTATCTCAAAATCAGCATTAAGATCAACGAACCAAAAAGTTTATTCCAGGCAACAATCCAAAAGCTTGAACAATTTAACCTGTCTTACTTCTTCGTATGAACTAACCAAAAATAAAAGCAATCTCCAATCAATTCACTTCCTTCTAATTGAATTCTTCACCTAAGTGGTTGAAAGAAAATCAAGCAGATTTGCAATTGTAGAACCAATTCAACAAGCGAGAACAGGAAAATTAATTGTAATAAATATGAACAACAAAGAAGTAAATACTTGAAATTAAAGAAAGTTTAAGCAAGAAAAATCAATCCTCACAATCAGTATTGATGATGAAAATCGTCCCCAGAACTGAACCAGAAAATTACTCAGCCATAATAAGAAGATAAACAAAGAACAATTGAAAACAAAACACTAAAAAGCGAAAAAGAAAAGATGGATACGAGGAGGGTCTGCGGCAGCGCTTTTAAACCCAAAAAGACCAAAAACCTATGGCTAAACTCATAAAACTCCCTAAACTTTTTATATTATTACAAAATTACCCAAAAAAAATAAAAAGATTCAAAATAACCATAAGGTTTCAAAGTTGTCAGCCAAGTAATGCTCCAGAACAGCAACATAAACTTCAAGCTGATATTCGACCTTGATGCAACCATTATTCCTCAAAACTCAAAGCGTAAAATTTGTATTTCTATTTCTTAGCTTCGAAACGACACCTGAATCGCATAAAACGGACATCTACAGCCAAAGATATACCCAAAATACTGCAACTGCTTCTGAACCAGCGGTGACTCGTAAATCCCGACTTTGAAGCTGAATTTGACCCTTTTAACGTACAAACTGGGTTTCATGGTCTGAATGTGATTTGTAGTTCCAGATGTGAGCTTTCCAATAAATCAAGAATCACTTCATTCCAATCTCTGTAGCTCAAGATATGATTTTTATACCAGAACATCACCAATCTGTCAACATTCTGAAATAGCACAACCAAATTAAAACTTGTAAAATGGAAAATTAAATTCACTTTCAATCAATTAAGTCCAGATATGCTCTAAGCTATAAAACATACTCAAAATATATATTTAAGGTTCAAAACATATTAAAACATACTAAATATGAGGGAAATAATAATAATAAATATAAGCTTATCAGCAGGTGAACACCACCCAGATATATTTAATTCCCAAGTTAGGAAATGCCTAAATAGTAAAAGAGTATTGGTCTATTTCTTCTTGTAATGTTGTTTACAAAATTATTTCTAAGGTATTGGTGGCGAGAATCCAGGAAGTCCTTGCTTCCCTAGTGAATTCAGCTCAAGTTGACTTTGTCAAATGAAAGTACATCAGAGATAATATTCATATGATGGGTAAACTTTTAAAGCATTTTGACAGGAAGCAGGTGTCCGCACGATGTATGGTTAAGGTTAACATTATGAAGGCTTATGAATCAGTGGCTTGGTTTTTTCTAAAGGATCTTTTATTGAATATGGGATTTCTAAAGCATTTTACAGGGCTAATTATGGAATGTGTCACCTCTCAATCCTACTCTATTATACTTAATGGCAATAGTTATGGGTTCTTTTGAGGAGGAAATGGGCTGCGCTAAGGTGATCCTATATCCCTTACCTTTTCTTGCTTTGCATAAAGTACGTAAGTAGGAGTCTGAGCTACTTAAAAGAGGCCCCTCGTTTCAACTTCTAGCTGAAGTGTAGCAAGTACCAAATAACAAACATTTGCTTTGCTGATGACCTAATTTTGCTTTGTAAAGCGGATGTCCCTTCCATCTTGCACATGAAATCGATTTTGGAGAAGTTTAGTCTGGTGTTCGGCCTTGTCCCTAGTGTTGCCAAATTAGATATCTTCATAGGAAGAGTGCCTTACCAATTAAAAGAGGAAATCATTCAAGTTTCTGGCTTTAGAGGGGGGCAACTCCTAATGAAGTACTTGGGAGTTCCACTGTCTTTTTCAATTTTTTTGGCTAAGGACTTTGAACCTGTTGGATTTGTTCCAAGAAAATATTTAATTTTGATGATGACAAGTGTATTGTGTTATTGTGTTTAATCTCATTTTATTGGGTCAAAATAGATTTGTTAAAGTTGTGCTTAATTTCCAAGAATGTCAAGTAATTATCTCAAAAAATATGTTTTGAGAATATTGAGGAAAAATCACTTTTGAAAGAAACTAGTTTGAATCAAGTTTGATTTCAAAATGGCAAGTGTTTTTAAGTTGTTTTAAGCTTAATCCGTTAAAATCACAGTTTAATAGGTATGTCGTTTACCCAAGTTCAGCTCATTCCCAAGGTTACACCTTAACACGTTAAACTGGCTTAATTTGAAAGTTAAGTTTCCTGTAACTTTTGAAACAGCATCAGGTAACCTGTTAAAGAGAGTCTTAACCTGTTAAAGTCGAATTCTGAAGGCTCCGTTTCAAATACTGTAAGTGGCGCGTTTTGAGCCAAGATTTCAAATGGAACTCAGACCAATCAGAAGACGCCACCTGGATAGCTCTGCCGCGCATTTAATGCGCTGTTTCCTGCTGCTTTTTGACCGTTGAAAGGAAAAGTCGAGTTAACAGGTTAAACTCAGAACTTAATTCGAAATCTGGAAATTCTGTCTTTTCGCGAAAAACAGAGCAACGGCTCTCCAGTTTTTAAGGGAGCTTTTCAGACATTTCCATGATGGTTTCAACGGTCTAATAGCTTCCTAAAGAGTATATTTACACTAAGAAACAAGTTGTAAAATAACTTGGCAACTAGAAAAAGGAATCATCCATCAAAGAACATAAATTAGAAAAGTTGCCAAGAACTAGTGCTTGTGCTTTCATTGGCTTATCTAGCATTGGGTGCTTTATTCTTACCTTGTAACCACGAATTGTTGAGCTTGTCTTGAGTGGTTGAGTGATTTCCTTGTAAGGGAAAAAGGGTTAGAAGGGTTTCTAGTTAGCCTTTGGCAAAAACTAGTGAGAGGTGAAGGTAGAAAGATCTACCTAAGTGTTGTATGCCTTTGAAGGCTATTGTGTATCATTGTGGTTCATAGTAGAGAAGAAAACTCTCAAGTGGTGAGCTTGAGGAGAGGAGTAGGCTCTCAAGAGGAGAGTTCAAACCTCTATAAAAATTTCCTTGTCCAAGCTTCTTCTTCTCTCTACCCATTTGAGCTTTGGTGGGTGTTTTTATGCAACTTGTTTTGGTTGAACTTGCTTGTTTTCAAAACTACTTCAAAGATAGCTTTCAAAGCAAATTCTAGGTGGATTGTGGTAGTCATTTTCTGAGTAAAATAGAGTTAATCATTGTTCTTCAAATTGAACTTGAGTTTGGGGTTTCAATAATTCATTTGTGCTTTATTTTTGTAACCCAACCAATTCACCCCCCCTCTTGGTTGCACTTGGGCCAACAATTGGTATCAGAGCTTAGTGATTTTTGTTTTCAAAACCTTGCGGTTTCAAAATCAAAAGATCCATGGCAACCACTAGTTTTATGCATCTTGAGGGGCAAAGCACATCTAGGCCACCATTGTTTGATTCTACAAATTTTAATTGGTGGAAAACTAGAATGGAAATTCATATCCAAGCAATGGATCATGCTCTTTGGAGGATCATTAAGGATGGTCCTAGAATTCCCACAAAAATAGTTGATGGGAACCAAGTGCCAAAAGATCGAACGGAATATAAACCGGAGGATGATCTCATGTGCACTATGAATGCAAGGGCAATGAATATTATATATTGTGCACTAACCCCCGATGTATTCAATTTGGTTTCTTCTTGTGGAAATGCTAGGGATATATGGAACAAGCTATTGGTGACTTATGAAGGAACCACACAAGTGAAGGACACCAAGATGCACATGCTTGTGAGGGCATATGAGTTGTTCACTATGGAGCCAAATGAAAGCATCCAAGAAATGTTTAGAAGATTCAATGAAATCCTCACATCACTCAAATTACTTGGGAAGGAGTATACAAATGAGGAGTTGGTGAGGAAGATCTTGTGGAGCTTACCTCCACCATGGAAGAGCATAGTTGAAGCCATCAATGAAGGAGGAAGCATCAAAACCATGCACGTGGATGAGCTCTTTGGAAAGTTGTTGACTTATGAGATGAAGGAACAAGTTGAGGAAAGATACATCAAGAAGAATAAGTCAATTGCTTTGAAGGTCCAAGAGGATAACTTATCATCAAGTGAAGATGGAGACATTGATGAGGCTCTCTTAGCAAAGAAGTTTAGCAAGTTGTTTAAGAAATCAAGAAGCAAAAACTTCAAGAGAGAAAGGCATAAGAAGAAGAAGGATGATATAATTTGCTACAATTGTAAGGAGACCGGGCACCTACAATTTGATTGTCCATTGAAGAAGAAGAAGAAGCACAAGAAGCAAAAGAAAAGAAGCAATAAGAAAAATGACAAAGCCATGAGAACATGGAGTGATAGTAATCAATCCTCAAGTGAAAGTTCAACTTCAAGTGATTCAAGTGAGGATGTCAACTTGTGCTTAATGATAGAAGCATCATCAAGAAATCAAAGCTACTCCAATCTATGTCTTATGGCAAAAGAAGAAGATGAGGTAATAAGTTATTCAAGTGACTCTTCTAGCTCATACATATCTATAGGTAGTGAATACTTAGAATTACAAAATGCTTTCAATGCTCTTTACAAGGATTCTCAAAAACTTGCTAAACAAGTAGGTGAATTGAAAGCTTTGAATGCATCCTTGACTAAAGAAAGAGATGAGCTAAAAAAGGAGAACTTTGATCTCACACAATCTTTGTCTAGATTTGTCAAGGGAAAAGAAAAACTTGATTTGTTACTTGGAGTACAAAAGGGTGTTTATGATAAGGCCGGTATAGGTTTTAATCCATTAATGAAAGAAAGAAAATTTGGGAATAGATTTATTGATGCATCTTCATCCTCATCCTCATCAAGTAGTTCATTTGTAACATGTCATGCTTGTGGTAGAAAAGGTCATTATTTTTATGAATGCATGGTTAGAAAAGGAAAGATTCCTTTTGGTTACAAATTAGTATGGGTTCCTAAAGGAACTAAAATTATTGGAGCTAACCCTCAAGGACCCAAAGAAATTTGGGTACCAAAAATCAAAACTTGAAATCTCATGTAGGGTGCTAGAGCATGGAGAAATAATTGGAAGTTTATACATAAAAGCTCTATGCACAAAGAAATTGGGAGTTTGGAGCACAATGAGAAGTGTTTGAGATTAAAGCTCTAATGTGGTAATATTGTTGATTTTTTATTGGTTAATGGTAATTATTGGTGCATTGAGTTATTTGGTTGTGGTATGTTGCTTGATGATTACATATGAGTTATTCATAAGTCTTGAAAGATATGTTATGTGTTTTATGTTACCATGATCATTGTGGATTTGTTCCAATATTTTGATGATATGATTTTGTATGAAAAATATTATATTGCTAGCATATTAGTTAATATTTGGCTTGATCTAGAAAGGGGGAGAAATTTTTTTATGCTTGGATAAAGGAGGAGCATGCTTTCTTGTAAAAATTCCTTAAAATTTGTATGCCTTGATTAAGGGGGAGCTTATTGCATGTTGTGGTAATCTTGTTTGAGAATGTTTAATGATTTATTTTGATGATATATATGTCTTTTTGATTATGACAAAAAGGGGGAGAGATAAAATTGAAGAATATTTAATGAAGGGGGAGAATTATTATTTATGTCTATTATTTGGAGGTTATATGTATTTTTTTGAAAGATTGTTTTGTCATCATCAAAAAGGGGGAGATTGTTGGATTTGTTCCAAGAAAATATTTAATTTTGATGATGACAAGTGTATTGTGTTATTGTGTTTAATCTCATTTTATTGGGTCAAAATAGATTTGTTAAAGTTGTGCTTAATTTCCAAGAATGTCAAGTAATTATCTCAAAAAATATGTTTTGAGAATATTGAGGAAAAATCACTTTTGAAAGAAACTAGTTTGAATCAAGTTTGATTTCAAAATGGCAAGTGTTTTTAAGTTGTTTTAAGCTTAATCCGTTAAAATCACAGTTTAATAGGTATGTCGTTTACCCAAGTTCAGCTCATTCCCAAGGTTACACCTTAACACGTTAAACTGGCTTAATTTGAAAGTTAAGTTTCCTGTAACTTTTGAAACAGCATCAGGTAACCTGTTAAAGAGAGTCTTAACCTGTTAAAGTCGAATTCTGAAGGCTCCGTTTCAAATACTGTAAGTGGCGCGTTTTGAGCCAAGATTTCAAATGGAACTCAGACCAATCAGAAGACGCCACCTGGATAGCTCTGCCGCGCATTTAATGCGCTGTTTCCTGCTGCTTTTTGACCGTTGAAAGGAAAAGTCGAGTTAACAGGTTAAACTCAGAACTTAATTCGAAATCTGGAAATTCTGTCTTTTCGCGAAAAACAGAGCAACGGCTCTCCAGTTTTTAAGGGAGCTTTTCAGACATTTCCATGATGGTTTCAACGGTCTAATAGCTTCCTAAAGAGTATATTTACACTAAGAAACAAGTTGTAAAATAACTTGGCAACTAGAAAAAGGAATCATCCATCAAAGAACATAAATTAGAAAAGTTGCCAAGAACTAGTGCTTGTGCTTTCATTGGCTTATCTAGCATTGGGTGCTTTATTCTTACCTTGTAACCACGAATTGTTGAGCTTGTCTTGAGTGGTTGAGTGATTTCCTTGTAAGGGAAAAAGGGTTAGAAGGGTTTCTAGTTAGCCTTTGGCAAAAACTAGTGAGAGGTGAAGGTAGAAAGATCTACCTAAGTGTTGTATGCCTTTGAAGGCTATTGTGTATCATTGTGGTTCATAGTAGAGAAGAAAACTCTCAAGTGGTGAGCTTGAGGAGAGGAGTAGGCTCTCAAGAGGAGAGTTCAAACCTCTATAAAAATTTCCTTGTCCAAGCTTCTTCTTCTCTCTACCCATTTGAGCTTTGGTGGGTGTTTTTATGCAACTTGTTTTGGTTGAACTTGCTTGTTTTCAAAACTACTTCAAAGATAGCTTTCAAAGCAAATTCTAGGTGGATTGTGGTAGTCATTTTCTGAGTAAAATAGAGTTAATCATTGTTCTTCAAATTGAACTTGAGTTTGGGGTTTCAATAATTCATTTGTGCTTTATTTTTGTAACCCAACCAATTCACCCCCCCTCTTGGTTGCACTTGGGCCAACAGAACCCATGGTGGCTAAGTGGTGACAGAGAGTGCAGGGATATGCTAATCAGTTTCTGTCCTATACCGGCAAGCTACAATTCATCAGGTTTATCCTCCTCTCAATACCAATCTACTGGAGTTCAGTTTTTTCAATTCTCAAAAAAAGTGTTAAAAAATATCAACTTTATATGCCGAAATTTTTGTTGGTCAGGGAAAGTATAAAGGAGTCTGAAAGCTTTAGTTGGTTGGGATGAGGTGTGTAAGCCAAAGGATAAAGGTGGTCTCAACTTGGAGGATATTGTCTCATGGAACTATTGCCTGATTGCTAAGCTCCTTTAGGATATCCATACCAAGAAGAGCCATCTTTAGATCCATTGGATTCATCCTTACTATGTTAAAGGGAAAAATCTATGGACCTCAAAGACAGGCTCAGCGTCATCGTGGGTATGGAATAGTGTGATCAAATGCAGAGATTGTCTAATTAAAAAGTTGGAGAGCAAGGATGCGGTCTTAACTACCATGACGAACCAAAACATGTATAATAATGTTTAGGCAAATGGGGGAAAAGGTTCCATTGAAGGCTGTACTGTGGAATACAAGTTCAATGCCGAAGCATCAATTTATTCTCTGGTTGATGCTCAAAAGATACCTTTCTACTCAGGGAAAATGGTGTCAGCGGGGCCAAATAGGTGCTACCTATGTGAGATGATGGAGGAGAACTAAAACCACCTATTCTTTGCTTGTCCTTTTGCAAAAGAGGTAGTCGCAAAAACAATGAAATAGTTAAGGATTTACCGAGGAGTTCATAGATGGAGGGAAGTTATTTATTAGTTACATACAAATTTAAGAGGAGATTTGTCCTAGAGAAAATATGCAAAACTACCTTTGCAGTAATCATTTATCACATATGAAAGGAACGAAACAATCGATGCTTCAAGAAAAGGCACTACACTGTGCAACAGGTGGTCAATAAATTTATTTTGATGTCTATATCCGTGTGGATCATTTTGATCTAACGAAAGCTATTGGATAAAGCTCTGTGTTTAAGTTCTGATTTTTTTGTTCTTTATCCTAGTATGCCAGGATCATTGCACATTTTCTTTTTGATATAAAATTTACATTTTACCAAAAAAAAAGTTATTAAAACTAAATAAATAAATAATAAATTTAACTTAATATAGCATGATTGTTCCTATTTATTTTAGGAGATCTTGTAATGGTGAAATGAACATATATAACACAAAATATAATTTTAAGTGGTTTTTAAATCATTTAAATAAGGATAGCATAGTTAAATTAGTTTTACTTTGTTTCAATAATTAATTGAGGTCAAGAATTATAGTATTTTTGGAAATCCTCCAACATTAACAAGATTTGTGCAATTAGCTTAGTTACATATTTAATTTTATTATTACCTAAAAGCAAGTGAGTAGCATTATATAAGGTTCACAATATTTATGAATATGGTAATAATATTAATCTATTTAGATTTTGTATATGTTACTTTTTTATATTATTAAGGGTGTGCATGGAACCTAGCCAACCTGTAAAACCGCATCAATTGATTCACATTAAACCAAATGATTATGGTCTAGGTTTAGAAATCTTAAAATCGAATATCATATGGTGTGATTGCGGTTTCTAAATGTCATAATTGGTAAAAAAACCTACACCGGCCAGATAGGAAAGGTTCAGTCCAATATAAATTAAAATTATATATCTAAGTGGCTAATTTTCTCTTCATTTTCTTATTTTTGCTATCATTTAAAACTAATTTGTAAATGAAGACCCAATCTATTAACAACACAATGCCCTAGTGCCCTACCCAACCTGTTGTGCGTTGCTGACTTGCTACCAAGCGTCGTGTGTGTTGTGTGAGACCATCATTAACCGAGATGAGGGAGACCGGAACTTCGCGCAACTTTCTCTCATTCTTATTGATCTTCTCTTTGACCTAACCAAAACTCAGCTAGTTCCACACCTTCAGTGCTTCTATGATAGTATGAATTTTCTCCGGCAAAGCTCGGGTGCCTTAACTAGTCATCCCACACCTCCAGGTAGCTTCTATAACTAATTCACACTCCTCTGATCGCAACCACATCTCCTCAAACCTGAAATTTTTTTTTTTTTAACTTTTGTGTATCAGCCTCCATAAGTTAAGCACAAACATAGCATGCTAAAAAAAAAAAGCTAGACAATGTGTGACAAAAGCTTTCGGTTAGGCTTCAACCATGCAAAAGATGCCAAACACCTATCCAAGCGGCACCATACTTCCTCTCCCTCATATCTAACACCTGACCAAGTGAAGTCATGTCCAATGTAGCCCATATCCTCAAAGTCACAAACCTTCATGCAATCTTGAAAATTCTCCATGAGACTATTCCCCCTTGCCTCACCTCCTAAGTTTTCACTGGGGTACAAGATCTCGTTGAAATCTCCACAGCAAAGCCAAGGCACTGATGGCTTTGAGCTCAAATAGCTGACCAAGCACCATGGCTTTTCTCATTTACTCTAATCCAGCTCCCCATAAAAACCTACGATCTACCATTCCCCCAACCTTCCTACCACCTCGACTTTCATATCTATATGCATCTTGGTAAAACTGAGAAGTTGTGTCATTACATCCAGATTCTATAAGAAAGCTAGTCTCCCCGATCTCCCATTGCTATTCACTGTAGACATATGTTGGAAGCCACAGTCGTGCTTGACATACTCTATATGATTAGCCAAATACCACGTTTCAAAGAAGAAAACCAACAAGGCTTGTTTCCCTTGTATGAGATTTTTTAGCAAGGGAATTGACTGAGGATCTCCCAAACCCCGACAATTCACAAAGATGCAGTTCCTAGGATCTACTGATAAATCCAAAACTATTTTGCCCTAGCTACTTTTTTTACAACCCCCATCAATGTCCATCCAATTGTCCTTTCCCTTGTTTCTAAACCATTCCCTCCTGACCACCCGAAAAAGATACTCCATCACCATTCTCCCCTCTTTTCTATAGACTTAAGCTCTTTGTTTTCATCCTGTCACACTCCTCAATGCATTAACACCGACTTATGGGCATTGTACCCTTGGCAAGTGTACCACCTTAGTCCCAACATGTGAAACTCCAATTCCTAATTGGGTTTGACTGACTCTTAGAGACTTAGAGTGGGCCTTGTGAGGCCCAAACAAAGACTTGGCCACATGCCCTAGCTTGCCAACATCCTTCACCACCCCTGCAAGCCCTTTGTTCTAGATGTAGCCCTCTCTACCACCTCGTTACCCAACTCCATCCTTATTTCTTCTTCTTGATGAAAGCTAGAAACCACTGTTTCCATAAAACCATTATGCCATTCTTAGTCGCATTCTTCCTTCTTCTTGTTTTCATCGAGAACGAGGGCACAGTGCACCAAGGCAAACTCTAACTTCGCTACCTTACTAAGATCTTTCCAACTAAAGCCTAATGGCAGCAAACTCCCTTGCTTCGCTCTGCCTTTTGCATCTTCACTTGACATTTGTTTTGCCCGATTGTTCAAGGGGGATGCCCGGAGCCAGTCCCCATATTGACCGCCTGCACCACCCATGCCCCCAGCCTCTTAGTCCTTATCAACATGGCCTAGCTTGACGCAATTAAAACAAAAGTGTTGTAGGTGCTCATAGGCAAATCGAACAAAAGTTTATGTCCCTTCCTTTGTACGGAGCACAAATCCTCATGGTAGAGACTTACAAACATCCACCTTTACACAAAAATGAAAGAATTTGTTGTTGACTCTACCATCTTTGCCCTCATCAACATGTGTCATATTCCCGGTCCTACTCCCAATCCTTTTCACCATATCAGCCCGCATGAACTTTAACGGGAAATTGTAGGCTCACAACAAAAACACAACATGGATTAACTCAATCTTCTGTGGAATATCCTTCCCACTAATCTCTTTTAGTAGTAAGACGTGTTTACCAAACATCCAAAGGGGGCCCTCCAAAACCCTAGCCACGTCTTCCTTAGAGAAGAAGGTAAACAAAAACCTATTGTCATCGAGCACCTCTACCTCCACACCCTTGGCCGGTCTCCATATTGATTTCATAGTGCCAATTAGCGCATCATTGTTGAAAGGGCAAATCGTCCACAATAAGTCCAAAAGAAATTTTTTTTTCAACCCCTCATGATCCGCCGCTCCTTCCACCCCCAGATCCAAATCGCACTGCTTCTCTTCCGTTAGCACTAGGTTTTTCCAGGCCTCATGCAATGCCTCTATCACACTTATGAGACAAACTTACGTACTTGCTTACTAGTGAACTAACCCAATGCCCACACTGAGCAACTGCTGACCTCACAGAGGACTCACTACTCCTATCGAAAGAGATAAATGAATGTAACCATTTGAAATCGTTAATGTGAATAAGAATAATCAAAATAATGTTTAGATCTTAAACTTTCTTAAACTTGTATCCTAATATTTCAAATTCTCTCACATGAGAAAAATAAAATAATATCCTCATTTGAATGAATGTCATATAAAAAACAACATAAGAGAAAACTGCTAATATAGACATACCTAGATAAGTACTTCATTTTACTATATAAATTATAAAAATTCAATAATTCTAGTTATAGTATTTTTGGATAAATCCACCATGGGCCACCTAGCTTATTTTTTTGTCCTACACAGGTACCTTACCTTTAAATTGTCCTAAAAAGGTACCTTTACTCTTATTACCCGTTTCAATTAGGTACTTTCCGTCAATTTTAGCATTAATCCTAACGAAAAAAACTGATGTGTCATTAATTAACTCTAAAATAATTGTAAAATACATTCTAAGTCCTCTGAGTATTCCAGTCAATAATTCTATACCCTTAAGTTTTAAATCTATTGTATAAGCTCCTCTCTCCTCCTCCACCACCTCTTCCTCCTACCTCACGGTCACCTTTGACTCTGGCAGCGTCCAGTCTGGATCACCGGTGGTGATGTCGCAGCTATCTATTCTAGCAGGTCCCTCAAACTCCTCTTTTCAAGCACCCTCTGCCTCACTAATGGCTCTGACCCCACTATCTGCGACTCCGAGACCATGCCCAAGTCCATTGCCTCAGTACTTACCGTCACCAGCCAGATTTGAGTTTTCAAGGATACGCATGAAGAACAACATTGTTGCCTTATGGGTTTCTGGGGCATGATGAGTGAGGATGAACTTCATCACCCTCTAGGTTCTGGAGATCGTCCTTGATTGACAGCGAGAGGCAACTTCGAGGAGTGGTGGATCGTGAGGCAGATTCAAAGGCTCGATTGACAAATAAGCCCATAAACCCAGAGCTACAGAGATTGAATCGGAAGTGATGAGTGGAGATTGAATCCGACAGGTGAAATTGAATCTGAGGTGATGAACAGAGATTGAATTCATGTGGGGACGAAGGCAACGGATTTGGGTGGACGACAATGGATTCAAGGTGAAGATAAAGGCAACAATTCAAGGTAGAAGATAAGGTGAGCAAAGGGTGGCCGATGAAGCACGGGAAGCCTTTTCTAGGCTTCAATCAAATGTAAAGGAAAAGGCGAGTGGATTTTGGTGGACTACTACATTTTTGTTTGGGTTGATTTCATGAATATGTGATTAGGGTTTTAGAGTAGAATTGATTTGGGTAAAAATTTAGATGTTATAATTAGTGATTAAAATAGTTTGAGGACTAAAGTTGTCATTTAAGATTATTTTAGTATTATTTAATGTCATGTCATCATTTTACATCCGATTTAACTATAAAACTGATGGAAAATACCTGGATAGGTCATGTAATAGGTGGAAAGGTACCTCACCATGATAATTTAAAGGTAAGGTACTTATTCAAGATAAAAAAATAAGTTAAGTGACCCCTAGTAAATTTTACCCTGTTATTTTTCATATATAGTTTAAGTGCAATGACGGCCATGCAGACACAGCAAACAAAAAGAGAGGAAGAGAAATAGATTACAACTAGACACAGCAAACTTGACGACCACAACTCCAATAGGGAAAGCCGATTCAGACTCTGCTTGACTAAAAAATCTGCTTTAGAATTAGCCTCCCTTGAACCAGCCAGCAAATTAAGACCAACTAAGATGTGACGACAACGCCACCGGTATTATCCATATATATATGTACATAGTTCCAAACCTTCAGTTACAGTTTGCTGCACTCATCTTTGCATATATATATATAGTTGTAGCACTCCTCAATATTATCCGATTCGTACAAATGCAGGGGAGCAACAACACCAGTATTCGTCCCAGCAGGCTTCATTTCCACTAGTAGGCATTTCCATGTCGGCACACTTCTGCTTGCACTGGTCATCATCACAATCCCACGCTGTGAATTCCGCACTATCTTGGCAGCTTGAGATTGTAAACGTGCCACTAGTTCTCGCTGGCAGCTGCCCTCCTGGACCTCAACAACAAGATGATAAATTAAGCAGTTAAGATAGTAATTAAATCTGTGATTAGTTTTGAAACAACTTAGAGGAAATTTTTGTCAAATAAAACCCTAGGGTTTCTGAATGATTCAGGTACGAGAGATTCAATTGAGGATCCATGAGTTTGTCAAATAACAACGCACAATATTATAGATTTTCAAATAACAAAAAATTAGTCATTAGTCCATATGATAACCTAAGTAAATTAAAGTAGAGATAAAATTAACTGAGTGAGCACTGTCTGAAAATATCAAGAGCAATCTGATAGCTCTACTGAGCAATACTGTGACAGAAAGGGCGTCTTATTGACACGGGATACAAGAAGCATTTATATATAAGAGTTTTTTGGTTCACATAAGCCACGAACCTTGCAACAAGCTTTTAAGTCTCCGTAAGCACTACGAAGCCCCACTAAGAATTTGGGATTAGGAAAAATATTGCAGCAGAGGTAGACCCACTGACAGCTGCGCCTGGGAACTCAAAAGATCAGAAAGATTCCGCTACAACAACTATTACAATCAGGATGATCCTCACCAGTGCCCAGGGCTAAAGCTAACCATAGTTCCGAAGAGAGGGCGGAATGATGTCTCAGCAATAAGCCATTAAGCAGCAAAAGTCTATACGAGTCCCATTTCTATCTGCTGCTTCAGAATAAAAGAAAAAGGGGAACCGAAAGGGGAGGGAAAAAGAAGACCATTGAAGCTCCGAGCATGGGCGCCAAGGCCAGGGAATTAAAGGTAGAAGCTCAAACCTCAATCCTTGAAGGGGCTGCTGTAATATTTGAAGGAAAAAGGGGTCATCTAGAATTCTGTTATGGCCTTCAAGGCGCTGGTGTACAACAAATTAACATACATAAAATGAGAATCTCTACAGTTCCATAGAGAGGGGGAAGACTGATGTCTGTCTGCCGCTTACCGATAAAAGAAAAAGAATACTAGAAAGAGGGGGGGAGGCCAAGACCATTGAAGTTCCGAGCAGATGCGGATGGCCTGGGAATCCAAGGTAGTGTGAAATTTACAAGTGAAGCTCCCCTTCTTTCCATATAATCTTCTTATTCTTGTCGAAATAAATATATATATTTCAGTTGGTAGGGAGATTGTTAAGCTGTGCAAGGTCAGAATCAGAAGCTTGCCACTAACTGCAGTAGTCTTCAAGAGTTTGGTTCGAAATGCTGTTGGAGGAAGGACGAGTTGGTCAATTTCCCAAGCCTCAGCAGTTTGGGTTCTTTCTGGGTTTGTGCAGGGAAAGGGGATTGAGATATGGTTTCGGTGGTTGTAATCTATTGATAAATTCTGTTGTTTTTATTATATTTTTTTAGATTGTATTAATTCCTATAAATGTTTTCTTGGAAGATAATTCACAATGATCCGTGGCGGATAAACATTGGCGCCGGATGTAATTCTTTGCCCCGCTTGCTTAGCGAGGCATATTTTTGTGTGTGTGCTGGCCGACGGTGATGATTCAAGAGAAAAAACTGTTTACTAATAAATTGTTAGCTAACATTACCAGAATCATCTCCGCTTGGTACCATCACATAGTCGCCAGAATCATCCCCTGGGTCAGAGTTGTCATCATCCGAATCCCCTACCGCCAATCTAAAACCTGAAAATTTCTATAAATCATGAGGTAGTGGAATAGAGTACTTAAAAAAAATTATCATAGAAACTATCAACGCAAGACTTGCAGGATAGAAGAACTTCCATTTGTTTGCTTAGAATATTGACCATTGCTAATTATATTGTAGCTTCTATTCCTTCACATAAAATGTAGTTGAACATGTTCCCCGCCGGTGATTTTCTTAAGGCATTTACCCTTCTGAAGCAGATGAATGAAAAGAGAAGATTGAGAAAGTGAAAGGAATTTACCTCTGGGAGTAAGCAGAAGGCACAGAAGAACTAGTCCGCCGGTGATTTTCTGAAGGCGGCTGCCCATTTCCCCTTCTGAAGCAGATGAATGATCAAACCAGAGGGAACTTTAAATTGCCATCAACTGGCGGAGTTGGAGTTGTGCAATTGATAGACCTCAGGTAAACCAGAGCAAGCCGTTAGAAAAATCTCAGTTTTTCTAAAATCAAACGATTAAAGAGTTCGACATCGGGCTTTCCAATGTTGTGTCCGTGTCCCTACTCGACTAGAGCAACAAGTTCCGGCTTTCATTCGGCATTCTCAAAGCAAAGCCAGAGCGAAACTATGCCCGATTTTGTTTTTGTCTCAACGCCTAAATTGACTAACAAGTAACAAGAGCCAAATGCCCAAAATGATTTTTATACTCACTGGTAGAGGTGAGAGGTGGGCCGGGTTGACCTGGACCAAACCGGGGGCCGGACCGCCAGCCAAACCCGCCCGGCTTAGCCCGTATTATTATGGGCCGAGTATGGGCCCCATAGGAGGAGGGAGACGCAAAAAAGACCACCCCGGACCAGGAGAAGCCCGCAAAACTGCCCGGGACAGGCCCAGACCGCCCCGCCCCGCCGGACCAGACCACCGCCCCGCCCTGCCCCGCCTCGCCCCACTGGCGCCGCAACAACTCCCTGCTGCTAGTAACGTTAATCTACAGAGTTTTTTTTTAAAAAAAAAACTAATTACACAACAGACCCTCTAACAGCTTTCTGCTCTATTTTAGCTCCCAAAATTTCATTTTTGCCCCTCCAAACAACTAAATTTCAAGGACTTTTTTGTCAAACTAATTTTTCCCCTCCCCCTATAAATACCAATGTCATTTTCACTCAATCCTCACACAATCACTCAATCTCTCTTTTTCATCTACTATATTCTCTCAACCATTCTCCTTATTTTTTTAATCTCTTCCAAATTTCTTACTAATCTCTCCCTAATATCTTCATAATCCTCTCTTGATTTTTCATTAATCACTACTATTAGTACGTGAGGCATGGCTTCAAAAGGAAAGGGCAAGTCAACAGATAGTTCATCTTCCCGCAACACCGGCCTCCGAGCCTTGTTCCGTCGCCGATCTCGGCCCGCCGATAAAGGCATTTCAATTCAAGAGTTTCACGACGATGATACCAAAATCGATATGATGAATTACTATTTGGGTCTCGACGATCAATTATCCGATGATGAAGTGGAAGAGTTGGATGCGATGGCGTCCGGGAATCCGTCAACAGAACCGATGCCTACAAGTCATGAACCCAGCGTGGAGGAAACTCAAGCACAATGTAAATCCACGAGACTAACTGCTTGGGTTTGGGAGCATTATGAGCTCATAAACGAAGGGGAGTCGAGGTACGGAAAATGCAAACATTGCGGGAAAAAATTGGTGCATAGAAAGAATTCCGGCACTGGAACGCTGAAGCGGCATATTGAAAATCAACATGCTAACATCCTCCCTAGTACCGGGACTAGTTCTGGAGGACAAACACAACTTGGGTCTACAACCGGCGCTGGCGAACCAGGTATATTTCGTTTTAACCAACAATCTTGTAGAGAAGGTATGGTAAATTGGATGACGCTTACCGAAAAACCTTTTTCACAAGCTAAAGATGTCCACCTAGAATCTTGGATAAAATCACAATTAAATCCTGCATTTAGAAAAGTATCTAGGAAAACTGCTAGGAAAGAAAACTTTAGACAATTTGAAGCCGGAAAATTAGATTTGCAAACATATTTTTCTGCTCTTAATCATTGTATGGCATTTACTTCTGATATGTGGACAGCACCTGTAGGTCAATCATTTTATTGTGTTACTTCTCATTGGATTGATTCTGATTGGATAATGCAAAAACGAATTTTGTCATTTAAGGTTATTGAAACAGATCATACTAGTTTTCAAATATTTAATTGTATCTTAGAAACTTTACGTGATTATTTTTGTACTGATAAAGTTCTGTGCATTTCATTTGATAATGCTTCAAATAATGATGTTGCCGCTCGCCTTTTGAGTCAAAACTTAAAACCACCGCTCAACGGTGCATTTTTTCACGTTAGATGCATGTGCCATATTTTGAACATTTGTGTGCAAAAGAGTTCAGAAGTTCTCCAAAATGAGATTTTGCCCATTCGAAACTCATTAAAATATTTGATGTCCAGACCTGCTATTTTTCGTGAATTTAAAAGCTTTTGTATTGAAAATCAAAAACCATTTTCTTGGAAACGGTTTAAATTGGATTGCCAACCCGCTGGAACTCCACATTTTTTATTTTGCAAGATGCATTACCGTATGCAAATTTGTTGTCACATTTCATGAATTTAAAAATGGGTTCTGAATTTCTTACGACTGAAATTTAGGAAAAATGTTCCAAAACCTGTGAATTGCTTAAGTTTTTTTACAAGGCAACTGAATTTTTCTCTGGTGTTTACTATCCAACAAGTCATCAAGTTTTGTTTCATTTAGTGAACATCACATATGCTTTACATCAGTTTAAAAATGATGAGTTGTTAAAATCGATTGTCGAAGCCATGCGGGCTAAGTGGCTTCAATATTTCGAAAACATTCCACCTATCTTTTTAGTCGCTTCTTTATTTGACCCGTATGTAAAATTAACGGACATAACAACACTGCTTGAAGGAATTTTTCATACTTATTTAGAAATGTCTCATATAAATATTTTGGCTATGTCTGCTTCTACTTCCGAGTACTTGCATTCTTTATACAAGTTATATTGTGAGCGGCATTCAGATAAGGTAAAATCCGAAGCTCCTCAAACCGAGCCTCCAACGAGATCAATCTCCTCAAAATTCAACCCGGCGCTCCAAATGCTCAAACAATCCCGACTGATGATATCGGGATTAGCTGAGGTCGATGACTACCTCAACACATCGTTCGAGACAAGCGACCTCAACATCTTGGAGTGGTGGAAACAAAAGAGATCAAGATTTCCGATCTTGTCGATAATTGCACAAGAGTTTCTTGCCGTTTCAGTATTGACTGTCTCATCCGAGGCAGCGTTTAGTGCTGAAAAACGGGTGATAACAGAAAAACTGTCAAGATTGACACCCGACGCGGTAGAAGTATGCGTGTGCAACCGAAATTGGGGCCTCGCAGCACTCCGGCAGCAAGACCAAAAGAGTTCGGATGATGAGGTAATATCCGATCCCGAGACTTGAATTTTTTTTTTTCAATCATACATGTAGTTTGTATTTGATCTGATTATACTGTTCAGCACAGATCATATGTTTCTATTATTTATCATTTCCGGAACATTTTTGCCATTTCAAAATGTAAGGCACGTTCCGATTATTTGTAAGTGCCGTTTGCCTTTTTAACTTAATAAAACTTACACCGGAGGTGGGGTTTTTTCTTAAAAATATTTATGACTTATATAATTAATAATTGTTTTATATATATATATAACCCAAAAAAAAAAAAACCTGCCCCGCCCTGGGACCGCCCTGCCTACAACCGGGCCGAGCCCGGTCCTCATGACCCAGGCCCAGGACCGGCCGGTCCGACCCGGTTCCCACCTCTACCCACCGGGCTTGCCATTTATTTCAAAGAGCCACTTTAATTTTCTGTACCTTACAAACCAACAGTAACATAAGATACTAAAAGATGACAGAAATAAAACATTGGCTACTAAAATACTGCTGGTTTCAAACTGCTGGAATACTTTCCACAAGTCCACTGCTTGCCAATCCTCCGGAAAATTGGTGAAGAATAAAGCAGTAGGAAGCCTCTCCTCCATCTTCTTGTCATCCCACCGATCCTACTTACCACTTTAACCATTCTTCGAAGCTAGCTCCTCTCTCACTCTCACACTCTCTCACGGTCCTCTCTCCATCTCGAGTTTATTGTAAACACCAATACAATAATCATGGTAATATGGACAAGTGGACAAAAGTTGCTGTACCATTCTCAAATTTCCAATCTGGCCTGGCCGGCACATTAATTTAGATCCTTACTTTGTCCTTTTAAGTTACCTCCCTTACAGGGCTCCATGTCTCTTGTAAAAGATTTGGGGGGGGGGGGGGGGCGTGCGTACTCGCACTTTCAGAGATGCTCCTGGAGCACATACTTCATGGTTAGTGGGGTTAGTGAATCCGTTAAATTGGATTCAAAAAGAAAATTGGGTTGTTTTAGGATCAATCTACCTTTTTTTATTATTGTTATCACTAAATTCCATTTAAGAAGTTAGCTAATTTTGGTATTTATCACTTGCAATTTATTTTTGAGATGCTTTTGGTGTTTATCATCTACCTTCATCGCTACATTATCTCAAGTTAATCTAGATTTTTTTTTGTACGTATTATATAGCTAGAATCAACATATATGAGTTTGTTCATTGTCATTATTGTATGCCTTAGTTGTTGAGGTTTTGTTTTAAACATTTTGCAAGTTGTTACGACGATGTAGATGAGACTGTGAAGATGGATGTGACAATGAAAGAGATAGAGATGATGCAGGTTAGTAGACATATTCATTTGTTAGTACAATTAGTGAACTTGACAAAAGTATCCTAAAAAAAATTCACTTGTTAATAACTCATTGTATTTTCAATTTATAATTTTTCTTATCTATTTTTTCAGAAAAAGAAAATATACAACTAGCAATGTGATCACTCAACTTCCTGAGAATCCTCAACATTCGACGTGCTGCTTGTGTTTTCCTCTCCTCTACTATCTGTACCATACTTCCTATAAATGTTATTGTTAGATTATCTCAAGTAGGAGAAAAATACAACTTTAAAATAAAATAATAGATATATACATTGCGCACTTTCACACAAGTATGCATGCATTACCCCTCAGAAATGTCATACAATTAACCCAACCAGACATACACCCAATCTTCATTACAAAGTAAACACAATAAAATATGACATATACTTAACCGAACACATCTCAAGCACAAATCAAACAATTTCATATCTAACACTCATAGCCTATATCATATTCACACTAATAAACGAAGTATTAGGTAGCATACAAATTAAGCAAAGTAACGTACTAATTTTTAAAATCTCAGAAAACAAATGACTTGCCCACAGCAATTTCATCCTGAAAATTCATTAAAAATTAGAAGTTAAACATGCCCATCCCCGAAGCACAAAACATACAACGCACTTGCTAGCAAATTACAAAGTAGACTCATAATGCCATACAAATTACACCCGGTAGCATACAATTACTTCTCCCAACTGTACAACACATAACCGAACCCCATTCAATCAAACCAAACCCAAGTTATTCATAATTGGCCACTTCTTATCTAACACCATCATCACATAAACCAAATCCAGAACCTTACAATAGGCCTCTAGAACCATACGTATGTACCTCATTCCATACAATTCCAACTTAAAACACACATAATTCACCTAAAAGAAAATCTTACAAACAGATAATAAAACCATACAACAAACCTCTAGAATCATATAATGGCCTCCAGAATCATACATATGTACCTCGTTCCATACAATTCCAACTTAAACACACACAATTGCTCTAAGAGAAAACCAAACAAACAAATCACAGAACCATACAACAGGCCTCTAGAATCATACAACCGGCCTCCAGTACCAAACGTACTTACCTCATTCCATGCAATTCCAACTTAAACAAACACACACACGCACACACACTTGATCTAAGTGTTAACCATACAAATTGATCACAAAACCATACAACAGGCTTCTAAAATCATAGAATTGGCCTCCAAAACCATACGTGTGTACCTTATTCTATACAATTCCAACTTAAACACACACAATTGAACTTTGAGAAAACCATACAAACAAATTATAGAACCATACAACACAACCCATGAAAGTGTTCCCAAAAAAAAAGAAACCCACCATCCTCTAAAATCCACTACTATTTCTCACAAACCCATCTTTTTTTAGAGGCAAAAACAACAAACACATTTATGTTCTCACAAACTCATGTACTTTCCCAAACAAACAGATCAAACCCATTCTAATTTCAAAATGAAACTGACCTTCTCACCCATATCCTCTGTCTCTGAAACAAACTGTGCCTCATCGTTCTTACCATCACCAGAATCGCATCTCATCTCCATCAAAATTTGGGATTTCACTATAGACTAATGGGGATGGTAAGAGGAAACAAAGGGCAAAAAAAAAAAGAAAAGGCCACAAAGTTCTAGGATGTTTTCCACTAGTGCGTCTGTTCATTAGGGTAGAAAGATTTGGATAGAGTTTGGGAGGAGTTTGCATAGAAAGTTGGAAACTGACTCTAATTCGGGATTTACTAGGATTTTACCCCTCTTCTCACTCCTCCCTTTTTTAAATGGCTTGATAATGGGTAACAAACGAAGAGGCTCTAACTGATTTAGATGGTGTATATACACCGGAAGTATAGTCTCCAATCTCGTGCGTACTAGTTAAATTATCATAATATCTAAGCTCATATAATAAATCATCAGTTCATTAATTAATTCACATAGAAAGCAAAAGAGTTAGGCTAAAATGATTAATTGAATTAACCAAAGCACTTATCCAGATAGCTAATTATCTAGATCCAAAGAGCCACCTCTCAAGATCTTATGATTTTACCACTGACAATATCGTCTACAAGCTTCCTCATAATCCCTCCTCTCTTAGGAGGCACCATGGCACTGCTGTGCCCTCTCACAGTGGCTGCCCGACGGCTGCTAATATTCTCGCCGCCGGAGTCCATAGAAGTCCCGTTGCTCTCGGTGGCGCTGCCAGAGTAGTTGGCTGAGCCGTACGCCGCAGCACCGCCGGAACCATAATTCACAGATCTATTCAACTCGGAAGTTGTTCGATTGCTTGCAGTCTCCTTCTCTGCATTACTCATTTTTGTTCGCTCGTTGATCTGCTGAATGTGGAGCCAAGTAAATAAAGATCACCGTTGAGTGGCTGAAATTCTCTTTCCTTGAAAAGAAGAACTTCGTTGTCGGTAGTGCACATGCTTTAAAAGTAGAGGGCTCGGTTTCACTGTGAGTCGGCATGCGCATGCTTCGTCGTCTATCGATCCCTTGATGTCACCTGGGTTACGTCATACTGTGGGCCTCGTGACTGTTGAAGAATGATTCAAATGCTGGAGGAAATCATGGAAGATCAGAACGTTGGACAAAGAGGCCTAAGTTTTAGTTACGTAGTGATCAAGTTTGGATTAGTTGTTTGTTACCAAAGGACTCGGTCCTTCTCTTGTTTTTTCTCCTTTTCAGTTGTAATTGGCAACTATTTAACTACAGCATTTCATCTTGAATAAAGAAGCAGAGCTGCAACATTCGTGCCTATATTGAGAATTGTTTCTTCTTGCTCGTCATTATCCAACAATTGTCGTATCAGAGCCAAGTTCTCTGGACTTCGAAACACTCGTAGCAATGGCGACAAACACCTCTGCCGTAAATGGCTCTCAACCTCAGGTTCCCATCTTCAAAGGGGAATCATATGAATTCTGGAGTATCAAAATGAAGACTCTATTTAGGTCACAGGATCTTTGGGAACTGGTTGAAAAGGGACTTACGGAAGGCAGCTCGGACGAAGCACGTCAACGGGAGAACGTAAAGAAAGATGCCAAGGCCCTCTTCTTCATCCAGCAAGCAGTGGATGAATCCATCTTCTCCAGAATTGCATCAGTTGATACGTCAAAAGAAGCATGGACTATTCTGAAAACAGAATTCCAGGGCTCTGCTAAAGTCATAACGGTAAAACTTCAATCTCTTCGACGTGAATTTGAGACACTGACCATGAAAGCAAATGAGCAAGTGCAGGCGTATATGGCCAGAGTTTCCTCCATTGTAACCCAGATGCGCACATATGGGGAAAAAGTGACAGATGAGACAATTGTCGCTAAGGTGTTACGGAGCCTAACACCTAAATTTGATCATGTCGTGGCTGCTATAGAAGAATCAAAGGATCTGACATCTCTGTCCTTTGATGAACTCATGGGTTCACTGCAAGCTCATGAGACAAGGATCAACCGGAACTCTACTCAGGAGGAAGAACAAGCATTTCAAGTCCAGGGGGAGCAGCAATGACCCCATCAAACCAGAAGAAGAGGCAGCTTTCGTGGAAGAGGACGTGGAAGAAATGCAGGCGTACAATGTACATTTTGTAAAAAATTTGGCCACAGAGAAGATGACTGCTGGAGCAAGGGAAGCCAAGCAAAGTACGCTGAAGAAGAATCTGATGCAGAAGATTATCTCTTCATGACCTATGTAAGCTATATGAATGATTCAAACAATACATGGTTTATTGACAGTGCATGTTCGAATCATTTAACAGGCAACAGACACAACTTCAAGGAATTAGATGAGTCATACAAAGCTCAAGTGCGATTAGGGAATGATAAGCAGATACAAATTGAAGGAAAAGGTACGGTTTCTATGTTGATTGGCAATAGTGAAAAGCTAATTAAAGATGTTCACTTTGCTCCTGGATTGGCCCATAATCTCCTCAGCGTAGGACAACTCATTAAGCATGGCTATACAGTTGTGTTCGAAAATGATGCATGCACCATCAAAAAATGATCATAAACTGTTGTGTTATATGCGAAAATGACTGAAAACAAAATGTTTCCTGTCAATTTTTCGTGTGAGGATGTCTGTTCCCTGGTAAGCAGAAGAGCAGGCGAGTCAGAATTGTGGCACCACCATTATGGACATTTCTATATCAGAGGATTGCAGCTGCTCTCAAATAAACAAATGGTGAGAGGACTTCCAAACATCAAAGAAATGACACACGTATGTGAAGGATGTGCACTTGGGAAGCAAGCCCAAAAAACATTTCCTGAAGGGCAGGCTAGAAGAGCTAAAGAAAAGCTGGAAATTGTGTATACAGATATATGTGGGCCAATGAGGACATGTTCACATGCCAACAGTAAGTATTTTTTGCTGTTTATTGATGATTTAACACGGATGTGCTGGGTATACTTTATCAAGATGAAGTCAGAAGCATTTGAGTGTTTCAGGAAATTTAAGGCATTGGCAGAAAAACAAGGTGATGCTCAGCTTAAGACCTTGAGGACAGACAGAGGAGGAGAGTTTATGTCTGATGAGTTCACCAAGTTCTGTGAGGAACAAGGTATCAAAAGAGAACTCACTGCTCCATACACGCCTCAACAGAACGGGATAGCTGAACGCAAGAATCGAACCATTGTGGAAATGGCTCGCTGCATGATGAAGAATAAGAGTCTACCAGATAGCTTCTGGGCAGAAGGAGTGGCAACTGCTGTATATTTGCTCAATTTATCACCTACAAAAGCTGTATGGAATATGACACCCTATGAAGCATGGTTTGGATCAAAACCAATGGTGAGCCATCTGAAAATATTTGGATGCGTCTGCTATGCCGTAACTCTAGATGGAAGACACAAACTCGAGCAAAGATCCAAGAGGTACATATTTATTGGTTACTGTACCAATGCAAAAGCTTACAGACTTTTTGATCCAGATACCAAGAAGATTGTGATTAGCCGGGATGTGCAATTTGCTGAAGAGCGTAGCTGGAAAGAAGTAGCTCAAGAACAAACTGTAGCTTTTGAAGGCCCAATCGAAGAAGAGCAATCCACTTACGAAGTACGAGAAGAGAGATTAGCAACAGCAATCTCTCCAGTTGGAACTCCAGCTAGAACAACATCCTCAACATTTACCGAGTCCTCTCCAGAACCAGTTCAAAGAAAACAAAGATCACTGAGCGATATATATGCTGCTTCATTTGCCATGTTTGCAGGAGATCCTGTAAATGTCGAGACTGCCATACAAAGTGAAGTCTGGAGGGCAGCCATGCGAGAGGAAATGGGCGCTATTGAAAAGAACAACACATGGGAACTTGTTGATCTCCCTCTAGACAAACACGCCATTAGTCTAAAATGCATTTACAAGACAAAATATCTTCCTGATGGAAGCATTCAGAAGCATAAGGCCAGATTAGTAGCCCGTGGATTTACCCAAGAGCAAGGTACAGATTTCGATGAAACATTTTCTCCAGTTGCGAGATTTGAAACAGTGAGAGTAGTCTTGGCATTAGCAGCTCAAATGAATTGGACTGTGTATCAGTTTGATGTAAAGTCAGCCTTCTTGAATGGTGAACTAAAGGAAGAGGTGTTTGTAGAACAACCAGAAGGATTTGTTATTTCAGGAAAGGAGCATAAAGTATACAAACTCAAGAAGGCTTTGTACGGGCTCAAACAAGCTCCTCGAGCCTGGTACAGCAAGATTGATGGATTCTTTATTCAGAATGGCTTCACACGAAGTCCCAATGAACCAACTCTATATGCCAGACGAGTTGAATCTGGCAGCTTTATGCTGGTAAGCTTGTACGTTGATGACATTATCTATATGGGGTCCTCTAATAGTTTAATTTTTGAATTCAAGCAAGCCATGATGCAACACTTTGAAATGACTGACTTGGGGGAATTGCATTTCTTCCTCGGAGTTGAAGTGAGACAGACCAGAGATGGCATTTTCATATCTCAACATAAATACATAGTGGACTTGTTGAAGCAGTTTGGTATGGAAGCCAGTAAAAGTGCCGCCACTCCTATGAATATGAATGAAAAATTAAGCAGCAGTGATGAAACGGGGATGACAGATGCAAGAAGATATCGAAGTCTAGTGGGACGCTTGATATATCTAACTCATACAAGGCCAGACATAGCGTTTGCTGTAGGAATGATCTCAAGATTCATGCACAATCCGAGCAAACAACACTTTGGAGCAGCAAAGAGGATTCTGCGCTACATAGCAGGAACAAGGGAGCTGGGAATTTGGTACATAAAGACTGAAAGTATCAAACTGGAAGGCTACACAAATAGTGACTGGGCAGGCTCTCAAACGGATAGAAGAAGCACCACAGGGAACTGTTTTAAACTCGGTTCAGGACCTGTTACGTGGATGTCTAAGAAACAAGCTTCGGTGGCACTGTCTTCAGCAGAAGCAGAATACATTGCTGCAGGAGCTGCTGCCTGTCAAGCTTTGTGGCTCCGTAAAATACTTAAAGATTTGAATCAGGAACAAACCGAAGCAATATCACTACATTGTGACAGCTCTTCTGCCATAGCCATTGCAAAAAATCCGGTCATGCATGGAAGAACTAAGCACATTGAAACTAGATATCATTTTATTAGAGATCTTGTATTAGACGGAATAGTGGTGCTTATACGATGCAGATCAGAGGAGCAGCTTGCTGACATATTCATGAAAGCTCTTGGACGTGAAAGGTTTGAATATCTTCGAAGGAAATTGTTCGTTAATAGCTTTGAATCAAGGGGGAGTGTTGAAGAATGATTCAAATGCTAGAGGAAATCATGGAAGATCAGAACGTTGGACAAAGAGGCCTAAGTTTTAGTTACGTAGTGATCAAGTTTGGATTAGTTGTTTGTTACCAAAGGACTCGGTCCTTCTCCTGTTTTTTCTCCTTTTCAGTTGTAATTGGCATCTATTTAACTACAGCATTTCATCTTGAATAAAGAAGCAGAGCTGCAACATTCGTGCCTATATTGAGAATTGTTTCTTCTTGCTCGTCATTATCCAACAGTGACATGTTCACTCCCTAAACTCAGGGTTTTGTTCTCAAACTCTCAGATGTTCGTTAATCAGCCTTTTGCTTTAGTACGTCTTCTGATTCCGGCGTCAAGTTCATCAACTACCAGCTTTTTACAGTGATCCCATAACGAGTATTTGTTGGTGAGGTTCTCAGTCTATTTAAAGCCAAATTCTGTGAGCTCCATTTTATTTCAGTCCAATGGATAGTTGTTGATGAGGATGACAAGATTATTGTCGATCGGGCACTGAGAATCTAACTTAACAAAGTCTTAACATTGTAACCATTGTTAAGAAGATTGACTAACGTTATTGTAGCTTGGGGATAAAACAGCAACAACATGTCGTTGGCCAAACGACAGGATTTTGAAGGATTGAAGTTCAATTCAGCCAAGCCTGGGCTACGTTTTTTTGTCACTCACAATGAAGACGATGTGTTGTTTGGGGTATCGAAACGAGCCAACGATTGAAAGGTGTTATTGTCATGTGCTCATATTAATATACCTACATCAGCATCCATTTCCATTTGGCACCGGTAGCAGCAGGTTTGCCTGCAACACAACAATAATGGCATATATCCAAAACGCACAACTTCAGTGACAGATTTGCCATTTTTCCCACTCAATCCGATTGTTAGTGTATTAGATTTAGATGCGTTTTAATGTAACGGATTTGTATTCCATCTCATCTATATTCCTTTCCTTCACTTAGCGGAACAATTCTGCTAAACATTGACAACCCAATTGACAAGAACAAATCAGGGAAGCAGGAGAAACCAGGAAGCTTCCTCTGTTCTAATCTGGTGAAAACGCCAATCCTTTTTCTGGGTCTCGCTAACTGTCACACAAGCATTTTTTACATAGAAGCCTTGAATTGTATAGCACTTTATTTATGTTTGGAAAAATCGGCACAATCGTAAACTGTGGAGATGAAGAAGCAGCGGAGCGGACACACAGATACAGATACAACAGAGCTGAAACGTTTTGCCTGACTATTGAAAGAAAACATAGGAGCTATGAACTCTGTTTGAAGGAACAAGGGGGTGGGGATGAGGTAAAAAGAGAAGAAAGAAACAAAACTAGAGACTCAAGCATCATCTTCTTCACCTGCTTTCTCTTATTACCACCGCCAGTCGGTTTTTTGTAGTATTTGAACTGTGGCCCCCTTCTTCTGGCCATAGCAGCCTCCACTTGTTCACTCGGGTTCACCTTCACCGCCATCTCTGCCTCAGTCTCTTTCTAGCTCTTCCTTCCTTCGCATTCTGAGTTCCGGTTTCCTCTTTTACAAATAGCCTCTCTAAATTTGTAAACTACGAAGAAAGTACCGATACGAGTCGAGGAAACTTGCGGCCTGCTATTGATGCCCACCGTCACACACGTGTCACCCCATAATTGGTGTTATTCCTTCATGAAATACCTTACAATTACCCTGTTATGCCCTAACATACAGTTTGTTACCTCTATTTTTAGAAACATATACTTTGTCCCATATATTTTTTATACTATCTAATAACATTTTCTAAAAATGTATTTAAAATATATAATAGTCATCTTTCAATAATATTTCAATCACTCTAATATTTTTTTTAAAGTGAATAGACATTTTAAATTATCAATTTTTTCTTTCTATAAATATACTTTTCTTTCTGTAAATACATATCAGTATTTTTTAAATTCAGTTGGCTATGAAAAAAAATAAAAAATCTTAAAATTACTGGAACATTATTATCAAATAGTTTAAATTAAGGTTTCAAAAGTTTTTGTCGGACACTATAAAGCAAACATGGGTAAAGTGTAGGTTTTTGAAAATATAGGGGGCAAAGTGTATGTTAGATCAAACCAAAAGGGGGCTTTGTAATTTTCCTATACCCTACTATATTTTTATAGCCAATTCATTTTAACTTAAATCAACTGACTTATTTTTATTTTTACATCTTTTTTGTTTGAAATTAATTTAATTTAAAAACTAATATTATGTAGATGTAATAACTCATTTGAAAATATATTTTCATCATGTTGTTAATTTTTTTTGAATTCTTCTAGTTTAGTTAAACTAGAAAAATTCATAAAAATTTAGTAAGATTACAAAAAAAATATATTTTCAATGGATTATTGCAGCTACATAATATTAGCTTTTAATTAAATTTAGTTTCAGGTAAAAAATATGTAAGAATAAAAATAAGCCATTTTTTAGTCAATTGACTCAAGTTTCAAGTCTCTTATAAATTTTGTTGTGTTTGCTAGTAAAATGGCAACAAGGAATCCCTCTAGCTAAAATCATCGTTTAAGGAGTGGCATCACACTCTGCACAAAATAGACACTCAAAAGCGCAATCGAGGTCTTTAAGGGTTCTTGTTGCAAACCCCTTTATCTCCTAGATTTATGATTTTTCACTCTTATCACTACTATTGTACTAGATTGTCTTAAATTCTATATACCAAAAAAAAAATCTTGTAAATCTTAAAAATATATTTTTTATATAGGTGAATAAAAAAAATTCATTACTTCCACAAAATCTTATTAGTAGACAAGTTGAATGGCAATGCATTACAAAGACAATCTGTTATTTTGGGGCCCAATCCTAACAAAGCGAAGTCTTTAGGGGCCTAATTTTGGAATATCACCACCTACTTTGGACATATTCTTGGAGTGGTTGTTGTTGTTCATTTGTGGCCTTACAGTTACAGTAACTTTAACATCTAACGCACACACACACATGCATACATACATATATATAATTTTGTAGAATTTTGTGAGAAAGTTTATTAAACTTTTAGTGCATTTAATTAGCTTTAAGGGATATTCGTTGGAGATAATTGATAAGTGTCTATTACATTATTTTTATATACAATGATTATTTACTCAACCATATACATTAAAAAGCTCAAAAACTATTTTTAAAATATTTTTTTGCATAAAATAAGCAATATTATTGCTTTTTCTTTTTTAAGCTAAGGGAAATTTATAAAAATTATATTTTCAAAAAAACATTATTATTCAAGTGATTATTAATAAATAATGTATTAGCTTGTAAATGATATTAGTTCTAGAAAAAAAATGAAATTAATCGATGATGACTACTTTTTCTTTCTTTATTTTTTCTTTGTACACATAAATTATTACAAGTACAAGGTATTAGAAGTTCCTATTGCAAAGCTAAGGGGTTGAAGTGCCTATTACGTGGAGTCTGAAGGACTTGGACTGCAATTGAACCACTTTTAGATTTGCCTGTACTTGAGAGTGCGTCCACCACTTTGAACGCCATCCTTGGTCACAATAGGGGTTCCTCTTTTCCAAATCTCCAGTCTTATTGGAACGTGACTAGGGATAGCAATGGATATAGTTAAATTTGCGATCCGTGAATACCCATTCTGTGGGTCACAAGTATTTAGTGAAAAGTTCACTCGTTTGACAAGTACAGATTTTTATTTTGCCCCATGGATATACCCTTCACACACATAACCCACAACCCACAACAATTGTTTACACTTTGTGTAATGATGACTTAATTGTTACTTATCAGAAGAACTAACTACAAATGAAATGATCAAAGTGTGAATTAGTAATAATCATGATGCTTATTACTATTATTACTCTTACTGTCTACACTACAACAAATTTAGGGTAAAGCGACTAGAAATGGCTACCATTTAAATGGTGGCTATGGAAACGACCACCAAAATGGTTTTTAAGGGAAAAGTTGTAGAGTTTAAAGACCTCAAGGAGAGGCGAGGGTAATAGTATCTAGATATGCTACACATAATTGTAATTTTCAACTATTAGTCTTTAACCAAATTGTGCATTTTTGCTATATCATCCAAATTGTTTGCACTATGGAAATTTTAACATACACACAGATGGGCGCCTAAGGATGACTTTGCAATCAAGATTGTTTTTTTTTTCTTTTGAGGTTTTGAGAAAAAAGTTACAAGAACAAGATAAGGAAGCTACGAACTACGGCAAAAGATAATATGGGCCTTGATTTCCACCTAGATAAAGATTACTTACACATCATTCTTTATTGGCCAATTAAGATTACATCTACCAATTAAACAAAGTTATATGAAACTTGGAATACCAATGAGTGGAAGCAGAAGAGCCTTAAAGGCAAGAACAATAAAAGAGGGAAGGAAGCTCTACCAAATGCTGAGGGGCCAAAGCATTCCATGGGTTGTCTAACCAAGGAAATATTCTTCGATAAAATGGTAAATATAACACTCTCATATCCCATATGAGAGAAATGTGGGAAGCCTTATGTGGATATATAGGCACAAGTTTTAGAACATAAGTACCTAGCGCTTATTTTTTTTCCCAAATGATAGCCCACGTGGTGTGAGCGGGTGTTTTGTTGACCAGTTTTGGATTTGAGTTATTACAGATGGTATTAGAGTTAACATGAGACTGCGATGGTGTAGCATATTAGGTATATACACACATCGTCTACCAAGGCTAACCTTGGATTAGAGAGGTTACTAAGTCAAAGGCCAAGTAATCCAATTAGAAAGATTACTAGCCCTAGGGACCAAGTAATTTGAGTGACCCCAACGAGGACGTTGAGTACATAAGAGAGAAGTTTCTAACAACCCTATATCCCATATGGAAAAAATGTGGGAAGCCTTATGTTGATATATAGGCACAAGTTCCAAAACATAAGCACTTGGTGTTTATCCTTTTATAAAGGTTAGCCCATGTAGTGTAAATGGCTATTTCATTGACCAGCTCTAGACATAAGATATTATAATAAAATTTCAATTCTAATTCATATGTTTAATTAATAGTTTTCTAAATTTGATATTGTAACCCTAAACTTGCAACAAGTTTTTGAGATGAATAGGCAGCTAATATGGCAAGGGTTCTATGAGAGGGCCATAACCAAAAAATGTGCCACTCTAAGGTTTTTTGAGTCACAAACGAAGCTGCAAGTTAAAACCGAATTCCATTATCTTTGCACATTTTTATTCTTTAATTCATTTTCAATACTAACTTTTATAATTTCCTAGAAGGACTACATAGCATGGATTAGATTGTGCTATGTAGATGATCCAAAATATCATCTTTAATTTGACCCAGTTGCATGGCAAGCCATTACTGGCAAGCCCAAGAAGGGAGAACATTGGGGTGTTTTAGAGTTACTTGCATTTCTTGACAAATAGCGACAAGCTCAATCAAAGGTACTTCTTTTAAGTTTGCTACATTTATTTCTTCATGTGTTAAACTTAACAATTTTTTTTAGTTATACTACTTTTTAGCATATTTTATGATTCATTTAAGTTGATTTCTTACTATTTCCTTTGTTTATAAACATAATAGGGCTACTTCAATTCGCACACTGTGCAACAATTTCAATACTTTACCTGTTGAAAATCAGTCATTGCGAGATCAGGTTAAGAAGTTGCAGCAAAATATTCAGGTGATGCGACAATGTGCCTTTCTATCACAGTTAGAGCATAACAATGTCATCAAGTATCAATGCATGCAAATGAGGCAGGCTATGCAAAAGAAAGTGTAGAGAATTAAGGAGTATGTCGGCCGAGGTCTTCAGATGGTGTTAACTACCACCCTTAGGAAGATGCAGACACTTGGGCTTGTTCTAGCTAGTGTAGACTTAACTTGGATTGCTAAAGGATCCAACCCACACATAACTCCATTATCTCAATTGTGAGGGCTAAGAAAGAGGAGAAGTAGCAGCATGATCCATTGATTAGGGATTAGGAAAAGCACTAGTGCTCAATAATTTTAGACATTTTTTGTAATTTGATACTTTTATTTAAATCATGGATGTTTTAATTAATTAATATTTATATTCTCTATTTGGAACGTTTATTTCATTTTATTACTTTATATGTAGTAATTTTGTTTATCTAGTAATATAATAAAAAATTAAATTAAATATGAAAACATATTAAACTAAAGTACATGGAACGATTGTTAGAAGTGGTTATTATCAGCAATTGACTCTTTTAGTCATAGTGGAGATTGTTTGTTTCAGTCGATCTTGACAATTGTTTTATTTAGTCGTTATAGAGACTATCAGAACGACAGTTTAGGATGGTAGCCATTTTGGCTAGTAGCCCTTGGCAACCATGGTTTTGCCTACTGTCAAGCGACCACCTATTTCAATTGCCTAAAAAGTGACCTAGCCACTGCCATTTTGCCCCTATGTTAACTGTCGGTCCAAGCCGATTCTCTTGTACTGCCTGAAGGTGACGGCCATAATGAACCACCCTTCCACGGGAAACCTAAAGGCTGACCTTGCCACAGGTTTTTTCCCCAACGCCCCCATTGGCAACCCAAATACAAAAAGTACCAAGCTGACGACCACCAGCACCACTCTAACCCACAACTTGTATGGCTTATAAAAGTTGCGACTAGTATAGGAACCATTCTCCTAATAAAAAATGCCAAGGCCGACACTGCAATGGCCTGTAATGGATTTGGCAACGACCCTTCCTTCTTGCCGCTCTCTTCACCTCCCAACTTCTCTCTCTTCATCTAGGGCACCTCAATGTCGAGTTAGGAATAAATGGACACAAACTCACTGATGGCTATGTTGCAAGCACCGGCAACAAGGCCGGCAAATTCAGTGATGATCATGGCCTTGATGTCTTGCTTGACAGCACCTATGCCTATCATCAGGGAGGCAGAGAAGACTAGTTTGTCATTGGACCTAAAGACGACGGCTCTTGGCCATTGAGCACACTTGGAATATCAAAGGGTTCCTAATTGGACTCAAGGTCGGGGTAGAGTGTTGGGTGACGTTGTTTGGAAAGGAAGCGAGTTTGGCGACAAGCAAAGTAGAAGTTTGGTTGGATTCCATGGTGGAAATTCTATAAGTTAAGGGAAATGGGTGTGAAGAGAGAATTTCGGAGGGCACACGCTTGGTATGTAAGGGCAAACTTTGACATCCATAAATGCCCCCTTCATACCGAGTGTGTGCCTTCCAAACTTCACTTCTCACTTCCATTTCCCTAAACTTATAGAATTTCTGCCATGGAATCTAACCAAACTTCTACTTTGTCCATCACCAAACTCGTCCACCCTCCAAACAATGTCCTCCAACAGCCCACTCCCTCGACCTTGAGTCCAACGAGGAACCCTTTGATTATTCCAAGCGTGCTCAATGGCTAAGAGCTGCCGTCCTTGGACGGTGGCCTAGTCTCCACCGCCGCCCTGATGATGGGCGTAGGTGCTGTCAAGCAAGGCGTCAAGGCCATGATCCTCAACGAATTCGCTCGTCTCGTTGCCGGTGCCTGCAACATGGCCATCGGCCAGTTCGTGTCCATCTAATCCCAGATCGACATTGAGGTAGCCCAGATGAAGAGAGACAAGGAAAGAGGTGAAGAGAGTGGTGAGAAGGAAGAGTCCTTGCCAATTCCGTTATAGGCCACGGCATTGTTGGCCCTGTCATTTTTTATCGACGCAATGGTTCCATTACTGGCGGCAGCTTTTATAAGGCCGTACAGGCTGCAGGTTGGAGTGGTGCTAGTGGTCGTCAGCTTGGCGCTCTTTGTGTTCGGGTGGTCGGGGACAGCAATGGGGAAAGCACCGGTGGCGAGAGAGTGGGTTGCCATGGCCGTCGCCTTCGGGCTCATTAAGTTGATTGGAACGAGTGGGCTGTGAAATATTATTCTTGCTGGGTAGGCGTCCTCCAGCCAGCTTAAGCGTTCGTTAGTTTTTTTGCGCCTGGGGATGAGAAGTGGCTTAAACTTCCACTGCTCTATATTGTGGTGCCTTCCACATGTGAAATCGAAGTTCCTTACGTCAAGGAGCAGTTCAAGGTATGGGGCCATTATTAAACATAAAGGCAAGCCCAGAACCAGAAAGACTCACTATGCCCTTTAAACTACCCGATCAAATTGCAACAACTACGGATGGTGGGGATGCGACCTACGTATTCCGTTTCTGCTTTGCTTCTTTGGCTGCGCATTCAAATAGCGTGTATTGTCTTTGTGGACGTATTCTGTAACCAAAGTAATAATATGATTCTAGAGTTTATGATATGGTGGAAATAATATTTCTTTTCCCATGGTAGAGAATCAACAGTAGCCATTTAGATTAAAAAAATGTGACTCGGTTAAAACGTAAAATTGGGAAGTAAGAAGAAATTAAAAATAAATAAAAATCAATTATATTAATTATTACTCCTGTAAAGGAGAAGCAAAGGAGATTTATGTGATTACATTATTTATTAAAGTCTAATTGAGTGACACCTCATATTTAGCTTCATAAATAAAAAAATCATCCCAACATTTAGAATGTAATCCCTTAAATATCTATCAATTGTTCATCCTAATTTTGACTCATATTTGATCTTTAATCTAAAATTTTGATGTTGACCTACAACTTTTTTGTTTTTATCTTAAATAACTATACGGTTTTCCCAAATTTATTTCTGAATGTGCCATTTTCAATTTTTGTTATGAAATAGCTTTAAAATTAAAAGCAATCTTCCTACCGTAATTACAAGGCAAAAATAATAATTTTCATGTATTTAAATTCTATTAATGTTATACCTGTATTATACGTTGCCACGTCTAATATGCACATATATACAATTAGATTTATGCATAGCAATGTATTTACCAAAATAACCCTTTAGGTGAGATTATCGTAACTCTTATTTCACGTGTTTCATCTTGTTTATCCGTTAAATTACACACTCTATCTCTCGGCTCCCAAAAACATAACTGGGATCAAGATTTACAAACTTGCGCCCAGTTTGTTTTAATTTAAGTCAATTGACTTTAAAATGTTTTATTTTTATTTTTATTTGTTTCATCTAAAACTAATTTTAATTAAAAGTTAATATTATTTAGTTGCAATAATTCATTAAAAATATAATTTTTTATAACCTTACTAAATTTTTATAAATTTTTCTAGTTTAAGGTATTAAAAAAATTTATAAAAATTTAACAATATCATGAAACTTTATTTTCAAATAGATTATTACATCTACATAATATTAACTTTCAAATAAAATTAATTTTAAATAAAAATATATAAAAATAAAAATAAATTAATTGACTTAAGTTAAAATGAATTGACTTTTCATATGCGAATACGAAACAATAAAGTAGCTACTAGATGCCTTAGTTGGCCTTCGTCCTTCTGCGGCAACAAATCCGGGAGCAGAGCTCGGGCAGGCAGAGGATCGGGAAGGTGGCAGAGAATGAGGGGAGGAGGAGATGAAGCGGCTGCCGCGGAGGAGGAGCCAGGAGCGGCAACCAGAGGAGGAGGGAATGGAAGCGGCTTCGGTGGAGGCGGAGCTAGGAGCGGCGACCACAGGAGAAGAGAGACGAAGCGGCTGCGGTGGAGCGGGGTAACGATCAATAAACGAGGATGAAGAAAATAGCTCTCAAACTAAAAACAGCCGAATTACGGAACAAACAGAGGCGGCCATCAGCAAAGCCAATTTGATCCGGGAAACAAGAAAATACGGGTGAGAATAGGATTTTGAATTTGGGTTACGAGATGATGACCGAGAAAGAGCTGGAAGCAAAAAGGGCAGGGTAATTTAATTTGATTAATACGTGCACGACGGAGGGGATGCGAGTCGTGTCTCCATAGGCAATGATGGAGACGGGTCCACAGTAGTTCATCTCCGCCAGAGCAGAGCTTATGTTCTGCGCCTCAGCCAAGTCGACGGAGGAGGAATTCGCTCCGGTCACATCTCCTCCCATGTGCGCGATAGCATCAACGATCGAATCAACCCTCTTTATTCGTCAACCCTTCTATTTAACTATGGCGTCTTTCTTGTGGTTTGGTTTTGCAGAGATCTTAGACGGCATTTATAGTGGCGGGAGGAAAGTGATGAATCAATGTGAGTTGACTAAATTGGCAGTCAGTGCTCAACCTTTGTCGCGAGATTTATGGGGGTAATTTAATTTGATTAATACTTGTACGACTCACAAATTTGATATTATTGCAAGCAAGCAATATGAAAGGCGTGGGAGCAGATATGATATTGGAAGCAACGTAAAAACAGTATTCGATTATTTTAAATAAGGAGGAAGTGGTACAAGTTACTTTTTAACTATTTTTTATTTTAAATTAATAGACACATTTATGCAGAATATTGGATACACATGTGTTATAGCAGATACTTCAAATTTTGCTTTTATATATACTTAGTAATTGGTGTTTTTTTTCTTCCAATTATGAACAAGAATCAACGATTAATCAAGTATCTCAAGAATTTGTTAAAAACAGTGTTTTTATGTCCATCATTAAAATAGTAGACACGTATATGTGTTAGTAGATCACATCTCTATTTTATAATAGACACTTGCATATGTTATAAATAGACACTTTGAATTTTGCTTATCTACATGTTTGTAATTGGTGTTTTTAATCTTCCAAGTATGAACAATAATATGCTTAGGGAAGTAACTCCAGAATTTGTTTATTTGTGTTTTTATGTTCATATTTAAAATAGTAGATACATGTCTGTGTTATAGCATACACATCTTTATATTATAGTAGATACTTGTATGAGTTATAGTAGACACATGTTCATTTTTCTTTATGTATGTTAGTCATTGATCTTTTTGATCTTCCAAGCATGAACAAGAACAAGTTATTGAGCAAGTAGCTCTAGAATTTGTTTACTTATGTTTTCAGGCTCGTTTTTAAAATAGTTGAGACATATATTATTTTATAGCAGACACTTATACTAGTTTATAATAAACATTTTTTTATTTAGCTAATGGTGTTTTATTCTTCCAAATATTATAATTAATATATAAGAAAAAATTGATTAAGTTGGCAGGTCTAAAATGTATTTTAATTATATTTTTTTGTTAATTTATAAGAACAAATATTTTTATTAATTTTTACTAGTACACTCTGATGCTTAGATAAATATTAATGTGATTAGAAACCAAGTTTTAATTAATTAAAAATTAAAGATAAATAAATAAAGGGAACAAGATTACTGAAATAAATATGGGAAATTTTCAAAAACCCTCCCTATGATTTATTATAACCTACCTTTACCCCTGTAAATTTTGAGACTTACACTTATCCCCCTAGTCCAAACTCTGTCAGGCAGACCCTTTAGTGGCTGGGGAAAAGACATAAAAACCCTATTATGTTTTTGGCAAGCCTTTTCCTCACTAATCCAAAGCAAAGGATTTTTCAAATTAAAAAAGTTCAATAAATCAGTGTATTTACGAGACAACTAAGTTCTTTTCACTTCCCTGTAGCAATAGGTTGCATGGCATTTTATTATACCACTAAACTAAGCTAGTACTCATTATACTATAAAAACAATTGGATGACATATGAAAAAAAATATTACTTTACGCATTTTAAAATGTTTATTACTTTTCTTATTTTTTGAATTCCAAAATATTTGTCACCTTTACCTATTTATACTATCTCTTTTAAATTTTTTCATGCCTCATTAAATAACTCATATATGTGAAGGTGCTCTGTAGTATGAGGAAAAGAAAAACACAAAAACTTGAACTGAATTTCAAGTCTTTGAGATTTTTTTGTGAAATGTGTATTATCATACACAGTTTGGGACTTTTAATAAAAAAAAAAATAGTGCAATCATGTCTACAAATGATTTATTAATTTTTTTATATATAGTGGTTATTTATTTTACACCCAATTCGTTTTAACTTTAGTCAATTGACTACAAAATGACTTTTTTTTATTTTTACATCTTTTTTACTTGAAACTAATTTTAATTAAAAGCCAATATTATGTAGCTACAATAATCAATTGAAAATATAATTTTTATAATCTGACTAAATTTTTATGAATTTTTCTAGTTTCAAGTCTTAAAAAAAAATTCATAAAAATTTAACATCTTAAAAATTTATTTTCAAATTGATTATTGTATCTACATAACATTGACTTTCAAATGAAATTGGTTTCACGTAAAAAAGATGAAAAAGTTAAAAAAAGTTAGTTGACTTTAGACGAAACGAATTGGCCCTTAATTGTATAGCAAGTATAACTCAATAGTTTACGGAGTTTTAAAATATATTCTTGAAAGAAAAATCTTGGGAACTACTTCCAATTTTTTTGTAAAAAATTGTTTTATAATATTGTTTCTTCTCTTTTTAGGCTAGGTATGTAAAAATTAAAAAATTTAAAAAAATATATATGATTCAAATATTTAGTAGGTAAATTTATTGGCAAATTGCTACTAAAAATTTTAAATTAATTTTTTTCAAATATTTGATATCAAACAATGAAAAATAAAAAATAAGGAGAGTACAGTAGTGGATTTTCAAATTTGAAGTGTGAAGTAAATAATACCAAACATTAAGAAAGGCCGTAATTGACCTATATTACAAATATTCAATTTGAAATTGTAATAAAAAATGTTTAATATGAAAATGATTATTCCAATATGAAAATATTTTTTCACTAAAAAAGAGGTATATTGTCACTTAAAATCTCATCCTGAATTTGTTTATCACACTACCTAAAAGAGTTTAGTTATGAATTTGTTGCAAAAATTATAGCTCTAGGTCAGCCACATGTGAGCCATTAAAGAAAGCAAGCAAACAAAGACACAGTGTGGTTGGCGCCTCACTCAGAGGGTTTTTCAGTCTTTTCCCCAGCCACTTAACAGACAAAGTAACAGATCTTCGACCACAGGGGGCTAAGTGTAGGTTTCCTAACATACAGGGGGCTAAGTGTAGGTTACAGAAAACCACAGGGGGGCCTTTGACAATTTCTCAAAAAATATAGGGAACAAGGCCACTGAATAAAGAAATGATTCTAGTGAGGTAAGGCAACCGGGGCATGGGATGTTGAAGTGCTGAGGTTGAGTGCTGGTGTCAGGGAGCGTGCTGTCCGAGGGTAGAAAAATCCAAAAAATGTGGTCTCAGTATGAAACGAATTTCATGGTCTGTTGTAAAAGGACTATTATACTTCACATATTTTAGAATGTAATACATTTCTCGTTTTAAATTTTTCTCTATATATATTATTCCAATTCAATCTAATAAAATCTATATTAATGTAAGTTATATCTCTCCCTTTTCATTTACATGTTTCCTGTTAGATAGTTAGGTTCTACATATGTATTCCGCCTCGATCGAATTATTAGATAGTTAGGCTAGCAAACCATTTCTTTTATTCAGTATTTTTTTTTATTGTGCACTAAAATTTGAGTATAAGGTAATCGTAATTAAAAATGAAAGCGATCGATTCTTTCACATGCAAAAATATGTGAAGCTAAATTTTTTCTCTTCTTTTTCAACCAATTATAAATTGTTGCAAGCAATAAAAAGAAGACAAAGGAGTTTCGGTAAATTAAAGAGCCACATTAATGGTGTAAGAACAACTATAGCTAGGTTTAATGAAATTATTGTAGACGATGATATTGATAACTATGAGTTTAAATTCTTAATTCAAAATGATCAATATTTTCTTCTGTTTTAGGAAATAAAATCAATATTTATATTAAGCATTAAACAGAGTTACTGAAAATCAATTTTTGGGGATGTTGTGACGAGCAATGGCTACGCTCACCGTTTCCTTGACAGGTCTAGCACTTCCGATGCCCAAGAGAGGTTGCCCTCCACTCGCTCATGGCCAAGGCCAGAAGGAATTGAGACTGTGGTGGAAAAGACCAAGAAGGAAATCTCTAAATCTAAAGCATATGAACAAGAGTTCCCAGCACTGGCGATTAAGTAGATTGGTGGTGCTTCCCTGGTGAGCAAAGGTGTTGACGGTATTGCAGCTGTAGAGCGAGTGTAGGAGGCTGATGCTTCCCAAATGACGGATTAGGAAAAGAAGGATGCTGTGGATGTGGCGAAGAAACAAATGAGGAATAATGGCGTTGATGTGAATCATAAACTTTATAGTGCAACTGTTGTTGGCAACCATCAGGGTCTTAGTAAAGGTTCATATGGCGAAGGAGGTGAAAAGATGCGTGGAGGTCAAGCATCCATTTGGAGAGAATGCTAAAGTAAGGGTTCATTACGAGTGGCTGCCAAATTTTTGTAACCACTGTTCTATAATTGGTCAATCAAAGCAAGGTTGCCCTAAGCTTAAAAAAATTTAAACCAAACAAATTTGGGTTCCAAGCAAAAACAGAACAACAATGATGATGTAGAGAAGACAGAGGGGCAGGAAGAACAAAAATCCATCCATAGCGAGGAACAAGAGTTCACGCCAGTGATTATTTGGAAATTGCAGCTTCGTCGAAATATAGAATCAAATAGTGTCGCTACAAAAAATTCTTTTAAAGCTCTAAAGATTACCTCGGCTGATGATGTTGGTGGATGTTCTATGAATTCACAAAGAGATAATGTTTGGATCAAAAAGCCTGCGATTGAGATCTTTCTTTCATCTATTAAATGAAGATTCTTGCATGGGATGTTCAAGGGTACAATAAATCCCTCAAGTAGTGATAATTAGCTAGATATATTTTTTCAAATAAACTACAGTTGTTTAATGTGCTAGAGAGTTGAATTCGGGTACAGCATCTAATAGAGCTCCATTGGAAATTTTTCGCTGATTATGAGATGGTGTCTAATCACGAGGAGCACTATAATGGGAGAATTATTGTTTTTTGCAATAGAAATGCTTTACAAGTTACTGTTGTTTTGAAGACAGTCCAAATTATCACCATGCAAGTGTTCATTCAAGCAGCAAGGCAAAAGTTCCATGTTTCCTTCATTTATGGGTTTAATAAAGAAAAAGATCGTAAGCCATTATAAAAGAGTATTTATGTCATGAGCCAAATAATCTGAGGGCCCTGATTATTGATGGGGGATTTCAACGTAGTCCAAAAAGCAAAAGAGGGAGATAGTAGGCATAAGGTCTCAAATCAGGAAGTTTATGACATTAATAAATGTTTTCAGGATGTAGGGCTTGATGATCTTCCTTACAAAGGGTGTTTTCTAATGTGGAATAATAATCAAATCAGAGCGGATATAGTTTTGTCAAAGCTGGATCGAGCAGTATGTACCATAGATTGGAGTCATATATTTCTCGCTACTAGTGTTAAGTTTGGAGCAGTTGGAATGGCGGACCACTCTCCCATTTTTGGTGGACTTGAATCTTGAAAAATGGAAAGGTAAAATTCATTTGTTTTTTAAATTATTGGACAAGTGATGCAAATTTCGGTAATATTGTAAGGAATGTGTTAAGGAAGGATATTGTAGGGGTTAAAATATTCTAGCTCTATAGAAAGTTGAATGCCTTGAAGAAACCACTAAATGACCTAAACAAGGCGTGCTATAGTAACATTCAGAACCAGGCCAGTGAGTTATCAAATCCGCTCAATAAGATTTAGAATAAATGCAATGAGGACAGGAGTAATTTGGAGTGTCGGGCAAAGATGAAGGCGGTGAAAGATAAGTTGCAGAAGTTGCTTGTAGCTGAAAATAGTTACCTTCAACAAAAAGCAAGATCAAATGGCTTAAGGATGGGATTAGAGTACTCAATTCTTCCATCAAACCATCCGGAAATGCCGAAGTAAACAAGAGATTGTTTCCATTCAAAGGGTTGATGGGAGGATCATTTATAACGAGGAAAAAATAGCAACTAAGTTCATTGAGTTTTACAATCAACTATTAAAGCGTGGGAAGGCTTGCCAACTGTTAGATCATGATATTATTCACTTAAGCCCAATACTACTGAAGGAACACCAGGACTTGCTGGATAGGGAGATGACAGATGCAGAAATAAAACAAACTTTTTAAGGTATTGATGATGCAAAAGCTCCTGGTCCGGATGGTTTTAGTACTTTGTTCTTCAAAGAGACCTGGGGAATTATTGGGAAAGATGTTATGGAAGCTGTTCAAGAATTCTTCACATCTGCGAAGTTGCTAAAGTAGGTGAACACCAACCAGATCTATTTAATTCCCAAGTTAGGAAATGCCCAAATAGTGAAAAAGTATTGGTCTATTGCTTGTTGTAATGTTGTTTACGAAATTATTTCTAAGGTATTGGTGGCAAGAATCCATAAAGTCCCTACCTCTCTAATGAATCCAACTCAAGTTACCTTTGTCAAATAGAGGTACATTAGAGATAATATTCATATAATGGTTGAACTTTTAAAGCATTTTGACAAGGAGCAGGTGTCCGCACGATGTATGGTTAAGGTTGACATTATGAAGGCTTATGAATCAGTTGCTTGGTTTTTTCTGAAGGACCTTTTATTGAATATGGGATTTCCAAAGCAATTTACAGGGCTAATTATGGAATGTGTCACCTCTCTATCCTACTCTATTATGCTTAATGGCAATAGTTATGGGTTTTTTTTAGGAGGAAATGGGTTGTGCCAAGGTGATCCTATATCCCTTACCTTTTCTTGCTTGCATAAAGTATGTAAGTAGGAGTCTGAGCTGCTTGAAAGGGGCCCCTCATTTCAGCTTCTACCCGAAGTGTAGCAAGTACCAAATAACAAACATTTGCTTCGTTGTTGACCTAATTTTGATTTGTAAAGCGAATGTCCCCTCCATCTTGCACATGAAGTCAATTTTGGAGAGTTTAGTCTGGTGTTTGGCCTTGTCCCTACTATTGCCAAATTAGAGATCTTCATAAGAGGAATGCCTCACCAATTAAAAGAGGAAATCATTCAAGTTTCTGGCTTTAGAGGAGGGGCAGTTCCCAATGAAATACTTGGGAGTTCCATTGTCCTTTTCAATTCTTTTGGCTAAGGACTTTGAGACCATGGTGGCTAAGGTATGATGGAGAGTGAAGGGATATGCTAATCAGTTTCTGTCCTATATCGGCAAGCTGCAGTTCATCGGGTTTATCCTCTTCTCAATACTAATCTACTGGAGTTCAGTTTTTTCAATTCTAAAAAAAGGTATTAAAAAATATCAACTCTATATACCAGAATTTCCGTTGGTCAGGGAAAGTATAAAAGTGTCTAAAAGCTTTAGTTGGTTGGGATAATGTGTGTAAGCCGAAGGATGAAGGTGGTCTTAACTTGAAGGATATTGTCTCATGAAACGATTGCCTGATTTCTAAGCTCCTTTGGGATATCCATGCCAAAAAGGGCCATTTTTGGATCCATTGGATTCATCCTTACTATGTCAAAGGGAAAAAATCTATAGACCTTAAAGATAGGCTCAGCGTCATCATGGGTATGGAATAGTGTGATCAAATTCATAGATTGGCTAATTAAAAAGTTGGAGAGAAAGGATGTGGTCTTAGCTGCCATGACGAGTCAAAACATGTATAATAATGTTCAGGCAAATGGGGAAAAGGTTCCATTGAAGGTTGTAGTGTGGAATACAAGTTCAGTGCCGAAGCATCAATTTATTCTCTGGTTGATGCTGAAAAGATACCTTTCTACTCAGGATAAATGGTGTCAGATGGGAATTGCTAGGCCAAATAGGTGTTACCTGTGTGAGATGATGGAGGAGAACCAGAACCACCTATTATTTGCTTGTCCTTTTGCAAAAAAGGTAGTTGCAAAAACAATGAAATAGTTAAGGATTTACCGATGAGTCCATGATGGAGAGAAGCTATTTATTAGTTACATACGAATTTAAGAGGAGATTTGTCCGAGAGAAAATATGCAAAATTATCTTTGCAGTAATCATTTATCACATATGGAAGAAGCGAAACAATCGATGCTTCAAGAAGAAGCACTACACTGTGCAACAGGTGGTCAATCAAATTTATTTTGATGTCTGTGTCCGTGTGGACCATTTTGATCTAACGAAAGCTATTGGATAGAGCTCTGTGTTTAAGTTCTAATTTTTTTGTTCTTTATCCTGGTATGCCAAGATCATTGTACATTTTCTCTTTGATATAAAATTTACATTTTACCAAAAAAAAAAAACAAAGAGTTACTGAAACTAAATAAATAAATAATAAATTTAACTTAATTTAGCATGATTGTTCCTATTTATTTTAGGAGATCTTGTAATGTTGAAACGAGCATATATAACGCAAAATACAATTTTAAGTGGTTTTTAAATCATTTAAATAAGGATAGCGTAGTTAAATTAGTTTTACTCTATTTCAATAATTAATTGAGGCCAAGAGTTATAGTATTTTTGGAAATCCTCCAACATTAACAAGATTTGTGCAATTAGCTTAGTCACATATTTAATTTTATTATTACCTAAAAGCAAGTGAGTAGCATTATATAAGGTTCACAATATTTATGAATGTGGTAATAATATTAATCTATTTAGCTTTTGTATATGTTACTTTTTTATATTATTAGGAGTGTTCACGGAACCTGGCCAACCTGTAAAACCGCGTCAATTAATTCACATTAAGCTGAACGATTATGGTCTAGGCTTAGAAATCTTAAAATCAAATATCATATGGTGTGATTACGGTTTCTAAATGTCATAACTGGTAATAAAAAAAAAAACTACACCGGCCAGATAGGAAATGTTCAGTCCAATATAAATTAAAATTATATATCTAAGTGGCTAATTCTCTCTTCATTTTGTTATTTTTGCTATCATTTAAAACTAATTTGTAAATGAAGACCCAATCTATTACCAACATAGTGCCCTAGTGCCCTACCCAACCTATTGTGTGTTGCTGACTTGCTGCTAAGCGTCGTGTGTGTTGTGTGAGACCATCATTAAACCAAGATGAGGGAGACTGGAACTTCGCACAACTGTCTCTCATTCTTATTGATCTTCTCTTTGACCTAACCAAAACTCACCTGGTTCCACACCTTCAGTGCTTTTATGACAGTATGAATTTTCTCCGGCAAAGCTCGGGTGCCCTAACTAGTCATCCCACACCTCCAGGTAGCTTTTATAACTAATTCACACTCCTCTGATTGCAACCACATCTCCTCAAACCTGAAAGCTTTCTCTTTTTTACTTTTGTGTATCGGCCTCCATAAGTTAAGCACAAACATAGCATGCTAAAAAAAAAACAGATAGACAATGTGTGACAAAAGCCTTCGGGTAGGCTTCAACCATGCAAAAGATGCCAAACACCTATCCAAGCGGCACCATACTTCCTCTCCCTCGTATCTAACACCTGACCAAGTGAAGTCAGGTCCAATGTAGCCCATATCCTCAAAGTCACAAACCTTCATGCAATCTTGAAAATTCTCCACGAGACTATTCGTCCTTGGCTCACCTCCTAAGTTTTCACTCGGTACAAGATCTCGTTGAAATCTCCACAGCAAAGCCAAGGCACTGATGGCTTTGAGCTCAAATAGCTGACCAAGCACCATGGCTCTTCTCATTTACTCTAATCCAGCTCCCCATAAAAACCTATGATCTACCATTCCCCCGACCTTCCTACCACATCGACTTTCATATCTATATGCATCTTGGTAAAACTGATAAGTTGTGTCATTACATCCAGATTCTATAAGAAAGCTAGTCCCCCTGATCTCCCATTGCTATTCACTGTAGACATATGTTGGAAGCCACAGTCGTGCTTGACATACTCCATATGATTAGCCAAAAACCACGTTTCAAAGAAGAAAACCAACAAGGCTCGTTTCCCTTGTAGGAGATTTGTTAGCAAGGGAATTGACTGAGGATCTCCCAAACCCCGACAATTCACAAAGATGCAGCTCCTAGGATCTACTGATAAATCCAAAACTATTTTGCCCCAGCTACTTTTTTTACAACCCCCATCAATGTCCATCCAATTGTCCTTTCCCTTGTTTCTAAACCATTCCCTCCTGACCACCCGAAAAAGATACTCCATCACCCATTCTCCCCTCTTTTCTGTAGACTTAAGCTCTTTGTTTTCATCCTGCCACACTCCTCAATGCATTAACACTGACTTATGGACATTGTACCCTTGGCAAGTGTACCACCTTAGTCCCAACATGTGAAACTCCAATTCTTAATTGGGTTTGACTGACTCTTAGAGACTTAAAGTGGGCCTTGTGAGGCCCAAACAAAGACTTGGCCACATGCCCTAGCTTGCCAACATCCCTCACCACCCCTGCAAGCCCTTTGTTCTACATGCAGCCCTCTCTACCACCTCATTACCCAACTCCGTCTTTATTTCTTCTTCTTGATGAAAGCTAGAAACCACTGTTTCCATAAAACCATTATTCCATTCTTAGTTGCATTCTTCCTTCTTCTTGTTTTCATCGAGAACGAGGGCGCAGTGCACCAAGGCAAACTCTAACTTCGCTACCTTACTAAGATCTTTCCAACTAAAGCCTAATGGCAGCAAACTCCCTTGCTTCGCTCTGCCTTTTGCATCTTCACTTGACATTTGTTTTGCCCGATTGCTCAAGGGGGATGCCCGGAGCCAGTCCCCATATTGACCGCCTGCACCACCCATGCCCCCAGCCTCTTAGTCCTTATCAACATGGCCTAGCTTGACGCAATTAAAACAAAAGTGTTATAGGTGCTCATAGGCAAATCGAACAAAAATTTATGTCCCTTCCTTTGTACGGAGCACAAATCCTCATGGTAGAGACTTACAAACATCCACCTTTATGCAAAAATGAAAGAATTTGTTGTTGACTCTACCATCTTTGCCCTCATCAACATGTGTCATATTCCCGATCCTACTCCCAATCCTTTTCACCATATCAGCCCGCATGAACTTTAACGGGAAATTGTAGGCTCACAACAAAAACACAACATGGATTAACTCAATCTTCTGTGGAATATCCTTCCCACTAATCTCTTTTAGTAGTAAGACATGTTTACCAAACATCCAAGGGGGGCCCTCCAAAACCCTAGCCAGGTCTTCCTTAGAGAAGAAGGTAAACAAAAACCTATTGTCATCGAGCACCTCTACCTCCACACCCTTGGCCGGTCTCCATATTGATTTCATAGTGCCAATTAGCGCATCATTGTTGAAAAGGCAAATCGTCCACAATAAGTCCAAAAGAAATTTTTTTTTCAAACCCTCATGATCCGCCGCTCCTTCCACCCCCAGATCCAAATCGCACTGCTCCTCTTCCGTTAGCACTAGGTTTTTCCAGGCCTCATGCAATGCCTCTATAACACTTATGAGACAAACTTACGTACTTGCTTACTAGTGAACTAACCCAATGCCCACACTGAGCAACTGCTGACCTCACAGAAGACTCACTACTCCTATCGAAAGAGATAAATGAATGTAACCATTTGAAATCGTTAATGTGAATAAGAATAATTAAAATAATGTTTAGATCTTAAACTTTCTTAAACTTGTATCCTAATATTTCAAATTCTCTCACATGAGAAAAATAAAATAATATCCTCATTTGAATGAATGTCATATAAAAAACAACATAAGAGAAAACTGCTAATATAGACATACCTAGATAAGTACTTCATTTTACTATATAAATTATAAAAATTCAATAATTCTAGTTATAGTATTTTTGGATAAATCCACCATGGGCCACCTAGCTTATTTTTTTGTCCTACACAAGTACCTTACCCTTAAGTTTTAAATCTATTGTATAAGCTCCTCTCTCCTCCTCCACCACCTCTTCCTCCTACCTCACGGTCACCTTTGACTCTGGCAGCGTCCAGTCTGGATCACCGGTGGTGACGTCACAGCTATCTATTCTAGCAGGTCCCTCAAACTCCTCTTTTCAAGCACCCTCTGCCTCACTAATGGCTCTGACACCACTATCTGCGACTCCGAGACCATGCCCAAGTCCATTGCCTCAGTACTTACCGTCACCAGCCAGATTTGAGTTTTCAAGGATACGCATGAAGAATAACATTGTTGCCTTATGGGTTTCTGGGGCATGATGAGTGAGGATGAACTTCATCACCCTCTAGGTTCTGGAGATCGTCCTTGATTGACGGCGAGAGGCAACTTCGAGGAGTGGTGGATCGTGAGGCAGATTCAAAGGCTCGATTGACAAATAAGCCCATAAACCCAGAGCTACAGAGATTGAATCGGAAGTGATGAGTGGAGATTGAATCCGACAGGTGAAATTAAATTTGAGGTGATGAACAGAGATTGAATTCATGTGGGGACGAAGGCAACGGATTTGGGTGGACGACAATGGATTCAAGGTGAAGATAAAGGCAACAATTCAAGGTAGAAGATAAGGCGAGCAAAGGGTGGCCGATGAAGCACGAGAAGCCTTTTCTAGGCTTCAATCAAATGTAAAGGAAAAGGCGAGTGGATTTTGGTGGACTACTACATTTTTGTTTGGGTTGATTTCATGAATATGTGATTAGGGTTTTAGAGTAGAATTGATTTGGGTAAAAATTTAGATGTTATAATTAGTGATTAAAATAGTTTGAGGACTAAAGTTGTCATTTAAGATTATTTTAGTATTATTTAATGTCATGTCATCATTTTACATCCGATTTAACTATAAAACTGATGGAAAATACCTGGATAGGTCATGTAATAGGTGGAAAGGTACCTCACCATGACAATTTAAAGGTAAGGTACTTATTCAAGATAAAAAAATAAGTTAAGTGACCCCTAGTAAATTTTACCCTGTTATTTTTCATATATAGTTTAAGTGCAATGACGGCCATGCAGACACAGCAAACAAAAAGAGAGGAAGAGAAATAGATTACAACTAGACACAGCAAACTTGACGACCACAACTCCAATAGGGAAAGCCGATTCAGACTCTGCTTGACTAAAAAATCTGCTTTAGAATTAGCCTCCCTTGAACCAGCCAGCAAATTAAGACCAACTAAGATGTGACGACAACGCCACCGGTATTATCCATATATATATGTACATAGTTCCAAACCTTCAGTTACAGTTTGCTGCACTCATCTTTGCATATATATATATAGTTGTAGCACTCCTCAATATTATCCGATTCGTACAAATGCAGGGGAGCAACAACACCAGTATTCGTCCCAGCAGGCTTCATTTCCACTAGTAGGCATTTCCATGTCGGCACACTTCTGCTTGCACTGGTCATCATCACAATCCCACGCTGTGAATTCCGCACTATCTTGGCAGCTTGAGATTGTAAACGTGCCACTAGTTCTCGCTGGCAGCTGCCCTCCTGGACCTCAACAACAAGATGATAAATTAAGCAGTTAAGATAGTAATTAAATCTGTGATTAGTTTTGAAACAACTTAGAGGAAATTTTTGTCAAATAAAACCCTAGGGTTTCTGAATGATTCAGGTACGAGAGATTCAATTGAGGATCCATGAGTTTGTCAAATAACAACGCACAATATTATAGATTTTCAAATAACAAAAAATTAGTCATTAGTCCATATGATAACCTAAGTAAATTAAAGTAGAGATAAAATTAACTGAGTGAGCACTGTCTGAAAATATCAAGAGCAATCTGATAGCTCTACTGAGCAATACTGTGACAGAAAGGGCGTCTTATTGACACGGGATACAAGAAGCATTTATATATAAGAGTTTTTTGGTTCACATAAGCCACGAACCTTGCAACAAGCTTTTAAGTCTCCGTAAGCACTACGAAGCCCCACTAAGAATTTGGGATTAGGAAAAATATTGCAGCAGAGGTAGACCCACTGACAGCTGCGCCTGGGAACTCAAAAGATCAGAAAGATTCCGCTACAACAACTATTACAATCAGGATGATCCTCACCAGTGCCCAGGGCTAAAGCTAACCATAGTTCCGAAGAGAGGGCGGAATGATGTCTCAGCAATAAGCCATTAAGCAGCAAAAGTCTATACGAGTCCCATTTCTATCTGCTGCTTCAGAATAAAAGAAAAAGGGGAACCGAAAGGGGAGGGAAAAAGAAGACCATTGAAGCTCCGAGCATGGGCGCCAAGGCCAGGGAATTAAAGGTAGAAGCTCAAACCTCAATCCTTGAAGGGGCTGCTGTAATATTTGAAGGAAAAAGGGGTCATCTAGAATTCTGTTATGGCCTTCAAGGCGCTGGTGTACAACAAATTAACATACATAAAATGAGAATCTCTACAGTTCCATAGAGAGGGGGAAGACTGATGTCTGTCTGCCGCTTACCGATAAAAGAAAAAGAATACTAGAAAGAGGGGGGGAGGCCAAGACCATTGAAGTTCCGAGCAGATGCGGATGGCCTGGGAATCCAAGGTAGTGTGAAATTTACAAGTGAAGCTTCCCTTCTTTCCATATAATCTTCTTATTCTTGTCGAAATAAATATATATATTTCAGTTGGTAGGGAGATTGTTAAGCTGTGCAAGGTCAGAATCAGAAGCTTGCCACTAACTGCAGTAGTCTTCAAGAGTTTGGTTCGAAATGCTGTTGGAGGAAGGACGAGTTGGTCAATTTCCCAAGCCTCAGCAGTTTGGGTTCTTTCTGGGTTTGTGCAGGGAAAGGGGATTGAGATATGGTTTCGGTGGTTGTAATCTATTGATAAATTCTGTTGTTTTTATTATATATTTTTAGATTGTATTAATTCCTATAAATGTTTTCTTGGAAGATAATTCACAATGATCCGTGGCGGATAAACATTGGCGCCGGATGTAATTCTTTGCCCCGCTTGCTTAGCGAGGCATATTTTTGTGTGTGTGCTGGCCGACGGTGATGATTCAAGAGAAAAAACTGTTTACTAATAAATTGTTAGCTAACATTACCAGAATCATCTCCGCTTGGTACCATCACATAGTCGCCAGAATCATCCCCTGAGTCACAGTCGTCATCATCCGAATCCCCTACCGCCAATCTAAAACCTGAAAATTTCTATAAATCATGAGATAGTGGAATAGAGTACTTAAAAAAAAAATTATCATAGAAACTATCAACGAAAGACTTGCAGGATAGAAGAACTTCCATTTGTTTGCTTAGAATATTGACCATTGCTAATTATATTGTAGCTTCTATTCCTTCACATAAAATGTAGTTGAACATGTTCCCCGCTGGTGATTTTCTTAAGGCATTTACCCTTCTGAAGCAGATGAATGAAAAGAGAAGATTGAGAAAGTGAAAGGAATTTACCGCTGGGAGTAAGCAGAAGGCACAGAAGAACTAGTCCGCCGGTGATTTTCTGAAGGCGGCTGCCCATTTCCCCTTCTGAAGCAGATGAATGATCAAACCAGAGGGAACTTTAAATTGCCATCAACTGGCGGAGTTGGAGTTGTGCAATTGATAGACCTCAGGTAAACCAGATCAAGCCGTTAGAAAAATCTCAGTTTTTATAAAATCAAACGATTAAAGAGTTCGACATCGGGCTTTCCAATGTTGTGTCCGTGTCCCTACTCGACTAGAGCAACAAGTTCCGGCTTTCATTCGGTATTTCTCGAAGCAAAGCCAGAGCGAAACTATGCCCGATTTTGTTTTTGTCTCAACGCCTAAATTAACTAACAAGTAACAAGAGCCAAATGCCCAAAAGGAAAATGATTTTTATACCCACCGGGCTTGCCATTTATTTCAAAGAGCCCACCTTAATTTTCTGTACCTTACAAACCAACAGTAACATAAGATACTAAAAGATGACAGAAATAAAAAATTGGCTACTAAAATACTGCTAGTTTCAAACTGCTGGAATACTTTCCTCAAGTCCACTGCTTACCAATCCTCCGGAAAATTGGTGAAGAATAAAGCAGTAGGAAGCCTCTCCTCCATCTTCTTGTCATCCCACCGATCCTGCTTACCACTTTAACCATTCTTCGAAGCTAGCTCCTCACTCACTCTCACACTCTCTCACGTTCCTCCCTCCATCTCGAGTTTATTGTAAACACCAATACAATAATCATGGTAATATGGACAAGTGGACAAAAGTTGCTGTACCATTCTCAAATTTCCAATCTGGCCTGGCCGGCACATTAATTTAGATCCTCACTTTGTCCTTTAAGTTACCTCCTTTACAGGGCTCCATGTCTCTTGTAAAAGATTTTTGGGGGGGGGGGGGGGGGGGGGTTGAATACTTCAAGGTTAGTGGGGTTAGTTAATCTGTTAAATTGGATTCAAAAAGGAAATAGGGTTGTTTTAGGATCAATCTACCTTTTTTTATTATTGTTATCACTAAATTCCATTTAAGAAGTTAGCTAATTTTGGTATTTATCACTTGCAATTTATTTTTGAGATGCTTTTGGTGTTTATCATCTACCTTCATCGCTACAATTATCTCAAGTTAATCTAGATTTTTTTTTTGTACGTATTATATAGCTAGAATCAACATATATGAGTTTGTTCATTGTCATTATTATATGCTTTAGTTGTTGAGGTTTTGTTTTAAACATTTTGCAAGTTGTTACGACAATGTAGATGAGACTGTGAAGATGGATATGTGGCAATGAAAGAGATAGAGATGACATAGGTTAGTAGACATATACATTTGTTAGTACAATTAGTGAACTTGACAAAAGTATCCTCAAAAAAATTCACATGTTAATAACTCATTGTATTTTCAACTTATAATTTTTCTTATCTATTTTTTCAGAAAAAAGAAAATATACAACTAGCACTGTGAACACTCCACTTCCTAAGAATCCTCAACATTCGACGTGCTGCTTGTGTTTTGCTCTCCTCTACTATCCATACCATACTTCCTATAAATGTTATTGTTACATTATCTCAAGTAGGAGAAAAATACAACTTTATAATAAAATAATACATTGCTCACTTTCACACAAGTATGCATGCATTACCCCTCATAAATGTCATACAATTAACCCAACTAAACATACACCCAATTTTCATTACAACGCACTCATATACTTAAAAGCACAAGAACCATATATCAACTTTTCAGAAACATACAAGAGCTTATTCCTATACCTACAAATAAAACAAAATTTCCTTACACACTTTTACACACAAACTAAACTCAATATAATACATATTGTCCATCATCATACATACAAATTTTCCTAGGAAAAAAATTATAATTAGATACAAAGCAAACACAATAAAATATGACATATACTTAGCCGAACACATCTCAAGCACAAATCAAACAATTTCATATCCAACACTCATAGCCTATATCATATTCACACTAATAAACGAAGTATTAGGTAGCATACAAATTAAGCAAAGTAACGTACTAACTTTTAAAATCTCAAAAAACAAATGACTTGCCCATAGTAATTTCATCCTGAAAATTCATTAAAAAGAAGTTAAACAAGCCCATCCCCGAAGCACCAAAACATACAACGCACTTGCTAGCAAATTACACAGTAGACTCATAATGCCATACAAATTACACCCAGTAGCATACAATTACTTCTCCCACCCGGACAACATATAACCGAACCCCATTCAATCAAACCAAACCCAAGTTATTCATAATCGGCCACTTCTTATCTAACACCATCATCACACAAACCAAATCCAAAACCTTACAACAGGCCTCTAGAACCATACAACCGGTCTCTACAACCATACGTATGTACCTCATTCCATACAATTCCAACTTAAAACACACACAATTCACCTAAAAGAAAATCTTACAAACAGATAACATAACCATACAACAGCCTCTAGAATCATATAATGGCCGCCAGAATCATACGTATGTACCTTGTTCCATACAATTCCAACTTAAACACACACAATTGCTCTAAGAGAAAACCAGACAAACAAATCACAGAACCATACAACAGGCCTCTAAAATTATACAACCGGCCTCCAGCACCATACGTACTTACCTCATTCCATGCAATTCCAACTTAAACAAACACACACACGCACACACACTTGATCTAAGTGTTAATCATACAAATTGATCATAGAACCATACAACAGGCTTCTAAAATCATACAATTGGCCTCCAAAACACTACGTGTGTACCTTATTCTATACAATTCCAACTTAAACACATACAATTGAACTTTGAGAAAACCATACAAACAAATCACAAAACCATACAACACAACCCATGAAAGTGTTCCCAAAAACAAAAACCCACCATCCTCTAAAATCCACTACTATTTCTCACAAACCCATCTTTTTTTGGAGGCAAAAACAACAAACCCATTTATGTCTCACAAACTCATGTATTTTCCCAAACAAACAGATCAAACCCATTCTAATTTCAAAATGAAACTGACCTTCTCACCCATATCCTCTGTCTCTGAAACAAACTGTGCCTCATCGTTCTTACCGTCACTAGAATTGCATCTCATCTCCCTCAAAATTTGGGATTTCACTATAGACTAATGGGGGTGGTAAGAGGAAACAATGGGCAAAAAAAAAAAAGGCCACAAAGTTCTAGGATGTTTTCCACTAGTGCGTCTGTTCATGTTTTAGGGTAGAAAGATTTGGATAGAGTTTGGGAGGAGTTTGTATAGAAAGTTGGAAACTGACTCTCATTCGGTATTTACTAGGATTTTACCCCTCTTCTCACTCCTCCCTTTTTTAAATGGCTTGATAATGGGCAACAAACGAAGAGGCTCTAACTGATTTAGATGGTGTATATACACCGGAAGTATAGTCTCCAATCTCGTGCGTACTAGTTAAATTATCATAATATCTAAGCTCATATAATAAATCATCAGTTCATTAATTAATTCACATAGAAATCAAAAGAGTTAGGCTAAAATGATTAATTGAATTAACCAAAGCACTTATCCAGATAGCTAATTATCTAGATCCAAAGAGCCACCTCTCAAGATCTTATGATTTTACCACTGACAATATCGTCCACAACCTTCCTCATGATCCCTCCTCTCTTAGGAGGCACCATGGCACTGCTGTGCCCTCTCACAGTGGCTGCCCGACTGCTGCTAATATTCTCGCCGCCGGAGTCCATAGAAGTCCCGTTGCTCTCGGTGGCGCTGCCAGAGTAGTTGGCTGAGCCGTACGCCGCAGCACCGCCGGAACCATAATTCACAGATCTATTCAACTCGGAAGTTGTTCGATTGCTTGCAGTCTCCTTCTCTGCATTACTCATTTTTGTTCGCTCGTTGATCTGCTGAATGTGGAGCCAAGTAAATAAAGATCACCGTTGCGTGGCTGAAATTCTCTTTCCTTGAAAAGAAGAACTTCGTTGTCGGTAGTGCACATGCTTTAAAAGTAGAGGGCTCAGTTTCACTGTGAGTCGGCATGCGCATGCTTCGTCGTCTATCGATCCCTTGATGTCACCTGGGTTACGTCATACTGTGGGCCTCGTGACATGTTCACTCCCTAAACTCAGTGTTTTGTTCTCAAACTCTCAGATGTTCGTTAATCAGCCTTTTGCTTTAGTACGTCTTCTGATTCCGGCGTCAAGTTCATCAACTACCAGCTTGTTACAGTGATCCCATAACGAGTATTTGTTGGTGAGGTTCTCGGTCTATTTAAAGCCAAATTCTGTGAGCTCCATTTTATTTCAGTCCAATGGATAGTTGTTGATGAGGATGACAAGATTATTGTCGATCAGGCACTGAGAATCTAACTTAACAAAGTCTTAACATTGTAACCATTGTTAAGAAGATTGACTAACGTTATTGTAGCTTGGGGATAAAACAGCAACAACATGTCGTTGGCCAAACGACAGGATTTTGAAGGATTGAAGTTCAATTCAGCCAAGCCTGGGCTACGTTTTTTTGTCACTCACAATGAAGACGATGTGTTGTTTGGGGTATCGAAACGAGCCAACGATTGAAAGGTGTTATTGTCATGTGCTCATATTAATATACCTACATCAGCATCCATTTCCATTTGGCACCGGTAGCAGCAGGTTTGCCTGCAGCACAACAATAATGGCATATATCCAAAACGCACAACTTCAGTGACAGATTTGCCATTTTTCCCACTCAATCCGATTGTTAGTGTATTAGATTTAGATGCGTTTTAATGTAACGGATTTGTATTCCATCTCATCTATATTCCTTTCCTTCACTTAGCGGAACAATTCTGCTAAACATTGACAACCCAATTGACAAGAACAAATCAGGGAAGCAGGAGAAACCAGGAAGCTTCCTCTGTTCTAGTCTGGTGAAAACGCCAATCCTTTTTCTGGGTCTCGCTAACTGTCACACAAGCATTTTATACTTAGAAGCCTTGAATTGTATAGCACTTTATTCATGTTTGGAAAAATCGGCACAATCGTAAACTGTGGAGATGAAGAAGCAGCGGAGCGGACACACAGATACAGATACAACAGAGCTGAAACGTTTTGCCTGACTATTGAAAGAAAACATAGGAGCTATGAACTCTGTTTGAAGGAACAAGGGGGTGGGGATGAGGTAAAAAGAGAAGAAAGAAACAAAACTAGAGACTCAAGCATCATCTTCTTCACCTGCTTTCTCTTCTTACCACCGCTAGTCGGTTTTTTGTAGTATTTGAACTGTGCCCCTCTTCTTCTGGCCATAGCAGCCTCAACTTGTTCGCTCGGGTTCACCTTCACCGCCATCTCTGCCTCAATCTCCTTCTAGCTCTTCCTTCCTTCGCATTCTGAGTTCCGGTTTCCTCTTTTACAAATAGCATCCGTAAATTTGTAAACTACGAAGAAAGTACCGATACGAGTCGAGGAAACTTGGAGCCTACTATTGATGCTCACCATCACACACGTGTCACCTCATAATTGGTGTTGTTCCTTATTATATGATTCCTCCGTTTCATATTAGTTGTCCCTTTTACCTTTTTTTGACTAAAGTTTAACTTGAATATATTTATATTAATATGAATTGAAAAAAATTCTAAAAAATGTTATTTAAAAACTAAAATCTTTAAAGTTTCATTTTCATATAAAAAGTTCATATTTTTATGATAAATTTTAAGAGAAATAAAATCATAGATTAATTGCTGTGAATAGTAAAGAGGACAGCTTTTGTGAAACAAATGGAGTAACTTACAATTACCCTGTTATGCCCTAACATACAATATGCTCCCTCTATTTTTAGAAATATATACTTTGTCACATATGTTTTTTATGCTATCTAATAACATCTTCTAAAAATATATTTAAAATATATGATAGTCATCTTTTAATAATTTCAATCACTTTAATATTTTTTTTTTAAGTTAATAGACATTTTAAATTATCAATTTTTCCTTTCTGTAAATGTATTTTTCTTCCTGTAAATAGATATCGGTATTTTTTAAAGGTTAGTTGACTATGAGAAAAAATAAAAAATCTTGAAATTACTATAATATTATTATCAAATAATTTAAATTAAGGTTTCAGAAGTTTTTGTCAGATACTATAAAGCAAACAGAGGTAAAGTGTAGGTTTTTGGAAATATAGGGGCAAAGTGTATGTTAGACCAAACCACAATGGGGTTTTGTAAGTTTTCCTATACGCTACTATATTTTTATTGCTAATTCATTTTAACTTAAATCAACTGACTTATTTTTACTTTTACATTTTTTTTCTGAAATCAATTTAATTTGAAACTAATATTATGTAGATGTAATAACTCATTTGAAAGTAAATTTTCATAATATTGTTAAATTTTTTTGAATTTTTCTAGTTTAACTAAACTGAAAAAATTCATAAAAATTTAGTAAGATTACAAAAAAATTGTATTTTCAATGAATTATTGCAGCTACATAATATTAGCTTTTAATTAAAATTAATTTTGGGTAAAAAATACGTAAGAATAAAAATAAGCCATTTTGGAGTCAATTGACTTAAGTTTCAAGTTTCTTATAAATTTTGTTGTGTTTGCTAGTAAAATGGCAACGAGGGATACCTCTAGGTAAAATCATCGTTTAAGAAGTGGCATCACACTCTGCACCAAATAGACACTCAAAAGTGCAATCAAGGTCTTTAAGGGTTCTTGCAACAAAACCCCTTTATCTCTTAGATTTATGATTTTTCACTCTTATCACTACTATTGTAATAGATTGTCTTAAATTCTATATACCAAAAAAAAATTCTTATAAATCTTAAAAAAATATTTTTTTTTTATATAGGTGAATAAAAAATTTTCATTACTTCCACAAAATCTTATTAATAGACAAGTTGAATGGCAATCTATTATTTTGGGGCCGAATCCTAACAAAGTGAAGTCTTTAAGGGCCTAATTTTGGAATATCACCACCTGCTTTGGACATATTCTTGGAGTGGTTGTTGTTGTTCATTTGTGGCCTTACAGTTACATTAACTTTAACATCTAACGCGCACACACACATGCATACATTCATATTATATAATTTTGTAGAATTTTGTGAGAAAGTTTATTAAACTTTTAGTGCATTTAATTAGATTTTAGGGATATTTGTTGGAGATAATTGATAAGTGTCTATTACATTATTTTTATATACAATGATTATTTACTCAACCATATACATTAAGAAGCTCAAAAACTATTTTTTAAATATTTTTTTTTCATAAAATTATCAATATTATTGATTTTTCTTTTTTTAAGCTAAGTAAGGGAAATTTATAAAAATTATATTTTTAAAAAAAATTATTATTCAAGTGATTATTAATAAATAATGTATTAGCTTGTCAACGATATTAGTTCTAGAAAAAAAATGAAATTAATTGATGATGACTGCTTTTTCTTTCTTTATTTTTTCTTTGTACACATAAATTATTACAAGTACAAGGTATTAGAAGTTCCATTGCAAAGCTAAGGGGTTGAAGTGCCTATTGCATGGAGTCTAAAGGACTTGTACTACAATTGAACTACTTCTAGATTTGCCTTTACTTGAGAGTGCGTCCACCACTTTGAATGCCATACCCATTCTGTGGGTCACAAGTATTTAGTGAAAAGTTCACCCATTTGACAAGTATAGATTTTTATTTTGCCCCATAGATATACCCTTCACACACATAACCTGCAACCCACAAAAATTGTTTGCATTTTATGTAGTGATGACTTAATTGTTACTTATCAAAAAAACTAACTATAAATGAAAGGATCAAAGTGTGAATTAGTAATAAATATATTCTTGACCCTAATATTTTCCTAAACCACAGCCTCTTTTTTAACCTCCTCTGTCTTGTTTGTTCGTCTTCTCCTTTAGCATCCTCTTTCTCATCTATTGGTATTCTTCCTCTTCTTTAGCCTCTTGTTCGTCTTTTTCTTTCGCCTCATCTATCTTGTTTAATCTTTTTCTTTTTCTTTAGCTTCCTTTGAATACCTTTTTCGTTCTTTGCACCTCCTTCCCAATCACTGGTACTGCTGCCTCTCCAAGTACTTGAAATGTTGTCCCCTAAAAGCTCTGCTAATGCCCGCACCTACCTCATCACACCATAATCTGCCAACGGCCGAGCAACATGTTTTATTGCTGCATTGTCAAGTAGGATGGGAACTCGAGACCCACAAGGATATGGGCATGGGTATGATTTTTCACCTGTCAGCCTTAGTAGTTGGGCGTGAGAGATTGTTGCTCCAAACCCAATTAGCCTTGTTACCATCCCTAAACATACCTGCTTTTTCATTTAGCTCCCATAGATATATCATTACTCATAATTTTAAAAAAAAAATACCTATAAATTTCTTCTAACCCAACTAACTAAAATTTTTTATTATGCAATTTTATTTTTTTTATTTAATACTATAAATCCTGATTCTTAAAAACTAAAAAGAACAGAAAGTAACACCAAACAATTGCATCCTTAAGACTTCAACCTAGAGCAGCCAAAAGAAACAAATTCCTATTTGATTAAGCCTTAACCGGCCACGAAGCAAAATGATCACCAAACCATTATTTGGAAATCAGAATAAGAGAAGCAAATTAAGCTAATGAAATCTAGGATGAGTTCATTTAAAATTAATTGGATTAATGTGATCGTAGTTTTGACGATTTAGGTCGGGTTAAAATACGGGTCATGGGAATCTAGTTGAACCGATCTCAAATTGTATCCCATGTTCGCAAAAATTACATGTTTTGCCACTGCCGATTCTTGCACACGCCACCCTCACTATAACAACACCCCACCTTCACCCTAGGCTTTGCAAACTACGGCTGCCCTCCCCATGCTCGAATTCATTGGTCTACCGCCTATTGGGTGCGACGATCAGCGATGAAGGGATAATCCATCGAATGGCTATCCGATTCGTTGTTGCCTTCAATGATCGGCGCGGAAGGCAACTCGGACTGGTGGCCCGTGGGCGAGATGGCATCGAACATAGGCCGCCGTGAGTGGCCTAGGCAATATGGTAGTAAGCCAAAATTCTGGCCGATGTATAAAATCCACCATGCAGGTCCTCTGTCAACAGGTTGGGTCACCGTTAATTGGTTGATCCAGTTGTAGATCACCAGATCCAAGGTCATGTGTCGGCTGTCATACATGGGAATGATTCAGTTGGCCAATAGGCGGAGCCATGAAGGGGACGACAAGTGTAGTGGTGATCTTTGTATGATAGTGCAAGTGACCAAGGTAATCAACGTTTACAAGAATCTGGTACAAAGTTTTGGATCTGAAACCATGGTCGGCGACTGGAGTTGGTGGGTGAAAGAGATGAGTATGAACAAGCGATGAGGAAGGGTTAGTAAAGAATGTAAATAATCCAAAATTAGGGGATGTTTACACTTTCTTAGCTGATGGATCTTATGACCCGGACTCAACTCAGCAATAATGTGGTCTCATTAATACGTTTAACACAAAATGAACTGCCCCCTAAGCTCAAGTGCTAGAAATTTTGAAGACCAATAGGAAAGAATGGGGACATGTGTACTTCACACAATCAGCCTCCTGAGAAAATAGTTAATAAAAACATTTTCAAATGGTAAACATGCTAATAATTAATTTTTCTTGAAGTAAGATAATTGGAAAACACGGTAACTAATACCATGCTAATGAAATTTGGAGTGGTGAGTGAATTACTAGTCTACTGTCAACATTAACACTAACTCGTTGACCAGAGGTAGAACTTATTATGCTAGAGTTAATGTGTTTTTGGACTTTTGTGGGCCCAAGGTGAAGTGAAATATGATTTCCTCTTCAAGTTCATGTTATTTACATTGTGGAAAATGAGTTAGACTTCTTTGACTTTTGCCAAAATTTCTTATTAAAACCAAACTGAGCTATTCCTGAAACCACTAAGAAGAGGGGAAAAAAGCAGGGGAAAAGAAAATCCATAACTAGCTTCATTTCCATGGAAAATCTTTTGCATTCTCAGCAACCAACTAGGGTTTCTCATACTTGAGTGACAAAGAGAGCTTGCAATGGTAACAATTACATTGGCAAGAACAGTTTGATTATGTTTTTGACGATCTACCGAGATTTGGGGTTTAGGGTTTAGTGCATCACCCAAGTGATGGGCGATCAATTGGTGGTGGATGTGATGGATAGGATATGCAGCAGGGGGCGGAAGGGGTACCATGACAAGAAATAGGAACTGGTAGACCACCATAAATAACACCAATTTCAGTGGCAATTATGAGACAAAAATAGTGATCCCATATGAAATCTCCAATGAGGGGGTAAAAAACATAATAACACTTCATACTTAACTCTTGCCGAATAGACCGTTATATTCTTATTGATAGGATCGATCGATCAAGGTTAGTTTATGTTGGTTTCCAAAGCATGACACTTAAGTAGCAATAGTCCCAGTTCATTAACAAAAATTAACTTCAACCATTCCTTGCTCGATTCCATAAACACATTGGTCATTTTATCTTTGCATCCAAGATATCCTCCACCAAATAGATATTGAAATCTCTTTAAGATGCCGTTAAGTAAAAGAACAATGACATCATATAAGCAATTCTTTTCCATCCTATGAAAGTTTTTTCTTATAGTGTTTGAGGCAACTCAAGCCAAAAATGGGTAATGTGGACATATGTCTAATTAGACATAGCAATGTATTCTCAAATTTACCTTTCACTATTATACATAATTTCAATCAAACCCAAACCTAAATCTTGCTTCCGTAGCTTCTTTTCAAAGAACATTGATGGTTTTGCGAACAGTGCTTAGTCTGCTTACCAGGCAGACTCCTACTTTTCTACCACAGGTCCTCGACGTATCAGATTTTACAAGACAGCAGCAACAATCAAGACAATGACAATGATGACACGTGAAGACGATGATGATGACAGAGAGCGTTTATAGGGACAAGGTGGCGACAAATAGAGAAAAAGAGATCGGTGGTGAGAAAAAGAAAGACCGGTGAATAAATGGGAGATGAACAAAGCTCAATAGCCTCAGCAAAGATGACGGCAATGAGATTGGCAAGCTAAGGTGTCGTGCCCTAAACTGCCCCTGGCCCATTTGGGCCTGATTTTTTTTTTTTTTTTTTAAACATGCAGCGGAAGTTTTCATTACACAGAAGGGGCTTTTAAAACTCACTAAGACTTATGGGCACGAACCCCAGGATACTTATCGGTACTAGCTCGTTAAGTTCTTTAATTAAGGTTAAGTTGAAGTGCTCTCAGAAACAAGCTAGCACCTATGTGGATTTCATGTGTTCATTTTCATGGTCTTTACCAAGCTTAGCCAAGAATATGCATGGCAACCAAAACACCAACTTAAGTTTAAAAACTTATTTTCATGCATATGCTTTGCATGCTTATGTGTTTTGGTGTTCACTAGTGCACATAATCACTTAATGCCTTTAGATGCAACTAATGCTTAGGCATGTATTAATTCACATACGTGCACTTAAATTTCTTGTTAGCCAAACTTTACACAGGCATCCAATTTCATGATTTTTCTAAGTTTACTTGCATGTTCTTTACTAAGTGAGCATACATAGCCAAACATTGCATGCTTTTAACATAGACATGGGCTTATGGGCCTTTTAGTACTTAACATGCATATGGCCCAAAATTAACCAAGAATAAAATCAAATTTTCCGAGTTCTTATTTAAGCCCAAAACGTACATTTAAGCCCAATTTCAACATGCTTCAAGTTTCATGAAAACATAACCCATAAATTCATGCATGGGCCTTGGTAAGTCCACCAAGCAATAAAAATACCCAAAAATGTCCAAGTCCATAATACAAGCCCAAAGCCAAGTTTGGCCAAATTTTAGCTAAGTCCATAATTTGGTCACTAAAGTTAGACCAACAAAAACATGCTTAAAAGCAAGCCATAAATCCACAAAGCCATGGAACACAAATTTCCACCTTAATAGACCTTGTTCCCACAATTCTAAAACTTCAAGTCCTGCACAGAAAGTCCACATTTTTTTTTAGCTTGTTTACAAGCAGCTTATATACTTAGAATACTTAGAATATTTTGAGCAATACCATACACAAATCCAACCTTAGAATACAGAAAGAGTACTCAAGACTCTTAGCTTGATCTTTCAAGCAAACCTTTACCTACAAAAGTAGAGTAGGGCGGGTGAGTTATAAAACTCAATAAGGATTCCGTGGCATCCAATGCCTAACTTATGGCCTCCAAGGCCTAACATATGCCAAGAATGTAATGGCAAATAATCCTTATTCCTGCAAAGAAAACATAAAGACAAAGAAAACAAAAAGATACATGCATATAGCAATAATATCATAATCGGGGGTTAGCATGCACAACAAATCAAAGAAGCACACAAACACACGCCACTTAACACTTTGTTCACAGAAGGGCAGCAAGCATCCCTCAAGTTTTAATTCATTAATTTCATATACTTAATGTTTTCGGAGAGCTCACTTAGCATAGGAATTAAGGTGGCCGCCTTAACTCCTAGCCCATAATGCTTGCTTACTTAACTTAGCTCATGAGCAAAACAGAATTGCCGAAGCAATAACATAACTTAAGCCCTCTTAGCACTCCTAGGATCACATGGTTCTTTGACCATCACCTAGGGGCCTGAATACTCACATAAAAAGGCCATGGAATTATACCATGCAATAAAGTGAGTATAGGAATCCTTACCCACAACACCGAAAGCTTTAGAAGCTTATTTTCCTTCGTTATCCTTGCTTGTTGACTCTAGAAATTGTTTTCTAGCATAAGAACCAAGATGGGCCGAATTTTATTAGTAACCATAAGATACCAAGAACACTTGGTGATTAACTCAAATAACACAAAATACCAAGAACACTTGGTGTACACTTACAGAACCTCACAGAAGAGGTAAGGCCAATTTCTTGTGCTTGATGTTCTTCAAGCTTCTTCTTGATTTCTTGCTTCTAATGAACTTAGGAACTCAATCACACAAAGAGCTCCTTTGAGTGGAGTTTAAAACCTCCAAGAAATGGAAATGGCCGAATTTTCCTCCTTGGTTTTCTTTGAATTCTTCACCTGATTCTTGCTCTTTATGGTCTTAGAGCTTGAATTCAACCAAGAATACTTGGTTTTAATTTGAGAAATGATTACTTCTAGCTATGGACGAATATTTAGATGAGAAAAGAGTTGGAAATGTGTTTGGAATGATGAGACTTGGTATGGAAGAAAATGGAGAGAGAATGAGAGAGTTTGAGAGCAAATGGCTTTGAATGAGTGGAGTGATTATGTTTTAATGTGTGGGAAGGTAATGGCCAGCCATATGGGAAGGAAAATGAGTGTATAATGTGCTTGGAAGGTGGGAGACAAGATTAAAAGAGATGAAGACTAATTGGAAGACTTTTGGGTAAGTTTGGTAGAAAAAGTCAAAAGTAGGTGAAGAAAGAATCCAAGGTAATGATTAAGGGTGGGAGGTGGATTAAAATAATAGGGAATGAATAATGTGTTTGAAATGAGTGGGAGACAAGATTAAAAGAGATGAAGACTAATTGGAAGACTTTTGGGTAAGTTTGGTAGAAAAAGTCAAAAGTAGGTGAAGAAAGAATCCAAGGTAATGATTAAGGGTGGGAGGTGGATTAAAATAGTAGGAAATTAATAATGTGTTTGAAATGAGTGGGAGACAAGATTTAATAGATGGAAGACTAATTGGAAGACTTTTGTGTAAGTTTGGTAGAAAAAGTCAAAAGTAGGTGAAGAAAGAATCCAAAGTCTTGACTAATGATGGGAGGTGGATTAAAATAATAGGATTTGGAGGAAGGTGACATAAAATATTGGGAATTGGAGGGGCATGGCTGGCTAAGGCATCCAAGGCCATTAAAATGCAATAATTCCCCCTTTAGTCCTCCAACTTTCTAATTTTGGGCAATTGAGCCCAACCACTAAAAATCCCTTTGTTCAATTTAGTCCCTCATTTTTTTTAAAATCACCATTTTCATTGCTATTTCTCTTGGCCTAAGCCAAGCTTATTTTTAAGATGTTCAACACTCAATTATGCACATGCCATATTGTCTTCTCAATTTAATTGAGCTAAATTCCCGATTAAGGAAAAATTCTTATGCTCCAAATCCATTTAACCCAGGACCTAATCACTTTGGATTGTCCGGGCATTACATAAGGAGAGGTCGGCCAACAAAGGAGCGATCAGCGAGTGAAAATGGCGGTGGTTAGATCAGCAAGCGAAGACGATGGTTGTAAAATCAGCAAGTGAAGACAAAAGAAGCGAAGATTGCAATTTGTTTTATAGGAAAAATAAATAAATTTTATTTATTAGTGATTGTTAAGACACTTTTGTATTTTTCTTTAGACATTTTTAAATATTTATTTATACACTTCTTTATTCATTATTTATACACCTTTATTTATCTGTACATTGTTTTTAGACATTTTTACATTTTTATTGTGACATGTTTACATATTTATTCAAACACTTTTTTTATTATTTTTAAATAGTTATTTTCTGAAGATAACAAAATATTCTCAAATTACTTCAGATATTTTTACATATTTTTTTAGACATTTTTCAATATTCAATCGCACATTTATTTTTCTAGATTCGAACATTTTTTTTATTATTTCAAACTGTTATTTTTTTTAGATAACAAATTGTTCATAAGTTAATTTTGAAAATTTTATGTATATTTTTTTAGACATTTTTCAATATTCAATCAGACACTTATTTTTATAGTTTCAAACACTTTTAATTTCACATTATAATAAATTGTTTTTATATTACTTTGCAAACACTTCCACAAATTATATTTAACACAATTACATTACATTGTAGACACTTTTGTGAACTAGGTCAGACATTTCTCCATATTTGTCTTTGACAGTTCTATAGGTTCAGAAGCAATGAGCAACGTGACCCAGAGACAATGATCGACGTGATCCGACAAGCAACAACACCTAAATCTAGAGGTGATCAACGGTGTAAGATATGGATGTAAGCGGCAACATGATCCGAAAGCAAGAGGAAGCAACTAACAATGAGATCCAAAGGCAAGCGTCTACGAGATCTAGAGGCGGATGATGACAACAAGATTTAGAGGCAATGATGGCCCGTTGAAGGAGGTGGCAACGATGATAAAGATAGGGTTTCTAGGGTGATTGTGAGTTTTGGTCCAGGGGCAAATTAATCAACTTTTTTATTAGGTTATGGGTTATATATGAAGGAAATTAGGAATAGATTATTATGTCTAACTAGTTTAAATACCTGGCATTGCCACAGGATCTAAAAAGAGTCGGTACAAAAGATTAAAAAAAATTCCTACACATTAGCAAAAAAAACTCATAAAAACTTACAAATGCAAAATAAGAATTCATTTAACCATGAATTCATTTCAGCAAATAATAATAATAATAACAATAACAATAATAATAATAATAATACATGAAGTTAATAGAAAATGCCCACCAGTCATAAGATACATGATACCGAACTCTCAAGCAACGGGTTAGTACCTAGTTCTTGATTTCATAGGAATCATACAAGCAATTAAGTTTGAAATCAACTTGCTTATATACTCTATAGAAACCTGCATTAATTTAATTTCCAAAGCATTATGAGGCTGGTTTTGTGTTTCTTTACAACATCATGTGAAAGAGAGCTGCAGTGTTTAATTTTGTATGAAATGTCTCATAGGTAAACCTTAAAATAATAAAATTTTCATTAAAAGATAGGGCAAATTACATATACTTTTGTAACTGTTTCCATGTCATTCTTAGTACAAAGTTATTTATCTGTCTTAAGACTAAAGTCAATGATGTAGAGGTATTTTTTTTCCCTCTAAATAAATGAAAACAAATTAATAGAATACAAATTTAGTCTGAAAGTATAAATTAGCCCAAATGTTTAAGCTCTCTCACCTCCTCTGCACGGGCAACACCACTCTTCCTTATACTTTAAGTTTCTTTCAAGCACACTGTTAATACAAAACCTGGAAAAGACAGATATTCAACTAAAAAGCATAGTTTAATATTGGGTAGCAGAAAATAATAAAGGAAAATTCTATTCAAATACAAAGCAAAGGCACTTCATTGCTTTCTAATGCTCTCCGATGCTCAAGCTTCCATAGAGTTGAAAGCATCCATTTATAAACATTAATGTAAAAAACATATGAGAGTCATTCCTCTATGCCCTTCCCAACTCTAGACATTTCAACCTCTTCTCATGATACTGCTACATCTAAGAAAAGTTACAAAAGTTTAGTCATTATTCAAGATACATTTCTCATTGCACATTGACACTTTGAAGTACAAATTGCAAAGTGGAGAAGGAAACTGACAAAGATCTACATGACACAATATAAAGATAAATTCACCCTCTTGTCACATCCTTTGTCATATTTGAAGTCAAATTACAATAAGAGTGAAACTGAAGTTACTTCGGAGACAACCAATAAAATAAGAACAATACAAAAAAGTAGAATTGAATAACCACAGTAAAAAATTTGAAGAAAATCCACCAAAAAATTATTAATGGATGAAGTTTCTATCACTACATGGTAAGGCTGAGAAACAAATATCTCAACCAATACAAGTAAAACCAACAAAAAACAATTCATTCTTCCAAAATTTGAAGATGAAAATAAATAAATAAAAAAAGAGTTGACAAACTTTAGTTTAGAGCAGCATGCAGTTTATGGAATTAAGTTCCTGTCAAAACCATAATTGCTTTATTTCTTGTTTAGAAAGCTAAATCCTAAGGCACTGTTAAAGCAAACAGTTGAACTTTAGGATTCTTGTGCTTATCTAACATTGGTAAACTTATCCAATCAATGGAAGGAAACTGTTGAAGAAGCAATTGTTCTACGTGATGAAGATGTCTCACTAAAATCTTTGTTAGATGATAAGTTAAAGGAACAAAAGAGCTTAGCAGAAAAATGTTCTCAATAGGCCATAGAGATAAAATCTCTGAAAGGTCTAATATAGAATTTGCAGAAAGAAAAATTAGAGCTACAGATTTTCTTGAACATGTATGGCCAGCACAGTAATAATAACATATTTTGTACTTCATTAGCTTCTCGGCATATTCTCTTTCTTCCTCGTTGGAATCCTTAAAAAATTTGGAGTAAATGGTTATAGATCAGGCCAAAAAAATTGTTTGTATCTCTAGTTTGGAATACAAATATATTGCTTCCTAACCTTCCTTGTAGTGAAGGCTTCTACCAATTCATTGTGAGAGCAAGAGCAGTGAAGCCATTCAGGAGCCAAATAATTGTTTGAAACTAATGAAAGCTTTGCGCAAGTGTCTAGGAAAATGTGGGCTTTGATCATGGAGATTAAAATTCTCATTTGTTAAAGAGGGGATTTTATCTCTTTCAATAATGACCCAAAGAAGTACTGCTTTCAGGGGAAGAACGCAACTGATTCACACTAATCCCAATCAACAACAGGGCAGGAGCTTCCGGCTGCAACCAAAATACTTCTACGAATAATGTAGAACTGCATAAGCCATATTTCATTCTAAATTTTTATTTTTAATCAAATTTTTTTGCATAAGCCATATTTCATTCTAATTTTTTATCAGCCCATCAAAATAGGAAATAGAATGGGAAAAGGCACACAAACCTCAATTATCGAAAACCTGTATCTCATTATCACCTTCAACAAAAAAGTAATTACCAAAACCTGTGTGATTAAATTAGAAAGAATAAAACCTAGAGTAGAAAGGTTTCAATTATGTAGGAAATGAATGAAAAGAAGTACTTGATGGCCAGGGGCCTCATCGTTTATAGTCATGGTGACTGGTGGAGAGACTTCTGGGAGGAAGAACGCCTGGTGGAATGGATAGCCCGAAGAAGGGTGCCTGAAAGCTCAGAAACAAAAGGTTAGGAGGCCCCCGGAGTGTTTTTCCGGGGGGGAGCCTCCAACGCCCAAGTCAGTGGTGGCTGAGAAAAGGCAGAGGAAATAGCACAAAGGGCTGAAGGGTCTCGCCTGATAGTTTTCTCAGAGTGTGGGAGCCGTGTTTGGCCAACCAACCAACCTCCTGCCCAGTATTAATTCCTGGTATTTGTAGAAGCGCCTAGCCCGTTCAGATCACGACACGTGTTCGGTCAGATGTTGCCTGAGTTTCTGGGCGTAGGAGACAGATAACTGGTAGCAAGTTGTCCTGAGCCACGTGCTGAGATGGGCCATGATGTGATTCTGATGGCGTCCGTATGTCAGAACGCCTATTCAGGCGACTTTATGACGTCTGCGAAAGGACGTGTCAGAGGCTTCCTTAAATGCTTCCATAAATGCTCCTGCCGTACTCCTGAGGTCCCTGGGTGAGGTCGTCCTCTAGTTCGGACAGAGCCTCTTCGGGAAACAAGCCCTCAGTTCGGGGGTTCCCAGTTTCAGGGAGTTCCGCCTTCGGGGATATCATGTTCGGCTCGCTATGTCTGGTGCCGCTTTTCCGAAGGCGATATGTTCACAACCTTGGGGGGGCGAGTAGTGCCCTCGGGGCTTCCTGGCGTGCCGGGCTCGAAGCTCTTCGGCTATCTCCCGAGGTGCCTGATCGCACCTTTTCTCAGGTAGCGCCAGCTTCTTCTGGCCATCATTGTGGCAGGGAGTTCGGCCAGATAGAGGCGATAGCGTTTGGCTATCACATGCCCCCCCTTTGGAAAGCCGAAGTGAAGACTTCGGTTTTGCATCTCTTTCCGAGGTTTGTGTATGGGAGTTTCTTTGGAAGCTTAACCTGTTCCGAGGATGTGCCTTTTGCCCGAAGATCATGGGCTCTTCGGCCTTGGCCTGTTCTTTGGTGTCTTCGAGGTGGAGCCTGTGCCGAAGATACACCTCTTGCCCGAAGGTCATGGGCTGTTCGGCCATAGCCTGTTTCTCGGCGTCCTCGAGGTGGCCTGCTCTTTGTTTCTGCAGGTCTGTTTGGCCAAGCGTGTCAGTCTGAGCGGCGCGTCCCAGTTTCATCCCAGTTTTCCAGGGATGTCAGAAGACGTGTCCCAGCTTTCAAGGGACGTTTGGAGGACGTGTCCCCTATTTGCGCGCAGAGGTTGACACGTGGCGCTTTGCCATTGGAGGAGAATGGCGTCTGTTACAGAGGGCGTGCCTTTTCAGGTGCAGAGAGCAGTTACGGCGACGGTTCGCCTCCAAAGGGTACTTATGACGATTTTTCAGTTACCCATCTCTGGCTTATAAATAGCCCACTCTACCATAAGTTCCTTTTGCTTTCTCTTCTGCTCTCCTCTCTGCTTTGCCCCTGTTCTTGCACTTTCTTGCTTTCTGTGGCGGAGCTACCTTAATCAGAGCTTTTTTCCAGCCAACTTTCACGACGGCGTCCTCAGATTTTGGCAAATCTTTCGGTGGGTTTTTGTTTTTCAGAACGCTTTGATCCCTGTGTTCTTTTGAGTTTTTCTCTGGAAACTGTTTTCTTCCATTTTCAAACTCATTTTCTGTCGAAAATGCCCCTTCCTGAGAGCTGGCAGCCTCTTTTAGCCCATCCTTATTGTACCACCCCTGAAAAGTTAGAGAGGTGGAAGCAAAAATTCTTTCTTCCCTCTTACGCCATTACTAGGCTGCCTCGTTCTAGCCATTATGCTTTTTCAAACCGCAGTAAGGAGGTTACCATTTTTCGAGCTCAGCTGAAGGCCGGTCTTCGGTATCCTCCCCCGAAGATGGTGTGCGAGTTCTGCAAATTTCATGGCATTGCTGTGAACCAGCTTCCCCCGAACTCGTTCTGCTATTTTAACGCCTACCTCTGCATGTGTGGCGTCTTCGGGATAGAACCCAATTTCAGAATTTTTATGCAGTATTACAAGCTCTCTGTGGTCCCGAAGGGTGGCTTCTATTTCATGCTACATCGGGGATCCGGGGGCAAGAAATTCATGTTCACCTTCGCCACTAAAGATAGCTGGCGGGGGTGGCAACAGAAGTTTTTCTTCATGAAGATGGACGAGGCCTGGTCGTACGTTCCGACCAAATGGGCTCAGGGAACACTGGATGTTGCTGATCCGAGGATGCTGCTGACCCCAGAGTTAGCTTCCTTGTTCGCGGATTTTGACGCCCGCATTCGGGCTGTCTCTGACTGGGACCCCGAGGTCATTCCACTCGCCCTTTACCCTTTTCCAATCAACTGGAGGTTGATGACCGAAGAGGTCCTTCGGGAGCTAAAGGTGGTAAAGAAGCACGAGACTGACCTCGAGATGCCAGCTCCTGCCATTGCCGGGAAGGATTCCTGGTTGGTCAAGCTTCTTAAGGAGGAAATTTCTTTCGAAGCGCTTGCCGAAAGTGAGTTATCTTCTACTCCTTTACTGTTCTTTCCTCGGACTCACGCTGATGTTTCTCTCCTTTTTCAGAGATGGGCGACGCGACTGCCGCCTATTACAAGTCCCTTTTCACCGGCCAGGTGGGGAAGGGCGATCAGACGAACAAGGCGTCTTCCCGAAGGCGGAAGTCCACTGGCGCGGGACCTTCGAGGAAACGGGCAAAGAGAGCTGCCCAGGCTCCTTTAGAGGAAAATCCCGAGGAAACTGCCGAGGAGCCTGGGGCAGCCGGGATTCCGGAGTCTGAGGCTGCTGCTTCCGAGGTCCCTTCAACCGACGTCCCTCCTCAGAGTCCTACCGCGTCACAGGCCCTCCTTGATGTAGTGGTAGAAGTACCTTCTGCCGAGGAGCGGCGCAAACGGAAGGGCAAGGGCATTTCGGCCGAGGAACCCGAGGACGATGTTGTCGAGGTTCCGCCAGGTTTGTTTCCAGACAAAGTGTACTTCCTTTGTTTTTTCTAGATTGCCTTCTTTGTCTTTAATCTCCTTCTCATTCTTATCATGCAGGGGAGTTGACTACCCCTGGCTGGGTGACCGATCATGCTCGGAAACGAGCTCTTCGGGATGCCAAAATCCCGCAAGGGAAGATACCCAAGGAGCCTTTTTGGACGTTCACGGAGGACATGAATATGTACTCCGAGGACGTTCCTCAAATGGCTAAGGAAATTTCGAAGGGGGTGCTCACCGAGGCCTCCTTCAGGGCTATAGCGGCGACCCACCCGGGGGATAACACCCTCGCCGCAAAAATCACCAAGCATGCTGCTCAGGTATATCCTTCACAGCTCTTTCCCTTCAATTTTTTCCTAAGTTTTTGGCTCCTACTGACCTTGCGTTTATTTTTTGCAGCTGATGGGGTACACCGCCTTTCTCCGAGTTCGGGTGGCCAGGGAGGTTGCTTTTCGAACTTCGGCCACTCGAACCATGAATGAGACAAGGACCGCACTCGTAGAGTCAGTCGCCAAAAACCATCAGCTGAAAGAGGCTGCTGAGAAAGAAGTAGCTGCCCTTCGGGAAGAGTTCCGGAAGGAAAAAGAAGAACTTCAAAAGGACTCCTCCAGGAAGATCGCTGACCTCGGTGAGCAAATAAAGGGGATGCTCACCGCCAACGAGGATCTTCTTCAGCACAAGGCTGGTTCTGACGGCCGTATAGTGTCGTTGACATGTGAGAATAATGCTCTCCGAGCCGAGGTCGAATCGTTGAAGAAGGAGCCGAAGGGGGAGGAGCAGATAAAGGCACTGGAGGAGGAGGTCGAGGATCTGAAGGACGAGCTTGATGACCTCGAGCTTGAGAAGAACAAGTCTAATCAGATGAGCAAGGTCGCGTTCCAGGACGGCTTCTGCCTTGCTCGACACCAGGTTCTCCAGAGGTTCCCAGATCTGGACCTCTCTTTTCTAGAGGGTCTAAACATTCCTGGGGGACCTCGGTGGAAATGGTCCAAGGTCGAACATTTGAAACTTCCTCCTTCAATTCCAGCGCCGAAGGTGATGGAAAAAGGCGGGCAGACGAGTGGCTCTCGGGACGCCGCGAACCCTTAGCCAATTTTTAGGGTCCCTTTTCCTTTCCTTCTATTTTGTAATCCTTCTTCGGGCAGTTCTCTATTTTAAAGCAGCTTTGCTCTTAATGAGGATTTTTTGGCTAAGTCTTTTCTTGCGAGTTTCTTCATTTCCATTGTCCCGAACACGTTCGCTCAAGAGACTTCGGAAAACCTGCGATTAAAGAAACTTTTTTACCTTCCTTTGTCCCGAGTGCGCTTGCTCGTAAGACTTTCTGGAAGGCCTGAAAAAATTTGACTAAGTCTTTTTGCAGGCTTTTGCATTTCCAATTCAAACATGATTGCTCAAGGGACTTCGGAAACCTTCAGTCAAATTTTTTCTTTTTCCAGTTGTCCCGAGCATGTTTGCTCAAGGGACTTCGGAAAACCTTTCGCGAGATTTTTCACTTCCCATTTTCCCGAGTATGTTCGCTCAAGGGAGTTCGGGAAATTATCTCTGCGCTGGCTATGGCGAGTACTTCTGCGAGATTTTTGTTTTCCATCTTTCCCGAGCGTGATGGCTCAAGGGACTTTCGGAAAGTCATATTTACGCTTTATCATGGCGAGCACCTCTGCGGAATTCTGTCTTGCATAATTTCTTTACACTTAAGAATTTTTCTCAAGGCCATTCTGTACAACATAACTCCTCCGCCCAACCTTAAGCGTAGAATTTTTTCAAGGCGTTTGAGTGCCAAGTGTTCTTCAATTCTACGCCTTCGGCGTCGCCAAGCTTGTACACACCTTTTCGTACTTCATAGCGAACCAGGTAGGGTCCTTCCCAGTTTGCGCGAAGTACGCCATGGGATGGCCCTCGGGGTGCGTAGTCGGCCTTTCGGAGAACAAGGTCTCCCTTCTTGATTTCTTTTGGCCTGGCCCGTAAGTTTACAGCCGCGGTCACTCTTTTGCTGAAAAGCTTTTCTTGTCAGCTCGGCTATTTCTCTGTGTTCAGCCACAAGATCGAGATTGGTTCTCAGGCCGAGGTCCTTACCACCTTCATCAAATACTTGCACCCGTACTGAAGGTTGAACTACCTCTGGTGGGATAATAGCCTTTGTTCCAAAGACGAGTGAGAAAGGAGTTTCCCCTGTGGCTCTTCGGGGCGTCGTTCGGTAGCTCCATAGTACACTTTGGAGTTCTCCTGGCCAATTCCCCTTGGCTTCCCCTAGTCTCTTTTTCAAGCCATCATTTGTGGTCCTGTTCGATACTTCTACCTACCCGTTGCTTTGGGGGTGAGCTATTAGGTCGAAGTGCATCTTTATTCCGAGGTCACTGATGAATTTTTGGAATCCTTTGTCTGTGAACTGGGATCCATTATCAGCTACTAGTACCCTCGGTATGCCAAATCTGCATACGATGTTCTTCCATAGGAACTTCTGCACTTCTTTTGCCGAGATAGTTGTTAGTGGTTCTGCCTCCTCCCACTTTGAGAAATAGTCCACTGCTACCACGCAGAATTTCATGCCTCCGGGTGCTGTGGGGAGTGGCCCAATAAGGTCTATACCCCAGACTGCGAAGGGCCAAGGATAGTCTGCCGAAGTTACCATTTCCGAGGGTGTCCTCTGGTTTTTCGCGTGTCTCTGGCAGCTGCCACATTTCCGGGCGAACTGTCTTGCGTCCTTTCTCAGGGTAGGCCAGAAGTATCCTTGGGGGAGTATCACTGCTGCCAGGGCATTAGTTCCAATGTGCCAACCACACATGCCTTCGTGAACTTCTTCAAGGACCATTTCAGTATCCTTTTCATCCACACATCTTTGCAGCGGATTCCCATATCCCTGCCGGTATAACTCTTCATCAATCAGGAATAAGCTTTCGGAGTGTCTTCGCAGTCTTGCAGCATCGCCGGGGTCTTCGGGGAGCAAATTCTCTGCGAGTTATCTTTTTATTGGGTCTTTCCATCCCGTTCCCGAGGTCGTCATGCTCAGCACTGAGATGCTCGAATGGTCTGGCACCTCGGTATATGTTTTCGACTTCGCCAAGCAATCTGCCTCAGAGTTATTCCGCCGAGGTACGTTTTCGATCCGTACGGCGTCAATCTTGGATGAGCCTTGCTACTAGCTCATGATATTTTCCCAAAATTGGGTTCTTCGCCCCATAATCTCCTGCCGTCTGCCGAACTTGGTAGCCTTCATTACCTCTAGGCCTTCGGGGCCCCTGATAATACGCCTTGAGCTTTTATGGCCTTCCGTGGCTCATACGTAATTTTGTGTTCGTCATGCTCTATGCACCACTTGGAGAGCCTTCCCGAATGATCGCAGCCTTCTCCCTGCAAGCACCAAGGCGTATATAGCTTTTTGAAGCAAAGGGTACCTGACTTCGGCGCCATGCAGGGACTTGCTGACATAGTAGACCGGTCATTGCTTTGACCCTTCTTCCTTCACGAGGACCGAGCTCACAGCTTTTTCTGTGACGGCGAGGTATAGTACGAGGGGCTCTCCCTCCCGAGGTTGTCGCAGAGTCGGCAGGCTGGCCAGGTAGACTTTGAGTTCTTCCCAGGCCTTTTGGCAATCTTCATCCCAAGGATGATCATTTCTTCCGAGATCGCCTTCCATTTTTGTTGCCTTTGTGAGGACTTTGGAGAAAGGTCTACACCTATCTCCGTACCTGGCAATAAACCTGCTCAGAGAGGTTATTCTTCCGGTGAGTCTCTGCGCATCTTTGACAGTGCCAGGAGTTCGGAATTCAAGCAGGGCCTTAATCTTCTCGGGGTTAGCGTCGATGCCTCTTTCGAATACCATGTACCCAAGGAATTTTCCCGAAGTCTCCCCGAAGATGCACTTCTCAGGATTAAGGCGGTTCCCGGAGGCTCTGAGCTTTTGGAAGGTTTCCTCTAAATCTGCAACGCGGTAGCCAGGCAGCTTGGTCTTGACTAGCATATCATCAACATACACCTCCATGTTTCTCCTTATTTGGTCTTTGAAGACCTTGTTCATCAGCCTCTGGTAGGTGGCTCCTGCATTTTTGAGCCCGAATGGCATCCTGATATAGCAGTACGTTCCTCCCTCGGTGATGAAGGCAGTCTTCTCTTCATCTTCGGGGTCCATCCTTATCTGATGGTAGCCACTGAAGGCGTTTAGGAAACTTAGGAGCCCATGTTCAGCAGTTGAATCTATTGGTGGCAGAGGGTATGAGTCTTTCGGGCAAGCATCGTTCAAGTTTCTGAGGTCGATGCACATCCGGAGTTTGCTGCTACCTTCTTTTGTGGCGATGACCACGTTGCTTAACCATTCGGGGTACTTGACCTCCCTGATAACCTCAGCATCTAGGAGACGCTGGACTTCGGTTTTGACAAAGTTGCTTTTGTGGGCTGAGATGCTTCGTTTCTTTTGCTGGACAGGCCTTGCTTCCAGACTTACTTTGAGGCTATTCTGTATTATGCCAGGGTTCACCCCCGGCATATTTTTTGGCGAGTAGGCAAACAGATCTTTATTTTCCAGCAGAAAGGATACAAGATTTTCCTTGTCACCTTCGGCCAAGCTCTTCCCTATTCGGGTAGATTGACCTGGAACAAGCTCTATTGCTTCCATTTTTGTCTTGGCGAGATCTTCTTCTTTGCCTTTTTCTGGTGCCCTTGCCTCCATTGTTTGCGCGAGGTTGTTGCCGGAGCTTTTCGCGCTTTCATGAACACCTTTCTTACCTCGGCTTGGTCTATGAACACCTCTACATCTCCATCCTTGGTGGCGAATGTGATAGTGAAGTACTTCACATCAAGGCGAATATGCAGGTTCCCCATTGTCTGCCTTCCAAGGATGGCGTTGTATGAGGACGGGGCGTTCATGACGATGAATCTCGCCATTGTGGAGGCGTGCAACTCAGCTGCTCTGTTCAGCGAAGTCCCTTTCATCATCAGCGGGAGGTCGATCCATCCGAGGACGGGGAGTTCGGATGGTCCAGCCCCAAAAGTGGGCGAGGCGACAGGCTTCAGTTCGCTGCCGGAGATGCCCAAGCTCGGCAGCAGGTGCGAGAATAGGACGTCAGCATTTGAGCCATCATCAAGCAATACTCTTTTGACGTCCCAGTTCCCTACTCTTGCCATAATCAATAGCGGATCGTCGTGGGGGAAGACGACGGTGGAGCCACCTTTGCAAGCCAGCTTTTTTGATGGACTTTGATACTCCATGACTGCAATTTCTCTGGCTTTCCGCTTTCTTTCCGAGGATTGGAGCCCCGTGGTGATGGTTTAGATAACCCCTGCTGGAGGTGGAGGGCATTCTTTTGGACTTCTATTTCTCCGCCTGTCGGAGTCGTAGTCCTCATCTTCGGCCCCTTCTTCCTCCATTTTTCTGCCTTTCGGGGATGGCATCCTCAGGTATTTCCGAAGTTGGCCATTTTTTATCAGCGACTCTATGTACTTCTTCAGCTGGAAGCAGTCTTCGGTGTCATGACCGTGGTCGCGATGAAACTGGCAGAACTTCTTTGCACTCTTCTTATTATCGGCGGTCATGGCCCTTGGTCGCCGAATCTGCGTCCCTTGCCTTTCCAGCGCCATGAGAATGTTGGTCCGTGAAGTGCTCAATGGTGTGAAATTTTGAGGTTTCTTTCCTTGCATCCTCCGAGGTCGTCCTGCGTATTCGGTAGGATGCCGAGCTTGTTGACTGGACTCTTCGGGGCGGTGGTGATCAGACTTCGGCCGAGCCATTCTTAGTTCTTCGGCGGTCATGTGCTGTTCTGCTCTTCCGTAAAATTCTCCGAGGGTCTCCGAGGGGTCTTTTGAGAACTCGTAGAACAGCTGTGAGTCTCGTCGAAGGCCTCGTGTCATGGCAAGAATGCGGATTTCGGGCCTGAAGTCTGGGACGCTCAGAGCTTCCCTGTTGAATCTTTCGACATAGTCTCGGATGGTTTCTCCATTCCTCTGCTCTATGTCGAACATCTGAACAGGCATCTTCGCCGTAGGTCGGCTCCCGATGAACTGTTGGGTGAAGGCTGTGGACAACTCCTGGAACTCGGTGATGGTTCCTAAAGGCAAGGAATTGTACCACGCCGTGGCTGGCCCTGTGAGGGTGACTTCGAAGCACTTGCACATGGTAGTGTCGTCAGCACCGTGTATTATCATGCTGCGTCTGTACTTCGTCAAATGGGCCTGTGGATCAGTACGGCCATCATAAATCTCCAACCGAGGTACTCTAAAGTCACCTGGCATGGCTGCCTCAACAACGGCCTGAATAAATAGCGAGTCATCTTCGCAGCCTGTTCCCGAGAGTCTGGCCCAAACGGGTTTTCTGGCCACTTGTTTCTCCACTCTGTCCAGCCGTGCTAGTATCCTCTCCATCAGCACTGTGGCGCTAGGGCCTTCTTCAGGGAATGGAGATCGCCGGCGCCTCTTCGGGGGGCGAGTTCGGCGCTGAGGGGACAAGGACCTCGGCTCAAGCGCCGAACTGCTTCGCTGTGAGACTCTCGGTCGCTTGGACCCGGTTTGTCCCACAGGCCGTTTCCCGAGGGCTATATTTTCTGTGGATGATTCTCCGCGAGGGTCTCCACTCCCCGAACTGCGATGTGTAGACTTGGGGCTTTTCTCCCGAAGGCGTGTCGGTGAGGGGGGTCTCTGGGCCTGTGTTTACTGTGGCCACCTTCGGTCGATCTGCTGGGTCATTTCAGACACGACCGAACGCTGAAAGTCTCTCAAGAAGCTCATGGTAATTACCAGAGGGCGGTCTTCCTCAGGCGCAAAAGTCCCTGGGAGTGTTTACTCAGCAGCCGATTGTATCTCAGGCGCGGACGGGGACTTCGGGAGCCTCTTGTCCTTAGAACGCCGAGTCTCAACGACGGCGATCTCAGAGCGGGTTCCCACAGACGGCGCCAAATGATGGCCAGGGGCCTCATCGTTTATAGTCATGGTGACTGGTGGAGAGACTTCTGGGAGGAAGAACGCCTGGTGGAATGGATAGCCCGAAGAAGGGTGCCTGAAAGCTCAGAAACAAAGGGTTAGGAGGCCCCCGGAGTGTTTTTCCGGGGGGGGAGCCTCCGACGCCCAAGTTAGTGGTGGCTGAGAAAAGGCAGAGGAAATAGCACAAAGGGCTGAAGGGTCTCGCCTGATAGTTTTCTCAGAGTGTGGGAGCCGTGTTTGGCCAACCAACCAGCCTCCTGCCCAGTATTAATTCCTGGTATTTGTAGGAGCGCCTAGCCCGTTCAGATCACGACACGTGTTCGGTCAGATGTTGCCTGAGTTTCTGGGCATAGGAGACAGATAACTGGTAGCAAGTTGTCCTGAGCCACGTGCTGAGATGGGCCATGATGTGATTCTGATGGCGTCCGTATGTCAGAGCGCCTATTCAGGCGACTTTATGACGTCTGCGAAAGGACGTGTCAGAGGCTTCCTTAAATGCTTCCATAAATGCTCCTGCCGTACTCCCGAGGTCCCTGGGTGAGGTCGTCCTCTAGTTCGGACAGAGCCTCTTCGGGAAACAAGCCCTCAGTTCGGGGGTTCCCAGTTTCAGGGAGTTCCGCCTTCGGGGATATCATGTTCGGCTCGCTATGTCTGGTGCCGCTTTTCCGAAGGCGATATGTTCACAACCTTGGGGGGGCGAGTAGTGCCCTCGGGGCTTCCTGGCGTGCCGGGCTCGGAGCTCTTCGGCTATCTCCCGAGGTGCCTGATCGCACCTTTTCTCGGGTAGCGCCAGCTTCTTCTGGCCATCATTGTGGCAAGGAGTTCGGCCAGATAGAGGCGATAGCGTTTGGCTATCAGTACTCAAATACACACAACTTTGTACCCCATGGAAAATTTCCTCTTTGTTTTTTATCTAAGCTAGACCATTCCTTAACTACTGCCACAAATCAAAAGCGTACATTTCATTCAGTTAAAAACCAAGCTAGGTTATAAATATAAAAAGAAAAAACAGGTCCAAAAGAAATACAACAGCGCAAAACCTGTCTTTAAGCACTTGGTTCTAGAATTAACTTTTGCAAGATCAATGTATAAAGTCAATCCCCTCTCAAGATCAAACATCATTCTCTGCAGATAATATGCAAATCAAATCATTAAAATAGCTCCAGTCTGTACATCAATTTTGTCCAAATCATCAAGAATTGGTGATGGTCAATTAAACCTCTCTTCACCTTTATTCTCTATCCAGCCTTTTCCACTTGAAAGTGTAGACAGTAATAAAGCTTATTTATTTAATACACAATAACGTCATTTTATCGCACTATGATGTCTAGGTTAAATGCTAAAGATGCTCCGATTATAATATGTCTTAACATGATAAGACCAATTCTCCAAATCTTCATATATATTCTCCACTATTAGAAATGAATCAAGAACTAACCAATGAAAGCAACCTCCTCTTAAAGAGTATCTGATAACAGAAACAGCTTCTCCAGTGTGTTGTTTGACAGACTTCTACTGGGATCCAATTCTTTACGGGCCCTGGTGTATGCATCCACCGAAAACCATTTTTTCAGCCTGGCTTGAAGAACTTCAAGCTCTTGTCCTTTGGGACCTACATAATAAATGCAAATCTACTAAATTTTAAGACTGAATTGAAAGACTAAAGTCATTTTACCTTTTGAAATAGGGGCTGCTTGAGTAATAGTTTAGCCATGGTGCAAAAAACATACCAATATGTCAACAGCTGTAGAATACAACCAACATACCACATGTCACCGTATATTACAAGTAGTAAGAAAGAAAAGAAGCCTGATTTTGTAGCAGGGGCGCTCTAAAGGTGAAAAAAAAAACTTTGAATTTCAATTTGACCCTGTAATGAGTTTCAACTGAAAGAAGGGTACCAGATCCACCACCAACCAAGGCACACCCGGGAATAGCAGTCTTAGTTTTAGAGGACAAATAATTATAATGGCAAAAGGAAAAAGGTGAAGAAAAGCTGATATTCATATTCAATACCACTTTGGTCTTCTCCCTCATAATCTTCATCCCATACAAGAAGCGAAAACATCGATTGTGCGTAGGGATCACCCTCGAAAGCCATCGATCTTAGTAATGACCTCTTCCATCGTGTTGATAAAAAAAAAAAATAGAGGCTATGATTATTGGGATTGGGATTTCGATTGGCTATGGGCTCTAAAGATTACTGCATCTGCTTCTTGGCCATGCTGAGATAAGAGGCGGCCATCAAAAGTAAAAGGTTGGGTCAGTTTCACAATGGCTTCTCAGAACAATAAAGGATGGCCGAAGTGAGACATGGAAAGAAGAGAGAGAGGGAGATACCAAGGGCGGAACCAGGAATTTTCAGTTGGGGGGGCGGGATTGAAAAAATTTGTCAAATTTGTACAATCCTTATACAAATAAAATAATACAGTTCATACAAGTCATAAAATTTATAACAGTACATAAACATGATTAAGTCTACTTGTAAAAATTCAAATTCAAAATGTGATACGATGCTCCTTCATATCTCTGAAATCATCAAGTATCGAGTCCAAGCATCCCATATGCTTAAGAAGACCACAATGTTTACCATCTTTAACTTTCTTCCACTTTTGGAAACCCTTCACAGTAAAAGCATCTCATCCATTTTGAACTTTAGGTTTTTTAGTAAATAGATAACATGGCAAACAAAATGCAGCATTTTTTGTTGGGGAATACTCAAGCCAAGGAAATTCTGAAAACCATGAGTATTGAAACCTACGTTTCTTTTGCTCTGGATAATTAAACTTCACTTGATAAGGCCCAACATTCAAATAAGCTCTTCGTACCTCATCACGTTCATTGACGGGATATGTCCATATAGGTTGCCGTAACCCCAGATCACGCATTATGGAAAAACTTGTAGAAGCAGAAGCTGTGGGTGTTGGAGTTTGTTGTCCACTTTCAGCATTTGAAGATCGAGAAGAACCTCCGAATCCTACAGATTCTGAAACTTCTTGAACCATCCTTGAATCTTGACTACTTTTGCAATTTTCATCACATTTTGGTGGTGGTCTTGGTGGAGTCTTTCTCTGAAAGAAATGAGAAATCATTTTTTGTTTCCCAGCCATAACTGAAAAGAGAAAACAAAACAAATCATGTTTCATATATGTGGGGCATTGGCGCATTGCATTGCATTGCATAACCAAATAACAAACTTTGAAACTCATAAATTATAATTAGATTATGTATATGCATACAAACGGGACAAGTACAACCAACAAAAATCCCAACAATTTTTATAATGATTCATTTTATCATAATTATTCATTATCCATAACCATGTCAAATCTTGAAAAATCTCATCAATTTTTTGTGCATTTTATATTTTTACTCACAAAGCAAGCATGAATTTATATGTAATTCCCCCCCCCCTGGTCTGGCCACTGTCTGTTCCTCAGTCAATTGACTCAATTCAATTACATATAATCATACAAATATCATTTAAACAAGTAAACAATTACTCAATTAGATAATGATAAGATAAAATTCAAATTAAAATTTGACAAACAATTAAAAATTATTTAAACAGTTAATAACTTAAATTTAGTTACCACTTACCAGGCACGCACAGGCAACCGGCACTGGCAGCGCACCGCAGAAAATTTGTGGTCGCCGGTCGGTCGGGCGGGAGTCGGGACTCGGGAGCTGGGAGCCGGGAGCGGGAGGCCGGGGCCCTCTGCCTCTGGCCTCTGTGGCTCTGTCAGTCTGTCTCTGCGATTCCGATTCGCAAATCGCGATGGAGTGATGGACGAACAATAGAAGCCGAATAGCGGAATGCGATCGCTGGCGCCGCTCAGGCTCAGGCGGCGGAGGCGGAGCGGTCCGAGGGAAGCTGTAGCCTGTGGAGCTCTGTTGCTCTGGCGACAGTGGCGAGCGACGGAGCGAGTCTGGCCTGCTTTGCGAATTGGGAATTTGGACTGCAGTCGCCGAATTGGGATTTTGGAATTTTGGAATAGGGAAACTCAAAAAACGTCACCGTTTGGCGTTTTAAAGCTAAAGGGACAACCACCAATTTGGTCCCTAATTTATTAAGTGCATGCCACATTGCCCCCCATCTTTATATTTTTCCATATTTTTCGGGGGGGCAAGAATACCTTCTAATCCCCAACTTCTCTCGATGTAAGCAATTTAGTACCCTATATTTTAATCCCCAACTTCTCTCGATGTAAGCAATTTAGTACCCTATATTTTAAAAGTTTCAAAATTTTCGGGGGGCCACCCCCCCCCCCCCCCCCCCCCCCTTAATAGTTCCGCCACTGGGAGATACGGAGACTACAAGTGCCTGTTTTGAAAGGTAAGAATGCAATAATGGAAAATAGGCGGACGAAAGAATGAACACAAACACGTAAAGACCTTCCAGACTTAAAAAGTAAACGAAATGTACAGTTTCATTAGAAGGGAGTAACAGAAGGAAAGTTTCATTGAAACACATAAACGAATTTTATCTTTCCCTTTTCATCTTGATGAAGCTGAAACTAATAGCAATCCATAGCGTACCATTAAAATCACATAAAGGCGTTGAAAAAACTGTTAAAGTTTAATGAAGGGCTTAATCGCAATAACACATTTAGGATCTAAGTGCTGTGCCAAAAAAAAAGTGACACATAGCAGCTATAAAGAAACCGAATTAAGGAAATTACATATGACTTCCTTATATATATCCTGCATATATATATATATATAATATAATTATGAACTCAGGCCGGCCAATGTGTGCCAATAGTATTAATATCAGAACATTTTTTTCACCATCTTGTGCGCATTGAATAAACATTCAAAGTTGCATAAAAAAATGACTACCTCTGTTAAAAGCATTTAGGTTTGATAGGGAAATTGTTGTTCATGTTTTTACGTAAATTAATAACATGAAAATTTGAATATTAAAATGATAGCTTAAAAATTAATATGTTAAAAGGTAATATATTAAAATAATTTATCAAATATAAAAATATTATAAAAGTTTAAGACAACAGTTTGAAATAACAAATATTGTAAAGAATTTGGGGTAGAGATGGTTGTGGATCGTTGATATGATTAATGGGCTATAATGTAAGAGCAAATTATCAAAATGGGCCTAACTCGTAAGGGAATGGTAGATCCTTGGGCCCAAACATTCGATCCAAAAGATGACTGCGCAGCACCGACTGGTCTTCTCTTCTAGAGATTTTCCGCTTTTCTTCCGCGGTTCCAATTTCAGCAGTCGGAGTTCAGAACCGGAGTTGCAGAAAGATGAAGCTAGCGTGGAACAAGAAAAGCAAGAAGCGGCCAGTGGCAGCGATTTATCAGTACCCGAACCTTCCTTTCGGGCACGAAGCTGACGAGGAGCTGAAGGAGGAGGAGCGAGACAAGAAATTGGCCTCGAAAACTCAGGAGCATCCTGACGGCGACGCTTCTGAATCGGAATCTAAAAAGCTTAGTCAATCGTTTCTAGCCGAAGGCAACAAGCTTGCTGAGGTAGTCTCACCTCACCTTGTTAGTTAATTAAACTGTATTGCGACGGAGGCAATCATAATTGGGATTAAAGCAATCTGTGATGATGGCGATGCAAATTGTTTCTGTTTCTTTTTTCTCCTTGAAGAGACTCCAATTTGTGTGAACAGGCTCCAAATACGAACGTAAAAGTGTAAAATTACTGTTTTTATGTGATTTTTTAAAAGAAAAAGGGGGGGGGCGGTTCATTTGAATGATCTGCTTTGTTTTCATTCTTTGGTTTGAAATTTTATTTTTTGTGTTGGGGCACGTATTTTGCGTCTGGATCATTTTTTTTTTTCATGTAAAACTTGGGCTTGTGGGTCTTCAGTGTTGTATTGCCTTTGTTTTGTTTGGCTGTCGGAGTAGATTAGGAAATATTCTTGAATTTTGGTCAAAGTTAGGAACAGAATGTTTACCGTGATCATATCCTTGCAATCTTGACAAGAGAGTAGGTTAAGAACTGACTTATAACTAGGCCGGCGCACTTGAAAATCAACACTTTGATTATGCTCGCCACAGCTAACATTGGAGACGAATCTTCATTTGCATTTCAGTTGAGCTTTGTAACCTTTAAATCATGGTTTATCGTGAGAATGAGCAAGGAAAATAGTTTCTTTTATGTGCATTGGGTGTGGATGAGTGCTGTCAGTGATTTATCCTTGTCTATTCTAACTCATAAAGGTAACTTGATTCTCATGGGAAATCTGCTTTTGAAGGATGGAAAATACCGTGAAGCACTTGGGAAGTGGGAGGCTGCGATTAACTTGATGCCTGAAAATGCAGTTTTGCATGAACAGAAGGCACAAGTTCTACTTGAACTTGGCGAAGCATGGAGTGCTTTAAAGGCAGCAACTAGTCTGTCTCAATCCCAACTATTATCCATGTACATCTGATGAGGCTTTTAATTTGTTTTCATGATGTGCTTCACTTGCTTACTGAATTGTATTTGAGGTGTGATTAAAATTCATTTATTAACCAGTTCCTTGTCTTGGACGTCTCATATGGGTTAAAGATTAGGAACCTAAGAGATGCTGATATAGGATCTGATCTTCATCCATCGTTATGTGCCATGTGTTTTCTTACGTGCTTGTTTTTGAAAAGGAGAGAAAACATTTTTAATTTTTTTTTTAATGAATTTTTTTGATTTCTTGTTGCAGGAGCTACTGAATTGGAACCATCATGGGCGGAGGTATTCAGTTCATTCATTCCCTTTATGTTGTTTATATTCTACTCACTCAATTACTTTTCAGAGGCCTGATTTGTTTTCTATGCTGCCTTATGCGCATTCAAAATAAGCTGCAAAATGAAGTGTCCTTGCATAATTTTATTTTACAGTTGTAACCTGTATGAGTTTAAAGCTTAATGGATCCGGCCTAAGAAAAATAAAAAAAATACTTTCTCCCAAGATTAGCATAGTCTGATCTTCAAGTGGTTTTACTCATATTAGTGATGATCGTCTAGTTGTAAAACCCCATTGCATGATTCTAGCACAAAGCCCACTAGTGCACAATAGAACTTGTAGTTTCCTTGAGTGTTTAAGCATCCAAAGGAGATTTGCTCTATCATCTGCATTCTGCGTAGTGCGTACTCATTTTTTAGCTTCTCTCCTCTTCAGGACACCACATTTTCTTCCATAGTTAGTCAGTACCAAGATCATATAATGGATATTATAGAGCAGGAAGTCTGTGCCATTCCCTTGTCTCATGATCTTCTAATTTCTATCCATCTATCTTCATTGTATGATCCAATAAGTTGTTACTCTGTAATGTATGTGTCTAATATTGTATTGACCATAAAGCTTTCTGATTTTAATGTGCTTCCTCACTACTTAAGAGGTGCTCTTTCAGGCTTGGGTTACCCTTGGTAGAGCTCAGTTGAACTTTGGGGAGCCTGATCTTGCAATAGAGAGTTTCGACAAAGCATTGGCCCTTAAGGTACTACATTGGACTTCAACCCTCCATTCTCCTTTATGTGCATGTGTTTAACTAAATCCTATTTGCTAAAGGCTTTATCCTTTCTTGAACAATAGAGATAGCCCTCTGCCCTCCCAACCTCTGATGCTAAAAGCCTCAATTACTCAAACCTCAATTGCTAACATTTTTGACAAACAAAGCCATTCTCTCCTGTTCATATTCTTCTGCGGCCTTACTAACATTGTTGCGTTGGTCATTACGTTTTTATTACTCGACATGAATTTGCAGCCTGATTCAAAGGACGCTCAAGATGACAGAAAGAATGCATCTCAACTAGTAAAGCGAAGAAAGCAACTTCACCTGTCGGCCCTGAGCGGTAGTGAAAACCGTTACACAGTCGGTGAGAAGACAAAACTTACTGAATCCACATGAGGTGTGGTTTGAGGACAGTCGCATTCTGAATGACCGAAAAAAAGACTTGAACGTAATTTTGTATATGGCGTGGCTTTGATACTTACGTTGAAAAAGACTCAAGAACGCAAAACAGCTTGCCATGGCGTCTACTGGAGAACGATTTATTATATTGTTCCATGGAATTTGAAAGTGTGCATTTAGTGCAAAGCAATTTTCACTCCTCATAATGGAAATCCTGCCAATTGAAATTATCTATGTTGCTCCACAAAATATTTGAATTCCTTTTCATTACTCTGACGAATCCTCAGGGTAGCAAGGAAGTACGTCCAACTGATGGGTAAGATTCTTTTGTTTTTTCCCCCTGGATTGACAAACATTAAACATTGTACAAACTATTTGTATATCAAAATAAATTAAGCATACTAAAACTTTGTTTGCCTAACAAAATTACAAAACATTAAAAAGGTTAACAATCCAAACTTATTTAATTCCATGTCTATCAAATTGTACCGTCCAGAATTTTATAAAAATTTTATCATAAATATTTCAAACTACCTACATTACTTGATTTGTTTTCTTTTGAAATTCAAAATAGTTTTATGTAAAATAATTTTAAAACTTTTTTTAGAAAATCTTGAAAAGCCAGGGGATTTGCGGATCTGATTGTTCTTAGCATATGGATTAGTGGTTGTATTAATATGACGTTCAACTGGAGCACGAAACATCAAATTAAAGAAGTTGAAGGCATAATTGAAATGAATACAAATTCAGTGTCCATATTAGAAAAAAAATGTAAGTTCAGGGTGCAGACCGGTTATTTTACTCTCCGGTCATCCTCGCGAGATGTCCGCAACGCTACCACTCTCTTCCATCCCGTCTTCCATTCCATGCACATTGGGCGAAAAGAATACTGACCTGGTTGAATGAGTTGACTCAGGCCAATCGCTTAGCGATCTGCCGGAGAACGAACTTCTGAACTTTCCCGGTGGAAGTTTTCGGCAGCTCCTCTTGGAAAACCACCGTCTTCGGAACCATATAATGCGGCAACCTCTCCCTACAATACTCTATTATCTCTCTTTCTGTTGGCTTCCGACTCAAGTCGTCCTTCAAACTCACAAACGCGCACGGCGTCTCACCCCAGAACTTGTCCGGCTTTGCCACCACCGCCGCCTCATTGACCCCCGGATTTGAGTATAGCACCGCCTCCACCTCAGGACTGCTTATGTTCTCTCCGCCGCTTATGATCACATCTTTCGACCGATCCTTGATCTCCAAGTAACCGTCCGAATGCATAACCCCGACGTCGCCGGTGTAAAACCAGCCGTTCTTTATACTCGCCGTTGTCCCTTCCGGATCCTTCAGATAACCCAGCATCACCGGTGAGCCACGAAGGACGACCTCCCCCAGCGACTTGCCGTCGCGTTTCACGCTTTCCCCTTTCTCAGCATCCACTACATCGACGTCGGCGCAAGCCAATGTTTTCACACCTTGCCGGGACTTCATTTTCGCTCTCTCTGGCGACGGAAGATTGTCCCATTCCTCTTTCCATTCACAGGTCACCAAAAGTCCGCTCGTCTCCGTCAACCCGTACCCATGGCTCACGACAAAACCCATTGACTCGGCCCGGGATATCACTGGCGCTGGCGGCGGAGCCCCGGCAGTTAGTATTTGAACTCGTTTATCGAGAGGCTCCAAGTCGGAAGAATTCGAAAGCATGTTGAGCACAACGGGTGCGCCGCACATGTGTGTAACGTCGTGCCTTTTGATCGACTGATAGATCGTGCTGGCGTCGACCTTCCGGAGGCAGACGTTGGTCCCGCCGACGGCAGCCATCCCCCACGTGTAGCACCATCCGTTAGCGTGGAACATCGGTAAGGCCCACAAGTAGACCGGCCGAGAAGGGACCGACCAATAGACAAGAGCGCTAACGGTGTGAACGAAGAGCCCTCGGTGGCTGTGGACGACACCCTTTGGGTTCGATGTGGTGCCGGAGGTGTAATTCAAGACCATTGGGTCCCATTCGCTCTCGGGTCGGACCCATTTGAACCTCGGATCTCCGGAGTTTACAAGCTCTTCATAAGAATCCAGGAAACCGACAGCCGATGACGACATTTTCACGTCCGACTCGTCCTCGATCAAGACAAGAATCGGCGGTTTGGAGTCGCGCGGGAAGAGAGACACGGCCTCAAGAAGCAATTTGCTGGAGAGGTGGTCGACGAAGACCAGTTTGGATTCACAGTGGCGGAGGAGGACAGAGAGAGAGTGGGCGTCGAGGCGGGTGTTGATGTTGTTGAGGACGGCGCCGGACATTGGGATGGCAAACTGAAGCTCGTACATGGATGGAGTATTGGGAGCGACAACGGAGACGACTTGGCGGCGGCCGATGCCGAGGGAAGCTAGGGAGGAGGCGACCTGGAGGCATCGGCGGTGGGTCTGGGCCCACGTGTAGGAGACGTGGTTGTACACGACGGAGGGGCAGTCGGAGTAAGCGACTGCTGCTCTCTCCAAGAAGCCCAAGGTGGTGAGAGGGCAGGAGTTAGCGGCGTTGGGCAAGAGGGCCTCCATATCTTCCGATCAGCTTCAGAGACAAGTGGAGTGTGATACATATAAAAACAGGGAATTAAAAAAGTGTTGATAGATCATTAATGTTTTCGTTGATGTGGGTGTTAATTATGGGGATATCGTGACGAAAAGAAGCAGCATTAGAATAGTGACACATCATACCATCTATCTATTAGGGTGGATGTTCACTCGTAAAGGTGAAATTACTAGTGTTAGTTTTATGGCCTCTCAGGGGGAAGATCGATTAAGGGAGGTAAATTAACAAATTTTTAGTTTAATACTTCATTTTTAGTTGATTTTGAAAGGTTAAGTAAGTTAATTAAGATTTGTAAGTTCCGTGAGGTTTATGGCACTAAATGTGGTTGGAGACAAAATAGTAATTTTGCATCTTGAGGTGTTGAGCCATAAGCCTCCAATGTTAAAAATATATTTTCAAGTTTAAAGCCAAGTTTAACCTTAAATTTTGATTAATTGTTTAATTTCATAAGTGAGGTTACTATTTGGGAAAAAGGCTTTTTACAAAAATTAGAAAAGGTGGAGGAAAGGGAGCATTTAAGCTTAAACTTATGAGAGAATTTGTTTTCTCGCCACTATTCACTCCACTTATTCCATCATTTTCGTAGCTTCTCTTGCTTTCTTTTGTTTCTTGCAAAAATCTCTTCAAATCCTTGCTTTCTTGGTGGAATTTGAAGGCTTAAAGGGTACTCAAGCCATGGGTGGCTTGTTTTAAGCTTGTGTTATGCTTTTTAGGACCTTTGCAATGTTTTTCTTGCTTGGGTGCTGTTAATTTGTGAGGTAACTTGATTTCCTAAGTGATTTCTTTTTTCTTTGGCTTGTGGAAGCTTCGATTTTACTTGGGTTAAGTTAATTTAGTGCTATTGCGTCAATTCTTTACCTTAAAACCCAGGAAACCTAAAGGATTGAAAGGGGATTGCTTAGTCTTGAATAATCTTGGAATTGAGGAAAGGGATTAGTTGTTTTGTTTGCTAAATTGATGTATGGAACTTATATGTTTTCCATGGAGGTTGATTTGGTGAGTTATTGCTTGAATTGAGCCAAGGAAAACACCCATTTAAACCTAGGCAACATGAAGAACAATGTGAAGCTTTCCTAGGTGATGTAAATTCACCAGCCCATGGTGCGTTCGCTTAAAATCCAGAATTGAGAAGCTGACTAATATGCAGATGCACTATATGGCTAGTGCATATGTATCACAGAGATGAAAACGCACCATATCTATGATACGTACTCATCGTGGCTTAAAGAGCTAGATTGAGTGCAGGGGTATTCTCAAGGCCTTAGGGGATCTCGAGGGACCCTAGTTAAACTTGCTAAGCATCTTCATGGTTAATTAAACATTAATTTAGTAGTGTAACCAAGTAATGGTGGGTAGTTATGTACCATTGGTGAAGGTTTAGAACACTTTGTGACCCAGACAATTATTGAGGCACAAGTGAAACCTATTGCACCTTTGGTATGAAATATGGTGAGGGCTTAGTACACAAGTGACCTAGTCAAGCCTAGGAGCTTGAGGCACTATGTGGAGACCTAGAGCACCTAATGAGTTCCTTTAAACTCAAGCAATGAATGCCCACCATATTACCTGTACGACATAAAAGAAAGTTGAACTGGTGATTGAATTCGCTAGTTAGACTAGCAAGTGATGCTTGCTAGTAGACAAGACTTTTCCTTGTAGTTAAAGACTAGGTAAAGGACAAGTTTCAAGGGACTGAAATGCACATAAATTAGCCTCACACTGTTTTAAGCTCACAATAAATTACATATATATATATGTTGCCCTTAACGTTTTTCATGCAAGCTGAAGATCCCTTACTAAGAAGTAATGATTCTCACTCCCTTAGTTTTATGTTGTGTAGATTCTGACGTTGTTGAGCCTGACAACCACTAATGGTTGTTGATGTAGTATTTTGATAAGTACAATATTAATTGAATCCTTTAGATTATAAAATTATCATTTACTTTTTAGTATTTACACTAACTATAGTTTTCTTAGCCGCAAAAGCTAGCAAAGCACGTGGATGACTTCTGGAGCTTGTCACCGGGAGTAATATCTAAGGTGGAAGGTAGATGCATAGATCTTGGTAGTGTTAGCCTTCGTGCATGTCATGTACCCTAGTCGCCTCCAATGTGGATGGATGGAGTAGTGAACTCTAGGGTTGCTTTTGGGTGATGGGTATAATTTTATTTTGTATCGATGCCCACACACGATTGGTTATGTGTAGATATACTTATGATAATTTGTGATGGCTTTATATGCTTTGACATCTTGACTCTTGGGTTTATAAAAAAAATGCCTATGCTATGTTTGTATTTTATTGGTTTTAACTAGCTTATGTCAAAACAACTCATGCATGCATAATTGCATCTTAGGTTAAATTACTAGTGACATTAAGGTTTTTAACAAGGGTACATATAATAAATTAGCTAATTGCAACTAGTATGAGATTTGTTCTCATAGTTTGCCTGGGCTAACCATGAGTGGCCATGTCAATTAGGTAGTTATTATTAATAACAAAAGGGTTACCATTTTAAATAAATGGTATGATGGAGTAGTCTTTGTTGTGTCTATCAGCCTTGTGTATGATGGAGGAAGCCTTTTATACATGGAAGCATTAGCCATTTTATGGAGGTTGAAGGAAGATCATAGGCAAGGGATCAATTCAGTGATACTGGAATCGAACTCTCATTAGCTTATTTCAAACCTTCAAAATTAGGGTTCGTCTCCCTCTTTGTGGTACTTTGGTGTGTTATTAGATGCATCTAAAGTTTTAGTTAGTTCCTTTCATTTGTGTGTTTTCTTTTTTGTTAGACGTTCAGCAAATGGTGTTGCTATTGCAAAGCAAGGTCTTCATTTGTTAGCTAGAACTTCTTGGGACTCGCCATTCCCTACTTGGTTGTTGGCCACATTGGTCTAATATAGTATTCTTTTCCTTAAAAAAAACTATAATTATAGAATAGATAAGGTACCTATTATTAGGAGATGGAGTTACCGTTTTCAAAAAACTCTATAATCATCCAAGAAATCATGGTCAAGATTTTAATTATTACTGTAGAAAAAAATCTCTCATTTTCAAATGAAAATGTTAGCACAATCACAATTTGGTGTGTAACGTATATAGAATTGGTGTCATATATTGATTGAACTAATGTCTAGAACTATTGTTCCAGTGTTTAAAACTGCTTTTCTGATGTTCATTACTGATTTTTTGGTACCTAATTATGTCATATTTGTGTATAAATTAGTTAATCTAATATCTAGTACTATTATTTTAGTGTCTAATACTTTTGTCTTGGTGCCTCGTAACGTTTATCTAGTATTTAGTTATTTTAGTTTGGTGTATAAATTAGTTAGTCTAATGTAGGACTATTGTTCTAGCATCTAGCTCTATTGTTCTTGTGCATGTGACTAGTTTTCTGGTATCTAATTATATTAGGCTAGTGTATAAATTAATTAGTTTTAGTATTGGCTGATGTCGATTAGAATATTAAAAGTTTAACGTCAAATCTGGTACATTGTAATTGATTTGGATTCCTTAACAATAGAAACAATAAAAGAATTTTTATTCTATAAAATATCATGATTATTTCTTCAATTAATGATCAATTTTAAAAAATAAAAAAACTGCATTATATATCTAATGTTAATATCATGAGCGTTCCATCTAGTAATGGACGTCCACCAAAGTGGACACGAGAATTCGCTAGAAGGAGAATTATATAACGACTGAAGTAAGATTAAACAATTTCTTGGGCAGTTAATTAGTCCTTGACAATGGCGGGTGTGATGGCGACACTTAATTTGGATCAGTTAAGTATAACGTATTGTTGTTATTAAGTTAAATTTAGAATTGATTTGTCATCTTCTTCCTTCCGGGGAAGCCTTGCATGGGTAACAACTTGCCGTATTACCCTCTCTCCACCTGATCAAGATCATTAAATTCCTTAGCAGTAAATCAGTTGACTTCACCATATATTGAGAGAGTCACCACCAAAATTAAAATTTAGATCTCCAATCTTGTGCAACTTTTTGAGGATTGGAGTTTGAATGCTGTACTTTTATCATTTTTCATTCATTATAGGAATTTGACTTAATTATGCGTAAAAAAAATGACGTGTTAAGTTGTGCATCATTTATTTGTTGGGATAAGGCTCTCCTTTGCATGGACCACTGGGCCTTGTGCTGTAAAACCTACATGGGCCGGCATGGGTCTATAATAACACTAGAATAATCTGTTTATGAGAAAAATAATTTCCAATCGCGTGGTTAACTGGTTGTGCATGTGTGATCAAAAATTATTTTTAATAGTAAAAAATTATATTTAATAGCTTACTAATTTGAATAATTTATTAACGATAAAAGTTGTTCCTAATATTTGGTATTACCATAGTTAGGAAACTAGCGGCTTATTACACGGACACAGCGTTTATAATACTGTCCAATTTAAACCAAATAAAGTGATAAAAATACAAATTGAAAGTTACGGAAAAAAGAGTTTACTAACTCAAATGAAAATGTCATATAGTCTATTGGGCAAACGTTTGGCACAAGGTTTTAAGAGTTATGCGGAAACTGATAACTGATGGATAGCAAGCTGCAACCGTAACCCTGTTGGGTGCTGTATTAGCGTTAGGGACGAAATGGATGGATGCCTGAAAATATCCACGTTTGACTTAGTTCATTTTCTTCATATAGTATATACCACTCCGGCTCCGGCAGTCTATCTTCATACTGGTATTGACACGTCGGTCACCAACTTTAAGTAATGTGTTAGTTCGGTCCATAATCTTCTGGAAAATTCTTGACTGAGAAACCAAGTGGAACAGTTGGATACCCTACATCTGATTCAGCGATTCTTATGTAGAAAGGCTTAGGACTCTGGCCAAGTCGGAAATTCTCATGCAACAGTCCTTAAAGAAAAACAAGGGAAGATCCTATCTCTAGTTAATGGAAGACGAGACAGCTCATACGTGCCTCACATGTCAACAAATCAAAGAACCCAGGACCCAGCATACTTACTTGCAATCACTAGCCTCTAGGATGTGCAAATTTACCCGCGACTGCGGCAGCGGATGAAATCCAGTTTATTTCAGTTTATTCTTTTTTTTTTTTAATCCCTTAAGTGGCATAAACACCAAACTAAAGTTGTCATGATTTGCGATAAATTTAAACTAGTCATTCTAAACTTACAAAACTCACTTCCCTAACAGATCAGGCAACATTCATTCCTCAGAACAATAAGTGAAAAAATAGGCCAAGTAAATTTAAAAATGAAATTTCGGCGTTACCATTACCCATGGTGCACTGCACTAGCAGTAAAACTAGAACAACTCTTCCATTCTTGCATTACCCATAAAATGAAAAACAGAGACAACAGTTAATGCCATAAGACCGCGTTTCAGACAGCAGAGTATATAACAAATGACAAGGAAATTTATCATACACTTCAATTATACAACAGTTTTAGAATTTCCCCATTATACAACATTTCTGAGCAACTTTGTTAAAGCCCTAAGACTATTTACCTCGAGTACAAAATTCAGCAGTCAATGGCTCAATATATCACTTCCAACAAACTGACCTGGACACCTCTTGTCATGCAGGGATCTTGTGCATCACAAAAAATGTATAAGGTCCCAAAAATGATTTGTCACCTGCTCTATGTATTAAAAATGTCAGAATTATCTAACAGAAACTGCAACATTAAAAATGGTACTTTACCACCACAAAAGAATCGGTCAAAGCCTGATCAGTCAGATGTGTCTGATGTTGCTAACAGAAAATCAATATAACCACTCCCCCAAAAGTAGGATCTTCTCCAAGTCATCTAGGTTGTCACCATCTCCTCCAAGTTTAATGTGTTTGCTGCTGTTAGAAGCATATCCATTCCACCCCTACTTCTATCCAATTCCACTCTCGTTGTCTCAGTAATTTCAATCTCTGCAGTCTCCTTTGGCCCTTGTTCCTCAGTGCCTCGCCTATATATTTCCTGTTCAATTGCCAGGTGCTCATATGCTCTTTTTGCTCTCCGTATGCGCTGGATCCCAGCATTACATTTTCTGCAAAACCATTTGCCTTTGGGAATCCTACTGCGTGGAGGTTTCATACAATATATGTGGTAAGCAGCATCACAACTATCACATAAAACAATCTTGTCATCATCTTGGTCAATTAGGCAAGATCTACACAGGCAAGAAGGGCAGTACCAATGGGGACCATAAGATTTTAACTGTTTCATAGTTAAACACCTCACGTGATAGTATTTGTTCAGGCAGAACGGGTGCTCACAGATCTTGAACCTCCCAGAATTATTGACATCGCTCCCACAAATTTTACAAAGGCACATTTTATTGCTCCCAACTGAAAACTGATGCCCATCATCAAAACTGAAGTTAAGAACACCTCCATGCTCTGCAATTGCTTCTCCATTTCTGCAATAATTTCCTCCACCAAAATTATTCAATGTCTTTGGGGCATTCAACCTCTCACACACTGCACAGTTCTCATGAGGGGACCCCATTCCTTTTCCAGTGCAGTTTGCACAATACCAACTTTTTGGAGGAATTTCCTTGACAGCAGGCTCTATACAGGTAACATGGTACATTTCCTCACAGGAATCACAAACTAAACAGCTTCTCACATCTGCCTCCCCACCACATCGCTTACAAGTGCATATTTTGTACACACCAGGTGGTTCTCTGGGCTCTCTTTTAGCACAAGATTCTAATACCTGGAATATCATCCCTCTCAGTTCAATAAAATGCATGGAAAAATGGATTCATTGGATTTCAAAATAAAGAGTTTATTTAAATAAACGAATTGGTAAACAAATATAATCACAGAATATCCTGGTGACAGGAATGGCAACACAGGATTGTCTATGGCCATCATCACCATCATACTGCACCTTAATCCCAACTATGTTAGGGTCATGGCGTGAAGTTTATAGTGTCCAAGTGTTACACTAGATGCCAGTCCTTATGAACAACCTCTTACAAGGGAATAATGAGATCAAATCAAAATTGTCATTAATCATTAGTTTTTTCTTTTCTCACTTGCATGGAAAAATATCATGAGATGGTGATGAGAAAACAGTTTCTATAGTCATGTTCCATTACAATCAATTGTGAACTCAACATGCATATCATGATGCACAGGATCATATATAGTAATCCACAAAAAATTCCTACATTTGGCACAATTGTCAGCTCAGTCCACATCCTTTCCAAATCTCAGATATGACCACAATAATAGCAAAAATCAATGGGCCAGAACCGTAAGCTGAATACCTAAATCACCTACAAAAAGTTGTTGCTCAGGATAAAAAGCGTGGAAGAGAAAGATAACAGCAACGTAAATTCCAAAATTGAAGTAAAACCACCAACATTTGGAATGCCAAACAAGCCCACTACAATATCATGCACTGTATGGCACCAATTGCTTACTAAATTATGATAGCATGGGAGGAGAATAAAGTTGAATTAGACAAAAGAGGGAAGGATAGAGACTATGAATCCTCCTCACTAAGTTCTCACCCAAATTACATAGAACGCAATGCAACCTAAACGCTTGACTACCCAATTCACCCATACATAACTCTTAAGGATGTTAATTTGGTTGCTTCAAGTGCTACTAATCTGAATACAACAATCAAATCCATTTTAGCTTCCATAAAATTGATCCTACCAATCAATGAATTCAACCGTAATAGAATTCCAAGTGTCTACGGGGAAAAAGAGAAATTCAAGCATGTTACCTCATGTTTCTCCTTGACCGCACCCCCAACAGAGCATCCCACCTGAAATAGAAAATTTCAGCATATATCATGTAAACATAAGGTAGTTGAGACAAGGCAGCAAATTTCACAGGCAATAACTGTTTAATATAAGAAATACTTTAAATTCATGCATTTTAACAGCAATATCACTGTTAGCTTGTTTCTCACTTGATCACGACAAAAAATCCTTGAAATGTCCGAAAGGCTCTTTGAAAGGGATACCATCTCAGATCCAATCTCATTAAGCTTTCTCCATACCTACATTTCAGTTAAGAAACTGACAGTTACAAACAGAGAAAACATTTTTTTTTTCTCCTTTTTGAACAAGGAAGTCATATTCGTAAAAAAGAAAAAACTAAATAGCAACTTGCAGTTCAACCTATATTCTGACATTCATACATAGCAGAGCTTTCTTCTTTCTTAAATATACAGATAGTTAAGAACTTCTTTAAGGTGGAGAGCTCCTAAGGAAGAGAAGTTTAGGATACAAATAATATCTTTCAGTGGTATCCCCCTTTACAATTGACACATGTTTCTTTTTGGATAGATAATCAACACATGTTTACTACACTAATCAACCACTGAAGAAAACTGTAGGCTCAGGCTTTAGAAAACAGAGGACTACTAAAAAAACCCTTAAAAGGGACTCAGAGCACAGAAAAATCTAAATAATAAGAACCTACAAAGAAAACTATCAATATATTGTAGCAATAGATACAAGCAGCAAGCCCCGCACATTAAGGGAGAAAATCATGAGTACCACTTGGAAATAAATAGATAGAATATCAACCAGCTAAACCACTTGAGCAAATAAAAAACACAGGCTTTGAAAAAAAATTAAAAAAAAAAAACAAAAGGCACATCCATTTTGACAGAGCAAATGAAGAATTTAGCAAACAATAATTTCCTCATAACTGCAATCATTGATTTAACTCAAAATTAAGCAAGAAGTTGTTCCACCATGAAATCACACTGCTCATTCAATTCTAATGTGCTTATAACACATCGCAGAGTCCATTCATAACAGGTCCAGCTATATGGGGTTTCTTGTATCACTAAGGAAAATTGAAAAAGAAAAAATCAAGGCATCATCTAAACATGTAACAGGCAAAGAACCACTCGTTAACTGCAGAGCAGGAAAACAAGGATTGAAACAGACCCAGGATCCAATCAGTAGTATTTTGCACTTAATGCAAGAATCAACCTCTTTCATCCACGGTACAAGAAAAAAGCAAAGAGATAACAAAATTTATCCATGGTGCAAAAAACAAAACAAGAAAAAAACAAAAAAAGAACAAAAACAAACAAATAAACAAAAAACAAAAACAACAACACAAAAGCACTGAAAAAAAACTAAGAGATAACTAAACTTATGACTGACATGACCAGCTAGATAGTGTGATGGTTTATAACAAAATAATGAAACCAATTATCCACAAAACTTCCATGTAGGGAAACAACTAGCTAACAGAAAAAATGGAAAGAAATCCCTGGGCTGAACAAATACAATAATTATAGAAGCTAAAACAGCATACTGACAGGGCCGACCATTCAAGTACAAACTTTAAAATGCCCATGTGGACTACTAAATTAATCACTAGAGCAACCATGGAACTATGGAAAAACACTTTATCCAAGAACCTCAAGAGTCAAGTCTATCAGGGATTTCTAGGTTTTTCACTTCCCATGTTAGCTTTCTCCCCCACTCTGCTGCCATCCTCTCTCTTTCTTTCTTTCTTTCTTTCTTTTTTGAATGCTATTCTGTGCATATCACACATTGTCTTCTTCCTTGTTCAAAACAATATATCTTCACAGCGAGTACAGTAGGTGTTCTATTGTGACTATAGAAAGGTGAAAATATGAAAAGGGGAGATAAACCTAATTCCCTGCAACATAAATGCAAGATCATGCTGCTATCAACAATCTAAAAGGGGCAGGATACCAAGCAAGGGTATAAACTCTATTCAGTAATTGTTATGTTTCCTTAGAAAGAAAGGGGTTCATATGATTTACGATAAATTATCAGTAAGAATAGAAAGCTATTGCGACTAGCCAATATAAAAAACATATGTAAAATTCACAAGCAACTTCTTCTTCCCACTGAAAGGCCGGTTTGGGCACGCAAATCACAAGCACCAGTTGCCACAGAAACCTTCTACATGCCTTCCAAACAATAGAACAGACCATCTGCAAAATCAATATCTGCAAATAAATAAGACATTAGCTCACCCGTTCAAGATCTTCTGAGAAAAGCATGGGTGAACATGCATAAACTCCTTCTTTCATCCTTGAGTTTATAAGATTCAAATGGAGGAGATTTTCAGGTTTGATTCCTTTGAAATTGTCAGATATTAGCTTGCAGAGGGAAGTGAACTTGTCAGAAACTATGATATCAGCAAAAACTCGTTGACACTTCTCACTGGTGTTTCTACAGTTTGATTCTCCTAGAGAACCATTAGGTACAAAACCAGGGCAGCTATCATGTACATGATTAACTCCATTTGGAACAGGCCCTGTCTGTGAAGGGCATCTGTCTGTAACTCCATTGCAAATATCCGGTTCCTGTAGACAAACATTAAAAACAGCATAAATCCTTTTGAAGGAAAAAGAGGGAAGAAATCTAAGATAAAATGAGGTGTAGCATCACATTAAAACAGTAAATCATCCAGCACAAACCTTAACCACTATGCTAGAACCAACTTCACGATGAAACATGGTCATGTCCTGAACACAACACTTTATTACTCCCTCCTCGTCATTTATTGACTGACATGTATTCTCCATCAAAATGTTCTTCCACTGTCTCTTTAAATGACCATTTGGACCATATAATGATACATAACTCTCTGTCTGGGGAACCTGAATCTGCTACAAAATATACTGCCAGTGAGTGAGAATGCTTTCTCCTTCACAGGAACTAAGATGTATTAGGAAACAAGGTCATTAACATCTTGACACAAACAAAGAATGCTAGGGATGTTTTTGGGGTGGGGACATGGAAGCATCTCTCGGTAGTTCAAGATATTCTAATTTCAGTAATCATCTGTGTCAATAGAGTAAAGCATGATACTCATAGAAGTCCATCCTTTACACATATTCATTCATTCTTTCCTTAAAATCAACCTATAGGATGAGTCAACAGGCCTGGAGTTCTACCAGATTTTATTTAACTAAACTTTCATCCAAAACTAGAACACAGAGAACTGGTAACTGACTAACTAGAGTGCAGAAAAATGTCCTAAAATGTCCAACATTGGCATATTTACAAGCATACCAGACATATACCTCATCTTGAGCAGCATCAACAGAAGCTGTTCTGGATTCTGGACTTAACCTTGCATTCTTTCGTCTCTTGTAAGTTCGTAAGCCATCACTCATACCTGAGCTAGCAGAATCCGCATCTCTAGACCCATTATCCAGTTTCCCATTATTCTCACAATGCATCTCCTCTCGACATTCTACGCCCTCCATGCTCGTAGTCCCATCTTGAAATCCCATCTAAAAAGCATCCCACATCAGAAACCCTAATCCACTGAGCATTTCACCGAGAACAAAGTCTCACTTGGGTGCCACATCTTACAGTACCACAATTAACATAGTTTCACAAGACAGAAAAACCAGTAAAGACCTAGATTCTTAGCAGAGTTGGCAAAAGAACGATCCATCCGGAAGACAAAAAACCATGAAATGGAAAAGAAAAGACACAAATTGCAACTACAACATGCCCCCAATGCGCTGCATATAAAAGACGCAACAAGCAAGAAACCAAAAGAAGGTAGAAGTAAATAATACTAAAATTCTCGAACTAAACTTGGTTCCGGTCAACTTCTGCCTACCATGCTCAAACGAAACTAGTAAAACCTCGAGATTCAGAATCCGTATCTCCGAAGTATTTATGCACATTTCGCGGTGAGCAAATCGCAGAGAGAAAATGTAAAAGAAACAGCAAGAAGAGGGAGAGACAGAAGAAGCTTGCCTGAGCGGAAAATCTTGAGACCGAAATCTGAAACTCTCCTCAAATCAGTCTTCGCTCTTGGGAGGCTTACGGCAACTGCTCTTATCCGGCTATTTTTTAAAACCAGGGCCAGGCCAGAGTCATTGTCTAGTGGGCTTGGCCTCTCATCTTTTCTCCCTTCGTTCTCTCTCACACGTATGAGAGGAGAAAGAGGCTATCCAATTAAAAGGTTGGGTTTTTTTCGACAAAAGAGCCAATTCGGCCGTCTTTTTTTGCAGCTTAATCCAATACTGTTTTATCCCTTTTCTTATGTTTGACTCATTTCAGGGATGTTAAAAGAAATACTATACCCGTCCCTGTCCTGCTCAAATTCAATCACCTAAATTAGACCTTACCTGTAAGATTATAGAAAGTATAAGTTTAACTAATCCTATTCAACCTTAATCATATTTTTTTTAAATTAGTATATTTATATTTAAAATATAATTTTAAAATAAAATTATAATCTAACATAAATTAGAATATCCTATACTTTAGTTTATTTTTCAGTTATTAATTGATTATAAATATATGCATTCTTTTGGAAATATATGTAAAAATATATAATAAAACAAAGTTTAACAAATGTCTTAAATAGGTTTACAGGTAGTATCTACCTATCCACTTGACAGGTAACCTGATTACTCGTGGATTGAGAGGTCAAAGGTGATAGGCTAAATCATAGATGGGCTAAAGGTTGCACTTCTTTTAAATTGAAGGGCTGAATTATGTTTGACCAAAGTGGGCCACTTTTAATCTGTTAGTCTATCCGACCCGGGTTGATTAATGCAGCTAGATTAATGGCCATTAAATCAATCCAAATTGGCCCTAATCCTTTTCACTTCTCCCTACATTATGTTTAAAAGACTTCATAAAATTAATGCTCTTCTCCTCAATTTCAAATCCTGCTTTTACAATCTCACCTCACACACTCACCACGACTTTCCTCAATACTTTTTCCAACCCTTCATCTTTCTCTAAGAGTTCCCTTAATAATTCTGACTCACAAAACATCTTTCTCCTTTCTAAACTGCCACCACCACCCCCTTAATAAACCTAGATTTTTTACATCTAAGCTACTACACCAATACTTTATACTTAAAGTAACGCACACTATATTCCTACCCTCTCCTTGACCCCCTCCCCCCCCAAATAATTGATTTCTAACACTCTTGATGTCTTTAATTACACTTACTCTAGCATGAAACATAAAGACAAAGGAATGGTTTCAAGCATGGACTTAATTAAGGTTAGCCTTTCACCCACCAATAACAATTTTGCTCTAAAATTACTAAGTTTACATTTAATCATATTAACTACCTGCTATCATGCATTGAATCTTCTCGTATTAGCTCCAACTGAAAGTCTAATATATTTAAATGACAAATTATTTAACCTATAATTTTATCTTTTTTGCCAATGCTTGAATTTTTTTGCTTTGGTACGCAAACACCAAACAACCTGCTTTTGCTTAAGTTTACCTTCAACCCCAACAAAAGCTGAAAACATTCAATAATCTCAACAAATTAGCACATTCTCTCATTCTGTTCACTAGCAAACAATATCAACATATTGGAGATGAAAAACCACCAACCCTTCATTGCCAATATTAAACCTTTAAAAATCTTCTTTTCCTCTGCTTCTATTATCATCACATGCAAAATTTCTGCAACTATCACTACTAAAAAAACCTTTTTTTCCAATGGCCCATTTTCCAACGGCCAAGTTGTTGGAAACTATGGAAAAAAATTGACATTTGTGAAAAAAAAAACTTCAACGGGTTGAAAAATTTCCAACGGACACTTTTCCAACTGCCTAAACTGCTGGAAAATATGTAAGTAAAATTGTGCATCTTAGTATTTATTGTTTCCAATGGCATAAACCATTGGAAATTTTTTTTATTTTTAATAGTAAGTTAAATTGTGCATCTTAGTATTTAAGCCGTTGGAAAATATGTAAAGTAAACTGTGCATCTCAGTATTTATTGTTTCCAACAGCTTAAGCCATTGGAAAACATTTTTTATTTTTCCAACAGCCTAGGCCATTGGAAAATATTGTTAACGTAAAATTTAAATATATGTCATAATATGCATTTATCATAATATATTAGTATAATATATAATTTATCATAATATAATATATTATATGTTAAAATGTATCATAATATATATATATAATATCATAATTATAAATATTATTATAGATATTTATTATAATATGTATGTACGTATTGTATATATTATATTATAAATATTTATCATATTTATTGTATAATTTTAGAAAGTAAAGTAAGTATTTTGAAAATATTTTGTTATAAACAACAACAACAACAACAACAATAATAATAATAGTAATACATACATACATACATACATACATATATATATATATATATATATATATATATTCACATTAATAGATATATGTATATATATAATTTTCCCCAGTCCAAAAAAATGATCTACTGGGCCAAAAAAGCCCAAACCCAACCCTAACTGACCCTAACTATAAATACTACTCTCTCCGTCCCAGTTTACTTGAAACATATTCCTTTTTTGGATGTCCCAAAAGGTTGAAACGTTTCCTCTTTTGTAAAAGTTTAAACAATTAAATAATTCTTTTACACAAAACCCAATAAAGACTCTTTTTTTAATATCCTCTCAATCTCTCACTACACAAAACCCAAAAAAGAATCTTTTCTTTTTTAATCATTATTTAAACTTTTACTACATAAAAAATTAACACAAATTACATACACTTTAATCTCCGTGCCCAGAGAAATGTTTCAACTTAATTGGGACGGAGAAAGTATCACTTACCCTCCCATCTCCTTCAAGCCCTCGTCGTCTCTGCCTCCTCTCGGCCCTTTTCATCTCCGTCTCTCCCTCTCCCTCCTCTCAGCCTTTCCCCCTCCTCTCGCCCTCTCCGTCTCTGCCTATTTTCCGCCTCGCCATGGCCGTCCTCTTCTCTTCGTCTTTGGCTCTCTTCCGCCTTCGTCATCTCTAGCTCTCTTCCGCATCACCGTCGCCATCTTCTTCCGCCTTGCCATCGTGCCTCTCTCCTCCGCCATGCTCATCGACCTCATATCTCACGTCTCCTTTTTGTACGCTTTAGCTTCCATAGCCGCTGTGCTCATTGGCATAGCCAGTCCACCATGCTCATCAACGTCGCCAGTCTGTCATCCATGTAGCCCATCCTCAGCCCTTCCATCATCCACCGTTTCTACCTCTTCCACGTCCTCCCCATCTCCACGGCCTCCACGCCTTCCTTGGTGGCCAGAAGATATGGGTTCAGAAGAGATGGATTTTGATTTTGTATAAATCTGTTTCGCATTTTTTATTTGGGTACAATTTTTTTTTATTTTTTTTAGATCCATTCGAATATTTGATTTCTTGTTCAGATTTGTTTGGATTTTTTACTTTTGATTTTGATTAGATCTATTTCGAATGATTGATTTTTAGTTTAGATTTGTTTGGATTTTTTATTTTTGATTTTGGTTAGATCTAGTTGTATTTTTTGTTTGGTTGATTTTGTGTTAGGTCAATTAGATTTTGTATTTTTGTGATTTTTAAATTTTTCGTAATAATGTAAATATACTTTTAGTAATAATAATTTTAATTTTTTGAACTAATGCAAAATATAATTTTGCTAAATCTTAAATAATAAATATAAAATATTTAATCATATATTTTTGTTTATTTTCCTGAAATAGTTTTCCAACGGCCCTACCCGTTGGAAACTTCCATTGGCCTGAGCCATTGGCAATGTTCCAATGGTCCTGGCTGTTGGAAAACTGTGTTACTGTTCAAAAAAACTTTCAAAAGAATTGGCTGTTGGAAATACCAACGGTTAATCATTGGGCTGTTGGAATTTTTTTTCCAATTCATGCTTTACCAACGCGCCTGTCTCCAATGGCTCCGTGTTGGAGATTGTCAATTTTCCAACGCGAGACTGTTGGAAATGGCCGTTAGAAAATGCATTTTTTTTAATAGTGAGAAACAAACAAGGTGAAAGCTGGTCATCTTGTCTTACTCCTTTCTCCAATTTTAAATTACAATGTAGGGCTCTCATTAACCAGTACTGAAATAAAGGGTGAATCCATACAAGATCTAATCTATCCCCTCCATTTTTATTCAAAACTCATCTGCAATATAATTGAATCTAGAAATTTTCAATTTATGTTGTCATATGCTCACTCGAAATTCACCTTAAAAAGCATTATTTTCTGTCTTTTTTTTTTCTTTGCCAAATATACCAACTCATTTGCAATAAGAACACCATCTAAAATATGTCTTCCTTTAATAAACCCTATTTGCACCTCATTAATGACACTCAAGATGACCTATTTAATAATCTTTTTCACTAATATCTTTGTGATAACTTTATACTGACATATGATTTGGGGACGAAGCTAGAACTTCAGGTTTGTGGAGCAAGACCTAAGAATTTTTAATGTAGAAATTCTATATAAAATAAATTTATTTATGTTGCAAGAAAAATATACTAAAATTATAATTTGAGCCCTTACTATTAAAAATGTTAAAACTTACCAATTTCGATCTTCGCAAACGTGCAGCAGTTAATTTGAAGCACCAACTCCATATTAAATCATGAGCTTCCATGTCAATAAACGTATTTATAGAAAAAATATCTATTATTTCATTTTCAATGTGACAATCAAGTAATTTTAGTATGAAATTTATTGAAATCAATAATATAAAAAAAATTGATAAGTAACTAATGGAAATTGGGAGATGGCCAACATGGAGAATGGCTTTGCAATTTCCAACTTCCAAAAATTGTTATGGCTGCGGTGGGGCTGTTTTTTGTTTGAGCACAAGATTAGGGATTCTAATAACATGAGACTATGAGAAAGAGAAAATTGAGAGAGAAATATAATGGCGTTTAAAAGTTCAATTTTTTAAAATATAATTCTATGTTCTTTTAATACACAGGAAGGTAAAAAATTTTATACGAGAACAAGTTAAAACCAGTATTTTGTTATTTTTTACGGTTTATATTGTATGTGTTTGCGTGTGTATGGTGAAAAATATATATAGTGTTTGATTAGTTTTCTGAAATACTTCATAAAGTATACATACATTTGCGTGTGTATGGTGAAAAATATTGGGGAGGGCAAGACACCACAGCCTCTTACCTCCACCACTGATATCTAATCAAACTTCTGAGTCGCCACTCCCCTAGACTAACTGGATTCCTCCTTTTAGGCACCAAAGTCACAAACGAAGAATTATATCCCCTATCAATCTTTCTGAACCTAGGAAAGTGTTGACAAATTTCACAACATCCCAATTTTTTCTTCAAAAAGTTGAACAAGAAACGATCGAGTCCCGGGGCTTTTCTCCCACCATAACTCCACACTACTTCTGTTATTTCCTTTTCCTCATACGTACAGTTTCTTCAAACTTCGAACTAATTAGAGTATCACTCAATCTCCTGAAACGATCATGTTTAAAAACTGGCCATGACATATTTACTTCCTGAAAGTTCTGTACTTGAAAATAAAGAAAGACCTAGCTCCTCTTTAACAGACTTCCTGCCTCATCTCCCATATTAATACATAAAGCTTTGATGGTGTTTCTCCTAATCTTTCCTCTAACCTCTGCATGGAAATAACTTAAGTTTAGCATTATCAGTGAAGATAACTTACAAGATTGTAAGTAATTAATATATAAATAAAAACATTCAAATATTACCTAAATATTAAAATGATGCAATGAAAGAAAAAGACATATATGTTTTTGAATTACTTACTAGATGCATTGCACTATTTTTATTAAATTTAATTCTAGTGTATGGTCCACATGTTGAACGCAACGTAACAAAGAAAATATAGGTAGCTATAAATATCATTATATAATCATCACATGGATAGGTAAAATATACATTAATTACTTGAACATATAAGAAGAAATTAACAACACGAAAACATAACATCTAAGGTGGTATATAAATGATATACATCCATGATCGCAGAGTAGAACCACTCTAGAAAATAAAGAAGTTATGAGTCTATATATACGATGGTCTATGACCAGCGAGGACACATACAGGTCATGGGATCGCGTGAAAATAATGAAGTACATATATATGTTACTCAGTAGCTAGCGTTAATTAGTATTATTAGTCAACATCATGCTCTTGAACTCTTCAAAATCCAGGTAACCATCCAAATTGGTGTCGTACACGCAGATCATGCTCTTGCAATCTCTCCCTTCTTCCCACAGCCCAAGCCTCTCCAACACGCTCTGTAGCTCCTCGCTTGATATGAACCCGTCGCCGTTCAAATCGAACACGTTAAACGCCTCCGCAAGGTCATCAACCCCTTCACGTTTTCGGTTCGAAATGTTGTTGTAGAAGAACACGAACTCTTCCAATCTGAGGCTTTGTTTGCCAGTCAGAGACAGGAGCTCCTCCGTCTCGGTCTCCACCCCTCCTATCCTCTCCAGCAGCCAGTTCAGCTCCTCCAGGCTGACCAGACCGTCGCCGTTCCGGTCCAGCTTCTCGAAGATTCTCCGCAGGTCGTCGGGGCTGAGAGGAGAGGAATTAGAAGCTGCGGACGACGACATTTTGTTTGGTTGGCGAGAAACTGGCTTCTCAGTACCATTAATTCGAGGTTACTTGTTCTCCGTATGAAAAGATTTGGTCGTTCCGGCGCACGTATTTATAGATGCGGAAATGCATGGAATTGGAAAGCTTGGAAATTTAGTTTAGGGTTAACGGTCAATTGTACTGAAACGTACAACAGATGAGGACAGAATCGGGGCTTATGGCGGAAATATTGTCGAGGAAGGTAACAAGAAGCTTCGCAGCAAATGACAATGAAAAAGACACACAAGTGGTTGCCATCATCTACATGATTTTTTCAGTCCCCGATCCTTCTGGAATTTTTGTGGAGTATGGAATTTTGTTCCTCTATCTCATCATGATTTATAGTATTTTTTATTCCTGGATTTGAAATTTTACTTTATCATTTTCTTTTCTTCTTAAGTGGGCCAAACTATTATACTATTTGCCCCTAAACTTGCACAACTCAAGCAACTTAGTACAAAACTCAAAACTCATTAAAAGTTATCACCTGAACTTTGTGGAAGTTGACAACTTGCTCCATTTATCACCATGCATGACTGATGTGTATGTTTTAAGGGTGAGCTAGCTGGATGGTTGGCTTATGTTGTGGGAAAAGTGTTATTTTTTGTTAGGCTGATAAGGGAAAAAACAATAATAATTGGTTATTATTTTCAAAAAAATATTATTAAATAGGTAACATGTTAGTTTTAGACAAATAATAATAATAATAATAATAATAATAACTAATTAATTACAAATATCAAGAAACTTTTTAACAGAACTACCATTATACATGCCTTGAACATCACCCAGCTATAATTTAAAAGTTAACTATTGGATGTGTTTTTCATTAAATACATAATCATTTTTTATAATTTCACCCAGCTATAATTTAAAAGTTAACTATTGGATGTGTTTTTCATTAAATACATAATCATTTTTTATAATTTCAAAATTAGTACAAAGAGATGACATATATTAATGACCACACCATTTTATTTTTTTTTTTTGCTTTAGGGATAATGATTGATCAAAATTTGCATGAAAAATAAAAAAACCTATAACAAAAATAGAGAAATAGCGTAATATATTTTAAATATATAAGATAAAAATGGCATGATTTAGATCCCAAGTCAAGCACATGCATGATTTATTCTTGCACAATGATGTATTAAGATGGCATGATTATTATTATTATTATTATTATTATTATTATTATTATTATTATTATTATTATTATAAAACTAATATTATTTCAAAATTAATATGCTACTTACTTAATAATATTTTTTTAGAAATAATAACTAATTATTGTTTTTTCCTTACCCAGCCTAATAAAAAATCAGTTATGCACAGTGACAAATGGACCAAGTTGTCAATTTTTGTAAAGTTCAGGGGTCAACTTTTAATGAGTTTTGAGTTTTAAACTAATTCGCTCTAGTTGTAAAAGTTTAGGGGCCAATTGTACATTTTGGCCTATTAAGTACTATTATTATATTATATATACAATAGAGGTTTTAGTTCAGTTGCAAATTCTCCCAAATTGCAGTAGGAAAACCTATTTAAAGTTAACTTTTTAAATTTTAGTTTTAGTACTTTAATATTTTTGCTATTAATAAATTATTTAAATTCTAACGGTAATAATAAAACCCTTGCCTAACTAGATCTGTGAGACATTTCCATATGGCCCGCCACATGAAATGCACTTCTTTTCCTTTTCTTAAACTTTTAACTTATAACTGATTTTTTTGTTAAAAAAAATAATGTGATCCTTGTTTCTTTTCCTTTTCTTAAACTTTTAACTTATAACTGATTTTTTTGTTAAAAAAAATAATGTGATCCTTGTATATATGCATATCATTGAAATATTATCCAGAAAGTGTATTTTGATCCTAAAATTTGTTTCCTTTTCTTTTCTTTTCTTTTCTTTTTTTGTTTTAGTTCTTCTCTATAACTTTTAATTTTTCTAAGTTAGTTCTAAAACATTATTAAAATGTTAAGAGTTTGTCCATAGAACAATGCGTCATATAATTAAAGAAAAATTAATAATTTAAATGATCTATTAATTAATTGTCAAACAAATATATATCAGAGTTTAAAATTTATTCAAAGATGATTATAGAATATTTTAAGTTGTAATTATTTTAAAAAATTGGTTTAAAAAAGTAATCAATTCTGAAACTAACTATTTATGCAGTTATAAGATTTTAATACTCGTTTAAAAACTGAAAAATTATAATACTGTACTGTTTATGCAATTGCAAAGTGATTTAAAACGAAGAACAATTTTAGTAGTAAAATAAAAAAAAATATGTTAAATTTCAGGACTTAAAATGCATATTTATAAATTTTTTTATTAAATGTTATGACGCGCACATAAGTTGTGGATTTTCCCTTATTAAATTTGTAGGGAAGTGAATTTTGTCTTTGATACGCGTGGACGATGCAAAAACCTTAATTTTAGAGGTGGATGGCCAATAATTACGTGTACCGCTTGAATTCCTGAAACGATCTAAATTAGTTGCATGACATGCGTCCACGTGATATCTTCAAAACACTTTGTAATAGTTTTATATACAACAATAATTAATAAATACTTAATCAGAAGAATAGACCCGTTTCAAAGCCTTTTCACGCGGCGGGAATTACCGTATTGGTAGCTGTTTCCGATTCCCCTCTCCTACGCTAGCAGCGGAAATCGTACGGTCAAATGGATTAAAGTCCCATGACGTTCAATTGATAATCGCTCCACTCCGGCCTCCGGGAGGGCGGGGGGTCTCGCCCCTATATTTTTATTCATAACTATATATATAGTTTATATTTTACTAAGTATTTTAAACTAGTTTTATTTTTTTTATATATAAAATTTATGTTTTAATGCCTATCAAAAAGACCTGATCAAAAATAATATTTAAAAACATATTCTTAAATGTCACCGTCTCCCGCTCTTAGTTTTACCTTTACTATATCAAAATTCATACTGTTGTGACTCTTATCTTGGGAATTAACAGCCATCGTCTGACTACTATATTCCCCCACAATAACTATTTCCATGTTGATAGTTGTAATTATTTGCAATTTTCCAAGGCATGCAGTGGCAATTTATTTTGTGTTTATTTTTATTTTTTAATATTATTTCTTTGTCTTGTTGTTTTTGTTATCGATTTCAGATAATTTCATTCTAAAATTATATTTTTCTCTTATTTTTTATTATTTTCATCCGATTTGTTGGTACTGTTACTCATAAACCAACAAATAAATAGTTTGATATAAATATTTAGTGTTTTTTATTTCCTAATTCCAACCTCAACCTGAAAATCCTAATTTTGACCCTGCGTTCATTAATGAACTAAGTGACTCAAAGTGTCATAAGAGTGGGAATGAAAACTAAAGCTAAAAATCGTCACATTTTAAAATTAAAGTAAGTTAAAATGTTATTAAAATGAGAGCGGAACCACAATTGAGAACGAGAATAATAATTCAAAGTAAGAGAAGCTTACATACGGAAGGAGTGAAAATGATAGGTGTTCATTATTCGCTACATATTGGTGAGACTACTTGGTTTAGATGATGTGCTGGAAAGATATATATAGTATGTATCTACCGTAGGGATAGGGAAGATGTATGAAAATAATATAAGATTAGGCAAAAGTGAAAATAGGCAAGTTTCGGTATATCTTGTTTTATTCGATTCCGCCTTCTGGCGTTTTCCGAGAGAAAGCAACCTCTGGTTGAGTCTACCCACAACATCTGTTGATACTCTTTGGAGAGTGTTCGGTTCGTATCCACTTTCATTACCGAGAGTTTTACCTACATTCACTTTGCATCCAACGGAAATTACTAACTCATAGTTAGGCAAAATGGACAAATAGTCCACTCAACTTTATTTCCTAACAGACATTAGTACTAAAATTTTTCTATAGTTAAAAAAACCATTTTAGTTTTCGTCAGCTATAATATTGACGACTAAAATTTGTGATGTAGACAAATGAGCTATCTTTGGTATTAATTGACGGAACATTTCGTTAAAATTTGGAATGTTCTAGCAACTAAGGTGATGGTATTGCTAATTAAAATGATAAATTATAAAATTCATCATTGAACTATATGCTCTTATACACACTAATCTTTTAGCTAAAAAATAAAGTGAAATAATCATCTTCTTCCCATAAGTAAAAAATTTTGCCCCCAAAACCCTTAGCTCCAACCAATTCCCCAACAATTTCTCACCTTTCCCATCCGAATCGATGAAATTTCTCACCATTCCCAAAATTCCTTAACAATTTTCCCACCATAAGTGGACAATTTCATTCCTAGAGCTTCCTCAAAGCATCAAAAATCTGAAACCATTCCTGGAACTTCCTGGAGCTCTCTAGATGCTATTAAACCCAACATTGTTGGGGAATTTGGGGAATCCACCTATTTGCAGCTAAATTTACCATCGATTATATTGCGAGAGAGCGATAGATATGAGGACAACGACGGGGAAGTGGGGACTAGGGTGGGCATCTAGAAGATGAACAACAATCTATAAGATGATGGCAACAAGGCATAGCACAACAGCCAGAAGATATCCAAAATGAGCAAAGCAGCCCTTGAGAGTTCTCTGGCATCGATAATTGACAACATCAATGATATTTTTGGCCTTGAGGGTTCTTCGGCGATTAAGAAGGCTGGTAGCGAAATCAATGACATTTTTGCCAGTAAAAAGAGGAAGAAATCGGCGCTAGATAATGCCAATAATTTTAATTCATCTAGGAAATTTGAATTCGCCGATAATAAGCACAAACCGGTGAAGAACAAAAAGAGATTGGTCGAAGGAGATTCAATTCACTATTTAATTTGCGATGATTATCAACAAATAGATTCTTTGTTGATCCAATCGGGATGACAAGATGGATGTAAAGCTGTTTAAGTCTTTGTAGGATGTCGATGGAATTGACGATGGAGTATCAATGTGTTTGTCAAAGGATGAAGACAATGGTGAAAGAGAGAAAACATAAAGTTTAGGGATTATTTGTAATGCATACAAAAGTTTAAGGGCTAAGTTAGGATAAACTATACCACATCATCATCCACACAAGTTGCCATGTGGACTACACTAACAACATCATTGTCCACTTTGGAGGCCGTAACAGGAGTGGCCCATTTCTACCAAAAGCCGACATTGATGATAAATTTAACAATAAAAAAATAATGGTGACTGATCTGCCTATTTCATAAACTTGAGTTGCTAATTTGCCCCCTTTTCCCCATAGTTATTACCTTATAAGGCATAAATGCCATATCATAGTTGATGTATCAAATTAAATTTACTTAATATAAAAAAAATTACCATGTAACTAGAATATTTAGGTATGGAAGTTTTAGATTATGTGATATAATCTTTTTATTTTGGGTCATCACTCCCACTTCTGCTCTTAATTTTGCTCCTGCTCACATTTTTAGAAAATTTTTATGTACTTAAATTTTAAAATGTGATATTTTCCTTCTCTCGCTTTGAGGACATTTTGTGTGACTTATATTTTAAGCACTTTAAAGAAAATGAGTTGTACACGTTTTTTAATTAATGATGCAAAAATGTTAAGCGTATTCTTCCCCCTTAAAAAAAATTCAGTATATATGTGACAACACAGTTGTGGGCCACTGGACCTTGTGGCGGTTTGAATTTGCGTGATTAGATTTTAAGGCCCACTTCGCAATTATTTCGGTTAATCCTGATCCTTTATAATTAAAAGCAACTGATTTAGCCGCTTGTAGGAGTTGCTGAAAACCTAGGCGAGCTTCTCTTTGGATCGCCTAGGTCTGGTTATGCACTACCCCTATTCGAATTTTTCTGATTTATATATGTTAACACTAATTAATTGATTTTTTTTTTGTCGTATAAAAGTGTAAATTTTATATTCAAAAGTAATAACTTTTGCCCTTTTTAAAATATAAGTTTTATATTTTTTAAAACAATAACAATATAAACAAATTAAAGTCATAGTTAAGTTAAAAAAATGAATTACTCAACGATTATTTCGGATAGAGGGAGTAGTTACCATTCATGTTTGTCTAGTGAAAGTACCATTACAACATAAGATAAGATATAAGAAAACAATGATGACTAAATCATCTAAGTTTAAGACCCAGGATGAAATGGCCATAATTGTTTTTTTCTTAAATAGTAAATATTCTAATAAAAATTTAAGAATTTTTTATATTAATCATCTAGTGGCCCTAACAAGTTCACCATGCAATTTGAGTTTCATCCTCCCACTACAATAACTGTTATATGACAACCATAAAGAGGTTACTAAAACTATGACAGAAGAAAACTGGTTACCTATAACTACCATCAAATATATTAGAAACTATGTTACCTTTTGTGATGAATATTTGCATCATGGCAACTTTTTCTTTTTTATGAGAAATGTGTATCATGACAATTTTAAGTCAAGAGCAAGTATTCTCAACGTATTATCATTTGTAAAAAATAAAAAAAAAACTATACTATTTTATTTGATGGGTAAATGTCATTAATGGTTTCAAAATTTAATTTTCATTGTAAATCAGTCCCTAACATTCATTTCATTACAAATTGGTTACAAACATTTTGTAATTCATTACATATTGGCCCCTAGGTCTAGCAGGTATAGAAACTCGATTTATAGAGAAAAAAAATTGATAGTTTAAATTGTCCATTAACTATGAGAAAATTATGACATTGTTTGAATTTATCAGAATGCAAATACCAAATAATTTAAATTCATTAACTCACACTAATTATTTAACATTAACTTTTTAAATTCTAATTTAAACTGCTCAATAATTATTTTTTCCATAAATTGAAATTGTGTCATAATTTTTTTAATAATTAATGAAAATTTTAAGCTATCAATTTTTCTTCTTTTATAAATAAAGTTTCTGTGTCTGCATAAGGCTAGGGGGCCAATATACAATGAATTATAAAGGTTTTAGACCAATCAGCAACGAAATGAAGGTTAGGGCCAATTTATAATAGGAATTAAAGGTTTAGGACCAATGATAGGTTTTACCCTTAATTTGATAGATTTGAGTTTGATACACACATTGCAAACATTATACATATAAGAAAGTTGCCAAAACATTCTTTCAATATATTCTTGCCAAAACATTCTGACTAATTAAAGTTGCACATGTTTTCGTAAAAAAAAATACAAAAAAAGACCGACACCCATAGCAAGTTATCTTCGTAATATTGACAAATAATAGTTATGTAATCTTGCATATATTTTTTATTTTTTTCTAAACAAAAAGATTATAGTATAAAATTTACCAAATAATAGTTATACAGTCATAAATCATTATCAAGATCATCTTCAATAACATTATTGACGGGGTCACCATCATTAACATCATCAAACAATAATTCATCTTCCTTAGCAATGTCACCTATATCCCTTAACGCAACATTTTAGGTAATAAGAGGTGTTTAAACATCTACAATATCCAACTCATAGTATTGTTATTTGTTATTGTCAATCGTTGCCGTAAGTCCTTCATCAGCGGAGATAACCCAACCCATTATCATTTGCCTCGTTTGCACAACCATTTGCTCAAATCGAAGGAGGAGATCTCGACATTCCACTATATATCTCACCCCAAATTTGCCACTACGTTGCCAACTTTATTATTGTTTATTCATCCGGTCGCATCCCTCAATTATGCCGTTCATATAGCTTGCGTCGGTATATATGTCAGTAAAAATATTTAAACCGACATTTCACATTTGTATGTGTTGGTGAATGATAATTTTGTTTTTAGGTGATAAAAAAATATGAGTCTATTACTCCTTCTGTCTCAAAAGTTTTACTCCATTTATTTTTGATAATTAATCTATAATTTTTTATTTTTAACATTTTAATATATAAATACAAAATCTTTATATATAAATGATAATTAAAGATATGTAGTTTCTAAATATATTTTTTTTAATTTTTTTTAACAAAAAAAATATAAATAAAATTGAGTCAAAATATAACAAAAAGTCAAATGTATCAAAATTTATGAAACGGAATGAGTAGTATTTAAAAGATCCCACGTATATCTCGAAAAATAAATAGTAGTCTGTTTGATTATGTTTTCACTTAAATATATGCATATATTAATGGTTGTGTGGGCTTAACATCTCTTGCAGTTTTTTATCTTTTGTAAATTCCTCGATCTCCTAAAAAGTACAAAATACATTTTTTCTTTTGCACGCAAGGAAAAGAAAAGCACACCAAAAATTGTATATATAATATCGGTAAAAACTATCAATAAATAATCACTTTTTTGGTTGAACAAAAGCACATCTTTAAATCATTAAGGACGACTAGTACGGAGAAAATCAAACATTTTACCCAAGCCACAAAAAATAGTGCACAGCCGTGCTAGGACCAACGTAGTGTATGTGTATCATGACATAGACCAACAATGGCATGTGAATATCGTTTTCGCGAAACGTAATGGCTTTGCCACCCTCCTACATCCAGCTAAAGCCCGAGACTCTAGAATAACAAAAGCTAGAATAGTTTTTAAAATTAATATTATAAATTATCAATAGTTGAAATAATTTTTTCAGATCTTTAACCTAAAAACTATTATTAGATAGATTTTCTAATCTCTAAATGTTGAGCCGTTCCCAAAAGAAGCCAAAGTTCTTTTCTTTTCTTTTTTTTTCTTGATTGCCTTTACAGCACCAAAGTTATCTTCATGATGGCATCCTTGAACCATGTTGACTTGGATTTTTTGCCTCCCAAAATTGAAATCAGCACACTTTGATCCCTAAATTATAGGGGTGAGCATGGGTCGGGTTGGTTCGGTTTTATGGTGAAACCGAACCAACCCGAAATGACCTCGGTTCCAAAATTTTTCTACCCAACCCGAGAACCGAAAACCAAACAGAACCAGAACCATGGTTCTGGGTTTCTCGGTTCTGGTTCTCGGGTTTTTCGATTTATACTATATAGCTATAACAACACCAAAATTCAATAAATTTACATCCATAATCAGTTTTATGACATATTCAACATAATATACAATTAAATTAATATTTAAATATATGTACTTAGATACATTCAAAATAGTTTAAAATGTTGTTCTTACAAAAATAGTTCAAAAGAGTTGCTTGGCAAAATGACATAGGAGTAATAGGTCTATGAAGCAAAGTGACTTAAGTAAATATGGAGAAATTTTGTAAATGATCCAACAATTTTCATACTGTTTCAATTTGGAATATCAGTTTAAGAGTTTAATATAAAAATACAAAATGACCATCATAATACTTCAAAGAAATATGTGTGTGTGTAGATGTATTAGTAATACTATAATTTTTATTATATAATTATATATATATCTCGGGTTCGGTTCCACCTCGGGTTGGTTCCATATGGAACCAGAACCAACCCAAAAACCATCGGTTCTCCTATATGTGAAACCAACCCGCGAACCATGATCAATTTTTACCCAACCCAACCCAACCCAATGGGGGTGGTCCGGGTTGGGTTTCGGTTTTACCCAACCCATGCTCACCCCTACTAAATTATCAACACCTCAACATTTTGGTCATTTGAAAAATGAATTCAATTACGTGTCTACACGTAACTGAGTTACTGAGTAAAAAGAGTAAAGAATTTGAGTCACCATACTATAGGGATCAAGTGTGTTGGTTTGAAGTTCAAGAAGCAAAGCGTCCATGTCAACATAGTTCTAGGGTCTAAAGCTTTTTCATGATTCATCAAAAGTATTAATAACTATAGCATACATACTTATGATGTGCTCTGATATTTATGAAAAGGGAAAATTACAAAACCCTCCTGTGATTTGATGTAACTTATAGTTTGCCCCCTCTATTTTGAGAAACCTACACTTTGACCCTTATATTTTTTACACTGTCTGATAACAACTTCTGAAACTGTATTTAAACTGTATGATAATAATGTTCTAATAATTTCAAGATTTTTGATATTTTGGTCATAGCCAACCTACCTTTAGAAAATACTGATATATAATTACAGGTGGGAAAGTACAATTACAAGAAGGAAAAACTGATAGTTTAAAATGTCTATTAACTATAAAAAAATACTGGACAAATTGTAATTACTGGAAGATGATTATCGTATAGTTTAAATATAGTTTCAGAAATTGTTACCTGGCAGTGTAAAAAAATAAGGGGCAAAGTGTAGATTTTTCAAAATAGAGGGAACAAATTGTAGGTTAGACCAAACCACATGGGGGTTTTTGTAACTTTCCCTTATGGAATTGTATACTAATAAAATCATGGATGAAGTCGAGATTTTTTGTTTTTTAAGGGGCTGAGTTAAAATTAATACTGTATATGATATTTTTTAAACATAAACAATTTTTTTGTCGGCAACGTAAATATAAGTATAATATGTGCAAAATTTTTAGTACTGCGATCATAGTCATATTGCGAATGTAGTAACATTCATTTTTTTGCAATAAAATTCATGAATTATTCTTTTCAAAATAGATAACATGTAATTTAAATATGTATAAGTATCTTCTTCTCTCATTAAATATACATAAGATATTTTTTTAGGGATTTACTATTTATTACATGGAACATTAGCGTGGAGTTGGGGGGGTTGGATAATGCCTAGGACTTTCAGATTCCTACTCATCTATCTTCTTTTCTTCTCTTTCTGCTCCCTTGTCGAGTCCGAATCTAATTCTTCTCAAACAATATTTAGACTCCAAATTTATCAGCTCACTAAAATCATCTAAAGCACAACTGTAGAACCCAGCTATGCAGAAGTTCTAAGGAACCCCAAAATCACTCATTTCCACTTAATAATTCAAAAGAAGAAATCGCCAAAACATCAAACATAGCAGATACAAGGACAAAGTGAGATCTCTTTAAGAATATATAAATACATACACAGGACTTATTCCTAGGTAAAATAAACAACCAAATCCACAATCGGAACAAATACTATCAGGAAAACCCACTTCATAAATTTCATCAAATCACAAGTTTCCATCAATTTTGGCCATCCAAAATCAGATACTTTTCTTGATTCCCTTCCCTTTTTTGGCACAATTACCTTAAACAAAGCAACACCCAATGTCGTCCTAAATCACCAAGGTTTAAGTACAGTTTTGTAGCTAGCGACCATCTTCTTCCTCTAGAACTCGGGGGGGTCGGTTAGGCCCCAAGGTTTTGACGTACACCCAGAATATTCAAACAAAAACGTAGAATGGTGAAAGAGGTCGCCGACCTTTGTGTGGCTGTCCTTGGTGGCGATGACTAAGGTGCCACCGAGGTCGAGGAGGAACATCGAGATCAGAAGAATCGAAAGGAGGGGGCGACGAGAACATGAGGCAATGAGATTTGATTTTTGAGCAATTGGAGGAGGACGGGAGGCAGTAAGATTAGAGGAAGACAGAAGGCGGAACCCTTGTGGCCTATGATTTCGGGGTAGAAGTTGGGCAGCTGGGGGATGGGTCGAAAATCTTGGTTCAGAAATTTCGTGGTTGCAGAGAGGGCGTAGATGAGGGAGACAGTGGAGAGGGAGAGCTTCTGGGCGGAGATGGCACAGATGAGGGAGAGGGATTGATTACTTTTTTTCCTGGGAAGTCGGAATGAATGAGACAGAGATATATAAAAAGCTTTTAAATTTATAGATTAAGGGTGCTTTGAATGAGAGGAAGAAAATGTAGGGATTAAAGTTGACATTTTCCCTAAAATTTCATTAAATGTAACAGTGAAATTGACAAAAAAATCATAATTGGGACATGATTTGACATGTTGAGAACTTTAATAAAACAAAATAAAGATTAAGAATCCACTTAGGACAACTAAAAAAAGTTAGAGGCAACAAATGAATTTTACCCAATTTATATAACAAGGTTTTAAAAGCTATAGCCGACCTTTAATGTCACTGAGTTTATTGAACCTATCAAGCCTTGAGGTATTTAAGCACGGCTTGGCTCATTACATCCCTACCCTCAAACCCCCCATCAGCTCCTTTTATATGAAACAATATCATGCATTGCGTAAAAATATGTAGGAAAATTTACAAAAATCCCTCGGGCTATACCCTAACCTACACTTACCCTTTATATATTGAAAAACCTATAGTTCACAGCCCGAATCCTAACCTTTGTGGGGTAAATTGCACACACTACTCCCAACCTTTAATTGTTGTTTCACTTACCCTAATCTTTAATTTGCACATTATGTGTCTCTAACCGGATTAAAACATTTCATTTCAACCCCTAAATAGATAGAACTCGTTAAAATTGACGGGAAACGCCACCGTAATGCCTAGCTGACACCAAATTGTCTACACAGGCACAAAAAGTTGAATTGTTAAAATAAAAAAACCCCCTCCCAGCATCTCAACCTTCTCCCAACCATGGTTCTCTCATCCCTCTCGCTGTCGCCATCTCTCCACCTCCCACTCCCCGCTGTCATCTCTCCGCCTCCCTTTCGCCCTTCCTCTTGCCCTTCCTTTTGGCCCTCTCGGCTCCCCTCTTTGCCTCCTTCCTTTCCCTCCCTTTCCACCACTTTCCCCATAATCACGATCGGCCACGCTTCCCACCATCACTCACCCGAACCTTCAATTTGCTGTGGAGATCATGACAACCTCACTTGATTGGTGGAAAGATGGCAACAATATTGCTGAAAACGAGTCGAGCCGAGCCAAGTAGTAGGCTGATCATTTTTTGCTTGAATAATTTATCGAGCTTAATATTTTGTTCGTGTTTGAATTGAAAACATTACGAACGAGCTGCGAACGAGCTTTTATCCAATTGAGCTCGAGTTTAAATTAAAGAGAAAATCTAAAATTAGACCAAGTCGAGTCGAGTGGTAAGCAAATTGAGCTTTGTTTGAATTGTATATCAAGTTTTAAATTTTGTTCAAGTTTGGCTTGATAAACTTTTCGAATAAGTCACAAACGAGCTTTAAATCGAGTTGAACTCGAGCTGGGCTTGAGTTGTTTGTTCATTTTTCACCCCTAAGCAACAACCACTACCAATTCCTACATCCCCTCCATCATCGTTACGATCTCCATCGTGATTCTCGTTGCAATCTCCGTTCGCGATTCTCATCGCAATTCTTGTTGCAATCTCCGATCATGATTCTCATCACAATCTCCATCGTGATATCCGTTCACAATTCTCGTGTAAAGTAAAGGTTAGGGTTAGAGGTGAAACAATAATTAAAGGTTGGGGTAGCACGTGCAATTTACCCAACCTTTATGACTATTTGTTGAACAAAAAAAAAAGATAAAACCCAGCTTTTTGTCTGTCATTCTCTATCTGTAAACTATGACCCTAAAATTTTGTATCTGATAGATTAGCCATCATCTTCAACTAGTCAACTTCGCCTCTCCTTCCAACTTTAGATATATTATTTCTAATACAAGATACTAAGTTGTGGTTTATTCTAATTAATATTCTTATCTCTTTAATATTAATTATCTATAACTAATATTATCCTAGTGAATAACATTATTAAAATTAAATATAATTCTTTTTTTTGTATTTTCTGAGGTGACAATCTTGTTTCTGGTGAAACCTGAGGTGTCCCATACTGCTGCACATTATTCTCCCAAAACATTTCAAGCAGCAAAATTGGGGGAAATTAAAACAAACAAACAAAAAAAACAAGAAAAGGGAAGGGAAGTTCTCCGGATTTAGCCGTCTTCTCCGCCCCTCCCTTTCTCGGTCTCCCTAGCCACCGTCGTGAGCCCAACCCTTTCACCACTCATATCTAGATAAGCCAGTCAAAACGGATCCTAAATCTGAATGCAAATTTAAACAAGCATGTTAAACTCCCCAAAATTGGAGCAGCTCATGCCGAATTTATCCACACAGAAATAAACCGATCAAGAGCTCATAAAAACCAAACAACTCTTACTGGAGGCGAAGCTTGGGGAACATGATTCTCAGCAGACGCAATCGCAGTTCCGGAATTAATCGTCTCAAGGGCGTTGGTCATACCCCTTCGCTTCTCATTTCTGATCGATTGCCTAACCGAAATGAAGAAGAGAACGGCAGAGAGTTTGGAATTCCCGGTCTAGAAAAATGAATCAATAATCTATAAATCTAAATCCAAATCCGAATCCATGTGACATCTTTGATCTTTCCCTGGAAAAAGTTTCCAGCTTATGGTATTGGTAAAAGAAACGGAAAAAACTAAAATTAATTATAGGCTTTTGAGGTCAAACACACGGCAATGCTAATTGTGGCAATGTGACGGTCGTTTTCGGGAGTCGCCACCGATCGGTTTTCGCTTAGGTCAATTGGACACCTTAAAATTGGTCTGCGAGAGTTCGGGGGTTCGGGAGTACGGTTACGTTAAAACAACTTTGTTAAAACGCCCAAAAATTGGTACCTTAGTTGATTTTAATTTTGTTTTGCTTTGCTTTTTTTAAAAAAAATATTCAGTTAATGTTCAAAACAGAAATTTTAACTGAATTAGTCAGATGTGGATTTTTAAATTAATGTGGTTCTTCAAAATATTCAGTAACTAATTTGATAAAATTTGATATTTCCGAACCATGGACTCTGCCGAGTCACCCGGACACGGAATTTTAATGAAATTTTAGTTAATAGATCTAAAAATATACTTAAAAAAAATTTAATTTTTGTTTTATGAAATCGTTCAGTTATGATTTTTTTTTAATAAAGGAAAACAAAAGGTTAAACTTTTTTGTTACTTTGAAGGAATAAAAAGGATAAGTTTTAATATTTTAATTAGTGTTTAAAATAATAATAATAATAATATGTATTCCATATAATGATAAAGGGTGAAGGCTTTTGTTATAATAAAAATAATAAAATAAGAATAAAGTAAGGAAGTAAGATGACCGTTGTAACCAACTAAAAATGGTACATAAATAAAATAAGGTTAATCACACACATAAAGAAAAAATGAAATTGCAGAAAAGTAAATAAATAAATAAAGTGGGGGCGTTTAACCATTTGTAGAAAAAGTAAATAAAGAAATGAATAAAGTGCAGAAATTAAATAAAGAGATAAATAAAGTGCAGGAAAATAAATAAATAGAGAAAAGTGGGGCGTTTAGCCGCCCACTTAAAAAAAATTCATAAATTAAATAATTGCAGGAGTTAAATAAATAAAGAAAAGTGGGGCTTTTTGGCCATCTACCTAAAAAAATAGGAGGTATAACCTTCCATGAAAAAAATAATAATAATAATAATAACAATAATAATAATAATAAAAGTTAGTTGCTAGTAAAGTTAGTAAAGTTAGTAAAGTTAATTGTTAGTAAAGTTAGTAAAGTTAGTTGTTAGTTCTGCAAAAATTAAAAGGTTAGTGATGATAATAATACTAATAATAATAACAAAAATTAGTTAGTAAAGTTAGTTCTGCAAAAATTAAAAGGTTAGTGACCTGAATGGAATAATAATATCAATAATAATAATAATAATAATAATAATAATAATAATAATAATAAACATATAAAGATTATTTTTAGTTCTGCAGAAATAATAAAAAAAAGTTAGTGACTTGTATAAATGAAATAGAAAAAAAAAATTAGAGGATTAAAGAGGAATTTTACTGTAAATTTAAATCGACTTTTAATCGAGGCGTAGGATCACGATCGGATTTGGCCTTTGATTTGATATCGCTCGACGGTGGACGATTGGATTGACGACGGATGCTGTGCTTATTAAATGATTTTTTTTTGTTATTGTTTTGTAAGGTTTTTAGATGATTATCCAAACCATGGATCTTATCAGACCACCCGGACATGGATATTATAACTTACTGGTTTGCGATTTGGATTTTCGTTATTTAATTTTAATTTTTTTTAATATCCAAACCATGGATCTTACCAGATCACCTGGACATGGATATGATCCGTCTTAGAATTTTATCAAACCTACTAAGAACGGATTTGCAAACATTTAAATATTTCTTAACCAATAATTTGGTACACATTTAATATATTACAAGAATGAAAATTAAACTATTCTAAAATCCAATAAATATACATGAATATACATATCAAATCAAAATCCTATATTGTTCTCCTATGTCAATTCAATGATCAAATTTAATGCAAGGTCAAACCAATATTAATAAAGAAAACAAAGAAAAGTATGAATAATGAAAATCTTGCTGTCAGGGGTTAATCTGCAACATAAAATATGTTAGTGACTTAAATGAACAAAACAAAGAAAGCTAAGGACTAAACAAGGATTTTACCAAAAAAAAGTAAAAGAACAGTCTTTGACTTAGTCAAAAACGAAATCTGTTCTTCGTCTTCGTCAATGGCTGGGAGGTTGCGACCGAGAGAACGATGGCGCAAGGGAGGCGGGACGCGAGGAGGTTGGAGCGGTGGCGTGGGAGGCTGGCAGAGCGTCGGACGGGGCAGCACGACGCAAGGGAAGAGCAGCAGCCCGAGCAGGAGGCTGGGCTGGAGACGCGAGGAAGAGGTGGAGCGGTGGCGCGGGAGAGGTGCGTGGAGCGGCAGCGCGACGCGAGGGAAGAGCAGCAGCACGAGCAGGAGGCTGGGCGCAAGGCGAGACGGCGAGGGGAGTCATCGGCGGGGGAGCTGGCCGGAGGGATGAGATGGCGGAGATGAAGGAGGAGGAGTGATTAGAGCAGAGAGGAGTCGGTGAGAAGGAGGGGAAGATGAGAAGGAGCTCTGTTCTGAGCTCTCTGTCTCTCAGAGAGTGGGATCGAGAGCAGAAAAGAAGGGGGGAAGAGAAGCTTTTGGAGAGCGCGAGAAGAGAGAGCCGTGTGGAAGTGAAAGAAGAGTTTTCTTTTCTTTTTTCTCTTTTTTTAATTATATACATATAGGTATCTATATATTATTTTTAACTAACCTTAAAATGCCCCCATAAGCTATTTAATTTTTAAATAATTTAATTAATTAATAATAATAATTAATTTAATTAATTTTTTTAATTTTAATTAATTAATTTTTTAAAATTAATATTTTTTTTTATTTTTTTATTTTTTAAGGATCGGACGAAATTGGGTGTCAACAGCTGCCCCCCTTTGCATGCTTCATGGGGCATGATGTATGCAAAGTCGTTACCAAATTTCGTCCGGCTTAGCTAGGCATTGAGGACCTTTTCGCCGCCTAAATCATGAGGTTATGGAATCCTCTTTAGAACCTTGACGATAGGAACTCTCCTATCATTGAAAGTTTGAGTGAATGAGGTTAAGGAACTCTCCTTAGAACCTTTGCGATAAGAACTTTCTTATCGTTGAAGAAAGATTGATAATTGATTATTTGAGGTTTAAGGAACTCTCCTTAGAACCTCGACGATAGAAACTCTCCTATCGTTGAAAGTTTGAGGTTAAGGAACTCTCCTTAGAACCTCGGCGATAAGAACTCTCTTATCGTTGAAGAAAAATTGATAATTGATTGTTTGAGGTTTAAGGAACTCTCCTTGGAACCTCGACGATAGGAACTCTCCTATCGTTGAAAGTTTGAGGTTAATGAACTCTCCTTAGAACCTCGGCGATAGGAACTCTCCTATCATTGAAAGTAAAATTAATTGAATGAGGTTAAGGAACTCTCCTTGAACCTCGACGATAGGAACTTTCCTATCGTTGAAAGTAAAATTGATTGAATGAGGTTAAGGAACTCTCCTTGAACCTCGATGATAGGAACTTTCCTATCGTTGAAAGTAAAATTGATTGAATGAGGTTAAGGAACTCTCCTTGAACCTTGAAGAGAGGAACTTTCCTATCGTTGAAAGTAAAATTGATTGAATGAGGTTAAGGAACTCTCTTTGAACCTCGACGATAGGAACTTTCCTATCGTTGAAAGTAAAATTGATTGAATGAGGTTAAGGAACTCTCCTTGAACCTCGACAATAGGAACTTTCCTATCGTTGAAAGTAAAATTGATTGAATGAGGTTAAGGAACTCTCCTTGAACCTCGACGATAGGAACTTTCCTATCGTTGAAAGTAAAATTGATTGAATGAGGTTAAGGAACTCTCCTTGAATCTCGACGATATTTATACAAAAGCAATTGAAATCGAAATATCTTTCTTCGAAAGTGTGAATTTTCATAGCAGACGTGTACAAAAATTTAGACTTCGATAAGATGAGTGAATCTTGATGATGACAATAACACTGACAAATTATGTAAAGGGAACGAATGTTTGGAATCAATATCCAAGGTTTCATCTAATATTTTCTTCAGTAAATATAGATTCCCTTGTGAGATATGTCATCCAAATAAGGTTGAAGCTTAACTACCCCAAAATGTCATGCCTAGTAGACCTAAGAGGATGCGTCTCAAGAGCAATTAAAATTACTCTTTACTCAGCCATTCCAACCTAAAGGTATTGTTCTATGGTTTTAATATCAGCATGAACGAAACTATCTTATAAGATAACGAAATTCCCTGAAAAGAAAAACTGAAATACGAAAGAAAATGCTGATAATAAAACTAAAGGACAAGAAAAACAGATCGGATCGCTTCTTCTTCCACAATACTTCAACAGGGTGAGTAGAGGACAATTATGGGATCAAACTGGTCGGGAAAGACTGTCGTGTCCAGTCTATCTGAATCATTGCTGGATCTGGTTCAGGAACAAAAGCTTGCATTTTATCTAGCAATTCTTCAGCAGTTGTTGCGGATATTATGATTCGTCGTGCCACTCTTGATATGAAATTCTTCTGCATAGCATAATCCACAAAAGCTATCAGACCTGTAAAGAAATTGTTAACATTCAACAGCCCAATGGGTTTCTTATGCAAATTAAGTTGGGCCATGGAAGCAATTTGAAAGACTTCTCCCAATGTGCCAAAACCACCTGGTAGAGCGATAAAAGCATCAGCATTTAAAAGCATTTGTAACACACGCTCTTACAAATTTTTAACCACTAATTCTTCTCCAATCGTGCCCCCAGAAACAAATTTCAAAGGTCCAGGGATAATACCCAAAACTTGGCTTTCTCCTAGAGATGCTGCTGATGCTACACCTCCCATTAATCCAACACTACCTCCTCCATAAACTAAGTGTATTTTTTGCTCAGCTAATACCCTACCCAAATGGTTGGCTGCCTTTAAGTACTCTTCATCTTTTCCAGGAAAGGCTCCAGAAAATACACAAATACTTCAGGATTTGGAAGTTTTCTCCATTCCTATCCTCATCCTTGTGAGAGAAGGAGAAAAAAGGATATATTTATAGAGATAAAGAGATAATTTTATTTTCAAGAGTGGATATATTATTGTCGGAAAAGGAGAAAATTTTCAAAAGTGACAGTTATACATATTAATCGTGACTATGACTCATGTCAGGAATGGGTACATTATCGTCAAAAGAGGAGAAAAATTTCAAAAGCAACTAGCATACACAGTAGTCGTGACTGTAGCTTACGTCAGGAGTAGGCACGTGATTGTCGGATGAGAAGGAAAATTTCAAAAGTGGCAACTATATACAGTAGTCATAACTGTACCTCATGTCAGGAGTAGGTACATTATTGGGAGGATAATTTCAAAAGTGACAGCTAGCATGTACAGTAATCGTGACTTTGGTCCACGTCTTCCACTGATTTTTTTTTTTTTTTGCATCCAGTAATGGCTTCAATGCCTTCTATGAATCGGCGATTTGCATCCCATCCAGTTTTCTCACAAACTGGCAAACTTGGTCGTTTAAAGTCAGATTCCCAAGACTGTAACGATCTCGTTCTTTTTGGAGAATTATCCATAATCCAACAATCTCAAATTGCACTATTCCGCAAGAATGCGCTTCAAGAACCTCTCGGATATCTTCCAGAGATTCCTTACGCAAGCCATTCTTAATGAATCTTATTCTATCATTACGATTTCTGGTGATCACTCCTGGAGAACGACATTTATTGCCGCAAATCTACCATCCACAATTATGACAAACACCTAGCCTTTTTGCTCTTCTTTTTTTTGGCATAAGCGCTTTTACCAAAGCCGGGCATACGGGGAAAGAACGCTTCTGGAACTTCACCAGCTGAACGAACCTTAGCTTCGATTAGCCACCACATATTATCAAGAATGCCTTTGTGCATAAATACTCTGAATCGTTCACATCTAGCTTGATAAATCTTTTTAAGAACATTTATTGGGAAGGAAGGAAAATACTTTCGTAAGGCGGAAAGAAAAGACTCCATTGATGAATGAGACATTTAAGAGAAAAAGAAAGAAATTAGTGATTGTAGGAAACGAAAATAACTGACTTTGAGAGTCATGGAGTACCGTATCCAGCAAGAAGAACACGCATTTATAGTGATGAAAGGATAACGCGTTTATTACGCTTACAGAAGCAAGTACATTATTGTTAAAAGAAAAGAAAAATGACAGCTTATATGTACAGCAATCATGACTGTGGCTCTCATCTTCTACTGGTTTATGTCCAGTAATGGATTCAATGCCTTCTATAAGTCGGGGATTTGCTTCTCATCCAGTTTTCTTACAAGCTGGCAAACAGGGTCATTTACAGTCAGATTTTGGGGACTGTAACGGTCTCGTTATTTATGGTAAGTTCTCCATAAATCGACTATTTCGCATTGTACTATTCCACAAGAATGTGTTTCAAGAGTCCCTCGGATATCCTCCAGAGATTCCTTACGCAAACCATTCTTAATGAATTTTCTTTTATCTTCACGATTTTTGGAGATGTACCCTAAAGAGCGGCACTTAGTATTGCAATTTCATCGTCCGCATTTATAACAGACATCTAGCCTATTTGCTCTTCGCTTTTTGGCATAAGCGTTTTTACCTAAGCCGGGCATACGAGGCATGAATGCATCTGAAACTTCACCAGCCGAACGGACCTTCGCTTCAATTATCCACTGCACATTGTTAGGAACGCCATTGCGTATAAAAACTCTGATTCTTTCACATCTAGCATGGTAGATCTTTTTAAGAACATTTATTGGAAGAAAAGGAAAGTACTTTCGCAGGATAGAAAGAGTAGAATCCATTGATGAGAGAAGAATTTGAGGAATGAGGGAAATGACTCAGTTATTGTAGAAAACTGAAATAACCGACTTTAGAAGTCACAGAATACCGTATCCGCTGCTTAATCGGAAAGAAGAACACGCATTTATAATGATGAAAGGATAATGTGTCGATTACACTTCCGGGAGCAAGTACATTATTGTCAAAAGAAAATGTAAATTTTTCCAAATATGACAAATTGTATGTACAATAATTGTGACTGTGGCTCACATCTTCCACTGGTCTTATGTCCAGTAACGGCATTAACGGCTTCTATGAGTCGAGGATTTGTTTCCCATCCAGTTTTCTTACAAGCTGGCAAACAAGGTCGTTTACAGTCAGATTCCCGGGACTGTATCATTCTCGTTCTTCATGAAAAATACTCCATAAACCAAGAAGTTCACGTTGCACAGATCCACAAGAATGCGTATCAAGAGTCAATTGGATATCATCCGATGAGTCCTTACTCAGGTCATTCTTGATGAATCGTATTTTATCTTCTTGATTATTAGAGATCATTCCTAAAGAACGACATTTAGTATTACAAGTCCACCGTCCACATTTATGGCAGACTTGTAACCTTTTTGCTCTTCGCTTTTTGGCATAAGAGCTTCTGCCTATACCAGGCATGTGAGTCACAAATGCCTCTGGGATTTCACCTGTTAGACGAACCTTAGCTTCGATTAACCATCGTACATCTTCAAGGATTCCTTTGTGCATCAAAACTCTTAATTGTTCACAGCGAACTCGGTAGATCTTTTTGAGGATGTTCATTGGGAGAGAAGGAAAATATTTTCGTAAGGCAGAAAAGGTAGGATCCATTTTTTAGAGGGAAGTAAAAGAAAGAATGGAGGAAGAATCAGTTATTATGGGCAACTAAGAGAACCGACTTGAGAGTCACGGAGTACCGTATCCGCCGCTTAACCGGAAAAGTGGATCCTACTTTATTTTGATGTGATTGATATTTCTTATCTTTGATATTCCATCCAGCTGACGTCGATCCAGTCCTTGATTATTGAATCCATTGTCCACTTTTGACAAAGTTTTCAACGACAATATTTCTTGATGTCCGCCTTATCTTTGACCATAGCTATCTCTTATCTTGGATACTGCTAAGCTGGCACCAATCTTTTCCTTCCAAGTGTAGCCTCGATTATTGAATCAATTTCCAGGCTTTTGACAATATTGTCTACTTTATCATTGAATTCCTGATGGGGTTGATTCCAGCGTATTAGCTGTGCATCCAGTAATATATTGGTAAGAGCTGATATCATTGAGGTCTCAGCTTATACTGCTGTAACTGTGCCGTGGATGTGCTTCCCATTTGATCCCTGTCATGTAAAAGCCATGCATGTATGATGTGAAATGCATGAATGCAGAGCATGCGTAATTGATGGTTCCTTTTTTTTGTTTTGGATTTTTTTTTTATGGATCTAGTTCTTCATATCTTTGCTTTACTGGATCTTCTTTATGATTGCCTTCTTGGACTATCATTGAATCTCTTTATGCTTTCCAGCTTTTGTTCATTGCCTCAAAAGCCCAACTCTTTTCAAAAATCCCCTTTCTTTGACTTGTTCTTTAAATTTTGGCCTCAGCTTCTTTAATGTTTGCCCGCCTCATACTTTATGCCTTTCTTTGGGTACTCATCCCTTGTCATGGATTTCATAGCATCGAAGGCTTAACTTTCAATGTCTGCCCTTTTTCTTGTGTCCGGGCTTACACATACTTATCCCCATGTTATAATCTGAATGATTGCTCTTCCTTAAACTCAAGTTTTGCTCCATAAGACTTGCCCCCTTTGTTTATTGAGCTTCTTCATTGACAGTACTCTTCTAACGCTTCATAGAGAGTACTTTGCCCCCCTGAATATGGTGTTTATGTGGATAAAAGGTATCATCTCGCCTTTGATTTAAAAGAAGGTCGAGCATTTCTAGACCTTTGTGATGGCCCTCAATCGTGAATTTCTCTTACAAGAATCACATCTTCTTAAAGAATGTCTCAAGCTATCTCCTCACTTTTAAGTCTACACACATTAATGAATAATGGTTTGGCCTTAAAGAAAAACTTTCATCAATTTGCAAAGCTTGAAAAAGTAATTTACGGTCTTTGTCTTTAATTAAAATGTCCTGTCATTCTTCCCCTTTCCAACTCGAAGACATAAACTATACAAGGCAATAAGATAGAAACGTAATTCATAATGATAGTTTTTTTATGAATGAGGATGATATCAAGAGGTAAATGTTAGGTCTGAGGAAAGTTAAGTTTGAGTGGTGTGAAAGAAGGGTCTTTTAATACTACTCGTGAGCATATCTAATTACGGTGAAAAATTCAATAGTGAAGACCTCAAACTTGCCACCTTTTCCAGAAAGTTAGACCTCATCTGTTGCCCCCCAACTATTGTAATCTTTATGTACGCTTGGTTTGAGGGTTTCTTTTGTCTTCTAAACCGCCTTTGCAGGTTTTCAGTCTAGAATCCATAGCTCACTTTTTTTTTTCTTTTGCTTTAACTTAAGCCTCTTTTTTTTTTGTTTATTTTTTTTTTGTTGTTGTTGTTTTTTTTTTTGTGTGAGCTATGGTGATGACATACTTGATAACTCTATTGAAATGAGATGACTCAAGTGGCTTTGCTTGCTCGTGCTTGCTCTCTGTCTCTTTTTTTGGTTTTGAATTTTCCCTTGTTGCCTTTTGATGGAAGGGATGAACTTCTTTTCTTTTTGGAGTTTGTGTTGCGGAGAACCGAGATTATAGCCTTCTTGAAGTGAGATGACTCAAGTGGATTTACTTGCTTGTGCTTGCTCTTAGTCTCTTTTTGTTTTGGATTTGAATTTTCCCTTGTTGTCTTTTGATGGAAGGGATGAACTTCTTTTCTTTTTTGAAATTTGTTTTGCGGAAAACTGGAACATTTTTTTTTTGTGTTGAGCATTTGTGAGAATTGGGAGGCGACTGAAGTCATTTAATATGAGAGCTACCTTCTTTGGAAGCTAACCCGAGACTTCTTGTAAGAATGTTGATAACCACTGTGAATTCTTTTTTTTAGAGTTGAGGTGCAAACATTTGAAATCCTTCTTACTAGATTTGGCAGCACTTTCAAGGTCACTATTATCAAATCTCCCTTAACTTTCATTTTTACCCACGAGTAGTATCTTTTACAAAGTAAAATTTGATGGCAATAATGGGTAGTGTAATGGCAAAGAGTGAGAGATAGATGTAAAAATGGAATTTTTGGTAAAGAGTGGTAGAATGTGTGGATGTAAAAATTGAATTTTAGGTAAAAAGTGGTAGAATGCACACATTACATCTTTTTGTTGTACCAGAAAAAAGAATACCAAGTGTCCATTTAACAAAGACTACACCCTAGATTCTGGACTAAATCTAGGAGATTTTTACTATTAGATTACTTTGACAAGCTCTCAAAGATGTAAGTTTAGTAAAAGGATTCCCTGTCATTCAAAAGTGTGTGCGAACTGTTAGGTCAGATCTAACTTGGAGCTCTTCCAAAATCAATGTAATTCCAGCTCGAAATCTTCACTTTCAATTACCAATCACATCATGGCCTAGGAATTTGGACTCGACCAACTGTTGGACCCTGAGTTTCAGTGTCACACAATTTTCAGTTGAATGCCCAATTGAGCCTATATGATATTTGGCATTTGGGTCATACCAACTTGGAAGAGGAGGCCATTTGATCTTTGCTACCGTTGGTATGGGTGGTAGCAGGTTTGTAGCTTGTGGAAATTGAATCGACTTGAGTAGCTTTCTTCCCATGAGTGGTATGTAGTACTGATGAGGGAGCCTTGAAGATTATAGTCTCAAAAGGATGTCCTTTCACTTGTAACGTGAGTGGTATTGGACCATAGGACTTGGAGATGATGTTTCGGACAACTCCGCTTCTTCATTGAAACATCGTCCAATTGAAGAATCGACCAGCTTTCCTGTTTTAATTTCAAATTCAATCTTTTCTCCAGATAACACCATATTTGAAAAGCTACTTGAAGTGTTCCCAACTAGTTTTTCATAAAATGGTCTATTTAGTGTTTGGATAAACAGGGTGATCCGTTCTCTTTCTATCATAGGTGATTGAACTTGTGCAGCTAAATTTTTCCACCTTTGTGCGTACTCCTTAAAGGTTTCTTGTTCCTTCTTCTTCATATTTTGGAGAGTTTGGTGATCCGGGGCCAAGTCCATAACATGCTTGTAGTTATTGATAAAGGCCTGAGCAAGGTCATTCCAAGTTTTGATGTTTCTTGGACCTTAACTTAGATACTACTGTAATGCTGATTTTGTAAGAATTTCCTGAAAAAGTGCAATCCACACCTTTTCGTCTTTTGCGAGTGGTTGTAGTCTTCTTAGAAACAACGTGATGTGAGTGACGGGATCGCTCGTTCCATCATATTTCATGAAGTTTGGCACCTTGAAGTCTGAAGGAATCACAACGTCTGGCATCAAGCAAAGATCGTTCACCGAAAGAGATCCAAATACAGTGCCTCTTTTAATGGCCCGAAGTCTCTTTTCTATTGTTCTCAAGTTTTTTTTTTTTGTATCCTCTTCTTCTTTAAGTAGCGGCTTCTTTTATTCAAAAATGGGATTGTGCTTTAGATGAATCTTATCAGATGGGCCTGAGTCGTGAAAGAGCTTCTCTTGAACTGAGACCCGTTGTTGAGTGAATCCAGGAGGATAGGTGGGATCTTGTGGTTCTTTGATGGGAACTTGGGTTACTTTCCCCTTAATTAGCTCCCTTAATTGTTTTCATTTGGTCGGCCATGCTTTTTATCTTGGACTCCATATCTATGATACGACCTTCGGTTTGCTCTGCCATTAGTCTTATTTGGAGCCGAGTTGAATATTGGTGTTGAGGTCCAATTTTACCTTTTTTAAAGTAAGATTTATTTTATTAGACTCTACATGTATGTGATTGATGTAATGTATGCATGCAATGAGTGAGTTTGATTATCTACTATTGTGGAACTTTAAGACTTCTAGTTATTATTAGAAAGACCAAAAAGTTAGCATAGTTTGATGCGTGGTTTTGATGCATGAAGAATAATTGCACAGAACAGAAGTATAACAAAAGAAAAATAAGGTTATTAACAAGTTAAATAGCAATTAACAACTCATGAACTATTATGAAAAAATGAATTAAAATCATAAATATAAGACACTAAAAAAATAAAAGTGTAGAGCAACAACATAGCATAACAAGGACATGCTTATGGCGTTGGTAAATGGGAGGAATACTATGGTCAGTTCTATGGTTAAGTGGGGAGTTCTATATGCATAGGGTGGTTTATCAAAAGGCCGAGGGTAGTTCCCGAATCCCATCACTAAATTATAGTGACAGCCCAATTCCTTACCCTCTAGGGTTTATGTAAGGAAAGGATTAATTCGAGTCGTAGCTTTTCGTGGGCCCATGCAGAGACTAACCGTCTCAGGAGGCAATACACTACTTTGCTACTTTGAAACCGATGAAGGCTTGGAGACCATGGCCTCATAAGGACAACAACACCAATTCCGCTTAGAAAGAACGTGTTCGATTTGAGGAAGCTCGAGTATAGAGCTTCATGTCGTGAATGCATTATGCATGTTTACTTAAGTAGATATAGCACATAAATCCACATAAAATAAGCAAAGCAGAACAAAACAAATCAACTTTTAGGCTTGACTCACTAACCGGGTCCCCAGTGGAGTCGTCAAGCTGTGGCAACGTGACGGTCGTTTTCGAGAATAGCCACCAATCGGTTTTCGCTTAGGTTGATTGGACACCTTAAAATTGGTCTGCGAGAGTTCGGGGGTTCGGGAGTACGGTTACGTTAAAACAACTTTGTTAAAATGCCCAAAAATTGGTACCTTAGTTGATTTTAATTTTGTTTTGCTTTGCTTTTTTTTAAAAAAATATTCAGTTAATGTTCAAAACAGAAATTTTAACTGAATTAGTCGGATGTGGATTTTTAAATTAATGTGGTTCTTTAAAATATTCAGTAATTAATTTGATAAAATTTGATATTTCCGAACCATGGACTCTGCCGAGTCACCCGGACACGGAATTTTAATGAAATTTTAGTTACTAGATCTAAAAATATACTTAAAAAAAAGTTAATTTTTGTTTTATGAAATCGTTCAGTTATGATTTTTTTTTTATAAAGGAAAACAAAAGGTTAAACTTTTTTGTTACTTTGAAGGAATAAAAAGGATAAGTTTTAATATTTTAATTAGTGTTTAAAAAAATAATAATAATAATATGTATTCCATATAATGATAAAGGGTGAAGGCTTTTGTTGTAATAAAAATAATAAAATAAGAATAAAGTAAGGAAGTAAGATGACCGTTGTAACCAACTAAAAATGGTACATAAATAAAATAAGGTTAATCACACACATAAAGAAAAAATGAAATTGCAGAAAAGTAAATAAATAAATAAAGTGGGGGCGTTTAACCATTTGTAGAAAAAGTAAATAAAGAAATGAATAAAGTGCAGAAATTAAATAAAGAGATAAATAAAGTGCAGGAAAATAAATAAATAGAGAAAAGTGGGGCGTTTAGCCGCCCACTTAAAAAAAATTCATAAATTAAATAATTACAGGAGTTAAATACATAAAGAAAAGTGGGGCTTTTTGGCCATCCACTTAAAAAAATAGGAGGTATAACCTTCCATGAAAAATAATAATAATAATAATAATAATAAAAGTTAGTTGCTAGTAAAAGTTAGTAAAGTTAGTTGTTAGTAAAGTTAGTAAAGTTAATTGTTAGTAAAGTTAGTAAAGTTAATTGTTAGTTCTGCAAAAATTAAAAGGTTAGTGACCTAAATGGAATAATAATAATATCAATAATAATGATAATAATAATAATAATAATAATAAACATATAAAGATTATTGTTAGTTCTGCAGAAATAATAAAAAAAAGTTAGTGACTTGTATAAATGAAATAGAAAAAAAAAATTAGAGGATTAAAGAGGAATTGTACCGTGAATTTAAATCAACTTTTAATCGAGGCGTAGGATCACGATCGGATTTAGCCTTTGATTTGATATCGCTCGGCGGTGGACGATTGGATTGACGACGGATGCTGTGCTTATTAAATGATTTTTTTTTGTTATTGTTTTGTAAGGTTTTTAGATGATTATCCAAACCATTGATCTTATCAGACCACCCGGACATGGATATTATAACTTACTGGTTTGCGATTTGGATTTTCGTTATTTAATTTTAATTTTTTTTAATATCCAAACCATGGATCTTACCAGATCACCTGGACATGGATATGATCCGTCTTAGGATTTTATCAAACCTACTAAGAACGGATTTGCAAACATTTAAATATTTCTTAACCAATAATTTGGTACACATTTAATATATTACAAAAATGAAAATTAAACTATTCTAAAATCCAATAAATATACATGAATATACATATCAAATCAAAATCCTATATCGTTCTTCTATGTCAATTCAATGATCAAATTTAATGCAAGGTCAAACCAATATTAATAAAGAAAACAAAGAAAAGTATGAATAATGAAAATCTTGCTGTCAGGGGTTAATCTGCAACATAAAATATGTTAGTGACTTAAATGAACAAAACAAAGAAAGCTAAGGACTAAACAAGGATTTTACCAAAAAAAAGTAAAAGAACAGTCTTTGACTTAGTCAAAAACGAAATCTGTTCTTCGTCTTCGCCAGTGGCTGGGAGGTTGCGACCGAGAGAACGATGGCACAAGGGAGGCGGGACGTGAGGAGGTTGGAGCGGTGGCGTGGGAGGCTGGCAGAGCATCGGACGGGGCAGCACGACGCAAGGGAAGAGCAGCAGCACGAGCAGGAGGCTGGGCGCAAGGCGAGACGGCGAGGGGAGTCACCGGCGGGGGAGCTGGCCGGAGGGATGAGATGGCGGAGATGAAGGAGGAGGAGTGATTAGAGCAGAGAGGAGTCGGTGAGAAGGAGGGGAAGATGAGAAGGAGCTCTGTTCTGAGCTCTCTGTCTCTCAGAGAGTGGGATCGAGAGCAGATAAGAAGGGGGGAAGAAAAGCTTCTGGAGAGCGCGTGAAGAGAGAGCCGTGTGGGAGTGAAAGAAGAGTTTTCTTTTCTTTTTTCTCTTTTTTTAATTATATACATATAGATATCTATATATTATTTTTAACTAACCTTAAAATGCCCCCATAAGCTATTTAATTTTTAAATAATTTAATTAATTAATAATAATAATTAATTTAATTAATTTTTTAAAATTAATAATTTTTTTATTTTTTTTATTTTTTAAGGGTCGGATGAAATTTGGTGTCAACACTAATATTAATTAGAAACATAAGATATAAAATTATTTAGGAAAACACAAACCTTTTAAAAATATATTTAGGAAAAATGGGTTAGTGACAGCCTGATATCAACCATGGAGTTGATTTGCGTGATTCTTAAAAATTGGGTAAAATCCAACGGGGGTCACCTAGCTTATTTTTTTGTCCTAAACAGGTACCTTACCTTCAAATTGTCCTACCGAGGTACCTTACTTCTTATTGCGTGTCCCATCTGGGTACTTTCCGTTGATTCCATCGTTAAGTCTCACGGAAATTGCTGACGTGGCATTAATTAATGCTACAATAAACGTAAAATAACAACTTTGGACCCTAAACTTTTCCAACCACTAATTCTAAACCTAAAATTTACAAATCTAACACCTAAATCACTTTTTTTTGTTGGATCCACCAACATCTCCTTTTACCCGCCTGATTCTCTAAGTGAATCCAAAACCAGATCTAAAATAATAAAAGAAAAGCCAATAAATCTTTCCAGAAATAACAATCAGAACTAATACGACTTTGTTACTAAAATTTCCAGTATCACTATCGTTGAAATTCGGCCATCTCTCTTGCGCCGCCGAATCGGAGCTCACCAGAAATGTCACTGCAAAGAATACTGAATCGCTGCCCTGCTCTCGTCATGTTCTGGGCTTCCGGTTATGAATTCGCCACAAAACTACGTCTTTGTCCATCAATCGCACCAACTGAGCCGGCTTTATCCACACCTAGCGTGTTACCCCCTTCAACTCCTGTTCTTGTTCTTCTTGCTCCTTTGGAAACACGTGGTCGATTGTTCTGGCTTTGACAGCAACGAGGCAATTTCTCGAGATGGAATTGAAATGAAATTGGGAAAGACTTGAACTTTGAACCTTAACCCCTCATTCCTCATCGCCTTTTCCATCTCCCCCCGTCTCCTCAAGTTCCAATTCGGCACCCACATAGTGACAGCGCCTTCAAGTCCCTCTGTTCCCCTTGATCGCTTCGATAGCGACCACGGTGACAGCGTCGATCTCAAGGGTTTCAGGTTGGATACAACGCGGACAGAGGCAGGTTGGTGCGAGTTTAGGATTTGGAAAGATCGAAGGATCTGATGAACAAGAAACAACTCCGATTCTGATGGCTGATCGGAGCTCCCAACGGTGGCAATGGTGGCGGAGAGAGAGGTAGAGCGCGGCGGAGGGAGAGATCGGGGGGCGGCGAAGGGAGATGTTGGGGGCGACGGAAAAGGGAGGACGATGAGGATGAATCGGAGGACAAATCGGAGAATACTGCGGAGGACGGGGAGGACGACATAGAGGTCGAGGGCGGCTGGGATGGTGGGCGACAGAGGAAGAGGTTGACGGTGGCTAAAATGATTTTGGTGGAAGTTTAAGGGTTAGAATTAGTTATTAGAAAAGTTTAGGGTCCAAAGTTATTATTTTACGTTTATTGTAGCATTAATAAATGCCACGCCAGCAATTTCCGTGAGACTTAACGATGGAATTAACGGAAAGTATCCAGATAAGACACGTGATAAGAGGTCAGGTACCTCGGTAGGACAATTTAAAGGTAAGGTACCAGTTTAGGACAAAAAAATAAGCTAGGTGACCCCCGGTGGATTTTACCCCTTAAAAATTTATGGGTACTAATAGTATTTGAGCCCAATAACTTAACAGCCAAACTAGCAGAGATTAAGATTTGGAGACAAACTGTAGGTTTTTAAATATATAACAGGTAAGTGTAAGTTAGGGTAGGGGGACTGTTTAAATTTTCCAAGCATTTAAGAAACATATGAAAAGGATACGGTAAGCAGCATCTATCGTTCTTAAACTAAGACTCATGTTTTGGATTCATTCTAGAATTACAAAACATTATATCACTCATACTCTAACTATAAAAATGTTACACAATTCATGCTGTCGTTAACTCTAACTGTTAAAATAGACTGAAAAGAAAGTAAAAACAATAATTTTAATCTTTGAAAACTTTTCATTTACCTTATAAATCTCGAAACTTTCACATCTCACAATCAAAACACCTTCTCCTATTTCCCAATTGGGGGAAGTGGACGTTCTTCTTCACCGTTGATCACGCTGTCTATCGTAAGTTGCCGTTTTGCTTACTTTCGATTCTCTTTTTCCATCGACGAGCAATTGGCCGTCCGGCTCAGTTGTCTCCTATTCCCCTCCCCACCGGCCACCATAGCTATTGGATCCGGCTCCCAAAACCCAGATTTGACCCATTGTTGCGTACAATGACACCTCTTTCTCCCCACGTTTAATCCTCGCCCTCCTTCACCCTTCCTCCGGCAGTCCTCCCTGCTTCCATACACCATCCCCGCCGTCCCAGCTCCCAGTCGGCTCGCCTTTGGTCCCCTCCATCATTCACTCCGGTCATTTTTCTCATCTATTGCTCCGGCGGGTATGAAAGCCGAGTGAAAAAGGAAAGTCTGAAAGCAACTTGAAAGGCTTTCTAGATTTTTTCGCTCTAATACCCAACTCTAACCAGTTCGTTTCTCACGTTAAACAATGACAAGAAATCGTTATGAGTTTCCACGGTGATGCCGATTTGAAACACCCAAGGCTTAAATAAACTGTAGAGAGAATAAAGCAAGTTTGAGAATGTGCTTTGATTATATGATGTAAAAATTTTGAGGCTTTTAAGACAAATGTAAAGTTTTCAGGGGCCTCCACTAGTTTTTCACTTTTTTTGCTGTATCTATTTCAACTGTTAGAGTTAACAATAGAACAAATGATGTTACATTTTCATAATTAGAAGATGAATGGTGTAAAATTTTGTAGTTCCATGATGAATATGAAACAAGGATCTTAATTCAAAGACGACAGTTACTGTTTAGCCAGAAGGATATTACTCACTAGTATCTCAAACAGTTAGTACATGTACACATTGTTTAATCTTCATTATACAACGATCCAATATTATTCGAGAAGTGTCCACTTATACTGATTATTAAACCTGGGAGGACATGTTCTAGGGAGTACCAAAAAAGGGTTACAAATAAAGATGAAATAAGAAAGCATAAACAAAATAAATTTATACCTACAGCCAAAGTCTTTACCTAGTAATCAAGACTTGTGGCTGTTACTAGGAGCTGTGAAGATTTGCATGCCTTTCTCGATTATACCAAACAACAACAACTACTACTACGAAGACAAAACATAGCGTGTGAATACGAATAATTGGTTAAGGATACGTTTCCTCTTTACCATGCGCAACGAGCTCTATAACTAAAAAGGACAGGAGGAGAGACAGGATTACAGAACTCTTCCTCCCCAATGACCATTTTGAGATATCTAGGCCACAAGCCTCTTATTCAAGTGGTGAAAGAATTGCACATGTGAACACAGTGTCATTTGGTTGCAAAACAAAAAATTAAGACTCGGAGGTGTGGTAAAAAATCATATAAACCTTCACCTCTCGCAGCTCTTACCCATCACCTGACTTCAATGATTACCGGAAACTAATAATTACTGACTAATTGTTACTGGCATAGACAAAAACTAGTTTGACTAAGATTGGTGAAGAAAAAAAAATGGGACAGAATTTTGTTCCTGTACGTTATCGTTACTGTGTCAAAACGAACTTGCCAGACTCGTTGTAGGTTTTCTCTAGTTGCTCCATTTTATTGATTCTGAAACCTCTGATCCTCAGTTCCTCTGCCACTGATGTATCTTTGTAATCAACATTCTCGATTGCCCACCCCTTGTTTTTGACATTGCCTTCAACTATCACCTATCATGGACCCCAAAGTTTGTACATGGAAATGAATACAAGAAGCAGAACTAAGCTATGTATTATGCTGCAATGAAACGGGCAATAATTGGACTAATTTCAGGTACTTCAGCATCATAAACTGCAGTGGAGAATATACTGATACACAGCATCAAGGAAGAGAAAGAGATGGAATTTAAAGCCTACCCCTGCATCATCAACAGCATCAACAACAAGAGCTCCATCCAACTTCAGCGCGTCCAGGAAAACATTGTTGCCTTTAATGACCATTGTAGACTTCTGAGATATGGTGCAATTTTCACTGACTTTGCCTTTTACCTCACTAAAAGTAGGTGCCCATTTGGGCTTCCATATAATACGTGGCCATACTTCCACCTCTTGCCCATTGAAAACCTGCTTCACTGGTTCATCAACTTGAACACCAGCCTAACAGGCAGAAGAGTTCGGAGCCATGGTTCAATAAATAAAATTAGGGGAACAGACAACATAATATGACGTCTCCCTACAAAAACAAATGCATTGGGTTATCACCTTTCTAAGGATGAGGCTGTGAGCTCGATAAATGGCCATTTCCCCAGAGGTTGCACTGTGATACGGATTTCCCTTTGGCACCTTCACAAAGACAGATTGACCCAGTAAGACTAAAATGAAAACAAAAACTCATGTTCAGAAGACCAGAAAAAAGAAAGGCAATCACAAAAGCAGCTAGGGTTCTTGTCCCAACTATATACATTCTTGACACTATTGTTTACCTTGGCAGCATCCTCGGAGTTATTCTTCACTGGTGCATAAGCAATCCATGTATCCAATACCTGTTCTACCAAAATAGCTAGTTTAGAATGACCAACGAACGTGTTTACAAAGTGTAACGTAAAAAACCTTAGTTCACGGAGTTTAGTGGGATTAGATAGAATCAAAGAAAAAAACCAACAGGCTCAGCCTAGCTTCTATTTATTACCGTAAACCCAACCCTTGCTGAAGGAGACAAGGTTTTAGGATAGTCTTGCATCATGCACTCTAATCGGGTTGAAGACTTAAATGATGTTTTGCTAGCATCCTTGTACCTGCAACAAAAGACAGGGGCCGTGAGGAGTCATTCTCAGGCATTGGGTAGTAAAGAACATTAAAATATCTTATGTCATAAAAAATCAGTGTCTAACCCATAGTAAACATATGATGAACCCAAACAAGAAATCCTATAATCAGCGATAACAAATTTACTAGAAAACCATCATTTCCAAGGTCCACTAGCCACATATGGCAATTCATTTTTCTTTCCCCTGTTCCAAATTCATTCAATTGGGAAGCTGAATTCAGGATGCCAGCCCCAGCTAATTGAGATTCAGGTCAAAGTCTACAACAATTTCTCAAGAAACCCAAAAGGCCAAAGTATGTAACCAGTTTTGTTCACTATAGACAATGGAGTCTCCTTGCCGTTAAAAACTCCGCTATTATGCTCCCTCCAAAGAATCCAAAAAACTGACAAAGGACAAACTGAAATAGCTCTTCTCTTATTTAGAAACTTACTTGGGGTTAACGAACTCCTTTATGGCACCTCCAGTTTTTTTTAGCTCCTCAACGTAAGGACCAAGTTCCAAAATTAGCTAAAAACAAGACCATAGGAAGAGCGGAAATATGAAAACAGAGTAAGTCCAATGAAAAACATCTCAGTACCAGAGCAAAAAGTGCATTAACAAACAAATGTTTTGGTCAAATTAAATAAGTAGCATTAAGGGTGACAATAACACCAATTTCAGCATCGTAAAATTTTGTCTTCCTCTGGGTAGCAGAGTTCTAATGTATATGGGCAGTAGATCTGTTGAAGAACCATTACGTGCTTTACTATTAACAATATTGCAAAGAAAATGGAGACAGAAAATTTACTTGGTTTATGTTTCCCGGGAAAGGAGAATAGCCTGTCTCACAGTTAACATCTCCATCTGGATTTCCAGTGGCTCGAAGAAGAGGGTCAAGTTGATTATACTCCACATTGATCACCATTGACCTCCCTGTGGTTAATTTGGAACATGCATAACTAGAAAGCCGGAAGTTTAATGCTTTTACCAGAAACATAACCTTTATTTGAGTGTACAAGGGGAAAGGGAAGCGTTCCTCTATAGCACAGACTTTTTATTAATAATGCTCAGCAGCAATGTGAAAACTATGCAGAAAGGGCCAGTGTATACTTAATTTTTGTCCAACGTCAGAGCACCAGGATAAGAAGCAGTAAAATGATATATTTTCTCTTCTTTGAGGTGCAGTGATAGTACCATCAGCATGAGTGAGCCTAGTAATTCCTCCAATAGCTTCTTTTGCTTTACGTGGAACAGCAAGAGAGTTGACATGGTATTGTTTGGTACAGCTAACACCCAGTGATGCTGGAATAGCCTGGCATTTGAAAATCAAACAGAAAGTGCCTGATCATTGATCAACAGCCAACTTCGCAAATCACTGAGAAAAATCAGACATGAAAAGTTGGACACTTTGCAACTAACCTTGAATAAAAGTCCATTCGTATCTTGGAAAAAGAAAACCCACCTCAAACCATTCCTAAGCCTGACAACAAAAGCATGTCATGAAGCATTATAATCTGATTTACTGTTAAAACCAAATTTATTAGAACTTCATGCAGAGCTGCTGGAAAACCACTGTCCATTTATAGAACTTTTCAGATTATCTGTTACTATTATTGTTTTTCCAAACATCAGCAAGGAGGAAAACTGTTGCTTTTTGAGCATGTACTGACCACCTTCATGTGCTTAGAGCCCTGGGAGTCTGGCCCCACATTTAAAGCGAGTGTCTCCCAGGCAGTTGTCATGGCTCAAAGTGTCCCACCAACACTTCTCACAATAAAATTATAAAGAAATATCTAATAAAAACGAACTCTAGACAAAGTTGGATATTATTTGAATATAACTCGCTGAAAGGCAGTTGTCTAATAAAAAAATTGTTCAGAAATGAGTGGCAAAGTAAAAATGATATTTCCAGTTAAAATAATAAACTTACCATCTTCCACAAAGAAATGGAGAGAAATGATTAGTAAATTATACCAGATAGCTCAGATAAAACTATTAGAGAAATGAATCGACCTATTGCTAAAAAACTAGGTAAGCTGCTGATATAAAAACAAAAAACTTGGTGGCTTTGTAAACATACCATAGATTCAAAACACCGCTGGAATAAAGAAGAGAGTGGACATCTCCATGACCATGAGGTTTTGTCTACCAAACCAAGAATATAATTAAAATAAGAAACATCCACGTTATTTCGAACTAAATTATAATGCAGAAAATGGATACCTGAATTCGGTATCTGTTGTTTGGGTCTAGAGCAAGCCTGGCATCATTATCATCCAAGCATGCAACTTTTTCCTGAGTAAGCATAAAACTAAAACTACATGAAGAGAAAGTTATCATTGGTTAATGACAATTACTTGAATGAAACAGTAGTTACCTGCTTAAGAAGATTTACTTGAGTAGGTTTCATCCCAAAATATGAATTTGATTCAAGAAGGTCCATTGTACGTGCATGAGTGTCATCTGATGTCATAATAACCAAGGGGATCTCCTTCTGACATTCACCTAAAAGTTAAGAGAGAGAAAAACACAGTCTAAAGAGGAAATTAAGTCAAAGCATAACAATTTATGCTGCTAGCAAGAATAAGGCCGCTTTATCACAGTGAAAGAAAAGTACAAGAAGGAAAAACCAAAATCCTAAAAAAGGAACAAAAGAGACAGAAAAGGGGGGGAGAAACTAAATGAAAGTAAACCGAAGTTACAAAGCTTCTAAACTAGATTTGAAACCCAAATTCCTGGCGTTCTCCTCTCAGTGATACTTCCAACACTTTGACAGTCGCAGGTGTTAAACCTTAGACACCCTTGACCCAGACCCCTATAAATATATAAAAAGATCCTAGAGTATTATATATATATTGTATTAATCATAGCATCCATAGCTCTGAAAGAGATGACAAATTTGCTGTGAATCAAGAAAGATTTTTTTTTTTTTCATGAGAAAACTTTACTAAGGCAACAAGAAAGTGCCAAGGAAATTATTTACATAAGAGTTTCTATGGCATGCAACAGATCTATTTCACTAATGTATGACTTCATATTTACCCACAAAGAAACAGTGTGTAACCATCAAATTTTCAAAGCGAAAAAAAGAAAATTCCCTTGTTTGAAAGCTATTTTATTTCATTCCTGCTGAACCGCCCAAACCTTAAATGAAATTTCCTAAGCATTGTCTTCGAATTTTCCAAGCTTGAAATGTTTCATGACAAACCTTTTGTAAGTTTATAACTAGCTTCTTGCAAAGCCAGAATAGACTCAATGTACAGCTGTAAGAAGCATGTTCCGGTAGTGATCTCTGCAGGAAGGGCCACCTGAAAAATGTAAATTACACAATCATAGTCATCAGAAATTAAAGGATAAATCAAATTAAAGAGGGCAGGGCACATATAAAACATATTAGAGAGAGTGTTCAATCCTAATACAGGATCATATTGTATTAGCACTGCTTTGAGAGAGAACTTATAAATTGCTTCAATCAAGCATGTCTTATTCATATAACATAACTAATGACATGCCTTGAAACCTAAACTGAACCAGGCGTCCAGTAAAGGAGTGCCTAATGATGATGCGGTTTTAGGCCCTGTGGGAAAACCCTTTTTGTGCCCTCTGGGGCTCTCTCAGGGGCTCTGGAGGCCATTATGGTGCAAGTCAAACGGGGTCCATCCAAGTTCCCTATCTCCCTATCTCTTCCCCTATCTTCCCTCACATCTCACCCCATCTCTCCCTCTCACTCACTGAAATGGAGACTAATTGGTAGTTGACGGGGGCTTGGTCACTAGTCAGTTTTCTTCAGGTATCTTGGTTCCTCAATGACTGTTTTTAACATCATCACCTTAAAATAAGTCATCAACGTGCTTGAAAGTATATAAAGCTAGTCTCAACTTGATTCAACCTGGAGTAAAATCACAAAGGCAAACCAAGCTGTTAATCAAGCATTGGGCTTGTCAAGCAGGTTACAAGTAATGATCATTTGAAACCTAAATTCAACCAGGAGTAAGAGAATGAATGCCCAATAACATTCAAGTATTCATCCATCTGGCTGAAAATGATTAGTTTGTTTCACTAGGTGATAATAATATGTATAACTTATAAGGACACTTAAGTATAGTAGGATCAGATATATCTAATCAGGTGTTATGTATTAGGCCTAGTTTTATTCAGGTAGGTCTCTAAGGTTATCCCGTGGCTAAGCATTGGCAGTTAGTGGTTATAATAAGTTACTTGATACTGGGAAGTTGGTTACCATAAGGCAGTTACAAATGCAACCCACCACCCTCCTATACTGCATGTGGTATAGGCACTGTGAGGAGGTATTTTTTCATCAGAACTAAATGAAGGGAGCAAGTTTGTTTATTCAAAAGGATAAAGTGTACTCTCTTGAGATGGAGAGGTTCTCTTCAGGTAGCCCTTGAGATTGTAGGGTTCTCTTCTAATGAGACTCCAAAATCCAGTCAAACTACAGAAAAACGGAAGGTTAAGAAATTCCTGCAGCAGAAACATGTCCTTGAACCATATAGCAAGATTTTTTCATAAATTGCCCTGTAACTAGATCCATCTCCCGGGTCCATAAATAGTGCAAGTCAGTATTGTTAAAAAAAATTTCTATTTTTTGGATGATGCCTAAGAGGTCAATGGATGCTAAAGAATTTCCAACTTGATAATCTACAACTTTAACTAACCCAGAGCTAATGTTTGGTTTGTCCATGCAAAACTAAAAGGATGCGTTAGTTTATCACCAAAAGAGCACATGAAATAGTGCGATGACATACCTTAATTCCATTGTAACCAAGACGTTCCCCAAGCCCTCCAGCAACTAGAACAAAAGCAGCATTCTGGGCTTCTTTTATTCCTTCCTCTTCATATTTCATGAACTCATCATCACCGTAGTTCAAATTTTCTCCAGTTGGAACCTGAAATTATTTTTGTTAAACTCCAAATGAGTCTTTATTATTTGCTATCAAGAGAAGTCATCACAAGTAACTCTGCATGAGGCAGTAGCTGTTGCAAACAATACTAGTGCCATCATGGAAAAAAAATGAAGCAACAGGGAAAGATTAATTGATTAGATCAGCAAACAGGCTAGCATGACGTGGCTCTTTTTGTGCAGTTTAACATGGAATTAGGACCAACATATCTTGGCGAGCTTTGGGCGTACTGCTTTCCTAGTACTCAAAAGTAACACTAAAGCATGAAATCACAAGCTAGCCTATTGTGACAAAAACATCTGTGGCTATGATGCATATAAACAAAATTGAGATTATCATTATGAGTGTCCTTTAGACTGCATCAGCAAGTGGATCAGGATCTGCCTTTGACCTTGCTTCAGTATCAACAGTAAGTGAAAGAATATTGTTGTACATGCATACATACAAAGTTTAATATGGAAGGGTAAGAAGGTGCAAGATAGTCCTGTAAGTTTGATGCTAGAGTTGAATTCCATCAGGTTGCTTTGAAGATAAATAGCATGAAAATACGTACACTGAATTGAAAAGGTTCACAAGATTATCAAAACGAAACATAAGTAAACTTACAGAAGGTGTGAAGCCATCATATGGGTTTTTTCCTGCTTTAGAGTCTGCCAAGAGTTCCCTAGCATTCTTAATATATGAATTCAAACCCCCTGGATAGCTGGAATTTAATTTAGCCACCTGAAACCACATGACCCCAAACTCTGGCAGATCAATAACCAATAGTTCAACATAATTTAGATCCCCATAGAGAAGAACAAATAGTTAATCTTGTCCTAACCAATGTAGGTATTCCCTCTACTTCTGACATCTTACTATCGGAGACTCAAAAAAATTGACTAAATCTTCTTATTCTCATGTACCTTCTAAAGAAAAATCTTCTTATTCCCACTACTACCCCCTTGCTTGAGTATCATGAACTTCAGCATCTTTCCAAGAGAACTTTCGACTACAGCCAACAGACCAATTGGTTACTTTTCAAATCCTTCTCAAGCCACGTAACTTTTCGGTGATTTCTTCTCAATCAATCAACTAATGCAAGCCTACATTTTTTTTTCTGTTTTCAAAAATAGCAAATGCAAACGATATAGTGCCACAGAACACAGAAGAGATTCAGAATTCAGAACCAAACCTGAACGAAAAAGGCCTTCTTTTCTTCGTCCTCAACCCCAGGCTCGGACCAATGCTCAAACACATGGCTCTGCCCCATTTCCAACAGCATCTTCGCCATTTCAATCTACAAAAAGAAAATCAAAGAAAGAAAGGAAGAGTACTTTATCACAAACTCGCAGAATTTCAGAAATCTACACAATTCCAAAAACCAATAATCACCTGATCAGGAGAAAAAAGATGGAGATTCCTCTGGAGATTAGGGGCACAGGTGGCAAAGCCAAAGTCAGCATTGATGTCGAGCTCAGAGAGACGCTGAGATACTGAGTCCGCCATGATTGTGTTGTTGGAGGACGATAGAGAGAAGATGAGACGGTGGAAAGGAAGATAAGCGAAACAGCGAAGAAGGTGGCCAATAAAGAGAGGAGAGTAGCGCAGTTGGAGGCGAAAGATGAGCAGGTACAGTGAATCCCGGACATCCCCGATTACTTACCGACCGTTGATGTTTGATTTTGGAGCCCAATTCCAATCCGGTACGGCACAGAGACGTGGCGCGTCGGATTTCAGATCGAGCTAACGGGTTTTATATTCGTCGGAGTCCGATCCTCTGTTCGGATACTTTTTCTTCTTTTTTTTTTTTTTTCAGTACGAGAAATATTTTCTTCTTGTTGATAAGCAACATCTCTTTTTAAAGAGGATCACTATTTGGATTAAACCAAACAAATTAAAAAATATAAAAAATTTTAAAAATTTGATTTGGCTAAATCAGTTTTTTGGTTTGGTTTTGGAGGAAACTGAAATAAGTCTTATTTAATTTTGGTTTGGTTTCAATAAGGGACTTTGGCTAATTTGATAATTGAATTAATCAAATTTTTATTTCCTTCAAATTTACATTTTTTTTTTTCGCTGGGTTACTAATACATACACCTTTACTTAATTAGACTTGACTTTTTTTTACTGGGCCCTAAATATCCAAAACCAAAATACACTACTCACACACACACACACGCACATGGACACAATGTACACCGGACACAGTCCTACGCCCTATGGTTGCCTCGGCCTTTTGTAAGCTCTCTAACTCTTGATCGCTCTCTCACGGGCTCGCCTATGTGTCTCGCGGTGGCCCCTATATCTCGCCTTAGCTCCAATCTTATCTCGTCTCAAGTAAAGCTCCAATCGTCTTGTCACTCTATCTTTTGACACTCTCGGCCTTAAGTCCTCACTACTCCAACACTCCCATCCTTCTTCTCTCGGCTTTCTCGCATAAATCATAGCCCCTCCCCACCAAGCTCAAATTGAATTAATAATGCTGGGTATTTTATTTTTTGTTGATTATTTGTTGTGTCATTATTAGATTTAGTTAGATTACTAATTAGGTCTTGAATAAAGAGAAAAATTGTAAAATTTTTTAATTCAGTATTTTGTAAATTTTGTTAATTAAGTATTTTGTAAGAAAATGTTGATAAGTGAATATTTTTAAGCTATATCATTTTTGTTTAGGAATTGGCCGAATAGAAAATGTTGTCATGTTGATAAGCATTTTGTTAATTAAGTATTTTAAGCTGGATCATTACATAGTTTTCATTCTTAAGCAAAAGGGTTACTATGCTGATGAGTGGATTACTAATTTAAGTAAAATTCTTTTAATTAGGAAGCCCATGCTTTTGAAAATTGTTGTTTTGTTATTCATTTGTATAATTTGATTGTATAATTTTTTTGGTATGTTGGAGCTTATATCTGATGAGATTAGCCGATGCAATGCAAGTATTTTTGTGATTGATTTTTATTACATGCTTCTAATGTATATGACGGATGAAAACGTTGGTCCCATTAATTTGGATCCTAATGCCAATGGCACGAAAGATGATGCCTCAAAAGATGATGATTTTCAAAATCCTCCCTTCATCCAAAGTAAAAGATAAAAAAAGGTCAAAGAGGGCATTCAAACAGGAAAAAAAAATACTTGTAAAATGCAAATTCCATAAAGCCAAGATCAGATGTATGGAAGCATTTCATTAAATTTGAAGATACGGAAGGTGATAAGAACTGTAGGTGCAAGTACTATAGTAAAGAATATGTAGTGGATCTAAAGAGCAATGGAACAAGTTTAGCTCTTGCTCGTTGTCAATCATGCATGCTCAATCCTGATGTACAAACAAAATCCCAATAAACTTATTTGTATTTTGGGAATAATGAACTAGAAATGGTGCTTGGTTGTTGGAGGTTTGATGAGAAAGTTATTAAAAAGACTGTGAGCTTTATGATTATTATGGATGAGCTTTCATGTAAATTTGTGAAAAATGAAGGCTTTAGTCATGTGATGTATGTTACATGCCCTAGGTTCCGCATTCCATCTCGTCATACGATTTGTAAGGATTGCTTTGATCTTTACAATGTTGAAAGAAATATATTGAAAGCTTATTTCAAATCTAGTTGTTAGATGGTTTCTCTTATTACTAATAGTTGGACTTCTATCCAGATAGTCAATTATTGGTCATAAAGGTAAAGCAATTGGTATGACTGTTAAAAATTGTTTACATGAATGGAAAATTGATAGAGTGTCAACCATCACTATTAATAATGCTAGCTCCAATGATAGTTGTTGAATATTTGAAAAGAACAATTGTTGATTGGAGAACTAGAATTGTCAATTGTAAATACATTCATATAAAATGCATTACACACATTGTGAATTTGATTGTTCATGATAGACTGAAGAAATTGCATATATCGATTGCTCGTGTAAGGAATGCCATAAGATATGTTAGGCAATCATTACTAGGTTAGCCACTTTCAGAAATTGTGCTTAATTTAAAAGAATTGCAAGTAAAGCTTTTTTATCTTTTAACATAAGCACAAGATGAAACTCAATTTTTATAATGTTAGATGTGGCACAAAAGTTTAAAGGAGTCGTTGCTAGATATCGTCTGTATGATCTAAATTACATTATCAAACTTGTTGAGAATAATGGGGTTCCTATGGAAAAGAATTGCAAAAATGATAGATCATTAGTGAGCTTTCTTGAAAACTTTTATGAACTCATATGCAGGATATCAGGTTCTCTCTATGTCATTGCCAATAAATTCTTTTATAAGATTAGTGACATTGATGGCTTGCTAGCTACAACAATGACAAAGTAGTAAGAATGTTAAATTTGCTCCAATGCCCAAGAGGATAAGGGAGAAGTATGAAAAATATTGGAAATTTTTTGAAAACATGAACATGTTGATTTATGTTACTGTTGTTTTTTATCCTTAATACAATCTGGTTTTTCTTAAATTTGCATCGGAAGAAATGTATGCTAAAAAAAAAAAAAGATATGGGGGCTAACATGAAAATAAAGTCAAGACTGTCATTTATGAGTTATTTGAATAATATAAGAAAATTGTCCAACCTCAATCTGCTGAATCAAGTTTAAGAACTCAAAATTCCAAAGCAAGTTGATTTAGGAAGTCAAAAGAAAAGGAAGTGCTCTATGACAGAGGAAAGAATGAAGAAGTTTGAAAATGTGTCTAGAAGTATAGAGAATAAAACAGAGTTGGATAGGTATCTAGAGGAACTAAGAAAACCAATTTTCTCAAAATTTGATGCATTAGAGTGGTGAAAGTTCAATTACCACCGATTCCCTATACTTGAAGCTATGACTTATGATATTGGCTCTTCCTATCTCTATTGTTGTCTCAAAGTCTACATTTAGCACAGGAGGATAAATCCTTGATTCATTTAGGAGATCCATAACTCCTAAAACAGTGCAAGCTCTTATTTGTTCACATGATTGGCTTAGAATGAGACAATGGGTTAGTGTGGAGGAAAACTTGGAGGAACTTGAAAATTTTGAAGAAGGTAATATTTTTACTTGCATTAATTTTTAATTTATAGTTAAGTTTGAACACTCTTATTATCTTTTTAATGTTAAATTCTATCATTTTATATGTTTTATTTTTTTAGAGCTATCCAAGAAGACTATATGAAATACAACTGGGGGGAATATGGTGATTGATATCTAGATGTTGATTGGAATTTTTAATGTCTGTAACATTATCATTATTAAACTTATATTTTTTTAATTCATAGTTCTAAATAATTGATGATGGTTGATTGATTGGTTTAATTGCTAAATTTTGTAAGAATGATGAGACTTGAGTTGTGATCGAGTTGCCCATGGGAATGGTGCAACGATTTCATGTTTAGTGCTTGTTGCTTGATAAATTGTTTATTTAGAACTTGTGAAGTTTTAATGTCTAGATTGCCTATGATACCACTTATCGGCTATGTTTATTTATATAGCCATAAAGTTGTAGGTCTTAATGTTTGGTTATTATGATTTGTTTCGATATGCTATAAAATTTTAAGTGTTTATTTATGGATTTTTAAGTCATACTTGTTTGGATATTATTTGAGTGTTTTTGGCCTCAACAGGAGCTTAACTTTGCCCATATTTCTTTGGTTTATTCGGTACAAAGGTATGACAATTCGGTCTACCAGGAGCTTACCTCTTTCTTTTCTTTATGTTTTTTTTTTCAATTAATTCAATTTAACCGAAACCAAACCAAAATATTTCGGTTCAATTTGAGGTCAGTCCTAAGCTTTATTCTGGGTTATTTGATTTGTAACCATCATAAACTGAAAACTTAAAAAACTGATTTATTCGGTTCGGTTTAAACCAAACAAATCAAATTAACACCCCTACTTTGAGCTTGAGGTTTCTAAATGATGTTTCACATGCAAGGGATATTAACAAACATAACATTTCTTATTTGGTCAAAGAGGTTTACCTTTATATCTTTGAATATGATAATCTTGTTTATGTCAGCATTATCAAACTTGGTCAGGCCGGTTCAACTGCAATCCAGTGCATAGCATACCAAGTGACACCTTTAAACTCGCTTAGGCCAAAATCTAGTTAAATCTAGGAGACTCAGTAACCCGTTTAAGTTGGTTCACTTGGGTGGTATGACTTATATTTTATGTGAGATTGACACTTTTTTTAACTGTGTGTCATTGATAACTCCACTAGTTCAATTGTTTTAAGGTGATGCTTTACTAGTTCACCCAGAATTGAAAGTATACAAAAAAAAAAAAATCATGTCTATGACTGTATTAAATATTGATTATTGTGTTCATGCATACTTTTGGAACATTGAAGATTTTAACTTTGAAATAAATGATTGGCTATGCACACATGGAAATTAAGTGTTATTTTATTATGAAATATGAAATAGTAAACGGAAACTTACCAAAACCCCCCTGAAGTTTGGGGGAACCTACAACTGTATCCCCTATTTTTCAAACACCTACACTTTCCCTCTAAAAAAATTAATACCATAATTTGCCATTAGAAATAAAAGGGAAAAGACCTAATTTTACCCTCATAAACAAAAAAAATAACATCTAACAGATCAAAAGAACCAAAACTAAAACCCAAATCTGGCAAACCAAATCTGGCGACCTTCCCAGTAGTACGATGAGACAAAGAATGGGATGAAAGAAAGCCAAGGTTGCTGGGTTGATTCTGGGAAGAAAACTAGGAACGCCAAAGAATTGATGAACAATCGAGCAAACAATTGAGTGAACAATCGACAAACGCGAGCAGACAATTGAGCAATGCAGAAGAATCTGGGTTCGAACACGATGAAATCAAAGGAGGCGGCAAATTTGTGTTCGAAGATCTGGCAAATCTAGGTTCGAAAGTCTGGGTTCTAGTACTGGCAATGCAGACGACAGAAATGGAGGTGGCATTGGCAGCGCGAAGATCGATGGAATCGAATGGCAGAATCGAGCGAACAAATCTCCACCCACATCGAATGGCATAATTGAAGATCGGTAGAGGGAAGCGCGTCGAGAGAAGGTTCAATTCAAGCGAGAGTATTGAAGGAACCGAGTCTCCTCTAGAAATTCGTTCTGCAACGCCGTCTAGATCTTGCGGCCTGAGCGGAGAACTCCCTAGTCTTCTGTTGTTTCCCCTGGCCGCGATTCGACTTTGCCGGCTGGAAACGTTAATATGATTGATTTGCTTGCCTGATGTCGGTGTCACTGGTTTTGAATTTGTTTCTTTAACTAACAGCAAAGGAACTTGGACACTCGCTGGAAGAGCTCATCGTGGAGAAGAACCAGGAAAGGGAAATCGGTAACGTGATGGAAGGGTTCGAGAAATGGTTCTCTTTTTCTTCAAATTTTCAGTCATCTTCTCCGGATTTGGTCTCTCAGATCGATTTTTGCTTCTTGGTCAGAAATAAAAACTCCTTTTGGCTCTTTTTTCTGGGCATCAATCAACGAGGAAGAAGAAGAAAAAGAAGAGGAGATACTTTCGCAGCCCGGTTTTAGATGTTCTAATTCGGCAAAAAAATTGTCAACACAACATTTAGATGAATCTTGCGAAGTTTAGTGTTTTGATATTTCGGTTCGCCAGATTGGGTTTGAGTTCAAATTTGGGTTTTAGTTTTGTTTCTTTTGATCTCGTAGATTTTTTTTTTCGTTTATGAGTTTTGCTTTTCTTAAGTTAGGGGTAAAGTTTTTGTGAATGAAGATTAGAAGGGTAAAATTAGGCATTTTTTCTTTTCTTTTCTAACAGCAAATTACGGTGTGACTTTTTTAAAGAGATTAGTGTAGTTATTTGCTTAAGGGGAACACAAATATAGGTTCACCAAAACCTCAAAAGAGAGAGAGAATGGGGTTATTATATGAGTTATGTATGAAAAACAAAAATAAAAGTAGGTTATATTTTGAATAGCAACAGTAGGACATGCTTGGTAAGGAAGAGATATAATATCCGCCATTAACAGATAAATTAATTTTGTTAGTATCCAACCATAGATAAATAGTGTCTATCTTTGAGTATCTAAAACTGGTTACTAGTATCTATGCCTGGTATTTGAGTGTCTACTTCTAGTATATGAATGTCTGTAAGTTGTTTTCTTTGTAGTCAAGATAAAATACTTTGATTATTTAAATTTTACCTTTAATTCATAGTATAATAATGTTATTTTAAAGGATATTTAATTAGAAAATTATGTCATTTTTTTATAGTTTCCTATAGGGTAAAATTCACAGGGGGTCACCTAGCTTATTTTTTTATTCTAAACGGGTGCCTTACCTTCAAATTGTCCTACTGAGGTACCTTACCTCTTATCGCATGTCCTGTCTAACTATTTTCCGTAATTTTAGAGTTATATCTAACGGAAAATACTGATGTGACATTAATTAATATTAAAATAAATATAAAATAGTAATTTTAGTCCCCAAACATTTCCAATTAATGATTTTAAACCTTTCAAACTTCCTAAACATCAATATCAAACCCAAAATTTTAAAATTTTTCATTCTAACTACAAAAATATCAAAAACTAACCCAAATTAACAAACAATTAACTCGAAATGACAAACAAAAACTAGATCTAGGTGAACTAGAAATCGAGTCACAGGTTCGCAAACGGATCTACCCCGATTCGGTGCTCCTCCGTCGGCGAACCAGCGATTTGTGACTGGGGCTGGGCTCGTCAGTGGTGCAACGACAATATCCGGAGGGGTAGGCGGCTGGAGACGACAAGGGCGGCGACCCTTGGAGGTGGAGTGGACGGTGGTTGGCAGCGGACGGGACTGTGAGGGCTGAAGGTGGTGACGGCGTGGGAGCTTCCGGCTGCGCACGGGCGGTTGGGCGGCGAGTATCGCACAACAGAGTCTCTCTCTTTCGAGCTCTGTTTTCGTAAGAAGAACAAAGAAATGGTCCTGAATCTCTACCTTCCTCACATCATGAGAGAATCGAAATCAATGAAACAAGAGCAGAAAACCCAGAGGATTTTCACGGTGGATGTGGAACATAGGTTCAGTTTTGGCAGCGACAGAAATGTGTGGAAATCGGTGAATCTGGACCACCCGGCCACTTTCGAGACGCTGGCTTTAGAACCAGAGCTGAAGGAGACGATTGTGAAAGATCTGGATCGGTTCGTGAAGAGGAGAGATTACTACAGGGAAGTGGGAAAAGCATGGAAAAGAGGGTATTTGTTGTATGGGTCTCCGGGGACGGGGAAATCGAGCTTGATCATTGCGATGGTGAATTACTTGAAGATCGACGTTTATGACTTGGAGTTGGGGGCGCTGAGGGGGAATTCGGATCTCCGGTGAATCCTGCTGAGTACGGCGAACCGGTCAATCTTGGTGGTTGAGGATATTGATTGCCCAGATCTGGTTTTTGTTTGCATTTCGAGTTAATTGTTTGTTAATTTGGGTTAGTTTTTGATATTTTTGTGGTTAGAATGAAAAATTTTAAAATTTTGGGTTTGATATTGATATTTAGGAAGTTTGAAAGGTTTAAAATCATTAATTGGAAATGTTTGGGGACTAAAATTACTATTTTATATTTATTTTAATATTAATTAATGCCACATCAGCATTTTCCGTTAGATATAACTTTGAAATTAACGGAAAGTAGTTAGACAGGACACGCGATAAGAGGTAAGGTACCTCGGTAGGATAATTTGAAGGTAAAGTACCCGTTTAGGACAAAAAAATAAGCTAGGTGACCCCCGATAGATTTTACCCGTTTCCTATATGGTTATATCTTGCCTGCATGTAGATGAACTTAAATACATTTTATATATACTAAACACTATGTAGATATAATTGGACATTTTATTCATAGAATTAGACATCTCATATATAAAAATTGACATCAGATGACTGTTTTTTATTCTAAGTATGGGGTGTCTAACTCCATTTATTTTTAATTTTTGCAATGTCCAAATGCCTAAATGTGGTAGTTGGATGTCTAGTATAATAGTTTAAGTATCTAAATCTAGTAAAAAAGTGTCTAGTCTACCAATTTGAGTATGGTGTCCCAAGTGTTGGATTGAAGTATTCAAATATCTAATTACAGTGATTGAATGTCCAGTCTAATGAGTTAAGTGTCTAAATTTGGTAAGGAATGCACAGTTTACATGATTGTAGTGTCTAAGTGTCTAATTATGCATGTTTCTTTCATTTTATATAAAACTAGTTAACATGTAAATATAATTAAATACTAAAAAAACAAACATATTTAAAAAAAATAACAATTTTATATTTTTATGCAAACATGTTATATACTAGTATCTAATATAATTTATAGGAGTATCTAATTTTTTCTACGGTGATATCCAATATCACATATTGTAATGTCTAATTTATAATTAAAAATAAAAATGTAGATGCCACTTTTTTTTTTATATTATCTCAGTTTGTGTTGGTAAAAATATTAGTATTTTAGTGTGAAAATATGAAAAATTGTAACTGATTTAGATCCGCCAACAATAAAAATAATCAAAGAGTTTTAGTAAAATAAGAGAATTATTTGATGTAAAAAATAAAAAATGGTAATTGATTTAATTTCTTAAAAATATGAAGAAAAAAAAAACTCTCAAGAATAATTTTTTTATACAAATATATTTAGAAAAAAATATAATTATTTTTCAATTAAATGTGAAATTAAAAAAATTGAATTTGGAAAAATAAAAATAAAAACGGAAGTTACGCATTCCATCTCTGGCGTACGTCCGCCATGGCTGACGTAAGAATTGTCCGGTGAGGAGTGAGGATGTTTGTGTGTCAAGACTAATATGCTGTGTAATTGGCTCAGAAAGTTGACCAATCGCCTAGCCAGCCATCACTGAGGTTTGCTCTCCCAAACAAGTCGGACAACATTTTTTTATGTTGGTAACGAGTCAAACTAAAGGCACCGTCATCTCCAGAACTCTAACACAAGTTAAATGAGTTGCTTTTGTATTTGGGTAGGCCAGCTGCTTACATGTATTTGTGTAGGATACACACCACACCATGTCCCCGTCGACCTTGCGTTTGTTACTTCATAATTCTCTTTGCTATCATCATCCACCAATCTTATTTACTCTTTGTATAAGAGCATCTTTGTAATTTGTAAATACATCATTATATTCTAGAATCAACATATAAGTTGGGCATGGCATTTCCACTGGTCACCCAACTTTTAATTTTAACATCATCAAAATTACACTCAATTGAGCAACAATCTTTTGACATGTAGGGAAGTTATTTTGGCATGTGTAGATGAACTCTTCAATTTTTATAATCTTTCACTATCAATATTGAAATAGAAATATAATTTTCTTTGTGTGAGATACATTTACTCTTTGAATAAAAATACTTATGAAATTAGAAATCAATCACAGATTCACAATCCATAGATCATAAAAATGTTGATTCAAACGAATACCTCACTTACAGAATTTGCACATTACTTTTGTATAAATGTTGAAAATAAATAGAGCAGTCATGATGAATACAAATGATACTTGAATTCTAATGGCTAGTAAGTCCTACACACGCAAATATATATATATGATTTTACAGGACAAAACTCACGCTTGGGCGTCCTCACGCTGCCCCATCTCATTGTTATTGAACAGAATCCTCGGCTTCCCCATGCTGAAGTTGAGCACTTTGGCATTCATGTTGTACTTAATTTCTCCATCATATAGGAGCTTCCTTATGTAGTGCTCTATGTCGGAACCCACCAAACGAAGTGTATATTCCGTTAGTGGAGCACCCTGTTTGCGTTAATACGTTAGATTCACGCTCTCATTAACCAGTAAACAATTAACCGAACCTCAATTCTTGCTAGTTCTTTCTTTTGCAGTGGCAGAAAACAGATGGAGATGAACTGTTTCAAGGGTTACCCTACCTCATAGTGATCGACAAGCTCTTGGAAGTACGAGTAGACCTTGGTGCAGGTCTCAGGGGTCCAGACAAACTCGTCGCTTGGGTCGAGGATGAGGGTGAGCTTGTCCATCTGCGTTTGGTCGAACTCACACGTCTCAGGATCGATGTAGGCCGCATAGATCCTCACATGCCGCGTTGTGCAGCTCAGCCACTGCCCTCCGTACTCTCTGCTCATGTTTTTGCTTTTTACGTTCACTTGTGCCTCCACGGGTCTTGGTTGCTTCATTTCTTGCTTTTTGGCCTCTTGTTGCCGGATTTGTTCAGTTTCTTGGACTTCAGCTTGCTGCTGAGATGACGCACAGAGGAGCCTTCTCATGATTGGTCTTCTCATTCCCCCGTCCCAGCCCAACATCGTAAATTTTGTGGAAGCCATGTAAGAGGAATTTGCTGCCATGGCTGAGGCTTTGTTTCATGCTTGTGCGTTTTGTTTAAGGGTTGCTTTTGAAGGAGCTGTTCAACTCCAAGTAGTCCAGTGAATTTTGATCCATTTGTTCATCCGGATAATGCCCTTTTGTATTGCCGACTGTGTGGCTGAGAAGGGAGGAGTTTTCTGCCCTCACATTGATTTTTGGCCGTTTCCGGTCTCTTTTTTATTTCTTTCTTGGATTTTTCTTTTCCGCTAGTCTAGATGTTAGTTTCGCAGTTAGCACATTCCCCGCTGGAATTTCACCTTTTCCTTTTCTTTCTTTCTTTCTTCTTTTTTCTTTTCTTAGAAGAAACCATGAAGGAGCGAAGAAGGTAAAGGCAAAACTGATACAAAATTAGTAGTACAATTTTCAACATTTTCATTTTATTGCATTTCAGTATACTTGTCCGTATACAAAATGAGAGAACTTACACGAGGCAAAAGGCCCTATAAAAAGGAAATGAACAGCTGAAAACAAAACTGTGCAATTGCTTACCTTTCTGTAGAAATGAACAGATTACTCCGCTGAACTCCAACTTCACGTCGACAGATTCTTGTCCATTATACGAACTGGCCGAATTAGCTCATCAATATCTTCTGAATCTAAATCCAGACAATCATTCTCACCAAAGGCTGCTTGCTCAAATGCAGCATCATAACTCTTCAAGTCTTCCTCATTGCTAACATCAATACTAATGAAATCACCCAACTCTCCTTCAACCTCACTGTCATCCGTATCCTCTGTCATTCGTCTTTCTGACACCTTCATAGGTTCAGAAACGTCGATGTGCACTGAACCAAAGTAGCGCCCACGAGCATTCCACTGTTCTCTTGAATATTTGCTTCTCTTTTCTTTCAAGCGCTTTTTGGGGTGGTGAAGCTTGCATTTTGATCCCTGGGGGCAGGACCCTGTTGCTTCGAAAGCTGGACATACATAGCTGTGCTTCTTCCGACACTGGGAGCAGAATTGCATTCCATTTGATCCAATACAGAATTAGTGAGGCCAATGAGTGTTCAACAAAGAAGGGACACGACGGTAACCATGGTAAAATCTAAAGAGAATAGAAAGGATAGCAATAACTGAAAGACTTTAAACGCCTTCAACAAGCAGGCAACTAGTATTCTTCATCTTAAAAAACCAGGACGAGAAGGGTTTACTTGGGAAGCATTTGGTTCAAGGATTCTTAAAATTCTTGTAAAGTAGGATTCGACGAGAACATCATTTTGGAAAGTATCAATCTGCAACTTTTAAAATATAAAAGCGGTTGAATATCAATAGTAGGGAAAAGAATTCAAAAAATAGTCTTTGGTTAGATTGAGAAAATGATTTCTTGGATCCTTATTTTGCAAACGAGATGTGTCACTTATAGTTTGTGGGAAAATCATTCTCCTACTTGTGGAGTTGGGAAAGTTACCCTCCGAAAATTGTGAACGGATAGCCTCTACTAGAAAGTGAGAATCCAAGAAATTATTTCCTAATCTAACCAAGAAAAACGTTATTTGGATTCTTTTTCTTACCACTATTAATACTCAAATCATTTTTATACTTTAAAATTGTGGATTGTTACATGCCAAAATGTTGCTATCCTACAGTCTTACTCTACAAGGATGTACAGAATCATTCAACAAAATGCTCCCTTATATCTTTCCTACCCTAATGAGCAAGCCACAAAACCATGTCCTAATAGCTTCTTTTGATGAATAACAATAATTTATTTCAATAAAATAAAGATTAAGATTTAAGCAACAGAATTAGCATCATGATGTGTGCCTTTGAATGCAGCTTCAAAGCATGCATAATAAATGTTGCATTTCCCACCAATATTAGCAAGATGCTTTCGAAATCAATACTCAGCCAAAAAAATACACTACCATCTTAAAATAATGGAATGGCGAATATTTGAAACAGAAAATAAAAATATACAACCAACAATATCAAGTGATGTTGCAACTTATTCTGCAAATCTTCAATATTCATGTGAATCAAGGACGAAAAAGAGTAGAACCGCAACATTTAAAGAAAATGAGTTATACAAATGAACAAACATGTTGCCAAAAACTCATTTTGTATGCCAAGATCTCATATTTTGACAGTCGCACAGTTGTGGAAAAAAAAACATGAAAATAGAAAATACGTGCTTAAAGATAACAGTACAGGAATCCAAGAAATATTTTATTTCCATGTGAAACATCAAGAAAAAGTAATCAAAGAACAAGTCACTAAGAAGTTACATGACATTGTTGATGGTAAAATAGATGCACAGAATATCAGAGTACTCTAAAACACAATAAAAGCATAGGGAGCTATCTGAATTATGAAAATGCCGTACCCCGTCTCTCTCGCGCTTCCTCCCTCCCTCACTGTTGGTTAAGTGGGTTTGTGTTTTGGTGTTCTGTGGTGTGTGGGCTTGTGCCTATTTTGGTGTTTACGTGTGTGTGTGCAGTATATACTAGGGCTGCCAGATAGTTAATAGTGTATGCATATTGAACACTTACCATCAACTCCGTTAACCAAATAACGTAGAAACTAATTCACAGGTCAACATTCTTCTCTTCTATCTTAACACATTTCCCTTCTGTTGTTGTTGCTGTTATCATTGTCATTATTATTATTATTTGATTGACCAGTTTTGCATGAACAGCTTCTATCAGATGATTACCCAACCAAGTGAAGCGCAAGAAAAAAGAAAGGTACCTCGTTACCATCAGCACAATAGCCGCGTAGAAATCCTTCGCAAGTAGAGGCATTTGGATTCACGTGTACGTGTCTATACGGACAAATCTCATTTGTGCAGAGACCTATAACAAAATCTATGAGAGTTCTGCACAAGCACAATTGGGACTAAGAAAAGGGCATATTGCACATGGCACCTTGCAAGAAATAAGAACAATCTGGCATTCGCTCTGGTATAACCTGCACGATAAAGTTAAACATAAAGCAAAACACTGACGTGGAAACAAGCAGTAGGACAGCAAAGAAGCCAAGTTTATGACAAACCTTGTGAGTTAATTTACAGATGGGGTTTGAACAAAGACCCTTGAGAAATTTTGTACACACTGCAACTTTTGAAGGATCATGGATGTAGGGACACTTCCCATTATCCTTATTACACTTCCCAAACCTTGTGAAAAATTGACAGTACTTCCGCTTTTTAACCAAGCGCTGTCTGGCAGTGTGCAAACTCCATCTAACTTTCTCACTTGCTAAAACACGAGTGCGTTTCTTTGGATCTCTTACTAGCTGGTTACCATTGCCAATCCGCACATACCTGCAGTACATATATTCGCTACATCAAATATTTTACAGAAACTGACATTAACAGGGAAGAGGAACATCACAACTCAGGCCATCTAAAAATTTCATATATACACATACTCATCATTTCCAATCACCAATCTCCTTGGGACATAAGATTTATTTTCCTTGTTCCCTGAGGCAAGATCAGTTGAGCATGTTACCTCATCCTCTGCACAAGAAGATCAGAAATGCTATTAGAATTAGCATGATGTGTAATGCCAAAAGTCCGGGGGGTGGGTAGTCAAGGCCACACAAGGCCTTCAAATATCCCTGGAAGGATTAGAATATCCTTGGGCTTATATGGAGAAGACTCATCAAATATGCTATTCTTCTAGGTTTAGGCGTGGCCTATTAACATGTGACATACACACATCTTCTCTTTTGAAGATAAACTCTCATCAACAGGCAATCTACTTAAAAATTGAAAATCACAGCACTTGATCACTAAATTACATCCACAAATGTGAAAAGAAGGAGATGTAAGTGATCTTCAAGAGCACATCAAAATATACCAAACAGATCACCTGATATCCTTTGAAGAGTGCGCCTTGAAGAATCCATTTTGTAGCGCATTGAGCCAATGCGGAATATACGTTCTCCTACAAGCATATTAGACAGTTCTTAAGTACCTACTGAAGTTTAACTAAATGAAATCATGATAGTAGTAAATATTGAAGGTTGCTGTAACAAGACATCAAATACGCAAAAGATGGGCTAATACAAGTAACAAAAAACTAGAGTTTGCTTGGTAGTCACACCAACATTATGAACAACCTACCTCGACGAAGTTGTGCATCATGAACAACTCTGCAAGAAGAAGAATGACCTCTATTCTTTGGCATGGGAGTACTGCAGGCAGTGCTATTTTGTTCTCTTCTCTTCCTCTCAGCTTCAGCTACAGCCATAGCAGCTTCCTGTGAATGGCAATAGCATTTCGTAAGACTAACCATAAGCAAACATCACATGTAAATGTAAAACAGACGGGAAATTGATCTCATCTACAGCGCACCTCATTAGCTTTCTTTGACCGCCTTTCAATGGATTTTGACCACTTCAAACTAGAACCACCAATACTTAACACCTTTGATTTACGAAGTGAAAAGCCATTATTTGATCTTGTGTAAACTGTTTTCCTTTTCCTCAGTAACAACAATTTATGGCTGCAAAAATTGCATTTCATAGTCTTTCTTGGTAAAAGAACATACAAGAAAATGACTGAAAAGTGTGGAAAACAAATGAAAATACCCAATCAAAGACAAATAGCTATTCCGATTTGAGCTTAACAAGCTTCTCCGGTATGAGACTCTCTTCCAAGGGAATAGTTGGGGGACGAATTTAGGATAACAGGACTGGCCACCAGGATTTGACAAAAGAGCATTCTTTAGGGTCCACACTAAAGAGAATCTGGAGAGCTTATGGATCTTTCCCAAAACTGCAGGACAACCCAAAAGGAGGATATTGGTCTAAAAGCTAGCAATTCAAAACAGAAGTGAAAAACAGCAAAAATGCACCTAGTTTCCAAATTTACTCTGCTAAATGATAACTTGCAGGCACATGGTTAGGGCAAACACTACTTGATAAGAACTTGAACTCCAGTCTCCAGAAATACATCTTAAAATTACATTGAGCAAAAGGACTTTTATAGGCTTTAAGAAATAACACTACTGCCTGCAGAACATACTTATCATCAGGCATATGGTGATTGAATTAAACTTGAAGAATCTATCATAGCATAAACCTTTTAAAGGATCAAAGACTAGGGTTCATGCATGTCAAATCCAAGAAATAAAAGCACGCATGATTACAGATACAACTTTTCATAATAACTGTTTGTGCTAAAGTTGGATGAGTGTAAACCTTCCCACAATTCATAAATCCATTTAACATAAACCAATCCAATTCTTAAAGCAACCAACAAATTTAGGCACCATTGCAAACAAAGTTGAACAGCATAAGCCAACTAGCTTCAGATGCCGAAACAAAGAACATAAAATTGGGTGAAATGGATCAATGAAAACATACCTTTATGAGGTTGTCTTTTGCCAAAAGCTCCACTGGCCATTTGCCCTGCAGCATTCACCTTGCTGCCATGTGTTCTGATTGACTGCTTGACAGTACCCTCCATAGTTGTCCGTATCAGCTGGTTTTTGCTCCTTTTGTAATAGCCATCTGGCTGACTGGATTGATTATTCTCCGCAATGTGGACAGATGCACAGGAAAGATTAGAAGTAGCAACCAACTGATTTGATTTGGGCTTTATGTATCTCATCCTCTTGGCATTTGAAGAAATCATAGCGCTTTCATTTTGCTCATTCAGACTTTCCAAGTTGTTAGCTGAACTATTTTCATTTGTGGTTCCAGATGTGCTAAACCCACCCTTGGATGATTCTACTACAAGATTAATTTCCACAGGACTTGAAGGATTGCCTCCACCTTCACTTAGAACAATAGGAGAAGCTTCCATAATCAGGCCAGAGACAGAGTTACTAGAAGAATCATTTGGTTGATTTTCAGAAGTGATTTCACCTGGCATGGCAGGTGACAAGACCACCCCAGGAGGTGCATCTATGCCTACAGTTCTAGTAGCTGAATCCAGTACATCAGCCCTACTTTCAGATCCTGAAACTTTTCCAACTTCGTCCAAACCCACAGAGTTCAACTGATAAACAGATGAACTTAGAGAACGAGTTTCCTGACAAAGAGCAGGGACTGAAGAAGCTTTTCTAACAAGACTATTACCTTTACGAATATAGGAAGTCTCAGCTTTAACAACTTTGTATGACATCTGTGTCTGTGGAGGAGCTTTATTCAAGGAAGGCTTGTTACTCAGAGATATAGAAGAATTATCCCCCCGATGCCATGTTCTGGACTTTGGAATGTTAGTGGCAGAGGTCATATTCCTTGAAGCAACAAAAACATTTCGACCAGGATAACTCTTAGGGACAGGGTGGACGATCTGATTTCTCCTTCCAAGCATTTGTCCACTTGCGGGAGAAGTATATTTAGGAACATGTGATGGCAACAACCTTGTCTTCATTTTTGCACTGTCTGAATAAGGTATGGTTGCCGCACCATCAATATGAGGCTTCCGATCTGGAAGTTTTCCATCTCGACAAATATCTGGTTCTGAATTTTGTCCAGGTGATTCTTTACCACTTAATGTGCACATGAGAGAAGCATCTTTGTTAACAGGAAAACATCCATCTGATGGTAGAGTGGATGCAGGTGCCAACCTCTCAACCATGCTGGTGGTAGAACTACTATTTCCACGAACAACAAAACCCAAAGATTTTGATACGGGAGATAGATTGAAGTCCTTGGTGCTAGCCAATCTCCCAACTCCATCAGCAGACTGATGTGGCGAGGCAATTCGGCATTTAGTAGCATCAACAAAACCAATGGGCTGATCATCTGTAGCCACCCCATGCGTTGCTTCTTTACCAACAACTTCAACATATGCAGATTCTGTTCTATGATTATTCTGGGCTGAAAATTGTAGTGATGATACATAACTCTCCAGTCCGGAAGAAGAATGGAATAAACAATGTGGTGTATCCAACTCCATGTTATCCGAAAAGGAATCAACCCTAGCAGCACACTTAGCATCTAATTTAGATACTTTAACATCCTGGGATGAGTGTAATAAATCATTACTGAAACGAGTTTGTAGCTGCACATCTGGCGCAGAAAGTTGGCCAACTGCAGGCACCTCACTGATCAAAGATGCTGCTGGACTCAAACTGGAAGTAGAAAGTTTCTGCTTTTTATACACTTGTAGACCGTCCAAACCACACAGTTCAACGCCACTTTGAACCTCATGTAATGTCTCCATTGGACTTCTTCCATCCAAAATGACAACTTTGTCTGTAGGATGAAAATTTTCATCAGACAAACTTAAGGTCGCAACACATTTTGCCGAGTTTCCTTCAGCCACAGAACCCAAAGGAACACCAGGAGAAAGAGAGATTGGTGATTCCACCACCGGGATTTCAAGTTTCCTCTTTCTATTTCTATCAGTGGATGCATTTTCTTCTAGGTCTTCAGCTGATGCTCTAGCATTTGAGGGTCCTGTTCTGCCACTGTTCTCCACAAGCCCATCTCTGGACAGGAGCCAACAAGAACCATCATCTGGTTCACCATCAATCCTCCCTAAATTGATAGAACTGATTTCAGGGGTAAGCAATGTGCCTACACCGTAATTGGTGCAGTCTGCAGGTAAAGATGTGCTGCCCACTTCAGCTTCATCTGAGTTTGATGGATTGGTTGTTATTTCAGTAAGTGCCTCCTTGTTACAAGTATCATTAACTTGACTGTGAAGATAAACAGATGTATGTTTGCTAGCGTCTAAAGTGCTATTTTCATGAAATTTATTGATCTCTTCCAAGTTAGACAAACCAAGCTCAGATACACAATCACTCTTTTTCTTCTCTGAATCCAATAAAGATGGGTCAAAATTACCAGAAATATTCACTGCAGCATATGAACTCCTTGTACCAAATATTTCATCATGAACTTCCTTTTTCTCTGACTTCAACAAACCAGAGTCAAAATTCATTGCACCCAGATCATGTAACCTGTCAACAATTGGAACACTGACGGAACCACAACTGATGATTTCACCAATGGCTTCAGTAAGACCATCCTGAACAGAGGAAAAGGATGGCCTTCTAAGGATGGAGTCACCATCATCCATAAAATTTTCATCCACTTTTCCTTCTATATTGGACAAGGAACCAACTGACTGTAAGATCTTTCTCTTCTTATGAATAACTGATTCAGAGTTACCAATTTCCTGTAAGGCCATGCCCTTGAAAGACCCATCCCCTTCCTTGTTGTCAGGCAGCAATTTTGCAGCTCCAGAAACATGATGTGCTGAACCTCCATCAGAACCAAGATTAGCAGAAGATGGTCCTTTTTCTACAGGCATAACACCCTCGTAGGCACCAGGCAGACTCTGAGGAGAACTATATGAACATAAAGGTTTATCAGAGCTCCGAGCTACTTTTGCATTAGGCAAGCACAAAGATTTACCTGTGACCTTTTTTATCACTTTCCTCACAACTTTTTTCTTCTTAACAATCTTGACTGAAGATGTTTTATCAGGATTTGAATCAACTTTACCTGATATAGTACTCTTAGAAGGAGTTTTACTAGTATTGTCATCAATCTTACCAGAGACGATGTTTTTGGTCAATGTGTTAGCCTGATTACTGGCAACTTTATCTAAGGTGGTGCTTCTGGAAGATGTTTTATTAACAGAATTGATGTTCTTGGGAGATCTTTGACCAGGATTAGTAGCAACCCTATCCAGGATAGTTCTCTTTGGAGATATTTTACCAGGAGTAGCCCTACCAGAGAGGGTGCTCCTGGAAGATGTTTTGCCTGGATTGGAAACAACCTTATCCGAGACAGTGCTCCTGTGAATTGTTTTCCCAGGGTTTTCATTAACCTTATCTGAAATAGAACTTCTGGTAGATGTTTTACCAAGATTAGCATTGACTTTAACTGAGTCAGATCTCTTAGGAGGTCCTCCCACCATACTCTCCTTACCTGCAGCATTAAACACACTAGAATTGGGCTGTGTGGCACAATTAATCCCACCATCACGAATGATAGAAGAGGAATGTATCTTCTCAGGCCTATTTAGGTCCTCAAGATAAACAGGACCACCATTTTTTCCATTAGAGAAGCCATCAGATGGAGCAGCAGCCTTCTGGGATCTTTTGGTCTTACTCGATTTGAGTGAAAACTTGACCTTCTCAGAACAAGGTCTGGTTAAATTATTCTCCACGGTAACACTAACAGAAGATGTAGCTTTCCCTTCAGACTGGGTTGTGTTCTTCTCAGAACATTGTCGATTACTTACAACAGCTGAACCATCCAATCTAGCTCTAGCCTCATTGACCTTCTGTGGTGAATTTGAACTGTCCTTATCAATTTCCAAGGCTCTTCTAATTTTGGAATTCCAGGGAGTTGGGCATATATCAGAATCAATTTGAGAAGCCACTGAAGTAACTTTGTCAACTGCCAAAACTTTCCTCACTTTGCTATTATTGGGAGTAAGATTTGTATCAGAAGCAACCGTAGAAGAAGATGGTGGAGTGATTGCTTTGGCAACCAATGCATTGGACTTGAAAGAAACATCAAGCTCTACTGGGCTCCCTTCTCTTTCTTCAGGTTCCATCCTGTTATCAGACTGTACAGCCTGATCCTTCAACCTGAAGGAATTAGACTTCATTTCATTGGAATAACCAAAATAATGAGACCTCTCATCTTCTCTGGACTTATGACTGGGTTTTGCTATTTGAATCCTAAGCAGCGCGCTCTTTTTCTGAATTTGCTTTCTCGGAGTGCGATTAAATTCATAAATGCCCTCTCTCCTTCCCCTATCATCATAGATTTCAACAGCTGAATCCTGATAATCATACTTCCTGGAACCAATACGCAAGACATCTCTATTATTGATCTCATTACCATTCAATGTTTGTCTATCATGAACCCATCTGGCACTTTCTCTAAACTTAGCAGTTGTACCAACCCTAATCATCTCGCGATCAAAAGAAGAATCATATCTGCCATCATCTTTACCAAACCCCAACTCGTATTTACTCGAACCAACACCAAAATCTTCAGAAGACCTATCACGAACGCCATATTCAACCTGAAGCCGAACAAAGTCGTCCCTCTCTCCAGATTCTAACTTGAACCCTTCACTGTACTCATTCCTAATCCTAGAACTACCCTCAAAACCATGCCTATACCTATTAACCGGTGATCCAGACCTAACATCGAATTGCGTATGATGCGACTCTCGGTCCAAATTAGGCGCCTGCTGCGCCCACGACTGCCGATTTCCGGGCCAGTAGTCTAGCCTTGTATCGAGTTCAGGGTCCCTCCGCGAAACATGCGGGCTGTCAGGAGTAGAACGATGCGAAAAGTCCGAAAATTGGGGATTTTGATTGAAACTGGGATTATATGTGATTTGGGGATGATGGGGATTGTAAGGAGCGTGACGCTGAGGCGGTGGTTGAGGAGGGGGAGGGTGCGAGTGGCGAGCCTGGTAGGAGAGCTGTTGTTGAGGCGGCGGAGGCGGTGGCGGAAGGTGGGGGTTGTGGTGGCGCGACGCGTAGAAGTTAGGACTTGGGTCGAACGGCGCGGCAGGAGGAGGAGGCGCCGGGGAATAAGGGACGTACCTAGGGTGGTGATGATGGGGAACATACGGCGGGTCCATGGCCCGATCGCCGGTGATCGCTTCCCTTTCCGCAGCCGCAGCTTGCTTGATTGCTTTGATTTCGTGGTCAACTTTCTACGGTTTCCTTCGAATCTTTTCCACTTTCTCCCTCCATCTATCTCATTTCACAATCCCGTGCGATTCGGATTATGACGAAAGAACGATTTATGGTATGGGCTTTTTTTCTGCTTAAAGGCCCGTTGATTATTGAGCTTCGGATCGGTAGCCCACCTAGTGACAAACAAAATTTTAGCCCCCATAGGCTTCTCGGTAGCCCACTTAGTGACAACAAGATTTCACATGCACGGCATGGGGCATAAATTGCATAAAAAATCTCAAGCTTTTAATGCGAATCTTAAATTTATTCTTAATTTTTCAGTTGTTTCTTAATGGTCTCAATCCTTTTTTTTTTCATTTCAAATTCACCTATGTCCTCTGACTAACCTGAGTTGATACATAAAACTGATTTATAAAGAGAAAAAGTTAATAATTTATATAATCAATTGACTACCCAAAAATTATGTCACAGTTTTATAAAACTGTTCAATCGTAATTTTTTTATTGGAATCTACTTCTGACTGAGTTAAGAAAAATAGAGACGGACAACTTTTTTTATTATGCTCCAATAAAAATGTTTTATGAATCCGACAAAAGGCTTTTTAGATCTTTGTTTTCTGATTTCCCGCAATTCTATGCCTGCCCAGTGCAAGGGGATGTAGATAGATGCGCGGTTATTCCATTCGTATGAAAAGTAGACCACGGGGGGTCAAAAAAGCCTAAACGGATGAGCTAGTAATAAAGTTGGGGCACAGAGGCACTTCATGCACCGTTATGGTCCGATCTAGGCCATCCAATAACGGTGGGATCTCTAGGCACTTGGGTCATTAGACGGTCCAGATTTAGAACAAACCATGCCCCATGTTGCTTTCCCTAGAGTTTGCAGGACCAGACTCGGGATGTTGATGCCAGTAACACAGAGACACAAGGAGAGAAACTGAAGCACACAGAAGCCGGCCCACGAGATGGGAACAGCAAAATGGTAGAAAAGCGTTGAATTTTCGAAAATTGGAAAAAGAAAGAAAAAAAAAAATTATCACCATTAAGTAGCTAGCTTCCTCCAAAATCCGCCCTAACATGTCGTTGGATAGACCAAAAAGACTTAACACATGGAGGGGACCAAAGTGTCGGTGGAGAATGGAGACAGAAAGTGGCTTGCTCGCAACTACATGGAGCTAGACTCCCCATGCCCGTGTTTAGTTTGATACTGCCACTTTGCATTTACTAGTCTACCTCTCCTTCAACCGTATGCTGTTTCACTATCTTATTTTCCATTTAATATGGACCAAGCTGTTCTTTATCCCCGTTTTAGGATAAGCTCTAGGAAATATATTTTTCCATTCTCAGGGCCATCTTTCTTCAACCAAAAGAAAAATTCTACACCATTAAAAGGCACAAGATTTACGTAATATCTTTGTATGGAAATTGAATTGATTGATTAGGACCCAATCCTTCTTTAGCTTCTTTCATTGGGAATTGCTAGAGTTGCAACTTGCCATGTATGTGTACTATGAAAAATCAACCGTAGATAGCAGAAACTAGTCTTTATTTGCCTTTGTTAGGCGCACAATACTCAAAGCAATCATGATCAGTTCAACTCTTACTAGTATAATTATTCATGGTTACAGAGCAATCAGCTTCCACCATTGCAGTATAACACTCCTGATCAGATTGCGACCGAGGGAGTGAAATCAACAGGGTCTGAGGTGGGGAGAAAGAACATGAAAACAAGAAAGCCACCCGTTACCTATAACTAATAGACAGGGAAGGAGGAGGGCACACAAGCAAACAACAACCTCTCATCCAACTCCCATCAGCAGGCCAGCTCCGCGAGACATGAAAGCCAATCCAGAGAGAACGAACGGTTAAGGCAAAAAAGAAGAATGTACAAAGTACTTTCTGCAGCATGCCAGGAAGCGGAAATGGAACTAGTCGAAGCTTGATGATCGGCTCCATCTGCCTCGGAGGTAGTCTTCCAATGATACACACTGCTCAATGCTGCTCATGGAGAGCGAATCATCTTCTATATCAAGTAATGCTACGTTAAGATGGGACTGAAGATTTGCCCTCGGGGATGCTTCATCATCCAGCAATTCTGCGTCTTCTGAAGCAGTGACTTGAAGCCTTGCCCATTTGGTTACTTCAGCATCACCTTGTAGCAGTTTCAAAACCTTTGCACCACATGAAGAGAAAGTAAATACGAGATCAACTTATATAAACAAAAGGAAACATACCTAAAAACACAATTTTTCTTCTTGACCGAACATGTTGAGTTTTTCTTTCTGTTGTGTTCTAGATATGGTTCGGCAACCACCAAGTTAAAAGTCAAAGTTTGGCAAGCCAAAACAAGCAGGATTCAGGAACACCCATTCTTTCAGTCATATCCTTTCCTAAAGAGGGAAACTTTTTCTCTCTCTGCTTTCCTTTTCTTTTTCTTCTAATCAAAGAGAAAAGGAAACCTTCGATGGAAACAGTAACCGTATACAGTGGCAAAGGTAATGAAGAACATAGATCTTACAAGGCTGATTTGGGGCCTAGTTCGGGGTGTGCGCCTAATGCAGAGCGTTGCAGCCAAAGCCATCCTCTCCAGCTGGTCACGGTCATAGTTGTCACCCAAGTTCAGATCTAATAACTGCAAAACCTTTCCACCACTCAAAATCGGTTTGGCCTGAAAATGTTTCACACATGTTCTTTAGTAATAGTCAAGAGATAATTAACATGCTATAGGAAAGGTGCAAGCAGAGCAGAACTTACCCACATGACCAAGCTCTCTTGGCCTTTCGGGTAATCATTGCTAATGGGCTTTCTTCCAGAGAGAAGTTCAAGCAATACCACACCAAATGCATAAACATCAATCTTGTCATTTACTTTCCCGTACGTGAAGTATTCAGGAGCCAAATACCTGCAGGAAAATGGACAGAATAAGTACCATCAATGTTTTTCCCTTTTTCTTGAGAATTCTCCACCGAGAAAGGGGAGACAGAAGTGAGAAATAATGGGAAACTAATACTGACATTTAGCATCATAAAAACCACAGAAACAGGAAGCTAAAATGAAAATTTGCATGAAAGTCTACAATGATGAAATTGGTAAATGAACATACCCAAAGGTTCCTGCAACATCTGTGCAAGTTATATGTGAGGAGGAAGTTGCTTTCCATGTCGCAAGACCAAAATCAGAGAGCTGCCAGAATCAACGCAGTAAGATTACTTGGAACACAAGTTTAAAGACCAGTACAAGTTCAAAGGTGATATGAAAGAAGTAAAACCTGCGGCTCAAAATCATCAGATAGTAGTATATTTGAAGATTTAACATCCCTATGGATCACCGATTGCTCATTGCGGTTATGCAGGTAATCCAAAGCTTCCGCAACACCAAGAGCTACCTTATATCTTTCACTCCAACCAAATTCAAGGGTGCCCTTCTTACCTGAATTGAAACCCATCAGAAACCAGAACCTCAAATCAGATACTAATTTGAAGAAATGAACGTAGTTCTTTGTTTTAGTTCTGAAGTCAAAAGAGGCAGTAATCTTTACATACCATGAAGATTCTCTTCCAGGCTTCCTCTTGACAGGAAGTCATAAACCAAGAGAAGATTGCCATCCTCATAACAGAAACCCAACAAAGAAATGATGTTCTTGTGATGTAATGTGTTAATAATCTCGATTTCTAGGACAAACTCCTTCAGCATTTCCTCGGAAGGCTTTAGGATTTTTACTGCAAGTTCCTTGCCATCTCGCAGGCAACCTTTATAAACCTGACTGCTGCCTCCTTTCCCAACCAAATTTTCTGGAAATATGGTGAAAAACGAAATTCCTCAATATGAAGCAATTCCACAAAGGAAAGGCAGAAGAATGATTACGAATCTATGGTTTTGAGAATAAAACAAACCAGCTAAGAAATTAGAAGTTGCTGAGAGGAGTTCCTGGTAACTGAATAATCTGCAGGTTGCAGAATACTTCTCTTGAAGACCCTCAAGTTCCTTGGGCAGGCTTTTTGAAGAGTTCTGTGGATCCGCAGATGTGATCACTGCCTCAGTACCAACCAGAACAATTGCACCAGATTCTTCATTGAGGCCAAATGACTTATCCCCATCCTGACCAGAACTAACTGATTCGTTATCTGAATTAGTAAGATACAAAGTATGCCTGGAGGGCAGCCGCATCACCCATTGAACTACAGACATCTTTCTAAAAGGAAACCTGTAAGGACTATGTCTTTCTGCCAAAATTCTACGATGAAGTAAAGGCCAACCAGGCGTGAATTCAGGACACTTTTTTATCTCCACAGAGGTTAAACTTGATCCAGCATCCACCTCCTGTACTGGCACTACAGCCATAGACAGATCTCCACCGCCATCATCGTTCATAGGCTCTCCTTCGAATTGATCAAAAGCTGCATTTGTCACAGCAGTTCCCTGGCTGCAGATCGAGCAATCTTGCTTGGCAACATTCTCCAAGCATTCCAGACGAGCTTTCACCAATGCCTGTCCAAGATTTTCACAGCAACTTTCGCTGCAACTCGACTTTGTCCGCATAGTGATGCTCCCTTCACTTAATACTTTAGAGTTCTTGGTCAAAGTTAGTGTCCTATGAATCGTCTTAAACAAACCGTTCTTGCGGCATCCTCCAATTCCTGCAAAAAATTCAGGAAGTAACGATCTTAGAATGGGCATAAAACTAAATTGATGCCAATTATCAAGTATTTTCGTCCCCGAAGAAGCATCACAACCTTCTGAAAGGAGAGTACTGGCTGAAGAGCCATCCCTCTGGTAGACTACTTTCCCATTGTTAACAGCAATGACCCAACAGCTTTTCGGTAGTTTTCTCCCACAGTACTTCGCAACAGAAACCGGTGATCTGATTTTATGCTGTTTTCTAGCGGCACCGAGGATAACGTTACTTGCAGAATAAGCCTTTGCTTCTCTCACTAAAACTTTGCGAACAGAGGGACCACGGCATATCTTAAGCTTGAGATCTACCTGCAGCAATTGCCACCAGTCCAACACTCAAGTAATCAGCAAGAGTTACAACAGAAAGAAGACTAGAAAAATTCAGTCTTTGCCTGAAGAGAAAATTATTTCGGAACTTCAGCCTAAGAAAAAAGCCCAGTAGCCATTATTGATTTCCCTTCATTAATTCAGAGACTAAACCAAAATTAGTGACTGAAAATAGAAGAGTCAAAAGACGCAGCAACAGAACAAACCTGTTTCAGGTTGCAGAATCCTTCATAGACAGCAAGAATAGAGTCAAATGCTTTGACAAGCGACAAAAGCGAAGACTTCCCATCTCGATCAACAATTTCTGAACAGAAAAAACACAAACACCCACTTCACGAAAACCGCCAAAAACAAAACCCCACCTCACAAAAAAACCTTTCTTTTACATGAAAACTATTTTTTTTTCCGAATTACCATTGTCGCCAAGAACATGAAGGGCGATAACAAAATCACCAGGCTGAGCCACCTTAACCATGGCCCAAGTCAGTAACTCTCTGCTATGCGAGTCAACCTTCACGCCGACCACCATTGTTCCTCCGCCGGAGCCGATCATCGCGTCTCCTTCAGCATCAGCTTGCAGCATTGTCACCAACACTTCCCGTCCCGGGGTCTACTTTGTCGTCTTCTTGCCAGTAAATATAAGTCATAGGAAGCTTTATAGACGAAAGTTTGGTGCTTACAGTTGCAGAGAAAGGAGGAGCGGAAGCGTGAGTTAGGCTTAACAGCCGGGGTTTGGTTTGCTTCAGAAGCTGGCCAACAAGACAGGAAGGAGAGGGAGAGGCTGCGGACTTTGAAGAAGGAAATGCCCAACCCAACAGCCAGTTTATGGTTTCAAGTACTGTAACACTGATTTTGTTACTTTAACCGTTGTTGATTGTTACTTTTGGCTGGCTCAGATTTGGTAATTGGTCCTGGACCCACCCTGCCAACGACGTCAGACCTGAATAATTTAACTAATTTTCTTTGTCGAACATAGATTTTGGTGATAAAATAATAAGGCATTAAATAGGTACGGTTTGATATACTTGGGACCAATTCCTTTATACGATTAGTATCTACCTATTTTGTAGAAAAAGTATTTGAAAGTAGAGTGTTTTTAGTAAAAATTAAATCTTTTGTGGCGAATATGAGAATAAATATGATTCTACCTAATTTAGAAACGGCTAGTAAAGTATAAAGTGGAACCCAATTGATATGTGTTAATGCGACTCGGCAGGATTCGTGTATCCTTTTGATGTGGTTCGTAAAATTTTCCCTCTTTAATTTGGGACACCTTTTCTTTTGCAATATAATTTTGGGTCACTTTTATTCTCTTAAAAAATGTTTGCGGGCACTTTTTTTTGTACGTTATTTCCTTTTGTCTTAGATTAAAAACTCATGCATTCATAAGGTCTTGAAACAGAAAATGTGTGTGCAGTGCCGGAACCAGGACTTTTTGTTCGGGGGGGCAAGTCTGGAGGAGATTCGGCAGAGCCCGGAAGAGAGAGATGACGTCGCGGTTAGGTAAAGCTGTAAATTGGGACTAATTTACACTAATTCAAAGCTCAAGGAGCAAATCGTACGAGTTGAAAACGTTTGAGGACTAATAGTGCATTTAGGCCATGTTAGAATATCCCTTAATGTAGAGGGAATAACTACTCACTGGGTCCCTACTTTCTTCAGTGCCTACCTTATTCCCCCCCCCCCCATCTTTATATTTTTCCACAATATTTGGGGGGCAAAATGCACGCACAATCCTTAAATTTTGACAAAATCACCAAATTACTACCCCATATTTATGTTTTTTCTAAATTCCCGGGGGGGCAATAGCCCCCTCCCAGCATAACGTAGCTCCGCCGCTGTGTGTGTGAATGTTCATCAGTTTTTAACAATTTTATTTTTCTCATAATATTTTTAACTCTTACTTTTTATGTAAAGGATATGATCTTAATTAAGGGCATTAGCAAACTGGGTTTTTATCGAATTATTCGAGCTCAAACTTAAAATTAGCATTAACGAATTAAGCTTTTCGAACTTTAAATACAAGCTCAAGCTTGCTTTATCATTCTAATCTCTTATCAAACCAAGCTCGAACATGTTAGTGTTTAATTTAATAGGTTTTCAAGCTTATCGAGCCTATATAATAATAATAATAATATATTATTATTATTAATAATTAAAATGAAGTAAAACATGAAACCTAAAATTCTATCTAGTCCAACCCAAGGTATCATTAGACTCGGGCACTCTCGAGTCTGGCAACATCTCAGCATTAGCAGCTGGCAGACACTCACGATTACAAAGCCATAATGAGCCACAACAAATCTCACTTATCCATCGAACGTCTCCTCTGTCGAGCACTGAGAGTCATGCAATCGGTCGCTTCTTTGCGGTTTCGTATGATTTCTCCTCTATCGCACGTCGCCCCATTGCCGAATTTCTCCACTGTTGCGCAATCAGTCGCCCCTTTGCCATATTTCTCTTCTTTCGTGCGTTATTAGTCGCGCAATCAGTCGCTCCTCCACCTGACTTCTTCTCTGTCACACGTTGCTAATCGCACAGTCGGTCAATCCTCAGCCGAACTCACCCCCATCTCTGTCGCATATTCCTAATCACGCAGTCAGTCAGCTAGTGTCATGAATTTTGTTGTTGTTTTTTTTTTTTTTTTTTTCAAAATGAGCTCAAGCTCAAGCATGCCTAATCGAGCTCGTACATCAAGCTCTTTAACAGGTTTTTGAACATTTCGAACGTTCAAACAGAGCTCGAGCACCATACTGAACCGAACTCGAGCACCATTTTCTTGAGCTCATCGAGCCTGAGCCCAAACCCGAACACCTCTCAAACTTAAACAAGCCGAGCTCAAGCCCAAGGGGTTTAGGCTCGGCTCGGCTCGATAACACCCCCAATCTTGATCTTTTGTTACAAGAGCATGTTACATGGGTTAATTACGCCCTTGGCCCCTAATCTTTAATTATTAGACTATTTTGAACCCTAATCTCAATTTCTTACATAAAAAGTTTATAACCTCATTTAATTATTTCATTTTAGACCTGTCATAGATTGGAAAATATTAGTATAGACGGAAAATGCCATATGGCTTGCTAGTGTGATCGATTTTGCCATAATGGCACAAAGAATCAACTCTAGCAATGATGTGAAAGTGAAAGGATAAAAGAATAAAAAATTAAAACCTTCCCCTCCAATGTCATTGTTCTCCATCTTCACATTGCCCTCCGCCATGTCACCCCTCCTTCGCCACATCACCATTTGCCATGCTGACCCATATCTACCCCCGCCTTCATCATGATAACCTCTCCCTTTTGGTTCTGGTATCCTCTACCTTTCGAGTCCGATACCCAGATAGGATTTCTAGGATAAAATAAAAAAATGACATCGTTGGTTCATCTCCTTTCCTACCGCCACTCCAATTTTTCACCATTTCCCCATCTTTGCAATCTTCTATCCACGAATAATTAACATGACCATGATTGCAAAGTCAACAAGATAGCTTTACAATGGTTTTCTGGGAAGATATTCCTCTGGTCAAAGACCAACCCCAGCTGGTTCTGGGTTTTCTAATGGTTTTGGGTTAATGGATGGAGAATTCAAAGTCAATTTGAGCCATAGGTCGATTTGAGAAGGTAAAAAGATATATTTAGAAGGGTAGTTATGAATTTTTTTTCAATAATTTGATAACAAGGTTTTGGTTAGCAGGAGCAGTGGTCCTATTTTGCAAGGAAAGCTTATGGTAGTAATTTCTGAAGCAATTTTGTTTGACATGAATCACATGATGATGGAACACTAATAGTTTTCCATCCACACTAGTGTCCGTGGAATTTTTTGTATAAACTAATGGTTTTTATTCACAAAAGGTCCAAAATGAAATACTTAAATAAGATTAGAGACATTATATGCAAAAAATTGAGATTAGAGTCCAAAATAGTACAATAATTAAATATTAGGGTTTACCAAGGCAATTAACTCCATGTTAAATAATAAATATATTTCTCCATGATTGCAATGAAATAGCATAAACAAGCAACGTCTATAGGCCAAGAAAAATGTAAAATTGCCAGTAATGTTTGTTTAATGGAGCAATTTTTCTGCTATGTTTTTTTAGCAAATTTACTACTAATATTACTTGTTAGAACAATTTTGACATCAACTGTTAAAATTGCTTATGTAGCAGTGAAAGAGCAAATCGTGCAACAATTAAAAGAAGCTTTCTATTAAAATTGCTTATGTAGCTTATAAATATATCTCCTTCAACCATTCAACATATAAATTTACGATCAGCTTAGCTTCATAACAACAGTTTAATGTTGAGCACCTCTAATTGCTAAATTTTGAAACTTCAATTGAATTGGATAGATATTGTATAACATCATCATATCTCACATAGAAAAAAATGTGGGAAGCTTTAATGTGGATAGATAGACTTAATTTTCAGAGTTTGATTACCTAGTACTTATACTTTTCATAAATGATATGTCATGTGATATGGGCAAGTGTTTCATGAACTAATTCAAAACTTGGTCATTATATATTGTGTCTAAATAATAATTGGAATAAAAAAAAATCAGGAGATTATCCCGATTTCCATTTTTAGGTGGTTAATTATTGTATTCCGAGAAGTTATTTGGCTTGAACAAAAGGGCAAAAATCAGTAGATACTAACTATTCTTCATATCTGTAACCAATGGCAAAAGATCATATCAGACGAAAAAAACGTTTTATTGTCTATCAAAGAGAAAACCAAAAACTAATTTTTCAAATCACCTAAAAATAACTCAGGTCATAAAGAAAGAGCCACTATCATTAAAGAGTGGGAGCCAATTGACAAAACAAGCTGAAGCTATATCGATGCTATATAATCCATGGCTAAATTGGATGAGGCGCAACTAAATAATAAATCTTTTTATACTCAAAATCATTATTATAAGTTGAATAGTTGAAGGAGATATATTTAAAGTAAAAGAGACAAGAGAAATATTTGCTTTTTTAAGACTTAAAAGACAATCAAACCATCATTTATAACATTATTTTAGATTGGGGAAAGGGAAGGATTTTTGCCCCTGTAGTCTTCAAGTCAAATATCCTCTTTGCCACGCAACTTTAATTGATGGTACCTAAATAGTACATTTGAATCTGGAAAAAGTTAAGCATGTAGTTCATCAGTGGCTTGTCACAATAAAGGATTAATCTGGGACATTTGAGCAGCATGGGTTTTCTGATTTTTAATTAGAACCATACACGGTTCGATGATTTTGATTGATATAGTGAGAATTTGTGGGCTAGGCAAAGTCTAACGTGAGCCTTACATATCCGACGGTCCATATTAGTTACAGGCCTCGATATGGTACGTGATGATCTTATTTTCCCTTTTAAATTGCATCACTATTATTTCTCTCTGTTTCTTTTTTCTTTTCTTTTTTTTCCAAATCACATGTTAGTAGTGAACTTAAAAAAAAAATCAAGATAGTAGAACTGTCTTGTTTCTGTTCGTCAAATGTTGAACAAGTTAATGGAGTAATTTATTTCTTCCTGGTGCAATAAATGCCTAAATTTTTTTTATTTCAGTTCTTAAATCTTAAAATATATAGAATCCATAAACATCATGAAAAGGTTTAAATGTGATTTAATTTATATAATTTTAAGTAGAATACTAATAAATTATGTGTTCACTGTGAGCAAAATGGCTATGGAAAATGAGTATCCTTATGTTAGCACTTTTTAATACATAGAAGATAAATGTAAGAAATTAGGAAATAAAACCATTGTGACTTGATTAAGAATTGATATAAACTTCAGTGATGTACAGTACCATTTGTCTGTGGAGTGTAATCCATGGGTATTGCTTGCATGCACAAGACCAGTGGGTAAGTTAGATATGTTTCATACTTGTTATGTCTATATATATTTATATTTTAATACTATCATTCATATCATAAAATAAGTGTGAATATATCAAATCTTGTGTCCCCAAAAAAATCAAAAATATGTAAAAATCAGATACTAGATATGTACACACTCAATATATAAAGAAATGGGGGATTTGAAAAAATAATATGACATATGCACAAATGAGAACACAGATATGTTACAGGTTGAACCTTCCATAAAAAACATATGAACACATCAAATTTCACTTCCCGATAAAATTAGAGATATATACAAATGAGATGACAGATATACATAAAACTTAATAAAGCAAGTGAATATATACAAAATATGTGGCACATATGTACAAGAAGATCATATCTGTTACAGATGTATTCAACTGTGCGTACAATATTTATATTTTTGTAATGAAATGAAAATTAAGATAAAAATTCATCTAACAGTGATATGCACAAATTAGATATTAGATATGTATGAATTTGATATACAAATTTAAAGATATGTACAAATCAAACAACTAATATGTATACTTATTATAAGAGATTTGTATAAATTATGTGAGAAATGTGTACAAATAAAATTATGAAAATCGTAATTGAGATGTATGAAACTCGATATATGAATAAAGTGACAGATATGTATGAAACATGTAAAATATATGTGCAAATTAAATCACGGAACTTTTACTAACATACGCCCTCCACCTATGATAGATGAAACATTTCTCTGAGTACGGAGATTAACGTGTATGTAATTTTTGTTATTTTTTGTGTTGTGAGAGTTTAAATAATGATTAAAAAAATATATTCTTTTTTTGGGTTTTGTGTAGTGAGAGATTTAGTGAAAATTAAAAAAAAATTCTTTATTTGATTTTGTATAATGAGAGTTTAAATGTGGGTAAAAAGGTAAATTGATTGTTTAAAATTTTCTAAAAGAGGAAATGTTTCAACCTTTTTGGGACATCCCAAAAAGGAATACGTTTCATCTAAATTGGGACAGATGAAGTATTATTTTTGCTTGTAAATAATTTTATGAATTCTTCCACATTAATTTTTATATTTGTACCTATAAATACAAAATTTAGCTTGAAAATACAAATTAGGGTAACTTCAAGTAAAAGGATATCGATATATATGGCTTTTGTTTGGTTGGGTCAAGAAGACGGGTCGCAGGATAGTGTATGGGTTTGGAATCGGGTTTTCTTATGATTCTCACAGTGGCGATAGTTTTGGTGAGATTGAATGCCAGGGCTTTGGTGCCTGTAACGACGATATTCAAATGAGGCAGAAAGCAAGCGACAACATCAAAGGCAGTGGATCAAGGAAGGGAATGACAGGACGGGCAACGATCGCCCTTTCTTTTCTTTTTATTTACAGTGCCAGCAATAAGTGATGTTCATGGATGGTGAGGAATGCAAGGTAAAGTGACTACAAGTTGGATGGTTAGTGGTAGCAAATGGAATACGTCAGGGGGTGGCAATATATGGTGAAGATGCTTAGGCAGAGAAGAGAGTGAAGGGTCCAAGGAAGTTGTTGATGTGGTTGAAATGACATAAAAAAAATTCTCCATTTTAAACAATGGCAATGCAGTAATTTTGCTGGTGTGGCACTAGGCGTGAAAATGGGCCAGGTCAAGTTCGAGTCCATTAGGCTCGAACTCGGCCCCTTTGCAGTTCGGTACTACTCAAGCTCAAGCTTGAATTGCTCGAGCCCAAATGTTTAGGCTCGAGCTTGGCCCAAAGACTTGCCAAGCTCGAATGACATATATAAATTATTAGTCTTAGAATTATAACTTAAATGAAATATGAGGACCAGATCTGTAATTTCCTACAAAAACAATAAGAAATAGGAAAATTACATATCCTATCCCAAACTTTCTAATTTTTTTACCTTTCTACCCTGATTTCATAAACTTCACAAATTAGCCATCTTCTTCCTCAAGGCAAGTAAGAAACATGTTTCAAGCTGCAACAACAGTAAACTAACTCACAGAGAATAAAATAGCCAATTAAACACGAAAGAAAACCAATGACAGGTTTACAAATATGAACTATGCTTTCTAATCATTTTTAACTCGATGTAAAAAGCCTTGCCTTAACATCAACTAAGAAAGGGCTTCGAAATAAATGATAAAATCGGAGATGATAATGGACTGTTGAGCTAGGGAAGATTGCGATTTAGAGGGCAATTTTGAGGAGAGTTTGAAAGAGACGATGTCGGGCTCAAGATATTATCATTAAGGAAGATAAGATGTTCATGAATCGAGGGTGTCGCTGAAGAATACGATTGCAATTTAGGATTAAGGGGCTGCCGTTGTCATCGTGCCTTCACTCTCTAGTGGCTGGGACTGGCAACCGAGTGGATGGTAGCCATGTAAAGGCTAAGGCGTAAAAGGGACTAAGGGTTAGGAAGTTCAACCATTTGCCAAACACCTCATGAAATAGGCTGAATGACAACTGGGAAAGGGCCACTAGGTAGGCCTGTAAAGTCCCTTCAAGCTCAAATTCGGCCCTTTTAGAGCTCGAGCCCATTTTTCGAATTGAGCTCAAGCTGAAACTCGAATGGGTTCGACTCAAAGAGTCATGATTCGAGCTCAAGCTCGAGTTATCCGAAAAAAGACCAACCCTTTTTCACCTTTATGTGGCACACATATACTCGGCCATATTTTCTATTGACCCAAAACCAATCTACATTTGTCATTTACATAATGGAAAGGAATAAAAATCTCATTCAAGATTTGTGATTAATTAACCCCAAATCTATTCCTAAAAAAAAATAACTATCCTAGCACCTTAGATTTACATGCTCTGTTAAATTAGTATTACACGTTTATATCATGATAAAAGAAGCTACTTTTAATAATCAAATCTCAAATTCAGGTATAAACGAAAGAGACTAGACTAGAGAAAGACACTAAAAATGATGGTTGGAAAAGAATTAAAGAAGCCGCTCTTATAGTTAATGGTGGGCGGACCCAGCCAGCTTGGGTTGCGTTTCCTGGTCTTGGGCATGACCTACATCAAAGCGAGTTGGGCCGGGGCTTGTATGGGTCGAGTTCGAGCTGGGGCAAGTTTTTTTTATTATTGAAAATGTGTTTTAATATGTTTCTGAACATTTTTTCAGAGTAATTTTATGAAATATTAAAAAAAAATACACACACAACTACCAGTATAAATTTTATTAATGAAAAAACCAAATGGCATTTACTTAATTTGGAACATGCCTTACATTTAAAAATGGCGAAACGGTCCAAGAAAAAAAATGAGAAGGTAAAACTTAAGATCTGTGCTTAACAGCATAATCAGATCGATTACATTCTTTAAATTGTAATGAAAACCTATAATCTACTCTTGCGGGTTATTGTTTGAAGGAACCTCCTCATTCGGGCTTTTTATATATTACTTCTTTAGAGCAGCAAGGGCCCAATCTCGATGGTAGATGCAAACCTCAATGGCCCCAGGTGTGAGCCTTCCTCATTTCTCCAAAATGACTCATTTTCCTATACTAAAGGCAGCCTCAGAGGCGACGGTAGAAACCGGAACTACTAAGATCTCTTGCACTAGTATGGATAAGATGGTGAATCTTTCACTTTTGTTCTTTTACGACTCGAGGATTTCTTTCTCATTATTTTCAAATAAAATGCGGAGGTAATCATCCCGTTTCACCAATCCTGGGTTTGTGGGTCTCGGTCGTTTGAGGATATATACGGCTAAGTTGAACCTTGATGACAATGAGAAGGTGAAATGTCTGGCAGGTGTTGAATCAGATGACCAAACCTTATCGAAATGCTTAACGGAGTAAAGTTTGTATAACTCTCTCAAATTATGATCAGCTTCGGCAGAAATAACAAGTATAGAAACTTATGTTTGACCTAAATATTTATGATAGTATGCTTCTAACAATTGCAGACAACCTGTAATTTTGACATTGGGATCTAATGCACATGTAACAACATAAATTTGTGAGATCTGTTAAAAATAATCAAGTCATTTCTTTTGCATTGCTTCAACAATTAGTTGTAAAAAATCATCATCCTTGTATTGGTGGAAAACATAGACGATGTTTACAAAATATAACATTACTTGGTGTACTGTTGGGTAATAAACCCTAGAAAAATAATTTGTTACCTCGTAAAAATATTTAAGCAACTCAACTAACTTAAAATATTTTTCCCAAACCTCGTCCGTTAGCCAGTTGCATTGTACTTTTGAGTTCACAAACCAAGTCAAAAGATTTGCCCATGGATGAGCGTCTTTTTACATTTCAAACATTGAGTTTCATCGAGTGGGGCAATCAATTTTAAACCTTTTCAAAAAAAAATCTCTCCATTTTCAATACAAAATATTTTAAATTCATAAGCGAATTTGTTCATTGCTTTAACAAAAATTAAAACATTCAAAATTGGCTCGATTTAGTTTTGTAGTGGTTGTAAACCATTTTGAACACATAAATTCAAAATGTGACACAAACAATGAACATGAAAAAAAAAATTATCAAACGGTGATTTTATTTCTTTTATCAATCATTTCACCACCAAGTCATTGTTTGAAGCATTGTCAAAAGAAATAAACAAAACTTTATCAACAACAAAAAATTCACACATACTTTCAATATTGTGGTTGAAAATGTTTCAACCTGTATGATCAAATTTCATACATTTGAAAGCAATGATTCATTTTTTAATAACTCAATTATCATTTATCAAATGATCAGTGACACAATAGTAATTTTGTCCTATTGGAGATATCCATATATCAAATGTAAATGACAAACAATGATTAATGGTAGAAAAATATGCTTGCAAATCACTTCTTTTAGCTTCATACAGTTTAAAGCTTTCTCTCCTAATATTTGCCTAGATGATTTTTATAAGCAATATTTAAATTTTCTTGGATAAATCATTCTAAATGTTCATCCTCGGCTTGTCTAAACGGTTATTCTGTAATCATCATCCAATTAATTAGACCTTGCCTAGCAGTTTTTTGATTATATTGAAAAATACTTGGACTGTTGGAGCTCTCAACGCTTGTCAATTGTATTTGTCCACTAGATATGCCGCCGAGATTTCCATGGACTTTGTTCAAGTGCCGTGTGAGGGTGCCCATCCCAAAGTTCAATTTGTGTGCGAATTTGTTGTTGAAAAGTTTGCACTTGGCGTATATCGTATCGCCTTCCCAAACTTGCTCAAAATATGTCCAAACGGAAGCCTTCAAATTCCTGCTCTTAACTTGAGTGTGCCCGGGTTGTTCTTTTTGTGGCGTCGGTTGGGACCCCTCGGCGCCGACTTGGGTCGATGAAATTTCCTCAACATCATCATCAGAAAGTTTATCATCAAGGCCTAGTTCGTATGCTACCATGTCGATGTTGGGATTGTTGTCAGCAATTTCTTATGTATGTGGGTCTCAGTTTTTGTGTAACAAATGTCCTCGCAAAAATGAACCTATCCTCGTGTTGAATGAGGAAAAAGCAACACCCTTGCCCTTGTCGGAGTTCTTCCCTTATGAAGTCATTAATGGAAGAAAATAATTGAAGAGGTGGATAGATGATTAAAAAGAAATTAAGAAAATATTAGTGAAATATTATAAAACTTGGAGAAAGATGGTAGAGAGAATGAGAGAATATTATAGGGGATTGGAGAAGAGAGGTTTGGTGTGAGGAAGTGTGGGGAGGAAGCTGGCCGTTTATAGGAGAAGGAAAAATTGCCTAAAAAGCCCTAAAAAATTAGCTGTTAATGGCTGTTGGGTGAGGAAAAAAAAGTCTGGGGCCAAAACAAGCTTTCTAGAGTCGTTAGGGCGGCTGGCTAGCATTTTGCCATTTTTCTTAAAATTTTCAAAATCACAACGGCATGTTGGAAATGTTTGACCCAGCTTAGCGGGGTCATGGGTTGGTCCAGTCTAGTCTGGGTTGCTTTGGGCTCCCCTTATTCTCCAGGCCCATGTTCGTTCCACCAACTTTTGAGTCGGGTCTGGATCAACCCGACCCATTGGCCACTATTACTTTTAGAAAATAAGTATAACTATTTTTTTAATATAGAATAAAGAATTTTTATGGGATATCAATTTTTTTTGAACAAATTGGATGTGATTTATATGAATGGTTCAAATTGTTCCATGGCGCTAGCTCACGTGACATAGGAAACACTCAGCCCAATGTGATGGAAGTTAGGGTTTTAACTTATGCTGCAATTTGTACGGTGTTTTTTTTTCCCAGTATTGAGAAACATGTCAGTATAAGTTATAAGCAGAAAGGTAGTATTATTTATAGAGTATATGGAATGAGAAATGTCTGTTTTCTCAAAAAGTGGAGGGGTGCCGAACCATTTTACGATGACATTATAAGGGAATTGATGGGGGCTATATGCAAACTCTGCATCTTCATCTATGCCCCTTAACCACTTTGCCTGGTGGTTGGAGCTACGATAAAATTAAAATATTAAAATGTGGTTTGAAGTACTTTAAGTCATGAGAAATATTTATAAGTTACCCTATAATCTTTATTAGCTATACAAAAAACTTTTTATTGCATGTATACTTGTAAGATGCTTGTTAGTAATAAAGAAAGTTTAAATTTAAATATTATTATAAAAAAGTTACTAAAACTTTATTAATTTCAAAATTTTCATTTTGTTGAAAAATTTAGATGTATATAGATATTTCTTCCATATGATGAATGATAGTGACCTAATTAATGATCTTTGGATATGGACCATTAGTCACAAATCATGATTCACATTCAAAGCCAAAATTATCTTCCTAATAATCTTCCATCCCTTTTGCCCCTCGATCATCAATTTGGCTTTTCTGGCAAAAAATCTGATGGCCACACTAGCAACTGTAGTCTTTCTTTTAGAGAATAGAAACTGCAGTCTTTTCCCGTTTCTTTTAAGCTAATATTTTGTTTGCCTCAAATTAATATGCCTGCAAAACATTATTTCAAGAATTTAAACTTAATTCGTTGATTTAAACTGAAATGATTAAATTTTTATGAACTTTTTCCTTTTCAATGTATTAAAAAATTCATAAAAATGTAATAATATCTTAGAAATTTACTTTCAATGACTATTATACCTAAATAATATTCATTTTTAAATAAAATTGTTTTTTAGCAAAAATAACATAAAAATTAAAATAAATTATTTTAGGTTAAGTTGAATTAAATTAAAAATCCAAGTGACCATTATTCTTTTTAATATGTGTATTGAAGAGGCTTTTGGCTATATCAAAGTGATAGCTTGTGAATAATGTAGAATGTTGTGACAAATTAATAAAAGTATGCATAAAAATGGTCATCTATATTCACTTTTGAAAAATGTTGGTTAAAATTTTTTAATACTATTTCATTTGTTCCCACTCTAGAAAAATTATTGGTACATTCTGTCTATGTGATTTAAAACATTCTAAGTGATAAACTTATTTAACAGCTTTTTGTTTCTTTGTGTTGGACAGAAGCGTGATAATTAATAATTAATATTTCAAGCATAGTGGTCATATCTTCTATCTTTAAGGTACATGTTACAAGTTAATAATTAATAAAGTCACAACTGGCTCATAAAATATTGATAAAATATTAATTAAGATTATATCCCTGTATTATTCTTTGATATTCTTGTCAATACTTTCTAATTATGTAACAAGCTTATTCAACTCATTTAAAGGCACAATCAAGCTAGTTCCATCTTTTATCCTCAAACCATATAATTGTCTCTTTAAGCATAACTTGCTAGTAATAGACTTTGATATATATTTAGCTTCAAGTTTAACTATCAATTTCATTAAAAGGTCTCAATCATCACATTATACTTGAGTTGTGGTGCAATAGTGAATCTAATCGTACTCACCGCTATTTGCTTCACCTCCTTCCACTTTGCATCTGTTATAGATTATAGCTTTATTTTTACAAACAAATCATCATGTTTTTGGTGAATTAACACATCTTTCATCATGCACTTCCAAACACTAATAACCAATTTATTTTAACTTAACTCAACTCAATTCAATATAACTTATATATATATATATATATATATATATATATTCTCTAAAACAAAATTTATTTAAAAATCAATATTATGTATGTGTAATAGTTCATTCAAAATATTTTTTTATAGTGTTATTAAATTTTTATAAATTTTTTATTTTTAGTACCTAAAAAATTAAATTTATAAAAAAAATTAATAGTACAATAAAAATTTTATAATCTATGGATTATTATGTGTAAAAAATATTTGTTTCAAATGACACTAGCTCTAGGTAAAAAAAATTAAAAATAAATATAAGTCATTTTGAATTAAATTGACTTAATCTCTAGATCTGTCAAAATGATTTTAATTTAAAATATATATTTTTCTTATTTTTTTATTTAAAAATTTTTTTATTTGAAATTCAATATTATTTAGGTATAATAATCCATTAATTGCATAATGTTATTTTGAAAGGATAATTGCACATACATAGTATTGACTTCAAATAAAATTGTTTATTAGCAAAAAAGATATAAAAGTAAAAACAAGTTATTTTAAATTAAATTGATTTAAGTTAAAACAAATTAGTTATTAATCTATTTGGTTGAGGTATTAGATTTCCCGGTAGTCAATTCCAATGGCCTCGCATAACAAATACAAATGTAAACGATAACCATATAAACAAATTAATATACTAATCTTAATTATCCTCATGGGTGTGGCATGTTATCTAGATGAAAAATCATTTTTTTTTTATAAAATGAACTTTGTTTCAACTAGAAGTAAGCCAAAAGACATATTAGAAACCAATGGTATAGGATTTTAAAAAAATAACAAAGACATAATACTACCTACCAAAAGGTCCAAAATGGCTAATTGTCCTTGCGGCATCGAATGAGAAAGACAAACTCAGATTAAGCTGAACATTTCATACAAATTAGAATAAATCTGATAAGAACTCGAAAATAATTGGAAAGGAAAAAGTTCAAACAGATAATAAACTTTATTAGATTAATATACAAACACTTGGTGGACTAACAACCCATCCAAATACAAAATATGGATAATGACTCAAATAGAAAAATATATAAAAAGACATTATTACCTAATCTTTTATTCGAAAACATCTCACTCACCTATGTCCCACTGCTTTTAACGATCTACTTGATCTAGTAATACCAAAATGAATCACCCAAAGTTGTCATCAATAAAGTGCCAAATAAATCATATGATACTCATATTAATGGTGATAATGACAGAGTTTTGCGAATGAGGAGAATAAAGAAGAAACGAAAAACAATTGGCAATGGTTACTTAGGTGGAATAAAGACAGTAAATCAACCAATAAAACTTTTTTTTTTTTATATTCTGTAGTATTACAAGTACAGAAAATTAGATAATACATTAGAAAAGTTTGGGAAAAGCAGGCTGCTGAATGAAAACTGGAGGACTTCAACTGCCTTTTGCCACTACTAGAGAGTCTTGATTGGAGCAGAGCAAGACACCTACTGCTCAAACCTGAATTATTCTTGTGATGTTCCTTATATTTGACCATCTAAACTGGCTGCAAGTAACAACCGGTAAAAATTGAATGGGTATTTAAACCTGAACAGAGATGTAGAGAAGAGAGGAAAATGAGATATTGGGAAGAAAAAGATGGAGCGGCGACCAGGATAATTTTCCTGTTTTTCAGATACCAAATTCATTGGATGAAGTCTTTCTTTGTAGTACGTAATTTACTTGGCGTGAGGCATGACCATGGCACGAATTTTGGTAGTGGGGCATGTCCTCCCGTACTAACGCTGGGTTCTGACGTTCCTGTTTTGTCACTTTTGTTTCCTATTCTCTCAGCCTTTGAATTTCAACTGTTGACACTTGACATGACAATAGAAATGAGCGATCTTGGTTTTAAAAATAAATTAATAAGAGTTGAAGCTAAAGAACAACCAAATTAGTCTATTAGGAATTAATATTGCGAAATGTACTGATTATTTGACAATTAAAGTTTGTAAGATTCTAGAAAAATAATTAAATATTTTAAATTTAATTATATAATAATGATAATTAAAATTAAGATAGATTTTTGTACACTGTTATTTTGTGCGTTTAACATTTTTTACTGGTGAAAAGTTGAGGGATTGAGTATTGAATTATTGATGAAGATTTTGGTCGGCGCTGAGGGTAGCGTTAGGGTGACAGGCGAATGGAGTAGGAGGCGGCCCGTGACCCGTGAAGTGCATTTACCCAACAGGCCACGTCCGCGCCGGTGCCTCGGCGTCTTTCCTGGGTGGAGGCGCCACACTACCAAAACACGTGAAGCCCAATCACTAAACCTCCACGTGTCGTCTTTATCTACGTGAAATCCACCTCAACGGCCTCATGCTCCACACGATGGTCGCCACGTGCGCCTTCCTGTTCTACCTTCCCTCCACTCTATATTTCTGTTCTTTTTTTTTATTTTTATTTTTTGAATTAATTTCTCCACCCCATTATTTCACTCATGTATCATCCAAAACTTCAACCGAACACTATTACATTTTCAACTTTCATGTGTAATTCTAAATCATATAGCCAAATAACATCAGAAAGGATCACGGATAGTATCTCGAAGTTTGTTTCATAAAGTATGTAGGCTTGTGCGGACCTTTCCAAGAACAAGTGCTTATTTTTAGTTTATATTTTTTATTTTAACGAATGGTATATTCTTCCTTGCATGTTTCAAGATTCAAAAGCTCCAATCTTACCTTGGGTTTTCATATTGTTATCATGAAATCCATCATAGTATAAAGACCTAAATCACTTCTAATCCCTTGAAATATATTGACTAAGATTTTTTAGTCTTTGCTATATGATTCAATGATTGTGGCCTCTCTAGCTATAAAAAGGTAAGAAACATTGTCTTTTTTACTCTGTAACCCAGTTAACTTGATATTAATACCGTTAGGTTTCTGATAATTCAGTGACTGGATTGTAAGAATTTAAAATCTTGATCGCTAAATCATAAAAATACATAACTTGATGCATTTAATGATAATTAAATGTAATCTTATTAGCAGTTTCAAAATTATAACTTAAATTTAAAGATAATTATTTATAAAAAGTAAATAATTATACATTTCTTCAAGTAATATAATTTATACAAAAAATTTAATCTATTAGAAAATTAATTTTAATTTTTTTAGAATTAATATTTAGAAATTAGTATTCTATTTAACTAATAATCCTCACTTGAGGCCGATATAAAAAAAAAAATCTCTAATGACTAAATTGAGTCAAATAGCAGGGGAAAATCAAAAGCTCAAATCATCAAGAAATTTCAAATTGCAATTGAACTTCCTAAACGGTAATCAGAAGCATATATCTCTTCTCCTCTTCTTCTCCGGTGGATGCCTGAATCAAAGCTTGAATAGACGCAAGAGACCCATTGTGAAATTAACTTCTCTATCTTTTGTTAATTGGCTGTTTTTTTTTTTTTATCTCTATTGGTTGAATAAATGATTGGTATATTGAGAATCAAAATGCCTTAGACAACATTGGGGGTTTAATCGGGTAACTAATATCAACCAGAAGATTGTAAATTTCTTGATTGTGAACTGTTGGATTGTGGTAGATGAGATATCATAGCTATGTTCAGAAAATTGGTAGTCCATTCTCAAGCGTAATGATCCTATGGTTGATGATTAATCTATCATGGTGACTGATGATTACCAAATCACAACTCAATCCATTTTTTTTTTTACTCGGAAGTAATTACAAGGTATATAAGGAAATAAAAGATTATTTAAAAAAGTTTGTGAAAACCAGCTTATTTTGGTGATCTATTATCAAGTGTTATGATCCAATAGTTGATGATTCTTTTGACACGGTGAACGAAGGTTACCAAATTATGGATCAATCAGAAACTTTTTTTTTTTACTTAGAAGCAATTATTATGTATGTAAAATTATGAGAGATTACTTAAGAAAAATGGGGGAGATTTGCATGTTTCATAATAAAACCCAGAAGACTTTAAGCAACAATTTACAGTGCCAACACATAATGCATCTCGGTAGGAATAAAACCCCGTTAGAGATCATGGACACCGGAGCCTTCTGCGACTCGACTGAGCTCCTGCAGACAATAAAAAACTATCAATTGTCATTGATAGAGCACTACGCTTTACAAGGGAGAATGGGTGTGACTTGTCGGAAATGAATAAGGGTGGGTGTACAGGAAGACAGAAGGAAAGGCCTGAGTGGGACCTTGGTTGGATTCCCGACCGTCCTCCCCCGCCTTCTTCTCCTTTTTCTCCATGTGACCCTCCCCTGCCCTCCCCTCTCGTCCTCTGTTCCTAAGTTGCGTCCCACGTCACCTGTACCCCCACCCTCTTCATTTTCGTCTATTTTTCCACCTAGCTATTACTATAATAAATAGTTTGCACCCAATTTTTTAATCTCCCGTGAAATAGAATTCAGGGATGGAGTATTAATTAAATACAAGAAAAATACTGGACGCATTAACAATTTTATAAAAATTGTACTGCAAGTTGTTCTAGACAGAAAGTGGTAGACATTTATCCACGTCACTTATTTGTTTTTCGAAGGTTTAAATAGATTATGATGCCTAAGAGAGTTTATAAAATTTTAGTATGTATATTTTATTTTGATTAATATGTTTAATATTATCTTTTTTCTAAATTCATGTACATCCTATATAAGTATCTGTCCATCATGATGCGGTCAAAAGGACCATATGCATTTGTGACGATAGAAATCATAGAACGGCCCTATGTGATAATCAAATATCATCCATTTGATATGGACCCACAAATGTTTTAACTTAACAAAGAGGCAGATAAAATTGACATCTCAATGGGTTAAATACATATTTTTCAAATAAGAGGGGTATGTATAAATAGTACAATCCATTAAAGGGAGTTTTTATAAATTTTTACATTACTTAAAAATTTAAAGAGCTAGAGCCAGAAACTGTAATTTAATTACTTTTGGATTTGCTGAATTTTTATAGTAAGTGCGGTGTAACTCATTTTCAGACATGACAATTGAGTGGTGTCCTATATTGGCAACTAGAGGTATTCAAAGGGGGCGGATTGGGTTCGGCTTAGCTTAAGATCGATCTAGGTCAAACCCGGCTCGACATGGGGCCAAGATAAGGCATGAGATATAAAAAAAAACAGGTATCTTCTTAGGAAAGAGGGGGATGGACCTGGGAGCGACACAGTCCAATTCGGATTTGGGCCCAACATTGCTCAGCTCGTAGGCAAGGGACGAAGACTGGCTCTGCCCAGGACTGGTGGTCCTAGTCCAATCCTAACAGTAGGGAAGCACCTATCATATTATATTGGTAAGAACTGCAAACTAGTTTTAAATCAATGGGAAATTGAACTAATATTAATGACATTATGGAAATAATTGGATAAATCCTAGAACGGGGAGCCGCCAACTGTGTATCTTTTTACCAAATGATTTATTTTTTACATCTTTTTTTTTTCTTGGAATTAATTTTATTTAAAAGATCATATTATGTTGGTGTAATAATTGAGAAAAAGTAGAATTTTTATAATGTTATTATTTTTCAAAATTTTTTCTTTTCTAGGCACTAAAAAAGAAAAATTTATGAAAATTTAAAAACACTCTAAAGTTTTATTTTCAATGGTTTATTATACCTACATAATATTGACTTTCGAGTGCAATTTAATTTGGACAAAAAGATATAAAAAAATAAAAGTCATTTTAAATTAAGTTGACTTCAGTTAAAATAAATTGGTTGTTAATCTATTAATTTTAGATAGAACATTTTTAAATGTTCCATATCAGCTTTGTTAGAAGTCATCCTTAATAATATGACATCAATTTTTAAAATCTAAGTTTGAATTATTTGTATTGTTTTTAGTAAATTTAAAATGTGTAATAATTTTTTAACAATTAATAAATAATATTATATTAACTCTTAAAACAAGCAATCTTCAAAAAAATGGTGTAAAAATTAAATTTTATAAATATAAAAAATTAAAAAAAAAAAAAGGCCTAGGCCTAGCTTAGACTCGGGTTAGACCTGGCATAGGACTAACATGCCTTTACCCGAGCTGCTAGGCTGGGCCGATCCTGAGCCGGGTCGGCTCAACGAACACATATACTGGCAACCCACTAATAAAGGACTATCAACACTTAAGGCTATAAACGAACCGAACAAACAAAAATAAACCATATTCATGTTCGTTCATTTAACGTTTAATAAATACGAACACAAACATGAACACGAACAATAAACGAACGCAACTTCTCTGTTCATTCTTCTTTGTTTATTAATAAACGAACATGAATATGAACAGTTAAAGTTGATAACTACCACTAATCTGAATTAGAACAAGTTTGACAATGATTGATAGAGTAATGAACGATGGTGAGAATGATTATGGGTTAGGGTTATGGAGTTCAGCTTGGTGCCGCAACAAATTTACACTGTGAAGAAAATGGCTAATTATATTTAGAGAAATAAAGACAAAATATTAATTTGGGAGAAATTAAGGCATAATCATGCGTGTGGAGTAGGTAGACAATAATAAAAATATATTATATACAAAATATATATATAATAATAAATGTATAGCTAATATATAAATAAACAAACAAATAGACATAAACAAACAAATGAATAAATGAATAAACACGAACAATAACCAAATGATTTGTAAACGTAAATAAATGAATAAGACCTTCTTCGTATTTGTTTGTTTAATTAATCAAACAAAAAAATGTACTAATGTTCATTTATTTAACTAAATAAATAAATATAAATAAACTCCTGTTAAATTGTTCACTGAATGCTCAATTTGATTACTACACATACAGGCTTATAACTTAAGTTATAATGATTAGACAAAAAAAATAAAAACAGGAAAACCTCCATATCCTCGGTTGAGACTGGACGTTAGTCACTCTACTCTGTCGGTGGATAGTGTTTCGAGTCGACCAAGCACGGTTCTTTGCGTGCTCAACTGGGTTAAGAAGCGGAACAACCTACAATATCCACCTCCGAAAACGGGGTACCCATGCCCCCCGATCTTAACCGTTAATTTTCGTTTGGCAATGAAAAGGCAAACCGGCTAACTGGCGTGACAGGTGAGGAGAGGAAAGAAATAAAAAATACATATGAGGGAGGAGAGAGAAATAAATAGAGAGGAAAAAAAATAAAAAATTTGTAGAAAGGTAACCGGAGAAAGGGGAAAAAATATGAGAAAAAGAAAATAGGGGGGGAGAAAGTAAGAGAAAAAAAAATATGAAAGAAAGTATTTTATTGAATAAAAATTTTTAAAAAGAAGGAAATTAATTTTTAAAAAATTAAAGGTGTAAAAAAATTAATTATGAAATATTACACTTAATAAAAAATTATTTTATATGGCAATGGAACTCATATATTGATCAACTTAATAAAGCAAATGAAAACAATGATTAATAGATAAAACTTTTGGATGATATTTCAAAAATTTTAAATTACATAATTCAATTTTTATGTGATTTATTTCTGGTTAATTTTACATCTTGTAGTATGTTTAACTAAAAATATTCATAAAAAATTATTAAAGTTACTTTTTAGACTTCTTGGCATGTGAATTATCAATAAAAGTATAATTTAGGTGAATAATCACTTCTTATAAGAATAATATGCAATAATATACTAAAACCCTCAACCCTTAACCTTCACCCTTAATCACTTCATATAAGAATAATATACAATTTTTTCATCATGTGAAGAATTTATTTTTTATAAAATAGTTGTTTTTTAAATAAAATGCATCACTGTTTTATGTCCAAATATTTGTTTTCATGTACATTTTTTTTTGTAAATTTTCAAATTCTGTCCGAAAAAAATTAGTAAAAATATTCACAAATTTTTTTTTATTTTCCCCATTTTAAGGTTAGAGTTGGGTTTAGGGATAAAGTTAAGTTTTGAGTTTATGGGTTATCTTCATATTTAGTAAATTTAATGATATTAGCAGGTAAATGTTAAAATTACAACATTGATACCTAAACTTTTAAGTGAACTACAATAAATTAAGTTAACATAAATTAATTTAGGAAAATGAATTTGGATTTTATTAAAATAAATAAGTATAACTTAGATGTAATCAATTTTTTTATAAATTTAATCACTTTTTTGAAAAAAAATTGGATTTTTTTAGTTTTAAACATTTTTTTTATTTAATCACTTTTTTGAAAAAAATTTCCACTTTTTCTAGTTTTTTATCAATTTTTTCAATCATATTTTTAAATTATTTATCACATTTTTGGTTTTTAATAGCCAATTTTTTAACATTTATCACTTATATATATATACATATATATATTTTATCACTTCTTTTATATTTAATCACGTTTTTTGACTTTTTTGAAAAAATTCATTTTTTTTTAGTTTTATATCAATTTTTTTTAATTTAATCATTTTTTAAATTTATTTATTCCACTGTAGAATTATTTATCACTTTTTTCGGTTTTTAATAGATTTACCAATTTTTTTTACATTGAACATTTTTTAAAAAAAATTTTATCACTTTTTCATATATTTAATCACTTTTTTGCATAGATTTTCACTTTTTTTGAGTTTTAATCGCTTTTTCCTTTATTTAATCACCTTTTTTAAAAAATTTCACTTCCTTTTACTTTTTTATCAGTTTTTTTTAGGTTAATCGTTATTCCAAATTATTTTTTCCATTGTAGAATGATTTATCACTTTTTTCCAGTTTAAATAGCTTGTTTAAAATATTTTTCAATTTTTTTTACATTTATAACTTTTTTTTTATTGTATCACTTTTTTTTTAATGGTATCGCTTCTTTTCTAATTGTATTCACTTTTTTTAATTTTAATCATTTTTTATTTTTAATCACTTTTTTTCATTTTTAATCACTTTTTTTCATGTTTTATAGCTTTTTTTTTTTCAAACGCTCTTTTTTCTCCCAAACGTTTTTTTTCCAAACGCTTTTTTGAACTTTTTATCTGTTTTCTTATTTTTTTTCATATTTAATAATATTTTTTATATTTAATAAATATATAAAAAAATATTACAAAAATATTAATTGCTGAATAATATACTAAATAATATAATTAATAAAATATTTTTTTGTATGTATGTCAATGATTGTCAAAATATAAAATCTACGTATATTGATCAACTTAGTAAAAAAAATATTTATTACATTTTAAAATTTTTATCACTTTTTTTTTTGTTTTTAATCACTTTTTAAAAATATTTCCCATTTTCTAATATTTATCACGTTTGTTTATATTTTATCATTGTTTTATATTTAATAAATTTTTGTAGTTTTAATCAATTTTTATTTATTTAATTGATTTTCTAAAAAAATGTTTCCTTTTTTTAGTATTTTATCGCTTCTCTTATTTAATCAATTTTTTAAATTATTTATTGCATTTTAAATTTATTTATCAATTTTTCAGTTTTTATTTTCCTTTTAATAATATTTACCAATTTTTTAACATTTATCACATTTTCTTTATTTTATCACTTTTTTGTACATTTAATGACCTTTTTTAAAATTTTATCGCCTTCTTTTTACATTTAATCGCTTTTTGTTATATTTTATCGCTGAAGTTACCTTTGTTGTGACCGGATCACGTTGAAGGTACCTTAGATGTGACTCGGTCACTTTGAAGGTAACCTAAAAATGTAACCGAGTCACCTCGAAGGTACCTTCGTTGTAACCGGGTCACTTTGAAGGTAACCTAAAAATGTGATCGGGTCACGTCGAAGGTACTTTCATGGTGATCCGGTCACTTTGAAAGTAACCTAAAAATGTGACCGGGTCACGTTGAAGGTACCTTCATTGTGACCGGGTCATGTTGAAGGTAACCTAAAAATGTAACCGGGTCACGTGGAAGGTACTTTCGTTGTGACCGGGTCACTTTGAAGATAACCTAAAAAAGTGACCGGGTCACCTCGAATGTACCTTCATTGTGACCGGGTCACTTTGAAGGTAACCTAAAAAAGTGACCGGGTTACCTCGAAGGTACCTTCGTTGTGACCGGGTCACATTTAAGGTAACCTAAAAAGTGACCGGGTCACCTCGAAGGTACCTTCATTGTGACCGGGTCACTTTAAAGGTAACCTAAAAAAGTGACCGGGTCACCTCGAAGGTACCTTCGTTGGGACTGGGTCACGTTTAAGGTAACCTTCGATGTGACCCGGTCACATTTTTAGGTTACCTTCAATGTGACCCAGTCCCAACGAAGGTACCTTCGAGGTGACCCGGTCACTTTTTTAGGTTACCTTTAAAGTGACCCGGTCACAACGAAGGTACCTTCGACGTGACCCGGTTACATTTTTAGGTTACCTTCAAAGTGACCGGGTCACATCTAAGGTACCTTCAAAGTGACCAGGTCACATCTAAGATACCTTCAACGTGATCCGGTCACAACAAAGGTAACTTCAACGATAAACTTTAAGAAAAAGCGATTAAATGTAAAAAAAAGCGATAAAATTTAAAAAAAAAGTGATTAAATGTATAAAAAAGCAATAAAATAAAGAAAATGTGATAAATGTTAAAAAATTGACAAATATTTTTAAAAGGCAAATAAAAAATTATTTATTACATTTTATAATTATTTATCAATTTTTTTTGTTTTTAATAGCTTTTTAAAAAAATTTACCAATTTTTTAACATTTCTCACTTTTTTAAATTTTATCACCTTTTTTTACAGTTAATCATTTTTTTAAAAAGAAATTTCACCTTTTTTTAATTTTTTTTACTTTTTAGAAATATTTATTGTATTTTAAAATTTTTTATCACTTTTTTTTCTTTTTCCTCCCTCACCTGTTATCCCAGTCACACGGTTTCCCGTTTCTCTACCAAGCCGAGATCAACAATTACGATTGGGGGACATTGGTACCCGTGAGTATTGTAGAAAGTTCCGTTAAAAAGCCTCCCTAAAATCCTACTTTACCTGCCTAACTTGCCTAATTAAATGAAGGGATATTATTGCGTTGCTTCTTGTAATAAGATTAACTAGTTTAGTTCAGAAGCTAGGCATAGGTTAGCTAAACTTTTAATTTATTAGCAGCTGTTAACTAAAAAGAACCATAACCAAACTGCCTAGTGTAGTTAGTGACAGTCCTGATTCAGAATTCCACCAGACACCGTCACTCTCATTTGTACTTGTATTCCCCCAACTCTTCCACTAATTTTCTTTTAGGGATAGTGCTGGGAATAACACTTTTCCTAGTAGTAATTTCTTAAAATTTAACATAAGTCAACTTAGTTTATAATACTTTATTTTTATTTTTTTATTTTTTTACTTGAAATTAATTTTATTTAAAAGTTAATATTATATAAATATAATAATTCATTTATAATTAAATTTTTATGATGTTGTTAAAATTTTCTTTTTAATACCTAAAATTAGAAAATAATCATAAAAATTTAATAAGATTATAAAAAATTATATTTTTAATAGATTATGACACTTATATAATATTAGATTTTAAATAAAAGTTGTTCAAAGTAAAAAAATATAAAAATAAAAATAATTCATTTCACATTAAGTTAACTTAAATTAAAACACAATCAGCTCTAAACGTCTATCTCTTTAATTAAAATAATTCATTTCATACTAAGTTAACTTAAATTAAAACGCAATCGGCTCTAAACGTCTATATCTTTAATTCACTTCGAAACTGCAGCTTCATTTATATTTCCCATGAACTGATCTTAATATCTCCTGGTGGTCATTAGCGTGTACTCCGTATTATTTAAACTAGGAGTAATCATATAAGATTACACATATAAAAAAAAACACTCAACTCATATGTTTCATCTTTCTGTTTTTTTTTTTGTTTTATCAACATAAAAAAAAATTTCGTTAAAATTGGTTGTCGTATTATTTTTAATATGTTTATAAGATTTTCCTTCATAATAAATGAATAAATAAATAAAATGAAAATAAAAACGTATGAGTATCCCTACTTTCCATATTCAGTTTTATAATCATTTATTTTAATAAATAATACTTTTTCTTACTCATGAAGACCACAAAATCGAATTGTCCATTTTTTTATTTCTCTTATTATATGTAACATATTTTTAAAAATTTTTAAATTTACTCCTAGTTACCCTCTTATCACCACTGTAATTGTGTGGCTTGATCATCATTATTATACTTTTGGTATTACCTTATTATTTGAGAATTTTTTTAACTCTTTTTTACTCACAGCCAGTTCGTTTTAAGTTAACTAGGTCAAGTAAACGTGTTATCATTTGTACTGAACTAAACCTGCTTTTCGGATCAAATTATTTGGTCCTCCAGTATCACAAAATTACGACACTGCCACTCATGCTTCTCCCCCATTCGATTGAACACCGTTGCACAGTTGGCTAGCTTCGCCCTTAATCGCCACATTGCCAATGCCCTGCTTCACCCTTAATTGCTCAATTCTTGTTTTCTAGTCTCGATTTCCTTTTTCTTTGGATAAATCTTAGGTTTGCTCGGGATTTGAGAATTCTTTTACCATGAATTTAGGAATCAATTTGTGAATAAAGACATCGAATACTGGGTGGACATTGAAGTGAATAAGGATATTGGCTACTGGGTGGACGTTGAAGCAGATGAGGACATTGGATACTGCAGACGTTGCCATCAACAGTTCCCTTCAAGGTTGCCGTCTGTTTGCTCGAAGGTGGCAGTCGATAGTTGCCGTCGATTTACAAAGTTTTGCGGATTTCAACAGTTCATTTGCTTGGATTTGGGCATCGTTGTTGTCGATTCTTTGTTTTACCAAACATTGCCGTTGATTAGCTCGGATTTCGGCTCCATCGCTGTCAATTTACTATTGGGCAGAAGTTACAGCAACTGAGGCATGAATAGGGGTGATTATTCGGTTTAAACCGAACCGAATTAATCGGTTTATTCGGTTTTGAATGCTAAGAAACCGAAATAACAGAATTAGTCAATAAAATTGAATTCAAACCGAACCTAAATATTTCGGTTCGGTTCGGTTTAAACTGAATTAACCGAAAAAATGGTAGTTAAATTCTATAAGAGATGAAATGAGATAAAGATATCATTTTTCTTTTCAAATTCCATTCAATATAGAAGATTCATTGTCCATGGAAAGAAAGAAAATAAGAATCCAAACTAATTTGGGTTACTTGGTAGCATTATTGTTCATGAAACAAATAAAAAAAAATTTGGTATAAAAAATTTCGGTTATTTCGGTTAACGAATTCTAAAACCGAAACTGAATTTTTTGTTAGTCGGTTTCAACCGAAACCGAACCGAATTACTGAATTAACCGAATTGAATTTCAAATTTTTTTCGGTTTTTCGATTTAAACCAAATACTGATCACCCTTATGCATGAATCGCAGGATCCAGCAAACTCAAGGGTGATTTAGTTTTTGTTCAAGCTGGGTTGCAGGTCTAACCCGACCCGAAATGTGAAAATGCATTAACTTGATCATAATAACTTGAAACGAATTGGGCCTCACTTTGATTTTTAATCCCTCAAATTACTAATCTAAACCTTATAATATATATTTAGATTTTGTTTAATTCTTCTACCGACTATTGTGCTTATTAACCTACAAAAAAGAGACTATTCATATCGCCTCCTCTACCATTTTTTGACAACAAAACACTACAAAGAGCCAATTCATTTTAATTTAAATTAATTTAATTCAAAATGACTTATTTTTTTTTAACTTTTTTTTTGTCTAGAATCAATTTCATTTGGAAGTCAATATTATATAGATGTGATAATCTATTTGAAAGTAAATTTTCATGATTTTATTAAATTTTTATTTTTTTAGGCATTAAAAAAATCATAAATATTGAATAAGATTATAAAATTTGTATTTTAAATGGATCATTATATCTACATAACATTGGTTTTCAAATGAAATTAATTTTGGGAATAAAAATAAAAATAAAAAAATAAAAAAATAAAAAATAAGTCATTTTAACTTAAGTTAACTTAAGTTAATACAAATTGACTCTAAAATTTGAAGCAAATTAATAAAAACCTTAAGCTTGACACTGACTTTTTCAATTCTTTAGTTCTTCTGCTCATCACTCAATATATGACGTTAACACTTTATAATGTAAGTGTGGCAACGTCGGGTCGTTTTCGGGAGTCGCCACCAATCGGTTTTCGCTCAGGTCGATTGGATACCTTAAAATATGATCTGCGAGAGTTCGGGGATCGGGAGTACGGTTACGCTAAAACAAAATTGTTATAGCGCCCAAAATTGACACCTTAGTTGATTTTAATTTTGTTTCGCTTTACTTTTAAATAAATTTCAGTTAATTTTCAATCTAGAATTTTTAACTGAATTAATCGGATGTGGATTTTTAAGTTAATTTGTATAGAATTTTATACTTCCGAACCATGGACTCTGCCGAGTCATTTGGACACGGAAGATTTGATTCCGAACCATGGACTCTGCCGAGTCATTTGGACACGGAATTTGGTGAAATTTTAAACAATTTTATCCATATTGTAAAAATATGGATTTTTATCTTTTTATTTAATTTATATATTTTTTTTAAAAAAGGTTGATATTTCCAAACCGTAGATCCTGCCGGATTATCCGGATATGGAATTTAATTTAAAAATTAATTATTTAATTAATTATTAAATAGCACACTCAGCCTGAATTTTCCTGAGTGTGATTTTTTATTCGTTAAACTATTTTAGATTACTTATTAAAAAAGGTTTATCTAATCTAATTATACTTAATATTAATTTCTAAGCTAATTAATGATTTTAATAAACCAAGCAAAACTATAAAAGAAAATCATAAGTAAAGCAATGACCAATTTGTAAATCAGAACAATATTAGAGTCTCAAATATGCAAATCAAATAAGACCAGAGGCAAAATAATTATTAAAAATATTTATCTAATCAAATCATAAAATTATGTTTAATACTAATTCTTTAAGTTTATTCATGCTCTTAATTAAATGAACAAACAAAGACATAAAAGAAAATAAACATAAGTGGCCAAATTGTAAGTCAAAACATCCTTAAAGTCTCAGATGAACAAATCAAATAAATCCGAGGACAAATTATTTATTAAAATTACCTATATAATCTAATCATATAATTAAGCTTAATATCAATTCCTAAGTTAATTTATGCCTTTAATTAGCTGAACAAACAAAAGCATAATAGGAAATAAGTGAATTAATGACTAAATTACAAATCAAAACAACATTAAAGTCTCAATTAGACAAATCAAATAAATCCAGGGGCAAAAATTAGAATTATACCAAAATTATGGACTTTCAAATCAGATCCGGATCGATAACGGGTCGGTTTGCGATCTGGGTTTCGTTATTTAATTTTAATTTTTATTTTGTTTACTTTAAATAAAATCAATTAATATCCAAACCATGGATTCTAACCGAACCACCTGGATATGGACGAATAATCGTTTTAAGATTTCATCAAACCATCAAGGACGGGTCTTTGAAATTTGCCAAGTGTTATAAAATAGACTCTTATTAAATCTTTTCTTAATTCCTAGATGATGAGAAAAGTAAGCATACATGAGCAATTAATTTACTAATTATTTTTATACACTATTAATATTTGTTGTTTTCAAGATGCATTATGAGATCTAAATCACAATTATAAGAATAAGAGAATATAAAAATGAGTTAAACATTCCGAGTGACAAGCCTATATAGATTTAATGATTAAATTTTATAGATGACAAATCAAACAAAACAAAGAAAGAAATCAAAGAAAGTAAATAAATAATAAATAAAATGAATAGTAAGTAATTAAGTAAGTAAATAATTCGACGAGTAAATAAAGAGAACAAATAAAAAGAAAACAAACAAAACAAAAATACAACAGACAATATGAAGTAAAACATTTAAATCACATTCTATATAAACTTAATAGTTAAAGTTAATGCAAATCTCAAACAGACAGAATAAACAAAACAAAACAAAAATAATAATAATAATAATAATAATAATAATAATAATAATAATAATAATAATAATAATAATAATAATAATAATAATGAAAATCCTGCTGCCAGTGACTGATCTGCAAGATAAAATGAAGTCAGTAGCTTAAATGAATAAAATAAAAAAATGGAGGATTGAATAAGAGTTTTTACCAATAATTAATTATTTCTTTTGACTTGGTCAAACGAAAAAAACGCGTCTGGCGTTTTGTTTTTTTATTTTTTGTTTCCGTCTTCAGCGTTTTCTGGTTTCTCCGGCGTTGGGGACGGCGCCTAGGTGGCGCTGGGGGGTTCGCGACGGAGGTGAGGCAGTAGCGCGACGCTGAGGCTGACGGGACGGCAGTGTACGGGGAGGTGCGAGACGGCGAGGGCGAAGGGCGAACTGGAGGGCTGCGTTGGCGTCGGCAAGGAAACAGGGAGGTCGGCGACGGAGGTCGGCGCCGCTGATGGTGTCTGGATGGCATGGATGGAGAGTTGGGGGAAGACCGAAACAGAGGGGGAAGAGAGGGAAGAGACAGGCGGGCCGTGGCATAGGGGGAGAGAGAGAGAGTGAAGAAGAACTCTCTGCGCGAAAGAGAGAGAGAAGCTCAGTGAGAGTCTGTTGGAGGGAGACCAGAGAGAGAGAGAGAGAGGAGATTTTTTTTTTAAGGGAGGAGAGAGTGCTCCCCGATTAAGATGAGATGAGGGAGCCAAATTTAAGGAGAGAGAGAGCCCGAAGATAAGGTTCTCTAGAAGAGGGGAGAAGATAGTAGAAAAATCTAGAGCCCCCTTCTTTTTTTTTTATTTTTTAATTCATTAATAGAAATTAATTTAATCAATCAATTTTTTTTAATACACACACAGATACATATGTATACATATATATATTTTAACTAACACTATAAAAAAATGTCCCCTTAAACTAATAATATATATTTTTGTTAAATTAATTAATTTTTTTTTCTTTCTTCTTTTTGTTTTTTTTTTTAAATTAGTTAATAATTTTTAATTAATTAATTTTCTTTTTAATAGTCGGACGAAATTGGGTGTCAACAGTAAGACTATTACTCTACCAATAAAATGATATTTTTCACCACAATACACACAAACAAATTCAGTGATGGCTCTGGAAATGATACCATGTATGTCAAGTTTAGTGCCTTATTTATTTAAAAAATTTTAACATCTTTAAGACAATTGTTATTAAGGATAATTTTTCTTTCAATTTATACCTTAATGACATATAAATACACTAATTATATGCATAAATACAAACTCTGTAATTTTTTATTTTGAATGCACAAATATTTCTTTTACTTAAAAATCATCTACTCATAATTAATAGGCTTGTTTATTCTTGTTTGATTTTTTTCGTTAAAATTGTTCTTTTTTTGCATTTGAGATGTCTTTTAAAATGTTGTATTTTATGAAGTATTTACCATTTGTTAACATATTGCAATATAAGATAAAATCAATTAATGAACATCCTTTTTTTTAGAAATAAAAAATAGAGAATTGTATATTTATAACCCCAAAAAATTGCATGTCTTGCCTTATCATAATCATGAGTGGTAAGTAGAATATTTTTAGTTGATGGAATTATATGGGAGAAATTTGTCTTGTTTTAAATAATAATTAAGGCATTAATAAAAAACAAGAGTAAATATATTAATATTCACGTATATTAATTAGGTATAAGAGGGATTCTTCTTAGTACAGTCAAAAGGATTGTAATAGGTAGGATGGAATGGAGCCTAAGTTGGACTTACAATATGATTTTATTGTAACTATCTTTTGTAATATAATTTTTTTGGTATTCATAATCATTACAAGTATAGGAAGTTAGAGGGTACTAGAGGAAAGCTAGGGGGAAAGTGACTACTGCACAAAGCTTGAAGTACTTTGGCTGCAATTTACCACTATGATGGTGCCTTGGTTGAAAAAGAGTGCTACGCCCGCCACTCAAACTCAGGTCAGCTCTATTGGTGCCCTTTGTGCTTACTAGCTCAACTGGTAGACTGAGAGCTTATAATATAATTTTGAGTTAAAAAATTAGATGATTGAATTGATGAAATAACAGTAAAAGATTCAATATTAGATAAAAATTAAATAAAAATAAAATTATAGTAGATGCAAATAAATAACAAATAGTATAACCAATCTCTCACAAAAAATTAAAGTAAGAACTATTATGAGGGTGAAGCGAGGAAAGAAGACATGAAACAAGTGAATTTGTAAGAAGTTGTGAATTCGTTGGATAACAATCACAATATTTATGGTCAAATTAAAACCAATATCCTCAATTTGTTAAATATTAGTCAATTGTAGGAGGATTAAATGATATGATAATGACCCAAATTTAGTTTACCTTTGCGTGAGTCATGTGAGGCAAATTATAACTAAGGACCTACACTTTCCAGCCACTAATATACATAACCTAAGGCTTTCAAGAGTTCAGGGGCATGTGCCTCTATTGCCTACATTGTGGAGCCACCAATAAACAAATGCACACATATATTACCGTAAAATCTCTAATTTGCCTTAAACTAAGTCATCTTGTGAGAGATGTGTGCCTAACTCAAAATACAATGACTCAGTAAGTCCTACAAGTACCTATATTCAGCTTTGAAGTTGAATTGTTGCTCATGTACTATAAGGGTAATACCTTCAAGTAACTACTAAGGTCGTACCAAGTCCCATTGCTCATGCATTCTTATTCTTTCTCCCACTCCCTAACAACTTACATGTAGGGGTGATCATTCGGTTAATTCAGTTAAAACCAAACCGAAATTTTTAGTTTTTTCAGTTTTCAGTTTTCAATTTTTTATTATAACAAACCGAATTACCCAAACTGAAGAATGAAACCGAAGTAAAACCAAACCAAATTTTTTTGATTTGGTTCGGTTTTACAGCGAAATAACCGAAATGCAACTTATAGGGTTCTGATCCAGTGACTAAAATGTAAAACTAAGGCTATGGGTACCTTTTTTAAACATTTAATGAGAAATAGAGCACTAAAATTGGGTTTTTGCCAAAATTGTTAACCTGAAATCGTCGCCACCATCGGAGATCAGACATTTTTCCATGATCACATCTCCTTGCCGGCTTTTTCTTCTCCCATCTCCTCTTCCTCCACCATAGCACCACCTTGGTCAGTCCTTTTTTTCTCCTTAATGGCAAGCTTTGAAGATTTCTCCTCCTCTTTCATCAGTGGCTCATCCTCGTACTCTTCTCTGGCATAAGAGGGATGAAGGGTAATTGATGATGGACTTCTCCACCATGACCTCCTCCGCCTTTGAATTAGGCATTGCCTTCTAGGTCCTGTCAGCTACACAAGTCTTCGTCCCAATTTTTGCACCATGCTTCGCTAATTCGCCGATGTTCTGCTTCTTCTTCCCAATTTTATTAACATGGCCAAACCCCAATATTATCTCTCAACTTTCTATTTCATTTCTAGTCACCCCTCACTCCTTTCAATCTATCAAGTTACCCAAAATAAGAAATAAAAATTTAGTTTTTTGGTTATCGAATTAACCGACTGCCTTAACCAAAACCGATTTTCACTTTATTCGGTTTCAACTGAACAACTGAATTTACCAAACAAAATTTCTAAATTAAGTCGGCTTTTTAGTTTTTTCGATTTAAACTGAATAATGCTCACTCTACATACATGTGGATCTTATTTTTGGGGCTGATATATATTTTCAATTCGGAATATTCAACTAATGTAAGATCATAACTGGAACGCAAAGTTAAAGATTCAAAGTCTTTGGTGATCTCTCAGAGTAAAGATATTCTTGAGCTACCTTATAGTGTAAGTATTCTCGAGTCACAAACCCCATATAAGGATCAACCATGGTAGTACAATCCTCTGATAACACTTGGAAACATTAACTAATACCAAATTGACGTGATGCACCTTGATACAGATTAAGGGGGGAAAAACCATTAACCCACTCAATTGCAACGTGATTTATTTTATTTTATTTTTTTAATGCGGGACGTAGCTGGGGGAGGTTTGTGTTTAAGGAGTGCTTCAAGTTGAATTGCGGCAGTTGCCGAGAAAAGCAGCATGGCTCTACGGAGCGGATTAGCCGCGGTAGACTTTTGGGTTGCTTCTTGCAATTAATTATACTATATGTATATATATATATATATATATATATATATATATATATATATATATATACATATATATTTGTGGAACTAGCGCCATGATTCTTGCTTGGGCAGTGTGCGTGTGTAAGGGGGCAACATTGAGCGTTAAAAAGGGAAGACCAAAACGACATACCAGCACCAGCCAGCAGAAAAGGATTGAAGAGCGGCTAGCTTTTTCAGTAGCCGAGGGAGAGCCACCCCGGCCCATCCAAACTGAGTCAGCGCTGTTCCCCGCCTTCCACCAAACCATTTGTTTCTTTAACTAACAAGCTACACAGAAAAGGAAACGTAACTCCTCATTTGGTGCCCTTAGAGCTCTTCTCTTGCTTGTTGTGCAAGCCGCCCACCCATCAACTCAATCTTAGATCGATGCATGTGCACATTTCTCCTTCTTTGCTTTAACTAACTAGACGTCTATTTAGTTAATTACTCACGCTATAGTATATATATGTTCTTCAAAATTAAGTTATATATCTCTATTATAAATTATGATCGTGAGATTTGGTTCAATATATTTGTTGAGAATCGCACAATTTTGAAGTGTTCGGATCATCAAATTGATGCATCTAACAATTTATTGGTAAGTGACATGTAAATACTAGGATAAGTCACATGATTCAACTGTTGGCATACATTTTATTTTAGAGTAGGGAAAACTGTCTTCCTAACTTTTTATATATAAAATCCAATACATATCTTTGCCACAAACTTATATAAGAAATTATCCAAACCATGATTAAGGTTTGTTTTCCTTTTGATAATTTTTTGGCCAAATGAAATAAACAAAAACATGTTTTGGCCACTTTAACCAAGTGTAGATTTATAAGTGACATCTAGGTCAATGATTATCTAAAGGTTCAAATATATATTAAATAGTTTTCATAAGTTGATGTGACATGGTAATTTGAATTAATTTGGGCGATTGGTGAAGAAAGGTGACGTTTAGGTAAGTAGTTAATTTTTGCCAAAAATGAATAGAGACAGGAAAATAACAAACTTGTATAATAAGATCATGAATCGATCGTTCATAGCCAAGAGATGAGCATTAATTAATGTGCACTGAAAATTGAAGCAAACCAGAAATCATCAAAGCCTCCATCGCCTTTACCTGCCGTTGTAGCAACCTGGATGGATTGGTTTGTGGTACTGGTTGGAAATGAACGAGGGAGCGCAAATTGGACAAATCAAAGGCCACCGGACTTTTGGAGGACCGAATCTCATGAGAAATGTGTTTTCGGTCGTCCAATATGTTCAAGTTTCTTGGCATTAAATTCGTTACATTTATGTCACTGTTGCTAATTTTCAAGGAGGCCGCCAAAAATAGTTATATTTCTTTCTCTATCCATGTGATTTTAGATATTTTGGACGCTGACGAGATGACAAGACAAGCTTAATCCTCTAATCTCAAACTAGACTCTTTCTGAGCGAACTGTAATAACAATGAAATTTGAAGATAGTTTTGTCAGAATAGTTTAGTTTAGAACCAATGTATATGCAAGCCACGTGCACATCTGGTGAAGAAAACACAAAAACAGGCATACATTCCCCCAAAACGAACCGGCCCGCTTGTTTTTTAGTGTAACCTTTTTTTTAAAAAAAAAAAATACTTATTAAAAAAAAAACAGTTTGTAGTTTGTATCCAAAAAATCACAAATGGAAAGGTTGGATTTATAGTTCGGAGCCCATTAACGCATTAGTTTGTGTTTGTCAGCCGAAGGCATATGGGCCAATATTGGGTTTCAGTTGGTGAGAATTCAATTGTGTATTAGGCTTTGTTTAAGCAGTAGTAATTTTTTCTACAGAGCGGAAAAAAAAATACAAATGCAACAAAATTATTTTTATTTCTTAAAAACGGCAGAACTTGCAGAAAATTATTTCCTATGGAATTAATGGAGTTCTTTCATGGAAAGACACGACATTAAGTTGTAGCTTTCTATGGTCTTAAAAATTTCCACTAATTAGCATCCTAATAATTTAATTATTTAATTATTATAATTAGCAATAGGGATAATTACAATTTACTTTTTGAGATTTAGGTGAAATTATATTTTGTCTCATCCTGTTTTGGAAATATATACTCTGTTTCCTGCCTTTTTAATACAGTTCGACAACAACTTCTGAAATGTTAATTTAGACATTATGATCTCCATCTTTCAGTAATTTCAATTTGTATGATATTTTTTTACAGTTAATAAACATTTTAAATTATCAGTTTTATCTTTTTGAATTTTTTTTAGTTTTTAAAACAACATTTTTTAAATGTCAATTAATTATAAAAAACTATATAAATTGAAATTACTAAAAAATGAAAACCATGCAGCCTAAATTAAAATTTTAAAAATTGATGTTGGATTGCATTAAAAGAGTAAGGGATAAAGTGTATATTTTTTAAACAGGAGGGGTAAAGAGTAATTTCATCAAAACCTTAGAGGGCAAATTGTAATTTAACCTTAGCAATATAGAAAACTCTGTTAATCCATGAGTTTAGTGCAAAAGAAAATTTCTAAATGGAACAATCATTTTGTTGAAAGGTTGAAAGTTAGGATTAAAATTATAGTTTATCCAAGCTGTTGAGGGACTCATACACTACATTTCTCAAAGTTGAGAGATTAAGTTGCATTAAATCATACTTAAAGGACTAGCTCACTTAAGTTGATAAACTTAAGGGTTTCACTGTGCATTTTGGCCTATTTGTATGTTTTAAATTAAATTTTGTTGCTTTTTTTTTTTCTAAATAGCTTTACTATTAATAAACATATAAATAATTAATATTGAAAGAGCTAAACTTTTTCATAGTAAAAATATTTTATTGCATAAATTTGCACTTTTAATTCATGTTTCCATATCCTCCTAAACCTTTTAACTATTTTCTTTTAATTTTAAACCTTTAAAAATGTTCTATATCAATCTTCAACCAGATGAAATCTATTAATCAAAGTAACTATCCACATCAATTTTGGAAATCCTATTTTAAACTATCCAATAATTGTCCCGAGTAAATTTAAAATGTGCAATGTTTTTTTTTAACTTATAGTTGATGAACAGTTCAAAAAAACACATTTTCTCTTCTTTGAATAAGAAATTATATGCCACATTTGCACTTATGTTGTAACTTCCATTTGGGTTAATGGGTTACATTTAAAAGGAAACATTTTTAATTAGTCTAGAATGAAAAGGAAATGATTATTAGGTTTAGAATGAAAAAGAAATGATAATTAAAATTTATGTATTACATGCAGAATTCAAGGATTTTAAAATATTCAGTTTTATTAGTGCTCCATCTCACTTAAAAAGAATGAAACGTATTCATTTTTTACAGCCAAAAAAGGAAGAAGCATTTTCTTTTTCTAGAAATTTTCTAACATTCAATTTATTTTACTACCATCATTTGAACTTTTACTACAAAACCAAAACAAGAATATTTTCTTTTTTAATCTTTATGAAAATTCTCACTACATAAAACCTCAAAAGGTATCTTTTTCTTTTAATTGTTATTTAGACTGCCATTACACATAACAGAAAAAAGGAATCTTTTTTTAATTTTAGTTTCAAGGGTAAAAATGAAAAGAATATCATAAACTATAAACATCTTAATTTCCATATCCAGGGAAATGCATTATCCTTTATGAGATGAGGGAAGTGTATTTTATCCCTTTTTTTTTTTGTAATTAGAAACATCTGTAAAAAGTATAAGCGTTAAGAGTTACTCTCTTCATCCTATATTTTTTTGAAATATTTGACTTTCTTAAATAATTTATCTTGAATTTATTCATATTGTTGTTTGTTAGAAAAATTTTCAAAAAATATATTTAGAAACTATATATATATATATACTAAAATGTTGAAAATAAAAAATTATAGACTAATTGCTAAATAATGAATATTGCAAAAATTTGAAATGAAATGATTACTTATATTTGAGGGAAAAAAGGGAATGTTGGTTTTTTTGGGATCTGTAAGGCATCTTTACTAATATTAAAACATTATATAAAGGAAACAAGGAGTATAGTGTTAGAACCCCAAACCTCCCGATGTTACCAAAACCATCGCCCTAGGTGGCCAGGAACATATTGTACCCAAGTTAAAAAGAAACTGTGATATAAATTTTATGTCAATGGTAATTGAAATTTAAGATTTTTATATTAAAAAACAGATTAAAAGATATATTTTGGGTAATTTTTGTGAGGTTTATTCTCTTTTGGTACTAAACATTTTTTTAAGAGTTCCATTTTAGTTTCCTGATTGAAGGAGTTTGTAAGTTAAAGTAAACAGAAGCTGCCACATAATTTGAAGAAAATTATAAAAAATTTTAAATTAAGATATCAAGTTATTAGAAAGTCATTTATGGATTCCATTTGTTTGGAGACTGAACAATACAAAGGATTTTAAAAAGGTTAGAACTGAAAAAGACAACTATAAATTTAAGATGAAAATAAAACACAAATTAAAGATTAGGGATTTTTGGACCATATACTTGCCACAATAAATAACTTTGAGAAAAATGGTAAAATTGCCACTAACATTCAGTCGACTGGAGCCTTTGGGCAATTCTGCCACCACATTTTTTTTGTGCACAATTGGAATTAAGTTTACTTGTTGTGTGCAATTTTGTTACTAAGAGAGTAAAATCTAAGTTTTGATTTCAAATTTTCTTTATCTAGAACCCTAGCGTTTTGAATTTCTGAAACTGTCATTTTTGTTACCCCTCTCTCCTGTTCTTTCCTTAAAACATAGCCCAATAAAAATATGTTTGAGTAACCTATCAACTTGATAAAATTTATATTCAAATTAACCTTTACAATTAAAATTACTTGTACTCACCCATGATTTCTACGTGGCAAAGCTGCAGAAGGCAATAGCAGCAACTGAGCAGTAAAAGACAGGGGGTGACGGCCAACACAGAAGCAAAAGGAGTGGAGCAACTAGAGGTGCTTGCCTTCTAAAATTCTAACAAATTATGCATATTACTTATGTATATATATAAAAACAAAACTTAAGAAACCTCATTATTTCCACTGTAGCACCCTAATATTTTAATATTTTTAAAATGAAGTCTGCCCCTAAATTAAAATCTTGGCTCCACCATTGGCCAACAATAATCAAGTCTCAAACTATTACCAAGGAGATTAATATTGAAAGTAATCTATTTTCTCCTAGCTTCCTCATATTAGAAGAGTTTGAATAAACCTTCTTAGTTTTTTTTATTTGGGTAAACCTTCCTTCTTAGGTTAGACCTAGAATTCGAGCTACAACTAGGTAAAAATCCTCCTACCTCCAATTAGAGGTGGATGATCCTGACTAGCTCAGGACCATCTCGGCCCAGGCTTGTGCATTAGCAAGTCCTGGGCCGAGCTTTTTTATTTTTTATTTTTTAGATTTTTTTAAAAATTTTATATAATTTTAATAATTTAAAATGATTAATTTTTTTGTTTAAAATTTTTATAATTCTATGCAAAAAAAACACCAACACCGGTGTAGATTTTATTAATAACAAAGCCAAGTGACACTTACAAATAAGTTGGAACGGGCCTTACAATTTAAATGGCAAAACATTCTAGAAAAACCAGAACGAAATGAAAACCTATAATCTATGTTGCACGGCATAATCAGATCAAATACACTCTAAGAATGAAAAAATAAAATCTAAGATGTCGAAGCGTTGTCATCATCTTGTATCTCATCTTCTGAACTTATTTTGTCTTGTTTTCTTAAGGTAGCAAGGCCCCAGTCATGGTTGCACATGCAGACCTCCATTGCTTTGAGTATCAACTTGGCCCATTTCTTTGAAATAACTTGTTTGTCAGCACTGAAAGTGGACTCCGATGCAACGGTGCAAACTGGAACCGCGGGAACTTCCTTTGCTAGGATAAACAGAATCGAAAATCTGTTACTTTTTGCTTCCACCACTCCAAAATGTTATCCGCACTTATTTCAAATAAGATGTTGAGGTAATCATCTACTTCTAGTTGGCTAGATGATGTGGGTCAAACATGCTTGAACAACTGTTTTGTGGGGTTGAATGGTGCTGATGAGGAGGAGGAGGATGAGGCTCGTGCGGTGGAGGAAGATGTTGGTCTTACCTTATTTTTTTAGTGGGATGAATATTCTTTGTACAGCTTCTGCATGTGCTCATTTATTTCAGCCATCGTAGCTAAACAACTAATATGATTCATATCCAAGAAACTATACTATCTCTCAAGTAAAGACAATATCTCGGTAATTTTCACAGTTGGGTTAAGTCTCAAGTAAAGATGCAAGTAAAAAGATTGGGGGGGGGGTTGTGTAAAATAAGAAACCCACTTCTTCTTTCTTGCTTTGATAGTGTCCTTTAAAAATTGATCCTTCTTGTATTGATTCAAAACATAAACAATTTTTACCAAATACATCAAAATTTTGTGAGCAGTGGAATCATAAACACCGGAGAAAAAAATAGTTGCTTCATAAAAATACCGTAATAATTGACAAAGTTTGTAACATTTGTCCCACATTTTAGCTATTAGAAGTTCGGAGTTTGATTTTAAGTTTAGGAAAACAGTCAACAAGGCTGTATATGGATATGCATCCATCAACATCTCATATGTAGAGTTCCAATGGATGGGGCAATCAAGTTAAAAACGTTTCCATGAAAACGGTTGGTTGTTTTGAAGGTAGTACTCTTTGAATTCCTGACATATTTTGGGCCGTGTCTTCAAATATAGTAATGCATCACAGATTAGATGGATTTGCATCTACAAAACCTCAAGCCATTTTTATATACATAAGTTCAAAATATGACACAAGTATCTAATATGAGAAAAAAAAACACCATTTCAAAGGGGTTTTAATGCAATACAGAGTTTTTAGGCGTTACAATCGTTATTAGAGACATTGTCAAAAATAATGTAGAAAACTTTGTCAACACAGAAAAATTCATGAAGCACATCTAAGATGCATTGATAGATATTATGTCAAGTGTGATCAAATTTCATGCATTTAAAAGCAATAATTCTTTTTTGAATTATCCAATCCTCATCAGTCCAATGTGCAATAACACAAAAATAATCCTGCCCTATAGAAGATGTCCACATGTCACTAGTAAAAGCAATTTATTGATTAATTGTAGAAAAATGCGCCTATAGATTAGATTTACCTAATTCATACATTTTAAATGATTCTCTTCATGCAGTTGTCCTAAATGTCTTTTTGAAGGCAGCGTTTAAATAGACCTAATCCAATTTCTAAATGCATGTCTTCGGCTTGCATAAAAGGTTTTTCCGTGAGTATCATCCAATTAACCATACATTCCCTACATTCTTGCTGATTAAATTTAAAAATACATGAACCACCGTTAATCTAAGTTTTGTCTATCCACTGGAACTCCCTTTGGTTCCCGGAAAGTGCATCAAATGCTCGCTCCTTATATGTCATTGAAGTGTCTTGATCCCAGAATTCACTTTGTGTATCAACTTCTTCCTGCAGTGTTTGCACTTGGTGAACCAGTTGTCTTTCTCCCAAAGAGTCTTAAAATGCTCCCATATGAATGATTTGAGACAAGGTTTTCCTTCACCTCATTCAGGAACTTAACTTTGAGGTGTCAGTTGTTCACTATCCCCTTCTTGTGTATCATTGTTTTGAGTGGGGGTTTTTTGGATTTCAACATCATCATTGGATGCTTGCTTATCAAATTGCAAATCGATATTCGTTATATCGATGTTGCCAGGCTGAGACTCATCTTGGATGTGAATTCCCTTTTGCGCAGAACTCTTGCGACGGAAGAATGACCCCAATCCGGTACAGGAGGAGGAGCTCTTAATGGGAGCCGAGCTAGTACTCTTCCTTGAAGCCATTGAGGTGATGAAAATTAATGGAAGATTAATGAAGGATTAAGGAAAGATTAAGAATAAATTAGTAGGAGATTAAAAAAATTGTTGGCAAAATATAAGAATTGAGGAGAAAAATGTAAAGAAACTAGTAGATATAAAGAGGAGAGTGTAAGATGTTGTGTGAGGAGGTGAGGGAACGAGGGTGGGTATTTATAGGAGTGGCAAAATTTTTGGTTGGATGAAAATATCCTTAGAAACTAGCTGTTTTTTAATGTTGGGTGAGAGTTAAAAAGGTTTTGGATTTAAATAAACGTTAGCTAGCAGTTGGAGGTCCTTTTAGTGTAATTTTGCCTCTTTTTTTTTGAAATGACCGATGGAGCCGTTTTTTGAAAATGGTAGGCCCAGACTAAACTAGTCGTGGCTGGGCCAAGCCGAGCCATGCTCTGTCTTGAGGCGGGCTTGGGCCGGTTTTGGGCCGTGCCCCGTTTTATTCTTCCCAGGTCTATATTCGGCCCTTTTTCTTCTGATCCTAATCAAATTTACAAACGAAAAAAAAAAGAATATAAAATTATGACTAAATTCTAAGTAGCAATTTATAGTTAGATTTAGAAAGTAAATCGATTCAGTTTCTTTCATAGAAGCTAGTTAGACTATAATAGACAACATTCTTTAAATTTTTTGCATAATAATTTCAGTATAAGTCATTCATAAAGTTGTATTACATGTATAATAAGGTTTATATTAAAATCTTACGTGACATATTTGGTTAATTTGGCTAACAGTTGAAAATTTGAGCAAGACGTTTTAATTCTTTTATGTCTAGTCAATTTACACCACATAGAAGTTTTTATAAATAGTTATATAGACATTTATTGCATTTAGCAAAATTTTACGTAATAGTAATTAATAGAGTGAATGAAATCAATCATCTGGTTGAGTATGATAAAATGCTCATCTTAGAAATATGATATTAAGTCTAATGGAATTGACATAATTTATCAGAACTTCAATCAGGTCCACTCCACAATTATGGATTTTATTGCTGATCCACCACTGATGGTACGAAGCATGTTAAATTACTTTAGATACTGGAGTCCGGCCCTTATCGATCAAATTTTAAATTACTTCATTCCAAAATTTGGAAAAAATAACAATGGAGTCCCAGGTTTATAAAATATAAAATTTATGTCTTATATTTTTTAAAAATTTTCAATTTAGCCCCTAGGTTTAAAAAAAAGCAAAAAAGCCCCTACAATTTGATAAATTTTTCACGTAATTGACTAAAATTTGAAAAATGCTAGCTTAATCAATAAAGATAACGACATTAAGTCCCACATCAGCATCTTTTGTTAAAAAAATTAGGATTGATTTAAAAAAATGTGAAATTTTAGAACTAACGGAGTTAATGGTTATAAACTCTAGGACTTGTTTGATAAACCAAGGAGTTTTGGGACTGATTTGGTAAAATATAAAAAAATTTTAAGACTTGAAGTATATGGACCCCTTTTTATATGGAAATCTCTAGAGACGCAATTGTACATAAGAAGCTTTACAAACCCAAATGATTTGAAAAATAGTGGATTTAAGTTGTGTACGTAATTTATTTGAAATTCAAACAGTTCGTTATTTTTTGTCACTGTAGTTTGTAAATTTTATTTTGATAAAACTATTTGTTCTTATAGCGTTATCCTTTCAAATTCTACTTTGTAAAATCCTTTTATTTATAACTTTAACAAAAAAAAACTACTTCTTCAAGGGCTGCCCTCTCCAACCCACACCTTTCTCTGACGTCTCTCACACCATTTTCTGTCATTTCCGACCATATTTGGAGTTTGGTTTGGATTTGGCTGGTTTTTTTTTCCATCATTTTTTTATTTGAATGACATTATCTTATGTTATTTATTGAATTTTATGATAGATACAATATTTTTCAAACTTTAGTATTCAAGAGTGATTCAAAACTTTTAAAGGATAGATCTTTAATTAGAATAAATCTAGGTGCTCTCTTAGGTTCACAAGAAACTCGCCTCTACTAAGGTATCTTGATGCTCAGTACTAGATATTGAAGCAATTGCATAGAATAAAGTCAGTCTTTATTTATTTATTTTTTTTAAGTTTTATAGGTAGTCCTTTTGTTTTTATAGATAGTATTGCTTGGGTTTTTAATGCCTAGTTGGTTCTAGCGCTATTTGGTTATTATCAGCTTGTTTTGGGTTTTATTTCAGTTATTTATGAGTTCTGTACTCTACATTTATTTTGATTTACCTAGAAGATTCGGTTCGATCCGATTTTTTTGGCTTCATTCAGTATCTCAGGAACAAATATTCTTTTTGTGGATAGTTTTATGTTCCTGTTATTCCTTATAGTCTTATGCCGCCATTGGTTTGTAAGATGTCGTTTAACTCACTTCCAATTAAAATGAAGCATTTTTGTAAAAAAAAAAATGAAATAACTTTAACATATCTCCTTAATTTATATTTATGGAAAAAATCTAAACAAAAAACTAAGTATATATAGCAAAAGCTTTTACTAAAGTGATTCTTAGTGTAGTAAATTATGTAAATACATCTAAATTTTCTATAAACTCTTTCAAAAAATTAACATTTTTTTAAGTATAATACTGCTGAGTAAATAAAAATCTATGATTTCTAGATTTAATTTTAAATTCAATAACTCTTAGTGTCGACTTACTCCTCGGTTGGTTAATATAAGAGTTACACTTATCTGAGTTCGTATTTCCACGATAAAAGTTTTACAAAATATTATACTTCATCTGTCCCAAATTTTGTGCATTGTTTACACATAGTTAATTTTAACTTAATTAAGTTAATTGATTTAAAAATGATTAATTTTTTATTCTTATGTCTTTTTTTAACTAAAATTAATTTTAATTAAAAGCTAATATTATGTAGTTATAACAATTCATTGAAAATACAATTTTTGTAATCTTACTAAATTTTTATGAATTTTTTTAGTTTAAGATATTAAAAAATAAAAATTCATAGAAATTTAACAACATCATGAAAATTTATTTTCAAATAGATTATTGTATTTACATAATATCAACTTTCAAATGAAATTTGTTTCAGGAAAAAAAGATGTAAAGTAAAAATAAGTAAGTTGACTTAATATATGATTTTTATTTTTAATATTTTAGTATATAAATGAAAAATATTTATATGTGAATGATAAACCAAGACCTATAATTTTTAAATATATATTTTTTTAATTTTTTCTAATAAATAATAATATGAATAAATTTAAATCAAACTATTTGAAAAAAATCAAATGGAGCAAAAAAAAAAAAGTGTGATGAAGGGAATAAAATAATAGATATGGTACTACATAATTTAACCTACACCTTAGTATTTCATCGTAACTTGACTAAGCTTATAATCGATACTCCACCATACTACGTAAGTTAGTTAACTTGCTCCTGATATTTAACTACAAAGCCAACACTACAAAGCGGAGGATGTTCGTACACAAATTAAGAACTGGATATCATATTAAAGAGCTAATAGTCGGAGAATAGTTTTATTCGATTACCGTAATCGAAATAGGTGAGCATAGCCCAGTGACCTTGTTGCTGACTTTCGTACTTCAGTAGTAAATCTAAAATGTTCAAATCAATTTAGTGATCAGCTATGAAATTCTCCAACTACCAGAAAACAAAACACCCTCTTTCTGCGTTGATTGATGGCTGTTGGTGATGAATTTAGTTCGATACCAGGTGCATGGAGGCCGCACATTGTGGCAGTTTATATGATTATTGTATAAATTTGTAGAAAGAAGTAGAGACTTGATATAATAAAAAAATATGTTTTCAAGTTTCAGTTATTGTAATATTGGAGCAAAATAATATTCACATCTTATTAGGTGGAGGATGGAGTAAAAAATGCTACTACTAGAAATATAAGAGAAACAAATCATGGTTACTAATATTTTTCTTTAGAAGAAAATAAAAAAATGACAAAAAAATTAGAGACCAAGAGAACAAATGGAAAGGTTTGGTGACTTGCATATTGAAGTGTATATTTTTTTATAATAAATTTTAATAATAACAGTGCGACACAAAATAGGTTACATGCTTCAAAACAATGCATATTTGCTTTGTTAATTAAAAACAATCCAATAAAAATTTTCAACTCCTATTAATATAAAATCTAATTTTTAATATCGATGAAAAATTTATCTAGAGAATTTACTCTCAAATTTAACAATTATGGACCAAATTGCTTTATTAAACTATAGAGCTTGAAATAATTAATTGATGCTACAAATCTTAATAATCAATAATAAAAGAATAATGATAGAAATTATGATTAAAACTTCATTTTAGAAAAAAAAAATAAATAAAATCAATAAAAAAAGTTAGGATCAAGAAAAAAAAATGGAGAAGCGTTATGCATTAAGAATTTAACAATTGACTTAATGAAGATAAAAAATGGTTTAACTAAAAAACAAATAAATTATAGTCACTAGTGTCTTACTTTAGAATATAGTACATAAAAAATAACAAAATGAAAAAATTGGGGGCTAAGAGAACAAATAGAAGATTTAATTAAATAGTTATAAAATTCAAGGACTAAAATGTAACACAGACATAACTCAGATCCAAAAAATAAAAAATTAAAAAGTTAGGGAATGAAATAACGTTTTAACCGAAAAATATGTGGGACAGATGAAAACCGAGAAAATTGTAACCTAGGCTCTCATAAAGGCAAACGTCTAATGAAATAAGATAAAACTAAAAAAAGAGCAAATCGTATCCTTAAAAAAGCAAAAAAAAAAGTCAAAAGCAAAAAATAAAATTAAAAAACCTGCTAAACCATGGCTCAAAACTAAATGGGCTCAACCAACCTAAAATCGAGTTACTGTTCATCCAACAGTACAAATGTTGATATTTAGAAGTATAGTGTAATTTTGAGTAGGAAATAAGAAGAAAAGAATGAATAAATAAAGGCAAAAATAATGAAAAAACCACAAATGTCACTTGGTTGGCCTGAATCGGCCATTGATTTTTTTTTTGTGTGCCAAATAAACCACTTACCTTTTGAAAATAGGCCAAATAGCTCACTAGTCATTAACTGAGTGAATATTCCGTTTAAAAAAAGGCATATTTCGTCAGTAGAATACTAATGTGGCTTTAACGCCGCCATCCCTACCATGCTCCCCTCTAGTACATTCGATCTACAACGCCATGGTCGCCATCATCCCTGCCATGCTTTCCTCTAGCGCTCTCAATCTACAACGCCATGGCTGTCGTCCCTTTGCTAGCGTTGCCTTTGCTCTCCTCCGACACTTCTAGTCCAAGATGCCATGCTGCCAACCTTTGTTCTCCCCCGGCCTTCGTTCCCCTTTAGCCTTTGCTTTTCTTCGGCACTCTCCTCTAACCTTCGCTAGCATTAGCCCTTCACTCTCATTCGACGCTCCAGTCCTATTTGTCCCTTACTCCGATCGACCGCCGATTGCCGCTATATGTCCCTTGCTCCGACCGACCACCAATTACCGCTGTCTTCCCTTGCTTTGATCGACCATCAATTACCCTTTCCTGTCCCTTGCTTCGATCGGCCGTTGTCCACTTGATTATCGCTTCATCTTCACTAAGCTCAGTGGCCAATCAATCCATGAATGCACGTCTGGTCGGCCGAGTAAGGAAAGAGAGAGATGTGCAGAAAGGTGCCATGTCAGCTTTGTTTTAACGGCAATGGGCAACTCGGTTTGACCAAAAAATATTAATGATTTATTTGGCCCAGAAAGAAGTGGCCGATTCAGGCTAACCATGTGACATTAATGGTTTTTTCATTATTTTTGCCATAAATAAAACACCCACTCAGCTGACTGATGCTCGGGTGGTGGCTGGGGCCTGTAATCTTACCTCCCCTGTATTATGATCAAATGGTCGGCTACTCGCCCCTCTGGGAAACTGTAGCCTACTCGCCACTTGCGCGCTTTCGCCGTGTGGAATGGAGTTTGGGGAAGGAGGGGGGTGGTAGGGAGACAAAAGAAACACATATTTTTGGACAATATTCGACGGAATGAGGTAAATGTTTTCAAATGGATATGTATCGGAACATCTCTAATTAATATTAATTAGGAATTTATTGTTAATTTATCATGGGCTGATGAAGTAGAGAAACACATAATTAAATCATGAAAATTGAAATAAAAATAAATATGGCTTGATATTATTATTTGTATGAATATTTAGAAGCATGTGTGTTTTTTAGTTTAGAAGGTAGGGATCAGAGATTTTCTCTTTGTTAACACTAAACTCTAGATCTTAAAGTTAGAATGTTAGAGAAAATTATGAATTTAGTGATCGGACCAATTAATCCAAAGTGAAGTTTGAGATCAACATCCCCAACATATGTAGATGCCAATGTGTATTAAAGGGAATTGTATACTTTTAATAGAAAAAAAAAACAAGTATGTTAAAATTTTATGCTAAAATTTAGTAAAACTTATATATTATAGAGAACATAATTGATTGCATAAAATTTAACTTGTGCAACTATATTTCTTAAAAAAAAAATAAATTAAATAAATTTACAGAAATAAGTTTTAATAGTATCCATAATACTGCGCCTTGGATAAATTCCTAACAGTCAAAAAGTAAACAAAAACATCCAAGGGGACGACGACCAAGTGTCAGCGCGAAAAAGCGAGTAGCTTCGCAGCCTACAAGGACATGGGATTGGGGCTTAACGGGGAGCTGCTGGGCCAATTTCTCAGGTTCGATGCTCATGCTAGCGTAGCGTGTGTTCCCCAACTCCCAGTTGTCTATTATTCTCATTCCCTTAAATTCTCTGTAAAGTAACACCTTTCCCAGCTGCTAGCTTGGCTTGCTCCTCCTCTCTGGCCTCGTGTCACAACCGGCAAAAACAAGTTAACCTCTTCCATTCTCAGGCTTCTGTCTCTCAAGGTTCGTTATTTTCCCCTCATTCAATCCCCTTTTTGGTATTATCCGGATTGCTATCTATTTGTTTTGGGTAATCCATGTTTTATCCGCTCTAATCCTGATTTAAGTTCCAATAACTAGGAGATTTAGCTTGCAGGTTTTGGGTTCTACCGCTGTATGGTTTATCTGTAGGTGAATTTGATCGGAAAGTGATGATTATATTTTACTGTTCAAGTATGCATTCCCTGTTTGATTTAAATTGTTGCCAGATGCTTCTGTCTTCCTTTGTTTTGTTTGCAAGTGTTAAAGCTGGCCGGGCTGTCATCTAACTGGGTTTGGCTGAGCTCTAGTTTGGTCAAGGTTGCTTATTGGAATTTTAACGACCACGACCTCTAAGACTCGTAGAACACCAGCATGTGTGCTTTAAGATAGCTTTTCCCATCTTGTTTGTTTGATTTTGTCAAGCTCTCGAATGACTTCGAGGGCATTAGCAGACCAGCCCTTGATAGCTTTAGGAACTCATAAAGTACTTTTTTCAGTTGAATAATTAATTAAGTTTTAATCTATATGAGTTCTTGTCGAGGAAGGCATGTGCAATATGTATGAACAAGTGTCAAAGCATCAAGATGAGTGGAATTAGAGAGCTCCAAAGACCTTGTTTGCTCTTCAATTTCTCATACTTGTCATATTTCCGGACCTGTCGCTTCTCTGATTGGCCTGTGCTTCAATTGCAGACTACTTGTATGTTCAAACTTTGAATTCAGCTCCGACGTTTCTTCAGAGTTGCCCAGCGGCTGGTTAAACTTCAAGCAACAGGTTGACTTTTCTCTGCCGATGCTTGCTAGATAATGCAGCTATATCATCATCCATATACTCTGGACAGCCAAAAAGTCAGGCTTGCTTTGGAGGAGAAGGGTATTGATTACACATCTTACCATGTCAATCCTATCACTGGGAAGAATATGGATGCTTTCTTTTTCAGGATGAATCCCAGTGCAAAACTTCCAGTTTTCAAGAATGGTTCCCATATCATCTTTGACACAATTGAGATAATTCAGTATGTTGAATCCTTTCTTTTCTTACTTAATGCTATAAGGTGCTTTAGAATTCTACTCCAACTGATATAATGATTAAGTTAGGAAGTGGGTCTTGTGTTATCTTGATCTTGAATAATCTCAAGCAAACAGGAATATAAATGATCAAAGAATAGCTTCTTAAAATGCGAAAGTATATTTGGTAAAGTTCTCATTTTACTTGTTTCTATCTCTATTTAAGAGATGGATGGTTGAACATTACTTTTTTTTTTCTTTTTTTTTTAATTGAAAGAGAACTTCTTAAACAGATGTACGCTTGTTCATTTGCAGGTACATTGAACGAATTGCTGAGGTTTCTTTAGGCACAGAGGATGTCACCTATAGCAGAGAAGTCGTGGAATGGATGCAGAAGGTGCAACGGTGGAACTCAGTGTATTTCACCCTTTCACATGTCCCAGACAAGTACCGCTTGTTTGTCTCAAAATTCATCAGGCAGGTTGTGATAGCTAGAATGGCCGAATCTCCTGATTTGGCAAGTGCATACCACCGGAAGCTCAAAGATGCATATGAGACAGAAGAGAAGTTGAAAAATACCAATGCCGCGAGAAGAAGTGAAGAACATCTAGTTAGACTGTTGGATGAAGTTGAGAAAAAGCTAAATGAGACAGCCTACATCGCAGGGGAAGAGTTCACCCTGGCAGATGTGGTTTTTGTTCCCGTACTTGCTCGGCTGGTGCTTCTGGATTTGGAGGATGAGTATATAATTAGCAGACATAATATCTCTGAATATTGGACTCGGGTCAAACAAAGGCCTAGCTACAAGAAGGTTATCGGCAGCTATTTTGATGGATGGAGAAGATACAAAACACTTCTTAAAACATGGTGCTTTCTTCGTGTTAGAAATTTATTGAGAAAATATTGATGGAGGAATAGCAAGCAAACTTATGTTCGAGATTGTAGATTGAGATACGCATCAAGTGTGCAGCAAAAGTAACAACTTTTGGATTGGCCTTTCTCATAAACTTCTGCTGGAAAACAATGTGTTTGTAAGATGTTCTTATGTTCAAGTAGTGATGCATCAAGCCCTCAGCAGATAGGCTTATGGCAACGAAAACTAAAAATTCCCAACATATTTCAATAAAGGAGCAAGATGAACTGATGACGCAAATTTTCCAGATTTCCACTTTTACAAGTTTCACTCGCCCCATGCAAGCAAGAGGAGATGTGGAACTCAGCTCTAGTGAAAAATATTTACTGCTCTTTGCCCATCCAAACAAGGAACAGAAAAACTTGAAAGAAATCGAAATGGAAAACAAGTCTCCAAGATGGCAATCCATGGTTGCTAATAAGCCAATCACAGCAGAACATGCTGCAGCCATGTCACTTTAGACAAGTCCCTAAGATGGCAATCAATAGCGTCGCTAAGAAACACGATTATAGAAAACAGAGCCCTCAAAACATTGGCCAACCAAATGAAAATAAAAATGAAAAACAATGTTTCTGTATGATGGATCAACGTCTCAAGAGCCTATATAGTCAAGTTGCAGTTCTTGAGTTAAAGGTCAGGCATGCCCTTCCCGGTTTTAGGATCGTATGTCTTCTCCAACACGAGATCCATCGGGGTATCCCTGGGACCAGCTACAAAAAGAAAATAGATATAACTGGATCAGAAAATAATTTTTTATGGGAGCTACTTTACGCTTTAGTTTGAGAGAATAGCAGCAACAGTAAAGAAACTAAGTATTTGATAAGTTATCTGGGTGGCCAGCTGAAACAACTAATCCACAAAACAGATACTCATTCACTATTCTTATCCAATCAAAACTACTGCCCTTATGACACATTACATGTTTTACAAGTCATCACTAGGAAGGAAACATATGGGAATAACAGCAGAGTAATATTTTGGATTTAAAAGAACAGGAAGCTTAAGCCACATACGAGCCATAGGTCTTGGGGTTGTCCTTATCTTTAAGATCTCAGGGCGAGGAATTATAGATCCAGACGCTCCTTGGCCTCTAGATACTCTTACCTTGGTACCATCTTCTAAGTACTTAATTCCAACCTTACATGGTTTCCTGCATGAATGATGATGATTCTCTTATTGTTGGCAATGGAAATAAGGATATGAACGATACAACCAGCAATGAGTTCAATATGAATCCAAAATAACCACTACCCAGTTACTGGGTCAAGAACTTGAATGTTTGAGGCATGCAGTGGCGCCTCAACTGTAAAAATACCCCCTTCATGACCTGGTCCTGACTTGATGTGTTTTTTGACCTGCACATATAGAAAACAATAGTACAGTAAATGACAGGAAAATTAATATCTCCAATATAATTATCTGAGGCAAGTTTACTAGTGATTCTACAACTGTGTCACACTTTCACCATACCCCCACAGACCAAGTGATTCTATTTCAATAGACTCGAAAACTTGAAAAATAGTTTTTGTATGACAAACAAAAAGAGAATTGAATTACATGTAAAGCAATGCTATTAGACGATCAACACACACACACACACACACACACAAAGTTACCCCATTTTGGCATGCTTGAACGGATAGGTGATTTCTTGTTGAATGCATTACACAGCAAAGATATTGGAATATCGCCAAGAAATCTCACAGATCTAGCTTGAATTCATTGCTCTGATGCAAGAACTGTACAGTAAAGAGAATTGAACTACTCTAAGCTAGGTCCCTCCATTGTATGTTCCAATCTCTCGGCTAGTAACATGGGATTATAAATGTTAACAGTTTAACATGATTAATGGAGGGATCAGCAATCAAACAACAGGTGCAGCAGTGAACAAGAGATCCACACCAGATTCTTCCCTTCGACAATAACTCGATTTTGTGAGCGAATGACACGCTTGATGATCCCAGTATCACCTTTATCTTTCCCCCTGATTATCATCACCTGGGAGAAACAACAAGAACAATACACTCTTAACCTAAGTGATAAATAAAGAGAAACCGTGATGAAACAGAATTCCAGTTATCACTCTCATTCTTACATTATCTCCCCTGAGTACTTTCCAGTGCCTTATAAGCTTTTCTGCTGCTTTCCAACCCATTTACGGAACAACCAGCCTTTCCAGTAAGAAACCTACACCAGACAATTCGTGAGGATACAAAAGCCCTCAACCCCAAGCAACACGTTCATATGCAGACTGCTTGGAACAATATCACGCCGAAAAAGACCACAACATAACTCTAACCGTACAGCTTACAAACAGCCCTCTCCTCTATCCTCCTTGAAATCAAGAAACTACTGGTTTACATTTTACATTCATTGGGACATTTTATCGAACAACTGAGCTGCAAAAGCAAGCGAGGCGTCTTCTAAAAATCCTGAATTTCCACAGAAGATTGACTGAAACGACAAGGAAGCAAAGAGCCAAAGTTGGTTATTTAGAGCGCAATCTAAAAACTTGGTATAATACCTACGATTGTCCGGTTGCAGGTCGGTGGAAAGGGGGCGTGGATGCTTTGCGTTCGACTTCTGCGAGGGAGGCTTAACGCTGTTGTGTATGTGTGTGATGGGCCGATGGCGCTGGACGCTAGCCCCACAGAAACGAGGTGTTTGGTCGGGTCGGGTCGGATTCTTTCTTAACTAATTCCAGGACTCCATCTCTTACCATTGTTACAATACGACCCCAAACTTTCCACATTGTACACGTTAATCCACTTAATATTTTGATTGATCAGCTGCAGTTTTTAATTTCCTTAATTGCCCTTGTGATAAGTGGAACAGGAGGTGGTGATAAGTGTCTTTGATATGGTGGTTTAATGACAAGTTTTGTCCCTAAGCTTTTCAGTTTGTGTCATTTGGGTAAATGAGTCATGATTAGATTAGAGACACCTGTCCCCACATAGATGATTTGATTAAATTGAGATCCTTTCTTATGTGTTGTGCTCGCATTTATCTATACCTCTTTAAATGTTGCAATCATATCCCTATATAAAAATCGTCATTTACAATGATTGATGTCCTGTTTCTTTTGTTATATGAGTCCTTAGGAGTTAATATTGTAAATTAGGAATTTATATTTATTGTAATTGCTCATTATTGTATTTAGGGTAAATATTTTCAGTTGTCCCTAAACTATGCCCAAGTTGCTTATTCGCCCCCCAAACTATCATGTGTTACACCACTTGTCCTGAAACTATTTAATTGTTGCTATTTCGTCCTGTCATCAACTAGACCGTTAAATATAGATGGAAAAATGACGTGGCCGCTGATATGGCATAGAAAAATGATGTGGCTGCTGATGTGGTAACACTTTTCCGTCCATATTTAACGGTTTAGTTGACGGTAGGAAGAAATAGCAACAATTAAATAGTTTCAAGACGAGTGGTGTAACACATGATAGTTCAGGGACGAATAAGCAACTTGGGCATAGTTTAGGGACAATTGAAAATATTTACCCCTTGTATTTATATTGGTGGTGTGTGGTTTGATATGAATGTAGTTGTGGTGAGAAAAAACTTGAGAGACTAATGAGATATTTGAAATGTGTTTATAGGTTTAATTTAAATGAAGACAAGTTCATTTGGTTACAGTTGAAGCTTTTATTTTCCAAACTGTGTAGTTTATTAAGATTTACCCCAAATGGAGTGGGGGTCTCTTTGCTACACTATAACACAGAAAAGAAAAAACAACAAGGCAAAGCAATGAAAAAATTGTGTTGCAAATAGTTTTGTTGTTTTTTTGTGGCTGAGGCATGGCAAGAAAAAGGAAATTAAATTGTACCATGAGGAAAACAACAACCTCAATGAGATGTTAGTTTTTCAATGGCAAAATCATTATTTCTGAAGCCATGAATTTGCCATGAAGAAGCAACAACCTAGTTTGGGGGAAATGTTCCATTTCGCTTAAAGCTTGAATAAAAAGACCAAACCTCCCATTTCCTTACTCACTTCGTCCTCTGCTCCTTTCCTTCTTGAACCCTCTTCACCCAAAAACCTTATGCTACACTACAACACAAAAAAGAAAAAAAAACAACAGGGCAAAGTAATATAAAAATTGTGTTGCAAATAATTTTGTTGTTTTTTCGTGGTTAAGGTGTGGCAAGAAAAAAGAAATTCAATTGTGCCACGAGGAAAACAACAACCTCAATAAGATCGATGTTGCTTTTTCATGGCAAAATCATTGCTTTTGAAGCCATAAATTTGCCACGAAGAAGCAACAACCTGGTTTGGGTAAAATGTTCCGTTTCGTTTAGAGCTTGAATAAAAAGACCAAACTTCCTCTTTCCCTACTCACCTCGTCCTCTGCTCCTCCCCCACTTGAACCTTTTTCGCCCAAAAACCTTTCAATCCCAATTTGATGTCCGCACTGCCAAATAGCATGAAATTCCATGATTACAACTCAAAATTCATATAGAATAGCCTTATTTTAAGACAATTGTCTTCCATTTTCTTTTTTTTTTTTTGGGTGCTATGTTAGGGTTTTGGAAAATTTTGAGTTTTTTTTAATGTTTATGAGTTTCATGTTTAAGAAGTCCAAATTTATTGTCACGGAACAGGGTCACAATGCTCGAATTACTTGGCTTGTAGACTCTTAGGGACAGTGAATCCTACGTAGTTATTATTGGCCAACTATTACTCGTCAGTAAGTTAAAATAATTTACGTGCAACTAGTTTCTTAGCTTACCCTGCAAAAGATATGTATGCTTTCATCTTGGTGATGCAAACAATTAAGTAAACTATTTCAAAAACATTGCTCGAGCATTTCATTTAAAACTTATTTAAATCCTGCAAAAACAATGAAATACTAGTTACTTCGACTTCAAGTAATAATTTGTGCACACTTAACATCACTAGCATGCACCCAAAAGTAATGCAATGGTTTTACACCACAATGTATCCTAATATAGGCAACATCTTAGTACACAAGGTACTATATACACATGACAAAAACTTAACTAAGATCCTTTACTTGAGCCCTCTTAACTAAGATCCTTTACTTGAGCCCTGCCTTTGAGCTATCAAAGTTCCAAGTGCAAGCTCTTCTTTAGTCATTGTGCACCGCTTAGCCCCTACACTGTAAAGGCACAAAACTTAGTTAGTGCATAGCTTAGTCCATAAGTAAACTTAGAATCATAAGGATTCTAGAGAAAAAGTACTTACAAAAAGAAGAAACTTAGCCCACAACTATCCACCAGTTGTTAGGCTCGGTGTTAGAACCTGTATAACAAACTTAAGGGAGTGAGTACATGAATGTATTCAGTAAGGGTCCCTTGTGGTACCTGCAAAGAAGATAGCAAGCATGCATGCATGTAAACATGACAAACAAACAATCAAGGAATTAATCAATAAGCAACTCAAGACAACAACATGGAAGATATGCAATGCATGAATGCATGGTATGCAATTCACACAATCCTTGGGACTTTTTGCACCTTAGGTGCTTTATACTTGTCATGAGCTCAAACGGCGGAGGTACTTAAGACACTGGCCCTCGTATCCCGAATACTTTACCTTTCTTAAGTCCCACTTACGGGTCCTACAGTAGGTCATCACCTTCTATCAAAACTTACTTGCTTTACCCTTAATTTATTGTACAGGATAGCCATCTTATGTGGTTTAACTTGCCAAGCTCTTGAAGCTTAGCTTGGAACTCCTTAGTGGCTTACTTACCAAACCAAATGGTTTGGTTGGGATCTTCTTAGGTTTCTTAATTAATTTCCTTAGGTCCGAGACCTTTCTCTCCTAGGCCAATGTAGCCTCTAAAACCGACTTAATCCCCCTAGTGTCCTATTGACAACGTGAGCACTTTTAGCCCTTAGTCACTCTACTTAGTTTTACCTTAACTACAATATTTAGCTACCTCTTAAATAATGCATAATTTTTAACTTAGGAATGAGTCTTAGACCCAATGAAAGCTACAGAACGTCTTAAATTAGCCTTGAGATGCTAACCGAGAGTTTGAGACATTTTTAGGATCCCCCGAGCTTGAGGAACTAATGTCTTGGCGACACCGTCGACAACGCATTGCCAAAGGCATCAACGCTCTGGAATCCTAATGTCTAATGGCGACACGTCGCCAATGCACTACGGCATTGCGCGATAACATGCGAACTTGCACGAAACTTGCTCAAACTTTCCCATCCCAAGGCTAATTCACATGGATCTTGTTTCTACTTCATTCCCACTCATAATACTACATTTTTATGCATTATTTGAGTTAAATTAACTTGAACCCTTACCTCAAATTCAACCACAAAGCAAGAACCAAAGCACAAACTCACTTGAGCTCAACCAAGCTCTCTTGAGTTCCAATCCTAAAACCAACATGATATGACACCAAGAACCTTAAATCAAGACCATTTTTAGTTATACAAACAACTTAGAACCAGCTCCAACAAAACCAAGAAGCTTACCTTAGGTTTTAGGCTCAAAACAAGCATAAAAAAGCCATTTGGGAGCAAGAACACGAAGAACAAGTTGGAGGTTTGTTGGATACACCTTGGGACTTTCAAATTCAATGGAAACTTGTAGAATTGGGGAGTTTTGGAGCAGAAATTCTGGTAGGGAGAGGGAGTTACGAAAATGGGAAATAAACAAATAGTACAAAAGAGTCAAACTTCCTAAAATATTTTAACCACCCCCACTAACACTACTAAAAAACACCTCTTTTCCAACGGTTAAGTCGTTGGAAAATATCCAACGGCCAAAGCCGTTGGAGCTAAAAGAAATGTAATTACCAACGGCCTAACCGTTGGAATAGTTGAAGATGTCAACCGGAACACAATTTCCAACAGCCTTGACCGTTGGAAAATGAAGGCGAAGTTTTTCCAATGGCCTAAGCCGTTGGAAAATGAATATAGTGAATTTGAAAATTCTGAAAAAAATTGAACGTATTTGTGTATTTTTTTTCCAACGGCCAAAGCCATTGGAAAATGAAGGAGAAGTTTTTCCAACGGCCTAAGCCGTTGGAAAATGAATATAGTGAATTTGAAAATTTTGAAAAAAATTGAACGTATTTGTGTATTTTTTTCCAACGGCCAAAGCCGTTGGAAAAAGAGAATGGTGACCTGTTGGAGATGTTTCCAACGGCCCATAGCTGTTGGAAAATGGAAAAATGGAACGCACCGTATCATTTGGTTTTTTCCAACGGCCTTGAAAATTTATTACCCCCCAGCTCGCGATGCCCAGTTCGTCGTCTTCGCTCTAACTTTTTCTCTCTCTCTCCTGTTCTCTGCGATTCCACTCCACACGCACACACAGCACCAAAAATTCGTCTCCCAGGCCAGATACGTGTTAATCGAGGACGACATTGTTAGATCTGGGCGTGAATCTACTCGATCTATAGGTAAGTTCGTGGTTTAGGGCTGTAAAAACAGCGTTTTTGGTTTTTTTTTTCCTTTTGATTATCACGGTTTGATGATATTTGATGCTAATGGGTGGTATATTTTACTTGTTGTGGCAACTTGCAAAACATAATAAACGCATTTGAAGGACGATTTAAGGTAAGTTTGTATTTTAAAATTTTTAAATTTTTTTCCGGTGAAATTGTGTAAATGTGGATTATGTATATGAGTTTTTGGTTTGAAATATATGAAATGTATATGATTTTTAGTTGTTGATTGTTGGATGTGAAATGGTAATTTCAAATTTTAGGCCATTTTGTTAATTTTATTTATTAGTTTCGGGTTTAATTTTAAAATTTGTAGTAAGAACAAGAATAATAGTAATTACGATAATTAAAATAATCATTATACTTGTAAGAGTTGTAGTAGAATAATAATAATACCAATAATAATAGTAGTAATTGTAGTAATAATAATAATAGTACTAATAATAATTAAAATAATAATTAATGTACAAAGATTAGGAGTACAATTAATAATAATTGTAACAATAATCATAGTAATATTCATAATAGTAATTAAAATAATTATTAATATACGAAGAGTAGTTCTATTATAATAATTGTAATAATAATAATAATAATAATTTATTGTAATAATAATAATTATTATTATAATTATTATTATTTTTTTTTTTTTTCCAATTTCCAACGGCCTTGGCAGTTGGAAAAATTTCCAACTGCTCAATTTCCAACAGCCTAGGCCGTTGGAAATTGGAAAAAATGAAAAAAAAATTAGAGCCGTTGGAAAATTTCCAACTGCTCAGATTCCAACGGCTGACAGTTGGAAATTCCAACAGCCCTCACTTTGACCGTTGGAAAATTGATTTCCAACGGTGGGTTTTCCAACGTCTTGTTTCCAATGACTTCGCGTTGGAAATTTTAAAATTTCCAACGTGAAGCCGTTGGAAACAGTGTGTTTTTTAGTAGTGTAAGGCACACTTATTGTTTTCTTGTCCTTTAGCCCTCAAGTTCTCCTTTGTTTCAATTTAGTCACCAAACACTCACCCAAAACCATCCCTTATTGGTCCTAAAGGATGCTCAAAAGCTTCCTACACTTAGCTTCTTGGATACTTAAACTACTTAAGACATAAATAGCTCAATTGAACACTTAGTGCAACTTTTTTACCATTTTCCTTCAAAGGTGACTCTAATAGCTAAGATAACTAATGGTCTTGACTTAATTGGACAAAATTCCTTACATGACCCTAATTTTATCAAAATTATAGTCATGTTATTCACTTGGGTCAAAATTTTCATTTTGCCAATTTTTTACTTTTGGGTGATAAACCACACTTAGGAACTCATTTACTTAACTAAGCTTGTCTTTTTTACTTAACAAGGTGCTAACTTGAGATACTTAAATAAAAATACTTACCTAGTTAAAACCCGTCATTAACTAGGAGAATTGTTACATTTATCTTAATTTGAATGCTATTAGTGCAATGAGAATCAGCAAGGCAACGAGGTAAACCAAAAGTTGTCTGGAGAAAGTTCTTTGAGAAGGGTAGTGTGGGGGAGTTTTTTGCTCGGGTCGTGGGTTCTGTTGAGGACTTTGGCACTTTCATTCACTTGTCCTTTCTTGATGGTATTTTACCCTTTTTATTTTTTAATATTGCAAAGCAGTTTCACTATGCATTTGCTACTTTACATGCTTCACTAGTGGGATTCATTCATGGTTCAGCACTCTATCATGCATATCACTAGAATGATTCATGCCTTTGAACTTTCATGGTACTTGGTGCAAGATGCTAGAGATGTCCTAAGTGTGGGCATTGAAGTGAGGGCCAAATTAAGTCATAGGTATTGGTACGTAAATTTACTACATGTCCTAGTCAATGAATTTGTATGAATAAAGCTTGCTTTTAGTTGAAAGCTATTAATATTTGATCCAGCTTAGCTATCTAAAAGATATTTTCAAGAATTCAGCCTTTGATAAGAACCACCATTGCAAATTAGTGAATTACGATCGATGGAAGCTTTCCTATATGAGGAAGGTCTATTTTACATAATTGAACCATTATGGGTCTAAAATTCTCTCTCTGTATTTTATATAGTTGAACCATTGCCTGTTTAAAATTCCATCCATAAGGAAACAAGTGTAAAATTCAATTCTACGCTAGAACAATGTTTTCGACAAACTTGCGAATTCGCAAGTCTTTCTGCTACCCTTTCACTAACAACATTCCAATCTAAAATTTCTATGCAAGAAGAAGTTAAGGATTCTACTATCAATGAAGTAACTGGAGAGAGATCCATTTCTAGAAAAATTGGAGAAAGTAATCCCACAGATTTTAAAAACCATATCTATTTGAAGATGTTATTACGTTTTATTGCCTGAAAAGCATTGCGCTTTTTTGTTCAGATTTTTATTTTAGTGTCTAACTCTGGTCATCATGAGCTTTTTATCACAGGACAATTTGACTAGGCATGATGATTTAGATCACAAATAGTTCAATTAAACCTTCAATTAAACCTCTTCTAAGGATTGACGTAATATTTGATGAGCTGTTATGGGAAGATGGGTATGTTTCTTACTATATATATATATATATATATATATATATATATATATATATATATATATGCATTTAGATTATATATATACTTGTTATGCTTTTATATTTGTGATGAGAAAACGAAAAGTTCTCTTGATCTCGTGACATGCAATAGAAGGTGGCTCCAATTGATTTAATACTCTCACAGGGGCACGGAATACAGGGAAGAAAAACAAAGAAAAATTTTCAGTGGTGGTAGATAGTTGGCTATAATGTTGTAGAGCAATTAGATTTGGTGAAAGGCATGACAAGCTTGTGGATTTTCTCTTTCTTGTGGATTCTCGTTCATAGTTATGACTTATGACAGCTTTAAACCCAATATATATATATATATATATATATATATATATATAGATTCATATTCATAGTTATGACAAGTTCCAATGCTAGCAAATTAAAACTACGAGAGTTTAACATTCTTCCCTGAGTGGACCAACAAGACTAATTAACTTAAATATGAATAGATGAAAGGAATTTGATTAGCGACCATGCATCACCGCGAACTATATATAACGTAAGGCTCATCATATGAAACCACATGGTAGTTCCCCACTAATCCTTCGGCCCCCAAGCCTCCATCATTGTAATGGCTAGTGAGACTTTATATAATTTTCCAGAAAGTAAGTATATGTCACACAGATATAGTTATATATATATATATATATATATATATATATATATATATATATATATAAAGACAGAGAGAGAGAGAGAGAGAGTTAATGACAGGTGCCAAAGATTCGTGCATATATCATCTTGAGACGTATATATATCATCTCAATTAGTGGCAGAACAAGTTTGGATATAACCAGAAAGCTAGACATATATAGTTAAAGCGCGCGATCATATGCATGCGGGCTCCTAATTAATAATAATTAAAACAGAATCAACTGGGGTGGCTAGGTAGCTAGGCCAAATACAAGTCAATTAATAGAGCAGTTGATCACATTCTCTCCTGTAAATTGGGCTGCATCGGCTGCACACGGAAGGCGAATGGTACCGGGGCGTACTCCCTTGCACTTTCCACCGCGATCTGTTGGTTCTGGAAATTTTGTTTTATTACATTATAATTAATATTGGTCACCAGGAAGACGTTACTATATACATATAATTAATATTGAAAAATATTTAATAAATAAAGACTATATATATATATATTTATGTAATTTGTTTGGGTATGTGCGTACCAAAACGAAGTCAAGGTACTTGTTTTCTTCCTCCAGCATTCTTTCCTGGTACATGCAATGTTAAAGTACACATGAGTCTGGAAATCCGAGGCCAGCGAATATTGATCAATACAAGCTACCTAGCACCATATATGATATATACATATACACACAGAGAGAGTTGCCTAGCTATTCAACAAATAACCATCCTACAACTTTTAATTTATATAAGATTTAACAGTAATTAGGACGTTGTGATCATGACACTACGTTATGTATATATGTTGCACTTTACTAATTATATATGACGGAATCCAGCAGTGCAATTAAACGCGATCAAATAACAAAGTATAAGGGCTTGCTTAATTGTTTACTTTGACTATATGTATTGAATCAAATTGTTACTTATTTATAGTTTATTTATTGAAAGCAGGATTACATGATGATTTTTTTATATTGGCAATGAAAGAATTTATTAAAAGTTAAAAAAATAATAATAAGAGATACAAAATATGAAATATCATCTCAAAAAGAAAGATGATAACCTAAACACCACAAAACCCAAATTAAAAAGCCCAACACCAAGAAGTAGAATCCAAAAAAGAACTAAAGAAACAAAACCCCACAGCCCAAATAACACAAAAGAACCGAATTACCAAAGCATAAAAAATGAAGAAACACCAAGAATAAAAAGTACTTACGGCTAGAACCCAAGCACAGAATAAGCTCATACCCAGAACCATTGAAGATAGCCGTATAATGGGGGAACAAAGAGAGAGAGAGAAAAATATTGGCATGTGTAGTGGGGAAAAAAAGAGATAGAGAGAAATACTGACATGTTCTCACATATCTTTTTTAATGGTTTAATCCTTCATTCCAATTTTTTTTCTCTCATATTTTTTTCACCCTTTCCTCTAATTTTTTATCTTGTAAAAAAATTTCAAAATACTCAATGCAAGTTTGTTACTACTGTCTAATAACTCCTCAGTAAAATTGAATACTTTACATCCAATATTATCGGCACAAAAATCCATTCTTCCAAAATTCTTCATTTCCTTACCAAGTCCGCCAATATTAATTGGTCCACTAATCTCAGGCTAATAGAAGAATTAGTTGGGCCACTAGGAGCCCTAATCTGGTCGTCAACGTCAAAGAAGCTTCTTTCCACTTTACCCACTAGTAGTACAATTTAATTGAGTAAACATAATATTCGTAATCCTATTCCTGATTATTTTGATCTGACAGCCTAATATTTTAACGGAAAAAAGGGAGGCAGAAATTAGCAGAAACATACATTTTTCTTTGCTGTCTCAAGGAATTCGCTCTGCCATGCAAAATTGCAATAAAATTAGATGACGATATAACGAAATTACGAATAATCATTATTAATTTTCTTGGGAGAAATAAAAAAAGAAGTGCAAGTTATCAGGATACTGGCCTGCCGCTGGCGGATCTTCACGAGGCCATTTTCCAGGGCTTCCTCTAGGATCATCAGCTCTTTGTGGTTAAGAGATGAAACATCCTCACCCTTCAAGTGCCTATGATCATTTTACATATTAAACAATTATATATCTAGATAAATAACTGAATAAATCTAGAAAAAAAAAAAACATGTATAAAATTTGCAAATTAAATAAAAAAAGAGCAAATTAATATTTTTTTAAAAAGCGTCTAATTAATTAGCACCTGAGCTCGATTTGCATGGCATCATTCTCTTTCTTGGTTCTGTCGATCTCACCATTGAGGTTCTGCAAGCAAAATTTCCAGTGTCAATTAAAAGCAAAAAATATTGGGTTTAATTTAATTCCGATTTTAGATCCAGTTGGAACAAGCAAGTGTATAAACTTATCTATCTGGTGCCTATCTGTTGGGTAAATCTGTGTTTCAATTTCTCTGGAACTAGAAACCCTAGAGCCCTAGAGCTATAGTTAAGATACATAGATCTGATGGATTGGATATCATATGAGTCCAAAAAACAATATTTATTGATCTTTTCGATGCCTTCGGAGACGACTAAGTCATCCCTCGAAGTCAGTTCATGATTTGCAAGGAAAAGGAAGGAGGACAACAAAATTTTACTGCCAGATCTGTTCATAGATGTTACATTTTTGGGATGTCGTTCAGAATTTCCCTTCACCACAACACTTCCCATTTCTAGATCCATATATGCTAAGAATTTAGGGTTCATGTTTTCCGCAAAATAAAAACCGTGTCGGACTTGCAAGAAACATCAGATGCCCTTCAACTATACAGAAACAACGCAAACAGTTTTTGGAGTTAATGTTCAAAAAATATTAATGGTTAAAGAAATTGGTAAATTAGAAATAATATCTGTTTTTTTTTCTTTGTCTTGCAAAAGAAATCAAATTAAAATTTGAAAAAACAAAAAAAAACCCACCTCATGTTTAGCATCCCACAACCTCTTTCCAGATGTCTTGTGATATTTGTCCAATATCTCGATCAAACTACTTCACCAAAATCACAACTCGGTAAATATTAGGGTTTGGAGGAAATTAAGAGCAAGCCAAAGAACCTAAATTTTGAGAGAGGACAAAAAAAAAAGAGAGATGAAAAGGTGGCATACGTAGTGGAAGGACTACAGTACTCATGCATCTTTCCAGTGCTGGCGAAGATGATAAGAGAAACTTGAGCATCACAGAGAACAGCAATCTCCTTAGCTTTTTTCATGATCCCATTCCTTCTCTTTGAATAAGTCACCTGCCTGTTACTGGAGTTTTCAATCCTCTTAATCTCAATCTTGCCTCGACCCATTTCTGCTCTGCTTCCAATTCCTGTATCTTTTCTGAATCAAATTAAATGGAGAGGACAAGAGATGAGATTATGAGAAAGGTACTTTATTGGTAGAGAGAGGGAGAGAGAGAGAGAGAGAGAGAAGACAGAAATTAATTGAACAGAGAAGGATAGCTATTTAGGGTTTGGGGAATAGGATACTTTCTTGGTGGCAGGGGGAAGGGTATGTTTATCGGTCTAGAGTTTTGGCAGGGCAAAGCCAACTGCTTTTATCTGGTGACTTTTGAAGTGGCTTTTTTAGTTTTTGGTTCCACTTATCTTGACCATCGGTCGTCTCTATGATTCTCTCTGTCGACTTGCTGTTTGGTTCAAGCTAAGGGTTAGGGCTTTAGGGTTTTAGTACTTCTAATGTTGGAACTAGGACAAATTATAATAAATCAATATATTGAATTTTGGACTCTTTCAAATTAGTCTATAAAAACTAAAGAACGGACAATACTAGACCCTATATAATAAGCTTTTACGAAATTTTGTAGATTGAGATGACTATTTTTAATTGGTAATTATGTGGGCCGGGATTCACTTGAACATATTAGGTCTAGTGAACTAGAGATTGAAGGGCGAATGCGAAATCCGAATTCATGTAGCTTGGTGAAACCCAAAGATAGGAGTTTGAAGGTGTTAGAGTACTCGTTTTCACAAGTCTCTTAATTTATTATGTGATATGTAGCCTCCACACTGATAGCTTGTGATATGATTCTATGTAGGAAAAAAAAAATGTACATCCTTGTGCTTTATATAACCACAATGTTTATCTCATTTTCATAAAGCTTGATAACATGATGATATATCATCGTTTTTATATTTATATTCATGAAATTCTTCTTTACTCACTTGCATATCCCATTTTATAAATGCATGTTTATGTCTTTTTTTTTTCCTCAATAACCTCGAAAGAATTAAGGTTATTAAAATCTAGATTTGAATTTATGATTTTATGATCTCGTATAGAAAAAATCATTCGATTAGATTCTACAATTATAATTGCATACCATTACAAATATAATTTGATTCTACGGCTATGACTAATAAAAAAAAATTCATATGGAACCTTGATAAGAAGTGATCCTCATAAAATTTTGATATATAGTATCATTATGTGGAAAAGAGTGAAAGTGATCCTCATAAAATTTTGATTCTACGGCTATGACTAATAAAAAAAAAATTCATATGGAACCTTGATAAGAAGTGATCCTCATAAAATTTTGATATATAGTATCATTATGTGGAAAAGAGTGAAAGTAATTTATTTTATTGTTTTTCTTATAAATATCGTGCATTTGTCAAGTTGCGTGATGATTTGAGTGTTTGTTCTGATATGATTTTAGTGATCTGATTTGAGTAAATATGGCATTAATTTAATGAAACGTAACCATCAAATCAGATAGAAGAAACTAGGACGGACGGATTAGAGTGTGGAAAAGGTCAATTTTAAAGCGCAGAATAAAATTTATTCTTTTTATTTTATTTTCAAAATAGTGCTTTGTCCCGATTACTTGGAAAAGTGGTCGTGGGACATTTAGGTTGAAGTTTTGTATTTTAGCTCTGGCCTCCATCGCTTCCTTTGTAATGCCACTAAACATTTGTTTGGTAGTTTTTTTTGTTTCAAAAATCTGAACAATCCCTTTCACTCAATATGATAAGGTACGTATCTATTCTACACCTTATATTTTTATCTGGAAATAAAATTTTATTTCAAAACAGCTAGAAGTTGGAAAATATATACATTTATTCTAGGCTGAGGATAAAATATTTCTAGCCAGGCATTGTACTCATATTTTCGTGATATTTATAAAACTGTTATCGCATTTTCAACAACACATTTTTTTTGAAAGAAACATCACTTTATAGAATAGTATATTTGTTTGAAGGAAATAACACGTTAGTTTGAAAAGAACAACATGTCACAAAATCATACATTTATTTGAAAGAAACAACATTTCTTATGTTGATTCAAAGAATGTTATGTATGGCAATATCTTTTTTTCCCAAATTAACAATATTTTACAAAACAATGAATTTGTAAGAAAGAAATAGCAGAGGTTGTCATACTCCATTGTCCTTTGATTATGTGGTCGATAACAAGTCCAAGTGAGCGTGTATGGAACTCATCATAAGAATATGTCTGATAAAGAGGATACTGAAGGAGATGATGCCACAACTGAGGCAACCCTAGTTATGGAGCTTGTTGTTGATCAGAGTTGGCTGAAGGAGTACGTTGATAATAGCGCTGAAGGACTCAGCTTTTATTTAGAGAAAAATATAGTTTTATTTCGTAGTGCTGTTCTATTCAGTGATAAATAACGTTCTCTTCATTCAAATATGTTTTTTTATAATATGTTATACATTTCAAATGATATATTATTCATAATAAGTGTTATTCCGTTCAATAATAATAAGTGTTGTTCTATTCATATAAATATGTTATTTTGTAACATATTATTCATTTCTAAGATGTATTGTTTGTAAATAAGTATTATTTTTTTCAGTAATAATTGTTGTTTTGTTCAATAATAAATATTGTTTCAATCACATAGATGTGTTATTTTGTAATATGTTGTTCATTTTATAAAATGTATTATTCATATTAAATGTTATTTCATTCATTAATAAATGTTGTTTCGTTCATACAAGTGTGTTGTCATGTAATATGTTGTTCATTTTGTAAGATTTACTGTTTGTGATAAGTGTTGTTCTGTTCAATAATAAATATTATTCCTTTCAATCATAAGTGTTGTTCCTTTAAACAATAAGTGACGTTTCATTCTTATAAATTTGGTGTTCTGTGAAATATTTTTAATTACTGTTTGTAAATAATGTTATTCAAATCAATAAAAAATGTTGTTCTATTCAAATAAATGTGTTGTTCTGTAATATACTGTTCATTTTGTAAGATGTGTTGTTCGTAAATGATGTTATTTCGTTCAGTAAGAAGTGTTGTTTTATTTTTATAAATGTGGTGTTCTGTAAAGTATTGTTAATTTCAAAAGAAATACTATTCGTAAATAATTTTATTTGATTCACTAAAAAATGTTTGTTTCCTTCAGACAACTGTGTTGTTCTGTGAAGTGTTATTTTCTTCAGATAAATATATTGTTCTCTTAAAAAAAACATGTTGTTCTGTTTGGTGTTGTTTCATTCAGATATATGTACTGTTTAGGATGTGGTGATTTTTTTTAAAATAATGCAAAAGTGAGGGAGAAGTGAGTTGCACCAGGTGTACCCAATAACTACTTTTCATTCTATACCTTATACACTGGTTCTAAGTACAAAAAGAAAAAAAGAAATCTATACATTGCCTCCTGAAATTTAATAAAGTAAATTATTTACAAATTAGTAAATAATTATTATTAGGTACTTAAATTATTTGATCAAGATAAGTGCAAATTATTTGATCAAGATAAGTGCTATATGGTTTAAATTATAACTTAAAAAGTTGATGTCAACAATTAACAAATGCTATTAAAAAAATAATCATATACTTAGTGGCTAAATTGCAGGTTTTTGAAATAAGGAGAAAGGTATCTTCACCAAAAATTCAGTGAATTTTTTAAATTAACAGAAAAAAGGTCAAAGGCGAAGGGGGAAAATAAGAAAACTAATACACACATACATACAAAAAATGTTACAGAATTTGAAAGTTTATGCCAATGACTACTTCAAAGTGTATCAATATTAGGCTAGAGTTAAAGTCTTTCGAAAGACAAAAATTAACGTCTTTATTAGGTTGTACCTCTTCTATTCTTTAAAACTTGTAATGCCTTGGTATTGTATTCCGAGTACTAAATTAAAATTGAAAAACTCACTAGATAATTCATACAAAATGTTTTTATAGAGTGTCTAAATGTTACATATGCCACTTAATTTTTTAAACTATCAACTATGTTTCATATGGCATGCAGGATTGCACTACTTAAGAAAGAAAAAAAAATATCAGTGTCTAAATATGGCAAGCACGTAAGTTAAAACGAATTTGTTTAAATTTTTTGTAAAACATTTCCAAGTAGCAAACTTGCAATGCAATATATTGAAAACAAAGAAACTTATTTTTAATTTGTTTTATCTAAATACTAAAAAATACTTAAAGCAAAATTAATAAATTTGGCCAAACAAATTTAATTGGCTGCACTCGGATCCTGTACACATGTATAGCTGTGCGCTTTTGCTTAAGTGCTTAAACAAAGGCATGGATTCCCGGGATAGGGATGGCTGCTGCGGGCGTAGCTAGGAACGATGGCCAATTGTATTCGTTTGTACGTTATACAAATTCTTGCACTTGATCCATCTCCAACTCTATCACTTCCTTGGGACAAAGCAAAGTTCCTCATGAAATGCAAAAAGTAAATAAATTTTACATATCTTTGTCAAAAAAATTTTACATATCTTAATCTTACTTCTTAGACCAATGGTGCAAGTATTTCTAAATGAGGAGGGTAAGTTTAATGTGCACCATACTTTATGTTTATATATATTTATATTTTAATGTTACCTTTTATAAAATAAAATAAGTGTGAACATATCAAATCTTAATTTCTGTCAAAATTGAAAATATGTACAAAGCAAATATAATATATGTTTTTTTTTATCGATAATCAAATACTATATATGTACAAACTAGAGGTACAAAGAAAGAGAAAGGTCTGTATAATTGAGATTATAGATATGTTACCGATATATTTAATAGTATATACAGGTTCAACCCCAATTAAAAAAATTAGTGTGAATGCCTTAAATCTCACTTTCTGTAAAAAATAGAGATATGTATAAATTAGATACCACATATATATAAACCCGATTTACAAAGAAAGTGAGAAATTTGTACAAATAATATATGACATATGTAAAAATGAAATTAATAATATGATATAGATATATTCTTTTGTTATACGAGTTCAATCTTTTATCCCAAAAATAGGTGTGAACTCGACAAAATGTGTTTCTTGCCAAAATCAAAGATATGTACAAATCATATGATAAATTCGTATGAATTCCAATATACAAATTAAGTAAGAGATACAATTAAAAAAAAAAGATGAGAAATATATGTAAATCCTAGAAGACCTATGAGCAAAAAGAAATTCTAAAATCTCTGTGAATATATTCATCTATTTGCAGATTGAATATTTTCATACACATTATTTGAAATGCATATTAGGCTTCAATTCTTTAAATATTCAACTATATGCATTATTTGATAACTTGTGCATATAATTTGTCTTATGTGTACCTAAACTTATATTCATTTGAACATATAATATTTATATTTTCATACAATTTATGCATAGATTTATATTTTCGTAAATGAAATAAAAATTAAGATAAAAATTCAATTAGTAGTAATACAATAGTGATATGTACAAATTAGATGTTACATATGTATAAATTTGATGTACAAATAAGGTTAGAAATACATACAAATCAAACAACTAATATGTATATATGATATGAGAGATTTGTATAAATTATGTGTAACATGTGTATAATAAACAAATGTTTGCTACCATAAGTAGAGATTAATTTGTGTAAATCTAATAACTGATATGCATATTTTGTATGAGATAATTGTATATATTTTATTACTTTGCCGTTATAGTTTTTCCTAGGTGAACATGTGCTTGTGTATAAATATACATGTCCTATATCCAAAAGAAAGATGAGGGATTCTTTTGCAAAGAAAAAAAAATATAAGTGATAAACATGTGGTTTCACCAAAAAAAATAATATAAAAAAACCACTTATGCCAATCATCTTAGATTGGTTTCAGGCGATTTTCATCTCTCCTCACTCCTCCACTTTGACCTCGTCTCCCCAACTAATGCAGTACTGTTAATCTGGTGAGTTTTGTCGTACCTCATTTCCAAAGTGCATCTGCTTTTCCTTTCCACGTTTCTCTAAGTTGCAACATCCAAATTCGCGAGCGAATTCTAGCATATTTTCTCAGATTTGTTGGGAGAAAAACAAGGACACATTGGCGATTAAGTAATTCTAATGAAGCTATGATGGTAATGATAAGAGTAGAGCGCGCATGTCTATAGTAAGCTCCACACCAGACACTGCCAAGGAGGAGTATTTTTTTGGAAAATTTTCAATGAATAATAACACGAATAAAGTCATGTCAAACAATAAATTTTGTCAGCTAAAAGTGTGAGCGGTGAGTCTTTTATTAGCCAGTAATTTCTTGCCTTGATTCAACCTTGTTTTCTGTTGTTTTTCTCTGGTCCCAAAGGAACGAGAAAGTCCTATACTAGCTAGTAATTTTTGCCTTTGACGCAACTTTATTTTCTGTTGTTTTTCTCTTGGTCTTGAGTATGTAATAGGACATGACAACCCTCAGAAGCGTATATGTTTTTCAAAAACTTCTACATATTTTAGTCTTATTTTTTCAGAGGAATATTTCTTTCGCCTTTCGAACGTGGTACTTTTCTGTATTCATCATTCCAGTATATTGATGGGGATCCGCTACTTTACAACCTATAAATATGGCAAGCACTAAAAAAGTGCTGGGGCTACGACGTTGAGAATATAAGGATACGGATAATTTGAGAGCGATATATAACGAGCTTCTCCGTACTGGGCTATTCTAGTTCTATTCAAACTGATGTTTATGGCTAAACCCGACGGTACAGAATGCAGAAAGGAGAACTGTCATCAACCTTCCACCATATAGAGATGCACAGCTAGACTACTAAGCCCTTTTCTTGGGCCTTTTCCTGTCAATTTTGAAGCCTGGGTCAAACGTCTAGATCTACCACAAGAATCATGTTCATGGAGCCGAACCAGAAACGCCTGTTCTGCGCCAACATGAATCAGATTCCAGCGCAAGGCAACATCTGAAAAAATGCATCGACTATAATTTGCTTTTAAGCAGGGGAGATGACTGACTTAAGGTCACTCTGACTGTTAACTTCATCTTCATTTATAGACATCACATTCCATGATAGACTCACGCCTTCAAGGCATTTAAAAAATCCAATACAGCAGGAGATTAGCAAAGATCAAACCTTTTATGTTTTCAGCATTTGCCAGCAATTTTCACTTAAAAGGCAAATATGCATTCCCGAGATTTGATTTGGCACAACTCCCATCCAATTAAAACCAATTAGAAATGCTGAAGTCCCGCAACTTCCTGAGATGTCTTTCCATGTCTTCTCTGGTTTTTGCCCACTCTTCCTTCTCTATCACAGTTGTAGGGTCTTCCTTTTCATTCTGAACAGCAAAGAACAGAAAGGTGAGTTAGCCGGTCTCTAGTTATAGAACTCCAAATTGAGGTTTCAAGTAGGGAAGGTTACCCTATGAATTATCTTGAAAGAATGTCCATTATCCCGTATAACAAGCAGGTCATTCTTTCTGTCCCTATTTCTGCCTTCTGGAATAGTCACCTGAAAGCAAATTCAATTCATCACAATAAAAGAAGGATTGCATAAACCAATTTTCCAGGACAAAGGAAAAGATAGGATGATAGATAAAAGATCACTCAAAAGTTAAAATGTCAAAAACATCATCTTCGATTCAAACTTTAAAAATGCATAAAAATTCAGTTGTAGACAAACAACTTAAGCCGAACTGATAATGGAACTCATTAAGGATCTCAAATTTGCCACAAGAGGAACTTTTTGATTCTGCTGAATTATCTTCATTGCAGACAAACAGGCACCATTTTCATAGTAGGATAAAAGCATGTCATTACCATCATCTGAATAAGAGCCTTGATTTATTCACCTGATAAGAGGAAAAATGAAATAAAGAATGCAACATTTGCTTACCATGAGACAGAAGGACAAGATCAATATTCATCTTTAATCATAAATGGCTCTTACCGTCACTTTTGCTCGGGTAATTGATCTCGTCTTAGAATCTATTACATATATCTCTTCAAAGTCTAGCACAAATTCTGGGTCCTCAAACCTCCTGTTCTTGAAGTGTTTAGTCAAGAAAACCTGTAAACAGAAAAATTCTCGATCATGGGATTCTTAGGAAAATAACATGCAAGATGAATCCCCTTTTTAAGATCTGTACCAATAGTAGCATCCAGTAGAAGAATGACCCTGAAATCTATAAGGAAAACATACTTGACCAGCACCTAAACTGTTAAACAGCCATAAAATCCTAATCAATGGTCTCCCAATATTTTCAGAAGTATTGATCAGCAAAAGTTTCTAACTGCTTTCCTCACCTCGAGACTAACAAACAAGTGAACAAGAGAATGAAGAAAATAACTATTCTTCAACCCAGCTACCAGGAATGGAAACAGTAGATAACAAGCATAGGATCTGTTAAAACGGCATAAATTTGGAACTTGGAACATGAACTGTATAATCATTACAGGACTGTTGGATGACTTAGACAAAGATGCAATCGTCTCTGACAACATGCCAAGGGATGGGCCCGATAAAGATGAGATCAGAAAATAGATTTCCATTTAAATTAAAAAAGAAGTTGAGATAACTAATTCAAATACCCTTCACAGTTTTTTGCAATGAATCATCAGGCAAGACTAAGAGTTCTGTTTAAGCCACTCATTAAAAAAAAAAAAAAAAAAGATCTCTTCTCTTCACTTATAGGCTGCTGTGTGGGCAATGATGCTGGAAGAGGAGGGACAAATAAGAAAATAATGGTCTATGATGCTTCATGACCAAGGGGCCAAGATGCAGATAGAGGATAACAACTGGGATCCTAGAACTGCTACCAAGCATAAATCATTGCTGTGTTGTTCCCTAGCATGATTTTCCCTGGGCCATTGTAGATGGCGCAAGGAAAGCTTATAAGTTGGGGAATACTGTTTGCATCAGCTATAGGAGATGATCAAGCACACATTCTTCCATTATTTGATTCTGACAGCAACCCCAACTTCAACAGGATTACAGTGCCATATGATGATGACGTTGAATTTAAACTCAAATCTCATCAGTCCAAAGATTCAAAAGAACACTAATTGCTTGGAAATCACAGATCCTTGGGAAAATAGGAATAGGGCCTCCAGTGGCAGATTCAGAGGAATTGATCAAGTTGTTAACTGTAGGTTGTTGCAGATGAATAGACATTAGCAGCATTTGTTAAGCAAAAATTGCACTAGCATCTTATCTATCTTATTGCCCTGTCTTCTTTTCTCTGGCTAAGAACTCACAAGTCAGTTTAACCCAAGCTGGTTCAGGTAATGTGCATGGCTGGATTCATGGGGTACTTTTTCATTCTCTTTTCAGTACTGAGGTACAGGCATTGTCACTGATGCTAGTAAGATCAAACCCATCAAGTGGAAAAAAGGGGCAAAAAGTGAAGCATTTAGTAAATCATACCTTAAGGACCTCTCTCTCTGACTTGTAAAGTGGATCCCGAGGAGCATCAATAGGAGGTTCAGTCACATTGTAGCAGCCATAATCACTCATAGCACAGCGAATGTACTGTAATTTTGACATAAGGAATTCATACCTACCAATTAAACAAATTGATAACTCACTCCAAGACTCAGCCTAACAGGATCTGATTAAATAAATAGCCAGAGAAAAATACAGAAATAATTTCCTCCTGTGGACTTGTATAATAAACCTGGAAGAATTAAAATCATATGTATCTGCGAGAAATTAAAAACCCCAATACCCGGATTTTTTTGGGCCTTAGTGGCCTGATTAGATGATGTGACCTTTTGAACTGCAAAAGAAATTACTCTAGTTTTGGCACTCATCTAACTCCTCTGCCTAAGTTCTAAACCATAGATGTATATGAAAACTATCCAAACTAGAATGCATTGTGCAAAATTCCCATGTTTTGGCTATGAATTCCAGGCTTCCAAAATTAATACATCTTAGACACATTCCGAATAAGGGATCATGGAAAACATTCATCACGCAATACTCAATTAGGTGCAAGAAGCAGTCGTAGAGGGCAAGACACTTGTGGAACTTTGGCAGGCAACGTAACTCTCTTCCCTTCCCGAATCTCGCAATAGTGAAATCAACAAGACTTAATAAGAGCATACGTATGTGGGACAACTTTCAATTAATATATGGCACCCAAATTCATTGTCTCCAAATTAGACCTCATTTTTGCAGCTTATATAGAATCCAAACTAACAAAATCAATATCATATTCGACAGAGCAAGGCCTTATAAACACCAACAGACGTTATTCACTACCTTTTGAGGCATTGGAGCGAGAACCTTTGGAATCGAATAAACATCGGTATCCGGTGGAGTAACATACATCTAAAACAACTCAAAGCAGGGAGAAAAGTAAGAAGTAAAGAACCATTAAATTTCCGAATAATGAACAACCAAAACACGGAAACCGGAAAAGAATTACAAAGGATGAGAAGAGAAAAACCAACCTCCCGGAAATCATAGACATCGTTATCAGGATCAGGGGGCTTCCGGATGAAAAAATCGCAGTCTAGCAAGCTAATCTTATGAAATTCCTCTTCATTTATCCTGTAATCCATCACGGTCTCGGAATCCCACCCCTGAGTGGAAACGAAGCTATGGCTTCCAGGAACAACGATATCGGCGTCACCACCGCCGGCGCCAGCTAACGGCTCGTACTCGGGGTCGAAGTCCTTCTTATTATCGAGCTCTTCCAATTCTTCTTCGTCCATGTCGTAGTCGAGCTCGGCGGCGTCTGCGTCGACGTCGTCGGCGCGGACGACGAATGGGGCTTTAGGGTTTAAGGGAAGGATAGTGGCGGTGAGCTTGAGGTTGAAGGTAGAGATAGGAGGGGAGAAAGGCCGAGAGAAAGACGGGAGGTTCGGAATGGAGGGAAGCGATAAGAGAAACACCGTGGTGGTGCTGGCCATCGGAATCGGAATCGCAGGTAGATAACGATCGAGAGGAGAACGGAAAATGCGTATAGCAGTTGGCGCTTGAAATAAGGAAAATATTTTCTCAGCATTACTGCATTAGTAGCATGGGATCTCCTAGTTGATTGCAAAAATTAATCATTTGTGTTTGGGGCATTATAGGGAAGTTTAGGAAATGTATGAATATAATATACATATGTCTAATTAGATATAGTATTAATTTTACAAATTTACCTATTATTATAGTTTTCATTTCATTCCAAGATACTCTTGTGTGCCCCTCCCCCGTCATTCGGCTTTAACGAGTTCCCTATTGTGGATTTGTTTTTAGACTCATCCAGGGCTCCTCATATAGTTGTTGTTCTCAGAGCAGTGACCGGAGCTAGATGAAGCTAGGAGCAACAACAGGAGGAGGTGAAGCCAGGCGATGTGAGTGAGATGAAGCCAGGAATGGTAATCGGAGGAGGCTGAGATCCAAGCGAAGATTCGAGCAAACGATTGAGAATTGGCTGAGTTCCAAGCAGATATTTGAGCAAACGGTTGAGAATCGGTTGAGATCTGAGCGAAGATCAGTGATGAGAATTGACGATTCAAACGAACGATCGGCGACGGCCTTGCTTTTCCGGGGGAGTTGATGGAGATGCCATCATGGTTGTTGCCTTAGCCGTCTCGACAACATTTGGGGGTGGCAGGGAAACAGTTGAGGAGCATTTGGAGGGTTTCACGGTGGCGAAGGTAGACGACGGGGCTAGTGGTAGGTTCTGATCAAGGCTTCCAGCGATGACGAGTCTTAGAATTTGGATTGATCAGACAGAGACAACAATTGCTTTTTGTTTTCCTAAAAATAAAATAAATTTTATTTATTAGTTATTGTTAAGGTACTTTTTTATTTTTTAGACATTTTTAGATATTTATTTTGACATTTCTCTATTCATTAATTTATACATTTTTTTTATATGTATATTACTTCATATACTTCAACATTTTTGTTTAAACATTATTACATATTTATTCTTGCATTTTTAAACTTGAAAATAACAAATTTTTTACATATTATTGTAGTCATTTTTTTATATAGCATCAAACACTTTTATATATATTTATCCAAACATTTAACACTTTTATTTATTACTTTAGACACTTTTACTTTTAAGATTATAAAATTATTTACATATTTCTTTAGACACTTCTACCTATTGTTGTAGGTGCTGTAACATATTTATTCAAACACTTTTACATATTATTTTGGAAAAGAACAAATGATTTTTATATTATGTGAAGAGAATAAATTACATGTATATTATTTCAGACATTTATACATACTTATTGAGATACTTTTGTCAATTTTGCATCTTTACCTACAACACTTATGAAGATAGTTTCTATGTATGATTTAGTTGATGATAAGAGATGAGTGGCACTGTTGGCAGTCTGGAAGCAAAAACGGAATGATCTGTGAGATTTGGAGGTGCACAATAACTACAAGATCTGAAGAGGTCGGCGCTAGCTGCAATACCAGTAGTGGAAAAAATGAGGTATGTTGAAAATAAATAATCTGCATATTATTTCAGATATTTATATATACTTACTCAGACACTTTTCTTAATTTCTTTAGACACTTTGCACCTTTGGCGTTGACATTTATGCAGATGTGAGTAATGACAGAAGATATGGCTGTGGCAGGGGCAACGGTGATGGGAATGAAATAGAATTTCTAAAGAAAACAAGTTTTGGTGAAGGGTAATTTTGTCAATTTCTTTTTGTAGATGTGGATTATATATAGGGAGTTAAGAATGAGTTAGTATATCTAATTAGACATAGGTGCATAATATAATAATTAGTTTAGGAATTGACTCTAGCCTCCTCACTCCCTCCTCCATAATGTTACACAAGCTCAGTTCGATTACATTTTGAATCCCGAAAAATCTCGTATTCGCCTTCCTTTAAAAAAAAAGTAATGGCTTCTTCACGTAATTCATCATAACATTTTTTATCAACTACTACCTCAATCTCATACTATATTTTAGCCAATCTCAAACTCCTGCAATCTCATGTTTTAGTAAATTATTTTACCATGCTATTCTGTAAACTATCATTTCAATATTCAAAATTTTCAACTTTTTTTTAATTTACCCGTAAAAAAATTGAAAATAACACATAAACTTTCTATACTTTTTTAATCTTCATACCAAACCAAATTGCTCCACAAATATGAGATAATGATGTGTTAGCTTTTAAATAACATTGGTTTGGGCTCAAAAGCCATAAAAATGGAAATTTATTTTGAATTAACAAAAAAAAAATCATAAAAATAAGTCATTTTGGATTAATATAATTTACTGTAAAATGAAATTGCATTTTATTTATCTGAGGATATTATTGTATACAGAAGCAACAGTATCAATCATTTTACAAACAATACAATAAGTCCAAAATTAAATCTATAATTTCTTACTTGAAATGCACAAGTCTTTCCCATTAAATCCATTTAAGATACGTTATTTGTAAGCTTTATCTGGAGGTGTGTTTGTAATTATTATAAAAGTTTGAATAGTTCAAGAGAAAGATAGACACTTTTTGCTACAAGAGTCAAAACCTTAGTGTGTCTTTAATTAGATTAAAGATGTAAATTATTCCCTACTCAAAATGGGATCCACCAAACCTAATGACAAAAATCCCCACAGGTTTTGTGTTATTGTATATTTATACCACCCTACTTAGGTTTTACTGTCTAGTATTGCCCAAAAGGGCAAAATGCCCCCTCCGTCCTCTTTCTCTAAGCATTTATGACCTCTCACCATCACAATGTTGCTATATCGAGACTCATTTCTAGCTCCCGCCAACAACCTAATCCCCAAATCTAGTAAGTTACTGCCATCTCAAGTGACTTACCAATGAAGAGCTTGAGGAGGATATGGACATGAGAGTAAATCTAGAAGCTCATATTCTAGGTATATATGTGATAAAGTTGGTAGCTTTTCAAAGGAACTTCATAATATGGCATTTAGGGCATGGTAGATGGGAAATATGATCATAAAAAGATCATTTTCTCAGTGTTGATGGTGTTGTCAATGTTGATGCCAAAAAATCATGAACCAAGCCACAATTCCCGCCGCTAGAAATCATACGCATCAAGATATGACGAAAACCCTACTGGAGGCGGAGGTAGGCAATAGGTGTTTGGTAGAGGCAAATGACCACTTTGTGCGCAACAACAAGAAAATCAAAGCCAGTGACCAAGCTGATGACCAAGTGGGGCAGCCGTGAGTCATTGAAAATATTGTTTAGGGACAAACAACTTGGCAGATAAGACAGTGGCGCTCCATCATCTAATGTGAACATGGATGTGGATGACGGAGAAGATGATGAAGCTATCAAAATAATGAATGGTCTAGCACCCAAAGTGACATTCCCAGATCAAGCACGAGCTAAGATGGGTGCGTGATAGAGGAATGCAGTGATTGATAAAGTGGTTGGATGGAAAGGCCCCAGTGCCTTGGTAGCATTCATGGAAAAGGCCACCTTTCTCACTTTCTCCTCCAACATAAGATATCATGATCATTCATGAAAAAGACTAGATGTATTCCCGGTGTTAAGGCCCTTTGCATTGAAACTCCATCATTAGTAAACAAAGATCGAAAAAAGGAGGAAACATGCACATTTAAATGGTCCTGATCTGTTTCCCAAGCGTTGTTAATGCGTAGTGCTAGAATTTTATTTGCTAGCCTTCGACACAAGATTGTGACATGGAAAAATTTTGTATTCTGATCTCCATTAGCTAACCAGTTTTTCCTCGATTTCTGAAACAAAAAAGTTCTTCCTGATGGAGAACCTACTCATAATTAGCAAGCAACTAAGCCTCCAAGTTCTAAAGAAATGTGGCAGAGCTATAAAAAGTAAATCGCTGAATACAGCTAAGCCGAGCCTCTATCTTTTTCTTTTGAGAAAAAATATTCCCAAAGACATCTCGGCTCCAAAACTTAATATCTTCTCTAAAACATGAACCAGCCTCCACCAAGTTCCTATTATACTTCCTTAAAGCCTCTTTAAAGATCGAAGGGAACTTTTCATGAGTAAACCAAGTTAGCTCATACCAAAAAGGCATGCGAATCCTATCAAGGGTAGCCAAATAGAATGGGGCAAGCAAAATAAGACTATGGTCTAAATACAAATAGGGGAGGTTAAAGCACTTATCTCTTAAAAATTGAACTTGAGACTCCAAGTTTTACAAAACTTGATCTAAACGCTTGAAATGGATGACCTTGCCATGCCATTTTCAAACCCAAGTAAATTCCAGGCCATGCGCCCTTAGGTCTACCAAAGCACAAGAATCTAGGCATTCCCAAAACTTTGTTGTTAGTTGAATCGGGCAAGTCTCTCTACCCATATGCTTTAATATTGAGGCATAATCATTAAAGTCCCCTAACAAAAACCATGGCTCTGTGATTTCATTCACGAAAGCCGTCATGCCATCCTAGAAAATGGACTTCATCTTCCGTGAAGGTTGGACATACATGAAAGACACCACAAACTAACTCCCACATGTGGTTAAAGAAGTGTGAATTACTTAAGGGTTTGACAACATAACTTGAAGGTCTACTGAAGCTGAATTCCAGAATAGTTTTCAGCCAATTCTCTTCTAGAAGTTTTGGTATCTTGATTCCTAAGGAGTGACATCCAAAGATAATTCAAAACTTAAGGCCAATCACTTTGCTTAACATATGCTATAAGGTCGTCATGAAAGTGTTGGCCAACCAAAGGTATTGATTGCTAGCTAATCTTTGTTGGCCCCTTTCAATCTATCTTTCTTCCCGGTAGAGGTAAGCATAACAATATTCTCACTGTATAGGAGGCTGTGCACTTTATGAGGAAGTCTAAAGCTAAGGTTGGGTCTATGGTCGCTAAAATTGATTTATGGAAAGCTTATAACACAATTAAATGGTCTTTCATTCGGCAAGTTCTTCAGGATTTTAATTTTCCCTTTGTAGTCATCGAGCTCATTATGTTTGCCATTTCAGCAGTCAGTCTAGCAATGTGTTGGAATGGTGAGGAGTTGGATCCCTTTTAAGCCAGAAAGGAGCTTCAGTAAGAGGACCCTTTGTCTCTCTATTTGTTTATCCTAGTTATGGAGAGACTTTCACAAATTATTAAAAGAAGCTTATAATGAAATTTTTATGGCCAGTGAAGGTAAGTAGGAGTGGTACCAAGCTCTCACATATATTTTTTTATGATGATTTAATCTTTTTTGGCAAAGCTTCAAAACGTTAAGTCCAAGTAATGGTTGACTGTTTAGCAACATTTGCTTTAACATCATAGCCTACCATGAATACTAAGAAGTCCAAGCTTGTTATTTCTCTGAATACAAGTCAAGTTATTGCTCAGAAAGTCAATGCTATTTTAGGTGTCCTTCTGTTGGATAAGTTGGGCATGTATTTTGGGGTTCGGATTATCCATGGTTGAGTGAATAAGGAAATCTATTCTTATATTATTGAGCATTTGGAGCAGTAGCTTGATGGATAAAAGCAGAAGCTTTTAAGCCTTGTCAGTCAAGCCGTCCTAGTTTAGTAAGTTATGTAAGCCATCCTAGTCTATTCTATGTCTATGACTTGATTGGCAACCATGATCTGTAATAGAATTGAAGAATAAATAGGAATTTTCTGCGGGGAAGTGTTAAGGCCCAGCGGCATGTGCATCTTGTTAACTGGGATGTAGTGTGTACCTCTGAGAGGAATGAAGGATTGAACCTTAAAAAATCAAGGGATATGAACAATACTTTAATTGCCAAAATTAATTGAAGGCTTCTTAGTAATGAACATTCGCCCCAATGCTAAGTGTTTCGCAGTAAGTATTTATCTGGTTCCAATACATTAACCTATAAGCGAAAGCTAACGGATTCCTATATTTGGAGGAGTATCTTAAGTAGTAATGATATTGTACAATCTTTGATCAAGTATAGGGTATGGGATGGGCCTCAGATATCCCCGTGGAATGATCCTTGGGTTGGCAACTCCCCTTTGGCTAATGATACAATTACTGTCATCCCTTTACCTCCGTAATATGCTTGTTTCAGATGTGATTTTAGATGATGAGTAGGATACGAATTTTTTTTTTTGAGTTCATTTCCCCTGAGCGAGTGTTGGAGATTAGGGTTATTCCCCTTCTAGTTGTGACAACTGCTAGAGATAAATTTTATTGTAATTCTTCTGGGGATGGCTTTTTTTCAGTGCGTTATGCCTATGAGGCTATTATAGAGAAGGCGCAAGTTATGGCTTATGATGAGGTGCCATCATGGGTTTGGAAGCTAAGAACTCTCGAACAGGTGAAGTTCTTTCTTTGGCTAGTGGTGCTTGATCAACTGATGACTAATTAGAGCAGGGCAATGAGAAGCTTTACTACTGTAACTAGTTATGCCCGTTGTGGTGTGGATGTTGAAGATCTTAACCATGTTCTCAGACATTGCCCTTTTGCAAAAGTGGTTTGGGCTTCTCTAATTCCACAAGACCAGTTAACTTTCTGCCTACTCCAACATTTTTTTGATTGATTGAAAGTGAATTGTTGTTCAAATTATCTGACAAGCACAAGCAGTTCTTCGGCATGTTTGTTCACCATGATTCTTTGGGAGCTTTAGAAATCCTGGAATCAATTTGTGTTTTGAAAGGTGGTTCGGATTCCTCAGCAGGTGGTTGATTAATGTTTTCATATGAAGCGTGATTGACTGAAGATGACTTAAGTGGATTTCTTAGTTTGAAGGTTAGAGGCTTACTAGGTATCTTGGTAGCCTCCTTCAAATGGATTGGTGAAACTAAATAATGATGGTTCGGTTAGGCATAAAGGCTTATTGGTGGCGACTGATAAAATTATTCGAGATAATTTGGGTTCATGGGTGACAGGTTTTCCTTTTCAAATGGGTAAAACTTCCGTTTTGATGGATAAGTTGCTTGGGCTTTGAGAAGGTGTTTAAGTTTTCAAAAAGTGAGGTGTGGTTAGAGCTATTGTTGAGATGGACGCCCGACTGGCTATCAAGTTAATTAATTCTAAGACCAGTAATCATCCTTGTAGCATCATTATTCAAGATTGCATGACCTTGATGAAAGAATGTGCAGTATCTTGCTTCACTTATACTTTACGATAAGGTAACCAGTGTCCTGACTTCCTGGCTAATATGGGTCATTACTTGCCATTTGGGAGAGCGTCATTTGTTGAGCCGCCTCATGGTCTTCAACATTTGATGTTGGCAGATATGCATCATGGTCTTCAACACTGTCCTTAAGGATTATAATTTGTAACTCTTTGAAATGTGTAGAAGAATAGATCTGTGAAAATTCATCAGGATTCAACGAGTCTTTTAAATTGTGTGCATTTACAACATGTATACTTTAGGAATCAGTAAAAATATGGAAATTAGCAAGGAGAGTAGACCAATTCTGAAGGATGCAGAGAGAGTGAAGAGCTTGGGACGAATTAGGAGTGAAGAGGAGTTTATTTATAGGGAGAATAAGAGACTTAGTTTTAATGTTAGAAGGAAATATAGAAGACACCAAAAAATCAACGAAGATTTTTTTATTGTTGGGTCAACATAAATTAACATGTGAAAATAATGGGTTTTTCTTGATAAGATGAAAAAATTAAACCTAGAAAAAGGTAAAACCCGACTTGGACCAGGACTCATGGTACTTCACGAACAATAGGGGCAAATCGAGTTCCTTCAATTGTTTTGACCAACCTTATGGGCGCGAGTCCATTATTTATTTCTTTTCTTACCTTGCCTACTTGGGCATGGTAGCTTTCAAACTTCATAATCTTCCTTTGTCCAATCTATCTAGGATGTAGCTTTTTGAAATACATGACACACATACAAAACAGTCCTCTACATATTTCAAAAGGCTAATCACAAGGTCTTTTGCTGGTTTCAAACTCAAGAAGGTAATGTATTGTGATTGGTGTCTATTAGACCATGACCCGGTCCTAAAGTCAATGAGATTTAACTTATAGAGTACTTAGTGAAGCTTATAGATTTTATGAACCAAAATATCCTTTTTGTAAAGTAAAAGGTTTATTGATCACATTACACTTTTATAATTTCTGCTATTTATCATAGTGCTACACGCACATATTGGCCATGCATGTGTCCTAGTTTTCATGAGTGTTTTAAAGATTCTGTCATAAATCTCATAAGAGCGGCTTCACTCTTACACTTATATAGTTTATTCCATTAAGTGTATACTGCATTAATACACCGACCAAAATAGAAAAGGGCTATGTGATTTATTAAGAGCTTTTGCTCATCCTCCAATAAATGTAGTTTAGCATTATCTACACTATGTGAGGGACTTAAAGAAAATTCAATAATGCTTCCGGTTTAATAGTGACTTATTATTACCTATATGAACCTAATTCATGGGATTTCTAATCACATAGATTGGGTTACCGTCACTATTGACTTAAGTTGGCAACGGTCTCATTCTTTTCGATGTTTCATATATCATTTTCCTCTCTAGAGGTTTAGTTAGAAGATTGATCAAATTCACTTATAAATTTACATAATTGATTAATATAACATTATCATTGAGTAGATGCTTTACAACATCATGTCTTAAATGAATGTGTTTATTTTTGTCATTGTAAGTTTTATTTTTACAATTGTTATTGTTGTTTTGCAATCACAGTGCATAAACATAGAAGACATTGGTTTTATGTCTAACGGTGTATATACTAAAAAGTTTTTCAACCACTTAGCTTCACTTCCAGCCATTTCTAAGGTTATAAATTTTGACTCCATAGTGGATCTAGCAATGATGATTTGCTTGAAAGATCTCCAAGATACAGCACCACCACCAAAAGTGAAAATGTACCCACTAGTGGATTTTGTCGTATTAGAGTTAGAAATCAAATTAGCATCACTGTACCCTTCCAGTACAACTAGTGGATTTCATAATATCTTTCAAATATTTTATAATTCTCACCAATACTATCCAATGCTCTTAATTCGGACCTTAAGTATATCTACTCAATCTACATACAACACAAGATTAAATTGCATCCGTGGGCCTTAACCTTTTATTATTGTACCATTTTAGACCCTAACATTGATTTCTTGATTACTTGCATAGAAAGTCTTTAACATTATTTGAGTGTTCCATTTTGGACCTTTTATTAGCTAGAACTGTTAAGTTGGATGGGAAAAAAAAAAGTAAAAAACTAGTTTTAACCATTGAAAAACTTTCCCTTTGTTTTTGAAACTTTGAAACTTTTCCATCTAATAACTGAATTAGCATCTTTATAACCTATTATACGCATGTCCCTTTCTGGTTCTTTTTTGGCCACCATTCTCTGCCGCCAGTCATCTTTCCTATGAAATCGGCCAGGAAGAGGGGAATATCTTAACGGACCAAAATCTTCTCCACCTTCATTGATTTTCTCCCTGCAATCACCTCCATCCCCTTCCCCCGGCCGACCTTAATGACCTCTACTTTCCTTGATTCTCTCCCCATTATAGTTACCTCCATCTTTCTTCCTCCGGCCAACATCAGTGACCTTTGCTTTCCTAAATTCTTTCCCCACCATAGTCACCTCTGTCTTCCTCGATTCATTCATTCTACACCATTTCAACAAACCAAAACTCACATTGCAACCATTTAAAAAATTATAAATTACACAAATTGTCTAAATTAGCCAGGAGGAGGAGAATATCTTGATGACATTGATAGAGTGGGAAAATGAAAAGTAACAAAATGAGGATTACATCAACAGTGGCAATGAAATTTTCATAACGATTCAGTTGGGCCTCATAGGGTTTGATTTTTATGTGGTAGGAAGAGGGTGAAAGACAGAATCATTATTAACATTAGGGATTTCATAGTGGCGTGATTACCTAGAATTGGGGCTGATTGGAGAGGGGTTGTTCGTTTCGAATTTTGCAGAGAAATCGTGATACCAATTGGATACCAATTTGAAAGGAGGCACGGAAGGAAATCAGGGCCCAATTTTAAGTCATGAAGAAAGGGCCAACACAAGTGGAGAAAAAAAAATTCTAGTGTTTAATGTTTTTCATTGATGTAGGAGGGTCGCCAAATGAACAAGGATTCATTTCCTGGCCAAACGAACAAGAAAGGTTGTGGAAATAGTGGTTCAATTATTAGATAAATTTTTTTGATATTTCTAAAGTAAGGGAAAAATTTTTAGGAATTAAAACTAGTTTTTCACTTTTTTTTCCCATAAAACTTAATAGCTTCAGTTAACGAAAGGTCCAAAATGGAACAAGAAATCGAGATCATGGTCCAAAATGATATAAAAATAAAATGTTAAGGGCCATAGATACAATTTACTCCACAACATAAGCTATGTTAGGTCAAGTGAAGTTCATTAAATGCATCAAGCTTCTAATAATTTGTGCATGTTGTTTTTAAACAACACTTTCTCCTCCATTTTTCTTTAATTGAGTATTTACATTGTAAGGAGTAATCACATGTGTCATATCAAAATTATTAAACTTCCTTATAAGTTTTTAACATAGTGTTTTTGTGCCAATATCAAACCATTTTCTTTTCTTATGATTTTAACACACAAAATCACACTAATTTCCCTTAAATCTTTCATGTCAGACTGTGAAGATAGGAAACCCTTAGTGTGTTCAACTACTTTAAGAATAGTTCAAAAATAAGCATATCATCCATATAGAGGTTGGTTATTATACATTCACCATCATAAAGACTCTATTAGTTGCAAACCATTACTTAACAAAACTTGATCAAATTTCTCATGTCATTGTTTGGATGCATGTTTTAATCCATATAAGAATTTTCACAACTTGCACACTTTTGTTTCTTATTTAGAAACAACACAACATTTCTGGCTGAACCATGTATATTTCTTCTTGTAATGCCCCATTTAAGAAAGATTTTTTAATATTCATTTAATGTATAAAAAGTTTATATACAGAAACCAGGATAAATAAAATTTTTATTGAAGAAATTCTAAATATTGGTGCAAAAGTGTCAAAAAAATCAAAATTTTCTTTTTGAGTAAAAGCTTTTGCTACCAATCTTACTTTAAACTTGTCAATTGAGCTATCAGATTTAATTTTTTTTTTTTTGAAAATCTATTTGCAACCAATTGGTTTAGTACTAGAAGGTAAATCTACTAAATCTTAAGTATGATTTTGTAAAAAGTAGACTTAATCTCATTTTGAATAGTTTTTTTTTCCAGAAAATATATTATTTTGAAAAAATTGCTTGTGCAAAAGTTAGGATATCATCTTCAAGGTAGGTGTAAAAGTCATTTTTGAAAAGAACTCTCTTTCTTTTGCCTTTTACTCATCCTCAATTCTTCCATTTGATGTTAAAAAATATGTTCAACAGTTGGAGCATGAGAAATTTTATTTTTCCTTGAAGGAAAAATATGCTAAAAAAACTTAGCATTTTTTGTTTTGATTATAGTGCTGTAGTATTTTTCAACATAAAAAATCTACATGTAGCACTATGCTCTGCATAATCAATAAACATGCAATCAGATATTTTTTATCCAATATCACTTTTTTTCTGTTCAGGAAATATAACATTTACAAGACATCCTAAAACTTTCAAATTTTTTAAGAGCCAATTTTTTTTAACTTAAGTCAACTTAATCTAAAATGACTTAATTTTTATTTTTACATCATTTTTACCTTGAACTAATTTTATTTAAAATTCAATATTATGTAGGTATAATAATCTATTAAAAATAGAATTTTTATAATCTTACTAAATTTTTCTAGTTTTTTTTCTAGTTTTAGGCATTAAAAAGAAAATTCACAAAAATTTAATAACATCATGGATTTTACTTTCAAATGGATTATTGCATTTACATAACTATTAACTTTCAAATGAAATTGGTTCTAGGTAAAAAAAGATTTGACAATAAAAATAAGTCATTTTGGATTAAGTTGATTTAAGTTAAAATGAATTGGCTCTAAGTTTATGAAATAACCCTTCTATATTTCATATGGATTTATATTAGTCCTTTTATAAGAAATTCAATTTTACAAATGACTAGCAGACAAAATAACTTCACCTCAACAATTATAAAAAATAGTAAGAACTAATAAGCATGACATTCATCATGTCTTTCAAAGTTCTATATATTCTTCGAGCTACACCATTTGATTCAAGAAAATAAAGTGAAGTTATATCATGAATTATTTTTTTTTTATAGAAATCATTAAATAGTTAAAACCATCATCTGTCATTAAACATTATAGCAACAATGTTGGTAGCTGATGTAGTTTTCATGTAAAACCTGACATCAAGAAGTGCTTTGTCACAAGTAGCAGCAAGGTCAGGATTTTTATCCCTATCAATATTTGTAATTGTCCTGGTGAGTACCTTTTCACAGTTAGTAGCTGCAGCCTTAATATCAATAGGCTATTCTCATACAATAATTGTTTATGATTTGTTTGAAATCTTCAGTTTGCTTCAATAAGTTTTCTCAAATTGTAACTCAAGTATTCTTTTGAGCAAGATTGATTTAACAAGTAACAATATCAAATGAAGTACATGATAGATTATGCATCAAGACATGATTTCCTTCTCGAACTTGGGTGTAAAGGCATTTAAATTTCAATTCTCTTCCAATTCATTTTAGTTTCAAAAGAAGACCTTGAAGTTGTTGGCTTTCCCTTGCACATAAGTTCAATTATTAATGATTAATGACCATTTTTGAAGAGGTTTTTGATGAAGCTAAACAATATTAGTCAGTAGTTTTAACATTTAGGGGTGTGATTTGGTTAGGTTATTGGCAGTTAGTTAAATGATACTGCAGAAACTAACATATAGTCTTGCAAATTTCTTCCTTTTTTCTTATTGAATCATGGTCTTGCCATTTCAATGAATCCACCATTCCATTTGCTCCTTGGGCCAGCAAAGATGGTGGCAGCCTATTGACTCCAAAGATGGTGGCTATTGACGGGAGTTGGAAATGTGTCGATGATATGGAAAAGGTGAGAGGTTTGTAGCTGCTTTTGGTGTGTGTGTGTGTGTGTGTGTGAGGTTTTGGGTAACACTTGTAGAATGGATGAGCTAGTATAAATACGTAAATAAAACAAAACAGAAGGGGGAGAATGGGTAAATAGGCATAGAGTCTCTTTTATTTGATTAAAAATAAGCGAACTGCTAAATTTTCAGGTAATGTCATAATTTGAAAAAACTTTGGAAAAATGAAGAATAACTCCTCCAAACCTCTATAGTGGATAGTTTCAGAAGTTTAAGGCTAGTGTACAACACCTCTCTCAAACAGATGCACTTTACTAATCTATTGGTATTAGATCTAACATAAATAGTAAAATGTTATATTTAAAATTTAAGTAAATAAAAATGTTATTCTCTAGTTAAAAATAGGAATAATGGACTCCAAATAAAAGGGACATGTCACCCACAATTAGATTATGGTACTATCCTTGTCCAAGGACACAGCAAAAATGGTCTCCTGATCTAGTTCATAAATTGGTTGGGGGCAAATGTACCAAATTTGTCACTAATGTTTTGGTCAGGGCTTGAATCTGCCACTATAGTTTTTTTCCTAATCTATCATTAATGTTTCAAAATTGACTCAAATATGCCACTAAAATTTCAAATTGGGGGTAAATATGTCACTGCTGTTAAAAAAGTTAACAGAAAACATTAAAAATAATAAAATTTGAAATTTTAGGGTGATAATGCAAGTTTTTACAAACTTCAAATATCCTATGTAATTAGTCTATCTTTTTCTCTCTTTCTCAAAAGCAGTCTACTTCCGCCGCATTCTGAAGCTTATCTAGCCACCGTCTGCGGCAGCTAATGATAAATTTTTTTTCAGATTTTTCTCCTCCCATCATTATCGGTGAGATTTGAGAGGAAAAGTTGTCTTTCCTCTGCACAAAAGCACTTTCTCCACTAACTTCGATGCTTCCCTCTGTCGTCTCCGATGCGTTTTCTCCTCCCTTTATTTTTCAGCGCTCCGCTAGAGGTGGAAACCAACTTTCTAGAATCTCCAATACAAAATACGAAGCTAATGCTCATCGAAACTTCAATTGTAACACTAGAAACTAAATCAAGAGAAATGCTTGAGATTTTGTCAATTCTAATCTTGAAATCAATCAATGGAATGGCTGATTGGATGCTTTTCCTGTAGCCCTCTACTAGTACTCATTCCTCAGTCTGATGAGATGTTGCCAAAGGTAAGGTTAGATTGAATATGATGTTGTCGGAAGTAAGGCCAGAGAAATTTCTAACATTTGAGGTGAGTCTAATTACCAATAACTCTTGTAGTTTTTTTAAAGTTACATTATCATTCCGAAATTTTAAAATCTCTTACTATTTATATTTTTTATTATTTTTTAACGGTAGATGCACATTTGAGTCCATTTTAAAATATTGGTGGGAGATTGAGTAAAAAAAAATTATAGTTGTAAATTCGAGCCCTAACCTAAATATTAATGGCAATTTTGATACTTTTACTGATTGGTTGGGATAAGTGAGTCGGGGCATAAAGAGGTCCATACTTGCGAAATTGAGGTGTGGGCTTGCTGAGATTCAGGCTTCAGCCAAGCATGTTGATGATTGGAAAAATATCGTTTTTAGCCCTGAATATTTTCCGTTTTATCAGATCAGCTGTATAACTTACTGAGTTATCAAGCAGGTCTGAAAACTTCAGTAATCGCGTAGTGTAGAATGTAGGTCGTTAGTCCTGCTCCTACGTCAGCCTGACCGCCAGCTGCCTTGAAGTTGAATGTTAGAGCGTACATTACATTATACTTCTTAAGACGTTAAACAGTACGCACCCATAATGTTTGACCCGACCCGTTCCTCCCTCGTTCCACCTCCAATTTTCTCCGAATCGAAAATAATCAAGGAAACCCAAGAAATCTTCGTAAGATTTACTATTACTTTAACTTTTTTAATCCGGTTGAAAATCCAATTAAACGCTCTTAAATTCTCAAAACCAGAACGTTTCCAACCTTTTGTCCCGCGCAATATATCCATCGAATCGATCAATCCCCTTTAGTTACTTATTAAACTATCGATTACCCTTCACCTTTGTTCAATTCTGGAATCTTTCTTCAATGTCCTTAACCCTAGACCCGCAATTGGGCGGAACCGTCATGGAGGAGAGAACCGGCGGCGGCGGCGAGTCATCCAGGCTTGTTGCGCCCAAGGTGTTGGTTTCCGGGGACCGGCAAGTCTTCACGGTAGAGCTCACTCCTGGAGAGACGACGTACGTGTCCTGGAAGAAACTCGTGAAAGACGCCAACCGGCTCAATGGATCCTCCGCCTCTGCCCCCGAACCGGCTGCCAGTGCACATCTCAATCATCAGTCAGGCGTCGTCCCAGTAATAGTTGTTCATTAGTTTTCTAGTCCCATCATTTACAGTTTTAGGACTGTATAATTGTAGTTTTTGTTGCTTCGATTAGCTAGTTAACTGCAGCATGGCCTTAATATTGTAGGCTATGGAGGTAGTGAGGGCGAGGGAATTAAATTGGCTTTTTTTTTTCCCCAGTGAATTCTGTGTCAAATTTATTCGCTCCACCTTCCGCATTCTAACAGAATGTTTGATCAAGTTAATTTCATCTTCGTTTCCAACTGGGCTAATGGAGCTCCTGCAAGTGATTGCAAGAAGGGAAATAACAGAAATAATCTAGTAGCATGTATATTGCGAGATTATATATTTAATAAGGGAGGAAAAGGGGGAAAAAAGACAAAATTTAAGAATCTTCTTACTGTGTAGTAACCTCCTCCTTAAATTCTTCAATTGATTCTCAGTTCTAAATCTATTCATTCATGGTATTTGATATTGCAGGAAGTGCCTGCTGAGAAGGAAGTAAAAGACGAGGCTCCAAACCGTTTCAGTGCAGTGATTGAGAAGATTGAGCGGCTTTACATGGTATATCATCTTCTCCTTTGATAAGCATTTCTATGTCTCCTTATTAGTTGAATCTGAATGGAAGTGTGTTGGATTTTCAGTCACTGAGTACTTTGATATGGTATCCTGCCAGGGCAAAGATAGCAGTGATGAGGAAGAGCTAGATGATGCTCCTGACGATGATCAGTATGACACAGAAGACTCTTTTATCGATGACACAGAACTGGTTGGTAGTTAGTTACATGTTAATTGTCAGTGGGTTCATCTGGTTTGTATGCAGTTACTTTTAGTGCTGTTCTTACATGTATGGGTTACAATGTCATGATATCTTGCCACCACTTTTATTTGCAGGATGAGTATTTTGAAGTTGATAATTCAGCAATCAAACATGATGGCTTCTTTGTCAATAGAGGAAAATTGGAAAGAATGTAAGTTTCTTCCACCAACTTGAAGACGATCCTTGTAAAAGAAATATCAGACTGTTGTTTTGATCACTGTTCTGTTTTGGTTGTTGCCAACTCCACCAATGGCACCGACTAAACGGCTGCTCATAACTAATAAAAAATCTCGTTATTCTTCTCTATCCTAATCCATTGTGATTATGGTCATCGGAGTCTTCAAGATGGATATAGTGCTACAGAGAGTACCATTCTTTCTCGAGTGTCTGAACAATGGTTGCACCTTAACATTTTTCCTTGTTGGCAGTTCTGTTTGCTGTTGACATTTACTGATTCTTTTATTCCTGTTCTCCCTGTGTAGTGAATCTGCTGCGGTATCAAATCAGCAGCCAAAGAAAAGGCGAAGAAAAGATGGAGTCAAGTCTCAAGCTGAATTTGAAGATGGTCGTGTATCAAATAAACAAGTCAAGATTTCCAAAACAGCAGCAGGGAAGTCAGACCCATCACTTGCAAAAAACTACTCTACCTCACCAGTTTTCAACCCAACAAAGAATACGAAGATAGTTAACATGTCTAATTCTGGGGACATGAATGCTCAAAGTGCTTCAGGAATTTCTGCAAGGAAGAACTCTTCTGATTCAAAAATAGCATTGGGTCCTTCATCATATTTCAAAGCTTCAGATGGTGATTCTTCTGTTCCCAGGGCAGATGTGATGAACAGTGAAAGAGCGAATACTGGAGTTCCCCATTCAAAGAGTGTTGCTGGTAACAAATCTAAAGATGGCAGTGGGTCCTCAGATGTTTTGCATCATAAATACCTTGATAGAAATACACAAGTACAATACAAATCCCAAGATGCGAAATCATCAAGCAAGATTCATGAGTATGAACAACCACTTCGTCCAAAAGAAAAGAATGGAGTCCGTGAACTACTAGACCTCAATATTTCTGAGAACAGTTCCATGCAATCATCTGTAAGTCTCTACTACCCCTGATGTAGTGTTTGTTTCCCACCTCTTTGGCATTTGTTTGACAACATGCTGGCCCTAAGTTTACAATTATTGGTGGGAGTTCTAGTCATTTTGTTTGGCATCGGCATGGATTGTAGTTATTATGACTTAGTTTACTTCAGTTTGGAAGATTACTAGAAGCAAATGAAAGAGTTCATGAATTTCTATCTTTATGGTAATTGAATGTTAGCTAAGAAGTACTATGATTTCCAAAAGCAGATGCTCATTGCTTGGAAGAGGTAAACTGTATTTTGTCCTAGAAATTATTTATGCAGTGCCGATTCTCATCTGATCTGTAATATGTGCAGAGAACTTCAAATGTGCAAAAACAAGATGGTTCTACCACTAGGTCTAAGGTCCCATTACTTGAGAAGGCCATAAGGGATTTAGAGAAGATGGTTGCTGAATGTAAGTAAATAATGGAAATTTGCCTGTTTGTATAGTATTATATTATGTTCCCAGATTATGGTGCCTTTATGTTTTCAATGGCACAGTGAGGCCTCCAGCCATTGAAAATCAAGAAACTGATGCTGCAGCCCAAGGGATTAAGAGGAGATTGCCCAGAGAAATTAAGTTGAAGCTTGCTAAAGTTGCCAGAATAGCGGTATGAGATTCTATAATGTTTTTCTCTAGTTGTGTCCCTGTGGCCTTTGTGGAGAATTTTTTTACTGTTTTTTGCATGTGCTTTGTTTATCTGATTTTCCTGTACTTGCAGCAGGCAAGCCAGGGTAAAATATCAAAAGAGTTGCTGAATCGCCTGATGGGAATTCTTGGTCATCTAATACAGCTAAGGAGTCTCAAGGTAGTAATTGTTAGTCATTGCTTTTATGATTCTCTGAGTTGTTTAGACCTAGGATTTAGAAAATATGTTGGATCCGACCAACTTTGTACTGTTGGGAAATGTGTGAATAAGTGGGTTATTATGTTTTGTGGGGTAGATAAATTGCAACCTTAAGTGATTGAGGTGTTGATGCCTTTCTTTCACTTGAATCAGAATTGAAAAAGTGTGGAACTGAATATTTATTTAGCAATGTAATGGTTGAAACATTGAGATTCTGAATCTTCTGTACTTGTAAGAATTTGTGCATTTTGGATGTGTTTGGTTCAACAATTTTTAAAATTCCAGGAAATACTTTTTTTGCGTAACTAAATGCCAAATAAGTTAGGAAAATAAAATTGTGTAAAATAAGATTCGTGGGAAGTGGTTTTTTCCCCAAGTTGTAAGTTGAAAACGTTTCTCCAAAATTGTGAAAGGAAGGTCTCTTTTGGAAGGTGTGGTTAGTTAAAAATCACCATGCTAATGGAACCCTGACATTATAATATTTGGAATCTTATTTTCCGAACACTGTTGGAAGTTAAAATCCCCCAAGAAAGCACAACCTCTATGTATGCTCATGTAGATGTTTAGACTTTTCACACTTTATCATTGTTGTTGGTTTAAGCCATGTTACAACTGCATAAAGAATTTATTGATATAAGGTGACATTGTCAGGAACTTATTTTGTAAAAAACATGGTGGCTCTGTACAGTTCTATACCCAGAACAAAAATGATGTCTATTCAAGTGGGGATCAAATATCCCTTTTGAATGAGAACAGAGCCATTAGGAAATATGATATTTTCCCTGTCACCAGATTTTAGCTGTAGAGATCCTGTAGGTGACTTGATCCTATAATGGGTTATGCAGGTGGAGTCTTTGTAATTGTTTAATTTGGCCAGCTGTAATATCTTTGTACATGTAACCATGTAAGTGGTGCACTCTTTTTGAGGCTTGTGTTCTTGTTCTGCAGAGAAATTTGAACATTATGATAAATACAAGTTTATCAGCAAAGCAAGAAAAGGATGTTATGTTTCAGCAGAAGAAGAAAGAAGTTGCTGAGATGATTAAAACACGGATGCCATCTTTGGAGTCAAAGGTGTCATTGGTCTCTCTACTGAAGCTAATTCACTTTTTGCATGCATCTATCTGTTATTGCCATCATTAATGGCATTGTTGTCCTATAAGTGGTTTAGCCTATAAGTGATTTTTTACCTGCCATGGATAGAATCATTTAAGTATTGAATTTATAGAAAAAAGCATGATTTTGAGTTAAAAAACAGTTATAGTTCTCTTTATTGCAGGCTATTGAGCAACAAGCTGGAGCTTCGGATGATTTCCAAGAAATATGTGCAGAAGAAAAAGGTGTTCTTAAAAGGAAGTTTAACATGGATGCTGCTTTGGAGGATAAGATTTGTGATCTTTATGACCTTTATGTTGATGTAATCGTGTTTCCACTGCCCTAACCCTTCATGAGAAAAAAAGAATATTCATTTTCATTCTGGTTGCCTTGTTCTTTTATTTTGTCTCATCATTCGTTATTATAGGGATTGGATGAAGATGTACGCCCGCAAATCAGAAAGCTTTATATTGAGGTTGGTTTTCCGTTTGTCCTTTATCTTTGTTGCAAGCGTACTGGTGCGGTCTGCCATGTCCAGTGGAGAAGATGCTATAATCTGCTACAAAGATGGTCCTAGATGACCTGAAATCAACTGTATAGGTGTTGATGATTCTGTTTTCTTCTGAAGTTGCAATTTTCTGGCTTTGGAATAAAAAAATGTAGTTGCGGGCCAGTAAATCTCTTTCCTTACCCATTTCTGCTTTTCCTTTTTCTTTTATTTTTCCTCCTTAATAGTTACTATTTTTCTTGTTTTCCACTTGGGATAACTCTACCCTTGGCATTTATGTATGCCATTATCTTCTTCACATCTTACCTCTTCATAATGGTTACCTCTCACCTATGGCCTCCCAACTGAAAGTTAGATTTTGATGGCAATTGAGTTTTATTTATTGTATGAAACTTTGTTTGCGCTATTGCTGTTCAATTTTCCAGAACTATATTTATTTGCTTGGTTCTAAAGCAGATTGCAGCCTTGTGGCCAAATGGTTTAATGGACAAAAGTGGGATAAAACAAGCAATTTGTATGGCAAAGGAGAGAAAAAGAGCTGTTTACAGCAAAGACAAGGTGAGAAATTGTGTTTCTTTGTGTTTGCTCCGCCTTTTTTTTTTCTATTTCCTCAACTTGGAATAGACCTTGAATAAGAACCTAGTTTGCCTAGTTGGTGTCAAAGTTGGTGAAAAAGGACTAAGATAGTAAGATAGAAAGGAAAAAACAAGAGAAGTTGTACTTGTTTTTTTGTTTTTTTCTCTGGATGAATGAAAAGTTGCCCTACTTATGTCCTAAATTTTTTGAAACATTTGGTTTGGCATGGGGATTAAGAAAGAGGAAGAAGTTCGTGTAGTTTTCACATTTGCCCTTCATTTTCTGCACGTAAATCAAGAAAAGTGGAAAAGTGAATATTGAAATGATAGTTTGAGGGATAACTTGATAAAGTAATTTACTAAATATAAAAATGTTGCAAAGATTTGGGATGGACCAAAATAGTAAGTCTTGCAAAGAATTGTGGGATGGAGTGAGTACTCTTTGATGGTCAATTGGATATGATGTGTGCTGTGTTCTAGTAAAGTTTGATGGCAGCAGACTTGTATTCCTGCTCCTGAACATTTTATTTGAATCGCATTTGTTGTGTTGAGATCATGGATGTTTTCTTTTATCATGCTTCATAAGGATCGTGAGAAAATTAAGAGGAAAAAGATTATAGCACCAAAACCAGAGGATCGGGGTGAGCCTGGTTTAAGTACTCAGCAACATCATGCACGGGAGAAGTTGGCAAGTGATTTCATTGGTCAGGTTTTAGCTTCAACCAGCAAGCCGACATCAAGTTCAGCAGGATCTGCTGTCCGGATGCAGAGTCCTTCAACACATGATTCTAGCTTGGACAGAATAAAGCCAGATAAGCTAAGGGGTAGTTCAAGCAATGCCACTGAAGATCTGAAGTTGGTGGAGGGCGGAGTGGCCAAGAAAAAGGTGAAGAGGAAGACAGAGATGGAGATAGATGAGAACCATTTGAGACCAGAGAAGATAACTGTCCAGCAGGTGGACGAAAAACATAAGTCTTGGAAACACGGTTCTGGGATTCCCCAAAAGTCAGACTTTCAACCAGCAGCTCCGGCAAGTTTTGGACAGCCAAGCTAACACATATTAACATCAGATTGGAATTGTGAAGCATGATGATGCGGGTGCCAAGAGCTCTCTCCTTTTGTGCGTGGCGGATTCCATTATTTATGACCAGGTGATTGTTGCCACATCTTTTCTTCAATTTTTTGTAATTAGAGGTTCAGGTAGCACGTGTGCAGAATTCGATGTCGAATACACTGCCAGGAGATAGAGCCAGAGGGCTGTAATAGTCTCGTCCGAATGTAGGTGCATAGCGTGGAGAGGAAAGCATTTTAACCCCATGGTTCTTACAATTGACACTTGAAGCTTTGATCTCTAACTTTATTTTGGATTCTTTCGGAGGTATCTTGTCTAGATTAACTGCGTCATGGACACAACTTGTCGAGTCTGTATCATAAGTGTCGAGTGAAATGTTGCAAGTAGCAAGTTTATGCAATCTAAGCTTTGATGTCTTCTCTTCCTCTTCATGTCTATTTGCTCTTCAATGTACCAAGAGCAATTGCTAAGTGTTTAGGTTGAAGAAACACATTGGCCCTGCTTGGGAAAAATATCAGTCTAAAAGACATTACTAAAAATATTTATGACATGGATATATTTATATTTTGATAGCAATTCACTGTAGTAAAATTATGAGTTTCTATTTTAAAATCTTTCCAACAAAAGCTTATTGAAATCAATCGAAATAAGAATCGAGTTGAAGTTGAAGAAAAGGTGAAAGCCTCATTTAAAATTAGTCGAACGTAGGATTCTGGACTGTAAACGAGCATCATCATTAAATCTAATTATTATAAAGTCAGAAAGGGATGAATCAGCTTAAATCTACGCATAGAGGCAGGACAATATTAAGGAAGAGCATTATTCTGACAAAACTGAAAAGCCCAATACTGAAGCCCAATTATGGTCAGAAAAAATGGTTTTTTTTTTATATAGTTTGGTTGGTTCAGATTAAAATTGAATTTTATATTTTTTGGATTATACACTTAAAACTATATAAATCAAATAGATTAAATAATAATAAATATTTTACTACTATTTATAATTACCCTACATATATAAAGTTATTTTTATTCATTTTTAGAAAAAATTACAAAAAAAACCCCTGAGGTTTGGCCAAGCCTCAGGTTTTGTCCTTCCTATTTCAAATACCTACAATTACCTTTGTCAATGTAACACCGTTAATGATCCTTAAGACAAAAATAAAGAACCCCCTTTTACTATCCTAACTTTATTTGTTCAATAACTTTGCCCCCCCAATTAAAACTTGAACCAAAAAACCCAGAAACCAAATTGAAATTCAAATCCATCGAATCTGAAACATGAATATGGGAAAAAGAGGAAAAAAAATTTGAAAAATCTAAAAAAACCAGAAGGCCATCACCTCGCCGTCCACGATTCTCCCATCAACCGCCCTGGCCCTCTTAGCTCAGCAGCTTTGTCAGATCTGGTGCTCTATCTGATTTGCCCTCCTCGCGCATGCGGTCGAGCCCATGGCCAAAAGGGCAAGTCCATCACCTTCCTGACTCGGCCGCCTGCGATTTGGACCTGCCAGATAGGTCAATTGAAGATCAACAAGGACGACAACGGAATCTCAGCCATTCGCGAGAAGAAAAGAGGCAGCCTTGCGATCATCGTCCTCAAATCAACGATCTCTACATGACCACCGGATTCCCACGGCGGTTGATTTTCCCAATGTCTTCTAGGTTCCTTTTCCCGATGGTTCCCAAGGCGGAGATCTTGAGATTTCCCGATGATTCTCGATGATTCCTAGGCAACTCCTGATGGTTCTCACTGTCCGATTGGATCGATTTCGCACCGTCCAACTCGTAGATTTAGCTGAAAGTGTCTCCGATTGAGGCGGGAGTACGGCAGCAGCGGGGTTAGAGAGCAGAGGAATCAAACGACAAGTGAACGAGCGAATGAGAGAATGGGCGAAAGGGAGGAGGACGCGACCGACGGTTGGACAACCCACATGCAAAAGGAGATCCTGCGAACAGACGCGAAAGGAGATACGGTGAACAGACACTTCGGTGATGAAATCGGGTCCTACTTTCTCTGGCAAAGCCGAGCAGGGTGTTGAGAATTTGATCCGATTTTGCTTAATCTGTTCTAAGCTTCTCGTTAATTTTTTTTATCAGATTAATTGGTTTGATTTGAACGATTTTTGGTAGTTAGGGGCAAAATTTTTAATTAAGAATTCTAGGAGGGCAAAGTCAGTTATTTTTCCCATTTTATGTTAACGGTAAATAACGGAGTTAATTTTGTATATGGTAACTGTAGGTATTTGAAACAAGAGGGATAAAACCCAAGGTTTGGCCAAACCTCAGGAGGTTTTTTTTTTATAATTTTCTCTAATTTTATTATTATTCATATTGACACTACATATATAAAATTATTTTCTCCTAATTTTAGATAATATGTTGCCCGTTTTTCTTTAATTTTGGGTATATGAGGGGTAAAAATTTTAACATGTATATAATTTTTTTTTATTTACTATGTTTCTAGACTTTAGAAAGAAAATCAAATAAATTAAAATATAATTCAAACAGTTTAAATTGGTTTTAACATGTGGTTTGGATAGTTTAGCTACACTTTGTAAAACAAAAAATTAATCAGATCATTATGTTTGGATCAATTTTAAAACGAATCAACCGAATACTCATTCCTACGCAATATAGTGACAGTGCGTGATCTAGTGAACATTCTACTAATTGGCAATTGCATCAAGTACCCAAATATTGCTCGAGTTTGAATCCAGGGCTTGATTAATTTGTCTCTTTCGAGCATTGTCGTTCAAAGGCGAACCTTTAATTAATTAGGTTAATGAGTCAGAACTTAATCTGGCGGTCAAAGAAATTAGTATTGCGTGTGAACTAACTTTTTGTAGGCTTTCCTCAAATGACTTAATTTTTCCTTTAATTTTCTTTTCCCCTTTGTTCGTTACGAACCCTAACTCAATTAGTGCTGAATCATCGCACTAGCCCTGCAACTTCTGTAATGGTAATATTTTAGGTTTTAGTTCATTAGTTAAAATTAATAATTCTTGTAGTCATCTACCCACTTTTTTTTTTTTTCTTATAAAGATCGTTTTCATTGCCTCTAATTAAGACATATAATATTGATTGATAAAAGATACCAACGAGTGGAGATATTTGGCTTAATTATAAGTCATTGTATATTTTTCAATTCCTTTGATACTGTAATATAAAGAAATATTCCTCAAATATCCTAAATGTATTTGGTACTCAAACTATAGACTGACTTAAATAGACCGAGAACAAAAAACAAATTCAGACTAACAAACTAACAAACAGTTAAACTAATAACTGAACATGCAAGATTGGACCAATAACCATCCAAGCATATATCTTGGATGATGGCTAAAAAAACAAGATGATACCATCACCAGTTCATTGAAATGCCTCACCACCAAATTCAAAATGGACCACTCAAGTCTACTTGCTATAAAGTATCAGATAAAACAGAAGATACTTCCGTTGATGGTGGTGAAGACACTAATTTTATAGAGGAAGAGAAATAAAACAATGAAAAGATACAAGTGATAAAGGGTGATTGAGAATAATCAAGTACAATAAATATGATAAATCAAAAAATAAGAAGTAGATTTGTACCAAAACCTGGCAAGATATGCAGAGAACAGGGGAGATGGATGATGAAGTGTTTGGGAGAAGGTGCTACTAGGGTTTGAAAAGATTGCCAAGTTACTTCGACACCTAGTCACTTTAACGCTTAGATATTTATATATAGTATTAAAATGAAAAATTATTTCTTTTGGTACTCAGAAGTCAAAACAAGCATTATGAGGTTTTTTTGAGAGGGAAATGGGGGGACAACATAATAAGGTGAGTGAGTATTTTACCTCAGATAGGCTTGAACTATAACCCTTAGGTAACCTTGGTACTTTGAAGTAATTATTTAGTCAAATCATCAAGTACGTACAATGGCACATGCACCTTGCATAGAGCTGTGTCTTATTGAGCACACTTTTTTGGGACATAGACTTATTATGGCCAAATATTATTGTGCACATATGTGCAACTACACATACATGCATAATAAAATTTCTAGTTATTAATTATGGAATAAGAGTTCTATTAAAAAAGTGTGAAGATGGATGCATTTGACTCTGTTATTCTTGAAATGTAATAAGTTTCTTGACTGCTTAGGCCTAAATTTCTCTTGCTGTTACTTTTAAATAGTTTCTTTGATTAGATTTTCTTAAGCGAGATATCAAGATGTTGAAGAATATATAAACAAGTTATTTTTAAATGGTTAGACTTGAGAAGATTCAAATTTTGGTCTTTATTATTTTTCTATACGACAACAAAATCATTTTTGGACAAACAAATATTTTAATTTACTTTGAATGAAAAATTAGATAATTTAGATATTTATATAATTCATGACTTGTATAATATATTTTTATTTAAATATATATTTAATTTTTTTTTGTTACTTAGAAGTATGTATAAGTATATTATGGTATTTAAAGAGTTACCAAAATTGAGGGGAAATCTACCTGCTTATTGAAACTTGGATGGCGTCAAGGCACATATTAGCAGAGGGGTGCACAATGAACTTGTGGAGGTTTGAACCCGGCCTTGGCAAGGAGTGTCCAAATACCTAGCTATTGGGCTAAGATGTTGTGAACAATATATATTTAAGTTCAGAAGATAATATAGATACAAAGTCAATTTAGTGACCCAAAATGAGAACACAAATATCTTGAAGGGTAATAGTTATGAAGAATGAAAAAAAAAAGAAAGTTAAATTAAAAAAATTGATAAATTGGTAAGAAGTTTGATTATATTATATATACTAACTTTCGATATAACAATGTAGAATTACATAAAATTATCTACGAGCCATGCACACACATGTTAAGATACTAGAAAAAGGTAACTAGAAAATTAGATGTACTGATGAATTTGCACGATTTGTTATCTATTTCATTCAAAGTTTTAATGCGTTTTCAATATCTTGCAAATTAATTTATATTTAAGTCTAATTAATTGCATTAAGCTATTATTTTGAAAAAAAAATATAAAATAGAAAAAAAGTAGGAGTATATATCTAATTTGCATAAATTTTTAGTTATCTTCTATTCCAATAAAATTTTAATATTTTTTCTTAAATATCAATTTAAATTCATACCGAACTAATTACATATATTATATCCACATTCGACACTGTGGCAACGTCGGATTTTCGGGAGTCGCCACCAATCTGTTTACCTAGGTCGATTGGTCACCTTAAATATTGGTCTGCGAGAGTTCGGGGGTTCGGGAGTACGGTTACGTTAAAACAACTTTGTTAAAACGCCCAAAAATTGGCACCTTAGTTGATTTTAATTTTGTTTCGCTTTGCTTTTAAATAAATTTCAGTTAATTTTCAATCTAGAATTTTTAACTGAATTAATTGGATGTGGATTTTTGGTAATTAATTTGTATAGAATTTTATACTTCCGAACCATGGACTCTGCCGAGTCATTTGGACACGGAAGATTTTGATTCCGAACCATGGACTCTGCCGAGTCATTTGGACACGGAATTTGGTGAAATTTAAACAATTTAATCCATATTGTAAATATGGATTTTTTATTTTAATGGAAGTAATTGTTATTTTAATTACTATTTTTGTAAGTCTTTTAAAATTTTAGGTTTTTTGTTAATGATCTTTAAAAGATCTTTCTTATTTCTTTTTATATTTTATTATTCTTTTCCTTCTTTCTTTATCTTTCTTTTCTTTTTCTTATCTTTCTTTTCTTTTTGATTTTTATCTTTCCTTTCTTTTATCTTTCCTTGTTTAATGAAGGATATTTATTATTTAAATAATTACTCAATTTATAAAAGAATTAAAAATTAATTAATTTTTTTATAAGAAAGTTAATTAATTAATCTTGAGATTTATTTTATGTTTATTAAAAAAAGAAATAAATTAATTAAGAAAGATTTATATTTTATGTTATGTTTGTTCTTTTTATTTAATAAAAGATAAACAAAAAAAATTATTAAATCAAGATCTTATTTATTCAGTAAAGAAACCAAAAATTATATGTATATTTTAAAATAATAAAAGTCTTAATATTTTATTTTCTTTTATTTTGTTTTGATAAAAGATTAACCAAAAGTAATTGTTTAATTAAGAAAATCAAAAATTTATATGTATATTTTAAACAAAAGAAGAAAATTTTTGATATTTATTTAATTTGTTTTGGAATAAAAGATTATTTAACCAAAAATTTATATGTATTTTAAAACAAAAGTTTTGATATTTATATTTTTCTGTATATTCTTTTTTGTTTAATGAAAGATTTTTTTTAATTTTAATTTATATCTCTGAAAATATATAAGTTTAAAATATCTAAGAGAAAATTTAAATTTTTATTATTTATTTTTATTATTTTCGAAATCATTTGACTAAGATTTTTATAAAGGAAACAAAAATTTATATCTTTTCATTATTTTAAAAAGAAATAAGTAAAAATATTACTGAATGAAATATTAGCCCAAAATTTTTATTTTTTTTATTCTTTTTATTAATAAAGAAAAAAAAACTAAAAAGTTATATTTTATTATTTTAATAAATAATTAATATATTAGTCCAAAGTTTTTTATTTTTAATAAAGAAAAATTTATTTATATATTTAAAAATATTTCCAAGCCATGGATCCTGGCGGATCATTTGGTCATGGAGTTTTAATTTTTATTAAATTTTAATTATTTAATTAATTATTAATTCTAATTATAATTTTATTGGATTTTTCTTGAATTTTAAATTTTAAAGATCATTATTTTAAAGATATGTTTAAAAAAATTGATTTGTATAATTTTTTAATCATGTTTGTTTATTAATCGAAAAGAATAAAAAGTTAACTTTTTGATATCTTTAAAGAAATAATAAAAACATGTATTCCAAAATGTCAAAAGATAATTGGCTTTTAAATTTTTATTAGCCTTAATAATTAATTACAAAAGAATCTTCTTTTAGTTTTCATTCATTTATTTATTATTTATGGGTAAAGGTGAATTAAATGAAATAAATTATATAAATGAAAATTAATAATAATAAAGTGGGGCTTTTTGGCCATCCACTTTAAAAATAATAATAATAAAGGTTAGCAAAGTTAATTAAATTAATTATTAACAACAATAATAAAAAGTTAGTCAAGTTAATTAAATTAATTAATTAACAACAATAATAAAAAGTTAGACAAGTTAATTAAATTAATTAATTAACAACAATAATAAAAATTAGACAAGTTAATTAAATTAATTAATTAACAACAATAATAAAAATTAGCAAAGTTAGTAAAGTTAGATGTTAATAACAATAAAAATAAAAGTTAGTAAGTTAGTTGAGGTAACAATAATAAGGTTAGCAGGTTAGTCATAATAATAATAATAATAAGGTTAGTCATAATAATAATAAGGTTAGTAAGTTAGTTATAATAATAAATAATAATAAGGTTAGTCATAATAATAATAAGGTTAGTAAGTTAGTTATAATAATAACAATAAAAAGAAGGGTTAGTAATAATAACAATAATAAACAAATAAATAAACAAGTAAAAATTAAAAGGGTTAGGAATCAATTCTGCAAGAACAAAATAAAAAGTCAGTGACTAAAGTGAAAGAAATTGAAAAGATGATAGGTGAAACAAGGGTTTACCCTTAGAAATCAATTTTGAATTTCTGGGAACGAAAGAAACAGACGCGCGTGCAGGGGGGGAAGGAGGGGCAGCTGGCGGCAGGGCGGCAGCGCGGCCAGGGGCAGGTGGGGACGGCGCGACGGCAGCGTGGGGGAGCGATGGGCGGCGGCGGGACGGCGTGGAGCGACGGGCAGCGAAGGAGAAGGAAGAAACAGAAAAAAAACGGAGGAAGAAGATGGTCTATACGTCAGAATAGAAACTTTTGGGACTTTCTGGGAAAAGGAAAGAGGGCCAGGGACTAAGTCTGTAATTTTTATTTTTTCTAAAACGGAGCTCTAAGTTTCTGTCTATTTTTTGTGTGTTCAGCACAAAATTTGGGGGGCTATTTATAGAGGAAGTTTAGCTGAACTGTTGATGGATAAATTAATAAAAAATTTCAAACTTATCTCTTAAATTGGTAAAATGACAATTTTAGTCCTTTACGTCTCTCAGCCTCCGGATAAGTTCCTGAAGCTTCTGATTTTGACAATTTTGTCGTTTTCTGTCAATTTATAGAGGAAGTTTAGCTGAACTGTTGATGGATAAATTAATAAAAAATTTCAAACTTATCTCTTAAATTGGTAAAATGACAATTTTAGTCCTTTACGTCTCTCAGCCTCCGGATAAGTTCCTGAAGCTTCTGATTTTGACAATTTTGTCGTTTTCTGTCAATTTGGGCCAGAAACGTCGGCAGGCTCAAAATTTTATGTGACAAACTACTAAATGCTCCTGGAACTTTCAGAATTTGTCAATTTTGCCTGAAACTTCTTAATTTTGTCATTTTTACCTCAAACTTTTAAATTTTGCCATTTTTTTTGGAGTTTTCTTTTTTTCTTTCAAATACACACATATATCATTTTAAATCAAATCTTCACAAAACAAAAATGTATTTTAAACTAATTAAAATTTTTAGTAATAATAATAATAATAAAAATAATAATTTTTTAATTTCTTTTATTTAATTTCTTTTAAAAATTTTTTATAGTCGGACGAAATTGGGTGTCAACAGCTGCCTCTTTTTGCATGCTTCATGGGACATGATGTATGCAAAGTTAGTTACCAAATTTCGTCCGGCTTAGCTAGGCATTGAAAACCTTTTCGCCGCCTAAATCCTGAGGTTAAGGAACTCTCCTTAGAACCCCGGCGATAGGAGCTCTCCTATCGTTGAAGGAAAATTGATTGTTTCTGAAGCAAAGGTTCCATCCTTAAAACCTCGGATTGATTGATTGATTTCGAAGCAAAGGTCCCATCCTTAAAACCTCGAATTGATTGATTGATTTCGAGGTAAAGGTTCCATCCTTAAAACCTCGAATTGATTGATTGATGTCGAGGCAAAGGTTTCATCCTTAAAACCTCGGATTGATTGATTGATGTCGAGGTAAAGGTTCTATCCTTAAAACCTCGGATTGATTGATTGATGTCGAGGTAAAGGTTCCATCCTCAAAACCTCGAATTGATTGATTGATCTCGAGGCAAAGGTTCCATCCTTAAAACCTCGGATTGATTGATTGATTTCGAGGCAAAGGTTCCATCCTTAAAACCTCGAATTGATTGATTGATGTCGAGGTAAAGGTTCCATCCTTAAAACCTCGAATTGATTGATTTCGAGACAAAGGTTCCATCCTTAAAAGTTCGACGATGAAAATTGATTATTTTCGAGGCAAAGGTTCCATCCTTAAAACCCCGATGATGAAAATTGATTATTTTCGAGGCAAAGGTTCCATCCTTAAAACCCCGATAATGAAAATTGATTATTTTCGAGGCAAAGGTTCCATCCTTAAAACCCCGATGATGAAAATTGATTGTTTTCGAGGCAAAGGTTCCATCCTTAAAACTCCGATGATGAAAATTGATTAATTTTGAGGCAAAGGTTCCATCCTTAAAACCCCGATGATGAAAATTGATTGTTTTCGAGGCAAAGGTTCCATCCTTAAAACCCCGATGATGAAAATTGATTATTTTCGAGGCAAAGGTTCCATCCTTAAAACCCCGATGATGAAAATTGATTGTTTTCGAGGCAAAGGTTCCATCCTTAAAACCCCGATGATGAAAATTGATTGTTTTCGAGGCAAAGGTTCCATCCTTAAAACCCCGATGATGAAAATTGATTGTTTTCGAGGCAAAGGTTCCATCCTTAAAACCCCGATGATGAAAATTGATTGTTTTCAAGGCAAAGGTTCCATCCTTAAAACCCCGATGATGAAAATTGATTATTTTCGAGGCAAAGGTTCCATCCTTAAAACCCCGATGATGAAAATTGATTTTGAGGCTAAAGAGCTTTCCTTAGGACCTCGAGCGAAATTTATATGAAAGCAATTGAAATTGGAATAATTTTCTTCGAAAGTGTGAATTTTCATAATAGGTGAGTGCAAAAATTTAAACTTCGATAAGATGAGTGAATCTTGATGATGACAATAACACTGACAAATTATGTAAAGGGAACGGATGTTTGGAATCAATATCCAAGGTTCATCTAATATTTTGTTCAGTAAATATAGATTCCCTTGTGAGATATGTCATCCAAATAAGGTTAAAGCTTAACTACCCCAAAATGTTATGCCTAGTAGACCTAATAGGATGCGTCTCAAGAGTAATAAAAATTACTCTTTACTCAGCCATTCCAACCTAAAGGCATTGTCCCATGGTTTTAATATCAGCATGGACGAAACTATCTTATAAGATAACGAAATTCCCTGAAAATAAAAACTGAAATACGAAAGAAAATGCTGATAATTAAAACTAAAGGACAAGAAAAACGGATCAGATCGCTTCTTTCTTCCACAATACTTCAACAGGGTGAGTAGAGGACCATTATGGGAGTGAACTGGTCGGGAAAGACTGTCGTGTCCAGTCTATCTGAATCATTGCTGGATCTGGTTCAGGAACAAAAGCTTGTATTTTATCTAGCAATTCTTCAGCAGTTGTTGCGGATATTATGATTCGCCGTGCCACTCTTGATATGAAATTCTTCTGCATAGCATAATCCATAAAAGCTATCAGACCTGTAAAGAAATTGTTAACATTTAAAAGCCCAATGGGTTTCTTATGCAAATTAAGTTGGGCCATGGAAGCAATTTGAAAGACTTCTCCCAATGTGCCAAAACCACCTGGTAGAGCGATGAAAGCATCAGCATTTAAAAGCATTTGTAACACACGCTCTTGCAAATTTTTAACCACTAATTCTTCTCCAATCGTGCCCCCAGAAATAAATTTCAGAGGTCCAGGGATAATGCCCAGAACTTGACTTCCTCCTAGAGATGCTGCTGATGCTACACCTCCCATTATTCCGACACTACCTCCTCCATAAACTAAATGTATTTTTCGCTCAGCTAATACTCTACCCAAATGGTTGGCTGCTTTTAAATACTCTTCATCTTTTCCAGGAAAAGCCCCAGAAAATACACAAATACTTCGAGATTTACGAGTTGGGGTTTTCTCCATTCCTATCCTTACCCTTGTGAGAAAAGAGGATATATTTATAGAGATGAAGAGATAAAGCAATAATTTTATTTTCAAGAATGGATACATTATTGCCAGCTATTCACAGTAGTCACGAGTATGACTTTGGTCAGGTATGGGTACACTATCGTTAAAAGAGGAGGAAAATTTTCAAAATAGCTGCTAGCATGTACAGTAGTCGCTACTGTAGCTTACGTCAGGAGTAGGTACGTGATTGTTGGAAGAGAAGGAAAATTTTAAAAAAGTGGCAGCTATATACAGTAATCATAACTGTATCTCATGTCAGGAGTGGGTACATTATTGGGAGGATAATTTCAAAAGCGACAGCTAGCATGTACAGTAATCGTGACTTTGGTTCACGTCAGGAGTGAATACATTATTACCAAAAGGGGAGGAAAATTTCAAAAGCGACAGCTAGCACGTACAGTAATCGTGACTTTGATCCTCGTCTTCCACTGGCTTTACGTCCAGTAATGGCTTTAATGCTTTCTATGAATCGGTGATTTGCATCTCATCTAGCTTTCTCACAAACTGGCAAACAGGGTCGTTTAGGGTCAGATTCCCAAGACTGTAACGATCTCGTTCTTTTTGGAAAATTATCCATAATCCAACAACCTCAAATTGCACTATTCCGCAAGAATGCGCTTCAAGAACCTCTCGAATATCTTCTAGAGATTCCTTACGCAAGCCATTCTTAATGAATCTTATTCTATCATTACGATTTCTGGTGATCACTTCTGGAGAACGACATTTATTGCCGCAAATCCACCATCCACAATTATGACAAACGCCTAGCCTCTTTGCTCTTCTTTTTTTGGCATAAGCGCTTTTACCAAAGCCGGGCATACGGGGAAAGAACGGTTCTGGAACTTCACCAGCTGAACGAACCTTAGCTTCAATTAGCCACCGCACATTATCAGGAATGCCTTTGTGCATAAAAACTCTGAATCGTTCACATCTAGCTTGATAAATCTTTTTAAGAACATTTATTGGGAAGGAAGGAAAATACTTTCGTAGGGCGGAAAGAGAAGACTCCATTGATAAAGGAGGCAAAGAAAGAAATTAGTGATTGTAGGAAACGAAAATAACTAACACATATTTATAGTGATGAAAGGGATAATGCGTTAATTACACTTACAGAAGCAAGTACATTATTGTCAAAAGAAAAGACAAATGACAGCTTATATGTACAGCAATCATGACTGTGGCTCTCATCTTCCACTGATTTATATCCAGTAATGGCTTCAATGCCTTCTATAAGTCGGGGATTTGCTTCCCATCCAGTTTCCTTACAAACTGACAAACAGGGTCGTTTAAAGTCACATTCCCAAGACTGTAACGATCTCGTTCTTTATGGTAAGTCCTCCACAATTTGACAATTTGACCTTGCACTTTTCCACAAGAATGCGTTTCAAGAGTCTCTCGGATATCTTCCAGAGATTCCTTACGCAGGCCATTCTTAATGAATTTTCTTTTATCTTCACGATTTGTGGAGATGTATCCTAAAGAGCGACATTTAGTATTACAATTCCATCGCCCACATTTATAACACACGCCTAGTCTCTTTGCTCTTCGCCTTTTGGCATAACGGCTTTTACCTAAACCGGGCATGCGGGGCATAAATGCATCTGGAACTTCACCCGCCAAACGGACCTTAGCTTCAATTATCCACTGCACATTATCGGGAATACCTTTGCGTGTAAAAACTCTGATTCTTTCACATCTAGCAAGGTAGATCTTTTTAAGGACTTTTATTGGAAGGGAAGGAAAGTATTTTCGTAGTGCAGAAAGAGTAGAATCCATTGATGAGAGAAGAATTTGAGAGAAGAATTTGAGAGAAGAGGAAAATGAATCAGTTATTGTAAGAGACTGGAATAACCGAATTTAGAAGTCACCGGGTATCTTATCCGCTGCTTAATCAGAAGGAAGAACACGCATTTATAGTGATGAAAAGGGATAACGTGTCGATTACACTTAGGGGAGCATGTACATCTGTCAAAAAAAAAAATGCAAACTTTCCCAAATATAACAAACTGTATGTACAGTAATTGTGACTGTGACTCACATCTTCCACTGGCTTTACGTCTAGTAACGGCATTAACGGCTTCTATGAGTCGAGGATTTGCTTCCCATCCAGTTTTCTTACAAGCTGGCAAACAAGGTCATTTACAGTCAGATTCCTGGGACTGTAACGGTTTCGTTCTTCATGAAAAATGCTCCATAAACCAAGAAGTTCACGTTGCACAGATCCACAAGAATGCGTCTCAAGAGTCAATTGGATATCATCCAACGAGTCCTTACTCAGGCCATTCTTAATGAATCGTATTTTATCTTCTCGATTATCAGAGATCATCCCTAAAGAACGACATTTAGTATTACAAGTCCACCGTCCACATTTATGGCAGACTTGTAACCTTTTCGCTCTTCGCTTTTTGGCATAATAGCTTTTGCCTATACCAGGCATGTGAGACACAAATGCCTCTGGGATTTCACCTGCCAGACGAACCTTGGCTTCGATTAACCACCGCACATCTTCAGGGATTCCTTTGTGCATCAGAACTCTTAATCGTTCACAGCGAACTTGGTAGATCTTTTTGAGGATGTTCATTGGGAGAGAAGGAAAATATTTTCGCAAGGCAGAAAAAGTAGGATCCATTTTCTAGGAGAAAGTAAAAGAAAGGAGGGAGGAAAGGATCAGTTATTATGGGCAACTGAGAGAACCGACTTGAGAGTCACGGAGTACCGTATCCGCCGCTTAACCGGAACAGTGGATCCTACTTTATTTTGGTATCATAGATATTTCTTATCTTTGATATCTCGTTAGGCATGACATTGATCCAGTCCTTGATTATTGAATCCATTGTCTGCTTTCGACGACAATATTTCTCGATATCCGCGCTTATCTTTGACCATAGCTATTTCTTATCTTGGATACAGCTAAGCTGGCGTCAATTCTGTCCATTCAGGTGTAGCCTCGATTATTGAATCGGTAGCCAAGATTTTGACAATATTGTCTACTTTATCCTTGAATTCCTGATGCGGGTTGGTCCCGCATATTAGCTGTGTATCCAGTGATAGATTGGTAAGAGCTGATATTATTGAGATCTCAGCTTATACTGCTGTAACGGTGCGGTGGATGTGTTTCCCATTTGATTCCTATCATGTAAAAGTCATGCATGCATGATGTGAAATGCATGAATGCAAAGCATGTGTAATTGATGGTTCTTTTTTCATTTTTATTTTTATTTTTATTTTATTTTTTTATTTTTATTTTTTTGGATTGATCTAGTTCTTCATATCTTTGCTTTACTGGATCCTCTTTATAATTGCCTTCTTGGACTATCATTGAATCTCTTTATGCTTTCCAGCTTTTGTTCACTGCCTCAAAAGCCCAACTCTTTTCAAAATCCCATTTCTTTGACTTGTTCTTGAATTTTGGCCTCAATTTCTTTAAAATTGGCCCCGCCTCATAATTTATATCTCTTTCGGGTACTCATCCATTGTCATGGATTTGATACCATCAAAGGCTTTACTTTCAATGTCTGCTTTGCCCCTTTTCTTGTGGCCTTGTCGACACTTATTTATCTCCATGTTATAGTCTGAATGATTGCTCTTCCTTGAGCTCAAGTTTTGATCCATAAGACTTGCCCCCTTGTCTGTTGAGTTTCTTTGTTGGCAGTACTCCTCTTACGCTTCGTAGAGACTACTTTGCCCCCCTGAATATGGTGTTTATGTGGAAAGAGATATCATCTCGCCTTTGATTTAACAGAAGGTCGAGCATTTCTAGACCTTTGTGATGGCTCTTGATCGTAAATTTCTCTTACAAGAACCACATCTTATTAAAGAAAGACTCAAGCTATCTCCTCACTTTTAAGTCTACATACATTAATGAATAATGGTTTGGCCTTAAAGAAAAACTTTCATCAATTTGCAAAGCTTGACAAAGTAATTTACGGTCTTTGTTTTCAATTAAAATATCCTGCCATTCTTCCCTTTCCAACTCGAAGACATAAACTGTGCAAGGCAATAAGGTAGAAACATGATTCACAATAATAGCCTTTTAGCTGAATGAGGATGATATCGAGAGATAACTGTTAGGCGTGAGGAAAATTAAGTTTGAATGTTTTTTTTTTTTTGTTTTTGTGGCAGTCTTTTAGCTGAATGAGAATAATATTAAGAGGTAAATATTAGGTCTGAGTAAAGTTAAGTTTGAGTGGTGTGAAAGAAGGGTCTTTTAATACTACTCGTGAGCAGTATTAAATAAGGTAGAAACATAATTCACAATGATAGTCTTTTAGCTGAATGAGGATATTAAGTCTGAAGGAAGTTAAGTTTTAATGGTGTGAAAGAAGGGTCTTTTAATACTACTCGTGAGCAGATTTGATTATGGTGAAAAACTCAATAGTGATGACTTCAAACTTGCCACCTTTTCCAGAAAGTTTGATCTCATCTGTTGCCCCCCAACTATCGTAATCTTTATGTACACTTGGGTTGAGGGTTGCTTTTGTCTTCTAAACCGTCTTTGCAGGTTTTCAGTCTAGAATCCATAGCTCACTTTTTTTGTTTTCTTTCTTTTGCTCTAACTTGAGCCCTTTTTTCTTTTCTTTTTTTTTGTTTTTTTTTTGTGAGCTATGGTGATGACATACTTGATAACTCTCTTGAAGTGAGATGACTCAAGTGGCCTTGCTTGCTCGTGCTTGTTCTTAGTCCTTTTTGGTTTTGAATTTTCCCTTGTTGTCTTTTGATGGAAGGGATGAATTTCTCTTTTCGGAGTTTGTTTTGCAAAGAACTGAGATCATAGCCCTCTTGAAGTGAAATGATTCAAGTGGCCTTAGTTGTTTGTGTTTGCTCTCAGTCTCTTTTTTTGGTTTTGGATTTTCCTTTTAATGGCTTTTGATGGAAGGGAGGAACTTCTTTCCTTTGTTGGAATTTGTGTTGTGGAAAACTGAGATTTTTTTTTTGTATTGAGCATTTGTGAGAATTGGGAGGCCACTGAAGTCATTTAATATGAGAGCTACCTTGTTTGGAAACTAACCCCAAACTTCTTGCAAGGATGTTGATAACCACTGTGAATTCTTTTTGAGGGTTGAGGTGCAACATATGAAATCCTTCTTACTAGATTTGGCAGCACTTTCAAGATCATTACTATCAAATTTCCCTTAACTTTTTATTTTCACCCACGAGTAGTATCATTTAGAAAGCAAAGTATGATAGCAATAATGGATAGTATAATGGAAAGGAGTAAGAGATAGATGTAAAAACGGAATTTTTGGTAAGAAGTGGTAGAATGTGTAGGTGTAATAATTGAATTTTTGGTAAAAATTGGTAGAATGTGTAGAAGTAATAATGGGATTAAAAAGTGGTAGAATGCACACGCAACATCTTTTTGTTAGAGAACAAAAAGAATTACCGGTTGTCGAAAAGTAAAGTGTGATGGCAATAATGGATAGTATAATAGCAAAGAGTGTAAAAATGGAAAGTAGTAGAATGCACGCATCACATCTTTTTGTTGTACCAGAAAAAGAATAGCAGGTGTCCATTTAACAAAGACTACACCCTAGATTCTGGACTATATCTAGGAGATTTTTACTATTATATTACTTTTGCAAGCTTTCAAAGATACAAGTTTATTCAAAGGATTCCCTGTCATTCGAAAATGTATGCGGACTGTTAGGTCAGATCTGACTTAGAGCCCTTCCAAAATCAATGTAATTCCAGCTCAAAATCTTCACTTTCAATTACCAATCACATCGGGCCTAGCAGCTTGACCTCGGTTTTGTTTGATTTGTAGAGGAATGGCCTCGGGACTTGACGGCTTAAGAGTAGGTTTTGAGATTGGTATAGCATTGACTTCTTGTTCTTTAATGATCACATTCACATCATCATAAAAACGATAAGTTGGGATGAGTCTATGAGTCTTTGCAGATTCTTACGGAATTCTGATCATTCTTGAATAGAATGACTCTTACTGTCATGAAAGTTGCACCATTCCTCATCTTCAACTTCTTCATGTCCAAAAGAAGGCTTTCCCATGATAATCCCTTCTTTCACAAGGCATGAATATACATGCTTAAGAGGGGTTATGATATCATTGACTGACTTTTTCATCAGCCGGTGTTCTTCTATCATATTGACTGGTTTTTCTTGATGAGGCGGCAATGGATTGTGAGTGACGTTCGGTTCATCGGAAAAGTCCAACCACTTTGATTCGATTAATTGTTGGACTATACGTTTCAATGCTGTGCAATTTTCCAAGCCATGGCCTGGAACGCCATCATGATATGGGCAAGTTATGTTGGGGTCATACCACGTTGGATATGGGGGTCCAAATGGATTTGTAGGAATTGGACGGATAAGTTGACTTTCTATGAGTTTTGGATACAACTCAGTGTAAGTCATGGGAATTGGTGCAAAAACTTCTTTTGGTCTTCGTGTGGGTACTGGAGGAGTCGGAACAGGTGGCCGTAACTGATTAGGCCTGTTGAGAGGATAATTGTTGGGCCTATTGGGAGGATAATCATTAGGCCTATTGGAAGGATAATCATTGGGCATATTGGGAGGATAGTCATTGGGCCTATTGGTAGGATAATAATTGGGCCTTTTGGCAGAATAGGATAGGCGAGGACCGGTAGCCACAGTATCTACGAGGGGAATCCCTCTTTCGCGTCCTATTTGTTGTACTTCTTCATCTTTTGTTCTGGATGGTCCTCCTCTTTTCATAGGATCACTAAAGGACTCAGCAATCTTCCCAGTCCTAATCCCATGCTCGATCCTTTCTCCAGACATGACAACATCGGAGAAATTAGTTGCCGAATTGCCAATGAGTTTGTCATAATATGGGTATTTCAGTGTCTGGACAAACAAAGTGACCATTTCTTTTTCTGTCATGGGTGGCTGAACTTGTGCAGCTAAGTCCCTCCACCGTTGGGCATATTCCTTGAAAGTTTCTGGCTTTTTCTTCTCCATGTTTTGGAGAGTTTGGCGATCCGGAGCCAAGTCCATAACATGTTTATAGTTGCCGATGAAGGCCTGAGCAAGGTCATTCCAAGTTTTGATGTTTCTTGGTCCTTGACTTAGATACCACTGCAATGCTGATTTTGTGAGACTTTCCTGAAAAAGTGCAATCCACACCTTTTCATCTTTTATGAGTGGTTGTAGTCTCCTTAGGAACAGTGTGATGTGAGTGATGGGATTACTCGTTCCGTCGTATTTTACGAAATCCGGTACTTTAAAGTCCGTAGGGATTATGACGTCTGGCACTAAGCAGAGGTCATCCACTGAGAGAGATCCGAATATATTACCTCCTTCAATGGCTCGCAGTCTCTTCTCTATTGTTTCGAGTTTTTGAGATTCTCCTTCTTCCTTTGGTGGTGTCTTCTTCTCTTCATACACAGTGTCTTGTTTCAGGTGAACACTAGCAGACTGTCTTGGTTCCTGAAACAAGTTTTCTTGGACTGAGACTCGTTGCGGAGTGAATCCCAGAGGATAAGTGGGATCTTGTGCTTCTTTGATGGGAACTTGAGTTACTTTCTCCTTGATTAGTTCCATGAATTGTCTCATCTGTTCTGCCATACTTTCTATCTTGGACTCCATCTCTATAAGACGTCCTTCGGCTTGTTCTGCCATTAATCTTGTTTGGAGCCGAGTTGAATATCGGTATTGAGGTCCAATTTTACCTTTTTAAAGGAATATTTATTTTATTAGATTCTATGCGTATATGATTGATGTGATGGATGCATGTAATGAGATTATGTTTTTATCAAAATTTATATGCACGTGATTGATGTAATGGAATGCATGCAATGAGATTATTTTTATCAGATTTTATATGCGTGTGATTGATGTAATGGATGCATGCAATATAAAGTGAGATTATGTTTTTATCAGACTTTATATGCACGTGATTAATGTAATGGAATGCATGCAATGAGATTATTTTTATCAGATTTTATATGCATGTGATTAATGTAATGGAATGCATGCAATGAGATTATTTTTATTAGATTTTATATGCGTGTGATTGATGTAATGGAATGCATGCAATGAGATTATTTTTATCAGATTTTATATGCGTGTGATTGATGTAATGGATGCATGCAATATAAAGTGAGATTATGTTTTTATCAGACTTTATATGCACGTGATTAATGTAATGGAATGCATGCAATGAGTGAGTTTGCTTATCCATTATCGTAGAACTTCAAAACTTTTAGTTGTCATTATAAAGACCAAAAAGTTAGCATAATTTGATGCGTGGTTTTGATGCATGAAGAATAATTGCACAAGAAAGATAAGGTTATTAATAAGTTAAATAGCAATTAACAACTCATGAAGTATTATGGAAAAATGAATTAAAACCATAAATATAAGACACGAAGAAAATAAAAGTGTAGAGCAACAACATAGCATAACAAGGACGTGCTTATGGCGTTGGTAAAATAGTAGAAATTCTATGGTCAGTTCTATGGTTAAGTGGGGAGTTCTATATGCATAAGGTGGCTTATCAAAAAGGCAAGGGATAGTTCCCGAATCCCGTCACTAAATTATAGTGATGGCCCGATTCCTTACCCTCTAGGGTTAATGTAAGGAATGGATTAATTCGAGTCGTAGCTTTTCGTGGGCCCATGCAGAGACTAACCGTCTCAGGAGGCAATACACTACTTTGCTACTTTGAAACCGGTGAAGGCTTGGAGACCATGGCCTCACAAGGACAACAACACCAATTCCGCTTAGAAAGAATTGTGTTCGATTTGAGAAAGCTCGGGTATAGAGCTTCATATTGTGAATGCATTATGCATGTTTAGAATAAGTAAATATAACATATAAATCCACATAATAAGCAAAGTAAATCAAAACAAATCAACTTTAGGCTCGACTCACTAACGTGGAGTCCCCAGCGGAGTCGCCAAGCTGTGGCAACGTCGGGTTTTTTTCGGGAGTCGCCACCAATCGGTTTTCGTTCAGGTCGATTGGATACCTTAAAATATGGTCTGCGAGAGTTCGGGGATCGGGAGTACGGTTACGCAAAAACAATATTGTTATAGCGCCCAAAATTGGCACCTTAGTTGATTTTAATTTTATTTTACTTTGCTTTAAAAAAATTCAGTTAATTTTCAAACTAGAAATTTTAATTGAATTAGTCGAAAATGTTGATTTTGGTAATTAATTCGGGTAAAATTTTATACTTCCGAACCATGGACTCTGCCGAGTCATTTGGACACGGAAGATTTTGATTCCGAACCATGGACTCTGCCGAGTCATTTGGACACGGAATTTGGTGAAATTTTAAATAATTTAATCCATATTGTAAAATATGGATTTTTTATTTTAATGGAAGTAATTGTTATTTTAATTACTATTTTTGTAAGTCTTTTAAAATTTTAGGTTTTTTGTTAATGATCTTTAAAAGATCTTTCTTATTATATTTTATTATTCTTTTCCTTCTTTCTTTTTATTCTTTTTATTTTATCTTTCTTTTCTTTTATCTTTCCTTGTTTAATGAAGGATATTTATTATTTAAATAATTACTCAATTTATAAAAGAATTAGAAAGTAATTAATTTTTTTATAAGAAAGTTAATTAATTAATCTTGAGATTTATTTTATGTTTATTAAAAATAAATTAATCAAGAAAGATTTATATTTGTTCTTTTTTATTTAATCAAGATCTTTAATAAAGAAAACCAAAAAAATATGTATATTTTAAAAATAAAAGAAAAGTCTTAATAGTTTATTTGATAAATTAACCAAAAAAAAGATTAAGAAATCAAAGATTTTTATATATATTTTAAACATGAAAGAAGAATTTTGATATTTATATATTTTATTTTTATAAAAGATTAACTAAAAAGAAGTGATTATTTAACAAGGATCTTAAAAAAAATTAAATTTATATGTATATTTTAAAAAAATAAAGGAAAGTTTTGATATTTATGTTTCATTTTTATGTTCTTTTTGTTTGATAAATAATTTTAATTAATAAGTCTAAGATATTGTGGCAACGTCGGATTTTCGGGAGTCGCCACCAATCTGTTTACCTAGGTCGATTGGTCACCTTAAATATTGGTCTGCGAGAGTTCGGGGGTTCGGGAGTACGGTTACGTTAAAACAACTTTGTTAAAACGCCCAAAAATTGGCACCTTAGTTGATTTTAATTTTGTTTCGCTTTGCTTTTAAATAAATTTCAGTTAATTTTCAATCTAGAATTTTTAACTGAATTAATTGGATGTGGATTTTTGGTAATTAATTTGTATAGAATTTTATACTTCCGAACCATGGACTCTGCCGAGTCATTTGGACACGGAAGATTTTGATTCCGAACCATGGACTCTGCCGAGTCATTTGGACACGGAATTTGGTGAAATTTAAACAATTTAATCCATATTGTAAATATGGATTTTTTATTTTAATGGAAGTAATTGTTATTTTAATTACTATTTTTGTAAGTCTTTTAAAATTTTAGGTTTTTTGTTAATGATCTTTAAAAGATCTTTCTTATTTCTTTTTATATTTTATTATTCTTTTCCTTCTTTCTTTATCTTTCTTTTCTTTTTCTTATCTTTCTTTTCTTTTTGATTTTTATCTTTCCTTTCTTTTATCTTTCCTTGTTTAATGAAGGATATTTATTATTTAAATAATTACTCAATTTATAAAAGAATTAAAAATTAATTAATTTTTTTATAAGAAAGTTAATTAATTAATCTTGAGATTTATTTTATGTTTATTAAAAAAAGAAATAAATTAATTAAGAAAGATTTATATTTTATGTTATGTTTGTTCTTTTTATTTAATAAAAGATAAACAAAAAAAATTATTAAATCAAGATCTTATTTATTCAGTAAAGAAACCAAAAATTATATGTATATTTTAAAATAATAAAAGTCTTAATATTTTATTTTCTTTTATTTTGTTTTGATAAAAGATTAACCAAAAGTAATTGTTTAATTAAGAAAATCAAAAATTTATATGTATATTTTAAACAAAAGAAGAAAAGTTTTGATATTTATTTAATTTGTTTTGGAATAAAAGATTATTTAACCAAAAATTTATATGTATTTTAAAACAAAAGTTTTGATATTTATATTTTTCTGTATATTCTTTTTTGTTTAATGAAAGATTTTTTTTAATTTTAATTTATATCTCTGAAAATATATAAGTTTAAAATATCTAAGAGAAAATTTAAATTTTTATTATTTATTTTTATTATTTTCGAAATCATTTGACTAAGATTTTTATAAAGGAAACAAAAATTTATATCTTTTCATTATTTTAAAAAGAAATAAGTAAAAATATTACTGAATGAAATATTAGCCCAAAATTTTTATTTTTTTTATTCTTTTTATTAATAAAGAAAAAAAAACTAAAAAGTTATATGTTATTATTTTAATAAATAATTAATATATTAGTCCAAATTTTTTTATTTTTAATAAAGAAAAATTTATTTATATATTTAAAATATTTCCAAGCCATGGATCCTGGCGGATCATTTGGTCATGGAGTTTTAATTTTTATTAAATTTTAATTATTTAATTAATTATTAATTCTAATTATAATTTTATTGGATTTTTCTTGAATTTTAAATTTTAAAGATCATTATTTTAAAGATATGTTTAAAAAAATTGATTTGTATAATTTTTTAATCATGTTTGTTTATTAATCGAAAAGAATAAAAAGTTAACTTTTTGATATCTTTAAAGAAATAATAAAAACATGTATTCCAAAATGTCAAAAGATAATTGGCTTTTAAATTTTTATTAGCCTTAATAATTAATTACAAAAGAATCTTCTTTTAGTTTTCATTCATTTATTTATTATTTATGGGTAAAGGTGAATTAAATGAAATAAATTATATAAAGGAAAATTAATAATAATAAAGTGGGGCTTTTTGGCCATCCACTTTAAAAATAATAATAATAAAGGTTAGCAAAGTTAATTAAATTAATTATTAACAACAATAATAAAAAGTTAGTCAAGTTAATTAAATTAATTAATTAACAACAATAATAAAAAGTTAGACAAGTTAATTAAATTAATTAATTAACAACAATAATAAAAATTAGACAAGTTAATTAAATTAATTAATTAACAACAATAATAAAAATTAGCAAAGTTAGTAAAGTTAGATGTTAATAACAATAAAAATAAAAGTTAGTAAGTTAGTTGAGGTAACAATAATAAGGTTAGCAGGTTAGTCATAATAATAATAATAATAAGGTTAGTCATAATAATAATAAGGTTAGTAAGTTAGTTATAATAATAAATAATAATAAGGTTAGTCATAATAATAATAAGGTTAGTAAGTTAGTTATAATAATAACAATAAAAAGAAGGGTTAGTAATAATAACAATAATAAACAAATAAATAAACAAGTAAAAATTAAAAGGGTTAGGAATCAATTCTGCAAGAACAAAATAAAAAGTCAGTGACTAAAGTGAAAGAAATTGAAAAGATGATAGGTGAAACAAGGGTTTACCCTTAGAAATCAATTTTGAATTTATGGGAACGAAAGAAACAGACGCGCGCGCAGGGGGGGAAGGAGGGGCAGCTGGCGGCAGGGCGGCAGCGCGGCCAGGGGCAGGTGGGGACGACGCGACGGCAGCGTGGGGGAGCGATGGGCGGCGGCGGGATGGCGTGGAGCGACGGGCAGCGAAGGAGAAGGAAGAAACAGAAAAAAAACGGAGGAAGAAGATGGTCTATACGTCAGAATAGAAACTTTTGGGACTTTCTGGGAAAAGGAAAGAGGGCCAGGGACTAAGTCTGTAATTTTTATTTTTTCTAAAACGGAGCTCTAAGCTTTCTGTCTATTTTTTGTGTGTTCAGCACAAAATTTGGATGGCTATTTATAGAGGAAGTTTAGCTGAACTGTTGATGGATAAATTAATAAAAAATTTCAAACTTATCTCTTAAATTGGGTAAAATGACAATTTTAGTCCTTTACGTCTCTCAGCCTCTGGATAAGTTTCTGAAGCTTCTGATTTTGACAATTTTGTCGTTTTCTGTCAATTTTTGGCCAGAAACGTCGGCAGGCTCAAAATTTATGTGACAAACTACTAAATGCTCCTGAAACTTTCAGAATTTGTCAATTTTGCCTGAAACTTCTTAATTTTGTCATTTTTACCTCAAACTTTTAAATTTTGCCATTTTTTTTGGAGTTTTCTTTTTTTCTTTCAAATACACACATATATCATTTTAAATCAAATCTTCACAAAAAAAAATATATTTTAAACTAATTAAAATTTTTAGTAATAATAATAATAATAAAAATAATAATTTTTTAATTTCTTTTATTTAATTTCTTTTAAAAATTTTTTATGGTCGGACGAAATTGGGTGTCAACAGATATTTAAGAGATAATTTAATCCTTTTGAATTTATTCTATTTTTGAAATCATTTGCTAAGATTTTTATAAAGGAAACAAAAAGTTATATCTTTTCATTATTTTAAAAGAAATAAGCAAAATATTACTGAATAAAATATTAGCCCAAAAATTTCACTTTTATCATTATTTTTATTAATAAAGAAAACTAAAAAGTCATATTTTATTATTTTAAAAGAAATAAGTAAAATGTTACTGAATAAAATATTAACCCAAAAATTTTACCTTTTTTGTTCTTTTTATTAATAAAGAAAACTAAAAAGTTATATTTTATTATGTTAATAAATAATTACTATATTAGTCCAAAGTTTTTATTTTTAATAAAAAAATTATTTATATACTTTATTTAAAAAATATTTCCAAGCCATGGATCCTGGCGGATCATTTGGTCATGGAGTTTTAATTTTTATTAAATTTTAATTATTTAATTAATTATTAATTTTAATTATAATTTTATTGGATTTTTATTATTTTTTTTTTTTTGAATTTTTAAATTTTAATATCATTACTTTAAAGATATGTTGAAAAAGAATTGATTTGTATATTTAGAATTATTTAATTATGTTTGTTTATTAATTTTAATAAAAGGGATAAAAAGTTAATTAATTTTTCTTATTGCTCCTTCAAGAAATAATAAAAGATAATTAGCTTTTTTTTTTTTTTTTAAAACGTTTATGCTAGTCTTAAAGAATAAAATTAATCATTCACATAAAAGGATTTTCTTTTAATTAGTTGTTATTTACTTATGTTTATTCAATTATTTTAGTAAAGGAATAAAAGATTAAATTTTTGTTGTTGTTCTCTTTTTTTTAAAGAAATATGTGTTTTAGAAATAACAAAAGATAATTGGCTTTTAAAAATGATTTTTAATTAACCTTAATAAATTATTCACATAAAATTCTTTTTTTTTTTTATAATAACTAAATTTAAACACCTAAAAGAGACAATTAATAATAAAGTGGGGCTTTTTTGGCCATCCACAATAATTATAATAATAAAATAAAAAAAAATTAGTTGTTAACAACAATGATAAAAATTGTCAAAAGTTAGTAAAGTTAATGGTTAAAATTAATAATAACAATAATAAAAGTTAATGATGTTAATTGATTTAATCGTTAACAATAATAACAACAATAAAAATAAAAGTTAGTAAGTTAGTAACAATTATAACAATAATAAAAGGTTAGTAAGTTAGTGACAATAATAATAATAAAGTTAGTAAGTTAGTAACAATAATAAAAAAAGTAATAAAGTTAGTAAATTAGTAACAATAATAATAATAAAGTTAGTAGTTAGCACAATTAATTGTTAGTATAGCACAAATTAAATGGTTAGTGATAACAATAATAATGAAAGTTAGTGGTTAGTAAAGTTAGTTGTTAATATAACAAACATTAAATGGTTAATGATTTGAATGGAATAATAATAACCATGATAACAATAATAATAATAAACATATAAAGATTATTGTTAGTTCTTCAGAAATAATAAAAAGGTTAACGACTTGTATAAATAAAAAAAAACTGGAGGATTAAAGAGAAATTATACCGTGAATTTTGAATCGACTCTTAATCGAGCTGAGGATTTGCGAACGGATTTTTGCCCCTGATTCGATGTCGAATGATGGCGAACGATTTATTTACGACTGGTGGTGGTTTTGTTGAATGTTGCGGTGATTATTATTATTTTTTATTAGAAGTTTAGGATATAATTTGTTCTTCCAAACCGTGGATCCTACCGGATCATTCGGATATGAAATTTAATATCCAAGCCATGGATTCTAACCGAATCATTTAGACATGGATATGATCCGTCTTAGGATCTCGTTGTTTAATTTTATTTTTAATAATTAATATTTTTAACTAATATCCAAGCCATGGATTCTAACCGAATCATTTGGACATGGATATGATCCGTCTTAGGATTTCGTTATTTAATTTTATTTTATTTTTAATAATCTTAGTTAATATCCAAGTCATGGATTCTAACCGAATCATCTGGACATGGATATGATCCGTCTTAGGACAGATTTCTAATAATTTGATACACATTTAATGTATTACAAGAATTACAATTAAGCTATTCTAAAAATAAAGATAAATAAATAAGAAAATAAATATCCTAAATTACATCCTTAAGTGAATTTGATGGTTAAATCTAATACATGGCTCTAAAATAAATAAATGAATAAATAAGTAAATGAATTTATTGTCACCGACTGATCTGCAACAAAAAGAGAGGTTAGTAGCTCATAGGAACAAAATAGAAAGTTGGAGGACTGAGTTAAAATTATACCCAAAAGAAGTTAACTGGGTCGGACACGGGTTGCATTGATTCCGATGACAGCAATGGAGCGAACGAGGGGCGGAAGCGTTCGTGACAGAGGAGTTATGGCCTTCCATGTAGAAAGAAGCAGCTCTTCTTAATCAATTAGACCCCCAATGGGGAAAGAATACACTAGAAGCTTTACAGCTCAACAAATAAATGACGAGTCTTTACTGCAATGAAAGCTAAGTTAGGGAATTTCCCATAAAATGACAGAACAAGGGAGCATTTTGTCACAAAATACTATGCCAATTAATATCAATGCAGAGAAATGGAAGAATATGCATATAGAACATAGGCTTCATACCATCAGTTATATTTAGATAAAGCTGATATATCAAAGAAAATCTACTCTGCTTTATGAGTCAACAAATAAGATGAACACTTGTTCCAAGGTACAAAAATGCAAATGATCCAATACAACCTAACATCTCTAAATTTCAAGGCATTCAATCATATTGGTCAATTCAAATTTGTAACCAGACGTCTTATGATAACAACAAATAAAATAAAATAAAATAAAATAAAATGCGCAAAGCACACTAATGGCTCCACTTGAAGGTATATAATAACGCGAAGAGGGAAAAACTAACAATAGATAATGATGCAGAAAAGCAAGAAAAAAAAATGGATATTTCAATTTTTCATGATCATTCATTTTCTATAATGACCGAGGATGTTGATCTTCTAGTAGATATGTAGTGTTCTCATGCTGCATATAAAAAAATCCTTTAATAAAAACTTGTTACATAATTCGTAATACATACAAGTTGCAATTGATACAGAATGAAAATATATGAAATGATTTCACATACTGGCTCTTCTATTATAGGTTCATAAGGCGGCAAAATTCAGAAAATTTCACCCAAAATCATATCATCTTCGCAAAAAAAAAAAAAAAAGTGAACTAAAAAAAAATGAAGATGAAAGCAAGCAGGAATTAACATGTAACCAAAAGGAGACCAAACCAACAAAATCAATCCACCCCCAGGAGAAATACTTACCTACAGACAATTAAAAAAAAAAAAACATGAAAACAGGAACATAGAAGTCTAATACTCTCAGAGCTATAAAACCAGAAACATGAGTTCACAAACATCACATACAAAAGTATTAACACTTTTTAATTCAATGAAAGCTTTAGAGACATCCATGAATGATGAGAGTATAAAAAAAATGCCATGAATAAAAGGATCAAGAAGAAACAGAGTACTATATGCAGCAAGAAAATACGTATCAAGTTGTACGCCGGGGATGCAGGTGAGGTGAAGGAAAGATGAGGGGGGGAGGCAAAAATGACAGGGAGGCTTCTCTTGGCTCAACGCGAAACGGCAACCATGGGAGGTGGACGGCAGGACGATGGCGCAGGGGCTCGGACGGAGGGGAGTTGGGCGCGACGGCGCGGGACGCGATACAGCAGGGAGGAGGCGACAGCGAGCTAGCTGGTGAGCGACGGGTTCGATCGCGACGGCGGTGCGGCAGCGAAAGGAAGGCAGAGTGACCGAGCAGGAGGCTGGGCGCAAGGCGAGACGGCGAGGGGAGTCACCGGCGGGGGAGCTGGCCGGAGGGATGAGATGGCGGAGATGAAGGAGGAGGAGGGAGAGAGAAAATTTTTGCGGAAGAAGGCTAGAGGAAGGTTGGCGCAGAGAGAAAAGGGAAAAGAGAGAGAGAATTTTTTTTTCTGTGTGTGTGCGTTGTCTGCGTTGAGTGAGAGGGAGAGAATAGATAGAAACAGAGAGGGAGAAGATACAGAGAGGGAGAAGGAGAAAGATCGAAACAGAGAGGGAGAGAGTTGGTTCAGGGAGAGAGAAGAGAGTTTTTTTTTTAGTGGGAGAGTGAGGTCGGGAGGAAGAAAGAGAGCTCCCGTGTGTCTCCCGTGAGAGGGAGAGAAGATAAGATTTTATCTTCAATGATAGAAGCCTAGAGCCTTCTAAAAATATCCCAGCCTTTCCCCAGGAAGGCTCAGCTGGGGGAGGAATTTTCTGTTTTTAATTTTAATTTTTAATTTAATTTTTTTTAATTAATTAATAATTAGTTAAGAAATAATTAATAATTAATTAATATTTCTAATACACACATACAGATATATATGTATACCTATATATATATTTTAACTAACACCATATGACAAAAATGTCCCCCATTAAACTAATAATATATTATTTTTGTTAAATTAATTTTTTAGTTAATAATTTTTAATTAATTAATAATTTTATTTTTTTTTAATAAACGGACGAAATTGGGTGTCAACAGACACATATACTTGAAAAAAAAAACTAATATAGGAAATAAAAAAAAGAAGAAGAAAAGGAAAAACAATTACTACCATTCTGTAATAAGGAAGTTGAAAGGTCGTTAATGTATAACTTTTGGTCATAAGCAATTAAAGCATACACTTAGACCCACATTACCCTTCACCCGAAGCAAAGGAAAATGGGAAAAAAGAGACTAAAAACAAAAACAGAAAGAGGGAAAGGAAACATAATTATATCAATAATTTAGCTTCCTTTTCCTGGTGCCGTACGTTCACATTGCACCTACAGCTTGAAACCTGGGTTCTTTGGGCAGGAACTTCTGCTGAGTGTAGACAGACATATAGTCACCGAACACAAACTTGGGATAAGGAAAGGCCTGCTCCTGTCCCTGTTCCTGTTCCTGTTCCTGCTCCTGTTCCATTTCTTTCTTCTCTCTCCCCACTAGCTCTTGTGCTGGTGCAATCACCGCCTTGAGCGACGGGTTATAAAAGGACGCAATGGATCTCCTATTCCCATCAGGGGTTGCCAAAACCCGATGCCAAACACTCTTGTACTTGCCGTTGCTCAGAACCTCGATCTGGTCTCCCGTGTTGATCACAATTGAGTTTGGTAGTGGCTGGACATCAATCCACTCTCCGTCTTTGAGGATTTGGAGGCCGCCGACCTTGTCGTCCTGGAAGAGCAAGATGACTCCGCCGGCGTCGGTGTGAGCTCTCAGGCCATGGACCTTGTCGGGGCGGGGACATGGCGGGTAGTGGCTGACTTTGGTCCCGAAGAAAGCTTTGTTGTCTCCTTCTGATCCTTCGTTGAAGGTTGCTTTGATGTAGCCTTTTAGTAGGCCTAAGTTTTCGTCCATCACCTCCATAACTTGCTCTGCAAGTTTCTTTAACTCGGATCTGTACTCGGCCATGGTCTCCCTACAGATACAAACATCGAGAGTCAGAATATGACCAAATGTAGAACCAAGTAGTACACCTTAAGTGTACCTGCTTTTTAAGCTTTTTAATAAAGTAAAATTTTCTTGCTATTCAGAAAAAGAAAAAAAAAATATGGTACACCTTAAGAGTTGGTTTTTGTTAAAATAATCTTAATTACTTGAATCCAGGAGTTTTAGAAGGCCAGGTGTGAGCGTCGTTGTCGGTGAGAACGAAAACATCCTCCCAATCCACATTCTCCAAGCGTTGGCCACTCTTGTTCTGCATCAAATCATCCAACAGCTTCACAGGGTTCGAATTATGGAAATTTGGTTCCCTCTCCAGCTTATAGCATTCAGAGCAAACCTTCTTCACCCTTTCCAGTAGCTCCTCCCGAATCCCATGGTTCACCAGCTGCTTCCACAATCCAACAAAAACAAATAATTAATTTAGCGACGATTAAGATATAGGTCTACTTAATTATACAACAAAAAAATTAAAAAGGAAAAAGGAAAGAAGCCTGTCTTGCCGTCTGGGAATGGAAGATATTGTAATGTACCTGGAAAAATCCCCATTCTTCACATGCAATAGCAATCTGAGCAAGGGTGTGGGCTCTCTCGTCACCGTTGAGCTTGGAGAAATCTATGACAGGAATGGCCATTGAAGATATATAGAAGCTGGTTCTGGAAATTAAGAGCTCGTCGATATCGGTTAATCTAATAGCTGGCAGCTTGTTGTGTCTGAGAGGGGGAAGAGGGTTGGTCGGTATTTATAGATAGTGAGGGTTTTGCTCCCGCCACTGTGGATTGATTTGTTTCTTTCTTACTTTGGTATTCCGATCCAACTGCCTCAAGTCTTTTCAATTCTGCTTGGTTTCTTTACTCGGAAGTAGCCGTTCTGGTTCTGGGCGGGCCTGGGCGCCGACAAGATTAATTAAATTAATAAATATATATATATATATTCTTGCCTTGGTCAATGCTTTACTGGTCATCCACAACACAAGCATAACTTTCAGGTGAAGAATTAATAATTAATGCCCCCTTTTTAACTTCTATTATCTGATTAACAACTAACTAAACTAATGGTTGAATTTGAACCTATGCTTGATCTGCTGCCACGCGTCGTCATCACGTATGTCCCCGCGCGTTAAACTGCTGTCATCGTACCATAACTATTGTTTCAATTAGTAAGTGAATTAAATTTAATTAAGCAGGTAAACAAAAATAAACATATACTCTTAATTCCGCCAAGAGAAACCGCAATACCAGCCAAAAAAAAAAAAAACCTCTCTTGAATTAGGGCACTATATATTTTTCCACTTCCACCTGCATAAATATAATGGGTCCATCCAAAAACATTGAAAATTAACAACTATAATTAGGTCTAATTAAACCCCAAATGAGCCTCCAAATGTTTGGTAACACAACCATATATCCAGATATTATCAATTTTCCACACATCAAACGGTTCTCGATCGTTCTTTCGGGTAGTACCAGAAGAATAATTATGCTGAAACTATATATAAAAAAAAATTTACGGAAGCTTGTTACAATTTTACGAACGCGTTTCTACATAGATATTGTTACAAACTGTAGTTGGAATAGAATTATTATGTGCAGAACCTGTACAATTTTCTTTCGTAAAATTATTTATATGTTTACATTATTCACAGCAAATTAATGATAAACAAACGTTACGTCTTTCTATAGGTGGCAACGTACACGAGAAGTCATTCATGTGCCATATTCCTTCTCTCGTTTCTCATATAATTAACTACGCTGTATTAATCAGTTTTGTTTGAAAATATTAATCAGTTTTGTACTTCTCCATCTCATAATAAAAGCTGTCATCTTTATTATTTATAGTAATTAATTTATAATTTTATTTTTTTAAAAGTTTTGTATAAAAACACTATTTTTTCCAACATAATTGAAACATTTTTTTGAGCACAGAGATTAAAATATTTGTATAGTGAGTTTAAATAATGATTAATTTTTTTTTTTAGTTTTATGCGGTGAAAGTTTAAATAAAGATTAAAAATAATTTTTTATTAAATTTTGTATAATAGGAGTTGAAAACTTTCTAAAAAGGGAAACATTCTTTTTAGGACAGCAATAAAAAGAATACATTTTATTCTTTTTACAGCGGAGGGAGTACAAATTTTTTATATGAAAATAAAAAATTAAAAATCATGGTTTAAAAATTCAGTTTCTAAGAATTTTTCTAAATATACATTAATATAAATATATTCAAGTTAAATTTTAATAAAAAAATAAAAAAGTTCTAACTGGCAGAGGATGTGAATATTTTACTTCTTTCCTTGTTATCCAATCATCTACCGACTACGTACCATCCATGTAGTTGACTGCTCCTATCTTTTCTTGTGACCCCAAACCATGATCTGACTTTTTCCAGACTGGTCCTGGGTTATGAGCGATGCTAATAAATTTAGGGTTAAGGAACGCCTAGCCGTGGACTTTCAATAAACTAACCTATCATGTTTTTCTTCCTCCCCATTTTTTTAATCATCCATTTGTCAACTCTTAATATAATATAAAAAATACCTGCCTTTCTTTCTTTTTTGAGTAAATTGTTTAAATAGTATCTAACATTTAATTGTTGTTTCATGTTTGTCCCTAACCTATTGAATATTCTATTTTCATCTTAAACCCATTAAAATTGTTTCATTTTGATCCCTTACTAGATGAAATTTATTAACTCAGAATAACTGTTTGACATAAATTTTTAAAATTTTAATTTAAATATTCGGTAAATGTCTTCAGATAAATTTAAAAATTTTTATATTTTTCGATGGCAAATAGAAAATTTAAATTAGTAGTTATTTCTCCCTGAATAAAATAAGTTCAATTTAAAAAAATAAAAAAAGATGATTTAAAATTTCTATTAACTATACAAAATTATTATACAAAATTAAATTTATTGTAAGACAGTTACTGGATAGTTTAAATTATGATCAAAATTTTTTTTATCAAATGAATATTTTAAGTTAACATACATATTTCATTCAATGGGGACCAAAATGAAATTTTTTTAATAGATTTAAGACCAAAATGAAACTTTTTAATAGGTTTAGGACCAAAACAGAACATTAAATAGGTTAGGGACTAAAATGAAACAATAGTTAAAGGTTAGGGATTATTTATGAAATTTACTCTTTCTGGTTTTTTTGGACAATCCTTCATCTGGAATATATACGTAATAATTGACATATATATTTACGAGAAACCAATGTTTGGTGAGAGAAAATTAAATGAATATAATTCTTAATTTAGCAAATCGAAATTAAGTTCAATTAATATCATGTTTGATATATTCAACAGGCTAAGTTGAATTGGATGGATATGATTTTCTCTTTTTATTTGGCGCCGGTGATCTTGAATCGGAATATTTATGTTAAACTGTTGGGGTACAGTGCTCTGAGGTAGCAAGAACTGAATACATATATTGGGGGACTGTGGAGATCAGAAATTGTTGCTTGTACTTGGTTGCACTTAGAAGTAGAACTGACTGGTCTGAAGACATGTTGTAGTTCTACAATTGTCATGTTTTGGATCTGATCATGAAACATACTTCACCCACGCAAGATTCACCCATATGATGATGCATTATATATATATATAGGATAGGAATCGTCATCCGTAGTTTCCTTGCTGTCTAACTGCTTGTATTTTGATTTTCGGTTCTCATGTCTCCAGACACATGATTGCTGCGTGCATGAGTACTGTATCAACGATGATAAGGTTACTATTAATTATCAGCTAACCCAATCGGTTTATGGATCCATTTTGACTATCTTTTTTACATTTGGTGCAGCAGTGGACATGCTTTTAAGTATGATTTATGATTAATTCAAGTGAAGTATTTCATTCTTCAAAAAAAAAAAAAAATCGAATTATATATGCACATAAAAAATTTCAATTAAGAACGCCAACCCTCCCCCCACTCCCCCAAAAGACCGCTCTTGCCTAACAAAAAGCTTCACTAAATCAATTGAATCCGCCCATGAAAGATCTTTTTTTCTTATGCTTTTATATTTTTCCTTTCTCAAATTTACATTTGTTTAATCTCAAACCCTCTGTTTGCTTCCCTAAAACAATTATGCTTGGTCCTCTCTATTTCTCTATTTCCTTTTGGATTTGGCTGCCTCTTTTGAGTATGATCCGCAATTAGGGGTAGTAATGAATAGAGCTTTTAACCAACTGTTTGTGCTCAAGTTCAATTTGAGCCTTACTGAGCTTGAACTCAAACTCGAGTTTAAAAAATTATTTGATACTTTATCAAGTCATGATTTGAGTTTGGAGTATTTGAGCCTAAGCTTCATTAAGCCCATCGAACCTTTAGTAATTACAATGTAACATGATTAATACACTTATTCCCCTTAAAGTTGGTCATAATTATATTTTTATTCCCCCTAAAGTTGGTCATAATTATATTTTACCTCCTACAATTTTAAAAGTTGCAGTTTTTCCCTAATGTTATTGGGCCTATCAAATTTACTAAGTTGAGCTCAATTTTCCACTGAGATCTTATTAAGCCGAGCTTAAGCTTGAGGCATTCAGGGTTAGCTTGGCTCCGTTATACCTTATCTGCAATTATGAGATGACTGTGATAATTATTGATTAGTTTTGACAACTAGATCTAATAGGTTTGTTTTTCTTTTAATTTTCAAAAGTGCCCTCAACATATAATTTTTATTAATCAACTAAATTAATTTTACTTAAAAAATGTCAAAGGCATACTATAAATAGCAAATCTAACTTAAAATAAGAGTAACAGCAAACCTTATGCCTATTGAAGATAACTCTCAAGATAAACCTTCCAAGACATAGCTTATTATCCATTACATATTATCCTACTTATAGTTATCTCTAGTGTTTGTCATGTATTACGAAACCTATATATAAATCAATGAGAAAGTGTTGTGAAGGTGTGTAACAATAAAATTCTGTTTGTAACTTGTTTTATGGTATTAAAGCCTTTGTGACATACGTTAACTATGTCGTCTCTCAATCCCTCAACGGCTTCTTCCTCTCCCCTCTCTTATCTCTCTGGACCACCATTGTTGCCCACCTCATCGTTGAACCTTGGACATTTTATCAACATCCGACTTACCAAAGATAACTATTAGCTTTGGAAAGCTCAGTTACTTCTTTACCTCCAAGGCCTCAACTACGTTGATGCCATCACTGAGTGCCCACCAAAGATGATTGCTAGTGGGGCATCTTCTCAGATTATCGAAACGAACACAGATTCGTTCAAAGTAGCTGAAGTAAACCAGATCTGGTTTTAGCAGGACCAGAAGGTTCTGAGCACGATCCTTTCGTCCTTATCAGAAGAGATCCTAACCCATGTCATCAACATGAAAACTTCACGAGAGGTCTAGGTGGCTCTTGAAAGAACGTTTTCATCTCACTCTCATGCTAGAATTATGAAAATTTGACTTCAGCTATCTACCCTATAAAAGAAAGACCTTTCCATCATTAAATACTTTAATTGAGTTAAAGGGCTAACTGATACTCCATCTACTGTCGAACAACCACTCCAAGAATTTGAAATTGCCTCCTATCTTCTGGTAGGTCTAAATTCTGATTATGATCCTCTGGTGACATATGTTACAACAAGGATTGACTTTATGCCTCTAAACGATCTCTATGGTCATCTTTTGAGCTATGAACTCTGATTGGAACAACATAATGCCGTGGTGCAGACTTCCTCATCAGCGAATGTTGCTACTTGCAACAATAATTCAAATAGAGGTAGCAGAGGTCTAAACACCAGAGGGAGAGGATACGGGTGTGGAAGGACTAGCTCGCCTAATTACAAAGGAAACAACTCTACAAACAACAACAATGGGCCTTGAGTTGTTTGCTAGGTATGTCAAAAACCAGGGCATTCTGCCATTATTTGTTTTCATTAATTTGATCATTCTTTCCAATGAGACTTTAATCGTGTTGCTGCAGTAGCATCAACTCCTTCCTATCAGTTGGATCCAAACTGGTATACAGATAGTAGGGCAAATGATCATATCACCAGCAACCTCATCAACCTTACCATCAGTGAAAAGTACGGCGATGCCGATCAGGTGCAAATAGGTAATGGAGCAAGTTTGTCAATTAAACGTATTGGTCAATCTCATATCCAAACTCCTCAATCCTGTTTATCCTTGAATAATGTTCTTCATGTTCCTCAAATTAGCAAAAACATATTCTCTATCAGTAAGCGCACCCGTGATAATAATGTTTTCATAGAGTTTCACCCTAATTGTTTTCTTGTTAATGATCGATCTATAAAGAAAAATATCTTGCAAGAGGAATGTAGGAACATACTCTACCTTTTGCCTCCAACCAACATTGCTTTTTTCCTCTTGTCAAGCTTTTATTGTTTAACATGTGGACATTGACCAGTGGCATAAATGACTTGGCCATCCTTCCTCATCAGTTGTTTCAAGAGTCATCCATCAAAATAACCTTTTTTGTCAAAAGGGTAACACTCCATTTGTGTGTGATGCTTGCCAACAAGGTAAGAGCCATTAACTACCATTTAATAATTCTAGTTATGTTTCTAAGACTCCTTTAGACCTTGTCTTTTTTTATGTTTGGGGATTTGCTCCCATTTCAATTTATGGTTTTCAGTATTATGTCAGTTTCATTGACAACTTTAATAAGTTTGTGTGGATTTGTCCTATGTCTCTTAAATCTAAAATTTACAATGTCTTTCTTCAATGGTAAGCACATGTAGAACAATTACTTGAAAGAAAAGTTAAAAAGGTTTAGACAGACTAGGATGGTGAGTACCACAAACTAAATACGTTCTTTTCCTTCATTGGTATTGAACATTGTGTCTTTTGCCTTCACACTCATCAACAAAATGGTTTCACAGAATGAAAATATAGACATCTAGTGGAAATAGGTATGACTCTTCTTGCTCAAGTATCTATGCCATTAAAGTTTTGGGATGAAGCTTTTCGATCTGCCTGTTACTTGATTACCTAGCCTAGTCATATAGAACATGTCTTTTTCATATCAAACCTGACTATTCCTTTTTAAAAGTCTTTGGATGTGCTTGCTGGCCATATCTTCACCCCTATAACTCTTTTAAACTTGAGTTTCGATCCAAGCAATGTGATTTTATTGGTTATAGTGGCAAACATAAGGGTTACAAATGCCTACATGTGCCTACTGGTTGTATCTACATTTCACGTAACGTAGTCTTTGATGAAAATGTGTTTCCCTTCTCACAAGTTTATAGTGTAGGACTCAACGCAGATTTGATCAGTCCAACTCCCATTTCTCTCCCTCTTGCCCTAAAAACAGCACCACCTCAAGTAGCACCAGTCATTCCTGAAACATTGAACCCATCCGAACCAATACCTACCACCAATAGTGTTTTAATGGATCCTTCTCCAGAACCTCATGCACTGGTTGTTCATGCCATGAAAACATGACTTCGAAACAACATCAGAAAACCCAAACATTTTTACTGACGAAACAATTGCATATCTGTCCACACTTGCTGTAGGTGAAGACATTGAGCTTGATTATTACAAAATAGCTGTTAAATATCAATCATGGAGGCACGCAATGAACATTGAATATGAAGCTTTTTTGAAGAACCAAACATGGACATTTGTTCCGCCAAGGAAAGACATAAATTTGATTGATTGCAAGTAGGTGTTTAAGCTAAAAAAGAAGGCCGATGGCATTATCGAAAGGCATAAAGTGAGACTCATTGCTAAGGGTTTTAAACAATACTATGGTGTAGACTACCATGATACCTACAGCCTGGTGGTAAAACCTGCCACAATTCACATTATTACCTTATTGGCAATTTTGAAAGGATGGGATATAAGACAAATTGACGTATAAAATGCCTTTTTGCATGAGCATTTACTTGAAGCAGTGTACATGAAGCAGCCTCTAAGTTACACTCATCCAAAGTATCCAAATTATGTATGTAAGCTAAACCAGGCCTTATATGGCCTGAAACAGGCACCTCGAGCATGGTATTCTTGCCTAAGTTCGAAGTTGTTGGAACTTGGTTTTATTTTCTTGAAGGCAGATACATCAATTTTTATACTGAAGAATAATGGTGTTACAATATATTTTTTGATCTACGTTGATAATATTCTCATTACAGGATTTTCTACAGCTGTTATAAGTTAATAGATTGCTCCAATCACTATGAGAAGATATTGTAATAAAAGACTTAGGAGCACTAAGTTATTTTCTTGGCATTGAAGCCATTCAATATCCATAAGGCTTGATCCTTTCCCAATAAAAATACATCCTTGAGTTACTGGCTCGAACCGACATGCTTGAAGTGAAACTAGTCTCCACTTCTATGTCCACTGGCAGAAAGCTATCCGAGACTGAAGGAAACCTTTTTAGTGAAGCAACCGAATATAGGAGTACTGTCGAAGCACTCCAATATATTACACTTACATGGCTTGACATTTCTTACGCCATAAACAAAGTCTGCCAGTATATGCATTCCCGCATTGAGTTATATTGATCTGCTATTAAACGCATCCTTCGATATTTAAAGAGCACCTTCTCGCTTGGACTACGGATTTGGAAGTCAAAATCCAACGTTCTTAATGCGTTCTCAGATGCAAACTGGGCTGGCTGTGTAGATGACAAAAGATCAACAAGTGGCAATGCCATTTTCTTGGGCAAAAATATGATATCTTGGAGTTCTCGAAAGCAGCGCACTGTTTCTCATTCAAGCATAAAAGCCGAATACATGTCATTAGCAAACTCTACAGCTGAACTAATGTGGATTCAGTAGCTACTATCCAAGCTTGAAGTCTATTTACATCGTCCACCTATTCTTTAGTGTGACAATGTAAATGCCACCTACTTGACTCCCAATCTAATGTTTCATGCTAGGACCAGGCATATAGAGATAGACTTTCACTTTTTACGTGAGAAGGTGGCACAAGGAAATCTGGAAGTCCACTTCATATAAACTAAAGATCAGCTAGTTGACATCCTTACCAAGCTATTGCCTGGCTAACACTTTTAAATGTTTCGTTCAAATCTCAACGTAGCACATAGACCATTGAGATTGTGGAGGCGTATAACTCTCAAGATAAACCTTCTAAGAGATAACTTATTATCCTTTACATATTATCCTACTTGTAGTTTTCTCTAGTGTTTATCATGTATTACGAAACCTATATATAAATCAATGAGAAAGTGCTGCAAAGGTGTGCAACAATAAAATTATGTTTGCAACTTGTTGTAATGTCTATTTGCAAGTTTAAGGCCTTGTTTAGTTCTATAAAATTTTCTAAGTTTTCTGGAAAATTTTCTGAAAATTAGAAACTGAAAAGAAAAAATGTTTAGTAGGTGATTTTTCTTTTTTCTATTTTTGAAGAAAATAGTTTTTTACCTTATGAAGAATTCGAAAACATTATTTTTGTTATTTTCCCTGGTTTTCATATCTGAAAATAACATTTCAAATGGCTTATTTGTGTTTCTCACTCTCGCTCTCGCTCTCGACTAATCCTTCCTCCCTCGTCGTGATCACCATTACCGATACACCTCTCCCTTATCACAACCATCTCATCGATATTCTTGTCACTACCACTTAACTAGCTTCTTCGGAATCAGGCATTAACTTCATGGACGATGGATCACCAACCTCTTTCTCTAGTAATGCTTCAAATGACCACAGCTAATCATAGTAAACAAAGAAGCTATCCCTGTTACTCAGTGGTTATCGTCCATTGGGTTGCGTTAGCTTATCATCTTACAGTTTCTCCTTAATTTTCTTTCTTTATGTATTTCTGGTTACTGAAAAAAAATAAAGTTAATTACAAATAAACTTCAAAGAAAATACAACAATGGGGAAAACTAATATTTAACAATAAATATCCCATCATACGTGATGCATATATGTATATTTGTACCTGAGCTGCTTGGTTAAAAAAGAGAGGTGTCACAAAATGCTATATTTGCTTATCTTTTGATTATTGAAATTTAGGTCACAGGATGCTACCAAGCTGTGTAAAAAAATATATAAATAAATAAATTTCCGAAATCACCAATTCCATCATTTGAGTGTTTTTTTTTCAAATCAGTGCTCTTTCTTAGAGTTGGTAGTTATGGATATTCTTGTTTTTCCTTTTTTAATATCTAACAAAAAAATTCACACTATTTCAAGAGGTTTATGGTTGAGTCTATAATTCGAGTATATGGTAGAGTTTCCTCCAAGGAAGCTTTATACAGGTTCCCTAAAGATCATTAGAATGAACTAAAAAATGTGCATGTTCCGACTTATAAAAAAGGCTTATTATATTCACAGCTTAAAAATGAGTTTAGGGTAGAATATTTATAACCTTTTTTCATAATGTTCCTAGTATTAAAACGACGATGATGCCGACAATATTAACAATAATAACAATAAGGAAAAAAAGAATAAAAACCATTTCTTTTAGGTAAAAATAACAAATAAACCACTAATGTTTTGGGAACAGCTCAAAGCTGCTACAAATATTTTTTTTTGCCGAATAAATCACTGACATTATTTAAATTACCCAATAATTCATCCACTCAACTTTGAAATATTACAAAAATTCCCCATTGTCTTTTTAAAATTGAGAAAATAGATTCACTTGGTTTAAAACAATCTAAATAAGCTACCATCTATTCCTCATTCACCAGTCGCCCACTATCCCAAATGCCTCTTCCAATCTTGTGGTGGCTTCAATAAACTCCACCAAGGTGAACTTTCTCACATACCATCTCTAGCACTGTCACAATCCTTCCACTTCTCAACATCAAGCTCACTGAAAACCTGATTGGCACTTCTCTTTGTGCCTTATTTTGCAGAGAAATCTAAAGAGAACCCATTAAAAAAAGGGGGAAAAGCTGTAGATTGAGGGAGAGAGTGATGGGCAAATTGGGTTGGGTTTTTCGAGCATGCAAATTGGTAAGCTTTAAAGTAGGTGTCAGTGGATTGAAAGCAATGTGTGGAGAATCAAAAGCGACAAAGAAGGGAAATAAAACAAAAATAGAAAAGTAAAAGAAACTGTGGATGTGTCATGATAAAGGCTTTTGAAGGAGGAAGGAAATCACAAATTCAGTGATCGAAGAGCTAAAAGGAAAATAAAGTGGGGAAGATAGTTGAAATGTTAGATTCATAAACTTTAGAGGTGTTGAGAGTAGAAGAAGAAAATTTAAGGACTAAATTTGGCATTTTATATTAAGATTCTGTTAGATTTAAGAGTTAAAGTTCAAAGAGTGCAATTTGAGCCAACTTAGAAATATTAGTAGTTTATTTGGTTAAAAAAAATATTAGTAGGGGATTTGAGCCAATACAAAAACATAAGTGATTAATTTATTTGTTAATTTTGCCTTTCTTTTATAAGCAGTTGGCTAATCCCTCTAATAGTTATTGTGGAATATATATTTGTATGATGGTTATTGGTCAAAGTTTGAGCTAGGTTAATTTAGAAGTAGATCTGCAAGATTGTACAACTTGTACCAACTTAGGGACGACTCAGTAGCTGGCACTTAATTTGTTTTCCATACCCTTCCCAGTGGGCTGGCTTTGCTCAATGAACCGCCTGGAAGGAACCAGCCATCCCAGGAATACCTAGCTTAGGTTTAACTTATCCCTCAGTACAGGGGGGTACATAGTTCGATATTTGGCCCCTCACCCCCTGCACTTGATGCCATAATAAAGTTTATTCTGGTCCCATCCTGGTTTTAGAAAAAATTGGTATGGCTTTTTCCTTAACTTGTAATAATAGCGATGCTTCTAAATACTGAAAAAATTTATTTTCTTCTCAACATTAATATTGTTAGTTTTGATGCAAGAATAATATTAAAGATGCATAAAATGGTAGCAGTATCTTTTGATTTCATATTATATTTTTTTTGTTTGAACAAAAGAGTTAAGAGTTCAAAAGAAAATTAAAACAAATGACCTCTCTCTAGAATTCAAGAAATTAATTTTTCAGTCTAACCAAATACAATGTTACATATTCCTACACTTTTTGTCTGATGGCTAAGGTGCTTGGGACATTGTGGGGAGGTTAGGGGTTCGACTCTAGTCTTCCCATAGTCTCGAATCAAGTTGGGGCTTCATTTCATGAGGGAAGGGAAAAGGTGGTCTCTTTCCTCGCCCAATGGTAGAAGTTGATCCCCTATCACCTTTGGTGGTGCCTCCTTGTAGTCCATCTCTGTAGCTTTTCCTCGGCCTTTAGAGCTAGTTGATAGGCCACTTTTCACATTTGATCCACCACCTTCTTCAAAATGCTACATAAAGCTAATTTGGTTGTCTTTTAGATCTTTAGAAAAGCTAGCATTCCCCTTCTCTTATTTAGAATACTAATACAATATCCCTTACCTAGAATACTAATATTTCTTCCCTTACATATTTGTAAAATATTCTTATGAATAAAAAAAAATAAAAAAATGTTACATTTTTTTATTATAAGTGATAGTCTATCATTTTTAACTTTAGAATTTATGAATTGTTGCTTTTTAAAATGTTACTGTCCCAACCCCATAACTTAATTATCTTTATTAAGAAAACCTTAAAATTCACGACGAAAAGCTCTAGAAGCTGCAAATTGTGATTTAGGTACGATTCACTTGATTTGTTATAATGAGTTTATATAAGTATATGCATATTTACATGGGCTCCTCAATCGAAATTTACGAATTTTGATCATCATGCGCCTATCTTCACACACATATGTATGATTCAACTCGATCGTGTCTTTCGCGATTATATATATATATATATATATATATATATATATATATATGCGCCGATAATGACCTATTAATATAACATGAACAAATTAAATTAATATGATAGCTAATTTTTTCCAGCAATATGATCGAGTTTGAAGTATTAGTCAAGTTTACTTACGTAAGAGTTTTATGACCAAAAACTGATCAATACATCGCCATCATTCTAGAATTGTTTGGTTGGTGGCGTTAGTTAATTTTTGTGACGCATAACCAACTAAAACCCAAAAAATATAATGTCAACGAATTAATTTACAGAAAATATTATATAATATATTGTACCGGAAAACATAACTAGTCGTGATTATTAAATCCCGAAATTAAAAATTAAGATGGAAGGAGAACAAAAGTTGTCTTCTTGGGAAAGAAATTATTAACAGATGGCGCAAGTAATTATAAATGGTGGCCGCTGCTGCTGGAGGTGTGTAAGTTCATTCCCCAAATACAGTGTCTCCGGCTTCGCTTGGAATCGCCTCGGGGGACGCGTACGTACAGAGTTGAATTAGAATCACACATTAGCAAGCTACCTGGTTAGGGTTAATATTAATCCGAATGGCGACCCAGATGAAATGACTCAATGAGATTGTTTTTAAATTTATTTCCTTTTTCAGTTTAATTTATCTCTTAAAGATCAAATCTTAAATATAAATTCCACTCTCACATGCTGCTGACTAGTGATGTCTCTCTCCCAAGTCATTCATCTAATATGATTCACAACTCTTTTGAGTTTTCATGTCTAGGCTCTCTGTACATCCTAGCCACTCTCTCTTCCATTATTACCTTTCTTTGGAAATTAAAACAACAATAGTGTTACACCTGTAAGTTCTTTTTTTTTTATTTTTATAGAATTGAATTACAAAAGTTTAAAGTTGGCAACGTGTCAAAAGACAATTTAAATTTAAATGAATTCTACTTAATGTCTCACAAGTCATTCCTACGGCAATATATTTGTAGAATTGTTGTAACCCTCGCATGATTCCAACTTTTTATATTATTAAGGTTTTGAGCCACAATGTGAAGCCTCACGAGGGGCTCTTCCTTCTCCTTGGGACAATTTCATTACAAATTGCTGCATCGCTTGGGTGCTCGATCGAGAATCAAAATAGGATTATACTGAATAGATGTACGAAAATGTCGAGCTTATTAGGGATGTAAGTGTTGGAAATGTTTATGTTGACAAATCACGAATCACAAGAAAGCAAATCCTAACATGTGTAAACATTGTTTTAAAAATCGTAGTTTATAACTCTTTGAATGTGCAGAAAGATAAGTCTGTGTGGCAACGTCGGGTTTTCTGGGAGTCGCCACCAATCGGTTTCACCTAGGTCGATTGGTCACCTTAAAATTGGTCTGCGAGAGTTCGGGGATCGGGAGTACGGTTACGTTAAAACAACTTTGTTAAAACGCCCAAAAATTGGCACCTTAGTTGATTTTAATTTTGTTTTGCTTTGCTTTTAAATAATTCTCAGTTAATTTTCAAAATTAGAAATTTTAACTGGATTAGTCGAAATGTGGATTTTTAAATTAATTAATTTGTATGAAATTTTATACTTCCGAACCATGGACTCTGCCGAGTCATTTGGACACGGAAGATTTGATTCCGAACCATGGACTCTGCCGAGTCATTTGGACACGGAATTTGGTGAAATTTTAAATAATTTAATCCATATTGTAAACATGGATTTTTATCTTTGTATTTATTTAATTTATTTATTTTAAAAAGTTTGATATTTTCCAAACCGTAGATCCTGCCGGATCATCCGGATATGGAAATTGATTTATCGTAATTATTTAATTCTTATTATTATGAAATTAATTTTTAAATGGTAATTCTTTTTATTTATGAATGATTTTTAATACTAACTAAAAATTTATCTTTATATTTTTACTTCTTTTTTTACTTTCTTTCTTTTTCTTCTTTTTTACTTATTTTACTTTTTTTTTTTTTTTTTTTTAAATTTCTTTTAATTTCTTTTCTTTTCTTTCTTTTTTTATTCTTTTCTTTCTTTCTTTTCTTTTTCTTTTTCTTTCTTTTATCTTTCTTTTCTTTTTCTTATCTTTCCTTTCTTTTCTTTATCTTATCTTTCTTTTATTTTTCTTTCTTATTTTTCTTTTATTTTTCTTGTCTTTTCTTTCTTTCTTTTCTTTTTCTTATCTTTTCTTTTATTTTTTTTATCTTTCTTTTCTTTCTTATCTTTCTTTTATTTTTCTTTCTTATCTTTCTTTTATTTTTCTTTCTTATCTTTCTTTTATTTTTCTTATCTTTCTTTTTTTTTCTTGTTTACTTTTTTTGTTTTCTTGTTTAATGAAAGATATTTATTATTTTAAAGGATTACTCAATTTATAAAAAAAAATAATAATTAATTTTTATTTAATAAGAAGTTAATTTAAAAGAGTTTAAAAATAAAAATTTTGATCATGGTACGGGGCGTTGTTACTCAGCCAGACCCTCTTCACCAGGTGAAGCAGCTCAAAAGCGGGCACGAGACAGTTTCCAGCCAATATACCATGAACTAAAAATTTTTATTTTTATTTTATTATTTTTTTATTATTTTTTTATTATTATTTTTTTTTATTAAGAGAACCAAAAATTTTAAACAAAAGAAGAAAAGTTTTGATATTTATTTAATTTATTTTGGAATAAAAGATTATTTAACCGAAAACTTATATGTATTTTAAAACAAAAGTCTTGATATTTTTATTTTTATATTCTTCTTTGTTTGATGAAAGATTTTTTTTTTTTAATTTTAATTTATATTTCTGAAAATATATCTAATCAATAAGTCAAAAATATTTAAGAGAAAATTCAATTATTTTTGTTTTATTTTGTATTATTTTGAAATTATTTGATTAAGATTTTTATAAAAGAAACAAAAAGTTATATAATTTAATAAGTAAAATATTACTGAATAAAATATTAACCCAAAATTTTTACGCTTTTTATTCTTTTTATTAATAAAGAAAACTAAAAAAAAATTATATATTGATAGATAATTAATATATTAGTCTAAAGTTTTTTTTTTTATTTTTTTATAAAGAAAAAATTTATTTATATATTTTATTTAAAAATATTTCCGAGCCATGAATCCTGGCGGATCATTTGGTCATGGAGTTTTAATTTTTTTTTATTTCATTAATTATTAATTTTAAAGATGTATTAAAAGAATGATTTTATGTTTATTTATTTATTTATTTTATTTTTGAATTATTTCATTATGTTTGTTTATTAAAAGGAATAAAAACTTTGTTTCAAAATAAAAAAAAAGTAATTTTTATTAGCCTTTAGAAAATTATTCACGTAAAATTCCTTTTTTTATCTTTTAATCATAAAAAAAATTCAATTAATAAAGTGGGGCTTTTTGGCCATCCACTTTAATAACACAATAATAATAAAAGTTAGCACAATTAATATAGTTAGATTAGTTGGATTAGTTAGTTAATAACAATAAAAAAGGTTAGTAAAAGTTAGATTAAATTAATTAACAACAATAATAAAAATTAGCCAAGTTTAATTAAATTAATTGTTAACAACAATAATAAAAAGTTAGTCAAGTTAATTAAATTAATTAATTAACAACAATAATAAAAAGTTAGCCAAGTTAATTAAATTAATTAATTAACAACAATAAAAAGTTAGCCAAGTTAATTAAATTAATTAATTAACAACAATAATAAAAAGTTAGTCAAATTAATTAATTGTTAATTAACAAAGTTAATTAAATTAATAATAATATCAATAATAAAAGTTAGTAAGTTAGTTGTTAGTTGTTAGTTGTTAAAAACAACAATAAAGAAAGGGTTAGTAATAAACAAATAATAAACAAACAAGTAAAAATTAAAAAGGTTAGTAATTAATTCTGCAAGAACAAAAGAAAAAGTTAGTGACCAAAGTGAAAGAAGTTGAAAAGATGAAAGATTAAATTTGAATTTTACCTAGAAGTTGAAATTTTTGAATTTTCTGGGTACGCAGGCGCGACGCAGCAGAGAGGGGCAGGGGGGTGGGGCTGCTGGCGTGGCGGCACGGGGCAGGGGCGACGGCGGCGCTACGGCGGGGCGGTGTGAGCGGCGGGGCGGCGAGGCGACGGGGCGGCTTGGCGGCTGGGGAGAGGAAACGAACGGCGGAGGAGGACGGCGGCGTCACGGCGAGATGGGCGGCGGGACGGCAAGGTGGAAGGACGGCGGCGGCGAACGGCGTAGGGCGGCGGCGGCGGGCAGCGAGGGGCACGGCGGAGAGAGAGAGAGAGAGAGAGAGAGAGGGAACAGCAGTGAAAAAAAAATTGGCTTTCTGGGGAAGAAGGGAAGAGGGCTGGGGCTAAGGGCTGTAATTTTCTCTTTTTTTTAAAACGGAGCTCTAAGTTTTTTTGCTATTTTTTTCTGTGTTCAGCACAAAATTTGGGGGGCTATTTATAGAGGAAGTTTAGCTGAACTGTTGATGGATAAATTAATAAAAAATTTCAAACTTATCTCTTAAATTGGTAAAATGACAATTTTAGTCCTTTACGTCTCTCAGCCTCTGGATAAGTTCCTGAAGCTTCTGATTTTGACAATTTTGTCGTTTTCTGTCAATTTGAGCCAAAAACGTCGGCAGGCTCAAAATTTTATGTGACAAACTGCCAAATGCTCCTGGAACTTTCAGAATTTGTCAATTTTGCCTGAAACTTCTTAATTTTGTCATTTTTACCTCAAACTTTTAAATTTTGTCATTTTTATGGAGTTTTCTTTTTTTTTCTTTCAAACATACACATATACACACATATATCAAATCTTCACAAAACAAAACAAAAAAAATATATATATTTTAAACTAATTAAAAAAAAATTAGTAATAATAATAACAATAATAATAATAATACTTTTTTTATTTAATTTTTTTTATTTAATTTTTTAAAATTATTTTAATGGCCGGACGAAATTGGGTGTCAACAGCTGCCCCCCTTTGCATGCTTCATGGGACATGATGTATGCAAAGTTAGTTACCAAATTTCGTCCAGCTTAGCTAGGCATTGAAAACCTTCTCGCCGCCTAAACTCTGAGGTTTAAGGAAAGGTCCTTAGAACCTCTAACGATAGGAAAGGTTCTATCGTTGTAAGATGGACTGAATGATTGATTGTTTGTTTGAGGTTTAAGGAAAGGTCCTTAGAACCTCTAACGATAGGAAAGGTTCTATCGTTGTAAGATGGACTGAATGATTGATTGTTTGTTTGAGGTTTAAGGAAAGGTCCTTGGAACCTCTAACGATAGGAAAGGTTCTATCGTTGTAAGATGGACTGAATGATTGATTGTTTGTTTGAGGTTTAAGGAAAGGTCCTTAGAACCTCTAACGATAGGAAATGTTCTATCGTTGTAAGATGGACTGAATGATTGATTGTTTGGTTGAGGTTTAAGGAAAGGTCCTTAGAACCTCTAACGATAGGAAAGGTTCTATCGTTGTAAGATGGACTGAATGATTGATTGTTTGTTTGAGGTTAAGGAAAGGTCCTTAGAACCTCTAACGATAGGAAAGGTTCTATCGTTGTAAGATGGACTGAATGATTGATTGTTTGTTTGAGGTTAAGGAAAGGTCCTTAGAACCTCTAACGATAGGAAAGGTTCTATCGTTGTAAGATGGACTGAATGATTGATTGTTTGTTTGAGGTTAAGGAAAGGTCCTTAGAACCTCTAACGATAGGAACGGTTCTATCGTTGTAAGATGGACTGAATGATTGATTGTTTGTTTGAGGTTAAGGAAAGGTCCTTAGAACCTCTAACGATAGGAAAGGTTCTATCGTTGTAAGATGGACTGAATGATTGATTGTTTGTTTGAGGTTTAAGGAAAGGTCCTTAGAACCTCTAACGATAGGAAAGGTTCTATCGTTGTAAGATGGACTGAATGATTGATTGTTTGTTTGAGGTTTAAGGAAAGGTCCTTAGAACCTCTAACGATAGGAAAGGTTCTATCGTTGTAAGATGGACTGAATGATTGATTGTTTGTTTGAGGTTTAAGGAAAGGTCCTTGGAACCTCTAACGATAGGAAAGGTTCTATCGTTGTAAGATGGACTGAATGATTGATTGTTTGTTTGAGGTTTAAGGAAAGGTCCTTGGAACCTCTAACGATAGGAAAGGTTCTATCGTTGTAAGATGGACTGAATGATTGATTGTTTGTTTGAGGTTTAAGGAAAGGTCCTTAGAACCTCTAACGATAGGAAAGGTTCTATCGTTGTAAGATGGACTGAATGATTGATTGTTTGTTTGAGGTTAAGGAAAGGTCCTTAGAACCTCTAACGATAGGAAAAGTTCTATCGTTGTAAGATGGACTGAATGATTGATTGTTTGTTTGAGGTTTAAGGAAAGGTCCTTAGAACCTCTAACGATAGGAAAGGTTCTATCGTTGTAAGATGGACTGAATGATTGATTGTTTGTTTGAGGTTTAAGGAAAGGTCCTTAGAACCTCTAACGATAGGAAATGTTCTATCGTTGTAAGATGGACTGAATGATTGATTGTTTGGTTGAGGTTTAAGGAAAGGTCCTTAGAACCTCTAACGATAGGAAAGGTTCTATCGTTGTAAGATGGACTGAATGATTGATTGTTTGTTTGAGGTTAAGGAAAGGTCCTTAGAACCTCTAACGATAGGAAAGGTTCTATCGTTGTAAGATGGACTGAATGATTGATTGTTTGTTTGAGGTTAAGGAAAGGTCCTTAGAACCTCTAACGATAGGAAAGGTTCTATCGTTGTAAGATGGACTGAATGATTGATTGTTTGTTTGAGGTTAAGGAAAGGTCCTTAGAACCTCTAACGATAGGAAATGTTCTATCATTGTAAGATGGACTGAATGATTGATTGTTTGTTTGAGGTTAAGGAAAGGTCCTTAGAACCTCTAACGATAGGAAAGGTTCTATCGTTGTAAGATGGACTGAATGATTGATTGTTTGTTTGAGGTTTAAGGAAAGGTCCTTAGAACCTCTAACGATAGGAAAGGTTCTATCGTTGTAAGATGGACTGAATGATTGATTGTTTGTTTGAGGTTTAAGGAAAGGTCCTTAGAACCTCTAACGATAGGAAAGGTTCTATCGTTGTAAGATGGACTGAATGATTGATTGTTTGTTTGAGGTTAAGGAAAGGTCCTTAGAACCTCTAACGATAGGAAAGGTTCTATCGTTGTAAGATGGACTGAATGATTGATTGTTTGTTTGAGGTTTAAGGAAAGGTCCTTAGAACCTCTAACGATAGGAAAGGTTCTATCGTTGTAAGATGGACTGAATGATTGATTGTTTGTTTGAGGTTTAAGGAAAGGTCCTTAGAACCTCTAACGATAGGAAAGGTTCTATCGTTGTAAGATGGACTGAATGATTGATTGTTTGTTTGAGGTTTAAGGAAAGGTCCTTAGAACCTCTAACGATAGGAAATGTTCTATCGTTGTAAGATGAACTGAATGATTGATTGTTTGTTTGAGGTTTAAGGAAAGATCCTTAGAACCTCTAACGATAGGAAATGTTCTATCGTTGTAAGATGGACTGAATGATTGATTGCTTGTTTGAGGTTAAGGAAAGGTCCTTAGAACCTCTAACGATAGGAAAGGTTCTATCGTTGTAAGATGGACTGAATGATTGATCTCGAGGCAAAGGTTCCATCCTTAAAACCCCGATGATGAAAATTGGTTGTTTTCGAGGCAAAGGTTCCTTCCTTAAAACCCCGATGATGAAAATTGATTGTTTTCGAGGCAAAGGTTTCATCCTTAAAACCCCGATGATGAAAATTGATTATTTTCGAGGCAAAGGTTCCATCCTTAAAACCCCGATGATGAAAATTGATTTTGAGGCTAAGGAGCTTTCCTTAGGACCTCGAGCGAAATTTATATGAAAGCAATTGAAATTGGAATAATTTTCTTCGAAAGTGTGAATTTTCATAATAGGTGAGTGCAAAAATTTAAACTTCGATAAGATGAGTGAATCTTGATGATGACAATAACACTGACAAATTATGTAAAGGGAACGGATGTTTGGAATCAATATCCAAGGTTCATCTAATATTTTCTTCAGTAAATATAGATTCCCTTGTGAGATATGTCATCCAAATAAGGTTAAAGCTTAACTACCCCAAAATGTTATGCCTAGTAGACCTAATAGGATGCGTCTCAAGAGTAATAAAAATTACTCTTTACTCAGCCATTCCAACCTAATGGCATTGTCCCATGGTTTTAATATCAGCATGGACGAAACTATCTTATAAGAAAAGAAATTCCTTGAAAAGAAAAACTGAAACGCGAAAGAAAATGCTGATAATAAAACTAAAGGACAAGAAAAACGGATCAGATCGTTTCTTTCTTCCACAATACTTCAACAGGGTGAGTAGAGGACCATTATGGGAGTGAACTGGTCGGGAAAGACTGTCGTGTCCAGTCTATCTGAATCATTGCTGGATCTGGTTCAGGAACAAAAGCTTGTATTTTATCTAGCAATTCTTCAGCAGTTGTTGCGGATATTATGATTCGCCGTGCCACTCTTGATATGAAATTCTTCTGCATAGCATAATCCATAAAAGCTATCAGACCTGTAAAGAAATTGTTAACATTTAAAAGCCCAATGGGTTTCTTATGCAAATTAAGTTGGGCCATGGAAGCAATTTGAAAGACTTCTCCCAACGTGCCAAAACCACCTGGTAGAGCGATAAAAGCATCAGCATTTAAAAGCATTTGTAACACACGCTCTTGCAAATTTTTAACCACTAATTCTTCTCCAATCGTACCCCCAGAAACAAATTTCAAAGGTCCAGGGATGATGCCCAAAACTTGACTTCCTCCTAAAGATGCTGCTGATGCTACACCTCCCATTAATCCGACACTACCTCCTCCATAAACTAAATGTATTTTTCGCTCAGCTAATACTCTACCCAAATGGTTGGCTGCCTTTAAATACTCTTCATCTTTTCCAGGAAAAGCCCCAGAAAATACACAAATACTTCGGGATTTACGAGTTGGGGTTTTCTCCATTCCTATCCTTATCCTTGTGAGAAAAGAGGATATATTTATAGAGATGAAGAGATAAGGCAATAATTTTATTTTCAAGAGTGGATACATTATTGCCAGCTATACACAGTAGTCACGAGTATGACTCTGGTCAGGTATGGGTACACTATCGTTAAAAGAGGAGGAAAATTTTCAAAATAGCTGCTAGCATGTACAGTAGTCACTACTGTAGCTTACGTCAGGAGTAGGTATGTGATTGTTGGAAGGGAAGGAAAATTTCAAAAGTGGCAGCTATATACAGTAGTCCGTGTCAGGAGTGGGTACATTATTGCCAAAGGGGAGGAAAATTTCAAAAGCGACAGCTAGCACGTACAGTAATCGTAACTATGGCTCATGTCAGGAGTGGATACATTATCGCTGAAAGGGGAGGAAAATTTCAAAAGCGACAGCTAGTACGTACAGTAATCGTGACTTTGGTTCACGTCAGGAGTGGATACATTATTACCAAAAGGGGAGGAAAATTTCAAAAGCGACAGCTAGCACGTACAGTAATCGTGACTTTGATCCTCGTCTTCCACTGGCTTTGCGTCCAGTAATGGCTTCAATGCTTTCTATGAATCGGTGATTTGCATCTCATCTAGCTTTCTCACAAACTGGCAAACAGGGTCGTTTAGGGTCAGATTCCCAAGACTGTAACGATCTCGTTCTTTTTGAAAAATTATCCATAATCCAACAACCTCAAATTGCACTATTCCACAAGAATGCGCTTCAAGAACCTCTCGAATATCTTCTAGAGATTCCTTACGCAAGCCATTCTTAATGAATCTTATTCTATCATTACGATTTCTGGTGATCACTCCTGGAGCACGACATTTATTGCCGCAAATCCACCATCCACAATTATGACAAACGCCTAGCCTCTTTGCTCTTCTTTTTTTGGCATAAGCGCTTTTACCAAAGCCGGGCATACGGGGAAAGAACGCTTCGGGAACTTCACCAGCTGAACGAACCTTAGCTTCAATTAGCCACCGCACATTATCAGGAATGCCTTTGTGCATAAATACTCTGAATCGTTCACATCTAGCTTGATAAATCTTTTTAAGAACATTTATTGGGAAGGAAGGAAAATACTTTCGTAGGGCGGAAAGAGAAGACTCCATTGATAAAAGAAGAATTTGAGAGAAGAGATGAAGAAATCAGTTATTGTAGGAAACTGAGAGTCAGAGAGTATTGCATCCGCTACTTAACCGGAAAGAAGAACACGCATTTATAGCGATGAAAGGATAACGTGTTAATTACGCTTACAGGAACAAGTATATTAAAAGAAAAGACAAATGACAGCTTATATGTACAGGAATCATGACCGTGGCTCTCATCTTCCCCTGATTTATGTCCAGTAATGGCTTCAATGCCATCTATAAGTCGGGGATTTGCTTCCCATCCAGTTTTCTTACAAACTGACAAACAGGATCGTTTAAAGTCACATTCCCAAGACTGTAACGGTTTCGTTCTTTATGGTAAGTCCTCCATAAACTGATAATTTCACCTTGCACTTTTCCACAAGAATGCGTTTCAAGAGTCTCTCGGATATCTTCCAGAGATTCCTTACGCAGGCCATTCTTAATGAATTTTCTTTTATCTTCACGATTTATGGAGATGTATCCTAAAGAGCGACATTTAGTAATACAATTCCATCGCCCACATTTATAACACACGCCTAGTCTCTTTGCTCTTCGCCTTTTGGCATAACGGCTTTTACCTAAACCGGGCATGCGGGGCATAAATGCATCTGGAACTTCACCCGCCAGACGGACCTTAGCTTCAATTATCCACTGCACATTATCGGGAATGCCTTTGCGTGTAAAAACTCTGATTCTTTCACATCTAGCAAGGTAGATCTTTTTAAGGACTTTTATTGGAAAGGAAGGAAAGTATTTTCGCAGTGCAGAAAGAGTAGAATCCATTGATGAGAAAAGAATTTGAGAGAAGAGGGAAATGAATCAGTTATTGAAGGAAACTTAGATAACTGACTGGAAGAACATGCATTTATAGCGATGAAATGGATAACGTGTCGATTACACTTACGGGAGCAAATACATTATTAAAAGAAAAATGGAAAATTTTAAATATGATAAATTGTATGTACAGTGATTGTGACTGTGGCTCACATCTTCCACTGGTTTTACGTCCAGTAACGGGATTAATGGCTTCTATGAGTCGAGGATTTGCTTCCCATCCAGTTTTCTTACAAGCTGACAAATAGGGTCGTTTAATGTCAGATTCCCGGGACTGTATCGTTCTCGTTCTTCATGAAAAATGCTCCATAAATCGAGAAGTTCACGTTGCACGGATCCACAAGAATGCGTCTCAAGAGTCAATTGGAGATCATCCAATGAGTCCTTACTCAGGCCATTCTTAATGAATCGTATTTTATCTTCTCGATTATCAGAGATCATCCCTAAAGAACGACATTTAGTATTACAGGTCCAGCGTCCGCATTTATGACAGACGCCTAGTCTCCTCGCTCTTCGTTTTTTGGCATAAGAGCTTTTGCCTACACCAGGCATGTGAGACACAAATGCCTCTGGGATTTCACCTGCCAGACGAACCTTAGCTTCAATTAACCACCGCACATCTTCAGGGATTCCTTTATGCATCAGAGCTCTTAATCGTTCACAGCGAACTTGGTAGATCTTTTTGAGGATGTTCATTGGGAGAGAAGGAAAATATTTTCGCAAGGCAGAAAAAGTAGGATCCATTTTCTAGGAGAAAGTAAAAGAAAGGAGGGAGGAAATGATCAGTTATTATGGGCAACTGAGAGAACCGACTTGAGAGTCACGGAGTACCGTATCCGCCGCTTAACCGGAAAAGTGAATCCTACTTTATTTTGATGTGATAGATATTCCATCCAGCTGACGTCGATTCAGTCCTTGATTATTGAATCCATTGTCCGCTTTTGACGAATTTTCAACGACAATATTTCTTGATGTCTGCCTTATCTTTGACGATAGCTATCACTCATCTTGGATGCTGCTAAGCTGGCATCAATTCTGTTCTTTTAGGTGTAGCCTCAATTGCCAGGCTTTTGACGATATTGTATGCTTTATCCTTGGATTCCTGATGGGGCTGGGTCCAGCGTATTAGCTATGCGTCCAATTAGTAAGAGCTGATGTCATTAAGATCTCAGCTTATACTGCTGCAATCATGCTGCGGACATGCTTTTCATTTGATCCCTGTTATGTAAAAGCCATGCATGCATGATGTGAAATGCATGAATGCAAGGCATGTGTAACTGATGTTTTTTTTTTTTTTTTTTTTTTTTAATCTAGCTCTTCATGTCTTTGCTTTACTTTACTGGATCTTCTTTGTGATTTCCTTCTCGGACTATTATTGAATCTCTTTATGCTTTCCAGCTGTTGTCCATTGTCTCAAAAGCCCAACTCTGTTCAAAAATCCTCTTTCCTTGCCTTATTTTTGAATTTTGACCTCAATTTTCTTTAATGCCCGCCTCATATTTTATGCTTCTCTGGATAATTGTCCCTGTTGAAATATTCGTGAGCATGATTCTTTCCTGCTGACATAGACATGTTAAGACTTCTGAAATGATCATTCAGGCTACCACCAAGGCTATCTCCCAAAGATTTGTTACTCCTTCTTCTTTGTTAGCCTATGTTCTGTGCTGCTCGCAAAGCAGGACCTCAATCTTACCTGTTTTAATTCACAAAGCTTATCAAAGTAATCTACGGTCTTTGTTTTTTTCTAAGTTTTAATTATTACTATTCTTCCTTCAAAAGTCACAATTTATTGCACACTTAAGGCTAGTAGGAATGTGAGATTTGAAGGAAAAGAACTGGATAGAAGCGACTTTAGCATTTTGAACGTGAGAATCTAAGGTAAGTTAAAGAGAATTGGCTTTTATTTATGGGTAAAAGAATATGAAAATCTTAGGTACAGATAGATAATGAAAGTGTAAGGGAAGAAAGCTCTCTTTGACAACTTTGATCAAATAAACTTTGGTAACCCTGTATCCACTTCTCCCCTTCTGTTCGAAAATTTCTTCATTATGCAAAGTATTTCTTTACTGCATCCGAATTTACTGGCTTCGGTAATTCTCGTCCATCCATTTCTGTCAGAATTAGTGCCCCTCCTGAAAATGCTTTCTTCACGACATATGGCCCGTCATAATTTGGTGTCCATTTTCCTCTTGAATCATGTTGCATGGGTAAAATTTTCTTGAGCACTATGTCACCTTCGTGAAATTGTCGTGGGCGAACCTTTTTGTTGTAAGCACGAATCATCCTTCTTTGATAAAGTTGCCCATGGCAGAGGGCTATCATTCTTCTTTCATCAATTAGATTTAATTGCTCGTATCTAGCTTTGACCCATTCTGCTTCTCCTAATTGAGTATCCATTAGTACCCTTAATGAAGGAATTTCAACTTCGATAGGCAATACAGCCTCCATACCGTATACCAGAGAAAAAGGTGTTGCTCCAGTAGAAGTACGGGTAGAAGTTCTATAAGCATGCAGTGCAAAAGGTAACATCTCATGCCAGTCCTTGTAAGTGACGATCATCTTTTCAACAATTCTCTTGATATTTTTATTGGCCGCTTCTACTGCACCATTCATCATCGGTCGATAAGGTGCTGAATTGAGATGCTTGATTTTGAATTGCCGGCACAAAGTCTGCATCATTGCATTATTCAGGTTCGTGGCATTGTCTGAGATGATACACTCTGGCGGTCCATAGCGACAAATGATTTCTTTCTTAATGAACCGGCATACCACCTTTTGAGTTACGCTTGCATAAGACACAGCTTCTACCCATTTAGTAAAGTAGTCAATTGCAACTAGGATGAATTTGTGACCATTGGAAGCTTTAGGGGTAATCGCTCCAATAACATCGATTCCCCAAATGGCAAAAGGCCAAGGTATTGCTGTTACATTAAGAGGAACAGGTGGAGCTTGGATCTTGTTGGCATATATTTGGCATTTGTGACATTTTCTTACGTGATTGACGCAATCACTTTCCAATGTGAGCCAATAGTAACCAGCCCTCATTATTTGTCTTGCCATAGTATGACCACTAGTGTGTGCTCCACATATTCCAGAATGAACTTCTTCCATGATCTTTCGTGCTTCATGAGTATCTACACAGCGAAGTAGCATCGAGTCTGGGGTTTTCTTGTAAAGTATGTCTAGGTTTAAAAGAAAACCCATTGACAATCTTCGTAGAAATTTCTTGTCATTTTCTGATACTTCTGGTGGATATACTCTTTCTTGGAGGTATTTCTTGATATCGTGATACCAAGGCTTTCCATCCAATTCTTCTTCGATGCTCATGCAATAAGCTGGAGAATCTATTATTCTCATCTCGAACACAGGAGTATGCTCGGGGTCACTGATCTTGTACATAGCAGCCAAAGTAGCTAAAGCATCCGGTATTTGATTATCTTCCCTTGGAAGATGATGGAAGCTTATACTGTTGAATTTTCGAGCCAAGTCTAGTATGAGCTTTTGGTAAGGGATCAATTTTGAATCCCTTGTCTCCCATTCTCCGTTGATTTGATATATGACTAATGCGGAATCCCCATAAACTCGGAGATCTCGCACTTTCAATTCCAGTGCCATTTGGAGTCCCATAGCACATGCCTCATACTCTACTATATTGTTGGTACAAGGAAATGTAATTTTTGTTGTAAGAGGGAATTGCTCTCCACTTGGAGAGATGAGTATGGCTCCAATCCCTTGTCCCAAAGCATTAGATGCTCCATCGAATGCCATTTTCCATGTTTCATCATCTTTAGAGACTTCCTGTTCTATCGTCATTATATCTCCATCAGGAAACTCCATTTTCATTGGCTCATAATCATCCAATGCTCTATCAGCCAGATATTCAGCAATCACACTCCCTTTTACAGCCTTTTGGGTGACATACTGTATGTCGTATTCAGACAACAGCATTTGCCATTTTGCGATCCTGCCTGATAAAGCTGGTTTCTCAAAAATGTACTTAATAGGATCAGTCTTGGAGATTAGCAATGTGGTGTTGTTGAGCATGTAGTGTCGTAGTCGGTGTGCTACCCATGCAAGGGCACAACAGGACTTTTCTACTATTGAGTATTTCGCTTCATATGTGGTAAGCTTCTTGCTCAAATAGTAAATTGCGTGCTCTTTCTTGCCTGTCTCATCACGTTGACCCAATACGGATCCTAATGAAGAATCCTGTATGGATAAATATAGAATCAACGATTCTCCAGATCGGGGTGGTACCAAGACTGGTGGATTTGATAGATATTGCTTGATTTTCTCGAATGCTTCTTGGCATTCGTTATTCCACTCGATCGGATTGTTCTTCTTCAGTGATTTGAAAAGAGGTTCACACTTGGATGTCAATTGTGAAATGAACCTTGCTATGAAGTTGATTCTGCCCAGGAAACTTCTTACTTGTTTTGGAGTCTTCGGGGGTTGCATTTCTTGTATTGCTTTGACTTTACTCGGGTCAACTCGAATCCCATCCTTGCTGACCATGAAACCCAATAACTTTCCTGAAGAGGCTCCAAAAATACATTTGGCAGGATTCAACTTCAGTTGATATTTGCGAAGTCTATCGAATAGTTTTCTTAGCACTTTTAGATGCCCCTTAGCAGTGAAAGTTTTGGCGATCATGTCGTCTACATATACTTCAATTTCTTTATGCATCATGTCATGGAATAATGCAACCATGGCTCTTTGATATGTAGCACCAGCATTCTTTAACCCAAAAGGCATCACCTTGTAGTAGAAGGTACCCCAAAGGGTTATAAAGGCAGTTTTTATCATATCATCTGGATCAAGTTTGATTTGATTGTATCCAGAGAAGCCATCCATGAAGGAAAAATAGGAGTTTCCTGCGGTATTATCCACCAGCGTATCAATGTGAGGAAGTGGGAAGTTATCTTTAGGACTGGCTTCGTTCAATGGCCGGTAGTCCTGACAAACTCTTAGTTTCCCGCTTTCTTTCTTTTCGACTGGAACAATGTTAACCACCCATTCTGTATATTCAGCGACCCCAAGGAATCTTGCATCCCACAGCTTTCGAATCTCATCTTTCACTCTTAAGATTAGATCCGGCTTTAATCTTCGTAACTTTTGTCTGACAGGCTTCGCTCCAGGTTTCAAGGGTATTTTGTGTAGTACTATGTCTGAGCTTAAGCCAGGCATATCTTGGTATGACCAAGCAAACACATCCACATATTCTTTCAATAAATGGACTAATTCTTCTTTTTCTTCAGGAGGGAATAAAGTGCCAATCTTGACTTCTTTTACATCCTGACTGTCTCCCAGGTTGAATACCTCAGTTGGTTCTTGACTTGTTGCTCTTTCTTTTTCATCTCGCTCAATCATTTTTAATAGCTCAGGAGATACTTGAAGATCTTCGTCATCCGAGTCGGTAGTGTTTACAGGATTATCAAAGTTCATTCTTTCATTGTCATCAAAGAGAGTTTTGGGTCTGCATTATCCAGAGAGAAAAGAAAGAGAAGAAAAAAAAAATGGCACGAATGAGATGGATGCAAACTGGTACTTTATTTACAATGTGCATAAATCACAACTTTATTGGAATAAAAAGCAATAACTAAAAGGTTCACTTAAACAAAGACTACACCCTATTGATTGAACCTTTCTTTAGGAGGTTTTTACTATTAGATTACTTTGGAAAGCTTTCGATTATAACAGGCAGTTCTATCGCCTCCCAATTGTTCAGCACATCCCGTGGGCCACAAGGTTGAACAAGCTCCTCCTCTTCAGGTGAATCGCTGATGATTGCCTGAATAGAAAGACTTTCAAAAGACTTGTTGATGTTGATAGTCAGCTTGCCTTCATTGTCATTTTTTGGAATGAGACCACCACTCACGAACGTTTCGGTGATTTCAGGGATATCCAGATTTTTTTCCTGGAGAGGATGCCCTGTTAATCGTGCAATCCTCTTTTCTCTCTTTTCAGCTATTGCCTTCATTTTATCATGTCTTGTCGGTGTGAAGCCTAGGCCGTATTTCCCTTCATTTGTGGTGATTTTCAATGGTTCTGTGATTCCTTGTAGATCTTGTCCCAGTCCTAACCCCGGTGAGTATCCTCCTTTTATCATGAGTTTGGCAACCATGCGACTTGTTTTAGAGATGCTAGGAATGGGTTCTTCTCCATATTCGCTGACATAAGCAGTATTGACAATCTCAAAAGACCTGAAGGAACAATCAGGTATATTTTCATTGACTTCGACATATTGAGCATCCGCAGGTCTTGATAGCAGGATGTCTTCTTCAGCGAAGACCGTGATTATCTTTCCTTCAATAATGAATTTCATTTTCTGGTGTAATGAAGAAGGAATTGCTCCGGCCATATGGATCCATGGTCTTCCCAGCAGGCAGGTATAAGATGGACAAATATCCATGACTTGGAATGTGATGTGGAAAAGACAGGGACCAATCCCTATTGGTAGCTCTATTTCTCCAACAACATCTCTCTTCGTTCCGTCAAATGCTCGAACAACAATATGACTGTTGTTGAGGTATGATGGGTCTAAACCAATCTTATGTAAGGTTTCGAGTGGCATTACATTTAGAGCTGACCCATTGTCGATAAGAACTCTGGCCATAATCCGATCTTTGTATTTAATCGAAATATGCAGAGCCTTAGAGTGACCCCTTCCTTCTGCTGGTATCTCATCGTCAGTGAATGTGATGAGATTTTGTGCCGTGATGTTGTTGACAAGGTGGTCAAAGTTGTTCACGGAGATATCTTGTTCAACATAAGCCTTATTCAGGACTTTGAGAAGAGCTTCTCGATGGGCATCAGAACTTAAGAGTAATGAAAGTATGGAGATCTTTGCTGGCAGACGGTTCAACTGCTCCACGATACTGTATTCACTTTGCTTTATGAGTTTGAGAAACTCAGTAGCTTGTTCATCTGTTACTGCTCGAGGCATCTCTTGCTCTTTAGATGTGTTAATAGGTCCATTTGCTGGATCCGTAACATTCTTCTCTTGTTGGAGCTTGTTCATTTGCTCGGGAGAATAACACCGACCGCTTCTAGTCATGCCCCCAACTTCTAACGGAGTTGATGTGATGTTAGAAGTATAGCCATAGTTCCATGGAACAGTTTTGTCTGATTTGTACGGGAATGGCTTTGGAACTTGAATTCTTAAAGGCTTGAGAGCAGATTTTGATATTGGAATGACTAGTGGTCTTGGCATGATATTGACTTCTTGTTCTTTAATTATCACATTCACGTCATCCTCTTTATCTGACATAAAAACGATGATTTGGGAGGAGTCCATAAGACTTTGTAGACTTTTACGGAATTCTGGGCATTCTTGGATAGAATGACTCTTACTGTTATGAAAGTTGCACCACTCCTCATCCTCGACTTCTTTATTTCCAGAAGACTTTCCTATGATAATCCCTTCTTTCACAAGGCATGAATATACATGCTTAAGAGGGGTTATGATATCATTGACTGTTTTCTTCATCGGCCAGTATTCTTCCATCATATTGACTGGTTTGGCTTGATGAGGAGGCAATGGATTATGAGTGACGTTTGGTTCATCGGAAAAGTCCAACCACTTTGACTCAATTAATTGTTGGACTATACGCTTCAATGCTATGCAATTTTCCAGTCCGTGGCCCACGGTACCATCATGATATGGGCAATTTATGTTAGGGTCATACCACCTTGGATACGGGGGTTCCAATGGCCTTGTAGGGATTGGGCGAATAAGTTGACTTTCGATGAGTTTTGGATACAGCTCAGTGTAAGTCATGGGAATTGGTGCGAAGATTTCTCTTGGTCTTGGTGCAGGTACTGGAGGAGTTGGAACAGGTGGCCGTAACTGATTAGGTCTGTTGGGAGGATAATTGTTGGGTCTATTGGGAAGATAATCATTGGGCCTATTGAGAGGATAATCATTGGGCCTATTGGTAGGATAATAATTGGGCTTATTGGCAGAATAGGATAGGCGAGGTCCGGTGGCCACAGTGCCCACGAAGGGAATCCCTCTTCCTCTTCCTATTTGTTGTATTTCTTCATCTTTTCTTCTGGAAGGTCCTCCTCTTTTCATAGGATCGCTAAAGGATTCAGTAATCTTCCCAGTCCTGATACCATGCTCGATCCTTTCTCCAGACATTACTACGTCGGAGAAGTTAGTTGCCGCATTGCCAATAAGTTTGTCATAATATGGGTATTTCAGTGTCTGGACAAACAAAGTGACCATTTCTCTTTCTGTCATGGGTGGCTGAACCTGTGCAGCTAAGTCCCTCCACCGCTGCGCATATTCCTTGAAAGTTTCTAGCTTTTTCTTCTCCATGTTTTGGAGAGTTTGGCGATCCGGAGCCAAGTCCATAACGTGTTTATAGTTGCCGATGAAGGCCTGAGCAAGGTCATTCCAAGTTTTTATGTTCCTTGGACCTTGGCTTAGATACCACTGTAATGCTGATTTTGTGAGACTTTCCTGAAAAAGTGCGATCCACACCTTTTCATCTTTTGTAAGTGGTTGTAGTCTCCTTAGGAACAATGTGATGTGAGTGATGGGATCACTCGTTCCATCGTATTTCACGAAATCTGGCACCTTAAAATCTGAAGGGATTACGACATCTGGCACTAAGCAGAGGTCATCTACCGAGAGAGATCCGAATATAGTGCCTCCTTCAATGGCTCGCAGTCGCTTTTCTATTGTTTCGAGTTTTTGAGATTCTGCTTCTTCTTTTGGTAATGTCTTCTTCTCTTCCTGTACAGTGTCTTGTTTCAGGTGAACACTAGCAGACGGTCCTGATTCTTGAAACAGGTTTTCTTGGACTGAGACTCGTTGCGGGGTGAATCCCGGGGGATAAGTGGGATCTTGCACTTCTTTGATGGGGACTTGAGTTGCTTTCCCTTTGATTAATTCCATCAATTGTCTCATCTGTTCTGACATACTTTCAATCTTGGACTCCATCTCCATGAGACGTCCTTCGGCTTGTTCTGCCATTAATCTTGTTTGGAGTCGAGTTGAATATCGGTGTTGAGGTCCAATTTTACCCTTTTAAAGGAATATTTATTTTATTAGATTCTATGTGTGTATGATTGATGTGATGGATGCATGCATGAATATTGTAAATACTTGGTGAAAGAAGAACTATAATGGAATTTCTCAATTACATTCAGCAAAAGGTTTGTTTAAAAGAAACGACCCAAAGTACAATACTGCTTTCTGGCCTTAGATATGAACTCCATCATTCTTTGAACATTTACTGATGGAGTAGGACAGCTCAGTTCTTCTAACTCCTTGGCTTCTTCGCCCATTAGTTGGGCTTGTTCTGTAACTTTTCTGACTTCTACCAAAAATGTTTGCAATTGATCTTGAGAAAATCTGTATTGATCTTCCCAGTATCTGACTCTCATCTCTTTTTGATCGGTTTCATCAACCAATTGGGAGATGACTTGTTTTTTGTATTCAACTTTCTCTTCGAGGAGTTGTGTTTTGTGACCGAGCTGTTGCATGTCAAGGAGCATCCTCTTGTTCTTCTCCTTTTCTTCCTCTAGTTCTTTCTCCAACTCTCTTTTCGCCAATTTTCTGATGACCTCTTCAGATAGAACTATTCCTTCCTTCCGGTTATTTCTCCATTCATAATAAGCAGTGGGAGAAATAATAGGCCCCGACTTCAATATGAAAATTCTTTTCCACGCAACTGAAATACCCATTGCGAGCTTATTTGAATTTGGATCTTCGTGTGAAAATTCCAACTTACTCAGATTATGCGTCATGGGTATAAATTGCATAGACCCAAATTGTTTTCGTACTTGAGCTGGGGCATAACTTGTTCCTCCCCATATACCTAAGAGAGGAACCCACGGGCAATTGCCGCAACGGTAGACAACGCGGGTGGAGGTAGACCAGGGGGCTCTCCATTCAATTTGGAATTCGGTGATGTTCTTGAAATAATCAACCCATGCTTCCTTGCTGTCGTGATGAATGGTTTCACTTTTCAAAAAGGCTTCGATTGGGATGAAGTCCTTTGAAAAGCGATTTCCAAAATGTTGCTTCTCACAAGGAAGGTGGCTTTTGATCCAAATGTTGAGGAGATGTGAACATCCTATGAATTTGCCCCCTCTTTGGCGACAAAAGTTTAATGCCCTGATAGTTTCACATAATATTACTGAGGTCGGATTTATTTGAGCATTGCAGATTTGCTCAAATAGTGTAATGATGTCTCCTTCAATGAATCCGACGATTCTTGGGAAGACTACCAGGCCATATATCGCCAAGGCGAAAAGCTTGCGTCGTTGATTTTTCTGAGGGAGAACGTGACTTAATTGTTTTAAGTCGATCCAACTGATAAATTTTCGAGATCCTTTTGTTGCAAACTTGGTTTGAAGACTGGAAGCTGACATATCCAATAATTTTGCTAGGGCTCGATGAGGCTCCGTTCTTCTATCATGTTGATAAGTCTCGATTGGATAGTCGGAGGACCAACCCAAGAGGCTGTTGTATTCTTCAATGGTTGGAACCAGATCCATCTTATCGAAAGAAAAGCATCGATAAAATGGATCCCAAAATTGTATTAGAGCCCGGACAAGTGATGCATCAACGGTAACCTTTAGTAGGCAAGTGATGTGACCATATTTTGCCGTAAAAGCTTCCCGATCAGTAGAATTCCAACTATTCCAGACTTGCAATAATTCCGTGGTGTCGTTCTGATTTATCCGGACCGATACCTGGTCCTTAAGCTGTACGTGAGAATGGGATGTCAGAGCATCTCCGTGAAGCTTTTGAGCCGTTTCAGAATATTCCATAGCTTCAGGCTGAGTTTCGATTACCGTGTCATTCCATGATCCAGTAACAGCCGTGGGAAGATAATCGAGAATATCCATGATAATAGTTCTTTCACCAAATACTTATCTTTAATGATGAAATGTATATGCCGGAAAAATAAGGAAAAATAGAGTTAGTAAAAAAATAACACATAGGATCATACAAACATATAGATAAAACAAAACCTATGGAAATGGGAACCGAGGTATGGGAAATTCTTAATGGCTGGTTCTAAGGTGGAGTAAGGAATTCTACATGCAGAAGGTGGTTTATCAAAAAGGCAAGGGATAGTTCCCAAATCCCGTCACTGAATCATAGTGACGGCCCGATTCCTTACCCTCTAGGGTTTATGTAAGGAATGGATTAATTCGAGTCGTAGCTTTTCGTGGGCCCATGCAGAGACTAACCGTCTCAGAAGGCAATACACTACTTTGCTACTTTGAAACCGGTGAAGGCTTGGAGACCGTGGCCTCACAAGGACAGCAACACCAATTCCGCTTAGAAAGAATCGTGTTTGATTTAAGGAAGCTCGGGTATAGAGCTTCATTTTGTGAATGCATTATGCATGTTTACTTAAGTAAATATAATATATAAATCCACATAATAGTAAAGCAAAGTAAATAAAAACAAATCAACTTTAGGCTCGACTCACTAACGTCGAGTCCCCAGTGGAGTCGCCAAGCTGTGGCAACGTCGGGTTTTCTGGGAGTCGCCACCAATCGGTTTCACCTAGGTCGATTGGTCACCTTAAAATTGGTCTGCGAGAGTTCGGGGATCGGGAGTACGGTTACGTTAAAACAACTTTGTTAAAACGCCCAAAAATTGGCACCTTAGTTGATTTTAATTTTGTTTTGCTTTGCTTTTAAATAATTCTCAGTTAATTTTCAAAATTAGAAATTTTAACTGGATTAGTCGAAATGTGGATTTTTAAATTAATTAATTTGTATGAAATTTTATACTTCCGAACCATGGACTCTGCCGAGTCATTTGGACACGGAAGATTTGATTCCGAACCATGGACTCTGCCGAGTCATTTGGACACGGAATTTGGTGAAATTTTAAATAATTTAATCCATATTGTAAACATGGATTTTTATCTTTGTATTTATTTAATTTATTTATTTTAAAAAGTTTGATATTTTCCAAACCGTAGATCCTGCCGGATCATCCGGATATGGAAATTGATTTATCGTAATTATTTAATTCTTATTATTATGAAATTAATTTTTAAATGGTAATTCTTTTTATTTATGAATGATTTTTAATACTAACTAAAAATTTATCTTTATATTTTTACTTCTTTTTTTACTTTCTTTCTTTTTCTTCTTTTTTACTTATTTTACTTTTTTTTTTTTTTTTTTTTAAATTTCTTTTAATTTCTTTTCTTTTCTTTCTTTTTTTATTCTTTTCTTTCTTTCTTTTCTTTTTCTTTTTCTTTCTTTTATCTTTCTTTTCTTTTTCTTATCTTTCCTTTCTTTTCTTTATCTTATCTTTCTTTTATTTTTCTTTCTTATTTTTCTTTTATTTTTCTTGTCTTTTCTTTCTTTCTTTTCTTTTTCTTATCTTTTCTTTTATTTTTTTTATCTTTCTTTTCTTTCTTATCTTTCTTTTATTTTTCTTTCTTATCTTTCTTTTATTTTTCTTGTTTACTTTTTTTGTTTTCTTGTTTAATGAAAGATATTTATTATTTTAAAGGATTACTCAATTTATAAAAAAAAATAATAATTAATTTTTATTTAATAAGAAGTTAATTTAAAAGAGTTTAAAAATAAAAATTTTGATCATGGTACGGGGCGTTGTTACTCAGCCAGACCCTCTTCACCAGGTGAAGCAGCTCAAAAGCGGGCACGAGACAGTTTCCAGCCAATATACCATGAACTAAAAATTTTTATTTTTATTTTATTATTTTTTTATTATTTTTTTATTATTATTTTTTTTTATTAAGAGAACCAAAAATTTTAAACAAAAGAAGAAAAGTTTTGATATTTATTTAATTTATTTTGGAATAAAAGATTATTTAACCGAAAACTTATATGTATTTTAAAACAAAAGTCTTGATATTTTTATTTTTATATTCTTCTTTGTTTGATGAAAGATTTTTTTTTTTTAATTTTAATTTATATTTCTGAAAATATATCTAATCAATAAGTCAAAAATATTTAAGAGAAAATTCAATTATTTTTGTTTTATTTTGTATTATTTTGAAATTATTTGATTAAGATTTTTATAAAAGAAACAAAAAGTTATATAATTTAATAAGTAAAATATTACTGAATAAAATATTAACCCAAAATTTTTACGCTTTTTATTCTTTTTATTAATAAAGAAAACTAAAAAAAAATTATATATTGATAGATAATTAATATATTAGTCTAAAGTTTTTTTTTTTATTTTTTTATAAAGAAAAAATTTATTTATATATTTTATTTAAAAATATTTCCGAGCCATGAATCCTGGCGGATCATTTGGTCATGGAGTTTTAATTTTTTTTTATTTCATTAATTATTAATTTTAAAGATGTATTAAAAGAATGATTTTATGTTTATTTATTTATTTATTTTATTTTTGAATTATTTCATTATGTTTGTTTATTAAAAGGAATAAAAACTTTGTTTCAAAATAAAAAAAAAGTAATTTTTATTAGCCTTTAGAAAATTATTCACGTAAAATTCCTTTTTTTATCTTTTAATCATAAAAAAAATTCAATTAATAAAGTGGGGCTTTTTGGCCATCCACTTTAATAACACAATAATAATAAAAGTTAGCACAATTAATATAGTTAGATTAGTTGGATTAGTTAGTTAATAACAATAAAAAAGGTTAGTAAAAGTTAGATTAAATTAATTAACAACAATAATAAAAATTAGCCAAGTTTAATTAAATTAATTGTTAACAACAATAATAAAAAGTTAGTCAAGTTAATTAAATTAATTAATTAACAACAATAATAAAAAGTTAGCCAAGTTAATTAAATTAATTAATTAACAACAATAAAAAGTTAGCCAAGTTAATTAAATTAATTAATTAACAACAATAATAAAAAGTTAGTCAAATTAATTAATTGTTAATTAACAAAGTTAATTAAATTAATAATAATATCAATAATAAAAGTTAGTAAGTTAGTTGTTAGTTGTTAGTTGTTAAAAACAACAATAAAGAAAGGGTTAGTAATAAACAAATAATAAACAAACAAGTAAAAATTAAAAAGGTTAGTAATTAATTCTGCAAGAACAAAAGAAAAAGTTAGTGACCAAAGTGAAAGAAGTTGAAAAGATGAAAGATTAAATTTGAATTTTACCTAGAAGTTGAAATTTTTGAATTTTCTGGGTACGCAGGCGCGACGCAGCAGAGAGGGGCAGGGGGGTGGGGCTGCTGGCGTGGCGGCACGGGGCAGGGGCGACGGCGGCGCTACGGCGGGGCGGTGTGAGCGGCGGGGCGGCGAGGCGACGGGGCGGCTTGGCGGCTGGGGAGAGGAAACGAACGGCGGAGGAGGACGGCGGCGTCACGGCGAGATGGGCGGCGGGACGGCAAGGTGGAAGGACGGCGGCGGCGAACGGCGTAGGGCGGCGGCGGCGGGCAGCGAGGGGCACGGCGGAGAGAGAGAGAGAGAGAGAGAGAGAGGGAACAGCAGTGAAAAAAAAATTGGCTTTCTGGGGAAGAAGGGAAGAGGGCTGGGGCTAAGGGCTGTAATTTTCTCTTTTTTTTAAAACGGAGCTCTAAGTTTTTTTGCTATTTTTTTCTGTGTTCAGCACAAAATTTGGGGGGCTATTTATAGAGGAAGTTTAGCTGAACTGTTGATGGATAAATTAATAAAAAATTTCAAACTTATCTCTTAAATTGGTAAAATGACAATTTTAGTCCTTTACGTCTCTCAGCCTCTGGATAAGTTCCTGAAGCTTCTGATTTTGACAATTTTGTCGTTTTCTGTCAATTTGAGCCAAAAACGTCGGCAGGCTCAAAATTTTATGTGACAAACTGCCAAATGCTCCTGGAACTTTCAGAATTTGTCAATTTTGCCTGAAACTTCTTAATTTTGTCATTTTTACCTCAAACTTTTAAATTTTGTCATTTTTATGGAGTTTTCTTTTTTTTTCTTTCAAACATACACATATACACACATATATCAAATCTTCACAAAACAAAACAAAAAAAATATATATATTTTAAACTAATTAAAAAAAAATTAGTAATAATAATAACAATAATAATAATAATACTTTTTTTATTTAATTTTTTTTATTTAATTTTTTAAAATTATTTTAATGGCCGGACGAAATTGGGTGTCAACAGTCTGTAAAAATCTCGTAGGATACAATGAATTTGTCAGGCTGTATGCATTTATAACCAAGATACTCAAGGAATTAATAGAAATGTAAAAACTAGCAAAAGGAGCAGAACGATAAGAGAGAGGAAGAGAGAGCTTGAGTTTGGGAGGATTTGTAAATGGAGAGGAGCAAGGTCTTCATAGACAATGGGGGGCTTAATTTAATGTTAGAGGAAGTTAAGGGGGAGATAAGATGAAATCTCTGTCATGATTTTTTAAACCTTAGGCTCAATTGAAGGATTTTTTAAACCTTAGGCTCAATTGATTTTTTTGAGATTAAAATGTGAAAAAAATTGGTTTCCCAGTTAAGATTTAAAAAAATTAATCCGAAAAAAAAGATAAACCTAGCTTAGCCCAAATCTCATAATACTTTGCGTGCAGGGAGCAAATAGGGCTTTTTTTAAGAGTTTTGCCCCATCTTAAGTGTGATAACTTAAGAACATCATAAGTCTCCTTAATTTATCCAAATCAAGTGGGATGTAGCCATTTCAAATCTAATGCAAATACAACACTAAGTGTAAGTCATGGTTTAGAAACAAAGCTGGGCAGTTCCTGCCTCAGACAGCTAAGGCAGTACGTAAGATGGAAAATTTTATTTATATTAATATTTACTTTTATATTAATACTATTAGCTTTTGGTGTGCATGCCGTTGCTCGTGAAATTTGTGGGAAGCGTCATCTTGGGGTTGCAAATATATAAGTGTAATTAGTTATTAGGAGATCGATGGTTAAGTGATGTTTCGAAGTTAATTAAGAACAAAAAAAAATGCTCAAGCAATTTAGGTTTAGTTTTTTTAAAAATTAATTTGTCACTTAATGGTTCTCTAAAGCTAAAATGATGTCAAATGCTGATATATAGCTAAAATTAATGCTAAGCATTAATCTCTAACTTCAATTGTTAATACTAAATTATGACGTCAAATTGGACCTTTTTCATATAAGATCAAAGAACGGTAATTAATGCTAGGTCGTAATATTGGTTAATAATCACTTCGAGGATATATATGCGACGAAGAAAATAGTAAGTATTATTCTCTATGTCTCACAAAATTTGGTCTTTTTTTTTTTTATTATTAAAGTTTAATTTAAATATTTTTATATTAATTTAGAAACTATAATATTTATAGTACCATTTTCATAATTTTTTTTTTATATTTCTATAAGAAAATTTGTAAGAAATAAAATTATAAATTAATTATTATAAATAGTAAAGAGAACAAGTTTTACGAGAACGAATGAGTCATTAATTAGTTATGAATCAAAGACACATTATGATTACGCCCGGTTCGTTTTAACTTAAACTAATCGACTTCAAAATGACTTATTTTTATTTTTTTTATCTTTTTTACTTAGAACTAATTTTAATTAAAACTCAATATTATGTAGCTACAATAATCTATTGGAAATACAATTTTTATAATCTTACTAAATTTTTATGAATTTTTCTAGTTTAAAACATTTAAAAAATTCATAAAAATTTAATAATATCATGAAAATTTACTTTCAAATGGATTAATGCATCTACATAATATTAACTTTCAAATAAAATTGATTTCAATAAAAAATATAAAAATAAAAATAAGTTAATTGATTTAAGTTAAAATGAATTGACTTCTAGTTAATAGGCTCTCCCTTTGCCTAGCATGTAAAAAACTGATTAATTTCAAGTAGTTGTTGGTTAACAACTTAACTTTCACATTTATAACGAAGTATAATTATGCATTTGAAAAAAAAATAACGTATTATTTTTTTAAGAAAATAACCTAATCTACTTATATGTTTGGCCAAGAAAAAAAAGAAACTCAACCCATGTAATATTATGTATATAGATGTTTCGAGTGTTCTTTAGAGTTTGGTTAGTCTAGTTGAGTCATGTAACAAGCCGTGGAGAAGGTACCGAAATTTCAAAATATGAACATGACATAAATTGTCCATATAATACATAAAAAATTAGTTTCTTTTTATAAAATTTGGCCCAATCAGATTAATAGACATACATGCATATATACACACACAGACACTAATACCTTGGCAATTGGAAACACTACAACAAAAACATGATTTAAGGACAAAAATGATTGTTTGTATAAGTCACTTATCTCCCTCCAAAATTTTCAGGGACAAATATGATAGTTGTTCCATATAATGACGTTGCCAAAAGTTTTCGGGACAAATGTGAGACAATTAATTATGTCCAAAAAAAATGAAAATAGAAACAAATGCAAGAGTCACCTACTAGATTTATGAAAACAACTGAAAATGTAAAAAATAAATTAAAATAAAAAAACCATATATATCTGTTCGACATCCCCTTATTTAATTTATTATGAATTTTCAACTTTTGGCTACACTTTGAACCTTTGATCCAAAGCTCTTGCAAGTAACTAACCACTGCACTAAACTACCAAATTTGCGAGGAGTAAAATACTCTATTGGGTATTTTACAATTACCCCTGAACATAAGAGGATATTACATTGACCTTCTCATGATTTTAAAATCTACACTTATCCCCCTAAAATTTAAATACTGTTGTTTTGACTATTGGCAGAGGTCTTCGACCATGTTAAAAGCACCTGTGTTTCCTTAATTGCCCCTAGGTAGTTGTAGATGTGAGTAAATAAAACCAACTAATTTGTCCAACCTTAAATACAAAGATGAGTCTTGGTAGACTTCACATTGTTTAACCTACAGAAAGAGAAGCAAAGCAAGGAAGGAGGAGTAGGGACACAAGTAGCAGGTGGAAAGATAAAATAGAGAAGGGGGGAGGAAAACACAACAAAGTGGAAGAACAGATCCCAGCAAAAAGAAAATGACAAGTAGAGGTATGTTGAAAGACCATTCACAGTTCAATTATAATGAGTAGTAGTTATATAACAAAGGCTTATTTCCTACTTGTGTAAAATACATGTCTTCTTCAAGTGTGAATGGAAGATGGATGGAAGAGCATCAGTATGAAAATATTTACTGTCATTGTGGGAAAAGAGCAAGAGTCTAAATTTTAGAATTAGAAAGCAACAGAAACAGGTTGTATATACTGCAACAGTGAGGATGATAAGTATGGGTTTTTTATGTGGTGTTTACCTTTGATTGACAATAGTAGAAGGAGCTATAGTAGTAAATTTCAACAAGGTAGCATAGATAAAATTGCAAATGGTGAGTTTGGTCACTACTAAAATTCAACTATTTTCGAACGGCCTATTTACCAACTGTTAGATCGTTGGTAATTACCAACGGATTAGACCATTGATAAACGGAATTTAACCATTGGTAATTTTCTAACGGCATAAACCGTTACAAATTTGAAAATAAGGACTATTTTAATACCAATATAGATATTGAGGAACTAAAGTGAAGTTTGCCCTCATATGTGTATTATAATGTAACACCCCCATATCTTACATGGTTGAATTGTGGAAAAAATTATGTGGATATATAGTCTCCAATTCCATAATATAAATGTCTAGCACTTATTGTTACCCACTCCGGGGTAGTACAGTTATGGTGCCAAAATTGTGCATTTAGATTCCCAGGATTGGTAATGTTCTGTAGGCCATCAGAACACCACCCTTAGTGTACATACCCAAGTGGCCCTCTTGGGCACTATGTAAATACATGCATATTGGTCCAACCATCACACACATATTCACATTTCATGCACACCATGGCTGCAAAGAAGGAAAACACTAGCACAAGTCTTAATCCTGGCTACCACACATTAGGCAATCTTATTAAATTCTAGTGGCCAGCTACTGCACCTGTAACTTCCACTAATAAACTGTATCATTCTAGCCACATAGCCCCCTGTTTTCTTTGCTCCATTATCAAGTAGAGACTTAGAGCGAACCAAGGAATTTTGTTTTACATCAATAGCCCACCTATGGACCAAGTTATGGATTTTTTAAGTTGGTTACGAAATTCTGACCAAATGAACAGTAACTCAGCCAACTTTGCAACATCATATCTTTGGCTACAGGGCTCTGAATCCAGAAATTCCAAATCCAAGTTAACCCTCTATATGTCCTCTAGGTGTGGTCAAAATTTCATACCAAGTTTCATTCTACACATGGAGATATTAAACTTTATGTCCAGAGTCGAAATTCTAGCAACTTTTGGACCATTTTGCCCATACAAAATTTCATAGGTATGTAAACACTTCATTGACAAGGGGAAATCCCTCCAAGGCTATCCCATATATGTCCAATACACAAAGGAAATAAATTCCCTTGCATTTAACAACTTTATGTGGCCAAAACAGAATTTACAAGTAAGCAGCCCATTATTCACACTTAGGCAGCTTTGCGCCACATCACTTACATAGCCAAAACATTACTCAAATGTTCACATACTTGTCTCATTTTTCATACACTACATGTACATGCATACATGCACTACAATATGTTCTTAACTCAGCTAAATACGCACCCTAAGTTACAGGAGTGCCTGAAATGCAATGGACTCCATAAATAGGATGCTGGACAGCTGCTGCACAACACAGTAAGTACCACCATTAAAATTACCAAATGTGCTCCTAAAATCACCAAAATTTCCAGATCATAACTAGAAACATGGAAGTTCATGTACCTGAAATTTCAGATCAAAACTCAAACCACAAAGGTTAGTTTGAAGGTGATCATTCTGCTGGACCTGAAATGACAGAATTGAGGGGAGTAAGTTTCATTGAGAAACTTAGTAAGGGTAGCACTTGGTTTCTTAAGGTAATGTGATCCTCATTAAAACCTGCATCCAAAGACACTAAAACACAAAAACCACAATGCATATATACAAGATATAGCAACCAAATGCAGCAGCCATTCACAACAAACAAACACATGAAATGCAGCAACAACAATAACCATAGGTTAGTCCGTAAAACATGCAATAAACTTAAATAAGTCACTATGGCAGCCCTCCTCAAGCTAATGCTTGGCCTTAGGAGAATTTTAACAGTAGTTAGTACTAACTTTGGGCTCTAGAAACCCTTCTTTCTTACTGCCATCTTTAGCATGGTAACACTAAGGCCGAAACCTTGCCATGCTTCTTTTCCATTAACCCATACTTGGTTCCTAGAGCTTTTTGCTCTCTTCCAAGCATGGTCTTAGCTTCATGGATGTTTGGAAATACAGTAAACAATCCAGGAAACTTTAGAAAACTCTTATTTCACTGCCATCTTTGTACACTTGACAGTAGGTCACAAAACCTTCAATAAGTGCACTCCCCTCACTAAGCTTGGTTCATCAAGCTCATGGCTCTCTTCCAAGCTTAGCCCTTGCTCCATGGTTGCTTGAAAATTACAGAAAACAGTCCATGAGAGCAAGAGAACCCTTACCTTGAGTGTATGCTGAAATTGGAGCTTGATCCTAGGTGCACCCAAGTTTTAGCACCACATAGCTTCCAATTGCCCTTTCTTGCTTTCTTTTGCCTTCAATTTTTAATCTTGGAGGTATGGTGGCTATGGAAGAAGTGTGGGGGTGGAGAAGCTACGTTTTTTTCTGCTGGAAGAAACCAAATGTGGGAGATAAAGACAAAGATAACCACTTATAAAGACTTTAGTGCACAAAACACACTTAATAGCCTTAGTTAAGCTTTATGTCATTTTCCTTGCTACAAGACCATGGTTTCTTATTCTTCATTTCTTGGCCCACATTTGACTTTCTTGCCATGCTTTGGCTAGCCATCCCTTGAGTGGGATAAGTGATTTGGCCACTTGAATGGCCTTAAATGAGCTTAAGGGCACAAAAGACACTTAACAAGCTTAACCTTGCTTTATGTCATTTTCCTTCCCATTAATTATGGTCTCTTTGTCTTAAACTCATTGGTACACATGTGCCCACCAATGTTGACTAATTATCAAGCCTTGGCTGCCTCCCCCATAGTGGGAAAACTCCAAATTGCTCCATTTGACTTAAGTAAAAAACGTACACATCATAAGGCTTACACTAGGACACTTAGGTCCTTTATGCCTTTTTGTGTTTTCTTTGTCTTTAGTTGTCTTCCATGAGCAATTTGGTCCTCCAATAGCACTTTCATACCATTCATATTCCTCTCATAACTCTCCAAATATTTTTCTTGAGAGTTTTACAATTGAGTACCCGAGTTTCCAAAATCTTACAAAAAAGTCCATAGGTTGCTTGACAAACAAGCAATCCTTAAGACTTTTCTTGGGGACCAAGTTACCAACTTGGAACACTTTTAAGGAGGTGTTGATCATGCCTTTTACCCCCCCACACTTTAAACACTATGGTGAGAATTACACAATATAATGGTTTTTTTTTTAGCCATTATGACACACTTGTAATTCTCCCATTTTATGAGGTGGTAACACTTATCTTTTCCAAAGGATAGTCTATATGGTACAGGCATGTGTTCCATTAACCGGTTCTGGACTTAGATCATTACAGATGGTATTAGAGCTGACTCGGGACAATGATGGTGTGGTATAGTGGATGTGCATATGCATCGTCTAATGGGACTGATCCTGGATTTGAGAGGCTACTTGGCCAAGGGCTAAGTAGTCCGATTAGAGAGGTTACTTGGTCCGGGGAACTAAGTAATTAGATGACCCCAACAATGACATTGGGTACATAAGGGGGGAGTTTGTAACACCCCCATATTCCACATGGGTGAATTGTGGGAAGCCTTATATAGATATATAGGTTCTAACTTCAGAACATAAGCACCTAACATTTATCTTTTTCCAAAGGATATCCCATATCATATGGGTAGGTGTTCCGTTGACTGGTTATAAACTTGGGTTGTTACATATAAAAAGTCCTAGCCCCCACCTGGTTTTGTCTTCTTTCGTTTTTTCTTTTCTCTCTCATTTCAACTCACTTTTTGCATTTTTTTTCATTTACCCTCTCTATCTATCTCTCTCTCTTCTTGCACTCCGCCTTCAACTTCATGTTACCATTCAAGGTGCAGAACCAGGATTTTAAGTTGGAGGGCTGGACTTCATTTTGAAAATGTTGGAAAATTAAGAAGTAGATGTATTTTCACAATGCAAAAAAATAAAATAAAAACTAAAAATCTATTAAAATGCTATGTTTATAGGTTATATACTTCCAAAATAGTAAGTAAAATTTACTAAATCTAAGTTTTCATCCATATAATGAATCGGTGATCATAAGCTTTAAATCCATATCAAATCACAAACTTCTCTATTAATGGAAAATTAGTTATGTTATTATATATGCACATATGTTCAATTAATATCACATAGAAAATAAAAAGATAATACCTTGTATATCTTGAGGTGGACATGCCTTTTTATTTCAATGCATACAAATCATTTGTTATCTTATCTATTGAAAAGGTCTCAGCAATCTCTCTTTTAATGTAAACAATCAAGTGATTCTTAAGAAAATCATCACCCATGCTACTATGAAGCCTTGTTTTCACAATTTTCATTGCTGAAAAAGTTCATTATGTTGTTGCAGTTGAAACAAGAAGAGATAATATAAGACAAATCAATTTGTCCACCAATGGATAAATTTTTTACTTTCCTATTTCCTTTAGTCCTTTACACAATTAAGCAATTGTAGATACATTTTTCAGTTATAGATGGTAGGGCACATTGAGCTCATAATGTTGCAACTAATATTTCAAATGAATCTTTTCTTATTCAGTGAAATCTAAAGGATAAAACTTGTTGGTCAATCTACATATGTTCTCAATATTAAAGAACTTATATGAATCTTTATGATCTAAAGCAACACTAAGAGGAAAAAGTTCCATCATCTATCTACTAAAGAACTTCCTCTGTTTCTCATAAGACACGTCTTGACTAATGCAAAAATTTGAAAAAAGGAAGTGGAAAAGTTGTACTTTTACATTTCTAAAATTTTAAAATATAATTAATTATTTTTTATTAAGGGAGTAAAATTAATTGTTTGATGTTAGACTTTTCCTACATTTCTCACACAAATCAACCACATACATTTATGTATAATTTTAGTGAGATAAAGAAAATTATTACCATTTTACATCTATACTTTTTAAAATAATTGTTATGTTTTATAATTAAAAAATTGGGCCGCAAGAGAGATAATGTAATTCTTTGTGTGTATATATATATAATTTGCAAAAATGTTGAGGCGGGAGGGGGGGTATTCCCTCCACCATTGTCACCATCGCCAGTTTCTGGAAAATGGCAGTGTCGTCTCTGTGATGATGAATTTTCTGGTAAAGGTGATGCAGCCATAATATTATTTTTTCAGAATTTTTTTTATTTACATGTTTAGGTTCCTTGCTTCATTTTCTTTAACTTTATATCATTTTTTGTATATGTGGTTTTAAAGTTTGGGGTTAATTTTTTTTCTCACAACTTTGTTTTGTTTACATGGTTTTGATTCTTTTGTTATCCTCTTTAACTTCTTCTAAAGAAATTTCTTTAAAAATATGACAACTTTTTGTAGATCCACCTTTAGTTTTGAAGCTAATTTTTTTTGTGATTTTTGTGTTTTTTGTAGTGTTTTTGGCACTTTTCCTTTGGAATATATTGTTGGCAAGCTGGAGAAGAGTTGAACTGATCCGGTGGTGGGGGGTCGGTCGATGAGAGGCATATGGCTCAATGATGAGTGGCTCTTTCGTGGGTTTAAAAAGTTTTCTTCTCATTTTATTTCTTATGTTTTATTTCCTAATGTTCTCTTGAATTTGTAGTTACTTGTGTCCTTGTTTTCTATAAATGGAATTCACAGGGTTATGTAACTGTTCTTTGGGTTTCTTTAAATTTACAAGGTTATTGTTCCATATCATTAATTATTTAGTAAAGTGGACGCTGAAATGGTAGGAAATTTTAATCTAGCTGATTTTGGTTCTGTGCTTTTGTTGTTTGTGTGGGCTAGAGTAATATATGGCAGCAAATTATAATATAGACCACTCATTGTTTTTCTAATTTTGGATCCATTATATATGGTAGAAAATTATAACATAGACCTTTTTTTTACTTGATTTGGTTGCACTAGTTTTTTTTTCATATGATATTTGTTAAATTTTAATTTTTTCATTTAAAAAATATTATTTTTATTTTTTTCGTGTGTGTGTGTGTGTGTCTGTGTATCAATGACAGTTTTCAATGGATTCACATTGAAAATTGCTTTAAATTTTTTTAGCTTTCAAAGCATTTACCAACAGTTTGATGCATTGGTAAAATTACAAATGGTTAAAAATGTTGATATTTACCAACGGTGTAAATCGTTGGTAATTTACTAACGGTAAAATGCGTTAGTAGCTATTGAAGGCCTAATACGTTGGTAAAAGTTAAATTGTTAGTACAAAATATTTTAACTTCAGCAGTTGGTAATTTTTATCTGCCTCTTTACCAATGGCTTAGTATTCAATAGTTGATAAAAAAAATTTCCAACTAATTGATTACCAATGGCTTGTAACCAACAATCTTGCATTGGTAATTTTGAAATTACCAATATGAGACCGTTGGTATTGGGTGTTGGTAAATGATCTTTTTTTAGTAGTGGGTGGAAGATTGTAAAAGATTAAAGAAACTATTTCTTCAATTAAAGCTCGAGTAGTTGGGGTCATGATGTTCAATATATTGGCCGTTGTGTTTATGATGGGTGCTATAATATGTAGGTAGTTTGGTTAGAGAAATGAGAGGTGGATGGGTCTAGGGTATTTTCCCTTGTTATGATTTTGTATTAACAATTGGAAAGAGTGGACCACTTTTCACTCGATTTGTATAGGGTAAACATTCGAAACCTGCCATCTTCGATATGCAATATGCAAACTAGGATAATCACATAAAGAAAGTACTGCATCACATAATAATATTCAAATACATGTAGAATAGAACAAACCGAAATACTTTTCCATTTTATAAGATTTTAATATGCATTTCCCCAAATTTAAGAAGGACCTTAACCTACAGCCTTAATAAGCTAAAAAATAAAAAGCACAAATGCTTACCTAACAATACACATCACAAGGCAACAAATTTGGTCCCGTACACTTTTTTTTGCAACAAAATATGTGTATTTTAATTGAGCACTCACTTCACCACAAAAACAGTAATAAGCATTCATTCACCAAAAAAAAAACCTAGAGTTGAATGGAACAACACTTATTACGAACAACATATCATATGAAATGAACAACATATTACAAAATATCACATTTGTATAAATGAAACAATACTTATTACTGAATAGAACAACAATTAATACTGAATGGAACCGTACTTATTACAAATAACACATCTTACGAAATAAACAGTAAATTATCGAACAACACATTTATGTGAATATAACTTCACTTAACTGAATGAAATAAGACTATAGAATAAAACTATATTTAGCTCTAAAAAAAACTGAGTCCTTTAATACTACTATCATCTTACTCCTTCAGCCAACTCTTATTGGTGGCAACCTCCACCGTTAGGGTTTCCTCTGTTATAGTGTTGCCTTCTTCAAGCTGCTCTTTATCGGACATATTCCTATGGTGCGTCCTTCACATTCATTCGGACTAGTCATTAGTCATGTAATCGGAGGAGTCGAAGGAGTCGAAGGAGTACGACATTCTTTGTTGTTCCATTTTTACAAATTTGGTGTTTCGTAAAATATTGTTAATTTGGGGAAAAAATATTGTCCATAAATAATATTATTTGAATCAGCATAAAAAATATTGTTCCCTTCAGTCAAATGTGCTATTTTGTGAAATATTATTTTTTTCAGATAAACGTGTTGTTCTCTTAAGACAAATATGTTGTTCTATAAAGTATTATTCCCTTAAGACAAATATGATGTTCAAGGTGCAGTGATAATTTTGTAAATATAACAAAAACATAGGTGCATCACTTGATCTAGGATTATTTTATCCTCAACCCATTTTTATATCTAGTTAAATCAAATTTCTTTATAACTTTTTCTTTCCTGCCGAAGTATTTGAGAGCAACATAAATATATTATGTTCCCAAGTTCTACCAGCAAAAGTATCTCTTCATATATAAAAAAAATAAGAAAAATACCTAACAATGATATCAATATAAAACATTGTAAAGTTTATGAAATTATCTAAAAGTTTGAAAAATATTTCTACCTAGTGGCAAATACAATATTAACCTCTAAGTATTAGTCTTTAATTTTGAATTTAATTATTGGAGATAATTATTTTATTTGATTTTTTATTTGTTTCCATTGTATTCTAATTAGCAACAAATATAATGTTTGTTTATATTTATTTGCCTCCAATTTTGGATACAGTTATTGGAGTCAAATTAAATATTTGATTCCTTTTATTAGTCTCCAATGTATACTATTAGTCACAAATACAATATATTCTTCCAATTATTTGCCTCTAACTTTGGATATAATTAATGGAGACAAATACTCTATTTGCCTCATTCTATCCGTCCAAAGCTAGTTCCTTTTGTAGTGAAATTTAATTGAAACTCCACTTCTAATAATAAAAGTTAATTCCCTATGTCCCAAATAGGATGCAACATATTTTATTTTATACTTTCCAAAAACTTTGAAACATTTCTATATATTTAGTAAATTATTCTACTATATTATCCTTTAAACTATTATTTTATGTTCATTTTTTTATTTTTCTTGACATGTAAAAAGAGAAAGGTAGATTGAAAACAACACATAAACTTTTTCATCTTTTTTAATCTCTGTGCTAAACCCAAACTTTCATCCAAAATGAATGGAGGGACTGCAAAACAAACTCATCTTAAACTTGAACAATTGCTATTTCTTTTAGGCAAAATTACAAGAACCCTTGTTGTTTGGTCTAACTTAAATTTTTTCCTGTTATTTTAAATCTATAATTTACCCCTATTTTTTTTAACATTGTAAGCAACAACTTCTGAAATCTTAATTTAAATATATTGCAGTCAGTTTGATATCTCTAACATTTTTTATAGTAAATAAACATTTTAAATTATATATTTTTTTCTCTCTGTATATGTAAAATAAAATTTTTTTATTTCAATTAATTGAAAAAAATCATGTAATTTGCAATTGTTGCAAAATAGTTATCAAACAATTAAACTAGAATTTTGGAAGTTGTTGTCGAATAATTTAAAAAAAAATAGAGAATAAATTTTCAAAAATAAGGAATTATAGGTTAAGTCAAACTACAAATAATTTTTTATAAATCTCTTTCCTTTAATATTAGACAGAAACCGATTAAACCAACCCCCAACTTCTTTAAACCCTTCGTTAAAATCACAACATACTCGTAAGGCGTATTATTACCTCGGCGACAAGAAAACAAAATCTAGCCTGTCCGGCGTCTTATATTAATTAATCCCAAGTTTATCTCTCAAGAAATCCTTAATCACTCAGTCTATTGATTTTGAGAGTTTGAGGAGAAGAGGCGGTAAAAGGGAAACCATGGTTGCTTAACCAACAAATTTGTGATATCACTTTCATGCATGATTTGATCCATAATTATTTGAAATTCCATATGTCATCAATTAGATTAAGTGAGGGAGTGTATTCGGTTGGTTCGGTCTGAAATTGATTTGAACATAATGATATGATCAATTTTTGGTTTTTATAAAATATATTCAAATTGTCTGAATTACATATCAAAATTTATCTGAACTGTCTGAATTATATTTCAGTTTATTTGGTTTTCTTTTTAAAACTTAGACACATAGCAAATAAAAAAATAAAATAAATATTAAAATTTTTACCTTTCATATCCAAAATTAAAGAAAGACAACATATTATACAAAATTAGTAGAAAATAACTTTATATATGTAGAGTCAATATGAACAATAGTAAAAATTAGTGCGAAATAACTTTGTACATGTAAGGTCATTATAAATAATGATAAAATATTTATTACTATTTGGTTTATTCAGTTTTAAGTATATGATTCAACAACTAATTTGATGACCTAATATGAAATTCGATTTTGATCCGAACCAACTGAATTAGGAAAATATCCAACTATTTTATCTGAATGTAATATCGGTCTTTTTGGTTTTTTCCAAATAATGTGCTCACCCTAAATTGAAGTGTGTGTATATATGTATATTGTAAGAAACTTATATACATACATACACAGAGACAAAAGCAGTGTTCAAGATTTTCTTTAGAAGAGTAAAAAATTTAAAAATGTTAGAATTGACTAGGGTTAAGTGAGGCTATAACTTTCTTTTTTATATGGTTGATGCAAATATTAGTGATGCCATCTTTAAAGAGATCAGAAATGAGCTTGGCCAAACATTTGACCGAAATTAACAAGTAGCCAGCAGTCATTTTTGCACTAGAGAACAAACGAAGCATCAACCGCTATTCTAGTGGTGCATTTCTGTATCTATTGATCAGATTTGTGAAAATTGACTTTGCTATTGATTATGTCCTATGTTGGTTTGCAATCTTCCTCTTTTATAAAAAATAAAGATGTGATATTATATAAATAAAGTATATATTTATGCTTTTCTAGGATTACCCTTAACTAGATGACTATATCATACCTTACAAGAAACAGTTATTTTAAATAAGGAAAAAAATGAGTATAACCGTATTGGAGCAGTGTCATTTATTTTGGGAGAAAAATAGTTATTGTAAAGTTTCAAAAAGCTGCTAAATTTTTTTTTTGACGGAAAAAAAACTGCTAGAGGCATTGTTGTCGGACATCTCTAGATCTTCTAAATTCAGAGCACTTAGAACGAAAGCTAGCTCATAGAGTGTTCCAAGAAAGGTCCGAACCCCACTAAGTGATCGAGCAGGCCATAAAAGAAGCCTTCATTATTAAAGAACAAAGTCGAATGGTCCTCCAAAAAACATACCACGCTGATGATCTATGAAAATTTTATCCTTAAGAGGCGCAAATTTCATTGGATATTTGAAAAATTCACTATGTTGCTTTGTTTTGTTATTTCCAATACTTTCTTACAATGATTCGTGCTTGGACTAACCAACTGAGCGGAAGTCTTAAAGCACTGTTGACCTCTACCTCACCCAAGCCAAGCGGGCAGCTTCTTTCTAGACAAAAAAGAGCCATGTTGTAGCACAACAAAGTAGACTAAAATCACAAGGAGCCTTGTCCCTCTCTAGGCTCAACCCTCCTACAGCCGCTAGCAGTACTGCATATTTACACTCTCAAGGATGGAGCCATCACACCGGAGAGCCCACTTCAGATCATGGCCAAGTCATCCATTCAAAGTCTTCCCCCGGAGCTATTCGACTTTCTTCCGTACGTCACCTGCGATTTCGGGGAGGAGGTGAAAAGCCTACCATAAAAGGCATGCAATAGTGCCAAAATGAAACATGCAAACAAATCAAGTAAAATGGCTTAATTTGGTTTCTCTCAGAAGAGTACCCCATGAGGTATTTTCCAATAGCTAGCGTCAGCTCGTTCCTTTACAGAGCGTTTTTTCTTATTACTGCTATCCTCATCCATCTAGCTTGTGAAAGTTGAAAAACAAACAGGAATAAGAGGACTATTCCAAGAAAGATCCTAGAAATCGGGTGAGGACAAGGGGGCTTGAATAGATCTTTCTATAAGCGCTGTTGAAGTACACAAGGCAGAGGGACTATTAAGATGAAAAATGGTAGGTCGCAAACCAATCAACTGGGAACTGTAACATAGCCCTACTCATCGAGGCATAAGCCCTCAAAAAACAGTCATATTTCGTACATGGCTAGCAAGCAGTACAATCGTGTACGTATAAGCTTTTATTATGCGTTCTTACTTAAAGGCTATCCGTCTAAATCTCTTAAATTTTTATGGTGCGCCATTGCGTCGTTACTAGTCAAATCTCATCATGATTTTGCTTTGTCTATGAATTGAACTCCTACTTCATCACCCTACTTAGGCCCATAAAGTAACAAATTCATTTACCGCCTTGGGTTCTCCCCTGACCTTCTTAGCATCCTCCACATCCACTACAAGAGAGATCGCGAAAACCAACCAGCATATCGGTCAGTAATCTGTCACCAAAACACTTTTTGGTGACTGGTCAACAAATGATCAATAAAACTTTGGTCACTGAGGGCTAGTGACTGAGTGATGACAGAATGTAGTGACTGAAAAAACGGTCAGCAAGCGGTTAGTGGGTGACTGATTTAGTAACCGATTCAATCGGTCAGGGAATGTGACTGATTTAGTGACCAATTTAATCGGTCAGTGAAGCTGATACTTTTTAATTAACTCATTTTTATGAATTATAAATTTTTTGTATTAAAATTAATAATTTAATTAGCCATCTATTATAATTAAAATACATCTAACAAAAATAGTGTGATTTTAAGTTAATTAATATAAATATCATTAATTATATATATATATTATCAAAACATTCTACATAACAAATTATCCCTAAATACTAACTATATTAACTATCATCTTCTCCATCAGATGCCTCCTCCTCTTCCTCCTCTTCCTCCTCCGCATCAGCATCACCAACATGGGCGGCAGATGTAGTGCTGGATCCTCCAGCAACTCAAGTCGGGTCAACTGCTACAGGGAGGCCATCAACTGACTGTAGTCTTTCAAGAGCAAAAGTCATGACAGCCTGAAAGTCACGTCCAGCATGATCTTGAAAGTGCTTTATTGTTCTTTCCATGTCTTGTATTTTTTACTACTGAAGGCCCACTGTCTTGTTATACTTCACTTGAGCTAAATAAGCAGTATACTGCGTATGAGTAAGCTCCTGCTGCAATTGAGACATCTTTAAAATAAGCATGGCATTTGTAGCACATAGCTCTTGATATTGCTGTGATAGCTCTTCTGTGCGATCATTCGAGAAACCCTATAATTTTGTTAGACAAAATTTGTCAAAATCAAATAAAAAACTTACTCGTATAATTTGATAATTTATATTATAAAATTATGGTAAACATAGTATATATACCTCTGATCGAGCATGTCGAGATCTATCATGAACAATGAAAAACTACGGGACACCTATCCATTCTTCTCTTCTTGGCCCACCAGTAGTAACCCTTCATGCATCAATATCAAACTGGGGATGGTTCTTAGGATCATCCCTATGATGACGGCAGACCTCAACTAAGTACTTCTCCTAAAAGACATTTGAATTTATTATCGAGAACCATGATACTCCATCCGTCCCATATTGTTTGAAATAGTTGACTTTTGGTTATAGTTTGACTTGAATTTATTTATACTATTGGTTGTTAGAAAAAAAATTAAAAAAATATATTTGGAAACTATAGGTTTTTATTTATCATTTATATACATTTTTTTATTTATATACTAAAAATAAAAAATAAAAAATCATAGATTAATTCTAAAAAGTGAGTGTTTCAAAGAATATGGGACAGAGGGAGCATTATTCTATACATACCTATATTAAACAATTTGTTTAATCCATCCTTTATAGTTAGAATTTAGTAAATTATGCCAACTTTTTTTTAATTTATTTCATTATGGACTATAATCTACTACAGTTTGTACAATTAAGCCCTTAAATTTTGGTTATAATCTCAAATTCACTAGAAGTTTCACTTTTTTACCAAGCATGCCTTCAATTTGATCCTTATTTTCATTTTACCTTCTAACTTATCTAACTTATTCAACTATGTCCTAACTTTTAATTTTCAACACTTTAGTCCTTAAAGTGTCATGAATTAGTACTTGTAACTGTCTCTGTGAATCTGAAAACCTTTGATTTGTTTCCTTTTTTGTAGTGGATCGCTCATAGAATTCATGCCATTTGATAGGATTCCCCTAATTCTCAACAACTTGTTATAAAAAATGTAGTTAAGTGAAATATAACAATTATATGTAAATTATAATTTGGAAATTGAATATAGTAAAATTGATATACCATCTTATCATAAAGAATCTCATTGGTCTGAGGCTCGAAGGAATGCTTTAGGCCAACTGCACTTGGTGGAGCGTCCTTCCCTACCTTATTCTTCTTCCCAAGCTTACTTTTGCACTTCTATTTAGGGGTGTTCCAATGATCACATAACCGTTGCCAATCCTCACTAGTAATTTGAGGTGGGCAAAAAGGAATGATACGGGAGTAATCCTCTACAGGGTAGAAATCATGTCCCACCTTTTTGATCGTATCCATCCGAAACTTATGAAGCCTATTCTTGTAACCTCTGCCTAAGAGCTTAAAGTAAGCTTTCTTCATTGCCATTTCATCTTCAGAATCCCACTGGTGCATTCGCTAAAACATGCAAAACACAAATAAACTTATATGTCTTTAACAAAAATTGTGGCATAAAAAAAAAGTATTAAATGAAATGAAATAGTCATACCTATAGCTGCACTAAAGACTCCGCCCTTCTGTTTGATAAGAAATCCTTGAAATCATTAACGTCGCCTCTGAAAAGTGTATGGGAAATCTCGCGCACTCTATTGCGCACTTGATTGTTGCGCAAGAAACTACATTGATTAAAATTGACAATGTCATTAGTTATAAATTATTAAATGATTATGTAAAGTACTAAATAAATTATTATTAAGAAAATTGTAATACTTACTCAGATGGAACAATATGGATCTGCTCAGTCTCTTTTGCGAGAGGCTACTGTTCTTGTAGTGGTGGCTCGTGGTAGTCACCACCTGTACGATGTGAATCCTCTGGCTAATTCTCTGATCTAGACTTTGAAACACCATCCTAAAATCGAGGCGCCCACCGTCCAAGAAAATCCCTAAACTCAAACTGGGGGAATCCATATGGCGGTCCACCAAGCTGGAATGAAGTAGAAATCTGTGGGTAAATGTAACCTCTCACCCTTCCACTAGCCAGATTCCTAGGAAAAATGTACTATCCGAATGCCCCTACCTCTACGAGCAGAAGGACGAGGCCCAACAGTCGACAGATGATTTTGCTGAGAAAATTGGTCTGGCCTAGATCCCTGACCAATAGAGTCATGTGGTGAGTCATAACTGCTACTCTGTCGAGCAAGATGAGGTCTACATGCCATAACCTATAAATTATAAAGCCACTTTACAATTTGTGCAAGGTATTGTCACAAATTCACAACTTGACATATAAATTTTCAAAAAATGTTCATGGACGTACTAAATAGAAAATGAGTTTTACAATTTTATAAAATTCACATGAATATCACTAATAATAAATTATTAAACTTCAGGTGTACTTATGTGATTAAGGATGATTTTCCTACCCACCTTTAAAAAAGTATCACAATTGTAAGAAAGTAGTTAAAGGCTCATTTGGACTTAGATCAACAATATTCTAGGTGAAACTAAAAAAAATAAAAAATGAGCCAAAAAAATAGAAAACATTATGATAGCAGATACAAAAAAATAAAAAAATAAAACAATAAAAAGAACCAATATTCTAGGTGAAACAAACAAAATCAAATATCAACAAAAAAATAGAAAATGGCATAAGGATGGATATAAAAAAAATCAGGAAAAAAACCAATAAAAGGAACCAACTCCATTATAGAAAAAGCTTTGAAGACAAAAAGAACAACAAAGAGTCAACGGCTTCTAGATTAAAAATGAAAAATTGCATGTAACAACAAAACAAACACAGGCTTATTTTATATTATTTGACCATCAAACTCTTTTTCCGTCCATTGAACTCAAATTATTTTAGCTATTAAATAGAAAAATTCAACTTCACAAGCATAAAGAGGATTGTAGTCTTGTGGAAAGTGAAATGTCTATCTCTACTATAGTCTTATGGAAAGGGAAATGTCTATCTACAGAGGGGCCGAAAAAGAGAAACTAGGAAGAAATCAATAAACCAACAAAAGGCACTAACATTTAGAAATTAAGAGAAGGTAAAAAAACAATATGAAAAACAAAAGAGAGAAAACGTAACAAATATGCCTGTAAGGGAGGGAAAGAGAGAAAATGTAAAGCAAAATCAATCAGAGTAGACTAGAATTGCTGGGACCGATCAAAGCAAAAGGCTAAAAAGGGAAACTAATTTGGGGCGGGGCTGGTGGAAGACGACAATGATTTCAGGCCTAGCTGGGTGTGGGGCGGTAAAATTGGGAGTGACAGTGAAGTAATAGCTTTATTGGTGAAGTAAATGAAAAGTGAAGCAATTTGACTTTGTGCGTAGAAGTCTGAGTGGAAAAGGGGGAGAGGGACCTGTTTTCCGAGCCCGCGCATTATTTCCCTTCATTTACTTTTCCTGCCTTATCATTTCAACCACACCACCCATTTTAACCCAAAAAAAAAAAAAAACAAAACAAACACCCCATTAAATTTTGATGGAGCTTTTCGACCGTTTTAATGTACTTGTGTTTTAACTGTACATTTACCTTTTGATTTTTCCTTATGAAATTTAGTATTTTGTGCCTCTTTTGTTTGTTTATAATATTGCATATAATTATATATTTCACATAATGATATAATTATAGCATGAAACTATATACTTGTCATTATTATACTATATTCTAAAGAATGAATGGATTTTATTGTTTATCTACAGTAGATGAACAATACATTTTTTTTTTTTGTCTTTTTTTTTCCCCCTTTTTCGGATGCAATTTGCTCTTTTATTAATTTGATCCTTTTTTGGCAAGGCGCTCATCTTTGTGAGGGCCAATTTTGTAATTTTCCTGGTTTTAAGTCTGTTTCACATTTATTTCGGTAAAAAGATAGTTTCAGTCCCTAATTTTCTAAGTTTTCCATTTTAATCCCTGATTTACATTCATGTTACATTTTGGTCCTTAAATTTTATAACTATTTAATTAGACCTTCTATTTGCTCTTTTGATCCCTAAACTTTTTTTTGTTGTTTTATGTACTATCTTCTAAAGTAAGACATTGGTGATCATAATTTATTTATTTTTTAGTTAAACCATTTTTTATCTTTATTAAGTCAATTATTTCTCTCTTTGTATTTATAAAACAAAAAAAAACTAGGGTTGTATTTAAAAAAAATCAGAACCGGGCTAAAAGTAGTTAAATTATAATAATTAATATAAACACATCTTCATTTAGCTATTCTGTGTATTTACAATTATCTATGCTTGAATTTTTTTAATATCAAGGTATGTCTTATATTTTTATATTGTTCCATCAATGACTTGCATTATTACACAGGTCTCTACATACCTTTGCTTACTTCTAGAAAAAATCAGTGTTTGTACTATTAATCTATAGTGAATTTTATTGTACATTAACAGTGCCTTTGTTTCCCCTTTTCTTGGATGCTATTAACTCTTTTTTCCAATTTGATCCCATTTTCATGAGGCACTCATATATTACTAATGTAATAATATCCTACTAATATAATTATATATTACTAATATAATGTAAGCTTGCAAAACTCTGAATCAATTAATTTTATTACTCTAAGTTTGCAACATATTACTAATATAATAACAAAAATATCAAATTTGCACTATAATTGACAATAGCATATTCGGCACATTTTAAAATATTAGTGGGAGATTGCGCAAAAAAAAAAAAAAACTATACTAGCATATTCGCTCCCTACCCAAAATATTAGTAGTAAATTTGATATTTCTGACTAATATAATGTATATTACTTATTACGGCACTCCAAAAGTTCAGACCATAATTACTGAGGTAATTTTGATTATTTGAGTAATTTAATGTACTTATAATATTTCAATTGGTCATTTAAGTAAACCAGACCAAGAAGTGTATTTTGGTCAGTTCATATAATAACCCATTTTTATTGCATGGTTAGGTAGACGGTGAGAAATTATTGAATTTGGTGTATCATGACTTTTCGTGATTTCCAATCTATGCTTGTCAAATCGAGATTTGACTAGATTGTCCATAGATGATTTATGTGTGACCCTTGGAAGTATTGGGACTAAATTGCACGTCTGTTAAAGTGAGATTTCCCTCACATTGCTAATATAATCAATTATAGATTACTAATACAATGAATTAATATTAGTAATCTAAGCTAGCAATATTCTAAAAAATACAAGTAAATTAATTAAAAATTAATAACTTATGCATCATCCCCTGAGCTCGACAATTGTATGTTGGTGTCTTCTTCATCAGGATCTTCGAAGTTCTCTGAGTCATCGTTTAGATTTTGTTTGACAACTTCCCTGTATCCACTCAGGTCAATAAATATGTTCACACCATCAAGTTCTGGCAATTCAGACACAATAACCTCATTCTCAATATTAATATGTTGAAATAGTTTATCTTCTAATGTAGTAGCAGAACTACTGCCTAGTTGCTTTAATCCAGTAATGTCACAGTCAATTAATTGACGATGTTTAATTTTGACAACTGCCCACCAGTGTTGTAGCGAGGGATGGGGGTACTAAGTATAATATACTTGTTGAGCCTATCGTGCAAGAATAAAAGGATCGAGTGGACTTAATTTCGACTTCCACTTCACATGTACTAAACTGGATATTGTATGTGTAGGAACTCCACATGTTGGATCAAACCATGTACACTTGAATAATGTTATAAAGTTGGGCTTGACTCCCCAATATTGTATTTCAATGACATCATTTACAATTCCATAGAAATCGAAACCCCCTGAACTCCCAGTGTCACCTTTTACACAAACACCCCAATTTGCTGTTGATTTCGTAGATCCATAAGTATGCATGTGGAATCGAAATCCATTTACTAAGCATCCCTTATAACATGTTCCATTGTATAGTGGCCCACGACACAATTCAATAAGTTTGTTGCCTAAACTTTCAGGACATCATTCCCCCTGACAAAAATTACAATACTTCAGCCAATATTTAAAACATGAAGTAATCAGATATTTAACATATCAATGTTATTGTAAAATCTTACATATTCACAAAACCATCGTGCAAAATGTTGAATGTGAAATGTTTCAAGTTTTCCATCATTTTCTTGAGGAAACTTACGTCACATGGCATCCAAGAAGATTTTGTAGTTACAAATATAAACAATGATAAAATGACATAAATTAGAAAAAAATAATTATTAAATTATGAAATAGCCTTCTTGATTACTTACTCCACACTATTGAATAGAATATACATATGAGCTTGGCGTAATTCATTTTCATCAATCACCCATCGAAAGCCACGAGCAGAAAATTTTCGATTCTCATTGCGAAAAACTATGAGACTCTCCGAATTTGCACTCAGATTCATACAAGTATTTTGCGGTTCACGATTTAGCCTTGTATTAGTCTTATCGCCAAAATAATGTTCACAAATGTTGTCATCTCTTGAACTAAATACGCCTCAACAATTGATCGCTCTAATTTAGCTTTGTTATGAGCCATCCGTTTAAGGGATCGCATTAGCCTAGACAAACAACAAATTACTTGTACAAGCAATTAACATAATGACATAACACAAACCATTTGTGAGATAAATATATACTTACGTGATATGATAACCTCTTAAAAGGATACATCCAATGAAATTGAACTGGTCCACAAAGATAGGCCTCGTATGCTAAGTGGACAAGTAGATGCTCCATTGAATCAAAGAACGATGGTGGGAAAATATTTTCTAGCTTACATAACGTGATAATGATCACATGTCCCAACTTTTCAATGTCTTACAAATGGGATTTGCTTGAGCATAGTTGTAAAAAAAAAGAACAAAACTCATATATTGTTTCCCATATAGCATTTGGTAAATGCTCACGTAAGCTAATTGGTAGTAAGCGCTGCAGAAAAACATAACAGTCATGGCTCTTAAAGGCGTAAAAATTGTCATATGACATATTCACATTATGAGCCAAATTTGATGCATATCCATCTGGAAATTTCAAACCCTTAAGCCACGTACATATTGACCAACTTTTTGTAGTTTGGGGCGCATCTATAATTTTTTTTGATCCTTTCGTGCATTAGGATTGTCTTTTGTCTTTCCTTTTATATCCATCACTGTATAAAACAAATTCTCAAAACAATTTTTCTTAATATGCATAACATCAAGATTGTGTCTCACCAATAAATTCCTCCAATAAGGCAACTCCAAGAAAATAGAATGTTTCAACCAATTATGATTTTTTTTCCAAATCTAATGACACGATCATTATCCCAATCAAATTCGAAAGGTGGAAATTGAAATTGTTCAAGCATTTTTAATATGTCTTCTCCAGACATTGGTGGAATTACGGTAGATTGTTCTTTCTTGCTTGGTTTAAATACAATAAGGTTTGCTCGAAATGGATGATTATCAGGCAAAAACTTCCTATGACAATCCCACCAGCAAGGCTTCCTTCCATACTTCAATTGAAAAGTTTCAAGACAATCCATACAATATGGACATGGTAGTTTACCATGGGTACTCCACCTTGACAGCATCCCATATGCTGGAAAATCACTGATCATCCATAACAAGTATGCTCTTATTTGAAAATTTTGACAATGAAATGCATCTCATGTTTCTACACCAACAATCCATAACACTTTTAACTCATCAATTAAAGGTCTAAGGAATACATCAATATTTCCCCTGGGTGATATTGGTCCTAGAATTACTAATAAAAGAAATATGTATGGTGTCTTCATATACATATCTGGCGGTAATATGTATGGTGTCTTCATATACATATCTGGCAGTAAATTGTATACTACTATGAATACAGGTTAAATTGAATCCGTGCCACTTGTTGTAGAATTTGGCATAAACCCATCAGTGCACAAAACCAAGCTTTACATTCTTAATTTTCAAGCAAAATGCGCGAGTATGTTCGATCCACATGTCTCCAAGCATCTGTTTGGCATAGATGTCTCATTGTGTTATTATCTGTACCATGATGACTTGCATGCCAAATCATATGTTTAATTGTCTTTGTTGACATAAATAAATGCTTTAACCGATCGGTTATAGGTAGATACCGAAGGACTTTTTTTGGTATTGGTTTCTTTTTATCTCTGTTCATTGTCTCTTCTTTATACCTATATTGGCCACAAACTGTACAATACATCAACTGTGCATTCTCATGGTAAAAGAGCATACAATTCTTTGGATATGTATCTATTTTCAAATATGGTAAACCTAATCCTTTTATCATTTGCTTCGAGTCATATAATGTTTCTAGCAACTGGTCATCTTCTAGAGTCATTTCTTTGACAAGTGATATAACCTTATTGAAACAAGCATCAGACATATTAAATTGACTTTTATAGCTCAATAACTAACACACTGCTGACAACCATGTGTGTTTCCTACATCTTTCTCATAAAGGTATTGAAGCATCGCTAAGTAAACTGTAAAAGTTTTGTGCGCTCGAATTTGGAATTTCGCGTTCCACCTCATTAAAGTTAAATGCATTACCACAATCATTTTTCTTGTCATTATTAAACGCATCCTCTTCCTCATCCATATCCTCTTCATTATTTGCATTAAAATCTATTCCAGCATATGGAATATTATCCAATATCGGTCTCATTGAATCAATCACCATTTGCTCAAACACACTTCTATTATTGTGTAAACCATTATGGTTTCCTAAATTTGTTTTCGATGATGACAGATTTGATGTTTCTCCCCTACAAAAATTTTGGCTTCATATATTATATTTCTCACCATGACAATACCATACATAAAAGTTATCAACGAAGCCAAATCAACACAAATGCTTTCCAACATCATTTTGTACTCGATAATATTTATTACGGCAATGTCGACATGGACATTTAATCATATCTGTTTCACTGTTACAAGCAACAGATAAGAATTCCTTTACACCATTTATGAATTCTAGATTCATGTATCCATCTTCTAGTAATCGCCTGTACATCCAACCACACCCATTATCCATAATGCTCTCCTACAAATATATATATATATATATATATATATATATATATATATATATATATATAATCACTAAATAAATTCCTCATTTTTTTAATAATGTACTAAAAAGCATGTCATCCTACAATCTCTAAAGGGAATGGTCCTAGCCTATTAAAAAATGTGCAAGTTAACCCATACTTTTGTGTTGTGATTTATCTAACTGACATGTATAAATTTTAGCAGCATTTCTCTTTAGTTCATCAAAATATACAGTTTTAAGAAATGTATCTCAAAACAAGCTTATGAGGAACAAGGATTCACAACATCGAAACTTATACATCATTTAAACAAATCACATATATAACTGCAGTAAAAAATGACTTGCGCATTTTTGAATTGTCTAACTTGGACAATCCATGACTACTGAACATAAAAAATATTAAATATACGAAGACTTCATATCATTGAAATCATCATACATCCTTAATATTTCTCATGACAACAGTAATCATAGACATGCATTCTATGGTTTGAATGTAATATAACAATATTACATATACACATTAATGCTTATTTGTATATAAAATTTTAAAATAATTAGTTAATATTATGCAAAACATTTACCTAAACTGTAATATTGTATCTCTAGCTGTAAAGAGTTGATCTCTAGATAATACTTTCTTTCCTCACAGACGAAGGAGATCGGTGGAGAAAGACAAAAAATAAGAAGAAGAGTGAAAAAAGATATATAGAAAAAAAGAGAACCAAAGATGTGTATATATTTACGCGAAGGGGATGATGGCAGAGGTTTTTGGTGAAGCTTTTTGGTGACTGATCAAAGCTAGTCATTAGGTCGGTCACTGCACTGACCGATTATTGACTGGTTAGTGACCAAATTTGGTGACTGATTATAAACCGGTCACTAGTCGGTCAGCACTATTCTTGATATGCGAATTCACTTTTTACCGATTGATTTAGTGACTGTTTTTTCGGTCATCATGAATGGTCACCAAAACCTGGTTCTCTTGTAGTGATCTTGGGAAATTTCGTCAATCTCTTACGGTTCACATAAATTTCTCACAATCCGCTCTCCATAATTGTCACAATCATCTAGCTACAAAAGACTATTTTGATGGCTAAACAAAGTAAAGTCAATTCGACGCCTCATAGATCATTGCTACTCTACATTTACACTCTCATTTTCGCTTTCTTATTTTTTAGACATGCTTATCTGACTGTCAGAGGACCTTCCCCAAAAACACACAACCCAAGGGCCTACTATGTCGTCCTTTGGTGGAAGAAGTTGTGAGGCTCTCCACATCAGCCCCACTACAATTTTCTGTGGTGGTTGACTATCATATACATATATAGAAAATTCACATTAAATGATACTCTCCCTATTCCAAAATTATTGCAACATATTTTGTTTAGAGAAGCCCCAAATATTTGTAACATTTTATCTGGTAAATTACTTTATCATATTAGCATTCAAATTATTATTTAAATTTTCATTTTGTAAAACTTTGTCGATTTGATGCATAAAAAGTTAAGAGAAAAGGTGAAAATAATATATAAATTTTCTTATTTTTTTAATCTTTGGTTTAAATCAAATTATTCAATAGACATGGGATGGAGTGAGTATTGTTTAGAAGAAAATTTATATCTTGGTATGAAATTTATTTTCGTAAGAAAAAGTTAATATCGCACTCGGAGCAGAACATACCCTTTTGGGTTATGAAAAACTAATGTAACAAATTCTGGCCCAAAATAACCACTGCACAAAATTTGTTTTAAGCCCAATTTTTAGAGGATTTAGCGGCCCAAATTTAGTTTGGCCCACTACTCATTTTAACAAGTAGGACCACGTACTAAGTTCTCCATCTGGTCTTCCCATTTCCTTTCTCTAGTTCACTGGATCTCAGATCGGCGACTTCTCTCCGGCAGCCGCCGACGCTGATTTACGTGGTAATCGGCCGTCGTTGCTTGAAATCTACCAGATCCTCGAATCAATCATGCCTCGGAATTTTATTTTCCGGAAATAAGCAAGATAAAATGTTTTTGTTCTCTTTCTTTCGATAATTGTCTGATAATTCTAGTGTTTGGTTGAGTGAAGGCCATGGCGGGACCAGGAAGCTCGATGGTGTATTCGATTCTTCTTTTCACTGTGATCCTGTCGCTCCAAGAGGTGTATCGAGGGAAGCTGGCATCGACCGAGTTATTCACAATACTTGGAGGTTTTACTAGCTCCCTCTTGTTTCTTGTATTGCTAACGGTGAGTTTCTAGCCACTTCCTACAAACTTTTTCTCGTGCTTAATTAATGTGAATCTTCCAATTTTTGAAAGTTATTGATTCTCTAAGTCTTTGCTTTGAGAATAATGTGATTGAATTTTAGGCACTCCAGCGTTGTGTTTTACTTGCCATTTAGCTTTAGAGCTTAAGTGTGTTGTGATTGTTTAACAGAGATTTCATGCATCAATTGGATGATGGAACCAGTGAATCTTGACAATGAATGCGAGAATCACCTTTTCTTGTCTTGTTTCTTGAATCTTGCAGTTCATTGGGAATTTCCAAGAAACACTGGGCATGAAGACTGGTTGGGGTGCTGGTGAGTTATCAGAGGCTGTTATTTTTCCTACTTTTATCCCCCTTTATGTTTTGTCCGCACAAGATATTTAGTTTATCAAAACGGAAGTAAATTCTGGTCTTATTTTGTGCCATCTACGTCATTGAAACCCATCTTCTGTGACTCAAGGTTAGATTCCTCACTCATGTTCACCATATGTTTATATGCAGCGCTTTGGGAGTATCTAATGTATAGGGTGGTAGGAATAGAAAGCTAACTAGATCACTGTGGAACTGTTTTTGGGTGCAGCGATTGTCAATTTTCATTTACTTCACTTAATCTGTTTTGACGTAATCTGTTCACAATTCACATAATTCTCAACAATCCATCTATAACCTTATCCCCCTGTTATTAGTGTCAGTAGCAATTGGTAAGTAATTCTGCTTTTTTCTGCCGTCTTTTGCAATCCATTTGTGCCTTTGCCCACATGTCTGATTTGTGATTAGTAATGAAGTGGTTCTTTTGATGGACCTGTTGGGTTTTATTTATCATAGCTCATCCCTGTTTATTTTGTTCTCGGCAGTGATTTTAGCTGAAGCTGTTGCTCTAATTGCTGCTAGCACCGTCCATCGAGTTTGCATCACAACATGGTAATTTTGATATGTGGCTTCTAGGTCTCCTTTATTCTTTGTTATTTGATTTTAGATCTTCTGCATTCCTCTTTATCTTTGGTCTGCCAAGTTGAACCTCATGTGAGGGCAAGTCAACAGATGATTGCTTCAGACATTAGCATTAATGTTGATTATTAGTTTGCCGACTGCAAGCCATGCTAATTCCATAATGCTGGAAATGAATCGGTACACAGGGCCATTATTTTCTGTAGGTGGACAACCCTTCTGACTTTGGGTTTGGATTCGAGCTTGAAAAAACTCTGATTTGAAAGTATTGCCCCAGTGTTACAAGGTTGGTTGGTGTGATTTGCAAAATTATACTAACTGTGGAGTACCTGTGTTCAATGCAGCTTCTTGTTTTCAGCTGGACTTCTCTATGAGACCAACAAGATTTCAGGAATGGTGGCAGGGGTGACGGTTTCTAAAAGTGAATCAAAAACAAGGAGGAACTGAGTGAGAACAATAGCCGTCTTTTTTTTCCCTCTTGTCACATTGGCAACATGGATTAAATGAATGTATCACCGTCTATCACATCAGTGTGCGATGTACTATATTTTAGAACGGGAAAGATGATAATGGTGATTTTGGAAAATGATGAGATCTTTATTGGCAAAAGAAATGGTGATTTTCACTTGGAGATTTACGGACAGATTTTCAACTTGTTGCTGTGTTTGCTTCCTCAATATGACTATTGAATATTGATGAATTGTGTACCTCCTGCCGGCTCCAGACGGTCTAGCTCGATTTGATTTCCGTTTGTACTCAAAAGCGACGATGGTGCTTGAAAATTACATTTATTTAACCCAGAAAAAAGGTGCGAGTCTCTTCCCATTTCATTGTATTGGTTAGCTTAACCGCAGAATTGAGGGGGTAAAAACGTTGAAGCAATATTCACTCAAAATGTATGTAAAGCTTCAATTGCATAACGGTTCCTTGATCAAGAGGTTCATTTTTTCTTGAAGAAACTTTAACACATCTTCTCTCTTTTCTTTTATAAGCAACTGCCTTAACCTCCCAAAAGTGGAACCTGACGGCCTAATGCCTTTCTCTATCATCTCTTCCAACAACACACAAGCTTTGCTCACATTGCCCTTCTCGCATAACCCATTTATAAGAACTGAAAAAGTGTGCATGCTAGGAATAAACTGTTTCGACTTCATGTATTTCCACACTTTGAATGCCATATCCAACTCCTTTCTCTCGCAGAACATCTTTATCATCATCGTGTATGTGTCTGCATCGGGTTCACATTTCTTAATCATTCTGCGGAACACCTTAAAAGCCTCATCTGTCTCACCTCGACCAATCAAGCTGTTCAAGACGATGTTACAAGTCCTTGCATTAGGTGCCACACCCTTGAACTCCATCTCATTTAAGGCCTTGTACGCATTCTTAAGCTTGTTAACTTTACAGAAAGCACCAATTAGCGCATTATAGACAACCACATCAGCACTGATTCCGGTTTGTTCCATCTCTAGGAACGTGTCAACAGCATCTTCAATTCTGTTCTCTATCCCATAAGTATGGACAAGAACACTGTATATGAAAGATGTTGGCCTACAACCATTGCCATTCATTTGCCTAACGATTCCAAGGGCTTCATCCACCCTACCTGCCTTGCAAAGAACATCAACCATGATACCATAGGTCACTATGTCAGGTTCACAACCCACACTCACCATTTCCCTGAAGGTCTCTCTCGCTTTTGGAAGATTAGGAGCCTTCCCCCACCCATCAATCAGAATACTGTACGTTTTTGAGTCAGGAACAAATTGCCCTTTCATTTTATCGAATATCTCTTGAGCTTTCCTCACATTCTTGGATTTACACAATGCACTTAGCAGGCCATTGAATGCTGTTAAATTTGGTGGGATGCCGTGTTTCTCCATGACATTGAATGTATAAACTGCCTCTCCCACCTTCTGAGCCCTTGCATACTTCCTCATAACAATGCAAAAAGTTTCAACATTTAGCAATCTCTTGCTCCTCATTGAATTGATAAGATCCCACATTATCTGGTACTGTCTTATCTTCGCCACAGATTCAATCACAGTATGGTAAGCCCTTATACTATGAGTGTAGTTTCTTTGTTTCTCAGCCCATTCGAAAAATCTATATGCCAGCATACCAGCATTCTCAAATTTTCTGAGAACAGCTTCCACAATTTCTGGCGAAACCCTGATTCCACTTTGGTCAAGAGCAGTATCCAGAACTATTGGCGGAGAAGACATCATAACCTTGCATATCCTTTTAGTCACATCCGAAACCTCTGTACCTGATTCACTAGAACTGCACCTTGGAAGCAACATCACCCAACCCAAGCATACTTTGGATTGAAACTTAGAAACTTTGATCATACTCCTAAACCAACTGAACGGCAGCAATTCGCCTAACCTGATAAAATATAAGACCCAGAAGTAACGATTATCATAGATGAACCAAGTGAGTGCTTAGAAACCAAATGAGAACATAGATCATTTGATTTTAAAATGAAACCTTTGAATCGAATACCAAACAAAGAAATAAAAGTTGTTCCTTGTCTTTATTACTCAACCCCAAGGAGGAAAGACGGCTCTTTGATAAGTTGGTTACAAGAAAAGTACCCAGTTCCTGAAATATTGCAACTAACATTTCCGTTTAGGCATTACGTCGAACGGATAGCGTACGTGTCGAATGCACACCAACACGACACCGCATTTAGATGATCCGATTGCCATTTAAATTAAGGGACATCAATACACGATCAAAACCAAAAGACGAGTTAAGCACTGATATAGAGTTGGTATATGAAGTTCTCACGAGTTCCTTGCGGCGTTTTGCCAGACAGCGGAAATTGGAATAGGTCGAATTCAAACAAAGATCTTCAGATGATACACATGGGTTGTGTTCTCTTCAGTTTTGTAGACGGTAAGATCAAAGGAATAAGCTCGAAACGAGAACAGCCGCCGGAGATATCAGCGCAGCTTAGCAGGAGATCTATGAAACTTATCCTGTGTCGACTACAACCTCTGTTACAGGCTTACAGCTTTTTCCCATGGTTTTGCGTTTTCTATGAAGGCTAAATTGCACGATCTGCCCTTAAAATATTTTTTATTTTTTCAAACTTACCCCTATATTGTTGAATAAGAGTAGGACTAAAATAACGTTTTGTTGCAAAAATGCCTCTCTTTCTGTTATCTCCATCAGTGTTGATGGAAATTTAAAGGAAAAATGTAAAATTAGCCCCTAAACTCTAGAAAAACGAACACAAGACCCCCTGAATATAAATATGAAACACATAACTCCTTAAATAGTAAAAAAAAACCTTAAAATATAATAAAAAATAAAAACTATAAATTTAACATGCCCATTGAAAATTAAAGTATCCAATCTATTCAAATAATTATATAAAATATTTTAGATGCCAAAAAAATATAATTTGACACACTTTTCTAGTTATTTCAACTCAAACCTTAAAAGCCAAAAAACTAAAAAAATTGAATAAAAAACAACCAATTTGACATGCCATCTCAAATTAAGAAGCCAAGCCCATGAAAATAATTTTGGAGACTATTCTAGATACCAAAGAAAGAGAATTTGATACACTCACCTATTTTTTCAACTTAAACCATAAAATAGCAAAAGAAACTAAAATATAGAATGAAAAATAAAAAAATTACCAATTCAATAAGCCCATCCCAAGTTAGAGCATACAATCCATTGAAATAATTATGGAGACTATTTTAGATACAAAATAAATAGAATTTGAAACAGTTATATATTTTTTTTGAACTTAAAACATAAAATAGCAAAAAAACACAAAATTAGAATGAGAAAAATAAGAACATTACCAATTTAACATGACCATCCCAAATTAAAGAATAAAATCCCTTGAAATAATTATGGAAACTATTATAGATTCCAAATAAATAATATTTTTTTTGGATGGGCGTATTGAATTGATAATTTTTTATTTTTCATTCTATTTTTGCTATTTTTTGTTTAAGTTGAAAAATATACATAACTGTGTCAAATTCTATTTATTTGGTATCTAGAATAGTCTTTATAATTATTTCAAGGGATTTTATCCTTTAATATCGGATAGTCATGTTGAACTGGTAATTTTTTATTTTTCATTCTATTTTTTGGTTTTTTTTCTATTTTATGGTTTAAGTTGAAAAAAAAAGGTAAGTGTATCAAATTTTATTTATTTGGAATATATAATAGTATCCATAATTATTTAAATTTAAATGGATTTTATGCTTTAATTTGAGAAGGGCATGTCGAATTGGTAATTTCTTATTTTTCTTTCTAATTTTGTGATTTTTTTGCTATTTTATGTTTTAAGTTGAAAAAAAAATAGATAACTATGTCAAATTTTATTTATTTTTCATTTGTAATAGTCTTCATAATTATTTCAAGGGATTGTATGCTTTAATTTGGGATGGTCTTATCGAATTGGTAATTTTTTATTTTTCATTCTGTTTTTCGGTTTCTTTTGCTATTTTATGTTTTAAGTTGAAAAAATAGGTTAGTGTATCAAATTCTATTTCTTTGGCATCTAGAATAGTCTTCAAATTTATTTTAAGGGAATGGATGCTTTAATTTGAGATGAAATGTCAAATTGGTAGTTTTCATTCAATTTTTTGAGTTTTTTGTCTTTTAAGGTTGAAGTTGAAAAAAATAAATAAGTGTCAAATTATATTTTTTTGGCATCTAAAATTTTCTCTACAATTATTTGAAGAGATTGCATATTTTAAGTTTCAATAGGGATGTTAATTTTATATTGTTTTTAGATTTTTTTATTATATGTTAAATTTTTTCAATTATTTAAGGAGTTATGTGTACTTATGCTCATGGGGTCTTGTATACATTTTGTTTGCATTTAGGGGCTAGTATTGTATTTTTCTCTCAAATTCCTATCAACATTGACGGAGACAATGAAAGGAGTGACATTTTTGCTGTAAAATGTTATTTTAATCATACTTTTGCAATGTTTGACAGTTCAGGAATAAATTTGAGAAATAAGGAATATTTTAAGGGCGGATTGTACAATTTAGCCTTCTATGAGTTATATTTATAGAATCAGATCAAAATCATAATTGTAATTGGTCATAATTGTAAAATCTAGTTGAATCTTTTTTTTTCCTATTTCAGATTATAAAATCGTAAGATTTTAAGATTCAAAACCCCTCCAAAAAAGGCATTCTTTTCATTCTGATACAGATTGTCAAAATTTAGATTTGACGTGGAATCATTTTTCATTTTCTATGAACCGTAGTTGTAGAATCGGATTAGAATTATAATCATAAGTGATCATAATCATATAATCTAATCAAACCATGTTTACTATTTCAGATCATAAAATCATAAAATTATAATGTTCAAATCAAAATTTTGATAACCTTGATTTCAACAATGCCCTTTTCTCCGACTCGCTTGTTATCAGTGATTACCATTTCTAGTCGGTACCTTATTATGACTAAAGTTAGAGTAAATACCTAACATTATATTATAGAAGAGGAATCAAGCCGAAAATGTAGAATGGGAGCTTCAACGGCCACGCCCCGCATGCTATAGAAAAGTCCAATATGGACAAACTATAGAGTAGGCCATGTTTGTAAAACTTTACCTGGTTTTTGGGACTTCATAGAATGATAACCAATTGGCGGAAGCTGCAAACTTTGACTCTATCTAGATCTTTACAAGAGAAAGAATTATCCCACACAGAACTTCACTTTTTTTTTTGTTTTTTTTCAAATTTCAGCTACAGGAATGTTTTGATCAATCTGCAACCTTGTTAATCCTTAACTATGGACCACATAGAGCTGACTCTTGACGTCCGCCCACTACTGGATGCACTCTGCCACAAAGACAAGCTGAAAGACTCATGACTGAGCGGCAATGGCCGGTCCGGCAACGTTGGAATATCAATGTCGCCTTCCAACATCCTTAGGGCCTCGGATATTGTTGGCCGCAGAGCCACCATAACATGAGCACAAAGTATACCAACAAGAACAAATCTTCCCATCACCCCTTTCGGCCCGCTCTCCCTTATGAATTCATCTAGAATCTCCTCAAGTTTGCCTGATTTAGCCAGCGTCCATGCCCAATCCGTGATCAAAATGTAGGGTGGATTTTCGGTGTCCAATACCTTCCTTCCGCTCATGATCTCCAACACCAGGATTCCGAAGCTATAGACATCACTCTTCTCAGTCAATTGACCGTAGAGAGCGTACTCTGGTGCTAGGTACCCGTGCGTTCCAGCCACCCGTGTTGTGAGATGAGACTGGCCTTCTAGGTTCTGCTTCGCAAGCCCAAAATCTGCCACCTTTGCCTTCATTTCCGAGTCCAAAAGAACATTTGTTGCTTTGATGTCTCGGTGATAGATGGCCGGATTTAGACCCTTGTGCAAGTAAGCTAGCCCCTTAGACACGTCAAGAATTATGTTTTTGCGTTGGGGCCAAGTTAGCTGGCTTCTCGACCTCTCATTCACTAAATGGTCACTCACGCTCCCGTTGCACATGTAATCGTAGACAAGATATCTCCTTCTGCCCTTCAAAAAGTCACTGGTGAGGCAGCAGCCGCGGAGGGAGAGCAGATTCCTGTGCCTGATCTTGCTTATTATCTCCACCTCATTGGTGAACTCATCGTCCCCTTTCGAGTCCACATCAAGGATCTGCTTCACGGCCACTGTGGCTCCATCAGCCAGTGTTCCTTTATAGACCACACCATAGCCGCCTCTTCCAATCATATTCCGTTGGGAGAATCCATTAGTTGCCCTCTCGAGGTCAGATAGGCTGAACCATTTGGCGCCCGCATTTGGCAACACATTTGTCCTGAAGCTTTCAACAAACTCCTGGTGTGAAGCGTTTTGCCGCTTCTTCAGGTACCATCTCCGGTACCACATGATCAAAGCAAATGCAAGCAGAACACCAATTAGAGCGCCAAAGAGGCCGAAAATCAACTTCAGTACACTTTCTCTACTTGGCCCTTGATCCGAATTTTCTGTCTCTGATCGAGATAATGACAGGCCTAATATGCAATCAGCTGTTCCGGGATTTTTTGGACCAAACTGATTAACAACCCCTGCTGCATAAAGAACAGTAAACTCAAAGCATTTAGTACCATTGGGATCCAAACCCTTTAGTTTGGAGTTAACACTTACTCCAGCATCGTAACATGCCCCGCACCGGGTTAATCCGCTCAGATCACCCTTACAGAACTCATCCAACTGGCTTGTATCACCAACCTTAGCGACCCAATCTTGGGCCGTCACAATTCCAGCACAACTTGACGTGTTAGTCACAAACTGTGTGCTGTTCTGGAAGCACTGAGAGGTCAAAGAAGGCTGAATCGACATAGAAGCGAGCTGGGCCTGGAGATCGGACAGGCAGGAGGCGGAAGTAGTAGCGTTCGGCAGCTGGAACATGGAGGTGTCTTTGAGGTGCTGGGCGAGGCCGATGCCGAAGAGGCTGACCAGAGTGAAGCAGCAGTTCCTGGTGTCGGATTGATGGCACGAAGAGGAGTTCCACGGGAAGGTTCGGACATAGCTGAGATCTATTGGGCAAGAGGAATTAGCTGAATCAACGGTGGACAAGAGAAGTGGAGAGATGAAGAAGAAGAAGACGAAGAACATGGAGCTGGCCATGCCCATGGGTGGGGTTCTTTTTTCAAAGAGGAAACAACCTGTAATTTTGTTACCCTAAAAGATGAGATGCAGGGTTAGTATCAGTATCAATATCAATATTGGCTGGCGGGGGTCAAAATCGCACGTGTTCTTTTGGTCGGGTTCGGTTGGAGGGCCTGATACCGATTTGGACATTGTCATTGAAAAGTGCTGGTCAAACTTCCAACGCTCGAGGGTGTTTAAGTGGACATGGGTGAAGAAATTTCTAATTCAGGGTGAGGGACAGTTTGTGGGATTTCTGTTGCAGATTTTAAGGAGTTATCGAATATACAAAATAACTCTTCAGCCCCTAAACTTTATTTATAAAGGATACTTACTCCTTATACTCCTAAACTTCAACTTGGGGTTCAATAGATCCAACAAGATAACTGACCTCCAGCAATTAACATCTTGAGGAAGATAATGACTTATTTATGAAGATCATAAAACCAAGCTAGATTAGTGAATGAATATGTTTGGGATGAATTTATAATTTTCTCTCCTCTTAGTATTTGCACAAAATAATTACAAATGCTCACCTCATAGTTCATCTAATCTTACAATTCTAGTCCTAAAGATTTAGATGTGTCACCAAGGCCCAAAGGATGAATGTTGTTATATGTTTTGAAGTCACGTGATGGCACATGTAGGTCAAAAGAGTTGACTGATCTAGTTACGCAAGTTTAGAGATTGAGTTGATCTAAGTTGAAGTTTAAAGAAGTAAGTATCCCAGTCAACCAAGTTTAAGGGCTGAAAGAGTATTTTAGCCTATATATTAAACAAAAAAATAAAATGAAAAAGTGTGACTGAAATGGATTAACTTCCGGCCTCTAACGATCCTCGCTGTTTGGTTCATGGTTGGCGGCGGAGAAGCCACCGCTGATGCTTCGACGAGGTAGGCGCGATTCCTTCAATTTCTCTCCAAATTGCCGCTGTTAGATTTTCAAGTGTGACTGTGACCTGCCTGTGTCTTCCGTTCTCTAATGTTCGGAATTTTTTAAGCGGATTATGGTGTAGGCTACCTTCTTTGTGGGCTGAAAATTGGGCTGGCCGTCTTTTATAGCAATCGGGCTTTTGGGCTCTTAGGAATTAGGCTCTTGTACATCGGATAATTTCAATGGCCACATGCTCAAGGGAGAATGAACACATAATTGGGCGCAATCGAACTTGGATGCATCTACGACAAGGCTATCGGTAGGTCGCCGGGATCTTTAATGTAAATGGGTGAGTTATCTTAAATCTGTTCAACAATTTCATAATTTACTGACTATATAACTTTTAAAACGATCATTTTAATATTTATTTTATTTTATTTTTACGTGTAAAAGACTAAGATAAAAATGGAGATATATATGGACTTTTTATTTCTTGATTTTTCTATCAACCTCATTTTTTTCAAACAACATAAGATGGGTACTAAGGATTTGCTCGTGTGTTATTAATTGTGCTCACAATGAAAAATTTAGGCACTGTTTGGTGATAAGGAGTCGTTTCATTCACATAAGTTTATCATGCAAGTCGGGGCAGTGGTGATTCATATTGGCATACTTGGGCTGAGTTGATCCAAGAGCTCAGCTATTTTTTCTTAAAAAAAAAACAAAAAGAAATGTAAAAGGAGTCCTTATATCATTTGGACTTTGAAGGTCAGCAATAATGCAAACTGATGGTTATTGCCAATGGCGTAGATGTTTGTGGTTTGCCACTGCCAACCGTGTCTACAAAATTCTCTGAACGCGTAATTTTGTATTCTACTACTACTTAATAAGGTTCACAATAATACTAATAAACTAATAGGCCCACTTGTGTTCTGTCTGATTTATCCCAAGACTAATTAGAAGTTGAAACCATACGTCAAAATAAACGGTAAGGGCTAATATTGCCACGAGTGGACCCAGGATTTTGGGCTAGGGGCGAGATTGGGGGCTTTTTAGTATAATATTTATGTAAGAATAAATTTATTTAAATTGTACAAAAAAAATATAGTAAAATTATAATGAGTATTTATGATTAAAAATATTAAATCCTACTAATCTCAATCACCATGATCAAGTAACAATTTGAAGCTTCAGATCCATATTATATCATGAGCTTCTCTATTATTTTATAAAAAAAAATCGAAAGCTAAATATACTTTATGAAAACAAAGTTTGTGGTTGACTTTCTTTTATCAAGTGAAGATAAGACTAAAAAATAAAAAAGAACTCATGAAAATTAGGGTTGGTGGCTGGGGGATTGGAGAAGTTATAAACAATTGAAACTTTTAACTTGCAAATAATTGTTATGATGGATTGACAGTCAGGTGATAGCTGTTAATTGTTAGGTATAAGACATAACTTAGTAATAGAAATTTTAACACAGGGAAGATAAAAACTGAGGTAGAGTGATCACATATATATCAGCATTAAGGGTAAATTTTTTAACATATGTTTTTAAGTTTTTTTATACACATAAAAGCATAAATTTTATATGAAGAAAAGTTAAAACTAGTTTTTTTTTTACTTTTTATGTTGTTATATATATATATTATTTTTAAAATTTTTTAAATACTTCTTAAATATACATTATATAACACACCCCTCAGTCCCATTTCTCCGCCCCTGAATATTGCCTACTGCACGTTTCATTAGCTGTATAAGCTTATCATGCAAGTCGGGGCAATGGTGATTCACAGATGAGAGAAAGAATTACCAAAAAGAATTTTATTTATAACCTTTTCCGTCTATGGGCCTCTATTCTATTTTAAAATCTCACTTATTGTCTTTAGTCAATAAACTATAACACAACAATGTTTATTTATATGCCATAGTCAAACCTAAACAACATATATAGATGGAAATTTTCTTACCAAGCAAACAAACCCATCCATAAACAATACGATTGCATTAATGTCTCGGCCACAAACCACCAGTTCGAATAAAAAACAGAATCGAACTCCTCGCTTGACTCGGCCAACATTGAATCCCACTCGCACGCCAACTTGTAAAATTTGAGCCCAATTAAAACTGTTCAAAAATGTTCCTCTAGTAAATTGGGGATAAATAGTAAAATGCATTGAACAATAAAAATGTTGTAAACAGCAACGCAGTGGAATCTATATAAATAACATTTAGTTTTTCAGTTTAATTCATTTAACTAAAGCCGAAGTAAAACATATTTACTATGAAGAAAATACCGTGGGTATCAGAGATTTATTTTAGATAGTGAAAAAATAGCAAGATATTTTTACTTAGAATGTTTAAAAAACACTTGAATACTACCATTTTAAATTTATTTCATTTCACTTAAATTTTGTTACTTAGAAAATTTCCTTTTTACAAGCTTAGGCGGAGTTTGTGGATGTAGCCCAAAACATGTCTGTGGAGTATATGATTGGTACATTCTGTCGTTTCTCGTCACCAACCTTGTCAGAAGAGGTTCGAAGAACAAGACATTTAACGCTGGAAACGAGAAATGATAAGGTGGAAAGATTTTGGATGTGGAAAGATAACGGCCGTCCTTTATAAATCGAAATTACTACCATTTATTTTCACAGGTAGGCAGAGAATTACCCAATTATTACATAGGTATAAAAAGGGTTCATTTATTTAAAACATGCAAGTGAAGTAGTTGGACTCTTTAACTCAAATTTGTCATTTCATTAATTCATCCCGTCGTTTCTTTATGTTTTGTCGTACTCTTACTGTCGTTTTGACTTGCACTTGCACCCCTTCCTTTTCAGGATACCATTCTTATTATTCTGACCGTTTCAAAATTTTTACTCTATTTAATTTTTTGTTGTATTTTAATTTAATTTTTTTATATTATTATTTATTAAAAAAAATTAAAAAATATATATTTAGAAACGACATGTCTTGATTTATCATTTGTATATAAAGATTTTTCATTTATATATTAAAATGTTTAAAATAAAAAATTCTAGATTAATTTTTAAAAACAAATAGAGCAAAGTTTTTTGGACGGAAGGAGTACCTACCACCAAACCGTCAGCTTATTGTACATTTTTCTTTTTAATCAGCTCATTGTACATTTAAGACAACAAATTTGATTTAAATATGGAATATAGAAATGAATGACTACTCTTACTTTATATGAATTTTAAGAGACAATGTGAGCATATGTACTTGTGTAAAAATCGGAATGTGATTTTCTCTTGTATATTCAACAACTGTGACAAAGCATACATATATGCAGGTGGGAGACTGGGCTCTTACTAACTATGAAGACCTAAGTGATAAAAGATACAACAATATAATTGATAAACTTAAGAGGTTAATGAAAAAGGAGATATGCACAAAAATAAACAAGTAAACATACAATTGATAATAAATATGATAAAAGACACGTGCATCCAGTATCCCCCATCAAGCTGGAGTATAGAGGGACGAAATGCCAAGCTTGCATAAGAGCTCATGAAATTTATCATGTCCAAGAGCCTTAGTCAACAAATCAGCAGGCTGCTTGCTGGAAACAATGTACTTCATTAATAGTTCCCCTGATTGTTTCATTTCTTTGATGAAATGGCAGTTCATCTTTATATGTTTTATTCTTTCTTGGCATATCGGGTTTGCCGCAATATATATGGCAGCTTGGTTTGTCACACGATAACTCCATTGATGGTAAAGAATCCAGGGTTAGGTCTTTGAGGAAGGCATGCAACCAAAGTAGCTCACTAGTTGCAGCTGTTATGGATCTATACTCAGCTTTAGTTAAGGATCTACTTACTGTGGGTTGTTTCTTTGTTCTCCAAGACAGCAGGGCTTTGCCAAGAGATGTATAATAGCTAGTTATAAAGCGGCGAGTATTTGGATAAGCCCTTTAATCCGTGTCATAGAAAGCTTTTAACTTCAATTCGTTGTCTCAAATAAATAAAAGGCCTTGGCCTAGGGCTCCTTTTATGTAACATAAGACTTTAAGGGTAGCATTATGATGGTCCATCATAGGTTGTTGCATGAATTGGCTTAATGTGTTAATGATATAAGTTATATTCGATTTGGTGATTAAGAGATAAATAAATCTCCTCATTAGCCTCCTGTATGGTTTCAGGTCATCTAGAATTTCGGCAGTTGAGCATCCAAGTTAGTGTTGTTGAGACATAAGCATTGCATCTTTAAGGATGTCAACTGCATATTTTTATTGATATATATGAAAACTTATTTTTTCTAATGTTTGTAGACCGACAACAAAGGTTGTTAATGGACATTCCTATTATGTAAGCTTTGTTGATGATTTTAGTAAGTTTACTTGAGTCTTTCCTATTAGTTGTAAAATTAATGTTGAATGCGTCTTCGTTGATTTTCAAAAGCATGTTGAGCACTTCTTTAAAAGGGAAGTCTTGGCCATACAAATTGACTAGGGTAGTGAGTTTCGAAAATTGCATACTTTTCTTATTTCCCAAAGAATCACACATAGACTTTTTTGCCCTCACACTCGCCAACAAACTGGAAATGTTGGGTGAAAACATAGGCATATTGTGGAAACTGGCATGCCATTCAAATTCTAGGACGAAGCCTTCCTTATAATGTGTTTTTTATTAATCAAATGCCTACACCTATTCTTGGTAATCCCTTCCCTTTAGAATATCTTTTCCATGGTAAGCCAAATTATAACTTTCTTAAGTAAAGCTTGATTTTCATTCAAAACAACGTGTCTTTATTGGCTACGGCGGTCATCACAAATGCTACAAATGTCTTGATATTGAAATAGGTCATGTCTATATTGCAAAAAATGCTGTCTTTGATGAAACGCTATTTTCTTTTGCCATGAGAAAGTAAACTTCACATCCAACTAATCAGTCCTCAGCCACCAGCTCACTCCTGCTCCCTACAGCCCTGGCTTATCTCAACCTTTTTTTTCGGTCAATAACCAACCTCTCATTAAGCCCTTCTCATCTCCAGTCATCAAGCCTTCATACACTTCTCCTACTAGTGTTAATGATTCTATTTCCTCTCTTTTGCCAATTAAATCAGATTCAGGTCGTTCTCCTTCAATAGAGGCAGCACCTCCTTCTGTCCAACAGCACCTTATGCATACCTGGCTACATGATCATATTGTCAAACCAAAACAGTACACAAATGGAACCGTTTGGTATCTAGTCTCCAAGGCTTTACTTGTTGAAAATGTTAACTTTACCCATCATGAGCCTACTTGTTGTTAATATCCAAGAGTGGTGAGAGGCAATGAATGATGAGTTCAATGTACTTATTAAAAATAGGACCTGGATGCTAGTACCACGCTAAGCTCACATGAATATCATTGGCTCAAAATGAACTTATCGCTTTGAAATCAATCCAGATGGCTTAATACTTAATAGCAAAACTCAAAGCCAAACTTGTGGCAAAGGGTTTTAGTCAATAAAAAGGCATCGACTATGGTAAGACTTATATCCTGGTTGTAAAACCTACACTACTAAAAAAAGGTCAATTTCCAACGGCTTAGCATTGGAAAATTACATATTTCCAACGTGAAGCCGTTGGAAATGGCAATTGGAAATTGACCTGGAAATAGGCATGTTGGAAAAAAAATTTCCAACGGCTTAATTTCAGGCTGTTGGAATTATCTAGCCGTTGGAAAAGCAGCCATTGTTAATTTCCAAAGGCCTAACCTTTCACATATATTTATAATGGCTATCTTATGTCGTTGGGAAATTTTTGTTATTTCCAACGGTCTAGGCTGTTGGAAACTATATTTTGGAAAATAAAAAAAAAATCACAGAACCTCCAAAAAATAATTTTTTATATATTATCAAATTTTTTTTATATTTAAAAAAATTATATGTTTATTTTAATAAATACTACTATATTTTATAATATTAAAAAAATAAATTCACTAAAATTATATAAATTCCAAAATATTACAAAATTCATAAAATTAGAAAAATAAAAAACATGAAATCATAAAAATATTAAAAAATAAAAAATTGAAAAAATATAAAAATTCAACCCTCAATCACAAAATAACAACAACAACAAAAACACCCAAATTATAATCAATAAAATTAAAAATTCAAAATATCTGTTTCAGATCCAACAACTCCACCAATTCGAACACGCACATCTAACAAGTTGATCTAATCCAACAATCAATAATCAATTAAAAAAATACATATCCAAGATCAAAAAAACTCATATGTAATTATAAAATTGTGACGGAACAGGGCCCCTTAATGTCCTGAATTGCTAACACTGGTAGGTTCTTTAGGAGCTATGATCCCACTTCAATTACAATTGGTTAGTTATTACTCGTGAAGTAATCTTGAATTTTTACGTGCAACTAGTTACTTAGCCTACCTTGCATAGGTAATATGCATGCATTGTCCTGGCTATGCAATAACAGTAAAATTAACTGTAAAGAAAACTGTGGCGCCAATTCATAAAACATAAGTAAAACAAGCCAAGACATAAAAACTTTAGTTGCTTTAACTACAAGTAACAACTATGTGCATACATCTCAAACCTATATGCACCTAAATGTAACTCTAGTGTTATACACACCAATGGACACTAGTAGAGACAATCTATGTATGAAATTACCATACATATTAAAAGTAGCAACTTATAGCTACTAAGATACTAAGATCCATCCTTAGCTCTTTACTCAAGCAAGCTAGCTTCAAGTGATGAACCACACTTTCCTTGTATTCACTTAGCCTCAAACTGTAAGGCAAAGACTTTGGTCAGTACTTGCTTATGCCATAAGTAACTTAGAAACTTGGAGTTTCCTACTTAGAGAATACCTTTGAACCAATAAAACCTAGCCTTAACAGCTGCCCCTTACCAACTGTTAGGCTCGACTAGTCCACTCACTTAAACCTGCACAACACTTAAAGGGGTGAGTACTTTAAAGCACTCAGTAAGGGATTTAGTACCTGCAAGGAAAAACAATGCAACATGCAAAGCACAACATGTATATATATATGTAGCATCCAAAATAAAACAAGCAGTCAACAATGCAACCAGAAGCAAGAATAAAACAACAACCAATGCAAATGATGGATGGATGGATGGATGAATGAAATATGCACATGCAAATGTACTTGGGACTTCCTTACATCCATAGGTGCTAGACTTGCCGTGAGCTCTTACGACTGGGGTACTTGGATACTGACCTTCGTATCCTATGCTAGCACTTAACTAACCCCATGAAGTCCTCTTACGGGTGCCTGATAGTAAGTCATCACTTACTCAAACCTTACCCGCCTTGACGAGCTACTTAGAGTAAGTCTCCACTTACTCACTCTATACCCGTCTCTTCCCTTAACTTATTGTGTAGGATAGCTACCTTATGTGGTTCAACTTGCCAAGCTCTTCGAGCTTAGCTTAAGGCCTCTTAGTGGCTTACTTACCAAACCATAAAGTTTGGTTGGAATTCTCTTAGGTTTCCTTTTTATTGACCAAAGGTTTATGACATTCCACTCGGCCAACAAAGAGTCTGAAACCCGACTTAATCCCCTTAGTGCTCACTTGGGAACTGAAGCACTTTAACTTCCTTAGCCACCATTACTTACCCTTCCTTAACCACATCACTTAGCTACCACCTAAATAATGCATAATTCCCAACTTAGGAATGAGTTCTAGACCCAATTAAGGCTATGGAACATCTTAAATTAGCCTAGGGATGAAAATCGAGAGTTTGAGACACTATTAGGATGCCCGGAGCTTAGGGGGGGGGGAGTGCCTTGTCGGCACCGTTGGCGACGCGTCGCCAAAGGCATTGACATTCGGACAATTTTGGCATCTCTCGGCGATGCGTCGCCACCAGAGATGTGTCGCCAAATGGTGTCGCCAATGCCTTTCCAGCATTGCGCGACAACATGTGATCTTGCACGAAAACTGTTCAAACTTTCTCATCCCAAGCGCAAATCACATAGGTCTTGTTTCTACTTCATTCCCACTCATAATACTAAATTTCTATGCATTATTTGGGCTTAATTAACTTAAATCCCTTACCTCAAATCATCTTGAAAGCAATAAACAAGCAATGAGCACATCCAAGCTCCAATGACTTCCTTTGAGTTCCAAGCTTGAAATCAACCAAATTGGACACCAAGAGCATGAAGTTAAGACCATTTCTAACAATTTAACAAGCTTAAAACTAACCCATAAGGATCAAATACGTTTACCTTTGGGTTTAAACCAAAAACTCACAAGAACAACTCCAAATGCACCAATTCCATAAAAAATGAGCTAAAGGCTTGTTGGGATAGCTTCGGGACCTTCCATTTCCATGGAAACTTGAGTGATTTTGGAAGGTTTGGGAGTAGAACGCAAGGGAGGAAAGAGAGCTGCGAAATGGAAAATGGGGGAGATGATGAACAGTGTCATCTCCTCCATTTATAACCAACTTAGCCCAACTTTCTTCCACCTATCACCTTGGCCCTTAAACTTAAATTTTGAATCACTTAGGCCACTTAAACACTCCCCTTTACATGACTCCTTGGTCCCAAAGAAAGGTTATTCTTACCCAAATACTTTGCCCTTAAGTCTCTTGAGCCATTATAAAACATAATAGCTCAATTTCTCACTTAATGCATTTTTCACCCTTAATTTTTGCTTTTGGTTCTAATGGGTATAACCACTTATGGTCTTAAATCAACTAGCTCAAAACACTTGCATGAACCTAATTTTACCAAAATTACGATCATGCCACTAACTTGGGCCAAAATTACCATTTTTTCCTTTTTGCCCCTTAGGTGCCAATTACTCTTTGGAACTCAATTTAACCTTAAATAGCTTACTTTCCTTGCTTAATAAAACTTATTTGAGGGGAAAATAACTTGGGATTTACTTACCTCAACATTTAATGTAGAGGAAATACTAGCAGAGCCTTTACAAAAATAACCTATATCACTTGCCAGTCGGAAAGCGAGGCATTTGAGGAGGGCAAGGGGAACGGCGTAGAAGGAGGGCGAGAACAAAGACGCGCACGGATGACCAATGACGACAGACGATGATGTGCACGATGACTGAGAGGACCGCTAATCAGATCTGCGAATCTACACCGTTGATTCATTTGTGATAGAGCGACGGACGAACGGTGAGCACCGAGAGACTACTGGAAAGGAAGAGGGCCAGCGATGCGACGCGCAAGGATTATCGGAGGATGAGGGGGAGCCAGGCGATGGACAGTGACGGAGAGGGCCCAGAGACGGCGAAGCAATGGAGGGAATGGTGAGGTGAGGAGCAGAAGGAGGAGATAGATGAGGGAGAGAGAGATTGTGAGTAGCTGAGGGAGTGAGAGAGATTGTGAGGCTTGACTAGGGCTAAGTTAAGATATATATATATATATGGGTTATATGGGCTGGGTTTTAATATTTGGGCTATGTTATAATATATATGGGTTAAGTTATATTATAGTATAAAATACATGTTACATACATTATAATATATGAAACATTGTACTATAATATATATGATAGATTAATATATGTAATATATATGTTAATATATATCATATATATGACACATTAACATATGTGATACAAATAGTTATATAATATATATTATCATATAATAATAATAATAATAATAATAATAATATATGTATGGCATATACATCATATATCATATACTATGTATATGTTATTATGATATGTATAAAATATGATATGTATTATAATATGTATAAAAATATACTATGTATAAATATAATAATAATGTGTAAGATATATATACATATTAATATATATGTATTATGGTAAATATATATTTTGATATATTATATAAATATATACAAATATCAACATCAATGTAATATAAATATGCATATATATAAATGTGTGTGTGTGTATGTGACATATATATATCAAAATATTTACATTTTTTGTTTCTAACAGCCTAGGCCATTGGAAAAATTCACAAAATGTTTCCAATAGGCTCAGCTATTCGAAAAATTCACAAAATATTTCCAACGGACTAGGCCGTTGGAGAAATCCATCAAATTGTTTCCAACGGTCTAGGCCGTTGGAAAATTCAGCAAATGTTTCCAACGGCCTAGACCATTGGAAACAATAAATATGAAAAATTGACATTTTGGCTTACATATTTTCCAACGGTTTTGACTGTTCGAAAGTTTCCCATTAGGAATTTTGCACGAGCTGTTGGGAATTTTTTTTTTACAGGTTACATTTTTTTTCCACAGTTTTCAACAGCCTTGCACGTTGGAAATTTCCAACAGATTGACCGTTGGAAAATAGCTGCTGGAGAAAAGGGTTTTTTTAGTTGTGCTACAACTATTCAAACTATGCTCTCAATTGTCTCACATAACTGAAGCATACGACAACCTAATGTTCAGAATGCTTTTCCTCATGGTCTTCTTGACAAAGAAGTGTTTATGGCTCAATCTGAAGGCTTTGAACATCCTCAATTTCAAAATCATGCCTGCAAGTTAAGAAGAGCAATTTATGGCCTCAAACAAGCTCTACGAGCTTGGTATTTTTTATCTTAGTTCTTGACTGCTCTACGAGCTTGGTATTTTTTATCTCAGTTCTTGACTTTTAGGTTATGGTTTTAACATATCTAAGTCAGATTCATCATTGGTCATAATGCGTAAGCCTGTTGTTATTGTCTACATGCTCTTTTATGTCAATGACATTATCATCACAAGTTCAAGACCATCAACTATTAATCATATTCTTTGAAAGCTTGGTCATGATTTTTCAGTTAAAAACCTGGGTGCACTTTATTACTTCTTTGGAATTGAAGTTACTCATCTCATAGATGGCATCCTTTTATCTCAGCAAAAGTACATAACTGATCTATTGTGTCACACTAAAGCAACAGCTGTTAAGGCAATTTCTACACCAATGTTTGTAACAAACAAACTCTCAAAGGAACAAGGATTTGCGTTACTTGATGCCACCTTCTACTGAAGCACCATTGGTGCCCTTTACTACCTTACACTCATACGAGCACACATCTCTTTTGTTGTGATTAAGGTATGCCAATTCATGCACAAGCCTATGTGTGTTCCTTGGTCTGCCATTAAGAAAGTTCTACGATATCTCAAGCAAACAACTTATCTCAGGTTGTATATCAGCAAGTCAACATTTACTTGTTTAAGTGTTTTCTCTGACGCAAATTGGGCTGGTTGTGTTGATGATTGTCGATCTACTAGTGGTTTTGGGGTATTCCTTGGCCGAAACTTAATTTTTTGGAGCTCAAGAAAGCAGTAAACTGTCTCTTGGTCAAGTATTGAAGCCGAATATAAAGCACTAGCAAATGCTACAACTGAAGTCATCTAGCTAGAGTCTCTTTTACGAGAAATGAGTGTGCCACAATTCTCTCCTCTCATCCTTTGGTGTGATAATATTGAAGCCACATACCCAACGGTGAATATCCTGTCTTTCATGCTCGCACAAAGCATAAAAAAATACATTATCATTTTATACGTGAACAAGTTACCAATGGAGCATTACGGGTTCATTTTTTTATCTCATTGAAAGATTAGCTTGCAGACATATTCATCAAACTACTGCCTTTGCAACCTTTTCTTCTTTTTGGAGTAATCTCAACATGTGGCCAACTATTGTCATTGAGGGGGTGTGTTAAAGATAGAGATAACAATACCTAAAGAGCTAAAATTTATCATCCTTAATTATCACAAAGCTATATTTATCTTTACCAAAATGTATTTACTAAATTAGTGCACAAACACATACACAAGGCTGGTCTCGTACCTTTGAGCCAAACCTGAAAATCTTCCTATTTCTCTTGCCTTTTTAAATGGCATCTTGCAACATATGTACAAGATGTAATTCTCGGTTGTTGTACTTGCTTCTTGGTCATGTTAATAAATTCAAGTGGTCTTACTATTGAAAGAAGTTTGAACAGGCAGCAGTACATAATTAAAGCAACTCATCCAATTAATATCATATCCAACTTTCAAAACCCTTTTCGATTTCCTGTAGTGTGATCATATAAGTAGCCTCAGCAGTGAAAACGTTTTTGTGTTCGAGTCATGGGTCCCACAACATTAAAGCCAATTTGTGTATTGTCAAAATGTCCTCTTCATTTTGTAACAATATTGGTGGCATTTTTCCAACGGTTTTGACCATTGGAAAGTTTCCCATTGGGAATTTTGCACGAGTCGTCGGAAATTTTTTTTAACAGGTTACATTTTTTTTCCACAGTTTTCAACGGCCTTGCACGTTGGAAATTTCTAACTAATTGACCATTGGAAAATGGACTGCCGGAGAAAAAGGTTTTTTTAGTAGTGCTACAACTATTCAAACATGCTCTCAATTGTTGTCTCACATAACTAAAGCATACGACAACCTAATGTTCATAATGCTTTTCCTCATGGTCTTCTTGATAAATAAGGGTTTATGGCTCAATCTGAAAGCTTTGCACATCCTCAATTTCAAAATCATGCCTGCAAGTTAAGAAAAGCAATTTATGGCCTCAAACAAGCTCTACGATCTTGGTATTTTTTATCTCAGTTCTCGACTTTTAGGTTATGGTTTTAACATATCTAAGTCAGATTCATCATTGGTCATAATACATAAGCCTGTTGTTATTGTCTACATGCTCTTTTATGTTAATGACATTATCATCACAAGTTCAAGACCATCAACTATTAATCATATTCTTTGAAAGCTTGGCCATGATTTTCCAGTTAAAGACCTAGGTGCTCTTCATTACTTCTTTGGAATTGAAGCTACTCATCTCATAGATGGCATTTTTTTATCTCAGCAAAAGTACATAACTGATCTATTGTGTCACACTAAAGTGACAGCTGTTAAGCCAATTTCTATACCAATGTTTGTAACAAACAAACTCTCAAAGGAACAAGGATTTGAGTTAATTGATGCCACCTTCTACTGAAGCACCTTTGTGCCCTTTACTACCTTACACTCATACGAGCAAACATCTCTTTTGTTGTGATTAAGGTATGCCAATTCATGCACAAGCCTATGTGTGTTCGTTGGTCTGCCATTAAGAAAGTTCTACGATATCTCAAGCAAACAACTTATCTCAGGTTGTATATCAGCAAGTCAACATTTACTTGTTTAAGTGTTTTCTCCGACGCAAATTGGGCTAGTTGTGTTAATGATTGTCGATCTACTAGTGGTTTTGGGGTATTCCTTGGCCGAAACTTAATTTTTTGGAGCTCAAGAAAGCAGTAAACTGTCTCTTGGTCAAGTATTGAAGCCGAATATAAAGCACTAGCAAATGCTACAACTGAAGTCATCTAGCTGGAGTCTCTTTTACGAGAAATGAGTGTGCCACAATTCTGTCCTCTCATCCTTTGGTGTGATAATATTGAACCCACATACCCAACGGTGAATATCCTGTCTTTCATGCTCGCACAAAGCATAAAAAAATACATTATCATTTTATACGTGAACAAGTTACCAATGGAGCATTACCGGTTCATTTTTTTATCTCATTGAAAGATTAGCTTGCAAACATATTCATCAAACTACTGCCTTTGCAACCTTTTCTTCTTTTTGGAGTAATCTCAACATGTGGCCAACTATTGTCATTGAGGGGGTGTGTTAAAGATAGAGATAACAATACCTAAAGAGTTAAAATTTATCATCCTTAATTATCACAAAGCTATATTTATCTTTACCAAAATGTATTTATTGAATGAATGTATAAATACATACACAAGGCTGGTCTCGTACCTTTGATCCAAACCTGAAAATCTTCCTATTTCTCTTGCCTTTTTAAATGGCATCTTGCAACATATGTACAAGATGTAATTCTCGGTTGTTGTACGTGCTTCATGGTCATTTAATAAATTAAAGTTATCTTACTGTTAAAGTAGTGATTCTCGGTTGTTATACTTGCTTCCTGGTCATGTTAATAAATTGAAGTAGTTTTACTGTTGAAAGAAGTTTGAACAGGCAACAGTGCATAATTAAAGCAACTCATCCAATTAATATCATATCCAACTTTCAAAACCCTCTTCGATTTCCTGTAGTGTGATCATATAAGTAGCCTCAGCAGTGAAAACGTTTTTGTGTTCGAGTTACGAGTCCCACAACCCTAAATTCAATTTGTGTATTGTCAAAATGTTCTCTCCATTTTGTAACAATATTGGCGGCATTTTGGTCTAGAGACCTGAACTAAAGAATGGTACTAGGTCTATCTCGACTAGCATGTAACTTGCTTCCTCCTTATTACAATCTATCTCTTCTATAGGCTCATCGAATCCAAAGCTATCTTTTCTCCTCTTTTGCAGGCTAGATAGAGGTTCCAACTGTTATTCTCAGCTCACGCACGGAAAAACAAAATGTTGTCGAGCAAAGCAAGCAATAGTTCCGAAGAATCATATCTTCCTACTTTCATGGGTTGCAAGAATGTGAGAAAAATGTCTACAACCATGTTTTCAATCCCAACGGCATTATTCAGATGGGACTCGCCGAAAATCAAGTACATGAATCATTTATTTTCAACTGCACTGTTTCATTGAAATTGATAAATGTACTTTGGTACATGTTCAGCTTTCACTTGACCTGATGGAAGACTGGCTGAGCAAGAACCGAGAAGTCTTGACTTTAGAGAGTAATGGGAAATCAATCTTCAAAAAGTTAGCCTTGTTCCAAGATTATCGTGGCCTATCCTCTTTAAAGGAGGTGCTTATTTAATATTTGATGTTCATTCATTTCTCTAATTCTAGTGTTTTGGCACGTTGTTTAAACATGGATAAAAAGTGTATGCAGTTTACATGAATTCATTTAACATTTAAAATATTAGAAATACATTAATATTTGAATTAATCAAATGAACAAAAATAAGTTAATTTTTTTTTCTATGAAAGTAAAACTATAGGTTTAGCTATGATCAAAATTTAGGATTTAAAGATATCTTTGATTATACGAACACAAATTTAGGTCTAGTTAACAATTTGTCTTATTAATAGAGTAAAAATTGCTGATTATAAAAATGTCATTCAATAACTGGCTCCTTCACAATATTTACACACACATTTGAGTTTTTAACTACAACTAAATATGACTATATATGTGGCATTTTCAGAATGCCCTGTACTCCTTAAATGTCCCTTATTAGTGTGGCTCCAAAAAATTTTATTGTGCAGGAATTATGTAGATATACGGAAAAAGCAAGGGACAACAAAATTTGTTTGGATCCCAACAAGCTGGTACTGATTGCTTGAGCAACTTCAGCCAACGATGCTCTTATCTTCTGCCTCGCTGACCCCGGTGAAGCTATCCTTTTGCCTACGCCTTACTATCCTGGGTAAGATTATCCTAATTCTGGTTACTTTTCGGTGCCATTTTTTTTTCTTTTAGTTTCTGAGCTTGTGTGACTATATTTCACGTTTCATATATAGACTACCTTGCTTGCTTGGAAGTTGCTTAGTCAATTTTCTTTGTTCTAATCAGGTTTGACCGAGATCTTAAGTGGAGAACGGGAGTGGAAATTGTACCAGTCCACAGCTCAAGCTCGAACGGGTTCAGAATCACGATGCGGGAGCTGGAAAGGACCTATCTGAGTGCCCAAAATTTGAACCTTAATGTCAAAGCAATTTTAGTGACAAACCCCTCCAACCTTTTAGGCACGACTTTGACTAGTGAGGAGCTGGACCAACTCATCAACTTCGCCGTCGCCAAAAACATCCACCTCGTAAGTGATGAAGTCTTTTCCGGGACGGTTTTCCAGTCCCCGCCCTTCATATGCCTCATTCAGCAGCGGCCGACACGAGCTCCGGAAACGCCGCCATCTGGAGCCGGATTCACCTGGTCACCAGTATTTCCAAGGCCATGGGCCTCCCGGGATTTCGCGTGGCGCCATCTATTCTAACAACGACATCGTTGTCGCAGAGGCGAGGAAGATGTCAAGCTTTGGCCTGGTGTCGGCCCCCACCCAGTTTCTACTGTCAAAACTGCTTTCTGACCCCGAGTTCATAATGATGTACAGGTGGAAGAACTTGGAGAGGCTGAAAAAGCGGAAGGAAGCGATGGTGGTCGGGCTGAAAACCGCTGGAATTGGGTGTCTTCAGAGCAATGCGGGGCTCTTTTGTTGGGCCGATATGAGACGCTTGCTGGGTAGCAACAATTTTGAAGCGGAAAATGAGATATGGAAGGGGGCTCTGAACGATGACAGACTGAACATCACTCCAGGGGTTTGTTGCAACTGCAGAGAGCCTGGGTGGTTCCGGATCTGTTTCGCCGACATGGACATTGAAACGCTGAACGTTGCATTGCAGCGGATTAAGGTATTTTCCTATAAGCAATCCAACAAGAAAGCCACTGTGCTGGTTCCGTGGAAGTATAAAACGGATGATGCGGAGCAGGGGAATGGTTGGGAGGTGACGAGAGCGTGAATTGTTCTCTACCTGACTCGGCGGAGCAACTCGACTTGACCGGTGCTGGAAGTGTTTTGGAGTCTACTAGAGTCAGATGGTGAAATGCAAATAACTAAGTGCAGTGGCTTTCTGCTTCTTCATGGGCTGAAAAATGGCAGCACATTTTTATGATTTGGGCTCTAAGGGATTAGGCTTCTGAGCTCTGGTACATGTGAGCCCATACTCGTGCAGTAGTACTCGGGTCTTGAAAAAAATTACATGTCAATGGCCCGTGGTTTGTGAATTGGGCTCTTCCCTTGGGCTTCAGCCTTACGAGTGAATGGAATTTAGATCTAGGGATCCTTATTTAAAAGATTCTAGGCAGCAGTAAAAGTAAAGCTTTGTTAAAGTAATTCATCAGTTTTGACTCTTGTTTCGCCGAAATCTCCCACTCTCCGGCTCTCTCTTTGCTGTTTTTGGTTTTGACGCTTCATGGAGCTTATGGCTGCTTCTTTGCTAGAAATTAATTGTCCGATTTAAAGATCATTATTAAAAGGAATCTCTGGCTATAAAACAATTATTAGTGGCGCTGTCTGGGATCAACAAATGAAGGGTTAGGAAATTGTGTTTGCAGTTACAATTTTTTGTCACATATAAAAAATTTGAGAATCTTTACTATTTCTATAATATTTTAGTCAACAAATCCATTGTTAGGCTTTCATACACCTTTTATTTGGTATAGTTATCTATTGTTCATTTTAATTTTATTTGGTCATTCTCTCCGTTATATCATACTAAATAAATTCCACGCACGTATGATAATAATAATTAATTGGCCAAAATACACATGAAGTCCTTAAACACAGTTGACCGGGACACTTTCCCCCCTGAACTTGACATCAAGGCAACTCAGCCCTTGAACTTTGCAAAGTGGGCCAGTCAACCCAATTGACTAGCACATGTCATCACGTGATCCCAAAATCTCTAATATTGTTCGCCTTCTGTTACCCCTTCATTTGCCCTAAAGCCTCCTCCATGTTGGCCTCTATCACACCGCTTGGAAACCTCCGCTTTATTGGCTCAGATCTGTAGATTGATGTCAAACAGAATCAACTCAAAGTCGTTCTCTCTTAGATCAAGTTCTAAAGCAAATTCTTAAACAAACTCTCTAAAACTTGGCATTTGCCTTACTTCGCCTGAGGATGAGCTGCAATGAAATCAACTGCATGATTAATGGAATTGATTTGGTCTACTTCATTATCTAGGATTTCAAACCCAAATTCATATTCAAGTGCCATCACAATCTCTACGATATCCAAACTATCTAGTCCAAGATGATTTTGGAAATGGGAGCTAGGCGTGACCATGGAAGGATCAATGTTTTGGAAATTCTGACAACAGAAATGACCTGATCAATGACCTTAAATTAGTCGATGAAGGAACCCTTGACCATGGAACCATAGTGGTATAAGAAATCAGGGATTGGAGAAGTAGCATGCGCTTGGCACTTGCTTGCTAAACAACAACACCAAACGTATGATTAGAGAAGGGAATAGGACCATTGACAAAATTAGGGGCTAGAGAAGGCAATGGAATTGTAGTGGTCTGATTCAATTCGGCCGGATAAATTAGGGGCTAAAGAAAAGAATGGGATTCATCTCCTCCACAACCAAGAACTCTCAATGATTTCCTTTACTTTCAAGCTCTTGCTTTCTAGAAACGGCGGAGACCGTAGTTGGTGATACCTGCCTCAGGAATTTGGGCCCTCGTTGGGCCTCCATATCACTTTAAGGGTTTGAAGCCAAATTTAATCATAAAAGGACATGTGTCATAGATCTAATATTTCAGAAAAAAACTTCATCTAATGGTCATAAACTCTAGGACACAAGACCCCAAAAACATATATAAAGGCATTTATTATCACATTTTAGGTATGAAATTATTCTTTTTGGTATTTGCTTAATGCTAGAATCCTTATTGATTTGAGCGTCGGAGTATCTTTTGCATGTCTGTACACTCTTCCCTCCAATGTGTACTTATGTGATGGACTTTTTTCTCAAGCATCCAGGCCATGTACCAAAGGAAGGGCATCATTAGTAGCCTGGTTCAATGAAGTGGAAGAGCGATGTTGAAGTTATTTACACCACGATGATGATTGCGAAAACAAATGAAGTGGGCTAGCAGTGATTTGTCTTTTTCCATGCCTGGTTGCAAGTACGACTCGACCCAAAATGCTAAAACATGTTAACTCTACCCCACTAAAGTCTTAATTAATTCCCTTTATTTAAGGGTAAAATTCACCATGGGTCACCTAGCTTATTTATTTGTCCTATCCGGGTACCTTACCTTTATTTTGTCCTAGCGAGGTACCTTTCCTCCTATTGCGCATCCTGTTCAACTACTTTCCGTCAAATTGGTCGTTAAATTGGATGGAAAATGATGATGTGGCATTAAATAATACTAAAATAAACTTAAAATAACAACTTCAGTCCTCAAACTATTTCAATTACTAATTCTAACCCTTAAAATTTCACTTAAGCCAATTCTATCCCTCTTATCCCGTTCACCTTGAACTAGTAATTTTACTTGAGCCAATTCTATCCCTCTCATCCCGTTGGCTGGGGTGGCGCTGCCTCTCAGGGGACCGGCGGCTCAGCCGGCATCGTCCCACGGCCCGGCAGCCATCGTTTCAGCCCGGTGGCTTACCCGGAAAGCTACGACAGTCGCGACTTTTCCAGTGACGCTATCGCTGTCAAACGGCAACAAAAATTTATGGGTTTTGTTCCCCAGAGGCCGATTATCACAATGGAACAATTCCTTTTGATCAATTTCGCACACATAACACTTAATTTCAAAAATAAGTGTTAGGGTTCTTGAACCTTTTCATGAACCCACATTCGAAACGAATCAAAATTCAAACCAGTTGAAGCGAAATCAAGCATCCAAACCATGGGGCTATTAACCTTCGGCCTTGATGCTACGAAACCGAGCCATCCACCGGTGACTTTCACGGACGGTGGTGGCCAGGGAGTCTCGGGATCAAATCGAGCAATTTTGGTTAGTTTCAAAAACTCAACCAGATCTTCTTTTTCTAAAAAACAAAGTTGTTTCGGTGTATCCGTGTTCTCAACAAAAATCCAGTAACATTGAAACAACAAGAACATTCAAAACAGGCAAGGATTCAGATCCGTGTGGGTTTTGTGTGTTTGTGTTCATCGTATGAACAATACACGAAAATCAAGAAAATAAATTTTAAGGGTTAGAATTAGTAATTGAAATAGTTTGAGGACTGAAGTCGTCATTTTAAGTTTATTTTAGTATTATTTAATGCCACATCATCATTTTCCATCCAATTTAACGACCAATTTGACGGAAAGTAGTTGAACAGAATGCGCAGTAGGAGGAAAGGTACCTCGCTAGGACAAAATAAAGATAAGGTACCCGGATAGGACAAAAAAATAACCTAGGTGACCCATGGTGAATTTTACCCCTTTATTTAATAATGTTTGTTATTTTTCAAAACTGGTTACCTGTACTCTCTAAAGAATACATTGTTCGAAGCAATACATTGATCCAATCCAAGCTATATGGTCTCGAAAGAGTTTTAACTCAATTTTACTGAAAGCAACAGAAACAAGACAAAACACATACATTCATTATGTTTGATTCCGACCTAACGTGGATCAGAAATTTGTTTTTTCCAAACTCAAATTAGCAAATTTTTTCCCAAATAAAATGCTCTGCCAAGGAGGTAACTTTAAGCAACGTTGCAGGCTACCTTCCAATTAATTTGCCATTAATTGATACAACCACGGCCTTATCTTGAGATGTCTTTAACTAAAGCTTTTATACCACTATAGAAATTGATAAGAAGTTACAAGAAAAGAATTAAGGCTCACATTAGCCGGTACCCATCATTTGTTCGTACATGAACATCGACATCATCATCAAACCGCTCCTCAAAAATCTCACTCCTCCCGTGCATGCCACCCCTTTTTGCCTCGTACCATATACAGACCAGCAGCCGATTTAAACTTTAACCAAAAAATAATCCACTTTCCGCACCAACTACTCCTCCTAGTTTGAACAGAAATTATGCCATCCAAAACATATATATGAAAGTAGAACTCCATACTAATCCCGCTAGAAAATGTATAATAACCTTAGGCAGATTGTTTACAAACTATATATAATAATTACAATTGTAGATCTAAAGTGAGTTGATTCATCAGAAGTTACCGAATGGCTTCGGACGAGAGATGGAGGTCCTAAGTTCCCTATAATAATGTCATTAAATATTGGTTCAATTAATTTTTAGTAAAAAAAAAAAACCACAGGTGTTACCCTTTTTTATACTATAAGCCTGTGCTAAAAAAGTTCCCGTGGGTACTAAATGGACTCCACCAAGAGAGGGTTCCATTAAACTAAATATTGATGGTTCATCTAATTCAAATTCCAGTAAAGCTAGTGCTGATGGTCTGATTAGAGATTCCAATGGAGAAGTTGGGAGTGAATCAGATCCAATACTGCCCGAGGGACTCTAACAAAGCTACAGATAGCTTGGCTAGATTAGCGTCTAATATGAGGGATTCCTTCATTTTGTTTGACAGATGCCTGGACCAGATCAGAGGCATTGTTTATGATGACGGCCCTCCGCTTCCAATCTGTAATAATCTGAATGTTAGGTCAGCTTATAGTGTAGCCTGGCCTTTGGCCTGATCCAGATAGAGTAGGTTTTCCTGGGTCAGGGAGTGTTGGTTCCTGCAGCCTCCCTTTAGACCCTGCTTTGCGGACAAAGTCCATTGACAAGGGCAAAAACATTCTGATGTAGTTTGTTTCTTTTAATGCATTTTGTATTCACAGAAAAAAAAAAAAACTATTGATTTATCAAGAAATCTCAAGTTCAATGGCTTATCTGCCGAGGAAGGGTAAAGGTTTCAAGTAAATTGGTTCAAATTGATCATCTCATGGGAAATTAAAAACAGATCTAAAATGTTACAAAATGTGAAGTTAAGAAAGTGGTATGTTTTCAGATCTAGTGCAATAGCTATTTAATTGAGCTCAATGCAAAGTGGTACGATTGACTGATAATTTGACACAAATACTGTGTTAAATAGGAAAATCCCACGTGACTAAGAAAATGGATTAAGTCAATGTTTTATATAGTGATAAGGCCTCTTCACCTATTAAGTCAATAGTTTATATAGTAATGAGGTTTCTCCACCTATTATCAATTGGTTTTAGGTTGAATATTTTAATATGGTATCGGACTAGGATGGAAACCATTGCTGAAAAAAAAAACCCACGTAGTAAAGTCAAAACGGCCTACATGTAAGAGGACGTGTTAAGTGGAAAAATCCCATATAGCTAAGAAAATGGATTAAGTCAATATTTTATATAGTGATGAGGCATCTCCACCTATTGCTAATTGATTTTTGGTTAGATGTTTTAACATACTGTAAATATCAAAAAAATTTACAAGCTTTTCTCTTTTCAACCAATAAGTTAAACTAAATAAAATAAACAAGTAAAAACCAGAAACGACAAATGATAACACTGATAAGGAGTGGTACTTTTGAGGATGGAAAAAAAAGATGCATGTTTGGATGCGGCAAGATGCCAAGGAGATCACTAATTTGGTAACGATGTTAATTAAATGTAGAATCATAAAAGAAATTCTGAAAAATATACTTAGTCAGGGGCAGTAATTAGACAAAAATGGAACGGAATTTCAATTTAATTTGAATATTTAGATTAAAAAACTCGATTTAATTAATTCACGATGCCTTTTGTGTATGGTAATTTTAGTGCACTTACCATTTATTTTTTCAGTGTATAGTGCGTTACCCAATTTTTACAGATGTATTATAGGCAGATACATACCCCCCAGCCCCCTCTCTCTATCTCCTCGATAGCTTTCCTTTTGTCCTGAACATCCGAAACAAATCCACAAGCTTAAAACCCAAGTTAAATATTTCTTCATTCTCAAGAAAACAATCGGTTCTCCGTCTCCAAGGTACTAGCTACCTATATATGCTTGCCATGAGCTGTTTAGTTATGTTCTTCTTGGCCGTATGGGCCACGTTGCTGTTACTTCTGCCGCTGGCTCTGCCGTCGCTCCCGCCGCCTCCAGCTGTCCTCCTTGCGGTTCCGGTTCTCATCATGTTGGCGCTCGTTTTCCTCGCAGTTTCGTCCTCCAAGTTGCCCAATGAATCTGTCCCCGCTTAATACTTCTGTTTCACAATGTATATGAGTCTATATATGAATGCCAGTGTATATATATTAGTTTAGCCGTATAGGCCATAGTAGTCTTATTTTTCTTCCCCGAGTCTTTTCTTTTTCAGTATTAATTACTTCTGTTGCTTATAGTTACGTGGTTTTGATCTTTCAGCGCTCGTTTGATAATGTTGCCAATTTTCTGTTTAAGTTTTGTATTTCAGAAAATCTTGTCTCTGTTTTATTTTCATATTTCCGAAATAAAAAAATTCACTAAAAACAATATGTTTTTCGGTTTAATTTTTTCTTTTCAAAAACTAAAACACAGGAAATTAAAAATAATAAATAAAAAAAACATTACCAAACGGCGCTCTCAAATGTTTCAGTTTTTTGTTTTTGCGGGGTAATTGCTAATTTCTGTTCCAAGCGTTAAAAATAGGAGTAGGAATCCCATACGTTTCTAAGGTTTTTGGGTCGTCTTCTTAAAATTGACAAAATCAATTATCAATTTCCATTCCGACATCTACAAAACAGATGATCTACAATTGGTTATGAATGGTAACAAGTATGCAGTAAATAATATGAGGATAAATATCCTATCCACGGATAGTTGAAAAGAAAATTGTCACCATTATTTTTATTTGGAAACTTTTATAATCTGCTTAACTCTTTAACTTAACAGTGTCAAATTTTAACGATTAATATGACTATCAGTTTTACCAGAAAAATCCATTAGTTGTTCAGCCAACAGAAAACTTATTTGCAGTTTTTACTGGGAAAAAAAAAAGAAAGAAAAAAACCGGTTTTTGAAGCGAATGGTAAAAAAGAAATGAAAAATAAAAAATATATGAAATATAAAATCCAAAAGCAAGTTCTGACAGAATCATATGAGATATGAAATTCAAAAGTAATTTATGGCAACAAGTTGACATGGTAGATAATGGAAGTATCTAAACAAAAGTTTTAGTGGAAAACTTTTTCCACCGTGGGTGAAAAAGATATTTATCCATAATACAAACCGACAACTAATTGAGTTGAAACAAACAGCAATTTTCAGTTCCACCTCCAAAGCATAAACATTGAGATTGAAAAAATTATTTAATGATAAATTTTTCTGTTAGGGTTAAAAAAACTATTATAAATATTGATAATTTGTTCCAACTTATAACACTAATTTTAAACAATACTCCCAAACAAAGCTCTAATCTTGGACTGATAGGCTGAATCTTAGTAGAGAATAGTCTAATTAACATTGGTATCTATAAAAGATACTCTGACAATCTATGAATGAACAATGACAGTCTTTATATGAGCCTTAGGTACGTGCTTCTCAAGTTAGGGGCTATGGGATGGAGTGACAACTGACATATAGATGAGTGCCCTTATTTTGGATTACCAGACCTCACTAAGCCCTTTTGGAGTTCATCATTGTCTGGGTAATACGCTTTTGGGCTTACATATGGTTGTGAATCTAATGAGTCTATTCGGCCAATAGACCTCTCTTACGCCTATGGGCCTATAAGGCAGTTGATGGAGATTATATTTAAAAAAATAATTGCATCTTTTAAAAAGAAAAATGTTTCCTAAGACGTTTTTCCTGATCCTTTTTACTCCAATTGATTGGCTTGCAATGGCTATATGTGTCTTGGATTACTCTTAATTTGCTCGTTGACCGTTGTAAGCCAAAGGCTTTTCTTTATGTGTCTGAGTGTTACTCAATCCAAGAAGAAATGTTTTGACTCCTAGGGTAAAAGATCCAACGATGGGTGAAAATCTCGTCACTTGGAGCAACTCAGCCTTAAGGTCCTGAATAGGTGCTTGAAAATGGAATAACAAAGGCTCGAAGCGCATTTCCAACATTGGGGCTGAGGTAAGGCAATAGCAACGAGAGGCATGTCCTTGTAACTGGAACAAAGGAGTGGTCGTTGATTACTTATGTGAGCTTCATTTGGGAATATGGTTAGCATTTAGCATTAGAGGTTGGAAAAACTATCAAACAGTAGCTTTCAGCATTAGAGATTTAGAAAAGTTATGACAACCGTTGATAATTTATTTTAACATTTAACACTATTTTAGATACTATTCCCAAATGAAACCTTGGCCATTGGTCAGACTTCCAACAATTAAATTGGGGGGTTGCTTCACAAATACCATTAAATGAATCAGGTTGCCAAATGAAACCTTGGCCATTGGTCAGACTTCCAACAATTAAATTGGGGGGTTGCTTCACCAATACCATTAAATGAATCAGGTTGAATTAGACCAAAGGAAATTATATTGAAATTGATCCCATATTGAATCTTACGCACTTCCGGATTTGTGAGCATTGAGTTTCAACTGAATGTCAAAGTAAAGTCCCTCAAAGAAGGCTGTGGTAGAACAAACAATCAATAACAATAATAGATTCATTGAAATGGGTAGGACTTCAATTCAGACCTCTCCATTGGCTTCATTGTTAACTATATACATGAACATGGTGTGGATATGCAATTACAACCTGTTAAGTCCATTCCCCAAAGAAGTAGAGAGATGGCTACTAAACACTCAAACTGACACTAAGATGATTCATTTGGGTTACTAATTTGGCTCTTCATTTATCATCAGATCAATCAATTGCCCATCTCTGTTCAGGGATCAACTCTAGGAAGGAAGTTTTCTTCTTGAAACATTATATATGATAACATCTTTTAAACGTTAAAGATCTCATAGTACAGCATAGGTGGAAAAAACTCATTGTCAATTTTTCACACTTTCAATTTAATATATAAAGAATATTTATCTTGGTTCTTGAGTAGAAAATGTATGGGTGGAGATTTATTCTACAATAATGCATGTCTATGTATAATTATAACAAGATAGTTAGATTGTTTTATCTTGAGAGCGGAGTCATTAAGGTCACTGCATCGGGATGACATGAAACGTACAAAAGATAATGGATAGCCAAATGACTCATCCCAACTGATTCTAGATAATATAGTTATGTTTTAATATTTTTCTACCTATTTTGAACGTATAGAAAAATCATTAATCTTCACGCCATTAATACCTAAATTTGGTCTAAATTTCATAATTTCGATACTGGCAAGTTTTCTAATATTTTTATAGTACATGACCAACAATTATGAGATGTTTCACCGTCTACACTAGATGAAGATGGCATTCACATTAAATCCATAGTCCACACATATCCTCTTGACATCACAATTTGTTATTTAGGCTGTTATCAACAATAGATCCACATAGGGCACCAGGATACAAGACTAATCTTTTTTCTAGATTATGTACTAGGTGTCTATAGTTTCCTACTAAGTGATCTCATCATTTTTCTTTTCCATTCAGAGCACTCATGTATCATCGTAATCATTTTGATGACTGCTATCAAGACCTTGAACTCCCAATTCCTTTTAATGAAGACCTCCTCCAGCATTCATCATGGTTTCTGCGGTGCTGGTCCTTGTCATTTTCATCGAGGGTCTAGTGCCCCCTTTTATTAGGAGTTGTATCTTGCAAATATTCTAAAAAATTTCCTTCCCTTATCGGTTCTTCTAGGAACACTTCTAACTCTTTATAATGTTATGTGTCATGCCCGTAGTCTTTATGCTAATGGTAGTATTTCCTATGAATCTTAGGAAATTTGCTAACAATTGGTCACAACCACTTGCTTACCATATTCTCATGCTATAAAGAATAAGGAAAATTTTCCCCAGTATCTCTTAGAGGTGTAAAAACTAGGTTTGGGCCAGTTTCTCAAATTTTTTTAGGTACGCTCCCTTTGCTTTAAGGATTAGTCTTTGCCTGACCATTTGCCCTCGTTCAAGAAATTTGCATCCTCCACTTGGATGTGCAAGGTTGTAGAACTTTTCCATTCCTTGAGCAGGGTTCTCTTGTATCAACTAAAAGAAATAGGATTTTTTTGAAAGATTTCCTTTTTCAGGGCAAGCAATTTTACATTTGATTGTAAGTCTAAAATCTAGAGGGCTCTACGATTAAATAACCTTAAGTAGTCTCAGACGGGCTCATTATTCTCCTGTTTGACATCCAGGAGTTGGTCCACAATTTTGTCCCGGGGGAAACTTCTCATGAATTGGCATAAGAACCATTGGGATAGCTCATTGAATGAAACAAACTGTCACTTTTTAGTATCTTAAACCAAGTTGAAGTTGCATAAAAAAGTTTGAGTTAAATGTCTTGCATATGAGGATGTCATTAGCTTCCTCAAGGTTCATCGTGGTGATTACCATGGTAAGTGGTTGATTAGACCATCATACAAGTTGAACCTTTGACATCTAAAACCTTAGGGAGCTAGCACATAACAAATCTCATCCTTGAATGGTTGAAGTCGCATATAGTTGATATCAAGAAGTTGTCTGACAGCCTTCGACTCCTTCCTAAGCCATTCTTCTATCTCATTTGATCATCGAATGATAGTGCCTATGTTATTAGCCTTAGGCTCCTCAAGGGCTCTATCCTTTTTTCACTGATTTTCTTGCAGATTTATGGCCTCTTTTGATGTCGGGGGTCTACTAGTGCCCTTTGATAACTTTCTGTTCTATCCTCTAATAACCAAATGGAGCTCTTCAGATTTTTTGTAGAAGTTGTTCACTCAAGTCCTTAAGTAATGAATGCTTGAGGGCATCAAATTAGTTATCAATTATAGGATTATGAGTTTTTCTCTTTGTCAGTTTCAAGGTATAGAAGGTAGATCAACCTCTCTATCAAGCCTTTGGGAATATTGGTTGTAGTTTTTTTTATACCAATAAAGGAATAATGACCCACTCTTATTCTGGCATTATCTTGAACCTCATCACAAGTTTTAGTATGCAGGCATGTCATTCGTGTCTTAATTACTGTCATTCCTACATACACCACCATGTTGTTCTCCAGCCCAAATTGTTGGATAGATTATTAGGCTTAATAGATGGTTTAAGGGAGAATAAAACATGCAATCAAAGACAAGACTTTTCTAGAATTGAGACTAAGCCTTTTAGGTAAATTTTCCAAGTCTAAAAAGACCAACATACTTTGGGTTTTCACAAGATCCTGTTTATAGAACTAGTGCCTTCAGTTGAGAAAAAAATTCTCCTTTGATGGCATATCGATTGTTCATGTTAGTCGGCAAATTGCCATCTCCTTCATGTTCATCGGTTGTTCATCATTCATTTGTGTTTCATCAGTTGTTCGAACCCAAATTCCCTCATGTTCAAATGTTTGCTCGAGCAAAGGATAGAAGATAGAGGGACAGGGAGACAATTTTGGGATTAAACTAGGATTAGGAATTGCAAAGATTAGAAAAAGTTTTGGGTAAGATGGGTTTACTTGAAAGTAAGGGTTAGGTTGTCAGATGAAGAAATTTGTGGGGCAAATTTTCTGTAAAAAAGTTTAGGAGGGTTCGATTGTTTGCTCGAGCAAAGGATGGAAGACGGAAGGACAAGGAGACAATTTTAGGATTAAACTGGGACTAGGAGTTGCAAAGATTGGAAAAAGTTTTGGGTAGGATGTGTTTACTTGAGAGTAAGGTTTAGGTTGTTAGATGAAGAAGTTTGTGGGGCAAAGTTTCTATAAAAGAAGTTTATGGGGTAAATTTTGATGTTTTCCTTTTTTAGTCTAACAGCGGCTCATGGTGTTAATTTTGTAAGAGAATAACTACAGGTATTTGAAAAATAAGAGAGACAAATATAGGTTTGACGGAACCTCAAGGGGGCTATTATAAGCCTCTTAGGTAGATGCTCGGTGAGTGAGGTAAGTTCATAAATCCCTATCTTAAATACCTTAATTAAGGATGAATTAGCAAGATCAAGTAAGTTATTAAAGGTTCTTCTCTCACTTTTTCCAAAATCCATCCAAATTCATGATTCCTTAAATAAATTAAAAGACTTTTGTGTTGCCCAAGTCAAGAGGAGCTTGTTTTGCTTGTTTTTCATGGTGTTGAAGCTCTTGGAAATGTTTTTTAGCTTGGGCAAGATTTTGGGCGAGAGGTAAGCTTATGTTCTTGATGATTTCATGTTTCTTAAGCTCAATTAAGCTTAGGTTTTGTTGGTTTGTGATAATTTGGTGCCATGAACATTATATTGCTTTGGAACCTAGGAAACCTTAGTGGAGCTTTTGTGCTTGAAATTTGAAGCTTTTGGTGCTTGATGCTTGCTAATTCTTGTGCAATTAAAGTAAGAGATTTATGATTCATGCATATTTGATGTCATTCATAACTTGTTTGTGATAGAATTTAAGTATTTTTGTGAACTGTGTTAGTTAGTGGATGGTGATGAAAATGGTGGACTAGTGAGATTTTGATAATTTGTGTGGTGTTTATAAACACTATAGTATTGGTTTAAATAGTGCATTATGGCCTAGTGCATGTATACACACAAGTTTAAGGCAATTAGAGGCACACCTTGGGTCATTGGAAGGCATTGGAAGCCCCCAAAGTGCCGCAAAATCTTGAATTTTCTAGGCACAATAGGTTGGGGATGCATCACCAAGCCCTCATGCAATAAATCAGAGTATTTTGTACTATGGCAACATTTTACCTATAACCTTTCGCATGGGTGTCTGATTGAGATGATTCAAGATTTCACGCGAAGCTAAAATCAAGGTTTACCATTTTCATGTTTTTGTAATGCTTAAATTGGCCCAGATTTAGCTTTATTTTTGTTCAAAATAAGGAGATATTTGGCCACAATACAGCACCATTAGTCAGGTTTAAGGTTTAGTACCATCAGGAGCCTAGCTGGGCCTTCAGGTTTGAGATCCCGATGTGAGAACCTTAGTGCACCTAGGTGGGTTACAAAGAACCTAATGAATGAATGCAACCATAGTCATTACCACTCCATTAAGATGAACAAAGTAATGGTAAATAGGTTTGTTCCTTATGTGAAGGTTTAGTGCACCTATAGCCTAAACAAGGTTCGAGGCACAAGTGGAAATCTAGTGCACTATTGGTAAAGTTTTGAGGTAGAAGCTTAGTACACAAGTGACCTAGGCATATATAAGGACTTAAGGTACTATGTGGAGGCTTAGTATGCCTACTGAGTTCCTTGGAGCTCAAGCGAGGTGCATCTACCATGTTTACCTGCATAACAATCAAGGGAATGTTATTTAGTGAGCTTCGCTTCCTAAGACATCAGCAAAGCCGATGTTTGCTAAAAATGACTTAAGGGCCAAAACTTGCTAGGCACAAGGTGACATTCGTGCAAGGGCTAAGAAGATTAGGGGTCCCAAGGGACTCGAATATATGCGCATATATTAGCTCTCAGACTACAAGCGTGTGCATTAGACTTCATATATTATATGTATATGTGTCCTAAGGATTTTTCTTACAGGTTTAAGGATCCCTTATTGAGAATCTTTGATTTTCACTCCTTTAGCTTTTGTTGTGCAAATTTTGAGTGTCGTTAGTCAATAACCCTTAAGGGTTATTGAGCTAGGGTCTCGAGCAGGTATATTATTTTTTTGAATCTTTATGATTCTAGTTTGTGGTTTACTCGTTGATTAAGTTATGGTGCAAACTACAATGGTTTATTTGGCCGACAGAGGCTAGTGAAGCACAATGGAGGGCTTATGGAGCTTGCCACTGAGAGTTTGCTCTAAGATAGGAGCTTAGTCGTGGATCTTAGTACTATAATTTTAGTGTCTAGTTTTCATACACTATTTGCCTCCAATATTCATGTTGAGTAGTGTACTCTAGAGTCGCTCTTTGGTGTGAACATAGTCTACTTTATATAGATATTTGCACGCAATTGATTATGTGTAGTTAAATTCACATATACTTTGTATGCTTTGATTGCTTTGAAACTTAGATTTTAGTGGAAAGCCCAAACAACATTTTATGATTTATGTTTATGTTTTATAACTTGTCTTGTTATTTAAGTAAAAAACATACCCATGTATGACTTCATAGTAGGATTAATTAACTAGAAGCATAAAAGTTTTAACTAGTATGCACGTAATCAATTAGTCAATTATGACTAGTGTGGAACTAGTTCTCATAGGCTTCTTAGGCACGCTCACGATGAGGCCATATCAGGGGTTCTTGGTAACTTTCCCATTAAAAAAAAAACAAGGTCACATACGACTCAATCGTATACCGCCAAAAAAAAGTAAAATTCATTTGTGGTCCTTAATCTTTTCACATTGTCCTAAACGGCTCCCTAATCTTCATTTTATCCTCTTAAAATTCATAACCTCCATCTTTATGTCCCTAATGTGGTATTTCCACCAAATTTACAGTTAAAATTTAATGAAATTTTTTGGAAAATTCCAACTTTATTCTCCACATTTTCTTCCTCCCACTCAAATTACCCTTTAACCTGTAAATTTAACACGTCAACCTTCTCTTTCATTCATTGCAACTCCCTAGAAAAATCTATCTGCAGTTGCTACCTGCTTCTCACTTGATCTTTGCTGGCCTTCCCCCGCACCCACAGTCTGGTCCTCATACTCCTCCTTATCGCCATCATCACCACTTCATTCACACCACCTGTCAATCCCTAGCTTATATCAGTTTCTTCTAAGACTAGGAAAAAAATCTATCTTAGCAAATGGAGTAATGAAGAAAGCGTATCAGGGCTTAGGGTTTAAGGTGCAATGAGTGTAGAGGAATGAGTATATATTTCTAGAATGTGGAGGAACAAATGTAAAAAGTACATGGCTTCATGGAGTACAAGTGAATCTTGCCAAAGTCGGAGAACAAGAAACTGAAAGGTGAGTGGACCTAAAACAAAAATACTTCTGAAGACTTCTACAAAAGCTCCTTTTCACTACCTGATTTACACTTGCAAAAGGAGAATATAAATTCCGACTGTTCGTTATAATGGTGGATAAATTGTGGTCATCCAAATCAGGTGAAGCTTACCGATTTAATTGGAGGTCTGTCTCATCACATCTAGACACACAGCCACACTTAATTCGTGATTATGACGCACTGTTGAATAATCACAGCCGACAACCCTATAGCCCGTATAATATAAGGGTCCATGTTAGAACAGTATCTGGAATATCGGACAATATTCAGGCCCATAATTGTGCAATTATATACGGGATTTGGGCTCTGAGGGATTAGACTTCTGAGCTTCTCCATATTGGGCTACGCAAATTGTGCCCGTAATCATTCAATTGTATTCAGGTGGAACCGTGACTTGTGAATTGGGCTCTTCCCTTGTACTTTAGATATGCAAATTGAGCTTACAGATGGAACCGTAATATAGGCTTGTCCTAGAAAAGGATTTTAAGCATCAATAGCCGATTCAAGACCTTTTTAAGGAGGGTACATGAGCACTGTTATTTTCTGAGGTACATAAACAAGTGCTTACGATTGAAATAATCAAATATAGAACTCCCATATATGATATAATTATTAATAAAAAGTTTTCTTTTAAAGGAAAATTTAAGTAGTCAAACGACTACATCGCAATTGAGAAAATTACTATTGTGTCCACCGGCAGAACAGAAGTATGCCTTTATGAAATATAAAAGCAAAAGTGGCCTAGTAGTCTTGAACTTATATTTGTATTTATATACTCACCTTGTCGTTTACCTTATCTTGTGCTTAATTTTTCCTATGCTTGATAAGAAAAGTAAGCCGCAAAAAATTCCAATGTCTAGGTGGAAAGAAACATGAAAGTTAATGGGTAAGAATAGGACTTTGTCAATAAAAATTATTGTATAGAGAAAATAGTGACCCACTTTTTATATTTTTAAGGTAAAACAGACTGACTTTTTTGTTCAAAAGGATGTTGCTAAGCAGGGTTACAAAGCTGAAGGATCTATTGATTCCCAACACTAATGCATGGAATCTCCCTTTTCTCAATACAATCTTTGATAGACAGGTGGTGGAGACAATCATTCGGAAGACTAGATGCAGAGTTGCAAATTCCGGTAATTGGCGAGTACGAGAAGGGGTAAGCAATGTGATCTACACAACAAAAAGAGGTTATAAATTATCCCAAATTATTCTATGCTAATTGAAAAAAGTAATAGTATTCACCAGGATAAGGACGTCTAGCTTTACAATTAGGATGGCACCTTCACTTTAAAAATTGCCTATCATTTCTACAATCTGAGGAACTTTGGCATTCCTGGAAATGCCTGGAATTGGATTTGGAAACTGCCTACCCTCCCTAAAACCCAGTCCTTTTTTGTGGATTGTTATGCATGGTAAAATTCTTTCTAATGCCCAACTAACTCGTAGGGGTATAAATATTGGCACTCTTTCCAAAAGATGTATCACTGCTCCTGAAGATCAGTTGCATATTCTTTTTTAACTGTCACATTAGTAGATCAATCTTTCAACATTTTGGCATCAATTGCAGTGCCAACATTGACTATTAATCACATCAAACTTATTTGAACCAATGTTTCTACCTCCAATTTTATGAACATTCCCTGGAACATCCTTGGTCCTTTCTGTCTTTGGGAGTTGTGGATTCCTAGACACAAATCCATATTTGAAAATTACATTTACATTATGGATGATATTGTTACTATGACCAAATAGAAAGTTGTTGAATTTCATGTTATTTTTAGCAGTGGTGTTAAGGCTGCTTTACCTTGTAGCACTATAAATGTCCAATGGTTCTCCCCCCTTCTAGTTTCTTCAAGCTAAAATTGATGGCTCCAGTATTGACACTTAAACCAAAGCTGGCATTGGGTTTGATTTGTAATGAAAATGGTGCCTTTTTAGCTGGCTTCAACCGCCACATTAGTTGCGCTAACAGTATCAAAATTGAGCTATAGGCTTTGCCAAAAGGAGTAAAGTTGGCTCTTAGCATGAGGACTTTTCCACTTCAACTGGAAATGGATTCTAAGGCTGCTATATATTTGTTCCAATCTTTGGACTATACAATTATTGGTTTAATACCGTTTTATGGTTAGAATGCTAGTATCTCAAGCCATTGCAAGAAAAATCATAAAAAGTGACTGAAAATGCCGACTGAAGTTCAGTCGCCTTCCCAAGCTAGTTACATGTCATTTGCTTTTTTGTTGGACTCACAAAAGGCAACTAAGAAATGTCTGAAAGGGTTCAATCGCTCACAAGGTAGTCATTTCTCAGTCACAAAATTTTAAATTTTAAACACTTTCAATCGCTTTTTTAAATCAATCGCCTCTCAGTCATTCCTAAGTCACAAAAGACATGACCCACTCCCCCCTTCCTCATTCTCTCGTTGTCAAGCTACTTTTGTAGCATCTTCGCCCTCCTCCTCCTTATTTTCCTGTTCTGCTAGCGTTTACTAGAAGATAGTTTGCTTTTAACTTAGTGGTAAATTTTATTTGAGTTCATTTATTTGATGTAAATAATATTACAGGCAAGAAAAAATTGAGTTTCATTTGCATTTGCATGTAGGTAAATTGTAGAGTACCTATTAATGATTTTCGATCTTTGAGAAATACTAGGTATATTGAGTAACTGCAAGGATATAGAGTTATTTTATTTGCATATCAAGTCTGTCTGAAAATTATTGATTATCTAAGTTGAACAGTTCAAAAATGAATAATTTATATCATACTATGTTGTTTATGATTTATCTTAAGATTTATGTCTTAAAGAAATAATGCATACCAGATAACTAAAGTGAGATGCTGCTGCAATTTGTTCAGTCCATAAAGATAAATGACAATACCAGGTTTTACATGCTTTCCACGCAACACTTACTTGATTCTGAACAAGTATCAAGTTGTACACACACTATTCACAAATTTGGAACATTTATCACCCAAATTGCACTGATTTTTCATATTCGTCCACTTGGTCCTTAAACATGCACCTTTAGTCTTCTACAAACACTCTGAAATCACACATAAACACTAGTATAATGTGTAAATAATTTCAAAAGTCCTAAGTTTCCTTGCCTGATTCTCCTCAAATTGAACCTGAACCTAAAATCTGAAGCTTGTTTCTCTTGTCTTCTCGAACATGTAGCCTTCCTTCCTTCTCACTCCAAGTCCATTTGTGCCTAATTTCTCTGTTAATTTGTTTTCCATCTTTCTTTACCCTCTATTTTTACTAACAATCTCAGTTGACAGATCAGAAGCCTTTCTTCTAGGCTAATCTTCCCATCGACAACACAACAACACCATTCAATAAGTGGAATTTAAATTCCACAGCCCTTGATTTCTTGCATGCTACATGCAGGCCCAAAGCTTCCTAGGTAAACCATTTCTTCCCTCAAATCTTATTATCCTGTTTCCTTCCTCAATTTTCAAACAAGTCCATCAAACTTTCCCTTGTTCAAAATCACCCTTTTACTTATAATTAAACCCAAACCTCTAAACCACTTCCCTTCTTTTCTTCAACAATTAATTCACAAATAAAACTTCAAAAATTAGAACTTTAATCACAAATTCATTAACTCTTTAGGGGTGTGACAATAACAACGTTTTTATAAATAGAGTAATTGATTGTCCCAAATGCATCATTTCCTACTGATGATAAAAAAGAAAGGGAATATAAGTTAGGATAAATTAACAATAAAATATTATATTAATAAAAATCAATCTTTGTTCTGTGATTAAGGCAAAAAAAAAAAAAAGCCTTAAGGTTAACCTCAAAATTTTGGATTAAAAGTCAAATATGAGTCAAAATTAGAAAGCATATTTAATGGATAATTGTGGAATTACATAGAATAATTTTACCATTTAGAAAGAAAAATATGAGGTATCACTTATCTAGACTCTAATAATTATTGGAACTACTAAAAACTCTTTTGCATTTCCCCTTTAAAATAATATGCTCCTTTCATTTCACAGAAGTTTGCCTTTTTACTTTTTTTACTAAAATTTTACTTAAATATATTCATATTAATTTTTATTTAAAAAAAATTAAAAAATATATATTTATAAACTAAAATCTTTAAAGTAATATTTTCATATAAAAAATTTTATATTTGTATAAAAAAATTTTTTTAAAAAATTATAAATTAATTACTGCGAATAGTAAAAAAGATAAATTTTAGGAAACGAATGTAGTAATATATTTATTATAGATATGATAAAAACCCATATACTAAATATATACATTAATGATACTGCTCAATGCAGCGTGAGGCAGAGAATCGCTCTGTTCAGAGCGTAGTACAGGTTCTTTTTTCCTCCGTCAAGATTCAAGGAACCCTTTCATCTTCCTTTTAATTACCTCTATACAAACTTTAGGGCAGAAAAGTGGCAGACGCTACCGAATTTCAATACCATTCTTGATTCACTAGCGTTCGAGCTTATTCCCATTTTTTTTTTGTTTTCAACCACTCTAATGAATTGCATTACTACTTCCGATAGTAAATTAAGCATATAATCAATGCAATATTAATGCTCTGATCTATTTCCCCCCGCCCCCCGGACTTATGATCAATATGATTGTGATACTTAAAACTTACACCCAAAATTAGTCAATTTATTTTAATTTAAGTTAACTGACTTATTTTTATTTATATATCTATTTTGTTGGAAATTAATTTTATTTGAAAATTAATATTATGAAGATGTAATAATCTATTTGAAAGTAAATTTTTATAATGGTATTAAATTTTTATAAATTTTTTATTTTTAATATTTGAAACTAGAAAATTTTATAAAAATTTAGAAAGATTACAAAAATTGTATTTTCAATAGATTATTGCAGCTATATAATATTATTTTTTAATTAAAATTGGTTCTGAATAAAAAATATATAAAAATATAAATAAATTATTTTAAGGTCAATTAACTTAAATTAAAATGTGCTAAGTGTTCGTAAATAACCAAAAAAAATTATTTGGTGTTACTCTCACTTTGGTGGCTTGTCCGATATAAATTTGTGATCAAAGAAAATTGTCAGGGTCTCATAAGAGTTGCGAGGCCTTTCTAGAGTTCATCATTTTCTTGACTCTGGTCTCTGCCGGGCTGATGCTTTGACTTTTGAGGCTCATTTTCTTAAGTACGAGTATCATTAGTGATGTTAGATATATTTGAGAAAATTATCACTTGCTTGTACATGTTTTAAACATGAAGAATTATTCATTTTTACACTAGTGTATTGTAGGGCATTAAATTTGTGGGAAAGTTACAATTATCCATAAGGTTTATTATAACTTACTATTTATCCTTTTTATTTTTAAAAATCTACATTTTATTCCTACTTTTTTATACTGTTCAATAGCAATTTCTAAAACTATAATTTAAACTATATAATAGCTACCTTCCAGTAATTTTAGTTTCTCTAATTTTTTTTATAGTTAATAAGTATTTTAAATTATTAGTTTTCATTTCTGTAAATACATTTTTATTTTTGTAAATGCATATCAGTAATTTTTAAAAGTCAATTAGCTATGAAAAAAATATTAAAAACATTAAAATTACTGGAACATAGTTATTATATAGTTTAATTTAAAGTTTCAGAAATTAATGTCGGACACTATAAAAAAAATAAAGAGTAAAATGTAAGTTTTTAAAAATAGAGGAAGTAAAATATATGTTAGATCAATTCACATGAGGCCGTTTTTAGTTTACCCTAAATTCATTTGAAATCGTTAGCTTAAATTCATTTCATTTTTATAGCAACAGGATGTGCAGGTGGAACGTTGACGAGGAGGCGGCACTTCCGGTGGAATGTGACAATCTTTCATTTGGTGCATCAGACAATCTATCAAGATCCTTCACACGTCAGAATTTGTACTTTCAAAGTTCTTCAAAAGATGTAAAAGGTCAGACTTTTTCCTGCACAAAACTGTCACTAAAAGAAGAAAAGTGTTAAAATGATTAATGACTCATTCCTTAAAAAGATACACCAGGCCGCAAGAGAACTCATGATCTTATGAATTAGGCAAAATTATGCGAGTTACGACATCGGTTTAGACATGTTGATGAAAAAATTGTAAAAACTTTCTTAAATTATTTTATTTTGAAAAAAAGGTATTTTTAGTATAAAATTATTTAAATAAACTATCTCTTCTCCCTAACCTGAGTAACCATAACCCTAACCTGACCCTATTTTAATTATAACCTGAACTGACCCAAACCCTATTCAAGCATCATTAAACTTTCCCTTGACCTCTTAAAAGTGTTGTGTCAACCTGACCTTAACCTGATTGGATTAGGATCAGGTTGACCTACTCTCCATTTCTTGTTTACTAAATTAAAAATATTTAAAAAACCTCACAAATCTTCCATGTCATAATTTTATTGTAGCTAAATAAACAAGTGTGGCATTCATACTTTATCATCTAAAAGGGTACTATGTAAAATTTTGTACTAAGATTTTTGTATAATTAACATTTTTCATCTAAGCTTATTAATTGTTAAATTAAAGTCACACACTTGTCAACTGAACGACTACTAAGAAGAGAGTATTCAACCAGTGGCGAAGCTACGTGTTGCTGGGGGGGGGGGGGGGGGGTTGTTTCCCCCCGGGAATTTTGGAAAAACGTAAATATGGGGTATTAATTTGATGATTTTGTTAAAAGTTAAGGATTGTGTGTGCATTTTGCCCCCCCAAATATTGTGGAAAAATATAAAGATGGGGGGCAATAAGGTAGGCTATGAAGAAAGTAGGGACCCAGTGAGTAGTTATTCCCTTTACATTAAGGGGATATTCTAAAATGGCCTAAATGCACTATTAGTCCTCAAACGTTTCAAACTCGTATGATTTGCTCCTTGATCTTTGAATTAGTGTGAATTAGTCCCAATTTACAGCTTTACCTAACTGCGACGTCGTCTCTCTCCTCTGGGCTCCACCGACTCTCCTCCGGGCTTACCCCCCCGAACCAAAAATCCTGGATTCGCCACTGTATTCAACATTTGAACTCCACGGGAGCCAAGTGTCTTTAAACCTTGAGAAGGCCACTCATATAACATGGTTGGATTGTGTGCCGCATTTAAGTCAAGATACCAAATGAATGGAGCTACTAATGTATTAAATTAGAATGAAAAATAATAAACTAGATGGAGATAGTATAGAACAACATAAAAAGACAAGGGGCAATCGATGCAATTTGTATACTTGCTTTGAAATTTTAACTCCTCGTGCTCATCCTCATCAACTCCAAATTCCATTTTAATGATGGATGAGATAGCTTATTTAGATGATTTTAAACTAAAAATGCCTTTTGTACAGACTAAAAGAAATAATGAGGGATATTATTATTTTTGTATTAATATTTTTTGGGTAATGGACTAACTCGCATAATTTTTTAAAGTTTAAGGACTAATATTTACTTAGTATTGAGTTGTGGACCAATTTGTGTGTATTGGGTAAATTCAGGGGCTAAATGTATAGTTTGACCTATGAATTATCAAGAGCTCAGCGATATTAGAGGTTTGTGACATGTGTATGTAGTGTAAGTGACCAATGTTGTATAATGATTTGTCAACTCTATGGGCTAGGTAGTTTTTTGCATTAATTTAATATATTGTTTCTATATGAAGCGATTATTTATAAAAAAAAATATAAATTTATTGAAAGTATATATCCACTAAGAAGTGTAAAAATAACTTTACAATATCTTTCGAAAAGCAAATATTTTTTTTATAAACTTTTCTTTTTTTTGGTTGGTTATGTTAGAAAATTAAAAAAAAAATGTTTATTTTTCACCAAAGATTTCTTAATCGTACCTTTTAAATTTTTTCAAGCGAATAATTATTTTATATAACAATAATGCACAATAATTTATTAGAATTAATGCAAAATGAACTCGTCCATTCTAATGTCCTCTTAAAATGCAAATTTTCAATAAATTGACAAGTTGGGTAAATAATAATAATTATATACCAACATAATGCAAAATAATTCGTAAAACTCGAGCAAAACGAACGCGCTCCATTGATGATTTGGAAATTGATGCGGCAGGCGCAGGGTAACTCACTCCTGCTTCAAGTCGATCTCAAGAGATGAAACATGTGTAACTAAAGATTTTGAGCCACAAGTCAGAGTGAGGGGGAAAAAGAGAGTACCAATACCAGCAATGGCACCATAAGTAAGCCTTTGATTCTTTTCACCTTCCATCGGCTGATGGAGAAAGTTACAACTTGTGCTGGAGCTTCATTGCTCAACATTTTTCTGGACATATGAGTACAGAAGAAAAAAGAAGAGCATAGAAATTAACAGCAGTTATGTCACCACTTCGGTCTTCGACGGTTGATTATGGACACAGGCAGGACTAAAATGGCTAAACTGTTGCTTGTTCCTGGAGCTAACTCTACAACTGAATCAATAACTGGTGGAGAATGGCTTATAGGACTTCAGATCGAGAACAACCCCTGCAATAGACCCAGCAGCAGCAGCAATCGTAATTATGAGACAAGCTGCGCTAAGGATCTGTAGGCACAGCCATTTTGTGCTCCATTTGGGTATCTTCTTCTGTGCAATGTACATCTCTACCGGGAAGTATACCGTCAATGGCCAAAATCCTAGTGCTCCAAGCAATCCAACCACATCATTAAAGAATGGCAGCAGCATTGAGATCACAGTAGTGGCGATCACAAATAATGTCCTGCATACCAGGCGGAAGAGGTTGAGCTTATAGGGGCGAGTGCCCGGGATGGGGATTTCAATGTCCTTGGTGATGAATTTGCTGTCCGGGTAGCTCTCTGCTGCCTGCTTTTCGATGAATGCAAAAAGGGGTTGGCAGTAAACTTGGTATGCACCAACAAGGTGGATCACAATGGCTGCGTTGGCTATGTCAAGCAGCCAGTAGGGATTGTAGAAGCCGAAGCCAGTGAGGAGATTTCCAGGGGATAAGTCCCCAAAAGCTGCATAGCCGAAGCATCCGCAGAGCATGTAGAAAAGGGTTGTGACCCCAACACTAATCAGAGTTGCCTTCTTCATTGTCTTCGATTCGGATGGTGGAGATTTTACAGTGTCCTGTTATGGAAGAACAAATATGCTTAGTACCAGAATTTCAAACAAGCCAAAATCAAGTTCTAACTGGAAAAAAAAAAGTTGTTTTAACATTTGAATCTGTTTGATCTATTGTTGAATTACCTGAATTTCTATAAGGATAATGGAGTACGAGTAGGCGAAAGCAATGTCTCCGAGAGCTTGGAAGCTTCTCCATATCTTATCGGTTTGAGTTACAGTACCGACGCTTATTCCAGTTAGACTTCCCCGGATTTTTCCAGTTTCTGGTAATTAACCAAGTTCGAAGAAGCAATAGTTAGCTAAAAATTCCAAGAGATCTTCTGAAATTAAGTCGCAAGTATTTTTCTAGGGGTAAGGAACAAGACCTGCTACTTTAGCAACTCCAAGTCCAAGTCCGATAGTTGAGTAGGTGAAGGACATGACAGCAGCGACAAGAGAGAGCCACCACAACTGATCAAAGTCGGGAATCTGCGAGAAAATTATTTCCGCTACGCCAAACGCGATCATGTAAGGGTTGCTGTTCATATGGCACGGATCCTTGTCCTTACTCGCGTGGAAGCAATTGGACCTTTTGATTGCCCTGTTTCAACAAATCAAATACTACAGAAGATTAATCTCCGTAAAAAAGTCATATCTTCTTTAAGAGAATAACACAAAAATCGAGGGAAACTCACATCATGCTTATGGATGCAGCAATTGTATAACCAATTGCAACACCAAAGAGATTTACGTACTGAACCAGCCCGCAGAGCTTCACTTTAAACCCTCCTGAAACATAATTCAAAAATCAAGACTTCAGATTTGCAGAAATGTCAAATCTTGAGGATTGACCCGTTTGGTAAATCGATCGAAAACTTGGAATTTTGAGAAATTTTACCGAGATTGGATCGGACAGCGTCCATGTAAGTGTAGTTTCTCTTGCCGTTGACAGGGTCCCCGGAACGGTAACAGGCAGCAAGAAGAGCGGAGGTGTAGTAAGTAACGAAAGAGAACAAGAACATAACCGCTGGACCTGCAATCCATCCCAGCTGTGCTGTCGCCCATGCCAAGGACAGAACTCCAGAACCTATCACGGCTGTTATTATGTGTGCACTTGCAGTCCAAACAGTCCCTGGAGAACCAAAAAATGAACAAAAAATTTACAAACTGATCTCAAGTTTGCTTCTCTGCAACAAATTCTCTGCAAGGGGAGTTGAGATTATTGTTACCAGTTCGCTTGAGACGACCGTCATCGTCGAAGCATTTGGAGCCAGTTCGGGGAAGCACATCAATGGCGAGATCAAAGACTTGGTTCTGATGGAGGTGGTTCTTTGCCTCTCCCATCTTAGTCCAGAGACAAACCGACAAACAATGATGAGGTCTTGAACTTGAAATGAAACTAGAGCAGTTAATTCTATTAAAGCAGTTTGTGTCTTTTGAGAGACGTTTAGGTCCAGTTCAGTTGGGTGTCTTAAAAATCTCTGCAACAATACAACAGTCTGAATGAGGTTCTGGGCACACCTCCCAAGACTCACAGAACCCCAATTCCTTAATTAACAGAAGATTAGTTTTATACAGGAAACAGATGAGGAAAAAGAAATTCAAATGGCTAGGCAGCTTCAACTTTGAAGATAGTGAACTGAAACGAATTGGGGGTGCAGAACCAGGAAGGGAGAACCGGGTTATATATAACTGGTGAGAGGAGAGGAAATAAGGAGGAAGAAGGGAACCACGTGTTTTTATTGCGTGTAGATGTTTAAGCTTTCCCCACCGGCCGCTGCACACTTTGTTTTTTTAAAAAAGAAAAGAAACAAAAGACGTTTTTTTTTAATCTCTTTTTTTTTTTTTCCTGGAAGAATTGAAGTGCTGCATTGACTAGCGGTAAAATCTCACAGATCTTGCCAAATCTCCAACCAATTTTAGACCTACCCCACAAGGTCCACTGGTCTTCAGTCTTCAGTCTTCAGTCATCCACCATACCCTTCTCTCGGTGAGAAAAAAAATCCAGGCCAGCAGCTGTTGATTTGAATTCTGCACACTCTTTGAACTTTTGGGAGGAAAAGGCAAGCAACAAATACTTTCAAGTTTTACCACCAGCTATGTTTTTAACTTTTTCTATTACCCGCTTACTCGGTTAATTGATTGTCTGGTAGAGTTGGTAATGTTTGATAAAGCAGCAGTCTGTTAATGATGCAATAAATCTTAGTAAAGCAAAGTGAAAAAATAAAAAGAAAATCCCAGATAGGTTGGCCTCTCCTGTTCGCAATGAAAAAGTAAAAACAAAATAGAAGAAGAAATTACCCTTATTCACCTGTTAGCCGTTTCACAATGATAACCTACTAACTATATAAATTTCTCATGTTTTGGCAATTTAGGAGGTAGAAGTGGCCAAAAGCAACTAAACGTCAGTTTCTTCTAAGACCAAGGAGAAGTCCATCTGTACCAACTGAAAACCCTTTCTTCCAGAAAAGGAAGAGACTAACAAACGCTCATTTGATTTGAAACAATTAACAAGCTTACCGTCATAGGGACTTGCAGATCTTTCTGAAACCAGAAGCTCTGTTTCGTCCTTGATGGGAACTGGCAGGGGAGAAGCTAGTACCCTATCAGAGTATGAGAAAATAGATATTTTGATTGCAGCTGTTGTGATTTTCAAGTATGAACTCTGCTGCCTTATATAGGGAACTAGTGCCTTCCAAAAAAAAAAATCTCTCTTTTGTTCACCGTTAAAAGGACCACCTTTAATTCTCCTCCATCCTTGTTGAAAGAGAATAGGTTCGAGTCTTTTGTGTCATTCATTCCCAATGAATGAAATTTAATAATGCAGCAGTCAAAAATCAAAATCTTTTAAATAATCTCCAATGGAATGGTTTTATGCAAAGAAGCCAGCATTGCCATTGATGGATGGGCAAACAGTATCTAATTCCCCAACAGTCAACAGAAGTTCCCAATGAATGAGGAAAGAAAAGTTATCAGAGAAAGACGCCCATTAGCTCTTGACTAGAGGTTATCTTTACTGAAATAATTAACTGCGTTTTTTCAATCCTCTTGATTAACGGGCATCTTCGATATTATGGAGCTTCTTTCAATCCTCCTTGCCTCGTTGAAACTTTCCCGTAATCTACTCTTTTTTTTTTTAGGTACATGATAGGATAGAGAGGCAAAATGTGGAGTAAGCAATTCAACTTAAAAATACTGATAACATAATAAGTCTTAATATATAAGCCAAGACTTCGGTTATTTCTCTTTTGTTCCCGGGGCAACTTCACAAACAGTCCCCAACCAATAATTTTTAGTCTATTTTAGTCTCTAAGTATATGGGTTACTCTATTTTGTTCCTAAATCTATTAAAATGATCTTGCTTTGGTCCTTTATCAGATGGAATATATTAACTCACATCAGAAACTTTCGGATACAAACTTTCAAAATACTACTTTAAAATTCTAGTAATAGTCTTCTAGTAAGTTTACACACTGATGACAATTTTTAGACTGTCAATTGATAATTTAAATTATTTATGTTTTTTTTCTGCTAAATGAATAAATCTGATTTAGGAAAAATTAGTGATTTGTATTTTCCTTTAACTATGAAAAATATTGTACAAATTAATTTTACTTAAAAACAGTTACCTGATAGTTAAAATTGTGATTTAAAAAGTTACTAACAGTTAGTTACTTTGATTTAACAAATTTTATTCAATAATGGACTAAATAAAATATTTTTTAATATATTTAGGATAACTATTAAATATTTTTCAGTAGATTTAAAACTGAAATAGAATATTCAAGATGTTGGGACTCCTTCAAATTTTTTAATCAGAATATTAATTTTTATCTACACAATTTATGCTTTATTTTCTCTATGAGAGGTCTGAATTTTTCAAATTCCTCAAGTTTTTTATCATATGAATTAACGGACACCTTAAAATTTTTTTAATTGGAATTGAATATTGAACATTACTATATATACCTCACTCATCTCGTTTGACTTAACTGCTGGTGCTTAAATTAATCACAGTCCCTTGAATTAAATAAATTAATCACAGTCCTTTGAATTAAATTTGACATATCCTAAATTTTATTTATAGAATCACATATGTGCAACACAATGTTGGCTTTTTGAAGAAGCTGAAAAGGTTGTCTTTATCTATATATCCATATAGGTAACAAAAAGTATTGTTTCACTTTCGCTCAATTAATGAGTTAGAGTAAGCGAAAATGTACTTTATTAATTACTTTTTTTGTCCACTGTTTGTTTGATACATTTCATTTTGCACAACGTGTTAGGTAGGGTCTGTTTAAGCACTTGTTTTCTTATCTTGTCCTTCGTCTCTAGACTCTCCATCCGCATGCGTCTTAGCCGCTAGTTCAGCGTCTGTCCCCGCGATCAGCCTTCATTGATCAATCACAATCTTGCCAGCGAGGAGGATCAGAAGCCAGCAAGGAGCGAAATGGTCGCATCTCCGTCCTCGCTCGGTCTCCGTTGTCAATCGCTCATCCGTCCTCACTTGGCCTCCATCGTTGATCGGCCTCCATCATTGGCCAACGTACTCGGTTGCCCCTCAATCATTGGCCAACGTACTCGGTTGCCCCTCCATCATTTCTCCTCTCCTTTATCTGTCATCCATCTGTTCTCAATTTGTCTCATTTTACCAATTGCCTTGTTCGTCGTCCGTCCGTCCGTCCGTCTATCCCTCTTCTCCTTTGTCCCTCATTCGCTGCTAATTACCTATGCCCTCTAATCAACTCTATTGTTATTCACCACCAATACCTTTGAATCAATAGCACAAATCAACATAATCTATCACTCCAAAGCAATGAATTAATCTACCAACACAACCGGCACCTAAGAGATTTCAATGAATTGATTTGTCTCATGTGCCTCTCTCTCTTCCACGCTTCGATTTTGTGATGCAAAATCTACCCATCAGAATGAGCCTTCTCTTGTGGTTGGCCACTTACAAAGATGATTTTGATGGTGATATGTTGTTTTTTATCTGCGGCAAGGTTGTCTAAGAAGGAGAGAGAGAGAAAGAAAGAGAGAGAGAGAGAGAGGAAGACGTCAATGTCAAGCAGGTTCAAATGGGCAAGTCAGACAGTGTAGTCAGTGGCTCTATTTGGGAGAGTATCGAAAAGTCAACTAAAAGGAAAGATAGATAGATGGGTATAATGACAAATTTACTGGATAAAATTTACTAAAAAAGAAAATAGTGTAAAAAAATTGGGACAACCAAAAAAGAAAAGTAGTGCAAAAAATATAGGACAGAAAGAGTAATTATTATTTTTCCTAGAAAAAATTAATTATTTTCATAAGGTCATTTTCACTCAATGAAAATGTACTTTGTTAATTAATTACTATTTCATAAGGTTAGTTTTGCTTAATTCTTTATATATCAAAAGCCATTAAACATTTTTCCTTTTTATATGGAAGGGTAAAATCCAAATTTGTTCCCTCAACTATTTGGTTTGTCCTAAAGTGGTCACTTAACTCTAAAAGTGACTATTAGAGTCCTTTAACTCAAGCAACGTATCCAATTTGAGTCCCATCCGTTATTTCAGGCACTATTTCTAACGGAAAATGCGTAGGTGGCACTTAATACCCCCTGCTTGGTCTCACAATGCCACGTGGCATACTCTTTCATGACAATAAATAATAAAATTGGGAGTATAATAAATCTTATACTAGAATTGACAAACTATATAACTTTAGGGACTTAAAGGGCTAATTAACCCAATCTTCTTTAATCTTCTCTTCTCAACGGGTGTCGCCGCCACCACTTGCCGCCGCCCCGCCGCTCAAACAACGATCTGCAAAATCAAACAAACAAATCAGTTAATTGGACAACAGATCTAATAAATCAACTACAAATTCAAAAAATCACAAAATCAACAGAATCGGTTTTCGAAATCAAAGAGTCGGGGTGGCGATGAGGCAAGGAGATGGGGACGCGAGGTGGGCGAGGAGGCAAGATGCGTCAGGCGCAGGCGGCGAGGCACGGAGGTGAGGAGATAGGGACGTGAGGCAGGGCAAAGAGGGGAGACACGGATACGAGGAAGAGATCCGGCGTCGGGCTTAGGCGGCGAGGCACGAAGGCGAGGAGATGGGGATGTAAGGCAAGGCGAGGAGGCGAGACGTGGACGTGAGGAGGAGATTCGGCGTCGGGCGCAGGCGGCGAGGCACGGAGGCGAGGAGACGGGGACGCCAGGCGGGGCGAGGAGACGAAACGCGGACGCGAGGAGGAGATCCGGCGTCGGGCACAGGTGACAAGGCACGGAAGTTGAGGCGACGATGTGGCAAAGAGGGAGAAAAGGGGGAGAAGCAGACGAGCGAAAAAAAAAAGAGATGACGCGGCAGAGAGCAATAGGAGCGGCGGGGCGGCGGCAAGTGGGGGCGACGACACTTGTTGAGAAGAGAAGATTAAAGAAGATTGGGTTAATTAGCCCTTTAAGTCTTTAAAGTTATATATTTTGTCAATTCTAGTCTAAGATTTATTATACTCCCAGTTTTATTATTTATTGTCATGAAAGAGTATGCCACGTGGCATTGTGGGACCAAGCAGGGGGTATTAAGTGCCACCTACGCATTTTCCGTTAGAAATAGTGCTTGAAATAACGGATGGGACTCAAATTGGATACGTTGCTTGAGTTGAGGGACTCTAATAGTCACTTTTAGAGTTAAGGGACCACTTTAGGACAAACCAAATAGTTGAGAGACCAAATTTGGATTTTACCCTATATGGAATAATCATCTTCTACTGTAGTTTAAATTTTTTTCCTTTTCCTTTTTCTCAATTTTTTTTTAAAAAAAATTGCAGCTTGCTTTCTCGTGTTAGTCTAGGGGGAAAATAGGAAACTATACAATGAGTCTTTAGTTTGTGTGTGATGATACCATTTGGTTCTTCAACTTTGAAATTGGCTATTTTTTCAACTTTGTCCCAATAAAAAAAAGCAAAGGGTAAAGTTCATCGTGAGTACCTTAGCTTTTATTCTTATCCTAAATGGATACTCTCCTTTTAAATTTATCCTAACGAGATACTTAATCTCTTAATGCGCATCTTACCTAGATACTTTCCATCAATTTTGTCATTAAATTAAATGAAAATTGATGATGTGGCATTATATAATACTAAACTAAATTAAAAATAACAACTTTGAGCCCTAAAATTTTACAATCACTAATTCTAAACCCTAAAACTTCTTTGGTCTTTTCCAATCAAATAACTCTAAATCTTAAACTTCTGACTCTACTTTTCCTCCTCCTCCATATGTTCTCTCCTTGGCCATCTCTTTCCATGTCACTGCAATTGTTGCTCAAATGCACTTTTCCCATGTTGACAGATCGTCACCCATTGCCCTCGTCCAGTTAACCCAACCGGCTGTCATCCATCCAACCCAGATCAACCCCACCAGTTTCAGGCTCAATTTGATGCCTTGTCAACCCAATCTGCCACCGACATCGTCCCAACCCAATCCGCTATTTGCCTTGATTCACCGCCACCATTGTCGCAACCCAGCCCTAGTGACCCAGTGCCAGAAATTTGCCATCTCCAAGCATGCCGGCCACCAAATCCACCACTATCTTCCTTGAATCTAATGAGAATTAGCCTTCGTCCCCCTTGAATTGAGCAAGAATTGATCAAGCAGAGGATACCTTAAATCAGCTAAATAAGGGCCAAAGGTTGTCGCATCTCGCCTTCCTCCTTTGACCGCCCTTAATGTCGTGCATTTTTCTAGAATCTCTATCTGCCATGCCCCATGCTCGGCCTTCCAACAGACAGACAACTACCATGATTTCCAGCAAAAACTGATGAACAGGATGATTTTTCCATCCATTGTCTGGGGAAGTTGGCGGAGGTGGACCACTTAGACGCTGGATTGCTCGTTTGAGGCAAGTAAGGGATAATTCAGGAGAAAGATTTGGGCTAGATTCAAGCATAGACGATGACCGAATGGCGGCGGTAGTCTCTAGGTGGCAATATAAGAAAAAGCAGAGAGAATCAAGTGAATGAGAAAGAGGGCAACTGACGTTGGGAGAACATAATTAATTTTAGTGGAAGTTTTAGCGTTTAGAATTAGTGATTGTAAAACTTTAGGGTTCAAATTTGTTATTTTAAATTTATTTTAGTATTATGTAATGCAACATCATTAATTTCTAGCCAATTTAATAGTAAAATTGATTGAAAGTATCTTAGGGAAATGAGCATTAAGAGGTTAGGTATCTCATTGGAACAAACGTAAAAGTAGGGTATCCATTTGGAACAAGAATTGAAGATAAGGTACTCCCAATGGATTTTACCTAAAAAACAAATATGTCATAAAATTTTGGCTTTTGGCCTTTTACATTTTAGGCTCCTAAACTTAAAATTGAGTTATCGTGGATACCCAAATTTGTGATGAACTCCCAAATTCACAAAATTGGTTTTATGTCATATGTTTTCTATTTTCTATTTACCAAATTATTCATAAAAAACTTTAGAACATTTCAAATTTTTAAAACCTTTAGATTGATCATGGCTTAGTTTCAATATTTTTCTCTATCAGGAAATCTATTACAATGGCCTTATGCCATTTTTTTCTATTTAGCAAATTGGTTACCAACAACTTTAAAATGTTTTAATTTTTTAAAACTTTTGAATTAATTGAGACTTGGTTTTGATTTAATCATTTATAAATCTTTTAACATTTTACTTCAACTATTGAAGCTATGAATTTACAATTTCATTGATAGCTAACTATTGTATATATCAATCAAATTTATCGTCGACATCCCCGAATATAGTGCGTATCTATACTAATATATATTCAATAAATTCATTTATAGGTTAATTGATGAAGAAATCAATATCTAGCTAACTCAATATTTTTCCTAATTTGATCATTTTTGTAAGCTAGCAACAATAAAGATATACTTACATTTTTGTATAACAAGACTTTCTAGGATCGATTGTGACACAATTCTAGTAACCTTTCGGATTGTGACTGAATAGATCCTACATACTTAAAACCTTAGAGTACACTAGCAAGCAGTGGTAGCATGAAAATTGGTAGACACCACAAAAGTGAAAAATGAAGTACAAGCCATGTTGCACAGTGGGCCAGACCGGCTCCGGATCGAACCGGACCTGCCAAGCCTGTTCCTAAGGAAATTGGGCCCGGGCACAACCCGGGTTGACACGTGCGGGGCCTGACCCGGTCCCGTGCCGAGCTGGGCTGAATCCGAGCTGACCTGTTTAATTTTAAATTTTAAATTTATAATTTTTATTTTTATTTAAAGTTTTAGTTTTAATTTTTAATTTTAAGTTTAATTTCATTTTATATTTTTACAAATTGATATTAAAATAAAATAATATAAAAATATTATTGTCGGTATGTTAAATTAACGAAATTTAAGGAAGGTTGGCTAACGAGAACTTGGTTTTGGAAAAGAGGTAGCATAATAACCCATTCTTAGCCCTCCAAATCGATGTGCTCCTACTTCATGAGTTTTTCCTCTAATAGGTATGCTAACATATCATTTTTCCTTAATATAGGTACTTTTGATCTTATTTTCCTAAAAGGTGCTTAATGGGAAAAATTAGTTAACAAGTTAAAGAAAAAAAAAACAGTAGGTTTTTCTAATCTTTGTGTTATTATCTTATAAAATTTTATTAGATTAAAAGGTAGCATTATGTAATGCCAGTAAACATAAACTATGTTCTTTAAAAAATGAATTTTTATAAATATTTTGTGGTTCCTTTTCTAAACAGAAAATTAAAAAGGATTCGTTACTTTTTTTTTGAAATAATTTAAAGATAAGCGTTTGAATGATATAAAATTTTAGAGTTGAAAGAAAAATAATTGATCAATTAATCAATCAACTAAGCCTTAATCTCATCTAGTTAGGGTCGGTTGCATGAATCTTGCATTTATAATTAGCTCGGTTGGTACTAATTAACTCTTCTGATAATCTTAGCGCAGATAGAATCTCGTTAGATTTTGTTATTTTAAGCTTATCTTTATATTTTTATAATTACTTGTTTTAAGAGTAAAACACCACCACTAGTGTGAACTTGTATTAATTTTAAAGTCAAACGGCACTTACATACCATGAAATGGGCTTTACATTACTCAATAGCGAAACGTTTCATAAAAATAAATGCAAAATAAAATGTACGATCTGTGCTAAACAGCAAAATCAGATCAAATACAAAGTAAGTAAATAATGAGTAAGCCATGGATTTAAACATCTATCTCATCGGGGTTTTCCTCGTCGGAACTCTTGTAGTCTTGTAATCTTAAAGCTGCAAGACCCCAATCACGGTTGCATATAGAAACTTCAACTGCATCTGGTGATAACCTTGCGCGTTTCTCTGAAATTACACGCTTCCCAGTGCTGAAAGCGGACTCCGATGCAATGGTTGAGACGGGAACAACTAGAACTTCTTTGGTAATGATGGAGAGTATTGAAAATTTGTTGCTTCTTGCTTTCCACCATTTTAGAATGTCGGTCTCACTACTCTCCCAAACAAAGTTAAGGTATGCGTCCACTTCAATAAGACCGGATGCTGCAGCACGAGGCCGTTTGAGGAGTTGTTCAGCCGAATTGAATGATAATGAGCCCGACAATGATGAAGACCCGATGGTAGATGAAGTAGTGTTTGGAACTTTATCCTTATGCCGATCGACGTAAATCTTAAATAACTCTAGCAAGTGCTCATCAATAGAGGCAGTTATAGCATGAACAGAAATATATGTCATTTCTAAGAAACTATAATAACCCTCAAGTAGCTGTTGCGTACCCGTGACTCTTACGATCGGGGGTATAGTACTAAAATATAAAATCCATTTATCTTTCATGACCTTAATTCTGTCTTTTAAGAACTCGTCATCTTTGTATTGGTTAAAAACTCATGCAATGTTAACCATATGCATTAAAACTTTGTGCGATGTGGGATAGTATACACCGGAGCAAAAAACAGTGACATCATAAAAATATCACAGCACAACAGCCAATTTTGACAATTTATTCCACATCTCTTGTTTCAAAATCATTTTCTTTTTTCTGACATTTATAAAACATGTCATGTGTGCAGGAAATGGCATCACATCCATCAACATCTCGTAAGTCGAGTTCCATCGGGTAGGGCAATCAAGTTTAAAACGTTTTCAACTAAAATCGATGCCATTTTCCAGACAATATTGCTTAAATTCTTTAAAAACTTTGGTCATTGACTTAAAATAATGGATTGCCCACCTAATTGGAGTAATTTCATTACTCAAAAATTGAAGACTTTTTTTGACAGTTAAGTTTAAAATATGACATACACACCTAATATGAAAAAATGCGGCATCACGGACAGGTTCTAGTGATTCCTTCAAAGTCTCAGCCGCGACATCGTTGTTTGATGTATTATCAAATGTTATGCTAAAAATCTTTTCATGACAAAAAAATTCTTTTAAACTTTCTAAAATTACATTAAATATGTTCCAACTAGTATGATCGACCTCCATCCACTTAAATGCAATCATACGTTTTTGAATGACCCAACTATCATCAATCCAATGTGCAGTTATACAATAATAATCTTGTCTTAGTGGTGAAGTCCACATGTCACTAGTGAATGAGATAGAATGATCAAAAGTTGAGAAGTATGCTTGTAAGTTTGATTTACCAGCTTCATAAATTTTAAATATCTCTCTCCTAGCATTAGTCCTAGATGTTCTTTTAAGAGCAGGATTTAAGTATGATGTAATCCATTTTTCCATGTGTCTATCTTCCGATTGTGTAAATGGTTTTTCAGTTAACATCATCCATTCTACCATGCATTCTCTACAATCTTTTTGATTAAATTTAAAAATACCTGATCCACCGGCACTACTTGCAAGCTCTGTCTGACCGCCGGTACCAGTAGCTGCATCTAGACATAAAGTCGGATGCTTATGTTCCATGTGATGTCTCAGTGTTCCTGTGCCAGACTTCTTCTTGTACGCGAGCTTTTACTTACAATGTTTGCAATGTGCGAACCTCGCATCGTTTCCATGACTATCTTTCTCAAAAACTTGGTCAAAATGCTCTCAAACCCATGCGGTGAGCCTCGACGTCTTACCTTGTGGCGGAAGTTCGGCTTGATGGCTTGTCAGGGTTTGTTCAGAACCATCTCCTCCACCAAAATTCCCTGCTGCCGTTGGCTCCACATCCTCAACGTCATCATCAGAAAGTTGATCGTCGAGCCCCAAGTCGTATTGACTCATATCGAATTGCTTGTCATCGTCAGTTTGTTGGATATGAGTCCCACGAGTCGCTGGTTGGGAAATGCCACGGAAAAATGACCTCAAACCGGTGCGGGATGAAGAGCTTGAGACATTTCCCTTTCCTCTTGATGCCATTTGTGTGAGGAAAAATTGAGCAGATCACGAGCTTCGAAAGTAATTGAGAATTGATTGAGAATGAAGAAAATAATATTGAGTGCTTCAAAGAAATGAGAGAATATATTAGTAGAGAAGGAGAGATTGCTAAGATTGATGTGAAGAAATAGTGGAAATGGCCTCTCTATTTATAGGGGAATGTCTTTTTTTTTTTTTTTACTAAAAAACCTTTACAAAAATAGTTGTTGGAGGGGGCAAAAAAGTAATTTATGGGGTCAAAAAGGGGCTGCCAGCCGTTAGAGGAACTAATTGTGTTATTTACCCTTTTTTTCTTACATTTCGGAACATTGGCCTGCCACCCGACCATTGCGCGCCCCCGTGCCGGTCTCTGTCCGTGCCGAGCCCACTTGCCTTCCTCCTCTCATGATAACCCGTAACCAGCCCACCCTTAGTCGGATTTTAATCGAGCCCATGCCATGTCGGGCTTGACCATGCCTGGGCCGTGCTTGACGCGAGCCGGTCCCAAGCTGGGCCGGTCCTGACCCGGCCCAATGTTCACCATTAAGTACAAGTACCTCAAATAACCATGTCAGGCCAATTTTATTTTGCAAGCGGAATTCTACTGATCGGCGTGCGTGTCTGCCTTTTTCTGTTTGATCTAACGTTAGGAGTGAATATATGATTGTTTGTTTTGAAACAACAAATATGATGATTTAATTGGTTTTTAGTTCTTAGAAAATGTATCTGAAGATTGTAAACTATCTAAATTATATGTTAAAACTTATTCGAAACATCCAATTACATTTTAATATATTTAGTTTGGTTTGTTCGAATTCTCCTTTTAAGACCTAAACATTTTATAAGTGCAAAAAAAAACATGCAATAAACATCATAATTTCACATCTTATACTGAAATTTAAAGAAGGATCAACAATATATAATCTAAAATTAGAGGGGGAAAATTGTATATATGTAGGGTTAATATGGGCAATGGAGAAATATTTATTACTATTCAATTAATTCAGTTTTAAGTGTAGGAAGTAATAACCAATACAGTAACCGAAAATTAAATTCAGTTTTGATCTGTATCAAGCAAATTTAAAAAGTAATGAAACTAATTTATGCAAATATAATCATTTTTTTTTATTTTATCCAAATAATATTAATCCCCTATAACCAAACAAGTACTAATACATACTACTACAAGTCCTAGCTAGGTGGCTATATTGCTCTTTTAATTCGACTCTGAGACTCATACAATAACAAAAAAAGGGCGTCCCAAATGCTTTAGAGTAGCTTTTAAAAGTGTCAATTTATATTTCTTTCTTTTGATACATAGAAGTATATTTACAAGTTTTTAAGCGGGTAAAAGATATTCTATAATATAAATAAAATGAGATGTCTACTTTTTTAGAATTCGGAAGACACTAGAACTAGCTTTGAATGATATTGGATAGGAGTCGAACTCCTAACCTTCTCTTTTCCCTTGGTGTCCTTTTATCAATTTTTTGAAATGGTTGAGACAATTAATTTATAATTCATATAGAGATTTAGAAAAACAATCATTGCATGTAGAAAAATAATTTTAATTATTTCCTGTACATTTCAATTAATAACATTTTTCTAATATTTGTATTCTATTTCTTATGATAACGCAACTTTATTATGCTCTTATCATTATGTTAAGTCTCATATAAAATAATAAAATAGTTGTTTATGGCTTTACAGTAGTGAAACCTTTCTATTTATTATCAATTAATTTTCTTATTAGATGATTGAACATATTAATAGCTTTTTTACCCAAACTTATTCCAATTTGGATTCCACATAGAAGCTGACAGGGAGTTGGGCCATTGTGTAAAAAAAAAAATTATTACGTTCTATTGCTTAGCATGTGCAAATTTATAGCAACGGAACATGACAGTGAAAGATGGCATCATTTTATAACCTGCATAAATTGCTTTCTCCATACTGTTTGTAGTTGTTGGTATCAATTTTGAAATTGCAATTTAATCAATCATTGTTTTCTAGTAAATTTAAAGACTAAAGTGTAGGTTTTAAAAAACAATAAGAGACGAATTATGCTTTTAACTAGGGGTTTCGGTAATTTCTCCATATGAAAAAAGTAAAAAGAAGAAGTGCTAAAATATTATGAATGATTAAATCAAAATTAAGTCATGATCAATTAAAATATTTTAAAAAATTGAAATTATTTTGGTTGTTAGTGACCAATTTTAGAAATAAAAAATATATGACATCAAACTAAGTGTTTTTGGTATTTTAGCACAAATTGGGTCATTGACTGTAACTTGCGGGAATTTAGAGATAGAAAAAAAAAAAAAGCCAAAATTTTAGGATACCTTTGGTGTTTGTTGAGATGGTGGCAAAAATGTCTATTTTTAAAGTTTAAGAACCAAATTATTTTCGTTACACAGGAATTGAGGACTATTTTTGTAGTTTTTCCTCTTTCTAGTTTTGGTCATCTTTCTAGGCTAGTAAAGGCGAAAAAAGTGAGAGCTTTCTATTTCTTTTTAGGAGAAGATACTTGTTCATTCTCTTGGTCCGTCTTCCATCACTTTCACTTGAATAAACTGCTTGAGGCATTGCAAACTTTACATAACAAAAAAGGTTAAAATCCTAGCAAAGCCACATTGGAGATAAGTGGTGATTGTTAGATATGTTATAAAGCTCTGAGGTCGTGGACTCTGATTTTGGCTTGAGCTTTTATGCTAAACAAGTATCTCATCTCCTTGTTTCCTAAATGCAGTTATTGGTTTTTCTCTATTTTTTTTTTTTGCTCTTTCCCTTTGGTTTATTTGTGTTTTTAGTTTCTAGGGTTTGTTTTCTTTCTTGTTCCTAGCCATTATTGTGTCAAGCTTATATTTGGCTCAATTTCTCAACTTTGTGATTGTTTTGCTCTCATTTATGTACTTCTAGTGTTTATTTCAAATGTTAAAAGTTTTGGCTTATTGCTTCATTTTTCTTAGCTTGTGACCTCCTATTTTGTTCCCTTTATCTATTTGTCTTAATGTTTCCAATCTAGGTGTTATATTTTCAGTTTCTTTGTTGCCAACGAGTTCCACATTTTTAATTTTAGTTCTTCCATTCTATTGAGTCATATGTGGCCCTACTTTTTGTTCTATTGTATCCTCCGTTCTATCCTGTTTGTGTTGCCCTTTTAATGTTTTCTCCTGTTGAACTTTTCTAGCTTTGTTTTGATAAACTTATTTTCTTGTGTGGTATCTCTTTTTACAACAAGTCTCTTGTCCTACTTCTAAAGGTTGTTTCTTTATATTTTTTTTCCTGCAAGTCCAGTCTAGTCAATTCCATTTTTCTTTTATGACAACCCAAAAGTATGTCTTTTAGTAGCTAAGTTTATGCTTCAATCATTCTTTGTTAGTCTTCTATTGCTTTGTAGATCTATTTCTGTAATCAGTTTTGGAGTTCGGGGTTCATCCTTTCTTGCCTCCGATCTCATCCATGGTTTAAGAAGTTGTTGTATTGGTTCTTTGGTTGGATTTGTTATGATGTCAAGCTTGAAGAAAGGTTTTGTATTAGACAAATGGGTAGTTGCTTATTCTCAATCAAATCAGCCCATTCATAAATAGGACAAGCTACATAGCCCTTGGTCCACACAATAGAGTGTAGCAGATAATTAAAGCCATTTTTAAAGGTTTTATCAATTGTTGAATGCTCTTGGCATTTTCTTTCTTATGCCATTGAAGATAAGGTTAGACACTTCCTTAATGTCAATGTTTTGTTGAATTCAAATTTTTCCAAGAGAAATATCTTAGTAAATTGAGTTATCATCAACAAAACTTTGCTAATAATCCAAGTTCTATCAATCTTTTACCATCATTTCATGCCATTCTCATAAAGCTATTAAGGAATCATTTCCCTTAAGCTCTTAAATCCTTTGCCAATCAAGCTAATAAATTAAAAATATCAAAGGTTTAGAATGATATCACAAATCTTAAAGCTTGGTTGGAGAAGTTAGTGTTGGGTTTTATGAGCCAAACAACACAACGAAATTAACTGAAACCCTCTAAGATCCAAGTGAAATGGGATAAATGATTGAGATTTTTCATCCAACTGTTGAGCCGAATCACAAAACTTGAATAATTGACATGTTAAAGTTCTCTACTGTATCCACACAAACCACTCGGATTACCACGCCTTCTCCAAGTTCCAGCAGGAGCATTTATCTTGTGCTCACAGTATTAGTTTACGTCCTTCAAGAAAAGACAATGGGAGAATGCAGCTAGAAATCTTAGAACCCTTTCTAATTTTGTCTAGAGAGGCTTACACTAAAAACAACATTATATATCCTTTATGTAGTTATGCATAACTCTCAAGCCAAGTAGGTTTCATAATCCTAATTCAATTAGGCCTAATTTCAGGCTCAACTTTTAGGAAAATAATTAATTCAAAATTATCATGAAACCAAAACCAAATAATTTGGCCCATGTACTCAAGTAATCTGATTAGCTAGAAGTATACGACCATATAGGCTCCTATCACGTTGGCAATTATCATAAATCAAATTTATGATTATAAAAAATTAGTAGTATCTAGTAACACATCATTGCTACCCAAATGACAAGATAGTCGATGGTTCGACTAAATCTCTATGACCATTATTCGTATATATCATCATCTCTTTGTCTAGGATATCAAGAATGGGCATAAGACATAAAACATGTCATCCTCATGTTGCCTAATCTATGATTTTTTAATTTTCAAGTAGACTGACTTAAACTGATGACATTGATATTTCATATCAACTCATCTGAGTATGGTCATGCATTTTCTCAGTTTCACTCAATCAAAGGGCCCAAAGATATCACTCACGTTCTATAGGAGGACAAATCTTATCTTAATCATATAAATCCCTCTACATGATATATGATATTTCTAAAGACCACATTCATGTTCATTCAATTACAAGCAACAAAGATAAGTATCAAAGTATGTGACTCACATATTAGGAACCTTGATAACCTCATGTTAAAGGACCACATATACCATGATTACTATGAGAATCACTTATGATACTCATATAATGACCCATGTTACATTCTCATGGCAGTCAACCTTGTACACAAGTTATCAAACTTGTACCCATATGTAGACTATATATATTGTATTAATCTTCATATATGCTAGTTTCTATGTATTATTGTAACTTATTCTACAATAATACTCGACTAGGGATATTTAATAATATTACTATTCTAGTGTTATAATCATGTTTAATTATGTTACGCAAAAATATACAATAAGCATAATTATTGGAATAATGTCTTAATAAAATATTATGACTTAAAGTGTGAAATACAATCATCTCATTATTGACTTTTGAGAACAACACTAACAGTTAGAAGCAGAGCAGAAGGTGAAGGAGCAAGAAGCTAAAAACCTTATCAAAGAGTTAAAGAACCAAAAGCAAAATGCCTTGCTTGAGTTTCCTAAAACCAAAAATGAGCATATTTTTCAAGATAGGAAGCTGGAAACTGTTAGATATAAAGTGTAAGAATCAAAGCCTTCAACAAGAACTGGAAGTGGCAAAACTTAAAGCATCAAAATTTATGATCTCTTCTCAACAAAGCTCCTTGGGCTCTCTTGATATTAGAAAACAAAAAAGTTTCATAATTATGTTTCCACCAAAAGAGATAATCAATGAGATAATAATTAGTCATAGACTTTTGTTGTTGAGCAAAAGTGTTATTCTTCCTTTCGTCCTTCTAAATTATTCAAAATTCATTCAAAGATAGTATCTCCATCAAAGAAGCATCATGAGCCTTCCTTTCCTCCAACATCAACTAACCTCTTAAAGATAGAATTGGATGATTGGTCCAAGTATCCCTCATCTAATTCAAACCTGGAAGAAAGGAAGCCACATAACCATAGTCTTACGAAAAAGAATAAACAACTTGGTAACAACTAGCCTATGGTTTTTTGTTCAACAGATAAGAATCCTTCTAGATCTCGACCATCCAAGTTACGTAAAACTGTAAAAGGAAGGCACATCAATTCAATCGGGTTCCATCTTCATCACAGTCTCCTGCTAATGCCAATGATAAAGCCATATGTTTGGTTGTCCTAAAAGACTGCACGCAGATGTGTAAGAAAGCATGTTTATTTGATACCAGTTTTGTTGCCAAGGGGGTCAAAATTTCCTTAAAGGATGCTCTGACGGTGCTACTACTTCACTTTTGGTCTATGGAAGTCAGGCAATGTCTCATCCTAGTTAGATGATTTAATGGCAACACCGAATCCTCTCAAATAATAGAAGACCCTAAATTGATTTAGTCTCCTTTTTAGCAGTTATGTTGTCTTTCTTTCCCTTGTTCCTCCCTAAGTCTTTATTCTGAGCACTAAAAAGAAGGAAAACAAGCAAGCAGGTTGAGGCGCAAAAAAGGTCGTTGTCATTGTAGGAGATAAGAAGCTTAGTTTTAATTATAGATTTTGACCCGCACTATATTTGTCGATAATTGATAAATATTAATTTTTTATGCTAATTGTATTTATAAAAAAAATATTAAAAAATTTATGAATTCAAAAATAAGTTATGATTAATTTGACATAGCTAAAAAATTTAAATGATTAAAATGTGTTGGTAACAAGTTTAGTAAATAAAAAATATGTGGTAAAAGATCAATGTAGTGAATTTAAAATTTCAGGAGAAATTGGAGCCTTTATTGTTGTTCATGAAAGTTGAGAACTAAAACATAAGAATAAAAAATTTAGGACAAAGTATAAAATGCCAAATTTCAAATTTGAGGACTAGAATACATCATAGCAAACAAATAGAGGACCAATCAGGCCCAGAAGAAAAACTAGCTCAAAGAGGAAAAAACAACTCGAGACACCAACACCACACCCCCGCCCCCCAACACACACACACATACAACAACAACAACAACAACAAAACAAAAACCCCAGTAAAAGGCAATTTCAGTCAGAAGAAATCACTAAAATGCAAAGAAAAAAAATATTATAGCAAGAGCGGTACTGTTTATAAGCACAGTGCCACTGTCAAGTATTTACTAGTTTACTACATATAATGGGTAGAGTTTATTTGTACATATATCAAAAGCTATTGCCATAGGACTTTAAGTGTTAGTTATATGGTTGTTTTATGCAAGGTGTTAAATATCATTATCACTATATATGTCAAACTACATATTTTTAATATATATCAGATGACATACTGTATTACATAGTATTACCATTTTCACAAAATAAAAAAAAAGGTTAGAATATTATTTTTAGATGAAATAAATTAAATAATTTTTTTATACAATTTTATATGTATTCTAATTTTTCTTATCATAATTTTTCAAATATAAATAAAATGTATATGATAGAAGGTTTTTTTTATACATAAAAAAATGTTATATATAGAGAAAAATAAATATTACTCAGCAAAAAAACTAATTTATTGATACAAGTGAAAAAAGAAAACAATACTTTAATAATAATAATACTAATATATTTTCTAACAAAAAATAAATCAAAAGTAAAAGAAAAAACATCCAAAAGATAAAAGTAAATATTTATGTTAAAATATGTGTATTAATAATATTTTACTAATTTATATATTTATATATGATATTTTGATGTAAAATGGAAAAAAAAAATATCTCACACATGTCCGCAAAAAATATAATACTGCGGTACGCATCTCATAGTATTTATGATATATCGCAATTTTTTTGATAAAATTTGTATAAAAAGTTACCGGTATATAAAATACCGTACAACTTACCAATAATAAGTGGTATACTGCAATGTGCCGCGTTATTTAATTCTATGGTTTTATGTGGCAGTTGTTCAAGGTGACGAAGTCCTGGCAACTCATACACTTGCAATCTCCTTGCTATCTTAATTATTAATTCTGCCAGGGGCGTAACTAGAAAATAAGTCTGGGGGGTAGGAGGCGGGGTAGGTTGCTAACATATATAAAGTGACGATCAATAATAAAAAAATAAATAATGTTATCTAAAAATTCATGAAATTCAAAAGTTTACATTGATTAAGTTCAATTAAAAAATTTATAACTCAAAATTTAATACAACATTCCATTAAAAACCACATGCTCAAAACTATCGAAATTAAAATCAACCATCAAATATCAACCTTTTGATGACAAAGAAAGTAACTTTTTACTTCTCTAATACTATTCAAACTTAAGAAGAAATGTACCCTTTTTAGATAAAAATGTTATAGATTTTTTATTATTGTAAAAGTTAATAAACATGATCTATATAATAAAAATGTAATATTGGTTTAATATGAGTTTTTGTATAATTTTCAGTCAATGTAAAAATAATGAAGAATGTAATGGGTTTAAGAAGATTCTCTCTCATTATTTGTAAAGTATGTCCTATAAATTCAATGTTAATAATAATCATTAGCTATGCCAAGAATAAGTATGTTCTATATATTCAATGTTAATAAGAAGATTTTCCTTATTATTTAAACTAATTGAAAAGTTGAATAAGACATTAGAAAGTAAATGTTAATATTAATCACAAACATAAACTTAATTTATAAAAATGACAATATATTATAGATTTAAAAACCTTTTTGTAAATTTATACATATAGAAATTATTTAGCACCAAAAATTTATTAGAAATATATTATATATTTAGGAAAAATTAAATTGGAGGTAACATGAGATGAACCTTGTGTTTGATTTGTATGATTTACAAGCCTTATTGGGTAATCAAAACATTTGACTCCACTAATATAACATATGGAGTTATTATTACGGGCAAAATGTGGATTTTTTAAAATAGGTGTAGACAAATGCAGGTTAGGCTAAACATTGGAGGTGTTTATGTAAGTTTCTCTTTGTTTTTTACAAAAAGGTAAACTATACACTTGCCCATTATCAACTTTAAAGTTTACAAATAAGTACTTAATTTTAATATTAATACAATTTTATATCACATTAACCAACTCTAATAAAAATTTTAAAAATTTTAGGAGAGGGGTGGCCCCTCCTTGCCCCTTAAAAGATATGCCCCTGAATTCTATAGTTTCTTTCTATTATATTTAAGAAAAACACATGCCAACAAAGAACAAGAATTATTAGAGCAAGAAGAGTGCTACAACTCTTGAGAAAAAAATACAATCCAATTTCAACGTCAACGGCACAACACGAACGATGCTGAAGAGTAGGGATGGCAATTGAGTAGGTTGGATCAAGTTTGGGTCAGGTCATTCAGGTTCAGATTTAATCGGATCAGCATATATTCAGGTCTAGGTCAAGTTCAGGTTAGGTTATTTAGGTTCGGGTTGATTTTAGGTTGAGTAGATTTCGGGGTTCGGGTTGGGTCAGTCCAGATTTACTTAGGTTCGGATCCAATCAAGTCGGGTTATCGGGTTTTATACGAGATTCAACTTGATTGTCAGATTTACTTGATTCACTGATGTATAAGCCGAAATGGCTGAATTGCTTCAATTTTTTTGTTTAATTTTAATTAAAATCTAATTCAGCTACATGTAAAAAATAATATAAAATTTATGAAGATATATTAATATATAGTTTCTTTAATAAAATACTATCGCTATGCCAAGTTTCTTGTAACATTCACTATTCAATAATTAATCTATAATTTTTTACTTCTAAAATTTTAGTATATAAATAAAAAATGATTATATTAAATAATAAATAAAGACCTATAGTTTCTAAATGTATACTTTTTAAATTCTTTTCTAACAAATAATCTCCCTCCATCCCATTTTCTTTGCTCCATTTAACTTTTTTGACTAGTTTGACTTGAATTTATTTATATTATTATTTATTAAAAAAATTAAAAAATATATAAATTTAAAAATCATGTATAAATTTTTTATTTATATATTAAATTATTGAAAACAAAAAATTATAAATTAATTGTTAAAATATGAATGGTGCAAAGCATTTGAGACAGAGGGAGTAATATAAATAAATTCAATTCAAACTATTTAAAAAAGTTAAATATTTTAAAGAATATGGGACGGAAGGAGTATTATAGTTTCTAAAACCTAATTATTCTTATTTCTTTATCACCGTTTCACTAATAATTTTCTATAGTTCTTACTCGTTTGCTCTATAATATAAAATAGATCAAAAAAATTGAAGAAATTCATTCACATATATTAAATCATAATTTTTTTAAAGTTTTTATTGACCATATATTTTTATTAATTTAAGTTAAAATTGGGTCTTGTCAGGTTTAGTCATCGGGTCATTTCGGGTTCAAGTCAGGTCAGGTTTGGGTTCCGATTTTCTCGAGTTTCACTTCATTTGGGTTCGGGTTTAGATCGGGTTGGGTACATTCAGGTTTGGGTCGTTAATTTTTCTGGTCAAATTGAGTCATGCTGGCCTTGGATTCGGGTAAATCAGGTTAAGTCTTCAGGTCGAATCAAATTTATATTATTGTTTATTAAAAAATTAAAAAAATATATATTTAAAACTCATGAATAAATTTTTTATTTATACATTAAATTGTTGAAAAAAAAATTATAGATTAATTGTTAAAATATGAATGGTGCAAAGCATTTGAGACATAGGGAGTAATATAAATAAATTCAATTCAAGCTATTTCAAAAAGTTAAATATTTCAAAGAATATGGGGCAGAAGGAGTATTATAATTTCTAAAATCTAATTATTCTTATTTTTTTATCCCCGTTTCACTAGTAATTTTCTATAGTTCTCACTCGTTTGCTCTATAATGTAAAATAGATCAACAAAATTGAAGAAACTCATTCACATATATTAAATCATAATTTTTCTAAAGTTTTTTCCGACCATATATTTTTATTAATTTAAGTTAAAATTGGGTCTTGTCAGGTTTAGTTATCGGGTCATTTTGGGTTCATGTTAGGCCAGGTTTGGGTTTCGATTTTCTTGAGTTTCACTTCATTTTGGTTCAGGTTCAGATCCGGTTGGGTACCTTCAGGTTCAGGCCGTTAATTTTTATGGTCAAATCGAGTCATGCTAGGCTTGGATTCTGGTAAATCAGGTTAAGTCTTCAGGTCGAGTCAAATTTATATTATTGTTTATTAAAAAATTAAAAAATATATATTTAAAAATCATGTATAAATTTTTTATTTATACATTAAATTGTTGAAAACAAAAAATTATAGATTAATTGTTAAAATATGAATGGTGCAAAACATTTGAGACAAAAGGAGTAATATAAATAAATTCAATTCAAACTATTTGAAAAAGTTAAATATTTCAAAGAATATGGGACATAAGGAGTATTATAATTTCTAAAATCTAGTTATTCTTATTTCTTTATCATCGTTTCACTAATCATTTTTTATAGTTCTCACTCGTTTGCTCTATAATGTAAAATAGATCAACAAAATTGAAGAAACTCATTCACATATATTAAATCATAATTTTTTTAAATTTTTTTCCAACCATATATTTTTATTAATTTAAGTTAAAATTGGGTCTTTTCGGGTTTAGTCATCGGGTCATTTCAGGTTCAAATCAGATCAGTTTTAGGTTCTAATTTTCTTGGGTTTCACTTCAATTGGGTTCAGATTCAAATCGGATTGAGTACATTTAGGTTCAGATCATTAACTTTTCTTATCAAATTAAGCCATACTGGGCTTGCATTCCGATAAATCAGGTCAAGTCTTCACATTAAGTCAAATTTTACCAATCTTTACCGAAGGGCACGAACAAGTAGGGGGACCAACCCAAGAAACTGTGGCTAGTAGGGGAAAACGGCGAAAGGGACGTGCGACACCTAGGGGAACTCCAAGCCGAATGATTCTTATTGGCACATAAATATTTGTCACTTTTTCACCTTTTCAAGGCTTAATTCAGTTTTTATATTAACTGTTATTAAAAAAATATTTCTAAATACTATAATATATAGAAATTAAAAATTTTGTTATATGGCTAATAATGCATATTTCTATAGCAAGTTCTGATCAACTCAGAAGTTTAAAATATATCTATTCTAAATTTGCTTGTTTCTTCTCTTTTCCTGAATACTTTTACATATATGAGTAATGAGCTATTCAAGGGGAAGAGTAAAACTTGTAAGAAATTGTATAAATCAGCAAATATGACATAAAGTATAATAATAGAAAAATGACAAACATTTTAAAACAGATGAGTATTTGGTATTTGATAAATCATCGGAAGCTTTAAGAGGACGAATAATGTCGGACATGAATTTAACATTTCTGCTGGCTTGATTACTGCAACTTGTATTCAAATGAATATATACTACGATTGATTTTGCCTCAATTTTAACTTTTCAAGGGTCCTTCAGTAACTTTTTTCGTTCTTCTATTTACGTTTTGTATTTCGGAAAAAAATTATTTTATGTTTCTAAAATTAAAAAAATTATGAAAAACTTTAACTGAAAATTCAGTAAAAGCAACATATATATTTCCTGGTTTTGAAAATTATTTTCAAAAAAATTGAAACTAAGATTTCAAGCTAATTATTTAGCTAATTATTTTTATTCCAAAATTTTACTTACATTTCTCATGAACAGGAAATAGAAATACTTATAAAATATGCACTATTAAAAAGTGTTGATAAATCATGCGTTGGAAAAAAAATTCCAACGGTTGAAAGAATTGCCTATTGGTATTTCCAATGGCCTAGCTATTAGAATATGAGCCATTAAAATTTTCAACAGCTTAACCTTGTAAAATAATTTTTCACAGTTGATGGATTTTCCAACAGCTTAACCGTTGGAAATATGATAACGGCTAGAGCCATTGGAAAATCATAAATGACTGAGCTATTGGAAACTGTTTTTAAAATAATAAAAAAATTTAAATAACACAACAAAATCATCAATGACTGGGCTGTTGGAACCTGTTTTTAAAATAATAAAAAATGTAAATAACTCAACAAAATATATTATATATATTACTGAAATTATATGTTTACTAAAAACATATTTTATATTTTATATTTACAAAAAAAATTAAATTTTCACATAAATTCAAAAAAATATATTCACAATCTTAAATTAAAAAAATCAAAAATATTCACAAACTTAAATCTGAAATATTAAAAAAAAAATCCAAATATTCACAAATTCATCCTAAATTCATCAGATTCACAAATTCAAAAATCACAACTATTCACAAAAATCACAAATTCAAATATTCAAAATATTCACAAATTCATCCTAGATTCACAAATATTCACAAAAAAGTCACATTATAAATTCAAAAATCACAACATAAATTCACAAATTTATCAGAAATTCAAATTAGATGCATCAATTTTTTGTACAACAATAATCATCAGATCTACACAAAGAAAAAATTCAAAAAATCAGATCTGCACCGAGGAGATGAAAGATGTCGACTGACCAGCGACGAGACGAGAGGGCAAGTAGGTGGATGACTGCTGATGGCGAGGAATGTAATCGGGGCAAAGAATTACAAAATCGAAGCCTTTGGACCTTGATTCGCTTGGGCTTTTCCAAGGGCGAGGTGACCTAAGCCGAGATCTACTTGCCTTGGTTGATGTAGGTGTGGCGATCGGTCCTCTTGCTGGTGAAAAATGAGGGAGAATGAATGGCAGGCGACGAGTGAGGATGTCGGTCAGTAAGAAGTGAGAAGACCGAGGTGGACCAAGGGGGCGACAAAGGGCTTGGAATAGCAAGGAAACAAGGCTGAACGGTGAGGGATGGCGGAGCGAGATGTGAACAGTGGAGGGATGTTGAGAGAGGCGAAAGAGATGAAAGATTTTGGCTGGGAGATGAGAGAGGCGAGACAGAGAAAGTTGAGAGATGAGTGAGGCGAGGAAAATGAGAAAGATGAGAGATTTTGGTTGAGATTAGAAAGGTGAGGGGGGTGAGTGACAGAGAGGGTAGGGTATGATGCATATATAGGTTGGGTTATCATATGTATATATGGGCTAAGGTTAGTTGGTATTGAACCCAAATTCAACAAAAAAGGTATGTCCTAACTCCAATAGAACAATGAGGCCGGCCTAAATAAATAAATAAATAAATAATTGAAGATCTTTTAATAATAATAATAATAATAATAACAACAACAACATTATATATATATATATATATATATATATATATATATATATATATATATATATATAATGTTGTTGTTGTTATTATTATTATTATTATTATTAAAAGATCTTCAAAATACTGCTTTACTTTATAAAATTGACAGAAACTTTAGAGGCCCAGATACCTCTTAAAATGATAAAATTTTGACTCTAAAAATGTGGTCATGGAGAGCAAAACTCTTATGACATCTATAGAGCACAAAATTCCCTTCAAAACAATATATTATAATAGTCATTCTAATAACCGTAATAAAAGTTTTGTCTTCCGGAAGTTGGGATTTGCACGAGATCTATTTTTGAGATTTCTTCTTTTGTTTTACCATTCAACTCGCTCTTTGGACTCATCCGCTAAATGCTCCACGTCATGAATACTCTTTTTTACTGGGTTTCTGATTTATTATTTAAATTTCAATATAGACTACCATTTTCTAATTTAAATCCAATTAATAGAAACTTGGTATATATGAAAATATGATATAGATTATAATATAAATTAAAGGATAATATGTTCATATATATGTATAAATATAATAATAATGTGTATAATATTTATACGTATTAATATATATGTATTATGGTAATATATATATATTATGATATATATATATTACTATTATTACTTTCTAAAATTGTAAAATTTTATTAATTTATTAGAACTATATTCCTATAGTATAAATTTCCAACAGCCTTCACATTGAAAATTGAAATTTTAAAATTTCCAACAGCTCAATGTGTTGGCAATTTCTAATTGTTAAGTCATTGGAAAATATGGTCTTAAAATTTCCAATGGTTTTCTCCTATTTTTCCAACGGCTTATTGCATTGGAAAAAGGCTTTTTTTAGTAGTGATTTTTTTTTTCATAAAATTGAAAATAAAACAGGAAAACGCCCAATTAAGGAAGTCGAAGCTAGTTTCTTGCCTCATTTATGGGAATAGGCAATATTGATTGGGGAGAGATACTATATTTTATACACAAAATCTGTAAGGTTTTCTTTTTCTTTTGTAATGCTATGTAGTAGTAGGTTTTGTTGTTGTCTGTCGACTAATTTTAAGCAGGTCTTACACCGTATATATTAGTGCAGATCCTTTGTACATTCAAATCCAAAGAAATCAAATCAAGAGCCCACCAAGCTTCGTTCACGTTGCTCGTGAGGTAAACTCAGTGCAGATTCAATATATAGCAAAGACGTGTAAACACAAGATGAGATAGTTGGAATGGGCACCCAGACTTTTTTTGTTTTTTTAGGTTAAAAGGATGGAAAAGTTGTTTCATGTTGGATGGTTTGATGTAAACCAAACAAAGGCACTTTCTGCGGATGATGAGTAAGTAGTGGGTCGCATTCAGAATCGTCGATTTTGAACTAGCAATAGCACTTCGGATTCTAGTTTGACTACCTCACTACTTATATAAAAAAGGGTATATAATCACTTAAAATGGTTGATTAGGACCGACCAAAACGAAAAAAAGAAAAAAAAAGAGCCGATTCCGGTCGTGGATATATATTTAATAATTCTTTTAAGTATATTATGGGCGTATATTAATTACATTACGACCTTTTGCTCTCAAAAGAAAGAGTAGGAAATTGTTCCAAAAAGAGAAAGAAATACTAAGAAAGTTGGCCGGCTTTTTCTCATAAAAAGGAGCCAAAAGAAATCAATATTTTTTCAGAGGAAGAACAAAAAGTTAGGACGATTGGTAGGAGAATAAAGCTTATGCGTGAATTCTAGCTGTATGGCAAAAACAAACCTTATGCGCTATATATGATAAACATGCATAAAAACAGATATTTGTGTAACGTCTGAACTGTTAAAGTTGGCCAAATCTATCATCCTCCGGACTTACTTTTCTATCTAAAAAATATGCTAATATAAATTATTTTCTCTGGCCAATATATATGCAATCTTATTTCAATTTGTTCTTAATTTCCTATAGGGTATTTAGAAAAACAAAAAGAGCACCATCAACATATATAGATGGAAAAATTTTCCATTCAATCTTGAAAAAGGCATCTTTAAGTATTTAAAAAGTTAAAAAAATCTGTAACATTGAATTAACTTGTCCATTTGTATCTCTGGAAGGGAAAAGCACAAAAAAACTCAACATAGTTATATGCTAGTACCAATTTAGTCACAATAGTTTTGAGTGGTTCCGATGCCATCACTATCGTCATAGTTTAGGCCTAAATTGGTCACAAATGTTATAACATGGTATTGAATATATCACCGACCATTAAAAAACCTAACGGTAAACATGAAAAGTTGTTGGTTTTGAAATATTGAGGTACTAATACAACTTTTGACAAAATTCGTAAACTCTGTGTAATTTATCATTTTATTGTTCTTGTGCGTCAGCCATTGCATTGGCCACTGTTAGAGCCGCCACTAATGACAAAGACGATGCCAAAGGTGGTCGCATTAGACATTGCTATTATAGATTAAAAAAACTGCCATACTAGGAAGTAGATAATTAGAATCACATTAATATTGGATTAATGGGTTTCATTTGAACATGGTGTATCTGATAAAGGATAGAGAGAGTTGTCACATAAAAAATAAAAAAGATAAATTATACACAGTTCCTAAAGTTTGTGAAAAATTATATAAGTACCTCAAAATTTTAAAACCAACAACTTTCTGCATTTTCAGTTAAGTTTTTAACGGTTGATGACATATTCGGTATCAAACTATACTATTAGTAATTAATTTGGAACCAAACTCGGAAGTAAGTAGTGACATCGAAATCATCCTAAACTATTATAAACAAATTGATACTAGCCCATAATTATGGTAAGTTTTTTAATACCTTTCCTTTTCTTGAATATGGTGCGAAACACATGAATGATGTTTCTTTTACTTTTCCCATTTTGAGCCAGACTTCGGTGTTTACTTCTTGTAGGTTCTTAAAATAAATTAATGTCGTTTAGTTTAATTTGATGAAATGAAGTTATATATTTCGCACACACAGTCTACAAAGTTATTCTCCAATGAGAAAATTTAAAAAAAAAAATCCAGAAGTACTAAAACGACGTCTAGAAAAGCATTTAGAGAAAAAGAGCATAAACAGACAAGTATTTAATTATATAAAGGGAGCGTAGGCAGGAAGGTTTTTGCATTGGCAGGGGAGGCAGGGGAGGTTCACGCGTAACATATATTCCTTCTAATCCAGATAAAATTCAAACTCTGAAGCAAGAATTTGTCCCAGTTGATAAATGCCATAAAAACGTCGATGTCTGAAATAGATGCGTGCCGATTTGTTAAAATTAATGTATTTGTTGGTAGCTAAGTACTTGTGTTGTGTTGTGACAAACGACTTGTCAATAAGCTATTTCTAGCTAGCTTACACACAGACGGCACGTACTTAAGACGTGTCATATATGCTCCTCCCCTTCCACCAGGAACAGATAGACCAAACAACTCCGTCTTCTGCTTTATACGAACCCAGTTATTTTTTTTTTCAAGTAGAAATATGTATAAAGAGCAAACTTTATTAAATAAAAGATCAATACACGACATTTACAAAAACAAGGTAAAAAGAGGCATGAAACGAAAGACATAAATATGTCCCTTAAGTCCTAGTTCATATGGTCCAACTGCTTTTTCTTTTTCAAGTTCTATGTGCATTAATTTTCCATCATTTTGAGGATAAAGTAGTTCTTTAAGATAAATATAATTATGCAGAATATCTCAAAATAAAAAGTCTAAATAATTTGGCATTGAAGGCTAAAGAGTATACAGAGAGTATACAAAATAACCTATTAATTTTTTTTATATTAATTATTACCCTGTAGGTGAAAATGAAATGCTTAACTCTAAAAATATCCCAAGTCTTTGTATATATATACCGAAAGAAAGGTCATGGCAATGGTCGAGGAACAAATGGACAATGATTATGAACCGTAATGTTAGGACATGGAATTTGGAGACTAATAATATACGGCTGGCAACAATTCAAAAGTAATTGGACGTGGTTATAGATAGGTACAGCTGAAATTGTTGAATTTCTACAATTCTTTATTTGCGGGAACGATTCTTCTCTTCCCAAAACATTGGTTAAATGAAGTGCACTTGTACAATCGGGCTCAAAAGGAGTGTCGGGGAATATCCTAACTTTCCACGGCTTCATCCCTTTCTCCCTCTCCCTCTCTCTCCTTTTAATTTCTTAATATGAAATATCCAATAATTATTTAAAGTCGGTTTTATACGTTAGGTGGTATGATTTAGTTATATCATATTCTAATCAATAAACATTTATTCTTCATTAGCATGTGCCATGTAGACTCTCCTACGCTACAATGTAGGCAATCTTGTGATGGATTCATTTTTTATTAAAAACATATTAACCAATATAAACATCAGTATACTACCGAAGAAAAGACATTTTTCCAATGTGGTTTTCTAACAAATCTGTGTTGGAAAATTCACATTTGCAACATCAAGTCAATGAAAGTTGGCACGTTGTGATAGCCAAAGATAGTTGAACTGCTATCGCCCCTTTAACCTGTGAACTTCGGCCAGATACCACGCTCGGGAAATCCAGCGTCACCCAAAAGGAGTACCAGTACCGACCTGGAAAGGAGGAAGTCTGATGCCTCAGACATATGACCTCGGTGGCCCACTAGCACCCTCGGGAATGACGCTACTGACCTCGGGAAAAAAGAGCGTCTCCTCTCTCGGAAAAGCAGCCAAATCACCTTCAGGGGAGAAGGACCAGCCACCTTCGGCAGGAGAAAATCCCCCTAAACAAGGAGCTATAGTGCTAAGGAAACTCCCGAACTACTGAAACGACTTCGGGAGAAGGGCCCTTATTCCGAAGGGTGACTTCAACTAAAGGGGACCTCGGGAGTACGGCAGAAGCATTTAAGGAGCCTTTGACATGTCGCCCGCACACGCTACACGCCGCCCTCTTATGCACTCTGACACGCCGACGACGCCTACGTCTTGTCATGTAGGGCTATTCTTGCCTTAGCCCATGGCCCGAGGAGCCTACAGGCGGCTAGAGGCCCCCACGCCTAAGAGTACAGATTAACATCCGACCGAACACGTGTCGCAATCTGAACGGACTACATCCTCCTATATATATATTAGGGAAATGGTCTCAGCGGGGGATCTCTCCTCCTCCAAAAAAACGTACACAGGCAAGAACCTTTGACTTCCAATACTCTCTCTCCACTTCCCAAAAATATTGACTTGGGCGTCGGAGGCTCCTCCCCGAAAAAAGACTCCGGGGACCTCCTAACCTCTATTTTCTGAGCGTTTCAGACAGGTCCTTTTGGGAAATCTCCACTTCAGACGTTCTCCATCACTGGAAGTTCCTCCTAATTTCACCATGTCGCACAATGAAGATGCTGCTGGGCATCATCTGGCGTCGTCTGTGGGAACTCACCCCCAGGTCGCCGTCGTTGAAACTCGGTGTTCTAAGGACAAGGGACTTCCAAAGTTCCCATCCACGCCAGAAGTTCAACCGGCAACCGAACAAACTGCAGTAGGGACTTCCTTGCCTGAGGATGAACATCCTCTGACTATTACCATGGGCTTCCTGCGTGAGTTCCAACGCTCCGTTGTGGCCGAAATGACGCAGCATTTAGACCGAAGATGGCCACAGCCAACTCCGGGTCGAAGGCCCTCTTCACCAGTAACTCACCGGGAGAAGAGTCCCAAGTCAACTCACCGGAGTTCGGGAAGTGGGGATCAACATGATGAGTCCTCAACGGAAAATATACCCCTCAAGGCGCGACCTATGGGAGAAACGGTGCCAAAGCAACCCAGAAGCCCCCGCCGAAGGAGTTCTTCGCCTGAAGAAAAGTTGTCATCTCCTCAGCGTCGAAGTCACTCCCTAAAAAGGAGACGACAGGTCTCTGTTCCCAGAGGCCTATAGATAGCAGGAAGAAGCGCCCAGTGCCATACTCCTCATGGAAAAAATCCTAAAGAGGCTGGAAAGAATGAAGAGGCAGGTAGCTCGGAAGCCAGTTTGGGCTAGGTTGCCAGAAACCTTCAATGGAGACGAATCACCATTCACCCGAGCAGTGGTCGAAGCAACTATGCCGAGTGACTTTCGGGTACCTCGGTTGGAGACCTACGATGGCCGAACTGACCCCCAGGCTCATCTGACCAAATACAAGTGCATCATGGTTTTGCATGGTGTTGATGACGCCACCTTATGTAAGTGCTTCGAGGTCACCCTTGCTGGGCCAGCAACGGCATGGTACAACTCACTCCCTCCTGGGACCATCATGGAGTTCCAAGAGTTGTCTACTGCCTTCACACAGCAGTTCATCGGGAGCCGGCCAATGGTGAAGATGCCAGTCCAAATGTTTGACATAGCGCAGAGAAATGGAGAAACCATTCATGACTATGTCAAAAGGTTCAACGGGGAAGCCTTAAGTGTTCTAGACTTCAGGCCAGAAATATGCATCCTGGCCATGACACGAGGACTTCGGAGAGACTCTTAGCTGTTCTAGAATTCTCCAAAGATCCCCCCGATACACTTGGTGAATTTTACCGAAGGGCCGAGCAGCACATGACTGCTGAAGCACTGAGAATGGGAGGCCCAAAATCTAATCACATCCGCACCGAGGGGTCGAGCCAGCAAACTCACTACCCAACTGAATCAGGGGGACGACCTCGGAAGCTTAAGGGAAGGAAGCCATTGACTTTCACTCCCATGAACACGACAAGGATGAACATCCTCATGGAAATGGAAAGGCAAGGAACTCAGATCCAATGACCGAAGGCCATGACCTCGGACAACAAAAAGAACATGAAAAAGTTCTGCCAGTTCCATCGGGACCACGGGCACGATACCGAGGACTGCTTCCAACTAAGGAAATACATAGAATCGCTGATAAAGCAAGGTCAGCTCCGACGTTACCTGCGGATGCCCTCCCCAAAGGGAAGAAGATAAGAGGAGGGAAAAGGAGATAACGAGGAGTATGACTTCGATAGGTGCCGGAACCGAAGTCCAAAAAGGCATCCGCCACCCCCGGCAGGAGTGATACAAATGATCACAACATGACTGCCGTCGGCAGGAAGGAAAAGAAAAGCCAGAGAGATTTCGGTAATGGAATATGGGAACCCATCAAAAAAGCTTGTTCGGAAAGATGGGTCTGCTGTCATATTTCCTCATGATGATCCACTGCTGACTATGGCGAGGATAGGAAGCTGGGACATCAAGAGAGTACTGCTTGATGATGGTTCAAACGCGGACGTCCTATTCTCACACCTGCTGCCGAGTTTGGGTATTTCAATGAACGACTTCAAGTCCGTCACTTCTCCTACTTTTGGAGTGGGACCGTCCGAACTCCCCATCCTCAGTTGGATTGATCTTCCTCTGATGCTGAGGGGAACCTCAATAAACAACAAAGACGAACTGTTTGCCTCAGTAATGATAAGGTTCATCGTCATAGATGTCCCTTCGTCATATAACGCCATTCTTGGGAGGCAAACGCAAAGGAACCTCCACATCCGCTCGGATGTAAAGTACCTAACTGTCACCTTCGCCACCAAGGATGGAGATGCTGAGATCTTCATCGACCAGGGGGAAGTGAGGAAGGTGTTTGTTAAGGCGAGGAAAGCCCCGGTGACAAGCTACGCGCAAACTACGGAAACGAAGGCCGTACTCGCAGAAGGGTCAAAAGGAGAAGAAACAGAAGATTCTGAGAAAATAGAAACGGAAGACATAGAGCTTGTCCCAGGCCGGAATACCCGAATAGGGAAAAAATTGGCCGAAGGTGACAAGGAAAAACTTGTATCTTTCCTTCTAATGAATAAAAATCTGTTTGCCTACTCGCCAAAAGACATGCATGGGGTAGACCCTCGCATAATACAACATAGCCTTAAAGTGAGCCCAGAGGCAAAGCTTGTTCGCCAAAAAAAGTGAAGCCTCTTGGCAAACAAAAACAACTTCGTCAAAACCGAAGTCCAGCACTTGATAGATGCGGGCATAATCAAGGAAGTCAAATACCCCGAATGGCTAAGTAATGTGGTTATTGCCACAAAGGAAGGGAGCGACAAGCTCTGAATGTGCATCAACTTCCAAAACGTAAATGACGCTTGCCTTAAGGATTCGTATCCTTTCCCGCCAATAGATCAGTTGGTAGACTTAACTGATGAATATGGATTCTTGAGCTTCCTCGACGCCTTCAGTGGCTATCATCAAATCAGGATGGACCCCGAAGATGAAGAAAAAACTGCCATCATCACCGAAGTCGGTACATATTGCTAGGTCAGAATGCCCTCGGCCTTAAAAATGCAGGAGCCACCTACCAGATGCTAATGAACAAAGTCTTCAACGACCAAATAGGGAGGAACATGGAAGTCTATGTTGATGACATGATAGTTATAAGCAAATTGCCTGGCAGTCATATTGCAGATTTGGAGGAAACTTTCCACTAACTTAGAGCCTTCAGAATTCGCCTCAATCCTGAAAAATGTGTCTTCGGCATAAGCTTAGGAAAGTTTCTCGGATTCATGGTATCAGAAAGAAGTATCGATGCCAACCCGGAAAAAGTCAAAGCACTACGTGAATTCCGAACTCCTGTCACAACAAAGGATGTGCAAAGGCTCACTGGGAGAATAATGTCCCTTAGCAGATTCATTTTCAAGTATAGGGATCGCTGCCGACCATTCTTTAAGGTCCTCACCAAGGCAGCAAAAAATGGTGGCGACCTCAGAAAAGATGACCATCCTTGAAACGAGGATTGCCGAAAGGCCTGGGAAGAGCTCAAAGTCTATCTAGCTCGCCTACCCACTCTTCGGCAACCACGAGAGGGAGAACCCCTTGTACTATACATCACCATTACGGAAAAAACACCGAGTTCGGTTTTCGTGAAGGAAGAAGGGGCGGAGCAATAGCCAGTATACTACGTGAGCAAGTCCCTGCATGGTGCTGAAGTCAGGTATCCCTTACTACAAAAAGCTATCTATGCCCTGGTGCTAGCAAGTAGGAGACTGCGTCTGTACTTTCAAGCTCACCCCATTATTATCTGGAGTATCCTACCTCTTCGAGATGTCATGAAGAGGGTAGACCATTCGGGAAGGCTTTCCAAGTGGTGCATTGAGCTCAGTGAATATGACATCACTTATGAGCCAAGGAAGGCAATAAAAGCCCAAGCTCTAGCGGACTTCATTGCTGAGGTAACCATTGCCGAAGGTGATCAATCGGACCTCGGCAAGAGTGAGCTAGAATGGACTCTGTTCGTGGATGGGGCCTCCGGCTCCGAACACCAGGGAGCTGGGGTAATTATTCGCGGTCCCGAAGGTTTGGAAGTCATGAAAGCCGTCAAATTTGGGTTTAACGTCACCATCAATGTGGCAGAATACGAAGCTCTCATAGCAGGGTTACGCCTGGCTAGAAAGATTGGTGTAAGAAACCTAAAAGCCCATAGCGATTCCCAGCTAGTGGTGCGGCAGATGGTAGGAGACTATAGCGCGAAGGATCCGACTTTGGCAAAATATCATGAGTTCGTATCAAAGCTCATCCAAGAGTTCGACGCGGTACATATTGAAAATGTACCTCACCGAGACAATGCCGAAGCAGACAGCTTGGCCAAATCAAAAAGGTTCACCGAAGTGATGAGCCACCCGAGCATAGCGACGCTGAGCATAGTTACCTGGGAAAAATGGTGAAAAAATCCTATAAAGAGATATCTTACAATAGCAGAGCTTCCCGATGATCCTCACGAAGCGGAAAAAGTGTGAAGACATTCCGAACGATATTTCCTAATTGGGGAAAAGTTATACTGGCAGAGGTATGCGAGTCCGATACAAAGATGTGTCAGCGAAGAGGACGCTTGGGCAGTTCTCGAAGAAGTCCACGAGGAGGCTTGTGGTTTCCACATCGGAACTGACGCCTTGGCAGGCGTAGTATTCCGCCAAGGGTACTTCTGGCCCACCCTAAGAAAGGACACAAGGCAGTTTGTCCAAAAATGTGACAATTGCCAAAGACACGCCAGCGTCAGCGTCCAAAAGCTGCCCTCGGAATTAATAACCTCGGTAAACTACCCCTGTCCTTTGCAGTTTGGGGCATAGACCTTATCGGGCCACTCCCGATAGCACATGGAGGAGTGAAGTTCTGCGCAGTGGCAGTGGATTACTTCACTAAGTGGGTCGAGGCAGAACCCCTAGCAACCATTTCGGCAAAGGATATACAAAAATTTGTCTGGAAGAACATTATATGCAGATTTGGCATACCGAGGATGAGAGTGGCTGATAATGGTTCCTAATTTATGGACAAGGGATTCCAAGAATTCATCACCAACCTCGAGATAAAAATGCACTTCGCCCCGATAGCTCATCCCCAGAGCAACGGACAAGTAGAGATATCCAACAGGACCATAAAAGAGGGTCTAAAAAATAGGTTGGGGGAAGCAAAGGGAAAATGGCCAGGAGAACTTCTTAGTGTGCTATGGAGTTATCGGACGACGCCCCAAAGGGCCACGGGTGAGACACCTTTTTCACTCGTCTTCGGCACAGAGGCTATTATCCCTATCAAGGTAGTACAGCCATCAATTAGAATACAAGTGTTCGACGAATGAGGGAACGACCTTGGATTGAGAACAAAGCTCGACCTAAATGACGAACACAGAGAAGTGGCTGAACTCAGAAGGAAGGCCTTTCAGCAAAGAGTGGCCACGGCCGCGAACCTGCGCGTTAGGCTAAAAGGAATAAGGAAAGGGGACCTCGTTCTCCGAAAGGCCGAGTTCAAACCCCGAAGGCTGTCCCATGGGGTACTTCAGGCGAACTGGGAAGGGCCTTACTTGGTCCTTGACGAAGTCCGAAATGGAGTCTATAAGCTTGGCGACGCCGAAGGTGGAGAATTAAAAAATACATGGCATTCGGACGCCTTAAAGAAATTATATACTTAGAATTTTGGTAAGAAATTGTACAATTTTGAAAAAGTTTCTAAGTACAAAAATTTTCTTCCACCAAAGAACTCTCGCCGAACAAGGCTTAAGCAAGAAGCGTGCAAAATTTACTTATTCCCTCTGAAGTTGATTAGGTTATTTTCCCAAAAAGTAAGTTCGTCACAAGTAGGCCCAAAAGAAGGCCAAAATTTTGCTTAAGGGAATTCGTCGAAAGTTAACGTTTTTCCGAAGAAGGCTAAAAAAAAAAAAAACAAGCAAAACATATTTTCTGAAGTCCTTTGACCGAAAGTGGTCGGGATAACTAGGAAATAAAAGTTATTGCTCAAAGACTTAGCCAAATTTTGGAAGAAGGAAAAATTTCATTGGAAAAGGCCTTATTACAAGGAGAAGGTTACAAGAAGAAAGATTACAAACAAAAACAAAAGAAGGCAAAGGCCCTAGAGCATCTAAGGGATCGCGGCGTCATGGGAGGCTCCAGCTCTTGTGTCTTTAACTACCACCTTCGGTGCCGGAGGAAGGGGAAATGGTAGGTTGAGGAGCTCGATTTTTGACCAAGTCCACCGAAGCCTTTCGGGAATGTCCAGGGCAGCCAGAAAGGAAAGGTCGAGATCGGGGTATTTTTTCAGAACCTGATGACGAGCCAGACAGAAGCTGTCCTGAAAGGCAACCTTGGTCGCCTGGACGGCCTTGTCTTTCTCGAGAGACAAGTCTTCTACTTTGTTCTCAAGATCAGCAACCTCCTTCTCCAGCGCCTTCACTTTCTTCTTCTTCTTTGGCTCCTTCTTCAGAGCCTCGACCTCGGCTTGAAGCTCGGCGTTATCAGCAAGCACCTTCGCCAGGAGAGCAGAGTCTTCCTCTTTTCCCTTTTGATAGGCTTCGTTGGCCGAAGTTAGACTCACCACCTTCGCGCCGAGGTCAGACATCTTCTAGGAAAAATCCTTTAAGAGCTCTTCTTGGCACTTCAAGAATTCTTCCCGAAGTTTAGCAACCTCCTCCTTGGCTATCCGGCTCAACTCTACATTTTTAACAACAGAGTTGGCGCAGAAGACCTTGGCCTTTTCCAAAAGATCTTCGGTCCAGGTTCGGACCGAAGCTTGCTTTGCCGCCCAAGCCCGAAGGCATCCACTATACCCTAGGAGCTGCAAAAAAGGAGAAGATACTTAGTCAAATATGCATAAAGAAAGCCAAGTACTTAGAAAAATAGGGAGAAAAAATAAAGGGCTTGAAGAAGTACCTGGGCAGCATGCTCAAAAATTTTTGAGGCAAGGGTCTCCTCGTTGGCGCATTCTTCGGCAACCACTTTGAAGGAAACCTGGGTGAGTACGCCCCTCGCCATTTGGGGAGCCATTTGCTGGCAGTCCTCGGAGAATAAGTTCATGTCCTCCGTGAAAGACCAGAAAGGCTCCCTCAAAACCTTGTCCTTCGGGATGTGAGAGTCCCGAAGAGCCCGCCTTCGGGCATGGTCCACCATCCAGGATGAGGGCGCCAGTTCTTCTGCAAAGTTAAAACACAAGTCTCGTCAAGACAAAGTCTCTTAGTCATATATCTACAAGATTAAGAATAAAAATTTCTAAGGGACAAACCTGGCGCAACCTTAGTGATGTCGTCGTCGGAGTCCCTAACCTCCTACACCTCGGCAGGGACGTGTTTGCCCTTGCTTCTTCGGCGCTCTTCAAGCTCCTCAGCAGAAGGGTCTGCTGCCAAAGAGCCTAAAAGATCTGCCGAGGTGGCGGGACTCCGAGAAACCACACTGGTGGCCACCTCGGTCGGCAGGACAGCTGCGACTTCGGCCTCGCCACCAACCTCCTCGACGTCTTCCGGCGGTGGGGGAAGCGCATCCTTCTTCGCCCTCTTGGCTGAAGACGGCCCACTCCCGGACATTTTACGCCTCCTAGAGGCGCCCTTTTTTGTCTGCTCTCCCTTTTCAGCTTGGCCGAGAAAGACAGACTTGTAGTAGACAGCAGACTCGTCGCCCATCTCTGAAAATGAAGGAAAACATCAGTGTAAGTCCAGACGGATACTTATACTGAAAACTTTGAAAGGAAACTTACTTTTGAAAAAGGCTTCATAAGTGAGCTCCCCCCGAATGAGCATCACTAGCCAGGACTCCTTCCCGTCGATGACAGGAGCTGGCATGCCGAGATCCGTCTTATGCTCCTTGACTACCCCTAGCTCCCGAAAGACCTCCTCGGTCATAAGTCTCCACATGATGGGGAAATGGTAGAGGGAGCGTGGAGGGACCTCGGCATCCCAGTCGGCGACAGCACGGATACATATGTCGAAGTCCACAAACCTCATTACCAACTCGGGAGTTAGCAGCTTTTTGGGGTCCACGACATCCGTCTCCAACTTTCCCCGAGCCCACTTAGTCGGAACGTGCGACCAAGCCTCCGCCACTTTCAGGAAGAAGAACTTCCTTTGCCACCCTCGCTAGCTGTTTTTGGTAGCGAAGGTGAACATGTATTTTTTGCTCCCAGATCCCCGGGGTAGCATGAAATAGAAGCCACCATTCGGGACCGGATAGAGCTTGTAATACTGCATGAACAGGATGAAGTGGGGTTCTATTCCGAAGACCCTATACATGTAGAGGAAAATGTTAAAATAACAGTATGAGTTCGGAAGAAGCTGATTCACGGCTATGCCATGAAATTGGCAAAAGTCGCAAATCATCCTCGGTGGAGGAAACCAAAGTCCGGCCTTCAGTTGGGCTCGGAAAACGGTAACCTCATCATCTCGGTTCATAAAACTATAATGACTGAGAAGAGGTAACCTCGTGACGGCATAGGAGGGAAGAAAAAATTTGGTTGTCCACTTCTCTAATTTCTCCGAAATAGAGCAACAAGGGTGAGACATGAGAGGTTGTCAGCTTTCGGGGATGGGTTTGACAGACATAAGGGGGACGGGTTCGACAGGCGTAAGGGGGACGGGTGAAGACATGATTGGCAAAAAAGCGACTACGGGCAGAAAATCGAGGGACTCCGGGAAAAAGAAAAACGACTTCGGGAAGCAAGAAAAAGCAAAAAATGAAGAAACCGAAGGACCCTTAGAATCAAAACCCACCAAAAGTTTTGCCGAAATCAGGGTTTGAAGACGCCGTCGTGAATGGTGGCCTGAAATCGCCCCGCCGTTAGCACCGCCGCAAACAGAGAGGGGAAAGCACGAAAATAGACGAGAGCAAAGCGAAGGCAAAAGGAGAACAAATGAGGATTATGACGGAATGAGGTTTATATAGACCGAGGAAGGGTAGCCGAATCTACATCATAATTGCTCCACGAAGGCGAACCGTCGCCATAATTGCCCTCGCACGCGAAAAGACACGGCTGGTGTAACCGACTTGACCGCCCCCAACCATCGCGCGCCACATGTCATCCAATCCGAAAAACTAGGACACGTTTTCTTACACACTGAAAAACCCGGGCATGTCGCTCCAGACTAACACGCTTGGTTACGAGACGCGGCGGTCCACTAACTTGCAGCAGAAAAAGTAAAGAGATTGGGCACCTCAAGAACACCAAAGGGCAGACAGTGACACCTGGCTGGACAGGGCGTGTCTTCGGGCAACGAAGTGCCTTTTTCGCAAACGTCATACCCCGAGTCCTGAAAGGCGCCCCCAGAAGGTCTACAAGCCGAAGTCTCCACTTCGGCCTTCCAAGGGAGGGCATGTGATAGCCGAAGATAGCCGAACTACTATCGCCCCTTTAACCTATGAACTTTGGCCAGATACCACGCTCGGGAAATCCAGAGTCACCCGAAAGGAGTACCAGTACCGACCTGGAAAGGAGGAAGTCTGACACCTCAGACATATGACCTTCGTGGCCCACTAGCACCCTCGGGAATGATGGTACTGGCCTCGGGAAAACAGCGTGTCGCCTTCCTCGAAAAAGCGTCCAAATCACCTTCGGGGGAGAAGGACCAGCCACCTTCGACAGGAGAAAATCCCCCCGAACGAGGAGCTCCGGTGCTAAGGAAACTCCCGAACTACTGAGACGACTTCGGGAGAAGGGCCCTCCTAACCTCGATTTTCTGAGCATTTCAGACAGGTCCTCCTGGGAAATCTCCACTTCAGACGTTCTCCCTCACTAGAAGGTCCTCCTAATTTCACCATGTCGCACAACGAAGATGCTGTTGGGCATCACGTTGGTAGCACACACATAGGAAAAAAAAATTCTTTTCAACGACTACGACATGAGCCATTTGTTGTTTTTAAAATTCAACCATCTTGGGTTGTTGGAAAGTAGGAAGATGAATCTTTTCAACAATGACATTTTTACTTTTTGGTACTTCTGTTCAAGTTAATTTCTATAATAAAATTTCACATTTGAATTTGATTTTATTCTTGCACCAGTTACAATCCAAAGCAAGCACACATCCCCAGTATATTATATAAATATACATAATTACATTTTTTAGAGTTGTCATACATAAGTCCTATAATCCATCCCACACATAATTTGTAGTTCTCCTTACAATATACTGATATCCATAAGCTTGATGATAGGATGATTCAACAACGTAGTACCTCATCTATACATAGTCACTAAATGTTGACCATCACTTGTTCTAGACACCTTAAGAGATACATCATATTGGCCGATGAAGCAATATTTAGTGGTTTGCACAAATTATCCATCTAAGTTTTCTTTCTCATTTTCATCTACTCTATCTTCTCCTTATATTGGGCGTTATGCTTTACAATCCATCAAGCTACAAGCTAGACAAATCATCCTGGAACTAAGGTCTCTGTATCTCATCCACTAATGGTTCCTCTTTGTAAATAAGGCATTGATGTCTTGGCGTTGCTCAGAATCCAATCCGAATATGTGCCTTTTCTTTATCCCATCAATAGCTAAACTGAAAATCATAGCCTGATCGGTGTCTTAGCTAGACCCACTAGAAGAGAAAATGGCTAGAACGACTAGGAGAAGCGACTGAAATTCAGTTACAACAAAAGTTAGTCGCATCTCAGTTGCAATAAAGTGGACCAGCTACTAAGATGCAACTGAAACATTCAATCACAACTTTTTAGTCCCATCTCAATAGCATATTTGAAAAAAAAAAATCAATTGTATTTAGTCGTATGTATTAGAATAATACCCCTTTTAGTCACTTATTCAGTTGCATATTTTCAAAAATTTGACTTTCAATCGCATCTCACCTTCTTCCTAATTTTCTTTTCTTTTTTAGTTTTTCCTTTCTTAGCTCTTTGTAGGGAGTCACAAAACATTGTTCATACACTCCAATTTATTCCCGCCAAAGCATCCGTACAACGGGCAAAGGCGAACCTTTCGCAATGAAATGCAATTGCCATGTTAGGTTGCCAGTGGCAAATGTCATCAGCGAGTTCAAAGTGAGTTTGTCCACTCACCATTTGCATGGAACAGTTGGTCCCCAACCGTGGCAACGCAATGAATGATGGAATGGCCCTTTCATGCCTCACCACTGTGCGGTGGACATCGTTGTTCTTACATAGTTGCAATAGAATCCCCACCGTGATCTTTTTTTGTCTTGTGATCCTACCTCGATAATCTCCACTAGCACAGGGATCCTTTTTTCCTCCACCAATGCTGCCTTTGCCTTCACAACTCGAATCAAAACGTTCAACATGAACGCTGATTTATCCACCATGTTCAAACCAAAATTTGCCATTAATTCCACCAACGGTTTCATGATTCTAGCTTGAATCATCTTGATCTTGTTCTCTTTCACCGAACATAACAAGTATAATGTCGTGGAAGCACCATTCTTCCCCCTAAAACTCCCGTTCTCTAAAAGGTTCACCAATAGGGGAATTGCCCCCAGCATTTACATCACCCTACTAACTTTATAAACCATTTAAAGTACAATTTTTTTTTTAAAAAAAAAGGTAAAATAGGAAGTGATTGACATTTAGTCGCATCTTACAACCGTTTTTCAATCACAACTTATCACTACAACAATCAGTTGCACATTTTGAGGTTACTGAAAACCTAATGAGTACTTTTTTCAGCTACACATTGCAGTGACATTTCAGTCTCAAGTAGCCATGAAACTATATTTTATGTGACTGAACATATTAATTGCATTTCAGTCACATTTTGCAACTAATTGCAACTATATGTTCAGATGTTAAAACTTTTTTGACTTGCAGTGACCCTTCACTATCCTCTCTCTAAATTGCTTTTCAATCTAGATGATGATTCTGTCCTCCAAATTATGGCCATTAGATCATACATATAATGTAACACATGATTTTGGGGGAAAGAAAATTAATTCAATGAAAAGGTATTTTTGTACTTACAATCATTTCTTCTGACTTCATGTTTATATGTCCTCCACTCTTCTTATGAGTTGTCTGATATATCTTGAATAGAATTGAGTCTTTATTTTCCAAATTTTTGCCCTTTTACAATTCAATAGGTTATTAGAGTTAATCTAATTAAACTGGACATAATTTTATAGTGTAATATAAGGTTTATGGTGAATATAAAGTTCATTCTCAGTGTGTTGTAGTTAAAGGAAGAAAACCACCTATGTAAATGGTGCTTTTAACATCCATAATACTCACCCATGGTTCCTATTTTTTAAGTTAAGTTATGATGAGCATAAACATTGACCATGATAATTGGTTTCTCTGGTCCCTGCCATTTCCCCAAAACACCTATGTGCCAAACTCTTGAAAACTGATTTACCATTTTGAATTTGTTTTTGTTCCAAAAACTTAGCAGCCTGCCTAACCTCCCTGTTGTATTTAACTAAACAAAGTCACAATTTGATGCTCTTTATATACATCTAACCATTTGTAATGACCAATTTTGAGCCTTAGTCTTCTTTAGTGTGAGAAAATAAACTTTCTCCTTACAAACCGGTTTTTTAATAGTACTTCTCTTTTCTAGTGTCCCTAGACCCTAGACCACCAACATTTTGGGGCAAAATTCTCATTATGTAATATAAGCCCCTTTAGTTACATCGATCAGTCAATCACATAACAACTAAACCCATTAAGAGGGAATTACTTGATTATCAAGTTGCTTCAATTAACTTACTATAGTATCTTTTGCACTTTCATACACGAACCAATCTCCTTCACAATATTACATGTTCTTAGTGTTTCTAGTTCCCCTAAATGCGAACCTTCTGGCTTTAAGTTTTTTATTCTTGAATTGAGCAACCAAATTATTGATATTACTGGTTTTGCCTGATCCTCCAACAATGTTATTACTTTTCAAATCCACTTCTTGTTTAAATGCATGTACTGCCTTAGAATATAAGATTTTCTTCTGTGCTTCTTTCTACTTCTTATGATCTTTAATTACCTTTATGATACATTTGCCTAAAGGATTTTTTTTTTTTACTAATTTTGATTTGGGCTGTTTTTCTTCTTTACCTCTATAGGTAATGATAGTGCTCCTTGCCTTGACCACTTCTACCTCTTTTATTTATAGGCCATGAGTTTGTACAAGGCACAACCTCCTATCCTCCTGTTGTAGGCTCAATATTCATCTCCTGGATTGAGTGGCCTAAACCTTTAAAGTTACTGTTTGACATGCCTCCAAAATTATTTCTACTTGTTTCTGGATGCGTAAGCTAGTTGTTCACCAATTTCTCTTTATTGCATGTAGTTTTCTAATTTGGCATTCCTTCCACATCAACAGTAGCACTTAAACTCTTAACCATTCTAATGTTCAATTAATCTACCTTTTCAAGCATATCACTTCATCTAGAATAATGAGAAGCAATCTTTCCTAAAATTGCATTTTTTGTGTCACAAACAGTGCCCTAATATCTCAAGTTAATAAATCGTTCATCTTCAGCTGCATTCTAGTTGAGCCTTTAGCTAAACTTTGAAGTGCCATACTGAATCAGCCTTTCGTGGGCAAGCCGGGAAACCAATGCAAACATGTCCCACATTAGTCATAATTGGCTAATTAATTAATTGTGCATTAGTTAAAACCTTCATGTTTTTAGTTAATTAACCTACTATGCAACCATACATAAGTAATGCTTTGACTAAAATAATAAAACAAGTAATAAAATATAACTTATTACCTTAACATTTCAATAAAACTGATTATCAGAACCGTCAAAGCATACAAAACATTTATGATATTAACTACACATAATCAACCAAATATGAACACCAAGCATAGAATTCTCTACTCATACTCAAGGGCAACTCTAGAGCTTAACTACTCATCCATGTATATTAAAGGCAAACTATTGTACAAAACTATACACAAAAGCTAAACTACTAAGATCAATAACTAGCTTCCACCTTAAATCAAATTTTAAGTGGTAAGCTCCAAGAGTCCTTTCTCGTGCTTCATTAGCCTTTGTCGGCCAAACAAAAACTATTGTTAGTATCGTAACTTACCCAACAAGTAAACCATAAACTAGAATCATAAGAATTCAAGTAAGTAAATACCTACTCGTGAGTTTAGCTCAATAACCCTTAATGGCTACAAGCTCAACAAAACCAAAATCTGCACAATAAACACTAAATGAGTGAAAATAAACGATTCTCAGTAATGAATCGTTCAATCTGTTAGAAAACCATGCACACACACACACACACATTTATATATACAATCTACTACGAGTTCAAAATGATGCAAGGTTAAACCTATGCGTATAGCAATTCAGTCTCTTAGAACTTGTCCTCTATTTAGTCTTCTCACGGGCATCACTATGTGTCAAGTGAGTTTTGGCCTCTAACGTTGTGAGCTTAGCTCATCGTTTAGATTTCCCTTGATTATTATATAGGTGAACAAGATGGATGCATCTCGCTCGAGTTTCAAGGAACTCATTATGTGTACTAAGCCTCCACATAGTGCCTTAAGCCTTTAGGCTTGCCTAAGCCACTAGTGTACTAGGTTCCCACCCTTACCTAGGTGTACTAGGCTTCCACATAGTGCTTTAAGCTAATGAGCTAGCCTAAGTCACTATTGTACTAAGCCTCTACCTCATAATCCTACCAAGAGAGCAGTAGGCTCTCACTTGTGCCTTATGTAAAACTGCCTAAGCTACAGGTGCACTAAACCTTCACTCATGATGTTTACCTATGCACCATTACTTGCTTCATCCTAGTGGAGTAGCAATTGCCATGGAATGACTCATATGCATTAGGTTCCATGGAACCCACCTAGGTGCACTAAGGTTCCCACATTAAGGCCTTGAACCAAAAGGCCCGATTAGTTTCCCTAGTGGTCTTAAAACTTACACCTTAACTAATTGTGTCCTATTGTGGCTAATTAAATTTGATTCTTCCATAGGTACACTTGTAGCCAACTAAACTTGAGGAGACTTTTAGCTCTTACGAGAGTTTTGAAAGTCTGGGAGCACCATCGGGCATCATCCACCCTTAGGTACCCTAGGCACCCTTCTCTCGGCTCTCCCCCGAAGCTTTAGTTCAAGAAAAAACATCATTTTTTACTTCTATGCCTAAGGCCGTGGCTTCCACTTTCCAAGGTCATAGCCCTAGCGTCTCAAGTGCTTCAGGCACCTTTAGGGCTACGGTTCTCACTTCCCAAGGCTGCAGCTTTGGTGCCCAAGGCCTTGCACCCGAACATGACTCCCTACGCACCTTGGGAGGCTTGAAAACCCTTTCAAACATGCTTGAGGAACCTACCCACATCATATACCTGCAAAACACACCTCCTAAGTGACAATACACCACCCATACTAAGCTTGCAATGCACACACACTAGTCCACCATGAACTTCACATCCACCAATCAACACCATTCACATAACCATATGAATTCTACTACAAGTAACCTATGAATGACATCAGTTATGCATAAAACATAAATCTCTTACCTCAATTAACCTTGAATTAACATAATCAAGCAACCACAAAACCACACATTCCAAGCTCAAATGTTCCACTAAGGTTTTTCCTAGGTTTTAAAGCAACACAAGGCAAATGGCACCAATTAACTAATTAACATTAACCCAACAAAACTCAAGCTTAAATAATCTCAAGAAACATAAAAACGTCAAGAAAAAAAGCTTACCTTTCGCCCAAAACCTTGGCCAAGCTCAAAAATGTTTCTTGAAGCTTAAAAACCATGAAACCAGTATAAAACAAGCTACCTCTTACTTGGGCATAACAAAAGCCTCTTAATTTCAACAAGAAATTCTGATATTGGTGAAGTTTGAGCAACAAATGAAGAGGGGAAGAAAGGGCAACAAAAATGGTGGAGAAGAGGAGGTTGAATAATGGCAAAAACATCTTCCCTAACAAGTTTTTTACAACCCCTCTTAATTTCTTCTTTAAGTTTTGCAAATGAATCTCACCTCTAAATAGTAACAAAAGGTTTCAATACTTAAGTAAAAATTTCTAACTTAGGCTTTGAATTTTAAAATTGTCATTTTAACTTTTAGGACTCATCTCGATCCTCCGAGATGTAAAATGACCATTTTGCACGTAGCAAAACCTAGTGTCATAAATCACCCAGAAGCAATTAACCCTTGAGTAACTTACTTGATCTTTGCCTAGTCACCTCAAATTAAATTATTTAAACTATGGATTCGTGAACTTACCTTTCTCATTGAGTATTATGCTTAGAGTGCTATAACATATATTCTTCCTCAATTTCAGAACAAACTTGTTTACAATGACAATAGTACGCTAGATTCGTATGGCTGACAACTTCTTTAGAAACTTTCATAGTGTACTATCTCATTGTCAATTTTAAATTTGACATATTTAAAATTGGTTCCATCTCACAAGTTAAAACCTAAAAGCGCGCAACTTCAAGATTTGAGTTTGAAATTGTCTCTCTTGCTACTGCCACAACCTTTCCCCATAACACAACCATTATAGAGAAAGTTGAATCACTTTAAACTTGTAATGGGACTCCTTTGCACCTTTGCCATACCAGCCTTATAGTTCTGTTCAATTGTTTATGCAAAGGAGAAAACCAGATGAATTATTGCATCAGCCATTCACCACCATTTTTCAGCAAGGATTCCAAGTCTTCTTTTGAACCACACTAAATTAACATCCTCAGACCTCCCAAACATCTTATTTTATTAGATGGTCCTATATTGTCCACATCAAATATCTTTTGGAGACTATCAATTAACTCAACTCTTTTAACTTCATCAACAATGCACCGTTGTAACTACGTCCCTTCATCGTCCTTAGTCAAGAACTCAATTCCTGCCTAATATTGATTTTTTATTTATTCTAGTTTAACCCTTTTCTGCTTTTGGTTTCACCACTTCTTATCTTCTACCATATGACCAAGTAAAACATCCTTGTACATTCTCCCCTATGTTTTTTTATTTGACTCCATATTTGAACTTTATGATGTCACCACTACTTTGTTACGGAACCTACATATGTTAACACTCAAGCTATATAATTCGATCCGTATATTACTGAGGTCTTTCTCAAGCTTAAACACATCTTCTCCTTTTCAAAAGTATACAAAACCAAAATGACAACCAGTTTTTGACCTATTTTACCCAATGTAGACATCTACCAGCAGTCCAAAGTGTTTGAACCTCCCACCTAGTCATTAGGAAAATTTGTAAAGAAACTTAATCTGAGACTCTTTCCAATGCCTTGATGTTTTCTCTGTTGAAAGCCTCACCCCTTGATTGCTTCTTGCCTCAAGACCCCCCCCCCCCCTCTCTCTCTCTCTCTCTCTCTCACACACACACACATTTTTTAAAAACGAATGTATAGATCCATCCCATGTAAATTAACTAGCCCTAAACCCTAAAAAAAAACATTTGTCCCATATTAAAAACAAGTTTGTCCAACAATAAGAAAAAAAATTCTAAATTAAAACACAATTTTTTAATTGATTTCCAAAACTAAAATAAATAATTAAAAGACCTCATCCTACTGATCCTAGTGGTGCAAATCCTTCCGGGCAAATTAACTACTAATAATAACAACAAAACCACATACTTATATATCATCATTCACCTTCAACATCTTCAAAATTTTTTGGGAAATACAAAAATGAACACCTAACAAAAAAAAATAAGAAATAAGAACAATTTACCTCCAAAGCAAATAACAACCCAGCTAATCTACTAGGTAGGCCTTCCAATTATGAATACAAGCCAGAAACAAAAGTTATTCAACCTCATAACCAGTCTATCCAATCCCACCTTAATTTTTTATATCTGCTACTGCTGCTAGTCCATAAATGTGATAAGACTTACACATCACTTAACATTTGACTTACTGAGTATTTATCATCATTAAACATTATATCATTTCTTGACTTCCAAATTACCAAGCAACTGACACAACATACAGCCAGCCACACTTTTTTACCTTAGCTTCCAGCCGCAACCTTCCAGAATATGATAAAGCAACAACAAAATCCAGGGGATGGAATCCAACGAATTGCCACTACAATGCTATGTTTTCCCGCAATCTTGAAGCGACTCTATAGCGAACCAAAACATGCCACCTCTTTGCCAAATGGGTAGTTTACATCTTCAGAAGATAAACCTCAAGCCACCAAATTCGTTCTTGTCGGTAGCCGTCCTTGTAATGCTTTCCATGCGCAGATGTTAACCTTCTGGGGGATATAAGAATTCCAGCACAACCGCACCTCTTCATCAGCTGTTGTCAGAGTTTGCTTTGTCCAGCAGTTGTGCTAAGTTCTTTATCGAGAAAACACCACCTAAGTCCAGCAGCCAGCTCCAATCGTCTTAAGCATCTATTAATTAAGATATGAACATTTGATAACAAAGAGATCAGATCTACAATTGTTGAGCTACTTCACAAGCCCTCAACCTCCTCCACCAACTCCAAATCCCCCTCCCGAACTCCTTTACTACTAACTAAACAATCTTTATTACTATCCTCCCTGTAAAGTCTCAGAAAATTTTCTTTTAAACACATGCCCAACCCACAAGTCCTCCCAAATTTTCCCCTCATCCCCTTTTCCCAATTTCGCCTAAAGGACTATACAAATCTAACCCCTTTTTCTTCTATATCTACCCCACTTCCACAATATCACCCCATATACCACCCTACACTCCTTTTTACACCTACCTACACCTCCGGATTCCCCAAAATTTGCCTTGATAACTCTAACCCACAACATCTCCCCATCCTTTCTAAATCTCCACCACCATTTCCCCAACAAAGCCAAATTTTTTGCGTAGAAGCTCCCCACACTTAAACCCCCAAATTCCTTCCAAGTCAATATTTTTTTCTAGGCTACCCACACTATTTTTTGACCTCACCAAATCAATGATAAAAAAAAAAGTGATATCATCATTTTTTATTTTTTTTTTGAAAGTATCTAGTCTCCTTAATGTCTGAACATCATACGCTTGCTCCTATCATAGCGTAGCAAAACCTCATCATGTTTGCATAAAAAAGGCGATATGCAAGGTGCTTGCCTCTCCTTATTAAAAAGATCAATTACTTGGTTGAGGGTGTTTGAACCTTTAAGAGATCTTCTACTCCTAAACATTTAAGAAAATTCAGATCCATGGTAACTACTCGAGGAACAAAGCGGAATTACTAACATAATTTAATTAGATTTTTTTTTTTTTTGTAATATTCAGATTACTACATGAGAATATATAAGTTAATCTAGCGTCTTATATTCTAACTCGCCCTACATAAACGAAAGTTAAAGTCCTCGTGATTTCAAATTAGAAGACCGCTCCTGCTGAAGTGATCACTACGTGCTATATATGTAATATGTGTTTATGGAAATAAACTTATCGATTGGAAATAATTAATTGCAAACAATTAATATAGCAGCAAAAAGAATAATTAATCCATAGTAGCTTGTATTTTATAAACTAATCTCAAGTAACCCATCCGTGGGAGTTAAAGATGCCCAATAAATTAACCAAGCCAATTAACGGCCTCTGTGTGGACGTGCTCCAACATGCTAAATGGTACCAGTAATATTAAATTTGTCAACATGATACTATTTCATTTGAGCATCATTTTCTTTTTCTTGGCTAATTTGATCGGAAAGCTATTAAGTTGTTTTTCAATGTTATTCCCCTTTATCATATTGCAAAGCATGTCACATGTAAAGGAAGGAGGTCTATATCAAACATATATAACATGAAAATTCACTAGAACACTATAAAATGTTATCTAATAATAATATATATAAAATAAATTATTGAATATGATCGGTCCAATTAAAGTTCGTAAAATACTACTACTATATATTGTGGTGGTCACTGTCCACAAAACGGACAACCAAAAGCCTAACCAAAGTCTACGGAACACCTAAAGGTGAATTATTTCTCTAAAGGTTATCCAGGTGGCTGGATTTCCATCCCATTTTGACTGATTGGAACAAACGCTAGGTTAGCAAAAATTCCGAATATCATCTAACATTATTAGTATTAGATCTTCGAATAAATTATCAGTAATTATAATTTGTTTAAATCTCTAATTTTAAAATTTTTTTTTTCAATTTTTGTTACTAAATGCCGATATTATTCTCAAATGAAGCTAAAATTGACACCTAATATTGTTCAATATCTTTTTATACTTTATAAAAATTACGTTGGGACAAAAAGGTGACTAATTTAAGGACAAATAATTGAGGCATGCCCTATAACAATGTAACAGAGATTAAGGTCAAGCGAGGCGGTAGTAGGAGTCAATGGCTTGAATTAATTATCAACCGAAGTGAGAAGAAACTAAGAGGGAAATAATAATAATAATAATAATAATAATAATAATTGTGCAGTTCGTGACGTAGATATGTTTTTGGTCTCAACTCAATTCAAGGATATTGTCCAAACAAGCGCATTTATGTATACTCACAATTATTTATTTTCGATTGATCAAGGACCTCCACAAAGCCACGTGTGCTGACTTTAGCGCAAAAAGTGTGTATTTGCTTACATCACCTTGACCCCAAGCACATGTGCGTGATCACGAAAGTTAAATGAACATGTAAATGTACGTCATAGTACTATATTTTATAAAAAGCTATAAATGCGGCCTCATAGTGCATTTTTTTTTACTCAGATTCATATATATAAGTTTATGTAGTTTAATTAAGGAGATGTATAGTGTTTGAGGAAAGTGACAACTTATTCAAGACTTTTAAGGCCAAAATGCATATTTGATCCTTTAACTTTGTTGACTTCAATAAGTTACTTCTTTAACTTTGACTTAGGAAGACTTAATTCCTTAACTTTAAAAAATTAATAAGTTAATCTCTCATTGTACAAAATAATAAATGGTGTTTATTTCCATTGTCACCATCAGCCTATTTTCCCCAACTCTGCCCACTTTTTTCTCAGTGTCATCAACTTCTTCTCCTACCAACCTCCATCCTTCTCTTGTCTTTGACCTCGCCTCCTCTCATCAGCACCGCTTCCCGTCATTCTCGCCTTTACTCCTAGTGATCTTGCCTCCCATTAGCCTCACTTCCATGGAGGTCCTCAAATACGCTCTCTAGGCGTTTAGCCCCCAAAATCAAAGACTTCTTTGTATGTCTCAAAATCACCAGCCTAGTAAAAAACCTCTATATTCATTTTTTTAATATTATCCAATCTTAATTTTGGCTTATCTCTCATGAAAAATCATAGAGATTTTGCCTAGCAGATTGGTGGAATTCTTTTAGGCCTTTTCATTCTTTTGTTGATTCTAGTATGTTTATTTCTCTAAGATCAATGGAGTGGTGGCCCTGTATAGGAGAGACCCTTCAACTCTATCCTCATGACCCAAATGTCTTTTTCATGTCCAAATAGAAAAAGGTAATGCATCAAGTCTATGTCTTTTTTCTGATAGGCCATTCATATAATGGAATTGAATTCTGAACACAACTTGGCCATTGATTTTGGTTGGGATAGATTTGGAAATATATCCAAGACCCCATTACTATCCCTGTGTGATGCTACCCAGCCCCAAGGGGGTGCAGTTCATGACACAAACTCACCTGTTCAAGCCAACCTACCCCAAGAGCAAAGAGCACCTCATCAGTTCATTGGCCGTGTTCTTCCACCAGGGTGACTACCAAATGTGCCTCCATAAAACACATCTCAGGTACTATCGTGCTCCTCTTCTCCCGTACTATCGCATCAACGTCCAAATTCTTGCACCACGAGCTTGCTAACAAACCAGTCATGGAGGATTTCTCAACCATTTCAGCACATTGATCTTCAATTCTAGAGGACTTCTAACCTACAACGCACTGCGAAGAAAATTGACCAACCTCCTGTTTTTGAATCCACATCACTGCTTGACTAACACCGTCAAATTCATGTGAGATCACTTCCATGCTTTTTGTCCAGCAAGGCTATAATTCACATAATTTAGCAAAATTTGAGGACTAAATCACTATTAGAATCAAAGTTTGAGGACTAAATCATAATGAATCAAAGTTTAAGAATTAACTTGTGCAAATTTACAATGTTGAGGGATTGACCACACATTTAGGCTCACTTAAAGGTAACTAAACTAGGTCAAATGATTGGGGAGGAGTAATATCTCACCGCGGCGGGGAGAGGTAGTCCACTAATGCTATTTACTGAACCCAGAACCTAGAAAGTGCGTTGAGGTACCTTTAGCTCGGGAGTTAAAGTTGAAGCATCACTAAAGAAGAAAATTAGGTCTCTTCCCCCATAAAATATTCCGCTCCATTCATAAAAAGAAAAAAAAAAACAAGAAATTACAAATTCAACGGCATATTTTCAAGTTTATTAAAAAATTGAAAATGCATGATCTTAATTTTTGAAACCGCACAAGCGAACAAGAAACATGTTATGTCTAAAAAGATTTCACTATAATTTTGTTTTAATAAAGTAACGAGATAATTGTTTGCAGGCACAACTATATATATATATATATATATAGCAAATCAAATATTGCAAGCTATGGGCGGTGTACTTGTAACAATCTTTGAAATTAGTCAAACAAATGGTTGAATTTGTTATCTACAGTTTATAGAATATTTTAAACTGTGAATCACAGTCACATCATATATACGTTATCCTACTAGACTTAGATCCACCATTCTGATAGTCCATAATTGGAGCCATTCTCGTGGACAAACCCACTAGAGGTATTTTTATGGATGAAGTGATACTGATAACTAGGGTTAAAGATAGACTTAAGGAACGTAAGGGATCTCTAGCTACGGGGTGTTGGTCCGAGAAAAGGTGAACTTCCCTCCATTGTCAAACGCGTCTCCCAACCTATAATAGGCTTATCATGGAACCCTTTGGTATATTCGCCCTCGACCACAAAATTTTGTATACTCTTTTCACACTTTTACTGAGGTATTTTGGAGTGTTTTGCTCTGACATACTATTTTGGGACGATTAACCGTATCTTCCTTTCAAATCCAACTTGTGGTAGAGGCCTGCAGTGTCTCATATTTTCACCAATTATATCTTTTGATACTTAAAATCATCATGTAGATTTACATAGAGAGATAATTATTAAATTAATTAGGGGAAGCGAATAACTATTAGATTACTTAGGAAAAGATGCATGCTAACTTTTTAGAGATTAAAATAGCAACCGAATAAGCTTTTATAAAACATATTATAGAAAGTTTAAAAGTCAAAATTCGAACCCTGAATCTCCTTTGTATCCCTCAAAGTCCTTAGCCACTAGGCTAAAGCACCAAAGATTTCATTGATATATATATATGAGGAATTTTCCACTAATGTGACAAATTAATTGGCAGTTTTTTTCTTGGTAGAGAAATGTCAATTATGGCAGGTATGGTAGCTATTAGTAGTTTATTAGGATGGAAATTAAAGGAAGAATATAATCAGAGGTTTAATATTTTATGTGGTTGGTAGGAAACAAAGGGAGGTATGGAATGAGAATTCTGCAGCTGGAGGGGGACTTTGAACGAGCTCCCCACCCTTTCAAAGCTCCAGCAACTCTAGTCTACTGCATCCCCAAATATTCTGATCTTAGTTAATTATAATTATCATCCGCCTTTAATCTTTGTAATTATAGGGAGATGATGAGTTTGAATCCTACATCCCTTGCATTTTCATACAGTGTCATTTAAAATAGGTTTGGGTGTCTTTTAAATTTAAAAAATACAGGCATCTTTAATTCCTTCTCTATATTATAGGATATTGTTTGTGTGTAAACAAAAAAAAAAAACTGGAATTACATACATGTGACTTGACGCTGTAATATGTGGGGTTTTCAACATATTTATTTTTCTGATATTCATAGAGCTAAGGGGGTGGGGCAGATAATGGGGCTCGGATGCCACGGTTTTAAGGACCAACATTGTTAGATTTGTTAACTCAAATTTAAGAAACTTAAAGATTTTGATTTTGTTTAGAATTTAATTTTAGTTTGTCTATTTATTTAGGATTTAATTTTTCTCTTATTTTAATGTGGTTTGAGTTTGTATGTGGTCAATAAAAAGACTTGTTAAGTTACAATTTTGAGTATAAGAGAAAAACTAATTGTTGTGAACATGCAAGAAATAAAGGTTTCAAGAGAAAGTAAAGGTTCGAAGAGTGCTGGGCCACAAGGACGAGAAGCCTTTATAATTCTCATATCAATAATTTTGTGAATGCAAGATTATAAGATTATTAAAAATGTGTAGGGGATCCATAAGCCAGTGTGAGCACTAAGGGTATACATCTACTACAATTTCTATATGTTATTTGAGTGGATTTCTTTCATTTATAGATGTAGGCTAGTTAAGAGCCGAACCACATTAAATTTAGGTGCGCTTTGTCGATTATGATTGTGTGGTTCTGCTGTGTGTTATGGGTAGTTGGGGAATTTTTCCCAATAAAGGATATCAAAGCTTATGATTTGGTCCTCGTTTGGTGGAGCATATGATTCGATGCCTAGCATAGTGGAGCATTCGTATTATTTGGTAGAGTCCTAGGGAATTGTCCTAAGTGTGTTTGATAGTGGTTGCAGAGTGGTACCAATGACTCAGTATAAGTTTGAAAATTGAAGATTTTGTTTGTGTATATTGATATTTGTGATATTATTATATGGAGTCATGTTCTTATTGTTCTTACTTGTTTGCGTTTTATTGCTGTGTTTGAGTTTTAGCGATGTTCGTAGCATTCATGTCTGTGATCGTGATCGTGTGTCAATGATGTTCATGTTCGTGGTTAGGAAAAGAAGTGCATGTGATTTTCATATATTGTAATCATGTAATGACAAGATTATGAGGTTATCAGTGGTGTATAAGCGATTTACTATAATCTTTATATTTTGTTCGAGTATCTTATCCATGCATATAAGAGCCAAACCATGTTGTACATGTGTGCGCTTTGATAATATTTATTGTTCCGTTGCATATTATGGATGATTGAGAAATTTTTTCTAATAAAGATAATGATAACTTGCAGAATTTGTAAAAATGCTTGATGGAGTTCATGAACTACCTATGACCTTCAAGGTTGTCTTTTTTCAGATTGGAGACGAGTTCATGAACGTCCCCATGGTATATCCCCATTGTCTTAAGCTTAGGAGACAACCAACTTTGATTGGAGAGACAGCATATTTTTATTAATTTTTCATAAAATATTAATTATACTAATTTAATAGTTTTTCAAACTTTGAAAAAGCAGGTATTAATTCTTTATTTCCCTTACTGTGATAATATTTCTTTATATATATGCTTGTATAGGTAAGTTTTAACAAAAAAAAGTAAAAAAAATTATATTGGGGGAAAAGTGTTGGCCATGCACAAATTCAAGGCACGGCCCTAGCTAGAGGTGGGACATGGGCCGGTTCAACCCTGCTCAAACGGGGACCAACCCGCAAGACAAACCCGCCCAGCCTCGGACAAAACACGTAAACATATGGGCCGAATATGGGCTCTAAAGGAGATAATAGTGCAAAACGGACCAACCCGGCCCAGAACATGCTCGCAACCTGACCTGACCCACCTCGCAAAGACTGGCCCTAGACCAGCCGGTCCAGTCCGGGCCTAGAGCGCCCCAACGTTTCCTTCCTTCAGTGGACAGCTGCAAAAATTTTTTTTTTAAATGGGTTAACTACATAATTGGCCTTTTAATGGTTTTCTGCTCCATCTTAGCCCCCAAAATTTCATTCTCACCATTCCCAACAACTAAATTTTAAGGACTTTTTGATCCAAATAATTCTACCTATTCGGAACATAAACATATTGACGTATTTAAAATCAAGACCTGTTGTGTTTCATGAATTTAAAAGGTTTTGCTTTGAAAATCAAAAAGAAATTTCTTGGAAATGGTTTAAATTGGATTGCCCAACCCGCTGGAACTTCACATATTTGATATTGCAAGATACATTCCCGTATGCAAATTTGTTGACGCAGTTCATGAACTTAAAAATGGGTTGTAAATTTCTTACGACTGAAGTTTGGGAAAAATGTTCCAAAACCAGTGAATTGCTTAAGTTTTTTCACGAGACTACTGAATTTTTCTCTGGTGTTTACTACCCAACCATTCATCAAGTTTTGCTTTATTTAGTAAATATTATATATACTTTACATCAGTTTAAAGATGATGAGTTGTTAAAACTAACTGTCAAAGCCATGCAGGCTAAGTGGCTTCAGTATTTTGAAAACATTCCACCTATCTTTTCAGTTACTTCTTTACTTGACCTATATGTCAAATTAACGGACACAACAATATTACTTGAAGGAATTTTTCATACTTATTTAGAAATGTCTCATATAAATATTTTGGCTATGTCTGCTATTACTTCCGAATACTTGCATTTTTTATAAGAGTTAAATTATGAGCAGCATTCAGATAAGGTAAGATGTGAAGCTCCTCAAACCAAGCCTCCAAAGAGATCAATCTCATCAAGATTCAACCCAACCCTCAAAATGCTCAAACGATTTTGACCGACAACATCGGGATTAGATAAGATTGATGACTATCTTAACACATCATTCGAGTCAAGCGAAGTCGATATATTGGAGTGGTGAAAACAAAAGAGATCAAGGTTTCCGATTTTGTCGATAATCGCACAGGAGATTCTTGCCGTTCCAGTCTCTACCGTATCATCCGATACAGTATTTAGTGCAGGAAAACGAGTGATAATGGAGAAACGATTAAGATTGACACCTGAGGTAATAGAAGTATGCGTGTGCAACCGAGATTGGGGTTTCATGACACTCCGGCAGCAAGACCAAAAAAGTTCGGATGGCGAGGTAATATCTGATACCGAGATTTGAATTTTTTTTTTCAATCATACATGTAGTTTTATTTTAATCTAATTATGCTGTTAAGCACATATCATAGGTTTCTATTTTTCATTATTTTCGGAACATTTTTGCTATTTCAAAATGCAATGCCCGTTCCGATTATTTGTAAGTGTCGTTTGACTTTTTAACTTAAAAAAACTTACATGAGGAGGTGGTGTTTTTTCTTAAAAATATTTATTGCATATACAATTAATTATGTTTCTAATTAAAAAACAAACCCGCCCCGCCCCGCTCCAGACCCGCCCTGCCTAGGACCGGGCCAATCTCGGTCCTCCTCGACCTAAGCTCAAGACCGGCCAGTCCGGTCTGGTCCCGGGTCGGGTCAACCCATCCCCCATCTCTAGCCCTAGCTTAAAGCTCTATAGATAGGACAGGGGAGAGTGATGAAGAGGGTGTATAATTCCTTGCTGCACCTCAACATCATGTTTTTTTTTAGACATGGAATAAATTCTTAGTTGAAATTGCAAAAACTTAGATCAGGACAATCCTTAATGTTCCCAGATTTTCCGAAGAACAAGACATTATTGTTTTAAAACACTAGGGAAAAAAAACATAAACGTTCATTACAATTCCATAAGCTGCACAATAAACTCAATTAACTAGAGCAAAAGCAGAAGAACCTCAACATCATTTTTACACAGTATATAAATACCTTTTTTTTTTTTTAATCATTATATAAACACTTCATCGCATAAAATAATTCATTGGACAATATATCATAGAAAATTAATATATATAGTTGATTTTTTATTTAGATTTTTTTTAATTATTTCTAAGTGACTATTTCAGATTTATTCTAATTTACATGAAATGTGCGTTTTGATCTGATTCTTTTTTTTTTATTTGTATGATATTGCAAGAACAAATAGAAAAAAATGACCAACATTGTGTCTTTGTTATTCTTTACATTCCTATGTCATTGTTATAGCATTGTTTTATAAGAAGAATTTATAAAAATTTAATAATGTCATAATTTTCTTTAATGAACTATTACACCTCCATAATATTGATTTTAAAATGAAATGATTCCAAATAAAAAATGTAACAATAAAAATAAGTAATTAAATTAAATTAAACGAACTCACTCTAAAGTTATAAAGATGTTTATGGAAAAATTTCTAAAAGGTGATGAGACAAATTGCGGTTAATGAAATACTTAATGTACAAACTCGCTGAATTTTAAACTATCAAGTTTTGGCACGGAAAATTCACTTTTATATAAATAAAACTGAAATAGCCATACAGTTAAAATTGATAGTTATGTAATTCAAATTTGGCCATGTGATCAAGTCTCAGGTAAAAGGTCATGGCGTCGGCATGATGTAAAGTTTATACTCCCTCTCTTTTGTATTAATTAATTCTTTTATCTTTTTTTTTATTTATTGAAGTTTAATTTGAACATATTTATATTAATATGTATTAAAAAAAATTCTTAGAAAAGATATTTAGAAACTATAATCTTTAAAGTTTCATTTTCATTTAAAATATTCATATTTTTATAATAAATTTTTAAGAAAATAAAATTATAAATTAATTACTATAAATAGTAAAAGGATCATTTTTTGTGAAATGGAATGAGTAATTTTAATCTCACCTAAAATAAGTCATTATCATTCTTCAATTACTTTTATAAAAACTAGGGAAATTTATAAAAAAAAATTCCATGAGATTTAGTAAAACCTACAGCTTTATCCATACTATTTCAAAAACCAACAACTACCGTTATCAGGTTAATATTATGATTCACCGTTATGAAATAAAAGAAAAAAATCTCCAACTTTACCCTTCTAACTTTTCTTCCTTAGAAATTTTACCCAACTTATCTCCCTCTTCTTTCCAGTTCTTTTTATGCCTATATCAGCTCTTCACTCTTCTTCTCTCATTCTTTCTCGTATAGCGCTTTCAATTCCCTAGTTTCTACTTCTCATGATGGCTCCATCAGCCCATTGCAGCTGCCCACAATTGTCCGCACGGCGTGTGACTCCGCCCACCCAAGTCAAACAAACAACCACTGTAGGTAGCCAATAAACAATTGAAGGCTTGGGTACATAATCACTAGAGTAGGCTTGGGTGGTTCCAAATTGAACAATTGAAGGAGAAAATGGGTGATAGGGAAAGGATGGACGACAAGATGGTGTTGACTTGGAGAAGGGCGGTGTCTAATTAAATAAGGGATCTAAGGTTAGGCTGATTGAATGGCAGATTTGAGGTAAGTGAAGGACACCAATGGAGATGGAAGAGGTACAAATTAGAAAGCAACAACCCTTGAATCGGCAGAGAAAGAGACCTTGCAAAGAACAAATCAAGGACAACAATTGTGGAAATTCGCCTAAACTGCTTTGAACAGGTGAGGGAGGTGCTTCATGATGGGCTTGGCAATCATGAGTGAGGATGGCGATCGTGGGCTTTGTGGCAGTTGTTGCGACTAAACGGCGAAACTTTCAGCAATTGAGTTCCCAGTGATGGTTGAAGGAGAAACCATGGAAATGCTAATTAATTCATACTGAGGGCTTGGTTATTTAGGGTTAAATTTGGTTGTTCTGCCAAATTAAAAGAGGAAAAATTTGACAATGGGTGACGGATGGCAATGGAGGGCAGTATGGAGAGATGTTGAAGCTAAGGGAAACTTTTAATAAGAGAATGTTAGAAGAGTAAGATAGAATTTTTCATTTTTTTTGTCTTAACAATTATTAACGGAGTTAAATTTCAAAGGGTGTAAGTGTAGGTTTTTTGAAATAGGATGGACATAATCATAGGTTTCATCAAACCTTAGAGGGTTTTGTAATTTTCCTTAAAAACTATATTTGAATTACTTTTATAAAGTCATTCCCCTCTTTCTGGTCATCTATCCATGATACTCTTGACCCAAGTCCAAACCCACTGGCAGGCCTAGTGCTAGTGATCTAGCTGTGGCCATAGGAAGAGCACTTGTGTGGTTCATGTGCCTATTAGATATAAGTATTACATTTGAGGAAGGGAATATTCCAGGATAGAATGGGTTGTAAATCTCCTAACAGAATGTTGTTGTACTTGTTCCTATATGAAGGAGAAAATGAATGGATGAAACCAAGATGAAATTCTAGACATTCTCTCTTCCTTCTTATTTTCCCTATTTTCTTCCTTTCCTCATTCTTAGATTTCTATTGATATCTTTATTTCAGCACTAGAACTTATCATTTTGGTGCTCTCATTGAGAGTCCCATTATGGGAAAAAGGATGACCACCAGAAACAAAGCGATGGAGGAAAGTATGGCCAATCTTTTGGAACAACTCAAACACCATTCCATCATGCTTCAACACCTGGAAACCATTTGCTAGATGGTGTAATAGCACTTCACCACTATCGAGAAAAATTTTGCCCTAACCAATTCCATTCAAAAAACTCTGAGCTTGTATAAAACCATCATTTCCAATATTGTGTTGAAACTTGCTCGATTAGATAAACAACCAACCTCCTCATTAACTGCACCCATTCTGCCAAATCAACCACCCCTACTTCTTACCCCAAACTCACCACCAATCTTAGCCAAACCTCAGTTCCCAAATAGCCCTTATAACTCGAGCTCGCCCTACTCCCCTGAGCTTTCATCCCCTTCTTCCCCTCGCCTACCCAAGCTTAGAACCCCTATGTTTATAGGCGATAATGTTCTCGAGTGGTTATTTAAGATTGAGAACTTCTTCCTGTACTATTGCTAGGCTCCTAATCAAAGATTGGAAATAGCTACCTTTTATATGGTAGGACTAGTGCTTCTATGGTACCACTAGATGCATTTAACATAACAACTAACTTCTTAGGAAGAATTTGCCCATGCCATTAAGCTCAAGTTTGGCCCTTCAGCCTATATCAACGACGATTAAGATCGAGAACTTCTTCTCATACTATCATTAACGTCATGATCAAAAATTGGAAATAGCTGCCTTTTATATGGTACCACTGGCATTTCTATGGTACCACTGGATGTATTCAACACAGTAGCTAACTTCTTAGGAGGAATTTACTCATGCCATGAGGCATAGGTTTGGCCTTTCAGCCTATATCAACCATGAAACCACCTTATACAAACTCAAGCAAACCACAATGGTTGTTATTTACATGGCCGAGTTTAAGGTGCTTTTCATGTGAACTTGAAGCCTTTCCAATCATAGCTTGTTGAACTATTACATATTTAGCTTATCGATGGACATCCAAAGGGAACTCTACTTATTACGGCCAACATCTTTGACACAGGCCATGGGAATGGCAAAGCTAATAGAAGACACGGTCATGGAGGTGTTTCGCCCTTCCACGCATGACACAGCCCCTCATGGCTTGCCAAGTTAAACTATAAAAACAATTATCACATTGGTTGCTATTGGCTAATTAATTATGTGTACTCATGTTAAAAACTTTAATGACGCTAGTTAGTTAACCTAAGATGCAATAATACATGCATGAGTTGCTTTGACATCAACTAATTAAAACCAATAATATATATATATATATATAGCCTAGGCATTACCATAAACCCAAGTGTCAAGATATCAAAGCATACAAAATTGTCACAAGTTTTTATAAGCATATCTATACATAACCAATCTTGTGTGAGCACCAACACAAAATAAGACTATGCTGATCACCTAAAAGCAACTCTACAGTTCACTACTTCACCCACTTACATTTGAGGCTTCTAGGGTACATGACATGTACCAAGGCTAACACTACCAAGATCCATGCATCTAACTCTCACCTTAGATATTAACCCCGGTAGCAAGCTCCAAAAGTTCTCCACGTACTTTGCTAGCCTCTACAGCCAAGGAAATTATAGTTAGTATAAATACTTAATCAACAAGTAAATGATAATTCTAGAATCCCAAGGATTCAATTAACATTGTACCTGTATCAAAATACTACCTCAACAACCTTCAGTAGTTATCAGGCTCAGTAACGTCAGAATTTGCACAACTTAAAATTAAGGGAGTGAGAATCATTGATTCTTAATAAGAGATCTTCAACATGCATGAAAAATACTAAAGACAACACACATATATTTATATGTATTCTACTGTGAGCTCAAAATAGTGTGAGGCTAAACTTATACACATAACATTTCAGTCCTTTGGGGCTTCTCCCCTACCTAGTCATCAACTATGAGGCATAGCCTCATATATTACTAAGCTTAGCTCATTAGTTCAACTCCCTTCAAAGTTGTATAGGTAACTTGGAGAACACTTTATACTTGAGTTCCGAGAACTCTCTCTAGTTGCACTAGACACATAACCTCAACCTTCTAGGCTTGGCTAGAACACTGATGTACTAAGCCTTCACCCATAATCCTATCAAAGGTGTTCTAGGTTCCATTAATGTCTCAAGCAATTTACTTAAGTCACATAATGTACTAAACCTTCTCCTATCATTCATAAATATTCACCAATTTCTAGTTACTATGTTAAATCAATGCTTAACTAATCATGGCACCCCTTAGCAAAACAAATTCATGACTTTAAGGACTTCCAATGTCATTAAGACACATGGGAGCACAAATTGCACCAAAAAGGCTATGATTCCTTCGCACAACCATGTGGTGTGATTGCACCTTAGTTTTGCTGCAATCTCTAGTTTTGGTGTAGTCGCACCAAATTTAGTGTGTCTGCATTAACCAATGAATTTTTCTTTTCCCTTTTCCACTAATTTATTTTGCTAATCAAGGTACCATGAACCAATCACATGTATCAATTATTAATTTAGCATGCAAAATCTTCAAATCCTTTACCTCAATTTCAAGATAATGCAAAATCAAGCAATTTCTTTAATTCATTGGATTTCCTAGGCTCCAATGTAACAATTAACACAGTGGCATTAACTTAACTTAAACCAAGCAAAACCCAAGCTTCTACAAGCCAAAGAAACAAGAAATCATTAAGGAAAATGGGGTACTTCACGCGTAAGTCATGAATCAAGCTTGAAAGATGCTACCAAGCCTCTAAAAACACCAAACATACTTAAACAATCTACCCAAAGCTTAAACACCTTTGGAGCCTTCAATTATCACCAAGAAATAAAGGAATTAAAGACATTTTTGGCATGAAATCAAAGTGGGCTAGGTGAGTTTTGGGTTTAGTTTCAAGAGATGGGTGAATAGTGTCATCCAATCCTCTCCCAAGACAAGTTTAAAGCCTAAAAAAAGTTTACTCCCTAAATTTTTCTAATTTTTGCAAAAAGGCTCATTCCTTAAATAGTAACCTTAATTATGAAATTAAACATTTAATAAAATTAAAAAGTTAAACTTGGGTTTAAAATTTTAAAAATATTTTTAACAATCGGGGCAAGGTCAATACCTTGGGATGCAAAATTATTATTTTTCCCTTGATCACATTTAGTGCCATAAACCTCACGGAACCTAATAAACCTAAATTAACTTACTTGGCCTTTCAAAATTAACTAGAAATGAGGTATTCAACTAGAAATTTATTAATTTACCTCCCTCAACTGAGATTCCTGCAATGAGGGCCATAACAATGCTTCTAAATCGGTCTAAAACCTCGATGGCTCCCCTTAATCCAAGCCCACAACCTCCAAAGCCATCTTTGCCTCTAAAGCTTTTGATCCAATGGCTGACCCCGAATGAAATGGCGGTAAAACGAGAGAAAGGCTTATGTTACAACTGTAATGAATGATTTGTTCTGGGCCATCGATGTCATCCTCCCTAGTTTCTCTGTATAACCGTTGATGATTACGATGAAGAACCTCCAGCTAATTCAGGACCTATTGAGCTAGGAACAAATGAAACATTAAGGTATACCATTGAATCCGAGGTTTCACCTTCTATTTCGCTGCACGCGACGGATGGCCAGATGACATATGCCATACTTAGGATTGAGGGATCCATCAAAAGGAAATGAGCCACAGTACTTATGGATACCGAGTTAACCTACAAATTCATGTTGGGACACTTTGCTAAACATCTGAGTTTAACTATTTTGCTAGTAGGACTGATGAGAGTAATCGTTGAAGATGGGGCCTCTCTTGAAAATCCTGGACAAAGTTCCCAAATACCACTTAAACTTGGGCCACTTGAATTTTCATTGGACTTTTATCTCCTCCCTATATATAGGTCCAAATATCGTGTTAATGGTACAATGGATAACTTGCTTAGGACCTATTTTATTCAACTATTAAGACCTACATATGAGTTTGTAGCATCAATGGAGGATTGTCACTTTTGATGGACTCAAAACCGTTAGGATCATCGTTATCAGCTATAGACAATTGGCCTAATTCCTTAAATCGAATGAAGCTGCTTGTTTCTTCACCTTAACTTTTGCTGGTTTGTCTTCATCTACCCCTGGAAGCCCCGATGTGCAAGCTCTTTTAGAAAAGCTTCACCAACTTCTGTAATGATATGAAGCTGTTTTCAACCTCTTGGTCTGGATTGCCACCGAAATGTCCTATTGACCATCACATCTTTTTACAGTTGGGCACCTCCCTTGTCAATGTCAAATCATACCAATATCCCCACTTCCAAAAGGAAGAGATTGAAAGGCTCATGCAATAGATGTTGGTTGATAATGTCATTTGCCCCAATATGAGCCCATTCTCATCGCCAATACTTCTAGTTCGCAAGAAGGATTGGAAATAGTAGTTTTGCATGGATTATAAGGTCCCCAATTCGGTCATCATTAAAGATTGATTTCCTATTTTGACCACAGATCAACTTTTGCATGAATTGAATAGCACAAAATCCCTTCCCAAATTAGATCTTAAAGCTGGTGATACTAATTTTGAATACATGTAAATGATACTGAAAAGGGGCATTTAGAACACGAGGGACACTTTGAGTTCATGGTAATGTCATTTAGCTTCTCAAATTCCCCATCCCCTTTTCAAGCTTTTATGAATTCTATTTTTTGACTAGTATTGTGAAAATATGTTCTGGTGTTTTTTTATGATATTCTTGTGTATATTAAATCTTGGGCAGAGCATCTTTTCCATTTGGAATAGTTACTGGGCATTCTGAGAAGAAATGATTTATATGTTAAAAGGGAAAAATGTGTTTTTGGATGAACAACAGTGGGGTACTTAGGACACATTATCTCTAGAGTAGAAGTTGAGGTTAACCTCGAAAAGATTGTAGCCATTAACTAATAGCCAGAGCCAACAAACATTAGTTAACTCCGTGGATTTTTAGGCATCGCCACCTATTACTGGAAGTTTATCCCTAATTATGCCTTAAGGTGGCACTATTGACCCGGCCCCTGCAAAAAGACACATTTTTCTTGTCACCACCAACGGTAGAAGCATTCCAGGGCCTTAAGGATGCCTTGACTTCGACGCTTCTTTTCCGCCTACGTGACTTTATAGAACCTTTAAGCCTTTAGATCGATGCTTTAGGGAAGGGTGTTGAGGCTATTCTACCCAACGAGGACAATTAATTGTATATTTTAGCAAACATATTGGACTAAAACTTCAAAATGAATCTATTTACGTCTGAGAGCTTTAGGCAATAATTGAGGCCATGCGAAAATGGTGATAGTATCTCTTGATGCACCACTTTATCATACAAACAGATCACCAGAGTCTGCCAGCGATGTTCTCCCAAACTATTCAAACACGCAAGCAACAAAAAATGGCTTTCAAAATTGATAGGATATGATTTTGAAGTTTAATACTAACCTAGAAATGAAAATGGCCTTGTTGACTCCTTATCCAGGCTCTCTAAAGACTCCTTCTAGGCATTGCAAGCTTTGACCCAACCAATTTCAACCTTATTACAAGCCTTAAAAACTTTCTTACCACAACATAGTCCATTCAAAGACTTTCAGGAGAGCATCCAAGGGCAACCTGATGACTACCCAAATTTCTCTACCAATGTTGGGTTGATATTTTTTCATTGGTGTCTATTGATTCCAGACTAGTCAACACTTCAACATTTGATCCTTTATGAAGTCCATAACTTACCCGGGAAGGGTACAATGGAGTACAACATACATATTCACTTATCGCAACATCATTCTATTGGCCTCACTTGTGAAAACGAGTCAAGGACTTTGTTGCTTAGTGTTCCATATGCCAACAAGTCGAGGCCAGCACTTCTACTCTACAAGGGCTTCTTCAACCCCTTCTTATACCTACTAAAGTGTGGGATTGTGTTATTATGGATTTCATCACACATTTGCTGTCGTCCTCTGGTAACATAACCATATTGGTCGTGGTGGACCACTGGACCAAGTATGTGTGCTTTTGCACTCTTGGATCCAATATCACAGCCCTCCAACTTGCTGAAATATTTGCCAAAGAAATCATCCATGTCCATGGGATGCCTTCCAACATTGTTTCTGATCATGATCCAACTTTCTGGCAGGAACTTTTTAAGCTCTAAGGAACAGTCTTATCCACCATTAGTGCCTACCACCTACAAACAAACAGCTAGTCCGAGGTAGTCAATCGATGCCTCAAAGATTATCTCCGATGCTTCTTAGCTGATTTTCCCCACACTTGGAAATTTTTTTTTGTCTAGGGCTGAGTTTAGCTAGAACATGGCTTGGCATTCTTCTATCAAAATATCCCCATTTAAGGCTTTGTATGGGTGAGTTCTACCTTTATCGTCAGCTTGGATGAATTAATGACCGAAAGGTCCCATATTATAGCCCAACTCATGACCAATTTAAGCTGTGCTTAGTTAAGGATAAAGAACCAAGAAGATGCCCACCAAATTAATAGACACTTTGAAGTTGATGATTGGGTATTCTTAAAATTACAACTTTATTGCTAGACCTTGGTTGCATGAAGACAATTCCATAAACTTTCAAAACATGTTTATGGGCCCTTCCAGATATTAAAGAAAATTGGGGCAATTGCCTATAGCCTAGAACTTCCTTCAAAGTCTAAGATTCAAAATGCATTCCATGTATCCCTTCACAAGCACAGTTTTGAAGATCCCTCTACCTAGCTGGCCAAACTTCCGCTAGATTCCTTATGCTCCCATCCTGTCTTTTATCCTGAAAAAATTCTCAAGATTTTATAAAAGTCTGCAATAAGGTCATTTTATCAACCAAGTTTAGTGCAATGGAAAAGTCAACATCCACTGAAAGCTACTTGGGAAAATTTTTACCGAATTTCAAGAAGAATTCCCAGGCTTCACCCTTGACGACAATGCTGCTTTGGAATATAGGGGTAATGATATGTCTTAACCCAAGTTCAAGCCCACTGGCAAGCCCAGTGCTAGTTGTTTAGCTATAGGACAGAGGAAGGGCACTCATATGGTTTATGCACCTATTAGATTCAAAGATTACATTCAAGGAGGGGAATATTCTAGGGATAGAATGGGCTATGAATCTCCTAACAGAAGCCATTGTATTGTTCCTATATGAAGGGGAAAATGAATGAATGAAAGCATAATGAAATTCCAAACATTCTCTCATTCTTTTCTTTCTTCTTCCCTGTTTTCTTTGTTTTCATCCCTTCCTCATCCTTAGATCTCTATTAATAACTTTATTTCAGCACTAGATCTTATCAATCCATCACTCATCTTTCATGCATGATTCTTTTTTATACCAATGAAGACTTTTGAACTTTATTTATTTTCCTAATTTGTTTTGCGCATCAACAAAGTACATGTAGGATAATGTCTATGATTTTAGGGATTTTATTATGTTGTTGGATGGAAAGATATCAATCCTTTTATTCCATAATTATTATTTTATTTTAAAGTATACAAATTTAAGAATATTATTTGTCTTCTAACACATTTTTTTTCCTAAAATTGTCATCGACATGTTCTTGATTAAAATTTAAGAATTGAAAAAGTATAGACAAAAATGAAAAGTAATGAGAGACCAAACATGGGACGGGTGTGGGGAATTTCTTGTGTCCACCTTGGTGGACGTACACCACTGGATGGAACTCTAACGGTGTTAATATTAGATGGATAAGATAACTTTTTTACTTTTAAATTTTTTAATTAATTGGAAAGATAATTATAATATTTTAAATTTAAAATTAATAATAAGATAATCATATCTCATTGTCTCCATTAACAACAAGGATCATTTTCCACAATCATGATAATTTAAAACAATTTACATTTTTTTTGTAACAAGCACAACCTAGCCTTATTTAATTCTTCTTCTTTTTTGTTCTCTCCTCCTCCACCTCTCTTTCTATCTCTCTTTCTTTCTCTCTCTTATTTTGGGTTTCACAAGCAAAGGAAAATGGGGCTTTAATAAGAAATGAAGTGTATATTGATTTTATATTTTAAATATAATTATGATATTTTGAATTTAAAATTAATAAAAAGATAATCATACTATTTTTAATATTTTTGCCTACAGTTTTAGACATCAAATTAATAAATTTAGACACGAAACTAACATAATCAGACACTATAAAAGCAGTAATAGACACTAGAATAGTAGTTCTAGATACCAGAATATTAGTCTTAGACACCAGATTAATAAATTTATACATCAATCTAATATAATTAAACATAGAGAAAGTATTATTAGACACCTAGAACACTAGTACTAGACACCAAAATAACAGTACTAGACACTGGAAGAGTAGTACTGGATATTAGACTAACTAAATTATACATAAATGTAATATACTTAAACATAAAAAAAGCAGTACTAGACACTAGAATAATAATTATAAACACCAGACTAATAGTTATAGATACCAAAACAACAGTTCTAGACACCACTCCATCCAGTATATGACATCAATTCCACGTACAGTACAAGCCAAAATTGCGAAGATGCTAGCATTTTTGTTTGAAAATAGTAGATTTTTTCTCTACATAAATAATTAAAATTTTAGGCATTATTTATTCTATGATTATAGAAAATTATTTAAAATGGCAACTCTCTCCCCTAATAATAACTACCTTATTTACTCCATAATTATGTATATTTTATTTAAATGGTAAATTTCTTCTCTTAATAATAACTATCTAATACCGTTAGTTTCGCTGTTAGTGGTGGACGTACACCATAGTAGATGATATAATGCCTCATAGGTGTGAACTATACTATAGAATTTAAGACATTCATGGTGGGGAAATGATATGTCTAACCGTGTTCGATGTTCGGTAAATGGGATTTTAAATGTTTAGAAAATGAAAAAGTGACAAGATGATATATTATTTAAACTTTTCAAAGCTCAAAGTTATATATCAATTGTAACGCATATGGGTGTAAAGGGTTGGCCAAGCTTAAGCCTAAGCTATTGGTACTATCCGAAGCTTGAGCTCAAATTTTAAGCTTGAGCTCATTAGGCTCGAATGAAGGGTCCTTTACATAATTTAATATGTTTAATTTAGTGATTTAAACCAATAACTCACTGATTAGCTAGATAATTAAAATATTATATATATTATTTTTTAAGGCCTATTAAGTCCTTTAACAAAAGGGGCGAGTATTAGTTAGATAATTAAGGTTTTATATACGTCATTATTAAAGACCCGTTAGTTCCCTTAACAAAAGAGGTCGAGTACATGTAAGCCCAAGTTCGGCCCTTTAAGGCATTGCACTCATTTTTCAAGCTCAAGTTCAATAAGACTCGACTTAATAAACCTCAAATCGAGCTTGAGCTTGAGCTACCTGATAAAGACCTGACCCTTTTACACCCTAGTAGCGCTGGATGAAGTAGATTGTTTTGATGAAGGTGGTTTTTATGCTATAAGTGCGTTCTTCTGTTTGTATTGAAATGAAATGGGACATCACTTCTTAGAAGGAAAAAAACAATCATTTATGTGAAAATATGTATACATATAAAAATACTTTGGTGTTTAGGTCCTTTGGAATGGTAGAAATAATTTGGGGTTTAAAGATGTTAAAAAGTTAGAGAATTAGAGCTTGGTAAAGGTTTAGATTTTTTCGTTTATCGATCTCAAATAAGTGTAAAAAGTTAAAATGCAGCTAAGTGGAGTGGCCTGTAACCCGAAATTAGTTGGTTGTAATTTAGGTAAAGACTAATTTTGTTGTTAGATGGGCTTTAGTTATGTTGGTTTGAAGGGAGAATAGGTCTTATTTTTGGGAAATTCACAAAAACCCCTCTGGCATTTTCTCTAACCTACACTTGGCCCCTTCTATTTTAGAAAACCTACAGTTTTCCCAATCAAATCATCTCATCTGTCAGCTTATCTGATATGCTAGTGGGCCAAATGCCCTAATTGACTAACAAGATTTTCAATTTGTACAAATCAACCACAATATTCATCCCATGTCACCTCCAATTCATTTCCCCTAAACGTATGATATATTTCTAATAATTTTTTAATTTCTATATTTATAAATTTACTATTAATTTCTACATCTATAATATATTTCCATGTTTATAAAGCAAGTTTAGTATTAATTTAATTTTTAACATCTTATTCAAATTTTAATTAATTCAAATGGAGAAGTGTCATTTTTCAAGACAAATATATTTTAACTAATTTGATGGATTTTTTTTATCTAAATACCTTCAATATGAACTAAACCGTATGATATAACATTGAGCTAATTATATGGGTGAAAGTATGTAAGGCTTTAATTAGTATATGGCAATTGGTAAAGGAAGTATAACGTGAACTAACCAGCTTAATTAGTGATTTTGGTAATTACAACAAATTTTGAAAGAAAAAAACAAAAAATCTTGTTTCCATATGTTTATCTTCCAATATGTGAATTTATTATTAACTTTATTCAATATTATTCCAATTAATCAATCAATAATTAATCTTTTTTTCTCCCTCCCTTATTCTATCCCTCTCTCTCTTTTCCAGTGACTGATCTGTAGCTAATAAATTTGATTAGAAGACAACATAAAACTAATACAAACCAAGAAATCTGTTTATATGATTTTTTTTCCCACATAAAAGACTGATGCACGAATCAATATGGTAATTTACAAAGAAAAAGAAGAGAAAATAACACGATCTAGTTATATATAAATAAAATAAAAAAACATGATATAAATAATAAAAAAAGAATGATCATACATTATGTGTTGCTAAAAATTATAGAATGTGTACATTTCATTCATATGGTAAGAACCATCATTCAAAATAAAATGAAATTAGCTAAAATATATTTGTACTAAAAGACGATACTTCTTTATTTGAACTAATTGAAAAATAAATAAGATATTAAAAAGTAAATATTAATATTAAACACAAGCAAGAACTTTGTTTATGAACATGAAAATATATTATAAATTTAGAAATTATTAGTGAATTTATAAATATAGAAATTATTCAAAAATAGAAATTTTATTAGAAGTATATCATATATTTTGAAAAAAATGGATTTGAGGTAGCATAAGATGAATATTGTGGTTGGCTTGCACGATTTACAAATCTTGTTGGGCAATCAGGCCATTAGGCCCACTAGCATAGCAAAAAAGATGATGAATGTGACATTTCAAGAAGGCAAAGTGTAGGTTTTACAAAATTGAGGGGAAAAAGTGTACGTTAGGTCAAACATTGGGGGTTTTTGTAAATTTTCCTAGTTTTTTTAGTCTTGGTGGATATTGGGGTGCTAGTATCTTACTAGCCTTCATTTGCTCTATAGTTGTTTTCATGAAATAAATTTTGTTTGCCGCTGTTAAAAAAATGCTTATAAAAATACTTGTACTGCCTCTGTCTCAAAAATTTTGCTTCATTTATTTTTAACAATTAATCAAGAATTTTTTATTTTTAATATTTTAATATATAAATGAATATATATATATATATAATTTTATTTAATAAATAATAATATAAATAAATTCAAATCAAAATATAATAAAAAGTCAAATGGAGCAAAAGTTTTAGAACTGCTGGAGTATTAAACAATTACTAATCAGGTTTATCATTCTCGGACTCAACCTTTGGAGTTACAACGAAAAGGAATAGGCCAAAGTGCCGAAACGACGTTGATCTAATGCGCTCAACTTATCATTATAGTTTTTTTTTATACCAATAATATTATGATTGGGAATTAGGCATTGTCATTAATATTATAGTTTGGAACTAAATATCATCACCAATCATTTAAAAACATACGGAAAAAGAGAAAACTAGTTGGTTTTAAAATTTTAAATTGATAATGTAACTTAAAAAAAAAAGAGTAAAAAACTTGATGTAATTTACGCCCTTCTATGTGCCAACTAAACAAACTAAAATATAAATCTCTGGAAGAAAGTTTGAAAAACTAAAAAATCAAATAAGTATTTTTTTATTAAATATACAATTCAAACAAATATTGCTAGAAATTCTTTAGGCTTGTAAATTTTATAAGGTTGCATATGGGTCGTCTGGTAGTGCGTTTTGTTTTTATTTTTTATTTTTTATTTTTGTTTATGTTTCAGTAAATTTTGTTTCTATTTGATTTTCCTATTTCAAAAGTTAGAAATAATATTTTTTGGGTAAAATCTAAAAGTAAATAGCCCGATCAGTAAAAGAAACAATAAGATTTTCATACTTTTAATTTTTTTCAAAATTTTACTTTCTATTTTCAGAAGCAGAAAATAAAAATAATTCACCAGACATACTTTAATAAAAAGGACGTCAATGATATGGGTGTAGGGAATAATACAAAAGGGGTTAACGCCAGATATGGGTGTACTGTCCGCACTTCTTCTCCATAGCGATCGAGTACAGTCCACCAGGGCCGCTCGTTTTCACCTTCATGTGGTCCAGTTCGTTAACATATATAGGATGGGATTTGACAAATGACATGACTCCCCCTCTCTGTCCATCTCCTCCTAGGCCTAGGCCCAGCCTTCCTACCACTTTCAACCAACAAATCAATTATACGACCTGACCGGACCGGACCGGACCAGTCCTCTCCATCTTTTCTTCTTCTACCGACTCCTTCCCTCACTCACGAGTCACATATTAACATCCGCCAGCATCACCAACTTGGCCCAACTTTAATTTGATCCGCCTTTTCAAGAGTCGTCTTTTAGTACAAACCTCTTTTTTTTCTTCATTTTTTTCTCATGCAGATAAAAACATTAGTATTTGTTTAAGAAAAAAAGGGGGGCAGTTTAGAGCAAGAAGTAATTAAAACTTAAAAGCAAGGTAGACGCCAAGTTTTACAGGTTGAAAAAGGTGATGATAAGATGATAAGCGGCGAAATTCAGACACGGTCTGCCCACTTATGTGCGTGCGTTGAAAATATAGTTGAAAAGTCAAAGTATTGTTATAGAGTTACAATGAAGATAACCGATCCGTGATGCCCACTAAGGTGTTGAATGCCGTTATTATTAGATATATTGTATTGGATACTATTATTATTTTTATAAAACAATAAAGATTAAATTATTATTTTAAGATGATATAAATTTAATATTATTTTTTTCACATTATATATATATTTTAATTTTTTTTATGTAAATTTTTCAAATATAAATAAAATATATATGATAGAAGATTTTTTTAACACAAAAAAATGTTATATACATAGAGAAAAATAAATAATATTAAAAAAATTAATTTATTGATATAAAAGAAAAAAATAATACTTTAATAATAACAATACATTTTCTAATACTGCATTGAGTTCCTAGGTAGCTCAAAGTAACCATTAAATTTCTATGTTAACTAAAAAAACTAACCAAAATAATAAAAATAAATATTTATTTTTATGATATGTGTATCAATTATATTTTAATGTTTCATATATTTATGATATTTTTATGTAAAATGACAAAAGAAAAATCTCACAAGCATCCACAAAAAATAAAATACTGCGATACATACCTCCTAGTATTTACTATATATAATGTGGTTTTCAGACAAAATGTACAAAAAAAGTGAGCGATATAGAAAATACCGTGAAATATCATGATATATTGTACGATAAAATAACAAAATGTGAAAACATTTGTACCACGTACCTCTTACCACGGGTAAACGATATTCCATGGTATTTAACTCCATGATGCCCACTCACACGGATGCCTCTCAAAACAATAGATTTTTTACCCAAAAAGCATGGTCACAAAGGGAAAAGCCCTATGACACCTATAGAGCACGGAATTCCCTTCGAAACAATATATTATATTGTTCATTTTGATAATTATAGTAAAAATTATAGCCTCTGAAAATTAGGGTTCGCGCGATACCTATTTTTTAGATTTCTTATTCAGTTTCACACAATTAATCTACTCCATAAATTTATCCACTAGATGCTCTACATCAAATGCCCCTACATTTTGCCCACATCCATCTACCTATGCCTCTTAATTTTTTTGTTTCTACAATTTCGAATTAGCCTAACTCCAATCTAGTTGCCTCCCACCATAACTCTAAGTCTCTAACCTAGTGCCCGCCGCACTCCCCCTACTCCTTACTTCCTCTATCAAACCAAATTTAATCACTCTCGTCTCGAGTCTCAAGTCTCAACAAGTATTATGAGGCTCCAAATGCAAAGAACTCTCCCGAAATAGTACTTTTTATTCACAACCTCTAACATTCAAGTTTTAGCTGTATTGCTCAAGGGGCCAAGTATTTTCCACATAGATCAATTCTTATTAGAAGTCACTTTCCCTTTTTTTTTTTTTTCTCTCTCGCTCGGTCCCTATCCTTCAAAGATTTAATTAATTGATTGCTAGATTTAATACCATGATTTTAGTTCTCTACCGAAGGTCGTGACATTTTTCTTTCACATTTACGTAAATAAATCACGATTTTTCATAACCTGTCATATACATGTTTGCTTTTACAAAAATGAGGTGGAAAGAAATGATTGGGAAAAAACCCCAATGATTACAATGGACTATTGCATCTAGAAGGATCACCCTGGTTGCTTTAGGTTTCAACTAAACTTGGGCCCTCATTTGGGAATATCTTTTCTACTTAATTTGTTTTGCATAATTTGTTAAAAGTGAATATCAAATTGTTTACGTTAAAAGTTAAAAATTAAAAATTACCCTATATAATTTTTTTCTTCCAAAATTCTAATATCAATGTCAAACGGGACCATTAAGTTCATTCCTTTGTTTGTAAGCTAGCTGATCCATGAGTCAGTCCATGCTTTATAAATGGATTGGTCTTCTAGCTTGGCCCAAAGCTACACGACAATCTTGCTTCTGGCAATGAATAGAAGTTACTGAATTTTAATTGATGATAGATTACGCCTAGTTGACAAGATATGACCGATTAAATCCATATTATTTAATTGGTCAGCGAAAACAAACACATTCCGGTGTTTGCTTGTAGTGTTGTGGTAATTCTCATCTTCTTTGGTTTGATTCATCGTGCGTATGTTGTATCCTTCTTTATTCTTTTTATTTTTTCTTTCGAAAAATGACAATGCATCTAAATACATGAGCAAAAATAACTAAATGCTATACAAAGAACAACAAAATGTTATATTCCCTTCATTGCACATTAATTGACCATTTTACCATTTTTTATTGAAATTTGACTAGAACATATTTATATTAATATATATTGAAAAAATTCTAAGAAATGATATTTAGAAATTATAATCTTTAAAATTTCATTTTCATATAAAATATTCATATTTTTATAGTAAATTTTGAAAGAAATAAAGTTATAAATTAACTATTGTGAATAGTAAAATGATCAGTTTTTTAGAAACAGAGGGATATAAGAAAACATGTAAATGTATTAAAAAGTAACAACTAAATATTGTTCTTTTATACATTTTTGTTTGTTCTTTGTGTACTTTACATCGTGTTCTTTGATGTGTTTTACTTAATTGTTTCTCTTGTTCTTTCATATGTTTTAGTTATTCTTTTCGTGTTGAATCATTTTAGTTGTCCCTTTAGTTATTTACTTCATCGTTTTATTAGATCAATTGTAATTGTAAACGGGAAAATATCAAATCAAAGTTGTTGAAAACGAACAATTAGAATACAAAGAAAGACAAACAGAAGTTAAACGTATACAGAAAACAAGAAGAAACTAGAATGGAACAGGAAGAGATATCACAGAACAATAAGAATACGTATTGGAATATGAATAACAAGAAAACAAAGAGCGAACAGGTAGGCGTATCATGTACATCAGGCGTAAGGACATAGAACGATAAGAAATTATAAGAGAACACGAATATACATGTTATGGATTAATAAGAATATGATTTGGGAAGAGAAACAAGAAGAAAGCAATAGGGAACAGAATGGTGCACCCCATACACCCGGCGTAGGATATAGTCAATCTTAACTTTTACAACATCAAGGACAAGAAAAATTAGTTCCTGAAAAATATGTCCGGGAAACATGGGAACCCCCTGATATTTGTCTATCAACTAAGAAGTAAAGAGGAGGAGCATTAAGCATCAGAAATTAGTGATGTTGGAAGGGAAAAAAAGGACTTAGGTTGGTTGACGCCATATTATACAAGAACTTCCTTTTTCCCTGTTTCTGAATCTATCAAAAGTAACAGATATCCATTTTGTGCAGCTTTGCATCTTGAAGCTGAAAACCAACATCCAACTAGTTGTCAGAGTATCCAACGCAGAATTGGTGACATCTAGCCAAGTTGATTCAGCTGCTGAAGAATTCTGATGGTATTAACACTGGGCAGTGATTATTGGAGACGCATTTGTACTGGACCAGAAGAAGAAAAGTGAAAAAAATTTCAGCAAGTTTGGTCACTTCTTAGTTTTAGTTTGAGATGTTTTTGTTCCTTTACCTTGTGCTGACTATATTTCTCCCGTACCGCAGGTAAAGAAGAGTTTTGGTTGTTACAGCATAGCTGATGAAGATCCTTGACACATTCAATCAGGTCAGATGGCTTGTATTGTGTGTAATGTTGCAAGGTTGGGTTCTGCATTAAGACCAAAGTTGCACATTTCGTAATCTGTTGGTAATGTGCATGTGTCAAATGGCCAAGAGTTTAATTGTCTTTGGGAGTGTGTGCAGGAGCACGTACCCATGGTCTCTTTGAAGGCAGAAGTATGAATTTAGCCAAGAAAATTGCTGAAGCTGCAAGGAGTGACGGGGCATAACGAAGCATACTGTACTCAAGGAGAGAAAGTTCAGTAATGTAGTTGGCCATGCACTCCAACTGCATCAATGGAACCTAAGGAGCGAAAAAGGATCAGAAATCAGGACTCAATATCGTGCCTGTTGTGATCCGCGCGTTACAGAAAAGGGTTCAAGCCTGTACCTCATTTATCCCCTGAGCAGCACGAACAAACCGCCTATACATACATCAATTCACAAGCTCTTAACAGGTCAGATTATATATAAGGATAACAGAAAGTTCCCAAGAATCTAGAAAGGAATCGACCAATTACCTCAAAAAACACTTGGCTGTGGGAGCTGTCATTTCAAACTTCAGGTAATTCAGAACTGCGGACTCCATATCAAGAACCTGCAGAATTTAGAGTTTAACAATTATTCTGTTGCTGTTAACTGCAACTCAATGTGCAGGGAAGCTTATAAGTTACGTAAAGTTCACAAGCATCAACCCGAACCTCCTCTTTGAAGTAGGTATTATCAGTTATGTAACAAAATTCTTCCACTTGAGGTGCACAAATCTCCTCATATTTCCTGAAAGTTAGGTCATTCAAAAATTATTTATCCATTTTAGAGGAATAATGTGATCACGAAAATGGCCAGCAGGAGGAAGCTTTCTTACGCTGAAATCATCATGCAGGCAACACCAAGCAACTGCAGCCGTTGCCTGTTCATAACATTCCCTGAAAGATATCGGTCTATGTAGTTGACAGTCAAAAATAATGTGTCCGGTACAAGACGGTACTCTTCAGCCACCTGCAGTCAAAATTCAGCCTTCTCATAGGAAACGTAAAGTAAAGAAAATTTGATTGCAACACCGCCATAGGTGCATGTTCACGTTTCATATTTCTAGCTTGAACATATCAGTTGAAACTAAAGCAAGAAATCACCTCTACAAGCCAATCAACGAGTATTCCTCGCATGCTTGCGTTTATGTCTGTTTGAACTTTCTCCATGAAGTCTGTTGAAGGCCTTTTCTTTGCCTGATACAAATGAAACTAATGGTTGAAGGAACAATAGCGAATGCAAATTTGAAAGTACAGTTGAAATGGATAGGTGGGACAACCTCAGATGCGCGTAGGTGCTTGTAAATGTCACAAGCAAAGGTTGCACAAAGCTGTGGATCATCGTAATTATTGTCAAGATTAACAACTTTATCATCTATGTCCATATCTGCAAGAACATCTCTGTCACATATGTTTCCTGCATCACACGAAAGACCGAATTATGATCATGAAAAACTACATTCTCTCATTAAATTCCACGTAAAAAATTCTAGTACTAAACCTGCAGCAGGCTCTGCATTGTCCGAAATGTGGAGATTGCTGAAGGTCTTTCTTTCAATAGAATCAATCACAGGATCCTCACTATTGTCAAGGTATTCAACCTCGGGGCTCTTAAAAGAATCACAGGTGGACATCGTCTCATCCATCGAAACCGAAGCATCATCATTTGATTTAGAAGGGGAAAGGTTGATGCTACAACGAGCAGGTAAGATAGTACTAATAGGGGCCGCATTGATTCTTGGTAAAACTGTGATCTTTGGGAGAAGAAGTGAACTGGGTTTCACATTTAACGACGAAGGAAGAGCATTTCCTACTGAACCCGTGTTCAAAACAGTGGTGGGTTGTGCCTTCTTTATTTTTGCAATCTTGTTCGAACTTGGTACCTTGAAATACGGAATTTGAAATCATCAGACTCTAAAATCGCACCGCAAATCAACTATTTAATCGTTGATGATAACAATTCGACTATTTAGTTACGGGACCTAATGCAACATAGGATTCACAATCAAGAAATCTTTCAACAGAGTATGGTTAGACATTTCACAGAACAACTTCCGGGCATTGTCATTACAAGATTCCCTCTTCTAATTTCCCAAATTAAGATAAGAAACAAAGAATTGAATAAGAGATTGAAAAAGAAAACACAAAAGGTCAAAAAGATCATAAAGAATGTAACGCTCACCAAAGTGGAGGAAGAACTGGAGATTCTGGCCCCAGTGTTGTAATTCGTGATGTTACCAAGAGGGACTCGCTTCTTCCCCGACGTCCCAGAAGAAGAACCCTTCCCGGGATTCTCCGGCGCCGGCACCCGCTTCTTGGCGAGGGACGACGTCGTGGAAGACGTGAAGGACGACGTCCGGCGATATCTCTGGGTCGACATTCTCTTCCGAAGGATCACTTCCTACCCGTTCTCGCTTCCCTTATGAGGAGAAGGGGGTTTTTATGAGGTTTCCGAAATCGAAGCAGAGGAAACAAGGAAGAGAAGAAGAATGGCGTGAGCGTAATTTTCCCCCCTGAATATATTGGTTTCAGAGACGCTTTTGGGGCGGGGAAGTTGGCGATTTGAATTGTGGAGCGATCCTGGCCGTTGACGCTGCTCGGTAATCGTTAGGAGCGGGGAGGATCTGGGGACCACGACCCTGTGTTAGAGTTTTCGGGTTGGGCACTTTGGGCTTAACACTGTCCAGTGAGAACGTGCCACGCATGGCTAGGAAATTGCTTTAACGTGTCTTTACGGGATGTGGCAGGCTGTTGCGCTGGCTGTTATTGGAAGAAAGATCACAGGCAGTGAGTGGAGTGGTGGCAAGTTTTGAATTTGAAATTTAAACGGTCACTGAGGATCTGTCTTTTCTACGAGTACCAACTAAGCGACATAAAAACAAGAAATCTTGGGATAATTGAGCTTGCAGGTCTTAACATAGAAAGTAGATATTGGATGCCAAAAGCGCCATCATAAAATCTGAACCTGTGACATTTCTTTTTCAACTTAGCAGTAAAATGTTTGAAATTTATTAATCATGGTAATTATCATACTAATTGCCCATTCCGTTTAATGATAGAGATATTGTGGTATGCGAGTTTACTGGAGGTAGGTTTATATTGAGCAGACACCACTTTTATTTTAAAAAAACGTAAGAAAAATATCTAAAATTAAATAAGGGCATCACTTTAATTTTCTATTGGACTCCACTATTTCAAATAAAAATCTAGAAAAAGTAAATAATTTAATATCTTCATAGAAAATTGTTGGAACAAAAATTTGAATCACTCGCTCAAAACTTTTTTGTTTTCGTCTTTCTTGTCTTAAAATCATAACTTAAATGTAACATTAGCTCTTGTACTTTACTTAATTGGTTTAGTTATCCACTAAATTACGAGTTAGTGTATAGCTATTAAACTTCCCAAATAAAGATAAAGCTTAGTTTTCAAATAAATCATGTTAATTCCTAGTAAAAGTCTCAGTGTTGTCAAAGAAATAAGTCATTACTTATTTTTATTGTGAATTATAAATCATTTTATATTTGGATTGTTTTATTCTAAAAAATTAGAAATAGTATTATAAAAAATACACCCTGAAAAGTGGGAAACCGCCGATTATTTTTTTAAAATAAAATAAATAAACACCAAATACTTGACTCGTAAAATTAAAAATACTATTTCTCTTTCAAATTCATTTTTAAAGTTTCTAAATAAATTTAAAAACTCATTCAATTTAAATTTAAATGTAAAGCATATATATATTTAGTGACTATAGTAACAATAATATAGAAATAAGTCATTACTTATTTTTATTGTGAATTATAAATCCTTTTATATTTGGATTGTTTTACTCTAAAAAATTAGAAATAGTATTATCGAACATACACCCTAAAAAGTGGGAAACTGCCCATTATTTTTTTTTAAAAAAAAATAACTAAACACCTAATACTTGACTCATAAAAGTAACAATACTATTTCTCTTTGAAATTCATTTTTAAAGTTTCTAAATAATTTTAAAGACTCATTCAATTTAAATTTAAATGTAACTCATATATATATTTAGTGACTATAGTAACAATACTATAGAAACAAGTCATTACTTATTTTTATTATGAATTATAAATCCTTTTATATTTTGATTGTTTTATTCTAAAGAATTAGAAATAGTATTATCTAAAATACACCCTAAAAAGTAGAAAACCACCCATTATTTTCAAAAAATGATTTTAAAAAAATAACTAAACACCTAATACTTTACTCATAAAAGTAATAATACTATTTCTCTTTGAAATTCATTTTTAAAGTTTCTAAATAATTTTAAAGACTCATTCAATTTAAATTTAAATGTTATGCAATATATATATATTGTGACTATAGAAGTACTTTATTTTGAAAATAAATAATATTTAATAACTTACTTCAATTAGAACTAAAGGTTACTCAAAATGATATTTATTTATATGTGTACTATTATGAGCTAACTCAAAGAATTTTTATTTAATTGGTCGTGTTTGTTTTTTTTAGTATTCAGTAATTTACATGCGTGTGGTTATAGGAAATATATTCTCTTTAAATAGTTATACTATAGTTTAAAGTTTAGCTTTTGATCAATTCAAAATTTAGTATTTATTGTAAATTGAGCTTATAAATGAATCATACTTTAAAAATATTCTAGATTCGCCATTTGAGTTTACCTCACTTCTGAGAAAAAAAAAGTATGAAATTTTTTTCTAATGACTCAATGGAGCATTATTTGCAAAAACAACATCTTAACTCTATATCTAGGCCTCAACTACAAAACAAACCATTTTTTGAGCAAATTGCTTACCTGCATTAGCCAAATAGATTGACATGAATTTGTTTAAATAGTTCTACAAATAATTGGTTGACCAAAGTCAAATGCTTAAATGTTTCCCCTTGTTTAACTTTCATTCAATGGTTTATAAAAATCAATTAATTCAAAAATTTAAAAATTTTCCGTTCAAGTTAGTCGTGCCCTGATGTAAAGGTAAAAGTCGGAATCTAAATCATTCCTACTATAGTCATTATTTGTTGGCATGAACCCCAACTGATTGTTTATTATGCCCAAACAGAATTGAACTTGAAACATTCAGGTTTAGAATTTAGTAAATCGAGTTGAACTGATTTTTTTGACCATTTGCAGCCACTCCCCATGCTTAGAACAAAACATGCTTGAGAGGAAAAAAGCGTCAAGTTGGATAGAGAAAGATTCACTCCATCCTCACCTCGTCTAACCAAAACTTGCCAATGCACTTGTTTTATATGTTACAATTTGTCTTCGTTCACCGAGAAACATTTAATGAGAGAGCTTAAGGGGAGCTACTAACGACGAAATGGACAAAGGACAAAGGATGAAGAGATGGGGGAACAACAAAAAGGGTACAGAAGATGAGAAAATGGGTCGACGACAAAGGGAAAGATAGATGGGAGATGAAAGATATAGACAAGGGGTGGGTGGTGGTCTTTATGGAGATAGATAAGAATTTAAGGTAGAGATGAGTTAGGATTTATGGTGAACAAAGTCTATGCTGAGCTGGGCTGGATAGATAATAGAGCCTAATTAGTTTATCAACTAACCCAAAAACAGATTAAGGGATGAGGCCAATTGGGTTAGGCTCTAAGCTAAAAATTCAGGTCCAATAAAGTCAGTAAGGTTCGACATGATCCAAATTGACTTTGATCAACAAATTTTATGTTACGCCAAAATAACATAATTTCAGTTAAAAACTGACTAGAACCCAAAATTATGGCTGTAAATAAACTGAATGAATATGAATAAGCTCTGTCTATGTTCATTTGTTTAGGTTTTAACTAAACACAAATACGAACAAAAATAAGCCTTATTCATGTGTGTTCACTCGTTTAGTGAAAATAACGTGTTTATATTTGCTCATGAACATTAACAAACAAATCAAATGAATGAAAGTACTTATGAATGAAAATAAATGAAAGCCCTCACAAATGACATATATGAACAAGTTTATAAATAACTTTAAACAAACGTAATTGAGCATCACAGAACAAATTTAAACAAACAAACATATACATATACATAAACATAAACAGCGTCACTTTGGTCTAAGTGGCTAATGAAAACATAAACTTGAAAGGGGTGCGAATCACATATAAAATGGTCTATGTAGGCATAAGCTGGTATATATATTGATATAAATAATAAATAAATAAATAAACAAACAAACAAAAAAAGAATAATAATTGAATTGTTCGTGAATATAAACGAATGAACATATGCTTGTTCGTGCTAATTCGTTTAAATAAATGAATAAAAAATTATGTTCACCTTTGTTTATTTAGCTTAATAAATGAACAAAAATAAACTCTGATCAAATAGTTTACGAAATAATTTTGTTACTCAAATGTCAAACTCATTTCTTGATTTATAAAAAAAATATAAAATGAATCTTTGGCACAACATTCTATAATTTTTTGTACAACATTCTATAATTTTCACTTACTTTTTAAAGAACTTTTGTGTGATAATTTCTTTTTATCACATTGTTATGATGCCGCTATACTATTATCTATTACCTTACTAATTAACAAACAAAAATGTTTTAAAAGGTTAATTTATGAAATCTCATAAAAATGATACAAAAAAACATACCAAAAATTTTATTATTATTCTAATAGTATAACATTAATTACCACAAATTATTATTTGTATAAATTGTGCCAAAATTCAATAAAATTTACTTCTAGATGCAAAATCCATTGTGCATCTAGTTTTCATGTGCTTGATGATCCCTAATGTTCTATTTAGAATTGGAAATTAGCTCTTTTGTTATGTTTAACCAATTTTTTAAAAAACTCCAATATCAATCTTACACTTTGCTATTTTTAAAAAATTTAGCTATAATTTTTTTTTCTTTTTAGATAAGAAATCTATGTTTAACTTATATTTGATGAATTATTTCTTGAAATTCTAACCCTACTTAATGATTAAAGATGAAAAAGATTCAATAAAGGTTGGAAAATGTTGAACCCATCGAGTAAGAACACAAGAAGTCATTGATCAATTTCGAACCCTAATCCTAAATATCTGGCCTTGCCACTATCACCATAATGGTTCTTTGCTATCACAAATAGACATGGGCCATTACTTATTCATCTCTTATAAAACTAACAATTTCCAAAACAATCTCGGCCTACTTCAATAGTTCAATTATGTGGCCACCTCCCCCCCCCCCCCCCAATTCTCCACCTTAAAAAATAACTTGTGGATAGGCCACAAAAACACACACCATTCTTATTATCCATGAACCATAACTACATATGTATAAATGACCCATTTGTTGCTTTCTTTCATTCATTTAGAATTTTTTTTACTTTTATGAAAATGCAAATGAGACAAATTTACCACTATAATATTTGTGATAGTAGAAATCTACAACTAATTTTTTTGAATGGGAAAAAGAACAAAATTCCCTACTGTGGTTTGGCTTAACTTATACTTTGGCCATCATTAATTTAAGAAATTTGCACATTACCTTATACTTCCTCCGTCCCAATTTACTTGAAACGTATTCTTTTTTGGGAAGTCTCAAAAGGTTGAAATGTTTCTTTTTTTGGAAAAGTTTAAACAATTAAATTATCATTTTACACAAAACCCAATGAAGACTCTTTTTTTAATCTCCACTCAATCTCTCACTGCACAAAACCCAAAAAAGAAATTTTTTTTTTAATCATTATTTAAACTTTTACTACATAAAAAAATAACACAAATTACATACACCTTAATCTTCGTGCCCAGACAAATGTTTCAACTAAACTGGGATGGAGGTAGCATTTCTTTGACACCATTCAATAGTAACTTTTGAAACTCTAAATTAAGCTATATGATAACCATTTTTTAGTTATATTAATCTGGGGTAAAATACATAGATGGTCTCTTAACTATAATGATTGTCATTTACCTTAACTAGTGTCTTTTAAAGTCCTTCAATTCACATTTCACGTGAGTCCCTTTTTTTATATTCTCGTTATTTCAGCTTGAAGTTACTTATGTAGTACTCACACTACCATGTGGCCTCTTTTTTTATAACAGTAAATGACTATGCTAGAAGAACCAAAAATTTCAGATTAAAATTGACACTTACACATAATCTTAGGGACTTAAAAAGTAAATTAGCCTAAACTACATCCCTAAATCTTCTCACTTTGGTCCTACCTTTCCTTTGCCCTCTGGTCCAACACCGTTTTGGCCAAAACATGCCTTCATCAGTTGCTCTGCTCCCTCTCAATCACTAATCATCATTGTATATTTGGGCTAAAACCCTCATATTCCCTGTTGGGTCTTCTTCTGATCAGCTGGACAATGGCCAAGATGCCTCTTTCCATTGTTAATAACTAAATTGGTTCATCAAGGATTCACTTGGAAACCCTTCACTCGATTTTCATTTGGAAAATCAAGATAATCCAAGGGTTGAAAAAAGAAGATTGTTTTAATACATTGCTGGGTGTGAACATTTGAGGGATTTAGTGTTATAAGGATAATGATTTTTGATTCTGAGGCCCAAAATTGAAATAATTGTCATTTTGGTGGTGGAAACTGTTCGAAACAGTGAGATTTTGGGATAAGGTTGTGGGCAGATTTAGGAACTAGAGGTACCACCCTTATAATTAGGATGTCAAAGATTTTATACCACCATAGGAAAATGATTGTCATGGATTTAATCCCAGACCCTAGTGCTTTTGCTGCTTAAAATGTGCAAAGTTATGGCCTATAGGTTGGTATTAAATGTATATGCTAATGTATTTACTACTTCTATCCGAAGGCTGGTATATTTTTTTATGGCATGCAATGATCTTATGGTATATTGGTCTTTACGTGTTTGATTTTTATTAACCATGCCCTTGATTGCACGTAGATGACGTAAACAATATTGTTGGACTATTTACATTCTAAAGGTGGAGTTGGAAGAATTTTAAGATAGGGTTGGAGGGTTTTTAAGAAGTTGATCGATTTAGGTATTTGTTGCTAACTTAATTATAATGGCTTATGACTTACTATGTGAATAATGGATTAGGGGGTGTGGCAGTGATAAATTTGAAGTAGTGATGGTGTTAGACCAAGTGTTGAATGCATTCGAGCAAAAAAGGTTGAAGAATTATAGAGATGGGGGCAGAGCATGCAGTAGAGCTGCAAGAGATAGGGGCAAAGGAAGATAATAGGTTGAGGGGCAGATAGAAAAGACTTTGATTCATAGATGACTCATAGTAAAGCCAAAAGAGGTCATTACTGGTGTTGACTTTGAGTGAAACAATGAGGAGGAGTTGGAGCTACTATAAATGCATTTGGGGAAGGAAGATAAAATTTGAGCTATCTACATTAAAGTCCTTAAAATTATGTGTTTGTGTCAATTTTATCCTGAAGTTTCTTAATCTTCCAGTATAGTCATAAATTGTTATGAAATAGAAGTCCATGTAGTAGTATGGGTATACATAAGTAACTTTTGTTCAAAATAACGAAGAAACTAATGAAATTGAGTTACATAGAACATGATATATGAGTTAAGGGACTTTAAGAATGACTAGTTGAGGTAAAAGACCACATTAAGATGACCACTATAGTTAAGGGGCCATATATGAACTTTGCCTTTGTAGTTTATCTAAATATTGGATGACTTGAAATTACTAAAAGATAATTAATAAAACATGATTTAAATTAAGATTTCAAAAGTTATTACTAGATAATGTAAAAAAAATAAAGGTCAAAGTATAGGTTTTCAAAAATATGAGGGCACAATATATATTAGGCTGAACCATAAAGGGGCTTTTGTAATTTCCCCTTTCAAATGGTGAAACTCCACCATTAATACTTTAGATGGGTGAGAAATCAACCCAACTAAGTGTTTTAATGAAGGTGATGTAGATGGGATATGGATTTTTTGAACCAAGTGTTTAATGGAGGCGATGTGGTTCAAATTTTGGTAGTTCCCCTCCTTTCAGCCTTGTTATGTGTGCTGATTAGCTAGGGTGGCAACATTTGATGAATGAGCCAAAGTTACACTATAAGCACTTAGGGACCCTTAGTGATAAGGTCGGGCCCATTGATAATGAGGCATGCTAAGAAGGTCCAAACTGTACTTTTAAGTTTAGTTCTAAAGTTTCTTGAAAGCTTGAAGGCTATACAAATGGAGCATGTGTAAGGGAGCATCCCAAAAGAACTCAAATGCACACCTGAAGGCACCTTTCCATCCTACATGAATCTCCTGAGTGTTGAAGGTGCATGGATGGCCAAGGCAGCTAGAAACTTTTCTAATATGTCCTATGGACCTTAGGAAGCAGCCATGCAAGGCCACGCATAAAAATGAGGAAGATAGCATGTGGAACCCTTGAAGACCTCTAAACTGAGCTAAGGGGCTCCTAGGGCATACCCAGGCACATCCAAGAGGGTTCATTTAGGCACCTGTCCATTTTATTTGTATTTTCCACCCCATTTAGACTTATTTCATTTATTAAACTCCTATCCTAGCTGGGTTGGCCGAAACTACCAATAAATGAGGTGTTTTAGTAAGAGCTATTCTTGATTTAAAAGTCCTAGTTCCATGTTACTTCTATTTCAGGTTTAGTAGAATTAAAAACTCTTAGGCTTTTGAACATTGTATAAGGTTGACTTTCTGCATGTATTCTCCACAGGTAAACATTAATAAAATTATTTGCTTGAGAGATTCTCTCTTTAGTTCTTCTTGAACTTATTTTCAACACATATGAGCTTAATTAGTTTCTTTATTTGTTTTGCTATACTTCTCATTTCTATTCACAGGTTGAATAAGGGTAGGGGTTTTCTAGCTCTTTGATTCATTTTGTGGAGCTTAATAAACATTTTATGGCATTTCTTGGTTTTTATACCAACGGGGTTTTTATCACTATTGTTCTCATGGGGAGTACTCAGTGAAGAGTGGTTACAGGTTGCTCTAAACTTATGGAGGTGATGAAGGTACCACACCTAATAAATTGATGTGGATGGAGATCTTAAGGGTCACAAATTTTCAATAAGACCAAGATTTTATATGGAAACTCTATCGTAGGTGCTTACCTAATTGAGTTAAGCTTTCTAGGAGGCATATGGTAGAGGATGCAAATTGCACACTCTATATTGACGGGGTAGAAATGGTGATACACATTATGAGAAACTGTTGGGTGGTGAAAGTGGTTTGGGACGCTTAAAGGCTTTTCTTTGTCACTAAGACAGACTACTTGAGCATCATAGAGTGGATTTAATGGATACATGATTGTTAGTTTAGTGCTCACTGGGAGCAGTTAATCATTGTGGCTTGGTCTATTTGGTTTTTCCATAGCAAGGTGGTGCACGAAAAAGCTAGCTTTGATATTCCATCTTTCTATTGGCATGTGGAATGAACGTGCAATGATATAAAATGCTTATCCTTTCCCTTAGAACAACATTCCAATTCCACTTGGCAGGGTTTCATCGGGTAGTGAAAGGTGAACAAGGATGCGACCTTGAGCAAGGAGGGCAAGATCAAAGTCGAGGTGGTAATCCAAAACAACAAGGGCCAAGTTAAGGTAACTCTGGAAACCTATATGCTCTGTTTACATGAGCCTTTTTTTGTTGTTGGAGCAACTAAAAAGGCTACTGAAAATTAAAGAGCCACTGACCAACAATTGATTAGAATTTTTTTTTTAGTTAAGTAACTGAAGGATGACTAAATACGTGGCAACTGCCACATTTCAATTGCTCAACATATGAGCCCCACAAGCAAGCGACTAAAGGGTGACTGATATGCCTTAGCTAAAAGTCAGTTGCTCCTTTCACTTGCTTTATGATATTTTTCTTGTAGTGAATGTTAGTATCTTCTTATCAGATCGAGAGTGAAGTTATCTACTAGTAAGGATTGGATGTATCATAGTCAAAGAGTCATTGATGACCCCATTATTGTAGAAGCGACATCGTTGTTACCTGAAAGACTTAACTCGTAAGTCAAGGATGAGGTGCCAAGGAAATTGGAGGATTAATTGAAACCAAAAAGAAGCTAGAGGATCATCAAAGTTGGAGAAGTAAATTGACATTTACGCCTTGTCATTCTGGCTGACATGTTTTGAAGATAATAGTGTTTATAGAAATGTATTAAATTTTGTATCGGATGACGTATCCTTTTTTAAATGGTTCAATACAGTATCAGTATCGTATCATCATGTCTCGAATGTACCATATATATATATATATGTATATATAAATTTTTTTAAACATAAATATATATTTATAAAATAAAAAAAATAACTTTAAAGGGCATAAAAAAATAAAAGTACACAATTCTTTCAAATATAAAAATTTTTTGTTATAAAAGCATTTAGTTAAACATAATAATTATATATTTTACTTAAAAATATCAAAAACTAAAAACAAAAATAAAAAAGTGCATTTTCCCTATCTGGTACTGTTTTTCCCATCTTGTACCATTTTCTAACCATAAGGGTGATACGAGATGTTTCAGGCCAATATGGTATGAGATTTAAAACCATGATTTAGAGCTATCCATAAAGTCTGTATACTGCATGGCAAAATATCTTGTTTCAGCACAAGTTGATGATTTAAACGTTTTGGGTCTTCTTTGGCAAATTGAGGTGTTTTGGACTAACTTGGTTAAAATTGCAAGAGTTCAGGACCAAAAAGCCCTTTCACCCACCTAAGTTTGACTGAATGAATAGAACAGCGGGAAAAGGACCCATAAAAGAGAAGGCAAGGGGAAAGTGGTCAGACTCTAGAGCGGGCAGCAAAAGCGGAGGAAGATGGCGCCATTGATACAAAGCTCGCAACCTTGGGTTGAGAAATAGTAAAATTCCTCAACTCTAACTCTATCGTCTTCCCGGGTTTTCCTCCGTGCTTCTCCGAATTGCTTCCATATTACTGTTCTTCACTGTTTTGATTTCTTAGTCGGCCAAAGCAAGTGAAGGATGTGGCTCACCAAGACGAGGTGGTCCGAGTTCTCACCAACACCCTCGAGACCTCAAACGTAAAACTCCTCTTTCCTCTCCATTCATCAGCAATCCCTCCTCTGTTTCACTCCCCAATTCTCATTAAGAAAAACCCTAATTATGATTACTTTTTGTAGTTCCCGCATATGCTCTTCTATGGACCACCTGGCACGGGCAAAACCACCACTGCTCTAGCCATTGCCCACCAGCTGTTTGGGTATTTGCCTGTCTCCTAGTCATCTTTTGGCTTTGTTCATAATGTTGAAAGGAACTAGCCTTAGTTTTCCTATAAAAAAGGAATGAGCCTTATGGCCAAGTTTGATGTGTTGACTTATTATAGCACAACTCATAGGCATTAATTTTTATTGCCGCCAAAGTTTGTGTGATGGCACGTAAAAGTGAATGAAGGCGGCCTCCCTGATGTGGGAATTGTGTGATGTATAACTGGCGCGTTTAAAAGATTGTGCTTCTGCTTTCTGAGATCTTGATTGCTATCCCATAAAAAAATGGCTATTAATGGAGGAACTAAGCTTGGCTTTTTAAGCCCAAATTATTTGATTATTATCCCTGTTAAGTCGCTATACTTCAGTTGTGTTTGATTCAACTGTTAGAATCATTGCAGGCCTGAACTCTACAAATCCAGGGTGTTGGAACTAAATGCAAGTGATGACCGTGGTATCAATGTTGTGCGGACAAAAATCAAAGATTTTGCTGCTGTGGCTGTAGGATCTGGTCAGCGCCAAGGGTATGATGGCCTTTAACTTTGGCTTGTAATTTTCTTGTTCAGTGTTTGTAAATTTTGATATTGATGCTTTTAATTGTCGGTTTGTTCCAGTGGTTATCCTTGCCCACCTTTCAAGATCATTATTCTTGATGAAGCAGATTCAATGACAGAAGATGCGCAGGCATGTTTGGATTAGCTTGTTAGTCGGTCTTTTCTTTTGGAGAATTAAAAGTGATTATTCTGAGTTTATTTTATTTGACTTTTTAGAATGCATTGAGACGTACAATGGAAACTCATTCAAAAGTTACAAGATTTGTGTTTATATGTAATTATATAAGCAGGTGATCATCCTTCACTGGTTATCTACTTTTCCCATCTTCAGTTTCTGTTGTTTCATATTTTTAACATGTATATGCTTACCATGTTACAGCTCCTCTTGAGATTTGTGAGAACTAAAATTATTGCTGTACTGTTTCCAATTTGCTATTTGAAATAATTCTTTGCTGGAAAACAGCTTTTCTTCAACTACTTAAGAGCACTTAACTATCACTTGAATTGATGATATGATAATTCATGTAGGATCATTGAGCCCCTTGCTTCAAGATGTGCAAAGTTCAGGTTTAAGCCACTTTCAGAAGAAATCATGAGCAGCCGTATACTTCACATTTGTAATGAAGAAGGTCTCAGCCTAGATTCAGAGGTATGACTTAAATGTTCTTTGTGAATCTGTCCTGAGTCCTAGTTGATTAATCATCTGTAATAAACAGTACATGTTAATGCAGGCTCTGTCAACATTAAGTTACATTTCGCAAGGTGATCTTCGCAGAGCTATTACGTACTTGCAGGTAAGAGGGGTTGGGAGGTTTATCCTGCATATCATTCTAGCATATGGTCCAAAAGTTTTGATCCATGAGTGTAGTAACTGCACTAAATTTCTTGCCCAAATTGCTTGCATGCATTAGCTGAAAACTATACTAGCAGGTAAGAGGGGTTGGGAGGTTTATCCTGCATATCATTCTAGCATATGGTCCAAAAGTTTTGATCCATGAGTGTAGTAACTGCACTAAATTTCTTGCCCAAATTGCTTGCATGCATTAGCTGAAAACTATACTGACGACTTGAAGCTTCCATGATGATCACTTCGATTTCCTAAATTATGTGAAATTTGCAGTGTTCTATTTGTTTTTACTTTTTAGTCTTGGTCAATAAACAAAGGAAACTGCAGTCCTTTTCCTACCACTCCTGTGTCTATCTAAGGGAGAACTTGAAATATTAAATACTTGATTTATGGTTCCTAGCTGTTACATGAAACCCCAGTTTGCTGTGGCTCCTTGTGACTGCATCAGCATGATTTTTGTGCTGTTACCTTGTGTATGTATTAGGTTAGATATATAAAGCCTCATGAGTAAAAGATCATTTTCTTGGTCATTGGAATTTGATTCACAAGCCTTGCTTTCCCTAGCTACAGTTGATATTTTATAAATTTATGTGAACCTTCATGAGTAAAATCTGAACTTCATGTCACTGACCCCAAAATAGTTGGGGTCAAGGTACGGAATGATGACGATTTTGATGATTAGTACTGCACTATAATCAGGCATCAGTAGAGATACCAGTGTTGTACTGAAGTCATATTTCTCAAGGCTCTTTTGTCTGGAGAAATCTAGTTTTAGCTTTTGCATCATGTTTACATTTTCAATCACCATTTTCAGTAATAAACTCAGTGAGGTTGCATCAGTTAGACCTGAACTGATTTATATATAGAGTCTTTGGTATTGCAGGGAGCTGCTCGCTTATTTGGGTCATCTATTTCTTCCAAGGACCTCATAAGTGTGTCTGGGGTAAGCTTTTGTTATTCTTAAACTTGCCGTGGGTTCTAGAATCCCAGTTAACTCAATAACAAGGTAGGAGTAGAACCAAAAGAAAAGCTGGCTAGAATCAGAAGAAAAGCTGGCTTCTTTAGGGTGGTCTGGATTAGCATGCCAGTTTGCAGTATGGATTAGCATGCCAGTTTGCAGTAAAATGTCTATCTTCCAGGTTATTCCCCAAGAGATTGTCGACTCACTTTTTGAAGCTTGCAAGGGTGGTAATTTTGATGACGCAGACAAAGGAGTCAACAATGTGATTGCAGAGGGATATCCAGTCTCTCAAATGCTTTCTCAGGTTTGACCATATTCATGCTATTCCTGAATATTCTCTAATTACTACTGGCTGGTCCTGTAAACACATACTAATCCACTTTGAATGCAGTTGTTTGATGTGATTGTTGAGGCAGATGATGTGCCTGATGAACAAAAGGCTATAATCTGCAAGTACTTGGCTGGAGCAGACAAGGTTAGTTTGGCACTGTAACTTAGTATGTATTTGCTTGTCTCCTCCAAGTTTTCAAATTCTAACCTGTTGGAACAGAAGGGAGATCTTCTAGAAGATCTAATTACTGTTCGGAAAGCAGACTATTTGTTCTTTCTCTGCCTTGATATTTCCTGTAATAAAAGCAGTATGAAGAAGCGGAGTTGGCTATTGGACTTGTATAATAACTGAAAGTACAAATCTGTTCGGATCAAAGATAAATCCCTCTAGAAGTAACTGTTACTTAGTATGTATTTGTCTTCACAGCATCAACTTGAGCTGACTGAAAATTAATTTTAATTGGTTACTTAAGACTGGTTTGCCGAGGGCAACCCCAACAGCCTTTGTGTGAAGAAGAATCATAAGTGGGTGACGGGTGCAATTTTTCTGATAAATGTCTTGATGGAATCTGCAGCGTCTAGTTGATGGAGCAGATGAGTACTTGCAACTGCTAGATGCAGCAAGCCACACGATGCGAGCCCTTTGTAACATGCCACAGGAGCTTTCTTTTGAGAGTTAGTTGGCCAGCATGGATCATGATGCAGAGAGTTGCTTAGGTTTATGCAGGAATTGACTTGTAGAATTGCTGCCAAACGGTGCTTGCAAACTTGGCAGGGTGGCCTCAACTTCTTGATGGGCGAAGTGGTGCTTAGGGTTGAACCCCATTTTAACCCCGCTCCCGCTGTCGAAGCCTAAAAAACATTTGTCAAAATTCGATGTGTTGTTTGCTGTCTCTGAATCATGTTTGAACGTACGATACCATTATCCTCATTTGTCAGTAATTAGGCAAACAAGTAGTTAAATATTGGTTATCGTTGTCTCCTCAGCCTGCATGGTAAAACTCGAATGGAACCATATGTCTAGTTAAAGCAAATAACCAGGGGCATTTTCGTTACCAGACGTGAAGATGACTTTATAGAATAAGAAAGACAAAAATAATTAAAAAAAACACTAATGCTACCTGTTTAGCTCGAGTCAGCCACTAATGTATTTTTAGGTCAAATAATTCACTCATCTTTTAAAAACAGGCTAAATAACTCATTATTAATTGAGCGATACTTTGTTCAAAATAGACATATTTCGTCACTAGAAGGCTAATGTGGCTTTAAAAAATGTCAAATATTGGTTTAAATGTGCTTAAGTTTAATCCAATTGATTTATAATTACTAATAATCATTATCCTCATTTATCAATAATTAGGCAAACAAGTAGTTAAATATTGGTTATCGTTCAGCCTGCATGGTAAAACTCGAATGAAACCTTATTTCTCATTAAAGCAAATAACTAGGGGGCATTTTTGTCACCATACGTGAAGACGACTTTGTAGAATAGGAAACTTATAGAAACCTTTAAGGTTTGGCCTAATTTATATTTTGCTACCTCTATTTTAAAAAATTTACATTTTAGCCCCAACTTCCTTTATATTGTTTAACAATAACTTTTAAAATTTTAATTTAAACTGTTTGAAAATTATATTTCTATAATTTTAAAATTTTTGATATTTTTTTTACAGTTAACTAATATTTAAAAATTTTGTATTTCCATTTACAAAGAGAAAATGTCTTTTAACTGTAAAAAAATATTAGAGAGATATAAATTGCTGGAAGATAACTATTATATAGCTTAAACAATGATTTCAAAAGTCATTGTCAGATAGTGTAAAATAAGTAATAGGTAAAGTGTAGCTCTTAAAAAATAAGGGGGCATAGAGGGGTAAGCACGGTTCAGGTTAGTTCGGGTTTATAGTGAAACTAAACCAATCTAAAATCCAATGGATTTAAAAAATTTCCTACCCAACCCAAGAATAAAAAATCCAACAGTGCCAGTACCATAGTTCTGAGTTTTTCGGTTTATACTATGTACCTATAACAATACAAAAATCTAATAAAATTACATTCAAATATAATAAAATTACATTCACAACCAATTTATGAAATAGTTAACATAATATTTAGAAGATGGCTATGATGGGAAATCAAAAATTGATGGCTGCAAAAGGGTGGTGGATGGCTATGCCGCTGCAAAACAAATGAGAACAAAACCAAAAGTTGATGGTTGCGGAATGAAATTGGAAACGCGAAACAAGGAAGTTGATTCAAGCAATCCTTTCCGGATGAATCAATAGTCTGCGATTTGGGATTCTACGAATGCGGTTGTGGAGTTATTGAACATAAAATTGGATTTAATGAATGAGGAACAACCTGAGAACAGAACCTTAGCACTTAGGATTATGTTTAAAACTAAAAGCCTAAAAAACATGTGATATCATTTTCAATAAATAACTATACATGTATAATTATAAATTTTATAATATATTAATACGTAAGTTTTGTGTTGATTCCATGCCGAGTTGATTCCATATTAAATCATAATCCACTTGAAAATCTATAAATTTTTAAAAGGTGGAACCAACCCATAAATCTGAATTAAGTTTTACTTAACCCAACCCAATTAATTTTGATTGGGTATTATCTAACCCACGCTCACTCTAGGTAAATTATAGGTTAAGTTCTACAAGTTCTACAGGGGTTACCCATCATGAATGTTGAGCAGGCTTGGTGCATGTTAAAATCGTTGGAGATCTTCACTCTTAAACGGAACATCATTATTATGTCATTCACTCAAGTCATGTCTCGCAATTGGAGCTTAAACTTATTCAAATCCACCGCGTGCACTGCTTTTATTCGCAGTAAGTAAGTTATCCATGTGAAGAGAAAAAAAGTATTCATGATAAGTTGACTAACATTTAAAAAAATTTCAGTTAGTGCCAAACAATAAATAAAACCGAATTAAAAGGAAAATGTCCTCTTCACTTGTAATGTAATCAGAGGACTGGTCCCTTCTGGGCCATCCATATTCCAGAAAATGCAGGGGAGAAAGTTGGTCTTCTTTGTTTACTTTACAGCCTTGAATTAGGCTGAAAACAAGTCCGGCAGAGCTTATCATGTTCACCTAAAATAATTTATTGAACTTAATATTTTCTTTATGTTTGAATTAAAAACAATATTAATGAGCTGTGAATGAGTTTTTATTTGATTGAGTTCAAGCTATTCGCTTAAATTGAAAAAAAAAAAAATTAAATCAAGTCAAAGTGAGTAGTAAGCAAATTAAGCTTTATTTGAATTGTATATCAAGCTTTACATTTTGTTCAAACTTGGCTTGATAACTTTTCGAATGAGTTACGCACGAGCTTTAAACCAAGCCAAACTCAAGCTGTGCTCGAGCTATTTGTTCATTTTTTCACCCCTGCCTTGAATTGAATTGCCCCCTCAACTATCACCAATACCACCTCATGGCCCTTGAACTAAAATTGGTACATAACAAGCCTCCGAAATATTAAAATTGTACCTAACTGCCTCTTGGATGACAACATAATATGATGATTATTGCAGCATATAGTGGGCCTTTTGCAGCTTGGGGTGGGGAAAAAAAAAAAACCCGAATGTTTCGTATTTATAACTGTGGCGGTATAATTGAATTGCCCCCTCCTTGTATTTTAAGAGGTAAATTCATCAAATTGGTTAAATTAAGGTCATTGAACACAAATTCTTGCTACATATGATGAGACCATGGTTGAGTGAAGTTTCAGGTTGAAAACTCTTTCGAGTAGCTGCTGTTGCTGGCCATCGAGGGGCTAGATAGGCACAATTTTGATAGTCTAGGGACTAATTGCAAAACTGATTTAAGTTCAGAGGTTAAAAGGGCATATTCATAATAGCTTGGGGGACAATTGAGGATTTAAGCCTAATTTATAAGACCAAAATTTTTATTCTAGTAATAAGTAGTAGCTTGTAACGGTACAGATAATTGGCTCCCTCTTATTTTTTTTTTCCTCAAGAGGGAAGCAATGCCTTCAACTTTTCGCAGGTACAGTGGAAAAGTCTTGGACTTTTTTGCTCTTTATCACGGCAGATCTTTGGATCTTCTGCTAAAATTCTTTCTTTTCGCCCCCGCTTGATGCTGCTTGTTTGAAATGAATGACACCTTCTCGGGGCTCCCTAAAGGAAAACGTTACACATGTCCCCGAAAGAAAAATAGAAAACGTTACATGTTCACACAATCATTTACAGTGAATTGTCCAATTTTTTACCCAAAAAAAAAAAAACAAGGGAAAAAGTATCATTTTTAAAGAGAATTGTCAGTTTTTTAATACTATTTGTTTTGAAATTTTTTTTTATAGGATATAATAACTACCCGTAAAATTGCAACTGCTGGGAAACAAGTTTCTGAACACAATTGATAAATTAATTCTGATTCTTTCATAAATCATGTTTGTAAAACACATAGATACATTAAAAGAAGAAGCAAGTCAAAATGAAACTTGATTAAACGACATGCGGCATCAAAGGGTGGCCCAACAACCGCACACGTCTTGCCTCCAATCTCGCCGATAAAACCCCCTCGTCTGCCTCTTAAACCCCGTATATGTACCCACTTCAACTGCAGGCCACTTTATTCCTCACTTCTCACATAACCTTTTTTCAGTTTTCATTCTATTCCACTTCAAATGACTGTGGATGATTCCTTCAAGAAACCTGGCGCAGTCCCCTTCAAGTGGGAGGTCCGACCTGGTGTCCCCAAGGTCCAACACCAACCCCCGCCACCGCAACACAAGCAGAGACCCAAGCAGCCGCCACCGCCATTATCAGCGCCTTCGTCACCCTTTATAAGCCAACAACGGTCGTTGCTAAGTCCAACCCAGCAAAGGCTCAAGCCCCCACCTGCTGGGTCCTATTTGCCGTCCCCTCTTGAGCCCCGTATCCGTTCCTTCCGGTCCGACCCACGTACCCGATCCGAGAGGTTGCGCTTCGCTCAGCCCGCTCGGATCCAGCCTGATGTCGTCTCAACCGGTTGCTTCCCGTCGCCTTTTCTCCGGAGGAAAGATAGCAAGCGAAAGGTCCAGGTGGCAGCGCCACTGGACTATGGTTCGGACCTCGAGACACCGTCGCGGCGGTCGTTTTCGAGCAGGAAGTCGTATTTCTCTCCCTCACCGTTGTATGGGTCCCCCACGTCGTCTTTCTCGTCGTTCCGGTCGTCGCCGAGACCAGTCAGGGATTCCCAGTGGGCCGGGTTCGGACTATTTTGAAGTGGGCTGTGCTTGTGTTGTAATGTATGCTACCACTGTGCCTTCATTAGCTTTTGCATCGCTCATTATTAGTGGGCCTGCTTCCTTTTGGACCAACATTGCCAAAACCTACAAGACCTTGGCGTGAAAGACTTTTGGTCAAAAGAGAAGAGTGAAAGAATTCGAGTTTTTACTTTCCCTTGTAAATTTAAAGACTTCAAGCTTTTTGCTTGGAGTTTATAATGAAAAGTTATGCTCTTTGTATGAGATTATAGACACAGGCGGAACCAGCCTCACCACGGGAGGAGACGAATGGGGCATGTGGGGCCTGCGCACCCATTAAAATTTGTGAGTGAAAAAGACAAAGGATGGTTACTTCCAGTTTGAAAAAAAAAAATTTACGGGGCACTTTGTCAAAATTAAAACCTTAGACTGACCAGATATGCTGAAAAGCTTAACGTAGTGTAAAAACTTTTTGACTCACCCTTTTTGGGTGTGGGTTCCTTTGGCACAAAGCGAATATGCACTTCCTCCGTAAGGTTGAAAAGAACAAAAAGAAAAAAAAGTTACGTTGCACCAAACCATTTTCGAGTAATTTAGTGGAAGAATCCATGACAAGTGACGAAGCTTTAAGTCTGCCAAATTTAATGTGGAGCTGGAGGAATTTAAGTCTGCATCAAGTTTGTTTCTAGAGCTAGTTTTTTCAGACATTCACCAAATACAAGTATACCGAATTCTGCCCGTAATTAAGCAGCAAATGGCGAGATATTAATAATTCAACGGACATTATACATATAGAGGGAGTACTATGGCTAGTCTTTTTATTCCATCCTTATCCACCCACCCCACCTCACCCACCTCCCCCCCCCCCCCCTAAAAAAAAAAAAAGAGTACCATTGGCTGGGTTTCCTTTTTCTTGATAACTGCCCAAATTTTATGACTGTTTGAGAAATAAAATGGATCATCTGTGTTTGGCTAGGTAGAATAATACATTATTTTCAATTTTAAGATACACAAATATCCTGTTTCATGTAATAGGAACCGGTTTTGTACAATGGCAACTCATTTGGCAATTCTGATCCATTTTACATAGTTAAAATAGCTCTTAATTATTAGTTTTATACATAATCATATATATATATATATATATATATGCATAACAATTTTGTATACCATATTTCATACTTCCAAAAATCTACGTACAAACAACAGGACCCCAGCTGCTTAATACATATGCAAAACAATTCTGTATAGTCATGTTAATTATTTTCAATCGTTATAACTCGCATACAATAGGATATCAAATTCAAACATAAGTGTTTCAACTGCGTAGAACGACAATAAAAATTTTAATCTTCACAGTTATAGTACGTACACAAACCTAGTTTTATACTCTAGTCTACAGCTAATAGCACACATGCAGATTGATATAATATAAACCCAATTTGATACCGTATCAACCAGAGTTTCATATTGCCAATTTACAGAATCATAGAACAGGCACACAAAATCAAATCAAAGTATGCAATGAAATTAATACTGAAATAGAGTTTGAAATCAAATCCACAACAAATCCATAGAAAAAATTGAATTAGGGGAAAGAATATATCAGTGTAACTAAACCTTAATTCAATTCTATGAACCCAGGGACGACGACAAAAGGAAGAGCAAAGACAGCAAACTTAATTCGACGAATCTATGTGATGGCGACCGTTTGGCAGAGGGTGATTAGCACAACGATATATGACCAACAGTGAAGTGGCGACAAACACTGCGATGATGACAAAAACAAAAACAAAAACAAAAAAAAAAAAAAAAAGGCAATGAGAATGATTTTTATGGTTTCCACTTCTTTTGCGGTTCGACGGGGATTTAGGGTTACAAACCATGTGTACATAGCGCATGAGTTTGAGAGAGATTGTTAAGTAGAAAATGAGATTGTTTGGATTCTATGGAGATTCATATATATAATGAGATCGCAAATAGCAAGGTGTTTGTCTAATGTCTGCCCGTTGTTTCTTCCCTAAACTGTTTCACTTTCGTCCCCTATTTCAAACTAGAAATGGAAGTTAAAAGGGGATGGTTAACGCCCCTGGCCTAACTTTTGTTAAATTGATGTATATCCACAAGTAAATTTGTATCAAGCCTCATAGTCCAATGCCAGAAATCCAATTCCCATGCATCAACTTATAATGGTTAAGCAAAACACATGATATATTTGTTATATATATTTCTCATTAATTATAAACAGAAGCCATATCCATATGCATGCATTAAAATGTATTACCAATAATGTAATGTGAACAGGACGAATATTGCATTGTAACTTTGTAAGGCCTTGTGGTTAATTTTGGTATCGCACATGCTTTTAATTAATGGGATCGATAATGAATTACCAATAATGTATGGCCTGTGGTTTTCAATTGACATGTAGTATAAGAATTAAAACGGATCGATGATTCTCTCCATCTTTCTTGATGTTATTGTCCAAATTTTTGGCAAAGAATTTTCAAACAAAAACGATGAAGCCCTTTTTAAGTTTTTAGCCCCCACTCTGCAATTTGTATGCTAATTCAGTCTTGAGTTAGTGGGATGGGTTTACATGCAATAGCGGTTCTTGCGGTAATGTCATTTGTTCTTGCTTGTATCTTCCCTCTCGTGTTTTTTCTCTGCTTCTGCACTCGTCAGTTTCGTGAGGTTATAAAGGTAGCAGCAGAGCTCCTGGCTGCCGAATTGCTGGAGGGGGAGTTGCTCGGTGGGGCGGCGTTGGAGGCAGTGGAGAAGGAGGATGCGAAGGTGGTGGGGGAGGATGTGACGGAGGGAGTGGCGGAGGAGGATGTGGCTGCGGCTGCGGCGGCGGCGGAGGATGCGGACGCGGTTCTTGTTAATTCCCACTTGGGGAACAGAGATCGGAAGAATATGGCAAATAGGGGAGCATGGTGATGATGACCGATAAGGCGGAAAATTAGCCTGCAAAAGCCAAAATATCTGTAGATCTTTTACCTGGTTTATGTCTAATCTAGTTGTGATTTCAGAATAATTGGTCTCTCTTCAGTTCACTTGTTCTTGATCAGTTCCAGACGTTCAAATGTAATGATGAAAAATCAAGCAAGGGAAAGATTTTGTCTTGTTATGTACTAAGGAAAACAAAGCAATTTGGCACATTCTATTTTCGCCGAATTGCATCTAATTTATAGCACGATTTTGTTTCAATCATAATTAGGAGGATGGAATAGTAAGTTTGCAGCTATTTAGAAATTAAGAATAGAGAAGTGATCATGCAAAATATTTGAAAGAAAGATCGATCATTGATTACTCATGAAGAGAAGAGTTCAACTACAATGGATATGGAGGAAGCCAAACAAGGTGACCAACGATAAAAAGCCCTATGTGCACTACAGAATGAGCACTGGAGTTTAGCCAATGTGGTACAAAAACTAAGGAAATGGAATGAAAAGACAAAGCTAACTTTCTAATATCGTTAAGGATAACTCTAAACGGATATAAAGAAGGACCTCTAAACTCATGCAACTCTCGAACCAATACCTGTGCATTTGACACCATTATAATTATTTGATACCCATGAGCATTTGCCACTGTTATATCATAAAGGATGGCCAAAGCTTTGACTAAGGTGGGTTGATCGCTTCACTTCTAAAAACATACAGATGAAATGAAATCAGGTGAGCTCACTATGTCACGAAACACCATGCCAATAGAACTACGCCCCAAGGGAGAAGAGGTGGCCACATTGACATAACTTTTATGAAGCTAGGAGAGGGGGTGACCATCAACCAAGTGCAGATACGGGAGGAAGTTATTGCCCAATAAGAAAAGAAGCCTCCCAGTTAGAAGTCCATACCTTAATCGTGTAAAATTAAGATGGTAAAGGCAAATGTGCCACAAATCTTATGTCAGGATTTTTTTAGGCAAATACGTCATCATTGTTTTCTTTCTAGGTAAATAAAGCCACCATCATTAAAGTTATGTGCTAAATTAGGCATTCACGACAAGAATTGTTACTAGAGGTGAAATAAATTTTGTTTACTCATGCATGGGTAGCAAAAGCCTCATCATTTCTCGCTTATATATATTGTCAAATAACAACATCCAATTAATGTCAAAATCATTCTAAGATGTCAGAGTTTGTGTTATTCTTTAGTCCTACTAATTCAATTTGAATAAAAACAATCAAAACTAGAACTGAATTTGACATCTTTGAAGAATAATACGCATCAATAGAAAAAGAATTCCTTAATCGATAACACCCTTTAATGGGTAATTTATCCCAAAGCTATTATGCTAGTTGGTGTTTTACCTATTTTCAAAAATATTAATGACATATTTATCTCAAAAAATAGATTAGCGATCAAATTATTCCCTTCGCCTAGGATTAGTAGCTAATGACACAATTATTCTATTTTGGATACAACTCTCATGCACCCACTCTTATTTTTATTAAGCTTTTACTTACGTAAGTTTATAACATTACACATTCTCATTCCTGTTCCCTACGTTTTGGGTAACCGACATTAGTAGCCTATTTACCTATTTTGCGTATAATTAAATGGGATGAATGGAGCCAAAAGATTCATTTCATGTTTACATTGGTCAGTCATGACCATGGGCCGTGAAGTTGGGCGTACTCCATTCGATTTTCATCATGATTAGACCCGTCAAAAAGAGTAACAGGCTGCTAGCCGACCAGTCCTCCCAGGGCAAACCTGGATATAGCCACCAACTGATGTCCGCTGGCCATTTTATATATTCTGGAAATATGCTTAGTGTCCAATCTGCAGCGCTGGGGGGGAAACATCAGACCATTTGTTTGTACAATGCAAGTTTGCTTGGAGTCTATGGGCGGCAGAAATAAAGGAGTAGAGTTACAGGTGGCAAACCCCTTATTCAATTAAAGAGATGTTTCGGAGATGGAAGGATGAAAGCAACAAAGTCCTAACTAAGGAGGCTTTCTTGTCTGCAATCTGTTTGGCAGGCAAGAAATGATTGGATTTTCAACAATAAAAAGATGGATTCAGAGATAGCATGGGATGTTGTTAGACTAAGAGTGGGCTTTGTGTATAGAAGCAAAATGGCATGATTTCGATATCTCAAGGCTGGAGCTCTTTACTTCTCTAGCAAAAATTGAGTTAAATAGTAAGAAAAGTGTGGTAAAGAGTAATGTGAAGTGGAAGCCCCCTGGTGTAGGAAGTTTGAAGTTCAATGTAGACGCATCATTCTTGGACAATATAGTGCTGGAGCTGGTGCTGGTCTGTTGAGAAACCATGAAGGATATAAGTCGTCTGTGGTTTCTGTTCCAATAGTGTCAGCAAATGCAGGGGAGGCAGAAATTTTAGCAGTTAAGGAAAGCTTTGTTAATACTGAAGTCAAACAAAGGCTTGAATCAAAATTCTTGAGGTGAAGTTGGGGCAAGACCGTGGAGGTTTGTTGACAAATTGATGTGTTGCGAAAGGAAATTTGCAAGTGCAGCTTTGAACATTTTGGCAGGCAAGCAAATGGGGAGGCAGATGCCTTAGCAAGGCGGGGAGTCTACAGAAATAAACCACTGGTCGCATGGCTTTCATAAAGAAGGAAGGGAGGCTTCAGCCTTTAGACCGAGCCAATTGGGGTTCTCTTTCTCTAGTTTTGCAAAAGCAGCTTAAGCTGATTATGTGAAAATTAGCATATTGAGAACGTTGGGATGTACTGTCTCCGTCTCACAAAACTTAATCTATTTACTTTTTACAGTAATTAATTTATAATATCTTTCAAATTTCTTGCATAAATATAAATTTTATATTTGAAAATAGTACCTCAAAGGCTTTAATTTATAAACATATATTTTCAAAAAAATTTATAATATAAATTAATATGAATATATTAAAGTTAAACTTTAGTAAAAAAGATAAAAGTGCAGAGAAGTACGTATTTATACCTTCATCAGGTTAATAAATTGCTTTTTGCTCTTCAAAAAACACATGCCGTTAAGTCATCCGATTTCTACTTTTTTCTTTTCTTTTTCGTTTCTTTTCTTTTTTGGGTCCAGCGTTGTCATAATAATCTCCTATTTGAGGCCAAAGTCGTGAAAATTATGTCAACTCTGTCACAACCGTGGCGATTCAGAACACTAATGAAATGTTCCAAAATTTGAAGGATCGAATATGATTCTTGAAAAGTTTATATATTTACATTTAATTTCGGGTGAGCCTGATATTTAGGGGATTTTAATATAAAATTTATATAAGAATAACTTTATTTAAAATACATGAAAAATATATTAAAATTCTAATTTGAATCTTTATAATTTAAAAATGTTTAAACTTACAACTCTCAATTTCCATAATTATGTAGCAATTATATCACAAGCTTCTCCATCTATTAGAAATATGGGGTAAATTTTACTGGTCATTCCTAAACTATATCCAATATTATTAATTCATTTTTAAACTATCAAATGTTGTTTAATCGTCCTTAAACTAAATTCAATGTTACTTAATTGTTATATTATCTATCTTACTGTTAAAGATAGATAGAAAAGCGATGAAACATCAGCAGTCATGTCATTTTTTCATGCTACATTAGTAGTCACATTATTTTTCCATCTATTCTTAACGGTTGTGATGAATGGTAGGGTGATTAAGCAACACTGAATATAGTTCAGGGACAATAAAGTAACATTTGATAGTTTAAGGACGAATTAGTAACATTAGATATAGTTTAAAAATGACCGGTGGAGTTTACTATAGAAATATGTAAGATTTAAGAAATATATATGATTTAAAGTTATAGAATAAAAAACACTAAAAGCTAAATATACTTTACGAAATTCAAATTGTGGTCGCCTTTCTTTCATTAAGTAGAAATAAAACTTAAAAAAAAAAAGGAACTTATGGATGTTGGGGGTGGGCTGCTAGGAGATTGGAGAAGTTTTAAACAGTTGTAACTTTCAACTTACAAATAGTTGTCCCGATGGATTGCCGTTAGGTGGTGGATCTTGATTAGTAGGTGTAGGTAGCAACTTAGTAGTAGAGATTTTAATATGGGAAAGATAAAATTACAGAGAGAGACATCAACGTTTAAGAGTAAAATTTTAAAAAAATATTTTTGAGTTCTTTTGATACATATGAAAGTATAAATTTTTACATGAAAAAAGTCAAAACTAGTATTTTTTTTATTCTTTTTAGTGTTTATGTTGTATATATCTTATATATTATAAAAAGTACGAAGATGCACAAATATTGAATGACTTTTTTGCCCTTAAAGTTTAATATATTGTAATGCTTTAAATAAACCTATTATTGTAATTACACTATTTTAGGACAATGGCTAAATTCTTCAAAACACATCCATCTTTCTGTTCATTTTCAGTTAAGACCTCATATTTTAATCTATTTCACTTTCCAATGCAAGAACGTTGAAAAAGTTCATCCATACTATCCAACAGCTCTACGCATTTGCTTATTGAAAAATTATTTTTTAGATATTAGATAGTAGAGGTTTAAAATTTTCCATTAAACTATCAAATTAAAGATTGATCCGTCATTGAGATGTTAAAGTTTAATTTTGGAACAAACTTCACCTTTATTTAATATTATTATTAAACAAGGCCTTAAGCACAAGGTTTTATCAATTTCATTACCCTTTAACTTCAATGAAATATTTGTATTAATGTTTAAAAGTACATTTATGGATAAATCTTTTATTTGTCTTTTTAATTAGTGCCTATATTCAAGATGAAGCCAAAAAGAAAATTAGATGTAAGGTGCTCCCAAGAAAATTATCCCAAATAGAATCTTCAATTTTTTTATTTTTAACTTAGATAAAATATACTATTAAAATATACAATCAAATTTTTAACTTAGATAAAATATACTATTAAAATATACAATCAAATTACTGAAAATAATTAATTTTCATCAATATCTATGATTTATATGAGCTTAATTTCATCCTAAACTTTTGTTTGTTATCTTTTCACTATAAGAAAAATAAAAATATTTTAATTTCTCCTAATATGTTCAATTTGTTAACCAAACCAAAAGTTGTTACATAATAAGTGTATACATTATACACAATAACTATTTCATATATGAAAAAATTCTTGTCTGTTATCTTTTCGTTCTAATATAAATAAAAACATTTTAATTTTGTGGCAACGTCGGGTTTTCTGGAGTCGCCACCAATCCGTTTACCTAGGTCGATTGGTCACCTTAAAATTGGTCTGCGAGAGTTCGGGGATCGGGAGTACGGTTACGCTAAAACAATATTGTTATAGCGCCCAAAATTGGCACCTTAGTTGATTTTAATTTTGTTTTACTTTGCTTTTAAATAATTTTCAGTTAATGTAGAAATTTTAACTGAATTAGTCGAAATGTGGATTTTTAAGTTAATTTGTATAGAATTTTATACTTCCGAACCATGGACTCTGCCGAGTCATTTGGACACGGAAGATTTGATTCCGAACCATGGACTCTACCGAGTCACCCGGACACGGAATTTGACAAAATTTTAAAGAATTTAATTCATATCGTTAATATGGATTTTTTCCTTTTTATTTAATTTATTTTAATAAGGTTGATATTTTCCAAACCGTAGATCCTGCCGGATCATCCGGATATGGAAATTATTTTAATTTATTGTTAGTTATATAATTATTATTAATGGCCCACATAGACCGAAATTTTCAAAAATGTGATTTTTATTTTTAATATGTCAAATTAATTTTTTAGATTAATTATTAAAAAGTCTATCTAATCTAATTATATAATTATACTTAATATTAATTCCTAAACTGATAGATGGCTTTAATGAACTGAATAAACATAAAAGAAAATAAGTAAAATCAGTTATCGAAATATACAAAGCAGAAAATTTTCATGGCAAACGAACGATTTAGTAATTATTTAGGCTATAAATGACCAAAATAATAATAATAATAATAATAATAATAATAATAATAATAATAATAATAATAATAATAATAATAATAATAATAATAATAATAAAAATTTAGGGCCTAATTTATCACAAAGATAATATAGAGGATCCATTTTTGTCATTAATCCAAAAGTTAGGTAAATACCATCTCAAGTCATCTTCTTCGATTTGTTCTCTGTGGCCTTCAACCAAAAAAACACCCTTTTTAATTCAAACAAATATCATGCTGATTTCAATCCAAAATCAAGGTTATATACAATCTCATGTGCGGATTTTAATAAGACTAACAATATCCAATGAGGAGAGCACAAAAAATTAAACCAGGAAAATAGACAGATGCTGCCACTTTCTCTTCAATCCTGTAATTTTATTAAACCCACGTAGAATGAATTCTCGAAAATTGATTTTGAAACACATCGTATAGATTCAATCAAAATTACAAAGATTTTAAGATAAAAAAAATAAAAACAAAAATAAAAAAATAAAAAAAAATAGATATCCTAACTTGTATTCCTATGTGAATTTATTAATTAAATTGATGCATGGCCAAATCATCAAATGAACAAAGAACAAAAAGAGAAAGAAAAAAAAAAGTATTGTCAATGACTGATTTATAGGATAAAATGAAATTAATTGCTTAACTGGATAAAATAAAAATAACTCAGGGGTAAACAAGAATTATGCCAAAACTATGGACTTTCAAATCAGATCCGAAGCAACAACGAGTCGATTTGCGATCTGGATTTTGTTATTTAATTTTAATTTTTATTTTTGTCTGCTTTAAATAATATCAATTAATATCCAAACCATGGATTCTAACCGAACCACCTGAATATGGATTTTGTAATTTATTACCATCCTAAATTCATTTTAAAATTTTATTAAATCCACACGGAATGAATTTTTTTTTAAGTATGATTTTTAGACGCATTGTGAATATTAAATAAAAATAAAATTGAACTATCCAAAAATTAAAGAGATAAAACAAAATAAAAAAATCGAGATTATATTCCTATATGGATTTTATGGCTAAATTTAATGAATGGCCAAAATAAACAGATAAACAAAAGAAATTAAAGAAAAGAAAACAACAAAATAATAAAAGCTTGCTGTTAATGCTCAAACTGCAAAAAAAATAAAGTTAGTGACTTAGACGGATAAAATAAAAATAACTAAGGGCTAAATAAGAATTTTACCAAAAAATGAATTTGACTCGGTAAAAAAAAAAACGAAGAAAACGCGTCTGACGAGTTTCCTTTATCTTTCCTTCTTCGTCTTCTTCCTTCAGGCGCAACGATGCACGGACGGGAAGCTGGAGACGACACGGTGGCTGGCGGAAGCATGAGGCGACGCAGGCGGAAGCAGGAGGCGACGCAGTGATGGGAGGCCGGAGGAGCACGGAGCGCGAGCGTGGTATGGCAGAGCACGAGGCGTGGGCGCGGTGGTGGAGGGACGGCAGCGTCACGATGACGTCGAGGCTATGGACGGCGGGGGTAAGAGGTGACGGTGCTGCTCGACGGAGCAGGGCCGAGAGAACGGCAGCAGAGGAGCGCAGAGGGGAGGGGAGGAGCGAGAAGAGGAAGAGACAGAGAGATGAAGGTGAGAGCTCGGAGATCAGAAGCGTGTGTGTGTGAGCCCAGATGAGGGAGAAGCGATGTGATCGTGAGAGTAGGAAGATGAGAGAGCGAAGCTGAAGAGAGAGATAGCGAAGGTCAGAGGGAGAGGAGAGTGAGAGAATTGTTTTTAGAGAGAGTCAGAGATGAGAAGGAGAGGAAGATGAGAAGGAGCTCTGTTGTGAGCTCCCCCCCCCCCCCCCCCCCGGGAGAGAGCTCTGATTGCTGGATAAGTAGAAAGAAAAGAAGAAGTGAGAAGGCTCTGGAGAAAGACAAAGAGGGGAGAAGTCTCTGGAGAGGGCCAGATTTTTCTCTCTTTTTTTTTTTTTTAATAATAATAAATAATAATTAATAGTTAATTTAACTTTTTAATACACACACAGATATATATATATATATATATATTTAAAATAAAAATGTACCCCATAAATTTTTTTTTATTTAAAATTTTTTATTTTTGGTAATAATAATAATAATAATGATAATAATAATTTATTTTTTTTCTAATTAATTTTTTTTAAAATTTTTTAATGGCCGGACGAAATTGGGTGTCAACAGCTACCCCCCTTTGCATGCTTCATTTGCATGCTTCATGGGACATGATGTATGCAAAGTCGTTACCAAATTTCGTCCGGCTTAGCTAGGCATTGAGAATCTTCTCGTCGCCTAAACCATGAGGTTAAGGAATCTTCCTTAGAGCCTCTGCGATAGGAACTCTCCTATCATTAAAGGGAAAATTTGACAATGATCGAGGTTAAGGGCCTTACCTTAGAATCTTTACGATAGGAATCTTCCTACCGTTGAAAAGAAATTGATTTGGTTGGTTTTAAGGCTTAAGGAAAAGTCTTTAGAACCTCTAACGATAGAAATGGTTCTATCGTTATAAGATGGACTGAATGATTGATTGTTTGTTTGAGGTTTAAGGAAAGGTCCTTAGAACCTCTAACGATAGGAAAGGTTCTATCGTTGTAAGATGGACTGAATGATTGATTGTTTGTTTGAGGTTAAGGAAATGTCCTTAGAACCTCTAACGATAGGAAAGGTTCTATCGTTGTAAGATGGACTGAATGATTGATTGTTTGTTTGAGGTTTAAGGAAAGGTTCTTAGAACCTCTAACGATAGGAAAGGTTCTATCGTTGTAAGATGGACTGAATGATTGATTGTTTGTTTGAGGTTTAAGAAAAGGTCCTTAGAACCTCTAACGATAGGAAAGGTTCTATCGTTGTAAGATGGACTGAATGATTGATTGTTTGTTTGAGGTTTAAGGAAAGGTCCTTAGAACCTCTAACGATAGGAAAGGTTCTATCGTTGTAAGATGGACTGAATGATTGATTGTTTGTTTGAGGTTAAGGAAAGGTCCTTAGAACCTCTAACGATAGGAAAGGTTCTATCGTTGTAAGATGGACTGAATGATTGATTGTTTGTTTGAGGTTTAAGGAAAGGTCCTTAGAACCTCTAACGATAGGAAAGGTCCTTAGAACCTCTAACGATAGGAAAGGTTCTATCGTTGTAAGATGGACTGAATGATTGATTGTTTGTTTGAGGTTTAAGGAAAGGTCCTTAGAACCTCTAATGATAGGAAAGGTTCTATCGTTGTAAGATGGACTGAATGATTGATTGTTTGTTTGAGGTTAAGGAAAGGTCCTTAGAACCTCTAACGATAGGAAAGGTTCTATCGTTGTAAGATGGACTGAATGATTGATTGTTTAAGGTTAAGGAACTTTCCTTAGAACCTCGACGATAGGAACTCTCCTATCGTTGCAAGTTTGAGGTTAAGGGCCCTACCTTAGAACCTCGACGATAGGAACACTTCTATCGTTGAAAGTTTGAGGTTAAGGGCCCTACCTTAGAACCTCTGCGATAAGAACTCTCTTATCGTTTAAGAAAAATTGATGATTGATTGTTTGAGGTTTAAGGAACTCTCCTTAGAACCTCGACGATAGGAACCCTCCTATCGTTGAAAGTTTGAGGTTAAGGGCCCTACCTTAGAACCTCTGCGATAAGAACTCTCTTATTGATAATTGATTGCTTGAGGTTTAAGGAACTCTCCTTAGAACCTCGACGATAGGAACTCTCCTATCATTGAAAGTTTGAGGTTAAGGGCCCTACCTTAGAACCTCTGCGATAAGAACTCTCTTATCGTTTGAAGAAAAATTGATGATTGATTGTTTTCGAGGCAAAGGTTCCATCCTTAAAACCCCGATGATGAAAATTGATTATTTTCGAGGCAAAGGTTCCATCCTTAAAACCCCGATGATGAAAATTGATTTTGAGGCTAAGGAGCTTTCCTTAGGACCTCGAGCGAAATTTATATGAAAGCAATTGAAATTGGAATAATTTTCTTCGAAAGTGTGAATTTTCATAATAGGCGAGTGCAAAGAATTAGGCTTCGATAAAACGAGTGAATCTTGATGATGACAACAACACTGACAAATTATGTAAAGGGAACGGATGTTTGGAATCAATATTCAAGGTTTATCTAATATTTTCTTCAGTAAATATAGATTCCCTTGTGAGATATGTCATCCAAATAAGGTTAAAGCTTAACTACCCCAAAATGTTATGCCTAGTAGACCTAATAGGATGCGTCTCAAGAGTAACAAAAATTACTCTTTACTCAGCCATTCCAACCTAAAGGCATTGTCCTATGGTTTTAATATCAGCATGGACGAAACTATCTTATAAGATAATGAAATTCCCTGAAAAGAAAAACTGAAATACGAAAGAAAATGCTGATAATTAAAACTAAAGGACAAGAAAAACGGATCAGATCGCTTCTTTCTTCCACAATACTTCAACAGGGTGAGTAGAGGACCATTTTGTGAGTGAACTGGTCGGGAAAGACTGTCGTGTCCAGTCTATCTGAATCATTGCTGGATCAGGTTCAGGAACAAAAGCTTGTATTTTATCTAGCAATTCTTCAGCAGTTGTTGCGGATATTATGATTCGCGGTGCCACTCTTGATATGAAATTCTTCTGCATAGCATAATCCATAAAAGCTATCAGACCTGTAAAGAAATTGTTAACATTTAAAAGCCCAATGGGTTTCTTATGCAAATTAAGTTGGGCCATGGAAACGATTTGGAAGACTTCTCCTAATGTACCAAAACCGCCGGGTAGAGCGATGAAAGCATCAGGATTTAAAAGCATTTGTAGCACACGTTCTTGCAGATTTTTGACCACTAGCTCCTCTCCGATCGTGCCCCCAGAAATAAACTTCAAAGGTCCTGGGATAATGCCTAGAACTTGACTTCCTCCTAAAGATGCTGCTGATGCTACGCCTCCCATTAATCCGACACTACCTCCTCCATAAACTAAATGTATTTTTCGCTCAGCTAATACTCTACCCAAATGGTTGGCTGCCTTTAAATACTCTTCATCTTTTCCAGGAAAAGCCCCAGAAAATACACAAATACTTCGGGATTTACGAGTTGGGGTTTTCTCCATTCCTATCCTTACCCTTGTGAGAAAAGAGGATATATTTATAGAGATGAAGAGATAAGGCAATAATTTTATTTTCAAGAATGGATACATTATTGCCAGCTATTCACAGTAGTCACGAGTATGACTCTGGTCAGGTATGGGTACACTATCGTTAAAAGAGGAGGAAAATTTTCAAAATAGCTGTTAGCATGTACAGTAGTCACTACTGTAGCTTATGTCAGGAGTAGGTACGTGATTGTTGGAAGAGAAGGAAAATTTCAAAAGTGGCAGCTATATATAGTAGTCCGTGTCAGGAGTGGGTACATTATTGCCAAAGGAGAAGGAAAATTTCAAAAGCGACAGCTAGCATGTACAGTAATCATGACTTTGGTTCACGTCAGGAGTGGATACATTATTACCAAAAGCGACAGTTGGCATGTATAGTAGTCGTGACTGTTGCTCACGTCAGGAATAGGTACATTATTCTTGAAATAGAAGGAAAATTTTCAAAAACGACAACTAGCCTGTACAGTAGTCGTGACTGTGGATCACGTCAGGAGCAGGTACATCATTTGTCAGAAGAGAAGGAAAAATTTTGAAAAGTGACAACTAGCCTGTACAGTAGTCATGACCGTAGTTCACGTTTTCTACTGGTTTTACGTCCAGGGACGGCTTCAATGCCTTTTACGAATCGGGGATTTGCTTCCCATCCAGTTTTCTCACAAACTGGCAAACAGGGTCATTAAAAGTCAGATTTCCAAGACTGTAACGATCCTGTTCTTTACGGAAAGTCCACCATAAATCCATAATTTCCCATTGCACTATTTCACAAGAATGTGTTTCAAAAGTTAATAGGATATCATCCAAAGATTCCTTACGCAGGCCATTCTTGATGAATCTTATTCTATCATTACGATTTCTGGTGATCACTCCTGGAGAACGACATTTATTGCCGCAAATCCACCATCCACAATTATGACAAACGCCTAGCCGCTTTGCTCTTCTTTTTTTGGCATAAGCGCTTTTACCAAAGCCGGGCATACGGGGAAAGAAGGCTTCTGGAACTTCACCAGCTGAACGAACCTTAGCTTCGATTAGCCACCGCACATTATCAGGAATGCCTTTGTGCATAAATACTCTGAATCGTTCACATCTAGCTTGATAAATCTTTTTAAGAACATTTATTGGGAAGGAAGGAAAATACTTTCGTAGGGCGGAAAGAGAAGACTCCATTGATGAAGGAGGTATTTAAGAGAAGAAAGAAATTAGTGATTGTAGGAAATGGAAATAACTAACACATATTTATAGTGATGAAAGGGATAATGTGTTAATTACACTTGCAGAAGCAAGTTCATTATTGTCAAAAGAAAAGACAAATGACAGCTTATATGTACAGGAATCATGACCGTGGCTCTCATCTTCCACTGATTTATGTCCAGTAATGGCTTCAATGCTTTCTATGAATCGGTGATTTGCATCTCATCTAGTTTTCTCACAAACTGGCAAACAGGGTCATTAAAAGTCAGATTTCCAAGACTGTAACGATCCTGTTCTTTACGGAAAGTCCACCATAAATCCATAATTTCCCATTGCACTATTTCACAAGAATGTGTTTCAAAAGTTAATAGGATATCTTCCAGAGATTCCTTACGCAGGCCATTCTTAATGAATTTTCTTTTATCTTCACGATTTATGGAGATGTATCCTAAAGAGCGACATTTAGTATTACAATTCCATCGCCCACATTTATAACACACGCCTAGTCTCTGTGCTCTTCGCCTTTTGGCATAACGGCTTTTACCTAAACCGGGCATGCGGGGCATAAATGCATCTGGAACTTCACCCGCCAAACGGACCTTAGCTTCAATTATCCACTGCACATTATCGGGAATGCCTTTGCGTGTAAAAACTCTGATTCTTTCACATCTAGCAAGGTAGATCTTTTTAAGGACTTTTATTGGAAGAGAAGGAAAGTATTTTCGCAGGGTAGAAAGAGTAGAATCCATTGATGAGAGAAGAATTTGAGAGATGATGGAAAGGAATTAGTTATTGAAGGAAACTTAGATAACCGACTGGAAGAACATGCATTTATAGCGATGAAATGGATAACGTGTCGATTACACTTACGGGAGCAAATACATTATTAAAAGAAAAATGGAAAATTTTAAATATGATAAATTGTATGTACAGTGATTGTGACTGTGGCTCACATCTTCCACTGGTTTTACGTCCAGTAACGGGATTAACGGCTTCTATGAGTCGAGGATTTGCTTCCCATCCAGTTTTCTTACAAGCTGGCAAATAGGGTCGTTTAACGTCAGATTCCCGGGACTGTATCGTTCTCGTTCTTCATGAAAAATGCTCCATAAATCGAGAAGTTCACGTTGCACGGATCCACAAGAATGCGTCTCAAGAGTCAATTGGATATCATCCAATGAGTCCTTACTTAGGCCATTCTTAATGAATCATATTTTATCTTCTCGATTATCAGAGATCATCCCTAAAGAACGACATTTAGTATTACAGGTCCAGCGTCCGCATTTATGACAGACGCCTAGTCTCCTCGCTCTTCGCTTTTTGGCATAAGAGCTTTTGCCTACACCAGGCATGTGAGACATAAATGCCTCTGGGATTTCACCTGCCAGACGAACCTTAGCTTCAATTAACCACCGCACATCTTCAGGGATTCCTTTATGCATCAGAGCTCTTAATCGTTCACAGCGAACTTGGTAGATTTTTTTGAGGATGTTCATTGGGAGAGAAGGAAAATATTTTCGCAAGGCAGAAAAAGTAGGATCCATTTTCTAGGAGAAAGTAAAAGAAAGGAGGGAGGAAAGGATCAGTTATTATGGGCAACTGAGAGAACCGACTTGAGAGTCACGGAGTACCGTATCCGCCGCTTAACCGGAAAAGTGGATCCTACTTTATTTTGATGTGATAGATATTCCATCCAGCTGATGTCGATTCAGTCCTTGATTATTGAATCCATTGTCCGCTTTTGACGAATTTTCAACGACAATATTTCTTGATGTCTGCCTTATCTTTGACGATAGCTATCACTCATCTTGGATGCTGCTAAGCTGGCATCAATTCTGTTCTTTCAGGTGTAGCCTCAATTGCCAGGCTTTTGACGATATTGTATACTTTATCCTTGGATTCCTGATGGGGCTGGGTCCAGCGTATTAGCTATGCGTCCAATTGGTAAGAGCTGATGTCATTAAGATCTCAGCTTATACTGCTGCAATCATGTTGCGGACATGCTTTCCATTTGATCCCTGTTATGTAAAAGCCATGCATGCATGATGTGAAATGCATGAATGCAAGGCATGTGCAACTGATGGTTTTTTTTTTTTTTTTATGGATTTAGCTCTTCATGTCTTTGCTTTACTTTACTGGATCTTCTTTGTGATTTCCTTCTCAGACTATTATTGAATCTCTTTATGCTTTCCAGCTTTTGTTCGTTGCCTCAAAAGCCCAACTCTTTTCAAAATCCCCTTTCTTTGACTTGTTCTTGAATTTTGGCCTCAATTTCTTTAAAGTTGGCCCGCCTCATAATTTATATCTCTTTCGGGTACTCATCCATTGTCATGGATTTGATACCATCAAAGGCTTTACTTTCAATGTCTGCTTTGCCCCTTTTCTTGTGACCGTGCCGACATTTACTTATTCTCATGTTATAATCTGAATGATTGCTCTTCCCTGAACTCATGTTTTGATCCATAAGACTTGCCCCCTTGTCTATTGAACTTCTTTGTTGGCAGTACTCCTCTTATGCTTCGTAGAGACTACTTTGCCCCCCTGAATATGGTGTTTATGTGGATAAAAGGTATCACCTCGCCTTTAACAGAAGGTCGAGCATTTCTAGACCTTTTGTGATGGCACTTGATCGTAAATTTTTCTTACAAGAACCACATCTTCTTAAAGAAAGTCTCAAGCTATCTCCTCACTTTTAAGTCTACACACATTAATGAATAATGGTTTGGCCTTAAAGAAAAACTTTCATCAATTTGCAAAGCTTGACAAAGTAATTTACGGTCTTTGTTTTTAATTAAAATATCCTGCCATTCTTCCCTTTCCAACTCGAAGACATAAACTGTGCAAGGTAATAAGGTATAAACATGATTCACAAGGATAGCCTTTTAGCTGAATGAGGATGATATCGAGAGGTAACTGTTAGGCGTGAGGAAAATTAAGTTTGAATGTTTTTTTTTTGTTTTGTTGCAGTCTTTTAGCTGAATGATAATGATATTAAGAGGTAAATATTTGGTCTGAGTAAAGTTAAGTTTGAGTGGTGTGAAAGAAGGGTCTTTTAATACTACTCGTGAGCAGTATTAAATAAGGTTGAAACATGATTCACAATGATAGTCTTTTAACTGAATGAGGATGTTCGGTCTGAGGAAAGTTAAGTTTAAGTGGTGTGGAAGAAGAGTCTTTTAATACTACTCGTGAGCATATCTGATTACGGTGAAAAATTCAATAGTGAAGACCTCAAACTTGCCACCTTTTTCAGAAAGTTAGACCTCATCTGTTGCCCCCCAACTATCGTAATCTTTATGTACGCTTGGTTTGAGAGTTGCTTTTGTCTTCTAGACCGCCTTTGCAGGTTTTCAGTCTAGAATCCATAGTTCACTTTTTTTCTTTTTTTTTTCTTTTGCTCTAGTTTGAGCCCTTTTTCCTTTTTTTTTTTGTTTTGTTTTTTTTGTTTCCCTTTTTTTTTTTTTTTTTGGTGAGCTATGGTGATGACATACTTGATAACTCTCTTGAAGTGAGATGACTCAAGTGGCCTTGCTTGCTCGTGCTTGTTCTCAGTTCTTCTTGGTTTTGAATTTTCCCTTGTTGGCTTTTTTGATGGAAGGGATGAACTTTTTCCTTTTCAGAGTTTTTTTTGTTACAGAGAACCGAGATCATAGCCTTCTTGAAATGAGATGATTCAAGTGGCCTTAGTTGCCTGTGTTTGCTCTCAGTCTATTTTTGGTTTTGAATTTTCCCTTGTTGGCTTTTTTGATGGAAGGGATGAACTTTTTCCTTTTCAGAGTTTTTTTTGTTACAGAGAACCGAGATCATAGCCTTCTTGAAATGAGATGATTCAAGTGGCCTTAGTTGCTTGTGTTTGCTCTTAGTTTATTTTTGGTTTTGAATTTTCCCTTGTTGGCTTTTTGATGGAAGGGATGAACTTTTTCCTTTTCGGAGTTTTTTTTTTTTTTGTTACAGAGAACCGAGATCATAGCCTTCTTGAAATGAGATGATTCAAGTGGCCTTAGTTGCTTGTGTTTGCTCTCAGTCTATTTTTGGTTTTGAATTTTCCCTTGTTGGCTTTTTGATGGAAGGGATGAACTTTTTCCTTTTCGGAGTTTTTTTTTTTTTTGTTACAGAGAACCGAGATCATAGCCTTCTTGAAATGAGATGATTCAAGTGGCCTTAGTTGCTTGTGTTTGCTCTCAGTCTCTTTTTTTTGTTTTGGATTTTCCCTTTAATGGCTTTTGATGGAAGGGATAAACTTCTTTCCTTTGTTGGAATTTGTGTTGCGGAAAACTGAGAATCTTTTTTTTTTTTTGTATTGAGCAATTGTGAGAATTGGGAGGCCACTGAAGTCATTTAATATGAGAGCTACCTTGTTTGGAAGCCAACCCCAGACTTCTTGCAAGGATGTTGATAACCACTATGAATTCTTTTTTTTGAGAGTTGGGGTGCAACATCTGAAATCCTTCTTACTAGATTTGACAACACTTTCAAGATCGCCACTATTAAATCTCCCTTAACCTTTTATTTTCACCTACGAGTAATATCATTTAGAAAGCAAAGTATGATAGCAATAATGGATAGTATAATGGAAAGGAGTGAGAGATGGATGTAAAAACGGAGTTTTTGGTAAGAAGTAGTGGAATGTGTAGGTGTAATAATTGAATTTTTGGTAAAAATTGGTAGAATGTGTAAAAGTAATAATGGGATTAAAAAGTGGTAGAATGCACACGCAACATCTTTTTGTTAGAAAACAAAAAGAATTACCGGTTGTCGAAAAGTAAAGTGTGATGGCAATAATGGATAGTATAATAGCAAAGAGTGTAAAAATGGAAAGTAGTAGAATGCACGCATCACATCTTTTTGTTGTACCAGAAAAAGAAAAGCAGGTGTCCATTTAACAAAGACTACACCCTAGATTCTGGACTAAATCTAGGAGATTTTTATTATTAAATTACTTTTGCAAGCTTTCAAAGATACAAGTTTATTCAAAGGATTCCCTGTCATTCAAAAGTGTGTGCGGACTGTTAGGTCAGATCTGACTTGGAGCCATTCCAAAATTAATGTAATTCCAGCTCAAAATCTTCACTTTCAATTATCAATCACATCATGGCCTAGCAACTTAGACTCGACCAACTGTTGGACCTTGAGTTTCAGCACCACAGACTTTTCAGTTACATTTGGGATTTGGGTCACACCAACTTGGAAAAGAAGGTCACTTGGCCTTTGCTACTTTTGATATAGATGATAGCAGAATGCCTTCTTCAGCAAAGACTGTGATTAACTTTCCTTCAAAAATGAATTTCATTTTTTGGTGTAATGAGGAGGGAATTGCTCCGGCCATATTTTCTATCTTGGACTCTATATCTATGAGACGTCCTTCAGTTTGTTCTGCCATTAGTCTTGTTTGGAGCTGAGTTAGATATCGGTGTTGAGGTCCAATTTTACCTTTTTAAAGGAATATTTATTTTATTAGACTCTACATGTATGTGATTGATGCAATGGATGCATGCAATACATAATGAGATTATGTTTTTTATCAAAATTTATATGCACGTGATTGATGTAATGGAATACATGCAATGAGATTATTTTTATCAGATTTTATATGCATGTGATTGATGTAATGGATGTATGCAATGAGATTATTTTTATCAGATTTTATATGCATGTGATTGATGTAATGGATGTATGCAATGAGTGAGCTTGATTATCAACTATTGTGAAACTTCAAGACTTCTAGTTATTATTAAAAGACCAAAAAGTTAGCATAATTTGATGCATGAAGAATAATTGCATAGAACGGAAGTATAACAAAAGAAAAATAAGGTTATTAACAAGTTAAATAGTAATTAACAACTCATGAAGTATTATGGATAAACAAGTTAAAACCATACGAAAAAAAGTGTAGAGTAACAACACAGCATAACAAGGATATGCTTATGGCGTTGGTAAAATGGTAGAAATTCTATGGTCAGTTCTATGGTTAAGTGGGGAGCTCTATATGCATAAGGTGGCTTATAAAAAAGGCAAGGGATAGTTCCCGAATCCCGTCACTAAATTATAGTGACAGCCCGATTCCTTACCCTCTAGGGTTAATGTAAGGAATGGATTAATTCGAGTCGTAGCTTTTCGTGGGCCCATACAGAGACTAACCGTCTCAAGAGGCAATACACTACTTTGCTACTTTGAAACCGGTGAAGGCTTGGAGACCATGGCCTCACAAGGACAACAACACCAATTCCGCTTAGAAAGAACGGGTTCAAATTGAGGAAGCTCGGGTATAGAGCTTCATGTTATGAATGCATTATGCATGTTTATAATAAGTAAATATAGCACATAAATCCACATAAAAATAAGCAAAACAGAACAAAACAAATCAACTTTTAGGCTTGACTCACTAACCAGGGTCCCCAGCGGAGTCGCCAAGCTGTGGCAACGTCGGGTTTTCTGGAGTCGCCACCAATCCGTTTACCTAGGTCGATTGGTCACCTTAAAATTGGTCTGCGAGAGTTCGGGGATCGGGAGTACGGTTACGCTAAAACAATATTGTTATAGCGCCCAAAATTGGCACCTTAGTTGATTTTAATTTTGTTTTACTTTGCTTTTAAATAATTTTCAGTTAATGTAGAAATTTTAACTGAATTAGTCGAAATGTGGATTTTTAAGTTAATTTGTATAGAATTTTATACTTCCGAACCATGGACTTTGCCGAGTCATTTGGACACGGAAGATTTGATTCCGAACCATGGACTCTACCGAGTCACCCGGACACGGAATTTGACGAAATTTTAAAGAATTTAATCCATATCGTTAATATGGATTTTTTCCTTTTTATTTAATTTATTTTAATAAGGTTGATATTTTCCAAACCGTAGATCCTGCCGGATCATCCGGATATGGAAATTATTTTAATTTATTGTTAGTTATATAATTATTATTAATGGCCCACATAGACCGAAATTTTCAAAAATGTGATTTTTATTTTTAATATGTCAAATTAATTTTTTAGATTAGTTATTAAAAAGTCTATCTAATCTAATTATATAATTATACTTAATATTAATTCCTAAACTGATAGATGGCTTTAATGAACTGAACAAACATAAAAGAAAATAAGTAAAATCAGTTATCGAAATATACAAAGCAGAAAATTTTCATGGCAAACGAACGATTTAGTAATTATTTAGGCTATAAATGACCAAAATAATAATAATAATAATAATAATAATAATAATAATAATAATAATAATAATAATAATAATAATAATTTAGGGCCTAATTTATCACAAAGATAATATAGAGGATCCATTTTTGTCATTAATCCAAAAGTTAGGTAAATACCATCTCAAGTCATCTTCTTCGATTTGTTCTCTGTGGCCTTCAACCAGAAAAGCACCCTTTTTAATTCAAACAAATATCATGCTGATTTCAATCCAAAATCAAGGTTATATACAATCTCATGTGCGGATTTTAATAAGACTAACAATATCCAATGAGGAGAGCACAAAAAATTAAACCAGGAAAATAGACAGATGCTGCCACTTTCTCCTCAATCCTGTAATTTTATTAAACCCACGTAGAATGAATTCTCGAAAATTGATTTTGAAACACATCGTATAGATTCAATCAAAATTACAAAGATTTTAAGATAAAAAAAAATAAAAACAAAAATAAAAACAAAAATAAAAAAATAAAAAAGAATAGATATCCTAACTTGTATTCCTATGTGAATTTATTAATTAAATTGATGCATGGCCAAATCATCAAATGAACAAAGAACAAAAAGAGAAAGAAAAAAAAAAAAGTATTGTCAGTGACTGATTTATAGGATAAAATGAAATTAATTGCTTAACTGGATAAAATAAAAATAACTCAGGGGTAAACAAGAATTATGCCAAAACTATGGACTTTCAAATCAGATCCGAAGCAACAACGAGTCGATTTGCGATCTGGATTTTGTTATTTAATTTTAATTTTTATTTTTGTCTACTTTAAATAATATCAATTAATATCCAAACCATGGATTCTAACTGAACCACCTGAATATGGATTTTGTAATTTATTACCGTCCTAAATTCATTTTAAAATTTTATTAAATCCACACGGAATGAATTTTTTTTTTAAGTATGATTTTTAGACGCATTGTGAATATTAAATAAAAATAAAATTGAACTATCCAAAAATTAAAGAGATAAAACAAAATAAAAAAATCGAGATTATATTCCTATATGGATTTTATGGCTAAATTTAATGAATGGCCAAAATAAACAGATAAACAAAAGAAATTAAAGAAAAGAAAACAACAAAATAATAAAAGCTTGCTGTTAATGCTCAAACTGCAAAAAAAATAAAGTTAGTGACTTAGACGGATAAAATAAAAATAACTAAGGGCTAAATAAGAATTTTACCAAAAAATGAATTTGACTCGGTAAAAAAAAAACGAAGAAAACGCGTCTGACGAGTTTCCTTTATCTTTCCTTCTTCGTCTTCTTCCTTCAGGCGCAACGATGCACGGACGGGAAGCTGGAGACGACACGGTGGCTGGCGGAAGCATGAGGCGACGCAGGCGGAAGCAGGAGGCGACGCAGTGATGGGAGGCCGGAGGAGCACGGAGCGCGAGCGTGGTATGGCAGAGCACGAGGCGTGGGCGCGGTGGTGGAGGGACGGCAGCGTCACGATGACGTCGAGGCTATGGACGGCGGGGGTAAGAGGTGACGGTGCTGCTCGACGGAGCAGGGCCGAGAGAACGGCAGCAGAGGAGCGAGAAGAGGGAGAGACAGAGAGATGAAGGTGAGAGCTCGGAGATCAGAAGCGTATGTGTGTGGGCCCAGATGAGGGAGAAGCGATGTGATCGTGAGAGTAGGAAGATGAGAGAGCGAAGCTGAAGAGAGAGATAGCGAAGGTCAGAGGGAGAGGAGAGTGAGAGAATTTTTTTTAGAGAGAGTCAGAGATGAGAAGGAGAGGAAGATGAGAAGGAGCTCTGTTGTGAGCTCCCCCCCCCCCCCCCCTCGGGAGAGAGCTTTGATGGCTGGATAAGTAGAAAGAAAAGAAGAAGCGAGAAGACTCTGGAGAAAGACAAAGAGGGGAGAAGTCTCTGGAGAGGGCCAGATTTTTTTTTTTTAATAATAATAAATAATAATTAATAGTTAATTTAACTTTTTAATACACACACAGATATATATATATATTTAAAATAAAAATGTACCCCATAAATTTTTTTTATTTAAAATTTTTTATTTTTGGTAATAATAATAATAATAATTTATTTTTTTTCTAATTAATTTTTTTTTAAATTTTTTTAATGGCCGGACGAAATTGGGTGTCAACAAATTTGTCCCGGTAGGTTTGATTTGTTAACTAAACCAAAAGTTGTAACATAAGAAGTGCATATATTGTACACAATAACTATTTCATATATGGAAAAAACTTGATAATGGAGGAGTTTATTTAATTATAAAAAATTATTTCTCAATTAAAATTTATAAAAGATAAATTATCAGACATTTTAAAATAATTTCAAAAAATTGATATTACATAGACACATGTATTTTGAATTAAAAGATTTCATCTAACTGGGGACTCATGAAATATTTTAAAATGTTTAGAACCAAAAAAATACTAATAGGCTAAGAATGAAAAGGAAGTATAATTGAAGGTTAAGCTCTATCTAAAAAATCTACCCTATTCTTTATGTTAGCGATTTTTTTAACTTGGAAAAATATAGTACTATATATTTTTGTTTCAAATAAAAAATAATAGTATATTTAACTTTAATTTATACTGTTTTTATATATACGGTGTCTATTTTTTTTTCTTTTTTCTAATTATGCTTACTGTGTTTTTTTTATAATTTTACTAAAAAATTCAAAATTTGAAATATATTTCTAAGTACTATTTATTTAATTAATAAAAAAATATTAATTTTTAATATTTTTTGGGCAAATAAACACTTTGAAAATTAAAATGATTTATTGCAATAAATATAAAATTAAATTTTGTGGGTCTTTATTCTTTAATCTACTAGGGACCCATTTGACATTTGCATTATCAATTAGTATTAGAATTTTGAAAAATAAATTAGCCCTAGAATTTGAAAAAAAATCTATCTAAAGATAGTTTTTTAACTTTTTGCTTTAACAGTTTAATTTTTACTTTTAATAAATTGCCTAAAGTTCTAATGCTATAATTATAAAAAATTGTTGCCAAGAGGACATGACAGCTAATATATTCAAGAAAAAAAAAAAGATATATGGTGCCCCATGAAACCCAAATATAATCTTCATTTTGTTTTCTTTTTTTTTTTTTAACTTAGATAAAATATACTATTAAAATATGCCTCTAACACTAGAAAAGCTAATCTCCTTGATCAAAATCTTATGTTAGCTAAATTTCATCCTAATTTTTTTATTGTTCTTTTTTCATTCTAAACCATTTAAAAGCATTTTAATTTGTCCCCATTAAGTACAATTTGTTAACCCAACAAAACGTTATTGTAGAATAAGTGCATATATTGTGCACAACAACTATTTCATACGAGGGAAAATTTGATAATGAAAAATTTTTTTAATTGTAAAAAAAAATTTGTCAGTTCAAATTCCTCATGGAGAAATTATTAAATAGATTAAAATAATTTAAAAAATTAATGTTACATAAACATAGTTACTTTGAATTAATAGATTTCATTCAATTGGGGACTAATATAGAATATTTTAAAAAATTTAGAACAACAAGAGAATACTTAATAGGTTAAGAATGAAAAAGAAGCATAAATTAAAAGCTATGGACTATTTACAAAATTTATCCTATCTTTTATGTTACCAATTTTTTTAAAACTCAGATAAACTATAGTACTATATATTTTATTTCAAATAAAAACTAAGGGTATATTTACATTAGGTTGTATTTTTTATGCCTATTATATTTTTTTAATAAACGTATTAGAAAAATATATTTTAAAACATATTATTACTAATTACATGTACTTTATTCACGTTCAAAGAACATGTCAATGACTAATATATATTCATTTTTTTAATTTCTTAAAATACTTTATACAAATTATATATATGTATGAAAAATATTGGAGGTAAGATAACCCCAACCCCTCCCTGTCTCTACCCGTGCATTTAATCAGATTTCTTAATATTTTTTTTTCTTTTTTCAAAAAGTGAATGGATTTTATGCATGACTTACTGAAATTGGCTGTTATATATGTATGTGGATTTTATGCATTGTTTCTTAACCTGGGTACCACTTTGCAATACCAGGTATAGTTCAGGGACTAGTAATGTTTTCCCATATATATATATATATATATATATATATATATATATATATATATATATATAATATCTTCATCTAAAAACTACGTAACATGCGTGCGAAAATAAATTAATTAACCAATAGGGCAATGAAGTAATTGGAACTTGATAAGATTCAATTAGTGTGCCACTACCACACTAGTGTGATTAATAAAACCATCCACTTACGTAGTATAACCAGTTCCCACCTCATCACCAACTTACTTATCAGGCCTGCTCCACCACGAAACATGATTAATAAAGGGATTTGGTTTCCAGCGACGGCTCCTTTTCTTGAGTTAATATTCGTCGTCAATCGTCATCAGAGAAGCCAGCTGCTATATAACATTGTTTAACCAGCAGGGGAGATGTCAAAGCCTTATACACAGAGAGATATCATATATATATATGTGTGTGTGTGGAGTACCATGAGATCAGTTTTATGGCATGGATCTCCTCGATCGCATCAAATTGATGGTACGGACTTTCACGCCTGCTCCAACAAAAAATATATATAATTGGTAACTCTTTTGGGTAAAATTAGAGCATCAGTTAGTGAGATTTGGTGACCAACCCCCTAAAATATACAGGTGATGTCCAAAATAATTGGAAGTCCAGCGTAACGATCACTTTTACACAGAATGTATAGGGTGAGGAGGACCCAGGAGGCGTTTCTTCCAAGCGTTCCAGACACACAAGTGATCAGTATTACTTAATGGCATAAAATTGCGAATAAACGAAACGAGAGGATATATATATATATATATATAAAGTGTGCGAATCAACAGTAATCTTCTAAATCTGTTGTAGGAGCATGATATTGATTTGAGTGCCGTAGACATTTTCAATATGCTATCAGTAACCAATTACCTTTGTGCTAGAGATGAAACAACGGTTAATTGATGATACCATATTGGGCCTAAGTGGTTCAGGTCCACTATTATGACCCTCTTCACAGGGAAATTCAGTTCAGCATTGATCATAACTAAGGAAGATGTTTAATGAGAGACGATTCCTATAAGGAATATAATCCTTTATTAATTATACTTCAAGAAGGCCTGGATTGATACTCTCATCTATAAAAGGAAACCTCCACGACACATTCAAGATACTTACAATTTATGAAAGCCCTACTTTTTCATAGTTACTTTGTCCAATTTCAAAGAGATAACTCAACTACCGGAGAGTTTTCCATGAACACATTTCTTTGGGGCTTTCTAACGCTATCTTTGAATACAAGCATCCTGATTCTAGTTCAAGGCACTAGCACCCATCCCGTTCGTTGACTCTGTTGATAGTTTTGCTATCAATTTGATACTATCTGTGGAAATGATATGGACACAAGAAGATCTTGGTGGAACCGGGTTTAATCTGACAATAATAATGTTTTTGACGGAGGATGAAATCCATGAGATCATCTGGGAATTCCCTAGGGATAGGATGTAAGGGGGGGCAATGTGGGAGAGGAGCTCCATTTGCCTCCTCGAGATCTAAAAAAAGGGTAAGGCCCCCACAGCCTTAAATGATGATAAATTCTAGACCCTCCAACATGTCTTGTTTGAGAGTTGAAAGCCACAATCCAAGTTAGGAGGGCAATTTCATGAGAAGCCGATGAGGCAGCCAAAAGCCATCAAATTCATGAGGGCACTAGATGCCTTTGAGAGACGTACGTAGGGATTTAATGTATAGTTCTCAGAGTGTTTAGAAGTGAGTGATATGGTTCAGTGCTCAAAGGGTTAGACGAAAAGGAGGGGACATATTGCTACCATATTGAGTCTAGATGGTTTGGACATATTGTTAAGACCTAGTTCATATGGAGATCCGGTTTGACATTATTAACCATAATCAAGGAATGTATATTTAATAAGAGAGAATTCCTACAAGGAATAAAATCCCTCATTAAGTTTACTTCAACAAGGCCTAGGCTAATACTCCCATATGTAAAAATAGATTTTTACCATACATCCAAGATATGTAGCAAAAGCTTACTTTTTCATAGCTATTTTGTCTAGTTTCAAAGAGCTAACTTAATCATTAGAAAGTTTTCTTGACACATCTTTGGGGCTATCATTAGATGTTGTCTTTGAATGCAGATATCCAGATCTCGGTTCAAGCCACCAATACCTAATAATCTAATTCATCAACTCTATTGATAGTTTTGTAATCAATTAATTATATTATGATGTCAATCTCTTGTGCCAGGTACTTGTAAGGCTCCAATCATTTACGAGCTCAAAAGTGACTGAGTTTTTTTTTTATTGGTACTCAGAAGCATGGTATAGGGGTGATCGTTCAGTTTTTTCGGTTTTCAATTTTTTATTATAACAAACTGAATTAACCGAATAGAATGATGGAACCGAAGTAAAACCGAACGGAATTTTTTAGTTCGGTTCGGTTTTAACCCGAAATAACCGAAATACTAACTCTGATTTTCTGCTCTAGTGAATAAAATGTAAATTTTAGTATTTGTGTACCTTGTTAGACTATTTAAAGAGAAATAGAGGATCAGTTTGGGGTTTAGTCAAGAGTTACATCAGTTCGGTCGTTGGCGTGACCAGACGTCTGCTCCTTGGCCGGCGCCGGTGTCTTCTCATCGAAGTCTTGTCGGTTTAGAAGCAGAGGGCTGATGGCAGGGGTGAGAACGGAAGCGAGGTTTGATGGCGGGGGAGAGGGCGCCGGGGAGTGGAGGCCTAGAGGGCGAGGGCAGATGGAGGGGGCTAGGGTGGAGGCGAGGTCAGACGGCGGGGGTAAGGGGGGAGGGGAGTGCAGGGCGAGTGCAAGCGGCGGGGGCAAGGGCAGAGGCGAGGCCGTAGGCGGTTGTACAGAGTCGAGCGATGGGCGGAGCCGCAGAGGAGGATGAACTTGTGATGACAAAACCCCAAAACAGCCATCAATCTTCTATTTACCTTCCAATCAAACCCTCCTCCTTTTAAATCTGTCATCTGGCCCACCAAAACCTCAAATATGACATAAAGAAATTTCAGTTTTTTCGGTTACTAAAATAACCGACACTCATAACCGAACCGAAACCGATATTCTATCTATTCGGTTTCAACCGAAACTGAACCGAAAACTGAATTAACCAAATCAAATTTTCAATTTTTCAGTTTTTTCAGTTTTAACCGAATAGTTATCACCCCTATCATGGTATAGATATAGGTATACAGTATAGGAGTTAGGGGTAGTGCGACTTGAACCCGGATGAGCTACAATGTGACATGGTATTCACCAACTCGCCTATAGGCCGGGAACAAAAGAAACGGAGTTAAATAAAAGGATAAGTCGTCTGCAAATAAATTGCGTACAATTCGCCACTTGATCAGTAGCTCATAGTATATACAATCAGATAAGTCAAATGACTCCATACCCAAGGCAGCATGAGACATGCATGCTTTGCATTCCCAACACATATAAATCCATCATGATTATGTAACGTACGGTACAGATCCTCAGAGATGCATAATGACCATCCGATTGCATTTGATCATGTCATGGGATGCTATCGGATGTTGCATATATATAAATCAAATTAATTATGTAAACCAGATTCTTACTTTATATTAATAGGTCCCTTAAATGAAAAAAGTGGAAAGACAAAAGAGAAAATGGTACACTTCAAGTGGATTAGTTGGTTAAAATTGCAATAAAGTATTTCCTAATATTGGAGTTTGTGGACAAACTTATATCTAACATACTCGATTTTCTTTTTTCTTGTCCCGGCCATGATAACAAAATGCATAAAGGGACGTCGAGGAGGTCGCTTTTTGGACCCTGTTTTCCAACTTGCCCGCACAATGTCATGGAAATGTTAATTTGGATGTCAACGTTCTCCTAATTCATATATTATAAAGTATCTCCTAATTACCCTTTAATAATAGTAAAGATGCTCCAGTTTACCAAAATTTAAAAAAAAAAAACATAGTCATTTTTTTCATCAGCATCCTCTTGTAAATGTATCCTATATTTGTGCAAGCGTGCAACTTTAGCATGGTTGCAACAGATAAATTAGGATCGACGACCACACAAGCGTGAGCTAATAGCTAATAAGCCCAAAAATCAACTAGCCCCAGCACATCATAAAGTGCCACGCCTGCACCCGCATGGCAGCAAGCAGAAAGGGCCGACCAGAACAAAAACAAAACAAAAAAACCTCTCCCATATCCTTCTAATAATATGATTCTCCATTTTATGAAAGGAAATGTACTTGAGTTGAAGGTCCATCACATATGGTTGATTCAAAGCTATGAAACAATTTCTCGAGCGTGACGGATTATCAAATAATCAATACATTTTTTGGTAATCTTTTATGATCCGAGACAAGTTTTTTACAACAAGACAAGGCCACTTGTATTGGCCAAATGGCTATGACATAATCGGTAATTCCCCACCCCTGGTAACTCTGCCGCCCTCCAACCACGCGATGAATTGAAACAAGACGAACTGGACAAATTATAAGGGAAAAAGAAGAATTTTCTTTACCTTTTTAAAACAAGAAAAGAAAAAAGTGCATGAGCCAAGTAAGGCGGTACTAGATTGAGTGAGATTTGTTTTTCCTGTGGGACATGAAACACATATAGAATTTATCTTTTGTTCTTACATACATATATTTGTCTCAAGCCATGTGTTTTCCAGTTTTAGTTCGGTTTCGCATTAACTAATTAATTTTGAACCAACTGAATGAGTAATATTTTATTAGTATACCCATTATAGATGTATACAATTAAAAATTAAAGACCAAAAAACAAAAAAGTCGTGGGCGGGGTGCTTGGAAGTTGTGGTTGACCATTGTATAAGTAGAGATGTGTAGTCCTCAAATGTTAAAGAGTGTATCCATTTTCCAGCAGCTAGGGGAGACAGGGATGGCTAGCCTACAGCAGCAGCATGCAGAGAGTGATGGACTTTCAACATCAAGAGGCAGATCAGGGAGCAATCGCATTGTTGCCATCGCCGCCGACGAGAGTCCTCCACCCTTCATTCCCGCCGGTGACCCAGCCAATATTAAGCAATTCCAGGGTGATCATGACCTTAGTCAACAGGTAATTGTTTTTCCTCATAATTACAAGTAACCTAGGAATAAATGTTTTTCATATTCCTTTCCTAAGTTTATGTGAATTGAATTATAGCAACCAGGCGGGTGGAAAAGTTTTTTGGCATACGTGGGTCCTGGTTTTCTAGTCTCCATGGCTTATCTTGATCCTGGCAACAGTAAGTACTGCCACTGTTATTTCATCACCCCCAACATGACAATATGCTAATAAGGTTTTAGAGGCTAAAACTAAAAGTGAACCCATACAGAAGACTATCTATATCTATATAGAAGCTATAACAAATGTTTATTTTTTTTAAAAAAAAATTATTTTTAAAAGAATCTCACTCGATCAGTTTGCTGCTTTGTAAACGTGCATGGCAGTGGAAACTGATTTACAAGCAGGAGCAAACCACCAGTATGAGGTGAGAAATTTAAATATCAAAATTTTTTTATTTACTGTAACAAATGATGGACTATTTAACATTAATACTGGTACAAACTTATTGTTAATATAACGGGTATTTCGCAGCTACCACCCTCAGCTCAGGTTGTTATTACAGTTACGCCCTGATGTTTCTGAATTTGTACTTCCCCCATTGCCTTTTTTACAATATCAGACATGAACTTCTGAAATTTTAAATTTAAACTATCTAGTGTTATGTTTTACTAATTTTTAAGTTTTCTGGAATTTTTTCGTACCACTAATTGAGATTTAAAAAGATGGTTTTGCATTAATTACAGAGAAGAAAAAATGATAATTTAAAATTTTCACTAACTTTTAAAAAAATATTATATACATTGAATCGACTGAAATATTATTATCTAATAGTTTAAATTAGAATTTCAGAAGTTACCAATGGACAATGTAAAGAAAAAAAAAAGGGAAGGGGGAATGTAGATTTTCAAATATATATCAGTGGTGTAAATTGTACTATTGACACAGATTTAGGGGAGTAACCGCAAGTTTCCCTAATATAATTAACTGCTAACTAACGATTATCTAATTGAGGAGGATGTTATATATGATCAGCTGCTATGGGTGGTGCTTATTGGTTTGATCTTCGCACTAATCATCCAGTCTCTGGCTGCGAATCTTGGTGTCAGCACCGGTATATGTATATATATATCTACTTAATGTCAAAGTTAATATTAGTATTAATTACATTTTGCTTATATATCTATTTGTAATATACAACTATAAATTTAATTAAAATATTTCAGGAAAACACTTATCAGAACTATGCAAAGCGGAATATCCAAAGTATGTTAAATACTGTCTCTGGTTGCTGGCTGAACTCGCCGTCATAGCTGCTGATATACCTGAAGGTTAATTTTTGTTAAATTCTAAAATTACTATATATATATATATATACATGCATAATTGTGACGTCTTCTATTCTACATATGTGTGTGTTATTAATTGGATTAATTAGTGATTATTTAATTCTTTGATTAATTGCATTATACAGTAATTGGGACGGCGTTTGGGTTAAAAATACTGTTCAAGATTCCTCTGTGGGGTGGAGTTCTGTTGACTGGATTGAGCACTCTCGTCCTACTGAGCTTACAGAGATATGGGGTAATAGATCTTTTCCACTAAATTAATTGATTAATTTTTTTTCGAACTGCAGCAAGAAATTAATTAATTAATTGCAAATTATTTTCTTCTTAAATTAATTTCTTGCCGTAATGTAATGTAATATATACAAGTGTTCCGGCGGGCTGACAAATATATATATGTGATTATTGGGACATATGTACATGCAGGTGAGGAAGCTGGAACTGTTAATAACGGTGCTGATATTCGTAATGGCGGCGTGTTTCTTTGGTGAGATGGGCTACGTGAAGCCCCCAGCGGCGGAGGTGGTTAAGGGCATGTTTGTACCTAAGCTCTCCGGGCAGGGTGCTATCAGCGACACCATCGCCTTGCTGGGTGCCCTTATTATGCCGTACTTTTTTCTAAACCAACCACTTGCTGCATGCTCTTGTTAAGAAATATATAATCATAATTTAATTAGTAGTTGGATTAATTATAGTGAAGGGACGACATCTTAAACTGGTCTTTTGTTTTTGCAACAGACACAATCTGTTTCTCCACTCTGCTCTTGTGCTCTCTCGGAAAGTACCCAACACCGTCCGCGGCATCAATGTGAGCGCGCAACATATGATGATCGATCCAACTGTTTGTTTGTTTGTTTGTTTTTTGAAATACTAATAAATAATTGAATTGATCTCAGGCAGCCTGTCGGTATTTCCTTTTGGAGAGCGCATCTGCGTTACTAGTTGCTTTTCTAATCAACCTGTCAATGATCTCCGTTACGGGTACCGTTTGCTACGCCCCAAACATTTCTCAGGACACGCAGGACCGCTGCAATGATATTACTCTCGAATCTGCTTCTTTCCTTCTCAAGGTTAATTACCCATCTTCGCGGATTTATTAATTGATTTCCGTCCCCGTATATATATATATATATATATATGTCTTTTCGATCGGGAGATTAAAAATTTACTGAGAGAATCTAATTTCTTGCTCAATTCACTTTGGTGCTGCATGCAGAACGTGCTGGGGAAGTCCAGCTCCACCTTGTATGCCATTTCTCTTCTAGCGTCTGGACAGAGCTCTGCAATCACAGGCACTTACGCTGGACAATTTATCATGCAGGCCGGTCTTTGTATTAATTCCATCATCATAATTAACTTATAACTCCCCTAAAATTAATTCATGATCAGGTTAATTCTTCCTTTAATCACTTCCTGATCTACTGTATTTAATCTGCAGGGTTTCCTGGATCTTAAGATGAAAAAATGGTTGAGGAATCTAATGACCAGGTGCATTGCCATTACGCCTAGTCTTATTGTCGCCATCATCGGTGGAACGCAAGGAGCCGCCCGCCTCATCATAATTGCTTCGGTCAGGATTTTTTTAGGAGAAAAAAAACAACAAAGTCTTTTTAATTGGACTAATTATTTGATGAGCATACTTATTCTAATATTAACTTATTAATCAATGGGATCTTTTTTGTTTATCACTTTATAATTATGTTCTTACTTCCAATTTTACAGATGGTTCTTTCATTTGAGCTTCCATTTTCTCTAATCCCTCTTCTCAAATTCAGCAGCAGTACTCCCAAAATGGGACCATACAAGAATTCCATACTTGTGAGTTGGAATTACACTATTATTACCCAATCTAATTATTTCATCCCAAAACGAAGGTCATATATGTCTTTTCATGAATTAATTCTCAAAGTTGTTATAGTCCTAATTATCAGGCGATTATTATCTTTGGATGCAGATCATAGTAGTGTCATGGATCCTGGGTGCGGGAATTATTGGGATCAATGTGTACTACCTAAGCACTGGATTTGTGGATTGGCTAATTCACAACAAGCTACCAAAAGTTGGGAAAGTTTTCATAGGAATCATTGTATTTCCGTTAATGGCCATTTATGTCATTGCAATCATCTACCTTATCTTTAGAAAAGATAGAGCAGTGACATTTATACCACCCACAATGGACCATGCCCAAATTGAAGGTGGGCTTGACCATAGCCAGCAGGGTGTTTCAATTGAGCATATCCCTTACAGAGAGGATTTAGCAGATATTCCACTCCCCAAGTAGGCTAGCTGTTAACTTTTTCTTGTTTTCTCTTGTTCTTCTTGTACATTTCTTGAATGACAAAAATAACAAAAAGCTGGGGATATAGTGTGTCCAGCCACGGCACAGTATATATATCTCGATAGTTTTATATTTATAAGCAATTTGTTCACAATTTCAACAAGAGCAGTGTATTGTTAGGGTGGTTATGAAGCCTTGAATGGAATGCTACGAAACATGGTTTAGAACACTCCCCCATCCTTTTTGTGCCTTTTTTCTCTTAACCAGAACAAGAAGTTAAATATTATAGAATTGTAGTAAAACAAAATAAGACAAAAGGAACAACTATGTTCTTGTTTTGATCGGTGATGAAAATTTATTAAAAGTAAAATAAACAAACAAGAGTTACAAATATCACCTAAAAAAAAGGGATGATGTAGTGACATCCCAAATTCAAAGAACCTGAATCATCAACTCTATTCAATAAGAGAATATGAATTATTGAACAATCAACAACTATCATAGATATAACAAACATACATTAAATAGAAAAAGGAATAGGTAAATTGTTAGAGAACAGAAATATGCATTAGAGGAATAATTAAATTTAGCTAGAGAAGAAGAATTGGTTATGACATGACGCCATTATCGTAATTTATCAAGAATTGTGACGCTCTATATAATAAGAAGTTGTAACATGATGGCATTATCGTTATTTACAGAAATTTGAGGTGCATTAACAATTTTGTAAATAGTAGGGTGCATTAACACGTGTTGGGGAAGTCCAGCTTCACCATGTACACTATTGCTCTTCTAGCCTCTGGACAGAGCTTTGCAATAATCCCAGGGCACTTACGCTGGACAATTTATTTTGCAGGCTGGTCTTTATATTAAATTCAAGTTGATCCTTGTTTAATCACTTCCTTTGCTGTATTTAATCTGCAGGGTTTCTTGGATCTTAGATTGCATATTGTCCTCATTGGTGTAAATACATCAAGTAACACTGTTAGTGTTACTAACGGTTTCAACATGTTAACATGTTTTCAAATCAGCAAGGTAGTTGGGTGGCTAAAGCAGTTAAGTTTCTTATTCAATGACTATGGGTTGGGGGGAGAGAGTGCGCTCGAGAGACAGAGGGCGAACGAGAGAGAGAGCTACCAATCTTCAGGGGAATGTCGATCCGAGAAGTGGTTTTAGATATAGAAATAGGTCATGGTTTGAAACCAGTTACGTGTTATCCTATTACTTCACTAACTTCCCAGACGAGTTATCAGCGAAGGATCTGTGGAAGGTTTTTAGCAAGATGGGCATAGTCGTCGACGTCTACATACCACAGCGGAGGAATCAGCAGGGAAGGCGCTTCGGGTTTGTAAGGTTCAAAAAGCCTATGAACCCCACCAGGCTCAGAGCGGAACTTACCGACATGTGGATTGGGGAGTTCAAAGTAAGAGTGAGCGAAGCAAAAGAGAAGAGTAAAGGAAGGAACTACGACGTTGCGACGGTGCAATACGGCGGAGATAGCTCTGGTAATGAAAAGGCAAATGCAAAAGTCGGTCAGGAGGCGAGCGTTGTTAGGGGGAGAAATGGAAGAAGCTACAAGGAAGTACTCATCAATAGAAGAGTCGGAGCTAGCGAAGCGAACAACACAGGTCAGCAGGACGCATGGGAAAACGCAATGAGAGCGACGAGCGCGAATTGCTCCTACGCACAGCTAAAAGGCGAGCAAACTCGGGATACATCCTGGGCAAACATAGAGTTCCAAACAGATGAGGAGGAAAAAGCATGGCTAGACAATGCGTTGGTAGGTTTTATCAGACTCCCTGATTGTATCAATATACTGGCCGAGGAGGTGTTCAACGAGCACAGATTCAACTGCAAACTAAGAGTAATGGGAGGCAGTATGGTGCTGCTAACTTTCACAACGGACGGTGACAAGGACTTCTTCCTCGAAATGATGCACGATTGGGTGGGTGACTGGTTTGATGCGGTGAGACCATGGAAGACAAAGGACGTCGATCCGAGAAGCATGAGGTGGATTCGACTGGAAGGGGTGCCTCTTCATGCTTACACGAAACGCTTTTTCCAGCTAATGGGTAATTTATGGGGAAGTTATGTAGCTGTGGATGAAGATACGCTTTGTAGAAACAGACTGGACGTTGCTCGTATTCTCACTCAAGCCTCAAGATCTGAATTGCCAAATTCAATTAATATCAAGATTGATGGGGAAATTTTTCAGATTTATGTGTCGGAGGAACCAGTTTGCAACATGCTTTCCGTTCCATATGTGAATGCCCAGAAGTCCAATGACGGCACCGTTTTGAAGGGAACCCAGCAGAAGTTGATGAACAGTTACCAGGGAGAGATAAACGAGGAGAAGGAGTCTCGGGCAGCTGGGAGAGTGGACAGGCTAGGATCAAGGTCTCGGGTTCCCGAGACAGACGAGTCTGGTTTCGAGGCAGGCGGTCAAGCAGAAGGTACGGAGGCAGCAAAGGTGGCAGAGAGGTGCGAAGAGTCAAACGTCGAAGGTCACAGCAGGGCTAGTCGTGTCACGAAGAGAGGAGAAGATAGGCCCGTAAGTGATGGGCCCAATGGTGGAGAAGCAACCATCTTGAACGGTCTTGAACCCGACAGAGGTTATCAGGGAGGCCCTATTGGATCGGCCCAGCTTCTTAGCATATCAGTCAGGGAAGACAGGGAAGAGGAAAGGAACTATGGGCCGAATGGACTACCAGGTTCACTTTTGGTCCAACAAGTGGACTCGAGAGAGGCCGCAGTCTTGAAATCTATTGAGACGTTAAGGGCGGCTTTCGCTGAAGAAGAAGAAGATCAAATATTGATAAAGGACTTGAGAACGAAGAAGACCAGCACCAACAAGAAAAAGGGAAGAGTCAAGAAGAATAAGGTAGTAGTGAAAAATAGAAAAAGGAAGGAAGATGCTGAACAAGGCAATGCAGGAAAAACGGATGGGACCTGGAAACAGAGGCGAGCTCCTAGGATGGCAGAGGTAGAGGAAGTGCCGGTTTTTGATGCGGCGGTGGCCAAGGAAGCGGAGGAAGTACTCAGAGTAATTAAGGAGATGGGTCTTACTCTAGACGGCGGAATGGAGGAATTGAAGAGGAAGATTTACGAGCTGGAGGTAAAGGAACTACAGAAGGCAGGGGAAGCTTAGAAGGGTAACAGAGACCCGGATATTTTGCGATCCGCGCCACATAAGGAAGATGAAGTTGATGACACTAAATGTAAGAGGGATAGGCAGCGACACCAAGAAACGAGCACTGAATGGGCTATTGAGAGCAGAACAACCGGACATGGTAATGCTGCAGGAAACAAAATTACCTTCTTTCGATGTTAGGAGTTTACCAAAATTGTGGGGTATCAAGGAGATTGAAGCTGTATGGGTCAATTCGGAAGGGGCATCAGGAGGCTTGATGATAATGTGGCAGAAACGTTTCTTTGCAGCTCAAGCAACGTTCTCCAATCCAAGAGGGATTTTTATCAGTGGGGAGATGGCACAGCAGAAAACCAGGTGCGTTTTTGCAACAGCATATGCTCCAAATGATGTCAATTTAAGATGTTACTTTTGGCAAGACCTGTTGTCAATAAAGGCACAAATTGGGGGATGCTGGTTAGTGGGTGGAGATTGGAATGAAATCCTATCAGTAGGAGAGCGCTTACCGACAGCCGTTTCTGATAGAGGTATGAAGGAATTCAGCGATTTTGTGAATAAGGCAAAGCTGGTCGATATCCCAATGCGGGGAGGCGGTTATACTTGGTCGAACAATCAAGAACAGCTGGTCAAAAGCAGGCTGGATAGATTCTTAATAGATGCTGATTTTCTGAGTAAGTTCACACAGATACAACAATGGAAGGTCAATGCGTCATTTTCTGATCACGATGCTGTGTGTTTGGGGTGGAGAAGGTTGGATGGGGGACCAACTCCCTTTCGCTGTTTCAACTGGTGGCTGAAGGAGAAGGATTTCAGGCCTTGGTTCAGCGAACTATGGAAGGCCATGGACCAAGGAAAGGGAAAGGAGAAACCTAACTTGCTGCAGAAACTCAGATTGGCAAAGAAACATCTGAAGGTTAAGTTTATGGACGCCCGGAACACCATAGTCACAGAATTAAAGAGGGCCGAGCGCGAACTAGAAGCCCTGGAAAGTTCCAGAGAAGCGAAACCAGAAGACAAGAAGGTGTATGTTCAATGGTATCAATGCCGAGAAAAGTTATGGGCACTGAGGAAGAAGGAGGAATCAGCAGCACGCCAGAAGGCCAGGTGTAACTGGATAAGGATGGGAGATTGCAATTCAAGATACTTCCATATGGTTATGAACAACAGAGCCCGGGTAAATAGCTTAACAGCCATTAAAATTAATGGGGAAGAAAAGGAAGATCCCAATCTTATCAAGGCGGAAGTGGTCAAGTTCTTTGAGAAACACTTTGCAAAGGAAGAGGGCCCCTTACTAAAGTTACCAGCAGGTTGCTTGAGAAGGATCAACAGTGGCAAAGCAGAGTCCTTGGAGAGTGAATTTTCAGAGAAGGAGGTCAAGGAAGCAATAGGGAGCTGCGATGGGGATAAAGCACCAGGACCGGACGGTTTCAATCTCAGATTTGTCAAAGAAAACTGGCAGGTTTTAAAAGAAGACATCATGGCTTTTATGCGGGACTTTCATGAGAGTGGCAAGATTCCAAGAGCAGCAAACTCCTCCTTCATTGCACTAATTCCCAAGAAGAGTTGCCCAGAATCTCTAAGGGACTTCAGACCAATAACGCTGGTGAGCTGTATATACAAAATTCTGGCAAAGATACTATCAGCTAGAATAAGGGATGTGATGAAGGAGGTCATGGGCGATTCACAATTCGCCTTTACAAAGGGAAAACAAATATTAGATTGTGCCTTGATAGCAAATGAGGTCGTGCATAGCTTGAAGACCACAAAGAAGAAAGGCCTAGTGCTGAAAATTGACTTTGAGAAGGCATACGACTCATTACACTGGAAGTACTTGGAAAATGTTCTGCTGGAAATGGGGTTTGGGCAGCGCTGGAGGAAATGGATGATGGAGTGCATAAGTACGGTGGATCTGTCTGTTCTTGTTAATGGATCACCTTCAAATCAATTTCGAATGGAGAGAGGACTACGGCAGGGTGACCCAATCTCTCCGTTTCTCTTCAATTTAGCAAGCGAAGGGCTCAATGCGCTAATGAACAAAGCAACTTCCCTGGGCCTGTTTCAAGGAGCCGACGTGGGGATCATCTCGGAAATGAGGATATCCCACTTACAGTTTGCTGATGACACTCTACTATTCTGCGACGGAAACCTGGAAAGTCTGAAAAACCTGAAAAGGGTGCTGAGATGCTTCCAGTTGTGCTCGGGTTTAAAGATTAATATGGCAAAGAGTATGCTGTATGGAGTGAATATGGAGGCGGAGGTTGTGAAGTCGTGGGGGAAAGAAATTGGCTGTTCGTTCGGAACCCTTCCTTTTATATATCTAGGACTACCAATCGGCGACAATCCTCACTCAATAAAAATGTGGGAGCCTGTGTTAGAGAGGGTGAGAGGTAGACTAAGTTTGTGGAAAACAAGATTCATTTCGAAAGCGGGGAGGGTTACACTGATAAATTCAGTTTTGAATAGCTTACCCGTATATTATTTCTCTTTGTTTTCTGTTCCTACAGGGGTTATTAAAGAACTGGAGAAACTGCAAAGGAACTTTTTCTGGGGAAATGTTGATGGAGCAAAGAGGTTAATCCCAGTGGGTTGGCAAACAATTATGAAGCCAAAACAGGAGGGAGGGCTCGGAATTGGCGATCTGAGAAGAAAGAATAAAGCGATGTTAACAAAGTGGATATGGAGATACGGCAATGAATCCACAGCGACATGGAGACGGGTAATCACTGCAAAGTATGGAGGTGCAGAGGACGAATTGGGGCCTCTAACCAACAGAAGGAAGAAATTTTCAAATATATGGAAAGCCATAACAGAGGACTGGATGAAGGACAATAAAAGTGGGGTCTCCACATCGTCAGGATTCATGGCTATTATTGGGGACGGGGGAAGGACGTCTTTCTGGCATGATCATTGGATAGAAGGAGTGATACTGAAGCTAAAGTTTCCAAGAATCTTCGCGCTAGCATCTAATAAAGACGGAAAGGTTAAAGAGTTTGGCTTCTGGAATAATGGCGTATGGAAATGGGAAGTGAAGCTGAGAAGATCAGTTTTCGACTGGGAAAAAGAAATTTGGTCTGACCTCTTGGAATCACTGGAGAAAAAAGTCCTGCACGCAGAAGAACAAGACAGACTAATCTGGATTCATGACAGATCTGGGCAGTTTACAGTGTCAGCCTACGTGAACCAAGGTAGGAACTCTTCAGCTCCAAACTGTGGGATTCTAGCAGCTACTTGGAAGTTTTGGTCCCCACCGAAAGTCGGAATTTTCGTTTGGCAATTATTACATGGAAGGCTGCCAACGAAAAACATGCTTGTGGAAAGGAAGGTGTTGAGCAGTCAAGACGCCTCATGCCCCCTGTGCTCAAGTAAATTGGAGACAATTTCCCACTTATTTTTGCTCTGCAATTATGCGTGGCAAGTGTGGTCCTTCATATTGACGGACTGGAAACTGAAGTGGACAGTCCCAAGTACGATCCAGCAGTTTTTCAGCCACTGGATGGAACATTCAGGACAGGTAAAATCAGGGGAAGTGTGGATGTGCTTCTTTTACGCCACGGTTTGGACGATTTGGCAAGCGAGAAACGACAAGATCTTCAGAGGAAAGGAAACGCAAGCCCTCATTACATATGACACGGTCAAAATGAGGGTCGGTCATTGGATTACGGCGAAGTGGCAGCAGAGCAAAGTCACAATCTCGGATGTTATACTTGATCCAGCAAACGTGGGAATCGAAAAGAGGCAGGCAAGGGACAAAAACACGTCACAATGGGAAGCGCCAGCTATTGATAGCCTGAAGTTTAACGTGGACGCAGCAGTAAATCCAAGGCAACAAAAAGCTGCTATTGGGGGCATCCTTAGGGACAGCGAGGGCAGAACGCTGTTCGTCTTCTCCAGGCCGATGGAGTGGAGCGAAGTAGCAGCCTTAGAACTGGAGGCAATTCTTGCGGCGCTTAGGATTATGATTCAAAGAAGGGACATGTGGAAAGAGGGATTAGTAGTGGAAACAGACTCAAAACTGGCATCATCTTGGATCAACGAAACTGAAAAGGGTCCGTGGAGGGTAACAGACATCCTAAGACAGATTGAAGGTTTAAAGAAACTTCTCCAAAATTGCTGCATTGTTTTTGCTCCAAGGGAGGCTAACGAGAGAGCAGACGCACTCGCTAAGGGCGGATTACAAAGAGTACTCCCTTTTCAGCTCTGGTTTCAGGGCTGAGCATTGGAGTTGGAAGAAGCGTGTATTCAGCTAAAAGCTATCAACTAGGATTGACGGTTAAGCGCACCCTTCAAGTGGCTGTCGCAGCAGTGTGAACAAGGTCGCGGAGTGCGCAAGCTTCTGCTGCGGGGCACCGTTGCGCAGAGGAAGAGAAGCGGACTGAGAAGCAAAATCAGGGGCAATTGGTAAGGATACTCTTTTGTTAGCTGTGAATGGGCGGGAAAGCGGTCCAATATAAATATAGCAGTTATAAGCATTGACAGGTGGAAATTTTGGCTTTCGGGTGTGAGCAACCTGTTGTAAGTAAAGCTCCTGAGCTTTTCTTTTTTGTTTGGCTAAACTAGCTGCTTGAAGCTAGTCCTTCAGCCTTGCACTATTATTCACTACCATTTAATGAAATACCTTTTGTGCTGTTCAAAAAAAAAAAAATCAGCAAGGTAAGTGTAAAGATTAAGGGTAAACATCAGCAGTTAATAATTTAGCTTCCGTTTTCCGTACAACATCCCATTAAAAGACAAAACCCTAAGGTCAGAAGTACACTCATGGTAACTCTGTCAGCTAGTTGTTTGGGAAACCTAGAGGTGTTAACTTCCCATGGTAGAAGCACACAAAATCCAGCTCGATGGAGGCGAGGACGAGTTGGGGGTGTTTCCGATCACGGCGAGTAGGGACTAGAAGGACATAAAAACTCATGCAGCAAGGTTAGTGCCCCCGATCACGACGAGTTCCTCTGATCGCGATTTCATTACAAAGGGTGTTCGTGTCGCTGGATAAGAGGAAGGTATGGTGCAGGTGTTCTGGGTTTTTTGATGGTTCAACATGCGAAATAGATGGAATTATATGGTTCAGAAGGCGAAATAGTTGAAATTGCATGGTTCTATTGTGCGAATTAAGAAAACAATGATGGGTGGAAATTTGGGGTTTTTTTTAAAGTGAGTCTGGTAAATGAATATTTCTATGTGGTTGTGTTATTCTATAAATGTTTTGTATAGTTTGGATTTGGAGGAGAGTGGATTTGTTTTGTTTGTGGGCGTGAGAAGTGTTAATGTGACTTTCTATTGTGTATTATGTTTTCTCATATGTTAATGTATTTTGTTTTTTTATTATATGTATTATATGTACCATTCTGATTTTTTTTTATTATATGTATTATTCTAATGTGTTTATGTATTGTTCTGGATTTTTAATGTGTTTTTTTGTGCCATTGTAATATGTTTACGTATTATTCTGTTTGTTTGATGTATTATTCTAAGGCGTTTATGTGTTGTTTTGGATTCTTGATGTATTTTTTTGTGCCATTCTAATATGTTTATGTATTGTTCTAATATGTTTATGTATTATTCTGTTTATTTGATGTATTATTTTAATGTATTTATGTATTGTTCTGGATTCTTAATGTATTTTTTTGCGCCATTCTAATATGTTTATGTATTGTTCTAATGTGTTTATGTATTGTTCTGGATTCTTAATGTACTTTTTTGTGCCATTCTAATATGTTTATGTATTGTTCTGGATTCTTAATGTACTTTTTTGTGTCATTCTAATATGTTTATGTATTGTTCTAATGTGTTTATGTATTGTTCTGGATTCTTAATGTACTTTTTTGTGCCATTCTAATATGTTTATGTATTGTTCTGGATTCTTAATGTACTTTTTTGTGTCATTCTAATATGTTTATGTATTGTTCTAATGTGTTTATGTATTATTCTGTTTGTTTGATGTATTATTCTAATGTGTTTATGCATTGTTCTGGATTCTTAATGTACTTTTTTATACCAATCTAAAATTTTTATGTATTATATTAATGTGTTTATGTATTATTCTATTTGTTTGTTGTATTATTCTAATGTGTTTACGTTTGTTCTAGATTATTTTGTGCTATTATGATTTGTTTATGTAGCTCTCTGAATTTTAAATGTATTATTATATGTACCATTTTAAATAGAAGTGTACAGTTTTGTGCGCTTGATGTGTCATTTTAATATGTCTCTATATTTTTTTTATGTTTTGACAAAAGCGTACAAACTATCCTCCCTGTTTTGAAATACGAAAAATATGAGGGAAGATGTAGGTGGCAAAAAATGATGAATTGGTGGAGAAAAAAAAATCAAAACACGAAACAGATAAAGTCAATCAAGTAAGAACTACAATTACATGAATCTAACTTGTAATTACCATTATTATATTAAATTGACAAATTCTAATTAATTACCCAATATCCCATCGCTTACAACCCAACTTGCCTTATAAAAATTAAAAATAAACGGACGCTAACACCTATTAACCGAGTGCAATCACATCAAGGAGCATGTCAGACTCTTGCGAAAAAATGGTTTAGGAATCTAATGACCAGGTGCATTGCCATTATGCCTAGTATTATTGTCTCCATCATCAGTAGAACGCAATAGGAGCCAGCCGCCTCATCATAATTGCTGCGGTTAGGATTAAAATAAGAAAATAAAGACTTTTTAATTGGACTAATTATTTGATGAACATATTGCTCATATTAACTTATTAATTAGTAGAATCATTTTTTTATCATTTCATAATTATGTTATTACTTCCAATTTTGCAGATGATTCTTTCATTTGAGCTAACATTTGCTCTAATCCCGCTTCCCAAATTCAGTAGCAGCACTCCCAAAATGGGACCATACAAGAATTCCATACTTGTGAGTTGGAATTATTACACTATTATTATCCAAGATAATAACTATCTCCTTTATATGCTTAATAGTAACTCCTTTTTCATCCCAAAACGAAGGTCATATATGTTTTTTCATGAATTAATTTTCAAAGTTGTTATATTCTTAATAATCAGACGATTATTATCTTTGGATGCGGATCATAGAAGTATCATATGTAGATCATAGTAGTGTCATAGATCCTGGGTGCGGGAGTTATTGGGATCAGTGTGTACTACCTGAGCACCGGATTTGGGGATTGGCTAATTCAAAACGAGCTGCCGAAGCTTGGGAAAGTTTTTGTAGGAATCATTATATTTCCGTTAATTGCCATTTACGTCATTGCAATCATCTACCATACTTTCAGAAAAGATAGAATAATGGCATTTATACCACCCACAATGGAGAACCTAATGGACTACGCCCAAATCGAATGTGGGCTTACCCATAAATTAGTTGTTTTGGTTGAGTGTATCCCTCATATAGGCTTGCCGTGAACTTTTTGTTGTTTTCTCTTGTTCTCCTATGCATTTCTTGCATGAAAAAAATAATAAAAAGTTGGGGATTTAGTGTGTTTGACATAGTATATGTATTCCAACAGTTTTATTTTCATAAGCAATTTGTTCGCAATTTCAACAGGAGCGGTATGTTGTTCTGGTGGTTTTGAAGCCTTGAATGGAATGCTATGGGACAGGTTTGGGTCACTCCACCACCCTTTTTTGTATATTTTTTTTTTTTTGGCTTTTTTTGCTTTCAATTGGAACAAGAATATAAATATCTGGGAATGGTAAGAAAACAGAAGAAAACAAGAGTTTTTCAGTAAAGGACAATAACTTGTATAAAAGGGAATAAAAGCAAATTGCAAAAAAAAAAAAATTAAATGAGAGCAAACAAGATAAGACAAAAAAAAAACTAAACTTAATTGAAGAACATGAAAAAACTACTACAAGCATAGCATCCAATTATTAAATATCAAAAGGAGCACATAAATTTAATATGAATCAACAAGATGAGATAAATAAACAACTATTTTCATTAAGAGAACATGAAGCAACTAACAAGAAACAACAACTACATGCATATTAAGTAGTTATCAAATATCAAAATGGACATGTAGATTTACATAGATTGGCAAGATGAGATAAAGGAACAATTATATTCAACAATGGAATGGGAAGCATCTGACAAGGAATAACTATTGAAGGCATAACAAGCAGTAATTAAATATCAAAAGGAACAAATATATTTGTCAGGAAAGACAAAGATAAAATAAAGGAACAATTATATTTAGCAATAGAATATGGAACCTTTGACAAGGAACAAATATTACAAGCATAACAAATGGTTACTCCATCCATCCAAAAAAATCATATTCTATTTTCAGCTGTTTCAAAAAGGACTAAGCATTTCCTTTTTTAGAAAATTTTTAACATCCAATTTCTCCCTGTTTAAACTCTTACTATATAAAATCCTATTTAAACTTTACTTCCTAAAATATTGTTATCTGTCTTCCTAAGCCACAAACTTTACTTATTTATGATCAAGTGTCTAGACAACAAATTGCTACAGTAATGCAATCCACCCAGTGACATAGCTAGTTACAATAAAATTTATTGTTTTCCTATCCTTGTCCTTTGCCCCCGGGGTCTCTTGAGGTGATTTGTTAGCCAACATTTCTTTACATAGTTCAAACCTAAGAGGTAGAAGGTACTGTACTCTTATAGTATCAGAATTAAGTAGAGGTGGTTGGTGGGCCGACCCAACCCAGGCCCGGCCGAGTTTGAGTTGGGAAATCTGGACCCAGGCTCAGCTCGCCTCAAGGTGTGTTGGGCTTGGGCCGAGTCTAACCCGGGCCGGGGCTAGGGCGAGGGTGGGTCCGTGTTAGACCGAATTTTATCGATTTTCAACAAAAAGTGTTGAAACATGTTTTGAAATATTATTTGAGTGTAATTTGATTAAATATATTTTTATTTGAGGAAAAACACCACTGCGGATGTAAAATTTATTAATAAAAAAGCCAAACAATATTTAATCATTTGGAATGTGTCTTACACTTGAAAATGGGAAAACATTCTAGAAAAAAAGTGGAAAGTAAAACCTAAGATCTTATAATTTTTCAGGTAAAAATATTTTAATTTTCTTAAAATTTTTTAATTTTAATTTAAGTATATTTTTGTTAATAATTTTTTTTGTTTTTCAAATTTAGAAAATAAGAAAGCTAAAAAATATATGTTTTTTTGAAAAAAATAAGAATTGAAAATATTTTTAAACATCTTAAAGAATGATCAAAAGTTTCAAAGAATACAAAATATCTCAAAATAAATATTTTTAGTCATTAAAAAGTAATCTCCACCGAACTTATACAGAACAAGAAGCTTACTAATGAGTTTGAAAATTTTCCAAAATAATAAATAAGACAATAGTTTTCCTAAACTAGAAAAGAAAAGTATTAATGGAACCTATTGAACAATAACCAATTTTGTATGTCAGGTGTGCTCTGGGCTAGGCAGGTATAGCATTAATTTAAATGATGACAACAAAGATATCCTCAACAAAGTATAAATTTTTACCATTCAATGCATAACTAGAAAAAATATTGTATCTTTTTTGAAAAAATTGAACAAAAAGATATTTATTCTTTTCAATGTAAGAGAAAGGATGATCAATTTTGTAAAGCATTTGGAGGAAAATATAGTGAAAAACAAATTGATATTTTCTCAAAAAGTTTAAACATGCCAACATAAGATGAGTCAAGAGAAAGACTACTTTTAGTTAAAGACTACTTTTAGTTCTAAATTTCTTACAACTTTTCTATTTAAGTTTTTTTTTTCTTTTTTTGTACTTTTAAATGTTGCCAACAGTCACCTGGAAACTGTTAAGTGCATCATTCCACGGTCAAAGTGTTGATCTTTTGACAACTTTGACCGTCCATTCTGTCGATTTTTACTTCTTTATCTTAGTTTTCTTGCTCCTTTTACTCATTGCAGGCTTGATCGAGTGTGATGGATAGGACATTAGAAGCGATTTGAGCGGGACGACATTTGGACAAGGGGCGTAGGAGAAGTGTAGATTCGACAATTGGCGCCGCGTCGCCAGAATTCGCCCAGAATTGGCGACGCGTCGCCACAGTTAAAAGTGTTCTGTGTTCCTGAAGTTCAGCTGGCGACGCGGCGCCAGAATTCGACCCAGGCTGGCGACGTGTCGCCAGCAATGCTCTGTTTTGCCAAAAGCTTGCGTTTTGATGGTCCCCCACTATTTTTCCACCTGATGAGCTGGCTTGGATCGGGAAACTTATCCTTTTAGGGCTGGAACGCAGAGGAGGTATAAATAGAAGAAGAGAAAGAGTCCAGAGGGGAGGAATTTTCGCTGATTTCGACCTAGACCCGATTGGAGGCGTTTGGAGCTTTTGGAGGCGTTCTTGGGAAGCTTGAATCAGAGTGTTGTTGATTCTGGGCGTGCAAACGTCGAGGGGGTTTCCTGGGTTTCTTCTCTGCTCTATTTAGAGTTTTATGATTTTCGTAGTCATTGTTATTGTGGATTTGTTGATGACATTAGTCATGGTTTGTGAGTAGGTCTTTTCACCTTTCTAGGATGACTTTCCCCCCTTTGTTACTTAATGAAGTTGATTTGTGCGTTTATGGATGAGTACTCTTGTGTTGTTCCTTGCATTTGAGCTTCATGTTTGATGAATGGTTGGCCACCATGTCTTATGCACTAGTCATCTAACTCCTTGAGGAAGGTTTTAAGGGTGACTAAGAGTAATGGAAGGGGCATAATGTTAACTTGGTTTAGAGATAAGACAAGTGAACATTAGGTATTAAGAGATGGTCTAGCTCTTCAACCACCTTAAGTAAATTGGAGCTTGAGTAAAGCCCAAGTTAGTGTAGGGTGCGCAAAAACCTATCTTGAGAAAGAGGGATTTTGATATGAAATCTTGTGACCACACATGGAGTTTCACACTTGGGGCTCGACTTTATTGAGTAGCATTGGGTAGGAAATGAATCCTAGAGGGGTAGTCACATTTATTCTAAGTTCTATCTTTAGCATTTTGCATTTTCTTTAGAGGCATTTTTCTCGTGTTAATTAAGTTAGGTAGTTGAGCAATTTTGATCTTCAAATCTAGATAAAGTCACTAACTCTCTTGGGACGACACCTTTAATTACTCCGAGTACACAACGATTCCGTTCGCTTGCGGGTTTTGAGGGTAAGAATTGATAAACTCTTGATTTTCACAACAGAAACGAATAACCTAGCCCAGCCCTTCTCAACCGGTTCATGTCTGGGTTCGGGTTGTGCTGGCTTAAAGCCAAGTCAAGATCACTCAGGCTTTCCTCTTTTTCCTGGATCATATTCGCCCCACCTCCTCCTAAATCTACTTCATGCTAGGCCAAGCTTTGACCGAGCCAGACCGAGTTTGACCTGAGCTGAGTTCAGGGCAATCCTGGGTTAACCCTACCTACTGGCCACCTCTGGAATTAAGGAAATGGATTACCTCTAAATCATGCTCAGGTGTTAGTAGCGTTTGCAGGGACGCTTAAAAGAAAGTACTGAAGGACGAATCGCTCAATGAATTCCATATCCTTCAGGTTTCAAGAGCCCAACCGGAGAAGAGTGAAGATTCACTTCTGAACAGCAATGGGTCAAAGGCTCAACAATCAATTTCCTTAGGAAGTTCTCTACTAGCATTCGTGGTACAAGCTAACTAACAATCAATTTATGTATTATACCAAAATCAATTTTTTTCTGATTAATTTCGGTAACAATTAACATGCTCAAGATCAGCTTTCAACCTTAGATGATGAGATGATGATGTTACAAGCCCAAACCACGCCCTGGAGATCTAACTTCACGTTTCCAGAGATCGATACATGAGAAGCAACATGGAACAACACTTCAAAGGCTGCGGATGCTGCCCCGTTCCATTTTTGCGGCAGCGAAGTGGGCAGCAGCCATTTCCAAATGGATCCCGAAAACTACAACTTGACTCAATTTCTCCCATTCACCCCAGGCCAGAACTAGTTCCAGATACAGATCTCATCAATGAATGGTTAAGGCTAGGTTGTGCATTACCGGGAGTGGTGAACATAACATTTTGGGGTGCTGATGTGGACCCCTGCATTGCTGGATGGGGCATCCTAGACCCCATGGGAAACATTTGCGGGCGTGGCATGAACGGCATTTGGTGATGTACAGGTTGTTGATTGCCACCATAACTAGAAATGCTTGGCTGCGAAGTTGAAGGGTTGACTACCTGCCTATTGTTTGGCATGTTGTTATTGTTAATGTTGACCATGGAAGGAGGAACACTTTGTGGAGCCATCTGTGAAGTGGATCCAGGAGAGCCAAATCTTGCTGACAGAATGCGAGCCTTCTCTGCTGCGGTCCTTTGCCTGGCCTTTTCTGCCTGTTCACATTCTTTCATAAGCAAGGTTTCAATTTCCGCAAACTGCTTCAGCTTCAATTCCAATCTCTTCAACTGAAACACAGAAAATTTATGTTTGTCCAATAATAAACAGAAAGAAAACCATAGGTAAATGAACCAACGACAAAAATGAGAAACCAGGGACTACTAACATCCAGCTAGCACAAAGCAGGGAACTTCAATTTCGAGGTGCCTTTAACAGAACAAAAAGAATTCAGATCCGTGATGTACTGCCTAGCAAACTCAAAACTATTACTTTAAAACACAAACTCTTTGGCCCAGTTCTTAATTTCTGCATATGAAATCATCTAATCTTTATGAAATAATTACCAAGCCAATCACAGAATGATCATCAGCACTTCATCCAAACTTATTCCTCATTAATTTCATTGCCTTTATAGCATCAGCTATCCAGAAATACCTGATGATTTATGATATTGGCTGACAACCTTTGAATTTCTCGTTCTTCATGATCAGCAAAAAGTTTTGCTTTCATTGCTGCAGTTGAGAGCCCAGCTCTAGCTGCAGCTTTAACTTTTTCTGCGGGTATGGGAGCACCTTCATTCTGACTCGATGAGCCATGCACTGGATTCTCTGGAGTTTTTACATGGAAGTGGCTCCAAAATACATCAGATAAATACAATGAAACAAATAACGGTAGACTGTGCAGAAGCAACAAGTGAAATTAATGCATACCCTTCTGCTGCATTGAACCATGGAAACTGTCCTGTCTGTTCTGCACACCCTCAGAACTCATCCTTTGAAATTAAAGCAAAACATTAGTTACCAAACTGACAAATTTTGGAGAAATCGTGGAGAAGAAGCTTCCAACATTACATGTGAACCCTAGAAAGTTTCATCCCTAATTCCACACCAGTAATTAAGCCCTAAGTTTATTAAAAAAAAAAAATTGAACAGGACTAGATATGCTGGAACAGCTAAGACGAAAAGAAGAGAAGTTCATGGCAATTGACTAGAAGCATCAGGAGTCAGGATATCATGACAGAGATTTCAAAGGCATAACGGCATACTGACCTATTGGCCTGTCCTGATCCCTCCAAATCCTCAGATAGTGCAGCCAAGGAAGCATGCGCACATGCAGCAGCGACTCTTGGCCCAACAGCAGAAGCCAGAAAAGCAACCTAATAAAAGTCATCCACCCATGACATCAAGAAAAAGTAATCACATCACATCTACATAAACTTGTATGCAGAAACTACAGTGAAAATTACTATACAAGGTAGTGGAAAGATGTTTCTATGGTTAAATTGTTAGACAAACAGAGAAATAACAATGAGGAACAGATTTTGGAAAAACCATGCAGAGACAAGTAGAAGCCAAGGGATATACAACAGTTAAAGCCTGCCACATGAAGAATTTAAGCAAAATATTTGATGACCACAAAAACTCTTTTCTTTTCAAATCAAACTGAAACCAGAAAACTCATGAGGGCCTAACTTGCACGATCCCCTCATTACCTCTACATCTCATGCTAAACCAATGCCTAAAATCATCTGGACACATGCAAGCTTGACCAAATAACACAAGCAAGTAAATCCAAAGATAGTCATTTTACAAAGTAAAAAGAGATCCCTTTTTAAATACCATATACCGAAGGAAAAATCAAGTAATTCAAAAAAGTACAGAACCACTCGGAAGACAACTAAACAAGGCTATGAAAGAAAACATTTTTAAAGGTGCAAGTTATACCTAGACAAAAGCATCCAAAGGAACAAAGAGAAGGCATGCATCTAAGCAAACCAATGTGAACATTTTTCTAATAATATAAGATGAACTAAACTAGAGCTAAAATACCACACAATTGGCTTTCATTTAGGGATGGCAATTGGGTGGGTCAGGTCAGGTCATTCACGTTCAGGTTTAACCGAGTTAGCATGTATTCAGGTCTAGGTCAGTTTCAGGTCGGGTTATTTGGGCTCGGGTTGAGTATATTTTGGGTTCGGGTTGGGTCAAGCAGGGTTTATTTGGTTTTGGATCCAATCAGGTCGGATTATCGGGTCTTAGACCATATTCAACTTGATTGTCGAGCTTACTCGGTTCCCAAATGCATAAGCCAAAATCGCTAAATTGATTCAATTTTATTGTTTAATTTTGATTAAAATTTAATTTAACTAGACATAAAAATAATATAAAATTTATGAAGATATATTAATATATAATTTATTTAATAAAATACTGCCTCTATGTCAAGTTCTTTATAACATTCACTATTCAACAATTAATCTATGATTTTTTATTTTCAATATTTTAGTATATAAATAAAAAAATTTATATTAAATAATAAATAAAGACCTATAGTTTCTAAATATATACCTTTAAAATTTTTTTCAAACAAATAATCTCCCTCCATCCCATTTTATTTGCTTCATTTAACTTTTCTAACCAGTTTGACATGAATTTATTTATATTATTATTTATTAAAAAATTTAAAAAATATATCTAAAAATTTTAGATCTTGATTTATTATTCATGTATAAAATTGTTTATTTATATATTAAAATGCTGAAAACAAAAAATTATATATTAATTGTTAAAATACGAATAATACAAATAATTTTAGATATAAGGAGTAATATGAATAAATTCAATTCAAACTATTCAAAAAAGTCAAATATTTCAAAGAATATGGGACAGAAGAGGTACTATAATTTCTAAAACCTAATTATTTTTATCTCTCTATCACCGTTTCACTAATCGTTTCTCATAATTCTCACCCATTCGATTTATAATGCAAAACAAACCAGCAGAATTGAAGAAACTCATTTACATATATTAAATCATAATTTTTTTAAAGTCTTTGCTGACCATATATTTTATATTGATTCAAGTTAAAATCAAGTCTTGTCGGATTTAGTCATCGGGTCATTTTGGGTTCGGGTTTTCTCGGGTTTCACTTTAGTCGGGTTCGAGTCATTGACTTTTCTGGTCAAATTGGGTCAGGTTGGGCTTGGGTTCGGGTGGATTGAGTCAGGTTTTTGGGTCGGATCAAATTTTGCTATCTCTACTTTCATTACTTAAAAATCCAATATCAAAGCTGAGAAAAATGTTTTTCTTTCCATTTTTTGTTTTATGTTTCCTAGGGAGAGAATGTTAGGTTAAAGACCCAAGACCCATCCTAACCTTATCATCCCCCCCCCCCCCCCCCTTTTTCTTTTCTCCACTATTCCTTGGTGCTTCTCCCTACACATGCACAATGCATTTCAGGCAAAGTGCTTCACCTACCCCAAACTACAACAACTTAATTTTGAAGATACTGTTATATCACCAAGCACTCTTAATCTTAATGTTCAAGAAATAGAACAAATATAGAGAAATGAATGGATAAGAAAAATTATGAATCTAAAAGCTATAGATACTACAAGTATGTGTTTTTCAGTTAAACTTGTTTGGAGGCTGAGCGGTCATAGAACAGCAGTAAATAACAGGAAAACCATTTCATACTATAGATGGAGGTGAAAATAATATCAACAATACAAACAGTTCGACCAAAATACCTCAGATTCTCAAGGATGTAGAAAAAGAGTGGAAATAACATTCACGACAAGAAATTACTTACCAAGGCCATAACTGGATTCGGAGAATTCAAGAATGGAAGCCTGCTTTCTGAATCATCAACCGGCATGCAGGATCCTGATAAAAAGTAGAATAATTTAGATTTTTAACCTTTAAAAAGTCCTGAACCTGAATCATGAGCAAGTACCATTGGAATTAGAGTGAAGCCTTCTGGGATCATCTCCATTTGAAACTTTAGAAGATTTTGACAAGCTAGGCACTTCAATATTTTCCATCAAGCCATCCTCAATAGGCAGACGAAGAAAATGCAAAATGCATTGAGCTTTTGATTTTGTGCCTACATGCTCAGCTACTTCATTCCAGTTTTCATTATAAATTTCCATTGCCTCAAGCAGCAACAAAGTTTCCTGATCCGTCCAACTTTCACCATCTAAATCACTATAGTCTTTTGTTGATTCCACCCTTACAAAGTCTATGCTTGAGTGGCTGCTTACAAATTGCCCATCATGGAAACAATCAAAGCACAATAGTACATCAACCTAGCCAATAGAAAAACAAGGTGCATAGTTAAAATTTTGGTTCAGGATCTCAGGTCAGGGTGACTCAAAAATTTCGACTGCCATCAATATTTATCCATGCATAGTTTAAAAAATATCAAGGACTTAGGGATGATAGATACTAATTGACAGTAATTAACTATTAGCCACCCAAATTTGATTTGACCCGTAAAGTGCAAGTTGACTAAGATACTGACTCAGCAACTTAAGGGAATGACTTGCATTTAAAGTAGTTAAGTTTCATCTCTTTCTTGGCAGTGCTAGGAAAAGCCAGCCTGAGTCACATCTATTGAGTGGTGATTCTATCAATCCTTTTTTCTTTTTTTTTCTTTTACCATTTTGTATCACTTCCTTACCATGCTCACATTAGGGCCTCAAATTAAGCAGAGATATATTGGATGATTCAATACAGGACATACCTCCTTCTGTGATTGGTAGTATCCAGAGAGAATAGGCTGTGAACAATGATTACAGTGGTTCTCAGATAAACGCTCCTGAATTCTGCTTTCCAAGTCGGAGAGATCATCTCCATGTGATGATAAGTATGAATAAATATCAGCTACCCTGAGGCTACATTTGGGTTTCTCAAATTTGATCAAACTATCAATAGACTTTAAGGCAACTGACGGCACATGAACCTCACCGTTTGGGTCCTCTCTTAAGTAGGATGCACCAGTCCGTGGGTCATGAGCTGGTGCAGAAGCACAGTAATTGATGATTCCCCAATGATCAAGAAACCGAAATATTCGAGTTAAGTCTTCCATACTAATATGATCTACCAATAATTCAAAATCCATGACTGTCAGCCTTTTCTCTGGACTGTCCATGTATTTGGCTACAATGTAATTCCTACATTCCATATATATTTCTGGCGTATGTTCTGGTGATTTTCCAGAGAAAAAATGTGGGACTACTTGTCGTTCTAGCCGGTGCACTGCAGCTGGTGAAAACCAATCTGCTCAAGAAGATACAGAAAATAATTAACACATATAGACTAAGGAATGAATGATGTACATAAGCAAATCCAGACGAAAAGGTTTAAAAATCCAAACAGCACATTGTACATAATGACAGACAACTACTCTAATACTCTTCAAATGACCATAAAATGTGATGGCCCAGAGGGCCAAAGCTGAAATATATAAAAAGAAACAAGTCTTGATTCACATGTCTTGAGTTAAAACAACAGCAAATAGAGTAATGCTTATGATTAGTTTTTACTGCATTATAAACGATATAAATCAAGAGCATTTACATTAAATAAGCATTATATGTCCCCAAATGTTAAAGTACATTAGCTTTCCGGCCAACTATAGCATCCGATAGCATGAACATTTCCCAATGGCAACAATATTCCAGTGCACAATGAAAAAAAAAAAAATCTCAGCTATGCATAAAATCACAGAGGTCTAGCTAAATATATTGATAATAGCATATTTCAATCAACCGCATCTAGCTCCACTACTATCACTTGTTCTGAGCAAATCACTTTGCTTATTGGTGTATCTATGTGGGGAGAATTATATTGATAAATACAGATGGAAACTTCATCTGCTTAGAGCTTACAATACTTCCCATTGCATGTTGTTCCACAATAAATCTATCAACTCACAGCTACTCCCAATTAATTGGCTGGCTACAAGGATCTTATATCTCCATTGTGCTCTAGTGGTTGCAAGCTCCTCCAGGAGCTCCGAAAGAGTTGGATCCTTTCACACTAAATCTACACAAGTTTGGTTAAATCCACCCTTAACCCTTTTTTACCCACTCCTGTATCTACTGTATCACTCTGGAATAGGGCATCTATTTGTCTAGGCTGGATCTGACTAAGCCATCTAGGGTGACCATCCCTGATTTTCTCCTCAATTAGAGCTATTTTCACCATAATATACCTACTCTTATTCTTACTTTATCCCTCACTGCATGTTGTTTCACAGTGGCATCAATATTTTCAGTGGCTCAAGAATAGAACGAGTTTTAATCAACCCATCTAGCCAAAATACCATTGCTCCAAAAACCAAACTTTATTTGTAAAATTTGAGGATAATTGTATAATCAGGATGTGAAACTTCATTTACTTGGTACTCGTGACACTTCCCATTGCATGTTGTTTCCCAAAGGCAACAATATTTCCAGAGTTCAAATGGAAAACATCTCACCCAAATGATAGAATTATTTCCGTGAATCCATCTAGCACACTGCCATCATGTGCAAGTCAAAACTCGTGTGCTTGCAGCATGCAACACTTAGCTCATTTCTATGCCCACAATTATGCCAGGACCGTTAAAAATTTACTTGCCCTTCAAAATATAAGGAATTTCCATGATTTTCTTACTTTTGCCTCATCATTTTCCCAGTTATTGGCAAGCTAGGGCCTATACGTTTTCCTTTTACCCTCGTAGTTTCATCTAGTAAGCTCCAAAATAGACTTGTCTCATCAATAATACCACAAAAAGTATCAAGCTTGATTACTCCAGTGACAACCTTAACGACTACAAAGACTCCAAATCAGAATAATTCAGACCGACAAACAGAGAGAGGGAAGGAGGGCAGAACCTGAATGCATTGGCAACACATGAACCCTACTACCGAACCTCTTGACAACACCTCGGCCCTCCATGATGGGCGGAGGCGTGATGACATACTTCTCCTGGTCAGCCACTGGAGGCTCAGCCGACAAGGCCTGCAGCTGCCCATGCGACACATTCTCCAACACCGGCAGCGCCAGCTGCTGCGCCCTGCTATCCCCAGCCAATCCCGCCCGCTCCGCCTCCACGACAGCCATCACAGACGCGTGCGGTCGGTTCACAACCCGTCTCACCACGACCGGGAACTCCAAGATGCGGACCCCACCGTCGACCAGAACCTCACTCTGGGTTGGCCCCGACGGGGACGGATCAGGCGGACCAGCGGTGGCACCGTCCTCGACGGATGTCTCGCGCTGCTGGTGGATGTCGTCGTCGTTATTGTCTTCCTCGTCATCGTCATCGGGAACTGCATCGTTGTCCTCGTTGTGGTGCTGCTGTTGCTTGGGCTTCCCCCTCCGTCGCCTCTTCCACCGGCCTCGGCCATCTGCGGAAAGCAAGAAATCAACAATCCGTTTGAAATTCAGAGGAAAGAAGAGAAAATCTCCGGTGGGTTTGCCGAAATTTTGAAAATTTTTTGGAGGAGAGGGTTTTGAGTTACCTGAAGGAGAAGCTGGCATTGTGATGGGATGCTGGAGCAGAGGTTGAAGAGGGATTTAGAGAGACAAAAATGAGGCCTCTGATTGGTGGGTGCCAAATTGGGGAGACAACAAAAGAGAGAGCTCAGCGCAGACAAGAATAGGGCTCTCTTCCTCAAGCTTCTCCTTCCTTCCCCAGGAACTACCCAAATTTGTGCTGTTTCTTCGAGAACAGGGAGCTGCTTGTGTACCTGATATCTGCCCTCCCACTGAAAAAAAAAAATTATAAAAATACAAAATAAACTGGAAATTTTGAAAGCAAAAAGAATAATAAGAAACCCGTCCTTTCCTTTTTCTTTTTCGGCCTTCTAAATAATGAGCCTCCCTGCTCACGAACCTTGCTGATCTAACTAGACAGGCCCATACTTCGGCTGACGAAAGCCCAACCCGAAGTCCTAGATGGCTAGAAAGGGTAAAATTCATAGTAGGTCACTTAACTTATTTTTTTATCCTAATTGGGTACTTGATCTTAAGATTATCCTACCAAACTACCTTTTTTCTTATTGCGCGACGTATCCATGTACTTTCTGTCAATTTCACAGTTAAGTCGGATAAAAAATGATGATGTGACATCAAACAATACTAAAATAATCTTAAAATGACAACTTTAGTCCTCAAATTGTTTCAATCACTAATTATAACACCTAAATTTTCACCCAAATCAATTCTATCCCAAAACCTTAATCTTTCATCTTTACTACCACAGCCTCCAACCGCCAAGCCAGCCCTCTAGCCGCCGACCGCTCTCCAGCCACTAGCCCTGCCATCAACCTCGACATTGGCTGCCATCCAGCCCGAAGACCGCCCAACCGCCACCTATAAAACAACTCAAATCCTTAGCCATAAACCACCAACCGCCTTAATCAATACCCCTATTTTCTCACAAGCATCTTCGACGATAAATTGAAAAGTCTGATAAAAAACCCAGGTGAATCGACGACAAGTTGCAACTATCTGGCTTGGTGTGGAAAACCCAGGCGAGTTGCAATGAATCCTTAGAAACATATACCCAGATGAACCACACCGAATTTTGATCAAAACATACATAAAAAACCCTAGCGCCCAAATGGTGACCAAATTAGATCACTAGATTGTGGAAATGACAGATTGCGGCATCGATCGAAATTCATGGATATGACAGATTACAACATCAATCAACATCTCAAAGATCTATTCAACAAAGATCTGTTAAGCGAAGACTGGGGTTAAGAATAGGGATCGAAGAGAGTGCAATGTAGGATGAAGAGTAGGGCAGAGGCATACAGAGGCTGGGGAAATTCTACCATATAAGAATCAGATCTTGCAAGCTCGGAGGCGGCCATGGCAAAGAATAGTGAAGTCTGACAGCGTGACGTATACTTGGGTCTGGTTTTCAGTAGCTTAAATGGTGACACAACAGATTCAGAATGTTAGGATTTAAAATTGTTAATAGAAAAAAGTTTAAGGACCATAAGTATTATTATATGATTTATTTTAATATTTTTTTAATGCCATATCAGCATTTTCCATTAGGCTTAATGTTAAAATTAATGAAAAGTAGCATATTAAAATGTGCAATAGAAGGAAAAGTACTTCACTATGACAACTTGAAGGTAAGGTACCCATTTATGATAAAAAAAATAAGCTAGATGGCCCCTGATGGATTTTATTCTGGCTAGAAATTCTGTGTACCATATTAAAGGCTTAAATACCTCTTGCTCCACTATACTATTGCCACTCAGACACATAACCCCCCCAAGTATGACTTATAATGACTTAGTCCTTTAAAAACTGGAATACGTTCAATTAGGCCTTTGACTCCGTCAAGTTGTAGAGTTTATGTGTTGTATTTGGGGGTGTGGGGAAATGCTAAGGAGAAGGACAAAAAAGGTGATTTGGATTCTTTTCTATGGCCATCAAGAATCCATCGAGAACCTATTAGAAATTGGAGGACCAAGGACAAGAACGTAAAGACTTGAAGCTACTAAAGTAAGAAAGAAAAGGTAAGTGAAAACAATTTTTTACTTCCCCCCAATTGGTCTACATGAATAAGGATTGAGGTTGTCAGATGTAGTTATTTTTTTGTGTGACCTGTGGAATTTTTGATATGTAAGAGAATGGGCTTTAGGGTTGTGACATACTTTGTGTACATAACATATTTTAAATATTTGCAAATGGTGGATTAGGTGCGTATGAAGCTGTTCCACAGTGGCACGTTGGTTAAAGAGCCAATCAAATTGTATTTAAACTCACGTATATACATATTTGATGTTGAAAAAAATAAGTTGTTCAAATGTTCTTTTAGCAACACTCTACGTGATTTAGGTTATAGTGATGCGGACATGCATATGGTGTATTATAAAAGTACAATTGAGTCTCTTGAATCAGGGCTAAAGGGCATTAAGGACAATGGAAGTCTAATGTCAATGTTTTCATGTAACCTGAATAAAGGGTCTATTGAGTTGTATGTTGAACATACAAAGAATTTGTTGCGGGTAAATAAGAATGACCATAAAGAATCAAAAGGAGAAGGAATGTGATAAATTCTAGGAAATTTAAGGGCACAACAGGAAATAATATAGGAAGTTAGGGATGTGAGAAAAGTGAAGGCAATGAGTATGCTAAGGAAGAAAGTGAAAATTATGAGAACAATAAGGGAAGTGAGGAAGAGGTTGAACATTTTGAGAGAGAGCATGAGGTTAAGTTATATGGCATTGATGAGGCCACTAATGTAACTGAGAATGGGGATCTAAGGGAAAACATTAGCAAGGTCAATGATTTCATTGAATTCAAAATAAGGATTAATCAATCAGAAGAGCATGAACCTGTTGGAGAGGAAGCGGCTAAGTATGCCAAGGAGGAAAATGAAAATTATGAGAACAGTGAAGGAAGTGAGGAAAAGGTTGAACATTTTGAGAGGAAACGTGTGGTTAAGTTATATGGCATTAATGAGGCCACTAATGTAACTAAAGATGGGGATCTAAGGGAAGACATTAGAAAGGTCAATGATTTCTTTGAATTCAAAAGAAGGATTAACCAATCAGAGGAGCATTAACCTATTGGAGATGAGGTAGTTAAGTGTGACAATGATGAAGAGTGGTTGGAGAACTCTAACAAAGGCAGCTTAGTCTTTGAATCAAAAGATAAAGGAGAAATAATCTTGCATAGAAGGAAACATAGTTTCCCTAAGTACATAGAGAATGTAAATGAAGTAAAGTTCTTTGTGGGACTTGTTTTTAAAGATCGTGAGCAGTTAAAAAAGGCATTGCAGAAGTACTGTATTTAACCAAAGCATGATATTTTTTTTTTATAAAGAATGAGTCATATAGGGTTAGAGTAAGGTGCAAGGATAAAGGTTGCCCTTGGTTGTTGTTTGTTTCATGGCTAGAGCATAAAAATAATAAATACCTCATGGTGAAAACATATAAAGAGGAACATACTTGTAGCAAAGTTTTCAAATTTTCAGGAGCAAATACTTTATGGATTGTTGAAACTTGGGGGGATTTGATTGTAGCTCATACAGGAATTAAGCCTAATCATATCCAAGAAAGAATTAAAGTCAAGCTTCAAGTTGATGTATCACTTGTTCAGTGCAGACGAGCAAAAGCAATGATGATGAAGAAACTTGAAAGAGTTGTCCACAGTGAGTATGCCAAGTTACAGGACTATAGCAAGGCATTGGCTACATCAAATCCTAAAACTAGTGTGGATATCTATGTCGATTATATGGGTCCAGGTGTTGCACCATTGTTTAGGATATTTTATGTATGTTTTGATGTAGTGAGAAAGGAGTTCACAAAAGGTTACAATAAGTTTTTAGGCTTATATGGGTCAATTACTTATTGCAGTGGGTCGAGATGTCAATAACCAGATGTACCTAGTAGCCTGGGTAGTGGTTGAAGCAGAAACAATTGAGTCATGAATATAGTTTTGTGAGCACCTTAAAGTTGATCTTGGAGGAACCAATGATTATGGATGGTCTTCTATGTCAGATTAACAAAAGGCAAGTTCTCTATGCTTGATGTTCAGTTTTAATGTTCCTTCATGTAAAACATTAATGAATTTTAATGTTGCTTCTTGTTGCTTATAAGGTTTGTCGAATGTAGTGGTTGAAAATTTCCCAAAAGTTGAGCATAGGCTTTATGCTCGTCACATATATGCCAACTGGTACAAGAAGCACAATGGAGATCACTTGAAGCTTGCATTCTATGCAATTACAAAGGCACTCAATGAAGCTTTAATGTTTAATAAGTTTGATGAATTGGATAAGTTAGATCTTGGTGTATTTACAGATGCCATGAAAGTTAATCCAAGAAAATGGTGCAAGGCTTACATCAGCCCTATTATAAAGTATGATATTGTGAACAACAACAATATTAAGGCTTTTAACTTAGTGTTAATTGGCGCTAGGAGTAAACTAGTTATAAGTATGTTGAAAGAAGTCAAAGAGTATGTGATTAAGAGATTTGTAGCTAGAAGACAATTTGTCTCAAAATGAAAAGCTGAGTATGGGAAAAAAAATATTAGATTTGGTGGAGGAGAGGACAAAAGGGAGTTACAAGTGGAAACTAAAGTAGAATGGGCAACATGGATATGAGGAAGAAATGGGCCAAACTGTACATGCAGTGAAGTTGGATCAAGAGTATTGTTCTTGTCAGGAGTAGGAAAAATGAGGAATTCCCCATGTACATGCAAGGGGGGCAATACTAGCTAAGAAGGAAGATCCAAAGCTGTATATCAACATTTCTTACCAAAGAGACAGTTTCGTCACTTCATATAGTCAAGTCATTCTACCCATGCCAGGGGAGAAGTTATAGGAAGATAGTGAACTTAGTTCAATCTCACTTCCCTTACTAAGAGCAATGTCAGATAAACCAAAAACTAAAAGGAGGAAGTCAAAGAATAAGCCAAAAAGGGGTAACATAAACTTGTCAAGACATGGGAGGGCTATGCATTGCTCCAACTACAAGAGTGCTGAACATAATATTTGAACATGTCCTACTAAGGATGTAAGTGACATGTTTGATTTTAAATTAATATTTAATAGTCAACTACGTTATTGTTTTTTCTAATTTTTATGAACTAAGTTTCCTTTGTCCACGTGCAGGGTAGATCAACGATGCGAGATGACCATAATCAATTTCTGGAAAATACTCAAGTAATAAATTTTAACTGATTAGTTTTGGCATTAGCTAAGTTGACTCTTATACAATTTAGCATAAGTGTGTTGTTAGTTAATTGGTGCATCAATTTCTTGCAGAACCAACCAAGTCAGCTTTTTACAATCTCATCAAACAATCAGCCCTATGAAGACATCAGCAATGAAGGTACTTTGGCTAGGAGTACAAATCGTATAAGCTTCAAGGAAAGGAAGGCTGCATCAGAAAGGTAACCAAGTCATTTTTAGGCACAAGATGAATATTTAGATGTTGTAACTTTTTGGGCATCTTTTGCTAATTCAGCCTTATTTAGGAGTTGTGTTTGATTTTGAATTGTAATAAGCAAGTTATATGCTTATCACATGTTTAGGGATCAGACAAATGACATGAACATACTTGATATATTTTTGTGAAGAAGACTAGAATTGTCGATGTATGAATAAGTTAATTATTAGATAATGCAGATGGTGTTCTTTTGGAATCAATTACTCAAATTAGACAATTGCTTAGATAGGTTGAAAAAATGACCAACTTCATTCAAATAAAGAAAATGGAGTTCTTCTACATACATGTACATTTAAACAGCGTAAATTGGAGCCAGAGTTGTCTAAACATTGCTATTCCTATTACCTATCAAAGCCAAACACATTTACTTCTCCATTCAATCAATTTAAGATAACTTCATTGCTCAACCAAATAGCATCAGATCTATCCCTTCTTCATTACACCAACTAATACATTTACACCATCAAAACTAATATCTACTAATCATACTAATCATCATTACAACAATGACTGCCTACATATATCTCTTCACTTTGTGTAACATTTTTTGCATTTGTTCTAACTTTACTTTCTCAGTCACTCCAACCAAGTCTTTCCTTTGCATTGTCAATTTGTTTAACTCTGCCTCTAATTTTTTCTCCTGACCTCTTAATTCCCTTAAAACTTTCTTTGCACAACTTGAAAACTCTTCATTAATCCATACAAAGTAGCATGTTGGTTTCCTTTGCATCATTCAAACCATATATAAATCAAACAATTCACTCAGCCAATCAAATAATTCACAAAAACAATTTGCTACAAATAATCGAATTACCTTATAATTTCAGCACCTAAAAAACCTTGGTCCCTAATTGCCATTATCTTTACTTACCACTAATACCATCGTCTTCTCCCCCACACGCACAGACAAGAGCAATTTCCATTCTCCACACATTATTCAAGGGCTTGACAGATGATGTCGAGTCACCTCCTGATAGCTCGAATGTTATTGCCAATTTCACCTGCTTAAACTAAAAAACTGGATCCCACTTTTGTCCTAGGATTTCCATAATGGGATTTGGAAAGAACATTTGGGTTTAATTTATAGCATCCCCTTTTATTCTTCATAAGACAAAGATGATAAATTCTATTAGTGATTGAAGGAAGTGAAGTCATGTGATATCATGTGACAGAGTTAGGGGCCTAATTGAACATTTTTGAGTTTTTTGGGGACTGAGTCATCACGAGTCGTACTTGGGGGGGTTGTGTCTGAATGGCAATAGTACAGGGGAAAGGGAGGTATTTAGGCCCCAAATTAAAAGGCTAGTTACAATTTGCGGCTGTGTTTAGAATAAATTATATTTTGTCCTTTTATTTTAGAAAATACACATTTTTCCCTTAAATTAAGTGGGAAAACACTATTGTACCTTTAAATAGATGATAAATTGACAATTTAAATTATTAACTAACTAAAAAAAGGTATTAAAATCATACACTATACAAAAAATATATGACATCTGCGATAAAAAAGATCAAACATCTAATTATAAGCTAACTTACACACATTTTGGGTAAAACTCATTCCTAAAAGCTAGCTTGTTGAAGTGGAAGTTCCCAAGAACATATAAGTACCTATACAATCTCTTTTGCAAGTCATGTGCATGTAGCCTCTTTCGTAAGTCATGTGGGATTTACGGCTCATATCATTAATGCTCTCCTATAGGCCCTTCGACCCAAATCAGGCACGGATTCTAGCAGTCTTGGTCAACAGCTTATTGGTGTTAGGGATCCACGAGTCTCCCATGACTAAGTGGATCCACCTGGTCTAACCTGACCAATGCTTACCTAGACTTGAGACTTATCACAAGGTATACTTTGACCTAAACCTCAGGAGAAAAACTTTAACATCCTATATTTAAACCGTGATTTAAAGGCCTATTAGCATGAGTTCTAACCAAACCAAAAGACTACGAATGAACCACATTCATATTTGTTTATTCACCTTTAAAAGAACATGAATATGAATAATAAACGAACACATTTTCTTTATTTGTGTTTGTTCATTAACAATAATATTTTTGTGAATTAGACAATCTAAATAAATAAATATGTTCGTGAATACCATTTAATAAACATGTTCATGAACAATATAAATAAATGCATTAATGAACAACATAAACGAATATAAACAAATAAACAAACGAATGAACAAAAGCAAAATATTAGAGAATAAATAAATTTATAAAAATAAATAAATAAGTAACTGAACAAACAAACAAGCGAATAAATAAACAAACATCAACCAAACTATTAGTAAACATAAACGAACAACTGGCATTTTATTTGTTTTTATTCATTTAACTTAAAGAAATGTAAAATTTTATTTTCATTAATCCGTATAAGTAAATAAACAAATATAAACAAATATACACCCAACCATTTACGAACTTTTTGTTTACAGCACCATAGATTCGAAAGTTCAATGCTTAGGCCTAATGAACATAAGCAACGCCGCAACGGTGATAAATGAAAAAGCTCCAGCCCGGTCTCGTCCGCGCGGGGACAGTTGCCGTAACTCTAAACCCGCCAAAAACAACACCACAAACGGAAATCAGTTTCTTGGATTCTTTGAAATCGCTTCAATCGATGAAGCGGCCACGATCGACATCGTTGCGCTCCCCTGCTACTGCTTTCGTTGATCTCAACAAGAGCCACCACCCCAAAACGCCACCGATCACCGCGAAAAAGTCCAAGCCTCTCTGCCACCCGCCGCAATGGCTTCCACTGAATCTCACCCAATCAGAGCTCTCCCTTCCTCTCACCTTCCCCACCGGCCAGACCTTTCGGTGGAAGCAGACCGGGCCGGGCCAGTTCACGGGCCCCATTGGGTCTCACCTGATCTCGCTCAAGCACCATCAAGACGGCGACGTTTACTACTGCGTCCACCGCACAGCATCCCAATCTTCGGCTAGGCTTGCCCTCCTGAATTTCCTCAACGCCGGTATCTCGTTGACCGAGCTGTGGGCCGAGTTCTCGGCGAGTGACTCGCGGTTCGCTGAGTTGACTCGGCATTTGCTGGGAGCTCGGGTTTTGAGGCAGGACCCGGTAGAGTGCTTGCTCCAGTTCTTGTGTTCCTCGAATAATAACGTCGGGAGGATCACGAAAATGGTGGATTTCCTTTCGTCTTTGGGGAGTTATCTGGGAACTGTTGGTGAGTTTGTGTTTCACGAATTCCCGTGTTTGGAGAGATTATCAAAGGTCTCTGAACAAGAGCTTAGAGAGGCTGGTTTTGGCTACAGGTAATTTCTGATGTCAGTGTTTTCTTCCTTATGTTTCTAGCTGCTTCATTGTCTGACTAATAAAAACCAGAACATTCAATTACTTCTTGATTAGTGGTGCTTGGTCAACTTTTGGGTATAAGAATTTTAAGGTCATGTTCTTTAAGCGAGCTTCATATTACAGGATATTGGACACTATAATGTTTCGATGAGATTGTTATGAAAATTGCGTCCATAGTTTTATCCCTAGGGACAAGAGAATGTGTATCATTTGACAGAAAAAGAAATGATAATGCGTTTCCTTATTCATTGAAATACTTTATAATAACCTAGTGGATCCTGAAACCACCATTGTGGATGGAATTTATGTTCATGTAAATGAGCAGGGCTAGATATATAACTGGGACTGTAGAAGCTTTGCAATCAAAGCCTGAAAGCGGGGAGCAGTGGCTTCTGTCGCTACGTAAGTTGGATCTTCAAGAGGCAGTTGATGCTCTTTGTACCTTACCTGGAGTTGGTCCCAAGGTTGCAGCATGTGTAGCTCTCTTCTCTCTTGATCAGCACAATGCTATTCCTGTTGATACGCATGTGTGGCAGGTATATTCCATATTTTAAATCTTCAATTGATAAATGTCTACATTTTTTCAATCATTATATTTTCAATTGGGAGCTGCATTATTGTCCTCATCATGTAATGATGATGTACTAAGGCCTCAGTTTGGATGAGAAGCATTGGTTGCTGGTGTGGATGATTGGAAAGATATAATTGGAGGACGTGTGGTTAGGCTCTGCTCGTGTATTTGGTTAAGGCGGTCTCTTGTTGAGAGGCCTTATGTGACACCTTTTATAAATGATTGATGTCCAATGTGCAGTGCATTTTGCATCCTGATTACCCATCCCTCAACCAAGTTCAAAGATTTCCAGAACTGATCACCTATCTGTTTTCATGAAATAAATGCTCAACATCCTCTGTGTCTTCACTAAAGTTGGCACGGGAAGTTGTGAAAACAAGCTGTTCCCTGTATAATTTAAACCAGCTTCTGATAACAGGATTCCTTTCAACCACAAAGAAAGAATCTTCACTTGGTTTGGTACCTCCACAGACCAAGTTGCTTTGCAAATCTAGTTGCTTTGGGGCTGATGCGAACCAGCTTCTTCATAGGGCTGCAAATACTTATAGGGAGCTTCCTGAAGGACATGAAGTTATAACAAATTGTTATATGTACTTTTGGAAATTGATATTCTGGTTATTTCAATCAGGGCATTATTATACTGCAGTATGTGTGTTGAGTGGTTTGTAGTTTTATGGCAGATGGAAGGGTTTGGGCTACATACATTGATTTTTTTCTGAAGCATTCTAATTGTTTGTTTGATATGAAGACAGTAGTGCTGTAGTAGATATATGGAAGTGTTCCAACTGTTGGTGCTTATATGAAATTGCATTTCTCCAGCTCCAAGAAAATGATGATACTGTTAGAATACTAATCCACAACAGAATGCATTCTTAGACCCTAATACTCCATTCCTTCTATTTTTGTCATGAAATGAGAAGCATGTATAGTTTCATTTGCATTTTTATGGTTCATTCATATTTGTTTTTCTCTTTTGCTGAAAAGGTTTAGTCAAATTCTAATAATATTACTCTTTTTGGTAAGCAAGATTGCTAGAAATCACCTCCTTCCAGAGCTTGCTAGCGCTCGTTTGACACCAAAGTTGTGCATCCAAGTGGCAGAGGCATTTGTGAGCAAATACGGGAGGTATGCTGGATGGGCGCAAACTCTACTCTTCATAGCTGAGCTACCTTCACAAAAAGCCCTCTTGCCATCACATCTGTGGGACATCAAGGATAAAAAGTCTTCCAAGATAGAGGAGGCTGGTGCATGCAGCAGCAGGGAATGCTAGTGATATGCTTATATGCTTGCAGTATATTCCGCAACAACAATTTCACTCTTAACCATTCTCATGAGGAAGATGTAAGATTTTCCATCTTGAAATATCAACTGAAGGCACTTGTTTTAGAAAGCAGTGCCCCTTGATGTTTGCGATCCAGCTTCGGATTTGTGAGCCCCATTGAGATTGGACCTCCATCATTTCGTTGCCCTCAGATTTTTTCAGCACCATGGAAGAGGTTGTCATGCCAGAGAGAAAGTTCTTGTTACTTCACCAGCAAACTGGCTGGAAGAGATTCAAATTTTGTGTAATAGATTATTGAGGAGCCATTGTATTTTAAAAGACTAGGATAATGTTGTTCTTTTCTTAACTTTTTTAATTCAGACGAATATGATTATTGCTGACCATATCATTTTCTGATTTATTTTAAGTTCAGTACTTGATATTTCTACTTAGCTTTGCAAGAATTGTTGTTGTTTTTTCTGTGGAACATTGATAGAATTCTCATGCACTGTTGCACTGATATCAGGTTGTAGTGTTACTGATATTGATAAAAATTCCTATGCTCTGTGACATTGATAGAATTCTTTTGCTGTCACGTATATGTGACCTTGTCTGATTTACAGATACTGATCTTTTCTGACACATTATTTATTCTGTAGGCCACAATGGAGGACATCAAGTTGTGTTCAGCAACTGAATGTTGGTAATCCCAGAGAACCAATTGGGGAGGTTACCACAATTTCAACAAAGCCCAGCACAAAACAAGAGATTGCTCAACATAGTCGATTTGCTAGAGTGCAACAAAGAGGTGCAAAGTTAACTTAACCCTGGTTGTCTCAAATTCTATACTTCCCATCTCATTTTAGCATACAATCAAAACAGATTTTTAAGCATTTGCAATATGTTATGTACAGGAATTGAGTCAAAACCGACTAATATTTTCTCCATTTTCCTTAATCTGCCTTCATTTTCTTTATGGAAAAAGTCAAGCCCTGAAACTTCGTATATATTACTCCCTCCATCCCAATTTACTTGAAACGTTTCTCTGGGCACGGAGATTAAGGTGTATGTAATTTGTGTTATTTTTTTATGTAGTGAAAGTTTAAATAATGATTAAAAAAAAGATTCTTTTTTGGCTTTTGTGCAGTGAGAGATTGATTGGAGATTAAAAAAATTGTCTTTAGTGGATTTTGCGTAAAAGGATAATTTAATTGTTTAAACTTTTTCAAAAGAGAAAATGTTTCAACCTTTTGGGACATCTAAAAAAGGAATACGTTTCATTTAAATTAGGACAGAGAGAGTATTATGAAATCGAAGTAAAAATATTTATAAGCTACCGCACTTCTTATTCTTGAAATTTACAATAACAATGAATAATACAGTGAGAACTTGCTTCAAGAGTTCAATAAAACAGTTTCCTAAAACATGGGGAAGTTACCAAGCATGTCAAGTTTCCTGCACAAAATCTCAACCTTGTCAAACGAAAATATTGTCCAATGATATCTGGGAGGGATCACCAAATTCTTCTTCCAGCAAAACTAGCAGGTTATTTTCTGGTTTCAGGAATGAACGAGGAACATGGTACCTAGGAAATTACTTAAATATCAGGAGCAGATTACATACCCATTTACTCATTTAAAAAGAAATAAGGATAGAAGAAGAAGAGACCATCTTTCTATGGAGAAGAAGCCATCTTGTTAGAATTCAATTCCGTTTTGGAGAAAATTTGATAATTATTGCTCATTTGTTTGCATGTTTCTTGCAATCTAACATTAATTTGATGAAGAGTGACAAAAATAAAGACCAGTGACGCTAATTTGATGAAGAGTGACAAAAATAAAGATCAGTGACGCATATGAGAAGGCTTCATAATGTTAACTTTGCCTAGGAAGAATTGGAGGATGTTAGCGCTTTAGAGTTGTCTGCACTGAAGTTGCTTTTTTAACGACTTAATCTTTAGAGTTTAGACTAATGATCAAAGCTTTGTAAGTATATTAATTGAGGTCCATTGTTCAACTCTGCTATTAGCACTCAAAAACTGAAATTATCTATCTTATTAGTAGTAGAAAAAGGAATTGAGTTGTATTAAAAAAACAGTGCCTTTGAATGAAACAATAGTTGATTCGGTGGCAGAAAAACATTACCTCTGAATGAAAAATAATCTTGTAGGTATAAAAAATCATAGGAAATTTTGGTTTAAATATAGATGCTGTACTATAAAAACAGTGGCCAAATATGAAGAGCATGTAGAGGGGCACACCTCCGTGTCATGCAGGAATACATGAAACCTTTGTAAGGCTAGTACTCACTTCATTTTGATGTCATTTTGATATTTTTACTGAAATTTTCCTTACTTTTATGTCGGTTTTAAATCTTTGCTAGGTTAGTATACCCTTCTTTTATACTGAAATTTTGGATTTGCCACTACATTTGAAGAACCTGATCTTAATTAAGTTTTAGGTCATTACCATGTCTGTGAAGGCTTGTCTTTAGGGGTATGCAATGAGACCCAGTATCTGCCAATGCTCTCTCCATTAACCCATGCTTCTCCCTTTCCCATGGAGCCAAGGTTCAATGCTAATGGCCCATTTCCTACTGGTGCATCAAATACACTCTGCCCATTTGAATATGAAAACAGACAAGGTTAATTTAGCAGCAGTAAGCACTTTCTGCAGAAGTTGTATTCTGGTCTATTCCAACAGCAGATTATTGATTACTTAAATCTGAGATCGACTTTCTTAAACTCACTTTCATACCTTATACCATACAAGACGCATAGGAGGAGAGCTTCCTTGAAACTTACTCCATTGTACTCTTCTTGTTCCATTTTCAGTGAAAACTTGCAACTGCTCTCCCACCAAACCAACCTTGATGGACAAGTTTTTAAGTTTTAGCATCATTTCATTGAACATTAATATTGCTGTGAGAAACTTGCTGATAGCTAGAAAAAACAAATTAATGTAACCTGCAGAATATATAATATGACAGAAGGAGAAGGATAGAAGGATAGAGCAAACACCTGATATCCCCATGAATATCTTCTGAAGTCTCTGTCTTGTACTCTCACTCCACGTATTGCAGCTACTCGATGCTCAAGGTATGGTCCTGAGTCCTTAAAGTAACGATTCAAGCAACTTTGAAATAAGTACTTTTAATTTACACTTGGCTAATTGCTACAGAAATATGGAATGACCTCTGTATGATATAACTTGCATGTGTGTTTACAGTTCTGGCATTTCCATTGTTTAATCTTTGTATGTAGTTTTGATTGTGTCAATTTGGTGGTGATGTAAGAAATTGCTTAAGCAAAGAGGGGAGCTGAGCTCTGAAGTACCGGGAATCCAACCATCACACTGAGCAAGGCTATTTTGTTTGTGCCCTTAATCAACTGAACAGTGTTCTTGAATGCAAAGGCTTTCCTCCCACCTCCACGTGCAGATCCTAATAAAATCAGCAAAAAGTGTTTACATTCCATAACATCTTGTGAATCTGTTCAAGCACAGGGAACTCACCAGCATAATCTCCATTGACAAATGCATGCAAAATGTGGGCTTTGGATTGTACTGAAAGAACAGATGCAGCACTGGAAGAGTTGTACCGAAAGCTGTAGTTACAGATTACACAGGAATCTGGTGAAATCATTGTGTTGAAGTGCCAGTGTTTAATATGACTGAGTTTTGTTTGATCTGAATAGAGGTTACCTGAAGCTGTACCATAGGTAGTCTGTTGAATCTTTTGTTGTACTCATATGATCCAACAAAGACTTAGCTCTTAATCTGGTCTTTGCAAATATTGGGATTGGCTCTTGGTATAGTTCCCATGTTCCAACTGTACTGAACTCGTAGGTTCTCTCGTATGCCCTTGTGGTGAACCTTGTGTTTATCTGTTGCAGGTTCATCGACAAATTGACAAGGGTGGGAACTCATTGCAGCAAAAGGAGTGAAATTTTGTCACTTTAATTACCTTAGCTGTGTTAAAGGCTACATTCCTGCAATCCGGAAGGATGCTTATTGACATTGGAGGTAAGTCATATGAAGAATTTTGAAAACTGACTCTAGTGCTCGTGCAATTGTAATTGTTTGCCAAAAAAGCAGCACATTCTCCTGACTTTCTTCTGAAGACAAAAGCCTGAGAAACCCACACCTTGTGAATAAATGTACGGAGCTTAGAAGATATACATGTAATAGGGGAAATTGGGTATAAGGGTTTGATGTCGCATTGCGCACAAGTAAAATGATGAAAAAGAGAAGCAGCAGAGAGGAGAAAACAGCCATCTTCCATGGACGTGGGTGTAGGAAGCTGTGTGGAAAGTTGTAGCAGAGTGATGAAAGATGAGATGCCAATGAGAAAGACCAAGGGTCTAAGAGTGCCCCCTCCCCTCCCCCCCCCCCCCCCTCTCTCTCTCTCTCTCTCTCTCTATATATATATAGGTAATGCAAATGGGTTATTTGGGCCTATAATGAGATAATCGGCCTTTTGGGCGTAATAAACATGAAAATTGGGTCTTTTTAAGCCTAAAGCATGATTTAATATGCAAATGATGAGATGACGGATACGATTGTATTTATGCCATAATATAATGATCCGGGGTCTATAAAAAAGGTTAGAAGTTTTCTTCTAACAAGTGCCGCTTCCGAGCCCAGAAGCCAATACTCTCTAAAACATTCCTTAAAAACATCATCTCAATTAGGGACCCTGCCAAATTTCCTTGATTGAGATTACAAGAATGAGCCATGTTAATGTATGAAATACGATACAACGACAATTTATACAATTAAGGGTAATGTGGTAATTATGACTAAATACCGCATCTGCAATGTATAGCTGTAGGAAAAGAGGAGTAGGGAGAGAATCCTGCTTACAACTTCTTGTTTGCCCAAAGGGAAATACTCATATTCTCCATAAAGTAAAGGCTCTGAGCAGAGTTTTATAGCAGCATGTAATTTCTTCAGGTGGCTCCACTTAGGCTCCTTAATTAAACCTAATTATGCTAAGCAGGATCAATCCAGGTATAAAACGTAGGCAAAAGGTACAAATTAAAGAAAAAAAAAAAGGTTAATGTGAAAACGTACCATATTCATCAAGAGGAGCTTCATCATAGTAACTTGTTATTATATATGCAGCTGCTGTTCTTCCAAAATTGGTCCCTCCATGATACTGTAACCAGCTAGACTTAGTGTACAGAATTACAGAAAGTTAGGAACGTTTTAAGGGAGTGAGAAGAACTAAATTCCTACCATGTAATAATTCACAAAGCTTCCTTTCAATTTGGCAATGAACAATGCAACATTAAACGCAATGTTTTCAGCCGTTCGCTTGAATGATTCTTCACCGTACCTCTGCAGACTTTTCAGAAAACGTGAAAATAAGTTGTCAAGAGGACCAGGAAAGTAATTTCCCATCTCATGAGCATGGTGGAGTGCTTTGGCATACTAAGTGCTTTAGAATCTCAGATAACGTATTGGTTAAGAGAACTTACAAACTTGTCCAGTTCTCAGTCCAAATGGATGGCTTGTTAGGTGAATTCGGACCTGCAAAGGTAATCCCACATTCCATTCCATTACAGGTATTGATCTGTCAATTCCAAAAATTAATATTTAACAAATTGAAGAATATATATATATATATATATAGAGAGAGAGAGAGAGAGAGAGAGCTTTTCCAAGGAAGGAGCAAGAGTTTGAAAAAAGCACAAACCACAGGATCCGGAGCATCTTGTTGGCTGCACATAATCCAGGGAACGCCGGTTTTTAGCCCAACAGCCATGGCAGCAGCCCAACTAACATAACTCGGCCCAGCCTTACCAAATGCTGCCTCTATCCTATGGTACTCATTCTCAATCTTGGATAAACCCAACAAAACAGGCTTGAATGAGTTCATTTTTTAAAAAATAATAATAATAAAAGGATAAAATAATATCCTAAAAGAATAACTGTGACGTATAGAATGTGATACCTGTGATAGAATTATTGGCCCCCCTTCAGAAGCAAACAATTTCTCTTCTTTCATCATGTTAACTATTTTTGTCACCCAATTTTCCATATGTTGCTGCCATGTATTTGAGGGAAAAGGGAATAAAAAGATTGACTCCTTTACTTGTTCATTGGCAGAAATACCAAAAAAACTCTATTGTTTACCCTTTGCCTCAACTTGTGTCACTTAACTTTAATTTTAGTTAATTATACCACCAACGTTACTTGGTCCAACTATGCCACTGTAATTAGTAAGTTACACAATTCACTTCTTCTAGAACTAAACTGTCATTAAAATATTGTTGGCGATTACAATGAAAATATTAAGGTGGGGCATAGATAACTGTCGAGCCTAGGCAGCTGATAATCCCTCTTCCTCTCCTTCAATTTTCCATCAACCAGCCTTGTCATTGGCCGATGAAGACTTGGATTTGTGGTGTGGCACTAGACAATGTGATAATTCACTCATGCAGTTAAGGCATCATATAAAATAAAGATAATGGAAGAAGTGAATTGCATAACTTAATAGCATTGGTCGAATCGGGCCAACTTAGTAATATTGATGGTATAATTGGGCCAACTTGGTAATACTGGTGGCATAACTGCACCAGCTCAGTAATATTAGTGACATAATTAAGCCAAAGGGAAAACTTTAGTGGCTTGTTTAGTTTGTCTGCCATTTTAATTGAGTAGAAAAGGATTACCTTGAAAGGTCCATTGTCCGACCGAAAAATAATGCCCGGAACATCATGTAACCAAAAGGGCAATCCACTACAGCCAAAACAAAAACAGAATTATTGGACTCAATCATATTTACTCTCATCTTGTCCTATAAGTAGTTGAATTCATTTACTTTGACCCACAAACATCGAATTTGGGACATTTAAGTACTTGACCGACTTGACCTTACCCATAAGTCCATTCACCCTCAATGAAGGGACCAATTCTGAGGCAAACATAGAGACCTTGGGCATGAACTTCTTTTATGAATCTGATTATGTCCCGTCTTCCACTAAAATCGTACTTTTAAAATGAACAAACAGATAATTATAAGTGGATAGTTAGATGCATTAATAGGAAAATGGTGATGGGGATCTCTAGCTAGAGTGTTGGACTCACCCGACCTTGGTGGGGCTCGTGAAGGTTCCAGAAAACGTACGTGTCTATCACATCTAGCCCTCCTTCTTTGGCTTTGGCTATTAGAGAAGGCCACATCTACAATTCAACGCTCCTTAGAATTGTTGTTCCATACACATTAGAATAAAATCTCTGAGATTTAGACTTAGAATCAAGGGAACATATGAAATGGGGCTTAAGCCATTATGCAGGTGACATAAAAGTTAGATAATGCATCAATATTTATATTTAACTTGAACTCAAGGTCCTTTGTGCTACTAGTAAATCCACAAGGTCATGCACTTATAGCTCAGTATTACAATTTTTAAAAGTTTGTTTGAGACATTTTCATCAAATCCCCATAGTTAGAAAGAATATTTTCTCACTTGATTTTATTATGTAGTCCTCATTTTGCTTTTAAGAGATGTAACATTGGCGTCTCAACTGTCAGTATAAGTTGGTTAAGGGTTACCAAGGAAATGGAAGAAGTCTAGAGTTCCTCACTTGTCAACATCATACCCTAAAATATTGGTTTAGGCATCAGATCCTAAAAATGCAAGGCATTCTCTCTCGTCCCTTAAATACAAATATCTCCTTATCTGTACCTTGTAAACAATGCCTCTGATTATTAAAACAAAAAATTTAACACTAGCTAATAAATCCAATCCTTTCTTTCGAATAAAAAAGGAAACTCAATCCTTAAACTTGATCAATTAGAGACTTATGAAAAAAGTAAACGTAAAATTTTGCAAGCACAAACCAAAAAAAAAAAAAAAAGCATAAGATAATAAAGACGAATTCCTTTTCCATGAAAACCATAACCGTTTTCTCCTTTTCAAAAACTTCGATATATAACTGATATGGACTGATAAGAAGGAATGTGAGAAAAGCAAAGTATTGGTTACAAAGTTTGGATATAACTGAAAAAGGTGGGTATGGCAGGCAAGAAAGGTAACGTGTTTGCTGTTATTCATTTAATTACCCAAACAAGAAACGATCAATCTGCGCTCCTTGGTTCTTCCCTATATATATACACATGCATATATCTTCACACTTCTCGTCCCGAATTACAAAACCATGCATATGTCAAAAATTAATTCCAAAACGTACGTTTCAACCATAAAACGACTAACCGGACGTCTTTTAATTAATTTAACGTTTCTTCACATTATATATGTATTTATCTTGTTATCGTATATAAATAGTTTATAATTCTCCTCGAGTCGAGACAAACTCTTTCCAATTGATACTTTATCTAATTATACGTCGCGTGCCAAGTTTTTTCAAAAGTTTTTCTTTTTTGGTTGATAAATATTATCATGGTAATTCTAATGTATATATCTTATTTGATAAATTAATACTCGATCTCAACAAACGTAACACAATATCTTAACTAACCCAAGCAAGTCATGAGATTTAGATGAGTTAATTACCATTGCTTTCTCCCTCATAATCATCGATCTTTGAAATTAAAGGTGATATATACCCTCAATTCTTTACGTTTTGATGAAAGGCACGTACTTATACTTAAAAAGTACATATACGTACCTGGGGTGTGCTGCGGGGATAGTGAATGGAACCGGAGAAGAGAATTTTGCGTTGGCCGTCGATGATCAAGGACCTTCCGTCGTAGCTTATGGCGCCGCCGTGGCAGGATCTGACGCTGGCTCCGGCCACCCAAATCATAACAATAACACAAGACCATAACATCTTTCCCTGTTTTACACTAGTCACTTGCCTAATTAATACTAAGACGGCTGAGAATTAATATTGAAGAGGATAAACAACCTACAACTACAGCAGTAGTTTAGTTTTAAGTAGCTGCGCAGCAGGAAGCTCCTCTCCCCCTCTCTCTCTCGCTGGCGCCTATACTTCTAATTATAGGCTTATATATATACATGAGATCATCTGTGCCCATTTCGTCTCTCTTTTTCTCTCTCTTCTACCTTGATTCTTTTTACTTTTTCATGCCGGACGTATTGGTAAGGTAAATCTATTAACTAGATTTTGCATAACTAACTTGTAGATTTTGTCATAGTTAATTTATCATGCCTTGTTTACCCCTATTTTTTACGTTTTTTTTTGGGCATTTCTTTAGGTCTAATATATATACATTACAGCACAAGAGCTCTCATAGAAATTTATGAAAAATAGTTTAGCTCTTATAGAAAAATCTCATATGACCAAAAAAATAATAATAAAGGTTTTATATAGTGATGAGACTTTTCCACCCATTACCAATTGATTTTATGTTAGATGCTCTAACATAGTAATAGAATTCAGGTTTACTACTACTCAATATCAGATATTGTCAAAAATAAGTCAAGTGATAAAGATTTTATATGGTAATGAGGTATCTTTACTTAATTGATTTTGAGTTGGATATTTAACATCTATACAACATAGTGAGAGTCTCATAGCATTGCATCAGACATACGGGTCCTCTCCCCTACTTTATAAATATATTGCATTTTCCTAAGAATTTTTCAATCTTGCAGCTACACTTCCGCCCTTAATTTTGATTATAATTAAATATATTGTATTTTCCTCATATTTTTTTCAAAAAAAAAAAAACCAAGGAGGATATTATATATGTTACAAAGTAGGAAGAGGCAAAGATTTGACCAGATCACCTGAAGGGTTGGTAATTTTTACTAAAAAAAAGTGAAACCTTTCTCCAGAAATTAACAACTACAATAATTCCAAACATATCAATATTTATTTCTTTAAAGTGCCTCCCTCTGGTATGTCAAGATTAATCTCTTTGAAATGCTATAAGGGTATTGAAGCGAAACCTATCACAAGCGAATATTATTCACACACACCCTAAAAACTTTGCATGTAGTTATTGATAAAAATGCTCTTAGTTATTATAAGTTGAAATTTTTGACTTGTGGTGTGTAGTCAAATTAAATTTTCAAATTAATCCCAGGACTGTACATGCGAATTAAAAGTTGATGCCCTCGTGACATTACTTCATATATTCACCATATGCTTTCAGTACTTTTATTTCAGTGTGTGCTTATTTGTAAAAGATTGTGATCAATTAATATTGTTTTATCATAAAAGAAACCAATCAAAGCGAAATCTCTAAGCTCCTCATAAAAGAAACCAATAAAAGCGATCTCTCTCTCTCCCTCTCTCTCTCTCTTTATATATATATATGTATATAGTTAGGATGAACACTATTTTTCATCCATATGTCATCAAGTTGGGTGGCAGAACTAGAAAAATTGTGCAGTACGCACAGTAATTAATTATTACTTGCTCAAATTCTTTGTAACATTTATTATTCAATAATTAATTTATAGTTTTTTATTTTTAATATTTTAGTATATAAATAAAAAAAATTATATATAAATGATAAATAAAGACATATAGTTTCTTAATGTATATTTTTAAATTTTGTTCTAACAAATAATAATATAAATAAATTTAAGTCAAAATAATGTCAAAAAGGTCAATATCTCAAAGAATATGGACCGATCGAGGGAGAGTAATTGTAAGTTTGAAACTTTTTACATCAAATTACAAAGTTTGTAAAAGATTGTTTAACACATTCATAAATGTGGCAAAACTCAACAGGAGCAATTGCCTCCAAACCAAACTCATGAACATGGCGCCTCCTGTTCATACCATATTATAAATAAGAAAAATATATAGTAATGATACAAACGATTATAATTAATTTGCTAGCTATTGGACTGATTGAATTAAAATGAAACCTATAATCTATTCTACATTAGGGATGGCCGCAAATGCATCGGGTATGAGTGTGTAATTTCTTCCATCCGTACATGCAAGTATTTCTTTACCGTAAAATCACAGATATCCATAACTTGTTAGGTACTTTTAGCATGTATGTTTCAGTTTTGTTTGTAAAACTCGTAATGTTGTTGCTAATGAGTTAGTAAAACAAATTTGTTTAAAAGAGGGATCTCATTTTTTGTGGCAACTTTAAATTAACAATAATGATGAATTTATGTAATTTCTGTGGATACTTAATAAAAGTATCGGTTTTTCTAAGCAAAGTTATACCACATTAATAAGCTTCACAATACTTTCATTTTTTCAGAGGCAAAACATAGATTTAATTGAAATAACTCCAAAATTTTCTAATGTCAAAAACCAATAAGTAAAAGTGCAATTCTCACTGAACTTGCAAGATAACAAAGTACGTTTTCAAAATTGGGGAGAAATAGTGAAGTTTCTGGAGAAAATTAGGTGTGTTGTTGGTGTTTTTCCACTAATATGTAGCTAGCGAGATAACTTCAAATTGAAACGTTTAAGTTGTGATTTGCGAGATGGCCCGAGAGGATCAGGGTCAGGATTCAGGTTCCGCACTATCTTCTCCTACTAGGTGCTAACGTAGCACACTCTTCTTTCTTTCTTTCACCGACCACCAAACAAGTCCACCAGCCATTACCGATTCTGTCTCGCTTCTTCCAGCCTACCAGCTTGCCCGTTTTCTGTTTATGGATTGTGCCCGAGCCATTCTTGCTACTTCAATCTGAATGCGAATTTAAACACCGAGGTTCTTCTCCCATCAAAATTTCTTTGAGTTAAAACGAATTGAATTCAAGAAATGGCCGTTGCTCTGAGGAATTTAGGAAGACGAATCAGACATTTCACGACTTCGGCTTGCGTTGACCAGAGTAAGCCCACTTCCAAGTCCATGAATCTCTACTCTGCAATCAATCAAGCTCTCCACATTGCTCTCGAGACCGATCCTCGGTAAAAACTATCTATCTCTTTCTTCATCTGACGCCAGTTTTAGGCTTTTGGTTGCTAGCCAGCGACACCCATAAGGATCCAACAATTGAAAGATGAGTTAGCGAGCGGTCATTTGGACCCCCAAGAAGCGTGCTTGGTTGAGGACATTAGATTGACCCACATCTGGATGTTGTTGTTTGTGCGCTTTGATTCATTCGTTGCCTTGTATTGTGAGAAATGAGAACTGCCATAAGTGAGCTAATTGAATTGGTTTCCTTCCAGTGCGTATGTGTTTGGAGAAGATGTGGGCTTTGGTGGTGTTTTTCGCTGCACGACTGGATTAGCTGATCGATTCGGTAAAAGCAGGGTTTTCAATACCCCTCTTTGCGAACAGGTAGGATCAGTAGGAGATAGCTTAGCCTTTCCTTGTTTTTAAGAGTACTTGATAGCTAAAGCTTCCTAGAGCTTTAAAAAAAAAATCATGCTTTACCTCAGAAAGTGTCTACCTTTTCCATTTTCGTTACACCTGGAACTTTTGTTTGAAGAGAAAAATAATGCAGATTGATTCATGCATGCGTTTTCTTCCAGGGCATTGTTGGATTTGGCATTGGCCTAGCAGCGATGGTGAGTTTATGTCATTTGCTTTATATGCTTCAGAATCAAACTAGTAGTTGTAGTTCAGTGGAAATGATGTAATGATCTCTCTTGTAGTGTTTATTCGTGCTTGATATTGAAAAGAAATGAGTCAAACGTAGAAATCTCAAGGATCCACTCTTCAAGGTTTTAGTATTCCCATTTTCCTTATAGCTAAGAAGAGTGTGGATATAATAACTAGGATTATTTGAAACAATAGATTTCATCTGTACTAATGGTACCATGTATCTTAGTCATGGTTGAGTCTCATTTCAATAATCTCATCTTGAACTATATGGTAGGGAAATAGAGCAATTGTGGAGATTCAGTTTGCAGATTACATCTATCCTGCTTTTGATCAGGCAAGTGTCTCTATTTTGTTTTTCTTGATTGATAATGCACTTGTCATCTGCTTATCTTTTCCATGCTTGTACTCGCATGCTTCATAATTTTCAGATTGTAAATGAAGCTGCAAAATTTAGGTATAGAAGTGGTAACCAATTCAATTGTGGAGGTAAATACTTGTCCTCACATCATTGTTGAACCATATTGCTACTTCTTCTCTCTCTCCTTTTGCATGATGAGGTTTTTTGTAATTGCCTAGGTTTGACAATAAGAGCTCCTTATGGAGCTGTTGGTCATGGTGGACATTACCACTCACAATCTCCTGAAGCTTTCTTTTGTCATGTTCCCGGTATCAAAGTATATTCTCTTCTTCTCAAGACAGCCTATCTTCTGTTTTATTATTTGATGACGTACTATAAGCCTGATCCAAGTAGGACCGCTAACTAGAGTTGCAGGAGAACTTGTCTTTGCTGTTCCTCTAAGAGATTATTCTTTTGTAGGTTGTAATTCCAAGAAGCCCAAAGCAAGCTAAAGGGTTGCTATTGTCAAGCATCCGTGATGAGAATCCTGTTGTCTTTTTTGAGCCAAAGGTTAGTGATAGTTAATCCCAAATTTCAAATAAAATAGATTTGTTAATTACTTCTGATGAATCCTCTCCTGAAAACTGTGCTTTTGTTTTCACTTCTAGTGGCTTTACCGTCAGGCAGTGGAGGAGGTACCTGAGCATGATTATATGCTGCCACTGTCAGAGGCAGAGGTATGGTGCTCATAGGTTTACTTTTACTCCTATATAAATTTCTATTGACAAAATTCAACATGAATGTTCAGGTGATACGAACAGGCAATGACATAACACTTGTAGGGTGGGGAGCACAACTAACGGTTATGGAACAGGCTTGTGCTGATGCTGAAAAGGTTTGCCCAACCCACCCCCCCCCCCCCCCCCCGGGGGCGATTTAGCTGAAATTGTACTGGAACAGGAAACTATTGTGAATAAGTAGCCAAATTTTGCCTCCATCATTATTGAAACCCTTCATGAAACATGATAGTTGTATTAGAGAGAGATTACAATAGTTTGTAAACTATAATGAAGGGAATCATTGTTGATCTTCACCTGTAATGGGTTCTAATGTTATATGGTATTAGCTGCCATATTAAACGTCTAAGTTAAATGTATTGCTTGTCAAGTAATTCTGGAATACGTACATTTTGTTTGCTGTAAATAGCAGAGCATGATTCTATTATGATGCGTTCCAAGTGTTTCAGCTTCAGAAACTTACATATTGATGCAAGTTTGATAGAATTTTGTAGGAGGGCATTTCTTGTGAACTTATTGATTTGAAAACTCTAATACCTTGGGACAAAGAAACAGTTGAGGCCTCAGTTAAGAAGACTGGAAGACTTTTGGTATGTATAATATTCCAACAGATTATGTTGTTGGAAACTGGTTCATCTCACATGTGCTAACGGCTTTTTTGTGGTGTGCATAGATAAGTCACGAAGCTCCAGTGACTGGAGGCTTTGGCGCTGAGATTTCAGCTTCAATAGTTGAAAGATGCTTCCTAAGGGTAACCTTGTTCCTATTGGATATTGCTTTGATTAGTATAAGCTCAATCTGACATGCAAACATAACATTTGTAATTTTGATGGGCAGTTGGAAGCTCCAGTAGCCAGAGTATGTGGTCTGGACACTCCATTCCCGCTTGTATTTGAACCATTTTATATGCCAACTAAGAACAAGGTGAAAAAAGTCATATATAAGTGAACCATTTTATTCTGCCATGTCTTGCCTGATGACACAGTCTGATCATTGCTTGTGGGGTTTGCAGATCCTTGATGCGATAAGGGAAACGGTCAGTTACTAGAAGCAGCAAGCAGTCGATGTGTAGTTCTATTAACGTGTATAATTCTCATGAACAATAAGAGAAGAATCCAATTGCGTGCATCCCTTGATTGGGCAATGCAATGCTTGTATGATATGAATAAAGTTCTCATATTTACTGCAGATTCTACCAACATCATTCATCAAACCAAGAGCACAACAATAGTAATCTTGCTATGGCTCTAGTTACATTCAATCTGTTCAACTAGCCATGAGCATATCCAAAGTCGCTGTTGCACATGTCAACACAATAAATGCACAACCAGACATGTTTTTTGGTCTTCTTATGGTCCAAGGTACATGTCGGATCATGTAATCAATTGGTAAACCCAACATTGGTTAGAAACTTGGTTGAAAAACATCAATTTTCCAGGTCAATTTATGTTTCACAATATGATTTGACTTGTGTTAAGATCACTTTTCCTTGGAGACAAGTGATTTCTTCAATTATAGATGAAGTTTTTCAGTTGGCAACTATCTGTGCAAGCAACAACCATGCCTACAAGAAAATGTTGACGCTCAGTTGCTTAGGAGTAGCGAGCACCTTGCATCGACCAACAAAGTTTTCGGTGTACCTGGGCACGGATCACCTCCAAATTTCCAGCTCCTTAAATGGATTGAACACCCCTTCTTCCCTAGGCAAGCCTGTCATGTTACAATATTAATTTTCCTGCATTCAGTTACTGTTTTACAAGATAGGAGAAAGAAACAAAGGTGATGATTGAGAGATGTGTACCTTCTCTACCACGGTAAGAGAATTGGGAGAGTGGCAACTACCAATAGCGTAACTTTGACAATCACCAACAGGGGTTCCATAGCTTGCAAATAAAATGGTGGAAATGTGCTTTCCTTGTGGGCAATGCAGCTGCATTTTAGCCTTGTGACTGTGCGCCTGGTGGCCATGCTCGTGCTGCTTCCAGCTTTGCCCATGCCATGAGACCACGGGTGGCAGGTAGGAATCCAACACACGACCACATACTCGAGTGATTGATATTGTGTCCACCGAAACCCCAAGTGGGTATGCTTTTTCTTCTTCTAGTATAACTAGACGATTATTGCTATGTTTTAGGTAGGCTCTGGGAATGTTGTACCTAGAAGAATTGGAACAATGATAATGAAAAATTTTAGTAGTAGTTAGTCTACTCAAACTTTCAAACAGTCGAGTGGTCACAGAATTCCAAACATGTACCATGTTTGGGAGGGTGTTCCTTTTTGGGTGTGAAAGGAGACCCAGTAGCGGCCAATGCTATGGCCATTGACCCAGACTTCACCCTTCCCCATGGACTCCATGTTCAATGCCACAGGGTCCTTCCCAGCTGGTGCATCAAACAAAGTCTACAAAGTTACAGAGACCAAATCACATATTACATGTAGCTTACTTGGTTAAGGAGAAACTTCTATAGAGTAACTTTTGCTTTTGTGCCCATTCCTACTTCTACAGAGATAACTTATAGCGTATGCTCAGACTTCAAAGTTTTGGGATAGGCAAAACGTTTCAGAAGTTCAACCAGTCTATTAAGTCCATAAGTTAGCTGCTATATGGCCTTTATTATCTATTACCTTGTACCATGTCAGAGGCTTAAGAGTAGAACTTCCATATCTTCTCCAATTAACCTTGGCTGCCCCATGCTTGGTGTAGATTTTCCGTTTCTCTCCCAATAAGCCAACCTTCATCAAATCATCCATTAACAAATATTTTTCTGTCTGGCGTTAGAAAAGCATACAGATATTGATGGTTTCAGAATTGTGAACCTGATATCCCCATGAATGGTTTGTGAAATCTCTTGATTCTGATTCACTTTGAATTCTCACACCAGTTAATCCAGCCACTCTTCGCTCTAGAAATGCTCCTGAATCCTTTTAACATGAAGGAACGTGTAAATAAACATAGAAACATGCATGCATGCACATACGCGCACACAAAGCAAAACATTAGGAACAATGCAGGAGCAGAGAACAACCGGTAATCCAACCATAACGCTAAGCAGAGAGACGTGGTTTCTGCCTTTATTTAAAGAGACAACTTGCTGTAGATTGACACTTTTGTTATTGCGACTCCCATGTGCAGAACCTGAAGGACAAAATATCCATTAATAGCCTCAGGGTGGACAGAGGTAAAATCAATTAACCGAAATCATATTTTCACCATTAGCTTCAAAATGATGAAAAAGATTTCAAGAAACTTGCCCACAAAAGCTCCATTCACAAATGCATGCACCACATGTCCAAAGGAGCTCACGTCAAGGACAAACTGATCAGAAGTGTCATGCATAAACCTATTTAAAAGAGTTTGTGAGTAGTGATTTACAACAACCAAAAAAAAAAGGGGGAATTGCTTCTGCAATAACAACAATGATCATGGTTCTAATCTTTCCCTAATGAAACAATATACTAAAAACCACCTGTTACCGTGAATAATTACCTGAAGGTATACCAAAGATAATCAGATTTGTCTTTTGTTGTGTTCATGTGCTCTAACAACATCTTGGCTCTTAGTGAAGTATGAGCATAAGTAGGAACAGCTTCACTAAACACCTTCCATTTGTCAACTGAATCCAATTTTATGCTTGTTTCCACCCCTCTAGTACTGTACTGAGTGCCAACCTGTTAAACATTATCAGGTGAAATATCTCACTCAATTATTGTTAGTACATTTCTTGAATCATACGGTACCTGTGCTGTATTAAAAGCTACAGTCTTGCAGTTTGGTAGGATGCTGATTGATTTTGGAGGCAAGTCATACAATGAGTCCCGAAAATGGACCGTAACATTCTTCCTTGTGTCATTGTTTACAAGGAATGCTGCACAGTTATTCACAGTTGATCCTCTGAAAACGAAGGCCTGTGACCAAGAGGAACAATGGATCGAAGCTCAGCTTCTTCATTATCAGCTGGACCTAAAAAAGTAACTAATCCAAATCTTTGAAGTTCTTACTTCTTGTGATTCCCCCAAAGACTCGGTGACATAAACACCAGATAGCAATGGCTTTAAGCTTAATTTGATGGCTGCATGTAGCTCTTTGAGGTGACCCCATTTTGGCTCCCTTAGTAGCCCTGAACTCATCAACTTGATTAATGAACTAGAACCTCTCCAGTTTCAAGGAAAATTACGGATTAATAGGAAGGTATTATCAATACTCACCGTACTCATCTAGTGGAGCTTGATCATAATAACTAGTCAACATGTATGCAGCTCCTGTTCTTCCAAAATTTGTTCCTCCGTGATACTAAGACGAGTAAATGATGTGGTTAGAACTAAAATGTCATCCGCTAGGGCTCCAGTTTACCAATGGACAATGGTATAGCAATGTTGAATCAACGTATTGTAATGTCATACCATATAATAGTTAATGAAGCTTCCATTTTTTGCAATAAAGAGTGCTACTTGGAAAGCTATGTCCTCAGCTGATCTAATAGGTGGTTCTTCTCCATATGCTTGTAAGCTTCAAAAGAAGCATGATGCATAGGAAAATGACTTTAGATAGAGAAGCAAGATTTTGCTCGAATTAGAACATCTAAAACGTTGAGAAGAATTTATTACTATGTACAGTCACATACAAACTTGTCCAGTTCTCTGTCCATATTGCAGGCTTGTTCGGCGAATTAGGCCCTGCAAATGTTTCACCACACTTCCTACCGTTGCAGGCATTAATCTGCCAAATTTGAAAAACTCAACTCCATGCAAACAGGGAAAGCCTTAATCTTAAATTATTAGCTGGGACAATTATATATGTGAAATATGTCTTAACGTTTAGTTCTGTACGTGATCTAGGACTAGAAATGGGTACTAACCACGGGATCAGGTGCATCATTTTGCTTGCACATAACCCAGGGAACTCCAGTATTTAGTTTCACAGCCATCTTTGCTGCCCATTTAACATAGATCGGCCCTTTCTCCTTAAATGCTGCCTCTACCATTCCATACTCATTTTCAATCTACACGTAACAAGCAAAATGAAAACTACGTGAACCAAAATGTAAAGCTATAAAGAGTCAAGGGGCATTTCATGAAGTTGGACCTGTGAAAGTATAATTGGCCCTCCTTGAGAAGCGTACAACTTTTCTGCCTTCATCATCTTCACTATTTTCTTCACGAACCTTTTCATGTAATGCTGCAGGATGCCATAATTTGAGAAAAATGAAATACATGTCAGATGAGCAGTATCCGAATTGTGAAATTAAAAAGCTCGAGGATGAGATTGGACAAATTATAAAACTCAAATGATTAAGAATTAATCTCACACACATATGTAGACACACACCTTGAATGGCTCATTATCAGATCTAAAGACGATCCCAGGTACGTCATGCAGCCAAAATGGTAGACCTCTACAAATGAAGATTAAAAAAGGAGATACAAAAAAATAATTATTGATAATAAATTAACTATACCCATTTTACAGGATAAGAAACATGTAATCAGGATTATGTACATATTAAATGAATTATGTACTAATTATTGTATTGATTACCCATAAGTCCACTCGGCCTCGATGAAGGGCCCAATCCTAAGGCATGCATATAAACCTTGTGCTTGAATTTCCTTTATGAATCTTACAATATTTCGTCCTCCCCGGAAATTATACTGCAAAATGGCGATCAATATCTTCTCTTCATCAGTTAGCATGTTTATTTAATATTATTTTTCTTTTTATTTTTAGGAAAAGAGGGAGAGAGAGAGAGAAAAGGGGGGGGGGGGGGGGGGGGGGTTTGTTTTGGTTGTTATACCTTTCCTGGACGTGGCTCGTGAAGGTTCCAGAACACATAGGTCTCTATAACTTCAAGTCCTCCAGCTCTGGCTTTGGATATCAGAGATGGCCACATCTAAAAATTGTCACATCCATTTTCTCTTCACTAATAGAGAAACTTCAATTATATAAAAAAATAAAAATAAAAACGAAAATACAAAGGCAATGCCTAGTCTTCTGTTTGAGTGAAATGCAGTGAAGACCTGTGAAACTTAAACAGAGACAATAAACAGGATTTTATGGAATTTGGTCCCTATTTCTTTTTCTACTATAAAATAAGAAGTCTTAAATGAGGCTAAACTTGAGTAACGGCCCTCCAGAGACCATAGTTTTTCTTTGATCATTTAAGCCAACAAATTTTATTTGAGAACATATTAGCCCCATCTACATTTTAACTACGTTTATAAAATTGTAACAACCCCAGTAGTTGGCCCATATGCGGTTGTGGACTGAAGAGTTGCGTCACTTGAAATGAGGAGTTTGGTAGCATTAAAACTACAGACGTGACATTTGGAGAGAAAATAAGTTTCATCGAAAAGTTCCCGTCACTTGAAACTTCAAACTCATAACTTAAGCAGTAATTAAGAAAGAAAAAAAGCTACACGATGAAAGAAAAACGAAAATGTTTTGAATTACAATGATTTCAATTGAAGCCGGAATTACGGCCATGTTGATCTCTCCACTAATTAATAGAGGCATCAGTTTTCCCCATGAACAATTAAACCCAGAACAAAAAAAAAAGTAATCGGTCGAGGAAGAAACCCTTCCGGCCCCACCAACCAAACACAAAACGGAAACACGGTAAGAAACCTGGGTTTCAAAGAAATCTAACTCAGATTGCAGCAACTACCATTGACTTCTTCTTCCTGTATCAACCATTTTTCAAGAGAAACAGAATTCTCCAGAATGTATAACCCACAGAAAAATACAAGTAGAGTAAAGGGGCTAAAGTGCAAGAAATAAAGAAGTCGAGGGGAGTCACCTGAGGCGGGCTACGAGGATAGTGAATGGCACCGGAAAACAGAATCCGGTGGTGGCCGTCGATGATCAGGGCTCTTCCATCGTAACTTACGTTCCTTGCCCAAACACCTCTACTTTCCAACAATGCAAATCCCGGAAGCAGACCAAACAGGACCAAACACACCCGAAATCTCAAAAACATCGATCCACCGATTGTATTCAGGGCCAAGTAACCGAGAGACAGAACTGTACGTGAATGGTTTTCCGGCTGTTTCTTTCCACCTCAAGTGGAATTAGAAGATACTTAAGTCGGAAGAGAGGAAAAAGGAAAGGCGTCTTCGCTCCGTGTGGATTAGCAGAATCTGCCTGAGATCGCCGTTTTCCATGTTGAGGCTGCCAAATTCATAAACGTTTTTAGCACTCGTCTGGAAGGGCAAGCTAAATTCATTGCTAGCTAGCTACTATTATGAGTCGGCCGGTTTATGTTCTTTCCTTCTATGCGTTTTTTTTTTCCTTTTCTTTTATAATCTTTAAATATGTGGTTTAACAACTAATCAAGTGCTACTCCTATAACACAATATACATATTCGTACTCGTTTGATTACGATTTCAACCATTACGCTATGGCCCTAATTTAAGGCTAGGGATGGATAATTTCCTCTTCAAAATCTATGTGTTATTGGGTTGTGTGGGTTTGAAATTGGTGGTGATGAGTTTGATTTTGAAGCGCTAATCGTTGATTGATTTGGAATCTTGGTTTGTTTATTTGTTATATGCATTTGGGTATCTATTATATGAGTGTGGAGTTTTGAAAGTGACATATATGTTTGGATAAAGCTGATGTATATGTATGAAATTGTAATGCAAGTGTACAAGTATAGAGTTTTGAAAGTATGATGTGCAATATACGAAATTGAATACATGTATGTATGTATATAGTGAAAAATCACTTTGTGAAATTGGTTTCCTATTTGTATGGGCTTGTTTTCTACTATATGAAGCTGAGTTACTATTGTAAAAATACACTTGTTATTATACAAAACTAATGTTCTTATTGTAAGAAATTGAGTTGTTATTATATGAAATTTGGTTCATATTGTAAGAAACAAGATCTATTTTATATGAAATTGAAATGTTAATGTACAAAATTAGGTTTTCTGATGTATGAATTAAGATGATATAAGAAATTGAATTTTTATTATATAGCATGGGGCTTCTATTTTACAAATTCCTATTGTACAAAATTGATACGTTGATATCCGTGACAAAGTTCATACTATATGAAACTAGCTTCCAATTCTGTGAAATATAAAAGTCAATGTATGAAGTTTCATATTGTATGAAATTAAACATTTCTTAGTGTCCAATGAAAAATCTCATAATATGATTGTTTGTAAAAAAATAAATAAATAAATCAATAATAATATGATTGGTTCTTATAATACAAAATTGAGATAGTGATTTAAGAAATTGAGTTTTTATCATAGAACATTGAGATGTTAATGTAAAAAATTAAATTCCTATTATATAAAACTAGATTTCTATCATATGAAACTAGATTCTTATTGCATGAAAATGAACTTTTCATTAAGTCCAGTGAAAATTCTCCCAAAAAGATGTTCGACACTAAAAAGCATGAATAATATTCCTTTTTATAATTATCATATTTTATCATTTTTTAAAAAGTTGCTTTTTCATACCTTAAAAAAAAAAAAACTGCCTTTCGTTAATTACTATAGTTATCGTTCTTTAAAAAAAAAAAAAAAAAAGAACAGAAAAAGTTACGTAGACTTTTAAAACCAAAACACCCCAGATTCCCTGGTTTATCGTAATAACACTTGAAGTTGATTTCTCTTGTTTCCCTCTAACCCAAACTAATGAAGACTTGACGTAAAATATATATACATGTGGATGATGTCAATTCTCAAGGATTAAGGCAAAGATATAATTATACAATATTTAAAATTTTTGGTAATCTGATTGAATAGATGAATTAATAGTGACTCATTTGAAAAACTATAGTGGTCAACCATGGACTTTTGGCATTAAAAAAAAAAAACGAAACGAAACGAAAGTCATTGGAAAACAAATCATCATCATGAACATAACATCTTGCTTTGAATGACACAAAGCCCCACATTTTCCATGACTCATTAGATCCTTCTCCATTAATTAATTCTGTAGAAAATCAAATCCCCATTTATACTTCACCTAAAAGTCCTCGATTTTTTTCCCTTTTTTACAAAGCTCGAGCCCTCTAATTAAATTCCCTTTATTCCGCACATTCTTTCTCCGATTCCAATTCTTATTTGGTTTTGGTTCTGTTTCACAACGAAGAATGGGTCTGACCCATACAATGAAACTCTGGAACGTAGATATTTTTACACTGAAAAATAGAAGAAAAGAAAAAAAAAAGTAGCTATTTTCCTTACCTCATATCTAAATCCCCCTCGCCGTAGTAAATTCGAACTCTAAACAATATAGTAAAATCTCCTAACAATTTTTTTGACCAGAAAATGTTGAGAAGAAAAAATATTTAGCGATGCATTATTCATACTATGTATCAATATTATTGTCTCCCGTTGCTCATTGGCACAATATCCACGTATTTGTTATGGTCGGCCAAGATTTGATCTTTAACTTGTGTAATAGGTTTTTCTGGATAGGACATGATCTTGTCGTGAGAGTATTTAAGTGTTTTTTTTCTTCAATTTTCTTCCTCAATTCTTAATTTATCTTTTTATTTTCCGTTTCTTTGAAATGTCAGTGTCAGTGACCATAATCTTTTCCTGACTTATATTTTTCGTTTACTTTTGAAGAAATTCAAACGTTTCGAAAGCACAATGTTAGACCAAAAAAAACAGAAATGTATGCGAAAGTCTACAAAGAAATTATCAACTCATTTCTTAACAGACCAATTTCTTTGGTAAACTCATTTGCACTTCCAAGTTTTAACCCTAGTAAGCCCACTGCCCAAACCACGTTCCGCGAACCAATTCGCACGTTCTTTTTCTCTTGACCGTACCACAAGTACAAAAGTAATAAAGAGAAAATCTATCACGCACACATGGGCAATTACACATAGCTTCTATATCTCTCTCTCTCCCATTGGGAAAGGCAAAAGCTCTCTCTCTCTCTCCCTCTTGACAGAGGCCAAAAGTATCTCTCTTTCCATCTCTCTTTCCATCCCATTGTTTCTTAGTTGCCACTGCTAATAAGGATCGTACTATCATGAGCTTTTCTACGGGAGCAAAGGTTTCATGGAAGTCAATGCCTTCGACTTGTGTGAAACCTTTTACGACTAGATGAGCCTTGTATTGCTCCACTTCTCCGTTAGCCTTATACTTTACTTTGCAAACCCACTTAGATCCCACTGCATGTTTCTCGGGGGGAAATGGCTCCAAGGTCTACCTACCATTCTTCTCCAAGGCTTCCACTTCTTGTTTCATTGCTTCTCTCCAATGTTTATGTTGGGCAGCTTGAAAATATATCTTTGGCTCATTATGGGAAACAACGGCTATTAGGAAGGCTATGTGTGATTGTGAAAATTTGTCATAAGAGACGAAATAATAAAGGGGATATACCATAGAATCACCATGCAGAGGGGCAGCCTGCGATGCAGCAATGGAGGGTGGCAATTGTACTTCAAAATTATCAAGGTGATTGGGCTGTTGTCTGACTCGTTGGCTGAGTCAGATGTCGCCATGCATGTCACTAGTTGAGCCTTCTTGTCGAATGTCGACTAGTTCCTGGTCTTGTATGGCTATTTATTGGTCATGTGCTTTATTCTCTCCGTCAGGGGCTTCACGTCTCCAAGTTATAGGCTCATCGTCGAGAAAAGGAGCTCCTATATTTCAGTTTTTAGGACGCTGAATTTTGTGCAACTTATCATTATATGGGTACTCCCCTTCAAAGAAGACCACATCTCTAGATGTATATATTTTATCATTTTCAATGTCATACACTCTGTACCCCTTTTGCCCATTTGGGTAGCTAACAAAGACACAGGGTCTCCCTCGTTCCCCGAACTTGTCAAGTCTTCTTTTCTTATGCACATACATTAAACATCCAAATACTCGCAAGTGATCATAAGTTGGACTCCTTTTGAGCGAAAGCTCATAGGGTTTTATTTCCAGTAGCCTTGGTGGGAAGCCTATTTATGATGTATACCGCTGTGAGTATACATTCTCCCCAAAAACTAACGGGTAGGCCTGTATGAAATCTTAGTGCATGTGTAGTTTCCAAAATATGTCTATGTTTCCTTTCCACAACACCATTCTGTTGGGGTGTGTAGACACAAGTTGTCTGTAACAAAATTTCTCGATCTCTGTAGAGTAGTAGCATCGAATTTTACTGAAATTTGACTCCATTATCTGCTCTAATTTGTTTGACTTTCTTTCCAAACTGTGTTTCCACCATGTTCAAAAAATAAGGCAAGAAATGACTTACATCTTACTTGTACTTCATCAAATATACCCACACGCCTTCACTGAAGTCATCTACAATTGTGATAAAATAATGTGCTCCTGTATATGACGGTGTCTTGTAACCACCCCAAAATGTCACAATGTATAAAATCAAAACATGTAGAAGACTTTATTGTGCTTTCAGAAAAGGCAATCTAGTTTGTCTTGCTCATATACATGAATCGCAATGTTTAATTTTGCCTCCATCAACTACACTAGAATTTGACTGAATTAGCTTAACCTTATTACTGGAAGTATGTCCGAGCCTCTGATGCCAAAGTTCGGTCCTCTCCATCCCATTGACTGCCAATGCCACCCTTCCATGCTTAAAAGGCTCTAGGAGGTATAAGCCGTCGCAAAATCTACCCACTCTAATCAGGTTCTTCGTAGGTAAGTCCTGTATCACACAACGATCCAAAACAAATATTAGTACACAGTTATGATCTCTTGTCAATCTGCTAACTGAAAGTAGATTGCATTTGAAATCAGGAATGTTCAAGACTCCATTGATGTTCATCCCATTTAGAAGCTTTAGCCTGCCTGCTCCTTTAACTAGAATCCTTTCTCCAATTGGTATTTTGACTGATGTCTTCATGACGTTCTTTTCTTCCATCTCAAGCAATTAACCATACAGGTAATGTGCCCTGTTGCTCTTAAATCAATTACCCAAGGTTTTACGAAATTAATCTTTCCAGCCATGTTCACCATCGGTGTCGTTTTGATCAGTATCTTTGGATGATTCACCTTCGCGTCCTAAGCACTACAGAAGACGATCGTATTGTTTCCTTGTAAGTCCAAGTATAGGACTGCCATAAGTGTTGACTTGTGTAACTTTAGGTTTGCTCTTTTTGTTGCTCCATGATCCAGGCTTTTGTTGTGTCCTCCTCCTTTGCGCCATCCAGGTGGGTATCCGATTATCTCAAGGCAATCATTTTCCACATGCCCCCATTTTTTGCAATTCGTACATCTTGGCTTTTCTTGCTCCTCCATTGTGGCCTTGTTGTTGCACGCAACGTGGGCTTGGAAAGCGGCCGCACCCATTGCAGGCTTGCTCATGGAAGAATTTTTCCTTTGCTGCTCATCTTCTACTGCAAGGTGGTAGGCCTGGCCGAGAGTGGGTGTCGGCTTCATGCTCATGATTTGAGTCTTTATAGTGTTGAATCCGTAGTCAAGCCCTATAAGAAAGTCGTATAGCTGTTTCCTTTCCTTTACTTCAACGTACTGACGCTGCAGATCACAAGTACAGCTGCTGCATATGCATCTTGGCCATGGAGTGATAGATTGCATCTCGTCCCAAAGACTTTTCAGTTTGGCGTAATACGACAAGACGGAAAGCTTTTCCTATTTCAACAAAACAATCAATCACCTTAGTTCATAAGCCTGTGGAGCGCTTACCTTTTCAAATTTCTCTCAAAGGTCTGCCCACATTTCTTAAGCAGTTTGAGCATAGCAAACGAACACTGTTTCTTACTTCCTTCTCTATGGCACTTTTAAGCCATCCTTTGACCATAGCATCCCACCGCAGCCAGCCTCCTAACTCCGGTGAATTCGAGGAAGGCTTTGGGATTGTTGCATCCACAAATCCAATTTTGTTCTTGGAAAACAACGCATTGCTCATGTCGTTTACCCATTCTCCATAATTGCTATCATTGAGCAACTCGCTCACGTATATTTGTCCTGGGCTATCTGAAGCATGAATGTAGTATGGGGAAGTCACATCTATACTACTCATTTTGTCGTTCTCACTTGGACCCGACATGGTTCAAAATGTCTCAGTGTGCGTTGATAGGTTTATGGCATAGAGATCCTAGGTTTCGGCTCTAATACCATGTTAGAAACAAGAAGATGTCGTAGAACTTTTTGGGAAGATTGATATGTTCTTCATTCATTTACTCTTCTGGTTATATACACATGAGGCGATAAAACCTGACTATATTTACAGCTACAAGAGATATTATCAGCAACTAAAGAGATATTTTACGGCTAGAGTTCTAGTAACTACAAACGACCTCTCCAATCGGCAAAAGAACGGCCTATGTCTACTTGCACATATGTGCACAATAAGAGTTCCCAATAATAAATCACATGAAAAGAAAAAACATTCATAAAAAAAATTGATACTTCCATTCTAAAAACATAAAAAAGAAAAAAAATCTCATTGGCAGTCGAACAAAAACCTCAAAATCCTATGGGTCAAGAAAAATAGACATATATCTCTTTTGGTCCCTCAAAATATGTTAACTCACTTAAAAAAAAATTTGCATTTTGGTACGATACAACCCCAACTGATTCTCCAATTATGAAAAATAGAGCACTTTGACCCTTTAACTATATATCTGTTACTTGACTAACTCATCAAAAGAGAAAATTGTGTGTATAGCCATCCATCTTCTTAGTTTCTCTTGTCTATACTATACACTTTAGCATCTAACAATCTAAGTTTATCTTCTCTCCAACTTTTATGCTCCACTGTCCACTAATTTTGGTGTAACAATCACCTAAGCCCTCATTGCCTCCGGTGCCACCCGCTGTCATGATCTTCCCTACCTCAACCTTGAAAATGAAACATTTTTTTAATTTTTCCCCAATTCGGATATGGTGTTTGAATTACATAATATGAAACTTCAATTTCAAAAAATTAAGATGGAATTCTTCTAACTATTCCATTATTTTGTATGTCTAGGAACAAATAAATGAGCTTTCAATTCACAAATTTCAAAAATTATTTATCTGCATATTCTTTCTTTCAAACATTTGATTAGGAAGTAGGGTTGTAAATGAATAGAACATTCAATGAACAGTTCATGAACAGCTCGATGGGAGTTTATTTAATCAAACAAACAAACATGAACAGAATTTTATGTTTATTTAAGTTAAATGAATGAACACGAATAAAGTGTCATCATTCATTCATTTATGTTCACAAACAGTCCAATTAATGTTCATTTATCCTCATTAGTTTATTTGTCCATTTGTTCATTCATTCGTTCATTTACTCATTTATTTATTTTTTATTAAGTTTATTTATTCCTAATATTTGCTTTTGTTTGTTCACTTGCTTGTTTATTTATGTTTGTTTATGTTGTTCATGAATACATTTATTTATATTATTCATGAACATGTTCATTTAACAGTGTTTACAAATGCATTCATTTGGTTTACAACAATGTTATTGTTCACAAATGAATAAAAATGAACATGAACACATTCATTTATAAACAAATAAACACAATAGAGAAAATGTGTTCATTTATTATTCATGTTCATTTAAAGTTAAACAAACAAACATGAATAAGACCCTTGTAAATTTTTTACTGCAAGAAGTTCTCATGTATCACCAAACAAATTGATATTGAATAACTACAAGAAATTTTATACTTAAAACAGAGATGACACATGCTATGATAGAGCCCCTACAGAAAATGGAGGTTGGCAATCGGCGATTGGTGGAGGAGGATGTTCACCTTGAGCGCAATATTAAGAAAATTAAGGCTAAAGATTAAGCTGACAACTGGGTGGGAGGTCTTGAGTCACCGAAGGCATCATTTAGGGACAAGCTTCTTGGAAAATGGAATGGCGGCGCACCGTCCTCTGATGGGAATATGGATGTAGATGAAGGAAATAACAATGAGGCTATTAAAATAGTGGGTGATCTAGTGACTTTCTCTGATCAAGCATAAGCCAAGATGGGTGTGCGATGGAAGAAAGCGGTGATCGACAAAGTCGTGGGACGGAATGTGATTTTGTTCACTATACTAGCAAAGGCAATGGCCTTTTGAGAATTACAAGACAATTTTGAAATGACCAATTTAGGATTGGGTTATTATGTTTTTCGCTTTGACGGGTATGATGATTATGTTAAGGTTTTGTCCAAGGGACCTTGGGTGGTCATGAGGCACTGCTTGGTGGTGCAATCATGGAAACATGGTTTTAGGCCCTCTCTGGAAGCCATTGGCCATATGGTTGCGTGGATTAGATTTTTGAAACTTCCATTGGATTATTATAAGGAGAATTACCTTCTGAAAATTGCTAGTGCGATTGAGAAGCTTATTTGTGTTGATACAATGTCAATTTTGTATGGAACATAGACAGTTTGTAAGGATTTGTGTTAAGTTAGGCTTAAGGAAGCCACTGGTGTCAAAAATTGAACTCGATGTGGTGATTCAATGGCTGAAGTACGAGGGGCTTTACACTATATGTTTTGGTTGTGGGTAGTATGGTCATCGGATAGAAGGGTGTCCAAATGCATAGTAGTTAATGTCTGTAGGTGGAAACCATAGGCCAGGCAAGAGGTCTAAGGAGGTTATTCCTGAAAATCCTCAATTGAGCTTGATGAAAAAGCTAAGGGATAGGGCAACCCTGAAAGTTAAATAGGGTGAATCTTTATATGGTCCATCGATGTTAGAGGCAAGGCGAAAATTGAGAGTAAAGATGAAGATATAAACAGTTTTGCTTCCTTAATGAAGAATGAGGATGACTTGGTAGAGGATGGCTTTAAGGACACTTAGTTAGTAGATGGGGGAAAGTCCATGGTGGTTGCAAGGAAAGAAAATATCCCACCAAGTGGGAAATACTCAAAAAATGAGGAAAGGATAACCTAAATTCTCTCTAATTAGATTAAGTGTAGTTGAGGAGAAAAAATGGATGGTTTTGAAAGAAAATGATGAGAATGTTCATTACATAATGCCTTCAGATTCGTTGGGGTATACTTCACAGTAGGCCAGAGTGGCTTTGGAGTTTGGTCGTGGGATGGTTTGGTATCTACCATCAAAGAGCAAAAGTCAACCGAGTATATGTGTGGCAGATGGTCCTGATATTGATCGAGGTTGTGGTAGTTCATGCTTGCCATTTTTTTTAAACCCACTGTTTTGTGAGGATGATAGTTTTGATGAGTACTTGAACCTATGTTATGAAGGTAATAGGATTCAGGATGGTAATAAGGATTTGGACAATCTAGTATGGCAGATAGTGATATGGATTTGGCTTCTGAAGTCTCGCCTACTTAGAGGTTTTAAATTGGGTGACTTTCTTTGTTTTTCACTCATTATGAAGATTATTAGCTAAATAGTCATGGAGTTTGCAATGATCGATTTACCAGAACTTCTGTGAACTTTGTCGTGAATGTAGGCCAGATGTTCTTTGCATGATTGAAACTAAGTCAGACTGTGGTGACATGGCTAATATGAAGTACTAGCTAGGATTTTTGGATAATCATGTCGTACCGACTTCAGGCTTTATAAGAAGTTTTTTGCTACTTTGGAATTCATCATCAGTCGACCTTTAAATTTTGCTAACTAACCCTAAAGCAATTCACACTTCTTTAACAATGTGTGGGATTAAGTGTGTGGTGTCTTTTGTGTACGTTCAGTCTTCCTAGCATATGAAACCTATTTTTTGGGATGACATGAAGGTTTTCCTAAACCAAATCAACGGAGTCATGGTTTTTGTTAGAGGACTTCAATGATTATGCCTCGATATTATAGCAAATAGGTAGCAAGACTTGCCCGATTCAATGAACAGCGAAGTTTCACGAGCGCTTGGATTCATGTGTTTTGAATGACCTAGGGGCTCATGGCCTGAAATTTACCTATGCCCGAAAACAGCATGGTAGGGTCATTTTGTTTGAGCGTCTAGATTAAGTTTTGCAGAACTTGGAGTCTCAAGTTCACTTTCTAGAAGCAAAGTGTTTCAACCTCCCCGGCTTGTATTTAGACCTGTGGCAACGTGCGGGCCGTTTTCGGGAGTCGCCACCAATCAGTTTTCTTAGGTCGATTGGTCACCTTAAAATTGGTCTGCGAGAGTTCGGGGATCGGGAGTACGGTTACGCTAAAACAACTTTGTTATAGCGCCCAAAATTGGCACCTTAGTTGATTTTAATTTTGTTTCACTTTGCTTTTAAATAAATTTCAGTTAATTTTCAATCTAGAATTTTTAACTGAATTAATCGAAATGTGGATTTTTAAGTTAATTTGTATAAAATTTTATACTTCCGAACCATGGACTCTGCCGAGTCATTTGGACACGGAAGATTTTGATTCCGAACCATGGACTCTGCCGAGTCATTTGGACACGGAATTTGGTGAAATTTTAAACAATTTTATCCATATTGTAAAAATATGGATTTTTTTTATCTTTTTATTTAATTTATTTATTTTAAAAAGTTTGATATTTTCCAAACCGTAGATCCTGCCGGATCATCCGGATATGGAAATTAAATTTAATTTATTGTTAGTTATATAATTATTACTTTTATGGAATTAATTATTAGTTTAATTACTAATTCGTAATTCTTTTTGTTATAGAATTTTTAGATAAAAAAATTTTATTTTTTATTTTCTTTCTTTTCTTTTCTCTCTTTTCTTTCTTATATTTTTCTTTTCTTTTTGATTTAATCTTTCCTTTCTTTTCTTTCTTTTCTTTCTTTTCTTTTTCTTATCTTTCTTATCTTTTTCTTATCTTTCTTTTCTTTTCTTTTTCTTGTCTTTCTTATCTTTTTCTTATCTTGTTTTAATTTTCTTTTTGTTTTCTTGTTTAATGAAAAATATTTATTATTTTAGTGGATTTAAAAGTTATATTTTAAATAAATCAGTAAAATATAAAGTCTTAATTTTCATGTATTTTTTTTTAAACAGGTTTTATTTTTATTTTTTTATTATTTTTACTGGATAAAAATAACTATTAAAATTAATTTTAACTTTTTGTTATCTTTAAAGAATTAAAAACATGTATATAAAAATAAAAATAATTGGCTTTTTTAAAAATGATTTTTATTAGCCTTAATAATTAATTACAAAATAATCTTCTTTTAATTTTCATTTATTTATTAATTAGTAAAGGGTAAAGGTGAATTAAATAAAAAAATTATATAAAGAAAAAAAATTAATAATAATAAAGTGGGGCTTTTTGGCCATCCACTTTAAAAATAATAATAAATGTTAGCAAAGTTAATTAAATTAATTGTTAAACAACAATAATAAAAATTTAGTCAAGTTAATTAAATTAATTAATTAACAACAATAACAAAAAGTTAGCCAAGTTAATTAAATTAATTAATTAACAACAATAATAAAAAGTTAGCCAAGTTAATTAAATTAATTAATTAACAACAATAATAAAAAGTTAGCCAAATTAATTAAATTAATTAACAACAATAAATAAAAAGTTAGCCAAATTAATTAAATTAATTAACAACAATAAATAAAAGTTAATTAATTGTTAACAACAATTATAAAAGTTAGTAATAATGCAAAAATTAAAAGGTTAGTAACAATAATAGTATTAAAAGTTAGTTGTTAGTAAGTTAATAACAACAATAAAAAAAGGGGTTAGTAATAAACAAATAATAAACAAACAAGTAAAAATTAAAAGGGTTAGTAATTAATTCTGCAAGAATAAAATACAAAGTTAGTGACCAAAGTGAAAGAAATTGAAAAGATGAAGGATTAAATGAGAGTTGTACCCTTGATTTTAAATTCTGAATTCTGAGAAATGGAAACAGAGGGCGCGCGACGGGGGGAAGAAGATGGCTTAATCGTCAAAATGAAAAGTTTTGAGATTTTCTGAGGAAAGGAAGGAGAGCTAGGGACTAAGGCTGTAATTTTTTCTATTTTAAAAACGGAGCTCTAAGCTTTTCTTTCTATTTTTCTCTGTGTTCAGCACAAAATTTGGGGGGCTATTTATAGAGGAAGTTTGGCTGAACTGTTGATGGATAAATTAATAAAAAATTTCAAACTTATCTTTTAAATTGGTAAAATGACAATTTTAGTCCTTTACGTCTCTCAGCCTCAGGATAAGTTCCTGAAGCTTCTGATTTTGACAATTTTGTCGTTTTCTGTCAATTTGAGCCAAAAACGTCGGCAGGCTCAAAATTTTATGTGACAAACTACCAAATGCTCCTGGAACTTTTAGAATTTGTCAATTTTTTCCGAAACTTCTCAATTTTGTCATTTTTACCTCAAACTTTTAATTTTTTGTCATTTTTTTCATGAAATTTTATTTTATTTCAAACATACACATATTCACACATATATCATTTTAAATCAAATTTTCACAAAACAAAAATATATTTTAAACTAATTAAATTTTTTTTAATAATAATAGTAATATATTTTTTTTAAATTAATTTTTTTTAATAAAATTTTTTTCAAAATTTTAAAACACCCGGACGAAATTGGGTGTCAACAGCTGCCCCCCTTTGCATGCTTCATGGGACATGATGTATGCAAAGTCGTTACCAAATTTCGTCCGGCTTAGGTAGGCATTGAGAATGTTCTCGCCGCCCAAACAGTAAGGTTTAAGGAAAGGTCCTTAAAACCTCTAACGATAGGAAAGCTCCTATTGTTGTAAGATGGACTGATTGATTGATTATTTGTTTGAGGTTAAGGAAAGGTCCTTAGAACCTCTAACGATAGGAAAGCTCCTATCGTTGTAAGATGGACTGATGGATTGATTGTTTGTTTTAGGTTAAGGAAATGTCCTTAGAACCTCTAACGATAGGAAAGCTCCTATCGTTGTAAGATGGACTGATTGATTGATTATTTGTTTTCGAGGCAAAGGTTCCATCCTTAAAACCTCGGATTGATTGATTGATCTCGAGGCAAAGGTTCCATCCTTAAAACCCCGGATTGATTGATTGATATCGAGGCAAAGGTTCCATCCTTAAAACCTCGAATTGATTGATTGATGTCGAGGCAAAGGTTCCATCCTTAAAACCTCGGATTGATAATTGATCTCGAGGCAAAGGTTCCATCCTTAAAACCCCGGATTGATTGATTGATCTCGAGGCAAAGGTTCTATCCTTAAAACCTCGGATTGATTGATTGATCTCGAGGCAAAGGTTCCATCCTTAAAACCCCGGATTGATTGATTGATGTCGAGGCAAAGGTTCCATCCTTAAAACCTCGAATTGATTGATTGATGTCGAGGTAAAGGTTCCATCCTTAAAGCCTCGAATTGATTGATTGTTTTCGAGGCAAAGGTTCCATCCTTAAAACCTTGATGATGAAAATTGATTATTTTCGAGGCAAAGGTTCCATCCTTAAAACCCCGATGATGAAAATTGATTGTTTTCGAGGCAAAGGTTCCATCCTTAAAACCCCAAATTGATGAAAATTGATTGTTTTCGAGGCAAAGGTTCCATCCTTAAAACCCCGATGATGAAAATTGATTCTTTTCAAGGCAAAGGTTCCATCCTTAAAACCCCGATGATGAAAATTGATTATTTTCGAGGCAAAGGTTCCATCCTTACAACCCCGATGAAAATTGATTGTTTTCGAGTCAAAGGTTCCATCCTTAAAACCCCGATGATGAAAATTGATTATTTTCGAGGCAAAGGTTCCATCCTTAAAACCCCGATGATGAAAATTGATTGTTTTCGAGGCAAAGGTTCCATCCTTAAAACCCCGAATTGATGAAAATTGATTGTTTTCGAGGCAAAGGTTCCATCCTTAAAACCCCGATGATGAAAATTGATTCTTTTCAAGGCAAAGGTTCCATCCTTAAAACCCCGATGATGAAAATTAATTATTTTCGAGGCAAAGGTTCCATCCTTACAACCCCGATGAAAATTGATTGTTTTCGAGTCAAAGGTTCCATCCTTAAAACCCCGATGATGAAAATTGATTATTTTCGAGGCAAAGGTTCCATCCTTAAAACCCCGATGATGAAAATTGATTGTTTTCGAGGCAAAGGTTCCATCCTTAAAACCCCGATGATGAAAATTGATTGTTTTCGAGGCAAAGGTTCCATCCTTAAAACCCCGATGATGAAAATTGATTCTTTTCAAGGCAAAGGTTCCATCCTTAAAACCCTGATGATGAAAATTGATTATTTTCGAGGCAAAGGTTCCATCCTTACAACCCCGATGATGAAAATTGATTGTTTTCGAGGCAAAGGTTTCATCCTTAAAACCCCGAATTGATGAAAATTGATTGTTTTCGAAGCAAAGGTTCCATCCTTAAAACCCCGATGATGAAAATTGATTCTTTTCAAGGCAAAGGTTCCATCCTTAAAACCCTGATGATGAAAATTGATTATTTTCGAGGCAAAGGTTCCATCCTTACAACCCTGATGAAAATTGATTGTTTTCGAGGCAAAGGTTCCATCCTTAAAACCCCGATGATGAAAATTGATTGTTTTCGAGGCAAAGGTTCCATCCTTAAAACCCCGATGATGAAAATTGATTGTTTTCGAGGCAAAGGTTCCATCCTTAAAACCCCGATGATGAAAATTGATTATTTTCGAGGCAAAGGTTCCATCCTTAAAACCCCGATGATGAAAATTGATTGTTTTCGAGGCAAAAGGTTCCATCCTTAAAACCCCGATGATGAAAATTGATTATTTTCGAGGCAAAGGTTCCATCCTTAAAACCCCAATGATGAAAATTGATTTTGAGGCTAAGGAGCTTTCCTTAGGACCTCGAGCGAAATTTATATAAAAGCAATTGAAATTGGAATAATTTTCTTCGAAAGTGTGAATTTTCATAATTGGCGAGCGCAAAGAATTAGGCTTCGATAAAACGAGTGAATCTTGATGATGACAATAACACTGACAAATTATGTAAATGGAGTGGATGTTTGGAATCAATATTCAAGGTTCATCTAATATTTTCTTCAGTAAATATAGATTCCCTTGTGAGATATGTCATCCGAATAAGGTTAAAGCTTAACTACCCCAAAATGTTATGCCTAGTAGACCTAATAGGATGCGTCTCAAGAGTAATAAAAATTACTCTTTACTCAGCCATTCCAACCTAAAGGCATTGTCGCATGGTTTTAATATCAGCATGGACGAAACTATCTTATAAAAAGAAATTTCCTGAAAAGAAAAACTGAAACGCGAAAGAAAATGCTGATAATAAAACTAAAGGACAAGAAAAACGGATCAGATCGCTTCTTTCTTCCACAATACTTCAACAGGGTGAGTAGAGGACCATTATGGGAGTGAACTGGTCGGGAAAGACTGTCGTGTCCAGTCTATCTGAATCATTGCTGGATCTGGTTCAGGAACAAAAGCTTGTATTTTATCTAGCAATTCTTCAGCAGTTGTTGCGGATATTATGATTCGCCGTGCCACTCTTGATATGAAATTCTTCTGCATAGCATAATCCATAAAAGCTATCAGACCTGTAAAGAAATTGTTAACATTCAAAAGCCCAATGGGTTTCTTATGCAAATTAAGTTGGGCCATGGAAGCAATTTGAAAGACTTCTCCCAATGTGCCAAAACCACCTGGTAGAGCGATAAAAGCATCAGCATTTAAAAGCATTTGTAACACACGCTCTTGCAAATTTTTAACCACTAATTCTTCTCCAATCGTGCCCCCAGAAATAAATTTCAGAGGTCCAGGGATAATACCCAGAACTTGACTTCCTCCTAGAGATGCTGCTGATGCTACACCTCCCATTAATCCGACACTACCTCCTCCATAAACTAAATGTATTTTTCGCTCAGCTAATACTCTTCCCAAATGGTTGGCTGCTTTTAAATACTCTTCATCTTTTCCAGGAAAAGCCCCAGAAAATACACAAATACTTCGGGATTTACGAGTTGGGGTTTTCTCCATTCCTATCCTTACCTTTGTGAGAAAAGAGGAAATATTTATAGAGATGAAGAGATAAGGCAATAATTTTATTTTCAAGAATGGAGACATTATTGCCAGCTATTCACAGTAGTCACGAGTATGACTCTGGTCAGGTATGGGTACACTATCGTTAAAAGAGGAGGAAAATTTTCAAAATAGCTGCTAGCATGTACAGTAGTCACTACTGTAGCTTACGTCAGGAGTAGGTACGTGATTGTTGGAAGAGAAGGAAAATTTTAAAAAGTGGCAGCTATATACAGTAATCATAACTGTATCTCATGTCAGAAGTGGGTACATTATTGGGAGGATAATTTCAAAAGCGACAGCTAGCATGTACAGTAATCGTGACTTTGGTTCACGTCAGGAGTGAATACATTATTACCAAAAGGGGAGGAAAATTTCAAAAGCGACAGCTAGCGTGTACAGTAATCGTGACTTTGGTTCACGTCAGGAGTGGATACATTATTACCAAAAGGGGAGGAAAATTTCAAAAGCGACAGCTAGCATGTACAGTAATCGTGACTTTGATCCTCGTCTTCCACTGGCTTTGCGTCCAGTAATGGCTTCAATGCTTTCTATGAATCGGTGATTTGCATCTCATCTAGCTTTCTCACAAACTGGCAAACAGGGTCGTTTAAGGTCAGATTCCCAAGACTGTAACGTTCTCGTTCTTTTTGGAGAATTATCCATAATCCAACAACCTCAAATTGCACTATTCCGCAAGAATGCGCTTCAAGAACCTCTCGGATATCTTCCAGAGATTCCTTACGCAAGCCATTCTTGATGAATTTTATTCTATCTTCACGATTTCTGGTAATCACTCCTGGAGAACGACATTTAGCACCGCAAATCCACCATCCACAATTGTGACAGACGCCTAGCCTCTTTGCTCTTCTCTTTTTGGCATAAGCGCTTTTACCAAAGCCGGACATACGGGGAAAGAACGCATCTGGAACTTCACCAGCCGAACGAACTTTAGCTTCGATTAGCCATCGCACATTATCAGGAATGCCTTTGTGCATAAATAGTCGGAATCGTTCACATCTAGCTTGATAAATCTTTTTAAGAACATTTATTGGGAAGGAAGGAAAATACTTTCGTAGGGCGGAAAGAGAAGACTCCATTGATGAAGGAGGCAAAGAAAGAAATTAGTGATTGTAGGAAACGATAATAACTAACACATATTTATAGTGATGAAAGGGATAATGCGTTAATTACACTTATAGAAGCAAGTACATTATTGTCAAAAGAAAAGCCAAATGACAGCTTATATGTACAGGAATCATGACCGTGGCTCTCATCTTCCACTGATTTATGTCCAGTAATGGCTTCAATGCCTTCTATAAGTCGGGGATTTGCTTCCCATCCAGTTTCCTTACAAACTGACAAACAGGGTCGTTTAAAACCACATTCCCAAGACTGTAACGGTTTCGTTCTTTATGGTAAGTCCTCCATAAACTGATAATTTCACCTTGCACTTTTCCACAAGAATGCGTTTCAAGAGTCTCTCGGATATCTTCCAGAGATTCCTTACGCAGGCCATTCTTAATGAATTTTCTTTTATCTTCACGATTTATGGAGATGTATCCTAAAGAGCGACATTTAGTAATACAATTCCATCGCCCACATCTATAACACACGCCTAGTCTCTTTGCTCTTCGCCTTTTGGCATAACGGCTTTTACCTAAACCGGGCATGCGGGGCATAAATGCATCTGGAACTTCACCCGCCAAACGGACCTTAGCTTCAATTATCCACTGCACATTATCGGGAATGCCTTTGCGTGTAAAAACTCTGATTCTTTCACATCTAGCCAGGTAGATCTTTTTAAGGACTTTTATTGGAAGGGAAGGAAAGTATTTTCGCAGTGCAGAAAGAGTAGAATCCATTGATGAGAGAAGAATTTGAGAGAAGAGGGAAATGAATCAGTTATTGTAGGAGACTGGAATAACCGAATTTAGAAGTCACGGGGTATCTTATCCGCTGCTTAATCAGAAGGAAGAACACGCATTTATAGTGATGAAAAGAGATAACGTGTCGATTACACTTAGGGGAGCGTGTACATCTGTCAAAAGAAAATGCAAACTTTTCCAAATATAACAAACTGTATGTACAGTAATTGTGACTGTGGCTCACATCTTCCACTGGTTTTTCGTCCAGTAACGGCATTAACGGCTTCTATGAGTCGAGGATGTGCTTCCCATCCAGTTTTCTTACAAGCTGGCAAACAGGGTCATTTACAGTTAGATTCCCGGGACTGTAACGGTTTCGTTCTTCATGAAAAATGCTCCACAAACCAAGTAGTTCACGTTGCACAGATCCACAAGAATGCGTCTCAAGAGTCAATTGGATATCATCCAACGAGTCTTTACTCAGGCCATTCTTAATGAATCGTATTTTATCTTCTCGATTATCAGAGATCATCCCTAAAGAACGACATTTAGTATTACAAGTCCACCGTCCACATTTATGGCAGACTTGTAACCTTTTCGCTCTTCGCTTTTTGGCATAAGAGCTTTTGCCTATACCAGGCATGTGAGACACAAATGCCTCTGGGATTTCACCTGCCAGACGAACCTTGGCTTCGATTAACCACCGCACATCTTCAGGGATTCCTTTGTGCATCAGAACTCTTAATCGTTCACAGCGAACTTGGTAGATCTTTTTGAGGATGTTCATTGGGAGAGAAGGGAAATACTTTCGCAAGGCGGAAAAAGTAGGATCCATTTTCTAGGAGGAAGTAAAAGAAAGAAGGGGTGAAGGAATCAGTTATTATGGGCAACTGAGAGAACCGACTTGAGAGTCACGGAGTACCGTATCCGCCGTTTAACCGGAAAAGTAGATCCTACTTCATTTTGATAGATATTTTTTTTTTATCCGTTGATCCAGTCCTCGATTATTGAATCCATTGTCCGCTTTTGACAAAGTTTCAACGACAATATTTCTTGATGTCTGCCTTATCTTTGACCACAGCTATCTCTTATCTTGGATGCTGCTAAGCTGGCATCAATCCTGTCCTTCCAGGTGTAGCCTCGATTATTGAATCAATTGCCAAGCTTTTGACAATATTGTCTACTTTATCCTTTTTGATATCTGCCTTATCCTTGGCTATAGCTATCTCTTATTTTGGATACTACTAGCTGATGTCAATCCTGTCCTTCCAGGTGTAGTCTCGATTATTGAATCAATTGCCAGGCTTTTGACATATTGTCTACCTTATCCTTGAATTCCTGATGCGGGTTGGTCCCGCATATTAGCTGTGTATCCAGTGATAGATTGGTAAGAGCTGATATTATTGAGATTTCAGCTTATACTGCTGTAACGGTGCGGTGGATGTGTTTCCCATTTGATTCCTATCGTGTAAAAATCATGCATGCATGATGTGAAATGCATGAATGCAAAGCATGTGTAATTGATGGTTCTTTTTTTTTTTTTTTATTTATTTTTATATTTATTTTTTTATTTTTTATTTTTTTTGGATTGATCTAGTTCTTCATATCTTTGCTTTACTGGATCCTCTTTATAATTGTCTTCTTGGACTATCATTGAATCTCTTTATGCTTTCCAGCTTTTGTTCACTGCCTCAAAAGCCCAACTCTTTTCAAAATCCCCTTTCTTTGACTTGTTCTTGAATTTTGGCCTCAATTTCTTTAAAGTTGGCCCGCCTCATAATTTATATCTCTTTCGGGTACTCATCCATTGTCATGGATTTGATACCATCAAAGGCTTTACTTTCAATGTCTGCTTTGCCCATTTTCTTCTGGCCGTGCGGACACTTGTTTACCCCCATGTTACAGTCCGAATGATTGCTCTTCCTTAGACTCAGGTTCTGATCCATAAGACTTGCCCCCTTGTCTATTGAGCTTCTTTCTTGGCAGTACTTTTCTTGCGCTTAGTAGAGACTACGTTGCCCCCTTGATTATGGTGTTTATGTGGAAAGAGATATCATCTCGCCTTTGATTTAACAGAAGGTTGAGGATTTCTAGACCTTTGTGATGGCACTTGATCGTAAATTTCTCTTACAAGAACCACATCTTATTAAAGAAAGACTCAAGCTATCTCCTTACTTTTAAGTCTACATACATTAATGAATAATGGTTTGGCCTTAAAGAAAAACTTTCATCAATTTTCAAAGCTTGACAAAGTAATTTACGGTCTTTGTTTTCAATTAAAATGTCCTGCCATTCTTCTCTTTCCAACTCGAAGACATAAACTGTGCAAGGCAATAAGGTAGAAACATGATTCACAATAATAGCCTTTTAACTGAATGAGGATGATATCGAGAGGTAAATGTTAGGTGTGAGGAAAGTTAAGTTTGAATGTTTTTTTTTTTTTGTGGCAGTCTTTTAGCTGAATGAGAATGATATTAAGAGGTAAATATTAGGTCTGAATAAAGTTAAGTTTGAGTGGTGTGAAAGAAGGGTCTTTTAATACTACTCGTGAGCAAATTTGATTATGGTGAAAAACTCAATAGTGATGACCTCAAACTTGCCACTCTTTCCAGAAAGTTAGACCTCATCTGTTGCCCCCCAACTATTGTGATCTTTATGCATGCTTGGTTTGAGGGTTGCTTTTGTATTCTAAACCGCCTTTGCAGGTTTTCAGTCTAGAATCCATAGCTCACTTTTTTTCTTTTTTTTTTTTTCTAGTTTGAGCCCTTTTTCCTCTTTTTTTTTTTTTTGTTTTTTTTTTGTTTCCCCTTTTTTTTTTGTGAGCTATGGTGATGACATACTTGATAACTCTCTTGAAGTGAGATGACTCAAGTGGCCTTGCTTGCTCATGCTTGTTCTCAGTCCTTTTTGGTTTTGAATTTTCCCTTGTTGTCTTTTGATGGAAAGGATGAATTTCTCTTTTCGGAGTTTGTGTTGCAAAGAACTGAGATCATAGCCCTTTTGAAGTGAAATGATTAAAGTGGCTTTAGTTGCTTGTGTTTGCTCTCTGTCTCTTTTTTTTGTTTTTGAATTTTCCCTTTAATGGCTTTTGATGGAAGGGATGAACTTCTTTCCTTTGTTGGAATTTGTGTTGCGGAAAACTGAGAATCTTTTTTTTTTTTTTTTTGTATTGAGCATTTGTGAGAATTGGGAGGCCACTGAAGTCATTTAATATGAGAGCTACCTTGTTTGGAAACTAACCCCAAACTTCTTGCAAGGATGTTGATAACCACTATGAATTCTTTTTTTTTAGAGTTGGGGTGCAACATATGAAATCCTTCTTACTAGATTTGACAGCACTTTCAAGATTGCCACTATTAAATCTCACTTAACTTTTTATTTTCACCCACGAGTAGTATCGTTTTCAAAGTAAAGTGTGATAGCAATAATGGATAGTATAATGGAAAGGAGTGAGAGATGGATGTAAAAAACAGAATTTTTGGTAAGAAGTGATAGAATGTGTAGGTGTAATAATTGAATTTTTGGTAAAAATTGGTACAATATGTAGATGTAATAATGGAATTAAAAAGTGGTATAATGTACACGTAACATCTTTTTGTTAGAGAACAAAAAGAATTACCAGTTGTCAAAAAGTAAAGTGTGATGGCAATAATAGATAGTATAATGGCAAAGAGTGTAAAAATGGAAAGTAGTAGAATGCACGCATTACATCTTTTTGTTGTACCAGAAAGAATACCAGGTGTCCATCTAACAAAGACTACACCCTAGATTCTGGACTAAATCTAGGAGATTTTTACTATTAGATTACTTTTGCAAGCTTTCAAAGATACAAGTTTATTCAAAGGATTCCCTGTCATTCGAAAATGTATGCGGACTGTTAGGTCAGATCTGACTTGGAGCCCTTCCAAAATCAATGTAATTCCAGCTCAAAATCTTCACTTTCAATTATCAATCACATCATGGCCTAGCAACTTAGACTCGACCAACTGTTGGACCTTGAGTTTCAGCACCACAGACTTTTCAGTTACATTTGGGATTTGGGTCACACCAACTTGGAAGAGAAGGTCACTTGGCCTTTGCTACTATTGATATAGATGATAGCAGAATGCCTTCTTCAGCAAAGACTGTGATTAACTTTCCTTCAAAAATGAATTTCATTTTTTGGTGTAATGAGGAGGGAATTGCTCCGGCCATATGAATCCATGGTCTTCCCAACAGACAAGTGTAAGAAGGATTAATGTCCATAACTTGGAATGTGATATGAAAGACACAAGGGCCGATCTCTATTGGCAGCTCTATTTTTCCGACGACATTTCTATTCGTCCCGTCAAATGCTTGAATAGTGATATGACTGTAGTTGAGGTATGATGAGTCTATACCAAACTTGTGTAAGGTCTCAATTGGCATTATGTTTAGAGCTGACCCATTATCAACAATAACTCTAGTCATAGTTCGATCTTTGTATTTAACCGAAATATATAGAGCCTTAGAGTGACCCCTTCCTTCTGCTGGTATCTCATTGTCAGTGAATGTGATGAGATTCTGTGCGGTGATGTTGTTGACGAGGTGGTCAAAATTATTCACTGAAATATCTGGCTCAACATAGGCCTTATTCAAGACTTTGAAGAGGGTTTCTCGATGAGCATCAGAGCTTATGAGTAGTGAAAGTATGGAGATCTTTGTTGGCAGGTGGTTTAACTGCTCCACGGCACTGTACTCACTTTGCTTCATGAGTTTGAGGAACTCAGTAGTTTGTTCATCTGTCACCTCTTGAGACATCTTTTGCTCTTTAGATGTATCTGTATCTAGAGGCTCACTTGTTGGGTCTGTGACGTTCTTATCTTGTCGAAGCTTGTACATTTGTTCTGGAGAGTAACATGGACCACTTCTAGTCATACTCCTAACTTCTAACGGAGTTGATGTGATGTTGGAAGTGTAATCATGGTTCCATGGAACAGCCTTGTCTGATTTGTAGAGGAATGACCTCGGGACTCGAGTTCTTAAAGGCTTGACAATAGATTTTGAAATTGGTATAACTAGTGGTTTTGGCGTAGCATTGACTTCCCGTTTTTTAGTGATCACATTTACATCATCATCTTTATCCGACGTAGAAATGATGAGTTGGGATGAGTCCATGAGCCTTTGTAGACTTTCACGGAATTCTGAGCATTCTTGGATAGAATGACTTTTACTGTCATGAAAGTCACACCAGTCCTCATCTTTGACTTCTTCATGTTTAAAAGAAGACTTCCGGATGATAACCCCTTCTTTTAGAAGGCATGAATATACATGCTTAAGAGGGGTTATGATATCGTTGACTGACTTCTTTATCGGCTGGTGTTCTTCTATCATATTGACTGGTTTTGCTTGATGAGGCGGCAATGGATTGTGAGTGACGTTTGGTTCATCGGAAAAGTCCAACCACTTTGACTCGATTAATTATTGAACTATACGCTTCAATGCCATGCAGTTTTCCAAGCCATGGCCTGGAACGCCATCATGATATGGGCAGGTAATGTTAGGGTCATACCACCTTGGATATGGGGGTTTGAATGGCTTTGTAGGAATTGGACGGATAAATTGTCTTTCGATGAGTTTTGGGTATAACTCAGTATAAGTCATGGAAATTGGTGTGAAAACTTCTCTTGGTCTTGGTGCAGGTACTGGAGGAGTAGGAGCAGGTGGCCATGACTGATTAGGTCTGTTAAAAGGATAATTGTTGGGCCTATTGGAAGGATAATCATTGGGCCTATTTGGAGGATAATTATTGGGCCTATTCAGAGGATAATCATTGGGCCTATTTGGAAGGTAATTATCGGGCCCATTGGCAAAATAGGATAGGCGAGGTCCGATAGCCACCGTATCCACGAGGGGAATCTTTCTTCCGCGTCCTATTTGTTGTACTTCGTCATCTTTTCTTCTGGATGGTCCTCCTCTTTTCATAGGATTATTAAAGGATTCAGCAATATTCCCAGTCCTAATCTCATGCTCGATTCTTTCTCCAGACATGACAATGTTAGAAAAATTAGTTGCCGAATTGCCAATGAGTTCGTCATAATATAGGTACTTCAGTGTCTGGACAAACAAAGTGACCATTTCTCTTTCTGTCATGGGTGGCTGAACTTGTGCTTCTTGAATTGCTTTCGCCTTGATTAGCTCGATCAATTGTCTCATTTGTTCGGCCATACTTTCTATCTTGGACTCTATCTTTATGAGACGTCCTTCGATTTGTTCTGCCATTAATCTTATTTGGAGCCGAGTTGAATATCGGTGTCGAGGTCCAATTTTATCCTTTTAAAAGTAAGGTATATTTTATTAGATCCTATGTGTATGTGATTGATGCAATGGATGCATGTAGGAAAAATGAGATTATGTTTTTATCAGACTTTGTATGCACGTGATTGATGTAATGGAATGCATGCAATGAGATTATTTTTATCAGATTTTATATGCGTGTGATTGATGTAATGGATGCATGCAATATAAAGTGAGATTATGTTTTTATCAGACTTTATATGCACGTGATTAATGTAATGGAATGCATGCAATGAGATTATTTTTATCAGATTTTATATGCATGTGATTAATGTAATGGAATGCATGCAATGAGATTATTTTTATCATACTTTATATGCACGTGATTAATGTAATGGAATGCATGCAATGAGTGAGTTTGCTTATCCATTATCGTAGAACTTCAAAACTTTTAGTTGTCATTATAAAGACCAAAAAGTTAGCATAATTTGATGCGTGGTTTTGATGTATGAAGAGTAATTGCACAAAACAGAAGTACAAGAAAAGAAAGATAAGGTTATTAATAAGTTAAATAACAATTAACAACTCATGAACTATTATGGATAAACAAGTTAAAACCATACGAAGAAAAGTGTAGAGTAACAACACAGCATAACAAGGATATGCTTATGGCGTTGGTAAAATGGTAGAAATTCTATGGTCAGTTCTATGGTTAAGTGGGGAGTTCTATATGCATAAGGTGGCTTATCAAAAAGGCAAGGGATAGTTCCCGAATCCCGTCACTAAATTATAGTGACAGCCCGATTCCTTACCCTCTAGGGTTTATGTAAGGAATGGATTAATTCGAGTCGTAGCTTTTCGTGGGCCCATGCAGAGACTAACCGTCTCAGAAGGCAATACACTACTTTGCTACTTTGAAACCGGTGAAGGCTTGGAGACCATGGCCTCTCAAGGACAACAACACCAATTCCGCTTAGAAAGAATCGTGTTTGATTTAAGGAAGCTCGGGTATAGAGCTTCATATTGTGAATGCATTATGCATGTTTAGAATAAGTAAATATAACATATAAATCCACATAATAAGCAAAGTAAATCAAAACAAATCAACTTTAGGCTCGACTCACTAACGTGGAGTCCCCAGCGGAGTCGCCAAGCTGTGGCAACGTGCGGGCCGTTTTCGGGAGTCGCCACCAATCAGTTTTCTTAGGTCGATTGGTCACCTTAAAATTGGTCTGCGAGAGTTCGGGGATCGGGAGTACGGTTACGCTAAAACAACTTTGTTATAGCGCCCAAAATTGGCACCTTAGTTGATTTTAATTTTGTTTCACTTTGCTTTTAAATAAATTTCAGTTAATTTTCAATCTAGAATTTTTAACTGAATTAATCGAAATGTGGATTTTTAAGTTAATTTGTATAAAATTTTATACTTCCGAACCATGGACTCTGCCGAGTCATTTGGACACGGAAGATTTTGATTCCGAACCATGGACTCTGCCGAGTCATTTGGACACGGAATTTGGTGAAATTTTAAACAATTTTATCCATATTGTAAAAATATGGATTTTTTTTATCTTTTTATTTAATTTATTTATTTTAAAAAGTTTGATATTTTCCAAACCGTAGATCCTGCCGGATCATCCGGATATGGAAATTAAATTTAATTTATTGTTAGTTATATAATTATTACTTTTATGGAATTAATTATTAGTTTAATTACTAATTCGTAATTCTTTTTGTTATAGAATTTTTAGATAAAAAAATTTTATTTTTTATTTTCTTTCTTTTCTTTTCTCTCTTTTCTTTCTTATATTTTTCTTTTCTTTTTGATTTAATCTTTCCTTTCTTTTCTTTCTTTTCTTTCTTTTCTTTTTCTTATCTTTCTTATCTTTTTCTTATCTTTCTTTTCTTTTCTTTTTCTTGTCTTTCTTATCTTTTTCTTATCTTGTTTTAATTTTCTTTTTGTTTTCTTGTTTAATGAAAAATATTTATTATTTTAGTGGATTTAAAAGTTATATTTTAAATAAATCAGTAAAATATAAAGTCTTAATTTTCATGTATTTTTTTTTAAACAGGTTTTATTTTTATTTTTTTATTATTTTTACTGGATAAAAATAACTATTAAAATTAATTTTAACTTTTTGTTATCTTTAAAGAATTAAAAACATGTATATAAAAATAAAAATAATTGGCTTTTTTAAAAATGATTTTTATTAGCCTTAATAATTAATTACAAAATAATCTTCTTTTAATTTTCATTTATTTATTAATTAGTAAAGGGTAAAGGTGAATTAAATAAAAAAATTATATAAAGAAAAAAAATTAATAATAATAAAGTGGGGCTTTTTGGCCATCCACTTTAAAAATAATAATAAATGTTAGCAAAGTTAATTAAATTAATTGTTAAACAACAATAATAAAAATTTAGTCAAGTTAATTAAATTAATTAATTAACAACAATAACAAAAAGTTAGCCAAGTTAATTAAATTAATTAATTAACAACAATAATAAAAAGTTAGCCAAGTTAATTAAATTAATTAATTAACAACAATAATAAAAAGTTAGCCAAATTAATTAAATTAATTAACAACAATAAATAAAAAGTTAGCCAAATTAATTAAATTAATTAACAACAATAAATAAAAGTTAATTAATTGTTAACAACAATTATAAAAGTTAGTAATAATGCAAAAATTAAAAGGTTAGTAACAATAATAGTATTAAAAGTTAGTTGTTAGTAAGTTAATAACAACAATAAAAAAAGGGGTTAGTAATAAACAAATAATAAACAAACAAGTAAAAATTAAAAGGGTTAGTAATTAATTCTGCAAGAATAAAATACAAAGTTAGTGACCAAAGTGAAAGAAATTGAAAAGATGAAGGATTAAATGAGAGTTGTACCCTTGATTTTAAATTCTGAATTCTGAGAAATGGAAACAGAGGGCGCGCGACGGGGGGAAGAAGATGGCTTAATCGTCAAAATGAAAAGTTTTGAGATTTTCTGAGGAAAGGAAGGAGAGCTAGGGACTAAGGCTGTAATTTTTTCTATTTTAAAAACGGAGCTCTAAGCTTTTCTTTCTATTTTTCTCTGTGTTCAGCACAAAATTTGGGGGGCTATTTATAGAGGAAGTTTGGCTGAACTGTTGATGGATAAATTAATAAAAAATTTCAAACTTATCTTTTAAATTGGTAAAATGACAATTTTAGTCCTTTACGTCTCTCAGCCTCAGGATAAGTTCCTGAAGCTTCTGATTTTGACAATTTTGTCGTTTTCTGTCAATTTGAGCCAAAAACGTCGGCAGGCTCAAAATTTTATGTGACAAACTACCAAATGCTCCTGGAACTTTTAGAATTTGTCAATTTTTTCCGAAACTTCTCAATTTTGTCATTTTTACCTCAAACTTTTAATTTTTTGTCATTTTTTTCATGAAATTTTATTTTATTTCAAACATACACATATTCACACATATATCATTTTAAATCAAATTTTCACAAAACAAAAATATATTTTAAACTAATTAAATTTTTTTTAATAATAATAGTAATATATTTTTTTTAAATTAATTTTTTTTAATAAAATTTTTTTCAAAATTTTAAAACACCCGGACGAAATTGGGTGTCAACAAGACCATAATCCTATTTTGTTTGCCCCATTCTATTTGATTGCTCCTAATATGAGTCACAGGTATTTTAGTGTGAACTGGCTTAGTTTATTCATAAAGAGTTCTCTTCCATCTTTAAAGGTACCTAGAAGAAGTATGGTAGGAATTTGGTGTAAGCTAGTTCACATTTCAATTAGGATATTAAGATTTGGAATTGAGTGGTCCATGGGAATATATTTTCTCAGAAAAAGAAAATAGCAGCCCGACTCAATGGTATTCAACGATTTGCATCCTATAACTCTTCTACTTTTCTTCAGAACTTAAAGGCTCAGTTGCCTGCTAATTATGAACAGGTTTTTTGTTAGGAAGAACTTTTTTGGTTTCATAAATAGAAGGAAAACTGGCTTGTTAATGGAAATCAGAATGCAAAATTTTTCCATATCATAACTCTACATCAAAGGTTGGCAAACAAGATTCCAACATTAGGCATTAATGATGTTTGGGAGATGGATCAGGATCGATTGAAGATGCATGTTTCCTCCTTTTTTCAGTCTTTGTTTACTAATGATAGAGTTTCAGTGGATGAGTTCTTAGTGCCTAGGGTGCATTTAGTTCTTCCTACGGACAATTGCGATAACCTATGTCATCTAGTGTTAAAAGAGAAAGCTATGTCATAGTAACAAGACATTGGGTGTTGGTTCAGGTTAAATTTTTGTATTTTCTCAGCCCATGGCCGATGCTCACCATTTAGAAGCAGGGGCGTAGGGCGTAGCTAGAAATTGCACTTGGGGGGGGGGGGGGGGCATGACGTGAAACGGGTTATTAACATGTATAAATTTACAATCACTAATAGAAAATACTAAATAATTTTATATATAGACATAAAATTTGAAAGTATATAATAACTAAGTTTATTTCAAAAGTTTACAACCCAAAATTTATTAGACAGTTTACATATATAGACACATTGAATTCAAAAATTTATAATAATTAAATTAAATTTATAGAGTAAAAATAGTTATTTGAAGTTTCTATTAATTATAAAAAAAATTATACAAATTAAATTTATTTTATAGCACTTACCGGATAGTCCAAATTATGATCTAAAAAGTTGTTATCAGACAAATACTTTGAGTTAACAAATTTCATGCAATGAAACCAAAATGAAACCTTTTTTATAAATTTAGGACTAAAATAAAATGTTTTTAATATGTTTGGAACCAAAACAGAATGTTTAATAAGATAGGGACTAAAAGAAAATAATAATTAAAGAGTAAGGACTATCACGTAATTTATTCAATAAGAAAATGACTGAGACCTTAAATGGATAAAATATATTAGAGCCCCTTATTAATTATAAAACTTACAGATAGGTACCTAACTTTAATTTTTCTACAATTATATCACATATCCAAGTACCTAATAAAATTTTTTAAAATTTTAGGGGGGGGAGCTACCCCCTCCTGCCCCTAAATAGATACACCCCTGCTTAGAAGTAAGGAAAACATGGACATTTACCCGGTCCGAACCTGACCTCATTGCCATTCTTTTATAATAGGCTCGGTTTGAAAACAATTCTTTCAGTAATATTAAAATTTTAGATAATTTATTAATAATAAAGATCAAATCAATAAAATTAAAAATTAAAAACTATCATTAAATAGTTTTTTCATAATAATCGCGCTAACAGTGATGCGAAACGAGCTGTAGTAGGCTTGCAGCAGAAGTCAGGTGGCAAATTAGTTCAGGGAACTTTCATGGGGTCGTCAAACAGAACAAACCAGGAGCTCGTGCACCGGGCATCAGAGTGACCCGCCCCCCAAGCAATTGAAGTCGAAACTCTCAAATCGACACCATTTGCTGCTGTTTCCTTCTATCATCTTTCTCGCCTGGATTCGAAAGCTCTTCTCCGATGTCGGTGAGGTTTTCCGCTGTTGGAAACCTAATTTTAGCTCCATCACTTGCGAAAGCCTTTTATTTTTTCCTTTTCTTTTCCAGATCTTTGAGTACAATGGAAGTGCCGCCGTTGCGATGGTCGGGAAGAATTGCTTCGCCATCGGCAGCGACCGTAGACTCGGCGTTCAACTCCAGACAGTCGCCACCGATTTCAAGAGGATTTACAAGATCCACGATCGCCTCTTCCTCGGTCTTTCTGGACTCGCCACCGATGCCCAGACCTTGTACGTTCAAATTGTATCTTTTGAGCTCTCTCCCCTTCTCTTTCTATCTCTCTCCAGGCGATTTTAATCTTTTTGTTGTGTTATTGGACCCTGAAGGTACCAGCGGCTTGTGTTCCGTCACAAATTGTACCAGCTCCGCGAAGAGAGGGACATGAAGCCTGAGACCTTTGCTAGCCTTGTCTCTGCTATCCTTTACGAGAAAAGGTTGGTCTAGATGAATATATGCTAAATGGGTGTGTTTTTTTCTGGATTACTTCCTTGTAAGGAGACACTGTAGAAATGAACTAGTATTTTGTTGGGCAGGTATTTTAAGGACCATGTAGATCCATTTAAAGTTGGTTATTGTTAACTTCACAACTTCTAGATGGGGAGCATGAAGGCGTATTATGCTAGTTCTTGACTGGTGTTGATCATCTAAGTTTTGTCTTTCATTTACGTTACACAATTTAACATGTCTTGCTTGGCTGTTTTGTAACTCCATTCAAAACGTCTGTGTGATTCAGATTATATAGCATGTTCCCATTTCCTCTATATTGCATAACAGAGAGATCTTTGGTAACTTCCTTTCAAACTTGCAGGTTTGGTCCCTATTTCTGCCAGCCTGTAATTGCTGGATTAAGTGATGAAGATAAGCCTTTCATTTGCACAATGGATTCTATTGGAGCCAAGTATGTTCCGTTTCCTTTCTATACTTCTAAAAGAAAGAATGCAACTGTCTTATTTGCTTATTGTACATACGTTCTGTTGAAGGCTGATCTAGAATGTATTTTAGAGTTCTATTGTTCTGAATTGATTGTATCAATACTGTTTGGGCTCTCCAATCTCTTTCCTCTGTAATTTGTGTTAAGTCTTGTTCTCAAAGAAAATGAATGGAAGTTCGTGCTTGAACTAAGAAGAGTTTGACCATAGGCTGTGAAACATATGAATGAATTAAAGAGTGATTTTTCAGAAGCCTAGCATCAATAGATATCCTCAGTCTCTTAAACAAGAGACTGCGAAAAGTAGGAGTATTTGAACTAATTAGAAATATAATAGGAAGGTACTGGCTCTAAGTTCCTTCTATACTTGTCAGCACAAAGTTTTTGTTGGTCAACAACCATATCTGGCCATCCCTTTGACATGTTTTATTTGGGCCAGTGGGGGGTGGGATGCTATCTCAGTCTGCCATCAGATGCACAATGAAGGAGAGGAAGATATAGAGAGTGCATTTTGGTCTCTGTTTAGATGTTTGTTTCAACTACTTTCTTAATTTTAGTAGAAGATGAAACATATATTCACTCTAATCTTGCACTTGCCTCTGTATGTTTGTTTTGACTACTGTGATGTAAAGTTTCTCACTTTAGTCTTGTAATACGGGAGTTTTCATCTGTCTCCTTGAATCAACACTGACCTGTGCTCTTTTTTCTTTTTGCCTTTAGAGAGCTTGCAAAGGATTTTGTCGTAGCTGGAACTGCTTCTGAGTCTCTTTATGGTGCTTGTGAGGCAATGTTCAAGCCAGACATGGTAATTCTTCAATCCTACACAGCTGAGCTTATATGTACTTGAATGTCCTATTTGATTTTTTCTTTCCCCTCGTAATCTATGCGTGTATAGCTTGATATCAAGATCTGGTGTGGAAGTTTTAGCCCCTGGTTCCAAGTTGGATTATAAGGTGGTTAGTGTGATGGTTGGACTTTTTGGTGTCCAGTAAATGAAACATCATATGCATGGGCAAACTGAAAGTGATTCCTTTGCATACATGTGTTTAGACATGCATGCGTGTATAAACTGGGTAGAGTGAGAGTTTGCTAAGTGGTTGATTTTCTCAGGAACCGGAGGAGTTATTCGAGACAGTTTCTCAAGCACTGCTCTCATCAGTTGATCGTGATTGTCTGAGTGGATGGGGTGGAATTGTCTACATTGTGTAAGTATACCGCATTTCCTGTATAGGATTATTTTTTGGGTGAATGGCGAGATTGTTGAACTTCTAAGTTCTATCACCCCTCCGATCCTATCTATTATGTAGTTTACTTGTCTTTACCATTATATCAACACCACCATCCCTGCTAATCTTCTTCCCAATTTGATTCTCCCTTTGCATTTGTCGCTTGGCAACACCATTACTAAGCATGCCTACATTGATGGCCTTTTGATGTGGTTTTTATATGATTTGTGGCAGTACACCTTCTGAAATCAAGGAACGAATCTTGAAGGGAAGGATGGATTGAGCACCACCGCTCGGACTCGAAGCTTAAACACCATCATTTGAGTCCATGGATGTAGGCCATGTAGTCTGTTTTTAAGGGCGAATGCAGTCTTTGGCGCTTGCCCATGACTTTTTCAGTGTTTGGATAATTTGGAAGTTTGTCTAAGTTCTAGTGTTTGCTTTTTGCTTTACATTCCATCCTTGCAGTTATCACCGCCCACTTGCAGTTAAAATCAAAGTTGTCAAAAACGGGTTTCTACCTAAAGTCGTTTTGGCTATTCTAAAGTGGTAGAATCGTAAAAATTCATAGAGTTGTAAGACTCTACAAAAAATACAAAAAAAAACTTAGAGAAAAATTATAAAAAATATAAAACCATTTAAATTGTCTTAGAAAAGTATCAGAAACAATATATGATTTGTATTCAAAATTTTATTGATTTTATGCTTAATTTAGTGGAATAATGCAGGTTTTTAGGTTGGTTGGGGCTTAAGGGTTCGGTCTTTGGTGTTTTTGTAAGGAGGCGGGTTTTGGTTGGCTAAAGTCAAAAGAAGAAGCTTGGCTAGCTTAATCCTTAAAATTGACACGCATCTGGTGCTTTAACAGGAAATTATACAAATATTGGGAGTATTATGAAACACGCTGGAGAATAAAGTACCAGAACCGGCATTAGGCCGCGCCTGATTCCTTCTGCTACGTAATTACAGCTCCAGTCCCCAGCTTCCGGAAACGTACAATTTAGTCCCAATATATATTTTTTTACAGATTTGACCCAATAAGGCTATAGTCGTAGAATCTTAACGTTTCTACGTTTCTATGACTAGAAACGCGTTTCTACTCATTTCTACATAGAGTTGCATTTCTATTGCGTTTCTAAACATCTTCCATCTCTGAAGTCGTAAAAACATACGTTTCTACCACTTGAAATGCGATTTTAATAACCATGGTTAAAATATTCAAGTGCCTCTCCGCCAAACAAGCTGGCTAATACTCAAGTAACGTACAATTTTTTTGTTCTTTTTTAAGTGTCTGTTTGCTTGTTCTTTTTAGCATATTTTTAGAGGCCAATAAGTTGCGCTGAACATTGAACTTTGGTCAATAACTTTAAAGCCTCTTGAATTGTTAGAACTTGCATGTGTATGTGTTTTCTACCTCATTTTTCACTTCACCTTTTATTGATATGTATTTTTGCAACATTTACTATTCTGGATCGTTTCTAATCTCTTCAACATTTTTGTGTTTAGCAAGTTGGTTTTCCATGCTAGGCTTCAAATATCTTTTAAATATTCAATTTTTTAATTTTTTTTTTAATTTACGTACACAAAGTGAAGTGCAAAAGTGACTTTACTATTTTAAGTTGTTTAAATCTTTGCAACATTTTTATATTTAATAAATTACTTCAACATATTAACTATCAAATTTCTCTTTTTTTTTTCGTTTTTTTCAATCTACGTGTTAAAGGTATAAGATAAAAATAAGCAAAACACACAAATATATTTTTCTTTTTTTAACCTTTATGTCACACATAAATGTTTCAAACAACGTGGACACAGAGTATAATACTGGAAAATAAAAGGATGAGAAAAGTGCAAATAAAACATTAGGTTGCAGAAATTTATATTGCTGCTTGGCTGTGGCCGTGGCATTACAGTTTTGTTAAATTCCATGTGGATTACTATTACTTATAAAGGATGAATTTATGCAGATAAATAATGAAAATAAATTAGTAGCATCTCAAGAACTCCTTAATTTTGAACTTTCAATCCCATTTTCTTTCCAACCGCCGCCATATCCAACCAGTTTTCTCCTGTTGTAATTCTGTGCATTAGTAGTTGAGTCAGTGTGATGAGTTTGCCTTACGCTCATTCGTTTTTGGTATTTGAGTACGTGACTTAGGGATGAAGCTCCAAAATTCTTGTCACTGACTATAACCCATTTAGGCAATTCGGTAGCACATTCTCGCATAATCACTCGATCTTAGTTTTTTTGGCCTAAATACGCAATTCATCCCTCAACTTTGGTGAATCACACGAGTTAGTCCCTAAACTGTGATTCATCATGTCTTAGTCCCTAAAGTTTGATGAATGCTACGATTTAGTCTTGAAACTTTAATAGTCTACCCGTCTTAGTCCCTTCACCAGGCACGGGCTATCACATGACGTTGACGCGGTTAAGGAGAGGGTGATGTGGATAAGCAATGATGTCACTGCTGTTGCACAGCGAGATGAGTGGTGACACTGATCAGATTTGAAATTCCCAAAAGATCATTCTAGTGCCATCACCTTCAAACAATCGATTTTAGGATTGGAATGAAACAGCCGCCAAACCCCATGCCCGCTTTGTCAACATCATTGAGCTAGGATTAGAGGTGAGACATGGGCCGAGTTTAACTAGCACAAACTGGGACCGCCTTTCCAGTCAAATCTGCCTTGGCATGGATCATCATAAAGCCTGGTAAAAAATGGGCCTGAAGGGAAAGAAGGAATAAAGTAGAACCAACCTAGCCTAGAACCCAGAACGGGCTCTGACCAGGACCGGCCCAGCCCATGATCGCCCGGTTTGATCAATGGTGAGGCTCTCCAACATCTCATGCAAAAGAAATTAAAAAAAAATGGGTTAATTACATATTAAGTCCTCCAACGTTTTTCTGCTCCATTTTAACCCTCAAAATTCCACTTTCACCCCTCCTAACTAAGGGTGTTCATGGTGCATGTTTAACCGGGTTCACCATAAACCCAAACCGCACCATATAGGTGACCGGGTTACATAATATAAAAACTAAACTATACCGTTTATCACAAAAATCCAATTGAAACCCAAACTGTATAAAATGCAATTCGGTGCGGTTCGATTTGACCGGTTATCTTTTTTATCTTTTAAAAAAATTTAAGCTACTTCACAACACTTTTCTTAATATTAATATGTTGTTCTGAAAACCAAATAGTTTTATAAAACATCAACAATTCCGTACTTTATAACAATACAAGCACAAAATAGACTTATTGTTACAAAATACAAAGATAGTATATGTAGTCCAAAGCTCTTACCACACAAGGTAACCAAAGCTTAGAGTTCAAAATTACTTCAAAATTCTTCAGCTTCTTATACGTAATTATCTAAACTTCACCTGCATGGAACCACTAAGTGTAAGTTGCAAGGCATTTAAAATAAATTAAAATTATGAACAATAAATTCCTAAATATGAAAACAAGCTTACATAGAAAAAATATACAGTGAAATAGTGGTCATCAATCAACACCAACAACAAGTAATGTTTGAGTTACCTCAGAAAATTCTGTAAAGTTATAAAATAATAAATTACAAATTAGACGTATCATCATGTGCATAATAAATTCTATAAAGATGTAGAATAATAAACTACAAACTCTGTAAAGTTGTAGAATAATAAATTACAAATTAGGTTATTAAGGTTGTGGTTCAGTTCGGGTTTACAGGGTTTAAAAAATAAAACCCGAACGACACCACATATACTTCGATTTTTATTTTTTAGAGCCCAAACCACACTATAACCCACATAAACCCGTATAGCTAAGGGTTGATTTGGTTTGGTCTATGCAGTTTTCCAGGTTGAGTGGATTAGATGAACCCCTTACTCCCAACAACTAAATTTGAAAGACTTTTTTATCCAAATAATTTTTTTCCTTCTCCTATAAATACCAATATAATTTCTACTCTACCCTTACACCAAAACTCAATCTCTGTTCTTCTTCTACTATATTCTCTCAAGCATTTCAACTTTTTTGCTAATTTCTTCCAAATTTCTTACTAATCTCTGACTAATATCTTTATAATCTCCTTTTAATTTTTCATTAATCACTATTATTAGTTTATGAGTCATGGTTTCAAGAAGAAAGGGCAAGTCGACGAAGACTTCATCTGCTCACACTACTAGCCTCTAAGGCTTGTTTCGTCACCGTTCTTAGTCGGCCAATAAAGGTATCTCAATCTAAGAGTTGCATGACGATGATACCGGAATCAATATAATGAATTACAATTTGGGTCTCGATGATCAATTATCAAATGATGATGTTAAAGAGTTGGATGCAATAGTGGCCGAGGATCTGTCAACACAACCGACGTCAACAAGTTGTGGACCCGCTGTAGAGGAAACCTAAAGACAAGGTAAATTCTTGAGATTAACTCTTTGGGTTGTTGAGCATTATGAGCTTATACATGAAGGAGAGTCGAGGTATAGGAAATGCAAACATTGCGGGAAAAAGTTTATGCATCAAAAGAATTCCAGCACCTAAACGCTGAAGCGCCACATTAAAAATCAACATCCTAATGTCCTCCCTAGTGCCACAACTACATCTGGAGGACAAACACAACTTGGGAGTACAACTGGTGCCAGCGGGTCAGGTATGTTTCGTTTTAATCAGCAATCTTATAAAGAATGCACGATAAATTAAATGATACTTATTGAAAAATCTTTTTTACAAGTTGAATATGTGCATCTAGAATTTTGGATTAAATTACAATTAAATCGTGAATTTAAAAAAGTGTCAAGGAAAACCTCCAAAAATTAAAGCTTTAAACTATTTGAAGCTGAAAAATCAAATTTGCAAGCCTATTTTTCTGCTCTTGATCATTGTATGGCATTTACTTCTAACATGTGGACATCACCTGTAGATCAATCATTTTATTGTGTTACTTCTCATTGGATTGATTCTGATTGGGTTATGTAAAAACGAAGTTTGTCATTTAGGGTTATTGAAACTGATCATACTAGTTACCATATATTCAATTACATCTTAGAAACTTTACGTGATTATTTTTTGTGCTGACAAAGTCTTGTGCATTTCATTTGATAATGTTTCAAACAATGATTTTGTCACTCGCCTTTTGAGCGAAATATTGAAACCACCTCTCAACAGTGCATTCTATCACGTTAAATGCATGTGCCATATTTTGAACTTTCGTATGCAAAAAGAGTTTAAAAGTTCTCTAAAATAAAATTATGCCTATTCGGAACTCATTGACGTATTTGAAATCAAAATCCACTATGTTTCATGAATTTAAATTTTTTTGCTTTGAAAATAAAAAATCATTTTCTTGGAAATAGTTTAAATTGGATTATCCAACCTGTTGGAACTCCACATATATGCATACCTATATGCAAATTTGTTAACGAATTTGATAAATTTAAAGATGAGTTGTGAATTCCTTACCACTGAAATATGAGAAAATTTTTCTAAAATCGGTGAATTATTTAAGTTTTTTTATAATGCTACTGAATTTTTCTCCAATATTTACTACTCAATCATTCATCAAGTTTTGCTTCATTTAGTGAATATTGCATATGCTTTACATCAGTTTAAAGATGATAAATTGTTGAAACCGATTGTCGAAGTCATGCAAGTTAAGTGGCATCAGTATTTCGAAAACATTCTGCCTATCTTTTTAGTTGCTTCTTTGCTTGACTCATATGTCAAATCAACGAACACGACCACATTGCTTGAATGCATTTATTATACTTATTTAGAAATATCTCAAATAAATGTTTTGGTTATATTTGCTATTGCTTCCAAATACTTGCATTCTTTGTACAAGTTATATTGTGAACAACATTCGGATAAGGTAAGATCCAAAGCTCATTAAACCGAGCCTTCAAGGAGATCAATCTCATCAAGATTTAACCTGACCCTCCAAATGCTGAAACATCCTTGACCGACAACATTGAGATTAGTTAAGGTCAATGACTATCTCAACATATCGTCCGAGCCAAATGACGTCGACATATTGGAGTGGTAGAAACAAAATAGACCAAGGTTTATGATCTTTTCGATAATCACACAGTAGATTCTTGTCATTCTAGTCTCCACCGTAGCATCTGAGGCAGCGTTTAGTGCAGGAAAATAAGTGATATCAGAGAAACAATTAAGATTGACACCCGAGGCAGTGGAAGTATGCGTGTGTAACTGATATTAGGGTTTTGTAGCACTCCGAAAGCAATACCAAAAGAGTTCGGATGACGAGGTAATAACTGATTAAGAGAACTGAATTTTTTTTTTCTTTCATACATGTAGTTTGTATTTTATCTAACTATGCTATTAGACACAGATCACATGTTTTTATTTTTCATGATTTTTTGAACGTTTTTGCTATTTGAAAATATAAGTCCCGTTTCGATTATTTGTAAGTGTCATTTGACTTTTTTACTTAACAAAACTTAATCCGGAAGTGGTGTTTTTCCTTAAATATATTTATTACATATATAATTAATTATTATTTTAATTTTTTAGAAAAAAAAATTGAAAACCCGTAAACCCGACCCGAACCTGCCCTAGAACTGACTTGGGATTGCTCCCCTTGGATCCGGTCCATGCGCGGTCCTACACAGCCCAGACCCAGGCCCGGTTGGTCCCGGGTCTAATCAACACGGTGCCCACCTTTGGTTGGGATTCAGAAACAAAATTGATGGCAGAAGATGTGGCAAGGACGAAATTGGTGGCAGAAGCTATGGAGAGGCCGAATAGATCTAAAATCGGTTCATCAACATTGTCATGGTAGGATTTGGAAAAAAAATCGGTGGTAGGAGTGGCGGAGCAGGTCTTGTAGCGGGATTCGACCATGAAGAGTCCGTCCAATAATCGATTCGTCAAAAAGTCTATCTATTCGAAGAGGGATCTGAACGTGAAGAAGCCGGAGTTTTGAGACAGCGAGCTCCACTATGTAGCATTGCTGAAACAAACAAGCCGAATATAAAGAGAGAGACGAAATGGAATGATGTGGAAAAAAATGGGCCAATGTGGCATGACTGGGTTAGTACAGCTCCACACTTCCATTCAATTTGGACGAACTAGCTAAATTTTGTAGAGTTGAAGGACTAACTCGCACCGAGTCACATTGTAGGGACCAACTTGTCTATTTCATCAAAACTGAGGGATGATTTGCGCATTTAAGCCTATTTTTTTGAAATGATATTGTCATTTCCTTTTTTTTTCTGTATTCAGAAGCATACTTATAAGTATACAAGGAAAAATGTATTGGGATTTTAAGGAAGGGGAATGCCGGTTTTTTTTGTATTCAAAGGACAACCGAATCAGCTTTACATTACTTTAACCATTGTGCCAAAGCAGTGAGGAGATAAATCATCTGTTATTATGATGAATAAAGATAATAATAAAGTTTTTATCATATAGACTTGTAACTCGATGAGAAAACGTTGTATGACTTTTGTTTTTTATTTGGTAATTGCTAAAAAATCTTGAAAAAATAATATTTAAAAATTAAAATATTTTACTAACATTTATACAAATTTAGCTAGTGGTCTTTTTGGATTTTTTATTAAAATAAAAAAAAAAAAGGACTGTAAAATTTTATTTTCTTCTATGTTCTAACGTTAAGAAGCAGGTCAAACAGTCGAAGTGGGTTTAACCCTAAATTGTTTATGTTATTCACCTTTCCATCTCCTAGGGAGGGGTCAAGGCAAAAAATATTTAGGGGTCATGATGAACTTAAAACAAAATGTTAGGAATTGCATCCAAGGTTTTATTGGGTAGTTGTTCCCACTCAAAAGAAGGCAGCACGGGATACGGTACATGGTATGTTAATTTCTATGGTATGATATTTCGGTACGTAAATGTTAGAAGGATATGCATCCAGGGGCGTATCTATTCAGGGGCGGGAGGGGGCAGCCGCCCCCCCTAAAATTTTAAAAAAATTTATTGGGTATTTGGATATGTGATACAATTGTAGAAAAATTAATGTTAGGTACCTATCTGTAAGTTTTATAATTAATAAGGGGCTCTAGTATATTTTATCCATTTAAGGTCTCAGTCATTTTCTTATTGAATAAATTACGTGATAGTCCTTACTCTTTAATTATTATTTCCTTTTAGTCCCTATCCTATTAAACATTCTGTTTTGGTTCCAAACATATTAAAAACATTTTGTTTTAGTCCTAAATTTATAAAAAATGTTTCATTTTGGTTTCATTACATGAAATTTATTAACTCAAAGTATTTGTCTGATAACAACTTTTTAGATTATAATTTGGACTATCCGGTAAGTGCTATAAAATAAATTTAATTTGTATAATATTTTTTTATAATTAATAGAAAATTCAAATAACTATTTTTACTCTATAAATTGAACTTAATTATTATAAATTTTTGAATTCAATGTGTCTATATATGTAAATTGTCTAATGAATTTTGAGTTGTAAACTTTTGAAATAAACTTAGTTATTATACACTTTCAAATTTTATATGTCTATATATAATATTATTTATTATTTTCTATTAATAATTGTAAATTTATACATGCTAATAACCCGTTTCACAGCACACCCCCGCCCCCCCCCCCCCCCCCCAAGTGGAATTTCTAGCTACGCCCCTGTATGCATCGTTCATTTTAATATTTATATATAGATGTGCAAACTAAGATGAAAATATGGAAGATATTTTAACAACAAATAATTACCAAAAACATGGAAATAACTAAGGAAAATAACAAGGAATTTCAGTGACCTAGTTAGAAAAATAATAATATTGGTACTCAAGTGAAATGAAGATAAAAGATGGAGCAATTTTTTGGAGTTAAAGCCAATTTAGTGCCAAAACTAAAAGCAACCGTCGGGCAGAGGTGATCGCGATGCGTTTGATCTTCTGATCTCCGTTTCCGGTGCGGCCAATTCCTCTGCTTTTTGTTCTTCGAAGCCGACCCTTGTGTTGTTCTCTCAGCCAGACCATTGACAGAGACGTTGCCGGCGACGCTCTCCCCGCTACGACATAATTTACCGAATTCGCCTAAACAAACATCCACCGAGTTTCCTGTTTGTAAGGCAGGGCAGGCTCCTCGACGCGGCGAGAGAGAGAAAAGGAGGGGATTCGATGGGCAACGCTATAGGCTCGTTCTTTTCAGGCTTCGGTAAAGCCATTGGAGACCTTCTCGGCCATCCACTTGATTTTCTTTCCGGCAAGTCTTGCAGGTACATGACAAGTTCCCTCCTCGGCACTATACTTTTCTTGTCTTCCTCTGGCCTCATCTTCGCCTTTTATTCCCTGCTTGTGTAGTTCTGTTTGTGGCCCAACATGGGATTTGTTCTGTTACATCGAGAATTTCTGTGTCGCCAATCTCCTCAAGATGGCATCGGTCCTGGTTCTGGTTTATTTAGGTGAGTTCAATACGTACGTACATTTACGGCAAAACTAATTACTCCTTGAACTTCCAACCTATTCTAATTCCTTGACTTTGTTTTGCAGTTCTCCTGTTCTTCTACCTGTTATACAAATTACATATCTGCCAGTGTGTGGGACGTTGTGTCTGCAAAATGATATGGGCTTTCATTGTCTCCTGGGTTTCCTTTTGGAACTTCTTCTGCACTTTCTTGTGTCATGAGGTTAGACATCTCAGACGGGCAAGACGAGCGCGAAGAAGAAGAAGGCTCCTAGAACGGTTGACCAGGAGTGAAATCGAATTGGATGAGGGAACTAGCTTTTCTCACAGAGTTCCTAGGCACAGGCACAGGCATAGAACAAGTGGCTCGCTGTCTGGCCGGTTAAGGGATTACAGAGGAGCACATCTTAGGAAGTCTCTAAGGCCAAGAAGTCACAGAGTTCAAGTAGGTGTCAGCAGAGACGCCGCTTACGGATACAGCAGAAGGCAGCATGGGAAGCATGGGCATCACACAAGTATGGTTAATGATATTAGGGTCACTTCAACATCAAGATTTGCTAATAAAGGTAGGAGTTATAGCACCAGGGCTCATCGTACTAGGATGAGATCATGAGACTTTGCAAAGCCACAGTTCTGATTATGTGCGTCCTTATCCTTTGCTAATAAAGGTAGATCAATCCTTGATTAGCTTCTTCCTAACGAGAATAAAATTCTTTATATATATCACATATAATTATCCTTTGGTAGCTCTAATTGAAAATGACCCCGTTTTGTCTTAATTAGCCAACGGAGAAAGGATCATGTTCAAGTTTCCATCAGTGGTCGACTTTCAACTAAACGGCTGTGGAAGAATCCAAGTCATGGAATGAATGAGAAAAGAAAAGGAAATTCTAAGCCATACCCAATTACCCATACTAAGGGACTCGACTTATCCAAAATTCCATATAATCCTCGAAAAAGATCTTAATGACTCCATCCCAAAACGAATTAAACTTCTCTTTTCACAAAATTTAATGATGTGTAGCCATCAAGTTTTCATTATAACTCTTATCACTTTATAAGTAAGTTACATGACAAGTATTTTAGTAGCTCACGTACTATATAGGTGACTGAAGTTGGAACACCTTATCGATCACAAATATTATTCACATACATTTAATGATAAGTGATTTCTTGTCCTTTATTACAGGAGGGGTCTCACTAAAATTCATTGACCCAATACATCAGAGGACTAAGATCGTATAGATCAATGATTATGACTCATTTACCCTCGAATACAAGGGGCATATACATACGATCTGCTAGGGTCCGCCGAGAGATAGGGCAAGAGTTGGTAACTTGTAGAAATGTAGGTGGTCCAGATTTTGGAATTTCGGTGACGTTAGGAACACAAGTTTGAATGCTTTGTACGAAAGCTGATGTTTATTTTTTTTTTTTTTTCTCTTCTTACAGAAAAGAAAGCTCAATTTGCGCGCTGCAGCATGAGATGGAAGAAAGGAATGAAACTAACGTCCGTAGGAAATTTTTCATCTCTTCTGTTTGGTCAGAATCTTGGAATATTATAATGAGAGAGAGAGAGCCAGAAGGGGTTTTCCGTTGCTTCTCGTTTAGGTTGTCTTTTGTCTCAAGAAAAAGTTTCACAAGCTGATACATCTCCTTGATATATGTGTCTGCTTGTCTCCAGCGAAGAGCCTTCCGATATCCTCTTCTTTTCTTTGACAGATCGACTGGATCAGGTTTTCAATGGAAAACGACGACAGGAAACAAACGCCGAAGAGGGTGCCTCCGGCGGTGCAGCTTGACCAGGTCGATTCAGATTTAGCCATGGCAATCACCCTGCAAGAACAAGAGAGGGCCAATTTCGGCTTACTTGGAACCTTGGACGAAGAGGAAGCGCAAGAAGGAGATGAAGACGATTATTATGAAGATGAAGATGAATCAGATGACCGGGGCTCTAGCAATGAAGACCACGAGTACGAGTACTTGGAAGGCGAGTACCTTGAGGAAGAAGATAGCAACGCCGATGAAGAAATGGAGGAGGATGAGATCGATCCAGACGAATTATCCTACGAAGAATTGATCGCGTTGGGTGAGATTATTGGGGAGGAAAAGCGAGGACTGTCTTCTGACGAGATCGGTTCTTGCTTGTTCCCATCTAAGTTCGTCCTCCTGGAGAACCAAACCGGGATCGACAGATGTGTCGTTTGTCAGGTGGAATTTGGAAATGGAGAAGATTTGGTTGGTCTTTCCCCCTGTAACCATTCTTATCATCCACATTGTATCACCAAGTGGCTCCACATCAGGAAGAACTGCCCAATTTGTAGCACTGAAGTTATAGCACCAAAGGACAAGAATGTATAGTATTAGTTCTTCTTATTTGGGTTTGTCCAAATCCGACATAACTCATCATTTGTTTGTAAATAATTAATTTGTGCAAGTAATATGAAGAAAACTTGTGCAGAACTAGCAAGAAAAGCTGCAATCTAAAAGTTGTTTGTTTAGAAGGAAGGAATTCATTCTTTAGTAAATTTCAAGATGATAATAGTGTCACACAGCTATTAAAATGTTGGCTTTCAAATGTTTTTATAACAAATTAAATTTTGTTAAGGTGAATAGTTGAACCAAAAGTCAAAAGTGGGATTGAGAAGTCAGAAGTTAGGGGTTGGTGCACATGTTTTAGCTTTAAATTAACTTTAGAAAGAAGAAAGTTATTTTTGGCAGATGAGACAAGAAAGACTGAGATTGAATCAGCAAGCCACTATAAGGTTGATTTTTGTGAATGTTTGTTTTCTGAGGGCCGCCATCAGGATCAAAAAGTTGGCGGCCGTATGTCCAAAAAAGCATATTGATTCTTAACCGTAGACATCAAATCGAAACAAGATTTTATTCAAAATAAAAAAATGCAAAGTTGAAGGCCAAAATTCAAAGATTTAATTTGTTTGTCAAATGGAGAAAAAATCTGGGGAGAGAAAAGGGGTCATCAATTAGCAGGCAATTAAAGGAGACGGCCAAGAATGTTTCTTCTGTAAACCTGAAGTATTATAATCCTTCTTTTCGGGGGATTAAAGGACTGTTCATTTGATGGCTACTGAAAAGTGTGTTGAACTTTTTGCTGTACGTTGTCTTCTGGCTCGTTACTTTTCTGGCGTGAAATATGAACAGACGATTTAAACTCCTTTTTTGTTTGTTCCTCAATCCAAGTCTTAAAAAAAAATTAAATTAATTAGTTGCATAATTCAATCTAAGTTCAATTTACACAGTGCTTTACTCCACTCTGTTCTAATTTATCCCCTTGATTTATTGTGAAGAGCTTGAGCTTGACTCAAACTTTATCTATTTAAAGTACATACACAATATATTCACATCCCTTTTAATCACAGACAAAATATTAAGTTTGATGCACAGTTCAAAAATTCAAACTGAAGATATTTACCAACTACTCAATTTGCGGTGCCTGTTTCTTAACCTTAGTTTCTGTGTCTCCATCCATCGTTATTTTACTTTCCTCTGGAAAAAAAAAACAAAAACAAAAAGAAAATCGTGGGAGCAATATTTATATTATCTATTGACGCGGTATTGAAGTGGGTCATATGATCAAACATCTCCAAACAATATTTTGCTATGATAAGAGGGAAACTGTTCAGTTTTGAAGCTTAAGAACAAAACAACATAGATGACAAATAATCCTTTCCGGAACGATTCCATGCTCAACGAAACTTTCTTGGATGAGTCAGTTGTGGAAGCCATATAAAGTTCAGCTTCCCCATCCATCAAATCTGTTGAAAGATAATGTCCCTTGGATGGGCTCACAATCTCGGGAATACAATGGCTCTATGCACATGCAATACATGACTCCATTTAAAAGAAAAACAATAAAAGATATTGGATCTCTTTCACTTTTTTTGAAATAATTTTCAAAGGGCCATCTACTTTAATTTTTTGATTGATCTCCATAACTTTTATAATATTTATTAGAATAAAAGAATATGTTTCTCTTACATCAATAAAGATAAAAAAAAAGTTAATCTCTCATCTCCACTGACAAATAGAATCATGGTAAATATCCAATACTAAACATTAAAATAGAATCAATTGAAACCGAATAGAATCATGGGTTGCTCACTTATTGACCTCTTTCAAATTATTATCAGTTCAAGTCTAAGCAAGATTTTAAACCCAATATACAATTCAAACCAAGCTTGGTTACTTGCTACTCGACTTGACTTGTGTCTATTTTAACATATTCTATTGATTTAAGGGAATGGCTCAAAGTATACTTAAAACTTAATATATTAAAAAATCATCTATGGTTTGTTCATATTTTCTTCCAATTCCTATATAAACAAAATATAAAACTTGATATACCTTTTTTTTTGCCAAAATTCGACACACATTGTAAACCAAATATTATCTACCTACTATTTGGCCCAACTTGTCTCCTTTTCGATCTTAGACGAGATGACAATGGTCCCAAAGTGTTCGACTGGTGTGATAACTATTTGGATTTTCTTTAATTGAAAATGCCTATTTTGTCAAATGGATACATATCTTTATCTTTAATGCAAATATTGAACGGTCTTTTTACTATTATAGTATAAGTTATTTTGTGAAACTCAATTTTATTATTATCTATTTAATTGGAGTTATATTATTACTAGAATACTAAAAAAGACCCTTAAGTTACCACTAAATTTTATTTTTACGACAGCCTTACCCACGCCTGACTTTATATTATAGAATCAAGTAATATATACAATTTTTTACATTAATCTTATCTTTAATGGTCAAAGCTCCTAGATTGCCACTAAACTTTTTCTTTTTCTTTTTTTGTCCTTGGTTCTGTATTACTATCAAATAATTATCTCAAATACAATAAATATTTGATAAAACTTAAAATTTCAACTTAACAAGTATAGCATAAATTTGTTCAACAATAAAAATTGTCCTTGAATATAAAATTTGTCACTCAAGTTATTTTTTCAACTTGAATGAATATATACTATATAAAAACTTACATATTTAGTCCATCTTAGAGCAATAATATAATTTAATTATAACTTAAGCACTTATTATAAAAAATAAAAAAAATTATTATGGTAGCAAAGGTCATTGGGAAAAATTTTAATAAGAAATTTTTTTTAGCTTTTAGAAATAGTTGCTTATATTATAATTAGGGGATTTCTAGCAGCAACTTTTTTTTTTACATTTTTTAATGTTTTAAAATATTAAAAAAATTATAAGAATTATTTTTTTCACATGGTTATTCCTTTCAATATTGTAACACAAATTTTTATTCTTAGCATTGAACTCTTTTTCTATACTAAAAAAAATTAAAATTTTGTTTTGAATTTTAATTTTTTTAGAACCAATCAAATCTTACAAATTGTTTAAAAAAATTAGAAATAATTCTTGTTTGAATATTATATTTCATGATAGAGGCTCATAGTTTGGAAATAGTTTTGGAGTTAAAGAAAAATACTAAAACCCCCCTAAAGTTTGGGGTAACATACAGTTGTGTCCCCTCTTTTTCAAATATCTATACTAACCCATAAAAACTTAACGTGATTCACCGTTAACACAAAAAGGGGAAAATTACTAAGTTTACGCTCCTAGACATCTTACTTAAAAATTTTGCCCCCTAGACACTAAAACCCGTTGAAATCAAAACAATGATTCTGAAAACCTGTACCAGATTTCGTTTCCCCGGTGGTCCTCGTTCGTCCTCCTCCGCTCACCGCCTGTATCAGGGCTCGTTCCTCCTCCGCTCACCGTTCCGATTCGCCGGCCACCCCCATTGGCACCAGCAGAACCACACGGCCTCCACCACGCCTAATTTGCCGATTCATGGATGCCGATCGCGATGAGCGCTACTCTCTCCGGCGTCCTTGTTCCCGATTAGGCTCCTTCTCTCCTGCGGATTCGTGGACGATTGGGCTCCCGCCGCAGAAGCCGCCTTCTCTCCGGCGGATTCGTGGACGATTAGACGATGCGCGCCTTTGGCCGGTGGTTTTGCGATGAGCGCCTCTCTCCTGGATGATTGTGGTTCCAATTCGAGGTGGCCGGCGGTTAGGACGTTGCCAGAGTCTCCGACAGAGGAGTGGCAGCGCCCAAGGAGAAGGGAAGGCCGGGTTGGTGCCCAAGGAGGGAAGGAGATGTACAGATGAATGAAGAGAACGGAGGCGGAGAAGAAAGGAGAAGAGAGGAAGGAGGCGGACAGGAGAAGAGGGAGGGAATGGAGGCGGAGAGGAGAGGAGGGAGGAAGGAGGCAAACTCGGTCCGGCCGCGGCGTGCGTGCGGCTGGATGTTGTTTAGGTTTTTTTTTTTAAGATAGGGTAAAATTTTAGATGTAAACGCTGGGGCGAAAATTTTTATGGAAGAAGGTCAAAGGTAGAGGTGTAAATGGGCCGGGCCGGGCGGGCCTGAGCCCTTAAGACTCGAGCTCGGCCCCTTAACTTAATGATACTACTCGAGTTCGAGCTCAATATGCTCAAGCTTAAATTTTCAGGCTCAAGCTTGGCTCGAATTGAGCCCGAACTCGGCTCTTAGGCTTGTTAGAGCCGAATTTCTAGCCCTGTACAAAACTTACGTATGACATTTTATATGTCATTTAAAACCCCTATAACCTACAATCATGATCAACAATCTACGCATAAGTAGCATCAACTCCAACATTAAATTTTATAACAAAGTACAAGCATAATAATAAAAAGGGGAGTCACAACATAAAAACCAAATTCATAACAAAGCACCAACATGCTCAAACAACATAAAAACCAAATTCATATCAAGTTTTGCAGCATCAATGAAGCTCAAACAACAAAAGATTCAAATAGATCCTTACTTGCTTTTACTTTTTATATATCATATGCATATAAATTAATATATTTATGCATCCCTTTAAAATATATATATATATATATATATTTATACATCATTTAGTTACAAATTGAACAAGTCAACCTTAAGTCAACAATCATTCTCTTTATCGGATGGATGGAGTACAAAGAATTAACAGGAGAACTTGAGCAACAGCCAAAGAACTACCCAACAAATAACCAAACATGTTTAACATACCCATTGCCGATGCCCACAAGAAAGCATGCAGAATTCTTATGACATTTTAAAAAGAAGAAAAACAAAAAAATGATCTACCGTCAAAAACCTTCCTTACTCATTTACCTCCCAAGTATTAATCACATGTGAAACAAAGGCTTAACATGGGGAAAATTTGTTTTAAAGAAAAATCTGGCATGAACTCACTCGTCTTTATACTGTTGAATTTCACCCTCAGGGAACTCGCTAGAAGGGACAAGCTCAACAACACGTACAGATGGTGGATTGGTCTGCTTTGGTTGCTCTTTTTTTTTCTAAGAAAAACAAAACACTTAGGGAAACCTGCTTCACATTTGTTCAAAAAAGATTCAAATAGATCCTTACTTGCTTTTACTTTTTTTCTTTTTCTTCTTTGAGACTTTTGCTGAAGAACATTTTTCATCAAAAAGAAATATATTAGTTCATGTTGTTTAGAAAACATGAAAATGGAAGCTAATTGATTGAAGTTATTTGAACTGAAAATAACTTTTCCTTTGTGGTACTATATCAATTATATGCACTGAAAAATACTAAGAACTAAACATATTAATAATCCATGCATGGGACCATGAATATTATTGGTAAATAATCATAAAAACATCTCACTTGTAAGCCATAGATAGACAAGTTAAAAATGTATTGCCAATTTTAAGTGCAGGTTGAAAATAATGATAATATATAAGCATTAACCCACATAAAATTAGTGTATCATCCACACACACACATAAAAAAAAAACATGAAAAATACGGATGATTTAATATGATTAAAGAAAAATATGATTGCAAAATAAGCAAAAATGAAAATGGGGATATAGATACTAATCCCAAGAACCAGCCAAATCAATGGAACCAATGGAAAAAAAGGGCTGCTTGATCCAATTCCTACGTAAAAACCAATGGAACTCATTTTGGACAAGTTCAATCAAGTTTCAGTTCATTTGGATTCATATTCTCATACTAAGTCTCAAAGTGAGCAGATACCTTGCTTTGCTATGAACTAAAGCTCAATTTTCCAATTCAGTCCTTACTCGCAACAACCACTACACAACTCGAGCTCAAATAAATAGGTCTTCCAATAAATGCAGCGCAAACCGAGAAAATAAAATGATCATCGCCGAGTAAACGAAGAAATGAACCGCATCTATTTCTGCATAAAACTAACCACCTAAACAATGTCGAATATCTAAATTGCGTAAAACAAATTTGAGAACTTAACAAGGACTTTATTTTTTCCTGTAGAGGAACAAAAAATGGTATACAATCTACCAACATCTAATTACAAAGATGACCTCTTCCTCTAGGTTTTGAATAAAAAAAACAAAAAAAACAAAGTTGACGATTGAATTAAAGGAGATGGAAAAGAAATCCGACCTGTTATTGCCGATCAGAATGTTGAAAATGATCAGTGCGCTGCTTTCCATAGAATGTTCCTCTTTCCACAAAGATGCGGCGGCGCCGATGAAGAGCCTAGGAGCTATAGCAAAGCGGGAGAGGCAAAGAGGATTAGAAGCTACTTTGTCTGATTTGAGCTCCGTCAATCAACAGAAGACGAAGATTGAAGTTGCATCTTCATCGAGCGAATTCTAGGCGATGAGATTGGCTTGGCCGCTTGGGTCATCACTCTTCAGGAATTTACATGAAGGAGGGGGACAGAGCACAGAGGTTTCGGCACTTCGAGTTCGCTATCTCCATTTTCACCTTTCACGAATCGCGAACAAACTGGGAGCCTAGGAGTGGGGACTGGGGACTGGGGAGGGAGCTAATTCACGTAGTGGGCCTAGTGGCAGGCTGACATTACCACATGAGTTTGGGCTGGGACCACTGGGTAGTATTTACTAGTTATGCATATTGGGTTTTAGGCCCAGGTAGCAGCGGGCTTGAGCTCGGCCCCATAATTTCCCGAGCTTAAAATGAGGCTCGAGCTCGATAAGCCCGGCTCGATAAGGCTCAGTTCGAGTTCGAGCTCGAGCAACCCTTTAAAAGCCTGGCTCATTCACACCCCTAGTCAAAGGGCCTAAGTAAGGTATTTTTCTTTTTTTTTATGGTAACGGTCATTAATGGAGTCAAGTTTCCCAGGGGTAAGTGTAGGTTTCGAAAAACTTGGGTGCACAACTGTAAGTTACCCCAAACCTCAGGGAGGTTTTGATATTTTTACCTTTAACGTTATTAAAAGATGATGTTAATAATTTTATGTTGTGATTGCAAACTTTTATTTTATCTAAGATTAAGTATAATAAGGAGAGAAGTTTAGAGGTTTATGTGTTTAAAAGTTATAATTAAATTGCACATTTTTAAGTCCTAACCGCAGGTTCTGATCACATTGAAGATTATATAATAAATGAAGAAGTTCAAGGATTCTTAGGAAGACAAATAATAAGTTTTAGTAGAAAAAATTTCCAACATGCACTACATATATTGGAGCAAATTTTTATTCATTTTTTTCCAAAATATGATTTTGTTGCAATTTTATCATTTTTTTATTGTCATAAAACTAAATTTTTATAGTTTCATATTTAACATTAATACACAAAATTCTTTAAATATGAAACATATTTTGAGAATTTCTAATTTTTTGAAAAATGGTATTGTTATATTCAGTTTAGTAAGTTAATGTTTTATTTATTCGATTATTCAAAATTTTAATGTATTTCTAATATTTAAAATTTAAAAACATTTGTACCATTTATAAATTCTTTATACTAGAAAAATAAGATTAGTATTTGAAAATGAAAGATAGAAAAAAAAATGGTGATTAATTTTTGTGTTTCTATAAGTATTTTTTATGGAAAAAAACTGAAAAGTGTCATTAAATTTAAAATTTTGTAACAAACATGTTATTGATTTATATGACTATTAAACATTCCTAAAAATATGATGTTTATCAATTTATTTACTTTTTAAAATTTAAATATTTTTATCAGAACATAAAGTGACTAAATCTTAAATTATAAATTATTAGTTTACATTTTTTATACTAGAAATTTATTCTATTTTAAGGAGCCTATTTTTCTATGATTAACTAATTATATTATAAGAATAATGGGTAAAATTCGATTTTCAAACACCAATGATGTGAATATGATTTCTAAATTAATGGACAATCATTAATTACCTAAAAGGATAAAAGGAAGCTATACAAGACTTGAACTTGATATTTGGAACAATGATATTGACTCAGCTATAAAATAAAAGGTAAGTGTGGATCCAAAACCTTGAGCTGAGTGTACTTTTTATTAAAATTCAAGAGTTAGGTAATGAAGCCTTTTTAGTAATGCATAGTTATTTATAGTTATATATGTTTAGAAAAACTTAATGTTTACTTATCAAATCTATACTTTGACAGTTATCAATTTTATACTTTGACATCATGAGTCATATTTGTATCATACTTATTGAAAAAATATATATTTTTACTTAAGTTTCTTATTGAATGTCTCATCTGTAGACTTAACATATATCTTTTTTACCTATTTTAATAGAACCTCAGAACATTTATTAAAAATATTAGCTTATGTCTCTTTAAAAGGTCAAATTTATTCTAACACATTAATGGTAAATTCATTTGATTGTTTGAGCCAACTAATATAATATTTTTTAGGTTAATCATTAGCATTTTGAATCTAAAATATAAAAATTAACATAAAATTTACTAACTTGATTTTTAATAAAATTTCTAAACACATAAATCATTAAGTTCATTAAATTAAAACCTTTTCTTAAATGATTGCATACCATGAATTTTAAATTTTACACTGATAAGAGAAATTCTGACATCTTTGATAAGATATTGAATGTACAAGGAAAAAAAAATTTATAAGTACTCAACCATCACAAATAAAAAAATTATATCATTTTTTTACAGCTAATATTAACTATAGCATGTTCTACATTGTATTATCATTATTATTAATATTATTGTTATTGTCATCGTCGTCGTTGTCGTCATCGTTGTTGTTATTGTTGTTAGCAAATAGAAATCAAATATATTGAATAATCTATTATAATGGATAGTACAAATGAAGATAGTTATGATAAAATTTTATAATAAAAAACTATGGAAAAAATAGAAAAAAGAAACTAATAAGAAATATATATAAGCTGAAAAAGTAAAATTATTATTGAAACTATTTATTGTGAATAATATAATTAGAATTATATTTATATAAGTAAAAAAAACTTAATATTTTGATTCATGTGTAAATCACATATGCAGACACTAGTTTGTGTGTGTGTGTGTGTGTATAATGGAAAGATATCTCGTGGTTTTTTCACGCAAACAAGTGATCTGACCTACTTTGATAATGTAAATAATTTATTTAGGAAAACAAAAGAAAAAAAAAACAACAATCGGGGCTGGTATGGACTTAGATTACAATAAATGAATGATTTATTATAATTTGCGCTTTATAAAAACAGGACTGTCTCACCCGACTTGAGAGAATAAAAACTTTTTCCCCTTTCATTTTAACTTACTCCGTGAAAAGCCACCATTTCATTTATCTGAAAAGCTCTACATATAATGCTTCTCTGACTTTTGTATGATAGAACTTTCTTAGAAGAATAGTTTTATTTACATCATTCACAAATTTTTTTTGGTATAATTGAGTACGTTAAAAAATCTTTTGCAATATTTTAGGCATAGACGGATCATTTTACACTGCTTGGGGATCCACATACCCTACTAAAATTTTTAATTTTCTTAGAAAATGGTAATTTTTATATGGATCTCAAAAGAAATTTATCAAATGATTTCATTAATTTAAGAAAATGGGAAAAATAAAATAGAGAAATAGATAATTAAAATTATTTTTCCTATAAGTACATTGAAATTAAATTAAAATTTTACATTTTCCTTCATAAGTGTGTTGTGTATAAAATACCAATTATATATGTACCCGTAGAAAAAAAAATTTCTAGACTCCTCCCTCGTTTCGGAATGAGCTAAAAGGATCACCTCTTTGTGGAATAAGAGTTTGGCAAGAAAAAACAAAAGGAATAAAAAGAAACATAACCTAAGTTGATCGACAAGAACAGGTAAATAGCATCATTGGTTCAAAACCTTAATTTTTATTGTAAATTGGTTCTTAACCTCCTTTGTTTTGCAAAATGGTCCAAAACTTTCATAACCCATTGCATGCTGGTTGCTAGCCTTACGTATGCACAAAAATCAGACTTACAAAGAGAGAAAACTAATAATTCAAATGGTCCATTAAAAAATTATGACACAGTTAAAGTTATAAAAAAAATTGTTGCCGAACATATTAAATTAGAATTTTAAAAGCTAATATTGGATGGTTAGTGATAGTTATTAAATTAAATTCAAACTGTCCTGTAACTGTCTTTCAACAAATTTAAGTAGAGCGATAATTTTTTTAAAGTTAATGAACTAATATGTGGCGAATTATAAGTTAATGTTTGAGACTGATTTGCAACGAAATGAGGGTAAAGGATTTATTTACAACAACAACTAAAGATTCGGTACTAATGGTACTTTTTATTTGGACATAAACACATAAAATGGCTTTCGGAATGAAGAAAAGTCAACAGCTCAAAAATTGGTCAATTCCTAAAGATCTGACTTCATTATTCAAGAAAGTTTATTATCAACTCAACACCAACCCAAGTTTATTATCAACTCAACACCAACCCACCTTCTGCTTTTCATATGTACAGAAAGAAAAAAAAAATCTTTAATGAAGAACAATGGTTTAATATCCACTGAGGCTTCTCCGATCAAATGGCTAATGGAAATATTGACTTTTTCGTCCACGAAAACATAACAAAAACGAAATTAATTCAAAGAGGCAATTATAGGAATCCTCTAACTCGTCTCCCAATATCAAAAGCTTACAGAGCATCACTCTTACCATCGCACCAGGGCTTTGGGACCACAGAAATTGAAAGAAAGTCTCATACCACCCAAGAAATTGGCAATAAATTAAGTCAATTTAATTTAGGGATAATTACAACTTACCCCTAAGGTCTAGATGAAATTACACATTGCCTCTCATTTTAGAAATATACACTTTGGCCCCTATCTTTTTAGTACAATCTAACAACAACTTCTGAACTCTTAGTATAGATATTACGGTAGTCATCTTTCAGTATTTTCAATCTATATGATATTTTTTACAATTAATAGATATTTTAAATTATCAATTTTTTCTTTCTAAATTTCTTTCAGTTTTTAAAATAATACTCTTAATTTAGACATTACGGTAGTCATCTTTCAGTATTTTCAATCTATATGATATTTTTTACAATTAATAGATATTTTAAATTATCAATTTTTTCTTTCTGAATTTCTTTCAGTTTTTAAAATAATATTTTTTTAAATGTCAATTAATTATAAAAAATACTATACATATTGAAATTACATGAAGATAATAACTGTATAGTCTAAATTAAGATTTCAGAAGTGACTATTGAATTGTATTGAAAATGCATGGGGTAAAGTGTATTTTTAAAAAAGAGAGGCAAAATGTAATTTCACTTAAATCTGAGGGGAAAAATTGTAATTAACCCTTTAAGTTAAAATTAATTATTTTTACTCTTATTTTTTTATTTAAAACAAATTTCATCTAAAAAAAATATTATGTATGTGTAATAATCCATTGAAAATATAATTTTTATAATATTATTAAATTTTATAATTTTTAATGCCTAAAAATAGAAAAATTCATAAAAATTAAATAACATCATGAAAAATTACTTTAAAATGGATTATTATATCTACATAATATTGAATTTTAAATAAAATTGGTTTCAGGTAAAAAAAATGTAAAAATAAAATAAGTCAATTTGGATAAGTTAATTTAAGTCAAAATGATTCAACTCTAAAATTCAAGGAACATTTGTAATACCTATGTCGTTATATATATCTTATGATATAAAGTGAGTGAATTAAATATCTCATGGTAAATTGATAAAATATAAAAAAATCAAAAGTCCATAAAGTCTTCTCTCTTTCTCTTTGTTTTTTTGGGGGTACTTGGAATGGATGAGAGAGAATGGATTCTCAAAACAAAATGAAAAACAAGCAGTCTTACTTGTAAGTAATCCATTCCTCAGGGGGTGTGTGTGTGTGTGGTTTTGCGTGGCAATCATCGGCTCAACTGGCTGACAAGGTAGGGGCAACCGCCCTAAAAAACCAGCCACCACCTCCAAGGAGGAGCCTCATACTTAAACTAATTAATATGTTGAATTACATAAAGCTTACTCTTCTCCTCAACTTTACCATTTAACAATTTTTCGTTGACTAATAATTCAAGGGTACACAAAGCCTTATACCCTTTGATAGCTTTTTTTATCACAAAATATCATTAGTTTTTTTAGAGGTTCACTAAAAACAACTTATTAGTCTTTTTCAATGATCACGAGGAACCACTCTACACTCAAGAGATTTCAAGACTTGAAATGTTTACAAACTCGCACAATAACACTCTTGCTAGACAAACAAGCTCGTGCAATTGAAAACACAAATCTTGTTAGGCATACAATTGAAAACACAAATCTTGGCTCTTTTTTCAAATGATGAACACTTTGATAAGTATTTGATGATAAATCTTTGATTTTATAGCCAAATCATATGAACAAAGTGTTTCTCCATGTACTTATACTCCTTTTGGGGGCCAAAGAGATGTTGCAAAGCAACTAAGAAAATCATATAAAGCTCCACAAAATATAGTGACCGTTACTCTATTTTTTGCACAATATTATTTTTGGTCAATCTATTAAACTTTGACTTTAACGGGTTAAACTCAATTTCACCATTCAACGGTCAATAACAAGCTAGAATCATGCCATTAAATGTAGATCAATGACATCCTCTGATTCGCCCAGGAGGATTTTAAAATTTGGAGCATATTTGAGTCAACAAAGGAAAATAAAACTCGCAACATTCAAAAATTGTAGTTAAAATGTCAAAGTCTAAGTTTAACAAGTTAACAAATATCTCAAAAAGAGACAACTGCTCCAGACTTCGATTTAAACATGTTAAAACTTTATCCTTGAATCGGAACTCATCAACTTTAACCCAAACTTGCTTAGACTAAAATTCATTCAAATTACACAAAAAAAAAACTTACTATTTCTATTGAAATAACATGTTCAAAGCATCAAATTAAAAACACATTTGGAAGAAACATGTGAAACATTGAAATCAAAATATTAAACCACAAATTATTTTTGTAATCATCAAAATTAAGCTATATTAACTAGAAAAAATCCAACAATAATTAAATGGTTTAAATTTAATTCAGTGTATTCATAAAAAATTATCTTTCTTTTTTCATAATCAAGAACATCTATATAAGATACAATAGTTATGAATATTTATATCTAAAGGGAAGGAAGGAATACCTATTTTTTCGGGACTTGAAAAATATTAAAATCAGCATTTTAGGATACTACATAAGGAAAATGGGATATTGGGGTTCGACGTCAAAGCTTTCAATATATATATATATATAGTATAGGAGTACGAGATGAATAGGAGTAAGGGCAATGCACCTAGAACCCAGGTGAGCTACATGGTGGTATGGTATTCCTACCAACTGACCTACAGGTCGGGAACTTCCAACATTTCATTTAACCACTACGTCGTGTAGCGGGACCAAAAAAATTTGTATGCTTGAGTTAAGTTAAATAGCAGAAATAACAAATTTGCCACTAATATTTTGGGCAATGAGTTTTTTTTGGCCCAATCTCCCACTAATGTTTTAAAATAGGCCGAATATGTCACTGCTGGTTAGGAAAATGACGGAAAATGGTAAAAATAGCAAAATTTGAAATCTTAAAGTTATTATGCATCTTTCAAAAAATATTAAGACCTTTGAGAGGGTCTTATCTCTGTCATCAGCACTTCAACTCTACTGTTATCTCTGTCATCAGCGCCCCAACCCCATCACCGCTTTTTCTCTGTTTCTACTGTCTAATCTCATCACTGACATTCTTAAGAGAAAGAATTTAATTACAAAAAATCTTTAAAGTTTATTAAAACTTACATTATCATTCTAAAATTTCAAAACTTATTATATTTAACATTTTTTTTTTTACTTTTTAATGTTTTTCGTTAGATTTTTAACGACCAATGGCTTTTTCACTTGTAATTTGAAACTTTAGTAGCATATCTGGCATATTTTAAAATATTAGTTGGAGATTGAGAAAAAAAAAACTATAATAACATATCCGCTCCCAACCCAAAACTTTAATGATAAATTTGATAGTTTTACCTAAGTTAAACTTATACTGTACATAAAATTTACTCGAATCACATAACTTAATTGTAGGTAAGCCTTAGGAGCGTGTGCTTGGTCTAGCCGACGTTGAAACCGGCACACGAGTGTCGCAAATAGGATAGGAGCAACTAGACCAGAGGCGGCTTGGCTCTAGAAACCCCTGCCCACTCGGTTCAACAGGTCAAAATGAATACAGTGCATAGCCTTGCTGGCCAAGGGTTAAAACAAAAGCAGTGCACTTGAAAATTTGGTTCAATGACCAATTTAACGTAAATTGGTGTTACCCTTTACTTAAGGGTCAGGGTTCAATCCTCTTCAGAGGAAGAAAATTCACTAAATCCCCTGTTTTTTTGCCTTATTTTTGTAATATTTTGTATTGTATTGTATTTTGAGTATTAAAAAAAAACAAAACTAGTGAAGTGAAGATATATATTTAAAGTTATCAAAATTCTTTTCCAGAGTCTTACAATTTTATCATTTACATTTACATTTATAATTTTTTTTCGATTTTATGACTATGATTCATTAAAAAGAAAATAAAACGATTCTATATAAAATATCAGTTTCTATAACCTTGTATGTATTACGCACGTGTACATTTCACTTGGACGACCATAGAATAGAGACGGCGCTGCGAAATGAATGAGGCAGAAATTTCCAGCCCGCAAATTACCGAATTAGTCAATCAAAGGCACTGACAAGTGACAACTAAACCCATTAATTAGTGACTTACATAATTGAAAAAAAAAAAAAAACAAAGCATTCTAAAAGAAGAAATCTGAAACATTAGTAAATGAATTAGTGATTCATTGTCGGCAGATTTCGGCCTAGTGGCAGAGTTTTGGATATTCCTGTTTTTTAAGCAGGGTTCAAGACTCGTCAACAAGATTAAGATGTAGTAACTTTTAATTGTTGCTTGAAATCTTCCATATTTTAAGAATAGACAGTTCTCTCCTAATTTTTAATATCTTCTAATACCCTAATACTTAATTATGCTTGTAAATATAAAAAAAATTAGTGATTAATTAGTGGTTTATGTCAGTGATTAATGTCGCTCACTTTTTCCCTTTCCGATTCTTCAATGTTGAAAAAGCATGTCTCCACTATAACATTATTGACTAAATCCCCAGTGGCGGTGGTCTGACGCTCCCAGCACCAGAGGGGGGACTTTAATTTAAACAATTATGGAATGGACGTATCCACTTGTGACCTTGAGCTTGTCTAACTTTGACGCATGTAATTTATGTCATGTGCTTCCAGCGCAGCTTGTAAAAGTATCCGGGATACTTCTAGGCTGGCCAAGGTTTAAGCTACACTTTCCACTAAATAAGGGTAGTCTAACAGTGATAAATTGTAGCTGGAAGTCCTCTAAATTTTTGTGAAGCAGCCATTTTCTTCTAACTTTACTATAATATTTTCTAGCTCTCTATACTTATAATGTAACTTATACTTAAAATGTAGCAACCTTAATTTGAGCAATCCTGGCTATCATGTTTCAGACTTTGCTACTTACACTTTCTGATGTCGTGGTTTGCTACTTAATCCCACCAATTGATCAATAAATTTGGGAGTTGTGTTGATGTATACAGCCTTTTTGGGGCTCAGAATGTTTCCTGATTTAGAAAGATAGCCCTAAAATATTTTCAAATAATTTAAATTATTTATTTTGATATTTAACTATAGTTTTTAAAACTTGCATATTGTGAAAACACTTTTATTTATTTTTTTTAAAGGCATGTATTTTTATTTTTTTCCTCCTTCTTTCCATTAAAAACACAAGAAAATTTTCAAAATTAATTATCTAAAAAAAGATATTCAAGTGATAAACGGAATATATAATAATAGTAGGAGAAGATTTGCACCCAACAAAAAAAAAACCCCCCAAAAGATGACATAACCTTTTTTTAAATTCAATTAAGATGATGGTACCACATACTCTTAATAATTTATAGATTTTTTTTTTTTGTTTAGAATGTGAAAATGAAAACTGAAATGGAAATTTGCTTTTGAAGGAAAAATATTATGTCAGTAGTTATACACTCTTCCGCCCCAGGTTTAGTATTGACAGAGATTTTACCCTTTTAAGTTTGTAAACTGTCTCTTAGCCCATAAAATTTTTACTTCAATATATTTGGTAACTATCTTTTAATAATTTTGATTTATTTAACAAAGCTTCAACAATTAATAGCTAATATATATATATATATATATATATATATATATATATATATATATATATATATATATATATATATATATATATATATATATATATATTATTTTCATCTCCAGAAATAAAAATCAGGTTTCTACTGGAGTTAAAAAAAAGTAAAAGAGTACTGTATAATATTGAGACTTTGATTAGGGTTTCAGCGGAAAGAGTGAGAGCAATTGGTGTCAAGAATCAAAGCAATGGGACCCAAAGCGACTTGGAACGATCAGAGATCAAAATGGTCGATGAAGAAGATAACCAATTGTGATTTATTTTAACTGAAAGTGCTTACTTTGACAAATAGAAACAGAAAATAGTGACTTTTGTAATATTTTTCTCATTGAGCGATTGGGTAATCTATAGCATACTTCCATAATATATTTCTGATTAAAGCTACTAAGTGCAATTGGGATCAAATATAGTAGGGCCAAGGTTGAGAAGAACTTTAGCTCCTTCAAGCTTTGAGGATCGCGGACTTCAAGTGCCGGTTGGACACAATTTCAACAGGTCATGAGCCATAACCCAGAACACGGGAAGGTCATAAAGATTTTATAATAGTTCAGGGGTCAATTAGGGATTTTGTTCTGCAGTGGTGACGAAAAGGCAAATAAGCAACAGCTCAAGGCAAACAAGTCACGGATGACGTGGTGGCCGACTGTCTACCTTCGAGGACATTACGCCGGTCCCTAGACTGTGACCTGAAGTTACCGCAACGTGCCTCGATTATATTGGTTTGTCGTAACAATTTGGCATCTTTGACCGTCACAAGGACATAATAAATGTGTGTGTTTGTAACGGCCACCAAAGGTTGCGCCAATGGATCCACGTAGGAAAGTCAGTATCACATGCCAAATAATTTTCTCTGGCCTCCTCACTTTTGGTCCTTTTTGGATGGAAACAAACCTATCCTAAATAGTTCGAGCCAAGCCCCCGAGCCAACATTGGAGTTGTATTTTAGGTTTAAATATTTGACAAATAGAGATATTATTCAGCTCAAGGCTCAAATTCTTATCAAATCTAATAAGTCTAATATAATTAATTTAATAAAATAAATAATAACATAATTCTTAAATTTTGCTTGAGCTTTTATTGAGTCAAATGAATTTTAATAAACCTTGAATCAAGCTTAACCATTTAAGCCGAGCTTCAAACCTATTGAATCACTTAGCCCAGCTTGAGTCTTTTCAAGCTGAGTTTGCTTTATTAAGCTCGTCGAACTTGAGCTAGAGCTGAGTCAATCTTTAACATGCGGAGCTTCGAGACTTGGATGTTCATGCTTTGATCATTTCTGCCTCTACTCTAACTAGCTCAAAAGAGTTTCTGCACTTTATGCAGTATAACTCAATCCCCTACCTATGAACCGTAGAGCATTTTGCCCCTTTGATCATATACTAGTGACTTGACTAACCCATAAAAAAAGAGAGAATTATGTGTCTAGGCACTCATCTCTTTAGTTTCTCTCTCTCTTTTATTTTTTTTAATAGCCTATATTTATTATATACTAATCTAAGTCATGTCTGCAACTCGTCTTCACCCGGACAATGGCGATTCCTAGAAACACGAGACAAGGCAAGGTGAGACGATCTGGGTATGCTAAGATGGCTGGCGGTGACAAAGAAGAGACCAGAGGGTAGTGATGATATTTGGAGGGTGGTATGGACAATGGCATTCAATTCCTGCGAATAGTTTCATGAAAGAGCAATACAAGAGAAATTTTTTTGTTAAACTTTATGTCTATACCTCATTTTTTTATTTTTTAATTAATCCATAATGTTTTTTTAAGTATGCAATTGCATATGTGTACAAATGGAAAATAATAAATAAGTATATGCATACCTAATTTTTTCAGTTATGTCTCATACGATTTTGCACATATATGTTATATAATTTGTACATATGTCTCATTTCCTTTATACATTGAATACACACACACACACACATAATCCTACTTGCACATATTTTTTTTATTATGCAAGTAATGCATTTTTGCAACGTTAACATCTTCTTTTTTCTTTTTGATATTTTCTTGTCCAATAGGATGAATGGGGAGAAATTTAAGAACTTCTTCTTTAGACTACAAATATATATAACATGATTTACTTTTAGGGTTAATACATTCTAACTTGATGAATATATTAGAATGGTTGAACTTATACATATAATTAAATAGGTAAAAGAAACAAATTTGCCCCTAAATTATCGAAGTAAAGTAATTTTTCACTAATTTTTTTATAGGTAAATTTGCCACTAACATTTTTATTGTGGGCAATTTTGTCACTAGCCGTTAAATGGTAGGAATATTTCATTTGTCCAAAGAATATTACATGGCACAACTATTAGATTAGTCCCTGAAAGTTTTTCCCTTAACCTCTAGCTACATAAACTGTTCACAAAAACTAAATGAGTTAATACCCTATATTTGACCATACCCTCTATCGTTGAGCCTTTTTGTTTTTACCTTTCTCATTATTGTTGAGAAATCCTCCACCGCCATTGCCATTGATTATTTATTCTAGAACTATAGTGCCCTTATATTTAGACCCACTTGTATTAGTCAAATCTTGTTTGATCAAAATTTGTTCTAAGGAGTGTTTTCATAAATATTGTCAGGATGTGTGGAAGAGTAGAGGTAACGCTAGTGGCGGAAAGAGCAAAGAGTGTTAAAGGATACATGGGTTTGCTAGAGTGAAGACGATGGTTAAAATGATAAAATTGGAAACTTATGGGCCAAAGTGTTAGGACAACAGAACTTAAAATTACAATGTACATTTTTCTCATTTTTCACATTTGCCATGTTAACCAATTTTAATGGTCAGTGGAAGATTTGCTCTTAACACAAAATATTGATAAAAAATTTGTATTTTTTTAGAAAATTAATGACAAATTTGCCTGCAAAAAATGGTCAATGACAAAATAACTATCACAACTAAAAAATAGGCATTTTCCAATGGTTTGGCCATTGGAAATTCCAACGCGAAGAGTCGTTAAAAAAAAGGAAGGCTATTTTCTAACAGTCAGCAATCTATTCTCCGTCTTAGCCCCTGCCCTGACTATATCTTAGTTGTTTCTCATGTCATCTGTGTGACATCTGCGTTTCTCCAGTGTTTTTGGCATTGCCATTCATCGCTTCTCACATCATCGGCATCGCTGTCCCCCTTTCTCTAGCGTTTATCGCGTCGCCATCACGTATCTCTAGCATTTTTCGCATCACCGTCTGCATTTCTCCATCTTAGTCTCACCGCCATCTGCCTCGAACTCCTCTGCCTCAATCCTCTCCACTTTGGTCTTCTCCAGATCTGCGTTTTGAAATTTATGATCATTTAAATGTGATTGTTGAATCAAAATTTGTGATTGTTTTGAAATTTTTGAACTTTTTTAATTGTGATTATTGAATTGAATTGTCATAATTGTTCTGCATATCTTGTTTTTAAATTTTGTGATTTTTTGAATTTGAAAATTTTTATGATTTTAAATTTTGTGAATTCTGTGATTTTCAGTAAATAGAAAATATAATTTTAGTAAATATACTTTTGTTATAATAAAAAATATATATTGTGATTCTAAATTTTGTTATAATATAATATATAAATTTTGTAAATATAAGATATAAAATATAGTTTGGTAAATATAAAATATAATTTCTTAGTTAATATTTTTTCAGTAAATACATTTTAGTGAAATATATATATTTTTAAAGATTTTCTAATAGCCTGGCCGTTGGAAATTCTATCGGCCTGATTCGTTGAAATTTTCCAATGGACAAGCCATTGGAAAACCCGTTTAACTGTTACAAATATCTCTATGAGATTGGGCCATGGGAAACTTTTGGGGCTCATTTTCCAACTGCTAGCCATTGGTAATTTTCAATGGTCATAGATTGGGCCGTTGTAATTTTTTTTCCAACGTGTGATTTGCTAATGTGCCAATTTCTAATGGCCTCACATTAGAAAATCCAAATTTTCTACATGAGGGTGTTGGAAAATTGAATATTTTTTTTTAGTGTCTACATCATATAGTCTAATGGCAAATTTTTCCCTTTTGCCCAATTAAATATATTTATAACATATCTTTGATCTTATTTGTACATATATGCAGCATGTTATATACATATCTATCACTTGCTTATATATTGAATTTCAAATATATCTGTCATCCAATTAAATATATTTATGATCTCATTCATACATATTTCACACACTAATTGAACAGATCCCTCCTCTTCCCCTATATATCTAGTTTTACATATTTAGTATCTGATTTGTATATATCTCCAATTTAAGAGGGACATAAGATTTAATATGCTCATATTTATTTTGTGCTATGAAAGGTAGTATTAAAATACAAATGTATATAAATATAAAGGGTAGGACACATTAGACTTACCTAAGGCAATTCTCTAGACTTAGAAAATGTTACAGAATTTTGGGATGACCTAGAATAGAATATGCATATTTTTAGGATAAGAGTGGGATAATATTTACCAATCTTGTAGGCTTTTAAATAAAATAAAATATTTAAAAAACCAATAAAATGAAAAAAATAATGGGTAAAATTCATCGGAGGCACCTTAGCTTATTTTTTTGTCTTAATTGGGTACCCTACATTCAAATTGTCTTGGCGAGGTACCTTACCTCTTATCGCGTGTCCTATCTAAGTACTTTCTGTTAATTTCAGTATTAGGTTTGACGGAAAATGATGATATGGCAAAAGAAATATTAAAATAATTTTTAAAATAACACTTTTAGTCTTTTAGGGTTTCCGTTTAGCAATTTATGCCATAAACTTTTTCTTTAGACTTTTTTTGTCAACCTCTTATGGCCAAGGCGACGACAGATGGAGAGGAGAGGAACGACCAGGGCAGCGACGGCTGTAAGGCTTCTAGATTCAGGCAAGAGATTCGAGCATCGTTCATGGCTCCACCACTTGCTTCGTTCTCGCAACTAGCGACTCCATTGCTCGTCTCTTCGTTGTCCGCACGCCCCTCCACTGTTCGCCTCTCCTTCATTTGCTTGCGCCTCCACCGCTCACCTCGCCACCATCTGCTTGTGCCGAGGAGAATCGAAGGCTTGCATATCTAATGGTTTTTTTCGTTTGTTCCGATTAAGGCTGATCTCTGAGATGCCTTCGTCGATCTTTGCGTAGCTATCACCACCTCCGTTTATTCTTCACCGATCTTCGCACAACCATCGTCGCCTCCGTTTATTCTCCAGATTCACGATGGGGGCACCTGGGCAATGACGGTGATTCGACGAATTGAAGCGTCGGGTCCTGAACGGTTGGTGGTTGAAGGGCAATTGGCGGTAGTTGGGGTGAATGTGGTCAATGATGGGGGTACCTGGGCAACGGGGGCGATTCGACGAATCGAACCGTCGAGTCGTAAACGGTTAGTGGCTGAAGGGCAATTGGGGTGGAGGGCGGTCGGCGGCGGTTGGGGTGGAGGCAGTTGGTGACGGTTGGGGTGGAGGCGGTCCACAGTAGCGGCTAAGATAGCATCTTTTGAAGGCTGAGGTAGAATTAATTTGGTGAAAGTTTAGGAGCTAGAATTAGTGATTGAAAAAAATTTGAGCACTAAAAGTTATCATTTTAAATTTATTTTGATATTATTTAATACCATGTCATCATTTTCCGTCAAATTTAACCTTGAAATTAACGAAAAGTACCTAAATAGGACACGTAATAAAAGGTAAGGTATCTCGCTAGGACAATTTGAAGGTAGAGTACCCAATTGGGACAAAAAAATAAGCTAAGGTACCCCTGGTGCATTTTACCCAAACAATAAGCTATGCATTAAATTTTTTTTACTAAGTGTACATGTTATCTTCCAGAATTTAAGATTCGAACAAAAAGTTAAATATGAAATTATTCTGATAGCGAGAGGTGCAGCACGTTTCATATCTGAAACTTTTTTTTTTTGTATAATATTTAAAGGGTTAATTATAATTTGCTCTCTTAAGGTTTAGATGAAATTACATTTTGCTCCTCCTATTTCAGAAATATACACTTTTGCTCCTTACATTTTTAATACTGTTTGATAATAGTTTTTGAAATTTTAATTTAGACTATATAACAATTATCTTCAATAATTTCAATTTTTATAGTACATTTTTAACAATTAATTGACATTTAAAAAATTACTATTTTAAAAATTGAAAGAAATAGAGAAAGAAAAAATTAATAATTTGAAATGTCCATTAACTATAAGAAAGTATCATACAGATTGAAATATTAGAATATAGCTACCGTAATATCTAAATTAAAATTTTAGAAGTTGTTGTTGGACTGTATTAAAATGATAAGGGCAAAGTGTATATTTCTAAAATAAAATGACAAAGTGTTATTTCTCCCAAACCTCAAGAAGCAAACTGTAATTATTCTATATTTAAAAGTAGGAAAACCTGAACCAGGAAGAGAGGACGCTGGAAGATGGAGGCTTGCCTAGCAACTTCCTTTCGTTCTTATCCACGTCGACCATTGACACTTCAAAAGCTCCCTCTCTCGCTCCCAGTACAGTATCTGGTTTGCTTTTCCCACTGAAAAGTGGAATAACATAACTTAAAGTTCTGCAAAGTAATGTATATATAATACTCATAGAAACATAGGCTTACCTGCTAATTATCCCAGTATATTTTTTCATGTAACATTATCAGGTGTTTTAGCCCACTCTTGATCTGGCCCAGTTGATTACATTAATCTATTTGTAGTCTGTAGATTGGCATTTTTATGTTAATTCTAAGACATGACTTTCCTGTAGGTCCGAACTAATAGAGTCCTATACTACTAGTTGAGCTACTCTGTCCATCTATGCCTATGTCTACACAGGCCGGGATAAGGGCTAGCGGGGTTTGGACCCTTTCGAAATTACAAAATACCAGTAATTTTTTTTAGAATTTAAAAGTAACTTTATTATAATTATTTTATAAAATTGATCAAATTTTCCCGTAAAAATTGTGATTTTAAAAAATCTTTATTTTGATGCCTCTTTTATAGAAAACCTGGGTCTGGCTAAGTGCCTATATGATGTGGTAACTACACTACAAAACTCTCTTAATACATGTACTTTTGTAAAATACTCCATATGTGGTAATGTTTGTCTAGCCGATCGAAGTTCTGTACGTTCTCCTTCGTGGGAGCCAAGCTATTTCTTCTCTCCCTCCTCAGCTTCCACACAAGTCTTGCCAAGTCAACAACGCTTTCGTCTTTACCCTTTATAGAAGATATTTTTTTTATTTCTCTAAACTTTCGAATAACTCCGATCACATGATCAACCGAAACTCGTACAGCTTACTTTTTCGCAAAATCAGTGATCATGAAAACGAAACACATAAATTAAGACACAAGCTAAATGATTATGTTAATTGAGTGAAAATGAACCAAGTCCTTATCAAGTAATAATTTAAGCTCAAACTCGAATTTAAGCTGAATATTGACAATATTTATTTTCAGTTGAGCTTCGCGTCTAAAATTGTCAAGCATAAGTTTGTCATTAATGTTACCATCTATAGTATCAATGACACTAGTGCCCTTAGAGCGTTAGTTCATGAATAAATGTATAAATGAGTCCCTTTATTGGATAGTTCAAGTATGAGCTTAAATTTTTTTGTTATTGACCGTGCATAATGGCCCTCAAGCTACAAGTTAAGTTTAAGCTCTTATGGAGCTAAGCTTCGAGCTTAATATTATTCGCAGCTCAAATTCTTTTGAGTCTAATGAGTCTAGTATTTTTTAATATAAAAATAATATTAATTTTATTTTCAATGTGCCTAGACCATAAAACCCAAATTTTATGCATCAAATTTAGCTCAAACTTTGAATTGAGCTTTGAGTCTCTCCAGCCATCAAGTCAAGTTAGAACCTTTTCAAACCCAGTTTCGGACCCTATTTTCTTAGCTTGTCAAGCTCGAGGTAGTTCAAACTCGAGCTGAGCTAATCCTTAATAATTTAAGCTCTACTTGATTTGTTTTCACCCCTATTAATAAATATATAAAACCCTTTAGCCCTTGTGTGAAAAAGGCATCAGTCGCACTTGACCCCTAAAGTAAGATAATGGGTAAAATGCACCGGGGGCACCTTAGCATTTTTTTTGTCCTAATTAGGTACCCTACCTTCAAGTTGTCCTAACGAAATAATTTACCTCTTATCGCATGTCTTATCTAAGTACTTTTTGTTAATTTCAGAGTTATATCTGATGGAAAATGCTAATGTGTAAAAAATATTAAAATAAATCATAAAATATAACACTTATGGTCCTTTAATTTTTTCTATCAACAATTTTAAACCATAATATTTTAAATCTAACCCTCAGTTTCTAATTCCTTTACTTCATTGTAGCCGCACCTCGTTCGTCACTGATGCTTCATTTTCACTCATCGCCATTGCCGCTGTTGTTGCTCAATTCTCGCTTGTCGCCACAACCGTTACTGCATACTTCTTGCTCCTAGCTTGCCGTCAGTGCTTGCCGGAACCACCTTATCTCCACCTTCAACCGTCGTTCGCGCATCCAATGCTCAAGCCAAGCCACCCTCCTTGCCACCAACCTCACGAACCACTTATCTCCGCCTCATTCAAGCAAAGAAAACCCAAGAACAAACAAAGCCCAAACGACGTCAATCTCTATTCAATTTTTAATCTTCCATGGGATGCGGGCAAGTTCAATCCGCATTGATCTCATCGTCCCATCCATCAACGAGGATGATGGCGTCGATCTCATGGACGAATCCAGATATGGCGGCTGTTGTGAGGACAATGTTTGCGGTCGATGGCAAGGACCGCTTCGAACATCTTCTTCAGCCACTTCAACAATGATCACGAGGCATTGTTAATCTCGAGAAGTTCCAATCAAAGATAGCAATTCTGGTAAAAAACAAAGCAGATTCAATGAGATTGATGCTGGAAAATGGGGCGGCAAGGAAGCAGTGGGATATGGGGCTGCAGGGTGACAACGGTGATGGGCATCGACCCTCTTGTGTGGCCGATTCTTGCTCCGATTCATTGATCTCCTCATCTGATTGTTTTTTTCTGATTCGTTTCCTCGTCACCATTGCCATCACTAAGGTGATCGCCTCTCCCATCTCACCAACCAACTTTGCCTAGATTTCATTTTTGCTTTTGTTATGATTTCGTTTAAGAGTTCTTGCTTTTGTTTTGATTTCATTTCTCCAATTTCAATTTCATTTCCCTTGTTCTTGTTTATGGGTTTTCCAGATTATTTGGTTTTATTTAAAACCATTTTAGTAGTTTTGGGGGGTGGTTTGTAATTTTCCAAAAAAATTAAAGGACCATAAGTGTTATTTTATGATTTATTTTAATATTTTTATGTTACCTCAACATTTTTTATCAGACATAACTCTGAAATTAACATAAAGTACTTAAATAGAACATGCAATAAGAGGTAATGTATCTCGTTAGAACAACTTGAAAGTAAGATGTCCAATTAGCACAAAAAAAAAATTAAGATACCTTCGTTGAATTTTACCCATAAAATAATACATATAGGTGACTACAGTCTTAAATGGTAGAATTAACATTTGGTTTGATTCTATCAAGCCTATATATGAAACTTGAGCTTCAATCAAACCGACACCAAAAGTATCGGGCCAGGCTCGCGTCCATTGTTTTTTAGCTTGCCGATCTATCAACGAGCGTAATGAGGCTAGGTGAAACTTAAGTGGAGGTGTATCAACTTCGAGAAAAGGAATAAGCTAGCGGAACGATAGAAAAATATTGGAAGTGGAAAATATTTTGAAGATGAATTTGTTCCATGCAATAATTTTTTTCTTTGAAAATAAAAAGAAATTCAACAAAATTCAGTAGATGCGAGTATGCTACTTATTTTGACGGGTAAAAGTAAAGAGAAATGTACTGTCATTATCTACTGAAGTGGTTTTCAAAAAAGACTGCCAATTTCCAAAAGATTTTTCTAAACAAGAAAAAAAATATAAGCTTTCTTCTTTCAGGAATAGTACATGAACCATGGGACATAGAATAAGAGAGTGAAAGTGCCTACACCAAATGGAATAATGCGTAACACAGCTCCAACACTGCGAAAATTGAAAAAATGGACATCTTTTTTGCATGGAAGAAATGCTTTTTGTGGGGGAAAAAAAAAACTGGGGCAAACACGCAGATCATACCGGGAATGGGTGGTACGATTCCAGGTTCACACAAGTGAAATCGCTCCGAACGTGTAACCTGACGTGTAAACTAATCCACCGTCGAACCGGTTGGCTCGGATTACGATACGACCAAACAAGAAAATTTAGCATTAATTAATCATTTCTCAGAAATCAGAGGGACACCGAGGACCGTTTGGGCGCATCTGTATGGGAACGCGCCCGTCCAAAACAAGTGGCGTAAGCAGTGACAAAATAGCCCGGATGTGGGCTATCGACACGCGCGACCCTCACTTTAGCATCTTACACGTGCTCCCTACCATCTCAGTAACTCTATCACCCACGTTGATTTCTAGAACCGCCCCTTGCCACGTGGCACCTTCCCTCCCCTATATATTCCCTCCTCTCGCCTCTTTCCCAAGTTTCAAGCGCCGTCACCTGTTACCGAGTGAAAACTCAAGAAGCGATTAATTTGCGCTATTTTTTTCATTCTAACACAAAGATTTCTCGAGAATGGCGGCGGAGTTGCAGCTCCCTCCGGGCTTCCGATTCCATCCGACGGACGAGGAGCTCGTGATGCACTACCTTTGCCGGAAGTGCGCGTCGCAGCAGATCGCCGTACCGATCATCGCCGAAATCGATCTCTACAAGTACGACCCATGGGACCTGCCAGGTAAACCTCGTCGATCTTTTCAGCTTATTTCTCACTTTTTTCTTCCTATCTCTTCTAGCATATTGAAACGAGCTTCTGGTTGATGCGGTTTTGCAGACATGGCTCTGTATGGGGAGAAGGAGTGGTACTTCTTTTCGCCGAGGGAAAGGAAATATCCAAACGGTTCGAGGCCGAACCGCGCGGCTGGAAGCGGCTACTGGAAGGCGACCGGAGCAGATAAGCCTATTGGGCAGCCGAAGCCGGTGGGGATTAAGAAGGCTCTGGTTTTTTACTCCGGGAAGGCGCCCAAAGGAGAGAAAACCAACTGGATTATGCACGAGTATCGGCTCGCCGACGTGGATCGCTCGGTTCGGAAGAAGAACAGCTTGAGGGTATATTCCTAATTCTAACTAACAATAAGGGCTAAAAGTGTAAATTGAAATATACAGTTGAATCGTCTTTCTAACCTTGCGACAATTGGGAAATGCCAACTTAGTCCCACATGTCAATTTTCGGGTTTGGCGGCCGGATAAATTCCGCGTGAATCTTAAAAACGTGGGCAGACATGGCTGTTTTCATTCTGACCGTCAGATGGAAATTTTTGGACGGTCAAGATGCGAAGTCGAGTAGTGGGGCCCAGCCTGCAACCTACAATCTTGACTTTTTTCGAAACCAACCTCAGTTAAAAATTTTAAACCAAGCTCCGTACAATTTACAGATAACTTCCAACCTCAAGAAAAGATTCGCTGACATAACTTCCTGGTTAAGGAAAAAAGATTCGTTCTTATCCCGACAAATAAGGGATGGTAATAACTCGTAATTAGCGTGAAATTGTGCAATTGATCCTTTGACTAATCCTGAATTCTTTGATTCTACAGCTGGATGATTGGGTGCTCTGCCGAATATACAACAAGAAAGGGACGATCGAGAAGCAACCACCGCAAGCGGCCGTCAGTAAGAAACAGCCCATTTTTCCGTTCGCGGAAGACAAGAAGCCGGATATTGTGAAAGGAGGGCTGCTGCCGCCGCCGCCCGCTGGAGTAATTAACGATATGGTCTACTTCGACACGTCGGAGTCGGTGCCGCGGCTGCACACGGACTCGAGCTGCTCGGAGCACGTGCTGTCGCCGGAGTTCACGTGCGAGGTCCAGAGCGAGCCGAAGTGGGAGGACTTGAGCGGTGGGACAAGCAACAACAGTAACCATAGTGCCTTCGATTTGGGGTATAATTACATGGATGCTACTCTGGGCAACGGCTTCGCGTCGAGCTTCCAGAGCGATAATCAGATGTGGCCGCTCCATGACATGTCGATGTACCTGCAGAAGCCATTCTGAAGCCCAATCCAACCGATTGTGGTTGGGTTTAGTTTACTCGTGGCAAGCGCGGCGTCGTTTTGGTGACACGAGACTGGGAAGTCCGTGAGTGTTCCCGGGGGCGGCGCACGCGTGGAGGGTCGGAGGATGCTGGGGATGTCGATCAGATGGTTGATGCTGGACTTTGCGCTAGAGAAGTAATTAGTTGAAGCGTTAGATTGAATAGCATTTCAATGTGTACAGACATGGATCCTGGTCTTTCTATACATAATTATGTTTTCTCCCCAATTATCTTACTTCATTAGGAGGTTTCTGTTAGTGTGCCGCCGGGCAAAGTGGACTGCTGCTTTATTTTGTTTGTTAGTTGTTGTTTAGGGGCATAATTTTGCTGATGCAAGAAGAACAGATGACATAGCACAATAGCCTCATTTCACCTTGTTTTAGAAAGTAGAAACGACCACGTTACTTGTATTTGTTCACTTCGTTTTCCCCTACTAGTAATTAGTAAATTTTGCTTTCTCTTTAAATGAAAAAGATAAAAATAGTACTAGTAATGAAGTGGATTAGTGATTTCCAAATTACTGGCATATATCTTGTGTGAACTGTAAAAGTAGAAACTGCAGTTTGTTCTTCCTTAAATTATTGTAATTTTGCATTTGAATTAATGGCGCCTTCTTTAATTACAGTCGTGGAAGTTCATCTGAGATTCACATCCTGCCTGGGAAGCAGTGCATGACACAAGAATAATTTATCAGTGTTTTTCTTCGACTTTGTTGACGTATATGATGTGAAACATAGCTTCAAGATGAATAACATTAAACAATTTCATCTATCTCAAAACTATTATACTCCCTTCGTATCAAATTATTTGGACCATTTCAATTTGGTACGGAGTTTTAGGCATCTTTTTGTTTTGCATTATGTTCTTAGTTTTGTCTTTCCTTTCAATTCATTTGTCAATCTTTCCCAATCTCTTCCTCTGTCAATCTCCCTCCCTCTTCCTCTCCAAATCTCTTCCTCTTGTCAATCCATCGAATTAACCAACTTTACAGGAAAACAAACTACAACTGATAAAACTTTCACACCATCAATTCCAGCTTCTAGAAATTTTAGCAACAAATCAGAAACAAGAACTAAACCACTAGTGAGGCTTCTTGACTCCTCTGGTCGCCAAGGCTTCGACTTGCGAGCTGCTTTGTTCACCAGTTGCTCCCTCGACACCATGCTGCCGGTGGATTTCCTAGCCGCCTACTTTGTATGAGCTCATCTGAGAAAATTTATTGAAGTAAAAAAGTATTTGGGTTGCCTGGAGTTGGGTTTGTTGGGTCGCGGCCGGAGGAGTCGGTGACTATGTAGATTCGACCTCCCTTGCCACTGAGGGTTCCAATGATGAACTGATGGAGCAGTGCACCAGACTGCCAATTGTTGGCCAATTTGGGTCGCACCTCAAACAATCATCGATGGGGGTCATTTCCAGTTACAGACATGGTACTGTGTTTGAAGAAAACAAACACAATGGACATTATTGAGACACATTTTTGTCTTTGTTTGGTGAGATAGAAAATGTGGGCATTTATGAAGGAAAATCTCAATTGCAGGTGGATAATTTTGCTTGAGAGGTAGAGAAATTGGCAGTCAGGGTAAAATAGAGCAATTTCTTTATAATGAGCTAGACCCAGAAAGTAAAATCCAGAAACTAAAATGAGCAAAGTCCAGATAGCCATCTTTTTTTTTTTTTCCAAATCCAAGCAAAAGAGAACAGCCTTAAACATCCTGAACAAAAACTTCCATGTTGATTCTAGATTTGGTGAGATTTAGAGAGAGGGGCATAATTGTCATTTGGGTTGATAAAACTTACCAAATAAGAAAATGATATAAAGAATTTGGAATATACCATAAAAGAATATGGTGTAAAGAATATCGGATAAAATGAGTAGCCTATTTTATTTTGACAATCCTAAATCATTACAACATTTTCATATTTAATAAATTACTTTATCATACTATCATTGAAACTATCATTTTAATATTTATTTTTCTCAACTTTTTTTTATTAACAGGATAAAAGGTTAAAGTTGAAAGTGAAAACAACATATAAATTTTTTTCACTTTTTTAATCTCTGAACCAAACCAAATGATTCATTAGATATGGGATAGAGGGAATATCAAATTAACATATTCAATTAGTTTAACAGATTAACAGATTGAATTAGTTGTGCATTCGTCGAAATTACATTTCAACCCTTTTTCCCAACAAACATTGTAAGATACGCTTTTTTACACCATCGCCAATGGTATAAAATACTTTGTCAATTCTATAATATTTATCAATTTTTAAAATTAATTTTCAAATTTTGTAAAATGAATTTTAGAAAATAATGTTGAGAAATTATTAGCATACACATTAGTATGTCTATCTATCACTGATTTTCTAAATTAAACACAAATTAAAAAGAAAAAAAAAAAAGTGGTAGAGTAAGTGGGCTTGCACGACTTCACCCTTTCCCTTTGGAGCGATTCTCCAGTTGGGAAGGACACACGAACATTGGGTAAATTACACATGCTACCCCCAACCTTTAATTGTTGTCTCACTTCTAACCCTAACCTTCACTTTGTTCATTCTATATCCCTAACCTCAATAAAACGTTTCATTTTTACCCCCTTTTGGACGGAAATAGTTATCTCAAACGAAAACGACTTCACCCTTTCCCTTTGGAGCGATTCTCCATTTGGGAAGGACACACGAACGTTAGGTAAATTACACCCGCTACCCCCAACCTTTAATTGTTGTCTCACTTCTAACCCTAACCTTCACTTTGTTCATTTCATATCCCTAACCTCAATAAAACATTTCATTTTGGCCCCCTTTTGGACGGAAATAGTTATCTCAAACGAAAAAGGCCACATTAGTAGATTACTCATGGGGAAAATGCTTGTTTTAACCCTTGTAAAAATCTCCTTTTGTCAAAAAAGCCTTAAAACTTTTAAATCTAACACAAATTCAAGCAAACCTCTCTTATCTTTCATCCTTCTCCGGCGGCGCCATCTTTGGCCTCTCATCCAAGGGATTGAAGATAACATCAGCATAGGAGGGAGGTTTAATGCAAGAGCTGTTGTCAGAACCGTTAAGGTCTCGGTACGAAGACGGAGCGAGGAGTGGATGAGAATCGGCGGGCGTAACGATGATCGGCGGCGAGAGTGGGTGATGTGAGGCGTCCGCGAATGATGAAATGGCGTTCCGGTAATTGGAGTAGGAGTGGTTGCTTTGGTTTCCGTTGACGGTGCAATCGAAGGTCTCATCGAGCATGAGGCTCTCCATTTCCTCACCAGAAGCGTAGAGGTGGGCTTCATCGAAGCCCTAGTTCTCGGAGCCCATCATCTTGAACTAAATCAAAATCAATCGCGAGACTAAGAGTTGAATAAAATCAAGAGGAAGCTGAATCGGAGGCAATGATGGAGGAGAATAAGCGGGGATGGCTGAGTGAATGGGTGAGTAACGGAGGAAAGGGAAGCCAAATCAAGAGGAAGCCGAATCGCAGGCCGGAGATGGGAGGACAGGGTGAAAAGGGAGGCCGGAGATGGCACCGCCGGAGAGGGAGGAGAGGTAGGAAATGTTTACCCAAATTTTTGTTAGATTTAAAAATTTTAAGGCTTTTTTGCTCAAAAGGATTTTTTTCAAGGGTTAAAACAAGCATTTTCCCAATGAGTAATCTGCTGAGGTGGCTTTTTCCATTTGAGAAAACTACTCCCTTCGTCCCAATTTACTTGAAACGTATTTCTTTTTGGGAAGTCCCAAAAGGTTGAAATGTTTCCTCTTTTGGAAAAGTTTAAACAATTAAATAATCATTTTACACGAAACCCAATAAAAACTTTTTTTTAATCTCCACTCAACCTCTCACTGCACAAAACCCAAAAAAGAATGTTTTCTTTTTTAATCATTATTTAAACTTTTACTACATAAAAAAATAACACAAATTACATACACCTTAATCTCCGTGCCCAGATAAATGTTTCAACTAAAATGGGACGGAGATAGTATTTCTGTCCAAAAGGGAGCCAAAATGAAATGTTTTATTGAGGTTAAAGATATGGAATGAACAAAGTGAAAGTTATTATTAGAAGTGAAACAACAATTAAAGATTGGGGGTAGCGGGTGCAATTTACCCTACGAACATTGTAAAGGAATCCCGATGTAATGTCCAGCATGTAAATTAATTTCAAGTGAATATGTGGGTTCTTTTTCTTCAAATTTTAAATTAGTAAGAAGGTAACCATGTCATTTTTTTCTTCCTATTTCTACGAAAGCCAAAATCAACTGTGTTTTTTTTTACATCGAATATTTCTCATCTAATAGACGAGAAAGACATAACCAAAAAAGTGCAAAACTAGTTTGCATAGAAGTGTAATATTTTATTGTTATTTACAGTTTTTCAATGTATTTTATTTGAATTTGACATATGTTAATTTTCCCAATGATGGAGGGAGTGTCAATGATTTAAATTTGACAACTAATAATTTAATATCAGTTTTACACATTTTCTTATCAATTGTGAAAATTATTTTTAATGTTTTTCATTTATATATATGTATATTTATATGCATGTGTGTGTGTGTGTGTCTATTTGTAAAATCAACATAACAATGCATAGTCTAAACATATCTACTACTTCTTTTGTCTCAAGTTCTCTATTTCATTTTAGTTGTTTTACTTAAATTTATTTATATTATTATTTGATAAAAAAAATTTTAAAAATTGTGTTTAAAAACTATTATCCTTGCAGTTTCTAAATATATTTTTTTAAGAAATTTTTAGTAAATAATAATATAAATAAAATCATGTCAAACTGAAGTGAAAAAACTAAAATGAGCAGAAAATTTATGGTAGAATGTAGCATAATTTAAATGGTAAGGTATGTGTACAAGTATTAAAAGATATTGAATGAATTGAAGCCCAAGGCTAAGTCGACTTGCCAAAAATCGTTGGCTCTGCTCTCGGTATTTGTTTGGCGAGTTCCTTCTTTCTTTGGTGAACATCGAAGTTGTTTTGAATTCCTCGAGTTTTCCGTAAAAATTAACGTATCCATGTTAACGAGTTTTCCGTCTTTTTATTAGGATTCTCATGTGAGGTCATCAGTTATGTGTCCTAATAAGCATTGAAGTTGAGTTTATTTACGTGTTCTACCAGTGGGACTTTGTCACGTCTGATGGAACCATGATTTACTGGTGCTCTATGAGAGGAACTAATTGGAGCAGGAGGCGAGATCAATTTCATGGAGGCTCAACACACATGGATCGGACCATGGGATTTCTTGATACTCAAGAGGCTTGACAGGGGGCAAGCGGGTAGGATCAGGGCGATTTAGGATTTTCTGTTCGACCCTTGGAGTGGATCCAATTCAATTGGATCCGATTTAAATGTAATTGAAGACGCAAAGAGAGAGACAGAGGAGCTGAAGCTTTTACCCAGTTCAGCCCGTTCTTAAGCACAACTTGACCAAAATCCAAATGATTGGGAATGTCCCAAACGAAAAGAACTTGTACTTCGCTTAAGGCCAATGCCTGCGACCACTCTAGTTAGGGGATTGGAGAGAGGGTGCAAAAAACATCCTTGTGGCAGAGAAGCCCCTTTTCTTGGAAGTTAAGAATAACTTGCCACACTGACATTGACCCAAATAGGATCACCATAGAGATGGTGGTGGAGGGCTTGAAGATGGCCTTAAGGGGGTCGGTGGCGATGGAGGTGGGAGGTTTGCAAGAAGAAAATGCGATGGTCAAGGAAAAGGATGGATCAAGGAGGGTAAGGCTCACAGAGGCATGTAGGACAGAAGCCGTTGAAGTGCTCATCGGGGAGGCGGTCACAAAAGGTGGAGGGATGGTCGGGCTGTAGCAGAGGAAAAAGTTTGGCTGCATTGGGATTCGGACAAGACAGAAATAGATTGTCCCCAGACTGTAAATAAAGCCAACTATAAGAGCACTAGCACTTAGAAACTTTTCTTCACGTAGAGACCCACTCTAAACCAATAATATGTTAATTCATCCTTGTTAACCCAACACTATTAATAAGTGTTTCTTTCCTTTCCTCTCCCCTTTATTTTTTCGGTACGGTTAGAAAACAAGGAAAAGAGAACGGCAAAACATATAAAAAAATAATAATAATAATACAACCAAGAAGCCAGAATACTAGTGCTAACAAGAAGGAAAAATGTATTGCTGCCTCTTGACCACCGCCCCCCCCCCCCCCCTCCCTTTTTATAGTTGTCTTATTTCTGATTAAAAAAGGATAAATATAGAAGCCACAGTAACTGCCGCATTACCCCAGTGTTTACTTTTAGCGTCCAAGCCATATTAGCAGAAGAAGAAACTAATAGTGTTTGGCATTGAGTTGAATTGCACCGAGTTGCAAAGCTTTTGTTCGTTTTGGTACAAGGACAGGGGATCTAGGGAAGAAGCGGTGTGAACCTTAGCCGCATGGATGAGAAGCCAGACAACATAGGAGAGGAGTTTGTCATCTGGCATAAACGCCCGCCTCTTAAAAACCATATTCAGATGATTAGAACACCATTGGAGAGGAGTTCATTCCTCATTTGCTGCAGCCACTAATACAGCTCTAGCTTGCGTAAATGACGAAATAAGTGATCCCAGCTGCAATTTGTCATTACACCCAAAACTCAACCTGTACCTGCAAGGCACGAGCTAAACAATTAGGTGCCAAGTTTTCCTTGTTCTATAGAAAAGTGGCAAGAAAATGGTCCAATTTGAAGAGGAATATGATTAGGATCGACCCTCCCAACTGTACATTTCAAACATGTTGACAAACCAAAAACACCCAGGCCCAGAATATTTTTGTGACCACAATTTGTTAAAAGACAATATTAAAAAAAAATAGTGTACGATCATTTTAAAGGATGAAATTTATATGTTGAGCTACAAATGAGAACAACGATAAGCCACAAAAGTACATACTCTATGTCAGCCAAGTCATTGATCAATGGAACTCGAACATTTGACGGCATCGTAATCTTGAATACAAACCTGAGGAGAAACACAAAGAATAACAATTTCCCCAGCACTCATCAAAACAACTGATAATGACTGAAAACACTTACATTGTTACTTCTCTTACAATGTCTATTAGTGCCAATCCTTTCCTTGCCTTCATTTCAGATATCCCTGGAACAGGCACACAACATAAAAGTATTTCTAAGTAAAGAATTGATAGCAAGAATGCTAAAATTGAGTGAAGTTCAGTTGTTTCTACGCTTGAAACTGTCCACAAATGGTTCATTCAGAAGCCAGTAAGATATCTGCTCAATATCTTTAGGCAATGGATTTCCAGTGCACAAGTAAACAGCTTCTTCTGTAATGTGTTGAGAAGCCATGTGTGTTGACTGCACACACACACCAAAGAGGAAAAAATAAATAAACAAGTGTCTGCAAGAGACAGAGCTAAGAAGCAATAAAGAAATAAATAACGAGAACTTACAATGAGAAATGAAAAAGAACATTCATCCCCCATCTCATTATTCATATACACAAAAGATAATGAAAGGAAAGGATAAACTTTAAATCCATTAAAAATGCTCAAGAGCAAAATAAAGGTATCCATCATAAAAACCTACGCATTCCACATGAATCACATGGCATCAGGTTTCACACACTATGCTATAAATTCTTTCTTTTCTTGTTAGAAAATAAGCTGCATTCAATAAATTCACACAAGAGCTAACAATCGCAATACATATGAATTATGAATCACGTAGCTGGCTGCAAATGCAAATAAGGAAGAGAAACCAACTTTCATTTACATTTTGATCTTTGAACTCCTGAAAACCCAATTTCCCTTCTATTTACCCAAAATGTGCCAAGTCAGGAGCCCATATCAAACCCTGAAATACTTTGTACTGACTACCAAGCATCGAATAGCTATTAATAGAACTATGAAATGAAAAAGCAAAACACTGACTTGAAAGTTCTATTATCTGATTCACCATCCACCCCAACAATGTTGAGCATAAAATATACAAAGAAAAAAAAGTAAATAAAAAATCATGTAACCGCAAGCTCTATGTTTTACTTCTTGACAGAATGACCTTGCTCCAAAATAGTAAAAAGAGAACATCTACACATCCATAAACACCTGATGTTTCAATTGCTAAGGCTTACTGAGTCTATTGGAACAAGGAACATAATCATATATATCAGATAGCAAGCAAGCCAACAATATAAACACCTGCAAAATGTTCAAAGCCTTCCTCATGTCTCCATTGCTAAGTCTTACAAGTGCAGCCAACCCATCCTCTGTCACATCAAGCCTAGCACAAGGGAATATAAGAAATCAGCTTTTTTCCCTCACAAGTATCCAATATATAGCCAGAAAGTAGAAGGGTACTTGAAAAAGTACTAGAAAATCTCTTTTAATGGCTCACAGTACCATAGCAAAATCAAATTTTTCAGAATAGCAAGACAGGTACAACTCATAAAGAATCAATGAAAAAATTGAGTTGTTCAGAAATAAACCCTGTTATACACTGACCAAATAATGTACCAAAAGAAATAACTCCACAAATTCAGAGCAATGCCTCAGTTGCATAGGCAATCTAAGTCCAGGGAAATGCATGCTCACTTTAGCTTTGGAGGCAACTTGAGACTAGTTTCCATGGACGTGAATCTAGTTATGAATGTAACAGAAAAAAGATCATAGGGAAAAAAATAAATCATAGTAAAGAACATTCATTTGATCTATGCAAATGAATACAAGGATTTAAACTTAAATAATGCTTCAATAACAAAACTTGATCAATTGTAAATAGATTCATTCCATGTTAAGAACAGCAGAAACTGCAAGCCAAGTACTTCACTATTATCCTTGAAAGTGAAAAATTCTCCAAAGACAAGCAACAAAAAGGTATGGTCTAGTCAGATTTTAATAGCAATATCATAATAAGAAAGCATGGAAGAGCCGTGCAGATTGGCATGATGCTGATGTAGGGAGCTAGCAATCTGGTGCATCAAAACCATGTTTACATTACAGCCAAGTCATCCCAACGTCTCTAAAAAACAAAAATAAATCTCAGGAATGTATGAATGCACAATACTTGCCCCTCAGCACTAATAACATGTTTGAGTCGCTCAGTAACATGAATTTGATCAAGAGGAGCAAAACGAAACCGAGTACATCTGGACTGTAGTGCTGGGATAATCTTGTTGACTTGATTGCAGATCAAAGCAAACCTCGTATTCTTTGTGTATTTTTCAATCACTAGAAAACACAACCATACAAATTTAGGTGCAAGGAAAATGATTTTGCAAAAAGATAAAGCAGCTAAATCTTAATTGCATACCTCTGCGCAAGGCAAACTGTGCATCCTTCGTCATTGCATCTGCCTCATCAAGTAAAACCAACTTTACTGATGACTTTGCACTGGATAGGACAGTGTTTATTTGCAATAGGTTGATATGAAAAGCAACTTTTCAGGCCAAGAGAAAAGTATCCAAGTTACCAGAAGTGATCAACATGTAGGGATGTACATAATATATTACACTTCATTGAATTCAAAGGGGAAAAGAAGTCATCAAATAGAATGGTTAAAAATCTGATAACATAGTTGGTACTGGGAAGCAATTTTTGCAAACCATCTGTTTCAAAAGCATTTTTTTTTTTGTTTCTAACAATGACAAGATGCTATGTTCTTTTTATCTTCCTTGGGTACCCAGTTTATTGCATTTTCTTCAATGGCAAAAAGTTCAGAATTTTAAAACATGAACTTGATTTACCTTAAAGCTCAGTGCCAAATGTTAGTAGTTGTTACCATGTTTCTATATATTCTAGTGTTTTAAGAGGAAATATGCTTAAAAACATACAGAAAGAGACCATGAAGATATCTTATTCATTCAGTATAGAATTGAAGTGACAGTTTAACAAAACAAAATAACAGCAGTTATCTTCCACGGCCGTAATCAAAGTTGAATGGATATGGAGACTTTTAAGAATGGTCAGGGGACTTGTACACTGACCATTAAGCACAGGACATGCAGGTTTAAGTCTCATAATTTTTTTTTTCGTTGATTAAACAACAGATGGCCAGACTAATGACGATGAATCTCACAAACACGGTATAACTAAGTCAGGTGAAGGGATGAAAGAGTTACCCAAATGAGAAACTCTGTGTGCTCGCAAAATCCTGTATCTGTTGCCGAACAACATCAATCCCCCTATCATCCGAGGCATTAAGCTCCAGAATCATGTTGCTATACTGTCCCCCATAAAGCTTGCGTGCAACCGCCAAAATGGTGGATGTTTTCCCCGTCCCAGGAGGGCCATACAACAGGAGATGTGGCAATCTGTTCTCACTAGTAAGCCTGTCAACTAATCACCCATTCCCCCCAAAAAGAGGATTGTACATCAGTAGATGACCTTACATGATTAGGAAGATAAATAAAATAATGCATTTCTTATACAGGCCAAATTCACTGATTACAGATGCATATAGTGACGCTGCTTATTGCAAAAAATCACTAAATCAAAAGGGTAAATCAATTGGGACAAATAAGTCTAAAAACAAAAAAAAAACAAAATCGAGTTTTGTTATATAGGTTTCTCTTTGGTCCTCGGATTGTGGAAGAAAGGTAAATTAGCATGGATTCTCCGGAAAAAAAAATTCTGAACCAGAAAAACGTAACCGAAACTAAGTTCTTTCGTGTCCTTCCTTTTTCGTCCGTGAAAGGTAAGTGATAGATTATAGGATAAACCCTATAGGATGAATGTGAGAGGGATGAGAGAGTTACTAGTGTCGACGATGTCCCGGTGGGCGGCGACGTCGGCAAGAGACTGAGGACGGTACTTCTCGACCCAGGGGATGGCTTTGGGATCGCCGGAAACGGCAACGCTCTTGCCCCTGTTCAGCTTCTGGGAACGATCGGTCTGGTTCCGGTTGCTGATTTCGTCTCCATCAATGTCCATCAGAGAGACAACTTCTGCCATTTTTGTTGTGCCCCTGACCTCCAGTTCTCAGCTGCTACTAGTTGGAGTTCAGAGCGAGACTAGTGCGAGTTTTCGTGCTAGCCGTCGAGAATGAAAGTGAAGTGCTTGATGGCGCCAACCACTGGTCGAAGAGCGGGAGAAGGGCAACCCAACTAGTCGACTCCGATAAAGCCCAATTTCGATCTTCTATTTACGAGGCCGAAGTTCGTGGCTCCCGTCCCTTATTCCCTGCTCCAATGCACCAAAAAATTAAAAAAAAAAAAAAAAAAAACAGAAAATTGTAATTTGGTTATTGTATTTGCTTACCGGAACGCAGCGGGACCCTTCCAATTTGCTTAATAGTTAAAGTGCTTAGGACATTAAAAGCTGAGGTGTTCAGGGTTCAATTCTAGTATTGCCACTCCCTCACCTAAAATATTATATAAAACTAGTTTAGTTGTTTTTCAATTTTTGAAAATACTGATTTTCTCATTTTCTTACCTAGAATACTAATCCTTTTTTCTTTTGTATACTTATAAAGTATGCTAGAAAGCATCATAAGTTGTTTGTCATCCAAATAAAAAAATAAACAGTGGATGTAGCTAAAAATATATGCACACACACTAAAATTGTAACACACCATCAATTTTCTTATAGCTAGTGACTAGGGATGGATGCATCATCGTGTATATATATACATGTCCAAGTCCTAGTCTTGTGTTTTAATCTATAAAACCTTCTAAATTTAAAGTCTGTCATCCAAATAAAAAAAACAGTAGATGTTGTAAAAAAATATACACACACTAACACTGTAACACACCATCATTTTTCTTATAGGTAGTGACTAGGGATGGATGCATCATCATGCATATATATGTTTGTCCAACTCCTAAAGTTTGTGTTTTAATCCATTAAACATTCAAAATCCGAAGTCTGAAACTATTGTCTTTTTTTTATATATCTATTAAATTGTTAACTCAGACTTTAATTTATTAACCGAAGTTTTTGAATATTGTGAATTTTTCTCTAGCCAACTCAAATGGAACCCAAATTTTAAAATCCTTCAAGAAGAGAAGAATGACAGCGTAACACTTGGACACTTTGGTTATAAATGCTCAATTATAGCTGTATTTGACTGTTGAATGAAAAAATTACGTTTAGCACCTTGAACTTGAAATTTAACAAATTAACTGGAACAAAACATATATATATATATATATAAACAACAAAGTAATGACCACCACATTTTGTGGAACTTTTTGAGACCTTTCCAATTGTTGTCCAATTGCCCTATTGCTCCCAAAAGACTACAAATTCATTAAAAAAAATGCTTTTGGGAAAAATTTTGGTCATTTAGAAGTGAAAATCCATTATTAAGATCAAATCAAGCGTGTTTAAGTTGAGATTTACCAAGAGAAATTGTGTTTTTCACTTATTTCTCTAACAACCAGTGCTTTGATTGTTTTTATAACCTGTAAACATTAATTTGGTGCGATTACTTTTATGAGATTAAGTCATTCCCTTTGGAAGATGAGGAGTATTTGTGATGTTTTTAGTTAGCTTATAGAAAAATTAGTGAGTGTTAGTGAGGTTTCTAGTTAACCTATAGAAAAACTAGTGAGAGCTGGTGGTAGCAAAGGCTACCAAATAGTGTAAGATCTTTGTGAATTCTTTAATTATTGGTAGAAGAAAAACTTAAAAGTACTGAACTTGATGAGAGGGCCAAGCTATCAAAAATAGATACCAAACCCCTATAACAATTATTGCATCAAAGTTTTTCACTCTCTGTTTCTTTGCCTGTTGCTTAAGTTTTTTCTATTGCTAGAAATTGAGTAAACTACTATTATGTTTGAAAATATCTTCAAATCAAGTTTTTAAAAGCAAAACTAAGGCTTCTTGTGGTATATATTTTTTTTGTTAGAATAGGTTCATTGTTTTCTTTAATTTTGTTTTTACTTAAATGTTTCAAAAACTCATTTTTTGTAGCTTTTGAAAATCAACCAATTTATTCATTCTTGATTGTACTTGGGTATATATGTATTAAGGAGAACCACTATTAATAAAAACGATGATGCATCCATCTCATAGTCACTATTAAGGAAAATGTTGTCAATTTACCTATCAGTGATTATTGTCATCAATTTTGAGATGTTTAAACACTTTTTGTTTTGTGATTGTAAGGGAAAAATGCACAATAACATTTTGTATATTTCTTATTTTGTTTGATCAAGCTGAGCTTGTAACGAAAATTTGTTATCGTGTTCACAGTCTCTACTCCCATCATACAAGTTCATATTAACAAAAAATCTATTCTATTAACACGTAAACGATCATGAGTTGTGATTTATAATAATATTAATTGATAATGAATGAAATTAGTTCATATACCTAAAGCCATAGATCATGTATTTGATTTAAGGCTTGACTAGTAAATGCGCTGCTTGATCACTCAACAATATAGCAACAATAATATTAGTTTTCACATCTAATTGATACTTCAAAGAAAAGGGATAAATTTCATTAGGATCCCTTAACTTATTTTTGTGTCTTAAACGAGCACTCTACCTTAAGGTCATTCTATTAAAGTATCATACCTCATTTATAACATCCCAATTAGATCATTTCCATCAATTTCAGCGTTAAATTGGACAAAAATTGTTGACCTGACATTAATTAGCATTAAAATAAACATAAAATAATACTTTTGATCCTTTTTACTTTTGCTCTCAACAATTTTAAGCCTTAAACTTATATCTTTTACCAAAATGACCACAAACCTCCAATCCCCATCCACAGCTGCCAAATTACCACCCACCTTGCCGTGCATCCTTCATTGTCCATTGTTTCTCACCCTCTGGCACGTCTTCCAATGATCCATGTCCAACTTCTCCCTTTCATTCTCTGATTTTGAAAACTACAACCAGATTTGGAAATTGGTTCGATTTCACTATTGTGTACGGATCTTTGGATGGCGGTCTTCGTAATCTTCAAACATCAATCTTTGGAATGACAATCTTTGCGATTTTGTGGTGTCAACGATCAAACGACGAGGATGAGGATGCGTGACAGATTTCGTGGCAACAACAAGCAGACCATAACTCCCAAATTTCATGCATCCTCGCTCACCCCTTGTGATCAGACAATGATTTCATAGCGATTGGCAATGGAGATTTTATGGCAACGACGATGGATTTGGGAGTTGTGCTAAAAAAGAAGAAGGGGTTTTAGGAAGAAGGGAAAAGGAATTACCGGATTTAAGAATTGTGTTGAAAAAATGGGACAAAGAATCACCAGATCTGGCAAATTTGTTGCCGATGGTAATTGGACAGGGGAGGTTCGAGTTAGGTTGTTTATTTTTTTTCTAGAAGATAGAGAATCATAAGAGTGAACTTAGGGAAATTTGCTTTTGTTGTTGATGTTTTTTGTGGTCGAAATGAGAAATTTTAAAAGTTTGGGTTGGCTCTTAATGTTTAGGAAGCTTGAAAGGTTTAGAATTACTGACTGACAAAGTTTAAGGACTATAATTATTATTTTATATTTATTTTAATGTTAATTAATATCATGTAAGCAATTTTTGTCTAATTTAATGCTAAAAATGACAAAAATGATCTAATTGGGCTGCAATAAATGATGTATGGTAATTTGATAGGATAACTTTAAAGTGGGATATTTGTTTATGAGTATGACAAAAAATAAGCCTTTTGATGGAATTTACCCCAAGGAAAAACTATGTTTTACATCATAAAATACAGAGTTTAAACCCAACTTCTAGAAGGTTTGATTGCAGGTATAAAGAATAAAAAAAATTAAAAAAAACAACTTGTAGATTATCAACATTACATTATTGAACGTCATTTTTTTTAGGCACGACAAAAATTAAAGGGTAAATTCTACCAGTTGTTATAAACTATGTACTATGTCGCTTAATCGTCCTGAAACTATTAATTTTTGCATCAATCGTCTTTAATCTACCTAATTATTACATGCATCATCCTACTTTTATTCCAAGTGTTAAGAAGTGATTGCAGTAGGGGAAAATGTACAGTCAGCTCTAAAATTTAGACAATTTTTCTATTTGAGTTCTAAATTTTACAATTTTCAAGTTTAGTCCTAAAATTGTGAAAATGAGTATACTATTAGTTCTAATTAATTTTCTTTTCTAGAACATAGTTCCTTATTTTTTATATTTTTTTGTTGCTTCAATTTTTAAGCATTTTTATTTTTAAGGCTTTTTTATTTTTTTAATCTTTGTTTATTTTTTGTTTCTACCTCATCCTTAATATTTTTTTATTTTGCAATTTTTTTTCATTATATTTTCCTATTATTTTTGTACATTTCTTCTTTGGATGTTCTTATTTATTTTGTCTTTCTTTTTTCCATTTTATGAAGGATATCATTTCATTTACTTACTCTTTTTTTCCCTACAAATAACCTTTCATAATGAAACATCTGATTTGTAATAAAAAAACATAAAACATCCATTTAAATAAAACAACCTAAAAATACTTTTAATAATTAATTGAAAAGCTAACATGAAGTAGTTCAAGCAAATGCTACACATTTAATTGGGGGTTCAGATTCTAAGTGACATAAGCCATTCAAATATTATATTTAGGTTCCAATTTGTTCTTGTGTTTGGTTCATATGTTATGGAAGGTATTCTGCTGGTGAGTTTTTAGTGGAAAACTTTCACCAACAATCACGTCTCTTTAAGAGAAGGTGAAAGATTGATTTGTTTGTTTTTTTCTTTTTTGGTTGGTTTGTTTGTGAAGGAAGTTAAGAAATGGAAGCAGAGAAACCAAGTTTTTAGGGATGTGATTGAGTTGTTCTTGGTGAAGCAATGCTCTCTAAATGCTAGTGTTTTTTTTACTACTATACTGATCAAATTCAATTTTGAAATTAAATTGATAAATCCAAATTCTTAGAAGACTGACATGATGTGTAAATAAAGCTAAATAGAAAAATGAAAATAAGAAAAAGAAAAGAATAATATGTGTTTAATTAAAGGGATAGCATGTGACTTTTACACCACACTTATTTTTCTTTTCACCTTTATAGTTTTAGGATTGAATAAGAAAATTGTAAAATTTTATGACCTAAATAGAAATTTTTTTTAAGTTTTTAGTGCTGAGTGTGCATTTTCCCTTCCACTTCAATCACTTTTTACAGTTTGGAATAACAACAGGATAATGAGTATAGCAAATTGGGTAGTTTGAGAATGAGTGATGTAATATTTGATAGCTTTAGGGTAACTAAACAATGCTGAACATAGTTTAGGAACGACGGGTGGTGTTTATCTAAAATTAAAAGAAAAGGTGTGACTTGCATGCATATGGAATGCAATTAAAATAAGCACAAGAATGCTTTAAGGTGAAACTCATGCTATCTTGGATCTTTATGGCATGGCATGGCCGCATGGGCCTCTACGACAAGAAGCACTAAAAATAAGCTAATTAAAGCTCCAAGCTACTGGCAACAATTATAAACCCAAAAAAGATTCAGTTAAATCAAGGTAGATGAATGAACATAATGAAATGAAAGCTCATTTTATCAAGCACCTGTCTCCCAAGGTGAGCGAATGTCCATAAACATGTTCTTAAGTTTAGTGATGCAACTAGGAAAAATTACAACCTAACAATGTTCATATAAGCATTTGCGGTCCTTGACTTTAAATATTATTTCATTTTCATCCTTAACATTGATTTTGTTCTACTCTTATCCCTGTCATAATAAAAATGTTCCATTTTTACTCATCTTTGGATGAGAAAAGTTATGATGGACTAAAATTGAAGGAAAATCCCAATTTGACCTTGATAACTTGTCCCCTTCGCTCGAAACTCCAAAACTTCTCATCTATCAACGTGACTACCATATCCACATCTCTAAACCGCTTCCCACTTCCATTCCTTCCTAAACTCACTAAACTATGCACATCTTTCTTCTTTGCATGCACTAGATTTACCGCCAGCACTGCCCTCTCCATATTCTTTCTTCCTAACTCTCATCACCTCTATAGCCGAAAATTAAAAATTTCTTTTCTTTTTTTTTTTGGAACCTCAATTGCCACAATTACCGCTGTAATAAGACTATAGAATCTTATAATGACTTTGTTACTAGCAGAGGCTCAAGTGACTACGAAATGACCTAATTCTCACTGTCATCTGCCTTATCGTCGTAATCTATCTACTATTTGCCATTGTAATCATTGCATTTTCATTCTCATCCCTATCTTCCTCCTTGCCTAAGCCATCATTCAGTTCGCGCGCTATCTTTAGGTCCTCATTAATGTAGGTGTCACAGATACTTCAATGTTGTGAAAGAATAAATATGACCTTCCTTGCAAACAATTGACCTGATAAGTCCATTTTGAAGGATGTTGTTAGATTGGGTATTGGATCAGTCATGGTGAAAGGGGTTATTTGGTTCCAGTGACACATCATCATGAAGGAATCCTAGCAGCTGAGGTAGTTAGGCTCAGAAAACTAGTTACTCAGGGAGGCACTGCTACTCCTCAAATAAAGATGGTTCACATAGCTACCACCAATTAAGCTATAACAATTAGAACCTAACCATTTGTACTGTCAAGTAATTAAGTAAATGTTGTATGAGTGTAGTATATTTCAAAAGACTATATCTCACATGACTTGGACAAAAGAGGATTATAGTGTTTATAAATTACCACACCCAAGTGGGTTTGGTAAGGAAAGAATTAAGTAGTGGGCTCACGCACATGAAATGAGCCAAAACAGTTGAAAGGGCCCAATTTTGCCTCATGCGTATAGGCCTGATAAATCAATTAATTCAGTTATAACAAAAATCGAATAACCAAATTATTTTAATTTTTTATGGCAAGCAGAAACAACCGAATAGACGGAATTTCACATAATAACCAAAAAAACCAAAAACCGAATTAATTGTTTGATTTTTGGTTATTTAACCGAATAACTGAAATTCTTGTTTGTTCCAAACTTGCAGAATAATTTTTAAATTACAAACCAAATGACAAGGAATTTAACAATGTAAAGATTTTCTAACATCCATCCAAATCCAAATATTTAACAAATATTCCAAAGTCTAAACCAATCTTAAACATTCGTTCCAAATCCAAACATAATACACCAGACTCCAAAGTTTTCCACACATAATACAACTAAATGCAAATATTATCCAAGCATCCATTCCAGCTGAGCGCATCCCTACTTTTAGTCTATACCCCATCCAATGTCCATTACTGCAACTTTTAAAACAACAACAAATACAACATTATTAGATGTACATATAATAGAACTTAACAATATTAGATAAAAAAAATTTGAACTAAACATCACACCTAAATTTTGCTTCAAATATCCAATATTGAAGACCTAATGTCACTCTGGAAATATCTAAAGTAAATGAAAAACAAAAAACACAAAAGAAAAGGAAAAAGAAAAGAACGTTAGACAACAAATATTTCAAGAAATCTAATTTTAAACTAATGATATTTAAAGTACCTTCTTCAAGTTTTTCTATCTCTTTTAAGTCCTCCTCAACACCATAGGTCATTTGTCTCCTAAACCAATCTTGACTGCAAATCAGAGCTTGTACCATATAAGGAGTCAATGAACTCCTAAATGCATTAAAAACTCTTCCTTTGGTACTAAATGTTGATTATGAAGCAACTATAAATATTGAGATAACCAACACATCACGGGCCATTGCACTAAGAATGGGCAAATGTCCACTATTAAATTTCCACCACTGTAAGATATCAAAGTTATCATCATCTGGCTCACACTACTCATTCAAATATCTAACTAAATCTAACAAAGGCTCATCATTCCCCATCAAATGGCTTGAACTTCTTTTTTCCTTTCATTTGAAATTAGTCATTCCCTGTGTTGGGCTTAAAATTTAGGTATAGTCTATTTGGAGACAGGTTCTTTGTTTATGCCACTTGGCTCACCTGACTTTGGCTTCAACTGTTGTTCATACCAAGTAAACACTTCATTTAAAGAATCTTCAACCTTTTTTGTCACCTGAGCCTCTGCATCATGCTTATGCTGATATATATCATTCAAAACAAATTCAACATACCTCAACTTGTGATGCAGGTCAAGAACAACAGCAACTTATATCAACATATTCATCCTCTCAACATTGCCCCAATACTTTTCATACATTTCCTTCATCTTTGAAGCCAAGAAGGCAAACTCAATGTCTTAACTTAGTAGCCATTCTTGTAGGAAACCATCAAGTTCATAAATTTTATGGAAAAAGGTATTTGATGTAACATACAATAAACCAGAAATCCTACGAGTCAGTTCATAAAAATTTTCCAAAAAAGTGACTGATATTTTCACATTTTCCTAATCAACATTTGTGAACACCCCAATTGTCTCTTTTAGTTCAAGTTCAAAAAATGAATCCCACCCAGAATATGCCTCAAATGCCCTCTCAATTTTTTTGGTAGCATTCAACATCAAATAAGTTAAATTCCATCTAGTACTAACATCTAGGCACAATAAAGATTTATTTTCAATCTTCTTTTTTTCAACACATTTTTTAAACTTAGAATATCATTGTGGAGATTATCTCAAAAACTTAACAGCGGCTTTAACCTTTGACACAGAACCATGCATCTTTTTTAATCCATCAACAACAACAAAATTGATAATATGCGTAATGCATCTTATATGCAAATACTTGCAACTTGTACCCCAGTTGTTGATTTTCTTTTTCAACCACTCAATTGCTATATCATTTAAACTAACATTATCAACTGTGATGGTGAATACCTTATCAATACCCCAATCAATAAGACAATTTTCAATAGCTCTTCCTATAGTCTCACCTTTATGACCGATTATTAGACAAAAATTTAATATATTATTGTGCAATTTTCAATTTTTATCTATGAAGTAAGCAATGAAAGACAAGTAATTTATTTTTTGTAAAGAAGTCCATGTATCAATGGTGAGACAAACTCTTTGAGAAGTACTCCCTCCGTCTCAAAAGTTTTGCTTCATTTATTTTTGGCAATTAATCTATGATTTTTTATTTTCAACATTTTAATATATAAATACAATATCTTCATTTTAATATATAAATACAAAATTTTTGTATATGAATGATAATTCAAGATATGTAGTTTCTAAATATATATTTTTTGATTTTTTTTTAACAAACAATAATATGAATAAAATTTAGTCAAAATACAACAAAAAGTCAAATGTATCAAAATTTATGGGACAGAAGGCGTATTATTTAATAGCTTTTTCAAATGTTTCATCTCTTCCACATACCGATCAACACAATCTCTAGCAATAGTATGTCTTTATGGAATACGAAATCTAAGACATGCAACATTCATGAATTGCCTAAAGCCTTCATTTTCTATAAACTTGAAAGACAACTTATCAATAGTTATCATGAAAGCTAGACCCCTTCTTACAACATTTTGTTCAAACTTTCAACATGTTAAACCCTCTCCACCTTCTTCATTTTTTTCACCAAATACCAATTCAAATTGCTTTGATTCCAATTCATGGTGTTTAGGACAAGAGTTGAAATGATTCCTACGAGAACTAGTTTCATTTCCTTTCAAATGACCTCATAGTAGTCTCATATAATACTTGCACCTAGCTTTATGCTCTTATTGTTTAGTTATTACCTTTTCGAAATGGCTTCACACATAAGACCTTGGCTGCATTTGTTTTCTCTTCCGTGATGTGGATTTTCCAATACCTTTCGATGTGGTTGCAGCTTTTCTCATTGCAACTTGTGGCTGAGCATGGTCTGTAGAGCAAGAATCAATAGCACTAGTTAATTCTGGTGAATTACATTGACCATGACATTTGGGAGAAACCATCTACACCAAACAAGTAATAAAAAGTGTTAAACATAAATAATAACAATGTTTACAATAGATAAAAAATTATTAAATGAAAAAATTGTGTAATTATAACTTGTTTGATTAACTAAGAGAACTCTTTATAGGCAATTTATTCAAATCAATCTTCATGAAGCTTGAAATAAAAATATTCCTACACATCATTTTACATTTTAACATCCAAAACATTATTCTGTGCTTGAAACTTTTGTATATAGTATAGTAATTGGAGTTGATTAATTCGAAGTAAGGTTTGATTCTATGAATTCAATAGAAAGATAATGGAGACAACATCAATTTCCAAAATGCATAAATAACAACAACTAGTTCCAAAATGCAATTAAGTATAAATTATTGCATTCTTTTCTTTTAATCAATCAGATGTCATCAAACACACACCGCCAAGCACCTGGTAATGAATCTGGACCATTTTTCAAGAAAACCAAGCTATCTTATACTTAATTACTTAAACAAATATTCCTTCCAAGGGGGCTAGGTATTACAAACAAAAATGAACATAGGAGGCAGCAGCAACACTTATCTTTATAGAGGAGAAACCTAGGAATGGAACGAGACACAAAGGAAAAGGCCTACAGGCTATAAATTAGAACCTGGGAATAAAGAACAAAGGAAGAGGCAAGCCTTTATAAATACAAATAAAAAAACTAGACACACACAACACAAGCCACCTAAAGAAACAACAGGCAACATAAAGTTGCACATTTGTGGAGGAGAACCTCGGATGGAACGAGACAAATAGGAGGCCTACGAATTGCTAGTTGCTGGATGAAACATGAGACTCAATCGAGCAAAACAAAGAGAGGAATCACATCAATGTGCGACATGGGTGAGTCGACGGTGGTCGACAATGGTGAGGCAAGGCGAGAATCAGTGATTTGAAGCAAAAAAAGTGATAGAAGAACTAACCTTAGCAGAAGTGAAAAGGTAAAAGTTCTAATGTCTGAGAGAATGATGGCTAAACGAGAGGAAATAGAGGTGACTTAGGGGGAAGATCAAAACGATGTCATTTAGATTATGATAAATCAGTTTATTCGGTCACAAAATTTCTTAAGATTAAAACCGATAACTGAAATGGAATAATAATTCGGTTATCAGTTAGAATCAAAAATCAAATTTTTGATGCTATTCAGTTACCGAAAGCCGAAAAAAATGATTATCCAGTTATTTCGGTTAAAACCAAATTTCTGCTTACCCCTATCTGCGTACAAAGTACCATGAGGCCCGGTCCAAGCCAAATTTTTCCTTTTTTGGTTTAACTTTTTTTGTTTTTATCCGAAAAACCCAAATTTTCACATATTGGATTCAATTAAACCCAAAGTTCAAAAAATCTTAACCAAGATTTTTCATATCCTTTAACATTTACCTATAAATACCCCGCTCCTCTTCACTTCCAATCTGTCCCAAGCTTTTGAGCTATCTCTTTGTCCCTCAAAAAGTTCTTCTATCCTTGATGGTTTCTGCTGATTCTTAGAGTATTTCAGTTATGAGTGTATACATATTCTTTTGCATAATTTGAAAAATCACAAACTATAATATTTGAGGACAGCATTTAAACGTGTCGGATTTCTACTCTTTTGGTTAATGATTTCTTCTGCGACTTGATCGATTACAGTAAAGCATGACTTTGGACACAAGCTTTACTTGACAAATACGTGCTAAATGTACCGTAACTTCAATGTTAGAGGTTTGAGTACTTACAAGTGCCATATTCGATATTGTTTGTGGTGGATTAATCCAATGCCAAGATGATGCAAACCCTGGTCCTTGGAGGGTCATCATCAAGCACCCAAAGTCCATATTAACCATTAATGCCCTAATTAACTTAATGGAGAAAAGAAGTTATGGCCACCAAATTTTAACAGCTTCTACTGACAGACTGACATATTTTTTGTGTGCTTTCAAAATTCAAACAGTAGTAACTTATTTTTTGGTAATTAGAAATAATTCAGGTTTTTTCCGGATCTCAAAAAAGTGAGTATTTTATCATTTATTTATGTATAAATACATCTTAATATTTATACCTCGTATACATATTTTTTATTAATGGCAATAACTTCTAAAGCATATCCGAGTGACCTGTGATTTTGGTGTGCGGCCAATATGAGTGGGAGCTGCGTGGGCATGATGTACAAGCATGGAGAATTAGGTGATCCACCTGGTTGGCTTTGCTTCCGGTGCTGGAGGAGGCAGGCGGACGAATCTCTCTATCACCTTGTAGACGTTTACAGTGTTCTGACTCTTACCAGATATGTTTTGTCCCTTCCCAGACACACCACGTGGCCTCATCAACGGTCCAAAACTCCCATATCTTTATTTATTTTTGTAGCCAATTTCAATTGTGCTTTCGTTCCCCCGTGAATGTGTTCCCTTCTTGCGTGGTAATCCCTCACAACGCCCACTTTTCCTCCCGCTACGTCATTGGAAATGTACTCTTAGAAAAAAAAAGAAAAAGATTAAAAAGAAAAAAAATAAACAAACAAAGACTTATGGTATGGTTTAAGAGTAGGGTCTAGAAATACAAATTGAGTTCCGGTACGAGTTAAATGAAAGAGAAGTCTTATAAGATTACTAATTATTTTTCGGAAAGCAATGAGAAGGAAGGCCCAGTTAAAAAAAATTACTACATTTGTCTCATATTTTTTAATATATTTTTTCCCATAATTTAAATTTGATTTAAATTTATTAATATTAATATTTATCAGAAAAACTTTAAAAATTTTAGTTAGTAACTATATATCTTTATTTATCAATTATATATAAAGGTTTTTTTATTTATATATTAAAAATGTTGGAAATAAAAAAATCATCAATTATTTATTATGAATAGTGAACGTTGTAAATAACTTGGGATTGAGGGAGTATTACATTATAAAATATTATGAATTGTATACTTCGTCCACAAAGATGAACAACTTGGTTTAAAATGGTTTATTTAGGTAAACTTCATATTTGGGCTCAGTTCTTTTTTTTTTTTTTATCCCGATTAGGACATGTAACCTCATTTTATCTTAATTAAGACCCTTAACTTATATTTTATGTAATGATTGGTCCTTTTCGTCAGTTGGATTATTAATTTTAATTGAATATTGGTGAAAATTAACAACTCCAATCCCTAGATTTCATTCATCCTGCTCCTAACACGTTAGACTTTATTCATCCTACTTTTAACATTCTAAAAGTTCTAGATCTAACACATCAACCATTTTTCTTTCTCACACCAACCAGAAGTGGTGAGGTGGTTGGATCCCCAAGTAGATTTCTCATAATATGCCCAACCTAAAAATTGAACAGCTCACGTTGCTGGGTTATGATGACCATGTCATCATCATATGAAAGGGTTTCTCCTTGGGAAAGCCTTGGCCTATCTAGAGCTCTTGCTTAAGTCAAAGTCCGACAATGCAAGCATCAGAATTGCATACTATTTTGACATTGCTACTAGCTCTGGCATAAGTGACATATTCACAAAAATGTTCTTCACAAAGATTTTACTATAGTGGCAGCCAAGAAAACCAAATCTTTAGATACTACATTTGAAAACCAAATAAATATGAGATCTGCTGTGTTGGCATCAAAACATATAACGCCATTAAGGCGGCCCTTTCTCCAGTTTTTGTTCCTAGGTCTAATTTTTTTTTGAATTGTACTTATTTTTTTTATCTAGATTGAAGACCTTGAATCTTGACTGAATTGTGACTCTTAGTAAATTTACTTAATTGTTGGGGCCGTCATGGGTAATGGAGTTCTACGGTCTGATGTAGATATTTTCTTTAGTTATTTGTCAGATATATTTTCAAAAATTAGTCTAGTATGTGTAGATCAAGTTAATTTCAAATTTTGGTGGTAATTAATTAATTGCGTGAGAAGATTTTGAGTAAACACACATTGGATATCAAATGAAGTGTGTGATATCAATTTTTTGTGGTGAAATTTGAAATCTAGATTAATTGGTCCATTGTTGGAATTTGAGAAGAAGTTTAGTTGTAGAAGAGACCAAGGATGGGAGATGGGAGGAAAAAAAGAATAAAAAATAAATAAAAGACTGGCACAACAATTTTTTCACTTGCGAGAATTTGGGTTTTTAGGATAGGAAGAAAACGTTTACTGAAATGCTGGTGCATTTGTTTGGGTCATTCATGGTGATGAAGGGGAGAGTCAGTAGTAGCAGGGTTAGATTTATAAGTTTGAGGGTACTGAGAGTAGAATAAAGAAAATATAAGCATCAGAGTAAGCATTTCTATAAATTTTTTGTCAAAGTTAACTATGAAAATGATGGATGTGATGTTGATAGGATGCGCCATATAAGACATAGGACCTCATTAGGATAAAATGAATGTACATGATCCAGCTAAAAAAAAAAAAAAAGAACGAGACCCAATATAAAGTTTATCCTATTTTATTTCATTAACTAATCTTCATCATCAATATTTATTTTAGATTTAAGATTCAAATTATGAATAAAACACCTTTTGGTATTGGAGTTTACATTGTTTTTCACCATAATAACATTTTCACGATTAGAGTAAGTGGTGCATCTATTGAGATTTTAGTTTTTGGCTATTATTGAGATAAAATAAAAATAAAAAAGGAAACCACAAGACAAGTAAGGCTAAAAATGAGTGAATGAGTAGTAGGCTGATCATGCTCGACTTGAAATATGTATTGAGCTTAATATTTTATTTATATTTGGATTAAAAAACAATGTGAATGAGTTTTTAACCAATTGAATTCGGGTTATTTGCTTAAATTAAGGAAAAAAAACTAAAATCTAACTAGGGATGTAAACGGGTTGGACTTTTATCAGGTTACTCGAGCTCAATTTGGAACTTATCAAGATGAGCCTCATCAAGCTAGAACATGAAAACGAGCCCGATATTTTAAAGAGCCAAGCTTGAGCTTATAATTATCGGGCCCTTTTATTAAGGGGTTTAAAAGGTCTTTAAAAAGGGGTTTAATGAGTCTTCAATAATAACATATACAATACTTAGCTAATCAAGGAGTTATTGGTTTAAATCATTAAATTGAATATGATAAATTATGTACAAGGTCTTTCATTTGAGCCTAGCAGGCTTTCGGGCCAAGTTCGAGTCGTCATCAAGTAGAGATCGAGCCTCAAAATTTGGATTTGAATAATTTGAGCTCAAATCTGAATAGTACTGATAATTTATGTGGAATCAAACTCAAGCAAGCCAATTTACACCTCTAAATCAAACTAAGCTAAGTGTGAGTTTGAGCTCGATTAGGCTTATTTACACTCCTAAATTGAATTGAGTTGAGTGGAGTGATAAGTAAATCAAATTTTATTTAAATTGTTTTATTGAGTTTGAAATTTTATTCACCTTCAACTTGCTAACAATTTGAATGAAATCATGGACAAATTTAATATATATATATATATATAAAGCAAAAGCATATACGAAGGACATAATGGACTTTTCACATAACAGGTGAAAGGTGGTGATGACATGTGGTGAACTTTTCTTTTTTAGTAAGACAACCACAATCTTTTGACATAATGGACTTTTCACATAACAGGTGAAAGGTGGTGATGACATGTGGTGAACTTTTCTTTTTTAGTAAGACAACCACAATCTTTTGCACATGATATACTAGATATACCTCTGACCCTATTAAGTAATATTATAGTAATACATGGCAGTCAAACCCACAGTTGTTTACTTTCATTCAAATTTAAAATTAAAGATGATGATAGAATTAGTATTCAAATTAAAGATATATATCAAATTAAAAGGAAAATAGAAAAATCTATAAATATATATGTACCCAGTTATAATAATTAAAATTAAGGTATAAAATTAATTTGATAGACTTCTTTTATTCACCTAAAGATAAACTTTCTTAATTTATTTTTTTTTCAACCTCCCTAAAACACAAGCCTAAATTTTTTTTCTTCAATTTACCGTGTAATAGCATTATCGTTTAGTAGACATTAATTTTCTATCTGAAATTTTTTTATTAATAATTAATTTCTTAGAGGTGCATAAATTTGTTTGAATTTTTTATAGAGATTTTACTTGCCCCTTAATTATCTCTTTGGTTTTCGTCATTGGAACACTTACAATTATATGGTTGGCAAGTTTTTGTGTTTCCTTTCTGATGGAATATTGATACTAACACAATTCTTAGCTAATGGAGATATTGAAAAAATGATTCAATACAGCTATAGCAAGGTTTGTGTTTCTTTTCCTATGATACTTGCTCATTATAATTTTCATGTAAGTAGGATTTTGAGAAATTAAGGATATATAAAAATAGAATTTTGATCTTCTAACTGTTGTTCACATCTCATGAAGGATGAAGTAAGTAAATTTCAACATTTTTTCATAAGAATAAAATTTTATGTTTAATAGAGAAATTTTGTCACTTTCTTTAAACTTTTAGTACAATCATTAAAATGTCATTTTTCAAACTTTAGTGACATATATGATTTATAAAAGTGTTGGGATTATCTTATGTATATTTTTAAGAGTTCATGGACCAAGTATTTTTTTTGGAGACTTTATTAACATTTTCAAAAGTTTTTAGTTATCAAACTAAAAAAATTTGAAAAGGGCTGCCTTAAAATTTTTCAAAACATATACTCATTCTGTCCAATATTCTTTGCACTGTATTCCTTTTTGGGATGTCCCAAATTTTTTGCACTGTTTCCTTTTTTGGTAAATTTAAGCAGTGAAAATATCTATTATACCTTCACCCTAAACCCCTTAATCTGACCATTTCTTTTTTGTTTTCCTTTAGCCAACCTCCCGTCCAAGGATCTTGTATTCTAGTCCTTTGGTGACGTTCTTCCGGTGACATCCCACCGGCGATGCATGGACTAAGAAGAGGTAACAAAACAAATCGAGGGAGAGGCGAGTTCGAGACGAAACGAGAGGTGATTGAGGATGGTAATGAATTGAGGATGACAGAAGATCGAGGACAGGGCGGACGATTCACTGACCATTCGACGATGAGGTATTACTGGAATTACGACAATCGATTCACTGCTGGAATCGTACTCTAGCAATGAGCGACGGACTGAGCCAATGAATCGCGACAATAGGAGCGACTAAGGCGAGGGTAGTAGATCGACTGAGGTAAGGGCAGTGGATTGACGGTCACCAAGATGAATCCGGTATGCTCTGTTGTGCTTTGTTGCTAAGGGAAAATGTAGGTAAATTAGTAAATGTACAAGGGATAACATGGGCAAATTAGTAATTTCACAAGCATTCTTAAAACTGCGTACCAAATAGAAATGGTGCAGAAAATGTGGGACAGAAGGAGTATACTTTATGGATTCTTAATATACTTAATTTAGAACTAGAAAAATGAATCCTAAAAATTTTTCAAAGACAGAGAGTTTGTGAAATGTGAGAATATTAATGATTAAATTTTTCAAATGTTACCAAACATAATTATTTCTTCAAGTTTTTCTTTCAAGATTCTATTTATTGTTTTATTATGATTCAATTTTTAATTTTCTTTTACAAGTCTATATTTTTACAAATATATGTGCTCAATGTAAACTTTTTTTTATCTATTAATTCATGTGAAAACAAACATGTATATATGTGTGTGTATATATTTATCATGTTTCCATTTTCTAACATTTGGCCTTATATTAAAAAGCATGTTATGTTTTTATTACCTTTCTTTTATAGATTCATTATATATAAAAAATGTCACAATTTGAAGATTTTAGTAAGGTTTAGTGGTGCTAAGAGGTAGGAAGATATAATTTCTTTAGAATCCAAATCGATGATCATGTCAGAATTTTTTCCTTAAAATATGATTTTGACTTTATTTTTTCTAATCTCATGTTAACACCTTTTGTGTGTGCTTTTTGGAGAAGAGCGGTTCATTTTAGAGTTAGGGCCGTAGATGATGATAGATCCGCTTGAATTTTTATTATTTAAAACTTAAAAGTTTGACAAAAATAAATAAATTTATTGGTGGTGCTCAATACTATGCTATAATAATTTGATACTTTTTAAACTGTTGATTCAATTATATATTTTTATAATATTAAAATATTTATTATTTTGTAAAACTTAATACAATTTGTAATCTGGTAGCAAGTAAATTAGTTTTAAACTCAGCCGAACTTAATCCGTTTCAAACTGTTCTCTCATTTTTCTACCCCGGAAGGAAAAAGGGAAGAAATTTGAAATAATAAAAGAGGCGACTAATTAAATTAAACAGCCGTTTTGGAGGGAGCTTCTGAAAAGCAAAAGGGCGGCTGCTGTCCAATTTCTCTTTGTTGTTGCTGCCGGCATGTGACCCCGATCTCTCTCCCTCCCTCAATTAAAACCTTGACCTTTTCTTCTCCGCTGACTCCCGCCGGAAACTATGTCCGCCGCCAAGTCCTCTCGCTCCTCCCTCTCTCCCTTCCGCTCTCACAAGTCCCCCGCTCCGCCGTCATCCTCTCGTCCCCCCACTCCTCCTTCCTCCGCATCTTCCAGACCTCCTTCTCGGCTCTCGGCTACTCCGGCCAACTCTTCGATTACGAGTCCCAGCCCGTCCAATCTTGAACGGCCTGAGACTTCCAAGTCTAAGGAGAATGTCACCGTTACGGTCCGCTTTCGCCCTCTCAGGTTCCCTATTGCTGTTTCTTTGTTGGTTGCTCAGCTAATGTTTCATTTATTTTCTCCAGATGTCTGATACTTTGATTGCTTGTGGTTAAACAGTCACAGAGAGATTAATAAAGGGGACGAAATAGCTTGGTATGCAGATGGGGATTCCACAGTGAGGAGCGAATACAATCCTTCTATCGCCTATGCTTTTGGTTAGTTGTTTTCTCTCTCGCCTGATTACTCTACGTAGTTGTCGTTAATCTCTGTTGTCATATCTTCTTAGCTTAAACTGCCAATGCTTGTTGAAGGTTGATTTTTTTTTTCCTAGATAGTGTGTCGGTTTTGATTTAATTTACCTAATAAAAACTGCAAGTGGAATTATGCGATGATTTCTGGACAATTATAATTTTTTACAAAATTTTCTACAGTCACCGCCTTCATTTTAAGAGGGATTGAAAAAGAAGAAAAACAATTGCAATTTATTTGATGTTGTTTTGCCAAACTGATTCAATCATATGTCATGTACTTTGTCCTGCACTGCTACATTGCATAATTTTGAGGCCAATTCAGTTAACCTTTTTTAAATGTGTTACTTTTCTTGGATGCTTGCTGTGCTATAGACAGGGTATTTGGTCCAGCAACAACAACACGTCATGTCTATGATATTGCTGCTCAACATGTAGTAAGTGGCGCCATGAAAGGAATAAATGGTAATGTGTGTTCTACACTGAATTTAATTTCTACAAGATGTTGCAAATAGCAATTGCTGCTTATTTGCCAAGATTCCACTGTCGCTCCTGTCTTATTCAAGGGATTGAATGTGAAGAACTTCACTGGGCATTTGGAAAAAAAAGGAGCATTGAGACTTTTTATTCCTGAATAAATAAAACTGATTGTTGACAGGCATGTGATGTAGTGCACATATTCCCTACACAGGCCTTTGTCTTTGTGATTTTGAGCTCTGTGACCATAATGCCTATGTTCTATCACATAAGTATCCAATCACGTCTGAACAAGTGTATATAAATTGGTCATTCAATTGCTTGCAAGAAATTGTTAATATGCTTTTGATGCTATAAGGCAGTCATATTTATTTTGGATGGCTGAATGATAATCTCAACAAAGTGATGGTTTGATCATGTGCCGCATCATGAATGGTCCAAACTGTACATAAGTAGTGAATGGCTTTTTTACATTTAAAGGATTGGTCATTTTGTGACGTATAACCAACTGTTATATTTACTATGATACTGTGCAGGTACTGTTTTTGCTTATGGTGTTACTAGCAGTGGGAAGACTCACACGATGCATGTAAGTGTTAAGCCAAAACTCATCTGTAATGAATTTTCACTCCCTGGTAGAGTGTATTCACAGTGTTCACATGAGCCTGTGGTTGCTGTTGTGTGTCTACATGATAGCCTCTACTTGATCATCTCATTGATATATCTCACTATCTAAAAATTCCAAAATTGGCTCATTTCTAATTAGTTAATTTATTTTTGTCTTTCCTGGCGCTACTTTTTATTTTCACCTGTATTTGATGAAGTTCTCTTGCACTAGATATGTTGACGTCATTTTTGCTTCTACATTTCCACTCTTTTGTTCATTTGTTTTCACAGGTGATGATAAGGAACAGTGAAACACAGTTTCTTTGCTGCTTTTTCTTATTCATGTGAATGCCAATGTGCATCTTTCACCTAATGCTTTTGCCACTGAACACAAATATTCTTTTTCGTCCTTTTGAATGTAGGGAGAGCAGAAGTCACCTGGAGTTATTCCACTAGCTGTGAAGGACGTGTTTAACATTATTCAAGAGGTAATTGGTTCATCTTCCTGTCGTTTGATGGTTTTCTGCTCTTTCTTTAGGTGACATTGTTGTATATTTCAGACACCTGAGCGAGAATTCCTTCTCCGAGTTTCATATCTTGAGATCTATAATGAGGTTGGTGTCTTTTTGTTCTATTCATAGTAATTTTGTGCTTATGTTTTTCTTTTCCAGAATCAGTAATTGCTAATAACTTTTTATGAGTGTGTCAATATGCTTTCTGTATTCTAATAAGGCAAACAGTAAAAGACAAAATGGTTAGATGTTTATTTTTTCCCTTTGGTTCTCATTTGTGAAAAGATTGGTTTTTCAATTGCTAGATTTTTTCTTGGAGGGATGCCTTGAGTGGTTCCTTTTTGTGGAGTTTATAAGATTAAAAAAAATTGTTAAAACTAGGATTGCTTTACAATGGACGTGCATGTCTGGTTGCACTGGAACCTTCTCTCATAGGCTTACACATTTCTTGGATTAGGATTACTTTCATTTAGTTCAGGAACCTAGAATATGAGAAAGGATAAACAATTATGTGAATGCTGGCAGGCATTCATTAGCTGATGAGACAGTTGAGAGGTTCAGTTGTTAAAAACTGGGTGACACCAAATAGTAGTGGAAGCGAAAAATCATTAATGATAAATTTTAGTAAATACGAATCTGCTTGTATGTATTTATGCATGTAGGTATGTGTGTGTGTGTAAAATTCAAATTCTGAAACCTGTTTCCATCAACCAATCAATGAACTGAATTTGAATCTCAACTAGTTAGGGTGGCAATATGAATCTCACAACTAACCTTATTGTTATTGAAAATTTGAATTGGTCTGAAATCTTTGCAGATCTGAAGCTAATGCTTTTTCATAATGGGCAGTACCTTTTTACCACCATTCCTGTCTGTAATTTCTGTTCATAGGTCATCAATGATTTGCTTGATCCAACAGGGCAGAACCTGAGAATAAGAGAGGACACTCAGGTACTCTTCTAGAAATCATCAAGTTCATACTGGAAAAAATGAAAGGTTCAGTATTTGTTACATTTTGATCTTTAAAAGTTTCATTGCCCCTTCATTTGATTCACTCCATCTGGTTTAATATAACTGTATGGCTTGCTTCAATCTCATGATGGTGTGTCTACATTGACACAATATATGCTTCTCTTTGAATCAGAAGACATGATTACTGAGTATTTCAGATTTTCTTTATCCTGACGTGTTTTTATGGTACATAATCTAAAACAGGGAACTTATGTTGAGGGTATTAAAGAGGAAGTTGTTCTATCCCCTGCTCATGCCCTTTCCTTAATAGCAACCGGGGAAGGTATAGCACAGATAGGATACTCTTTTACCAATTGTATCATAGTACTTTGTTTGCTTGCTTTATAATTGCTGAGATATTGGATTGTATTATTACTGGTATTGTTGCAGCACACAGACATGTGGGTTCTAACAATTTCAATCTTCTTAGCAGTCGCAGTCATACCATATTCACTTTGGTGCGTTTTCCTCTTTTGGAAATTAAGCATTTCTCTGGTCTTCTTTTCAAATCCTTGTATGATGCGTAAAACATTATAGATGACAAAATCCTGATACTTTCTTTTGTCTGAGCTTTTATAAAACACTTTAACTGTCATGTAATGTATGTAGGAAGTAAGGCATTGGAATTACAAATTTCACCGAGAAAATTGAAATGCATTATTTTTCTAAAACATCCTCCTGGGCAGTTGGTACAAATTACTCACATTTTCAACTCAGTAGTTCTTAACATAAATTTTAAGTAAACTGATTATTGATCTGTTTTCAATAGCAATAATGGAAACCAATTTAGTGTGAAAATTTTGATGTTGTCTATAATTAAGTTTTCTTTTGGATGTGGTTTTCTGAAAACCTTGTTGATACCCCCAGACAATCGAAAGCAGTCCACGTGGAGGAATGCATATGGAAGAAGATGTGACTTTGTCACAGTTGGTAATACCTTATTCACTTTTGTAATGATTCATATGATCTTTACCATGTTCATGCTTCACATTGTAAATCTTCCAGCTTACATGGGATTGCATTGACATTCTGGACATTGGAATTTCCTTGCAGAACCTCATTGATCTTGCTGGATCTGAAAGTTCTAAAACTGAAACAACTGGATTGAGGAGGAAAGAGGGTTCTTACATAAACAAAAGCTTGCTTACTCTTGGAACGGTATGGCAGTGCTTTTTTAGTCTTCTCTCATCCTACCGACTATAAATACTTCCAACTAATTGACTTTACTTTTCACTTTATTTATATTGTTTGTCCCTCTCCCCCCCCCCCCCCTCTCCCTTCTTTCTTTTTTCCCATTTTCTCAATAAGTTATCTGTGCTTCAATTTGTTAAACAATTAAAAAAAGGGAGTTACATCCAAATTTTGCTTTCAAAAGAAATGATATATTCACTTGCAACTTTTCTGGATCTTGGTAGAACAATTTGAGGGAAATTTAATTGTAATTTTTTTATTTTCCATTGATTTTGGTTGAAATGGATATGCAAACAACTTCTAGATCCTAGGGTTCACCTTAGGAAACTGTTGTTTGCATTTTTTCTTGCCTGTGCATGTGACTGATTAATATAGTCATGCGAAGAACAATAATTACATGATTCTACCACTGTAATTTGGCCTAATGAATAAATGGTTCAGAGTAGGAAACAAAATCAGAGTTAAATCATGGAAATGTAGAATTCATAGATTCTTCTTTTTCCACCCTTTTAACTTTGATCACAGGTCATCTCCAAGCTCACAGATGGAAAGGCTACGCACATACCATATCGAGACTCAAAGCTTACCCGTTTATTGCAATCATCACTCAGTGGGCATGGGCGGATTTCTGTATGTCCCGTTTAGGTGCTTCAAATCATGAATATATTACTATTTGCATTATTGACATCTGGATTTCAGGTTGTATGTTAGGATGTACAGAAATTGGGAAGGAAGGGATGTGCTTGAACTTCAAATAAAAAAGGGAAAATGTTTGAACTAGTGGTTGACCTTGCGTTGTAGACTGACAGGCAATTGAAGACACCAATAGATTAAACATTTTCTGTTCCTTAATTTCTTCTTTCCTGAGGGTGCTTTAACATGGTGTGAGGAGTGTAATTTTTTTTTTAAATTTTTCTCATCTCTAGTACAATGTTGATGGGTGATGTTATGTTTCTTTATGCTTTTCTTTTTGCATTTTTATTTTTGAAAAGATTCTGTGCAATAATGCATGCTTCTCCTTGTCATGTTATTTTTTTTTATTCCGGTTGCAGCTTATTTGTACAGTAACTCCTGCCTCCAGCAACAGTGAAGAAACACACAACACTCTGAAATTTGCCCATCGGAGCAAGCATGTTGAGATCAAGGCTTCTCAGAATAGGGTAAAATTGTTAAGTTTGATGTGGAAAGGTTTTTTAGGGTTGGTACTTAACAAGTTTTGCTCAATTTTCCAGATTATGGACGAGAAATCACTTATCAAGAAGTACCAAAAGGAGATTTCCTCTTTAAAGCAAGAACTTGAGCAATTAAAGCGTGGGATGATGGGAAATTCTAATGTGACTGCATCTACTGATGTAGACTTTGTTAATTTGAAGCTTCAGGTTTGTTGTTTGTTTTGATTAAAAAAATTTTATAGTGACTCTATTACAATGCTAAGACATTCATCAGCGATTGGTTTAAGCATGAAATACAGCATTTCTATTTTGCGGTAATAGCATTATTAGTTCAAATTTTTACATGGTGCCTATGTTTTCCCTAAGTAAACTGATTAAACATGTTTTGGTAAAGCTTGGAAATAGCCCATCTACCATGCTTCTTGTCCTCTAATATACTTTTATCGTGTTTTTGAAGCTTGAAGCTGGACAGTTTAAACTACAATCACGATTAGAAGAAGAAGAACAAGCTAAGGCAGCACTGTTGGGAAGGATTCAGCGATTGACAAAATTAATCTTGGTTTCTACAAAGAATTCCATGCCATCTAGCATTCCTGAAAGATCAGGGCATAGGAGAAGACATTCTTTTGGGGAAGATGAGGTGTGCAAGTGTGTAGCATGGAAGATAATCATGTAGCTAGTTTTATTTTCTTTTTCTTTTCCTTGATCATATATTTTTTTCAAGTTAACTTTTAAGCAGGATTCTCTTGACAATTTTGGCTTATGATGATCCCTTAATTTGCATGTTTTACTTGGTGATGCAGCTTGCATACTTACCTGATAGGAGAAGAGAATACATTATTGATGATGATGATGATGATGATGATGATGATGATGATGCTAGCTGTGCTTCTGAGCCATCAGCTGAAGGAAGGGATGGTGTTACAAACCTGGATGAACTTGTGAAAGATTTAAAAAGGAACAGGAGGCATGGAATGCTTGGTTGGTTTAAGCTTCGTGTAAGTGCATGTCGGCCTGGTTTGTACTTTCATATATTGACACGAAACTTTCGTATTTAAATATGTAATCAAAAAATTGGATGGGGAGTCAACTAAAAGAGACCATTTTAAAAACAACACACTGAGCTTTTCTACTGCATCAAATTGGAAGGACATATAGGCAATTTATGAAGAGGAATAGATAATCCAATCTTAGAGTGGCTAAATTTTATGTTATTTTCCAAATCCAAGGTTCGAATGCCCGTTCTTTCCATACCCTGGCTTGTATACCCAAAAGAAGGTATGGAGGCTCCACTAGGATGATCTTTAACTTCTCGGCTATTTTGTGTATGTACACTTTTATCTGAATAAAAGGTTGTATTCTGATTTCTTGCTGTTAAAATTATTTATTGAAAAAGTGTTTTTCTTATTGGAAGAATGGAGAGACAGTGCTCTCTCTTTTTTCTGTGGCAATTGGCTTCATTATACTATTTCAGCTGAACAAACTAAAGTAGTCTCTGTTTCTGGAAATTTGCTCCACAGAAGCCCGAGAGTCTAGCGGGATTGTCACCAAATGCTGACAGTACAAGCTCTGCTAGTGGGTTGCCAGCATCGTGTTCAAAATCATCAAAAGATTATACCTGCAACGAACGACGAAAATCAACTAATAGGAGAGGAGGTGGATCCTCAACTACTGAATCGTTGCCAGAAAGAACTCAGGCGGGTGATTTGTTTAGTGTAACTGTTGGCTGCCGACAGTTGCCCAAGGTGAAAAAAACTAAAATGCACTTCCAATTTGGTGATCTACCATTATATACTTGTTCTGAGGTAGGAGTACATATAATCTCATAAGATGCATAAAGAACATGCCAGACTTACTTAAGGTCTGTGTACATTGAAATGAAGCCTTCCCTTCTGGACTGGGGTAGCAGATTCTTGCAGGATTAACTGTGTCAGGATCATGAACGTGCTTGATATGATGATAATATGGCAACCAACTTGATGATTTTGTACATGTACACTTATGGGTTCTTCTCTAGTCATTTCACTAAGATCCTAGTGGTAGGTATCTCATGGTACACCAGAATGGGATCTACTCAAATCATCTGATTAACATTTACTCTGAATTTATGGGAAAAATGTTTTAGGTAGATAATGTGTTTAGGCATGATGTTTCTTTTATCTGCAGAGAAATTTTCTTCATACATCTGCAATTTCCTATTCCTGCTCTGTTAAAAAAACTTGCTTGCTGTAGTTATTGATGAAAGTTTCTGTTATAGATGCTTCATGTTTCCTTCTGCGAAATAGTGAAGAAAGTGCTGCCTGCACTTGGTGGACTGAATCTTTACTTAAGTACAGTGGATTTTTTGTTCATTGTTTACATTTAGAATTTTCATTAGCATTGCTAATTTGCTAGACATGTATACTAGCAAATAATCAAGTGCTTGATAGCATACTGAGTAAATTGTTATATTTGCTAAAGTGAATTAACTTTTCAGAGTGGGACTACTATTACGGATCAAATGGATCTCCTTCAAGAGCAAATGAAAATGTTAGCTGGTGAAGTGGCATTGTCGATCAGTTCTCTGAAAAGAATGTCAGAGAAGGCAGCTAGTAGTCCTGAAGATTCACAACTTAGAGTAAGCTGTCTTCTGGTTTCCAGTTATGAGAGCAAAGTACAATGTTCAGTTATGGCAACCAACTGACCATGATCATCTTATTTAATACTTTAGGAACAAATACAGAAGTTAAAGGATGAAATTGGTGACAAGAGGCATCAAATACGTGTCCTGGAACAGCGAATGACTGGTTCTGTTGAGATGTCTCCACACATATCATCCAATGGTGAAATGTCACAGGTATAATGTTCACATAAATGGCAGATGTAAACTATAAGGCTGTGGTTTTATAGTGAATGAAGTTAACAAAATTCCAAGAGATAGTTAACTTGGTGTTGCCCTTGGGAGTTCAAATGCAAAGCACAGGTTCAGTGCCCGGGGAAAGTTTTCTAGTTTTCTCCTTGCTCTTTTCTAACCATGTTATTGCTACAGTGTTAGTGCTGGAGTAACTTCTCTTATTAAAGTGTCTTTGTAATCCAGTTGTTACATCTTTGTAAATTTTTTTATTTAAATTTCAGAAAATTTCCTCTCATGTTTAAATTGTGATAATGGATATTTTCTAGACAAAACTGTTGCTTCCACGTGTTAAGATGTTTTGTTTTTGTTTTTCTCTCTTAATTATTTTTCCCCTAGCTTCTCTTTCTTGCTAACGTATTTTATTATCCCAAATCTAGGCTTTGTCGAAGCTTACGACACTGCTCAATGAGAAAATGTTTGAACTAGAGGTTTGTTTTATTTACATTGTAACCGCTTGTATATACATTCATACCAATAACCAATTAAAACTTGACTGGTTTATTTCTTCGGCCTTTGGCATGGCTATTGAAGATCAAGTCAGCAGACAATAGGGTTCTTCAAGAGCAACTTCAAATGAAGGTATAATTCAAAAGAGGCTTATCTTTTCAATGCTTTAGGAAATCACTGTTTTGTTGCTAATGTCAGATATCGGAGAATACTGAGATGCAAGAAACCATCCTTCTACTAAGGCAACAGCTTGATTCATTATTGGATAAAAGCCCTGTGAATACAAAGCAGAAAGTGGAAGAAGAGAATGTCACAAACAACAATGATGAGAGGGATCCAATCGGGTCATTTGAAGAAGATTATATTGATGACAGTACTCCAAAAAGTGTCATGAGTTTGAATAGAATATTCTCCACAGAGGGCTTAAAAAAATGTGATGATACTACAAATTCGCAAATGCTTATTCAGGTTATTCTTCTCTGTTTCTCTAGCATTTGCATAAAGTATTCTTCACTGTTCATATCTGCAAACTGCGTGATGCATTAGTACCTTGCATCTGTAGTTAAATCCTTAGCTGATTTTTTATTTATGTTATTTTAATTTATTAGGCTGCTGAGATAGAGAATCTGAAACAAGATAAGGTTAAGTTGACTGAAGAGAAGGAGGGGCTTGAAATTAATATCAAAAAGCTGGCTGAGGAGGCTTCATATGCAAAAGAGTTGGCTGCTGCTGCAGCTGTTGAACTCAGGAACTTGGCTGAAGAAGTAACCCGGCTTTCCTATGAAAATGCGAGATTGAATGGTGAACTCTCTGTTGCGAAAGAGGGTTGTACATCTGATTGTTGCCGTAGGTTAGCTTCAGCTGATTTTAAACAAATTACTAGTAATGGAACTTGGACTGAGGGACGTCTGAGAAAGCAACAGGATGCTATTCTGGTTGAAGAGCTGCAGAAAGAACTTCACTTGAAAAATCAACAACAAACTGTACTAGAAACTTCTCTTTCTGAAAAGAATCAAACAGAAATTCAGCTACGAAAAAGAATTGGTGAAGCAAAAAGGCGTGAAGAAGAATTGGAGAATGAGCTTGCAAACATGTGGGTACTGATTGCAAAGGTGAGGAGGCCTGGCACTGATTCTGAGGAGGCATCATTGAAAGATATTGATACAGCAAATGCTCCATCAAGAGGAGTTGAAAAAGAGGTTATCTCATTTAACAATCACGCGTTTAGGAGCACCAAAGATGATGAGATCTATGGAGCTAAAGGGTTAAATGCATATGAAGATCTACAAGCACGGTATCAGGAAGAAAGTAGAAAATGCAGGGAGCTGGAAAGGCTTTTATCCGTAATGAAGGTATGAACATGGTCAAGATTTATAGAAATTCAACAACTTTATGGTATCAATATAATTTAGCTTCTCTGCAGCCACCTCCCATGGTATCATCCTAATGTATGAAGGCTGATGATAGCATCTATGAAAAAGAAAATTAATTTTGGGTCTCTCACTTCTGTTAGGCTCAAACTGCCGAGGAATAGTGATAGCATCTCTTTTAAAGAAGAGGAAATCTAAATTTCTTTGTACTTCTTTATTTTCTTGGATGTTGCATGGTTCACAAATTCAAATGACCCCCGAAAAGAACTCCAGCATTGGAGTGTCATGATAACATGGAGTTTGATTGATTGAAGCATCTTTCCAGGGTGAAAATATAAGCAGTCTGGATGTGAAAGCTCTTGAGGAACTGCAAAATTTTCATGTTGAAGCTATAACAAAGATTTGTCATGCTAAGGTGGTACCTGCTTTCTTTCTGTTCAATAAATTTCTCATGCTAAATTTATCTGGAAAATTCTTCTGCTGCTGCTTTCAAATTGGAAATCTTTGGTTTTCCTTCTAATTGTTCAAAAAATGTCTTGAGATCTGTTTTCGTTCTGCATAAGAACTTTGCTTTGCTAATTGGGTTTGCAGTATGCAAGTGTAGAGGTACCATATCCCAAGAAGTGTAACAATGTCAATAGGCGTCTCTCCCCTCTGCATAATGCCTCTTGTAGTTTCAGATTTCCAGCATCATATGTTTCTGTCCCCTGATTTTTTTTTTACTTATACGTGCAGTATACAAATCATAGCTTGTGACAGGACTATTTAATTTCTGATTGATTCTTTTGCTATCAGCGTTCTAACTTTGAGGTTAGTGTAATCCTTTCCATCCTTTCCTTACTGCATGCCAGCGTTCATGTGTCTGCATATATGCCCACCCATATTTCTGTTGCAAATAGAACTCAATAAATATAGATCTTGGATAAGCTGGCTAAAGTAATGGTACTTTAACATTTTTCATTTCCCCAAAGCTTTGTACACAAGGTTCATTGAATATTCCCCAAGAAGTCAAGAAGTTGTGCAAAATTACCTTGCCTATGTGTTATCCTTCAGCGAGCAAGGTCTAAATACATGTGGGTTTGATTTAGTTCTTACTCCATCGAGAAGATTTAAAATGCTCTTTGGAACCCTTAGAATGAAATACTGTATTATGTTTGTTTCAGGATTTGCATTGCGGGTAACCACTCATCCCTCATCAGCCAACTTCAAATGTAGCCTGATTATTTTGCATCTACTTTTTGTCTGGATCTATGCATGGAACTTTCTCTTTTGACAAGCCTTTTCAAGAATTGCTGATTTCTTGCAGGTAGAACATAATCTGTATATTCAATGACCTTAACAACTTCAACAGTTCGAGCATTGCCATTGAAATTCCTAGTTGCTTACTGCGGCTGGAAAACTGGCGAATGCTGGGAGTTTCCTTATCCAACTTTTGGCTAAAGAAAGGTGCAACCTTTTTATGATTGTAGTTATCTCCGTGCTTTAGCTAATGTTTTAAATAATGTAACGGTAAAGAGTAATGATATGTAAGTATGAGCTATCATATTACGAAATCCTCCGGCCTTTAGTTTCTCTCTAGCCTTTTGAATTGTTGTTTCTACAAAAACGGGTTCAATTGGGTCTGGCCGATAAAATGTTTGGGCAACACGAATGTGCCCAAGAAAGCTAACACCACCAGCACTGCAATAAAATTTAAAACAGATATAATGTAAAAACTCTAATTCGACCTAACTGTAAGAATATGATTTTTTTTTTCGGGCGGGCATTGAACTAGGATTGGTCTCTAAATGTCCTTGAATATGTAAGTTCATGCCCAAGTAGTATTTAAGTGGCCATGCATGGTGGTAATGGTATTGTACTGGATGGATCTTGCATGGTTAGCGTAGATAACAGAAGTCATTATTCTAAACAAATTCTCTTCATAATCAAATTGCCTCCCTTAAATTTTGAAAGTAAATTTGATCAAATTGATCTCATTGAATACAATTTGAGATTTGATATGATAAGGCACAATGTTGAGTAGGGCTTTGAGACGCCAACGTGGGTTGCCATTTAGGATCAATTGTGCAGGATTTAATTGTTTGTTTGGATAGTATAAGGGCTAAATAATAAAGGGACAAAATGGAGGACACGACGCGAGAGATTAGGTGGGGAAAATCAACGACTGGTTGTTATTAATTCAAGTAACTGTGGAAGTAATTCAAGTCATCAAGATAAAGTCAAATTAAATTACCATACCCCTTGCTTTTTAATCTCACAATTGCAGTGTTGCCATTGATTTTAGATATTGTAAGCTTACTAACCATTGACTGAAACTTGGCAGCAAAAAGAACGCAAGATGAATTGTCATATTAAGTCATTTGTTTTGGTAAATAATCATATTCAGTCATCAATGTTTAGCTAAATACTTCTCTGGTTGTTAATGTTTTTTGTTTATCATTTCAGTAACTGGTTAGTAGATTTTTAATATCTAAAATGATAGCATATGTGTAACTATAGGAGTTGAGTGCAGGAGTGAATCCTAACTTTTTAATTATGTTTCTTTTTTGACCCTAACCTACATTTTATTTTAGAATGTCCTAATCTCATTAAAATGTTTTATTTTGGCCTTTATTTGAACAGAACTCGTTAACTTGGATGGAAAAACTCATTTTAACACATGAAAGCTTTACCTTTGTAAAAAGAAAAAAGATCTAAAAACTTTGAAATCTAACGATTCGACCACTGCCCTCTCACCTCCTTCGCGTTCACCTCTCTCTTCAACTCCTCCACCACCGCCTCACATGTTGCCACGACCTTTTCAGCTTTCTTTTTCTCAAGTATGAAAATTTAGTCCTCCTTTTTCAACTAAATTAACACTACAATCCACAAAAAAGCCCCAAATCATGTAGATTCCCAATTCTAAGCAACAAAAGAACAAAACCCAAATCACAACAAGCATCAATAATATCGAAAAGAAAATTCTCCAATAGGTGAAATCTAGAAGCAATCAAGTGAAATCAAAGAACTTAACGGAAGAAGCTTCGTGCACAATCTGGGGATTACGGGGATTTTGGATTTGAAGGTTCTGTGGGGATTACGGGTGTTTCGGGTGATCTAGTGCAGAAGCGGCAAAGAAGACTGGGCGGCACGTGGGATGCAAGGAAAGGGAGGAGCTGACGGCCATGGGAAAGGAGATGAAGGAGAGGAGGGAAAGGGTCGTGGAGTGAAGGGCGGCCATAAAGGGTTTAAGGAGGCGCAGGAGGAAGGAGAGGCGAGAGTAGCGGAGGAAGGTGAGGGCCGTTCTCCGTTCTTGGATCGAAGACGTTGTCACAGTGGTGAAGGCTGCTTTTGGAGGGGTTGAGCGATGAAGAGAAGGAAAAGGAAGATGGGGAAGGATTGGAGGCGGGATAGGGATGTGAAGAACTGGAGGCGGGGAGCGGTGGTAGAGCAAGGAGAGGTGTAAGATGAATGCCAGCAAGATAAAGGAGAGGTTGGGGATTGGCAGGGTTCAGGAAGAGAATATGACCAGCATGTGTGGTTATGAAGGGTAAGGTAATAAAATTAAGAGAGACAGTGAGCAGATTGAGGATTAATTAAGATGATAAATTAGGGTCTCTCTCCGAATCCCAATCGGCCCGAATACAACAGGCTAGGCTGGTTTGGAGGGGGAGATGATATTGATACTGAAACAACAATCAGCTAAACATGGTGGTCAAATTGTTAAGTGGAAATGTTTTAAGGTCTTTTTGGAAAAAAGAAAGTTTTCAAGCGTTAAAAAAACTATTTTTTTCTCATATAATCCTATTCTAACGTGACATTTTTCATCTAAGCTAATTAGTTCAATCCAAAAATGGCCAAAATGAAATGTTTTAATGAGTTTAGGGCATTTTACGAACAAAATGCAGCTTAGCGTTAAAACAAGAACAAAATTAAAAGACTAGGGTTCACGTGTTTAACTAACCTATAATTGTAGTAATTATTATATTACATACATATATCTAATTAGGCATACTAATCCTCTCCTTAATTCTCTATACATAAGTCACACCCAACCTAGATTTTTTTTACCAAATTACCCTCATCTTGCGCTCTAAAAAAAAAAACCATTGTCGCTGCCTCTTGTTGCTGTTCCTCCCGCCTTGCCGATTGATGTCTCCACATTAGACAATGTCAAACTGATCGTTGCATTCCGATCTCAATGTTGTTGCCCGTCTCCAACCGATCGTCTCCTCTCAATCGCGTCATTGTGCTTGACTCTAGATCGTTTTGCTGTCGCTTGCCTCTTACTCACGCCGCCGTCACTCACCTTCAGGTTGTGCCATCACTCGCCTTCAGGTTGTGCCGTCATTACTATTCTCTTAATCAAGCCATTGTCGGCCACCTCCAAATCGCAATGCGTATCCAGATCTCATGCCGTCACTCACCTCCCAATCTTGGCATCATCGCTTATTGGATTGGGCCATTAGCCGCTTCAGAAATCGCTTCAGTCACCACCGCCCTAATGCCGCAGCTAAGTCACCCTCCCTTGCCTCCCCTGACGGGCTGTTCGTAAAGATAAGCTGTATAAGTGTCTATGACAAATATGAAGAAGTGTTTGATACAATGTGTAAAAGTGTCTAAAATAATATGTAAAAATGCCTACAACAATATGCAAACAAATTGTTATCTATTTGTGTATCTGAATTCATTGAAAACATAAAATATGTTTGAAAAAATATCTCAAAGTGTCTGAACTAGCATGTAAAAATGTATGCAGAAGTATATAAAAGTACATGATGCAATAGAGAACTATGCAGAGAAAGATTGGCGGCGAACGGCGGAAGTGGTGGTAGAGACAATCAAGTCTAACCCGTTAAGATGCAGTGGCAGAGATGAGGAAGTTCAATACATCAACCAACTGGCGCTCACGTTCTCAACTACAGAATCGATGATCTGGGAGAAATAGGGATGCCAACAGGTGGAGTATAACTAATCCCAAACATTCCCCTTAAGTAATTGGGTTTAGGTAGTACGCGTTCTCCGAGCATGTGAGTACTACTTACCAACCTATTTTAAAATATCTGTTTGATTTTTTTAGATTTTTTAATATATATTTACATGTATTTTTAAAAGCATGTTTATATTCACAATTAATTATTACTTAAAAAATTATAAACTAAAATAATATAAGATAATTTTTGTTAAATTATAATTTTATTTTTGAAATAAAATCATATTTTAAATATAAATATATGAATTTAACAAAGGCGCACATTGGGTTAGGTAGGATCAATTAAACTTATACTCTTCTTATGGCTTTGCAGATAGGGTTGGGTTCGAGTTTGTGTAATCAGGCTTGGAAAGGATAGAGCCAGGTAGGGTATTTTTTTACATTCACAGAAAAAAGCAATGGAACATGATCTAGGTTAGGGGGTGTGATGGAAGTTACTTAGATTAGTAAAGGGTAAAATTATTTACTATATCTAATTATGCATATGTTCACAATAGCCTTACATATAACTGTAGATTACAGAAAATCTATCAGATATATATTTTTCAAAAGGCCTAAATGGCCAATACTCCTAAACTATTTTGACTTGGACACTTTGCCCCATGAAGTATAAATTAGCACACTTTAATCTCTAAATTATCAACATCATGACACTTTGCTCGTTTGACCCGATAAATCAAGCATGTCTCACGTGGCACACTTTCAGTTAGTTGCATAACAGACTTGTCATTCAGACTTACAATTGCACAAACACAGAACGTTGGGGTAATTAAACATAGCCATCTAAGATTTTTATTTGAATTATTTGCCTCGAAGACTTTGACCCTCACAGCCCAAGCTCTCATCCTCAACCCAGTAGAGACCATCATGATTCATAGCCTCCCTCCTATCATCCCTCTTCCACAAAACAACAAAGCCCCCAAGCTAATGTACTGTGGCTTTTGAAATCGTTTTAGATCCATAATCTTTGATTCACCACTGCTATCGTCTTGAAACGCAGGTTTAAAGGATGACTTGTCAGATTTGGCTAGACAATCGGCTGTCAAGTGTGGGAAGTCGCCTCTTTTCTCCCCCCACCTTCATCTCCATCTCCATTGCAACCGTGTGATAAAGATCGGTAGTTGTTCAACGTGCTACTCGGGATCCGAAGCGATTTGGCTAAGATCAGGTTAGCTTCAAAAGTGGGCTTTCATTACTCTCCAGCAATGATGTTGTGTCCAAAATTTCTAGGTTTGCCTCTAGTTTGTGGCAATTCGACCGTCGAGGTTGCCAGGTAGATGATGAAGATGATGCCCAAGAATATGATTGAGTCCATGAGAAGAAGCCGTCATTGGAGGCCCGAGACAGAATGAGAAAGGAAGAGCCGTTGTGAAGGGTAAATCCGCAGCAATGCCTTCGAGTTTATTGGACTCGATTAAAGAAGATGAATTGAAGACGGTGGCCTAAGTGACGGAAACAAAAGATTAGGGTGTAAAATAGAAAATTAGTCATCATCTAACTGAGTTGCTGAATGAAAGGGGTAAAGTGTCCGGGTTATAATAGTAAGTTCAAAGATTAAAGTATGTCATTTATAATTTGCAGACAAAGTACCGGGCCTTCTATCAAATCTTAGAAGGTTTTGGGTTAATTTTGCTAAAGTTTCTTACTTTATCATGGATAGAATTTGATATTACCGTAAGTTTCATTAGTTCTTCTAAATTTATTTAAATTATACTTTGTAAATTCAGTAAATCATTAATAAAAAAAGTAAGCATGCAAAGTATATATAAAAAAATCTAGTACAATTCAACCATAGAAACAAATGACAATCAAGGTGCACATTTGCGCATAGTGTGTAAATATCAATTTTTTCCTTAGCTATCTAAGCTAATTTCCATCATGTCCCTTAAACTAGATCGTTAAATGTTAGAGAAACTTGAACCCTAGAAACTTCATTTTCTTCAACTAGCCACCACCTCCAAATGACATCTTCAATGACGTGCTACTACAATGACGACACCATTGATGTTTCTCTCATCGAATCTAGGCATTATTTGTACAAATCATTTTTTGGGAAGCTGCCATCTCCTCTACTCAAATTAGATCAAGGCGATGGTCATTGTCTTGCCACTCAAATCGAATCGAGGTATATGAAAATTTCACAGCATTGCCTCCTCCGTTCAATTTTAATTGAGATTGGTATTAACCATCACAAACAACTATAGGCCATGCTCATTGATTTTGGTGCTAGATTCTAGAAACTTGGGAAAAGATCAAGTTGTTGGCAATCTATCATGCCTAAATAATTAATTTTACATATTGCTTTAGACACTTTTATATATTTCTTCATATATATTTTTTATATTTATTCAAGCACTTTATTTATTACTTTAAACACTTTTTTTAATAAAATAAATATCCGCATATGCTTTAAATACTTTTACGTATTTCTTTAGATATTTTTATATATTTATTCAAACATTGTTACTTATTATTTCAAACACTTTTATTTCTAAAGATAACAAATTGTCTACACATTGGTCCACACACTTTTGTATATTACGTTATACACTTGCATATATTGTTTCAGATGCTTTTACAAATTCATTCAAACATTTTTACTTATTACTTCAAACACCTGTATTTCTAAAAAGAATGAATTATTTTTTAGACACTTTTACACTTTTATATATCATTTTTGAAGAATAATAAATTGTATGCATATTGTCCAAAGAGAATAATTTGTCTATATATTTCTTCAGATATTTTTACATACCTCTTCATACTTTTTTACTTATTATTTCAAACACTTCTACATTTTATCTTAGATACTAATGCAGTTTGTTTCTACACATAATTTGGGGGTGGAACAAGGAAGGAGTGGCCTATGATGACTTGAAATGGCAGTGATCAAAGCAAATATGAGGTGAAAGCTGGTGTGATCTGGGCGTGACAATCAACAAATTTGGAGGCGGGCAACGACAGCGGGATTCAAAGGCAAGTGGTGATGATGAGATTCAGAGTCAAGCGGCAACCGAGGCGATCTAGAGGCAAGTAGTGTAATCTGGAGGTGAGTCAAAATCAGCAATTATGAGATTTGAAGATAGGCAACAACAGTGCGATTTAAAGACATGCAACAACAGTGAGATCCAAAGTTGATGATTGGCTGGAGAAGGCGCAATTTGGAGGTCATGATTTGCTGGGAAAGCTTCTAGTGGTGATAAAGTTATGATGATGTTGGTGGTAGTAAGGTAGGGTTTCATGAGAAAGGGAGGGTTTTGATTCAGAGGTAATTTGGTCAAATTTTGAGTTGGATGGTAGGTTATATCTAATTAGACATATGTCTGTAATATAATAATTAATAGAAACATGGCTTGTGCAATAAAGTCTTTTGGACGGATGTTATGTTTCAAATAATTAAACTCATCCTCTATCCCAAAAAAGACAAATCATTTATTTATTTATTTATGTATTTATTTTGTTGTCCCCAAAAGGTTGAGCCATTTAACCATTTAGAAAGTTTTAATATCTAATTTACCATACTACATTTATTAAAACTCTTACAACACAATCTAAAAAATATATATTTTTTCTTTTTTTAATATTCATTTTATCTGGTACTGCACAAAACTGAAAAATGAATTGTCTTTTAATTTAAGTTTTAAGGGCAAAAATGAAAATAACAACACAAATTTATACACCTTAATATGAGAAATAGTTCACCGAAAGGGGCAAATATTAGGTTAGACATGCGAAGAACATCGTATCATCATCCAAATGGTGTCCCTCCACTCCTGATCTTCCCTTTCTATTGCATGCCCTGTTCCTTTATCGGTCGGTATCTTCTCCATGATGTTGCATACAGAAGAACCGTCGTCTGCCAGTGCCGGTGGCGTGACGTCCAGAAAGAAGAAAGGCCTCACCGTCCGAGCCCTCAATAAAATTCAGAAACTTTTCTTCAAATGCAGATGGGACCATTGTTATTCCTACGATCCCCATTCCCATGACCGGTCTTCCGACGCGAAACATCCTAAGGAGGTACCGAATTCTTGCTTATCATGGAATGAAATGATTTTTTATACTTCATAACTGTTACTATTTAACAAATAAAGAACGTTCATCGATCAATTCCACGTTCGGATAACGCTAGATAATAAGCCAATTTCATGTGAGCTTTAATTTTATAGCTTATTAGCTAACTCCTTGTTCAATTCCAGGGCCTTGGCATTGACGTGGGAAACGGCAATATTAGAGCCAAAAGCATCAGATATGGCGATGGTAATGGGACTTGTAGTCCGAAAAGTTGTCTAAAGAAACGAAACATCCAAAGTCCCAGCTCAACGCCTCGCTACCAGAACGGGAACAGCGGCAGCTGGAGAAGCAAGAGCTCGGCGTCGTCTTTCAACGGGAGCTTCAACAGTATAAACACCAATAGTATCAACGGGCATGCTCTGCCTGAGACACTCGCCAGACGCAACAGCCGTAAGATAATGTTTTCCGACTCTAAAGGGAGGGTGAAGCCACCGGCAATGGAGAAGAATCTCGAGTGCTCGCTGGAGGAGTTGTGCTTTGGATGCAAAAAGAAGATCGAGGTCGACAGAGATGTCGTTCATACAAAATCAGGGTCCGAAGACTCCGAACCATTAAATCGTCTAGCAATGCTTGCATTACCAAGCGCATAAAGCAATAGCCTTCATTTAGAAAGTTTAGCAACTGAAATGTAATGATATTGTTGGTATGTTCACAGGCACCTGGCAAAAGAGGAAGAGGTGCTTATGGTAAAGGTGAAACCGGGGTGGAGGCAGGGGACAAAGATCACGTTCGAGGGGAAGGAAGAGACACCGGGAATTTTTCCGGCCGATGTGACTTTAGTCATAACGGAGGAAGAACATCCATTGTTTCGTCGGGATGGTGATGATTTGGAGATGACCATAGAGATCCCTCTTGTCAAAGCTCTGACTGGCTGCACCATTCCTGTTACTCTGCTGGGTGGGGAGACGATGAAGTTAGAGATTGAAGACATAATCTATCCTGGATATCAGCAGAAGATTTCAGGGCAAGGCATGCTTATCCCTGATGAGGAGCAACAGAGGAGGGGAAACTTGAGAGTTTTGTTTCTCATCGAGTTTCCATCAGAACTCACCCACGAACAGAGAAAAGATATTGTCAGGATATTACACGATTGCTGCTGAACCTACATCACATATCTGGGTTCCGCCAAGGACATGAAACTGATTCACTTTACAGTAGGTAGACAAGCGGAGAAACAAAGGGGATTGAGGATCAACCAGGGAGACCTTCCTCTCGCCAATGATCCTAATCCCTATCCTGTCATCCCAGCACAAATGCTTGAATTTTTGCAAGATATAATTTTGTACAGACATTTTTCCTTGAAATACACGATTTAAGGAAGCCCAGTTTCTCCAATGTAGTCCCTACTGCAAAAACCTTATGTTCAACAAAGGATCAACTTTTGCAGAAGCAACACACTGATCTGAAATGACATGGGGAAAAAAGAGAGGAGTACTTACGGTAAAAAGCATTGTTTTCTAAACCTTAGTAGCTAGTATGACATTATCATAAATCTTTTTATAGGTTTAGAAACATACAAATTGGATAAATTCCATGCTGAGATTATCAACACAACCCCTAATGGTTCTGAGAGAATTTCAGCCGATGAAGGAAAAGTTGTTATGGGAGCTTTAGCCTGCATTTCCAATAAATCTAATCCAGCTTGTGAATGTCATAAAAGATCTCCGCAAAGCTAAGTTATAGGCTCAAACTTCCACCTTCTCTGGCATCATTCATTTTTTCAATTCCTGGAGCACTATTTTACATGAATTCTTCAATGAAGCTATCTGCAAAATGAAACTTACCAACATCTAGCTAGTTATGTGGCCTTATAGATTAACCATAATAATAACAACAACAACAATAATAATAATAATAAGATAAACTACAAACTTAAATTCAAGAGCCAAAAGAAGAAACTGGTAATACCCTTATAACACCAGAATTAAAGAACAGAAAATACCTGCTTGAGCAAAGGCAAGCATGCATTTAACAGAAGTTCAAGAAAAATGTGAGACGTATCCAGAGTTTCAGAAAGTAGTTTAGCCAAGAAATCTACCTAAGCTTTTGAGAGACAATAAAAGGCAAGTATATCTACTTTCATGTCATTTGGCAAAATGATGTCACATGACGTTATTTTTCCAAAACAAAAAATGGTTATATGTGGAGTGGCAAACCAAGAGAAAAAGCCAAACCAAGAAGATAGCAAAAAGGAGCACCATCCAACTGGAAAGGCTCTATAAGGAAAACGATAAGCCTTCCTCGGAAAGGACAGAAGGTTGAGCACAGAACAACCGCCTTGGCACCATCAATCCTTCAACGAAAAGATTCCAACAATGCCACCAGATCAAAATTCCAGTTGCACGCAAGAGTTCCACAGCCCAAGAGTACCATAACCGAAGATGCTACACTAAAAAGCAGGAAATTAAATAATTAAGCATAAGGAATAACATATATACTCATCCTTAAACTTCTTGAATTTCCTGCAAAAAAACATGCAGCAGCTGTGGTATGGCAAGATAGATTAACTTGTCTTCCTTACTCCTAATTTTAGGCCTCATTCATGTCAAATGCTCAAAATTAGTCACGTATATACGAGTTCTCATGTTTCCTGAACGCTGATGTCTCTGATATATAATATCGGGAATCAGAACTATTTGGTCTGGCTAAATCCCTACTTTTAAGATGGTTTATGCTTGACAAGAACTTTACAAACTAGTGAGATGGGCTATTCAGCAGAACTGGAGGTTCCAATAAAAATCTGTTTACTTGTGCTTTGTCTTCTTCTTTCATTTCGTCCTTTCTTTTTTGACAGCATATATATCTGCCAAAAGTTCTGGGTGCACCATATAGTGCTAATTCCGGAAGTAGCTTTAAAAATGGGCAAGGGGAACCAAAACCCAAACTACACTAGCTATTTCTACTTTGACCCACCTTTCACCTAGAGAATAATTACATCCCATTAACCCAATTAAACATTGCATAGGGCATGTTTGATAATAAAATTAAAATTAGTCTTGGATGGTTAAGGTTAGTTATTTGTACCAAAACTATGAAATATTGCATCATTCATCCTAAAACTATTTTATTGTTGCAATGTCCATTAATTCTTGCAATAAGCACGGATGGAAAGCTGAAGTTACCGCTTGATGTGGCTGGTTAGGAGCGCCATTTTGGTTCACTGTGCAGTTGGGAAAATTGCAGCAGCGGAAAGCTTGCTGTTACTTTCCAAAAAGCAAGGGAAGCAAAAAGGAGGAAGATTCTACAACATGAGCCACCATCTTGCAGCTGTTGTGTGCCGCCGGCGATGGTGAAGGAAGCTGGAGGGGATGAGTTGGGTAGAGGAGAGAAGAGATGCGACGAGTGAAGTTGGAGGTGGGAGAAAAGCGAGAAGGTGGCGGCGGCAACATCTGCTGCTGCAAGTGATGATAACGCCGACCACATCACATGGACGGCGGGAGGCCTGATTTCGGAGGAACAGAATCTGAGACTGAGGGAATCCAATGGCTCAACTGCATCAAAACCCCTATAACTTTTTCTATCTTGTGAGCTTAGGCGCGATAATTTTGAAACTGTCAATTATGTAACTTATACGGTGATTGAGATGCAAGTTGCCGTGAAAACAATCATGCAGATAAAAGAACAAAAGTCAACGTACTGACCTTACATGTCAGACAAGTTTACACAAGGAAAATTGTTTAGAGTAAGTTATTTTGATCAGTTATGTCACCTATACAATGATTGAGACTAAGGGCAAGTTACCATGAGTAGCAGAAAGCACATCATTAAAGTAACGTGTTTTTCCAACGGTCAAATTACCAATGATTTGACTGTTGATAATTACCAACGCATTAGACCGTTGGTAAAAAAAAATTTAAATTTATACGCATTAAATGTTAGAGAAGTTTATATGAAGAAAATTGCTTAGTGTAGTTACTTCATAATGTATAGGATATTTATAACAGAAAAACCATGCATCTTAGTAATATAAAAGCACTTTAACCACATGATATACAGTATTTATAGCAATTAGTAGAAAATTTGTTTTGCTGATTCTTAAATGGTTAAAAATACACATAATGTAGATAAGTTATGGAGTGATAAAAATTAGAATAAAAATAAAAAAAAAATAAGAGAAAAATCAAACCACGATACGTGAAGAATAAGCCTGAAACAAGCTACTCTTGGTGAATTAATTGACCTTTTGAAAATTATTAGCGCTTAAATGACAGGTCAGAAAAAGCTAGAGAGGTTTTCTAGAGCGTGGACCAGCGAGGGAGAGAGAGAGGGACATGTCAAGGGATGTTTCTGGTGGTCCGATTACGTGGGCCGAGGTATTTTTAGCAGGTGGGTAAATCCTGGCCACTGCAAGGTAGGTTCCAGCGCCGCGGTTTTGATGCGGAGGTGGTGGAAGAAGGTGATAAACAGCCAGCCGAAGTCATCGCTTGCACTGGTCCGCGTCATAGAAAAGATAGAACAGTAGCAGCAAGGAAAAGGAGTTGCTCAGTGTCTGTGGGAGAGAAAACGAAGGGAGCTTATTAGAGAGGTGGCAGTGGTAAAGGTTAGACTATAGCAGAAGTCATCGGAGTAGGTGGCAGATGGTGGTAAAGAGGGTGGTTGGCGTAACGGTAACCAGTGATTTGACAGAAAATTCTGCACCTGCGCCGTGTTGAGCATGCCAAACTCACATGACTTTGTGGGCGTCGGCGCGTTGCGTATCTAAAGCTCCCATCTCCGCACGCATCTTTTCTTACCTTCTCCAAATGCTACATGGCCTCCAACTCAACATTCCATCTGTTCTTAACACCAACATTAACAGAAGGATGACATTGCTACGGTAGCAGTAGTTCTATTTTTATCTTTTGGCCAAACGATAGCAATATTTTTAATGGTCCAACATTTTATAGTTTTAGGATGAATAAACAATGTCAGCAACAATTTAGGTACATGTAAAAAAGAGACGACTTGAGGGACACATTCTGTTACTAATTTCATGGACCAACGGGAGTTACAAACTGGAAACCAACTTCTAGGCGAAGGCAGCATGGCCTAGCCAAAACAGGTACTACAAAAGCTGCAAGAGGAGGGAGGGGACGAAGATCACGTTCGAGGGGAAGAGAAGGGAAAAGCATAGGGGATTGGGGAGCAAAGAGGAACCATCCTTTCCCCAGATATATCCTATTTCATCATCCTGACACTGAACAATGTTGGAATTTTCGCAATGGACAAATTTGTACAAACATATTTTCTTCGTATAAACGGTTCCGGAAACCAGGCCCCCAGTTCAACAAGACGAATTTTGGACAAATTGAACCACATGAGAAAACCGGACAACTTTTGCTGGATAAACGCAATGAAACAGGGAAGGAGAGGCAAGTGCTTGTGGTACAAAGGTGGCTGCATCACCGTCTTCTAAGCCTTGAACCATCCAAGCAAAGCACGAATCAAGTCCATCAGATTTCCATCAAGAAGAGCCTTCAATAATTTTATCTTCCCTTGTGTATATGGCGGATATCTCACAGGGATATCGCCACCCAAACTTCGATACAAGACTGCTTTTTTATGACTAAAAGCATCGAAGGAGAACTTCCCATGGTATGCACCTATTCCGCTCTCCCCAACTCCGCCAAATGGTAAAGTATGTACTGCGAGCTGCAACCACAAGCACAAATTAATGCATCATCAACAAATAGGAAGATCATGTTTGATGCAGGAGAACACTGAAAAAGAACTACGTCAACTAGAATTTCATTGTCTGATGTTGACCATGGAATGGTTTCATTGATCATTGCCGTCATCATCTTCTTTCCACACACACCACTATGGATCCAAAGAGTTGCTCATGTTTTAAGTTCATTTTGAAGAATATTTTCTTCTGGTTTTTGCATGCATATGTTTCTTGTAACAAATTACTCTATTCACCACAATATGCAGCCAGTATCTAAGAATGTTCTGGAACTCATTATATGCAAACACTAAAAGAAGCTGATGTTCAATAATATAGTATTAAGTTCAATAATATTTACATGTACAGCAGTGTCATTGACGAGTAGACCACCAGCAGAGACTGTAGCGACAAATTGCTTTTTAAGCCTCTTGTTGTTTGTGAACAAATATGCTGCAAGTGGTTTTGCACCCAAAGAATTTATCACATGAAAGCTATCTTCCACATTGTCCACCTGTTACAACCTCAAAAAGTCATGGAAGACATCACATACCTAGAGAAGATGTTCAAGGTAACCAGAACTGTTTCAGATATGTGTGTTTATTTAATTCACTTTTTTTTTTTTTTTTTTTCAGATTGTAGGGCTTACTCTGGCAATTGCGAAATATTTGGCTATGTATTAGGGGTGTTCAAAAGAAAATTTATGAAAAATGCCTTCACAACAGGACATGGAGTTACTCAAAACTTACAGGTTACTAGATGAGCTTTTCATAATTCGTACGTCACTTAGAATTTGAAGTTTGTCTGATTACCATGTACACTACAAGCAACACTATATTTTTTTTGCTCCCAAAAAGGATATACTACCGTTCTTACGACTATATATTTGTTCATACCGTGATAATGGGAAGCAATGGACCAAATATCTCTTCTTTCATAATCAATGAATTTTGTGGTACATCAAGCAAGATGGTGGGAGCAATTTTCCTGGCATTTAAATATAAAAGCATAAAACTCTTGAGAAGGATTCAATGGAAGAATGATCATATGCATATTACTCAGTTGATCCCCAAAAATAAAGGCGTCTTACTCACAATTTACTTTCATCTCTTTCACCTCCATAGACAATTTTTCCAGAAACTTTATCCTCGTCTAAAAGCTTTGTCAATCGTGAAAAGTGGTTAGTGCTCACAATACGAGACAAATCGTTGGAATCCAATGGATTCTTGCCATAGAATCTCTCCAACTCATGCTTAAAAGTATCCACCTAGGGCAGAGAATAAAGCGTGAACTAAAATTAGCAAAAGAAAATTCTTAACTTTGATTCTAGAGAATTAGAAAGCTTACCAATTTTGAAACATAATCTTTGGTAGTTATAATATAATCAGGAGCAATGCATGCTTGTCCATTGTTAGAGCCCCACTTGCCCATAATTATCCGCCTGGTTGCAACCTAATGATACATGTAAAATTAAGTCAGTACTGAGATAACAAGGACGTGTACATCAGACAAAAAAATAGAAATCACACCTTCAAATCAATGCCTTCATCAACCACAGCTGGAGACTTCCCTCCTAGCTCCAAAACAACTGGTGTAAGGTGCTTTGCAGCTGCAGCCATTACAATCCGTCCAACTTTTCCATTGCCTACAAATCAAGTGCCCCAGTTATATCATAATATGCAATACTGATAAGTTGAACAGGAGTCTTTTGGCAGAAAGACAAGTTACAAGTCTCAGCGCTGTACATTTTTAGCGTTCCCGTCACTTATAAGAAAGTATTACAACAAGTTGATGGCATGATTCTGATCAAGCAGGATGAGAGCTAGTCCATGCATAAGATGCTACTCAACCACTAATTCAAATAAAAAATTTCATTCCTCAAATCCTTGTAACCGTTTAATTGATTTACAACCACCTGACACAGAACAAAATGTCCGGTGCAATATGGTTTGGACTTGATTGACAGGCATACAATTGAGTCTATGATGCTCATATAGGGTAAAATATTTTGGTTTTGAGACAAAAATTTTCAAATTTCCCCTTCTCCATTTTTGGATATGGGAGTCCAATATCAAACAAAACTTTTATTTATAGCTGATGCAGCTCGAGCTGCAGCTAGGTATAAATATCAAACAGAATTCAAGTAATATAAAAAAGCGGAACCTGTGTAAAATATTTTGTCCCATTTTTGCTCAAGCAATGCCGTTGTCTCAGCAACAGCTCCTTCAACAACTCTTATGGATGAGTTATCCAGATATTCATCTACCAGCCTTAAAAGCAATGAGGATGTAGCAGGGGCAAGTTCTGATGGCTTCAGAACTATAGCATTACCAGCGGCAATGGCTCCCACAACAGGATCAAGAGAAAGCACTGGAAAAAGGACAAGATTAAGATGGACAAGATTAAGATATAGTTTACTTCTTCTATATGCCAGATTCTTCAAGTTAGAGAAAGCATTTGTTGAATTGATGCCACGAACTATAATACACAGCTGTAGCTAATATGACACTGTGCTGAATCAATCTATAGGGTTACGAAAGTACAAATTGGATAATTCCATGCTGAGATAATCAACACAACACCGAATGGTTCTGAAACAATTTCAGCAGATGAAGGAAAAGTTGTCACGGAAGTTTTGGCCTGCAACACAATACTGAGAATCAAATCAACTTCTGAATGTCATTAAAGATCTTATCAAAGCTCAGTGAGAGTGGCTAAAATTCCACCTTTTCCGGCATCATCCATTTTCTCAATTCCTTGAGTGCTATTTTACATGAGTTCTTCAACATACATATCTGCATAATGAAACTTACCAACATCAGAGGAACTTCAGCGAGAGAGAAGTGATCAAGCAAGTTTTGTAGTTTTATACAAAGAAAAAAGGAGAAAGGAAGGGGGGGGGGGGGGGGGGGTGGGTGAGCGAGAGAGGGAGGTTAAGTATGAAAGTACATGAGTCAAAGCAACAAACTGAATATGCTAACTTAGAAGAAGGGATAACACCTGACTGAACCGCCAGTAGTAGGCACGGAAGAAAAGTTTAAGGTAAAAAAAATAAGTGAAGACCTGCCTAGAGTTCCGCCAACTAGTTGTAGGTACATAATCCACCTAAGCTTGAAGAGGCGATCAAAGGCAAGAATTTGGACTATCATGTCATTTTGCAAAATCACCGTTATAAGACTCTACATTGCGATGCATTTTCCAAAATTTTGATGGCAGCTTGTTGCAAAGATACTTAATAGCTTTGGTATGGCAAGATAGTCTCACTTGTCTTCCCAACTACTAACTTAGGCCCCATTCATGTCCAATTATCATCCAGATGCTGGAAATAAGACGAGGATAAGAGTTCCTGTGCGTCCTGATGTCTCATACTGTTGGGAATCATAAAACATTTGGGCTAAGTGAATTCCTATTTTTGGGATAGTTCATGCCTGAGAAGAACCTTAGTAAACCAATGAGCTAGTCTACCAGCAGTAACATTAGAAAAAGAGAAAGGAGCTTCGACAAAAAGTGTGTCTGCGTGCAAATGTTTTCTTCTTCTTGTTTTAATTTTTATTTTTTCAACAGAATTTCTGCTTATGCATCTTTTGAAGGCCTAATACTTTAGGTGCTCCATACATTGATGATTGAAACAGAAGCTTGAAAAAAGGGCATGGCCAACCACCATACCGAAAAGCAAAGCAGGCATGTCATTAATGCCCAGCTACCCCACAGTTCAAATTCCATGAACAAAAGTTAAAAGTAACTAAAACTGCTAGGAATTCCTGTGCTGGAAGGCTGTCCTAAACGTGTTTGCGAACAATAGCTGTCAGGAACCCATTCATAAAATCCGAGACAATTAAATGTTATTACGTACACCAATAACACAAGTATATGCATGTGTTTGTTGACGTTTCTGGTAAAATCAAGCTATCTACACTGTCCAGAGACTTCTTAGAGAGTAAAGTGGAAAAGCGGATTTCCAATGTCAACGAGAAAACAAAGAAAAAACTCCATTATCGATGCAATTAATATAACCAGAGTAGCTCTAATCAACGAATTAATGGCTGTTCGGCAGTCGCAGACAAAATCTGCTCTGGATTATTTAGTCAAACAGTTGCGTCGACTCACTCTCGAACACGACAAAAAATCAGAAGGCATGAGACCAAACGGAACAACATTTCCTTGATAGCGAAAAAATTGCTAACATTCAAACTCAAAATCAAACATACGACGGGAGAAAACGATTGGACCTCGTAGATAGCTGATTCGAGCTCCGGCTTGGACAGATCCTGACGTAGGGCATCGACGATATCTCCCTCGCGATCGTCCATCATCTTTAAGATGCTCTTCAACTGAGACACTCTCCACGACACGCTCCGAGTCTTGCCGGAGGAAAAGCTCGCCCTCAACTTGTTCACCAGCGAGCTAGCAGCCATGGCGTCGAACGCCGCAGCCTCGTTCCCGGTCGCCATTCACCGAAGCCCGACCAACTCAAAAGGCGACAGAGAGAAATAGAGACCAGAGAGAGAGAGAGAGAGAGAGAAGAAATGTTGCGGGTTGATAGAGCAGACTGGACTTTATTTATTTATATATATGTGATATTTTATTTTCGATTTCTTAGAACGCACGCCGGCGACGATCTTGACGTCACCGTTTGTCCTGAGTCCAAGATTGCGATAATATACATAACAGGCGTTTCAAGTCCGTTCTTAGCCTACATGTCCTTCCGTACCCTACATGTCTTTCCTTTTTTCGACTCTTTTATTTTCATTCATTTGGCATCATGGCAGCAGTTAGGATGAACAGAAAGGCCCCATAAGCCTCAAGGTGACATCTAAGTGGGCAAGCAAAAGTTAATAGGCTCACTTACCTTTTTAAACTGATAATTAAATTTTACCACATGTGTTAGCTATTTAGCATCATTCATTAAAAGAACAGTTGCTTAAAAAGAAGTGCGATAGTGATTTGTCCACGTGGGCGTTTGGTTTGGCTTGGCCAAAATGCAATTAGCTGGAGAGTCGAATACGAGTGACAGAAGCAATCTCGCTTTCCATTCAAACTCGATCTAGGAAGACAATAGGGGAGAGCTGAGTGACGGATGAACCAGAAAAGATTAGGCAACAGGAAAATTTGGGAAAAAGGGGGGGTGTAGAGGATGCCGGATGAATTTATTCCATCGATCGCTGGAGAATCGGATATGACTTGTAATCTGACATTAATTTTAACATAAAGGACAAAAATGGAACACTTTAACATGTTTGGGACTGAAAAGAAGCGTAGCGTAGGATAGGAATTGATTTTAAACGAGTTCGAAAGATTTAGGATCATCTATGCAAATCTTCACAATATATGGTGGCCCAGGGTCAGGCTCAGAAGCCGGTATTTTGCTTCCGCTGTAACGTTTTGTACCCGTGGAGCTGTAAACGATCCACTACTGTGACCTTGCAATGGCGCGTGGAGGAGTGTGTAAACTTTATGCGGTAACCCCCCCAAACTTATGGGAAAAAGTGGTATGCTACATTTAAGTTGTTAAATGCCGTTTTCATGAGGTATATCATATTTTAAATTTTTAATATATATTGTATGGTATATCATGGTATATATTATTATTATTTTTATAAAAAATAAATATTTAAATATTATTTTAAGATAACATAAATTTAATATTTTTTTACACATTCTATAGGTGTTCTAATTTTTCTTATCATAATTTATCAAATATAAATAAAATATATATGATAGAAGATATTTTTTTAACACAAAAATTTTTAAAAAAATTTATATATACAGAAAAATAAATAACACCAAGAAAGAAATTAATTTATTGATATAAGAGAAAAAAATACTTTAATAATAACAATACATTTTCTAATACCATATTAAGTTCCTAAGTTACTCAAAGTGACCATTAAATTTTTATGTTAATTAAGAAAAGTAACCAAAAGAATAAAAGTAAATATTTATTTTATGATATGTGTATTAATTATATTTTAATATTTTATATATTTATGATATTTTGATGTAAAATGATAAAAAAAACATCTCACATACATCCATAAAAAATAAAATATTGCGGCATATACCTCGCAGTATTTATTGTTTATCATTATTTTGGATAAAATGTACACAAAAAGTAAGAGATATACGAAATACCATGAAATACTGCAGTATATCGTGAGATAAAATGATAAAATATAAAATTATTTGTATCGCATACCGCTTACTATACTGCGGTTTTTCCCAATTGACTAAAAAATATTATTTCTATTAATACTAGATACTTTATTCTAATAATTACTAGACTTCTGTGGTGTCGTTTTTAAGAATAAAAAATTGTTTCTTTGAAATTTTAGCAAGTAATACACAAAAAAGAAAAACCTTTTTATGGGAAGTGTAGGTCGATCTTTAATAAGTTACGAGGTTATTTTTTACCCACACGTTGTAGCGGGTATTTTTTTGTTAAATTTATCACTAAAATAAATATTAGTAATAAATAACTAAAAATTTCTTAGTCATAAACTTATGCCAATAAATTAAAATTTTACTTTATTTTAATTTTAAATTAGCCATTTTTTATATAATGTTCTTATCATTTAAATGATTAGTTATGATCAAAACGTAACACATGTACATACTTTGAAATAATGAATATTTTTTGTGTCACTAAAGAAGAATTCACTAAAAAATTTCACATTCTATTAATTCAAATTCCAATATATTGATGAAAAATTTAGTTAGAAAAATTTGCTTTCAATTTTGGCAGTTACTGACAAAATTACTTTATTAAACATTATAACTTTTGAATTAAATAACTCATTCTACAAAACTCAATTAATAAAGATTAAAAGAAAAAGAAAAAATTAGCCAAAAAAATTCAGGGACCAAAAGATGAAATGAAAAAGCTTTACGTTTTCAAATTTAATGATTGGCGGTGACCAATGTTTTGTTCTAGAAGATAGTACATTAAAAAACAACAATAACAAAAATCAAGATTAAAAGAGCACATAGAAAGAATATAGTTAAGTAGTTATTATTTATCAAGTTTGGGACTAAAACATAACATGGGTAAAACTTAGTGACTAAAATGGGAAATAAAAGAAATTTAAGGATTAAAATCGTAACTTAACCATAGGAAAAAGTGAAACAGGTGGACACTAAAAAAATTACAATACAAGCCCCTAGGAGGCTAGAACACGATTTCCTTGGACTGAACTTCAAAAAGAGTTAATCATGTCCAATAAAAAAAAGAAAAAAAAAAAGTAATCAGCACTGTTGATGAACAGTATTTTGACAATGTTCATGAACAATGCAAAACTCACGGCTTTTAACAAAAAAAAAAATGGTGCCATTTCAATGTTCATAGTAAAAAAAAAAAGTTAACTGTTCATGAGTAGGAACTGAATTCAGCAATTAGTATTAAGTTATATAATAAATTATTAAAAGATTCTTATTTATAAATTTATGTAAATTAATTAAATTTTTTTTATTTTAATTTTGAGTTGAGCTCTCTTTACATTATGTTTTTATTATAAAAATAATTAGTTATGATCGAAACATAACACTGTAAAACATAAAATTATACATACTTCAAAATAATGTATATTTTTTGTTATTAAAAAATAATTCATTGCAAAATTTAATCTCCTATCAAATCAAATTTTAATTTTTAATATTGATTAGAATTTTTTTTAGAAAAATCCATGTTCAATTTTAGCAATCATAGACCAAACTATTTTATTGAACCATAAAACTTTTGAAGTAAATAACTCATGTTAAAAAACTCAATCATCAATAATGAAAAGATATGACCAAAACACAAATTATGTTTAATTTATTTTAACCATTAACTTAATAGAGGTAAAAAGTAAATAAAAAAATTAGCAAAGAATTGGATTCCAAGGGAGAAAATGGAAAACCTCAGGTATTAAGGGTTTAACAATTGAATTAATAAAGGTAAAAAAAAAATGGTTTGGCCAAAAAATAAATATATCATAGTAATCAATGTTTTGCTTTAAAAGATAGTACATAAAAAATACTCTCTCCATTTCACATTAATTGACCATTTTACCTTTTTTGATTGAAGTTTGACCTAAACATATTTATATTAATGTGTAGTGAAAAAAATTCTTAAAAATGATATTTAGAAACTATAATCTTTAAAGTTTCAGTTTCATATAAAATATTCATATTTTAATAATAATATTTAAAAAAAATAAAATTATAAATTAATTACTGTGAATAGTAAAATGGTCAATTTTTGTGAAACAGATGAAGTAACAAAAAAAATTTGGGGACTACGAGAGCAAATATAAAAAATCTAGCTAAGGAGTTATTAAGTTTAGGGACCAAAACATAGCATGAGTCAAATTTAGTGACTGTAATATGAAAGAATAGAAATTCAGGGACTAAAACGCGTTTTAACCAACACGAACAGAAACTGAATAAATGGCAATGCAGGGCTCTAAGACTTGATGAACGCGAAAAAAAGGTCCTCATGTTCAGAAAGGGATGATCTCACCCCAAAAAAGAGCTGAAAAAATTGACCTGTTGATGAACAGTTCCTAAGTCGGCAATTAATATTAAGTTATAATTTCATGATTTGGGAATATTGCTGAAGAAAACAGCAGATATCAGTAAATTAAATAAATAAAAAGTACTATGATTAGGCTAGTATTTTATCCTCATATAATAGAAAAAATTTAAAGCATTTTTCCTACAGATATATACAGGTATATATCATTGTTTCTTATTGGCGATGATCAGCATAAAACTTAATATGGGTTGTTATTTTTTTATAATACTTATATTTAGATCTTAAAAACCTTGCACTCTGACTCTAAAATCATGGCTACGTCTTTTTATCAATTTGTTTTGAATTATATTAATGTATTATTGTGCATTAATCTTATAAAAAGTGATTATTCCAAAATTTTTAGTTTATTAAAATATTATATTTGAAGAGTCTAAAAACTAATTTTAAATTTTTTAAAATAATTAATTTTATTAATTTTTAACTTATCTAACCTAAAAAAACTTATAAAAGTGTTTTTTTTCCTCTAACAAAAATATTCTAAAATTACTATCTTAACTTCTTATAGTGTAATGTTTCAATGAATTGATAATTTGAGTAAATACTCATTTTACGTAAGAATAATGCATCTAATTCATTACTTTTAATGCAAAATGTATTGTCCCTTTGTTTTTATTTTTGTTTTTGCATTTTTTTTTACCTTTTCGTTTGCCGTGATAGCATTTTGTTTAATTCAATTCAAGAGCACTGTACGGTTAACCTGAGCACTACAGAGTACAAAGTATGCTAAGATTGTCACTTACTTAAGAATCAAGGTTCAGCCCTCTCTTGACGTGAAAATAAGAAACTTATTTTCATAACAACCTTATAAGCAATCTTGTTAAGTAGAATGGGCTCCGCCACATTATGTAAATGATCTTGGATTTGTTCCAAAATCTTACGCAACCAGAAACGTATAACATTTTCTTATTTGGGCGTCATGATATTTTGGGTTTTTAACAGTTACCTACTTGAATATTAGATGGTATTACACTTGCCCCTTCCCCAATATTTGAAAACCTATACTTATCTTCCTGTTTTTTAATGCCATCAATTAACCATTAGTTAAAATTATAATTAGTCACCTTAAATTTAGTCTGCTTTATAATTATATCCAAAGATTTGAAAATCTACACTTTCCCTCTTACTTTTTTCATATTATCTGGCAATAGCTTCAAAAATTTTAATTCAAACTAGCTAGGAATTTTGTTATAGTAATCTCAATTTACATGGTAATATTTTTAATAATTGATTAACATTTAAAATATTATTTTGCAGCTTTGGTCTGTATTTTCTCGCAGCTCAACTCCCCAACCCTAAATCTTCCCTTTTGTCGCCATCATCCATCAAGCCCAACTTGTTGCCTCCAGTCGTTGCTCTGCAGCCGTTGGCCATCCCTGGTCATTGGCAACACACCCTTGTCCTACACCATCATTTCTAGGCATCCTCACCCAATGGTGATGCCTTATTGAGGAGGATAAGGAAAGTCCCACTACACCTCACCGCTCTAGCCATTATGATCCGCCACTACCGACATAAATGACCATAGTTTGCTCCTCCCCTAAAGTTGTTGTCGTTGCCCTAGCAAAGACTAGCCCCCCAATTGTCCAAACTGTCATTGTCATTGGAGGAATCTGGAGACGAACTTGCCTTCCAACCTACACCGACCCAGTTTTACCTATACCAAATCAACCTTCTCCCTTTTGGTATGATGCTCATTTGACATTCAATGTTTTATTTTTGCTCATTTTAGTTCTAGGTTTCTTTGATTCTTTTAGTTTAATCACTGACAAGATTGTTTTCATTCCCTTATCTTTGTTTGTTTTATTATTTTGTTTATTCGAGCTGTAAGTTGTTTTGATCATTGACATCATGTGAGTTATAGGTTTACGGTAGACATTTAATTTTTATGACTAATATAAATTTAAATTTCAGTTAATTTCTTTTAATAATGCATCTTAAATACCACTTTTAGCAAAATTTTATTTTATGTGTGTTTAGTAAAATTCTAGGATGAATTTAAGATAATAATTAAAATTGATTCGATATGATTTATGATTTAGATTGATAATTATTTAAAATCTTTAAAGAAGAAATAAATAGAAATAAATTAAATTTAGATATCTATATTTAGGTGGTCTGATAGGATCCATGATTTGAAAATATATTAAAATATACAAAATGATTAAACCGAGTAGTAATTTTTAAGAGTGCATATCCGGGTGATTTGATAAAATCCATGGTTTGGTAAATTAATTAATATTTTCCAAAGCAAGAAAAATGAAAATTAAGATCAAATTAAGAAACCAATTTTTTTGGCGCTAGAATAAGGTTATTTTAGTATAACCGTACTCCCGAACCCCTCAAACTCTCACAGATCATTTTAGGGTGTTTAATCAACTTATGTATAAATAGATTGGTAGCGACTTCTAAAAATGCATTACTATAAATAGTTAATTAATTATTAAAAAAAATCAAGCAACTTAAGATTACTATAATATAGTTACCAAATACTTTGAATTAAAATTCCTGAAGTGGCTGCCAGGTAAGATGAAAAAATCAAAAGGGAAAAGTGTAGATTTCTAAAGCTTTGGTTATAATAATAAACCAAACTAAATTCAAGATAGTTAGTTGTAACTTTGACTAACTATTGATTGGCGGCTTTAAAAAAACAAAGAGATAAGTATAGGTTTTCAAACTTTAGGAAGAAAAGTTTAATATCACCTAAAATTTAGGGAAATAACTATTAAAAACCTTAATATTTTTTATAGTTACATCACTCAATCCTTGGAAAGCTCAATGTTCTCTCAACTTATTGCTAGGTCTACTTGTGGAGTGTTGTCAAAATTGGAATTCCACATAAAATTGTTTTTGGTTTTTTGTGAATATGAGTTGTAGAATCTGATCAAAACCGTAATTGCAATCATACAATAAAATCAAATCATTTTTTTTATTTTAGATCATAAAATCATAAGACTCTAAAATTTGAGTTGGGATTTTGATAAATAAGGATTTCATAACGAATGATGTGAGCATGAATTGGATAAACCTGAAATCTAACCCGAACCACCCTCATTGGGTTGGGTTTGGTTGGGTAAAAATAAACCATGATTTGTTGATTGGTTCCACATATAAAAAAACTGCTAGTTTTTTTGTTGGTTCTGATTCTATATGGAACCAACTCAAGATGGAACCGAACATAGGGTATATATATAATTATATAATAAAAATTATAGTATTACTACTATATCTGTGTATGTGTGTGTGTGTATGTCTTTGAAAAATTATTATGGTCATCTTATGTTTTTACATCAAACCCTTAAACTGATGTCTCAAATTGAAACAATATGAAAGTTGTAGGATCATTTGCAAAATTTCTTCATATTCACTTAAATCACTTCGCTTCCTAGATCGATTATTCTTGGGTCATTTTACTTTTAATCTCTTTACTCTAAGCTACTCTCTACGATATAATCCTCATATTTTTTCATTTATGAGCCATATAAAACTAAAAATTCATGACATCAACATATTTCAGGTTTTGATACTGAAGAATATAGTTTTAAAAGCTCAACTTTTCGTATTAAATATCGTGTTAATGTTAAAAGTATTGGAGGGAAGTAAATTGATTGAGATGAAAGATACTCTATAAGCAACTCTTTTGAACCAATTTGGTAACAACATGTTAAACTATTTTGAATATGTCTAAGTACATGTATTTAAATGCTAATTTAATTGTATATTATGTTGAATATTTCATAAACTGGTTATGGATGTAATTTTATTAAATTTTGGTGTTGTTATAGGTATATGGTATAAACAAAAAAACCCGAGAACCAAAACAAAAAAACCTAGAACCATGGTTCTGGTTCTATTTGGTTTCCTAGTTCTCTGGTTGGTTTGAAAAATTTTAGAATCGATGTTGTTTTGGGTTGGTTCAGTTCCACCATAAAACCGAACCAACTTCAACCATACTCACCCCTAAATTGATGATAACTAATTTGGTAAAAGTCTAAAAGAACGTGGCCTTGGGTCTCCATACAATGCCTTACCTCTGTGAGATCAAAGGACACATGTATGTTAGGAGAAATTTGTGACATGCTGCTGCTCAGTGTTCACGGGTTTTTTATTGTCGACCGGGCCAATATTTCTTTCCAAGGAAAATTACAAAAATCCCACTGATGTTTAACCTAACTTATATTTTGTCTCTTTTATTTTTAAAATCTACATTTTACCCATCATTTTTTTCATATTATCCAATAATAATTTTTGAAATTCTAATTTAAATTGTCCGATAATTATATTATAGTAATTTTAAAATTTTTTATATTTTTTTACAGTTAATTGAGATTTAAAGAATACTAATTTATATTTACAAAGAAGAAAATATATTTACATAGAAGAAAAATTGATAATTTAAAATTTCTATTATCTATAAAAAATATTTTAAAAATATTAAAAAATAACTATCGTACAATTTATTAGAATTTTAAAAGTTTTGTTGAACAGTGTAGAAGACTAGGAGGCAAAGTCAACTTAATCTAAAATGGTTTTAAATCTTTTTCACCTAGAACCAATTTCATTTGAAAGCCAATATTATATAGGTATAATAATCCATTTGAAACAAAATATTTATCATGTTATTAAATTTCTATAAAATTTTCTTTTTTAATGTTTAAAAAAAATTCATAAAAAATTAATATTATTATAAAAATTTTACAATCAATGGATTATTGCACCTAAATAATATTGAATTTCAAATAAAATTGGTTTCAAGTAAAAAAGATGTAAACATAAAAATAAGTTGTTTTGAATTAAATTGGCTTAAGTTAAAATGAATTGGCCCTTAAACTTTTACTAGTGTTCGAAGCTTATTTAGGCCCACCACTTTAGACTTTTACCTAAAGCCTAAATGCACCAACAGCCTCCAAACTTTTCCAACTCACATGAGTTGGTCCTAAAACTTTAACTTAGCTGGCAGAAACCCTACAACTTTGCAACTTGATATGTTTTAGTCCAACTAATTGACTTGACTCTTTTTTTAATGGCTTAAATACATAAAAAGCCCTCAAACTTTACAACTCATTTAAGTTGGTCAGGTCATCAAATTAGAATTTGAATTGCACTAAACCCTAAACTTTAGAATAAATAATAAACATTATAAAAATTTATTAAAATTAATCAAAATTCATTATAAATAATTAAAATTGATTTTTTAGGTTGGGTAAAGAAACAAATCATGAAAATTAATTACTTCATAAAAACTATTATCAAAGTGCTTGTCAGGTAAATATAAGATTAGGTATAAAATTTTTTTTAAAAATGTATTACCTATAATGAGAAAATAACATAATATCTAAAAAAATGTATTGTCCTATCAAAATACCCTATTTCATTTTTGCGTCTCAATTGAAACATTTCCATCAATTTTACCATTAAATCATATAAAAATTGCTGACATGACATTAATTAATATTAAAATAAATATAAAATAATAATTTTCATCCTCAAACTTTTCCAATTAATTCTTCTAAATCATGGAATCTAAAGCTAATGTTTGTATCCCTAATCTCTAATCTTCTTCTTTTCTAGAAAGAAACAAAACAACACTAATTAACACGATCTGCTGTGTCTTCCTTACACGCCTTCCACGCTGGAAGAACAAAGGGATGAATCGATGGGATGAATCAAGTGATGATAGCAGTGAATCGATGGGATGAATAAAGGAATAAAGCAATGAACCAATGGGATGAATTGAGGAAGAAAAGGTCGGAGAGGTCTCCTTCAAATTCGGCGATTTGGATGAGGCGGAAAAATAGGCGAGTCAAGCGAAGCAAATCTTAAAAAATGGTCGCTTGCGAGTGAGGCGAGACAGAGTTGCTACGAAAAGGTTTGGCCAAATTGACCCAATCAACCCAACAGACCTAATTGCAAAGAAGAGACAATGAAGTGATGCTGGAAAACAACGCCAGATCCGGTGAAATCGATGGCAACCACCAACGACGTCTCCCAGCTCCAGTGAAATCGACTGCTCCATCGGGCCTTAACTGCTCCACTTCCCATTGGTGAAACCGATACATCATTTTTTTTACATCTATTTATTGAAAATCAAGATCATTTTTATAGCTGATTCTATATTTGCTAGATAAGCAATTGAATAATGTTTTTTATGAATTAATTAATTTTAATGATTTTTTCTTTACTTAACCTAAAAAATCAAATTTAATTAATTTATAATGAATATTAATTAATTTCAATTAATTTTTATAATGCTCATTGTTTATTGTAAAATTTATGGCCTAATGCTAATCAAATTCTAGTTTAATGACCAACTCAAATGATTTGTCAAAATTTGAGGGCTTTTAATATATTTAAGCCATTAAAAGTAAGTGTCAAGTTAATGAGAAGGACTAAAACATACTGAGTTGCAAAGTTGAAGGGCTACTGCGACTGAGTTACAGTTCAGGGACCAACTCGTTGAGTTTTCCAAATTCAAGGGCTGTTGGCGTATTTAAGCCTTTACTTAATGTCCAAGTAGTAAAATCATGTGATGGTGCGTCTTAAAATAAAACTTAAAAACATTGACTGTACGTTGTTCTGTTTTAATGAATGGTACAATGATTGAGGGCTTTTCGGTGTTTACAGGATCTGTCTATGACAAATCGATTCAATAATAGAAACTAACAGTCCATTGACGGGGACCGTTTTCCCGAATTCTGGAAAGTATTCTTTTTGTTTATCAACCTTTTATTTTAGGGAAGATTTTATATATAGTTATAATTTGAATGGAGCCCATGAGATCAACTTAATTTATGTCCAATGCCATTTTTGTTTATCAATGTGGTCCTCCCCTTCCCACACGGTGAGTGAATAAATGGAGGAAATACATGTCCGTATTTAGTAATGAGCTATACCAAAAAGTAGTATAAACTGTTTGGGTGCATCTAAGCTTATGATAGTGCCGTATGATGGTCTGCGGTTGGCGTGGCAGCAAGGAGGCAATGGGAGCAATTGCTACCTACAATAGTCAAATAATTAGATTATTTACATATGATAATTTTAAAAATTTTATTTAAAATAATGTAAAAAAATTTACTATTTATTTTTTAATTTTTCATTGGAAACAAATGATAAAAAAATCAAGAAAATTATAGTACCATATTAATCAGTATGAAATTGTAAGGGATGGATTAATTTTAAGCTGATGTGGTATGCTAAGTCTAAATCACAACTATTAATACCCAAAAAATTAGGTTTAGAAAATTGTTTGAGAAGTAAATCTAATTAAAAAACTCCAAAAAAATAATCTCCAAATGCGTAACTCCCTAATATTGCACATTTTATATGAAAAAAATGAGAAAGTATTTAAAAAAAATAAATGAACAACATAGTAATAGAGTACATAAAAGATAATTTTGTTTTCACTTCCCAATAAATCAATCAAAGCAGATTTTTAAAAAATAAGAAAAATATAAATTATTAGATCATTACAATTTTTTTAAATTATTGTATATAATTTTTTTGAATGATCATTTGTAAATAATTTAACTAGTTAAATATGTATTTATCAGTTAAGTAAAGTTTATTAGCCTACAAGTGCGGTGGTAATGAAAATTTTTAAATGGAAGGGCCATTTTGCCAAAACATTGAAAGCTAGGACTTCATGTTGTAGTTTATACTAATAGGTGAAAGACTAATTCACACATTTTACAGAGTTTGAGGACTAAGTCGCATGATTTTGCAAAGTTTGATGACAAAGTCATATTGAGTTAAAGTAAGGGGCCCAACTAATGCGAGTTGACAAAGTTAGAGGTCTAATGGTGCATTTAGGCCTTTTTTCTTTGATCATTTTTCGAATAGATTAAGACAAAATGAGGCAATCTAATAAGAAATAAAAGAACCAAAAACCCAAATAAATAGTTAATGAGATGACTAAAAAAGTCTAATCCTTCTGGTGAATTGCTACTACAAAAAAATCTTATACTTCATAGCCAATTTTACCTTTCAATTCCCATTGTACCAACTTTATCTCCATTCACATTGTCAAATTCTAAAGCATTTATTTCAATTTTCTGGCGAAAATCATAGATGAGTTTTGAATTGTTGTTTGGAAAATATTTGAGAGAAAGAAATTTAAATGTAAATTATCATAAAATTACTCATTGGTGATTGTTCACATATTCAGTAGCATCATAAAAAGAACATATTTAACTGATAAAGAACAAATTCAAATTATAAAATAACAAACAATAATTGATAAAATAACATAAAGTTGAGTAAAAAGAATAAATTACCACTAATAAAACAAAAATGAGTTTAGCTAAAAGAATAGTAAAAATTTGATAAAAGAAAACTAAGTTGAGCCAAAAGAACAAATATCTATTAATAAAAGAATAATTGGTTTAGCTAAAACAACGAATTTGCACCAGTAAAAGAATGGGAAGTTGAGTTAAAAAAATAAACATCTAGTAAAGAACAACTAATTTAACTAAAAAATACGTAGGAGCTAATAAAAAAACAAAAAAAAATTAAAGACTAGAAAATTGAATAAAAAAATATTAAAAGGAGAATAAACCCGCAAGATAACAGAACACATTTACGGATAGACATTAGGACTATAATTTTTATGTGAGATGTAATAGGAATCACATTAGGCACCATAAAAATTTTAGTATTTTGGATCATTCTTTCATGGTGATCAATCCAAAGTATTGAAATTTACTATCACATGTTAGTTTATCTAGTTTAATTGTAACAAGGTTGTGCACAAAATATTTTGTCAAACACTGTCCCATCTAGTCTTCAGCGTCCATACTTGGTTGGACAATTGGCAGCGGGTGAACACCTCTTCCAAGAGTCCACTGAGGACAAATCCTATGGTGCCTCTAAGTGGAGACCTTTGCTAGAAGGAATTATAAAGATCAATGTTAATGCAACTTTGTGGTGTGAGTGTGGGCGGGCTGCTGTTGGCGTGGTGGTTCAAGATTATTTTGGGCATGTTTGCCTCACCTTTTTCTATAGCTTTGTGTACTCCTATTTTGATTCGTTATACTTAGATGCATTGGCATTGGTATGGGGTTTGGAAGAGGCTCATCGTCAAGGTTTTTGCAAGCTTATCTTGATATACAACTCTCACGTGCTGATTTCAGAAATTTTAAGTTCTCATGTTCCTTTTTTGTTTTACTTTGGAGCCATTATTGATGAAGCTTATATTGATGCTTTGGAGACCATGTTTCTTATGCTAGTCATCTAGTCAATGGTGTTGCACACTATCTTGCTTGAAATTAAGGGTTTAGCATGTGTTGGAAGATTTGCTTGGGGAGACCTACTCCCTCATTCACTTTGTAACGCTTTCTTAAATTAGCTTACAGGTCTTACTTCAAAAAATATAAAAGTGGAAAAAAGAACAACGACCATGTATAAATTATACTTTTTTCGTCTCAGGTTTTCTGCTCCATTTGTATTTGACACGGAGATTAAGAAATGATAAAAGTATGTATCCCTTTCCAATTTTACCCTCGGTCTTCCCTTTCTCATACCCCATCTGCTACTGCCGACTACAATTTCTTCTTTAGCAGCCTTATCCTCCACCATCTACTATTATTTCTCCAACAGGCCTTTTTTTCCATCTCATTTTCTTCAGTCTCACCATCACTCCTTTCTCTAATTTCATCATCTACCTTCGTGTCTTTTGCGTCCCTCAGCATCAGGTCTCTCGAAGTTCTTTCTCCAATCTTTCGGCGTCTGATCTCCTCGCTCCTTTCACCTCGCCAGCCTTGTCCAGTCATCCCTCGCCATCTCTAGCATCTGATATTTTATCATCCTCTTGTCCGATCTCTCGCCATCCTCTGCATCCGATCTCTTGCCATCCCGACCTCCTTACCTCACCATTCTTCACGTCTGATCTTTCATCCATCATTCCCATTCGATCTTCTAGGCCCGTCAACCGCTGCCTACCACATCGGCCTCCTTGCCCAAGATCTTCTTGCCCTGTCATCCACCGCCCTGATTGTTTTTCGTGAGCATGCTGACGGTGGCTACAGTAGGGATCAGAGAAGCAAAACAAAAGCAAAACCAATGAGAGTAAAGTAGATGAAGATGGGCATAATTGTAAAGTTGTCTAATAAAACTTACTAAAAAAGAAAACTGTGCAAAAAATTTGGGACAACCCAAAATGGCAAATGGAGCATAAAACTTGGGATGGATGGACTAAGTGTTTTGTTTTTGCATACTTAAAGGAATACAAATTAATGATACATCGGAGAAATATGAACAAAATTGTTTAAAAGTGAAAAAGAAAGAGGAATACAAAAACATAAAAAATGAAGCAGTGGAATAAAAAACCCCCCATAAATAAGAAAAGAACATGTAAAAAATTTTGAGTATAAAAAAATATAATACAAAAAAAAGTGTAGACAAAAAAGAAATGAAAAACAAAAAAAGAAGAAATGAAAGTATAAAAAGATGGGATGAAAACAGAAAAGAATGGTTATAGAAAGGACATGTTGTTCTGAATTAGAAATCTATGAACTTAAGGTGTCATAGGTTGTATCCCCTCCATCCCAGCCAAACTGCACTATTTGATTTTGCTCAAATATTAAGAAAAATTATTGTTTGTCATAATCTTTCCAATTTTACCCTTATCTTTATTATCTCTCTAACTCTCTCCACCTCATATCTCCAGCCTTGCTCCAGTTGAACTCCTTTGTCCTTCAGTCATCCTGACCTCCTCACGGTCCCGATCACCTATCCAAATCATTTGTCTTTGCCATTACTCTAGTCGAACCCCTCTGTCTTTAACTTATTCCACTATCATTTTGTTTAGAGGAAAACTTCTTTCCGAAATGGTGGAGTCTAGTGAAAATGTCTCTGTGATATCGGGATTATTGGCTAAGCAAGCACCAAGATCATATTTTTTATACCAATTGTGACGAAAATTAGGGCATTCTTAATCTACCCCCCGAATCTGTCAATATTGGATTCAACGATGAAATGAAAGTTTAGTTTGAGAATCGATGGTCAAGTTGGACATTTTGTGGAAGAAATAGAGGAAGGAAGTGGAAGTAAATATGCTATTGAGGGGCTTGTCAAAATCCTTGATTTTGAGGAGGATGGACTTGGCCATTGATAAGGTGATTTTGAGGTTATCGAAGAAGATATTGATGGTGGATTAGATGATCAAGGAAGGGGTGGCATTGGAGAGAAAAGTGTGGGATTAGGAGAGAAAGGATTAGCAAACATCTGGGTAGCAAGTAAATTTGCTAGCAAGGGTGATCTGGGGGTAGGCAGAGAATGAAAAGGAAGGAGAAGGTAAAGGACGGTGGGAGGCAAATGAGAAGGAATGAAAGAAAGGGATAGAAATGAGATATAGGAGATAAAAAAAAAAGATAAAGGTAGCGTTGAGAATAGAAATCACTGCTCGGAGATAAGGTGTTGGAGGCAAAAGATGCTGAAGAATGAGGCTATTTGAGTAATTTTGGGGGAAATGTGGAAATAGGGGCATAATTATCTTTTGAATGAATAAAACTTACTAAAAAGAGAAATGATGTAGAAGTTTTGAGATAGCAAAAAAAAAAAAATGGAGCACGATTGGTAGGATGGAGGGAGTAATTATTAAATGACTGAGTGAAACCATAAATTACATACTAATCTACACAAAATCAAGTTCCTGTACTAACTAGCGGTGATCCTTCAATCAAGTCAAAATCAATATCCCTTTTCAAATTTCCTTTTTTAAAAGAAAAAATAAGTTTGAATGAACAAATAATCAAGGTCTTGGCTAGGAAACCTAGTTGGTCTTGAAGGATGTTGCCTTGCTTACGGCTCGGATTCTAATTTTCATACATTTTATCCAACAAAAATAAATGAAAAAATGTCAAATATAATTTGACAACTTCCAAAATTTAAGAAACATACAAAGTGTCTCTCATCATTTATAAACCCTCACATATACCTTTAACACTCTCCCAAAATCCTTTTGATTAGAAAAAGAAAAAAAAATGCAACAAAGCATACTTATGTTTTGTTATGTAGTTTAGGTCGGTTAGTTCTCCAAATGAGTAAAAAGAAAATTGCTCACTTTATCTACTAAATTAATCTTAATTTTTTTTAATGGAATTTCATTCATCTCAATAATTTTGATTTACTAATTTGTAATTTCAAAAGTTGCCAATTTGGACGAGAACAAAAGTTGGCCAATTGCACCATTACTCTTAAAACCTTTCACTGCCTTTGCAAATTTATCCCAAACCTTAGATGTTTTCTGTATTGAATGGAAACATCACAACAGTATTGAATGGAAACTTTAAACCTTTGCAAGTCACTCTAAATTAGTCTCCAAAGTGTTTTTTTATAGTCAAAAACATTTTACAAGTGTACAAGGTTGAAAGGTAGTGTATTTAAAGGGTAAGGGGACAATGCCAACTAATTATTCGGGACCCAGAAGACATTGGTACCAGTTTAAATAGTAGTAAGTGAGGAAAATGAGTAAGATGAAAGTTGAACACCTGACCTCACCCTCATATAGTGTCCTCTCTACCACTTTACCAAGCAACTAGGGACCTTTGAATGGAAATGTCACACAAGTGTTGGAAAATGCCAAATCACTATCCCAGTAGGCATCAAAAGTGATAGTATGAAAACCTTTCTATATAGTGATAGTCATATAATATTCCTATATATTTCACATAATATTCTTATATATTTCACCAATCTTTATACTAATTTATTATTAAAATTACTAGATCTTAGTTGCATTTTGTGTTTAATTCATTTGTAGAGTGCATTGTGTTATTTGGGGACTTGAGTGATTAAATTGCGTGGATTTGGGGCCAAATTGCACAAGGGAGTGAAGTTGGAGGTCACCCAGAATAGAAATGGAAGATTTACAGCTAAAGACAAGTTGATGTTATAGCATGAAAATATCATGCAACAGTATCCAGGGGTAAAAGGAATGCAACAGTATCCAGGGGTAAAAGGAAGTGAAAAATGAATAGAAAGTTTTCATGCTATTGCATGAAACTTTTCCTGCTATAGCATAACGGGGCATTAAGCTTGTTCTTCATGATTTCAGGGCCATGCTATAGCATGGAAATTTCATGCAGCTGCATCGCGACGTTTTCAAATATTTCTCTGCTTCTTCAAATGGGTTTTGACATTCTTAAGGGGGCCATTTTGGACACTTGGGCCTTCCTAAGCATTTGAGGGCTCTCATATCTCTTCTAATCATCTTATGATTGGAGGATTATTAGTGGTCGAAAAAGGATAGGACTATTTTTCTAAGAATAGGTTTAGAGAAGTAACATATACCATACTCTTTTCTTCTTCAACCTTTGGAGTCACCATTGGGAGTTGGCTTTAAGGTGCCAAGGGGAGGCTTAGAGACTAAGAAGACTTAAGCTCTTAGGGGCTTCTTTTGGTTCCTTTTTCCTTTTTTCTCTTTTGTATTTTTTCATAGTTTACTTGAACTCTAGTATGATGTTTGTTGCCAGTTTGGACATGTAGTAGATTTTTATGTCTCTTTAAGATGAAACTCTTGACTTTTTTTTATCTAATGTTTATTTGAGGTTTTTCATAATTCTCTTGTGTTGCCTACTCTTGTACTTAATGTTTGTGTGTTGATTGGCTACTTCACACAAATAACAATCTCATTCTTTTCTTGAAAAAGAAAGAATGAAGGTGGAAATGAGGAGTAAAGCATGATGGGTCTTATGAATTAAAGGTAATCCATGAACCCATTAGATGATTAAAATGAAGTTAGGTCTTAATCCATCTTAGGTTAATTTATGAGCTTGAGAAATGTCATAGTTAATCTTAAGTAAGCAAAACTTGGTCTTGAGAAAGAGAGTTTTTATGGTAGAATCCTCACACCATATAGAAAGTTAATACTCTTGAAACTTCATTTGACTTAGGTAACAAGTGAAAAAGTGGAATCTTAGGGAGATAACCTTCACAATTTAGTCACTTTCTTTGTAGTTGAATTAACTAGCTCGAGTTAGCTTAGTCCCCTTTTCGGTACTTGATTTCTATTTGTCATATTTGCATTCACTAGGTACTTGGAATTCACTTAGCTTACATTAGAATTTAGGATTAATCCCTTTTTAACTTGACAGTGTTAGTGTGTTGCTAGAACTTGACTCTAGGTAGAATCATTTCTATCTCTTAGGATAACACATATATTCACCATTTACACACAACAACGCCATATGCTTGTGGGTGGATAGGGGTAAAAAATTTAAAATTCTTGTGTTCATAACATATAACAACAATAAAACTGGAGATAAAAACTTTAGAGAAATAATTGAGAAACAGACCACCATAATGATAGTCTAATCTCAATCTGTCATAAAGGGGAGTTTAGTAGTATCCACCGCCAATGTAAGGTCAAGATCGAATTGTTATTATAATGTTTATCTCCCTATCAAAATCCTAGGATTTATCATACAAATAAAATGAGTTAGAAAATTATTAGGCAATTTAAACTGTGAATCTCTTGTCTCAAATTTACTAAAAAAATCTACATAAGCCAAAAAGGAAAACATAAAATTGACGAAACTTATCTCATAAACAAATTGAAAGGAGCCAAACAATTACTAAACAAATAAAATATTTTTCTGTTGTTAAATTGCTTGTTAATAAGATAGTGATGTGGCATTTTTGCCGCATAGACATTATATTTACCAAATTTCTCCATTAAATTCTTGTGTTGCATTTTCACTAGTTCTCGAAAAGGCAAGTAGGATCGGTTACCTCCTATGCATTTAATTATATATTGACACCAAGATTTAGAAAAAATTTCGTACATAGTTTTAGTACGTTTGACGAAATTCTTTCATCCAATGGCAATATTAACCAAAGGGCCAATTTAGAAGGATTTGTAAAGGTGTGAGAGGTTATCGAACAATACAGAAAATGATAATGTCGAATTTGCAATAGCTTTGGTACTCCAAAAAGTTGCGTCTCTCTCCGTCGGCAGTTTCTCTTCTCACTCCGCTGCTCGATGGGGGCGATGGGGACGCCAAACCCTGACCAAACACGCCAGGACAAAAATAAGTCCAACCAAGCTGCTTAATTTCAATCTTTCTTGTTGGAGTCGGATTATAAATTTGGTAGGGAAACTGGCCGACCCGGTACAACCATCTCGCATGCCCGATCTAGAGACAGCTCAATTTTTGTACACATTTATTGACAATTATTTGGCACATTTGAAGAAGTACTCGGAGTTGGTTTGATTAGGCCGGGATCTTGCCTTGCACGCTACTAACTAGGCCATCATTTTCCATTTTTGAATGAACCATATTTTTTTTTTCCCGGAAAGAAATTAAATCATCGTCTCAAGAGGGTTGAACAGGCACCAGCTATAAGCGACAGATGTAGGAAGATCCTTTGAACCAGCAGTCACAAACATGACCATAAGTGGGTCAGGACTTGGCTGGATCAGTTTGATCCTGCCCTTGCAGCAAAGTAGGGAACATCTAAATGCATTTGAGAACGCACCTCATTATCAGGTTGCATAGATGCTCTAAAAATGGCATGGCATCCTGGCTTTAATCAAAAGCCATAAACAATAGCTTGCAATGAGCTTTCAAACTCCCACATATATCTTCAAGAGCAAGAGAAAGCATTATTGACTTATCACTCAACAACAAACTCGACCGGACAAAAGAAAGGCACCAAACCAGAAAATTCAGACTTATGTAATTATACCCAAAACAAGAAACAAAAACCTAGGACAAAAATAAACCAAACAAACCGCTCTAGTTTGCATTTGCTTAATTAATATTCAGGCTGAGCAATTATAACCGCATTATTAAACTTATCATAAAGTTATTGATTCTTTCGATTGGACATATGTTATGTCGCCTGCCATTTCTCTCTTGATAAGAACCATATGAGTAAGAATCGAACAGCTTGTCAGTGATTGGAGTTGTAACTCGATCGCCATCTACTTTGGTGATGGAAAATGGTTCCTCCTAAAAGTTCCTTCCTTGGGGCTCTAACGGAGGTATCCATTTAGTTTACTTGTTATAGTCTTACACCAAAGGTTTTGCACAGATCGAGTTATCTCCAGACATGAAAAAAGAAAATGGCAGAAACACAGCAGAAGGTGTGAGTGCTTGAATTTTACTGGGTTTTCGTAAATTTCCAACACTTAGGTAATTACGTACTTTTAACATTTTCTATTAAATTGTTCTCACTTCAGACAACTGAGTTTCCGTTGGCCTACAATATTGATATTTGAATTGAAGACCTCTTGCAAACGTACGGGTGAATAAATTGCTGAGCTAACTCACTTACATGTGGAAAGTACTTTGATAGAGTAGACATATATTTGGAGGTTTTAAGGGCTATCATCCAAAACAAAATCGAAACTAGGATAATAGTAGTGGGAAAAATTTTATAAAACCAGTTTACATGAGAGTTGTGAATTAGTGTGACATTAATTGTTATTGTTATTCTTTGATTTCGAAAGAGTCAAGCAACTTTATATAGAGCAAATAAATTAAGCCGAGGAGGAACAAGCATCAATTTTGAAGTTGGGTTTCCCAGTTCGGGAATTAACATATTATTGCTTCAATGTGGGGTTTAGGAATGTTTATCCGCGATGAAGCTGGCATTGGGCCGCTCAGATTGTCTCCGCTTTCCTCAATTGCATCGGCACCATCTTCTCCAACGTCAGCAGGTGTCGGTTTGTCTCCAACTAGATCTATCAGACGCTCGTCTTGCTCACCGTTTGCACCGCTTTTCTCTTCCTTCTCGATGCCCTCCATGGCGACATCGGCACCATATCTGTGACTGATGTTCTCGTTCTATTCTCCAAATTAGGCTCCATGGAGGAACTTTTGTGAAGACCCAAATTATGGCTACCATATAATGTGGACTTGAGAAATTCATCTTTTCCCCAGCCAAAAGGAAACGAACAAATAATCCATTCAAAAAATTAAGGGGTAAAAACAACGCGAGCTCTACCTAGATTCATGAACACCCCGCTCATCCTGCTAAGTATCCGATTCCTACCAAATTCCGGCAGATCAAGTATCAAGACATCTTTGTTCTAAAGCTTTGCTGGTAGAGCATGTAAATAAAACTAACTTTCATGTCATGGCTATTAGGATACAAAACTAGAGACCCCACATGAAATTACGGTGGTAGGACCAAAAAAAAACCTAGTTAACATGCTAGTGTTAACTTTTCCCATACTGACTGTTAATTATTTTTATCCCAAGTGCTGAAATTTGTTAATTATTGTCTGGTATTATTGCTAAATTCATCAATGCTTGTTCCTTTAGAAATAGGCCGTGTCATGGAACTCGAAACTAAGTTAAAGTCTCTACATCTTTGGTACAATGGTGGAGTATTGGAACTTTCACTCTCTTAACCAGGGCTTGGGCTCTTTCCTCTTCTTTTCCCTCCTAATTCCTAAATACTACTTTATAATGCTTCTGAGTATTAAAAAAAAAAAAGAAACTAAGTTAAAATAGCAATAGCACATAGATACTCTGGTGTCTAGAGCCTTTCTTACTATGTGATATCTTCAGTGGAGAACCTTTTAGATGAAGTTGGCCTAAAAGTGGTTCATCAACCTGAGCCCTATAGCATGAAAAACAATAGGGCCAAGGGGTTTCCTACACTACTAAAAAAATGCGATTTTTCAACTATCTTTTCTAGCAGTCTCGTGTTAGAAATTTGAATTTTTTAACATTAGACTGTTGAAAACTGGCGTGTTAGAAAAAAAATTTCCAAACCAAATATGTTGGAATCATTAATTATATAGCTTATTTGATAAATATATCATTATGGTAGAAAAGTTACTTTTGAAAAATATATATAATAAGAAACCTGGACAATAGATTGAAATCATTGATTATGAAGCTTCTTTGATATTTTTAAAGCCTTTTCACCCATTCTTTAATGCCAAAATATTTTATAGTCTCTTTAACTATGCTCTATTATTTGAATTTTTATTGCATTGACATCATAATGAATTTTTGTTAAGTTATAATTTGGTCCTTATCTTCTACTTCTACCCATCTTAAACATAATTCTACCAATTAAAGTACACCAATGAATTTATGGTCAATTATTTACTAACATGGCTTATTAATTTAGTGGTTGATATAATTAGACTCTTTATGAAATTTTTTTTCTAGAGTTATTGTTACCAATTAGAGTATTATGGTAGTTATTACAATTATTTATTATTTTATTTAATGTTTAAATTACTAACATTTACTAGGCAATAATTTTGATATGCTAATTATATATGCCAAATTAATACATTGAATGTGTAATTCAATTCTTTAAACCAAAACTAATTATATAGTAATTAAAGAAAAACAATTAGTATAAATTAGCGTAACCTTGTCAGTTAGAGGAAGGAACAAAAAACTTTCAAATCTACATGATGCCAAAATTGTTAGGTTTTGGATATATAACTTCAGGTAGTTTTAATTTTATCCACAATCATTTCAATCATTTGTTTCTTTTATTTTATTTTTTTAACTAAAAAAAATTTCTCGTACTACCTAATACTTCTATCTTTTTTGCATTAGTAGTGATGGATTTGTATTTTTTTCTATATAATGTTTCAGTTGTTTTATAAAATTGTATGAGATATGGTTAGATGCAATTAATTGTATAATTTTTAATTTTACTACACTATTCTTAAAAATTAATCTATTTTTATAATTTCCATTTTTTTAATTCTCCTTGCCTATTAACAATTAATTTAAGTAATTTTATATTAAATACTTATTAATATAAAAATAAAAATATAAAATATCATCTCAACTGTACATATTTTATTTTCTCTATAAGTTTGAAGAATTAGTTAAAATTTGCATTTCAAAAGTTTGATGATTATGAATTGATATTCTATTCTTTATTTGGTTCTCGGGGCACTTAAGAAAGAAAAATGTGAAATATTCAAAACTTAATTGTTACATTCATTTCTTTATAAAAAAAATAAAAAAGCTAAATTTTATTAATTATGTGAAATATATATTTATTTTCAATCTCTTACATATTATTATTATTATTATTACATGAAAATAATCAGCAACTATATATACAATTAAGATATATAAAGTAAACCTGTACATCATATGGGCAAACTAACTAATATATGAATACCTATTCAATGCATCCAGTGTAAGCATTACACCTATACTTTCATAATATGTTTGAAATTGCCACTGTGCATTGAACAACATATTTGTCTAAAGAGAATAATATTTTATAGAACAACACATTTATCTGAAGGAAATAACACTTAACAAAACAGCACATTTGCCTGACTGAAATAAAATTTCATAAGATAACACATTGTCTAAAGGAAACAACATCTTAAAAAATAACACATTTGTCTAAATACAACAACATTTCTTATTGAATCAAACAACATTATTTGTGAATAGTATTTCTTATAAAATGTACAGCATTTAACACTACAAAACGTCATATTTGTAAGAAAGGAACAACATTTTTTATGAAATGAATAGTATTTTACAAAACAGCACTTTACAGAACAACATATTTTTTTTAATAGAACAACATTTCTTATTAAATAAAAATATATTATTTATGAATAGTATTTTTTATGAAATGAACAGCAGTTTACAGAACATCACATTTACAAGAATAGAACAACATTTTATAGAATAATATTGATTATGAAAGAAATATTATATTATAAAATAACACATTCACATGAATGGAACATCAGTTTTTGCTCAGAGAAACAACACATAAATTTTATGTGATCAACATACGGGGATTAAATTTAAATTAATTAATTGATATCTTTATATTAACTCCATAACTATTATATTCTTCCTTAATCTTCAATTAAATATACATATAAACTCGTGCTCCAATGGATCTAATAATCAGTGGCGGAGCCACGTTTAACCCAGAGGGGACAATTGCCCCCACTCAATTTTAGAAATTTTGGGAAAATTACATATTTAGTATTATCTTTTTAATAAAATTTGTAATTTGACCCCATTGGTTTTAAATTTTATAGTTACATATTGTAAAAGAATTATCTGTTGCCCCCACTGATAATTTTTTCTGGCTCCGCCCCTGCTAATAATTGTCATCATTCATAAAAAAAGTTGGGGGTAACAATTTCGGTTTTGGTTTTTTGTCCTCTTCCTAATCCTGGGGCTATAGTTTGAAATGGTGCAATCAATGAGGTCCGATTTGAAGTTGCTACGCTAGCTGCAGCAAGCAAGCCCAAAACCAAAGCATACCGAGAGGACGAGAATAGGGAAGGATACGATCAAAGGAAAAGGCGACTTTGCCATGACCTGAGATGAGCTAGAGCAGATTGGAGACAGAAAGAAAAAGCTGAAGCAGCTGGGCCAGTCATTGCCATCACACTTCTGGCAAGAATGACAGGAAACTGTAGGAATGGGCTAGTTTCTGATGGTGCTGTGGTGACCGAGGCTCAGATCGATCACGAGAATGGCAAAACACTTACAGCAGCTTGGGCCAGTCATCACCGTCAAACCTACGGCAAAAACGATAGGAGTCAACAAGAACAGACTGTTCCGGATGGAGTCATCATGACCTAGGCTCAGATCCAGAGAGAATTGTGAGATAAAGAAGGCTCAAGGACCTTATCAGTGCGTTGTGCCGTTTGAGGAGGAATATGAGAAGAAAATAAGATCGAGTGAGAGGGGAGAGGAAGGTGCGATAATTAGAGAGAAGCCAGATGAGTAAATGGCACTATTGTAAATAAATTGAAAATATGGGATATATATATATATATATATATATATTAACACTTTTGAGTTGCTGCCGTCTTAATGAATTTTTGCTCGTACTCCTACTATTACCCTTGCTCTGGCTCCACTTTATGTAACTTAATTTTGAGTTTCTCAATGGTCTAAATGCACCATGAGTTCGTCAACTTTGCTGATTCATTATGATTTAGTCCTATAAGTTTTAGAAATTGGGTGAGTTAGTGTTTCTTGTAATGAAATTAGATACCATAAGCTTTATACGCCACAGTTGGGTTGTTGGTGCTGAGTCTGCTGACTTCAGTCATGCCTAGTGTCAAGTGTTGCCCGTGAAGGTGAAGAAGGACAAATGTACCAAATCCAATAGAGACAGGGAGAAGTCCAATCATGTAATGATTGTTTTATGGTGGTTTTGGGTTAAAGGCAAAAGAGGTTAATGACTTAATTCGATTTTCAACCTAGAACCAAAATAAATATTCCAGCATCTTCCATGATGCAGCTAGAAAAACAACCTTGCCATTTGCTAATTTCGAGTGTTAGTGTGAGTAGGATCAAAGTCAAAATTTTGGGTCATTAATAACCTTCTTGAGAAACGCTGCTGCCAATATGTCACCTCCATCTGCTTGCTCAACATGTGACGCTGAAGCATTTCAACCATGGCCTTATGCTCTTCCTTCAACCTCACTATCCTCATAACCAGGGAAACAAATATGGGCTTGGAGGCAGCTCATCGAAAATGAATTTTGAATTTTGCTGAAACATCAATCTTGGTAACTTAGTTGCAATTATAAGATAAAAAGGATAAAAAGAACCCAAAATGATAGTTTAAGGACCAAAACATAAATTTATCTCGGCAAGGTTTTAAGTTGTTAATCATTATGGCTTGCTTCATGGATTAACCCACACCATGTTTAAAAGCTTAAGGTCTACTCACACTATTTTCATGGGTTTGAGGATGAAGTCATATTATGTTAGAGTTGAAAACCCAAATTACAAAGGCACAATGAGTTAGAGTTGAATTAGGACCAACCATTGCGAGTTCAAGGTTTGAGGACTAGACTAGGGGTGAAAATGGGTCGGGCTAGGCCCGAGCCCACTAGGCTCAAGCTTGGCCCCTTTGTTTTTCAGTACTATTTGAGCTCAAGCTTGAATTGCTCGAGCCCAATTTTTCAGGCTTGAGCTTGGCTCGAAGGCTTTATGGACTTAAATGACACATACCAATAGTTAGTCTCAGAACTATAACTTATATAAAAAATAGGGCTGAATCTGTAATTTCTTCTACGTACAGAAAGAGGGAAGGGAAAATTATAGATCATATCCCAAACTTTCAAATATTTTGCTGTTCTACCCTGATTTCTTTAACTCCACAAATAAGCCAACTTTTTCCTTAAGCAAGGTCAAAAAATAGAAGAAAGTAAAGTACTAGAACGGGAGAAAGACAGCCAAGGCATTGAAAAATAAAAAAAAAGTTTAGAAAAACACCAATCCTTCTTTCCTCAATAATATCATAATTGAAGGTGATTGGAAACTAGATTGGCTACACGATTTAAGCCACAGCCCATTCGATTCAACTAGTGATGGTCCGAGGTCTACATTTGCTTGGGGCGATCGTCCTAGGTTGCCTGTCATTTGCTTGGGGCGTCGATCTTGTGGCTGGGCTGCAAATCATCGTGTATGGCTAATTTGATTGTAATCGTCGACCTTGGCTCACAGGGCTCTTGTCATCTTTATGCTTGCAGTCTCCGGTGGTGGCCAATTGGGTGGCAATCTCTCGTGGTGGCCTCTTAGGTGGGTGGGTGGGTTAGCCTCATGAAGGCTAAGGCTGTAATCGTTAGGCGTAAAGGGCATCGTTAGGCATAAAGGGCATGGGGACTATGGGCTACGAATTTGGATCTGGTAGGAAAAGACCCTAGTCAAGAATTGAAGCCCAGTGGAAAAGAGACTATACATGTGACCCATTAGATTCGCAAGCTCATGGGGACGAGTTTCTTCAGGCTCAACCTCAGTCCTAAAAGAGCTTGAGCTCTAGCTCGAATAGGCCCAACTACCCGAAAAAGATCTGGGCCCTTTTCACCCCTAAACTAAACATATTTGGGCCATTTCTCAAATAACTCCTAGGCCTTGGTGGGTATTTTTACGTTGTTGCCTTTAGGGCCCAAGTCCAACTAGGCACCCAGATCATCAGAGATTAAATTCTCTTAATCCCCTCACATCATCAAATCCAAGTCACTTGGATTTATAATATAAAAAAATCCAGAAAATATTACATGCAAGGTGATTTAATTTAGACTATAAATTAGGTGAATCAGCTACACTTTGTTGCCGTATGTTGTGGCAACTTATTATTTGGGTGGTTGATTGTAAAAAAGTAAAAGTGTGGAGATCAAGAGGACAAATAACAAAATAGTTTATAGATTTACAGCCAATTCATTTTAACTTAAGTTAACTAACTTATTTTTATTTTTACATTTTTTTACCTGAAACCAATTTCATTTGAAAGCCAATACTCTGTAGATACAATAATTCATTTAAAAATAAATTTTCATAGTGTTGTTAAAATTTTATGAATTTTTCTTTTTTTAATGCCTTAAACTAAAAAATTTCATAAAAATTTAGTAAGAGTACAAAAATTATATTTTTGATATATTATTGTAGGTACATGATATTAAATTTTAATTAAAATTAGTTTTTAGTAACAAAGATGTAAAAATAAAAATAAGTTATTTTGTAGTCAATTGACTTAAGTTAAAATGAACCATTAAATTTCACAAATTAGGGGTCAAATGATAGTAAAGTTTGAAAACTAATACAGCAAACTATCAGAATTGAGCACCTTTTTGCGATTAAACTTTTTCTTTTTCATTTTCTGGATATTTTGCTGGTTGGACTGTTACTCCTTTTCAGCCAAAAATCACAATACTATACAGATCTACAATATTTTTTTAATTGTGCCTTAATGATAGTAAAGTTTGAAAACTAATACAGCTTGAAAACTAATACAGCAAACTATCAGAATTGAGCACCTTTTTGCGATTAAACTTTTTTTTTTTTCATTTTCTGGATATTTTGCTGGTTGGACTGTTACTCCTTTTCAGCCAAAAATCACAATACTATACAGATCTACAATATTTTTTTAATTGTGCCTTAATGATAGTAAAGTTTGAAAACTAATACAGCTTGAAAACTAATACAGCAAACTATCAGAATTGAGCACCTTTTTGCGTTTAAACTTTTTCTTTTTCATTTTCTGGATATTTTGCTGGTTGGACTGTTACTCCTTTTCAGCCAAAAATCACAATTCTACATATCTACAATATTTTTTTAATTGTGCCTTAATGTGTGTTTGTATATTCATAATTTCGACCACCTCTTTTAAAGTGCATTTGAGAGGAGCTAGATCCCATCAAAGGCCGTATCGGCATCACTACGGGATACATGTATTAAGAAAAAAAAATCTCCTTAGTAATATGAACTTGAGATGTGGACATTCATTAATTGATGAATTATTTATTAGATTTGGATGACATATAAAAACCATGGAATTAAATATTACAGTATACAACATAGTATACTATTTACCGAGGGTAATGAATATGCAGTATAAATATTTTCACATTTTATCATTTTTTCACACAAAATTTCACAGTATTTCACATACATATAACTTTTTATGTACATTTTGTCTAAAACCGTGATATACAGCAAATACTGTGAGGTACGTATTGTAGTATTATATTTTTCACAGACATATGTAAGATATTTTTTTATCATTTTAATCAAATAATCATACTTAAATATATAAAATAGTAAAATATACTCCCCCGTCTCATAAATTTTGATACATTTGACTTTTTGTTATATTTTGACTCAATTTTATTCATATTATTGTTTGTTAGAAAAAATCAAAAAAAATATATTTAGAAACTACATATCTTGAATTATCATTCATATACAAAGATTTTTTATTTATATATTAAAATGTTGAAAATAAAAAATCATAGATTAATTGCCAAAAACAAATGGAGCAAAACTTTTGGGACGGAGGGAAGAATTAATACATATATTTTAACAAAAATATTTAATTTTATTTTTTGGTTACATTTTCTTTTACTTTTGGTTTTTTTTCCTGGGTATTAGAAAATGTATTGTTATTATTAAAATATTATTTATGTTCTTTTTCTCTTGTATCAATAAATTAGTTTTTTTGCTGAATAATATTTATTTTGCTCTACATATAATATTTTTCTTATGGTTTTTTTTTATAAAAAATATCTTCTATCATATATATTTTATTTATATTTGACAAATTATGAGGAAAAAAATTAAAATACATATAAAAATGTGTAAAAAAAATTTATTTAATTTATTTTATCTTAAAATAATATTTTAACATTTATTTTTTTTTATAAAAATGGTAAATGCATGTAGTACGATATATCATGCGATATACTTTAAAAATATGAGATACTATATATCTAGCAACAACGGTAATTAGCACCTTAATAAAAACTAGTTTGTTTGAAAAATAAGTAGTTAAAACCTCAATTTCGCAGTGTGCTCATATGCCATTTTTCTTTCTATAAAACAACTTGGATAAGCATCTTGGATAAGATTATGCTCGCCTACATTTTCTAACGTTTATATGGAAAATAAACTTTCAATGTTCACAATGATTCGTATGGATGCTTATAATTTTTTTGACAATGAAAATTAAATCACTAAATTTAAAAGTTAAAATAATACTAAATGAGAGACAATAAGCCTTTCAGAAGTTCAGGCCACAATTTTTTTTTTTTTGTACATTGTGATTAACGTTAGGCCTTTTCTGAAGGACGAAGCTAAAAAAATCTACTTAGTAAAGTAATCAAGTCCTGCAGTCCATCTTTCTCAATTCTGGCACCACCCCTGCTAGAAATCGATGGGTTGCGGATGACGATGAAAGAGAAAAAGGGTGAGAAGTGAAATTTCAATTTTCAGGGATTAGAATTTTTTTTCTTTTTCCTAGCTCATTTTTATATTAATTCCTTACCGTTTGTTAGTTTATATAGCAAAAAATTGCTAATTACACTCCTGAAACTGTGCTTTTCTCGGTATTTTTATTTTTATAACTTTTTTATTTAAAATTAATTTCATTTAAAAGTTAATATTATATAAATATAATAATCTATTTGAAAGTAAATTTTCACAATGTTGTTAAATTTTTATGAATTTTTTTAATGTCTTAAACTAGAAAAATTCATAAAAATTTAATAAGAGTACAAAAATTATATTTTCAATGAATTATTGTAGCTATATAATATTAACTTTTAATTAAAATTAGTTTCAGATAAAAAAATATAAGAATAAAAATAAATTATTTTAAAATTAATTGATTTAAGTTAAAATAAATTGGGTAGTTGTGCTCGAGAGAAAAAAAAAAGACCAAGATCGAATCTTTTTTTAAATCAGTTGAAATTCTATACAATAATCTTTTTGGTTAGTTGGCGGAATGGAATCAAAAGCAAAGGATGATAAGGACTGATGAATTTTACCGCCAAAAGTCTTTTAAACCACAACTAGCATGACGATCTTTTTCCTAAAAGTAGCTTGAAAACTTGTTTATTCTTTTTTAAACACTATAAAGCTATTAACTAAATATCAAATTATTATTATTTTTTGAACATTCCTCGATACTAACTTATCAATTTCTAATTTAAGTTATGTAGTATCTATCATCCGCTAAATTCAAATTATTATTAACATAGTCCTTTTTCCCCTAAAAAATAGGGAGGATTTTGTCAGTTTTCGATCTTTTTTAAAGAAAAAAAAGTGAAATATGATTTGTTGAGGCCAGGAACAAAATGGAACAAATGGTTGCGAGGTTAGTACCAAAGTTTTTTTTTTTATACTCAAAGCACGAACAAAAATAACTAAGCAATGAGAGAAGAAGCAAGAACATGAGCCTCAGTGACGGCTATTCTTGGGACAACTACGATCGCAACTCTACCAATTAACTGGATGAAGGAGATGATGGGTATGATCAAGAATTGATCCTCCAGTCTGGCATTTTTAAGATCACGGTTGCTTTTGAAACCCTAAACACAGTCTGTGAAAATAGTAACAACTAAAAAGCAATTCATGCTAGTGTATTGTAAAACATTTAAAATAGCATATAACTTCGTTACCAAGTAAGAATGTAGACCCATCACACAACAAGCTTGACTTGTTGATGACAAACCTTGGTTTGATAACCCGTTGCAGGAGCTAAATCTGATCTCCAAAACCCATATACTTTAAAAACGCAAGGATGAATTATAGTGTCAAACTCCTTGTAGGAAGACCAAATAACTGCTAATTGAAGAAGAGGTATAATATCATTGTGACAAAAACAATGTTTTAAAAGCCTAACAGCTTGAATATTCTCAATAATACCATCTCATTGTATTCGAACTCTCTCTAAAGTAAAAGGAATTTGGTTAAAAACAACCTCATTCCGAACCTTCTAAATGGCTCTAAATGTGGTCACAAAAAAATCTAGCTCCATAGAAAACCAGAAAAACTTATTATTCAGAAATAACTTGAGACAATGCAGAGCCTTGCTATGATGTACAAACATGCTTCTGAGATTGATAGACACTTGAGATAGTATTCAACAAATGTAAAGCCTCGCTGTGATATGTGAACATGTCCATGTTGTAATTGACTGGCTCTTGCTGTATTGTAGGAACCTATCCATGTTGGTTCAGATGTTAGTGTAAATAGTTGATTAAAGCTTAACTTATGCTACTCATATTAATATTTAAATTTTGCTGCTATTGTGATGGCTGACCTCATTTCTATCTGGTTTTCTTTTCTGAACTTGCACTTGCACCCAAAGTTGGCCTTGATTTGCAAGTTGTTTTATTGTGCCCCATTTGCTTGCATATAGAGCTGTGAATGGTGACTTTAGTTTTCCTCATCTTGGAACTACTTATAGGCTTTCTAAGTACTCCTATTCTTTTATTCTTATTTTTTCTTCTACGAACTAGACCATTGTTTGGAAATTTAATGGGATTATGTTTCATATCGTCTCATTGCTTTACATTTTTTATTGGGTTGATTACATTGTCATACATTTCCCTGTGTGTCTCAATCCAATAACATTAGTCAACATAGCCCTCAATGTTACTATGGTTTAGAGAAATGGTTAAGCATGCATGGTTGGATGGGATACTAGTAAGTTGCCATTTCCTACAAAGTGCATGTCCTCTTATCTATACAACTTAAAGCTTTGCCCCCTTAACTCCATTGGCCAACAATTCCTAGAATGATCTATGTTTTTGTTTAGTTTCTTTGTAATTTTAGGGCACAACTTTCCAGTCCACTTTCTCTAAGCCTCTCTTTCCCTAGCTATTCTAACATGGTCAAAATTGGTTTATCCCTATCTTTAAGGATGAACTTATTGAAGCATTCATACATATTGTTCAAGAGGATTTCACATTTATAGAACTCTCTAAAACAAGACCTAGTCCAATGGTCAAGGTTTATACCATTCGGCCATGCCCATGCATTTGCATCAAGAACCTTAATTACCTTCATATTCTTCTTGAATTCCTCTTCATATGAGCTCCTTACTACTTGCCAAACAAAATCTCTTAACCTAACTCCTAGAAAATTGCCTTGAAGTTTGTGTACAGAAGTCTAACACAAAATCTTTTTTGCACCTGGAAACAGGTCTTGAACAGCTAGGATTAATCCATGTATCATAAAAAATAATTAGTAAAACTAATCGAATTAATGGTATTATAAATTAAATAATTAAGCTACCTTATGTCTGTCTGACATAAATGTCTAAAACTTGGATTCAACAATACCAAGTTCTTTTTCCAGGTGCACTAAAAACCAAGCCCAATAATCATATGATTTCACCTTAACAACTGAATAGGAAATAGGTTATATGTAGTTATTTATGTCTGTCTGACATAAATGTCCAGAACTTGGATTCAATAATACCAAGTTCTTTTGCTAGGTGCACTAAAAACCAAGCCCAATTTATATGATTTCGCCTCAACAACTGTACAGAAAATAGACTATATACAGTTATTGGCATTTATGCCCATTGCTACAAGTAACTAGCCTCCATATATTCCATTCAAAAAACAACCATCCAAACTTATGATAGACCTGCCCCCAGTTAAAAAACCATTCTTACAAGCAGCCATACAGATGAAAACATTTTGAAACAGAAGATTCTCCAACCCTGACTGAAATTGTATACCATGGTTAGTTTTCCTCAACTCTCCACCATAGTCTGTAAGCTTAGCCTATCACTTAGCCTCATTACCCCTCAGCATTAACAATGCTAAAGTTTTCTCTTTTTTAACTTTAGACCTATGAATTTTTATGTTGTGATCCCTTTTGATAAGGTTAACAATGGCAAAAATGGGGTATTTCAGGGTTAGATCTAATAACCTTAAGGTGTTCCTCTATTATCCATTTGTAGTTTACAAACTTGTTGGTAACCCGCCTTGCACATATGCCTTTGCTTAAACCTCTTTATCTGTGCTCGTGGGCTATCTTTATATTTTCCAGCAACTAATTACCAAAGGCACCCTTTTTCACACGTTACTCTATCCCTCATATTATCATTCTTTTTGAAGTCAATAGTCTGTCTCTATTTAATTGAGTATGCCTTCATAGCTTTTTTAAAAAGATCAAATGAGGGGAAGACTATATTTAATTTGAATTTGGGGTCTTCCATATCCATTTTGAGGTTGAATACTGAAAACCTCTTACCCTTGTCATCATTGGACTCGTGCACACTTTGCAACTCACCCTCTAAATCTTCATACTCACTGTCAACATCTTTAAAATTATACCCCATCAACCTTACTATTACTGCCACAAGTAGGAGTTACCTCTTGTTGACTGTCTTGTGTAGGAACATTGTCCCTCATCATCTGCTCTAGGCCAAAATCAACTTACACTTCAATATTTATCCCATCATCATCATTCTCAATCTCATTATTAGTCTCGTCGAACTATGTGTCACAACTCTCATTATCTATGTCAGAAAGTGCCATATAGTCTTTATCATCCTGTTATCAAACTCAGACTCTAATCCATCATCCTCTACATTACTGCTGTCACTGTAATCAAGCAAATCACATTCATCTCTACCGAAATCCACTGATTCAGTACTATACAATGAGACCCTGTCTCCTATATTCTTATATTCTCTAACTACTTCAGTATCCTACATTCTCTTCCTCATTCCCATCCTATTTGCCTACATCTGAGTTGTGCATTGTCTCTTTAACTCCTTGATACCCATCTTCCTTCATTGGTTGAGCCTTTTCCATTAATTCCCTAGCCTCTTCATTCATCTTTATAACTTCTTCAACTCCATTTTCACTCAATAAGTAACTTTGTTCCTCGATCACTTGTTCTTTGACGTTGGTACTTACATCATCAAACACCACACTTGATGTTGTAACCTCACAACTAGGGAAAAAAGTCTTCTAACAGGAACAATTTTGCTACCATGTGCCTTGCCACCATATACCTTACTTACCACCTTCCTATTTAGCTCTTCACCAACATCTTATGTATCAATTTCAACTAGCTTCGAATTTGGTGGTGTTAAAGAATCCATAATGTGCTTTACATATGCCTTTTCATGTGCACCTATATCCTCAGGACTCATTTCTACAATGTAAACCACTAGCTTGCACTCGTGGGCTAGATTGGTAAACACCATCTCCATTATGTCATTATCTATTTTCAAATCATTCAGTATTTCCTCCAGTGGCATTGTATGGTAAGAAAGAGTCCAATAGTAGTTCATGAAGCCACTGTATCCCAACTTCTCCACCATTTGATCAATGTCCACCATACTAATCTTGTCCATGCGATAATAATCAAAATGATCTACCAAATCTCCCACATATACCTTCCATGGAAAATTTGTAAAGTAACCCCCGTGATGCATTTGGATTGAGAACCAAGTATCATGTTCGTCTGCACAATGACAAAGAAAGAAATAAATCAAAAAAGTTAAAAGACTTCAATAAAATATCCTAAACCAACCGACATTCTAGTTTAAATTGACTATTGATCCACTAGCCCCCCACCACAACACACATAACACCTACTCCCAAAATAACAACCATTGCCAAAAATTGATAAATGCACAACAAAAAAGGATAATTTCTTTTATTTCGATGTGAAACTTATGATAATGCCAATCCTCTTCATCCCCTTTCCTTCATCTCTAGTCGGGCAATAAAAAATGCAACTTTGCCTTCATCTTTGACTTTCTCTTCATTATATTTCAGCTACCTCAAGCATTGAAACAACTATTGATTACACAAAATTTTGCCTGGGCTAATCGCTAGGGCCAACAGTTACCAAAAAGCACTAACAGATAAAGAGAGAAAGGGATAGAGTTTCAAAAAGTAGAAAGGCATAGAGGCAGTTAACGTAATAAATGGTTGTCGACTCATCATCCAGCATGGAATTGTGAGACTAACTAGAAGGGTATTAAGTACCACATATGCATTTTTCATCAGAAATAATGACCAAAATAACACATGGGACTAAAATAAGACGTGTTTTGTGAGTTGGAAAACCTTAATAGTCACTTTTATGGTTCAGGGACCATTCTAGAACAAACTAAATAGTTAAGGGACCAAATTTGGATTTTACCCTAAAAATTGAAAACTATGTATGGAATCTGACTGGAACTAACCTTATTCATTTGGCTATGGCATAATTCCTAACCTTTGTAGAGACCATTTGAATTCTATTTATAATGGGCATACTTTTGTTATGACTTTGAAAATCTCTTTTCTTGGTCATTGGATTTGGCCAGCCTCCAAATAAATAACGCTATAAAATGGGCACAAATTTCTCGATTTCCATTGGTGGGGCATTTGGAAAAAAAAAATAATAAAATCAGATTTTCAAACTAACAGGCCCTAAGAGATTCGCAAAATAATTGTAGCTTGATGATGAGATTTTGAGTCCTAAAATCCTAAATGGGAATGCTTACATCATGGTTATAATGCGGTTAAAATGCTTTTATACATTACGATTTTGTTTAACTACAAATAAAATGTTTTATTGTCAAATACTTAATAACAAATCACTTTGTCGCCTACTCTATTGCATGAGCTCTCTCACCTTACACTGGGGTCAATTATAGCAACAAAAACCATAAGGGTGAAGGCAACTAATACTAGTCTTAAGCCAATAATCAAGTGAGAATAGTGTTTTATTTGAGAGTATAGGAACTCACCATTGAGTTCATATGATATAGAATGAGAAGGTGCAACTATTGATGTCTATTCAGAGTTTTGCTTCTTAGTAAGAAATATTGGCTTACTAAGAGAAAAGTATGGAATAAAGCATTTAACTAATGATAATTTGATTATTAAAAAAAACTAATGGCAATTCATATGGGAAAATGGCTATAAAAAGTAGCCTAAAGAAAGATTGATAAAAGTGAAGTCTGACAAAAATTTTAAAATTCAGGAGATAATGCTTCTTTAAGGCTCAAACAAACGTCAAGCATAATGTATTAATGCTAATATTTCCAAGGTAGCCCAAATCAACCACTGACATTTCTTTTTTTTTGGCAAAATAAACACCTAAGGTTATTAAATTAGTTCAAATTCACCATTGTCATTTCAAACCTTTCAACCATACCCTTATCTTCACTAAGTGTCACCCACTGCGGAAATGTCATATATGTTCCCTACCTTATATGTACCCTACTCAAATAATTACTTTTCTATCCTGAGTCAAAATTTCTAATTCTTAAAATGTCCTTTCCCTATTTTAGTAAGTCACCCCTCTCTTTTTGGCTTCGACATACGTTGGCCCGTTTCTCATTGCTGACTTGCTCCCATAATTGCAGATACCACCACTGTCTCTAATAAAGCCATTAGTCACATCATCACCGTCTTCCACTGGATCTTTCTCATATCTCTATTCATCAAGGAATGAAATCAGAGTTCGATTAATGGCGGGCATATGGAAAACAAGACCATTGAGGGAAGATGGATACAAATATGGGAAGGAAGTACTGGTTTTCTTGCTCGCTAATAGCAATGATGGAAGAGATGGCCAACAATGATATTTGTAGCAAGTAGGTTTCCACCAAAACAAAGGATTTAGGGTTAAATCCTTGTGTTATCCCCTATTTATTTTACTTTTTTAAATTGAGTCCCTAATGTTGTTTCAGTATCTTTGTATATAAGTAGTAAATAATTCCTACAAAATCATAAATTTATATGTAGCCAAAAATAATTTAGGAAAAATTTTATTTACATAAGTATGATTGCAGAAATATATAGTCATATATGTACAAAAGAATAAACTCATTCATATAAATAATCTTATGAACCTATTGTGAATGTTTAATATACAATAATAAAATTAGTAGGTGTTACATAAATATTCAAACAATTAAGTTCATACATACAATAGATTACATCTATAACAATTTTCAGAATTTCATTTATGCCCATGTCTTATTTGTTTATACATATCTTTAACTTTCTTTGTGCATCAGACTCATACATTTCTAATATCCGATTTTTACATATCTTAGATTTTGGTAAGAAAGAATATTTTAACTTATTTCATTTTGTACATATCTGTTATTTGATTTATATATATCTTTAAATTTTTTATACATCAAGTTCATACATATTTAATGTCTCATTTGTAAATATCACTACTGTGTTATTATTGATTTAAATTTTATTTTAATTTTCATTATATTTATAAAAAATATAAATTTATGTATAAATTTTATGAAAATATAAATATTATATGTTCAAATGAACATAATTTATGTACACCAAAGACACATTAAATCCGTAAGTTTGAATATATTTGTAACATATTTATAATTAACATATCTTTAATCTTATTCGTATATATGTGATATGTGTTTTATATATATCCATCAATTGCTTCATATATTGAGTTTCATATATATATTTGTCATCTCATTTGTACACATTTCTAATTTTGGCTGGAAACGGGATTTAACATGTTTACACCTGTTTTTTTTTTATTATAAAAAGTTGAACCTATAACATATCTGTGATCTTGTTTATATATAAGTCACATATTATTTGTACAGATTTCTCACTTTCTTTATACATCAAGTTTGTACATATATAATATTTTATTTATACATATATTCAATTTTGAGGAAACACAGAATTTGATGTATTCAAACTTATTTTATGTTATAAAGAGTAGTATTAAAATGTAAATATATATAGACATAAGGGATAAAGAGCACATTAGACTTACTTGACCCACTACTTTCCCTCAATCTAGATTTTCTGTTAATGCCCAAGAAAGCAGCGATCATGGCAATCATTGCACAACATGTTGCCATTATCTTGTACAATATAACCATGCCAATAATAGTACCGATTATGCACCAACTACCAATCACTATATCCAAAGGGCGCAAAACCCATAACCATCATGCTAGTGTACAAAGCCAACGACTTATCCACTTTAACAATAGAGGTTGACCCATGAATAAAAGTAAAACCTTTTGATTCAGTCACACAAAAGCTTAACAAAGCCATGATCTGGGAGGCATTGCCCTAAGTGACAATGGGCGAGAGCTACTAAGAACTCAAAATAGGCATTTAACGGATAATCATAAGCACTTACTGCAACTAGGTGGAGAACACATGGTTTGCTAAGCGATACCGGCAGTGACCTTCATGGCAGAAACCTAGTTTCTGGAAAAGGTTCTGACATTGATGCAAAGGGCATGAACTTTAAGGGTGAAATTATGGGACTGTTGCTTAGAATGCAACATGGTCGAGGAGGTCATAGTGGAGGGGAGAATGTTGTTTGTGATATCCATGAAGATTCAAGCCAATTTATTTTAACTTTATTTATTAGACTTAGTACTTAAATTGATGAAATATTCCTTTTAATATATAGTGATTGATTTGAGAAAACTCAATGGCATTGATGATTTATTTGGCAAAAAAAAATCAGTGGTCAATTTGTTCTAACATATAAATATTAGTGGTTTATCTCGTATTTGCCTAATTTTTTTTCTTAATTTACACTACAATAAAAACGAATAAAAGGGATTGCCATAACAGTTGTAATATGTGACTGTAAAGAGATTGAAAAATTCAATCACTCTTTTCCTAGTCGTTAGTTGTTAGTGACCGAGGGGCAACTAACCAAAGAGATTGAAAAGTCAGTTGCTTTTGATATTTTTATTTTTATTTAAAAAAAATGAAAGTATTTGTTCATTTTTTATTTTTAAATAATTTGAATTTATATTAATATATACTAATGTATAATTTCTAGTTTTTAGAATTCAATTTTAATCTCTTTTTCTCTGTCTTGACCATTGTCGCTTCCTCATAATCAGTTGAACAAAAACAACCTCTCTCAATAAAAAATGGGTAAGGTTAGAAAGATCAACATTGAAACCATCCGACGAGTGCTTATTTTCACTACTCTTGGCGGTCCTTACCGTGACAGTATGGCCGGTACGGCAAAGTTTCTAGTCGGTGCAATAGGACAGGAATAGTAGTGAAAGAAGGGCTTGCATCCCTTAAGAAGGAGTTTTTGGGCTAGGAGCAAGAGAGAATCAACGATGATATGAGGGAAATTGTAAAAGGAGTAAAAGGTGGAAAATAAGAAACAAGTAAGGAGATTTTTGTATAAGAGAATAATAAGAAAGAAGATATAGCCTAATAGTGGGATAGGGAGTGATTGGTTTAAATTTTAGCCTGACTAGCGACTAATTGCATGGCGACTAACTAATGAGTGATTACGTGTAACGACTGATTGCATGGTGACTTACTATTTTAGTTGTTGGCTACTCATGTCCCACATATGAACGACTAAATAGTGACTGAAAGTTACAATGACTTAATTTCAATAGCTTTTGTGTATTTCTTTTGTACTGTTATTTTCACCAATGTTGCATAATCTCTTAAAATATTTTTGGGAAATTTATTTTAGTAATTCTAGATTAAGCATGTATAACATATTAAAAGTTTAACAAAACTACCTTTTATTAATAATATATCAAACAATTTGTAAACAATTTAATTTTTCATCAATTAAGAATGTTATTGCAAAGCTAAGGCAGATCAACAACAATGTGGTACTTAGAATTACAATACAAGAGGAGATTACAAGAGAAATCCTATTAATAAGTTTACTCTAGACCCTACCCTACCTAACCTAAACCTCCATTTGGTGGCAAATAATATAAACTTATTATACAAGCCTGGATTTGAACTTTGGCCAACTACAAGGAATGATTCAAAACATGCCAATATGCAAGAGATCATTTGTTTGGAAAGGTGTAAGGGACAAAGAAAGAGTTCATTTGTTAGGAAACAATTTAAATTAACATGAAGTATACAATTCACCTTTAATTACAGTCATCTGCTGCTATATCATTAGTGAGAGAGATTTATTTATTTATTTGATATTATTATTATTGTTTAAATTTAAAGCAATTGTTTGGTGTGTTTTACATTTTTCAACTTTCAATGATAGAGGCTGTCCCCTTTTAGACGAAGATAACAACCAACCAAGTATGAAATGTGATGATTATTAAAATTGTCAAATTCCTGATTTAAATTTTATAATTTTATAATTTAAAATAGGAAAAATGATTTACGATTACAATCCGAATCAAATACACGACTATGATTCAATAGACCAAAAATGATTGGGGATAATTAAAATTTGTCCCTGAGGTTTATGTAAAATTACATTTTGCCCCTTCTGTTTGAATAATATAAATTTTATCTCCTGCCTTTTTAATGTAGTTTGAAAGTAACTTTTAAAATCTTAATTTAGACTGTATAACACTCATTTTTAAATAATTTCAATTTGTATAGTATTTTTTATAGTTAAGTGAGATTTAAAAAATATTGTTATCCATTTATAGAAAGACAAAATTAATAATTTAAAATATCTATTAAGTGTAAAAAATACCATATAGATTTAAGTCACCAGAAAATTGATACTGTAATGTCTAAATTAAGATTTCAAAAGTTGTTATCGCATGGTATTAAAAAATAAGGGGGGAAAAGTGTATATTTTTAAAAAATAAGAGATAAAATGTAATTTCATCTAAACCTCAAGGGGTTAGATTGTAGTTAACCCAAAATGGTGTACTTGAATTTGACAACTTTCTGGATAATTGAATTTGTCAAAATAAAAATGTGGCGGGCGGGGCGGCTTCCCAAGTCCAATTGGATTCGGGCATATGGACAAAAACAACTCAGTTGCCCAACAAAGCCACAGGCGTGTGTGCGCCATTGGGCCGAAAAGGCTAATCCGATAGTAAAGGATCGACAGGGAAGGGATCCATCACCATATGGCGATGGCGTATCTATTCTCCCAGCATCCGACTCAACTTCCACTCCCACCAACCTCCTCTTCATTCCCCTCCCGATCGCCATCGCCGTCGTCAATGGCGTCGTCTATTGGAAGCGCCGCTGCCGCCCCTTCTCGACTCTTCTTCTCTTCCTCTTCCACCTCTCGCCTCGCTCTCCGCTCTTCTAGTTCGCTCTCTTTCTTCCCTCTTTCGTCCTCCTCCTCACTCAAGTCCCTCGCGTTCTCTCCGCTCAGTTCTCGGCACTCGCTCAGCCAATTAGTTACTCTCCCTTTATGTCTTAATATTTTCTTTACGAGATTGTTTCTTTGATCGCACTGATTAATTGTTTGTTTCTGCTCTTCATTTCAGAGGAGAATGGCGTCAAGCAAAGAATTCACTACGGTTGCTTCTGCTTCGGTTCCGGAGCAGCTGAAGAGCGCCAGAGAGGATATCAAGGAGCTCCTTAGAACCAAGTTTTGCCATCCGATCTTGGTAAGATATCTGGTTTTGAGTAGTGCCACTGTGAAAAAAAAAAAAATCAAAGAGTTACCATTGGTTACTAGGATTTTCTTCAGGCTACTCTAGCTTTTTAGTGGAGGAATTCGGATTAGTTTATTTTATGGTGGGTTGTATTTCCTACATGTTAGAGAGCAAGGCCTTCCATCTTGTGTTCACTTCGATGCTTTCTACAGTTTCGTAGTCTGCCGTGATTTCACTAGGTTGATGTGTGTATGTTGAGATGGAAGGAGTTGCGTTGATGCTTCTGATGTTCTTTTATATGGAAAAGGTTCGACTTGGCTGGCATGATGCTGGTACCTATAACAAAAACATTGACGAATGGCCTCAAAGGGGTGGGGCTAATGGAAGTCTTAGATTTGAGGTTGAGCTCAAACATGGGGCCAATGCTGGTAAGTCCTTATTGTCCTCTATGGTCCTAGCTTGGTGTATGATGCAATCACCTGGGAGCTGATAAGCTGGCATCTAGGTCTTGTGAATGCTCTGAATCTCATTCAGCCTATCAAGGACAAGTGCTCTTGTGTCACATATGCTGATTTGTTCCAATTGGCATTTAGGTCTTGTGAATGCTCTGAATCTCATTCAGCCTATCAGGGACAAGTACTCTGGTGTCACATATGCTGATTTGTTCCAATTGGCCAGTGCTACTGCTATTGAGGTCCCTCTTACTCCTACTCTTCAAAAGTGTTGGCCTGTGTTATTTTCTGGTGGATCGAATGACTATTTCATGATTTGCAGGAGGCTGGAGGCCCTAAAATTCCCATGAAATATGGAAGGGTGGATGTTACAGGACCTGAACAGTGCCCAGAAGAGGGCAGACTTCCTGGTATTTAACCATCTAATTTTTGCTTATGTTACCTTGCTCGAATATGTAAATGCTCAAAAGGAGGAAACTGCATTTATCATGTTGAACCTGAAGGATATCAATGGAAAACGAAGTTCGGAATGACATGCATTCACCAGTATAAGAATAATCTAAATGGTTCCTCTAATCATATGTGAGAAGTTACACGATAACTGCTTGATGATTGGTAAACAAGGACATTGTTTTTTCTTGTTGCATAACTCCCTATAGTGCAAACCGACTGTTAGATGAAGTACCTTCATGTTTTGTTCTTCATATTAATGAGAAGAGTAAGTACTTGAGAAACTATTTCCATCTCCCATTGCAAATAAAGCTTTAGTGTTTAGGCAATCCTTTTGCAGAAAATTGTCGCAAACTTGTGGATATGAACCTGTATTTCTTGTTTGTAAGGTGTAAAGGTGAGCTAGGACCTTTGAAACAAAACAGCAAATCCTTGAATAGGCATGATTTTGAGGTCTTGCAATACTATTATAGGCTGTATTCGTTCCTCTCTAGTATATATTGGTAGTCTTGTCTTCTACCAAGAAAGGTATGCTAAATCAGGATTTGTTTATGCGTCTATATTGTTTCTGAATCCTGAAGTGTTGAGTTGTATGCTGAAGTATTTTTTCATATTGTAATAGTCCAAAGGTGATTTGAGTTTCAAATACGCTCATTTCTTACATTGTTTACTCGTTCATCCTGATGGGAACTTGCCTGTGTTGTAAGTTGTCATGACTAAGTTTTTAAAAGTTCTGTCTGATGTTTAGCTGCTGGGCCGCCTTCACCTGCTGAGCATTTGCGTGATGTTTTCTACAGAATGGGATTAAATGACAAGGTGCAGTGAGTTTGCATGTACTACACAATTACTTGTGTGTATACAGTTGTTTTTTATGCATACTGCTTAATGTTATGATCCACAGGAGATAGTAGCCCTATCTGGTGCACACACCTTGGGGCGGTCTAGACCAGATCGAAGTGGTTGGGGAAAGCCAGAGACGAAGCATACGGTATTGGAGTGCATAGTTTAAGGGTTCATATGATAAACTAGTGATTGTTATGATGGGCATCATGATGAGGCCTACTATGGATTGTAATTGATCTTTTGTATAACAGAAAAATGGGCCAGGAGCACCAGGAGGACAGTCTTGGACCGTGCAGTGGTTGAAGTTTGATAATTCGTACTTCAAGGTTTGAAATCAGAAACGCTTCCTAACTTTGTCCATCAAGAGATGTTGTTTAACATCTTTACCCTCATGATTTGTTCGTGCAGGATATTAAGGAAAGAAGGGATGAGGATCTGCTTGTATTGCCAACTGATGCCGTTCTCTTTGAAGATCCTTCATTCAAGGTAATAAAATGGTTTTCTTTAGTTTGTTGAGTTAGAAAGTAGGAGATTTCAGTTTCCTGAAATACAAAATTTTTGCAGGTGTATGCTGAGAAATATGCTGAAGATCAAGAGGCATTTTTCAAGGATTATGCTGAAGCGCATGCCAAACTCAGCAATCTTGGTGCAAAATTTGATCCTTTGGAGGTTTGTTAACATAAATGCTGGTTTTCAGTGCTTATGTTATGATACTGAAAATTTCTCCTTTATTAGTTTAGAGATGGTATATGTTTTTATCTGTGATATGTGCATCTCCTCGTTTTTCTCTGTTCTATTGGGAATGAGAATTTATTTGAACTAGGAATAGGTGAAACACCTTGGATAAATGTAACGAATTGATATATGGACAAGGTGCTAGGAGTATCCTTGGTAATTTTTGGTTGCAACATTCATATTTTTAGTTTTAAATCATGCTGTAAGTTTCACTTTTCATTGTGCTTTTGCAAGGAACTTTGAAATTGGCCTTAACCACGTTTTGCCTTCTGCTGGGTGTTTGACCATTTTTGCTGACAGTATGTCCTGTCATATGCATATAAAGCTTTCAGTTTGATCTTTTGTAAACATTGATTGAAGAAAGTTCCTGAATGGGGAAAAGGAGTTCGATTATTTGCTAAACTGATTGCTGAATTCCTTTGATCAGGGAATCGTGATACAGGATGGGCCTACAGCAAATGCTGGGGAGAAATTTGTGGCAGCAAAGTACTCATCAGGAAAGGTGGTAACTCTTAAAGGCTTTTTCATCTGCATTCCATTATTTGGCATTGAATATCAATTTTTCCATTTGGAGGATTTTGAAGGAGTTCTGTTTATGTTCAGAATATTTATCTTCTGTCTTCTTTTTCTGGTTTGCTGCAGGATTAAAAAACAAGTGTCTTGTTTTCTTGTGCTGACATTTTTCTAATAACACGAGAAGATGTTTTCAAATCCTATGAAGTATGAACATACATGTTAAAGGAAGCGTAAGTGAAGGACAGAATAAAATTCAACTGTGTTGCCTATTTTAAAATGCAGAGAGAACTGTCGGAGGCTATGAAGCAGAAAATACGGGCCGAGTATGAAGCAATAGGTGGTAGTCCGGATAAGCCTCTTAGCTCAAACTATTTCCTAAACATCATGATTGTGATTGCTGTTTTGGCGTTTGTGACATCTCTTGTTGTTAATTACTAGAGGCGGACAATATAGCTTGATCTGGTTCCTACAGGTATCGGGTTTCTCTCATTATTCCTTTATAAGCTATTACTGCCCATGAGGGGTTGAAGTGGATCACACTAAACCTGCCCATAATGAAACTGTTGAAGGATGGACCTGGCAAACCTTGCTAAAAAACGGTTGTCGTGTCATCATCTAAAATAAACTTATTAGTCAGTAACTTCATCACCATTTATATGCCCTTGGGAGCCCTAATGCCCTTGTAAGGTTCAATCTGTTTGAGAAAGGAAATTTTGCTGTCGTTCTGTCTGACTGATTGTCGTACAGGGAGGTCCTATTGTAGTTTTCTTCGTTGTTGAGGAAGGATAGTTTATAAACGAAAAAATAAAACATTACAGCCTAGTTAAGGTTCTAGTACATTGTCTGAGGTAGGCCTCCAAGTCACCATGATCAGAGATCACATTCTTCCATTAGACCTGGACAAGAATTTAAAGTCACAAAATAGTTCTGCCTGGATGTTCCATGTTAGGCTGCAAAGCCTTGCTGCTCGGTTAGCTTCTGTAAGAATCTGTGTCTTCACTGCTAAAGCCAAAGCTTCCATTAGTTGCCTCCAATCCAACATAAAAAGGTGTTTAGGGGACGAGGTCACGAGGAAGGGTGTTGTTGGAGTTAAGAGGACATGGAGTCGTGGGCTGCCCATTCCTGCTTCCAGCTGGTACTAGTTATCCATTTGTTTCCAGGGGAACGGCCCATCAAGGGAGCCCGACTGTTAAGCCGACAGGCTTTTTTTTTTCTCGCACCAATGGCCCTGGATTATCCCGATTATGAACTTCCCCAGATGATTCCTGATTGTAACTGTTCTGGATGGCAAGCCTAAAGCAGAACCAGTTTCCAGTGTTGTGATCAGGGGTAGAGTCATAATTTTCTTTTAAGGGAGGCCGAGCTAGAAATACTTTTTCAGGCGCCGAGCTAAAAATAAGATGTGATATTTTATAAGTATAAATGTAATTACATATATAAAATTTTACTAATCTTATTAAAATGGACATAAATAAATATTATAGTTATATTATGAGAGTAATAACGTTCATTTGGTACAACATAAATTTAAGAGTTATGCTTTCCTAAACTAATAAGTATGTGTAAATACGTCTTTCTTTGTTATTTTTTTCTAGCGAAATATGCAGCCAATAAAATAAGGGGGCAGACACCCACAGCCTTCCTACCAACTCATCCACTAGTTAGTGATCTACTGATCCGGTCTCGTGGGAAAGGCTTCTAATTGTTATCAGAAAATCAAGGTTTAATTCTCCGTTTTGGCTCACTAATACGTACTCCGAGGAAAAATGAAAAAAGAAAGAAAGAAGCGTCAACTGAACAGACAATATTTCTTTTAATTCTCTCTCAACTGATCAAACTTCGTTTTAAACACTGAGAATCTGCAAAGTATACTTACAGGTACACGCACATGGAAAAGTATGTATTGTGAGAAGCTCAAAAATCACACAATTAGATCTTAAGCTATAAGCCCATAAATTAAGTCATAAGAAGAGCACCAGGCACACAGACTATTTAGGAGTTCTCAATGGTACACCACACATTTAATTGGAGTTTCACTCACTTGACTCCCCAGACTAAGCACCTAGAATCAAGGCAAGTCTATGGATATTAAATTTGAAAGCAAATGCAGCGTAATTACTTAAGACCCCCTAGATTATTTTGATCAAACATTTTACCCCTTGAGCTATATGATGACACACTTTGATCCTTGAACTTTCAATATTTGGGAAACTTAATCCTTTGACTCAGTAACTTTAGTTATGTGAGATGTTTTCCATAACTTACATAAAATTGTCATTTGATTATATAATTTAAAATTTCAGACCTACAATTGCACAAATCCATTGAATACTTAATCATCTAATTATTTATTTCAATCATTTCCATTGCAAACTTTGGCTCTCACCACTCTAGCCCTTATCCTCAACCCAACCAAGCTCAATCACAATTCACTGCCTCCTTTTGACCATAACCCCAAACCAATGGCCTCCTTCACTATTGCCACTCTATGGCGAATCCTGAAACCCATTAACGCTTCACCTAGTTGATTTCCGCTCTTGAGACAATTACAATCACTAGCATGACCATTAGAGCCACCACAATGAAGAATGGAAAGGAGAATGGTGAAAGTTCGACAATAGAAAAGAACAGAAGTAGGAGGAAATATGAGGATGGTGAAGAGAAAAGAACAAAGGAGATTAAGGATGAAGAGGTTGGGATCTGGGTTGTGGAGGGAGGGGTTATTAAGGTTGGGGAGTCTAGGGGAGGTTGTTTGGACTGAGTTGGAGAGAGCTTGGATCGGGAAGGCTTATGGGAGGGAGGCTTCTTGGGAATTTGCGGCAGTTCCAAGATGTAGATGCATTAGGGTGGTATGTTAGAAGGAGATTTGATAGTGAGCCCTGGTATGGTGATATAGATTTGGTAATGGAGGAGCAAGAAGAAAAGCAAGCCTGTTGGTGGCCTGTATGCTGGAAATGAAGTATTGGAATGCAAAAAATAACAATTGGGAAGTTGAGTGGCTTTTATGCAATTTTTTCGCTTTTGAAATAGACAGAAATTATGTCATGTGATGACACATGACCGAGTTGCTAAGTGAAAAAGGCAAAATGTCCAAGTCATGATAGTTCAGGGATCAAAATGTGTCGTTTATGGTTTGGATGGCAAAGTGTCCAAGTCAAATAGTCAAGGGGAGTTCTGGTAATTAGGCCCCATAAATTAACACATTCTTTTTTACCCAAGATCCCCTCATACATTACAACAGAAGTAGGTTTTAGTGACCGAACATTAGTGGCCAAATAGTGGCTAAAATAACTTTTGGGCAACTGAAAAAATAGTCACCAGATGGTGACAAAAGTCTGGTCACCAAGGTGTAGCCATTGTTAGGTGACCAAAATGGAAACATAAACAAATGGTTGCTGTTGGCGGTTGTTTATTTTGGTGGCTAATGCTGACTATTTATTTCTGTGGCTAATCCCATTTCAAATTACTTGTCCAGTGGATTGTTAATCTTTCTTACTTGGATTGATAACATTTGGTTTTGTAGAGTCCATACGGAATCTTGTCCTTTGGGTCCCTTCAATCGTATAAAAATCATGTGAAATCAACTGACGTTTAGATCCAAAACAAACTAATAGTAGGAAGAAGCATTTCTCAATCAAGTGGATCGACAAGCAACCTGAGCGGTTGCTATTGGTTTGCATCTGAACCTAATAAACTGAAATCAGAGAACCAAGTGTGACGGAACGGGGCCCCAGTGCCCCTAATCTTGCAGGCTCTTAGGGATAATGAATTCCACTAGTTACAATTGGCTAACTATTACTCGTCAATATAAATTAAAACAATTTATATGCAACTAGTTACTTAGCCTACTCAGATTAAGTTATGCATGCTTCTGACTTGGCAATGCAACCGAAATTTAAAAGTCTTGAATTAAAACATTGCTCGAGCATTTCATTAAAACATACTGAAAACGTACCAAGTCATTGAAATACTAGTTGCTTTAACTACAAGTAACAGTTTTGTGCATACATTACAACTCTAGCATGCACCCAAAAGTAACAAGATGGATTTACATCCTAATGTATCCCAATAGAGGCAACTTACTTAGTACACCAAGTACTATGTACAAGAGACAAAGTTACTAACTACTAAGATCATTTACTTGAGCCCACCTTGAGCTAAGCCAAGCTCCAAGTGTAGCCCTTCACTAGACCTTGTTCTTGTGTACTCTTAGCCTCTACACTGTAAAGGCACAACTTGGTTAGCACATAACTTATACTGCAAGAAACTAGAATCACTAGGATTCTCAATAAAATACCTGCAAACAACTCTAGCATGCACCCAAAAGTAACAAGATGGATTTACATCCTAATGTATCCCAATAGAGGCAACTTACTTAGTACACCAAGTACTATGTACAAGAGACAAAGTTACTAACTACTAAGATCATTTACTTGAGCCCACCTTGAGCTAAGCCAAGCTCCAAGTGTAGCCCTTCACTAGACCTTGTTCTTGTGTACTCTTAGCCTCTACACTGTAAAGGCACAACTTGGTTAGCACATAACTTATACTGCAAGAAACTAGAATCACTAGGATTCTCAATAAAATACCTGCAAAACAGAAAGCTTAGGCCTCAGCTATCACTTCAGTGATTAGGCCCGGGATTAGATCCTGCACAATAAAACTAAGGGAATGAGTACTTAAAAGTACTCAGTAAGGATTCCCTTCTTAAATACCTGCAAAGAAATATGCAACAAATATGCAATATGGCAACCAAGCAATTCAATCAACAAACAATCAACAAAATGCCAAAAATGCAATGTATGGATGTATGGTATGGAATGCACACAACACATGCACTTGGGACTTTCTGCACTTAAGTGCCTTAATTCTTGCCGTGAGCTCAAACGGCTGAGGTACTTGAGATACTGGCCCTCGTATCCCGGACACTTTACCTCAATTAAGTCCCATCTACGGGTTCTAGAGTAGGTCGTCACCTATCTCAAACTTACCCGCCTTTACCCTTAATTTATTGTACAGGGTAGTCTTCCTATGTGGTTTAACTAGTCAAACCCTCAAGGTTTAACTCAAAATACTACTAGTGGCTCACTTACCAAACCAAATGGCTTGGTTGGGATCGACTTAGGTTTTTCTCTCTATTAACCATATATAATTGATACTCTATACGGCCAATAAAGAGTCTAAAAACCCACTTAATCCCCTTAATATCCATTTAAAAGCTTAAATACTATGAGTTACTTAGCCACCAAGTCACAATCTTTTACACTTAACCACACAACTTGACTACCTTCCAAATAATGCACAATTCCCGCCTTAGGAATGAATTCTAGACCCAACCGAGGCTATGGAACGTCTTAGAATAGCCTAGGGATAGAAACCGAGAGTCTAAGTTAATCTTAGGATGGCCGGAAATCGAGGCCAAATTTGCATTTGGCGACGCGGCGCCAAAGAACAAATGCTTTTGGCGACGCGGCGCCGCCGAACAAACGCTCTGTGTACATTTTCGCACCCTGGCGCCGCGGCGCCAATTCACGGCCAAATTGGCGACGCGTCGCCGACTCTGTTTTCTGGGTTTGTGCGTCAGCGTCGTTCTTGTACACAAGCTACTCAAACTCTCTCATTTCTAATCCAAACTTAATGGGTCTTGTTTCTAATTCATCCCAACACACAAAACTACAAAACCATGCATTATTTGAGCTTAATTACTTGAACCCTTACCTCAATTTTAGCCACAAAGCAAGCAATGAAACACAAGCTTTTCTAGCTCCACAAGCTTCCTTGAGTTCCAAGTCTAAAACCAAAGCAATTTGGCACCCAAACCCATCAAACCAAGACCATTTCTAGCTCTTAAAACAACCTAGAATCACACCAAATGAACACAAGAAGCTTACCCACGAAAATTGGATTCCAAACTAGCTTCCAAAGATCAAATGGAGCAAGAACACTTCAACCAAAGTTGGTGATCATTTCTAACACCTTGGGCACCCTTAATTTATTGAAATCTTGCAAGGAAATGGAAGTTTGGGCTGCGAATTTGGGAGAGGAGAGGGAGCTACGAAAATTTGGAACTTAGAACTAATGGCTAAGGATGAAGGAACTTAGCTTATAAGCATTCAAAACAACTTTTCCCTCCCTTGCACTTTAGTCCTCAAACTTTCAAAAGCTTCAAATAGCTCACTAAACTCTCACCCAAAACTCTCATTCGTTTCAAATAGGTCACTAATTCACACTCCAAACTCACTTTTCTTTGCTTTAAAGCATAGTAAAAGCTTCTCAAACTAAATTTTCTTGAACACTTTAGCCACTCAAGTTCTAAATGGTTCAAATAGAACACTTAGTGCCACAAGTTGTCAAAACTTACTAGGATGATTCTAAAAGCTAGAACAACTAATGGTCTTGACTTAACTATGCCAAATCACACTTAGGAACTCACTTAACTTAATTAAGCTTATGTTACTTGCTTAACAAGGCGCTAATTTGAGGTACTTAATTTAATAAACACTTAATCAAAGTAAATAAACACTTACTTGATTAGTTGACTAGGAGAGCTGTCACACCAAGTTCCTATGAGGGCTCTGCTATACAAAAGGGCAAATATCTAGTGAAGGCTTGGGCGCGAAGGCTTGATGAAGGAAAAAGAAAAGTCCGAACTTGATTATTTGAAGATCCATCAGCCAACAAACTAGTGGCAAAGGAAAGTAATGTTGAGTTAATCGTGAGGGATTGGGTGTCATGGAGGCAGTAGAGATAATTGAGGAAGTAAAGGAGAAAGATGATAAAGAAGATTTAAGAAGATTTGTATAGAAGGATTGAGAGACTTTTAACTGAGGTGAACCATTGGTTTGTTTATAGATTTATGGCTTAAATTATAAGGTGGGTCAATCACATTAATTATAAGAAAACAGTTACTAAAATGGTCGCCAAGGGTGACAATTCCAAGGACTATTATCACAACTATCATAAACGGTAGCCAAATAGTTATTAAGGGCAACCAACCAAAAACAATGATTAGGCGGTTACCCAAAAGGTGCTTCACCTTTTCCACCGCAGTTTTCACCACCATTTTTATAGCCGTCAAAAGAACGGTCACCACATATAGTCTCTAAAATCTATTTCTCTTACGGTTATATCTAGTAGCCATATCAGAGAAAACCCATTCAAAGTATGCTTCTCCATTCACAATGTTATTAAAATTCTTCCTCCTCCTGCATCTGAATAATTGATATGGATTTTATGTTACCCCATATATATTTTTTTTTTTTTGGCCGAAGAGAGACTTTAGTCACAAAAACAAATCACGGAGGTTTGTACTAGGCATCATTATGAATGAAAGAAGAGAGGGAGGATGAGGGACAATAAGTCCGGTCCATGGATCTCATCCTCCCTCATCCTCCTCTTACAGTCTTCTGCTATAAAGTCAGCAACGCAATTAGCTTGCCTATATGCAAACTGGAACGAACACGATCTAAAATTTACATTTGAATAATTTATTATATTAAAACTTATTGAAAAACTGTTAAAATAATGCTTTGAATTGCGAGATTATATATCATTTTGCACGTAAAATTGAAGTAGTCCTGAATCATTTAGGTTTTAACTGAAGTATCAACATCATATGTTTACATGTGTTTGTATAAAATACAATTTAATTCTATAAAAAATAGGGTTAGTTCTAAATCCAATCTTCGATCTTTGTTAGTAGGAAATGATGCCTCTGCACCCATTCAGCCAAGCACATGGGCTGTTCAGTTAATAATGAACTCGAATATGGGTGGGAATCATCATTTCTTCACACCCTCTTTTCCCATCTGAGCCATCTCCACCAGTATATTATTGGGAAATTGAAACACTTTCCCATCCCTCTGTAGAAAAGTTTTTATGACATGGGAAGGGTTTATTCATCTTTTTGTTACCTTTCCGGCTTTATTCATTTCTTTTTCCTTCTCTGTATTTGGCGTTACTGGGTTGGTAAGTGCTAAAGAAACTAAGAAAGCCAATGCAGAGTAGGAGACGGTAAATGGTAAATGGTAAATGGTAAATGCTAATTGACGGGTCTGGAATTGGATGAATGGTGGGGCTAGAAGACATCGATCGTTTTGATTGTAAAAGCTCCCAAATTCCTCCGCTATGGCTTTGCTGTCAATTTCTCATGGTATGTTGTGTGATAATCTTTATTTTGTTCTCGTTTACGTATATCTCTTGTGTTAGTGATTATGTTTTCTTTCCTTTTTTTTTTTTAATTTGTCTTTTTTCAGGAAAAGATCATTTGGTGTTATGATAATTTGTGATAAGATCCTCCGACACACCCAAACACACACACACACAAGATAACAATAAAAGTGATTATAGATCAGAAAACTTATTATGGTAGGGTAAATTATAGTTTCCTATGGTTTAGTATTAGTAAAATTTTTACTCCAATTTGGAAGCCTACTTTTACTCTCTTATTGTTTTATGGAGTACTATTTACCATCAATTTTCAAATTTAATATAATTATTTTTTAGTAAATTTAAATGATCAGTTCTTCCCCTCTTTTCTATGGTGATTATTCAGTTTTTTTTTTTCGGTTTAAACCGAACTGAATTAATCGGTTTATTCAGTTTTGGATAATAAGAAACTGAATTAGCTAAATTGGTCTATAAAACCGAATTCAAACCGAACCGAAATATTTTGGTTCGGTTCAGCTCAAACTGAATTAACCGAAAAAAAATGTAATAAAATTCTATAAAAGATGAAATGAGAGAAAGACATTGTTTTTCTTTTCAAATTCCATTCAATATAGAAGATTCATTGTTAATTGAAAGAAAGAAAATAAGAATCCAAGCTAATTTGAGTTATTTTGTAGCTTTATTGTTAATGAAATTTTTTTAAAAAAAAATCTAGTATAAAAATTTCGGTTAATTCAGTTACCGAATTAACCAAATTCTAAAATTGAAACCGAGCTGAAACCGAACCGAATTTTCAAGTTATTTCGGTTTGAGCTGAATACTAATCACCTCTGCTCTTTTCAAGCCAATCAGTTTCTCTGGGTTGAAAGAAGGAGTTAAGAGTAGGCTTTTAAATCTAGAATGTGATAGTGTAATTAGTACCAAACTTAAGGGGAATTGTTTGATCCTTACTGTTATTTTTAATCTAGATACTTTTCTGAGCAATGAATCAATGAACAGAGTACTTTAGCTAATAACATAAAAAATAGGCAGCATTACCGGTTACATCCATAGTTTCAAGGAAAATTGTATTTGCTGTCTCATCTTGTTGAACATGTTTGAGTTTACGTTAGAGATTAAGAAAGAGGAAAATTTGCTCTTCTTTTCACTTTTGTCCTTTTAGTTTTGCAGGTAAATTTTAAAAGATGGAAAATGTGTATTGAAATAATGGTTTTAGGGGTAATATCGTAAAGTGACTTACCGAATATGGAAATTATGCAAAGATTTGGGACAACTCAAAATAAAAAATAAAATAAAGAATATGAGACTGATGAAAAAATATGCAAATATTTTTATAATTTTTTTTCTTATTAAATGAAATAATAGATAATAATTAAACATAAAATCATATACAAAATTCGATTGAATTTATTTTAAATGCTAATTTGTAAAAGTTAATGCATGTTGTAATGCCCTGTTTTCAGTGGCTGACTTAATGATTTTATTGTGTTTCACTTTTACCCACTCTTTGCACTGTCGCACAAGCTAGGGAAAAATGTTTCACCTCACTGTGTTGGCTGAGCAGGCGAGCGCCGTGCGGGCATCCAAGAACTTTTCTTTTTTAACTTCCCAGTAACCCAAGAAAATAAAACTAAAAAAAATAAAAAAAAAAGGAATTCATGGCTATGCACAAGAAAATAGTATACATAAATGAAAAAGGGAAAGACCTTTGAAACTCTTGATGATGAAGAAATGTGTATTAAATAAATTTATGAAATAGCTTATCTGCTTATGTGAAATGAAGTTACAAATCTAATTACATTGATACACTAGTCTTCAAAGGACCAATCTCGGATTCCTTTGCCTGACTATTCAAATGTGCGGAAGGAAACATCAATCAAAACCAATGGTTTTGTTGGGTCAATTAATTAGCATGCAAGACTTGGAATTTCTTCTTCTTAAAACGACCTAGAATTTCTCAAAACGTAACCCTAATTTCCATGAGGGCATGCGTCCGATCTCCCAGTCCCCGCAATGCAAGCGAACAGAACACGCTTTACGAGTAACGATGTTGACTTGACTCACTTCACAATGGGAAAAGCATACAAGTCTAATAAGAGAACCTGCAACAATTAAACTGAGTCAAATTTTTTTAATATTTAGAATTAGGAATACAAGTAATACTTATAAAATTTAAGGAATATAAAGAACATAAAAAATATCTTTTTTTTTTTTTTAGGATCTAAAAGTAACCAAACCAATATTTAATAATATTGTTTGGGAATTGAGAAAATGTGTGAATCGAACTGTCTCTTGTGGCGATCTAAGCTTAGACCCGCTGTATAGACTGAGTCAATTTGATTCGAGTTCGCCCAAGTTTCTGAATTCTTAGGGCGCAGCATTTTCCTTCAACTTCTCACGTCAACATTTCAAACTAACAAGTTGAATTATCAACACACACATATGAAAGCTGTTTTTTCATAGCATCTTAATCGTTTCCGTTCATTTAGAATCTTCAAGGCAACCAAATGTTATTTTATGGTATTATTAGCTGGCGGTCAAAATCAAATCCATGACAAGCTAAGAGCCTTAGGGTTGGGTTCGTGGGGTCCAAGTCTAAGTTTTACATTGGGCGGGCAAAACCGGATCACGAAGGCCAATATCGTAAAACCCATCATTAGAGAAAGATACTAACATTGTCTACTTTCCAAAAGCTGTAGAAACCGAATCTAATCTCATTGCCAGTTAATACTTATAGAACGGGAACTTACAATAATCCCCACTGATTTGATACGATTTAACAACTTTTGAAGCTCGTTTAAGCTATTTGATAATCATATTTAAATAACTTAAATTTTTTAATTATTTTTTTTACAGTTAATAAACATTTTAAATGGAAAAATGGACAATTTTATCTTTAAAGTATAAGACGGAAAGTAATTTTACCATTAAAGTATTTTTTTGGAGAAATTTAACATTAATGTTTTTTAAATTGGCATATTTGTCATTAATATTTTTAGAATAAAAAGATATTTACCACTATGGTAATTAACAGTGAGAATATTTCACTATCACAAAGAAAATTTTGTCAAAGTGGAGGTGAGTGAGATATTTTACCAACCATAACAACCAATATATGACATATTTGCCATAAATGTGTTGAAAATGGACATATTTGCAATTAAGTTTTGACACCATTGATAATAATGACATCCAAGAGGGGTGAACGAAGTAGAGGGTTATCCAATGGTAGCAGATCGCACATCAAGCACGACAAGCAACCATTACCAGGCAAATATAGCAATTATGGTTGTCAAGCAATAATTGCCTAGTAATTGTAATTATTGCCACTGAAGTTGAGAAATTCATGGATTTAGGTTGTTGCGGTTGGGGTTAAGGTTAGGTTTGAGATTGTAGCCAGAGGTGAAAAATGAACAAACAGCTCGAGCTCAACTCAAGTTTAACTTGGTTCAAAGCTCGCACATGACTCATTCGAAAAGTTATTAAGCAAAGTCACGACAAAATTTAAAGCTCAATATACAATTTTCAAACAAAACTCGATTTGCTTATTATTCGGCTCAAATCAGTCTAATTTTGGATTTTTTTTCATTAATTTAAGCAAACAGCTCGAGTTTGACTCGAGGTCAATCGGATAAAAGCTTTTTCAGAGCTCGTTTATATATTTTTTAATCCAAATATGAACAAAATATCAAGTTCGATAAATTATTCAAGTCATATATGATCAGCCTACTATTCAACTCAAATCGACTCATTTCCAACCCTAATTGTGATAGTTATATGAGTGAGTTAAAGAGAAATCGTGATGGAAGAATTCGTTAGTGCACTTCTCTAGACTTCCATTCCCAATGGGTTGAGGATGACAAGTTGGAGATGGTGGCTTTAGTGTTGGAAATGAAAGATTAAGGTAAAAAATAAGGGGAAAAAATACAACTTGAGTAACTGTATAATAATTTTTTTTTTTTACCATTTCTACCTGTGCCTTCACGTTGACAAAATACCGTCACACCATCGCTCTATTAGTATGTCTTGACAATTACTAATGTCAGTAACAAATATGCTCATTTCAAAAATGTTAACGGCAAATTTCACCAGGAAAAATACTTTAATGGCAAAAATACTCTCCACTCTATACTTTAATGAAACAATTGCCCTTTTGCTTACTTTAAATTATCAATTTTTCTTGTATGTAAATACAGTTCCCTCTTTGTAGAAGCAAATAAGTATTTTTTTTAAAAAATAGTTAATTACAAAAAAAATATTAAAATATTAAAATTATTGGAGCATAGTTATCAGATAATTTAAATTAATATTTTAAAAGTTGTTGTCGAATAATAAAAAAAAAATGAATGTTGAATATAAATTTTTAAAAATAAAAAGATAAAATGTAAGTTGGGCAAAATGTCAGAGGATTTCTGTAATTTTGCAATAGAACCTTCCCTCGATCCCCATCGGCCTTCCCTCCACTCAACAACCCCCTTTTCTACAGGCCTTTCACAAAAAAACAAAAGTGAATCATTATTATTTGTTAATACTGTACAATTTGAATCCACCACTTATATATTTCAAAATCTTAATTTCTTACATTTTATGCGGGCCTGCACATCAATATGTCCTTACCGACGTTAAAACAGATGTAGAGTGATCAACAGAAACAATAAACCTTAATTCAAAAAATAGCGACAAGTTACCATTTCCGAAACAAGGTTAATTATCTGAATTTTCAACTCTTAAACGTTCGTCTATTTCGACCGTAGATATTATATTACGTTGCAGCTGATGTGTCGAGTGAAAATAAAATTATAATATCAACTATTGATCTTGGTTTAATCTATAATAACTCCCCAAAACTTATAATATATAGGAGTATAATCTTGGGACTGAAACGCCAAATATGGAATTAACTTATAAAAACTTCATGCGTTTTTGTTTGTCTTATTTAATAAATGTGGTGGAGAATATTAATGGGTATGAGGCATAAGTTGGTAAAGAAAGAAAGAGCTTTTGATGAGCATGTCAATGTTTCACTACAAGTAGCGGTAACCATCATTTTCTGAATTCAAAGTTGCGAAATGGTTGCCTACCAAACCAACACCCATCTTGTTCCTTTCTCCCCAAACAAGCCACAACCTATACTAAATGGGCCTCCCTCCTGGTTATTGCTCTCATGACTTCTGCTTTTAACCAGTTGAATATGTTGAGATTAGTGCTGTTGGTATTTAATTTTAGGGCCCAAGTTAAAAAGACTCATGATCAACATCATTCCATCACAGTATAAACGGATATAATTCCCTCATGAAGCTGTAACGTTGAAAAATGAAAATTAGGTTAAGAAGAGTTACTTGTGGATTTATATTGTAGCTATACCCCTTCACTTATTACTAGTCAGTTTTAAATTGGATGCTTTAATATGGTATCGGAGTTTAGGTTTCACTTCTCCAATTTATCTTAGTTCTATTATTTTGTCAGCCAATTTGGTTTGGTTTCAATATATTTTTTGTTTCAATTTTACACATTAAGTTGATTAAGATCTGACGTATGAGGGAGAGTGTCTAACCAATTTATAATTAGAATGACCAAGGACTTCATGAGGTTCAAGTTCGATTGAGCTCAAACACTCTTGGGGCTCGGCTTGAAAATGTATTGAACCATCTAGGCTCAGACTAAGCTCCCACAAAAGGCACCCTCTGAAGCACCATTTTCACCCTAGTTGGGAACTTGGAATTGATAAAAGTTATATAAAACGAGCAGGGCAATAAAGAACGAGCACCTGCCTCCCAGCTGGGTCATTAAATTCGTACTAGAGCTAGTAAGAATTAAAAAGATCCTCTAGGAAAAAAAAAATAGAAACAAGAGCCAAGAAAATTAGGCCTACCTATCCTCGTGCTAAAAAATAAATATGACAATAAAGAGGACTACACAGAATGATTACAGTTGCATGCACGCATGGGCCTGGCGTGATCCAGGGGGCCAGCGGTTAAGGTTCTGTTCCACAAACCACAGTGACCCGTTGCTTTCCCATGTTTTCTTCTCCCGATCCAGCTATTTAATATTGGCGTGTAGGTAAAGATGAAATGGAAGAGTGATGTTTCTAGGTGAGGCGGCACTCACTCTTTCCAATTCTATTTCTAAAACTGAGAGAGGGAAGCCAGAAAAATTTCAAGTTATTCTTAATTGTTGGCAATTGATCTGTCCATTAGCACTCTAATATGTTCAGGTAATTAGAGACTCATATATATGTAACAATCAAAGCTTAGCATATTAGTTAAGATTTTATTATTATCTTTAATTTGAAATCTGATCCAATGTTTCACATTTTTTACATAATGTGGCATTTGCAATCTAGTTGTAGTGACCATGAGGTACATATGTTAGATAGTTGACTCAACCATTTGATTAAGTAATTTCTTTTTATTAAAGCATCAAACACCATTTTTTTTTTACTATTTAAAATTTTTACACTAATTGAAAGATTTTAAGGAGAAGAGGTCTGGCATGTCTCGATTCCAGGTACTCCATCTGAAGTTGCAAGACAACACAAAATTAATTGACAACAATTCTAAGATGTGAACATTTTTCTACATAACATTCTCAATGAGGGAAGTTACAAATCTTAATTCGCTAAATAGGAGTGTTTTTTATCTTATTTACATAATAGGGGTCATTCTAACGTCATTTGACCAATATTAATAGAAAAAGTCGACAACATATTAACTGAATCTGAAACATATACTAAAAGGTGAAATAAATCACCTTCCCCCCCCCCCCCCCCCTCTTTTTACAAACATTTTATATCAATTAAATGCAATGTTATAAAATATTAATAAAAACTTGCAAAGTATTTCATTTTAGAGACTAACTTTTTATGAATAGTTTTGAATTATTCTTAAAAATAAAAATATTATTTTTAGGAAAAAATTAATAATTACTTTTAAGCATTAAGATCTGACCTTTTAAATAATATTCCTATATAGTATTTGAAGAAAATTAAAATAGGGGAGAGACAATCATGAAATAAGTTGTGCCTTAATACTAAAAACTTAAATGAGATTAACTACTTAATATAAACAAAAATAAAACTTAAATGGTTTTGACAGCATCCGAACCTTAGAAGTGAGCATTTGGTCGGTTCGGTTTGAAACTAATTTGAATAATTTTAGGTTTTTGCAAAATGTATCTAAACAATCCGTATTATATATAAGAACTAATCTGAATTACATTTTGGGTTATTCTGTTCATCTTTTTAAGACCCAAGCATATTGTTAATGAAAGCATGCGGTAAATACTTAGAATTTGACATCTAATATGCAAATTAAAGAAGGATCAACAACATATAATTTAAAATTAATTGGAGTGAAATAACTTTCTATATGTAGAGTCAATATATAGATTATCATAAAATATTTATTACTATTTGGTCTATTCAGTTTTAAGCATAGAAACAATTAACCAATTCGATGACCAAACAAGAAACTTAGTTTTGGTCCGAATTGACCGAGTTGAGAAAATAATTGAACCATTTCATCTAAGTATAATCAATTTTGTCGATTTTATCCGGATAATGCTTACCTTTTCTGAACTTGCTTACTCATAATGAAGATATGCGTTTTATTAAACCCACCTGAAATCTGATAAGGGTGGTGCAAGTTTAGCTAAACATGTCATAAATCTACCCTATTAACATCCCTAGTCATAAGAAGACACATCAAGAGGTAGTGTTAACAATTCATTAATCTCTTTTATATATAGTTAACAATTCATTAAAGATAAAACTTGATAGCACCCCAAAACATGATCTTCAATCTTACAACTAACTTTGTGAGTATGTCTCATGGTTTAAACTTTTTGTTAGCCATATGTTAAATAGTATTATTCAAAAAGTGAGATCTTAAAATACTTAAAAGGAATTATTATTTTTTCTTAAAGAGAATATTTTTATTAAAAAAATAATTCAAAATAATTTATAAAAAATTAATTTCAAAAAATAAAATATTTTGCAAGTTTTTATTAATGTTTTTATAACATAGTGTTTAAATAATCTAAAATGATTGTAAAAGAAAAATTAAGAAAATGATTACTTATATGTTCTCTTTCTTTAAGTTTTGGACTTTAGTTAATATTTTGTCAACTTTTTTGTTACGTTAGAATAACTCCTATTAGTAAAATAAAATCAAAACCACCTCTATCAGGAAATAAAGATTTAAAACTGCTGTTGCTGGGGGTAAAAACTCACATATTAATATGCTCCATTATGTGTAAGCACATGGAAAATGAGTTATTACGACAACAACATGGACAAGCAGCAAACCTCAGATTCTAAAACTATGTTAAAACTATTAACCATAAAACTGAATTTGAGAGAGACTAATTATAACATAAAATGTTACTATTTCACCACGTAAATTGATAATTTATACTCCAACTTAAAATACGTAAGGTGATAATGACAAACATACTACTAATATTTACCACATAATTAATCAAGGATATCAAAATTCTGATTTAAACATTACAATTTTACTATTTGAAGTAGGAAAAAAATTACAATTAAATTATATGAATATAATTACAATTCTGATCTAATTTTACAACTACAATTTTAGAAAAAAGAAAAAAAACAAGATGATTTTATATGTAATCCCAATTTGCAATTGACTGCTGATGATTTAAGGTGTGATGACATAGAATAAAACTCCTGGAGGTAAAGGAGGAGGGAACTGGTGTTGATGAGAAGGTCCGTTGGTTAGTGGTTACCCCAGTGGCTGGCGGGTTCCACGAGCCTTCTACTTTGATGATCCTGCCAAAACTCGGAAATCCCCCATCGCATCGACTCATAAACAATCCAAATTCAATTTCACACTACCCATTTACAGGTTACAGCTACCCTACCTTCTTAATTTCTATCCATCATTTTTCTTCACGAATCTCCGTAATTTCTTCTTTCCAAAATAACTTGTTTTTTAAACATCTCTCTTGGTCTTGGAAACGAAACATAAGATCCTAATTCGGATGACCGTATCTATGTTTCATCAAATTTCGAACGACTTTCTCCCTCGCATGGACGGTCAGCTCTTGCCCTCTCCAATCTCAAGGGTCAGATTTCGCATGCTCTCCCCAGCTCTCTCTGGTTTCTTCTTTTCTTTCTTTACAAGCTCTGCTTCTTCTTTCTTTGTTTTTTCCCCTTCCTTCACTTAATTTTCCTTTCTCGGAAACCAATCGCTTCTTTTTTCTCTTTCTGGGTGTTCTTGGAACTGATATGTTTCCTTATTTGCGACTTCATCATCATGGACAGGCAGCATGAGGGGATTTTCTTTGTCTTCTTCACTCTCTCTGGCTCTTCCTGCCGGTTTGGTTCCTGATATGGGCTGCGGACCCTCCAAGGTCGACGACTTGCCGCTGGTCATCCACTGCCGTGAGCGGAGGGACTTCTTCAAGGACGCCAACGACTACCGCCTTTCCCTCGCCGCCGCCCACGTCGCCTACTTCCACTCCCTCCGCCACGTAGGCGACGCGATCCGCCACTTCGTCGACGAGGAGCTCGTCGTCGCCTCCTCCTCCTCCCCGGGCTCTCCCGTCCTCACATTGCCCTCCGACGAATTTAAATCCTCCTCGAAGAAGAAGAACAAATCCAGGGATTCTCACGTCGCTCTCCCGTCCTCGTCTTCCACTTCCATTTCGCATTCGCCGGGTGATTCCGGTGACAAGCACGCTAAACACGACAAGGAGATGAGTGATGGTGACGACTCACATCTGCATTTGTCTTCCGGGTCGGAGTCGCCCGTTTCGGCGGGCCACATCCATGTCGATACCCCACAAAGAGAACCGAACCCATATGGCTACAACAATTATCCTCCTCCTCAGGACTATTGGAGCTATCCTAACGCTAATCCCATTCCTCCCTATCCTCCGCCTCAGGGATTTTGGGGTTATCCATATCCACCTCCGGATACTAACCCAACTCCTTATGTGTATTACATGAAGAAATCAGCAACGCCTTCGCAGACATTTGTCTACAAAGAGCCAGAGGAAAGCTCGGGTTACGGGTATTCGGGTTATTCTCAGTACCCGGAAGGGTGGCTTCCCGGATATCCAACTAGTTCGCAGGTATACGGTCGGGAGCAGAGGAGTCCTGCTCCTGGTCCACCCCCAACGCCCCCGTCGCCGCCAAGGGTTTCAACCTGGGACTACTTCAATGTGTTTGATAGCTACGGTAGTGGTGGGTTTTACCCGCAGGTTAGATACGGGTACGGGTCGACCACGAGCAGCCCCGACTCGAAGGAGGTGAGGGAGAGAGAGGGGATCCCTGATCTTGAAGATGAAACGGACCCTGAGATATCAAGAACCATTCATGAAGACAAGAAAGTGAAGATGAAGAAGAACAAGAAGATAGGTGAGGAAACAGGTAATGTGAATAGGAACAGAAATCATTGGGAAGGTACTTCAAGATCGGTGCCAATGCAAAAGAATAGCACTGAAGGGTCAACATCAACTTCAAACTATAAGACACCAGAGTCATTAAAAAGTGAAGGTGTAGAATCAGGTCACGTAGATATTGTAAATAGTAGCAGCAGTAGTGGTGGAGTAAACAGCAGTGAGAATAGTGGTGAAACTATTGCAACAAAAAGCCCAGATGATGTGTATTTGAAGAAGAAAGAGGTCAGTTTTGAGGTGGAGGAGGTGGCTAATATGGATGTTGAATCATCAAAACCGAGTAGCTTAACCACATTGTCTGCTCACGGTACTAGGGATCTAGAGGAGGTGGTAAAGGAGATCGGGGATGAGTTTGAGACTGCCTCTAGCTTTGGTAAAGAGGTCGCTGTCTTGCTTGAGGTGGCCCAGTTACCTTACCAGCGCAGAGAAACAGGGTTTAGAGGTGGGAACTCAAATGTTTTTATTTTCTGAAAGTTGTTTTATTCTACTTTTATTGTTTGTTTTAACTTTTTTTTAGATTTTTTCATAATTTAATTTTCTGCCTTCCTATATTCCACTCTGTAGAACCTAACCTGGTTAGATATTCCAAACAAGTTTCAGATTGAGGTTTGTTTGTATTATGTAAGTTCTGGTTTAGGGTTCCATGCAGGATATGAGAGCGTAGCTTAAAAAGGTTCTGATGACATGAAACTAGCAGTTGTGTTGCCTCGTATATGAATTGCAGATTTGTGTGAGATTGAAAATTGCAAAACTTTAATTGCTGCTGATATGTTATTCCATGATTCCCATCCATATATGTGTCAGTGTTTAGTCTAGAACATGCATATTGGTTCCTGTACTTAATTATGTTCTGGTCTGAGTTTAGTTTCTACTTGTTGTATGATCCTTTTGGAGTGAAAGTGCCCAACTCTAGGGGGCTCCATTAGGTCTCCTACCTAATAAATTTTTATCATAAGGTATCCTTTGAGCTAGAGCTTGTATTTGTTGCATTAGGCTTCTTTGCATATGTTATTTTCATTGGGTGCTTATGCTCATTTTTCCAATAAATTTAGTGTTATCTTGCTGCCTCCATGAACTTACATGTCTTTTTTCAGTGATATTTTCCAGGATCCTTTACTTGATAGCACCAAACATCTGTTCACATCCTCCACCAAAATCTCCTATACATATATCGTCTAGGACCAGGAAAATGGCAAAAGAATATGTGGAACCTGGGCAAAACATTGATGAAAATATGGAGAGCCTTTCCTCAATTATGGACAAAATTTATATATGGGAAAAGAAGTTATACAAGGAAGTCAAGGTATGGTTTTAGGAAAATTAACTGCCTGAATGAAACTGACCTAGCTCTTTGTGGCTGTAGAACTTCTGATCAGACTCATTTCTAATGGTTCTTAACTGAAACAATTGACTTTGATCATTTTCTCCTCTTGCACTTCGGATTCCAAAACCTTTTCCTGCCTGAATGCTTTTTCATGTTCTCAAATTGATTCGATTGGAACAGTAAATCTATGTGTTCATCTCTTGCCAATAAATTCAAATCCTCTTGAACTCATCCCCCCTGGTCCCTGGCATTGCCTTCACTACTGGTGTAATGTTGATATTTGCTATCCTTTTCTCTTTCTGCTGATCTGAAAAAAAATTTGACTGATAAACTTCAGTATATATGAAGTAGATAACAATTTACAGTCTTATCCTTTTTAAGTGTAATAAAACCAGTATTTAGTGTTTATGCAAGGAAACCTAAAAGACATTGTCGTGTTTATGTAATTAAGGATGAAGAACGGCTACGAGTTCTGTATGAGAAAAAATGCAAAAGACTGAGAGCCTTGGATAGCCAAGGAGCAGAGTCTAGCAAGATTGATGCTACACAGGCTTCCATAAGAAAATTGCTGATGAAAATTGATGTCTGTATCAGAGCTGTTGAAGCCATTTCAAGCAGGATACATAAGCTAAGAGATAAAGAATTGCGGCCCCGGCTAACTGAATTGATTTATGGGTATGACCTACATTTGATATACTCTAGTGTGTGCTATTGACGCTTTTATCAAACTCATCTTCTTTATTCTTGAATCCACTTTAAACATATATTTATATCTTCTTCTCGAACATTGCCTTCCGGGAATGCATGGGTGCTTGAAAGGTGGCATTTTTTGTTCTTCAGAAACTGTTGCTTGTGTTATAACTGGTTGCTGCCATGGATTGAAAATATTTCTGCTTTGCATGGGAATAAGGCTAGATTTTGATTTTTACCTTTTTTTTGCCTGGAGGCTTAGTGAGGGAGGTCTTATCTGAATTGTATTGCTACGGACCATGCTCTTTAATAGCATAACCACTGTGATATATCACAGAATATATTGCAGACTATAAAAAAATCAATTTCACAAATAAATATTAAATCATTTTTATTTTTACAAAAATAATATGAAACCCACAATCACTTTAAAATTGATTCACTGCAAAGCTGAAAGCCTATATCAGAAATTTAACAGAATGTTAAACAAAGATTTCATGGATAATTTACAAATAATGGATGAAAATATATGGGCATTATAGGTCTCAGATTATTGCAGTACTGCACAGAAAATGTGCGAGACAAGAAAAAAGTGATACTGCATAATCAAACCTGTGGTAGAAGAGGTTTGGCTAAACATGCCCACAACAATTTTGGTTTTTTTTTTTCGTAGCATTCCCGTAGATATTGAAATATTAGAAATGCTAATTTCAAATCATCTGCTTAGCTTTATTGAGATGGTTGCTGGTCAAGCAGATCAATGCTTTATGCTCCGTTGTTTTTTTTCCCCTACTTTTGGATAAGGAAAGCCTTTTGGCTTTTGCCATTCCCCAGAACTGTGATCTTTCAGTTACCATCTGAAAGAAGTATACATTGGTCCTAATAAAGCAGTTGAGGTTTCAGGATAATTTATTCTTTCTTGCCTCTGGTCACTTGCAAAGTTTTGAGTTTTGGGTTCTTATTAGAATAATGCATCAACACTCTCAGAAAGTGGAAAAGGGAAAAAAAACAGAATAACAAATTGACATTCTTCTCTCTATACAGTTTAAATCTTAGTGTGTGTTTGGATTGAGGGGAGAGGGGAAGATGTGGGATAATTGATATGGCTTCTTTGTTTGGATAGAAGGAAATAGAGCGGGATGGAGAATCATTAACCCCAAACTTCCCTCCTTACTATGTATTTTCCATCCCTCCAAAATGTGGGGAAGCAAGTAGTTACCCACCTACTCTTCCCTTCCCTCCCCTCCCCTTCCTTTCCCTTAATTAAAGCCAAACAAAGCCTTAAAGTGGCCTGCACATTTAGGGTATCTCATTCCATTTTGTGAATTGTTCTATGTTTGCTTGTGGTCCTACAGCTGGGAAGCAAAAGTGAAATCCCTATCTTGCTCATAAATTTAGGTGACAAGATTACTGATTCTGGGAATTTTTGTTTCCAGATTGATAAGAATGTGGAAGTCCATCCTTAGATGCCATCAGAAACAATTCCAAGCTATCATGGAGAGCAAAGTTCGGTCTCTTAAAGCTAACACTGGTTTCCAAAGGGAGTCTGGTCTTAAAGCTACACTTGAGCTCGAGGTGGAGCTTTCAGAATGGTCGACACACTTCAGCGATTGGATAAACTATCAAAAAGCTTATGTTTCATCCTTGAACAAGTGGCTTATGAAATGTATTAAACAGGAACAGGAAGTAACTTCTGATGGAATTCCTCCTTTCTCACCTGGCAGGATTGGAGCTCCACCAATTTTTGTAGTTTGTAATGATTGGGACCAAGCAATGGAAAGAATTTCAGGGGATAGTGTTGCCATGGCCATGAATAGATTTGCTTCAAGCCTACATCAGCTGTGGGAAAGACAAGATGAAGAGCAAAATCAAAGGACCAGGGCACAGTACCTCTCTAAAGACTATGAGAAACGGTTAAGGAACTTGCGTCTGGAAAGGGAGAGAAGAGGGCATGACCAAGATGCAGTGTCAGATAAAACTGCACTTTCAAAGGTTAACTCTGATGCTGGAGTTTCACCCCTTGATGATCTGAAGGTGGATTTGGATTCAATGAGGAAAAAGCTAGAAGAAGAGAGACTTAAACATAAGGAAGCTATCAAATTAGTTCACAATGCGGCCTCAAATAGTCTACAAGCTGGTCTTATTCCCATCTTTGAGGCTTTGGGCAATTTTAGTTCTGAGATTCTGAAAGCGCATGAACAGGTCAGACTCCAAGATGCTGCTGGCTAACAGAGTTTGTGCAATCGTTTGAGAGTAAACAAAGTGTGATTTGCTTGTTGAAACATCACATATAAATGGAATGATATGGAAGGGAAATATCAATACATATCACGAGCAGCAGAATACAACACCATGTCAAAGGGGTCTGACTTACGTAATGGTCCATTTCTAGTTTTTGTGAGTCATGGATACATGACAAACATTTGATGTAGAGTGGGCACACTCTTTATACCCTATACAACAGCTGTCACTTGTTTATAACTCACAAAAACAAGCATCAGATCGTGACAATAGCTTTTCCCTTCTAGAAGATCCTGAATTTATGAATTGTGCCTGCTGCAAGAGAGAAAGGCATGCAAGAGAAAGAAGTTTGCGTGGCAGGTTTTTGGGGAAGGCTGTAGATACAAGTTCCATTGCAGATACTGAGTGTTATTGAGGTATGTGTGAATTTTATACAGAAATTCATTTATTGCTTGTAGACTTGTTAGATTTGTTAGTTATCCGTGGGCTGTACAAGGGGAGGATCATAGTGAGTACAGAATTGACATGTAAGGTTAGACTGGAAAAGTTACAGCAATGATTATAAACAGCTGCTTTTTGGACGGCTTACAGTTCAGTTGTGCCTGGGTTTTCTGAGCTTCTTAACAGCTGAAAAAAATGGTTGTTACACATGCCATTGACTTAAAGGTCTCAACTGAGAATAAGAATCTGACTGTCTTGCAAGTTGAGAATTGAGATTTTTCGCTGCCCAGATTTCCAGGTTGGAAATGCATTTTTGGCGTCTAAGTAGGAGCTATCTGAACTTTCATTTGAGTCAAAATGGCAACTGATGAGCCAATATGCGAGCTCATCTTTCCAAATATGGCCAATCTATAGGAACCTCTAGTATACCGTTAAATGACAAGAATAGTACATACACCCCAGAGATGATGTGTGGAAATTTTTTTAAGTTTAAGAGTCCTTTTACAGGTGCTTGCAGCCAATACCATGGGAAAAGAGATTCCTGTGTTGCGTTAAAGATTGAGCTCGCAGGTGATGTGTTAATCTAAATGAACAGGGAGTTTGGAAGAAGTTTACCCCGCAAGCCTGGTGTTTGTAGTGGACGAAAGAGCTACTGCAAGTGTGGATTGTATGCTGGACGCTAAAGCATTGGAAATTGTATGAGAGACTCGTGTAGATTGGAACAGAAATGCTGTTTGCTGGGTTAGAGGACGTGTGGATGTTCTTCTTGACCTGAATGGCGGAATGTGGCGTGGCAGGAGCTTGGAAAAAGACCTGCATGCCTAATTTCAGGTAATTAGATCATGCCCCTGGCTTTGGCTACCTCTGTGGTTGATATTGTGTATGCTAGAGCAGGAGTTTCACGTGTTCCCATCCAACCAGCATACCTGGGTCGTGGGCAAAAATGGAATGACAAACACTTGGTTTAAGATGAGTCGAAGTTGTAGCAGAAGAAACTGATAGCGAAGACACATCATTTGTACGATAACGTGCACAGAAAAAATAAAAATGTTAAAGCTACAAGAAGCTTTTGCGATTTGGTTATATTAGAAGCTACATGATTTATTTAGTTTTTAGATATAATTTTTTTTTTAAAATATCAAATAATAATACAAATAAATTTAAGTTAAAGTTTAAGTAAAAAAAAACTGAAATGAAGCAAAAAAAAACAAAAAACAAAGTAGGGGGAACATTTTATGGGGAAAGGAGTAATTAAATTGGGGTCGAATACAAGGCAATGGGCCGAAAAGCGCTGAATGCAAATCTACGGCCCAAATGAGAGTTGGGTGGCTTAATTGGTAACTTTAGTGGGCGAAATGCCTTCCAATTCCAAATGCCCTAATGCTTCTGCACTGCCATCGGTAAGCCAAGCGAATGCCCTAATGTTTGTTTATTGTGATCTCAACCCGTTTAAAAATTACGATTCAAATGCGCATTTCGCCTTCAATATTGATCCAGTCATTAAGAGGACTTCAATAGGAATAGGGGAAGTTCTTTAACTTGATCCCTTCTAATAATAAAACTATAGTAGTTTAAAGTTTACTTGGATAGCTCAAACTTGTGTACGTCCTACTTATATGTAAGCTGAAATAACCACCTGAAAAGTTGCTTCCCAAAAAAGATTTCACGCAACTTGGGCATAATTTTGCAATTAGTAGAGTGGTAGCTCGATGTGTGGGGATTATAGGGGACACATGGTTCTGTTCTTTTGTCTCCAATTTTTTTCTTGATGCCGATTTTTGGCTTTTGTTTTACCATTTTTTTTTCCTTTTTTACATTTTTCAAATTATTTTTCTTTTTTCCTATTTCACTTTGTCTAGATTTTTTTTTCCAGATTTATTCCTTGTTTTGTAAATTTTTGTATTATTCACGTTTCCCCCCCCCAAATTTGTCTACTTTTTAATTTTTTTTCTTTCTTGATTTTTCATTATTGTTTTCATTCTACTTTTTTAGGGGTTTATAAAACATATTCATGGTATAAAAAAATAAATACTCTCTATTACCTATAAACAGGACAACGTAAACTATCTATTACAAAAAACTAACAAAGTGCAAGTTCAAAAATAGCAATTTGTAACATACAATGAACAGATTTGCTAGGAAAAAAAATATATATTTATGATATAAAAAGAATTTACAACTATTTCACTTTCTGGCATCGAGAAGCTCAAAAATTCCTGCTTGACAAATATTGGTGGAAGGTGGAAAGGCTTTCAAAGTTGATGTCAATAGCATAACTTTGTTGAGCTTGATTGTTGACAATTGGTTGCATTATTTTGTGAACTTGGACCACAGGTTATCTCGTCGTAAAAGTAGGTCTGTAACTAATAATGACACACACACACATATATATATTGATAAAAATAAAAGAACAAACTATTCTACTCATAAAAGAACAAATAACTATTCATGAAAAATAAAAATTTATTGATAAAAAAACAAACAATTAACTTCTTCAAATGGACAAATAGAAACAATAAAATAATAAACAACTACTGATAAAAGAATAGACAACAACTAATGAAAGCACAAACAACTAATTTTTCTAAATGAACAAGCAAAAATATTAATAAAATAAAAAACATCTATTAACAAAATAATAGAAACTATTTATAAAAGAACAAATAGAGCAAAATTGTTAATAAAAGAACAAACATCTATTGAAAAAATAATACTATAAACTATTGATAAAAGAACAAACATATACTAGTAAAAGAATAGCTAATTTTTCTAAAAAAACTATCAGTTACTCACAAATTAACAAACAAATAATATAAGAACAAAAAATAAATAGTTTACCCAAAAAATGAGTAAAAATTATTAAAGAATAATAAATCAAGCTGAAATAACAAATAGCTACTAACAAAACATTATTTTTTATAAAAGAATAAAGAATTAATAACAACAGACAAAAAAACAAACAACTAATTTATCTGAAAGAACAAGTAGAATCCGGTAAAACAAATAAATAACCACCGATAAGAAAAATAAATAACTAATTTATCTGAAAGTACGTCTAGAAACTGATAGAAGAACATGATCCTAAGTCTAAAGAACAAATAAATACAAACAAAAAACAACTAGTTGTTCTTAGAAAAAAAACCGTTATTGAATAAAATCACAAACATAATAAAAGAGTTAGTAAGAAATGATTAAAATAAATAAATTATTTATAAAAAATTATAAATAATTGACCAGAAAAAAATATTGAAAAAGAAACAATTGATAAAAATAAAATAAAATAAAATTGTACACCGCGCATGTAGTCTACGTGATACTTACTCTACTTGGATTTGATCTGATCACATATGACATATCTAATTCAATGGGGAAAGAAACAATCAATCAGCTGATGAAAGGCACTTTAAAGTTAGTTATTTTATTATGCACTTATATCTAATTAAACATACTGACACACTTTCTAATCTTTCATATATATAATATATGACACTAACTATACAAAAAATTTACAAAGTTACCCCTGGCCAAAATCTTTCCATCTCTACAAAAACCCTACATCGCAACTATTGCCACCTTCGACATTGTCACCGTCGCCAAACCATCATACCTCAGGATCTCATCGTCGTCGCTCTTCTTTCGGATTGCATTGTTGCCATCGTTCTTCTCTCGAATCTCGTTGCAACTCCTATGCTATGAATCAAGTTGATTTTTGCATGCCTCTACGATCTTATTGTCAACCTTTTGATCACTACTGTGATTGTCTCTGTCATTGCTATCTACCATCGGATTACGTGTCCTTATAAAGTGTCTGAAGTAATATACAAACTTGTTTCAAATAATATATAAAAATGTCTAAAACAGTATTTGAAAGTGTATGGAGTAATTTATAAATAATTTATTATCATAAAAAAAATAAGAAGTATCTGAAATAATAAAAAGTGTCTAAATGAATATTAAAAATGTCTAAAAAATGTTTAAAATTGTCTAAATAAATATGTAACCAATTTATTCTCTTCAAAAAAATAACTACCCAAAACAATTAAAAAAAAAAAGTGTCTAAATGAATGTGTAAAAATGTCTAAACAAAAATTAAAAACTATCTAAAGTAATATGCAGATAATTTCTGTTCCTCATAAAATAAATGAGTGCAAATTAATAAAAAAAAGTGTATAAATAAATATTTAAAAGTGTTCAAAGTAAAATATAAAAATGTCTGAAGCTAATATTGCATAGAAAATATAAAATTATCTTATATTTTTTCTTTGCAGATGGTCTGGTATTCCTTCTTGTAGCCTCTTATCGAGCCTAAAAATGTTTTTCTTCTTCTTCTTTCTTTTCAGTTTTGGTTCTAGTTTTTCTCAAGATTCGGACAAATCTTGAGAAGGGAAGTTTATGATGGTGGGAAGCAAATGGTGAACAATGAAGCAGGTATTGGGCTTGAACTTGTGCTTGTACATGCTTCAGGGCGTTGAAAAATCATATCCTTTGTCTACCGTTGATTGCAGCTGATCCCAAACTGATTCATTTTCGTTGAGATTATCCTCTGACACCACTTTTCTATCTCCTGTGACAAGAAAATAGATAAAGAAATAGATCAAAAGATTGCACACAAAAATCAACAGCCACAAGAGTTGATTTCAATGAAACAATAAGGATTAATAATAAAGGATGATAGTGGTGGCAGAGATCAAGTCAGAGTTGAAAAAGCTCTGGAGAATCGTAGTTCTAAAGAAGAAATTGAAACGTGATCCAGGGTGAGGTTCAATTGAAATTACCTAGTATAGTGATGGGTAAGATTGTAAAATTACCCACTATATCTAATTAGATATATGTTCACAATAATCTTACATCTTTAAAGTAGTATTTGGTCTTGTTGAGTAAATTTATATTCATGTCTAACATCTGTGGGGAAGTAGCACTTACTGAGTTCTTTTATTTTCACTACAATTCTTGTTTTTTTAAATCAATTCCTTTTAACTTAAGTCAACTTAATTTAAAATAACTTGTTCATTTTTTATATATATTTTTTGAACCAATTTTATTTGAAAGCCAACATTATATAGATACAATAATCCATTTAAAAGTAAATGTTTATGATGTTATTAAATTTTTATAAAATTTATTATTTTAATGTCTAAAACTAGAAAATTCCTAAAAATTTTATAAAATTATAAAACTTATATTTTCAATGGATTATTACACCTATATAATATTAATTTTTTAATAAAATTAGTTTCAGATAAAAAATTAAAAATTGAATTTGCTCTAAACCTGGATAGAACAAAATGTATCCAAAACATCAAATTTTATAAAAATGAAATAACATAATAAAGCTTGTTGGGGAAGGGTAAACCTAATGTACATTATATCTATTATATTGATATATATTTGTATTTCACTAGTATCATTTATAGTGTAAATAAATGTGAACACATCAAATCTCATATCCCTATAAAATGAGAGACATACAAATCAAGTGTCAAATATGTAGAAGCTCAATGTACACAAAAAGTCAAGGGATCTGTACAAACAATGTATGACACATGTATAAATGATATCAAAAATATGTTACAAATATATTCAATAGTATGTACAAGTTTAACCTCTTATAAAAATAAGTGTGAATGCATCAAATCTCGTTTTCTGCTAAAATTGTAGATATATATGAATCAGATAGTAGATATGTAGGAACTTGATATATAAAATAAGTGATAAATATATACAAACATGTGATACATATGTATAAATGATATTATTCTTTTGTACATATGTGACACATATGAATAAACTTTTACATATAAATAACAAAGTATTTGACATTATTTGTATAAATGAGTTTACTCTTTTGTACATATGTGATTATATGTTAGTACGATTCTGTTTATTTATTTATCTATATTATAATATGATCTTATTTTTGGTACATATAGTTTTATGATTTTATAAGAATTATTTACTACTTATATATATATATATATATATATATATATATATACATATTAAGAAAAACATTAGGGACTTAATTGGAAAAAATAAAACAAATGGCAGATAGTAAAAGGGTTTGACCCTAAACCCTTTCTTCTTTGTCAAATCACACGATCACTGCATTGTCATTGTTACCTCATCCCCATATCACCCACTACTTGTGACCATTTTGTCTCACCCCCACCATAAAAATGCCTTTAGAATCCCGCCATTGACATCATCGATCATTTCTCAATTTCACTACATCCATGCAAATAGGAGCTTGTGCTTTTCTAGCATTAACATCATCATTGCCGCCACAACCTAACCAATAATCACTATCGTGTAGCGGCTAGTGATGCTTGGAAATAAGGACATGGACCAACATAGGGCGGTGGTGACAAAGAAGTTGGCTGATAATGGCTTCCAAAAGAGAGGACGATGCAAAGAAGAACACATCGATGGTTTTGTGATTGGGAAGGAAGGGATATCATGAATATTAGTAAATTGGATTGAAGACATATGGATAATTATAGGGGTAGAGAACACATCAGGTAGGGTGTGCAACAGCCATTGTCATTGGTGAATACATCACCCATGGAAATGGGATAGAGGCTTCTTTCATATTCTTTATTTAGGGGCTGGTCTCTAAAAAAATTGACATGAAACCCACAATTTCTTATAATTGGACAGAGTTTAAATCTTGATTTGTGCAATAGGTTTTTCCTCTTTATAGCCAAAAGTGAGCCAATTCATTTTAACTTAAATCAAATTAATGTAAAATGACTTATTTTTGTTTTTACATATTTTTTATTGGAGCAATTTTATTTGAAAACTAATATTATGTAGATGTAATAGTTCATTTAAAAATAATTTGTCATGATATTATTAAATTTGTATAAAATTTTCTATTGTAGGCATTAAAAAATCATAAAAAATTAATAATATTATAAAATTGCTATTTCAATAGATTATTTTACCTATATAATTTTAGCTTTCAAATAAAATTAATTTCAGATAAAAAATATAAAAATAAAAATAAATAACTTCAAATTGAGTTAATTTAAATTAAAATGAATTGGGTGAAAATTGGTCTATAATAGGCTTATTAATCTATTCTCTTACATTATAATTCAGAATACCAAAAATAATTCTTTATTTATAATGTTAGTACTTATAAGTAAAGGAGTCATTGGGAAGATATGTTTTTTTCGTTGTGGGTTCAAGTGGCTGCAAATTTTGAATATCTTTCTCTCCGAAGCCATGTGTTAGGGCGCTCACCTGTGATTAGAGGTGGGACCTGGGCCGGGGTCAACCCGGCCCAAACCGGGACCGGCCCGGAACTCAAACCCGGCCCGCCCCGGTCAAACCCGCCTCGCCCCGGCAAAAGCCCGCTAAGATATGGGCCGAATATGGGCCCGAAAGGAGGAGGTGGTGCAAAACGGACCGCCCCGGACCAGGACCCGCCCCACAGGTTTCTATTATACATGTAGTTTGTATTTGATCTGATTATGTTGTTCAGCACAGATCACAAGTTTCTATTATTCATCCTTTCCGAAACGTTTTTGCCATTTCAAAATGTAAGGTCCATTTCGATTATTTGTACGTGCCATTTGATTTTTTAACTTAATAAAACTTACACCGGATGTAGTGTTTTTTCTTAAAAATATTTATGACATATATAATTAATTATGTTTTTAATTTTTTTTAAAAAAAATCTCCAAACCCGCCCCGCCCTGCCCCGGGATTGGCTCAGGACCGCCCCGCCCTGCCTCAGGCCTAGCTCGGGACAGCCGCGCCCTGCCCCGGACCCGGCTCGGGACCGTCCCACCTACAACCGGTCCGTGCCCGGGCCTCAGGACCCAGGTCCAGGACCGGCCGGGCCGACCCGGTTCCCACCTCTACTTGTGATGCTGCTAAATCCAAAAAATAGATAAATTTGCAGGCGGGGTTGATTTTTCTTTTTTTACTTTTTTGTGTGATAGAAGCGGGGTTGAATTAAAAAGTTATCGGCAGCTCCAGCCTGAAAATGGCTGAAATTGAAACTGCTCGTTTTTGGCACTGAAATAGCTCGTTTTAAACTACTGGTAACGTGTTTTTATCTGGATTAAATTGACGCTAAAAAACGTTCCACCACCGGGCAGAGTGAGTTAGACCAAATTTAAAAGAAGTCGTACTTAATTACTCATGGGATCTGCTGCGTTCAATCCCAGATTATCAAATTGGAGGGAGTCTGACGTGTCACCATCTTACTGGCATTATCTTGTCATTTTTCTTATCAACACCACAGAAATATCTCGGAGATTTAAATGCTCAGATTTGCTTCCTTTTAATTCCAATTGCGCCAACAGCTGCTAGAAAAGTCCGACATGTGACGGAGATAGGCCAATGGGATTCTTCCACGTGGAAAATACCCACTCCAGAGAGCGAGTAGCGTGCCATCTCGTACTTGCGAGAGTTGGCGTTTTGAGTTCTGTGGGTGGCTCACGTGCGTGACCATGTTTGTCTCGTTGTTTCTCTACTCAGATCAACTCGAAAAATTGTTAATAATAATAAAAAAAACTAGAAAATTGTTAATAAAACCCCCCTCGAAATTCCTCGTCTTTCTCTCGTATTAAACTACTAGTTCTGCTCCTGTTAGACTCTGAGCAGAGCAGAGAAAAGGGTGGTGGTAAATGGCCGTTAGGGTTCCGATTCTGTTCGCCGTCGTCGCTCTGGTGGCGATCGCCTCATGCTTCCCAGTTATTTCGGCGGAAGAGACTGAATCCAAGGAGTTCGTCTTGACTTTGGATCACTCCAACTTCTCCGACACAGTCAGTAAGCACAAGTTCATCGTCGTCGAGTTCTACGCTCCTTGGTACGTCGTTTGATTCATGGTTTTGAGTTGTTCATATTCGTGTCTATTGTTGCGAGCAGTGAGTTATGGATCTGTAATTTAGTCTAGAGCTTCAAGCCTTGGAACTGATTTCTTCGTGAAATTCATGTTTTGAGATCTCGCTGTTCTAGTTCGTACCTAGGATTTTAGTTTAGAATAATGGGGACAAAGAATTCCACTTTAGAAGTCGCGAATTTATTTAGTCCATGGGTGAAAATTTTTATGGGATCCTATGCGATTTCTCTATCTTTGATACCGAGTGACTTGAAAAATTTCATCCCTTTAACTGGTTGTGGCCGTAGATTGTTCAGGAGTTCAATGTTACTGTTTTTCGATTCTTTACCTTTTTTTCTTATGGTACATTGTTGCTCCTAGTGCTGATAACTTCTTTAACCTCTTTATTCCAGGTGCGGGCACTGTAAGAATCTTGCTCCTGAGGTGTGTAGCTTTCCTTTTTTTTTTTTTCTAGCTACTGGATTTCCAGGGTGAAATTATTGTTTATGCTCTTTGCCAACTTTGATAGATGGTATTGTTCTGACCGCAGTATGAGAAAGCAGCTTCTGTGCTGAGCAGCCATGATCCTCCGATCGTTCTTGCAAAAGTTGATGCCAATGATCAGGCGAATAAAGGTCTTGCTAGTGAATATGAGATCCAGGGTTTCCCCACTCTAAAAATTTTAAGAGACGGTGGCAAGACCATCCAAGAGTACAAGGGTCCCCGTGATGCTGATGGTATTGTTGAGTATCTAAAGAAACAAAGCGGCCCTGCATCTACAGAAATAAAGTCTGCGGAAGATGCTAGCAACTTTATTGATGACAAGAGGATAACTATTGTAAGAACGCGGAATATTTACTCTTTATTATTTTTCTTGATCTTAACTTTTCAATTGTCCTATTAAGTGTAGCTGGTTGAGCTTAAATGATCGTGCTTCTAGGTTGGTGTTTTCCCAAAATTCTCTGGAGAGGAATATGAGAACTATAGCACTTTTGCCGAAAAGTTGAGATCCGATTATGACTTTGCACATACATTGGTGGCTAAGCACCTTCCACGTGGGGAATCATCGGTGACTGGCCCTGTTGTTCGGCTGTTGAAGCCTTTTGATGAATTGTTTGTTGACTTCAAGGTATTTTTGAAACCACTTCTCTGGTTATTACTGTTTTATTTATTTTGTCTAGGTGTTTGAGTTTTATAAAAGCTTGTTTCAGCTTTTCAAATGTTTTTATGCTATTGCAGGATTTCAATGTTGAAGCTCTAGAAAAGTCTGTTGAAAGAGCCAGCATACCGGTGGTCACAGTTTTTAACAATGACCCTAGCAACCATCCATTTGTTATTAAATTCTTTAACAGCCCTAATGCAAAGGTAACCATTAGTGTCTTATGCCATTCTATCATGGATAATCATATGATTGGAGGAAAAGCACTTTGCGTTTGTTTGAGTCTGACAATCCTTTGTTGGCAATACATTGGTGCCATTCTGACTGTGTTTTTGCACCAGAGAATAAATTATTGATTGTTAAATCAGTGTCTAATGGAAAGTGTTGGATCTGGCAGGCTATGTTGTTCTTGAACTTCAGCACTGACGGTGCTGATGCAATTCAATCACAATATCGTGAAGTAGCTGAGAAATACAAAGGTGAAGGTACTAGTTTTCTGTTGGGAGATGTTGACGCTAGTCAAGGAGCCTTCCAGGTTTGTAGTATGTTGTGTTCTGTTTCAATCTTAAACTGCTTTTCTTCTTTATCTTTTCTAATGGTTGGATTTTTCTGGTCTTATCTATCAGTACTTTGGGCTTGAAGAAAGTCAGGTGCCACTTATCATTATTCAGACTAACGACGGGCAGAAGTATTTGAAGCCAAACTTGGAAGCTGGCCAAATTGAACCATGGTTGAAGGATTACAAGGTTGTGCTCCTGGCTTTCGGTTAATGTTTCCTCCTTGATGAATTCCCATATTTTACATGATGAGTCATACCCCCTGTGGAACTTGAATAAATTATCAGAAAAGAAGGCCTGTTGAACAGCTGAAAATTTAAATTATTGGATGTTTATATCAAGTAAACTTGCACACGATATAATTTCCTGTATTTTCACTTAGCTAAGGTTAATCTTGGCAGGATGGGAAAGTTTCCCCATTTATTCGGTCTCAGCCAATACCAGAAGAGAATAATGAGCCTGTTAAAGTTGTTGTTGCTGACAGCCTTCAAGACATGGTATTCAAATCTGGGAAAAATGGTTTGTACACTTTATAGCTTATTTTGTGCAGTTTGCTTTTGCTCTTCAGTAGATACTGTTTCTGGTACACTCTTGATTCTATCTGCTGGAAATATAATTCATGCCTATTTGTGTTTTGCAGTTCTCCTTGAGTTTTATGCGCCATGGTGTGGACATTGCAAGAAGTTGGCTCCAATTTTGGATGAAGTTGCAATCCACTATGAGAAAGATGCTGACATCTTGATTGCGAAATTTGTAAGATTTCATTTTAACCCTAAAATTATGAATATGGCAATGTACCTTTATTTTAAAGGTGTTGCTTGCGACCAATCTTTCTGATAGCTGGAATTTTGAAGGTCTACAAAGAAGAAAATGAAGCTTGAAACCTGTAAATAAATGGGATAAGCATGCGTTTTTCTCATATAACGAAAGTAGTAATTATCATCTGGAATACAGTTAAGACTCAATTTTCCTTGTTCTACATGTTCCCCACTCAGGAGTTTGTTGCTAGTTTTTGATCCATTGCAGGGTAGCTGAGAAGTGCTGGGCATGTTCTATCCAGAAGTTCTTTTGAATGATTTGCATCTCCATCTTATTGCAGGACGCTACTGCAAATGATATCCAGAATGAGAGCTTTGAAGTGAAGGGTTATCCAACAATTTACTTCAGGTCAGCGAGTGGAAAGATATTGCCATATGATGGGGACAGAACAAAAGAAGACATCATTGAGTTCATTGAGAAGAACAAGGAAACTCATTCTAACCAGGAATCAGCGAAGGATGAGCTCTGAGGAGGTAAGCCTTTCTGCTTCCCTCAAATAGTTATTCTTGGGCCACTGACAGAATACAGAAGCAGACGATATATGTTTTACGAATTCTTTCTTCCAATTCGGGTCTGTTTCCTTGACTGTTTATGTTCTGTTGAATGGGGTGGTGCTTGATTTGGCCTTTGTTACTGATTGATTTTAGTAGAAGTATTGAGCAGCTTTAGTTTCTTATAATGGCGCTCCTCGTACGTTCTTGCAGTTATGTGGCCTTCGAAAAGAGAGGAGTTGTAGTGATAGACGGAAAGTTGATCACAGTTATACACTAGAACTGTAACAAGAAAGGGTTGCCTGATCTGCCGCCCTCCATTCCCACCGTTGTTTTAAACACTTCTACTTCCAGAACTGGTGTTCCCAATGAATAAAAGGGGTGGTATTTTTGGCATTTGTAGTTTAGTCTCTACTTCTGGATTTTGCCTTGTCCTATGCTGTAGGAACCCGGTAAACTAAGTTAAATACAAGTGCTGAGTTTTTGGTTTTGAATTACAGTGCAGAGTCTGCTAGCTCAACATCCAATTTTCTAGTTTGTATTTCGTGCCTCCCCCGAATTCACATTTTTACCTGTTGTGATTACTGAGTAAACCTTGCTTTCTCATATGAATCAACAGGATAGACAATCACAGAGTTGATAGATTAAGCTTCTAGGTGCCATTTTTAGACGTGCTAGACTTGATTATAGCTAGTCAAATGCAAGAGCAAAATCAATGGTCTCTACATTTCAAGTTCCAGGTTTGCAATTCAGCTAAACGACAAAAAAATCCTCCACGATGTTAATTCTAGAAAGATCTTTAAAGCAAGCATTCACGATATTGGCAACGTATAGGGTATAGCTTTGAGAAAATGTAATGCCTCTTAAACTTTATAGAAGGACTAAATGCACCAGTAGCCCCCAAACTTTGTGAACTCTACAAGTTAGTCCTTGGGCGACAAATGAAACGGTAATAGCTCTTAAACTTTGAACTTGAGTTAAAGTTAGTCCATTTGTTAATAAACTTCTGATGACGTTGAGTGTAGCTGTTAAAAGGGCGCTGCAGCAGTCGAACCCATCTGAAATCATCGATTAGAATTGGGAGAGAGGCTAGGGTTTGCACGATTAGAAGTGGGAGAGAGGGTAAGGTCTGCTCGATTAGAGTTGGGGAAAGAAGAATTCAAATTTTCGATCCCTCTGTGGCTGAGTTCGGTTCATATTAGTTGCAGCAGAGGGCTTGTTCTTGTGAGCTTCATCGTCCTCCGACCTATATCCTAAGTGACAGCAGTGAGGATTTCGGTTTGTTTCGGAAATCCGGTTGCTCGAGGTACTCGTGGGATGAAATTCGTCAGAGAAGAGGAGAATGGGGAAGAGAATCAGAGGATGAGTAGGTCATTAAGCAATTCCGTGGGGACAAGATTCGTCAGAAAAGAAGAGATTCTACCGTATTGTGCTTGCAAGCTTCCTGTAGTTCAGAAGACAGCTTGGACAAATCCAAGTAATGCTGGAAGAAGGTATTATGGCTGTATGAATTTTGAGGTTCGTATGTAACTGTAATCCTTTTTGTTAATTGTTGTGTTGGATATGTGGAAGAAAGCTAATTCCGTTGCTTTGTATTGAGAGATAGACGTGGTTGCTAATTTTTCGAGTGGATGGATGATGAATTTTCAATTGGTGCAAGGAAAGCCATACTTGACTTATTGGCACGAGTTAAGGAAGCAGAGGTAGAGAACACATTGTAAATGGCAAAAAGCGAGACGCTGGACAACATTCGACTGGAGGAGGTGAATGTCTGTGTGGATGCAAAGTCGACATACGTCTGCTTTCCAAGGAATTGAAGGGATTAATGGAGATGTTTAGGAAAGAAAGGTTGCACAGAAATAATCATACTGGGAAATTGGCTCTATTTTGTGTGGCATTCTATATTGGATTTGCAATAGGATTGTTAAAATAGGGGATATGGCAGTTTGCATTACCATTGTGAGCCTGTTTTGCTTCGTGTTTTTTTATGAGGATGGATGTTCTATGTTGTTTTTTGGTGTATGTATCTGAATGAAACATGGAATTATGAGATGAAATGATTTCAGTTTTGTTCAAACTTTGTGCTCCAATGCTATTGATCAGCTAAATCAATTGTGCATGTTGAATTTAAAAGGAATAACATTAATAACAACTTTCCTTATTAAACTGGTATCCAAACATAACCAGAATAGCTATGAACATCAAAGTGTCCAGTTCGGGCTACAAAATATTGTGTAGGTAGAGAGTTCCATGATTTTGCAGAATCAATTGTCAGCTCCCATAACTCCTAAAAAAATAACTGATTCTACCCGATTAAACTGATTCTCATTACACCAACAAAAGACAATTACATTCATTTGATTTAATTTAACCAAAATATATTTCAAGGGCAACCTTCATATCTCCCTTTCACTTGGCAGTCCATGCCGCAAATTGATGTAAATACAGAAAGAGTTCACAAAAAATTAGAACCAATAAGCATTTATAATACAGAAGAAATTAACTATGAATGAATATACATACATTTATGATAGTTTTACCATTGATGGGGTTTATGTAAAGGCCAGGTCCAATTATCTTTTACCACACTTTCTAGCATTAACACTTCGAATTGAGGCCTACAAAACAATTAATGTGAGGTAAACCAAAACGCAAACCTAACCAAAAAGTAAACTATAGACAAAAATTCTTGAAATAACCTGAGAGTTTGCTTTATTGATGGACTGTTGAGTGAATGTTGGCTGCATTGAAGGCTATTGCGTGATACTATAACCTGCACCAACCTGTTAGCAAAGAAAATAACTAAGTGGACAAGAAATAAAGTTGGAAAAAACAAAGCATTAATGGAGTAGAATCTAAGGCATATCAAACTTACAGTCACATTTGAATGGACTTGAATGTTAGTTCTTGTATCCATGTTATTGTAGCCCCTTTTATTATGCCCCTCTTGCCCACAATTGTTGCATGTCATGATTTTCTCTCCTCTTGTTAATTTGTTATTTACTTTCTTATGCTGATTTTTTATTTTTTATTTTTGGCTTCTTTCATGGCCTACTAGGCATAGGCCTTGAAGGTGGTTGTTTAATGGAACCGAACCCGTTATCTGGTCATACCTTTACACCAGACATGACTGCAATAGAACGGGTATAAGTCTTTACAATAAATTCCTTGTGATACTAATATAACAAATAATTCTCAAGTTTTTCACATTTTGATATCAATACACGGCAAATATGCACATATGGTATCCCAAATAAAATCCACCAGGAGTCACCTAGCTTATTTTTTTGTCCTGTTCAGGTACCTTACCCTTATTTTGTCCTAACGAGATATCTTATCTTTTATTACGTATCCTATTTAGGCACCTTCCGTTAATTTCAAGGTTAAGTTTGACGGAAAATGATGATATGACCTTAAATAATACAAAAATAAATTTAAAATAATAACTTCAGTGCTAAAATTTTTTTCAATTACTAATTCTAGCCCCTGGACTTCCACCAAATTAATTCTACCCCAAAACCCTAGCCCTCAAAAATTCATATCCTACTCGTCGTTGCTAACCACCTCCACCCCAATTGTCATTGACCACCTTCTACCCCAATTGCCGTCGACCGCCCTTCAGCCACCAACCCAGGCGCCAACCGCATTGTCGGCCGCCTTCCTAAGGACCAACTTTTTTCTCCTTGAGACCGATTCGATCAAATGCCGACCATCTTCCCCGAATTGGACGCTGACTCCGAATCCCTCATTCTTTCCTTCCCCAAATCTCTCATCAGTCTCGTTTTTCCCAAGCCTGCTGTCGGAGCCTGGCAATTGTCCCAGACGTCACCCGTGTAGATCTTATCCTGATTCCCAATTTCCCACGCTTGGATTTTCTGGGTTTAATTCGACGTTTCATATTTTTAGTTTGAAATTGTGGGTTTGATTCGACGCTTGATTTCTTGAGTTTGATTGTGGCTCAGGTTTGATTCGACACTTGATTTCCTAGGTTTGAAATTGGAAATCAGAGAATGATGGAGGGGGGGGGGGAGTGTGGGAGGTGGCAGTGAACGGGATGGGAGGGTGATTAGGTAGGTTGAATTGAGGCGTTAGCGGGAGCCAGTTACGGGGTTGGCGGCTGGAGGGTGGTTGGCAGCTGGGCTGGTGGCTAATGGCTGAAGGGTGGCCAGCCATGGCGATTGGGTAGGCAACTTGTGAGGTGGCTGTAGTAAAAATGAAAGATTAAAAGGTTTGGGGGTAGAATTGGCTTAAGTGAAATTTTGAGGGTTAGAATTAGTTATTGAAATAGTTAAGGGCTGAAGTTATCATTTTAAGTTTATTTAGTATTATTTAATGCCACATCATCATTTTCTATTCAATTTAACAATCAATTTGATGGAAAGTAGTTGAACAAGATGCGTAATAGGAGAAAAGGTACCTTACTAGGATAAAATAAAGGTAAGGTGACTCATGATAGATTTTACCCCAAATAATTGTCATACTCTACAGTTACATGCAGCATAAGTGCACATACTAAACTTCAACTCATATCCATCATCCTTGTTCCATCTAGCACACCACCTATAACTTGCATTAATATTTTCTTGCAATTTATCCAACTTTCTTTTCCCATATTTCCCCTTCCATCTACCATAGAAAAAACCTTCTTTGTACCACCCTCTCCATAACTGTTTCTCTAATATCTTTTAACATTGAGATAATTGGCTTACTCCTAGCTTTCACCAATACAAAATTAATTCTCTCACAACAATTATTGTTAATAAAGTCACAATGACATGTTGTGGAAGAAAGCCTTACACCAACTTTTGTGATCAACTCTTGTAAATGCAACTACAGCACCTTACTTCAATTTGTCTAACTCATCAAGGTTTTTTTTAAATGCTTGCTCATCGGTGCTCTTTGCATATTCATAGAAAGCATCTCTAAAACCATCACCTCTATGATTAGGATACCAGTTAGTGTATACATGTTGAGCACAAAACCTATGTTCCATTGCTGGAGATGTTTGTGCAACTGCATTAATCAGCCCCTGTGAAAGGGAAAAAAAACATTCTACTAGTTTGACAAGAAAAAAATATTCATGAATGTTTATGGAAACATTTTTTTTAAAAAATAAACCTTCTACTGGTCCAACATGAATGTAAAGCTACTTCCATCTATTGTTTGGATATCAATCTTAAGGTGTTTCAAAAACCAATGCCAAGACTTCATGCATTTCAAATCCACTACAGCCCAAGCCAGAGGATACATTTGATTATTACCATCTTTTCTTATAGCTATCAACAACTATCCCTTTACAACTCCTATGTGATAACACTCGTTGAGCCTTAGATAACTCTTTCTTTAATGCTACAAAATAAATATATATCCTTTTAAACCATGGCTCACATCCTGGTATGCCAGGAATAACCTCAATATCAATTGTGTTGCCTATGTTTGATGTTCCTAAAGTTGTAGCATAATCTCCAAGGTTGGCATATTCATATGAAACATCTCTCTCAAGTGCTTTAACAACTCTCAACTTTGTTCTCTTACACTGGTTGATTGACAGTTTAGATTGACAGTTTAATCTCTAGCTACTTCCTTATTGTATCTTGAATGTAAGCAGGTTTAATTCTAGTGTGGTAAGCAACTAAATTAGTATATTCAGTAGCGATCATAGCCAATGTGGCTATTTTAATATGATTCACCATATAGCATTAATGAATATTGTTGAATAGCTTGCACTGAAAATAGTTCTTTCATTTTATTGATGCAAATATCTCCCAAGGGCAGCCCTTTCCTTTGCAACGTGCCCTTATTCATGTTGATTTATTCTTCACATAATAAAAGTCATATTTGTTTTGAATGGAGTATTTGATCAAAGCCCTTATAAATTGTTTGTGATCTTTAAACACCCTTCTAACCTCAAGATGACAAATCTTAGCATCCTCGTTATATCTAGCCATCCAGGCTTTCTCTTTTTCCGCACTACAATTCTTTCTCCATTTACATCCCCATTTTCACTGTCCGTGCAAAAGCTTCCTAGACTAGAGTCAGCAATATATTAAACATCATTCTTCTCAAAGACAGATTCACCTTCATTCACAACCTTTGTTTCGGTCAAGAATGTTATAGCAAGAGGAGTTTCTTGATTAAAAATCATTTCAGGTTCCATTTCCAATGTTGCATTTCTAGCTCTTCCATATTCCAACATTTTCTTTATTACATCATTTAGTTCCTCATCCTTATCCGATTGTAAAGCAACATCTAGTCGATTTAGTTCTTCATCATTTCTTTCGTAGCTTTGCTTACTGTTAAACTCTTTCTCATCTTCACTTGATCCATCATCCATATTGCCAACATTAAAATCTTCACCAACCGGAGACTTCAATTGCTCTACCACATCCTTAAATGAGTCATCAACATAATTGTTTGACTATTTCTCCACATCCACACCCCCATGGCCCTCACCTTTTTTAATCTCATTTACTACACTAACACTTACATGGTATGCATTATCCCTCTCATTTACTACACCAACCTCATTGTGTTCAATGTAGACTTCTATTATCCCATGTTTCATGCCATGTTTGACCATGTCCCTTGTACTTGCGTAATAATTTAACAATCTTAGTCCTTGACAAAGAGGCAATTCAGAAATTTTATAATAAATATTCTTCACATCCTTTTTCTCATAACCCAAATCCTTCAAAATATTTTCCAAACACCAATATGAAACTAAATCCTGGTATTCAAAGTTATGTGAACATATCTTATGATTGACATAATGATTCAAGATTTCTCCATAAAACTTGCCCCGTGATTAATAATAATAGTAAACGCCCCCTTCCTCTTATTATGCTGCAAATACAAGGCAACAAATCCAAAATGAATAAATATAAAGTCTGATGACATGGCAACAGCAACAAAGATGCGTACATGATATTATTGCGTTTAATAATACTCCACTAACATGCAAACACACGCTCACACATAAACAAATATACCACTGCCTGAACATTTGTGAAATCTTTTTCTTTCATATAATATTAACAAAATCCTTCCACTAAGTAATTAGAAACTTCAGGCCTTCTATTACCTTAAACACACCAATTACATATTTCCTTTTGCTTGATCGGATAATATTCCCTCAATTCTCACTATCTATTGCTTCGCTGGTCCACATTCCCCTCGTCTTTTTGTTGTTCTTTCTCTGCACCGAAAAGAGCACAAAGTGGGTTTTTGTCCCTAACCCACGCACACAAAGCACCAATCTTTTCCCAAATTCGCGCCAATTCTTCTTTTTTTTTTTTAATCCCTGCAGCCCTTTGTTTCATACTCGCTCACTACGGAAAACAGACACCGTGTTTCTTGTCTGGTGTTGTGGGCGTCTTATTGGACCAACTTGGGCCGAGTTTCAAAGTTTAAGGATTGTTGCTATCCCAACTTTACTTTAAGGACTAACTTGACTGAGTTCTAAAAGTTTGGGGGCTACTGGTGGATTTAGGCCTTTACAGACACAAGGAAACTCCTTTCATAAAGCAAGAGAGCGAAACTCGAGAGTCGGCCGTTATGGGCCGAACGATACCAACATTTTACTCATGGGAAGCGCAGCGGAGCAGGCCCAGCAGGAGAAACTCAAGAGTCCGTCAAGGAAAGGGGACAAAACTTATATTCCCAAGCTGTGCCTTGTTCAATTCGATCAATTTCCTCCACTGTAACAACTAAACAAAACATAAAATGTTTGTTAACCTATTTTAGCATATTGGAATTGGATCACATACAATAAGCAACACACACACGGAGGAGCGCCATCTCAATTCTGTGTCCACCAATTTTTTTGGCAAAAAAAAAAAAAAACTTCTTAGTGGCAACGAATTACTAGAAATAAGTAAATAACCAATTGTGAACCATTTGCCTCACATTCCTCTAAGTAATGAAAATGGTTATATCTTATGAATAAAAATCTACAATTCTAAACCTAATTGTTTAAAATACACCGGAGCTGTGCTTAAACGCTGATATTGACCCTCTGCCCCTTCCTTCATCATGTATTGAACTGGACAATCTTGCCCCGTGCGTAGGGCAGCAGAGGTATGCATACAGTCTCTTAGGGGCGTCCGATAAAGTTGGAACGGTGTAGATATGAAAGCGTTAGATTCACACCAACACTTTCTTTGCTTCTTCAATCGGAACATCCCCAGTTCCAAGGACTGGACAAAATATATAAACACCGCCTTCTCATCGATGCTGATTCAGATATGTTTCTGCAATGGTCGCGTGAACAGCGGCTCCGACAGGCAGTACATCTTCGTCGATCATGAAATATGGGGAATGAGCTGTGTGTATCGATCCTAATGTCTCGTTCCTTATTCCGATGTAGAAGAAGGCTGCCGGAACCACCTCTGAGTAGAAGGAGAAGTCCTCCGCACCCATTATGGGTTCAACCACTTTGAAGTTTGTCGGACCCAACAGATTCCCGGCCACCTTCCGGACATGTTCGTACATCCGGTCGTCGTTCACCATAGGGGGATAGATTGTAGACTCCTTTTCGAAGAAGTCAACCTCGGCGGTGCACCGGAAAACGCTCGCCTGTCCCACTATCACCTGCATGTTGGGATCGAGACATGAGGAGAGGCTGGTTTAGTTAGCAAGGAACCTTTATAAAGTTGACTTGAAAGCAAATGCAGCTGAGAAGAAATGTTCTCAATTAAGAGGTATTACCTCTCTGATTCTTTGAACAAGTTGGTAGAAAGTGGGGTTGGAGAAGGCCCTTATGGTTCCTTTGATAACCACCTGGTCTGGTATGTCATCAAGGTTGGATCCTCCTTGGAATGCGGTGACTGAGACAACCTTCAATCAATCAAACATGTACAAGTGCCATTATTAAAGAGATATATTTGATAGCTTCTAATCGCAACTTCTAACAAATATATCTAAACAAACTATAAAGTGCAAGCATAGTTTTGGTTGCACCTACTTGTGAGTCTAAGGGATTTGCTTCACGAGAAACAATTCCTTGCAAGCTAATGACTGCAGCTGAGGCTGCCAGAACAGGATCCACAGAACGGTGAGGTTTCCCGCCGCCGCCAGTTTTTCCCCTGATGACCGCTTTGAAGAAGCCACAGCCAGCGAGAAGGGGGCCTGGCCTGGAGCCAATGGTGGAGGTGGGGAGCTGGTGGGATACATGGACGGCGAAGATGGCTTCAACATCCTCAAGTGCGCCTTCTCCGATCATCCTTTTTGCACCATTTCCTGCTTCCTCAGCCGGCTGGAACAACAGTACTACAGTTCCCTGCCATGACCAAAGAAACAAAATTTAGATGAAAAAGTTAGTGCTGCCTGCACTAAAGATAGATGCTGGTTGGATTTTATAGTCTGGTTTCTCTCTCTCTCTCTTTCTTTTTTAACCCTTCACCAACAAATGACGTTTAGTTGTCACGTTGGTACTTGCCTTCATATTTAACGGTAAACCTATCTGATTCTGAGGTCAAACTTAATTTTCTGCTAGAGATTTGCCACACACTGCGCTCTACCATTTTACTGGGTTATTTGAACCATTTGGATTTGAGACAAAGATTAAGAAAAAGAAAATTTCTATATTGTTCTCATTTTTACCATTTAGTTTTTGTATGCAAATGAAAAATAAAAATAAAAAGTGAATTTAAAAGCAATTAGATAAATTAATTTACTAAATATGAAAAATATTGTTAAGATTTAGAACGACACAAAACAGTAAGCGTTGCACAGAATATGAGATTGAGAAAATATAACAAATGCACTTTTTATATTACAGTTAATTTAAAAATTAACTTTTCTAATTTTATGCAAGAATACAGTAATAATATACTAATAAATTACATGGCTAAGAAAATAGAATTGAATTGGTTCAAATTTGGCCAACCAGCTTAAAACTTAATGCTACGCCTGCGTTGCAGTCATCATGAAATTAATATAGAGAGTTTACTGCCCAGAAAAATCAGAGAGTAAGTTAAGAGGTAGGAAAGGTCATTTACTGTTGAATCGTTGTCAGATAGACTCTTATGTATTTGTTTATATGTTTATTTATTTATTCCATAATAATGTAAGTTTATGTCATGGACCAAATTTTAATGTGATTATTGGAGCAAATTTTCAAGTACACTTCTCGTTTTCTTGATATAGATTTATTTCTTCAAAGAAAAACATTGAATAAATCATTCATAGATATCTAACACACATGCCTAAATCCTAATAATGTAAAAAAAATATTAATGGGTGAAAAAAAAAAAGGAAGGGAGTAGGGACATATCACCAAAAAAAAGGGCCGATATAGGCAGAGCGGGCACAAGCACATGGGGCTAGTAAAGGTATTCAATAGCGCCAAGCTCCCAAAAGCTCTAGTTTTTTAAAATGGAGGCCCCAAAAGTAAGGACAGGAAACCAGAAATTGTGGGTCCCTTTACTGATTACCGGCCGAATTTAATCACGTGCTCTTCTTGGTTTTCTTCTTCTACCGTTATTTTCATATAAGAGAAACACTAATTCCAATTACTGCACCATGTTCATTACAGAAACTATAGGATTATAAAATGGGCTGATTTAATTAGGCCCAGTCTGTTGCACAAAAAGGGGGAGTCTGTTGCCTAGATGTTGGTGCACAAAAAGGGGGAGTCCGTTGCCTAGATGGATGATATTAGAAAGTTTCAAATTTCGTTTCCAGTCCCGTGGAATTGAAAGTTTGAACTTAATTTGCAGTCGTTGGATGTTGACCTTAGGTTTAAAACCCAACTCACATTAGCCTATTAATTCTCAGGTCTTAAAAATACGCCTAAAAAACACCTTTTCCTAAAATAAGTACTACGAAAAAAAAAAAAGGTATTCTGTTAACGAGCCAATCACATCTTCTAATTAGTCTTTCATCAATTAGAGTTTGAAGAATTTGTCGTTATTCAAAACGATATACTTATTTAAGTAAAAGATTCTCCGGAACCAGCGATTTCTAGTTTGAATATAAACGAATAAGTCGTAGCTACCTATGGCCTGCCTTAATGGAATATATTCAATGCCTAAGCACGTTTATTGATCAGAAATAAACAACACAAGAGTCTCGTCGTCATTGGAGAGAAGGCCAAAAAAAGAAAAAGATTTTAATTGTTTATACAGCCAAGAAGAATCAAAGCCTAATTAGAATTTCAGCTGAAAGATTAGAGTTCTGGCGATAGCCGATAAACAAAATTTAGCTAGTAATTTCGTTTGCTTTCCAAAAAATGTGATGAGAATTCACCACGCGATTAGGTACTACTGTACTGGTACTATAATTGTTTCAGGTGAGGTGTTTCCATTTTGAAGCAAAACGACATCCTCCTTCCTTTCAACTTTTTCAAGATGTGATAGATTCTCCCTCTCTCTTCATCTCATTGAAATAATTAAAAGGTTTTTTTTTTATTAAAAAATAAAGGAAGGGGCCACAGTTAAATAAGAACAGAAAGGGAAAAAAAAACAAATAATAAATTATCAACAAAAATGTTAAAGAGGGGGTGAAGAGCGAGAGGCCCCAAACATGAGCAACCAGCACCAACACATGACTCATGTCATGAAATGGAAATGCCAACCGAAGCCAGATGGATAGAACAGATATCCATCAAGTGCCCAATTATGGCGAATTTTTATTCTACCCCTTTTTCTTCCGTAAAATTAACTATTTGGTCCCTACACTTGAAGGTAAAAATAAACGCTTTTAAACAAGTTAAATGGGCCAAGCCAATATAGTGGTCACTGGTCAAGTTTAGCTATCAAAATCCCAACAACACTAGCAATGATTAGCCACCATAATTAGCATATAGAGACTAAGAAAGATGAGCAATTAAAGTACTCCTATAAGAGAACTGGGAATCGAAGAACAAGCACCTATGGATGGATGTATATACCTTGAGGAGATGTTCACGGCTCTTCAAGATTTTGGCCGCACCAAGCAGCATGGCCACATGCGCGTCGTGCCCACAAGCATGCATTTTCCCCGCTACTTTGCTTTTGTGTTCCCATTCCACCGCTTCCTACATCATGTCATCCTCTCAGTTAGGTTTTGGTGTGTATCTGTGTTGATCTATGTAACCTCAAATAGAAAAAGTTAATTAACAGAGTAATTACCCTTTCTAAGCTAGGATGAGATCATAGATATAGAGACTTAAATAAATACTATACATGGTCCCAATCAAATGATACATTTCAAAAAAAAAAAAATTAGTAACTTTAATCACTTCTCATGTATAGATAATTATGAACACTTTTCATAAAATCTTGGATATTGAGATGTGAGTTTTATAACATGTATTCTATTTCTGTCATGATTATAAGACACCTGAATCTTGAAATCTAAATAATTAGTAATTTAATAAACACGTGTGTTCTTTATTTTATAATTTAGATGGTCCACATGGACATACAAATCTTTTTAATCTATATGTTCATTCTGTCTGACACCCAAATCTCCACATTTAAAACACAAGCTTATAAAATAATTTAACTTTTTTTTAAAGGGGGAAAAGGGCCAAGTTAGTCTAAGAATTTCCACACGTTGCTTCTTCCAAATTCTCACCAATATAAATTTCAATACGCTGATTTTTGAGCTGTAGAAACCTAGTAGAATTAAGGTATTTAAAGAAAAATGAAAAATCCCAACCTGTTAAATTCCATGGGTCCAAATTCTTGAATGCTAAAGTACTCCACTCCAACATCCATGTTTCCATGAACCACCCATCTATCCTCTAATACATGAATACACTTACAGACAGTTCTTGCGCATACGTATTTTTGTACAGGAAACGTATAAATACACATACACTGATACATCATACTGTTTCCTTTTCCGAACAGATGATACATACCTGTATGGGAAGAGCATCCATATCTGCTCTGACGGCAACAAAGGGCGAGCCACCTGTCCCGATCCAAGCCCGGATACCCGTTTTCGCCAACGGGTATCTGTATTCGATACCCATCCGGCCCAGCTCGGCCCGTACCAGCTTACTCGTCTCGAACTCTTCAAACGCCAGCTCAGGATTGGCATGTATCTTCCTTCTCAAGCCCTTCATCCAGTCCACGTTGTCGGGCAGCAGGGCCAGCTCAAGGGCCGCCCCAGCCCGAGAAGCCGGGTCGGAACAGGCGCGTGACTTGAGCGGCGATGTCCTGTTCTTCCCATCTTTTAAAGAAGCCTTTGAAGCGATGGAGCTTATAGCGTCAAAAAAGGATAGCTCTTCATCGGAAGAAGCAAGAGATTGAGCAAAGAAGAAGAAATTATTCTCAAGAAAAAGTAACAAAAAAATATGGACTAAGAGGGCTACAGATGGCTTTAGAGAGATCATGTCTGAGGAGGAGAGAAAATTTTGTGTGAGAGAGAGAGAGAAAGGAAGACGGCAAGAGGAAGAGAGATGGAGGGGGAGGGGAGGGGGAGGGGAGGGGGAGAACGGTATAGAGAGAGAGGATGAGCACGTGATGATAAAGATGCTGGATAAGAAATAGTCACGTGGGGGAATAAGTGATGAATAAATAAAATGATGTGTGGTGAAAGTATGATGGAAATGTTGCGTTGAAGGCGCCGAACCCGAATGGCCGATCGTGGGCCCACCAACCGGTGGCTTTTGACGATTCCAACCCTGGCTATTTCGGCTTTCTAAAATTAAAATTCTAAGAACGTGCTTTGATAGAAAATGATTTCACGATGGAGAGAGAGACCTGTGACGGTGTGTGGGTGGTGGGGAGGCCCGTGCGTAAAGGCCTAAATACTTATTCAGCCCCTAAACTCGGTTGATTGGGACACTTATCTCCATGAACTTCAACCCAGTCCAACTCAACCACTGAACTTTGTTTAGTGGGCCAATCAACCTCTTTAACTGTCATGTACAAGTCACGTGATGGACTTCTCATTGTCACCGTTCACTTCCGTCTGCTCAACCACCAGAAATAACAAAACATGCTCATTGACACATAAAATATTTTGAGTTGTAATTATAACCTTAGATAAACAATAGGGAGTAAAAGTGTAGTTATTTTCCAATGTTACAAGATAATGAAAAATTATAAAAATATCCTAAACTTTTTATATTTTACTGATTCACCTTGATCTTATAAACATTACAAAGAAGCTATCATCTTCCTTAAGATCTTTTTTCCTTGAGCATGAGTTTTAATAATTTACCATCAGATTGGAAACAGTGTTTGGCATATTGTGCCATCTTTCCAAAAACGTTATCGTATAAACAAGGGAAAGTTGATCCATCATTGGATTGCTGGAGGCTTAGCTTGGCCATTAGACATCTAAACTTCCAAAAACCAAAGGTTGCCTATTGTCTTGTAAGATATTTGTAATCAACAATTGTTAAATTAATATAGATGATTTCTTTCTTTCAAAAGGCAAGTGTAGGTAAATATGCCATTGTATCAGAGTTTATAATGCATAATCTTATTTATAACCTTGCCAAGTCTATAGCTGGAAGAAAAAAAAATTCTTTACAATTGAAAATGATTGCAGCCAAAATAATATTCCTCTGTACTCGATCACCCTCCATAGTGCTTCGTATTGACAAGCGACACTCTAAGAGGAACCAGAAACCTTCATACTCGATGGGAAATAGGTTTGTTTCCAGAGGTCGAACATGGGTCAATTGGGAAATTTGGGGCACCCATTAGCTGAGCTTGCTTGGCACCACATACCGCCCGTTCTTGAACACGTCTTCTGGCTGCGTGGCGTGGTAGCCACCGTGCTTATCCTCCGACCTGTGGTCTTCGCTCTCTGTGTCCACTCCTCATCATCACGCTTGTTGTCCATTTTTCCGAGAACAGATTAGATCAAAGGAGAAGCAGATTTCTTCTGCTATTGTTCTATAGATTCAAGCCAAAGCTGGCTGGACATGGACGCAGCACCCGTTCAATGAGAAATCTAAGGAAATTCAATGAAAAGGCATGGCTTATGGCTGCTAAATGTCCTCTAATGGCGTTACCTAACATCCCTCATGTAACTCGCACATAACAGTCAAAGGAGTTGACTGACCCATTTATCAAAGTTTGAGGGCTGAGTTGGACCAAGTTAAAGTTTAGGGGAGAAATGTCCTGGTCAACTTAGTTCAAGGGCTGAAGGAGTATTTAGGCCTTATGTAAAACATTTTATGGATGTTGAACCCAGATCTACACATGAATAGGTTTTTTTTAGGGAATGGTCGTTTCTATGTGATGACAAGGAGCTGGCATAATATGGTGGTGACTCAGACATGGCTATTGATGTATTTATAATTAGTTGGTGAAAGTTTTACAGATGAAATTTTGGTTAATTAGGTTTGAAAAGATTTTTTCTTTTTACAGTTAAAATGATGGTCTGGGTAAGGTCGGTCAGGCATATAGTAAAATTTGTTATAAAATATATCTTGTGATTATTTTTATATTGTAGTTCTGAATAGTTTTTTTTCTTAAGAAAAAGAAAGCAGAAGAAGGGTAAAATTGTTGCTAATGTTTTCTTGTGAAAATTTGCAACTAATGTTACTTGATGAGAGTAATTTTACACATACAATTAAATTGCTTGGTAAATGTGAAAAAAAAAAAGAAAAAAAATCCAAGTTTCAATTTCAAATTTTCTCTACCTAAAACCCTAGCTTCTAAGTTTTCAAATCTATCATTTTTCATAATTTTTCATACCATTTTATTCTCTTCTTTGGAATTAGGGTGCCTGTTTCTAGTTTCCTAACATTTTTGTGGCTAGGAATCAAGTGCCGAAGTTAACTAGGTTGGCGCTATGTTTTTCAGCCTGTGAGTAAGAGGGTTTCAAATGTGAGGTTGAGGAAAATGAAGAGGAAGGTGGTGTCATGAGTGGCAATATAGAAGGTCAGTGATGAGTACTGAAGCTACAAGGACATGAGCGGGAATTGCATAGATGAGCCATTTGGCCTAATCGAGATCATACCTATTGGAGAAAATGGTAAAAATAGCAAATTGGCAAAATTTGCTACCTAATGGCTAATGACAAATTTTAAAAGCTAGTTTAAAAATTTTCCAGTTCGCTAGTTGTTGATGTGAAACTGACGTATTACTGATATGACATAGAATATTTTCATTTTGGACAAAATATCCCTACCACTAGACGATTGGCTATTTCGCTCTATTTCATAACTTTAATGGTAAAATTGCTCTCAACAAGTAATACCAATAGCAACTTTGTATAAAAAAAAAATATTAGCTACAAAATTGCTCTCAAGTAGACAATTTTGCTTCCCCCCCCCCCCCCCCCCCCCCTAAAAAAAAAAAAGAAAGCAAAAGTTCAGTTTAAAGGCTGAGATGTTATGGAATTAATTTAAACTAAGAAGTTAAGGGACTTTCATTGTCATTTTAATAGTTATGAGAACACAATTTGTGTAGGTCAAATCGCTGGAATTTGTCATACACGTGCCATATGTCTGTCTATTTTTTAGGCCTAACTACCCCAATAGCTCTCAAACTTTATGAATTCAGTCAAGTTAGTCCTCAAATTAAAACTCGGACAAATACAATCCTTTAAATTTCCAACTTGGTCTGGGTTGGTCGAGGAAGAGCCCCACGTGAGTTCATGTGAACAATCGCATTTGACATAGAGACTTAATTCTTGTTTCTTAATTTTACAACATCAATTCCTTTTTCCAAATCAGTAGCATAGTGGCACTCACATAATGTTTGAATAAAAGTGAAAATCATTTCATTATGGAAGAATTATTTCGTTCAGATACATATAAGTTTTCTCCCAACTAGAAAACAAGGTAGTACAACCTTGATGGATACCATTCTGAAAAATGGGACAAAATAGTCTCATTATGCGTCCTATAAAAACTACAATTTCCCCTTATTTTAATAATATTGCAAACCTTATAGACAATAATATACAAAATACAGCCAACTTTGCAACATGACTGAATACAATTTTGTGTGCAAGCTTGCTTTCACTTCTGAAAAAGGCATTTTCCAACGGCCATTTCTAATGTAGAGCCGTTGGAAATAGGTGCGTTGGTAAAGCATACGTTGGAAAAAATATTCCAACGACACAATGATTAACGGTTGGTATTCCCAATGGCCTGGCTGTTGGAAATGCCAATTCTTTGGAAAGTTTTTTTGAACAGCAACACAATTTTCCAACGTCTTAGGCCGATGGAAGTTTCCAATGGTTAGAGCCATTGGAAAACTATTTCAGGAAAATAAAAAAAAATGATTATATATTTTATATTTATTAATTAAGATTTAGCAAAATTATAATTTGCATTAGTTCAGAAAATTAAAATTATTATTACTAAAATTATATTTACATTATTACGAAAAATTTAAAAACCACAAAAATACAAAATCTAACCGACCTAACACAAAATCAACCAAACAAAAGATATAAACAGATTTAACCAAAATCAAAAATAAAAAATCTGAACAAATCTGAACAAGAAATCAAACATCCAAATGGATATAAACAAAAATAAAAAATAAAAAATCATTAAAAAATTGAACCTAAATAAAAAATGTGAAACAGATCTATACAAAATCAAAACCCATGTCTTCTGATCCCATATCTTCCGGCCACCAAGGAAGGCGTAGAGGCCATGGAAGCGGGGAGGACGTGGAAGAGGTGGAGACGATGGACGACGAAAGGGCTGAGGACGGGTTGCACGGATGATGGACTAGCGAGTAGCGAAGTCGATGAGCACGGTGGACTGGCGACGCCGATGAGCACGATGAGCGTGGCGGATGAGCATGGCTGTGGAGGCCAGAGTGTGCAAAAAGAAGACGCAAAGTATAAGGCCGATGAGCATGGCGGAGAAGAGAGGCACGATGGCAAGGCGGAGGAAGACGACGACGGCGATGCAGAAGAGAGCTAGAGATGATGAGGTGGAAAAGAGCTAGAGACGAAGAGAGGAAGACGGCCATGGAAAGGCAGAAAAAAGGCAGAGACGGAGAGACGGAGATGAAGATGGCCGAGAGGAGGCAGAGACGGAGAGGGCTTGAGGGAGATGGGAGGGCAAGTGATAGTATTTATAGTTATGGTCAGTTATGGTTGGTTTAGGGCTTTTTTGGCCTAGTAGATCTTTTTTTTTTTTGCTGGGGAAAATTATATATATATATAAATGTATTACTATTATTATTGTTGTTGTTGTTGTTGTTTATAACAAAATATTTTCAAAATGCTTACTTTACTATCTAAAATTATGCAATAAATATGATAAATATTTATAATATAATATATTTGATACGTACATATATACATATATAGATATTATAATAAATATTTATAATTATGATATATATATGATACTTATGATACATTATATATGATGATACATTTTAACATATAGTATATTATATTATGATAAATACATATTATGACATATATTTAAATTTTACGTTTCCAACGGCTTAGGCTGTTAGAAAAATAAAAAAGTTTTCAAACAGTCTTGGCCGATCGAAAAATAAAAATGTTTTCCAACGGCTTAAACAATAAATAATGAGATGCACAATTTACCTTACATATTTTCCAACGGCTTATTCCATTGGAAACAATAAATACTAAGATGCACAATTTTACTTACATATTTTCCAACAGTGCCCGTTGGAAATTTTTCAACAATTCCAATGACCAAGTTATTGGAGATTTTTTTTTTCACAAATTTCAATTTTTTTCATAGATTCTAACAGCCTTGCACGTTGGAAATTTCCAACAGCTTGGCCGTTGGAAAATGGACAATTGGAAAAAAGGTTTATTTTAATAGTGTTTCCTGTGCATCTCCATTAACTCTTTCACATCCTTGGAAAGCAGATGAATCTCAACAAGGCATCCAATACAATCACCTTCATGGGTGAAAAATTCTCTACTTCTTATACCTTCTTATATAAGAATGCATTCTATACCTATACTTAAAGGGTCATCACCTTAGTCTGCAGAATGTAGACCCATGGAGTGTTGAAGCAACCACAACAAACCCCAGTAGACCAATCAATGAATATGCTACGAGCAAAAGTAGGACCACTTATAAATAGCTTACTCGTTGTTGAAGCCACCAAGATACAATCCGAAGACTTAAGAGATTCTTCACTTATTGGCTTGAAACTCAGATACAAATGCCCTCTGATTATTCTAATGTTAATCTACTCAAGCCCAAATAAAAAATAATTAATTAAAGGTTGAACTAGAATTATGATTGCTCTCTGAAAATAAAAATAGGTACAAGTTGGTATTGTGTTACCAAGCAACCAGTAGCCTCATCGAAATGACCAAAACATCAGTTTGCATGACTTTATTGGTCAAAAGCTATGATTGAGAGGGACAAAAAAAGAATAGATAACTAGGAGTCTGTAGCTTTGTTGCTGTAGCCTCCAAATTGAAGAGATGAACAATAAGAGTTTGGTTACAAATTAGGGAAAAGGCTATGAAATGGTAGGAATGAAGAAATTCCACTTAGGAGGAGATTAAATGTAGGAGATAAAATATATTTTAGATGGAATTGAATGAATTCATGGAGGGAAGGCAGAATTCAAGCTGCTCTCCTAAATGGAGAGAAGGTGCTGCGTATATGAGTTGTCTAGAATTCAAATAATATGGTTCTTCACTAATGGGTTCAATGAATTTCAGATTTATAATGGGTTGAGTTAATGTCATCTGTCCTTATTTAATGATTGGACCAAGTTTCTTATGTTATAAGTTTTAGGGTTGCTACCGTTTAGGTTATATTTAAATAACTAACTCATTAATTTTTCAAAGTTTGAGGGTTGCTGGTACATTTAGGCTATTTTCTTAAATTATGGTTGTAGATTTTATTGGACATATAATGTGAGAAGAATCATTAATTCTTAAATCCCTTTTTCAGCACCATGCAGAAATGACCTATTACTTCCTCATGTTAATTCTCGGCCAAAATTGCAGATCATATTGTTTTTTATTTACCCAAAGGGCATTATCCATAGAAGGGTAACCGCGAACAGAAACTATTTTGAAGCCACTTGATTCATGCCAAGCCTTAAATATTTTGGTGGCGAATTTTAGCTAACGCGCTATTGATGTGAGATAATTTTATTACAAGAGGTATGGAGGTGCCCTCTGCTTGTCCAATATGTGGTTCAAATTCTGAATCAATATCTCATCAATTGATAACCCATCATTTCTCTATCAAGATTTGGGATTATCTAAATGTTAGGACATTTTTTTTCTCCTAATACGTCTATTTTTCAGTGATTTTTAGAAGGGATATCTTAGTGGGGATGTCTATTCATTACCATGGGTTGGTATATATGGTGAAACTGGAATAAAGTAGTGCATGAATCAGCTTGTTACACCCTAGGACGGATTGCAAAGGCGATAAAAGTGTGGGGAATAGATTGGAAGGCTTGACTTAAATCCTCCCCGAGGGCCCAGGGGGCACCTTCATCATTTCGTTGGTCTCCTCTTCCTATGGGCTGCATAAAGATTAATGTAGATATTGGAATGTCTTCCCCCTTACAAAAGAGTACTATTGGGATAGTTTTTCATGATTTAGAGGGTTACCCGGTGCACAAATTATTGCAATTTTTTGCAAAGTGGAGTGACCTGCTAACACTGATGGAAGCTATGACCATTCTTTATACTTTTTTGGAGGTAATGACAAGGTTTTCCAATGAATCATTGTTGAATCTGATGTTACTACTTTGATTTAGGATCCGCATGATACTGATGGTCCTTTATACCTGTGGAGTTCTAGTAGATAATATTTGACATCTAGTTTATTGTTTCACTTTTTGTTCTCACTTATGTCTCATGTACTTCAAATTCAGTTGCACATTCGGTTGCTCGTTTAAGGCTATTTATAATTGGTTGTATTGTTTGGCCTTGTCCATATCCTTTATGGTCGGATTTCACCCTTTTTGATTAATGATCAATGTATGCTTCATTAAAAAAATTTATTTATTCTTTTAATCAGAATAAAATACAAGAATAAATTATAAGACACACACACATATATAAATAATATTTGTATTTTAAAATTTCTACATGTTGCGCCACATGTACATAGTAGGTATGCTTATTAAAGCTTACTCCTTACTGAAAACAAGAAGGGTAGTATAATTATAACAATAAATATTTATAAATTTTATATAAAGAGATCAGTACATTTTGAATAATATATGTATATGCGAAAAAGTGGCACATTAAAATATAAAAAAGTGAGATCTATTATACGACATACAGAGCACATATATTGTGCTTAAAAAAAATCCTGACAAGTTATAGGGACATAGCAATTAGCATATATGCATGAATATTCTAATATATAATTTAAAGATCTTATAATTGGTTTAAAAGATCTTCAAGATATTTTTTTAGACCTATCATTTAGGTGTTTTCATTTGAATGGTGTGACAAGCATAAGTCCGTACTGGTGCGACGAACCATGGTGGCAACACTATAGTATATAATACCAATATTGTTATTATTATGCTCACCGTTTACAAGTCAATTGACCTCAGAAACATAGGTGTTACCAGATTCCTTTTTGTGGAAGGATTTAAGGAGATTATTAAGACACGTATAAACGGAGTAGCGTAGTAATTAGGTGCAGGAGAGGAGTTGTTGGGTCCATATAGGTAGGTACGTGAAGCAGCTGAGGCGATGGATCATGGATGGAGACCCAAATTTTACTATTCCTTTCGGGTCTGACGTGAATCTTGGCCTGGCCAGATGGGAATGGGATGGGATGGGAGTGGGACTGCCTTCCTGCTTGGCCAGTTGCTGGCCCTTGGTTGCGGTTGGTATTGCGCGCAGCCGCTCTGCAGCCAAGCCGAAGCCATTAATTATTCTTCTCTTTGGCTGTCCGTGTTCGGGTCGGTGCACGTGCCCAGTTATTCTCGCTTGCTCACTTGCTTCCTTGCTTTACCACCAACATACAGATAGAGTCAGCCAGACATAATATAAGAATATCACTCCATTAGCTTAACTTAGCCCCCCCAATTAACGTTAATTACTCTTCGTTACTCTGATTTAATTACACCTAGACTGGTGGTATTAAAGTTGCTTAATTTAGAATTCAACTTGCCGTATTGACGGTGGGGCTGACCGTCCACAGTCCAGTCCGTTGCCTTGACAATTCTGCTCTTGCTTGTTTTTCACGTGTCACCTCAAGGCTCAAACTCACTATCAGATATGTTGGGAAAATTACAAAAACCCTCCTATTTTTTGGTCTAATATATACTTTGTGTCATCTATTTTCAAAAACCTACACTTTACCCCCTTCTTCCTTTAGAGTATCTAACAACAACTTCTGAAACCCTAATTTAAACTAACTAATATTTATATTCCAGAAATTTTAATATTTTTTATTTTTTTCACATTTAACTAACTTTTAAAAGATATTTGTATGTATTTATAAGAAGAAAAATTCATATACAGAAAAGAAAAATTGATAGTTTATAATGTCTATTAATTATACAAAAATATTGAGAGATTAAAATTATTGGAAGATGATTTTTATATTATTTAAATTTTAGAAGTTATTATCGGATGATATAAAAGAAACAAGGGGTAAAGTGTAGGTTTTAAAAAATAAAGGGAGCAAACTGTAGATTAGAGTAAAGCTCAGTAGGTAATTGTAAGTTTTCCTAGATTTGTCGGCACTCCAACATCTCACTTTTTTTTTTCAAATAAGAGCATATTATACTATATTATAAAAGGGAAACCATTTTTACTGTTCATCAATAGTAACTTCACACATAGCCTATATATATATATATATATTTCACTTGTACAAATTTATGGTCAAATCCTTCTTTTAGTCACTGAATATTTCATGCCTGCCATAATGCTCCTTAACTTTCGCCTACTATCACCTACTAGAGGGCTTAGACCTTTTGATTTATGGTGGTATGATTGGCACATCATGAAGTTTGGGGACTATCACTATAAAATAAATATTACAGGGACTCAAGAGTGTTTTGTTCCTTTTTTGACACGTCCGCCCACCGTTTCATTTTTTTTTTACTCTCCTGTAGAATGGTCGAAATTGCTCTTTAGTCCCTAAATCTAGCATTTCTACCGCAATGGTCCCCAACTTTCATGATCTACCATACATATTTTTTTTTCTTTTGCTAATCAGAATTTTTATACATACCAAAAGTCAAAGGTTTTTAAGCAGAAGGGAAGAAGGGTGTCTCAATCCTTGGCCACCAGTGTGGCATGTTTTCAAATACCTTTCGTGAGTTTTTAGGAAAATAAAAATTTTGATGGTCTATTTAAATTTAAGATGATAAAACTTTAAATGAAAGTGAGAGACATATTTTTATTAACCATATTAAATACCAAATGCATTTTATTTTGTATGGTTTGACTCAGAGTTTTAATTATATAGGTTTGATTCAAAGTTTTGATTAGTTTAAACATATGCACACTTTTTATAATGCATGAACATTTTACATAGATTCGATTTCGAATTTTGATTAGTTGAAATGAGTGAACAATTTATCACTAATTTAGCAGTGAGTAAAAATGTAGAAAATTTATGCATGTATCTTATATAATGTTATTTTACACTATAAACACCATAAATTTTCTTTCTCTTAATGGTTTTATTTGAATTGATTAATAGAATTTCTTTAATCAATTTTCATTTGTTATCTTTAATGCTCTTTTGATACTATATAAACACATATTCAGTTGACTATTCTATTTGTTTACAATTATCTATATTACAATTTTACTTAATGTCAAGTAAATCTTATTCTTTTACATTGTTCTATCAATGACTTACATTAATTATATTATAGCTAATGTTGATATAGAATGTACCCATATACCTCACTTACATCTAAAAGTAGTGGGGTTTTTAATGTTTATCACTGAAGATGAACAATTTTTTTTTCCTTTTTTTTTGCTTTTGCCTCTTTATTTTTCCTTTTTTCAAATGCAATTGACCCTTTCTTAAGTTTGATCCCATTTTTTAGAAGATGATCACATTTTTTAGGGCCTCTTTTGTAATTTTTCAGTTTTAGTTTGTCTCACGCTTTGTTTTGGTTAAATCTCAATTTAGTCCACAAAGCTTCTACTCTTTTTTGTGTTAGTCTCTATGTTCCATCCATGTTTTATTTTGGTCCCCAAATTTAATGAATATTTAACTAGATTATTTCTATTTGTTCTCTTGGTCCCCAAATCTTTTTTTATATACTATATTCTAAAGAAAGACATTGGTTATCATAATTTATTTATTTTTGTGTTAAGCCATTTTTTTCGATTCATTAGATCAATTGTTAAGCCTTTAATATCTAATATTTTTCCATTTTCTATCTTGATTCAATTTTTTTGTTTCTTTTTTTATTTTGATTTTAAAAATAAAAATTTAATTATTATAATTTGCCTACTTCTAGCTATGGTTCTAGTTAATTTAGCTTTAGTCATTTTTTTCTTTTTTTCTTTTCATCTTTATTAAGTTAATGGTTAAATTATTAATTTATTAATATAAATTGAACACAATTTGTGTTTTAATCATATTATTTTGTTATTCATGATTGCATTTTTTTGTATGAATTGTTGTCTATGTTTTAATAAAATAATTTGGTCCATAATTGCTAAAATTGAAAATAAATTTTTCTAAATAAATTTCTCATTAATATTAAAATTTGGAATTTAAGTTGATAGAAGAGAAAAAAATTTAGTGAATTATTTTTAATAACAAAATTATACATTATTTTGAAGTACATATGATGTTATATTTCTATTTACCTACTTTTAATTATTGTTCAAGTTAGTTTGGTTTTAGTCAATTTTTCTCATACCTTTTTTAATTATGTATTATTGTAATTTTTCATACTACATTTATTATAAAAGATACCCGCTACATCACACGGGCCAACATACCTTGTTTTGACTAAGTATGTGCCTCTTGTGATATCTTGATGTTGTAGTCGTTACTTGTGAAATGTGTCTAAATTCCTATATTCCTGTGGCAATGACCCTTCAAATATGAGCCCTGTAGTATGGGTGTTCCATTAGAAATATATGGTTATCCCCCTTCATTTTCATCATCAATATAAATAAAAAAGTTTAAAGTTTAAACTTTGGGCAACTTTATATTATAATTGGGATATCTCCACTAATTATCAATTGATTTTGAGTTTAATATTTTAACATGATATTAGAGTATCTCAGTACTCAATCATTGGTGACAAAATGCCCCCTCCGGCTCCAAGTTGCAAATGCTACTCAGGCTCAACTTACTTCAACCAAGTCAACACTCAAGAGGAAGTATTACTCTCTCAGTCCAAAAACTATTATAATATATTTTATTTTTTGAAATTCTGAATCGTTACAACATTTCTAAACTTGATAAATTACTTTAACATACTACCATTTAAACTATTATTTTAATATTTACTTTTTTCAACTTTATCAATTTACATATAAAAAATTAAGAATAAAAATGAAAATAACATAAAAACTTTTTTCACTTTTTGAACCCTACAAAAAGTCAAACGGTCAATAGATATTACAGAGAATGAGTATAATTTAAATAATAGAGATAAGGATTTAATGCGTGATATTGTTATGTACGTACTAGTGAAAATTTTATCAAAACTATGTACAAGTAACAGATAGATTAAATAATTGGGAGAAAATTGCACCCAATTTTATAGTGTTCGGTTACTTTTCACGAAACTTGTTATTTAAAAGTCGTAATATTAATATGTACCATACTTGACATGCATTTTTCACATCAAGAAAGTTTGTTATAGTGTTGGTTCCTCACAAAAAACTTAAATTTACCAATTTACCAATGATTTTTGTCGAAGCAAGCATTTACTTCTCTTGGCACAGTAAAAAGCTTCGAAAAAGATCACAAAAGATGAAAGTAAGTTAATTGAATTCAAGAGTGAATAGATCGACGTGGATGCACATGAAACCTAAATCCATTTCGGTTCCATCTACTCACATAAATTAACTCAGATCGATCTACTCGTATCTTGAAATGTTAAAAATAAGAAATTGCTTACTTATGGTTCGGTGTAGGCCGTAGGGTTTCAATTATATTGGCATAATATCATTTTTTTTCCCCATAGTCCAGGGCATGTGCACAGTGTAATGTAGCTGGTCAAATATCCGATCGAGTCGGAGCGAAAAAAAAAAAAAAGCAGTTAAGGAGGATATGCATAGAGGAGAGGAATGGATGACTTGTACATGTCCCCTTTCGGTTAAGAGAAAATTGTCCAGAGAAAAGATTACGGTCAACTATATGTATCCCTTCCTTCCAATTAGCGACATAAATAAAATGAGAGGAATTGTTGGGAGTTTGGAAGAGGTGGCTCCAGACCAGAACCGCCCTTTTGCTGCTGAAACGGGATTGTCTAAGGGAGACATATTTGCTCGCACGGAAGTACAATGTGATTTCTCCACGGAACTGAAGTTTGGCGGGGACTGGGAGGGATTGGACCGATGCACTTGAGATGTGCGAAGGATTCAGCCGATGCCCGGCCGGGCCCAGTGATGCAACTCAGATATTTTTAAAACTACTGTAAGCAATACACATGCCCCAAGTACAGTCGAATAGAAAATTGAGTGACGTTTTACGGGATTAGTCCACCGCGTTTATGTTAGTGCATTTCTTTTCACCATAAAGATTTAATGAATAAAAAGACTTTTCACTTAACAGGAGCGATATGAAGGTAACATATGACAAATTTATTATTTTAGACAAGAATTCTACAGTTTTTTATGGGCAAACAACTATACTTTAATGATGGATGAAATATAAATTTAAAAAAAATGTAAAGGAAACAAATTATCTTTTTAGCTTGAAATCCAATTGATTTGATTCCTAAATGATGTCATTTCCTTTTTAGCTCGGTCAGTTTTATGATCTTCCTCATGTTTCCTGTTTTCTTTGATTTCTCATAACCCACCTAATGTGTGAGAGAGTGAGAGAAACACAGTTGATTGAGATCGGCAATGAAGCCGTTGGTGGGGATGATGGTTTTCAACAAGATGCAGAAGTTGATGGTCGTGGCTATGAATCGCCTCTTTCACAACAAGCTCTACAACCAGTGACGCACCCCCAAGTTCATGGTTCACAGCAAGCAAAACTCCTGCAACATCAGCAACCAATGAATAACCTTAGGGTCTTTCTCTTTATTTCTTTAGATGTTTCAATGATGAGGGTTGTCTCACCATGATTTGATTTGATTTTTCTGGTCAAATTGAAGCCCTCAAGGCTACTGAGCAAGCGCAAGCATGAAGTTGTTGCTGAAATTCGTAAGACATACTTATGTGCATTCATCTATAAATGGTTCAATTTTTAATTTTGCACTTGCTTCCTTGAGTTTATTGTTGGCTAAATTTGTTTTCTTCTCATCTTTACTCATAGACAAAGCTTGGTCACTATTTCTAATCTGCAGTATTTTGTGGTCAATATTCAAATAGTACTCCCTCCGTCCCAAAAGTTTTGCTCAATTTATTTTTGGCAATTAATCTATGAATTTTTATTTTCAACATTTTAATATATAAATACAAAATCTTTGTATATGAATGATAATTCAAGATATGTAGTTTCTAAATATATTTTTTTTAATTTTTTTTAACAAATAATAATATGAATAAAATTGAGTCAAAATATAACAAAAAGTCAAATGTATCAAAATTTATGGGACGGAGGGAGTACTTCTTATACCCTATATCCTTTTTCCAGTTTTATGATGAACAAGTTATGATTAATTGTTGGCTAATGCTAATTTGGCATATTTCTTTTCTTTCAACTATTTGGATTTTGTATTTATACGCATCAATTTTCTAATAATCTTCATGATTTATACCCCGAGGTTGTCTAGGTATGAAATTTTTTGGCATTTTAGCAACCACTCAAGTGAATCAAATTCCAGTTGTTGTTGAACAGCATGGTAAAATGTTTGTGTTGTTTGTTTGAAGATAACTTATTTTGAACTTTTCATATATAATGTTGTTCTGATAATTGTGTAGACAAAAATAAAATAGATTTAATATTGCAAACCTTGCTGCAAGATTCAGTGAGAATTGCCAATGCTTTAGATTTTTCAGATTATGTTGTTTAGAACTTAAGAACTATTTCTTGCAACATGCTATACAGTTGTATTGTGATCTTATATTGCTTATGTTAACATGCACTATTGGAGTCAGGGGCTGGCTTTTGTATGAAATGGAAACATTTACATATAGTATTGGTTTTTAGGAGTCAAATAGGAACTATTCATTTGAAGTATTGCTATTATGATAAGTTTGACCAAGCATAACAGTAATAATTAAATGTTTAGTGAAAGCTAAACCTCTATAAGAAATATTTTAAGAGGGACCATAATGATAAAGAACACTATTCCTTTCTGTGTATTTCCAATGAAGAACTAAACTCCTAGGGTACTTTTTCAATTGAAAAGATATTTACGTATTTTCATAACAATTTTGCTCTTATTTTTTATTTTTGTTCACTAATTATAAAACGGGCGCCCATCACCATATAATTTTTTCCTGAAGGTTGGCTACCTATTAAAGTTGAGAACTAATCTAGCAATTTTCAATATCTTGGAGTTTGAAAGTTCATGATCCAAGGATATATGTCTTTATCTTTTTAAAATGAATGATAGCAAGTAAGTGAAAATTGACTTTATTTGTGCTTTACTTCACCATTTGTGTTTTGTGGTAACTTATGTTGGTGTGGACAGACAACTTTGATAGCATCAAAGGAAATGTTTAAAATGGGAAGAAGTTTTATGAGTTGGCTTAGTGTTTGTGCAAGGTATGCAACTTATTATGGTCATGTTTTCTTGTCTTTGTAATTGAAATTGATAGTTTGACATAGTGAGGATGAGTATGTGGCAAGTGAATGGGTTTAGAAGATGTGACTGTTGCCTTAAACTAAACTTTTTAAATTTTAGATATTGGTGTCTTATGTTATTGCAATTTGTGTGTCATAGATACAAATCAGTCTTCTCGATCAAAGTTGCCATCTAAACATTTTAAAAATTTAACTCTACGTTGACAATGGTATTGGACATAAACAAATGATAGCTTCAAAAGAATCAAGTTGTGTGTTGGACCACTCCTCTTCGACTGCCTGTTTTATAGCCTTACTGACAATTAAGAACTCATCTAGTAATGATCCATGAAATTTTAAGTTTTGCTATTCAGTAAGGCCATCCTTACATGATTATGCACTTTGCACTGAATTGTGATACATTATGGTTCATTTAAGAACCAAAATGAACTTAAAAAATTGAAATTTATTGATTCTTTAAGTTTTGTTTGTTATCAGGTTGATGAAATCACTATTCTTCTCTGCCTATATTACTTGGGCTTTAATATTTTTACCATGTACAAGTATTCTAAAAGTGATAGGATCATTTAAGGTTTCCTTGAAATTTTTGAATCTTAATCCTTTTTTTTTTCCTTTTGAAAACAAGTGCATCAACAAGTTCTTCCAAGTCTAAAGTGGTAGATCATTTTATAAGAATGAGTTTTCCATAGAAATTGGTTGTTAAAGCTATTCAAGTAAATGATTAGGCTTTTCTTATTTCTTTTCTATCCTTTGCATCTCAATAGCCCTATATATTAACAATGCCCGATTCATAAATGTTCAAGAGAGGAAGACACAGATACCATATCAGAGACACTACAGGTTTACGCGGTGATTTACAATTCCATTATTTTAACTACCTTAAGTAGATTTTGAACTGGTTAAGTTCTATTGAAAAGGATGCTTTAGTTTGTCTGAATACATATACCATCATTTTTCTTAGATTGAGCATTTTTTTATATGTAATGTTTTGTGTAAAACTTAATATCATTTGTAGATACTTCAATAGTATTGATAGCCAAACGCTATCGCCTCTAGCTGGCCGAACTCCCTGCCATAAGAATGGCCAGAAGAAGCTGCTGCTACCCGAGAAAAGGTGTGATCATGCACCTCGGGAGATAGCCGAAGAGCTCCGAGCCCGGCACGCCAGGAAAACCCAAGGACACTACTTGCCCCTCCAAGGTTGTGAACCAATCGCCTTCGGAAAAGCGGCACCAGACATAGCGAGCCGAACATGATCTCCCCGAAGGCGGAATTCCCTGAAGCAGGGAACCCCTGAACTGGGTGCGTGTTTCCCGAAGAAGCACCGTCCGTACCAAAGGACGACCTCGTCCAGGGACCTCGGGAGTACGGCAGGAGCATTTATGGAAGCATTTAAGGAAACCTCTGACACGTCCTTTCACAGACGTCACAAGCCGCCTCAAAGGGCGCTCTGACACACGGACGCCATCAGAATCACATCATGGCCCATCTCAGCACGTGGCTCAAGGCAATCTGCTACCAGCTATCTGTCTCCTACGCCCAAAAATTCAGGAACATCCGACCGAACACGTGTCGCGATCTGAACGGGCTAGGCACTCCTATAAATACCAGGAATTAATACTTGGCAGGAGGTTGGTTGGCAAAACACTGCTCCCACACTCTGAGAAAATTACCAGGCGAGACTCTTCAGCCCTGTGTGCTATTATCTTAGCCTTTTTCTCAGCCACCACTGACTTGGGCGTCGGAGGCTCCCCCCCCGGAAAAACATTCCGGGGGCCTCCTAACCTACTTTTTCTGAGTCTTCAGGTACTCTCCCTTGGGCGCACCCTCCTCCAGGCGTTCTTCCTCCTAGAAGTCTCTCCAACAGTCACCATGACTCTAAACGATGAGGCCCATGACCATCATTTGGTGCCTTCTGTGGGAACCCGCTCTGAGATCGCCGTCGTTGAAACTCGGCGTTCTAAGGACAAGGGACTCCCAAGGTCCCCGTCCGCGCCTGAGACACAACCGGCTGCTGAGCAAACACTCCCAGGGACTTCTGCGTCCGAGGAAGATCGCCCTCTAGTGATCACCATAAGCTTCCTGAGGGACTTTCAGTGTTCGGTCGTGTTTGAAATGACACAGCAGATCGACCGAAGGTGGCCACAACAAACGCAAGCCCAGAGGCCTTACTCACCAGCACGACCTCGGGAGAGAAGCCCCAAGTCTACTCATCGTAGTTCGGGAAGCGGGGACCAGCGCGAAGAATCCTCCACAGAAGATATACCCCTCGGGAAGCGACCTGTGGGACAAACTGGGTCCAAACGACCGAAAGTCTCACGGCGAAGGAGTTCGTCGCCTGAGGTGAGGTCCGTATCCCCTCAGCGCCGAACTCGCTCCCCGAAGAGGCGCCGACGATCTCCCTTCCCTGAAGAAGGGCCTAGTGCCACCGTGCTTATGGAGAGGATATTAGCACGGTTAGATAGGGTGGAGAAACAAATGGCCAGAAAACCCGTTTGGGACAGGCTCACGGGAGCCTTCTGCGAAGATGGGTCCCCATTCACTCGGACCGTGGCCGAGGCAGCCATGCCAGGTGACTTCAGAGTACCTCGGTTGGAGATTTATGATGGCCGTACTGATCCTCAGGCCCATCTGACGAAGTACAGACGCAGCATGATAATGCACAGTGCTGACGACGCTACCATGTGCAAGTGCTTCGAAGTCACCCTCACCGGGCCAGCAACCGCATGGTACAATTCATTGCCTTCAGGGACCATCACTGAGTTCCAGGAGTTGTCCACGGCCTTCACACAGCAATTCATTGGGAGCAGGCCAACGGCGAAGAGGCCTGTTCAGATGTTCGACATAGAGCAGAGAAACGGAGAGACCATCCGGGACTATGTCGAAAGGTTCAACAGGAAAGCACTGAGCGTCCTAGACTTCCGACCCGAAATCCGTATTCTCGCCATGATACGGGGCCTTCGGCGAGACTCACAGCTGTTCTACGAGTTCTCAAAGGACCCCCTAGAGACCCTCAGAGAATTTTACAAGAGGGCAGAACAGCATATGACTGCCGAAGAACTAAGAATGGCCGGGCCGAAGTCGGATCACCACCACGCTGAAGAGTCCAATCAACAAGCTCGGCATCCGACCGAACAGGCAGGACGACCTCGGAGGATGTGTGGAAGGAAACCCCAAAGTTTCACACCACTGAGCACTTCACGGACCAACATCCTCATGGCGCTGGAAAGGCAAGGGAAGCAGATTTGGCGACCAAGGGCCATGACCGCCGGTAATAAGAAGAATGCAAAGAAGTTTTGCCAGTTTCATCGCGACCACGGTCATGACACCGAAGATTGCTTCCAGCTGAAGAAGTACATAGAGTCGCTGATAAAGTAGGGCCAACTTCGGAAATACCTGCGGATGCCATCCCCAAAAGGCAGAAAAATGGAGGAAGAAAGGGCCGAGGATGAGGACTATGACTCCGACAGGTGGAAAAACCGGAGTCCAAAAAGGCGCCCTCCACCTCCGACAGGGGTTATCCAAACAATCACCACGGGGCTCCCATCCTCGGAAAGAAAGCGGAAGGCCAGAGAAATTGCAGTCATGGAATATCAAAATCCAGCAAAAAAGCTGGCCCGCAAAGATGGATCCACCGTCGTCTTTCCCCATGACGATCCGCTGCTGATCATGGCGAGGATAGGGAATTGGGACGTCAAAAGGGTGCTACTTGATGATGGGTCAAATGCAGACGTCCTATTCTTGCACTTACTATCGAGCTTAGGCATTTCCAGCAGCGAGCTTAAGCCAGTCACCTCGCCCACCTTCGGAGTTGGACCATCCGAACTGCCCGTTCTCGGATGGATCGACCTCCCACTGATGATGAAAGGGACTTCGGTAGACGGAGCAGCTGAGTTGTACGCTTCCACAATGGCAAGGTTCATTGTCATGGACGTCCCGTCCTCATACAACGCCATCCTTGGAAGGCAGACACAGGGAAACCTGCACATTCGCCCTGATGTGAAGTACTTGACTGTCACATTCGCCACCAAGGATGGAGATGCAGAGATCTTCATAGAGCAGGCCGAGGTAAGAAAGGTGTTTGTGAAAGCACGAAAGGCCCCGGCGAGCAACTTCGCACAAACAATGGAGGCAAAGGCGTCAGAAAAGGGCAAAGAAGAAGATCTTGCAAAAGCAGAAATGGAAGCAGTAGAACTTGTCCCAGGACAATCTACCCGAATAGGGAAGAGCTTGGCCAAAGGTGAGAAGGAAAACCTTGTATCTTTTCTGCTGAAAAATAAAGATCTGTTTGCCTACTCGCCGAAAGATATGCCAGGAGTAAACTCTGGCATAATGCAGCATAGCCTCAAAGTAAGCTTGAAAGCAAAACCTGTCCGGCAAAAGAAACGAAGCATCTCAGCCCACAAAAGTGACTTTGTCAAAACCGAAGTCCAGCGACTGTTGGACGCTAAAGTCATCAGGGAGGTGAAGTACCCCTAATGGTTAAGCAACGTGGTCATTGCCACAAAAGAAGGTAGCAGCAAACTCCGGATGTGCATCGACTTCAGAAACTTGAACGATGCTTGCCCGAAAGACTCATACCCTCTGCCACCAATAGATCAACTGGTGAATTCAACTGCCGAATATGGGCGCCTAAGTTTCCTGGACGCCTTCAGTGGCTACCATCAAATAAGGATGGACCCCGAAGATGAAGAAAAAACCGCCTTCATCACCGAGGGAGGGACATACTGCTATGTCAGGATGCCCTTCGGGCTCAAAAATGCTGGAGCCACCTACCAAAGGTTGATGAACAAGGTCTTTAAAGACCAGATGGGGAGAAACATGGAGGTGTATGTTTATGATATGATAGTCGAGAGCAAGCTCCCTCACAACCACATTGCAGATCTAGAGGAAACCTTCCAAAAGCTCAGAGCCTTCGGGATTCGGCTCAATCCTGAAAAGTGCGTCTTCGGAATGACGCTAGGGAAAATTCCTTGGGTACATGGTATCCGAAAGAGGCATTGACGCTAACCCCTAGAAGATCAAGACGCTGCTTGAGTTCCGAACTCTTGCCACACTCAAAGACGTGCGGAGGCTCACCGGAAGAATAACCTCCCTGAGCAGATTCATTTCCAGGTATGGAGATAGGTGTCGACCTTTCTTCTAAGTCCTCACAAAGGCAGCAAAAACGGAAGGCGACCTCGGAAGGAATGATCACCCTTGGGGTGAAGATTACCAAAAGGCCTGGGAAGAACTCAAAGTCTACTTGGCTAGCCTGCCGACTCTGCGACAACCTCGGGAGGGAGAGCCCCTCGTTTTGTACCTCGCCGTCACGGAGAAAGCTGTAAGCTCAGCCTCGTGAAAGAAGAAGGGCCAAAGCAATTGCCAGTCTATTACGTCAGCAAATCCCTGCATGGCGCCGAAGTCAGGTACCCTCTGCTTCAAAAAGCTGTATACGCCTTGGTGCTTGCAGGGAGAAGGCTGCGACCATACTTTCAGGCTTACCCCATCATCGTCCGAAGTAGTCTACCCCTACGGGATGTTATGAAGAAAGTTGATCATTCGGGAAGGCTCTCCAAATGGTGCATAGAGCTTGGTGAACACGAAATCATATATGAACCTCGGAAGGCCATAAAAGCTCAAGCACTGGCAGACTTTATCGCCGAAGTACCCACCACCAAGGAAAGCCACATGGATCCGAACGGAGGTGAGCCAGAGTGGACCTTACATGTTGACGGAGCCTCGGGATCCGAACACCAAAGAGCTGGAGTAATTATCAGAGGACCCGAAGGCCTAGAGGTAAAGAAGGCTATTAAGTTCAGCTTCAGCGTCACTGACAATGTGGCAGAGTATGAAGCCCTCATAGCGGGATTACGCTTGGCCAGAAGAATTGGCGTGAGAAACTTAAAAGCTCACAGCGATTTCCAGCTGGTAGTTCGGCAGACGGCAGGAGATTATGGGGCGAAGGACCCAATCTTGGCAAAATACCACGAGCTGGTAGCAAAGCTCATCCAAGAGTTTGACGCCGTACGGATCGAAAATGTACCGCGGCGGAATAACACTGAGGCAGATTGCTTGGCGAAGTCGAAAACATACACCGAGGTGCTAGACCATCCGAGCATCTCAGTGCTGAGCATAGCGACCTCGGGAAAGGGATGGAAAGATCCCATAAAAAGATACCTCGCAGAAAATGTGCTCCCCGAAGACCCCGGCGACGCTGCAAGACTGCGAAGACGCTCCGGCCGATTCTTCCTGATTGGTGAAGAGTTATATCGACAGGGATATGCAAACCCGCTGCAGAGATGCGTGGCTGAAGGGGATACTGAAATGATCCTTGAAGAGGTCCACGAAGGCATATGTGGCTCACATATCGGAACTGATGCCCTTGCAGCGGTGATACTTCGCCAAGGATACTTCTGGCCTACCCTGAGAAAGGATGCAAGACATTTCGTCCGGAAATGTGGTAGCTGCCAGAGACACGCGAACATCCAGAGGGCACCATCGGAAACAGTAACTTCGGCCGACTATCCTTGGCCCTTCGCAGTCTGGGGTATAGACCTTATTGGGCCACTCCCCACAGCACCCGGAGTCGTGAAATTCTGCGTTGTAGCAGTGGACTATTTCTCTAAGTGGGTCGAGGCAGAACCGCTGGCAACTATCTCGGCAAAAGAAGTGCAGAAGTTCGTATGGAAGAACATTGTATGCAGATTTGGCATACCGAGGGTACTAGTAGCTGATAATGGATCCCAATTCATAGACAAAGGATTCCAGGAATTTATCAGCAACCTTGGAATAAAGATGCACTTCGCCCCAGTAGCTCACCCCCAAAGTAACGGGCAGGTGGAAGTATCAAACAGGACCATAAAAGACGGCCTGAAAAAGAGGCTGGGAGAAGCAAAAGGGAAATGGCCAGGAGAACTCCAAAGCGTATTGTGGAGTTACCGAACGACGCCCCGAAGGGCCACAGGGGAAACTCCCTTTTCACTAGTCTTCGGGACTGAGGCCATTATCCCAGTCGAGATAGTCAAACCATCAATACGGGTGCAAATATTTGATGAAGGAGGAAACGACCTCGGCCTCAGAACCAAGCTCGACCTCGTCGGCGAACACAGAGAAATAGCCGAGCTGAGAAGAAAAGCTTTTCAGCAACGAGTGGCCGCAGCTGTAAACTTACGGGCCAGGCCAAAAGAAATCAAGAAAGGAGACCTCGTTCTCCGAAACACTGACTTTGCACCCCGAAGGCCGTCCCACGGGGTACTTCGCGCAAACTGGGAAGGACCTTATCTGGTTCTCGCCGAAGTACGAAAAGGCGTGTACAAACTTGGCGACGCCGAAGGCGTAGAATTAAAAAATACTTGGCACTCAGACGCCTTGAAAAAATTCTACGCCTAAGATAAGGCGGAGGAATTGTAAGCACAGAATGCTCTTAAGGAAAGTTCTTAAGTATCCAAAATTGTGCAAAGCAGAATTCCGCGAAGATGCTCGCCGTAATAAAGCGAAGATTGACCTTCCAGAGTCCCTTGAGCCATCATGCTCGGGAAAGATGGGAAACAAGAACATCGCAGAGGTACTCGCCAAAATAAGCGCAGAGACAGTTTTCCGAAGTCCCTTGAGCCATCACGCTCGGGAAAAAACGGAAAACAACTCTCGAAAAATTTCCTAAGTCTCTTGAGGAAACATGCTCGGGACAAAAGGAAAAGAAGGAAAATTTTGACTAAGTGTTTTTCAAAGTCCCTCGAGCGAACGTGTTCGGGAAAAAATGGAAATACAAAAGCCTGTAAAAAGACTTAGTCAAAATTTTCAGACTTTCCAAAAAAGCCTCTTGAGCGAACAGGCTCGGCCAAGGGAAGGTAAAAAAGTTTCTTTGACTGCAGGTTTTCCGAAGTCTCTTGAGCACATACGTTCGGGGCAATGGAAATAAAGAAACTTGAAGAAACACTTAGCCAAAAAAGTCTTCATTAAGGAGTAAGCTGCTTTACAATAAAGAAGTGCCCGAAGAAGGAAATACAAAATAGAAGGGAAGGAAAATGGGCCCTAAAGTAGCCTAAGGGTTCGCGGCGTCCCGAGAGCCACTCGCTTGCCCGCCCTTTTCCACCACCTTCGGCGCTGGAATGGAAGGAGGAAGGTTCAAGTGTTCGAGCTTGGACCATTCCCACCGAGGTCCCCCAGGAATGTTTAGAGCCTCTAGAAAAGAGAGGTCCAGATCTGGGAACCTCTAGAGGACTTGGTGCCGAACAAGGCAGAAGCCGTCCTGAAAGGTGACCTTGGCCATTTGATCAGACTTGTTCTTCTCAAGCTTGAGGTCGTCAAGCTCGTCCTTCAGATCCTCGACCTCCTCCAGCGTCTTTATCTGCTTCTTCCCCTTCGGATCCTTCTTCAAGGACTTGACCTCGGCTGCAAGGATGTTTTTCTCAGCTGTCAGCGCCAGTATGAGCTTGTCAGAATCTGACTTATCCTTTAGGAGCTCCTCATTGGCGGCCAGCATTCCATTTATCTGCTCGCCGAGGTCAGCAATCTTCCGGGAGGACTCCTTCGCAAGTTCCTCTTTTTCCTTCCGGAACTCCTCCCGAAGGGCGGCAACTTCTTTCTTCGCAGCATTTGACAGCTGCTGGTTCTCGACGGTCAATGCCAAGCGGGTGGCCTTCGCCTTCTCTAAGGCCTCTAAGGCCGAAGCTCGGAACTTCGGGTGCCTGGCCACCCGAACTCGGAGAAATCCAGCGTATCCCAGCAGCTGCAAAAATATGAACGCAAGGTCAGTAAGAGCCAGGCACTTAGGAAAAATTGAAGGGAAAAAGGTGTGAAGAACATACCTGAGCAGCATGCTTGGTGACTTTGGCGGCAAGGGTGTCATCATCTGGGTGCGCCGTTGCAATAGCCTTGAAGGAGGCCTCTGTAAGCACCCCCTTCGAAATTTGCTTCGCCATTTCTGGACAGTCCTCGGAGTACAAGTTCATGTCCTCCGTGAATGTCCAGAAAGGCTTTTTGGGAACCTTCCCTTGCGGGACTTTGGCGTCGCGAAGGGCCCGCGCCCTCACGTGTTCGGTTGCCCACCCGGGGGTAAGCAACTCCCTTGCGTGGCAAAAATGAGAAGGAGGTTAAAGACAAAGGAGAAAATCCAGAAAAGCAAAGGAACTGTACCGAACTTTATCTGAAGATTAACCTGGAGGGACCTCGACAACGATGTCCTCGGAGTCCTCAGCCTCCTCGGTCGAAATACCCTTACCCTTCTGCCTACGCCGCTCCTCGGCAGAAGGTGCCTCTACCACGGCGTCCAGAAGGACTTGCAACGGGTTAGGACTTTGGGGAGGGACGTCGGTATGAGGGATGTCGGTGGCGGCAGGGACCTCGGCCGAAGGTTCGGGCAGCGAAGCGACAGCGGCCTCGGCATCCTCGCTTTCCTCCCCAATACTTTCCAAAGGGGAGGAAAGGACAGTCTTCTTCGCCCGTTTAGCCGAAGGACCAGCACCGACAGACTTCCGCCTTCGGGAAGTTGCCTTCTTTGTCTGCTCCCCCTTCTCCACTTGGCCGGAGAAAAGGGACTTGTAGTAGACGGCAGTCCCGTCGCCCATCTCTGAAAAAGAAGAGAAATATCAGCGTAAGTCCGAGGAAGAAAACAGCAAGGGAGTAGAAGACAACTCACTTTCGACAAGCGTTTCGAAAGAAATTTCCTCCTTAAGAAGCTTGACCAACCAGGAATCCTTCTCGGCGATGGCAGGAGCTGGCATCTTGAGGTCAGTCTCGTGCTCCTTCACCACCTTTAGCTCCCGAAGGACCTCTTCGGTCATCAACTTCCAGTTGATAGGAAAAGGGTAAAGGGCACGCGGAGCGACCTCGGGAGTCCAGTCAGAGACAGCCCGAATACAGGCGTCGAAATCCGCGAACACGGGAGCCAACTCTGGAGTCAGCAGCATCCTCGGATCAACGACGTCCACATTCAGTATTCCCTGAGCCCATTTGGTCGGGACGTACGACCAGGCCTCAACCATCTTCAGGAAGAAAAACTTCTGTTGCCACCCCCGCCAGCTATCTTTAGTGGCGAAGGTGAACATGAATTTCTTGCTCCCGGATCCCCGAGGTAGCATGAAATAGAAGCCACCCTTCAGGACCACAGAGAGCTTGTAGTACTGCATAAAGATTATGAAGTGGGGTTCTATCCCGAAGACGCCACACATGCAGAGGAAGGCGTTAAAATAGCAGAACGAGTTCGGGGGAAGCTGGTTCACAGCAATGCCATGAAATTGGCAGAACTCGCAAACCATCTTCGGGGGAGGATACCAAAGACCGGCCTTCAGCTGGGCTCGAAAAACGGTAACCTCGTTTCTATGGTTTGAAAAAGCATAATGGCTAGAACGAGGCAGCCTAGTAATGGCGTAAGAGGGAAGAAAGAACTTTTTCTTCCACCTCTCTAACTTTGCAGGGGTGGTGCAACAAGGATGGGCTAAAAGAGGCTGCCAGCTCTCAGGGATAGGCATTGTAGACATGAAAACGAGTTTGGAAAAGACAAGAAAACAGTTTCCAGAAAAAACTCCAAAGAACAGAGGGATCAAAACGCTTTGGAAAACAAAAACCCACCGAAAGACTTGCCAAAATCTGAGGACGCCGTCGTGAAAGTTGGTTGGAAAAAGCTCTGATTAAGGTAGCTCCGCCACAGAAAGCAAGAAAGTGCAAAAACAGGGGCAAAGCAGAGAAGAAGAGCAGAAGAAAAAGGAAAAGGAACTTATGATGGAACGAGCCATTTATAGGTCAGGGGTGGGTAACCGAAACATCGTCATAAGTACCCTTTGGAGGCGAACCGTCGCCGTAACTGCTCTCTGCACCTGAAAAGGCGCGCCCTCTGTAACCGACGCGACTTTCCTCCAATGGCAAAGCGCCACGTGTCAACCGCTGCGCGAAAATGGGTGACACGTCCTCCAAACGTCCCTCAAAAACTGGGACACGTCTTCTGACATCCCTGGAAAACTGGGACACGCCGCTCAGACTGACACGCTTGGCCAAACAGACCTGCAGAAACAAAGAGCAGGCCAACTCGAGGATGCCAAGAAACAGGCTATGGCCGAACAGCCCATGACCTTCGGGCAAGAGGTGTATCTTCAGCACAGGCTCCGTCTCGAGGACACCAAAGAACAGGCCAAGGCCGAAGAGCCCATGATCTTCGGGCAAAAGGCGCATCCTCGGAATAGGTTGAGCTTCCAAGAGACTCCCATGAACAACCTCGGAAAGAGATGCAAAACCGAAGTCTTCACTTCGGCTTTCCAAAGGGGGGCATGTGATAGCCAAACGCTATCGCCTCTAGCTGGCCGAACTCCCTGCCATAAGAATGGCCAGAAGAAGCTGCTGCTACCCGAGAAAAGGTGTGATCATGCACCTCGGGAGATAGCCGAAGAGCTCCGAGCCCGGCACGCCAGGAAAACCCGAGGACACTACTTGCCCCCCCAAGGTTGTGAACCGATAGCCTTCGGAAAAGTGGCACCAGACATAGCGAGCCGAACATGATCTCCCCGAAGGCGGAATTCCCTGAAGCAGGGAACTCCCGAACTGGGTGCGTGTTTCCCGTAGAAGCACCATCCGTACCAAAGGACGACCTCGTCCAGGGACCTCGGGAGTACGGCAGGAGCATTTATGGAAGCATTTAAGGAAGCCTCTGACACGTCCTTTCACAGACGTCACAAGCCGCCTCAAAGGGTGCTCTGACACACGGACGCCATCAGAATCACATCATGGCCTATCTCAGCACGTGGCTCAAGGCAATCTGCTACCAGCTATCTGTCTCCTACGCCCAGAAATTCAGGAACATCCGACCGAACACGTGTTGCGATCTGAACGGGCTAGGCACTCCTATAAATACCAGGAATTAATACTTGGCAGGAGGTTGGTTGGCAAAACACTGCTCCCACACTCTGAGAAAATTACCAAGCGAGACTCTTCAGCCCTGTGTGCTATTACCTTTGCCTTTTTCTCAGCCACCACTGACTTGGGCGTCGGAAGCTCCCCCCCCCCCCCCCCCCCCCGGAAAAACATTCCGGGGGCCTCCTAACCTACTTTTTCTGAGTCTTCAGGTACTCTCCCTTGGGCGCACCCTCCTCCAGGCGTTCTTCCTCCTAGAAGTCTCTCCAACAGTCACCATGACTCTAAACGATGAGGCCCATGGCCATCAAGTATATAATCCTTGTGAATATGTTTAGAAGGAGAAAGAACAAAAGATAGCTAAGACAATACTTTTGATTTTGTAGGTGGTTAAAAAATGAGGTAACCCAACAAAAGCTGGTCCTATAACAAACCTAATTGAAAGCTGGTCCAATTGAAACATTTACTGTATCTGAAAATGGCATATTTTGTACTCCATTTTTCACTTAATTTTTTATTTTTAAATTTGAGTTTCATCTTTTTTTCCATAAAAAGTATTGTCAAAAACTCTTAAAACATCTAACCTAATTTCTTTGACTCATTTTTTATTTTGATAAATCTCTAACCAGTTTTCTAATTTTAAGTAGTATTTCCCCAAGCTTTACCCCAAAAAAGTAACCATTATCTATCATACATCAGTTTTGTTATATGTATGGTCAATAAATTTAAGTGAATGTGCATATAAAATGTACTCCTTTTGTCCTATTTTGGATGATGCATTTCTTTAGGTGTGAAGATTAAAATGTATGTAATTTATGTTGTTCTTTTCATTTTTGCCACTGAATCTTTTTTTTTTTTTAATTTTGAGTAGTGAGAGATTAAGTGGAGATTAAAAAAGAAAGATTCTTTTTTTCAATTTTGTGTTGAAAGAATTTAAATAAGGTCAGTAGGTTAAGTTAGATATTAAAAAAAAATTAAAAATAAAAACAACTCATTTTTTTATATTGCTTGATAAGGAATACATGCCATCCTTTTTTGGGCTGAGGGAATTGTATATAATACAAATACTCTAATTGGTATAGTCTAATTGAGTGAAACATTATATTTGTCTTCATAAATGTTAAAAGTACCTTCAATTTTAGAATAATATTTTTATAAAAATTACACACACACACACACACACACACACACACACACACATACACACACACACATTTCTAGAACTCAATCCAACTTGAAATTCCGTAGCATTGCCGAATATGTAAACTAATTCATAACATTTAAAATTAATGTTAAAGCAGGGGCAGCCTAGGGTTTGTATAAAGAAGGGGCCAAAATAAATATTTTTCTAAATTATAGTCTTTATAAGGAAATTTGACCAATTTTAAGAAGAGACCAAAATACATTTACCTTCATATTCCAATGCAAATTACAAGTATTTTACAATTTTAGGGGGGCTTGGGCCCATGTTAGCCCCCTCTAGTTCCTCCCCTGTGTTAAAGGTTGAAATAAATTATTAACAATTATGATAACTTTTCAAAATCTCTAATGTTAAAAACTACCATTGAATTACTTTTCCAATTTCTTACATTAGTTGTTCATATTATTCTCAAATGAAATGTTAAGAAAAGATAGTGAATGTCGTTTCAGCTTTTGGCATCCAACATTAGTTCAAATTATTAGATTACACAAGTCAAGGTATAGTTGTCAAGGATGCCAATTGGGTAGGTCAGGTCAGGTTTAGGTCAAGTCTTTCAAGTTCGTGTTTAATCAGGGTTATCATGAATTCGAGTGTAGGTTGGGTTATTTGGGTCCAGGCTGATTTCGAGTTGAGTAGATTTCAGGTTTGGGTGAAATGAGCCAGGTTTATGTGGATTCGGGTTCAATACAGGTTGAGTCAATTTTGGTATCATGTAATTTTTGAATTAACTGTCGAGTTCATTCGGGTTACTAGTGTATAGGCTAAAATAACTGAATCAAATCAATTTTTTTAAATTTTTGTTAAAAATTAAATTAAAGAATTTAATTTTTTTTGTATGATTTAATTTAATTTAATTTTTATTTTCTTAGTATTTTTAATTAAAAAATTCATAAATTTTTTTCTTCATTATGTTTTAGTACATATTTAGGTTATTTAATAGTATTGGTAATACTTTCTAATACTTGACTTTTTTTTAGACTTATATTCTCATTCAGCTATCTCTACTCAAGCCACCTGGACCTCATCTAGCTATCACTCAGATACACATACTATGATAATTTCATGACACTCTTGTTCCGATGACTTTCTACAAATTTTCTATAAAATGCAACTTTAGTTTACTATTAGTGACTAAACTATAAATTTTAAAAATTTTGAGTGAAAATGTAAATATTTGAAAAAATTTTGGGACCCATATTGTAATTATTATGAGTCAATGAATTGAAATTTTTCAAAATTTAAGTATCTTATTACACCATTCTTGAAAGTTTATAGACCAATATTGTAATTTTGAGAATTGCCTACCAAGATCATTAAACTTACTAAACTTGAAAATTATTTATTTTGGAATGACCTGTATATAGGACTTACTAAATATGAAAGTCTTCTCCCTAAAAATGAGACTTGTTAAATATAGAAGTTTTCATAAAATAAAAGTTGCTAAATATATAAATCTCTTTGGCAAAATATGAGACTTACTAAATATAAAAGTCTTATCCCTAAATATGGGACTTACTAAATATAGAAGTCCCCAATCTGAAAGTTACTAATCATAAAAGTAATCCACTCAAAATATGAAACTAACTAAATATGAAAGTCTCAAAAATTGGAAGTTACTCAATATGGAATCTCCCATATATGAGACTTACTAAATTTGAAATGTAATGAAAGATGAAAGTTAAGGTTTAGTGTGAGGGTTAGGATTGAGCATTAATGTTTAGAGTTTAGGGTTTAAAGGTTAGGGTTTTGGGGGTTTAAGATTAGGATTAAAGGTTTATAGTTAAGGTTAGAGTTAGGATTAGAGTTTTAGGTTTACTGGGTTTAAGGTTGAGAGTTTAGATCTAGGGTTTATGGTAAAGTTAGGGTTAGGGTTAGGGCTATAGGTGAAAGTTTTGGGTTTCGGGTCAAGTTTGGGTCCAAACTTGAAATTTTTTGACTTACTCACAACCATTATTTTATGGCCTGAACCCAAACCAAATTTTAACCCGAATCAACCCTAACCCAAAAAAATGGATTAGGTTCGAGTTGGGTCGATTTAGCATGAATTTTTCTTTTCATGTCTGTCTTGGTGAGAGTGAAGTGATTGAGGGTGGAGGTGAAGTGGGTTGGCGACAAAGTGAGGAAGTCGTGGTGCGAGGTCAAGGCAAGGCAAGTGACGGTAGCACAAAGGTCAACTAGGATGAATGATGGTGGTGTGAGGGTAGGGCGAAGGTGAGGAGAGGCCGCGAAGAAGGGTCTCGGGAGTAGAAGCATTGGGGGGTGTGGAAGAAGAAGTAGAGGAAGAAGGTAAAGTGAGGACAAGAGAGACTTATGCAACAAGGTTATTAGGTCTAGTTTAGTAAATTAAAAATTAGTCAAGGTTAAGAAATTGCGTTGGGTTGGGATTTTTCATGGGTAGGGAGTTAGTTTAAGGGTTGGGCTAAGATAGGTTAGGTTAAGGATTGAAGAAATTGGTGGCCTAGAAATGGGCTATGCTAGGGATTTCGGGTCATTCAGGGTCAACCTAAACCAAAATATTTTTCCCTTTTCTATATTGGTTCAGGTTCAGGTCAACCTGAAATACATATTTTTTACTTTCTGGCCTGACACTAACCTGACATTTAGAGTCAGGTATCAAGTTATAGTCATTTGTTTACACCTCTAGTTAAGGTTTAAGTTTACAATTTAGGTTTTAGATTAAAGTATAGGGTTTATCATCAGGATTGAAGATTTATAGTTTAGGTCAAGTTTTGTGTTCAGGGTTTTTAAGTTTAGGATTAAGGTCTTGGGTTTAAGTTTAGATTTAGGGTTTATGGAAAATTTTAGGCTTATGATTAAAGTTACGGTTTAGGTTCATGACTTATAGTTTAGATTTAGGTATATGATTGACAGTTAGAAGAATTGAGGGTTTATGATTAAGGTTAGGGTTGGGATTTAAGATTTTAAGGTTAATAAGTATACAATTGAGACAAATGAAAATATTTAACTACATTAAATGTATTTAAAATTATAGAAAAATAATTGAAAATAAACATTCCTTACATCTAAAAAAAAATGCAATGTTTTCCTTTTTGGGCTATTCCAAAAAGAATGAAACATTTCATTCTTTAGTAACCCTTTTATGCTTAATTTCTTATTTTGCCCATATATCTCTCCCACGTGCCTCTACTATCCTTCTCTCCTCAGTCAGATCCTTTGTATTTGCTCTCATTTTCTCCTCGGTCAGCTCTAGCCACCATCATCACCCAAAGAATCACATCCATTCTCACCACTAGAATCACCTCCACCTTCACTGCCAAGGCCGCCATAATCACTTCCACCACTAACGACACCACCTACATCATTGTTGCTCAACTTCTTTTTCTCTATTCGATTAGGTGGCAATTCAGGGAGAGAGAGCCCAAATCAGGCAAAATTGATTAAACCTATCAAGGAAATTAGTCGTCGATGAATGGCCAAATTGGAGGGAGTGGTGGCGAGTGAGGAGTGATGGGGAGCAAGGAGCAAAGCATCCCCATCGCATTGACTATTCAGAGATTGACGTTAATGATTCAGATATTGATGATTCAACTGGCACTAGAGATTAACGATTTGACTAGTGCCTCAGAGAAAGCGAGAAGCAAAGAGCTGAGTGTCCCCATCATGTGTCATGGCCATGGTTTGAGAGAGGGGGCGAGATGGAAGATCAAATCTTCTTTGATGACAGGTCTAGACAGTGGCATCTCGCCAAACGTGAAAGAAAACAGAGCTTTTGGGCAAGTATGCACTTTTGGGAGGATAAGGAAGAAAAGGTTAAAATTGGAAAAAAAAATGAAAAAAAAAGGGTTTGAGGCTTTAAATGGTGTGCCAATGAAAATGTTTCATTTAAAACGGGACAGATGGAGTATTACTTTTGTTGCTAATTAGAATACGATTGAGACTCCTAAACTAGTAAAATCCAGAAGATCCTTAAATCAGTTAATTCTGGAAAACTCCTAAACAAACCAAAACAAATATTTTGTTAATTTATTCTTCAAATTTCATAAAATCCCAAAACAAAAAATATTATTAAAGTATTTTTAAGTTTCTTAAATTGTGTGGTTATAATTGATGTATAATATAGATAAATGATCAATATATAAAAAATTATTTTTCTAATCTCTGCCAACCATATATTTTATGTTAAGTTAAGTTATCGAGTTATTTCAAGTTTGACTTAGGTTATCTTGGGTTTGAATCATTTCTAGTTCTGGTCAATTTAAGCTAAGGTCATTTCAGATTTAAGTATTTTGTTATTCGGATCATTAAAGTTCAAGTTTTATTTCAATTAAATTCAAATTTAGATATGGTTGAGTACATATAATTTCAAATCATTGACTTTTCTAATAAAATCGAGTCATGTCAGATTTGAGTTTGAATATAACTAATCGGGTCGGATTTTAAAAGCCCGAGTCATTGTACTCTGTGTCCAATTCTGCTTCGTTTCATCACTCTGAGTTAGTAATTATTTCATATATGGTGCGTAATCAGGATCCAAATATCCACAAAATTCTCCTCTCCGTGGGAAGAGAAGTGTGATTTGGCGCTTGGAAGTGGTGGGGTAAAGTTAATTGGGACGGCTTTCTCAGAATTGACATCATGATTAAGCAAAGACAGTATGACATATCAATTTTGCCATTAATTATTTCATTTGTGGCACCATTTTTTTTTAACAGCCAAAACAAATGCATTAAAAAAGGCCAAAGATTCATTTCTGGTACCATACTACCAGTTTGTTGGTGTTTTTATGTTTTTTTTTTTGTTCCAATAAATAGGAAATTTATTAACGGTCCAAGCATACGATACGAGGAATGATTACTGTACTTTTGTCTGAGAAATGATGGTTAATTACAAGGTTTAGGATTAGGACCATCTGATCTGAAAATGACTTAACCTTCTTTTATTTTAGGAGTACATCTCTATTATCACTTTAATTTTTGTTTCTGAAAACGAACCTATATGCATCACTCACTTTAATTCCATCGCTTTTTATTCCTACGATTGAATCCACCATAACGAACGAGAAAAATACCATGCCAATATGATATTATTATTATTACTATTTTACGGTTTGTTGAAAATCACTCTGAAATTTCCAAATGGGTCCTATCTACTTGCTGACCGACGCAATTTTATTTTTTGTCTTTTGTCTTTGATAACAAAGCAAAAATCATTGGGAAATTTTCTTATTTGTAACACTTTCATAAATTCGTTTGTTAGTTGTACGTGGACAGTCAGCAAAAAAAAAAAAAAAAAAGGGGAAAGATATCCATTACTATATAGAAAATTTAATTTTTTTCTTTTTTCAATTTGATTTGATAAAAGTTTAAGCGTATATTTTTATTTTCCATAAAAAGTGCATAATTTTATTTTAACAATGTGGAAATTTTATATAACATTTTAAATAAGTGTGAATATTTTTCTTTTTTTACAAAAGATGTTTCATTCTAATTACAAGTGTGTTAAATGATATCTTACAAACTAATAACTGCATAAAACTCTAAGAAATAACAGACACATAAAATTGGCCACTAAAAACACTATTCGTTATTGTAACACCAAATGAAATGAAGAGAATTAGATCCAGCTGAACTTTTATATAAATTAGAATAAATTTAGAATATATATATATATATAACTCATAAATAATTAGAATAAAGTCTAGGTAGAGAATGACCAAACAATCAAAAGTTGAATCAACTGCTAATAGTAGATATATCAACTCGACCTCCCAATCAGCCGGAACTCTTAGGGTTTTCCCACAAGAGAAAAATCACTGCCATTCGCACACCATTGTTACCATCTGCAAGTTGTCGTTGCTCATCCGCACGCTATCCGCTGTTACAATCAAAGGCTAAAGAAGATGATATGGCCTATCCATTGCGGTCCACACTTCACAGAAAAAGAGAGAAAGAAAGAAAGGATGAGAGTGGCGGTGATTAGGCATGTCAGCAATAGGTAGTGGTTATTGGAGGGAAGACGCGGCAATTAGGAGTGGTTACCTGTGTGGAGGCATAGACAGGGAGACGGAGAGTATGAAATTAGGGTTAAACTTTTTTAAATCCATAAAAATATTTGTCTTTGTCAATTATAGCCTTAGATTTATTATATTTCCAGTCTTGTTACTTATTGTCAAGAAAAAAGGATCCCACGTAGGTAATTTCCATTCAAAATAACACCTACACTAACAATAGGGACCAAAATGGGACACGTGAGTTGAGTTAGGAAACTTTAATAGTCACTTTTTGAATTAAGAGACCACATTAGGAGGACCCTTAAAGTTATGAGACAAAATTTGGATTTTACCCTTGAAGTTTGTTTTGGATAATTTTACTTCACTTTCAAGGATCGAGAGCTCCTTCCTATAGTCCTCCATGAATTTTACCTAATTCAATATATCTCGCGTTTTGTTGTTAAAACACAAAAAAAAAAAAAAAAAAAAAAAAAAAGAATTTAAACGATCAGGACTAAATTAATATCCTAATTACCCACTATAAAAAAAATGATCCAATTACCCAGATGACCATTGTACTATAGTGACTCGACCAATTGCTCCCCTGGACATTTTGAGGGTAAGAATCGAGCTCTAAACTTTGATAATCGAGACACTTTGCTCACCTGACATAACTTCCGTCTATTTAAAGAGGAAACTGACCACATAACTGCAACTTGAGTTTCTTAATTTTTATTTTTTACACCCTAATATTTTATCTCATCCACTTAAGCCGCCATCTTTGATTCAAGTCTCCACCTCCTTCAAGACCATCGCCTCCCCTCTCCACCAGCTCCACCATCACTGATACAACCTCCATTCTTGAGTTATTCACCTCCGTTTTAAAATATATATTATATAAATTGTAATTAATTTTAAAATCCAAACTTTTGAATTTTATTTTATTATAATAGAAAGATGTAGATTATTTGGACAAAATAATTGAAAAACACTTCAAAGTTAAATTCTACAATTTATAATTTGATTGGAAAAATTAAAAGGCAGGTTATTTTTTTTTTAAAACCATTGTAATTAACTTGTGTTATATAAAACTTGGATAAATTCCAATTTTACAAGCGAGAAAATAGTACCTTGACTTTTACCAAATTGAATATTAATACGTTTTTACTAGAGAGAAACATAGACGCAATATTCTTTATTATCATCAAGTTCGTAACTTCATAAATGAGATTTATGCAATTCATCCAATTTTGTTCTTAAAATGTAATTGTTTATGAGTTATTTCTTGAGAATTGATGATTGTGTAATGCTCATAAAGGTGAAAGATTATAAAATGGGTACATCTTGATGATTAAAAGAGATTAGATTGGGAGGAAATTAAGATATATTAAAAAATTTAGTACACCATTTTGGTTTGAGAAATTTTAGCAGTAGATCAAGATATTTTAGTTTGTTCTATATTAAAATGTGACTAGAACCTAAGCTTATAATACATCATTGAAATGGTCTATGATATACTTTAATATAGAAGAAATGAAATTCAATTTGGAGGCTTGGGTAAGGAGTTATGCTGATTCTCACAAGATATCGCTAAAATAACAGGTATTGAGCAAGTCTGAAACTTGAGGAATAAACTGTACGAATTAGGTAAACGAAAAATTGTGTATAAAATGTATATTATAGCTTGAGAAGTCTAGTTTTATAGTAATTTTATGAATTATAATTTGGAGTTTTCTATAAAGAGTTATAGCCATTCTCATGGGAATACGCAACTTTATCATTCTTATTGGTGGCAGGTTAAGATGAATATTATAGTATTCAAGTTAAACTAAGAGTTTTGGAATTTAAATTAAGCTCTGTTAATAGTTTAAAAACCTATGTGATCAATGGTAAATGAGAGATCCAGCTCAAATCAAAGTTATTGCAATTGTAGAGATAAGAACATTTAAGGGGGGCTACATAGTTGGAGGAAACGTTCCTAGTGCAAATGATTGAAATAAAAAGCTTAGATTACTATGTTTAATTACAATTTAAGTCCTAAAATTATTGATTTGTATGATTAGAGACCTAGAATTTTAAATTATGCAATTATATGTAATTCCGTTACATAATTGACGAAAAATATCTGAGTTACTGCATCACTTGAATAAAATGTCCCTATCATCAAAGTTAGGATCTCGATTCTTACCTCCAAATGTTCAAGGGAGCAATTGGTTGAGTCATTAGTACAGGAGTCATTAGTACAGGAGTTATCTGGGGAACTAGGCCTAAATTAGTTGCTTGTGAAAGTAAGTAAAAAGTCTTAATTATTAGTTATCGGCGGTGTTAAAACGGCAGAAGCAAGAGTGAAAAGAGGATAGTGACCCGTTGAGCGCAAAGTGAGCCCCCCGAGAGATCTCAGAATTGTATGTGTACAGAAACAAAGAATTAATCATATCAACATCTGTCCTTTGATCATCCAGCTTGCAAAAACTATGGTGCCTTAGGCACGTCTCCAACTAATTGTTGTGAACTGGGTATACAGCAATTTCTCAGCTACCACCAGATGTCAAAATACTACTAGGCACGTTTCGAACTAATTGTTGTGATGCAAAAACCTCAATCACAGTGAAGCGATAAAATTAACCTGATCAAACAAACCAACGAACATGAGCATGCATGATTTCCCTCATTTCTCTATCATAACTAATTAGGGTAAAACATAAATCGATGAGCAGTATCAACAAATGCCAACGATTTCATAATACAGATCCAGTAGTTCTAAGACAATAATCTGGAAGAAAGTAGTCTCCTTTTCTTAATGTGTAGAAAAGCAATAATCGTATTTGACACAATGATATACTGTTGTAGACAGTAAATAAACTGAGAAGCATTCCATGCTTCAAATATATAGACCAATGAGACAGGAAGAGAATGACACTAGCAACCAAAACAGTAGTTAGTCAGTCACAAAAACAATTTCATTAATGGTCAACTTAGTATTAGTTACTTTCTGTCTGCAAGCTTGAGCACTAACCAGAATCTTGGGCAGGGTAAAGGCCTGAATTCTCGGCCTGGGTCTTGTCCCTGGCACTCTACGTCTGTAAGAAGAGATTTCTGGATGAGTTAGTCCTGATAAATTAGTACTAGTTGCTTTCTGTCTGCAAGCCTGAGCACTAACCAGAATCTTGGGCAGGGTAAAGGCTTGAATTCTCGGCCTGGATCTTGTCCCATGCACTCTACATCTGTAGGAAGAGATTTCTGGATGAGTTAGTCCTGATAATTCATCAAACAGCTGTTGTAGTAAAATCTGACAAGAGACTGGAGCATGCCCAAAAGTGTTGGCACATACCATCAGCCCATATACTTTGCTGATTGCCCTAGTGTGAGCAAGAGAGTGAAAGGCACCTCAAAATGCTGCCATACAAGTTCAATTATTTCTCTTCTAGTTCAGTAAATTCCACTTCAGTGCTGTTCCTTTCCTTATTTTGCATTTCAAGAAGCTTCTGTTGTTCCTCTTCACTTTCTTGTGCTTTAGCTTCTTCCACAGCTCCTGGTTTCTTACTTGTAGACTGCTGATACATGATTCCACCAAACATACAAATTAATAGTCCTACTGTTCCAATAAAAGTGGAATGTTTGTCCCATATCACTAAATTGATCGCCACGGTTAGCAGCTTGTTAACTATTCCCAGAACAGTAAAGCCAGTAGCAGAAATTGCCCTTCGGCAAGAGAAGCCAAAGAAAGAGATAGCCAGGCCAAAAAAACATGACAATCCCACTGGCAAAACCACTTGGAAAGAGTACCAGTCAGACTCGTCAGAGATTTCATGCTCTATTTTCTTCAGTTCCCCCATTATAAGAAGTTCAAGAGGAAACAATAGTAGAGCTTCTAGATTATTGTACAGCACAAGACCCCATGTGCTCAAACCAATGGTCATTACCACATGCTTGATGTAAACAAAATCAATGGACATGCTCAACAGGTAAGCTAGAGCCCAGATGTAAGCAGTGAGTGTGAACTGGTAATCTGTAAGAACATAAAGAACACTTCCACCAAAAATAGTGGCAAGTGATGCCCATGTTTTCATAGATGGCCAAGGCTGATGCAAAAAAACTGTCTCCCCAACTGCAACAAAGATAGGAACTGCTGAACGGAATACAATGAAAGTGTCGACGTTAGCATGAAGGAGGAGCTCACTATTTGTGAACAGAGAAAGATAGAAAATGATGGCTGCTGGGAGGAACTGCCACATGGTCAGAAGGTCAAGCGGATCATGCTCTACTAACTTGAGCCTCCCACATAGGAATACACCGGCTGCACTTGTTAGGTACTGTAAAGCAGTTAAGGCCCCAGGATAGGGGAATTTCATTACAGCCCATTTATTAATGATGGAAAGCAGAGAAGCTGAGATGCAATATCCTGCAGCAACTCCATAAACTGAGGCTTGCTGAAATAAGGTATTATGCCATGTTTCCTGGAGACCCAATTGAGAAGGAGTGTTTGGTGCATTCTGTGTTGCATTTGCATCAGCATTTTCCAGATCCTTGGACATCTAGTCAGAAGTAAAAGATCTCATCACCAAGCTTAAACAGTAGCAAAGTTGTACAAATGAAATAAAAATTAAGCCAGAGATATTGGCCCAACAGCACCTTTTTCTTAATACTTAGAACAGGTTCCAGGGGCAGAAAAAGGAGTATTTTATAGAATGCTTTATAAGAAACTGGCAACAATTTCCACCCAAAGAAAAAACAAAAGAAATCAACAACTATGTCTTTTGATAATAAAATCAACAAAAATTTTAGGGAGTTCATTTTTAAGAAGTCATGCCAAGAAACATTCTGTCCAAGTTCCTTCAGTACTGTGAGTCTCATCATTTCATATGAATCAAATAACTTGTATTTGCAAGAAATTGGGAAGTTCAGTAACTGGAGAAAAAAAGAAAACAAAGGTTACCTCATGGGACTTCCTTTCTTTGTAAAAGGAAATGCACCTTGCTTTTAGTGGAGATTAAAGATATTATGATTGGGCTACTGACAAGTGTAGGTAATTTGCATTCAACGGCATATTTAGAATGTGGTACGTGTAAGATATGCAAATGAACTCCCCAGATAAAGGGCCAAACAAAAAGAAAACAAAAGTTGCTGTCAACTCTTATGCACATGCACCCAGTGCCCTTTGGACTTATTTTCCCTCAAGTATAAACAGACACGATCCATAACTGAAATGGAGCAACTAGTTAAAGTCCCAAAATTCACACAGACAACATTAACTTCAGCATAATCATGCTGCAGTTACTTAACAGTACAGCTACATCATTTAGAGAATACGACTGTTGAATGTGACAGAAATTTTTTATACAAATGCAGCTTAAAGAGAACAACCCATTTAGCAGAAATAAACTACCATACCAAGAATCAAACAGCCTCAAAACTGAATGCAAAATCATGAAAAAATTCACTTCCTAAATACCATTTCTCAAGTATAGCATAAACACATACTTAACACACCTGAGCGCGTAAGAGTTACTGGTACCAAAAGCAGACAGCAATAGTTTTATTCTTTAGTTTCCCATTACAAAATAAAAACAATTCCAGTACTAGAAGCAGAAATCTGGCATAAGCAAAGGAATAGAAAAACCCTATATCAGAACTAGAATAGAGGACAAACGAAGGCACAGATCCAGAATCGAAACAATAACAGGAACAATACGTAGCAAAACAACAATTTCCAACATTGCCGAAGATATTTCCAGATTAAAGGAAAGAACTAGAAGAGAAAAACTTTAAAAACATTACCGGTGCAATCACTGAGAGCTGGCGCCTAGCAGGAGAACACTGAAACTTACGATCTCACTTCGGCAGGGGTGCCTTTTCTTCCTAAGCTTAAGGATGAATAAGAGTAAATTTCATGAATGGTCCCTAACCTTTATTCATTGTTTCCTTTAGTCCCTAACCTATTGAATATTCTGTTTTAGTCATAAATTTATTAAAAACGTTTCGTTTTAGTCCTAAATCTATTGAAAATATTTCATTTTAGTCCCAATTTGATGAAATTTGTTAACTCAAAATATTTGTCTGATAACAAATTTTTAGATCATAACTTAAACTATCCGATAACTATCTTATAATAAATTTAATATGTATAATAATTTTTTACAATTAATAAAAAATTAAAATTAACTTTTTTTTTTCTGGAAATTGAACTTATTTTATTTAGAAAGAAAAAACTACTAATTTAAATTGTCTATTTACTATGAAAAAATATTAAAATTTTTAAATTTATTAAAAGACAGTTACTGAATATTTAAATTATAATTTCAAAAGTTTCTATTAGATAATTATTTTTTAGTTAATGAATTTAATTTGATGAGGGACCAAAATGGAACACTTTTAATAAGTTTAGAACCAAAACAGAATATTTAATAGGTTATGGACTAAAAGGAGTTAGGGACCATTTAAGCAATTTTCTCGGATGAATAACGATGAGATGTTTAGCGATGGGAGAAATATCAAATTTGTCATTAGTGTTTTGGGTTGAGAGTGAATATGCCACTATAGTTTTTTTTTATCCAATCTCCTACTAATGTTTTCAAATGAGCTGGATATGCCACTGAAATTTCAAATTAAGAGTGAATATATTATTGAATATTAAAAAAGCTAACGAAAAACATTAAAACTAACAGGTTTTAAAATTTTAGGGTAATAATGTAAATTTTAACAAATTTTAAAGACTTTTTATAATTATATTTTCTTTCTTTATCAAATACTGAAATTTCAAATTAAGAGTGAATACATTATTGACTGTTAAAAAAGCTAACAAAAAATATTAAAAATAACTGGTTTTGAAATTTTTGGGTAATAATGTAAATTTTAACAAATTTTAAAGACATAGTTCAGGGGCTAATTGTCTGGATTCATCAAGTTTAGGAACTAAAAGTGCTTTTAGGCATACTGATATGATTGTGGGGCCTAGATCCATAATTCATTTCCAAACTTTGCTGACTCGGACACTTAACCCATTAACTGTGTCTCAGAGCAACTCAACCCCCAAACTTTATGAACTGGGACACAGAACTCCCTCTAACTGATAGAAATGTTCTTTTTTATTTTTCAAGAGCTTAAATGACAATAATATTGAACAAGAAGGCTGAACTTGGTGTTTTAGCATGTTGTTGTTTGACAAGTCATCTTCTTTCACAGCTCCAATTGGCATGTTGAAGATGCTCCCAATTTTCCAAGGAATTCTCCGACCTCCTGCATGCGACCTATGAAGGAAAATAGCCTCTCAAACAGTATAATGCTAAGATGCCAAGTTTAGTCTCTTTATTCAATGTTACTGTCATTTAAGTCTTTTGGAAACAAAAAAGAACATTTCCTTCAAATAGAAGAGGTCAATTATGTGCCCCAGATTATAAAGTTTGGGGGCTGAGTTGCTCCGAGTTATAGTTGTAGGGGTTAAGTGTCCGAGTCAGAAAAGTTTGAGGGTGAATTGTGGGGTCGTGAATTGATTGGTCTGTATTTATAACGGGGGTTTCTATGCCAATCTGTTAATCTTCGCCCCTTTCTTGTTCCTCGTCTAAGAAATCGTTTCTCAATTTCCGATTGTTTGTTTCCTTAGGAAATCGGAGGAAGAGGGTCTGTTTCTGTCGCAGAAGACAGGCCTCGATGTTAGCATGGCTTCAGGTATTTTTCATTTCAACGGAATTTTAATTTTGATTTCCATTTAATGAGTTCCTTTCCCATCGATTTCTGCTGGTGTTCGTTCTTGGAAATAGCTCGATTTTTACAAATTGGGACATTGATTATGGAGCTTTTTTTTTGTAGATCGGTTTTATCTTCTGTTTCATAATTGCGCGCGCAATTCATATTGATAGAATCAAAATTGAATCGTTTTCGAATTACCCCAATTGTTAATAGGAGCAGTTCTTTTCCTCGGGATAGAAAACTAAGAACTTCAAACGTCAGTTGAACATTTGGTAAAGAAAATAATTGCTCCCGGAGGAGTAAGAACCCCTTTTCCCTTTGGGAATTGGGGTTGTTTTTCTTTCCACATATGTGATGATGGTGCCTTTCTGTTTTTTTCTTTTAAAAGAACTGAATTCACTCGTTTCATTTATTCGATTTCTGCCCATACTTTTCAGATTTTGCCCTAACGGTTCCAGCTGAGCTCGAATCAGCTCTGCGACTGAAGACTGTACAGTACTTTGTTACACAGAGGCCATGGCTTGGTATTGCATTCCTTGTTTTTCATATGATTATACTTTGTTTCTTCTAATGAAATTTCTGTAACTCCTAATGTTCTTGGTCTTTTCCTTTCAGATCTTTATGGGAAAAATATTCGACCAGTTGCACCATTTGGAAGTGTAAGCAGCAAGGTTTTTGTTGATCCTGCACTTATACATCGGTGTTTGCCTGATGAACTGCTTTTTGAGGTGCTTGCCTACTTAAGTTTAACTTATTTGTGACAAGGACGATAATAGCCTCGGTCCTTACTAAATCAACTTATATCTTTACATGCATCTTGCACAAGTGCTTATGGGAAAGAGTTGTAACAAAAAAATATGTAAGTTAATGGCTGTATGTTGTTCCTGGGGAATATACCTATCAATTACTAGTAAAGCAGCAAATTAATCATACTGGTGCACAGGTCTTTGCACGAATGGCTCCATATGATTTAGGAAGGGCATCATGTGTTTGTAGAAAATGGAGGTACACCATTCGCAACCCTGTATTTTGGCGAAACGCATGCTTAAAGGCTTGGCAGGTAAGCTGTATAATTGTTATTGTATAATTTTATCTAAGTCATCAAATCTTAAGACTAGCACACATTTTACGAAGCTGGCTGGAGTTGTGGAGAATTATAAGACTCTGCAGTCACAATATGATGGTTCATGGAGGAAGATGTGGCTTTTAAGACCACGTGTCCGCACAGATGGTAAGTTAGGATGTTAACCGTCTTTCCTCTTTTTTCTTTTTCGTCTAGGCTTGTTTTAATACAAGTTTAATTGTGCTCTCTTGTGATACTGTTCAGACCGTACATCCCATGTTATGTGGGTGTTCTTCCCTCTCAATTTCTTATGTTTGGATGTTCTTCCTTCACAATATCTTATGTTTTTCCTTTTGCTTATCTCTTGTATTTCATAACTATTGGTCTAGGCTGTGTTAGCATTTCTCTTTTGTCTGAAGCACAGGCATTTTATCATTTATTTTAATCCAATAACCTTTTGCCTTCTCAAGAATGTAGATTTTAACTCTCTGTCTCTCCCCATCCTTCTGCAGTTATCTATCCTTACATCAACCAGTTTTATTATTAATACATTCAGTCATATTGATCTTCTGTCTGTCATATATCTGTTTTCTTTAAAAGGAGAATCTGATTAGATTGTTGACACTCTAACTCTCAACGCCAATTGCAAGTGTAGGAGATTTGAGTTTGGACTTGGTTGTGGAGCATGGAATGTCCTATTTACCTGATGTAACTTTTTTATTTTCTCACCAATTATTTATCCTCTCTAATTGAATGTTAGACCATTATCACTTGTTAATTATTGCACCAAACATAGCCCGGTTTCCTTTATGTGTGTAATCAGCTATTATGCTTGAGTTTTGAAGTTCCCAAAAACTTGCTATTATTAAAATATTATCAATACCCAAATTGTAGGTCTTTACGTGAGTAGGAACACATACATACGTACTGGTGTTGCCGAATGGGAGGTTACCAACCCAGTCTACATTGTATGCTACTAACTTTTATCAATCTTCCTCTTGGTTTATTCTATTCTTTGCCCCTTATGTTACAAGGGTTTTTCTTTTTTCCCCTCTTTCCCCCTCTAAATTGCTGTGCTTTGATGAATTTTGCAGGTATGTTATTTCCGGTACATTAGATTTTTTCCATCTGGCAGATTTCTGTACAAGGTTGTATTCCATGGATAGCTTCTCATGTTTGATTAAGTCTGTTATGTTTGGCAATCTGATTTCTAACGTGATGTTTTTTCTATAATTTTGTTAGAATTCCTCTCAAAAAGTAAAGGAAGTGGTAAAATGCATGAACTTTCGGGCACCTAAAGCTGACTCTGTTTTCAGAGGTCATTACGCATTATCAGATGACAGGGTGAGTTCATTAAAAGCTGTTGAATTATTTGAATCACATTTCAATTGTGTCTAAGTGCTTTATCTTCCTTGTTTAAGTGCATGTTAATGAATCACTGCCTTCTTCATTCCACCTAATAACATATGTGTGACATTTTTGGGGCAGGTAGTGGCTGCAGTCTTATACCCTGGCAAGCGTCCCACTGTATTGAGAATCCGCCTAAGGTATTCCTGGAAGTCCAGTAGCATTATAGCAGATTCTGTCATAGCCTTCTCATGTTCTTGAGAGTAAAACTAGGGATGTAAAGAAATTGTCTAAAGCTACTGAATAAAATGGTTGTTGATGGATACAATTAATCACAATGTCCTTTTTCATTGTTAATGTTAGTTTAATTATTAAACCATCAGGGTTTGTCTATGACCTAGTAGAAACCACCTGAAGAGAATGGGAAAAAGATGTGCGCACAAAGTTGTTTGGGACAGTGCTGATCAGTAAAGATCATATATGAGAGTCCTTTTTGTCTTGTTTTGCCACAGTATTTTTTATTTGTGTTCTATTTTACAGATTAAGAGGAACCGTGTCTGGGGCCAATAATAGGATGGATTTACTTTCACTTGTTACAAGTGGCGTGAATGACAATGAGGCTAGTGGCCTAGAAGAGAACATACTTGGAGTAGTTGAAGGATGGAAGGATGATGAAACTCATAATCCAGATGTGCCTGCTGTCTCACATAAAAGAGGCTTAAGACCATTCGTCTTTGTTCCATTTGAAGAGGTACACTGCTCTTTCACTTTGATCTTATGCCTCTGAAGATACCCTCCTTCGTTAAAGGTATGAGGCAGAGATTTTAATGCACTTTCAATTTGACCATCTTCGATTCAGTAACTCAGGCACATAAGTAACAAATCATCAAATGGCAAGATTGCGAATTGAGATAACTACCTAAAGCTGATTTCTGATGTGATAGCCTATCAGTCGCCTGGAGAGATGTTGATAGGGAAAGCATTAGAAGTTGAATGATTTTGTTCTTTTCTATTGCTTCGCATAGGTGGAAAAATCCGTCCTGAATCTTCCAGTGGAGAAGATGGATTATTTCGTGCCAGGATGAAACCCAGCAAAAGTTGAAGTGTGTCATCGTTGTAAAAAGCAAAGCTTTTCGAGCAGTTGTTTGTTTTGTTATTATTTCTTTGACAGAGTATAATAGCTTGCTACGTGCTTGAAAAGATTCAGGTGATTATCAGGCATCTTGTATCCGTGTACCAGAAAAGCGAAGGGGTCAGCAATGTTTCCCCAGTTTGCTGTTGGTTTTGTATGCTTGTAACATGGATGTGTGTTGGGCTGATCTCTTTGCTTGAACAGAAACAGCATAATGCTTGCTTGCCCTCAGTCATAATAGAGGTTGATTTTGATATTTGGAATATGTGGTTACAAATTAATTCGATTCAAGCTAAAATTAGATTTGTATTTTTTTTTCCTCATGGGGTCAATGGAAGCCACTTTTAAGGCAAGCCTTTTTTAGGTCTTGAATCGGATTCAGGATGTTTGGTTTGAATTCATTTCACCCACCAACCATCCTTGGTAGATTGAATTATGTAAACTGTGACATTATTAAGTTTAACTCCAGCAGGAGAAAGCAGATGTAGGCCAAAGGCAAATATGAATAACAACTAACAAGATGAGTTGGTCTCAGGCGGAAAGTTTGATCGGTTCCAATTCACCGAATGGAAATAAACTCCAGTACTGTTATTATAGGCTACGGCTGAAATATGGCTGCTCCTACCCAAGCAGAGACGACACGACGGCAGAGCAGATGCCAGAAATAGAATGTTCTTCATATGTTGGATTTGGTTTCTTCTGTCCCCGAATACACAACAGAATTCCAAGATGGGTTTTTCGGAAGAAAAGTGTCCTGCGAACACAACCAAAACAATAAATCATCAAATTTTCGAATTTCGTTTTTCATTGGCCCTGCTCCTAATCGGAGTTAAAAGAGAAAAAATAACACGAATTAATCACTAAGCACGCAGATCCCCCAATTCGAATGTCAGCGGCAAGCCCACATAATCGAGAGAAGAAATTGAGAGAGGAAAAGCAAAGGGGACTGACGGAGACGTAAGAGCAGGTGGGGATGACGGCGATAGAGCGGGACTTGGCGTGGTTGAAGGCGGCGACACATAGATGAGACGCCATGCCCAGGCCTCTCTTCGACGACGGCACGTACGTGTGTATAATATCCATCACTTTGCCATCCTTCCTCACAACGTACTCCAGATACGCTTCCCTGTCCTCTGTCTCGAACCTCCTCGCTCTCTCGTTCCACACAATTTTCAGTGCTTCCGCCATTTCTGTGTCTTGCTGTCTTCCTTGCTCATGCTCGCCTTTTGTAGCTAAGCCAATGCTTTGGTTAAAGTCAACTTTTTTAGGAGAATAAAAAAAATGGGGAAAATTACAAAAACTCCTCTATAATTTAGTCTAACCTACACTTTGTCCCATCTATTTTCAAAAACCTACACTTTACCCTCATTTGCTTCACAATGTCCAATAATAGCTTCTAAAACCCTAATTTAAACTACCTAATAATAATGTTCTAGTAATTTCAATATTTTTTATATTTTTTTCATAGCCAACCGACTTTTAAAAAATACTGATATGTATTTACAAAGAGAAATATATATTCACATAAAGGAAAAACTAATAATTTGAAATGTCTATTAACTATAAAAAAATATTGGATAGATTGAAATTATTGGAATATGACTATTATATAGTTTAAATACAGTTTTAAAAGTTATTACTTATTATTAGACGATGTAAAAAATATACGGGGTAAAGTATTGGTTTCTAAAAATAAAGGGGGTAAACTGTAGGTTATGGCATACCTAAAGACGTAATTATAAGTTTCCAAAAAATTAATACTACTAGTAAAGTGAAGGGCTAATACTTTTTTTGACCCCTCAACTTCGCAAATGATGCACTTCGTTCTATGGGTTTAGTAAGACCCACAAATATCGTAGTTTTAGCGTTATTATTCACTTTCAAATAATAATTTTGAAGATTGAACAGTATTTTTATGTAGTCGTTCACTGCTGAAATATTTGTTTCAAAGTAAATAATGGACTAATATTATCATTGTTCACATGTTTTACCAGGTAAATGTAAATTTTAATTTAGGGGTAAAACTATCTGGTTTCAAAGTCAAATTTTACTTTTGGTCTAAAAGGAATATTACACTAACTCTCTCTCTCAAGACTATACTTCTTGTTTTATTCCCCCCAGCTTCTTCTCTCAAGGCTATAATGACAAAGTCATTTTTAGAGAGTAACTGTTTGGATAATTTACAGTTACATCCATCAGCTTAGATTAATATTTAGTTACACTCCTGAGATTTAGAAATTTATATATTTTCCTTTGTTTTTTTTTTTGCACTTTCTAACATTAACTTTTGAATTCCTAATTTAAATTGTCTAGTAACTGTTTACCGATAATTTAAATATATTCAATATTTTTTCACAGTTAATAAATATTTTAAATAATCTTTATGAATACAAAATAATATTTCTCAAATATCAATTAGTTGTAGAAAAAATATTAGGCAACTTGAAATTGCTAGAATGTAATTATTAAATAATTTAAATTAGGATTTGGGAAGTTGTTTTTGGATGATGTGAAAAAAAAAAAAAGCAAGGAAAAAAGTAGATCTTCAAACCTTAAGGGTGTAACTATAATATCAACCTTTAGGGGCAATTGTAACACATCATATTCATTTTTTAGCCATACTTATTAGAAAATGTGTGTTTTTTTTTCAAACAACTTGATCAATATGAATGTTTTATTGAATAAAAAAAAATCAAGTGTCACTTATAATAGAAAACCATGGACCTACAATAAAGTTGCAAAACATGGACTAAAAAACAAATAGAACCAAGTAACTTTTGTGCTTCCCAGCAAAATCAAGAGTTAACAAATTATGGGAATAAGTCACATAACTCTGTATCATTCCTAAGTTGGATATTGAAGCAAATATCTTTGAAGACACTAATAGGTTCATGTTTTCTATGTTGAAAAACACAATTATTTCTTTCTCCAAATTGCATAAACCACAGCAGTAAATAAACTTCTTCTAACCAAGTTCTTTAAGCTCTTGCCTTTACTAACTCTTAATGTTCGCTAACAAGAACTATTCCACTTAGTTGGTGCACCACAAAGTTTATCAACCTAGGCATTCTTTCCAAATTTTAGATGAAAAATTACATTAAAAAAAAAAATGATCCCTAGTTTCCTCACTTAAAACTAAGAGAGCATATAGTATTTGGAAGAGCCACAAATCTTACAATTATTACTTTGTAGGTAATCTATCCAAGGTAGCCATCCAAAAGATAAATGAGTGCTTAGGCAAATGGCAAAGGCCCCATGCAAGGTTTTTTTCACAACACTTCTTCATAGTTCTTAACGGCATATAAATAAGCCAGATTCTTACAAAATTTACCAGCTCTTTTATATTTTATATTAACAATTAACAATCAACTCCTTAAACTGCTTACTATTTGTTGAGATATGTTTCCAACCAACTGAAGGATTAGAAGCAGGCAAAAGACATCGGATATCAGCATTTTTAACATAGTAAGCAGGAATCCATTTTCACCCATAAACTTTGTCTATTGTTAAATAATCTTCATAACTTTTTCCCTAGGGATGCCAAGGTCCAATGGACCAAGTTGTATAAACCAAGCCCTCATTGACTTTTTAGAGTATGTAACTTTAACCAAACAATAGGGGTTTTCTCTGAATCAATATTTCAACCCCATAAAAAAGCTCTACACTTCTGGTCAATTGAAGTACGAACTATTTTAAGGATGGGAAACACTACAGACCATTAAGTCTGAATTCCAAAAATAATGATTTTAACAAGTTGAAGATAGCTAGCATATTATAAATATTTAATAGCCCAACTACTCAACAACCTAAGAATTCTCTCTTCCTAAAACTTATAGTGTTTCAATTGTAAGCTAGAATCCACAAGAAGGTCACCCAAATACTTAATATGAAGGTCTCCTCAATTTATGTTCAAAATCCCCAAAACAATAGAGCTTTAGTCCTGATTAACTCCACCAAAAAATGAAAAACTTTTATGGTCATTGATACTCAAACCAATTGTTTCAATAAATACCGATAAATAATATATAATTTCTCTTATAGAATAAGACATTGCAACAACAAAAACCATAACATCATCTGCAAACAGCATATAGGAAATTCACACCCAATTCGTTTCAACTTTAGCCAATTGACTACAAAATGACTTTTTTTTATTTTTACATCTTTTTTACTTGAAACTAATTTTAATTAAAAGCCAATATTATGTAGCTACAATAATCAATTAAAAATATAATTTTTATAATCTTACTAAATTTTTATGAATTTTTCTAGTTTCAAGTCTTAAAAAAGAAAAATTCATAAAAATTTAACAATATCCTAAAAATTTACTTTCAAATTGATTATTGCATCTACATAACATTGACTTTCAAATGAAATTGGTTTCACATAAAAAAGATGAAAAAGTTAAAAAAAGTCAGTTGGCTTTAGACGAAACGAATTGGTCCTCAATTCCTATCACATCTTGGGTGAAAACTAATCCAGCATTCATCATAAAGCTTAGATAGAGCATGAAAGAAATAATCCATAACAATCACAAAGAGATAAGGGAAGATGTTGTTTTAGAAAAAGCTGTTTTCATTTTGTTGCATTATTTTTTGCTCTAATTTTGTATTGTGCCATATTGCACAAGCTAGTGGCTCTAGGGAGAAGTAACTATTGGTAGTGTTTATATTAACAAACTTTGAGTAAAAGGTACACAAATCTTTACTAACTGATGCACTTATTGTTACAAACATAGTAAAAGGCAACAAAAGTTATTACAAAAGTAATGATTGGTTTAATAATGTAATACATGTCAATGCAAGTTGCTGGTTTGTAATCTGAGCATGGATTTTGTGCTGTTACACAAAAGATAGTAGAAACAACTAAAGTAATTGTTATTGCTACTATGTTTTATAGTTATGCTTTTGAGTTCATGTAGTAGTTTGAGTAAAAAGAATTTGTAGATGATTGTAATGTAGTGTTTTCTTGTTTGGCAGTTGAAGTTACCATCTGTTAAAAAGGTTATTAAGCTGGTCTTTTATAAAAGAGAAACTCTGCCCGAAAAAAAAGAAGAAGAAAAAACAAGTTAGAGTCAGTAAACCAGAATTTTCACGTTTTTTTCTTCATAGCTAACTTTTTTTTTTTTAACTATGTTGCTGAACAAGTTTACTAATTGAACCTAAATCTCTAAAGCTTACATAAAACTCGTTCTAAAGTGTAGCTAAGACTAACTTATATACTAAATTTTTTTGATGAAAACAAACTAAAAGCTCACTTTATATAATTAGCAACATTTAAGCACAAAACTCTTTACTTAAGCAGAAAAAACAGAAACCATAGACTTAAAAAGAACCCTATAACCATCATATTTATCACTCAATTAACCATCATAAGCTTTTGAAACTTGTCACCGGAGATTACTGCTTCCATAATAGTTTCAAGATCAGTATCACCATCATTGCCCAAGAACAACTTCATAAAGTGGTTTAAGAAGCCACTCATCAGTGCTACCCTATTCTAGCTTTCGAGCACTAGCATAGCCTTTGAGTCTCTCATGTTTTAAAACACTAGCTGTAGGATTGCATATTTAAACATTTTTTTTAAACTTCCTCACTATCACTTGATAGTCTGTCTTTTATGAACTAGACCTCCTTGCAGCCTTGTCAAACTTTATACCACTAGAACTCGAACTTTTATCAAGCTTCATATCACAAGCATTAGAACCTGAAGACATGTAACTATAACCAGAAACTTCATGAACTGAAAACAAATAACCTCTTAAACAACTGCTTTAGCTTAAGCTTGCCTTCTAACACCACTTTCAGGATAATGTTGAACATCTTCTAATAATTTGCCTTCATGCCACATTCCATTTTTTTTTTCATGAACTTTGTCATGGACCTCAGATGCTCATCTCACTTTTTGGAGTTTTAGGCATTTGTTAGAGGTAATTAACTTCCCTTTCCACAAATTATTGCTCATTTCTGAGACCAAGACACCTAAAGCAACATGGACATCAACTAGAGTTTTGTGCATGTTGATAGAGACATCACAAATTGCCATACAATTTCTTAGCTTCCTTTTCTAAAGCATATCATCCACCATTCGCTTCCACCATTGTTTTGTCACTAGGCCTTCATTTTATTCATGATCATTGAATATGGGAATTATCTTATGGCGAAGTAAAGCTCTGACAATTATCATTGATTTCTCTCCCTTGACATCCTCAAAATACTTGCAGAACCTTTCCTGGTTGTGCTTCAAGAACCTCTTCTTATAAAGATTCATTGCTACATAAGGCACTCTGGCAATTCTAACAACTTTTAAAGCAATACTGGTTTTGGTTGAAATAAAGTTCTAGCAATTCTAATAGTTTCCAAAACTGAACTGGTGCTTTATTCCTTGACCTATCATAAACTTTATAAGTATAATTCTTCTCATTAACACATTTATATTCAAGATAGCTCTATCTCAGAAACACTTTCTTAGCAATGGCTAACCTATCATCTCGCTAAGTGTAATCCTCCTTATTGATGCCTTCATATTTGGGATAGCTCTATCTCAAAAACACTTTCTTAGCAATGACTTTGCAGAGTAATGTCAAATGATCATAAAAAGAACCAAGCCATGAACACTATTCACCTGTGATATTGACCTTGTTCATATGGTTTTTGTTGGGGATGTTTGAACCGGGGAGATCCATCAAGGGAGCTACCACATATGATAATTACCTCACACATGTTTTCAAAAGCTTAAACTGTATATATGTATGTATGTATGTATGCATGCATCTCACTTTGGACAATGTTCAATAATCTCCTCATTGCAAGTAACTCTTTACGTCATGCCATTATGAGAATCGTAAAAGGCTCTTTCACTTGTCAATCGTATGGGTAGAGCAACACATGATCCTTTATACTTTGTGTCATGAAACGAGTATCAAACTCTAGCACACCAGTGTTGTTCCCAACTAAACCATCAGCTTTGATATCATTGGTTGGGAAGGTTTAAATTGAAAAGTTTCATTAAACAAGATATTGGTTATTGCCTCACACATATTCCCAAAAGTTTAAGCCAATGAGACAAGAGAACACCATCATACATATGTATCTTATTTTGGACAACTTTTAACCATGTGAGATAAGTTACTTGCATACATGGTTAACAAGTTTTCTTTCAAAAATTCCAGATCCTTCTTTAGAAATTAGTGAAATGATCTAAGACACACTCATGCAAGAATATAAAATCTGGGTCTCATTAGAATTGTTCCACGACCTTCTTCGCCAAAGCTAGCTTCTTTTTTTTTCTTGGCATTCAGAGTAATTTCTTTGGATAATTTTGGTTTTCACACAACCTATTTATAATTTTTCTTGTACAGAGTTCTTTCTCTTTAAGAATTAGTCCTCTTAATTCTAAATGACAACGACAACCTCAACCTCAAGGGCGACCTACTCCACTACCTTGTTCTGATAAGCAACGGCGAACTCAACCTTCATCCCGACCTACTCCGACATGTCCTTTTGATAGGTAATGGTAAAGTCGACCTACTTTGCCGCCTCTTTATGATGGCCAAAGGTGACGACAATGGGGGATCACCACGGCCTCATGTGGCTAGTTTGGCCTCATTTCCATTGGTTCCACTCCTTATTCTGAGTCAATCTGATGTCAGAACCTTCTAGAATGTGGTAGAGAATCTGCGGCAAGTTCTTGAAGTAACCAAAATCGATGAAAGAATGGACATTACAGGCCAGAGTTTTCGTGTGGTATTTGTGAAGCCAAGATGCTCCCCTGTAATGTCCCTCTTTGTTTGACTTTATCAGTGCAGCGGATGAAATAGAGATTGCAAACAAGCTTAAGTATAGGCAGAGGTTATGCAACCAGGCTGACTCGAGACTCTGGGTAAGAGATTCTGGTGATGTTAACGGACTAACATGGAAGAAAAAATCAGGGCAAGGGTTTCCCATGGCAAGATAGGTAGTGGACCTATTCTCGATGTAGTCCATCGGCATTGAATTGGGGGCAGACCTGTGGCAAGATAGGTGGCGGGCCAATTAGGGCTAGAGCCATGACAAGGCTAGAATGAAGAGGATGATGATTGCTGTTCTTGCTATCATTGTGCAAAGTAAAAAGGAGGACTATTCAAGAATCAAGATCACATGAGACCTAATTTTGAAGTACTTATAAACCAAAGCTTGATACAAAATTCTGAGAAGATGCAGCAAGAGGCTTGCTTGGCGGCTAAGAAAACTTGCCTGATCCGATCCCAACATCATGCTTCAATTCATGTGGCTGAACCATACCTTGTCGGCCAATTTGTTTTTCTCGTTTTTCAGTTTTGCTTCGCATTGATGTAAAATTTCATATGAGCTTCAAGATCTGCTACCCAATTAATTTGGGTCACACAGCAATATGGTTTCTTTCTTGTTTTGTGGACATCATGAAAACAAAAGTAAACGTCATTTGTTCTATAAACAAAGTAAATTATGGTATTATTCCATAAATGCCAAAGCAAAGAAAGAAGTTTGTTTGTTGCTTTCTTTGGACATATTAGTAAGCCTACTTTTACTACGTTTTTCCTCCCTTAACTCTCCAAACTTAGTGAAGGCGGTATTGGACCCTGAGACCTTAGGGAATTTAATATAAAAAGTTTTTATTGGCTGAGTTTAGATGGAAAAAAAAAATTTGAAAACCTATGCTGGAACAACAACAGTCTTGTCATCTGCTTGACAACAACAATTCCTATTACAAATTTTGGAAAAAAACTATCAATTGATAATTTTAAATGTTTAAAATTTTAGAAAAATTACTTCAATTATTCATATAGCATTTCAAATTCTAGTAAACGAAACTTATATTATAAAAATATAAATATTTTTTTCACAAATTTTTGAAGAATGATTGTTTTTATTTTCTGGAAAAATGTTGAATGCTAACACCCAATTCGTTTTAACTTAAGTTAACTTAATCTAAAATTTTTTTAAATCTTTTTCACCAAGAACCAATTTCATTTGAAAGCCAATATTATATAGGTGGAATAATCCATTTGAAATAAAATTTTTATCATGTTATTAAATTTCTATGAAATTTTCTTTTTTAAACATTAAAAAAAAATTCATAAAAAATTAATAGTATTATAAAAATTTTACAATCAATGGATTATTTCACCTAAATAATATTAACTTTCAAATAAAATTGGTTTCAAGGAAAAAAGATGTAAACATAAAAATAAGTTGTTTTGAATTAAGTTGGCTTAAGTTAAAACGAATTGGCCATAATTTTTTTTTTAAAAAATAAACGTTCTTCAGGAAAAAAGTTATGTTTGGCAAAAAATCACTTATGACATTATTTCTGAAATAATAGAAGACATTGATTTCTTTCAAAAAAGATAACAAAATAGAAAATCACTTATTTTTACTTTTTAGTAGCGGCATACTACAAAATTTCAGAATATGTAATTTATAAGGATTTTGATCTTAACAAAAAGGTGAGTTGCGTGCCAAGCAAAATGTTCACCGTGTCAAAAAGAGCAAGTGCAAGATTAAATAAAAATTAGTTTTGTTACTAAATTGACCAATCTAAAAGATTCAGGTACCCTCTGTGAATAGTGGAGCTAAATTCCTCTTACACAGACCCCTGTTCAGACTAAAGAGATCATCGACGCGCCGGTTCCCTGTCTTCGTCGCTCTTTGCGTTACAGACTTGCAAGCAGCCGCGCATAACTCTTCCTGCTTCCGATCTGACTTCAGTCTCGGATTTCAAAACCCTGTTTTATATCGATTGATCACTGAGACAGTTGAGCAGATCCGAGCTTCTTCGACCTCAGGTACACTTTCGCTTCAAGAATTTGTCCAATTCTGGTGTTTCAGATCGATTGTGATCATTTCTACTTCTGTATATGGTGAATCATGGGAACTATGAAGATTTCATTTTTCTTGTTTAATTTGCATGGTTTTTTGCGGAAAGATTTGGATCGCGTTCAGGTTGTAAGTGTATTCGGAGGTAAAGAGCGACTTTAGGTTCTGGTTCGATCAAATTATGGCTGCTCCCGTGCCCCCAGGGGCACCTAGACCTGGCTTCAATGTGCCACAATCAGCCCCTCCGCTACCTGGTTATAACCCAAATTTCCAAAGCAACCCCAATTCATTAGCCGATAATATGCAGAATTTGAATCTTAATCGGCCTCCAAACATGCCCAATTCTGCTCTTAGACCTTCTCCATTTGTTCAACAACCGCCTTTAAATCAACCAGTTGCTTCACCTGGTTTTCCTGGTTCCTCGCCACCAATGTCCCGGCCAGGTCCCCCACCCAGCATGATGGGGAGACCTGCGGCTCCTCCTAGTGGACCCCCATATTCAGCATTGCCCGCAAATGTGCCTCTAGGAAGAGTTCCCGGGGCCACCAGTCAACCTCCTCCTTTTGGGGTCAGGCCTCCACCTGGCGTGCCGCCATCATCAATGGGTGCTCCAGTAATGGCTCATTCTGGTGTTCCTTCTTCTGGTTTCCCATCATCAGGTTTGTCCAGTGGTTCAGTTCCACCCCCTGGAGGGATTCGTCCAAGTCCCATTGCAGCATCCTCACCTTTGACTGCTGGTACTCTTGGGCCTCCATCAGGTGCTCCTGGTAGTTCATTAAGTAATGGACCGCCATCAGTTGGATCTGGGGCAGCCAGCGCACCACGATTCCCTTACACTGGAAGTGTTTCACAACCTCTTGTTGGACCTCCTCCACCAACAATAGGATCAGCAAGGGCTCCTGCTCAGGCTCTGACAATGCGATCAGTTCTGGCAAGTCCTGTTGGCACTCCACCAGCTGCTCCTTCGCTGACCCCATCCCCTTTTGCAGCTCCACCTCAAGCTAGTCAACCAGCCCCTGGTTTGCCTTATGGGCAGCAGCTCTGGACGACACAGCAGCAACAGGTAATTATTGGTCCCCTTACTGTACTCTTTTGTCTTATAGGTTTCCATAAATCTCCAGCAATGGCAATTGCTTCCCCCACCCCCACTCCCTCTCTTGGGCGTGTCAATCATGGCATTGTTGTTAAGAAGGTACACTGTTTAGCTAGTCTTGTAACATTTAGGATGATATAGAAGAGATTCCAAAGAAAAAGTGCCAGAAGTTAGGTACATGCTAATTCTATTACTGGATGTTGTTTTTCTGTTCTCTTTTCCTCTCTCTAGTTTTATGTGAACATTTATCAATGCAGTTTGCTGATAATATAAAGAACAAATAAGTTTTGGATCTAAATATTTGTCCCACTCCGTACTACAGTAAAATAATGAGAGCAGAGTACTATATGGGGCCTCTGGGTAACAAAATACCATAATCTTTAGATAGTTCTGTGTGGTAAAATATACATTAGTTTTGCCTGAGCCACCTTGGGCTTGAGTGAACTGTTCTTGCTTGCTGGATTTTGGGAAGTGGTATAAATCAAAAACCATAATCACGTATGATATACTACAGAGTGTCTCAGTTTAACTGCGTCAACTTAGCATATCATGTTCTTTTACGTGAATCAATAATTTTTCATGGAGTTTTTCTTCTAGTTTCTTTTTTGGGTGTTCATCTGCTGTTATGATTTAATACTTACCTTACTTTATATGCTTGAAAGGTTAAAAAAACATTCAAATATTAGTTAACAGTTCGAAATTTGGGGCTGGGTTGTTGATTTCTACACGGAGTTAACCTTTGATTTGGTGTTGTGTATGCTTCTTTCAGTTTTTCTGACCTGTCTTCATGGGTGATGGTTATTGGTTTTGAGTGGTTACGAAATTAGTATGAATGAGTTGCAAGTGCAGTTTTTTATGAATTATGGGTTTTTCAGTAAGTGTTTTTAAATTTGTTCAGATGGCCCATCCTTCAGTTCCTGGCTCGTCACAACCACCAAGGGTGATAGGAATGCCCCCACCTTTACAAAATCAAGCAATGACCAACTTATCGCCAACGATGGGCCAAGTTGGAGCCCCATTAGCAGGGCCATCAAAGATCGATCCTAACCAGATTCCACGACCAATTCGAAATTCAGCACCTGTCGTGTTTGAAACTCGCCAAGGCAACCAAGCTAACCATCCCCCGGTATGGACACTAATATTCGTGCAGAGTTGTTAAATCTTAAGGTTTTTTTTTTGTTTCCTAATGCGGCACTAGGTTAAGCCAGCACACTCTTTAGTACTAATTCCTTTCTGTAACTCTTGATATATTTTGAATTTTATTCTTGTTGCTTGAGTGCATTAGATTAAGGATGTACTACGAAACTGCATTAATATGTGTTATTTTCCTTTTCTGATTGCTTTTTATTCTTTGAAGTCGGCCACAAGTGATTACATTGTCAGGGATACTGGGAACTGCAGTCCACGTTACATGAGGTGCACAATAAACCAGGTTCTGACAATAAGTCTGATTTTCCTGCCTTTTCTCTTATCTATTGTTTGTAGTTATTGCTTTCTTATCTCAGTAAACTCTAGATTCTGAGGACTCATAAGCATTTCATTGCATCAACAGTAACTTATGCAGCCCAATTTTTGTTTGTCTGCCTTTGAACAGATACCCTGTACAGCTGACCTTCTGACAACATCAGGAATGCAGCTGGCTTTACTCGTACAACCTCTGGCGCTTCCTCATCCATCAGAGGAGCCAATCCAGGTAAGAGATGTCCCCTGCCTCTGTCCATCTTATCAAAATTGCCTTTATTTGGTACATTAGATGATAAACTGATATTCCATTAATTTTTTGATCGGGAAAAGAAGATTCTATTTGCTTATTTTCTTATGAATATTTATTGTAACAGTCTGTAGACTTTGGCGAAAGCGGTCCTGTTCGATGTTCTCGATGCAAAGGTTATATAAATCCTTTCATGAGATTTATTGATCAAGGAAGGAAATTCATCTGCAATTTGTGTGGTCAGTGGTAACCTGTATCTTGTGGTTGTACACATTTTTTTCCTTTTGGACTACACTTTGTTCCTTGTATTCCATTTGTGTCAAAACTGTAGGACTTTGGACTTATTTTTGGCTCCCCCCCCCCCCCTCTCTCTTTACTTTTTACAGGGTTCACTGATGAAACTCCTCGTGATTATCAATGCAACCTTGGTCCTGATGGAAGACGTAGAGATGCTGATGAGAGGCCTGAGTTATGTAGAGGGACAGTTGAGTTTGTTGCTTCCAAAGAGTACATGGTTTGTATACATAAACCCTTTTTACTGTCTTTATTGATGAATTTGTTTATAATGACGCAAGTTGTTTGATTTCAAGAAGCATCCAACCCTATATAGCTGTGATTTTGCTGGTGTATTTTCTTTCATTGGGTGACTGAGCCATATTCCTCTAACATTACTTGTAGCTTTTGATGATATATGACTATTTTGGATATAATCAATTTCAGGTGCGTGACCCAATGCCAGCTGTGTACTTTTTTCTCATTGATGTGTCCATGAATGCTGTACAGACTGGTGCAACTGCTGCAGCTTGCAGTGCCATTAGTCAAATTATTACAGACCTTCCTGTGAGTTTGATAGTTGTATATTTTTATTCTCTATCTTAATAAATTTTATTACAGATTAATGTGGAATTTTGATTGTTTGATGCTACATTTGTTCAGTGTCTTTGGGCATTTATACTTCTGTTAAGATCTATTTCTACCTTCTGCATTTAACATGGTTTTCTGAATTGTTGTACTTGGATCCTTCGCAAGTTTATAGTCATAGATACATGATACTGTTCCTTGTATGTTTAATCTAGCCAGGAACTTCCACTTTGAAATTTGAAATTGAGAACCTCACTCCATCTACTGTAAATGGCTAGAGGATACGTTTGGTCTTAGTTATTTCCTAATCACTTTCTGCTATATTGTTTGAGCTTCTTCAGGTGTTATAATTTCTGTTAAGATTTTCTTCGTGTTCCATATAATTATTTACTAAATTGATACTGGAATTATTGCCTGGTTTAATTCATGACTAAAGTAGGGAAGAGCAAACTATGCAAGCTGATAAAAGAAAAAGAGTTGTAGCAAACAGAAATTACTTAACAGTTGGGAAGTTCTACTTCGTTGTTCTATGATTAGAGGCTGATATGCAGCTACATGTGCATTCATTTCTGGTTGCAGGAAGGTCCTCGAACTTTGGTAGGAATTGCGACATTTGACTCCACAATCCATTTTTATAATTTAAAACGAGCACTTCAGCAGGTCAGTTTCTATAACTGCTGCCTTCTTTATTCTAGTTCTTTTATGTGGTTATATTTGTTCACCCAAGTGTGTGGACTCTCTCAGTTGTAAAATAGAGTGTCCATTTCCAAAATCAAAGTTCTAGGATTATAAGCGTGTTACCTGTTTGTGATGATAGAGATATACACTGAAAAATATGTATTTTTCTTTAAAGAAGGGTTGGGGGTTAGCAGGTGCATATGTGGCTCATATTCTAGTAGAACTAAGAATTCTAAGTGTGGTAGAGTTTGAAAGTCTGTCTTTGTTTCTTAAGAACTAATTTAAGAGTTTCTAACTGCTTTTAATTTCTATACATTCTTGCAGCCATTGATGCTCATTGTTCCTGATATACAAGATGTTTATACCCCTCTCCAGTCAGATGTTGTTGTTCAGCTTTCTGAGGTCAGCTCCAAAATGAACTGTTGGTTTAATGTGTTAAAGCATCTTAATTGATACTTTAACCATGATAATGCTATAAAAGAATTTTGGGGTACTGTATCTTAGCTAACCTTTGCCTCCTCTTTCATTGATATCAGTGCCGTCAGCATTTAGAGCTATTGCTTGAAAACATTCCAACCATGTTTCAGAACAGTAAAACCACTGAGTCATGTTTCGGTGCAGCAATCAAGGTGTGTGTGGTGTTTTGCCTTGGAAAAAAAATGATCTGTTTCGTTATTTGATTGTGCATAGGTTTTGTTTGTCACTTGCATTATGTATGGGCTTCTTGATTACATGATGTGAAGTGTTCGGTTTGAATGCTGCTCAAGCAACCTGAAGACTCAATCATGGGAAATGGTGGAATTATTTTTTTTCTTCTGTGTTATGGTATGTAGAACTGCATTGTAGAGTAAATGCTGTTTGGACTAGGTTGGAGCCCATTCCAAAATTTGTCTAGTTTTTCATTGCCAGATCTTTTCCCCAGCCATTTTTAGCCCCTTAGACCATATATAGTTAAAGGACTGCTTGTACCAAAGTGTGTGCTGCTTCCCAAACTGATGAGTAACATATCAGAAAGTAAATGCCGGTTGTTGATTATGAGCAGTTCAAGGGTTCTTCTTAATAGCTAGCCTCTAAGATAAGATTGATACAGAAGGAAAAGATATGGGTCTATAGCAAGTTAAGAAACTTCAACTTCAATCTTAATGGATTTTGGGCTCTTGGATCTGAAAATTGGATGCTTTTAAGCTTAGCTTAGAGTTGATAAAGTTTGTCCTTTGACAGGATGCAATCGCGCGTGTGTGTGTGTGTGCGTTTATTGTCTTTGTGATGATACCTTACTGGTTCAAACCCTTGTCAGGCTGCTTTCTTGGCGATGAAGAGCACTGGAGGGAAGCTACTGGTTTTTCAGTCAGGCAAGCTATAGATCTAACTTCCATTGCAAGTTTTTGGCTTCATCTTATCCACATTTTCTGCCCTTCTTTGCTGTGCCTGTTTGAGAGATGAATGAGTTGCAAGAAATTTCCAGCAATTATGCTCTTGATATTTCTGTGCATATGTGTGTCATTGTGTTTGCTGATTTGGACACCTGTGATAGGTTATATGCATAAGGGAATATAGTTGTACCTTCATATTCATATTTTAAGAATTTGTTTGAACAATTATCTGCTTGGCATGGGATTAGAACTGAAAAGGTAATTATCAGCTTGGCTTGGAGGAAAGAAATTTGAGAGCTTCCGAGGGTAAAGATAGGCCACTGCATTTCCTCAGATTTTAGGTGTCAATGAAGTTATTTTGTAAAGATTTAGGAATTATAGATTTTGTATAGCTATTTTTGTGTTCTTGATTTGTTTGCAAGGGTTTGCACCCCCTTGGTGCTCCTTCAGCTGTATATAGTATTCTATTTTCTCATAAAATAAGGTAATTATCAGCTTCATGGGATTAAAATGAAAAGGAAACAGAAAGGTCATCTTAATTCCTCTTGCAGTTTTTTGGGCTAATTTGGAGGCAAAGGAACTTGATAGCGTTTAAGGGTAAAGAGAAGGGCGCTATCCTTTCTAATACAGTGATGGCTAGATTTCCTCAGATTTTGGGTGACAGGAGAGTTATTTTGTAAAGATACAGAAGTTGTAGATTTTGTAGAGCTATGCTTTTATTCTAATCTTTTGAAAGGGTTCACACCCTCCGGTGTTCCTTTAATTATATATTATTCTATTTTCTTATTAAAAAATTGTTTGAACAATGGATCTAAGAAGCTTGAACCCAGGACATTTTTGTTTCCCTCCAAAAAGAAAAGATTGGAGAAAACAAGAATTCATGTGGTTTTGTGCAAACCCAGGTCAACTGATGTAAAACCTACCATGTTCCTATATGGATTACCTCCTCATTCTGCTTGTTTAAGTTTAGACAGAACTATTTTCTTCTCCCTGTTTTATATGGCTCTGAATTGATTTGGGAGTACGGAATATGCTATGAATAGCTTTGAGATCTGACTGAAACATTTTTATCCTCACATTTGTTCTTGGCACAGAGCTAATCAGTGTGTATCACCATGGTTATGCTACAGTGGGTTAACCACTGAAAATGTAGTGACATTGACTGCCATCTTTAGTGTCTGCATCAAGTGAACCACTCTATTTAGTATCTATGGGCATGTAATGGCAAACTTCATTGAAATCTTCTTGCAGGAAACCGCTTTTGCTTTTTCTGTCTGCTTTTTCTTATATGCTTTTGTTTCACATGGATGATGTAATATTGATAAAATTTTTATCATCCTTACAGTCTTGCCATCTGTCGGTATTGGGGCCCTTTCATCTAGGGAGGCTGAAGGGAGAACCAATGTGTCTGCTGGGGAAAAGGTTTCCTATTCTTTAAGTTTTATGTGAATTATGATACTAAATGCTTTTTGCTGTTAGCATGAGCGATCACATCTGATTTTGACATGTAGCTACAATAATCCAATATAAATATAGGTTTTTTCTTCAATTTTCGGAATCTTCTCTGTGTTAAATTGACTTATAACTGGATCACAAAAAAGAAGAAAAGAAGAAAGATGCTTTTTTATAATGTATTATTGATCCCAATAATTCCTGGACGAGAAAAGAAATCTAGAGTTTTTTGTGGTAACTAGTGACAAATGTGTCCAGGAATCTACTTTTTTTTTTTTAAAAAAAAAAAGAACTCTAAGCAATTGTTTTGTTTAGTTGTACATTTGCTTCCAAATTACATCCTTTCTTGGCATATATTGCTTAAATTCTTTGTACAAGCCAATTCATTTTCTAAGTTGCTGACTTTAACATCACATAGTCACGAAAAAAAAAGCAACCAATTGCAATGCTATTAAGGATGCGAACTTCAAGTCATCGATTATAATGCTATTAATTACTTGAATTTCAATGAATTAATGGACTCGAACTTTACATTCTTAACAGCATAGTAGCTTATTCATATTTGTTACTTATGATTTAGAAGTAACTCTTTGTTGAGCAACTAGTAAGGAAAACACTTTTGTCATCTAAGTATTTGTGAGTTCCCTTCCAGAATTCCAAAAGTACTGTTATTGTTAATCATTGATCATTTACCAAGTTGATTTACTATACATTTACCATACACCCTAATATCAATTCTGCCGTTAAAAGCCATATTAACAATAATAAATACATGAAAAGGCAATGTGGCAATGTGTTTTTATATTTGTGGCCCTTCATGACGCCACCCTCAAGTTTTGTGAGGGAACGATGAGATTAAATTTGAAAACCATCTTCATACTAGTTTTCTCCACTTGTATGACAAACTTTAATAATACAAGATTCATATTTTGCAATCAACATGTGCAGCGTGGAAAGCAACCTACATCTTTTATTTATTGAATATTTCCTACTTATCTGAGGGGTCTGTTGAATAATAATGAGTTGAAATTTCTCTTTGATGGAACATTGCTAACTTAATATGCAATTGAGGATAGTGTTACATTTTGATTCATAAATATCTGCTTTGATTTCAGGAAGCTCATAAATTGCTACAACCAGCTGACAAAACTCTCAGGACAATGGCAATTGAATTTGCAGAGTATCAGGTAAAGTCAATAAAGTTGCTTGGTTTTGCTTTGATACAAGTGAACACATTGGATTCTGGCTGAGCTTCATGTGTTTCATTTTGTAAATGTCCCAGGTCTGTGTTGACTTGTTTATCACTAGTCAGACATATGTAGACATTGCTTCTATCTCCGTCATCCCAAGAACTACTGGTGGCCAGGTATTGTTTTACTGTTTATTGTATTGGGTCTAGTTCTATGGTCATTCTCAATTGCACCCTTGAACCAGTGCGTTGTTGTTGTGGTTTATTAGCATGTTTCATCCAAAGAGTGTGCCTAGTGTTCATTGTTGTGCGGCGTGAATTGGTTTCCAGAAATTGCTGAATATCCTATTCATCCTTCATTCCTTCTTGACCTTGTTCAGTTTAGTTCAGCTTGTTTACTGAGTGTTGAATTTTGTATCTCAGCAATCCGTAAGATATATTCCATATATAGGTCTTCTTATTTCTTTTGTTCTCCCTCTCTCTTCATTTATTGCACAGCTCACAAAACGTTGTTTGTTCCTTTATCTTGCAGGTTCATTACTATTTCCCATTCTCAGCTTTATCTGATCCGGCAAAGCTTTATAATGATCTCAGGTGGAATGTTACAAGGCCTCAAGGTTTTGAGGCTGTCATGCGAGTGAGATGTAGCCAGGTATGTTTTTCTTGTGATGGGCTTTTTGTCTCTTTCATTAGCTACTTGTCTTCGATCATAATTCCTGTTTTTGGCTGGCAGGGTATTCAAGTCCAAGATTACTCTGGAAACTTCTGCAGACGCATACCAACTGACATAGATCTACCAGGGGTTTGTGTCCAAAGTTTTTTTTTTTAATTGTGTCCTAAGTTTTGAACTACAATCATATTTTATTTTAGTTTTGTTTCTTTTTTAGCTTTAACGTGGTATAAAGTTTTGAAGTACAGATTACATAGGGCAATATGAAGATTATGCAACCTCAGAAGCATGAAAATAAACTAACTTGTAGACAACAAGTTGGGGTTTGGGATAAAAGCATAAAGCCTTGAAACAGAGCAGAAATCTCTGTTTTTTTTTTTTTTTTTGTAACAGTATGAATAATCTGATTTGTCAACAGTCTTCTATTAGAATTAGGAGTTTTTATTCTTATTAGATCTCTGAAATACTTTACTGAAAAAGAATGGAAGGACTTAGCCATTGACTACTGTTCAGAGTAATGAAATAGGCCCAAAAGAAATAGGAATGACTAAGTTGACTAATTCCAATATTAAAAGAAATAGCTAGGGGACCAAATTCTATTAGACTTCAGAAGCCCTAATGAGATATTTACCATCTATTTAACGCACTAAAACCCTAAAATAACACCCAAACTAAGTAAATAAAAATATCCCTAAAAAGTAATTACGAAAATTAGAATAAAATAAAACCACTTTCAGTTGCCTTTCGGAAATGTTTTCCCTCTGTGAATTGATTTCTCATCAACGAATATACAGGATCAAATTGTAAACTCTTTCTGGCTTTTGTTTTATAGTTTCTACCCTGCATAACACATCTGCACAAATAGTTGTAACGCACTGATGCATGATCATATCATTGCATACTTGTAAACAAACACACGTTACTTTTAGTATCTTGCATATACCACTAGCTGGGCCTCTACCCCAAAGACCAGCTTGCTGGGTGAGATTAGCTTACTGCAATGCATGCCCAAGATAGTAGAATTACCACCTAACTTTCCCACATGGAATTTAGAGACTGTACTGACACCCTGACTACTACTATTGGTTGTGTTATGACACATGTGTACATATCCATATCCATTCAGACAATGCCAATATGTGCACATATATACATGCATACATGCAGGGAATTTTTAAAAACTTAAGCAATCTTGTTTTTTTTAACAGATTGATTGCAACAAATGTATGATGGTTACTTTGAAGCACGATGACAAATTGCAAGATGGTTCAGAATGTGCTTTTCAGGTGCCAACTTGGTGATCATTTGTCACATCTTACTTCTGTTACATAATGTTACATTTCTCATATTATTGGTCCATGTTGGCAGTGTGCCCTTCTTTACACCACAGTCTATGGCCAAAGAAGAATTCGTGTTACAAACTTGTCACTGCCTTGTACAAATCAGCTGAGCAATTTGTTTCGCTCAGCTGACCTGGACACTCAATTTGCCTGCATCTTGAAGCAAGGTATCATTCAGTTTGAAGAATTTGCTTTTCTTTCTTTTCAATTTTCAATTTTTGTCCCCTGCCTGGTCGGGGCACCCTTAATAAGCAGGGTGCATGTTCCTCTGGAGCAACATCGTCTCCCTTAGTTTTTATGACTAACTCAGTGTCTGTTTCTTTACCAAATCGACCCACTTGCAACCAAGAGAGAGAACTTTGTTACTTGAGTGATAATAGTTTTTGGGATCGACTTGAAAAACCTTCTCATGCTGTAAATTCATGGCTCATTTAAATTCATTTTTACCTTTATTAGATAAAAGGAATCTGATAGCTCATTCTGGTATCTGCTGCAGATGTTTTAGACTTTTACTCAATATTTTTCATGTTAGATGTACTGACTTTTCTGTTCTGGATTGTGTAGCTGGACATGACATCCCGACAAGTCCTCTTTCCCAAGTCAGGGAGCAAGTGATAAACAATTGCATCAATATTCTGCTTTCATATCGTAAATTCTGTGCCACAGTATCATCATCTGGACAACTTATTCTTCCTGAGGCTCTTAAGCTTCTTCCCTTGTACACCCTCGGTATATATTTATTTTGCTCTAGGGCTTTTATTCAAATTTGTCTATGTCTGTCTTGAGTGTTTCCTGTACTCCAGGAATGTTTCTGTCTTGGACCCTTTTCTGGACATTATGCCTAATGACATACATTCTGCAATTTGAGATTTGTCTGGCATCATGCATTTTAAGAATTTTTCAGTTAATTTTAATAACATTTGCCCGCATTTCATAGGGTTGACAATCTTTATTCTTCTCTCTGTTACATTTTCCAGCATTAACGAAAAGCACAGGGTTGCGGAATGACAGTAGAATAGACGATCGATCTTTTTGGATCAATTATGTATCATCTCTTCCAACACCTTTGGCAGTTCTACTAGTTTACCCCAGGATGATTGCGATTCATGATCTTGATTCAAAGGTATTAATATTTTCAATACTTTCTTCTTCCAATTAGAGCATCATAGGTAATAGTCTCTGATAACTTTTTGCTTGGTGTCCAGGAGGATGATGGATCTCTTATTCCACCTTCCATTCCTCTCACTAGTGAACACTTGAGTGATGGTGGCATCTATCTTCTTGAGAATGGTGAAGATGCACTCATATATATAGGAAGCTCCGTTGATCCAAATATTCTGCAACAACTCTTTGGATGTTCCTCGATGGATGAAGTCCCTGCTCAGGTATTTTATTTTAGTTGTTATCAAACTGTGTGTGGTCTAGTAATAGGATAGGGATTTTACAGTTGCTTTGGAGAATGTCATAATCTATGTGGCCAGGATGGACACTGTTGATTTTGTAAAAGCCGATATGGTTAAGGTAAGAGGTTAGTTCAGGCTCTATCTTGTGGTGAGGGCCCTGAGGTCTCTCCACCCATTGTCAATTAGTTTTGGTTTTGCTTTAACATGGTATTAGAGCAATTATCACTGCCCTGTCTGGAAAGTTGTAACCCAGTCAGTGCATGTTCCACACGTGTCATCCGGCAGCCTGTACTTCTGGGGCCATGTTGAGTGGTACAATCTCACATGGTTAAGGGTTTAGTTAAGGCTCTATAATGTGGTGGGACATCTTCATCAATTGCCAATTGGTTTTTGGGTTGGATGCTTTAAGATATTTTTTTTAGCTCTGGTTTCACATCTACCCAAATAAATGGACAAAGACTAGTTCGATTCTATTGAAACAATTATTTTGTATTTTGAATAACATTTCCTTTTAGGCCAGTATCCAATTAACATCTTAAAAATGAACACTTTTTACATGAAAATAGTTGAGTGGTTAATGATATAAATTACATGGGCTTTTGTAGTATGTTAACTGACGGGCTTGGCTTACCATAGATTTGAGATGTTTCATGACTGATATTCATTCCCTGGACATCTTTTTCTGCTTTGTGTATGTTTATGATTTGTCAGCTACTAACCAAACGGCCCCTACCCCCCTCCCCAATAAAAACTACGCAACAGATGGTGTTGCAGCCATATGAAAATCCACTGTCAAAGAAATTGAATGAAGTTGTAAATGAGATTCGGCGCCAAAGATGTTCATACCTCAGGTATGACATTTTCTTTTCTCTTTTTTTTCTTATGCCCTTTTTTGCAGACTCCATTATCATAAGCAAATTCTGTTTGATTAAGATATTTAATGCTGTATTTATTTATTTATTATTTTTGGGGCAGATTGAAAGTATGCAAGAAGGGGGATCCAGCAGGTCAGTGATCTTGAAACAACTTATGTAGTGCAGCGATTATATTTTTGCTTGGAAATCATTTTTGCGGTAGAGAGAGTTTTTTAAACTTGTATTTGGGGATGAGAAGTAACTCTTAGCGAGGTTCTGTTTTGGGAAAGTTGAAATCTTGATTATCATACTCCCGATATCTTAACAATTTCAAATTATACACATGCTTGCAAATGCACATATCACGCACTACATCTGTTGTTGAAAAATATCTGGAAATTTTTTCGTGCTATAGAATTTGTAAGGAAATATGAAAACGGTAAGCAAATTGGATTATATCAGTATTAGGGGAGAACGTAAAATTAAGAGGCCTATTACCACGTGTGATTGAAGATTCCTCGTGTGTTTCAATTGCATTTCATCCACTTGTGCAGTTAACTGGCATTCTCTTAAGCAGTCCTAGACTATGACTCTCACTGCCCCTCTTTCTTTGCCTTTGTCGACTTTGATCCTTTTAGGCCATTATGGCTGAGTTTATCCCCATCCCATCCTTAGCTCCGCTGGATTTCTATAATTCCTCACATGTTATCTAGATCCTAATTTTGTTGTGTGGATTGGGAGATCACGCTTCTTGTGCACGTTTTCTCCTAATAATTTGTGTCGTGGCCTGTTTCTTGATGGGCACATAGTTCACCAAGTTCTTAACATTCTGGTGAATGCTTCAGTATAAGGTTTATAGTAATTGCCTGGAATTATTTCTGTTTCAAGTTTTCCTTTTTTCTCATTTACCTGTTGTGTCCTATGTCAGGGATGCTGTTTCTATCCTGCCTGGTGGAAGACAAGCATGTAGCCGGCACCTCATATGTCGAATTTCTTGTACATATCCATCGTCAGATCCAGTTGAAGATGTCATGATGATCGGAGATACCGCCATCTACAGTGTTATACTTATACTTTTGGACCTAGGGGAGGGTAAAGCGGCTTAGAAACCACATCTTCCATACTTTTAGAAGCTTTAATTATTCATCTTATTCTGGATAAGAAATTTGATTTGGTACAAGTTTTGCAGTGAGAGTTTTGTCAGAATGATCGACCCTGAGGTTTAGTTTAGTTAATAACATAAACCTGTGCCTGGTTTGGAATTTTTCCCTTGATTTTCCTAACTTTCTTGATAATACATGAACTTGGATTTATGTTTTGCCCCGGGCTCGAATTTTGGACGTCGTCTTCATGCCGCATCACAAGAGAACGTTGATTAACTTGAATTTAAAATATAAAATATTTTTGCAGTCAATTGTTCGCAAGGTGTTAAATACCGTTAGGGTTAAGTATATCATACTCTAAATTTTTAATGTATATTCCATCATATACCGTTATTGTTTTTGTAAAAAAATAAATGTGAGAATATTATTTTAAGATGATATAAATTTAATAGTTTTTTTATATGTTTTATATGTATTATAATTTTTCTCATTATAATTTGTCAAATATAAATAAAATATATATGATAAAAGATATTTTTTTAATATAAAAAAATAAAAAAATGTTATATATAGAGAAAAATAAATAATACTTAGAAAGAAATTAATTTATTGATATAAGATAAAAAAATAATGCCTTAATAATAATAATAAATTTTCTAATACCACGTTTTTTTATGTGGCTCAAAGTAATAATTAAATTTTTTATATTAATTAAGAAAAGTAACCAAAATAATAAAACTAAATATTTATTTTATGATATGTGCATTAATTATATTTTAATATTTTATATATTTATGATATTTTGATGTAAAATGATAAAAAAAATATTTCACACACATCTCGTAAAAAATAAAATATCGCAGTATGTATCTTATGATATATTGTGGTTTTTTAACAAAATTTACACAAAAAGTGAACAATGTGTGAAATATTGCAGTATATTGTAATAAATTATAAAAATATTTGTCCCGTATACCGCTTACTGTAGGTAAATAATATACCATAATATTTAATTCAATGGTTGTTTGATAAAACAGGGAAAATGTGTTCGTCAACAGAATTAAAATAGGGTCATTTCAGGTTTCATCATTTTGGGTTTAGGCTACTTTGAATTCAGGTCGTTTCATCAATTCAAATCATCCGAGTTTTACTGACAAGTTGTATATCGTATGTCTAATATTATTACTCAAATCTCGTAGCATATATTGGAATATTGCGAGAAAAACGGAACAGTGTGAATATGTAAAAGACTTCCAAGTTATATAAAAATTTTCAAAAAATATTTTTAGTCTTGAATTACATACTTTTCTATTTCAGTCCTAACATTTTTACTTTACTAAACAAATCCTCAAACTTTGCAACTACATAAACAGTAGTCATAAACCTTTTTACTTTTTTAAACACATTTCTAAAACTCTGCAAATGTGTAAACAGTAAATGCTAGAACTAATCACTTTTTTTAAAATAATGTGTTTAAAACTACAACTAAGTTATTCAATAATTATTTTTCAATAAATTTAAATTGTACAGTAATTTTTTGATAGTTAATTGACCATTTGAATTATCAGTTTTTCCTTTTTAGAAATCGTATTCCTAAGTAATTGTCTATCAGCTTTTTTTGTTATTTGGGGACCAAAGTCTATCGGTTAATATAGGGCTAACTATTAACAATTTTAGTGAAATTTTAGACCTGTTAGAAAAATTATAAATTTTAAAGCTCTAAAAGTATGGGAAGTTTTACACTTATAGTTTCACTTTCAACAAATTTGCAGATCTTTAAATTTGTTTTATCATTTTAACTTATATACACATTTTTAATATGCTTCATTCCGTACAAAATTTCACATATTTTTGCTCTTATGGTACTTGCGGCAAATGCACAGTAACTGAAAATCGATCTGTTTTCTAAATCCCATGCATGGGCTAGTAATTTCTTCTTTTTTTTTTATGTTTTATGTTTTTGTATTGTAAATTTTATATTAATAATTAGTTACTGTAAAAATTTTAGCAATTAGGATAAAATTATGTGATTTTGTTGCAGTATAAATTTTATGTTTTGAAAAATCAACACATATAAAGAAAATGTAATTACTTTATATACTAATACATTTTATAAAGTGGTGGAAAAGAAGAGCTTTTTTGTGAAAAAAAAAAATGGAAACGTGTTGTTGTGGAAAAAATATGAAAAAAAAAAAAACAACCATTGAAGTTATTGAATCAACTGCGGGACTTGAATTGATGAGTTTTTCTTAGTCATCTTTTCTATAGCATCCGTTGATTATTAACTTATAAACTAACAAAATAAAGATAAAAGAACATCTTTACATTGTATTCACAATAGAATAACAAAAACCAAGTGAGGAAAAAGAGAAAAATTCCATTTGTTAAAGTGCAATAAATGTCATCAAAATAAAATAAGAATGATGTTGGCATCAAAGTTGTCTCTGTTGATGAAAAAAACTACATTTTTTTTTTGGTAGTCAAAGGAAATACAGTTTTAAGGACCATTCCCAGCTTGACTAAATTAAGAGCAATTATTAATATTTAGGTTGTTTTGGTTGAAAATAAGAGATCAAAAAATATTTGAAAAAATGTAAAATTTTCATTTCCTTGAATTTCTTTTTGAAATAAAAGGATTTTAAGGCATTTTATTTGGGAGGAATTGATGAAGAAGTGTTGTAAAAAGAGACAAAAGTGTTTGATTCTCTTTAAATGGAAGGTTATAATGATTAGTGCTTTTATACTACTTTAGAAATAAGATAAATTGGTTGGATAAGAGCAAATTTTTTATATTTTGGTAATATAATTTTGTTTCTTATTATGCATATATATGCATTTAGAAATTTGTAATAGCATTTAAATTATTCATCTTATCATTCATGGAATAATAAAACAAATTTTGTGGTTTGACTATCTAGTTTATCTTATCATTCATGGAATATTAAGATAATCTTTGTACTTTGATCTTTACTTTTCTCTGTTCATTAAATAAATATAGATATACATGTACTAAGGATCCCCAAATAGCATTATATTTTCATTTTTGTCATACATGTGTGGTGTGTACAAATACAAAAAATCATTCGATCTATATTGCATAGATAAATAAATACTTAAAAAATTGATAAAATAATGTGAAATAAATGCAAATAAAATTGTACTTGTAATATCATAATTCATCCGTCCCGTTTTAGATGTTGCATTTTTTTGGTGCAGAGATCAAGATGAGTATAATTTATATTATTTTTTCATTTTTACCCCTAAAGCTAATAGAAAAAAAAAATATTTTTTAGGTTTTGTGTTGTGAGAGTTTAGATGAGGGTTAGAAAAAGAAAATATTCTTTGTTTTTTGTTGTAGGTTTTTTAGTTTTGTGTAGAGAAATTTTAGGTAAGGGTATTAAAATAAACTAGATGTTAAGAACTTTCCAAAAAAGGGAAAACAATACAACCTTTATGGGATATCTTAAAAATAAATATTTTTCATTCTTTTTGGGATATAGGGAGTACAATTTATTTAAAAAAATATAATTAATGAATCTAAAAATTTAACTAACATTTATAAAGAATAATATCTCATTGGGAAAATAATCTTTCGGGAAGCAAAAGTTAGATGAATATTTTGTAGAAGTGTAATATATGATTTTATTTGGCAAGGAAACAAAGTGAAATTTTTTTAATAATTTTAAGACCAAAACAGAATGGTTAGTAGATTAAAGATTAAAATAGTACGATATTTAAAGTTAGGGGAACTATCCATGAAATTTACTTATCTAATAGATAATAACTCTAGAAATTTAATTAACATTTTTAGAGTACAATATATGATTTGGGAAATGAATTTTAGAATGTAAAGCTTAGAACAGTGATTTTGTCAAAGTATGATATGTTATTCTATTTTTTGACAAACCAAAATAAAACATTTTTAATAGCTCTAGGACCAAAACAAAATGGTTAATAAGTTATGGACTAAGACAATACAATATTAAAAGCTAAGAGATTGTCCATAAAATTTACTCATCTAATATATTTATTACTAGTTTTTATTCCTATAATCCAACTTACACACACACACACACATAAAACACACACATGCGTGTGTTGTGTGTGTGTGTGTGTGTGTTATTTGTAGAATTATAACATATTATGTATTGGTAGTGATACCCATACTTAAAGGATTTGGGCCCTGTAATTTCAATTTGGTTTGGATCTATTAAGAGCAGTATGACTCAAAACACCTTACAAGCCCAACTAGTGGATTGACTTGTACAAGCCCAACCACCATAAGATAAACATGATGTGTGTTTCACACAGGCAACTATCCCTTAGATTTAACGGCTCTCAAGCAACAGTAGCTTGGCACCTCATCTAACGGTCCTTGTTGAATGAGGCTTTTCTCCCAATATCTATATAAAGGTAGAATTATTCATTACAAAGATATTGAATGCTTTCCTTGAATTCTTTCATCTAGGATCCATCCTTGAGCATTTGAGTGAATTTAGCATTTATCAACATTGACCCATTTTTCAGTACTTGTGGATCAAGGCCCACATCACTGATATCAAGGACAAGAGAAAGGTTAATAAGCACCATCAATTAGGGATATTTATTATATGAATAAAAATTTGGGTTGTCTAGTGATGTGAAAAATATCTTACCTGCCCTTACTATCCCAAACCAGGTCACCTAAATCCAAACATGCTTTTATCAGTAAAGTCTTTGGAAGGCTATGAACTAATCCCACCCAAATCAGGTATATGGATGGTACAGGTTTAAGGATATACTATCTTGAACTCAACTCATACTCCACATTCAATGTATAATGCTTGAGTATTTAAAATAATATTTATATCATATATATATACAATCCTATAGGAATGGCAATTAGGTAGGTCAGGTCAGGTTTGGGTCAGGTTATTCAGGTTCAGGTTTAATCGGGTTAACATGTATTCGAGTCCAGATTGGGTTCAGGTCGGGTTATTTGGGTTTATGTTAATTTTGGATTTAGTAGATTGAGGGTTCGGGTTGGATCAGGCTGGGTTTATTTGGGTTTGGATTTAATCAGGTCAGGTTATCAGGTCTTAGACTAGATTTAGTTTGATTGTCGGGTTTACTTGGTTCATTGATGCATAAGCCGAAAATCGTTAAATTCATTCAATTTTTTTTAATTTTGATTAAAATTTAATTTAACTAGGCATAAAAATAATATAAAATTTATGAAGATATATTAATATATAATTTATTTAATAAAATACTCCCTCTATGTCAAGTTCTTTGTAATATTCACTATTGAACAATTAATCTACAATTTTTTTATTTTCAACATTTTAGTATATAAATGAAAAATGATTATATTAAATAATAAATAAAGACCTATAGTTTCTAAATATACACTTAAAAATTTTTTTTTCTAACAAATAATCTCCCTCCATCCCATTTTCTTTGATCCGTTTAACTTTTTTGACTAGTTTAACATGAATGTATTTATATTATTGTTTATTAAAAAATTAATAAAATATATTTAAAAATTATAGGCCTTGATTTATTATTCATGTATAAAATTTTTTATTTATATATTAAAATGTTGAAAAAAAATTATATATTAATTGTTAAAATATGAATTATGCAAATAATTTGAGATATAATGAGTAATATGAATAAATTGAATTCAAATTATTCGAAAAAGTCAACTATTTCAAAGAATATAGAACAGAAGAGGTACTATAATTTCTAAAATCTAATTATTTTTATCTCTGTATCACCGTTTCACCGATTGTTTCCTATAGTTTTCACTCGCTTGCTCAACAACGCAAAACAAATCAACAGAATAGAAGAAACTCATCTATATATACTAAATAGTAATTTTTCTACAGTCTTTTCCGACCATATATTTTATATTGATTTAAGTTAAAATTGGGTATTGTCGGGTTTAGTCATAAAGTCATTTTGGGTTCGGGTCAGGTCGGGTTCGGGTTCGGGTTTTCTCGGGTGTCACTTTAATTAGGTTCGGGTTTAGATCGGGTTCAAGTCGTTGACTTTTCTTGTCAAATCGGGTCAGGTCGGACTTTGGTTTGGGTGAGTTGGGTCAGGTCTTCGGTCGGGTCAAATTTTACCATCTCTACAATCCTATCCAATACTATTTAATTCTTAATTCCTAAAACTCATGAGTTGTGTATGGTATACAATCTAATTTAAGTGCAAATCATCAATTGCTTTTCATTTCTTTGTTGTGTTTCAAAATTGCAGTAATATTGTTTGGCACCTAACTCAAACTTTGTTTTTTATATGTTGATGTTTTCATTTTTATTTGAAAAAACTTATTAGATCTATTTGGATATCTTATTTATTTGTAATATTTGTTTTATTTTCAACGTGGTTAATATTGCTTATGGTAAATTATGGTAGTTTAATATTTTTAATTTATTTTTGTTATGTGAATCATTTTTGTGAGTATTGTGGGTATAGTACTTGACCCTACGCACCTTGAAGCAAGGAGGATTTGGTGAGAAAACCCTACCCATTACAGGTTGCAGGAACTAGGTAAGGCTCTTATATTGCAAGAATAATTTGAGAATAACTCTACCCTCTTAAACTCGACCCATTGACATCCCTATTTGTCTTGTTCACATAAATTTAGGCTTTCTGCACCTATTTTCACCTTTTAAATGTAAAGTCAATGGTAAAGGGTGGGCATAAGTCAGGTTGGGTTCAATGAAATTGAACCAATTTGACATAATTATGGTTCCATAAAAATTCAACCCAGCTAGGAGTAGAGAAAGGAACCAAAATCATGGATCTGATTTTTTGAGTTCTAGATATCAGTTTTTTATGTACATAATAGACTTCTAACGACTATAAAGTCCAATAAATTTTTATCCAAAGAAACAATTCAAGGGCAAAAAATAACTAGATCCAAAAAGATTCACGATATTTACCATTACATCCAAGTTTAGATACATATTTAATTAGTATAATTTAGAAAAGTAGCACATTAAGTTTCAAATTTCATTAAGGCGAAGATCATCATATGTTTTAAGTTACAAAAATACTCATGTAATATAGTTCAAATAAATGAGTATGTGGCTAAATATATAATATCATAAATCCTACAATATATTTAAATATACACTTTCGGTTCATTCTATCTTATGTTGGTTTCATATGGAAACGGAATTAGCTCGAGAACCAATGAGTTTTTTAGTTGTGAAATCAACTTGAGACCTATCATCAATTTTTACCCACCTCAAACCAATGTAATATGGGTAGTTTGGGTTGGATTTTGATTCAACCTAACAATACTCACCCCCAAAATGATGCTAAAGAGTATATTAGAGCTTAACACTTTTGGTCCTAAACTTCTCAAATCTCAGCTAATAATATTGACTATGAGTTCTACACACACTTTGACGCCATTATTAGTAACAAGATGGTCCTATTGTAAGGGTAAAAAATGAACAAAGAGCTTGAACCGGAACTCAATTTAAATCTTGTTCATGACTCGTTTAAACTATTATTAAGTCAAATTTAAATAAAATTTTAAATTCAATGCGTATTCAAATAAAACTAGATTTACTTATCTTTCGGCTGGGCTCGATTTTAGCTTTTTAAACTTGGCTTTGTACAAGGGGCAAGAAAAATCCGACAATGAGAATGAAGGAGCACTGAGCAGTCTCACCAATACAGGCTCGGGTCTGAGCACATCAAATAGCTAAAATCATGATACAAGTTAACTTAATTGTCCTAATACTTTTGGTAGAAAGAAAGAAAAAGAATGGGCTGCAAATTAGTTTACGAAAAACAAAACAAAATTATGGAGCAAATATGAAGCTGAAAATTCGGACCCTGCTCACCCCCGAATTTTGCGAGATGTGACCAATAAGATGCGAGGATCGTACATGTCTAGTTGTTTAAGCACCGCCTCATCGACTGATTTCCTTTTCCCTTCCGGAATCCGTCGTTACCTTACAAATTCCATCAAACCCTGAAATTCGTTTCAATTCCCAAGTTGATTCAAAGCTTCCACCCCGGCCACGGCCCTCCTCCTTTATCGTCATCGGCTTCTTTCGCTCCTCTCTCAATCAACCATGGCCTCTGTTTACTCTTACTCTATAACCCCAAAACCTCTTGGCTGTTTCGCCGAGACCAGTGCCCACTTCGATTTTTTCCACTTGGAGCTCAACTTCCACCACTACCTTCGACTAAGCTACCCAGAAGAGACCGATATCTCCTTGGACCAGTTCCGAAATTCTTTCTCTTACCCGCGCGACCTGTTCTTCTCCCAAGAACACGGTCTCAGATATTTGTTTTCGATCTTTTCGAGGACCGGTGGGTCCGACGAATTCTTGGAAATGATCGTCTCTGATGTCTTGTCGTTCGCTTGGGAGATGGACAATGATTCTCTTAATCTTGGGCAAAAAGGAAGTGCATTGGCCGTCGATGTTCTTGTTCTGACCCCTTATGATGAGCGCGAGGAGATCAATCGCGCCCTTGGTGAATCCATGCAAGAATCGCGAACTGCCTTCAGGCCGGCCAGTGCATCGGCGATTAAGTCTTTGAAGAGGGTTAGAGCGAGCGAGAGAGGGACAAAGATGGGTAACGTATTGGGTAGTCCTCGTGCCTTGCCGATCAAGAAACGGCGAAGGCCAGATTGTTTGGGTTCGGAGAGCGGTTGCATGGTCTGTCTGGAGGATTTTTCAGCAACTGATGAGTTGGTGCAGATGCCTTGTGGTCATCTTTATCACGACGATTGTGCTGTAAGATGGCTGGAGACTAGCCATTTGTGCCCTCTTTGCCGATACCCCCTGGAAGTTGGACAAGAAAAATTCTGCAATTGATTCTGCACAGGACTGCCTAATGTTCTCCATGTGTTCGACAAAAGGTAAAAGCCACAATTACATGCATGAATTATCTTTGCTGAATATTTGTTACTATTTAAATTGGTAATTGATAGTATATATGTTCAGTTTGTTTTACAGCAAAATCCCAAAACTTATGGTTCTGTTCAGCCTATGTGCCCTTAAGATTTGTCTTATTTCAAAGAATGACATGCTGATTCTTGTATAAAACTTCAGGAACAAGGATTTACTGAAGATTCTCGAGGCTTGTGTTTCATCAGGAGAATTAATTTGATGTGGCATTGGTGCAAGTTAGGAAGACAGAAGACCAATGCATTATTGACTGCTGCCATTGGGGGTCTCATGAGATTGTTTGGATGAATGTGTGATCTGATGGCCTGACATTAGCAAGCAACTTAAGGTAGCATTCGACATTCGTGAACACAAAAGCTACTGTTCAAGTATAGTATTTATTGTCTCAATCTCTGATCTTTACCTATTTTAATTGCAGAAATATTCAAGACAGCAAAGAAAAATAGGTATCAGACCATAACAGCAATGAAGGTTTGCTTCCCGTATAGATGAGTCCAACTCAAAATCTTTTCTGGCTGCTTGGTAATCCTGGAAAAGGTTCATGCTATCTAGACTTCCTTCCGGGATGCACGAAGATCTCCAGTAATACGTTCCTGCAAATGTTAATTGGAGATCTAGAATGGACCACTTTCTGAAGCTTCATAAGGTGAGAGCTTTCCATATCTGAGTGTACTGCAAATGTAATTTCTAGAAGGGCCTGCTTACGTACTAATCTATTTGTCTTTAACATCAGGATGCAACTACTGTTCCTCAGTTAACCAGGCACTCATTCCCCTTCCGTGTGGCTTTGCTGGGTAAATGTTCTCAATCACAAGGAGAAATGGAATGAATGAACACGCCAGAGATGAAAGGACGCTATCCCTCTTCCTAGCTTGCAGCTTCAGCTAAGTGGTAGTCTTGCCAAGGCTGCTGCATTTTCTCCTGAAGTATAACTGTTTCCAACTGTTGATTATTGCCTCGAATTATGCTGGACCCTTCCTGAGACGATTCGATGGCTTGTACAATTCTTCATGATCGTGAAATTCTCTGCTGTTACTCGTGGATGTAGGTCACATTGACCGAACCACGTAATCTCTGTGTGCCCAATTTTTGTTTTCTTTACTAGATTGCACACGAAATTCTCTAACATCAAGTAATAAGGTCACGAAATTCGCCTTCGCTGATATTAACTCGAGGGCTGCCTGAAGTGTCATTCGGCTTTGGTTCGGCAATAATGCCTGTCTGGTGGTATCATAATAAATGAAGCATCAAATCAGATTTTGTTGTAGGAAACTTGATCAACAGAATTTCATTGCTCATGTTGGTGCTATTCATGCAACAGCAGTTACATGCCACAGCAAAGAGTGATAAGACAAAACAACACAATCTTCCTGACCACTGCTGGAAGGGAAGGTAACAAAAAATTTGGGCGTTTGGGGGGGGTGGGATTCGGGTTCTAACTGTACACAGGAAAACAATAAAAATAGTGTACAATTTCTCTCATTTGACGGTGACTTTATGTTGAGACCAAGTACTTTGTACCTCTGATCGATTGCCAGTTCATAGCAACTTCATGGAACGCGAGCCCACGACTGAGAGCATCTAACCTTTTATACTGTCCCATAACTTCCATGATATTGCTCAAGAATGTTGAGTTGGTCCCAGGAAAAGCGAGAAAAACCAATATTGTTATACTACTTACGTCGATTTGTTGAAAGGTAGTTGTTTGGCACCTCGTTCTAAAGCATCTCTCCATAATCTGTACCTCACTCCTAGCTTATCATAGGCTACCGGCCAATTCCATATATTTGCACCATTGATCATCCTCTCTTGTTGGCCAACAACAAGCCGCAAATCCTCATTCAGCACCTGCATGGATCATGGAAGGGGAAAGACGGTTTCAGTTTGAACAAAATTATTAAAATTAACATATGCTTTCATTCACCCCATAAATGCAGTGCATGAACTTGTTTGCATTATTTTACATAGCAAGGAATACGAAAAAACTTCCCAGTGCATTACTATAACAACCTATTTTGGAGAGACGAAAAGGATAATTCACCTTCATGACAGAGTTCAGAGAAACTATGCGGCTTAGAGAGAGAGAGAGACCTTGTATTTAGTAGCCTAGATAAGGGAAAAGTTTGTTGCTCCCTCCATCTCACAATGTTTCACTTTTTGACATTTTCGTAAATATTACTGATGTTGTGCAACATAAATATATTAGACATGTTTATCCAAGATTACCCTTTACCAACTAGCATACTTACAGGCTACAACAATGAGCATTCATAGGCTTCACATAGTGGGAGGAGTATATCTAGAAGAATATGCATAATTGAAGAAAGCCACAAACATTTTGGGGCAGAAGAAAAGGGAAAAATGAAAAACATTTAGGGGATGAAGGTAGTCTGTAGTAATTTTTTCTCTCTTTATCAGCAAACCAAGAAAAATGACTTCCAGATGGGGGGGAAAAAACAGGCTATAACCCAAAAGAAGAGAAGAATTAAAAGCCTGGCAATTTTCTTTACCTGCTCTGCAAAATGTCTCCACAAATAATGCATGAAAGGAATGTGTTTCAGTAAAGGAGCAAAATCCAGTGACATTCTGTATAAGAGCCTTGTCTTCTTTCTTGATGAAGGCAAGCACACATGAAGTTGGTGAAGATGTGTTGCACATTGCCTTGTACTTAGTCCTTCTAGTTTTCCAGGCTTTGAGATCCCAATTGTCGACAATACCATACAAGGAGGTCGAAATTCCATATCAATAGGATACGGGTCCCAGTATCCTTCAAGGCCTGATGCAGGAGTCAAGAATTTCACCAAACTGAGAAAAAAAGGTTATACACAGTAAGTAGTGCTTATGCAAAATCAGCTTGACAAAAACTAAAAGACCTCACTGGTTTGTTTCAGACCATTGTGCTTTCTTAAACTGTGAACTATTACAGCTGAAGATTCAAAACAGGAAAAATATCCTCAGTATAATAGTGCTATAGACGAACCTTGGCACAGCCCATCCCTTAGCAAATGTTGAAGTGTGAGTAAAAGGTGCATGAGCGAGATCCAGGAGATTATCCAGAAGCAGCCCATGTTCAACTGGAAGTTCCATGACAATCTAATGCAAACCAATGCAAAAGCATGTTAAGCAATTGTTTTTCATGTTTATCCGTATGTTCCAGAGTTCAGCATCAGTAAAAGCATCAAAATGACCCACAGTTTACCTCTGCGTGGATTTGAAACCCAGAAGGAGGTTGCAAGGAAGGGAGGGTGGCTGTTGGAGGGTCATTCCCCGGCCAAATCCAGATCATGCCCTCTTGCTCAAAACAAGGTAAAGACTTTATTTTCACATCAAGTAGTCGTGTGGATGGCATCTTCTCACACTTCCCATCTGTCGAGTATTCCCACCCTGATATTCCCCACCAAAGATGGTCCACAATCAACTAAATCCTATTTTCTTCATAAGTGACTTAGCAAATTTGAAAACTTGGTATTTTTCAATTCATCAATGACTATGCCTACATCTTATAAAAGCAATTCCATTAATCTCTAGCATAAAGTGAGTACTAACCATGATATGGACATTGAATGCGACCATCATTTACTGAACCAAGATGCAGAGGACATGCTCTATGTGCACAAGTATTCTGAACGCAGCCAGGTTTTCCATCTTTTCCACGAAAGAGAACCCATGGTTCCTCAAAGCAATCAATCGGAATCTGGAGAGAAAAGAAAAAAAAAACTTGATAAGTAAATAACTTATAAATGACAAATAAAAAAAAAATCACAAGGAATGCCTCAGAAAGATGAAGGCTAATTCATTTTTGTGGTTCCTCAAAACAAAGTTCATCCTGTGCTGATAATATCTGTCTTCAGACATCCTATAGGTTTATATAGCACTACCTAGCAGACACTCAGTTCTTACTTAAGCTGCACGGTCAATCATTAAAGCGTCCAGACATATGAGCATCCAATTCCTATTCTTCAAGTTGGACGAGCAAAAATAGAACCACGAAGAAAGGGGGTAAAAGGCCCACGAAAGTGGGAACTTGCAGCACAAACAAACTTACCATGGTATCATCCTTTAGATCAGTGGAAAATGTGACTGGGTACCAGAAATTCTTTAAGCAAGGATGATAAGGTTGAACAGGCCCAGATACATTCAAGCGTTTCCAAGGCAATTTCCTCTTAACAGTATCCGTGGAAGTATTAGGAGGGCAGGAATCTAGCTTAGGATCAGTTGCTTTTCTATCCTCCAACAGCCGATCATTAACCAATTCCTCCATGTAAGCTAGTTTATCTAAAGCAGTAGCAACTCTGGCTTCCGATATATGCACCTGTTTTATCCACAAGTTATACTCAGGAATGTGAAATAGAAACTTAATCATTAAATGTCCAGAACATCCAGATGTTCAAGAATCTTTTTCCTGACAGATGTTAACATCCCCATTCTTTCAATTGCTACTTTTTCCAAACCTGTTTGTGAGCTTGAGCTAATTCATCTTGCAATGCTGCTAGCTCCTTTTTCATGGTGCCGATGGACTTGTATTCACGAGCCAATGGATTCAAAACCTCTACAACCTACACCGATGTTCCACAATAAGTCCAAGAATCAATACTACAGCTATGATAAAACAAATCCACACAGAAAATACTAGCTTCATGTAACTTGCCACATATTCTGAACAAAGACTAATTGATCCAAAATTGATAGACACCTTTTCGTGAATGAGCATGATCATGAGTAGATCTTGCCTAGCCCGCCAATCGCAATACTGAATATCGTACCTGGCCACTTCAAGGGCCTGATTTACATCCAAGAACTTCCCTTTACATTGAGGAACTTTAGACCTTGGATCCTCAACGTTGAAGAGAGTACCCCACTGGTTCTTTTTATCTACGACACCCTCCTCCCCAAACACAGCAAACACCCTGAAACTTCCTTTTAAACCCTGCAGTCAGGCACAAAAAGTAGCTGGATTTCACCAACAGGTAATTCAAGCTTCGATTCCTCTAGAACTAGCACTAAAAAAACGTGAATAGAGATTATGAACATTAGCTTTCCCCTAATAATCTTCAATATCACAGAATACCACATTGTTCACAATATTTATCCAGAGTTCCAATAAAATCAGGAAAAAAAAAAAAGAAAAGAAAAGACGATACAGAGATCGTCCTAAAATCTTTTTCGTGTGTTCTAAGTTCCAACCTAGAAGTGAAATCATCTGAGAGCAATGTTAAGCAATCAATAAGTGTCCAGGGCTAAGAGGTTGAAACTTCTAGGCAGAATGCCGTCTACCCCATGAACACATAATTCTCTGCTAACTACCAACACTACAAAACAATATGAAGTACTATTAAACTCAAATAAGAAGAAAAATTAGTACTCCAGCAGATTAAACTAGAGTTCAATGGAAATGACCGAAACTATCTATGATCGGTCCTGCAGGGAAAAAAAAACTAGCCATATAAATTGAACGCACGGAGGACCGAAAAAGTGCACCTTTCCGTAATTAACCTTGGAGGATCTGCAAAGAGAAATGGGCACAGACAAAGCAGCGGCGGTGGCTATGGCGGTCATGGCGTTTGCGATGCACAGAAAGGGAAAGGAGAAAAATTATCAGACAGAAGTCGGGAAAAGTATTTTTGTTGATAAGAGGTTGGAATTCCGCGCGATCTTGGGCAGCCTCCCAGGGGTTGCCACGTGGATTAGTGTACACGTCAGGGCGACAAGTGGCACGCTGCGAAGCCACAAGGTCTGTTGGTGTGAGAGGAGATACGTGTGGGCCCCTTATATCTAGCAGTGCCAGGTCAGGATGTTGGAGATATCTTTCTCTATCTTCTTGCCTATCCGTTGATCAGCTGCAGGCGCCTGCCATATTTCCATTGGGAAAAGTCGAGTTCCTATCGATTTTCGTTGTCGGATTAGTTTTTGGTTCCCTCCAGCCTCCCTCCACCGGTCATATTTGACTAGTAAGAGCAAAAAGAATCTTAGTAAGACATTGTGAGGTGGAATTGGGTTTACCATCACGATCGCTAGTATAATGTGCACAAACTTGTAGGCTCCTGTACAATAAATTGAACATCTACGTGCGTAAACTGAAGTTTTCATTTTTAAATCTAATTTATTTTAATTAAAGTTAACTTAATCTAAAATAATTTTTTTTTATAACAAAAAGTTATTGTAACAAATTTACATCAAATTTACATAAGTATTTATATTATAGACATCACCACATGTACAAATTTTATTAATTAAAAAACCTAACACCACTTATAATAACTAAAACGTGTCCACATGAGAATATAGTAAAAATGTTTCAAAAATATATATTCATAAAAAGGAAAACCAATCTAAGATTTGTGCTTAATAACATAATTAAATCAAATACAAATTAAAAGTGAAAATGACAACAAAAAAAAAAATCCATGCATCGTCATTGGTCAACACCTCGTTATCAGCACTCTTAACAGCTCAGTCTTGCTTTTGTTTAATAGGAAGACTCCAATCATGGTTATAAATACAGACCTCAATAACCTAAAGTGTCAATCTCACTCATTTTTTCAATATCATTTGTTTGCCAGTGCTCAAAGTATGCTCAGAAGTTATACTGAGTTGAAGTCAAAGAATTAACTCATGTGAGTTATCAAAGTTGTAGGACATTTAGGTCTATTCTTAAACAAGTTAGAGAACTAATGATGCATTTAAGCCTATTCTTAAACTAAGTGTGTAAAATGAAAAAGACCATTCTAATAACCGTCCGCGATTGAGAGACAGTGGCCCTATCTTTTACGTGTGGGGCCCCAGAAACTTGAAAGAGCACTAGACTTAATACAATAAATACCTCTAAGTTTTAAACATTTGAATTTTACAACCCCTATCTAACAAATTGGCAACAGACATCTCTCATGCCACTTTGATGCTAGATATATGTAAATTAAAAAAAAAACATATTATAAGTACTATTTTGGCCAAATGGCCCTTCTATTTAGAATCTTTCATTATCCCCAAATTTGTGGGTTAATAAACTTTACTAAATTGTTAAATATATAAATAACTAATTAAATTACTTACAAATGATAATTCAAAAAATAATCTATAATAATTTAAAAAATTCTAATTATTTAATTATTTATCTTTTGCTTATTTTTTCATAAACTAGTTTCATTGATTTATTGAAAAGCAAAACAATTTATCTTTTATGCACTCCACTATTATGTTGATCAATTATTTTTCATAAATAGTTTTCACAATTTTTCATATATAATGTGAAATATTAGGGAGCTAAAAATTTAGAGATAACTTTGTTAGAGGAGTTGTTTTTAATAAGATTTAGCTTTCAAAATTTTTTTTCAAATTAACATTTTTTTTGCACCGTTGACTTTTATATTTGATTGGATTTTTTAAAAGATCATTTTTTGTTTCCACTCTGGCCGGATATAAATAAGAGCATGATTTTTTTTATTTAATCACTTAATTAGAATATTGGCAACTTTTTCTTTTGCTTTTGATGTATTCTAGCTAGTATTTATATTTGAAAGAAAGATTCAAATTAAACAAAAAAAATGAGATATTAATATGCAAGAAATTGAACAATTAAAGAAGACAAACAAAAGCTGAGGAAAAGGATAAAAGAAAATTTATCCCAAAGTTAAATGTTGGATTATTTGTTTATGGGGATAAACCCCCAATAATGGGTAGTTTATTTTACTAAAAAAAAAAAAGAAAATCTATATAAAAAATAAATGATCAAAGTAAAGGTGAAGAAAATAAAAGATTGATATTTTTGCTTTTTAGTGGATCAATAAAATTAGTTTCTTAAAAAAAGCACAATATAAATTATTAGATCATCATAAATTCTTTGAATTATTTTACATAATTTTTTTGATTTATCATGTGTATAAAATATAATTATTTAATTATTGTAGTTAGCAAATTAGAAAAATTTATTAATTCATAAGTTTGGTTTCGTGTGAATGAAAGTTTCAAAATGTAATGATCATTTTGCTGAAATGTTGAAAGTTTGAACTAAGGTTTTAGTTTACCCAAACTAAAAAATTGCCAATGGCTAACTTAGTACATTTCTCAAAGTTGAAGGATTAAGTTACAGTGAGTCATACTTGAAGAACTAACTCGCTTGAGTTGACAAAGTTAGGGGATAAACTATGCATTTTGGCCTTGAGAATATTTGTACCTATGTATGAATCTATTTGTACATATACATGATTTGGTTCAATATATATAATTTTGTTTACCTAATAGAAAATTGACATATGCTAAGACAAAACAAAAATTTACTGCCTTATTTCTTTCAACTTCAATGATGAAAAAAAATCAATTCTTCATTGGTGATGTTGTCAAACTAAGAAGCGGTTGTTGATCTTAACCTACAAAGTCATTTCCTAACAGGAATGGCACTTTAAGCTTTTATTGAAGCAAAACTCTTATATCAGCAAATTGTGTGGACGATCTTTAATCTTTAATTATTTTTTGGTTCTAACTTGTTAAAAATGTTTTTTTTAGTCCTAAATATATAAAAAGATGTTTAATTTTAGTTTCCATTGGACAAAATTTGTTAACTCAAAGTATTTGTCTAATAACAACTTTTTTATCATAATTTAAACTATTCAATAATAGTTTTACAATAAATTTAATCCATATAATAATTTTTTATAGTTAAGGGACAATACAAATTACTTTTTTCTTTGTGAAAATTGAATTTAAATTATTAAACATATTAAATTTACTAGGAGATGGTTACCAAATATTTAAATTAGAATTTCAAAAGTTTATGTTAAACAGTTATTATGAGTTAATAGATTTTATCTGGTAAAGGATTAAGGCAAAATAATTTTAATATATTTAAAACAAAAACAGAACATTTAATAGATTGTAGACTAAAAAAATGATAATTAAAGGTTAAGAACTAGCCACATAATCTACTCATCAGTAATTATTAGCAGATGCATACATGTGAACGTGTATTTTTTTTTGTAATCAGAATCAATAAATAAGAAAGTAGCTAAAGAAACATAGATGCAGAAACCCTAGATCTAGGGACCACTATCACCAAGTAATGATGCATAGAATCCGTCAAATGAGATCTGAGATAGCAGTGTTGACTATAAAAGTACTAGATAACACTTAGAGCGCCTAAGAACAACCTATTAGAATCGTTATTGAGATGATGTGTAGTGAAGTTGTGAATAATAGAGCTACATAGATTGCCCATAATTCAGCCTCTATAGCAAAGTCACATCAAGAGATAGGGATGCCTTTATACTATTATGAATGAACATCAATACCAAGCCAGACACAAGCAGTAGCACCTTGACCAGTAGAGTTTCACTAAGCGCCGTCCATAATGAAGATATTTGGTTTGATTGGAGAATAATAATTCCTGACGCAACCTCAAGTATGACACATATTGGGTGGGGGGTTGAAAGGAAAATGAGCAAGCTTCTGATGGAAATCTATGGCTAAAGAAAGCTAAAGAAATAGCTCATCCCACCTGACAATCAATGGTGGCACATGAAAAGGAACAATTCGAAATATGCACTCATTTCGCTAGAACCATATGATCCAAAGCGTGGAAACAAAAAAATGGAACCAATCAGGTGGGAAACATTTTTGGTAATGCAATAAGATTGCAAGCCATGACTCAAAAAAAAAATTGAGAAAGATAGGGAAGAACACATGCACGTGTATTTGTGCATGGAGATATAACGTTGGAGATATTGTTTAGGCAAAATTGCGATGATTGTTTCAAGAAAAGAAAAAAGAAATCTGTTTGTTGGGAAAAAATTTCCACCTATTATGTGCAATGGAACAACAAACATAATCAAGTAATCATGCATAAATTTAATATAATTCGACTATTAACTAGCTTACAAACATGAATAAGAGAAATTTACTTAAATAAAATATAAAGATTACAATAGAAGTATGTCCTTAGTGCTTACGTTAGATTATGAATTCTCTACATATTACTGATAACCTCATCATCTTACCCTCTCACAATTACAAGATATGCGAATTACAAAAGACTTATTGTCTTAGCTCTCTTCAGCCTCCAAACCTCTTCTTTTTTTAAAAAAAACTCTCACATCTTGTCTCTTCACTATAATTGATTTTTCTCTTATACTCAAAACCCCACCAGAATATGCCTCTTTAAATGCTAAACACAAACCTAAACCACATCAAAATAGAAAAATTAAATCCTAAATAAATAGAAAAACTAAAACTAAATCCTAAACAAAATTAAAATCCTTAAACTTTTTGAATTTGGGTCAACAAGCCCAACAGTCTCCATGTTGACTCAACTTTTTTTACCATGAACATGAACATCATGAATACATAATCATAGTCACAAACATAGCAACAAACAGAAACGACCACAACATAATGAACATGTCTTTAAACACGAACATCATGAACATCATTGCCCATTAAACACTATCTTAAATATTCAAACTTATATTGAGCTCAATTTCACACCACTAGCAAACATCCATAGGATGATTTCCCAGGGCACCACTGCTCTACAAACATGGAATACTTCATTACAACACAAACAAGGAAACCGATCCACCTAAAATAATTTTCTAGGTTTCACTATTCTAGGAACAATTTTCAAGCTTCAAATCATTATCAACTCCACGTCTTTGCCAATCCGAATGACCTACAGTGCTAAAGCATCGAACCATATGCTCCACTATGCCAAGCATCAAACAAAGCTTTGATACTACTTATTAGGGAAAAAAATTCTCAATCACCTATCATGCATGGTAGATCAACAAACATAATCAAGCAATCACACACAAATTTAATATAGTTCAGCTCCTAACTAACTTATATCTACAGATAAGAGAAATCCACTCGAATAAAATTTAGAAGTTACAATAGATGTGTGTAGTTAATGCCCACGCTGGCTTATGGATTATCTATAGATTACTAATAACTCCATAATCTAGCTATCACATAATTACAAGATATGAATATCGCAAAAGTCTTCTTGTTTTAGCCCTTTATGGCATCTAGACCTTTCCTCTCTCTTAAAACTATCACATATTACTTTTTCCATAACAATTGATTTTTCTCTCATACTCAAAATCAAAATCCTTAAACTTCTTAAATTTGAGCCAACGAACCCAATACCATTTGCAACTTAAATCTAATCACATTGTTAATGATACGGAAAAGGGAAAAAAACCACTCACTATGGCTAATTAGGGCTAAGTGAGGTTCCATTTAATTTTTGTAAGAAATTCTCTTTCTTTTGCAACTAAAATGTCGAGTAGAAAATGGTAGGATGGTATAGATGATAAATCACGTCATACAATGTAAATTATAACTTCTGTTATCATATTCCTAATTCTTTAGGAAGGAAGAAAAAGCTTGTATACACCATTGATCCTTCAACTTTGACAACTCGCACGAGTTTGTCCCTTAAATTTGACTCAGTGTGATTCAATCATTTAAATTTTTAAAATTATGCAAGTTAGCCCCTAGGCTACCAAGGAAAACTTAACCTTAGTCCTAAACTTCCAGGTTTTTGGCAAAAGCACCGCTTTATTAAGAAACTTCCACTCCCACCTAATTTGTGAATTAATAAATTTCACTAAATGGCTAACTACATAATTAAATAGTTAAATGATAATTCAAGAAAATTATATAAAATAATTTTAGAAAAGTTCTATATTATCAATTAATTGAATTTTATTTATTTTTTAAATAATATATTTATAAATAAAAAAATATTTATTTTATTTTCTACACTTTTCCTTAGGTCATTTATTTTTTATACATATTTTTGTCATTTTTTTTCAAAAAAAAAATCCCCCAACACTAAAGGTTTAGGACTTTTTCCTTTTTTTTCCCTAATGAGGTTATTTTACTAAAGACCTAATAGTGCAAGAAATATTTTTGGTAAAAATTTAATAATATGACTTGATTACAAACACAATTGTTCCTTTTAAATAAAAGTAATTTGGTGCTCAAATTTTTTAGATAAAATTTTCATCAAGCTCGAGATATTTTGTAAGGATAATTTTTTTTTCCTTTCCAAAATTTTTTAACTTATCATTATTTAATTAAAAGCCTAATCCCATATTAATACAAGTAATATTTGTTAGAAGAAAATTATATTTTTTTCTTCATATTTGTAGTTTTAAATTCAATTACATAATCAAATGGTTTTAATTTTATTTTCAAAATAACAATGATGAATTGTCACATCATTAGTTTTTTTTCTAATTTTTAAAGTTATAAAATAACAAAAAATATCTTCTTTTCATTTTCTCTGTTGCTTCTCCAGCATATCCTGCTACTAGTTTTGGTTTACCAATCAAGACTAGCACCCCATGATTTAAACAGTTTCACATCTCATTTGCTTTGTCTGGCCTTTTTTTCTCATTATGCACTATTGTTGTCCTTGCATTTTAGGCATAATTGCTTATAGTAGCTAGGTTAGTATCATTCTAGTCCCACATGATGGTCAATGTTTTTAGTACAATGGGTTATAAACCAGTTTGTTGTCATCTGTTGCATCATTGTTGGTCTCCTCTCATCCTTCTTGATGCATTTTCCATTCAGCTAAGAAGGGAGCATGTTTGTGCTGAAGCCGCTATGGGTGGGCCATTGGTTGACATTTGGTTTAGAATTACCAACTATTCTTATGGATTGCAAAATGATATTGCTCAGCCTACACGAGTGATCGGGCATCAACTTGGCCTTTTGACTTGATGAAAAAGACTTTGTTTTTCTAATTTGAACAAAAATTTTTAATGTGGAAACTATATAAAATCAAAACTACCTTTATTTTGTAATAAAATTTTTAAACTACTATTATTTGAAAAAAATCAAATTATCACATTTAAAATAATTGAAGAATCTAAGACAATTAATTAAGAAAATGAAAAAAAAAATCTTATGAATATTTTAATTTAATTTTACAAAAAATAAAATTAATCATGAACTAATTAATCCGTTTGTATATACAAAATGCTAGCATAGAAAAAAATGTTTGATTCCTAATTTAAACCAAACAAAGTCTAAGTTAAAAGGGGCTGTTTATTCAGGGGGTGTTAACCTTTTGGAAAGATGATATGAAAAAACAATCATTCTGTAAGAAAAATAAATGATCTAAGTAAAAGTCGATTGAGTAAAAATGATTAATTTCTTTTTCCTTTCAAATAGATCAAAAATAGATTCCCTAAAAAAAATATAAATTTTTTCAGATGTTTTAAAATTTTCTTTAAACTATCATATAATTGCTTGGAATTTAATTTAATTATGTAAATAACTAATTAATTAATTATATGGTTATCAATTTACTAAATTTTTTAATGCATAAGTTGGTTGTGAGGGAGGTGTTTTTTGCTTAAATAAGAGAAGTTAGGGTTAGGTTAGTAATTTTCCCTAGAAGCTGAGGGACTAACTCACACAATTTTGAAAACTTAAAGGATTAACTCATATTGAGTCAAACTTTAAGGGCTAACTCGTTTGAGTAAGCAATGCTGAGGGTCAATGGTGCACTTTGGTAAAAAAAAAAAAACCATAGATGCATGTCTAGTAGGGGTGGTAACGAACTAAACATTTATCAAACTATTCGAGTTCGAACTTGAATTCACTGTTAATGAACTAAGCTCATCAAACTTCGAACTTAAGCCTGAGCCAATTTTGACATTCGAATACCTTATCAAATCAAGCTCGAACCTACAGTGTTCGGTTGGATAGGTTTTCAAGCTTATCGAACCTTATATAATATTAATATAAATGTGTTTAATTTGTCTATTAGAGTTACTAAATATTATTAAGTAATGCTAAATATAATTACTTTTTACTTAATTAAAATTTTTATTCCTTAAATTCCTTAATTCCTAATTATCTACCTACAGTTTCCCTTTTCCTCTCAGTTTCGAACGAACCTCGATAGAACGCTACAAACCCTAAAGTTCATCGTTGGTCAGACCTTGGCTAGTCGACGACCATTAAGCAAGACTTTTCTCAAGAGCCTTAACCCCCTTCTCGTTCTTAATGAGCCAACAAGAATCGTAGATTGTTTGTCTTTATCAATGGCAATCAGTGACTTTAGAGAAGATAGATTTGGCATGAGAGTATGCGACAGTGCAAACTTAACCGGATTAGTATTGACAGCGGCTCTGATCTCCTTTGTCATGCGATTCGGCACTTCTCCTCTGTTGTGCAATTCGGTGTTAAGTGCATGGCATGTCTATCATTTAACCTTTATTTACGTATTTCATAACAATAATTGTTAGAATTTAGTGTCTTTCTAGTGTTATTATTATATTTTTGTAGGTGAAGGTGATCAGAGCAAAAGAGGGGTAACTTACAAGTAATTTGTATACCTTTTTTTGGCATCTTCAAGCTTGGGTAAAAGCATAAAAGTTGTAGCTCTTCTTCTTAGTTTCGAGTGGGCTATTGAATCGTGTCAATTGGACACCTGTGCTTAAAGTTATGGTCAAAATACTGAAAAGGATCCGTGCTGTTAAGTATTGTCGACGCGTTGCCGAGACCTGCTCTGTTTATAAAAATCCTCATTGAAAAGTTGGGGGGGAGGATCTCTTTTGACCCCAAACCCTCCAGACTCATTTTATGGTTAGTTTTCTTATGGTTTCCATGGATTATGGAGCTAGGAGTCTGATTTGATGGAGATTCTTGCTTGGATTGGAATGAAAGCTCTTCTACAACAAGGATTTTCACTTGAATTTGGTTTTTCTAACCTTAACTCCTCCTTTTCTTTAGTTTGAGATTCTTGTAAATGTGTAAATTTATTGTTTCTATAGATATTGTGAACCATTTGGGATGATTTGATGCATGTAAATACATAACCCTTTGATTATTTCCTTGATTTGTTGACTCTTTTAGCTTATGCTTGAATGCGTTCTTCATTTGTTGGCTACTTGTGTTGAACAACTTGCTAGACTTAGGAAATGCTCAAGAGATGTTTCCAAGGTTGGAAGAGGGCTAACAGAGCATGGGTAGTGGGTAGTTTTGAGAGAATTATTGTTCCTATAAGGCTTTAAAGGAGAACTTGAGCTTAATGGTTTCTAGAACAACTGGTTGGCATGAAAATGTCTAATGGGGTTTTAAGAAACTAATTGGCCCTGTCTTGAAAGAGAAAGGTTAATACTGTAAAGTTTTCCGGCATGCAACTTTCAGGAAGTATGATTTGGGTTAAGTAGATACTTGTGTCAAACCTATGTTTATGTAGCAGCCCATTTGATTTGAATTCCTTAGAAACTTTGTAAATATGTGTTTAGGATAACTGTTATGTTTGTTTGCTTTTGTGGTTGGGTGATCCACAATTTTGATAGTCTAGCTTTTTATTCCTTGTTTTCCACGGTTTGTTTGCTCTAGCTAAAGTGAGGTCATCATACTTGATATTTGATGGGATTCTTTGCCATACAATTATCTGTGGGATCGACACCTGACTCAACGCTATTACAATTGACACCATACGCTTGTAGGTGAGATTGGAGTTAATGTTTAGAAGGGTTTTTAGAAACTTTTGTCTCGTGACATTCGGCACGTCCGTTCTCTTCTATCACACGATTCGATAGTTCCCTCAATCTCCTCCAACTTCCCCAACCACCAATTGTTGCCATCTCCTTTGTCGCTGGCGCGCCGCCTAGACACAATGAACAAACATCCTTTCATCACCAATCTAGGTATGTCTTCAATTTAACGTTTCCCTCATTCTACCTAGCCTACAGACTATAGTTAATATTTGGATGGATAGTGCTAATTTTGATTCGATTATTGTTGTATTTGTATGATTTTGGTTGTTGAAATTTTTTGCTTGGTCATAACAATTGGTAATTGGTTGTGTTATTAAGATTGGCTATTTCGATTTGCTGAGATTGATAATTGGTAAGAGTTGTGCTATTTCAATTTGTTGAGATTGGTAATTGTTGTGAATTTGGATGTTGTTTTTTTTTTTTTTTTTCAAAACGAGCTCATCAAGCTTAAGCTTAAGTATGCCTAATCGAGCTCGAACCAAGCTCAAGCATCGAGCTTTTTAACAAGTTTTTCAAACTTTTTGAACGTTCGAATTGAGCTCGAGCACCATCTTGAGTTGAACTCTAGCATCATTTCTCTGAGCTTCTCAAGCCCGAACTCGAGCACCCCTTAAAGTAAAACGAGTTGAGCTCGAGCCCGAGGAGTTCGCTCTCGCTCGACTTAATAACACCCTTAATGTCCAATAAAGAAGGCTAAGGCACTACCTTCATATGGGTGGAGTTGAGGCCCAACTGTGAGTAGCTACTTGTCATATGAGGCCTAGGTTATGTAGATGGAAAAGCCCAACCCAAGAACTATGCTTGCATGTTAAGCCATTCAGCCTTGTGGGCTTATGGAGATTGTTGAGAATTTAAATCAGCCCTAGTGGATCCTTCTTCTTAAATTTAGAAATGTTAAGAAAGGCTTCCAAGATATTATCAGTCTTCAATTGGTGAAATTCTCTTTGGCTCAATTTTATAAGGGTTAATTATAGTTTGTCTTATATGGACCTCTTACTTTTTTATATTATCAGATAGTAACTTATAAAATTTTAATTTTAATTTTAAATTATATGATAGCTATTATATAGTAGTTTATATATGCATAATAAATTTTTATAGTTAATTAGTTTTTAAAAAATTTCAATTTTACATGTTAAGTAGAAAAAATTGATAACTTAAAATGCCTATTGACAATAAAAAAATTTACTTAATAGATTAACATTATTGAAAGATAATTACAATGTAGTTTAAGTTATAATTTCAAAAGCTTTTGTTGGACAATATAAAAAAGTAGGACAAAGTATAGATTTATGATTTATGAAACAGGAAGAGGGAAATTATAATTTCACCTAAATCTTGAGGAGCAAACTGTAATAAGCTCTTCTTATAATGTTGACATGGAGCAGCAGAGAAAATGTCAGTCATTTCTTAAGCTGCGAACTTTTCTATTTCGAAGCCTTTATAAATTGTACCGTAGGGGATGACAAAATCTGAGGTTCGTTTTGTAATCTTTCTACAGTAAAAAAACTTGTCCAGTCTCACCATTAAAATCTTAGACTCTTAATTTAGTAATCGTTAATATTTACGGTTGTTATCACTAAATTAAAAGTTCCATCTCACACTATAATGGTTTCTTTTGTGCATAAAAAATAATTAATAAATAGAGTCAAAAATAGGTTGTTGGGTTCAATTAGTTTCTCAAATTCCCATTGTAATTTTTGTCATTTCCTTTAGGAATAACTTTTCGAAACTATGGTGCTGCAATTGCATTTTGGACGAAATGTTACGTACTTTTTCGTAATGGTCCCAAACCTCAACTTTTCTTTTATCTTATAAGTTTTTATCTCGCAGATCGCAACACAACATCGGGGTGGTGGCGCAGTTGGCTAGCGCGTAGGTCTCATAGCTTCTGAGTTATCCTGAGGTCGAGAGTTCGAGCCTCTCTCACCCCACTCCTTTTCATTTTTGGCTCCATCGTCTACTTCGTCAGTTGCCACTTGTCAGTCAAGAGAATCACATACTCCCGTTGAATCCATTCCATTTAACTTTGAAATATTGGCAACTACTGGGATACCCCTGTACATGTACTGCTATGACATGGGAATCTGTGCATGTTTAGCATCCTGTGGCATTCGGCTAAGTAAAAAATTTGTCACATTTCCCGTTGCCATGCCCATCAATTCATCTTGTCTTCATGCGAGTCAAAGCAGCAGCAGCAGCAGCTATCAAAGTTCAAACCCAGATCCTGATCCATACATCACTGGAGAGATGATGGAAGCGAGAATCTTTTGAACACCCAATTCCAAGATGAATACGGCACAAGTACCAAGAATATTAAAGTATATCAGTACAATTTTAATCAAGGATCCAAAGATTATATTAGGGACCATCGGATCAACTCTGCTCGGACACTGAGTTCAGTAGCTTCATTTGCAAGCAATGTAATGAATGAATTACATGGTGGAGCAAGAATCAATCAACTACTGACAGGAATATAAAAACCAATAATTGCAATCTAATTCTCAGGCTTCATCGGAAGAAACTATATATGATTAAAAGAATAAGAATTAGCCAAACCAATATGGGCTACCTAGAGTTGATTAAACAGCATTTAATCAGTACCTAATTAAACAATATAGATACCCCTTTTGAAACAGCAAAATCCACTAGTCTAGATTTCTAGGTGTATCCCGTTCTTACTTCGAGTGAAAAATTTTGCAAATCCATTTCGGTTCTTATCTGCCACAACAGGAGTTGATGACACAATTGATGAGGAAGAGTGAGGTGAGCTCCCTTCATTCTTAGTTATGGAAGCACCATGATTGTCTCCCGGACCGGGCAATCTTGGAGTCTGAAATTCACTTCTGGGGGAATATGATTCATTTGAACAGACTTTCCATGATTCTGCACCAGCTTTAGGAAACATTGATCCTTCGCTGGAGAACCCCGGTATGCTTGTGGTATCAATTAAAAAGTCCTCCAGTGTCGCAAGAGATTCTAACTGCTTTCCTAAAGATGCTATTGTTTTCTGGCACTCGGCGAGCTTTCCAGCAGCTACTGACAAGTCCTCCTGCCAAATGCAAAATTTGCAAGCTTTAGAATCACACTATAAATAACAAGTATTGGTTACCTGAAATACGCAGGACAACTGGACGTAATGTAAATTTAGAATGACTGACTGACCTCTTTCAGATTTGCCTCTGCATTTGATTTTGCTACTTGTTGAAGTTCAGCCTCTTGTCTTCTTGACAGCTCTTCTTCCAGCTCACGGCACCTGACCCTGATTTCTTCCAACAAAGTTCTTTTCCTTTCAACTTCTGATTCTAAAGAATCAACCTTCGCAGACATTATCCGAGCCTCAGCTTCAAGGCTTATTAGTTGAGACTCAAAAAGTTGCTTTGACTCAGCTTCTTGTTCCTTTCTTGCTAGTTCTTCCTCAAACCCCTTACATTTGGCTGTAATCTTTTCGGAAAAACTCCTCTCCCTTTCAAGTTCTGATTGTAACGAATCAATCTTGACAGACATTGTTTGAGCCTCCGCTTCCATGCTAACAAGTTGAGATTCGAGATGATGCTTTGACTCAGCTTCTTCTTGCTTTCTTGACAACTCTTCTTCCAACTCATTAAACTTCGCTGTTATTTGGTTTGATGAAGTTCTTTCTCTTTCAACTTCTGATTCTAATGTTTCAATCTTAGCAGACAAAGCCCGCGCCTCTTCTTTCATTCCAATCAATTGAGACTCAAGCAGTTGCTTTGCCTCATTAGCCACATTTAGCTCCTGCTGCATTTCCACCAACTTTGCTTCTGTCTCCTTTAGTTGAAGCTCTGATGCCATAATATTTTCTTGGCTTTTGGTCAGAGCAATCTCCAGTTCATTCGTTTGTCTTTCCATTTTTTCCAATTTCTCTTCCAATTCACCTGTATGGTGCATCATGGCTTCCAGCTCAGCTCTCAATGAGTTCTCGATATCATTTGATTGTTTAGCAATATTTTCTGATTTAAGGCCAAGATTCTCACTCTTGATCCCATTCGATGCAGCAAATTGCTCCATCTCAAGAAAATCATCCATAAGATCGATGTCTGCACAAGAGGCTGTGAGGTTTCTTCCTATGACCTTATCAGTTTTAAATTGATCTAGTTCAGCAATAAGAGCTGATGCCCATGAGTCTGAGAAACTTGATTTGCGATTGTTTGTGTCCGAGCCACAAATCTTCTTGTTATCAATCTCCATTCCATTAAGCTGCTCCCTGGAATCTGAATGACTGCCAGTAAAAGATTCGACATAAATTGATGATGTTGTAGCAGACTTCTGATCAGTGACTGAAGATGATTTGCAAGCTACTGCTTTAAGCCTTCGACACTCCGCCTCAAGTTTGGCAACTTTCTTTATACTTTCTAAATGTTGCTTGCTGGCTACTTCAGCTGCTTGTGTGCTCAAGTCCCTTTCAACGGTTCTGAGTTCCAACTCCTCCAGTCGAGACAGGAGCTCACGCTTGAGGGCTGAATTTTCCTTCTCCAAAGCTTCTATCTTAAGGACAAATTCGGTACTAGTCTTAGGCAGCTCAGGTTTAAAAGCTTCAGCTTTGTTCTGGAGCTCAACCAGCCGACTTTCAAGTCCAAGCTTTGCAGTCTCCAACTCACGGGTTGCCTTTGACACTGCTTCATGGATCTTTTGCTCCTGCTCCTCTTTTGCTTGCCTCAGCTGCCTAACACATTCCTTCAGAGCCCCATCAAGGTGGCTCACCCGATCTTCCAGTTTCGCACTGTGCTTTGTTGCTGTTTCAAGTTTTTGCTTCATAACTGCAACCTCATTTTCAGCATTTTCCCAGCCTAAAATTTAATGAATAATGCATGAAAAATTATGGCCACAACAGCTGGAGAAAAGGAAAGTTACAGGCACTAAATAAAGATGGAGAGAAACATTCATTCGGCACATCAACGTACAGAAATACCTGCAATAGCTTCTTCAGCTACTTTAGCATGCTGCTTTACCAGCTCCTCTTTTGCACTCACATTCACCAGTGCAGCTGATAGTTTTTCCGTCAGGGTCTTGACACTATCAGTAACATCCTCATAGTTGGATAGAGCTTTTGATGAGACTTCAGGTGATTGGGTATTGTTATTATTTGGGGATGCCTTGAAGCCCTCCTGCCCTTGCAATAAGAGAACACGCAGAAAGTCCATCAAGAGGGGAAAAAAGGGACTGGATCTAATCTTGATGTGATGTCAAACATCAATAAGCAAACAGAGTATCTTCATGAAAGCTTTGCAAGAAAAAGGACAAAGAAAACTTTCAAAAGAAAAAAATATTGTTCAATTAAAAAGGTGAACTGATGAAGTATATGCAATAGCTGATAAAGATACCATATGCAGTAGGCTTTATAGCATTTTCTAAGAGATGCAAGTAGGCATCAAATGAATATTTCAACTTCTTTACCCTCAATGAGAAATTTCTCCCGCTCAAAACAATGAAAATCTATCCTTGTCAAATATTCTAGTTCATCCTGCATTACTTTTCTCATCACTAGTGCGAACTATTACATTTATATACATTTCCATCCTAAAAAATAAATTCTTCACATTATAAATTCTTCTCAACACAACTCTACTGAATGCTTCTCAGCCTATGCAGATATATAACGACCAAAAACACGGCCATTTTGACCATAGACAAAAAGAAATGGCAGTGCTATCTTCATCCGAGCACAGGAGCATGAAAAGCTTTATCTGGAGAGACAGCAGCCAGCATGCTACTAACACAGGATGCTTTATGCATTACTTCCATCTAGAAATCACCAGGTCAACAAACCACCTGATTTGTCTAAAATTGGCTGAGCACAGGCTTAACCACTATTACTGTGGCTTTTGTACATCAATTGTTGCAACAAATGGCAAGAAAACTAAGCAACCTGTAATTCTACCTATCAAAGGCAAGGATAAAAATTTATGTCATATTACCTACCTTTTCTTTCATCTTACTAAACAATTTGTAGCACAGGTGACATGCCTCATAAACATAAATCCAACACCGAATTAGATAACTATATCACACACTAATTTTTTTTTTTTTTTTAAAACCAGGACATCTCTAACATCTTTCAAGGTAATAAAAAACAAAAACAAGGGATGGGAGGAAGGCAGCAGCACACCTGTTCATCAGAAAATCTCTCTGAATGTGATGATAAGGACCCCGAACTCTCGGTATCACCAGGGCTTCTATCAGAGGACTTCTTCTTCCACAACCATTTTCGTTTCTCCATTGCAATTTGTAAACGCTTAGCACCAGCTACCGCATCAAATTCAAAATTTTCATCTGCAGAAGCAACATGCATCTTATTGCTTAGAAAGTTGCCCAAGTCCACACCAATAAGCCTCGCCAAAGTTGCAGACAAGGAAAATAAACTGGATAACTATCGTAACAGAATAGAAAGCAGATCACTATAAGTCTCTAAAAAAGCACAGTATACTGAAAAGAAAGTTCAAAAGGATTATTTAATGGGAGTACTATTAAAGAACGGCATTACTTATTTACTTGGCTTATCAGAGTTTCGGCTTTGCTTCAAATCAAACCCATCCACTGCCCGACCCAGCAATAAAAGATGGCCCCTTTCCTCAAAAGCATTGTTGAAAGGGAACAGTAACAGGAAAAGGATCGAACTTGAAGAGAAAAGTAATCTTAAATTCTTAGCCGAAATTACATGGAGAAATCACAAGCAATGTAACAGTTGCAAGAAATACCTAAAGACTTGTAAATCCAGAAAGACAAAATCCGCAACTGAAGCCAATTAGTAAGATTGGCGACTTGATGAGCTAGAAAGATTGTATTTTCAACCGAATCACGCAGAACAAAGATTGAAAACACCAAGTTCTGAAGGAACAAAGACCCAGATCGAATACCTTTGACTGCGAACCAGAGACAGCCTCGGATAGACCAACTGGAAGCAGCAGTGACGGAAACCGAAAGCTGGGTTCATCCAGATTTGAAATTGGCATAAAAAGATTGCCCAAAATCAAATGAAAATGGGAAGAGAATCTGAGGAATGTCAGTAGAAAATCAGCTTAATGCACCTAACAAAACAGTAGCAGGCAATCCATCTGGGTTTCCATTTCTTGGCTTCTTGTTCACTTTTTCTTTTACCTTCCCGGAGTATTTCAAAATATAAAAGCGAGATGAGCATGTGATTGTGAATGTGAAGCAGTGACCGAGAGAGGGAGAGAGAGAGCTTCTGCTAGGCGCTAGTTCAAACTCAATCCAACTTTTCAGCTTTTCTGTCTCCTTGTCAGCCTAAAATAGAAAAAGATAAATAAATTTTCAATTTCAGATTTTAATTGCTAGACAATTTTGTCTGTTTTGTTAGTGGAAGTAGATTTTGAAATTCAGCTGCCCTTATTCCCGCCCAATTATGTTAAAATTTCCTAATCTACTTTTACATTTTTTTTTTTACCTAAAACTAATTTTATTTGAAAGTTAATATTATGTAGATATAATAATCTATTTAAAAGTAAATTTTTATAATTATATTAAACTTTTATGAATTTTTATCTTTTAATATCTTAAACTAGAAAAATTTATAAAAATTTAGTAAGTGATAAAAAATAATATTTTTAATAAATTATTGTAACTACTTAATATTAGTTTTGACTAAAATTAGTTCAGAATAAAATAAATAGATAATAATAAAAATAAATTATTTTAAAATCAATTGATTAAGTTAAAATTACTTCTTTAATTTTCATTTCCTTTAACTGAGTGTTGTGTCAGCTTTTCATAAATTAGCTTCGGTAACGTTTTGTTTGTACTTTGGGATGGAGGAATCCTATGATGAGAAGTGACCACATATATGTTTGACTGTATTACGGCTGATCCGACGGTGGAAAAAGCTTCTCGTCGTTCGACACCGACGTTTGTGGCTTGTGGCCGTCCGGTTGTAGTGGAGTGGAGAACCATACATGGGTGCTAACTTTCTTTGTTCGTTTTCTTAGGGAACTTTTAAGTAGCAGTATTACACTTCAATGAACCTTTTGTCATTATAAAATTTGTAACGCTGTCAAATGCAAGCATAATGATGATATATTATTATTGTCTTTCTAAATAAAAAATTATTATTTTGTTGTGTCCCCTTTAACCAACAAAAGAATAAGCGTATTACAAGTTAGATTATATGATCAATTTTTTTTATCGATGCTTCTCTTCCAGTTCTTACTTTCATTTTTCACTTATATCATCATCTTTATAACATTTTTACTCATTTAAATTTTTAAAAAATAGCGTTTTCTCACTATCCGAATTCTCTAGGCATTTACCTGAAACATATTTTAATATCCAGAAAACTAATGTTTTGATTGACAACTTATGAACTGTCATATGAAAAAAAACATACTAAAGAAATCACGTTCTAATCTTCCCATTAAAAGAATACTCCTAGACACCAGAGAGTACTAAAATTTTTCAAATCTTTTCATGCATAATTTTTTTGATACTTTTTTCATGCATAAATTGATTGCTTGTTTGCATTTTCGGTCCTTTGGACATGCCTACTTAGTTAAAATGCGCCTTCATGAAAAAAACCGAAAAAATAGAAACAAAAATTAAGAATATTTAAATAAAATGGTTCAGTTATATTTTTAAATTTGGTATGTTTGGACTAAAACCAAATTTCATATTTAGTTTTCTAATCGGTTATTGATTTCTATGCTTGAAACCAAATAAACCAAATAGATTAAATAATAACAAATATTATAAAACTATCCACATTAACCCTATATAAATAAAGTTATTTCTTTAATTTCAGGTGTGAGATGTAAAATTTTGAATATTTCTCTTTTTTTTTTTCATCTACAATATGCTGATGTCTCAAAAAGAGAAGTTGAATAAAATAAACCGGATAAAACAAAAAATAATTTAGGTGGGTCGAGATTGGTTTTAACTTGCAATTCATAATGTTTGTGTCCATTCTTTTAAAAAACTGAAAAATTACTTGAATCATTATATCTAAATTGGTTTCAAATTGAACTAACTTAATATCCTCTCTTATACTCAATGTTTGAGCGAGGTGACTTAGTTCTTCTATTTTGGATGTCGTTCTTGCACTCTTGCTCATGCTCTCAACAATCACTCCTGCTCTTATTGTTGTTACATTTTTACTTGTTAAGTTTAAAATTTTAACGGCAATTAATATGGGAAAACATGCCAAATTAACTCAATTTGAAACAGTCGAAAAGTAGCACATATTATGAAAGAGATGAGCATAAGAGCTGAGTATGGTGGTATAGCATAATCCAAGACAGTGAAAAAAAAGCATATTTTGTAAAGCTAAGAGGACTCATTTATTGAGATTTTTGTTTTAGAGGTTTTTATCTTAATACATGAATTGAAAGGGAAAATATGAAAAATTTGAAAAGTAAATGATGATAAGCCAATTTTTGTTGATAGCTCAAGGGTCTATCTGAAATTTTCAGCAAATATAAAAAAGAATCAGTTTGATTAAAAACTCAACTGGTTACATGTTTTGGGTTTGTGTTTGGAGTCTTTTGCCTTGTAGATGGAGGAAGAAAAAAAAAACTAAAAATAGATGTGAGATCATAAAAAAAAAGGGTTAAATACAATTTGTCTCTTGAGATTTAGATGATATTGCACTTTACCCTTATCATTTTTACAAAGTCTAGCAGCCATTTTTGAAATCTTAATTTACACTGTATGATGCTTATCATCTAACAATTTCAGTCTCTATGGTACTTTCTTTACAGCTAATAGATATTTTAAATTATTATTTTTTTCTTTCTATAAATGTAAAACAATTTTTTTAAGACAGTAAAGTGTAAGGTAGAGGTAAATTGTATATTTCTAAATTAGGGGGGACAAAGTGTAATATCACAAAAACCTCATGATCAAATTGTTACTAACCCTAAAATAAAATTTAAAAAGGTGAGCTTGGTGGTGGTTTAGGGGGGGTCACGTGCAAAACAGAGGAGTCTACAGAAACGGATGATGGCCCAGGGGAATAATATACGGCTTTTGTCATGTGGATGGACCCAATGGCTTTTTCGTCCATACGGGCCCGATAACTTTCTTCCTTCCCTTTCGTTTTCTTCCCAATCTCACTGGATCCCCCTGCCCTGCCCTTAATTACTTCATTTGTTCTTGCCATATGATTTGAGAACTATATTATCCCGGTTTGATTCCGGTTCGACCTACGTATTGGCTGGACATGTCACACGATGCCGCTGATTTTTATAAGAACATAAACTTCTTATTCTAGTTTTTTTCTGAATTAATATTATTTTAAACCTAACACTGAATTTATCTCATAATAATTTTTTTAAATTTCTTAAAATATTTGATTTCAGTATATATGTAATTTAAATAGATATCGACTACATATAAAAATAAACCCTAAAAACAAATACAATTATTTGTGAAATAGAGTGAAGTGAGTATTATAATAACGTGAGTGGTGACGATTGTAGTTCGTGTGCTAGTGCCTAGTGGTGGTGGTGGTGGGTCAAACGTCAGTGATGGCAAGGAGGAATGGCTAAAAAGAAGACAGCAAGCCCGCAACTTTTACGTCACACGGCACACGCTTCATATGTTGTTGCTGTTGTTTTTTTATGAGAAAGCCAAAATACATATTTAGCCCAAAAATTTGACAAATCAGAATGCTTACCCTTGAACTTGAACTCAGGGCAACTTAGCTCTCGAACTTGGTACAGAGGGTTATTCAATTCATTTGACCTACAATAGGTTCACGTGAGTTCAAAATGCTTAACTTCGTTTATCCTCTGCAGTTTAACGACACATATAAATCCATAGGGATAGAATTATAACAACAAATAAACTATCAAGAGTAAATGTTTAATTTTCCTATGGGGATAGCATGTGACAAAAAAATTATAGAACCAACCCAAACTTTGTTATATTTTGCTTCTCTGCCCCGATTTTATAAACATTACAAATGAGCCATTTTCCTCCTCAAGACATTGGCTATGGAGTTGCAACCATCGCCATTCTCCACCAACATGCATGATTTCGACCATCATCAAACCTCGCTGACTTTTTTGTGACAACACTAGCCAAAGGTACTGTTTCTTGATAGAATCGTGGTCTTTGATTTCGCAACAAACTTGCAAGATGGAATACCGGCCTGGTGGTTCTTGAGGACCCGCTTCAGCGAGTATCTCTGCCATTGAGTTCTGCCACTCGTGCGGTTTATTTCACCGTGATTAAAGCGGGAGAACCTGCTCTTGGATGAGAATTGGGATTTGAAAGTCTTTGATTTCGGGCTTAGCACCATGAAGGACCAAATCTGACTTGACGGGTTTTGCTTCCCCAAACAGACATCACCGGTGCTTTGGAGGTTCCTATCCCGGCTTCTAGGTGTGAACCAGAGATGAGGATCATCATAGACGAGATCATCTCCGACACATGGTTTCAAAAAGCCTATGGCCGGCGGTTTTGCAAAGGGACACCGCCTAATTAAAGGGGATCACGTGACGCACACAAGTGGTCAAGGGGGTTGATTGATCCTTTTTCTCAAGTTGAGGGGTTGAGTTGCCCAGAGTTAAAGTTTAAAGGAAAAATGTCCTGATTAACCAAGTTGGGGGGCTTTTGCTGTATTTTGGCCAATGAGAAATCATTACTCTGGTCGGTTAGCCTCACTCAAGAGCTCCGTTATCTGTCCAGCGCAAAACAGGCACCTCAATTCAAGCCATAGCAACCCCATCCAAATCCTATACCTCTAATATTGTCCCCCGCTATGACATGCTCAACCCCCTAGGCTCGAGTCACATATATTTTTTTTCCTCTTTTTTTTTATCATGTATATATAAACATGTGTTATAATTGCCTATTGTTTTATGGTGTACAAGTTGATTCAGTGTTAATTTTGCGATCAAAGATTATTATAACAATTATTTCAATTTATCATCATCCCGTGATGCAGAGTGTTAATGGAACAACGCCTAATCTACAACAGAAAATGAGGAAGAAAAAAAAAACGCAAAATCACAGTTTACAGATATATGTGGGAAAATTATAATAACTTGAAAAAATATGCTAGTTTCGAGCAACTCTCGCTCGAGTAGGCTCGTAGTGTAAGAGCACCGAAAATAGGGACAAAACGTAAAAGAAAGTCAAAAATCTTGAATTAGTATGTGATCTCCAGAGCTTTGAAGAGGAAGGGAAGAGACAGAAGACCATGAAATGAAAGGAGACGACAAAGGAGCGTTGTATTTGAAACTTGAATTTTAAAATTTGTAAGGTGCAGCCTCTCAGGCTTGGACTTTTGTGCCACCGCCACCGGTGGAGAAGAGAAGCCCAAAGTGACAAACACTAAAGCACCCAGTCCCATAATTTACGAGGAATTGGACAGCGAAATACTAATAATAAAGAATCTAGAGTTCTGTACTTCTATGTCCATCCCTTTCCCTTCCAATAAATGGAACATTTTATTCAAACAATAAAAAGGAAAAGAAAAAAAATAATGTTTCACTTTAGTGCAATGTTACAATTATTAAATTCCATTAAAATAACATTTAAGAAACATAGAAAAATGAGAATGAAATTACTAATTTAGAAATTTTATCTATCAGTAAAAGTAAAATTAACATTGAAATATAAAACATAGATGGAATAAGAACATATTATAATAAAAAACAAAAAAGGTTCTTGCAATAGTGTAATATCTCACATAAATTTTACATTCGTTTTTTGCAGTGACGGATTCAATATTTTTATAAAGGGGAGTCCGAATACATATATAATTATTAAACTCTGACATTAAATGATGAAACTTATAAATTCACATATACTACAATGTAATGATAAAAAAATTAGAAGAAAATTTGAAAAATGCTCTAATTTATCTCTTCTTTTTTTTCTATTGTTGGTTGAACAACTAAAAAAATATATTAATTATAAAGAAGATAAGTGAAATATTGATGTTGTATATAATGTTAGAGACAAAAATCTATTACTAATTAATTTATTAACCTTATATTGTGTCGAATTAGTTTCACAATTTTTTCTTTGAATTAGAGAAAAAGAGTGCCAAAAAAGGTTTCAGACCTAGAGAGGAAAAAGTGTAAAAATTAAATTACCAGTATTGAGCTTTTTCCATTATCCTAATCATTAGCAGAAATAAGAGATAGACTTATTTTCTATCTTTCTTGAAATAAAAGGGATATATTATTTTGTTCCTGTAGACATTATAAAAATTATGGTTTTCCATTAAAAAATTTAAAGAGGTTCAATTACTTAATTATATATCTCTTATCAATATTTTTCATGCAAAAAAAGGGTCCATGGACCCCTCATAACTTATACATGGATCTGCCTATGCGTTTTGGTAAAATTAGCCAGGTGTAAAGAGTTCCTATTGATAGATTCTCAATACCAATTCAAGACAAAATAATAATGATGATAATAATAATATCATGATGCATATTCGCATCAAATGTGCAGTGAATAGAAACAATGGGATAAAGTTTTATAACGAAATAATTCACGCAGAAATTAAGTTTGAATCTTTTAATCTAAACAGGCACATTTCCACCTTCTTAGTTTCATATAGTATAAGGATATAATGAACAAATAAGTACAAATCTGACGACAATCGTTTTTTTAAACAAGTCTCTGCTCTGTAGAACCAAAAAATAGAGCGGGATGATTTTTTTTATACTCATAATTAATTATAATACAAAATTTAATGGTTTTGGAGTAAGAGAAAGGAAGGCGTGTCTCAAACCTAGATCTGAAATGTGGAAAGATAAAGCCTTATGTGCTCCGCCACCCCAAGGGTTCAAAGATAGGCCCGGATAATTAAATCATGGTACAACCGAAAACAAATAAACAAAAGGGAAAAATATACGTAGCTACTTCAACAACGATAGTAGTAAATTTAAACAGAGACATAGGAGAGGACCAACGGAGACGGCACGGAGACGGCGAGGGAGACATTCAAGAATGACTTCACAATATAACCATTTCAACATTTAAGTATAGTTTGCGGGGAAAAAAAAATCTTTTATATTTTTCCTCAAAATCTATATATAATTTCTCACTTCATTTTCCTGGAAAAATTGCATGCTGCAAAAGTTTTACTTCTGAGATCCTTTCTAAAATATTTCTTTTTTACTGGATTCCTTTTTAGTTTATTTGTTTTAGTCTCTCTTTCCCCCTCCATTTCAACTAGGCACCACAAAAGAACCAAATGAACCTTGAGTGCGAGCGAGAGATAAAAATAATAGAATATATATATATATATATATATATATATATATATATATATATATATATAAGAGCTCAAATATATATAATAACTTTTTTTAGTTCTTAAAAGCATGAAAAAGTACTCTATCTATCCCAAGTTATTTACACCATTTTAGTTTGAATTAAATTTACTTATATTAATATTTGCTAAAATTATTTTTAAAAATTTTATATGTAGAAACTAAGAGGCGGCTTATAGTTTTTAAATATAAGTTTTGAAAAAAAAATCGGAGGTATTTAGGATTTAGGAGGGATATAGAATGACTTGATCTTGACGACGTTGAATTCCCTTTCATGCTTACTGCTGTGTATCATCACTCTTATGACTGAGGCACGTTGCCAACTTGCCATGGACCAGTCTGCTCTTGAATTTCACGTTAGGTTTCATATATGTAGAACTTCTGAAGAATGTTTTACATATTGAAATCAAACTGCAAAAATAAACACAAAATTATTAATGAAAAAAGATACGAACATAAGATAACGATCAAAAGTTATAGCACGATTTTGTTAATAATAATTATGATAAAGGTAATAATACTACAAATACGCTTACTATAAATACGTATAAGTTATATTTTGAAAAGTTATTGACCGAAGTTTACGTATATTATTCGGTAAGAATATTAATGGCTTAAAGAATAATTTAATACTTTCTCCGTCCCAAAATTTTTGTTTCATTTGATCGACTTTTTTGTGTATTTAGACTTAAATGTATTCATATTATTGAATTTGTTTGTTAGAAAAAATTAAAAAAATATATTTAAAAATTACATGTTTTGATTTATCATTCATAGATAAAATTTTTTTATTTATATATTAAAATTTTAAAAATAAAAAATATAGGTTAATGACTGAAAATAAATGACGCAAAAAATTTGGGACAGTGGAAGTATAATTCAAACTTAATAGGATGAGCCTAATTTGCTTAAAGATTAATTTGATATCAATTCAAACTTACTATTTGATAAGCTACTTGACTTAAAGATTATGTTGGTGTCAATATTGTTTCAAAAAATGATTACAATATCATATTACAAATTTAAACTTGCCGTATGAACTTGATTGAAAATGAAACTATCATCAATATATAAAACTAACACAATCGGCTTATAAATTAAAAAGAAAAAACGAAACGAACCTTAGATTAGCACAACCAATTACATGTGCACACAAACGTAATGATGATCATCCATGAAATTCTAAAATTACACAACAAATTCAAACTTAGTCAAATGGTTTTGATTGACGTCCAAATTTATAATATTTGAAACATAATATAATGAACCCGTAGGCACTACTAGCAAAACTATTTTTTTCAACGGTCAATTTTTAAATGGTTAAGCTGTTGGAAATTTCCAACGGCCTCGGCCATTGGAAACTATGAAAAAAAGTGACACTTGCAAAAAAAAATCTCCAACGGCTTGACTGTTGGAAGTGTTGAAAAATTTTCAACGAGCACTTTTCCAACGGCCTAAACCATTGAAAAACATTTTTTTTCAACTGCCTAGGCCGTTGAAATTTTTTTTTATTTTTCCAATTGCCTAAGCAGTTAGAAATATTTTTATTTTTTCCAACGGCCTAGGCCATTGGAAAATAATTTTATCATAATATATTAGTATAATATAAAATTTATTATAATATAATATATTACTCCCTCCGTCCCACATTGACTGCACCATTTGACCTTGCACGATCTTTTAGGTGAGTTGCAATTTTCATATTAGAGACAATTCTACCCTTCTTTCTCACAGACGATTCACCGATTTCCAGTAGCTCCCCGCCATTAGCAGTGCCCCCAATTATCGATTCCAATGGCGTAGTCTTCAATTTGTCAGCAAATCACCAAAACCCAAAAGATTAACCGCTAGCAATTCGTCGATTCGTAAGCTTCGGCACTATCGCTGATCGTTTCCGACGCTGTCACTGATCGTCTGTTGTTGATCATCTTCGCGTCGATTCCAACAACGCCGGTCGTCTTCGCGTCGATTGCAGCCTGACACGTTGATTGCTAAGCCCGTCGTGTTGATTCTGTCCCTGAATCGTCAATTTCCGGCCTGACTCATCAATCCTGCTCCTCATCGCCTCTCGTCCATCAATCGCCGCCATTCTCGTCGCTACCGCGGTCGCTTCTTCAATTGTCTGTCTCGTCTGGGCATCGCCGACTTGCGTCCCGATGATGCCAGTTTGGGTATCGCTGGAGGGACGTAGCCAGAGAGACGTCGCCGGAGGGATTTGGAAAAAAAAAAAAATTCATTTGAAAGGTTGGTGGGGTCTAAGGCGAGGGCATAACAGATATTCTCATCGCTAAAATTTGCCAAAAATGGAAATGGTGCAAAGAATTTGGGACAGCTAAAAAAGGAATACGGTGCAAAGAATATGGGACGGAGGGAGTATATGTTAAAATGTATCATAATATATAATGTATCATAAGCATCATATTATATATATATTATAAATATTATTATCAATATTTATTATAATATGTATGCATGTATGTATGTATATATGTACGTATGTATATACATACATATATACATAAATACATACATACATACATACATACATATTATAATAAATATTTATAATATTGACAATAACATTTATAATATGTTATAAATGTTATTGTCAATATTATAAATATTTATTATAATATGTATGCATGCATGTATGTATGTATATATATATATATATATATATATAATTTTCTACAACAAAAAAAAAAACCTATTGGGCCAAAAAAGCCCAAGCCCAAGCCTAACCCTAACAATAAATACTACTCACTTACCCTCAATCTCCCTAAACCCCTCCTCCCTCTCTGTCTCGTCTCCTCCTCTTTGTCTCGTCTCCACAGGCTTTCACTGCTTCGTCTCCCTCTCCGTTTCCTCTCCTCTATGTCTCTGCCTCTCAGGCTCTCACCGCTTTGTTTCCCTCTCCGTCTCCTTTCACTCTCTCCTTGCTCTGCCGTTCAAGCCGTCTCTGCCCTCCGTCTTGTCTCTGCCCTCTTCTTGTGCTTCGTCTCTTGTTTACCCTCCGTCTCTTCGCTCTGCCGTTCATCGTCGTTGGTCACCGTCCGCTCGGCATTTGCTTGACCGTTCGTCGCCGTTTGTTCTACCGTTCATCACCGTCTGCTCGTCGTTTGCTCGCAATTCATCGCCCAGATCTGCTGCACGTAGTTCATTCTCCTCTCGGCTCGCGTTTTTCGCCCAGATCCACACTAGATCAGCACTCGCCGTCCACCGGTCGCCTTGGCTCTGCCGCGCGCCGTCTGCCTTGGTGATTTCGCTCCACCACCGTTCACTGTGTTTGCAGATCTGTTTGTTGTATTCGTTTTTAAATTTTTCTGGATCTAGTTGTATTTATTTTGTGGGTTTATTGTATTTGTTGTATTTATTTCTGGATCTGTTTATTGTATTTTATGGATCTAGTTTTATTTATTTTTGTGATTTTGTTATTATTAGCTCATTTTTTGTAATTTTGTGGTTTTTGCCTCCTGCTTTTGAATGTTGTTTTGTAAATATAAGATATAATTTTTAAATTTTTTGTAAATGTGTTAGGGATATATAAATTATTTATATAATAATAATATATTATTTATGTAATAATAATAATATTGGAATAAACAGCATTGAAATATTATTATTATTATTATTGGAACAAACAGCATTGGAATAAATAATATGAAAAATAAACTATTTCCAGCGGCCTAAGCAGTTGGAAATATGGCAAAATTTTCCAACTGCCCAGGCAATCTAGGCAGTTGGAAGCCGTTGGAAACACCAAATAAATAAATAAATAAATACAATCGTTGAAAATTTCCAACTGTATATTTTTCAACGGCTAAGATATAGGCCGTTGGAAGTTCTACTTTCAACGAAAGGATTTCCAACTATCAAAGTTCCAACGGCTGGCCGTTGGAAACTTCAAATTTCCAACTGTCAGCCGTTGAAAATGGCAATTGGAAAAATGCAATTTTTTAGTAGTGAGAATAAACAAGAAAAAGAAATAAAAAAAAACATATATAACATATTATTAAGGAATAGGGGTAAAGGGGGAGAGAAAGAGATAAAGAGAAAGAGAGAGAGATATTATTTTACAATTTTACTCCTTAAAATTTCTATTCTCAATCCTCTCTCTCTCTCCCTTTTATCGCTGCCGCTTTTCTCTCCACAACTCTTCTTGCCACCAATCACTGCCACTTTTCTCAACCTGTTTCTATTTCACTGCCACTCTCCTTGCCATCAATCGCCACGCTTTTCCTTCTAGATCGAGTTCATGATTGCTAGAGTAAAGAAGGACATGATTGATTTAGGAGCTCTCCCTCTTATCGCCATTTGCTTTTCTCACTCTTCATTTCAATCATCTCATTGACGACCGTCGCCACTCGGAATGTTAGCGATCAAATCTTTGCTTGATCGAATCGCATCGCCTGATCGAATGATGTCGCCTACTCGAATCGCCACTCTAATTTCCAATCGACGTTTGATCTCATCACTGATGCATTGATATCTCATCTCGGGCTCCTCACCGTTGCTTAAATTCTCGACTTGACTTCCTAAACTCCTGGTCTCTTCAACGCTTCAATCTCTTGCTAAGGACCTCTGATCTGCCCAATCTGCCCGATAGCCACTTCCTCGGCGCTCTGACTTTTTGCCGAGGACCTTATCGCACTGCTTGGATCTTTGATGCTTCAGTGTCTTGCCTTGATTGGAGATCTTGGTAGGGCAGAGAGATATAGGGCGAAGAATAAACAAGTGAGGCTCAAACATTTTTGTTCAAACATTTTATACATTTGTTACATGTTTTTATATATTTATTCAGATACTTTTGTATATTTATTTAGACTCTTTAACTTACTTTTTCAGACACTTTTAATTTTGAAGGTAAAAAATTTTCTGCTTATTGTTATAGTCTTTTTTTATTTTTTGTTAGACATTTTTATATATTTATTCAAACACTTTTGCTTATTGATTCGAACACTTTTATTTTTTAAGATAATAAATTATTTGTATATTGCGTTGCCTCTTTTATATACTTCTGTCGACGTTTTAAAATATTTATTCGGACACTTCTACATCTTTATATAATTTTGGTAGAAAACAAATAGCTTTTATATTATTGAACAAATAGTCTGCATATTTTTTCAAACATTCATACATACTTGTTCATACACTTTTCAGAATGGCTTTAGACACTTTGCATCTTTGTCTTTAGTATTTATGCAGATGTGAGTAATAACATAATTTGGTGGTGGCGACGGTGGCAACCTCAGCAGTAACGAAATTGAAGTATGATTTTTAAAGGGGGAGAGAAAGTTTTGGTGAGGGGTAATTTTATCAATTTTTTATATAAGTAAATTATTTATAGAGACTTGAAGGTAAGTTAGTATGTCTAATTAAATATAAGTGAATAGTATAATAATTACATGTAAAGAATCCTCAAAAGATCACCGAATTATAAACTCAAAAAAATTGAACAAATGATGGAAGAAACAAGATTAAGGTGAAAACCATAAATAAAAAAAAAAAAGAACCACCAATGTTTGTCATTTGACTCAATTATGCCACTAGACTCTTATTTTTGGCCAATGCTATCAATCTTGCAAAGTTCAATTATGTCACTACTGTTACTACGTTGTTTCAGTTATGCCACAAATGTTACTAAGTTGGTTCAATTCAACCATTGTCATTAATAGGCTATACAATTCACTTATTTCAATTTGTACTTTCCATGTTGTCTTAAACTATAAGACTATAGTATGACATTGCCTAGTGTCATGTCACATCACAAATTCAAGTCATTGTTAGTTATTAGAAACACTGACTGATGTAGAATAGAAGGAGAAGAAGAGCCGTTGTTGGTTACCTTTACTGAATTAAATACCGCAGTATACCACTTACCATGGGTGCGTGGTACAAATATTTTTGTGTTTTGTTATTTTACTGCGTGGTATACCATGGTATTTCACGGTATACCGCATACCGCACATTTTTTGTATGTATTTTGTCAAAAAATCATGGTATACCGCAAATACCACATGATATATACCGCGGTATTTAATTTTTCATGCCTATTTTTGATACGATCAAAGAAGGCATAACCAAGGATGTCAAGGATTAATTGAAGATAATTCGTGGACCATTAACAAGGAAGAAGGCTAAGGAGCTCACTAGTGCACTTCAAGCTTTTGTCTCAAACTTTTTCATGGAGAATAGGCTTGAAATTTCGTAAGGAGTTGCTAGAACATGCAACGAATCAAATGGAGATGATGGCCAAGCTTGGATTTTGACAGATTGGCGATGTTCTGGTAGAAAAATCATATCTTGAGTTAAACAGATCAGAATTAAGTGATTCTTGATTCATTAGAAAGCTAACATATGGAGCTGTAAATCATATGGAGACCATGAAACCCGGCTTGCACGTTAAGGGGGTCCAATTTAGCTTCAAAGTCATGATTTGCGAGTCATTACTGGTTTGGAAGTAGTTGCGGTATTTTGGGCATATTTTTGGTTTTAGATGTCCATTTTGGGTGATTCAAGTGTCGTTTTGAAACTAAGAAAGAGATCTACAACTTTTATTCTTTTCATTTTTAGAAATCATGGTTGCATCAAGTTCGAATTTCATCTTGAAGTTGAAGACACAAGCAAGAACCACCCGAAAAGACTATTTTGGGGTTTTTATGGCCAATCTTCTGTTGTAACGTATTTTATTTTATTTTCATACTTATTTACATTATTTAGGATGTTATTTAGGCCATCGAAGTGATTCAGCTCACTTAGGATAAATAGAATTCACTGCACATCTTAAACATGTGTTAAAAGAGGGGTAAAATCCATATTTAGTCCCCTAACTTTAAGGGTCGTCCTAATGTGGTCCCTTAACTCAAAAAGTGACTCTTAAAGTCCCTTAACTCAATTTAACTATCCTATTTTGGTTCCTACCGTTAGTTCTACCGTTATTGTGGATGGAAATTGCCCACGTGGCACGTATATTGCCATGTGGCAGTTTCTTTTATGATAAGAAGTTATTCGATTGCAAGAACATAAACTTCAAGCTAAATTTGGTACAAAAAGTAATTTTAGAGACCTAAAAGGATAGTTAACCCAATTTTCCCCCCTTTCCGATTCGATCGCCGCCGCCGCCTCTCTTCCTCTCTCGACCGACGCTTCATCTTCCTTCTTTCCAACTGACACTCCACCTTCCCCCTTCATCGCCCAGGCTCTTCCCTCCGCCTCGCTCCTCCGCTCGGATCGCCTTCTTGCCCATGCTCCTTCACTCCATTCTCCATTTGAATCGCCGTCCGCCTTGGGTCCTCGGCCCGCTGCGTTTGTAGATCTGATTAAGAATTAGAACTGTTTTTGTAGTCGTGAGATGGGGACGGGGATAGCCGGAGCCCTGACCGCAAATCCTTCGCCATTCGAATCACCGTTCACCCAGGCTCTTCCCTCCGCCTCGCTCCTCCGCTCGGATCGCCTCCTCGCCCATGCTCCTTGACTCCGTTCGCCGTTTGAATCGCCGTCTGCCTTGGGTCCTCGGCCCGCTGCATTTGTAGATCTGATTAAGAATTAGAACTGTTTTTCTAGTCGTGAGATGGGGACGGGGACAACCGGAGCCAGCGACATTGTCCGTTTGAATCGGATAAGATTTAGGGACAAAATTTGGATTAAACTATGTCTTAGGACCTTTGGACTATGCAATTACGTCTTTTTAGCCATATATTTATTTTTCTTTCAATTTAACCACTTACTATCATGAAAAGGGCAGCCACGTGGCAGTATGGTTGCCACATAGACAATTTTTGTCATAAATAACGGCAGAACTGATGGTAGGGACCCAAATAGGAAGCATTAATTGAGTTAAGGGACTTTAAGAATAACTTTTTAAGTTAAGGGACCACATTAGGATGACCCTTAAAATTAGGGGACTAAATATGGATTTTACCTGTTAAAAGGGTATATGAATCCTAGTTTGACTAGGTTTTCTTGAGTCCTTTGTAACTAGGTTTCCTATGTGACTTGGGCTGCGAATTTTGCTAAGTCTTTTTGTAATGCCCGAAAAAATCCAAACTGATTAGGTCCCGGGGTAAGTGGATTGGGAGCCAAAGAATTTTCCTAATTTGGGAATTTAGCTCAATTAATGTGAGGGGACATTAAATTAAGTGTTAAGGATTCATGAAATTAAGCTTGGCTTAGGCAAAGAAAAATAATGGTGAAAATGGTGGATTTTGAAGATGAAGGACTCAATTGAACAAAGGAATTGTTGTAAGTTGGGTTCAATTGCCCAAATTCAAAAGATTGGAGGACTAAGTGGGGAATTGACCCATTTTCATGGCCTTGGATGCCATGGCCAGCCATGTCCATTCAAAATAATATATTTTATGCCACCTCCACCTCCACCCACACCTCCACTCACCTTTGTCCCCCCACCTTCACCACTTCATCATTTAACCTCACCCACTCTTCCAATTTGTCCCCCCACTTTGTCTCCCACTTCCCATTTGAATTATTACTCCACTAAGGCATTATTCCCACCTATTTTGGACACCCATAACCGGACATACACTCCCCCATTCAACAAAATACATTTCCCCACTCATCTCACCTCATTCAAGCCATTTCACTCTCTTTCTTCAATCTCTCTCTACAAACTCTCTCTCCTTTCTCTCTAGTTTTGGCCAACACTTGTTCTTCTCTCCAAGAACATTTCTAACTCTTCTCCTTCCTCCAAAAATTCTGCCATCACTAGAAATCATCCTTCCATAAATTAAAACCAAGTGTTCTTGGTTGAATTCATGCTCTAAACACCCAAAGAGCAAGAATCAAGTAAAAGATTCAAAGAAAACCAAGGAGAGAAATTCGGCCATCTTCATTTCTTGGAGGTTTTGAACTCTTCTCAAGGAGTTCTTTGTGTATATGAGCTTCTAAGCTCATTGGGAGGAAGAATCAAGAAGAAAGTCCGAAGAACATCAAGCACACAAAATTCGGTCTCACCTCCTAATTGAGGTTCCGTAAGTATGAACCAAGTGTTCTTGGTATTTTGATTTCTTTAAGTTAATTACCAAGTATTCTTGGTATTTTTATGGATTCTAATAAATCTGGACATTTTGGTTCTTATGCTAGAAAATCATTTCTAGAGCCGGCAAGCAAGGAAAACGAAGGAAAACAAGCTCCTAAGAGCTTTTCGGTGTTGGTAAGGATTCCTATACTCTTTGAGTATTCGAGCCCCTAGGTGATGGTCAAAGAACCATATGATCCTAGGTGTGCTAAGAGGGCATAAGTTAAATTATTGCTTCGGCAATTCTGTATCGCTCATGAGCTAAGTTAACTAAGCAAGCATTATGGGCTAGGATTTAAGTAGGCCACCTTAAATTCCTATGCTAAGTGAGATCTCCGAAAATGAAAAGTATGTGAAATTAATAAAATGAAACTTGAGGGATGCTTGCTGCCCTTCTATAAATCAAGGTGTTAAGTGGCGTGTGTTTGCGTGCTTCTATGAATTTGATGTGCATGCTAACCCCCGATTTTGATTATTATTGTATATGCATGTATCTTTGTGTTTTCTTTGTCTTTATGTTTTCTTTGCAAGAATTTTGGAATAATTATTGCCATTACATTCTTGGCATATGTTGGGCCTTAAAGGCCATAAGTTAGGCTTTGGAAGCCATATGGAATCCTTATTGAGATTTAAATCTCACCCGCCCTACTCTACCTTTGTAGGAAAAAGTGTGCTCGAAAGATTGAGCTAAGAGTCCTAAGTACTCTTTCTATGGTGTTGAGGTTGAGTATGTAAATACTATTTGCTCAATTTATTCTAAGTATTTACCTTTAGTTGCTTGAAAATCAAGCTAATAAAATGTGGACTTTGTGTGCAGGACTACGAGTCTAGAAACTGTGGGAACAACGTCTTAAGGTGGATTTGTGTTCTTTAGATTATGGCTTGCTTTTAAGCATGTAATAGTTGGTCTTAGTTAAATGACCAAATTTATGGACTTAGCTAAAATTTGGCCAAACTTAGTATTTTGGGCTTGTAATATGGACTATGGACACTTTGGGTGTTTTTATTGCTTGGTGAACTTACCAAGGCCCATGCATGTTTTATGGAAGTATGATTTTCATGAAAACTGGAAGCATGTGTAAATTGGGCTTAAATGTGTGTAATGGGCTTAACTAAGATTTTGGACAAAGTTGAATATGTTCTTATTAATTTTGGGCCATATGCATGTTAAGTACAGAAAAGGCCCATAAGCCCATGTTTATGTGAAAACATGCTATGTTTGGTTAAGTATGTGCACACTAAAAAGAACATGCAAGAAAACTTAGAAAAGCATGAAATTTGGATGCATGTGTAAGGAATGGCTAATAAGAAGAATAGGTGCACATATGTGAATTAATGTATGCCTAAGCATTAGTTTGCTTTTAAAAGCATTAAGAGATTACGTGCACTAGTGAACACCAAAATACATAAGCATGCGAAGCATATGCATGAAATTAAGTTTTCAAACTTAAGTTGGTGTTTTGGTTGCCATGCATAATCTTGGCTAAAGCTTGGTAAATACCATGAAAATGAACACATGAAATCCACATAGGTGCTAGTTTGTTTCCAAGAGCATTTAAGCTTAAACCTTTAATAAGAACACAACAAGCTAGTACCAGTAAGTATCCTGGGGTTCGTGCCCATAAGTCTTAGTGAGTAATAAAAGCCCCTTCGGTTTAATTAAACTTCCGCTGCATGTCTTATATAATTGGGCCCGAATGGGCCAGGGGCAGTTTAGGGCACGACACTTTTACCCTAGTTTAGGAATATAAATAGGCACATATTCTAGTTGTAAAACATAGCCTTGACATGAAATAATATTGCTACTTTGGATAAAATTTCTCTTTGGTTCTTTATGGATTACCTTGGTGCACAAGTGTGCTTGTGTTCCTAGTGTTCTATATTTCTCGTTTTTAGTCACAGGTTGATTAGGGTTGGGGGTCTTAAAATTCAGTCTCTTTGATGCCTTGTGGAGCTTGAAAAACATATTGGACGCATTTCATGTTGGGGAACTACTAGCGGTGAAGACAAAAATTATAGAAGCTCAAAGCATATTTTTCAACTATACCACACAGAAGGTCTTGTATGTTTCCAACATGCTAAATTTTTTCCCACAAACTTTGAAAAGTTTCAAAATATGTAACCATCAAGGCATCATATTATTTTGCAATGCAGTGTGGTCAGCCATGCAGGCTTCTAGTAATCTACGCAATGATCATGAATATGAACTGGGAAGCATCATGAATCTCGTATGGAACTATTACATGTTACAATTGTTAAAAGATACATATTGTAAAGTTGACCTAATTATAATTTACTATAAACCCTGGATAATTAAGACCAAAAAATGCAATATCTTTGCCAAATAAACCAGCTAAATCTAATTATTTTTCTTTTCCATTAGCCGTAGTTGATGGATCAACAAATGCAATTCGAAGAGGATGTTATGGAATTTTGATTGAAGGTAAAAATTTGGTCAAAATTGGGAAGAACATTGATCAATAGAACATTTTAAATATGAGGGTAATTTAATCATTTATGAAGTGTAATATGAGGTTTCACTCAATCAAGCTCTAACAATTGATGGGTACAATTACTAAAATCTCATCTATTTTCTTTTATAATAATATACACTCTTTGTCTCAAATTTTTTATTTAAATTTATTTATATTGTTGTTTGATAAAGAAAAATTTAAAAATTATATCTGTAATTTCTAAAAATAATTTTTTGTTTGATAAAGAAAAATTTAAAAATTATATCTGTAATTTCTAAAAATATTTTTTTTTAAAAAAATTTAAGCAAATAATATTATAAATAAATTCATCTCAAAATTAAGTAAAAAATCTAAAACAGAGAAAAAAATTTAAACGGAGGTAGTAATAGATGATGCTTAATTGCATGGTTGATCGTCGAACGTGACCAATTCACACAATTTGGTCCCAACTTTAATTCAGTATGACATTATCCTCAGAGTAGGTTAACTTGTGCAAATCGACCATGAACTTAATCTAAGAAAATAATGATTTCTCCTATTTTATTAGGACATTTGTTGTTTTTTCTCTCCATTCTTATCTCTTGTAGTTTTCTCTTCAAGGAATGACGTGATACTTCATTTTTGTTTTTTTTTCCCCTGTTCTACTATGATATCTAAACTAGCAAATGCAACTAATTATAGCCATTGTTAGATTTGTGTTGAACCTTTGACCAAATTCAAAATGTAATATCTTTGTCCCCAAATGTTAATTTGTCATTTTTAACATTGATGATGTGCAACATAAAATTAGTGGACATATTTATTTAATGTTATCCTTTACCAATTACTAGTATAATTATAACAAAGAATGCATAAGTATTTATAAGCTTCACATAAGGGAAGGGATATATTTGGAAAAATATACATAATAAAAAAATAGCAAACATTTTGGAGATGCAAAAATTAGATAGTGCAAAAATTAGATAGAAAAATGATAAAGATGAATTTTGGCACGAAGATAGTAGTATCGCAGTTACTTCCCTGAGTTTTATCCAAAAAAACTTATGAATTCAAATTTAGACTGTAAAGTAATTCTAGTCGATCTAGTTTTTTTTTGTAGTCATTTGATATTTAGCAAATACTGCTTTGTATTTACATAAAGAACAACTAGTAATAAAAAATAATAATTTAAAGTGTCTATTAATTGTAAGAAAAATATTACATAGACTAAAATAGAAAAATTTTTCTGATGGTGTAAGAAAAAACACCAGAAAATGTATATTTTTAAATCTCAATGGGCCAGCTGTAATATCAATAAAAATTAATGGGTAACTTCAAAAATATATTTATTAATATATGTTTTGTTAGTTTTTTTTCCAACTCAAATGATCGTCACAGATCACATGAGCATTCCTAGGTCTCCTAGGTTTGAATCCTAGTTTGTGTAAGATAATGCTCCTCTTTACAGCTAGTATATGGGCTTAGGTTGGATAGGGTAGGATGTAGAGTAGATCAATTTGTATAATATCTCTTATAACCATTTCCTAATATAACATTCTTAGTACAAAGAAAGAAGTCCTTCAACTTCCTTCCACATTCTAGGCTCGTGAGTATCGTATATTGAGGTTGCAGTCTTGCCAAAGTTATGGGCCTAGGGCCTAGTCTTTTAGGCAGGCTTGTCTAGGCGGATAACAACAGGCCCATTTATACCCATTAAAAAACAGACCAGAAGGGACAAACCTTAAAAGCAGCATATGGTTTGGGGCTTTGAGTTGCGTCGCAATTGGTTAACGGGGGAATACTCTATGTCTCTGTCCTTCATTGGCAGCAACGAACTAGTGTGTGACTCGCGTCTCCAACAACTAAGTGGACTTATCACTTTACTATGCTCAAAACACTGAGCTTCAGTCCCTAGTTCCTCTTACATCTGTCTATTGTTTTGTCTCTATCCTCCTTTTCCTCGCAACCTCACAACAGCTCATACATCGACTTCAAAATTTGCTCGATAGAAAACCAGTTAATTTTATTTTTCTTTGCCCAAATGAATTGAACTTAGGCATAATTACCAATTACACCCCTAAACTATTTTGACTCGGACACTTTGTCCCCAAACTTCCAATCGGCACACTTAGATTTCTGAACTCTTATGACTTGCACAAGTTGCCTGTTTGACTAGGTAACTTGGTCATGTGATGACAGTGTGACTTTAACTTCTCTCCACTTAAAAAAAAAATCATATAATAACCATTTAAGTTATTTTTTTTAATCTTTTGCCCCTACTATTTTGTTTTCACAACTTAGGCTAGGCTACCATCTCTAAATCATCTTCCTTAATCCACCCTAACCACTTGGGCTAGAATGTTCGTCCCAGCATGCAACACTGCCACCATGCTTTCCCCACCATTTTCCTCTCTCCCCGCTACTAAATCTAGAAGAGTTTCCTCCCTCTCTTGCATCTCCCTCCTTAAAGCCAGACTTGGACAAAGTTCCCTCTCTCCTCTGCCTCCATCCCCATACCTCCTCTCTCTCATTTCCTCCATATCTACAATCCATGCTGCCTTATCCCCCACCCTTGAATCCCTACCCACTGTCACTACATTCAAGCTCTCATGGTGCTAACCATGCCTCATCCTCATCATTGCCTTTTACTCCTAGGCTTGGTTCATCTCCTTAGTCCATGTCTTGTTGTTGGTATCAATAGTGGAAAAGAGGTTTGGCTCAGGTGTTGCTATAGTGATGAGACATATGGGCGTGGCTGCATTGAGGATGCAGGCTTGGATGTTGAGAGCCAAAATTTTTGGTGTAAATGATTTAAATATAAAACTTAGATAACTATGTTTAGTTGTAATTTAAGTCCCAAGATTATAAGTTTGAGCAATTATAGATTTGGTATTTTAAATTGTGCAGTTATATGAGAAATTTACTAATTTAGGGATTGAAGTATGCCACTTGCAAGCTTGAGGGGTAAATTGTCTAAGTAACATAGTTCAGGGATGTAATGAGTAGTTAGGCATTTAAATTACTACAGAAAAAAGAATAAACATTGATGATGAGCGGATTTTCTAGGGACGTAAAAAATCTAATGGACCTGCCGAAAAATGCAAGTACCGGAGACGTGGGCGTTCCAGTGGCCTGTCGATGCCTCTATCACCACATCCACATTTCGGTCTCTTCAGCAACATTGATCCCGTTTATCTCCATTGAAACTAGAGACACAGAAGAGAAAATAATATTCCCTTAGTTCTGCACCACCAAGCCCGAGACTTTTGTAGCTATCACTGGTTTGCGTTGCGGGGGGAAACTAATAATCTAGAGATCGAATGGCTCAGAACATGTTGCTCATGTCAAGTTCTGGTGTGTCTGGCTGCAGCCACTTGGTGAAGAGAGACGCATCTTTGGGATCGCAAGCCGAGAAATTTAGGCCTAGGTTCTTCTCTGGTGTTCTGCTCAACCCCCTCCTTAGAAGTAGTGACTTTTCTTCTTCTTCCTCTTCTCGAACGTTTAAAACTGTGGCCATGTTCAAATCAAAGACCAAGGCTGCTCCAAAGAAGGTGGAGAAGGCCAAGGTTGAAGATGGCATATTTGGTACTTCTGGAGGGATTGGTTTCACCAAGCAAAATGAGCTCTTTGTCGGTCGTGTTGCCATGATTGGTTTTGCTGTGAGTTTATTGGGTCGTTTTTTTAAAATTATTTTTTCCCCAAGTACAGATATGTAACTACAACACTTCTAGATTCTAGTAACGATGCTTTTGATGTTGGTGAAATTTTTCTTTGCAGGCATCGTTGCTAGGTGAGGCCGTTACAGGGAAAGGGATTCTAGCACAATTGAATCTGGAAACTGGAATACCAATTAATGAGGCAGAGCCTCTTCTCCTCTTCTTCATTCTCTTCACTCTTCTAGGAGCAATTGGGGCGTTGGGTGACCGTGGCCGCTTTGTGGATGATCCTCCAACTGGGGTTAAAGGGGCAGTCATCCCTGCAGGCAAAGGTTTAAGGGGAGCCTTGGGTCTCCGAGAAGGAGGTACAACACAAACACGAAAAAATTAAAAAGAAGAAAAACTAGCCTCTATTGCTACTACTAGAAACTATTTTATGGTAGCTTTTAGTATAATTGTTGCATCATAGTTATAGCTTAAACTCTAACTAGTTGATAATCTTACCATGCTCACAAATAGCTATTTTATCGCATGTAAAATTTCGGACATTAATCTCTGGCCTTGTTGTCCAATGTGATGCGAGTATGATATGTTTCTTTTATTGATGTGCAAGGCCCTCTATTTGGGTTCACAAAGGCGAATGAGTTGTTCGTTGGGAGATTGGCTCAGTTGGGGATTGCATTCTCTTTGATAGGAGAGATTATTACAGGGAAGGGGGCATTGGCCCAGCTCAACATCGAGACAGGGATTCCCATAAATGAAATCGAGCCACTCGTGCTCTTCAATGTCGCATTTTTTTTCATCGCCGCTCTCAATCCGGGAACTGGTAACTTCGTCACCGATGAGGAAGAAGACTAGGCTAGCGCCATCCTTCTCAGTGATGCATGTAATTATGTTCTTGCAACTAGGTCACGTTTTGTTCCAATGCTGTTCATGTTAAAACGTTCTTGGAAAATCAAGATGCCATTTTGATTTCATACTATATTATAGATCTACTAGTTTAGGGATGACACTAATGCGCATAAAACTCATGACACGGTTTTATGTCCATGTTAGAGGGATTTTATTGATAAAAATATCCGTTAAGAAACGAACATGGATAAAAATTCTTACCTATCAAGAGGGTACAACTATGTAGCAAGTTTAGGGGATCCATGATAGACAAATTGTTATACCACCTGATGATGCACCTTCCTCAGTAAACGATGTGAAAGTTTGGAAGTTTGGTTTGTCGCACGAATACACTTTGCCAAGGGAAGCGTGGAGATCTGCAAAAGATACTCCGACGCTCAAGTTAATAATGATTCTGGTGTGGTGCAAATATCAAGGAAAGTGATCTCATACCTGAAATATGATCATGAATGTCATTTTATACGCTTTTGGGATAGTGTGCTATTTAGAACCATTAGATGGAGCGGTTATCTCTTAAACTGTTAGATCTAGGATATCTGTCCTTTGTGATCAGACTAGACTTTAAACTCTTAATGAGCCTAATTTCTTTAAAATGATGTTTAGGCCCAATGGGGGCCAAATTGTCTAATGTGGATATCACCATTTGCCTCCCAGCCTCAACAAAGCACGATAGAGCTCTAGTAGAGGCTTATGATACTTTTTATTTTTCTGCACAGGGAAGATAAATAACATTTTTAAAGTTATTTTTATTTTAGGAAAATGTTTTTGGAATATCCCCCGTGAAGAAATATTTCTAAAAATGATACCTTTCTAGAAATATTTTTAAAAGTATTTTTTTGGAAATTTCTTTAAAAAGGATACTTTTTTGGAAATAATTTTTGAAAAATAAAAACTTGCACCCGACGGATATACCTCTACCTGAAACCCTTCGCTTTCTTTTTATTATTCGCGGATCTACCGCCAACTCTATTTTTTTTTTTACCATCGTCACCTCTACTTTTCGCGGCATGGATTGACCACCGCCGCCTTATTTCTTCTCCCTTTTGGTTGATGCCTTCTAAATCTAACTACCATTGTCTCCAAACATTTAGAGGCTGACTTCCGCTGCTTCCATACCTATTTGGAGCTGACTACCGTCGCCTCTTTTCTTAGGGCATGGGCTGACCACCGTTGCCTTATTTCTTCACCACCTCTGGCTGACTACCGTCGCCTATTTTCTTAAGGCATGAGCTGACCATCGTCGCCTCATTTCTTCACCACCTCTGGCTGACTACCATCGCCTTTTTTCTTAAGGCATAAGCTGACCACTATCGCCTCATTTTGTCACCACCTCTAGCTGACTATCGTTGCCTCATTTTTTCACCACCTCTAGCTGACTACCGTCACCTTTTTTCTTAAGGCATGAGCTGACTATCATCGCCTCATTTCTTCATCACCTTTGGCTGATTGCCATCGCTTTTTTTCTTAAGGCATAGGCTGACCACCGGTGCCTCATTTCTTCACCACCTCTGGCTGACTGCCATCGTCTTTTTTCTTAAGGCATGAGCTGACCACCGTCGCCTCATTTCTTCACCACCTTTGGCTGATTACTGTCACCTTTTTCTTAAGGTATGGGCTGAACACCGTCACCTCATTTCTTCACCACCTCTAGCTAACTACTGTCGCCTATTTTCTTAAGGCATAGGCTGACCACCGTCGCCTCATTTCGTCACCACCTCTGGCTGACTACCATTGCCTCATTTTTTCACCACCTCTGGCTAACTACTGTCGCATCTTTTCTTAAGGCATGGGCTGACCATCGTCGCCTCATTTCTTCACCACCTCTGGCTGACTACCGTCGCCTATTTTCTTAAGGCATAGGTTGACCACCGTCACCTCATTCGTCACCACCTCTGGCTGATTACTGTTGCCTCATTTTTTCACCACCTTTGGCTAATTACCGTCACCTCTTTTCTTAAGGCATGGGCTGATCACCGTCACCTTATTTCTTCACCACCTTTGGCTGACTACCATCACCTCTTTTTTTAAAGTACTAGCAGGTTGACTTCTTTTCTCGCTTTTGCAACATACCTTCTTCTTACGAAATTCATTTACTTTTTTCTGGCGATTGATTTGATGTCGCCCTTGCTGACGGGTTTATTCCTTTCTACTAGGATTAATTCAAAGTTGGTTACTCCTTACCATATTCCCCTTTTATCTTAGACCTCCTAAACTATTTTATGATCCCCCTTTTCAATACTCTCCAAATAGTTTGAGGTACATAATATCTTTTGTCGTTATTACTAAGAATCTTAGTATAGAGCCCTCTATGCCTTTATTTCGGTCATTTTTTCATCTTCAATCCGTCCAAGGTGGCTGGTATGCATTTCACCCAAAAGGCCCTCATTTTACTTAAGTCGAAGGATGGGGCTTGGCCATTTCTTACCGAGGCATGGGTTTTTAATGTCTGTGAGAAGGAAGATCTCAATAAAATTGTTCCCTCTCAACATTCAGAAAAGGAGGAGTTGTCAGTCAAATTACTTAAGGAGGTGGTGGCCGATAATGGCCGTGCCTGGACTGATGGATGTCTAACCCCAGAGTTCTTGCCAACTCATGGTGTGTAGTACTTTCTTCTGTTAACCACTTTTTCCTAATTGTTACCTTATTCTCACCTTTTTTCCTTTGCAGCTTTTGGTGTCCCTCACTCTGAAGAGGACTTCTCTCTGTTATCTTAGGTGAAAAAGAAGAAGAAGAAAATGGGAGCCAAGGATTTTATTAAGAAGGTTTTTACGTGTGCTAAGTTTGTTGAGAGGCCGCAAACCTCTTTTGAGGCTCCTTCCCCTCATTCTATTGTGTTGGCGACCGCCGCTCCTTCTGCCCCCATCGCTCCTCCAGCTAGGGGCAAAGGTAAGCCAAAAAAGTTGAGCTCCTCTGTTAATTCTCTTGACATTGCTGCAATATCAGAGATGGTTGGAGTGCTCAACGTAGATGCAACTAATCAATCTTTTCCTTCATTTGCTAGCCTCACGGCTAATGTTATTCAGCATGACTTTGTTTGCCACCTTTGGGCTCTTTATATTGCATTTACCTTATCTTAAGGTGTGCGTTTTCATATGGGACACTATGTCTTGAATGTGCTTTGTTTTATTGATAATATTTTTTTGAGAAAATCAACATTCCACGTTCTTGGTACTTCCATACCATCTAAATGCTTAAGTCTATATGCCCATTTTTCGGTGACTTTTTTAAGGTCCCTCCTATTGTGGATTGAACTTTCCTCTATTCAATTCCTGCTGAGAGGCTTCTGCTTGTCGCAACACCAAGTCTCTCACTCATAAATGTCTTGTTTGATCTTGAAGTCATAATACTTGGCCACGTTTTCTTTATAAATAAAAGTCCTTATTTCAGCAGCCTCCCTGAGCTCATCCAGCATATCTAGGTTGACCCTTAGCTCTTCATCGTTTGCCTCTTCATTGAAATGAAGAACCCTATAACTAGGGATGCCGATTTCCACTGGTACTATGACCTTAGTGCCATATGTTAAATGAAAAGGCGTTTCTCTTGTAGAAGTCTTATATGTTATTTGGTGAGCACAAAGGACCTCTGGGATCAAATCAACCAATGCTCCAAGGGCTTGATCTGCAATGGATGATATTTAGTTTGTCTAGGAACTTGAAGAACCTCTTTCCTATTAGTTGTGTGCCATTGTCGGTGACAATCTCCCGTGGGATGGCAAATCTACATATTATTTGTTGCCATACAAAGTTCTTTATCTCCTGCTCTCTGATTTTTGCTAGGGGTTTCACCTCAACCCACTTAATGAAGTAATCAATGGCAACTATCAAGTATTTCTTCTGCCCTGAGGCAGGCGCAAATGGCCCAAGGATGTCCACCACCCGTTTTGCAAATGGGCATGGCGTAGTGATTGGAGTCATTTGTTCCCCATGATTTTTTTATACTGTGCCAAACCTTTGACATTTGTCACATTTCTTGACAAACTTGGTTGCGTCATCTGCTAACGTAGGCCAATAATATCCTTGAAGGATGAGTGTTCTGGTTAAGTTCCTAGCACCAATATGATTCCCATAAACGCCTTCATGAACTTCTTTCAGTGTATAATTAGCCTCTTCTGCCCAAAGACACCTTCTATATGGGGCTGTGAAAGACCGAAAATATAGTGTCCCGTCCTCGGATAGGTAAAACTTAGTGGCCTTTTTTTCTAGCTTGGTCGCCTCCTTAGAGTCCTCTGGGAGTTGGCCTGTGGACACGTAACTTCTTATTGGGTGCATCCATCCCATATTTTCACTTTGCGAGATGGCCATGACTATACTTTCACAAATACTTGGCTTTTCGATAGCATCAATGTGAATATCTGTAGGTGCTTCAAATGCTGAAGCCACTCTAGCTAGAGCATCTGCTTAACTGTTTTCAATCCGCGGGATATTTTCAATGGTCACATTCTTGAATGTTGCTATCATATTTTTTAGTGCCTTGTGGTATTTAATCATTGTGGGTACCTTAGCTTCATGGTCGCCTTGAGCTTGTTGGTGACTATTTGATAATCACTTCAGAGTCTTACCTCATTTATTCCCAGGTTCTTGCATGTTTGCAGTGCTGCGATGGCCGCTTCATACTCTATTTCATTATTCGTGACCTTAAAATTAAGCTTGAAAGCATAGTCTGTCCTTACCCCATTCGGGCTTACTAGGACTATTCTAATGCCATACCCTCTAAAACTGGATGAGCCATTCGTATGTGCTATTTATTCTCCTATCACCTCTGTTGTCTGGTGAAGAGTGCACTCAGAGATAAAGTCTACCAATGCTTGTGATTTGATATTTAGTTAGGGGACATATTTGATGTCAAACTCGGTGAGCTCCATGCTCCATTTTGTAAGTCTTTCTAATAATTTTGGCTTTTCCATGATTTGCCGCAATGGATATGAAGTAGACACAATTATAGGATGAAAGTGAAAGTATGGTCGAAGCCTTCTTGTTGCAGTGCTGAGCATCAGTATTATTTTTTTGTACTTCAAGATATCCAGGCTCTGCCCTTTGAAAAACTCGATTAACAAAGTGTACTAGGTTTTGGGTTCCCTATTCTTCCTGGACGAGGGCTGCCGCCCCTGTTTCTTGAGTAACTGATAGGTAACATATAAGTGGTTCGCCTATTCGTGGGCTCTTAAGAACAGGAAGGGAACTTAATTCACCCTTAATTTAGTTAAAGGCCTTTTGACATTCTTTATCCCACAATGAAGGTGAATTCCCTTTCTTCCTTAGTGCGTAGAAGAATGGGAGGCACTTCTTGGCCGATCCTGCCAGGAACCTTCCAAGGGCCGTGATTCTTCCTGCTAATGTCTGTACACCTTTAATGTCTTTGGGTGGGGCCATGTCAACTACTGCTTTTACCTTTTTTGGGTTGGCCTCCATGCCTCAATGAGTGACCATGTAGCCTAGGAATTTTCCTGAGCTTACCCCAAAAAGGCACTTGGCTGGGTTAAGTTTCATCTTATATTTTTGCAAGGCATTAAAGGTTTCCTTTAGGTCTGTAATATGATCTTGTCTTCGCTTGGTCTTAACTAGCATGTCATCTACATAGACCTCAATATTTCTATCGATTTGCTCTTTGAAAATTTTGTTCATAAGCCTTTGGTAGGTAGCCCCAGCATTCTTAAGGTCAAAAGGCATTCTAGTAAAGCAAAATAGACCTTAGTTCGTCACGAAGGTAATGTGGATTTCACCATCTGGATACATTCAAATTTGGTTATAGCCACTAAAGGCACCCATGAAGTTAAGCATTTCGTGAGATGCTGAAGCGTCAACCATAGCATCAATTTGAGGCAAGGGGTAACAATCCTTATGACATGCTTCATTAAGGTCTGTAAAGTCATTACACATTTGCCACCGTCTAGTGGCCTTTGGGACCATTACAACATTGCAGACCCAATTTGGATATTTGACTTCCTTTATGAAGTCGGCAATTAGGAGCTTCTCTACTTCTGCCTTAGCAACTAATTTCCTTTCAAGTTCGAGGTCTTCTTCTGCTGAACTAGGTGCCTTTCTAGCATGATGTTAAGTTTATGGGAAATGACCTTTGGGTCAATCCTGGCATGTCTTTTGCTGACTGTCGCGAGACAGAAGTTTATAAAAAACCTTCTCAACCTTAACTTCAATCTCACCCGCAAGCGTACGATGCCAATTGTAGTAGCAGTGAGTCAGGTGTCGATCCCACAGAGAATTGTATGGCAAAGAATTCCATCAAATACCAAGTACGATGACCTCACTTTAGCTAGAGCAAACAAACCGTGGAAAACAAGGAATAAGAAGCTAAACTACCAAAAATGTGGATCACCCAACCACCAAACCAAACAAACATAACAGCTATCTTAAACACATATTTACAAAGTTTCTAAGGAATTCAAACCAAATGGGCTACTACATAGACATAGCTTTGACACAAGTACCTAACTAACCCAAATCATGCTTCCTAAGAGTTGCAGGCCAGAAAACTCTATAGTATCAACCCTTCTCTATCAAGACAGGGCCAATTAGTTCCGTAGAAACCATTAAGCTCAAGTTCTCCTATAAGGCCTCGTAGGAACGATAGTTCTCTCGAATCTACCCATTATCCATGCTCTATTAGCCCTCTTCCAACCTTAGAAACCTTTCTCGAGCCTTTTCTAAGTCTAGAAAGTTGTTCAACACAAGTAGCCAACAAATGAAGAACACATTTAAGCATAAGCTAAAAGAGCAAACAAATCATGGAAATAATCAATGAGTTATATATTTATAAACATCAAATCATCCTAAATGGTCCACAACATCCATAGAAACAACAAATCTACACATATTTACAAGAATCTCAAACTAAAGAAAAATAGGATTTAGGGTTAGAAAAACCAAATCCAAGTAGAAATCCTTGTTGTAGATGAGGTTCCACTCCAATCCAAGCAAGAATCTCCATCAAATTAGCCTTCTAGCTCCCTAATCCATGGAAACCCTAAAAAAACTAGCCAAAAAATGAGTCTGGAGAGTTTGGGGTCGAAGGGGATCCTCGTTCGCAACTTTTCACTGAGGATTTTTATAAACAGAGCAGGTCTCGGCGACGCGTTGCCACTCCCGACGACGCGTCGCCAATACTCAACAGCACGGATAGTCTTTAGTATTTTGACCATAATTTTGTGCACAGGTGTCCGATTGAGGCGATTCAATAGCCCACTCGAAGCTAAGAAGAAGGGCTACAACTTTTATGCATTTACCCAAGCCTAAATATTCCAAGAAAACGTCCAAAAATTGCTTGCAAGTTACCCCTCTTTTGCTTCAATCACCTTCACCTACAAAAACATAAGAATAACACTAGAAGGACACTAAATTCTAACAATTATTGCTATGAAGTACACAAATAAGGGTTAATTGATAGACATGCCATGCACTTAACACACCCCCAGACTTATTACTTTGCTCATCCCGAGCAAAGGAAGGAATAATGAACAACTAAGATATAAAGAGTAAGCAAGTGAATGAATCAACCTAACCTATCCTATCCTATAAGTTCATCTAAACATACAAGTTATACTAACAAAACAAACATACAAAATGAACAATGAAGACTAATGACCTAAGTTATGCTAATTCTTGTGACAAATGAATGAATCAACCTAACCTAACCTATCATACATGTTCTTATAAACATACAAATTATGCTAACAACACAAACATATAAAGTAAACAATGAAGAATAATGACCTAACCTACACTAACTATACATCTAATTACAAAACTTACTTGCATTAGTCATAGTGGATGTCAAGCTTCAAGAATCAAAACAATACAATGATCATAGTGATTCTTCTATATTTTTTTATCCGGACTTTCGACTCGATCGATTTTTTGCTAATTTCATAGTTTCCCATATGAAAGTGTGTGCTTTACCAAATCTACTTAGACTAGTGTTACTCAAAATCAGTAAATGTTAATAAATGGACTACTTCACAATGAGATTAACATTAAGTACTCCAACTCTAAATTTGTTTTTCATATGACTTGATAAGTGAGAACACTTAACAAGTGGAGTCAAAAGAGCCTTTTTCCCATTTCAATACTTCCTTCACTTTAATTATCTTTTCTTTTTTGTTTCTTCCTTTTTCTTTTCTTTTTCTTTTTCTTTTTTTCTTTTTTTTTCTTTTTGAATAAATTCTTCAATTATTGCTCTTCTTTGAGTTATTGCTTACCGTTTTACGTGAAAGTCAACTCTTGCCTTAGGAAAAGACTCCCGGTTACTAAGTAAGTACATACTCAAAGTGCTTTACATACTTATATCTTAAGTCACTGTTTTACGCGAAGATCAACTCTTGCCTTAGGAGAAGATCTCCGGTTACTAAGTGAGTTAAAACATTGGAGTAGAGAATAAAATAAATAAATCTTTTAAGCACATTATTTAACTAATCAATTAATTAAGGCTTCAAGTGACTCTACAAGGTAAATGCCAACACTTACTTCAAGTAATAATCAAACAAATACTAGAGAAGGCAAAGTTCCATAGTCCAGTGATTAATAAACACTTCATTTGAATCAACCACTAAGCTAAGCATATTGCTATTGTGTAAAATATATAGTGGGAAAAAAAAACTTAACAAAACCTTAAATTGGGTAAATCATCCAAGATGAAAAATATCCTAGAATCACAACAATCAAAGCATAGTAATATATATCATCTTCTCTCATTGGCTTGAATTCAAATATAGCTAAATGCAACCTAAATGAATAAAGAATGAATGAGTTATCTACCTATTATATACAAACAATCAAAATAAAGAATAAAAAAATAACAAAATTACCCAAATTTTTTTTTTAACTCACTACAAAAAATAACTAAACTACAACTTCCTAAAACCTGTGTAAAACTACATAAAGAAAACGAGCAAACATCCTAACAAAATCTTCAAGTAGGATTTTCTCCTCCAAACTTAAGATAAACATTGTCCTCAATGTTTACAAAAAAAAAAAAAAAAAAGAATCTTACCCGGGAGGCAAGGTAGTCTCGCCTCCGACTACTCCTCCAAACTTATGGTAGTGGTGGCAGAACCAACCTAAAGTCAACCACACAACATCACTTTATTCTCCCTACAATTCATAACATCAAACCATGCATATCCATATAACTCAAGAAATCAAAACCAAGAGAACTCTTTTATCATACAAAGTGCATTCATCCATCAAGCAAGAATTCATCTTCACACTTCATAAAAATAAAAAAAAAAAAACACAATTCAAGCTAAGATGTCTCAAAGCATGAATTTGAAAAAAAAAAAATCTCTATGAAGCATGAGTTGAAACACTTGCAAAGATGGTTTTCAAATAGATGAGCAAAAACTTGATACATGTAGTGCAAGGAATGAAGTTTTGGTTAATTGGAAAAAAAAAAAAGAAGCAAGTTGTGTGCGTAACATTAGGTTGTTCCATCATTTGCATTACAATTTAAGAAAAGTAGTCAAGAATTCTAGCTTAAACTACTAAAATAAAAGAAAAGAGAGAATATATACAAACAACAAACATAACTTTAGTCTAAAGCAAAATCACCATAAGGATATTGATGGAATTCTTTAACAATTCCCCGGCAACGACGCCAAAAACTTTGTTGCGAGATAGAAGTTTATAAAAAACCTTATCAACCTTAACTTCAATCTCAACCGCAAGTGTACGGTGCCAATTGTAGTAGCGGTGAGTCAGGTGTCGATCCCACAGAGAATTGTATGGCAAAGAATCCCATCAAATACCAAGTACGATGACTTCACTTTAGCTAGAGTAAACAAACCGTGAAAAACAAGGAATAAGAAGCTAAGCTACCAAAATTATGGATCACCCAACCACCAAACCAAACAAACATAACAGCTATCCTAAACACATATTTTCAAAGTTTCTAAGGAATTCAAACCAAATGAGCTGCTACATAGACATAGCTTTGACACAAGTATCTACTTAACCTAAATCATGCTTCCTAAGAGTTGCACGCCGGAAAACTCTACAGTATCAACCATTCTTTCTCAAGACAGGGCCAATTAATTCCTTAGAAACCCGTTAGACATTCGCATGCTAACCAGTTGTCCTAGAAACCATTAAGCTCAAGTTCTCCTCTAAGGCCTCGTAGGAATGATAGTTCTCTCGAATCTACCCATTGCCCATGCTCTATTAGCCCTCTTCCAACCTTAGAAACCTCTCTCGAGCCTTTCCTAAGTTTAGAAAATTGTTTAACACAAGTAGCCAACAAATGAATAACACATTCAAGCATAAGCTAAAAGAGCCAACAAATCATGGAAATAATCAATGGGTTATGTATTTACAAGCATCAAATCATCCCAAATGGTCCACAACATCCATAGAAATAACAAATCTACACATATTTACAAGTATCTCAAACTAAAGAAAAATAGGATTTAGGGTTAGAAAAACCAAATCCAAGTAGAAATCCTTGTTGTAGAAGAGGTTCCACTACAATCCAAACAAGAATCTCCATCAAATTAGCCTTTTAGCTCCCTAATCCATGGAAACCCTAAAAAAAACTAGCCAAAAAATGAGTCTGGAGGGTTTGGGGTCGAAGGGGATCCTCCTTCGCAACTTTTCACTGAGGATTTTTATAAACAGAGCAGGTCTCGGCGACGTGTCGCCACTCCCGAGGATGCGTCACCAATACTCGATAACACGGATAGTCTTTAGTATTTTGACCATAACTTTGTGCACAGGTATCCGATTGAGGCGATTCAATAGCCCACTCGAAGCTAAGAAGAAGTGCCACAACTTTTATGCATTTACCCAAGCCTGAATATTCTAAGAAAAGGTCCAAAAATTGCTTGCAAGTTACCCCTATTTTGCTTCAATCGCCTTCACCTACAAAAACATAAGAATAACACTAGAAGGATACTAAAATCTAACAATTATTGCTATGAAGTACACAAATAAAGGTTAATTGATGACATGCCATGCACTTATCACTGACCAAGCGAAGACATCATAGTTGTCTTTGAGGAAAGTAATAATAGTTCTTACCTTGGTCTTCTTGCTAGGGTTTGCATCGTTGAAGATTATCTCTTTCATTACTATCTCTTTCATTACTTCCACGGGTGTTCCTCATTTTTCCTTCTCTTAGGTTCGCATATCTAGGTTATCAGGATGGTGCAACCAACTGATTGCCAAGATTGTCTCTAATATGCTGGGGGAGATAATTGCCATTCTATCTTTGGTTGGGAAGGTTATCTTCAATGTTTTGGGCCTGATACAGATGTCAAATTCTTGCATAGTGTAGAATCCAATCAAACCATTGTACGTTACAGGCGAATCAATGATCTTGAGCTTGATCATCTTTGTAACTTCTTTGTTCTCTCCGTCTATAAATGTTACTGGAAGCACGACCTCCCCTACTATTGGTAGAGGCTTATTTCCTGGTCCCTTGATTTGATGATGGTGAGGCTTGATCCTTGTTTTGTCTAACATCATTCTTTCGACAGTAGACTGGTAGAGAATGCTAGAAGGTTCTCCTGTATCTAGTAGAAGCTTTTCAACTTTGTGCCTGGCTATTACTGCATCGACAATAAGTCCTGAGGTTCTATGAGCGATTGAGGATCCTGGAGCAACATGTTCCTTTCCCCTTTCAGAGGTAACCTTATTAGCAATATGATGGATTGTTGCTTTCGTTGGTTTATTATTATAGTGGTCCTTCTTTCCTCTGCCCTGGTTATCTCTATCCACATCGTCATCTTTCTTCTTAAATTTGGAGTCTTCCTTACAAGCATCATTGTTGCGATCTCCATAGCGTCTAATATACTTGTTGAACTTCCCCTCTTTAATCAATTTTTTAGTTTACTCCTTAAGCAATCTACAATTGTCGATTTCATGCCTGACAATCTTGTGAAATTCACAATAGTGGTATGCTGTAGGGCTTATCTGCTCGCCTTTCTTGGCTTTTGGCCAATTAAGATACTTTTTTTTTATCTTGGATAACATGAAGAATAATTGATCTTGGGCTGTGAGTGGTGTAAACTTTATTCTTTCCCGGTTTTCACTTGTGTACTCCCTCTAAGAGGGGTCAGGATGTGGCCATGATCTCCCGCCATGCCTTTGCCTTTTAGTAGGCCCTTGGTAGTCTACCTACATAGACTTTCCTTTGCACTATTCCACGATAAGTGCCACAATGTCTTCAGCATTCATGAACTTTAAGCTTTTTGCAAGAACTCTCGCTTCTTTTTTGTGGGTTTTTTCACCAATTCTTTGGCAAATTCTGAATCTGGTTGAAGTCCCCCAGCCATTAAGAGTACAAACTCATTTTCGGCCAAATTCGGCACCTTCAATGCTTCCTTGCTGAAACGGTCTACGTAACTTCTTAAGGATTCCCCCTTGTTTTGCCTTAGAGCAAAAAGATGGGTTGGTACCCGCGTGCAGGCTTTCCTCCCAAGAATAGTAGTCTGTGAATGCCTTGTTGAGGTTATCCCACGAACCTATAGATTCTGCTTCAAGACCAAAGTACCATGTTCGAGCATCCCCCCATGAGTGTTGTTGGAAACGCTTAACATATAACCACATCTGATGAACCAGCCAAAGTCATAATATTTTCGTTGTGGCGTAGGTGGTCCGTCGGGTCCCCAGTCCCGTCATATAGTTCAAAATGAGGGACTTTCATTTTCTCCGGTATTGGCTCATTCATGAGTTCAGTAGTAAATGAATGTCTTCCATGCTTCCTTGGACTTGTTCGAGTTAGATTTTGTATTTGTTGTTGCATTTGAGTAATGGTGTTTTGAGCGGCTTGAAGCACTGCTGCTGTGGGCGGATCTGAGGTATTAGCCTTGGGTTGTTGCAGAGATACAAGGTAAGCTTGTTGTGCTAGTGGGGGCATACTGGCTATTGGCATGGCGGAGGTAGTCTGGTATGAAACAGTAGGCCAATAATAATGTGCGTAAGCTAAATGACTATTGTCTCCCAGGTTAGAGGCAAATGAAGTCTTTGGAGGCACCACTGCTATTGGTGGGATAGGCCCTGGCAGGAATTCTTGAGATGGCGGGATAACGGTATGCTTGAATGGAGGTATGGGCTGTTAGGATGGTGGAGCTACAGAAGCTGGTGGGACTTGGAGTGACGTTGGAGCATACCCCCCAAGGGTTGAGGTACCGATGCTAGGAAAGGGAAAGTTGAGGACTCCCCTTATCTGGCTCTAGATTTGGGTTCCAATGCATGTACCCTTACTATGGGATTGGACACCTTGTGTGTATGGATAATGAAAGTTGCTCCAAGGTATGGGCTGTGCTTGTGCTTGTTGAGGGGGCTGCACAAAGTACTCAGCCATAACGGTCGTGATGGAATCTAGCTTGCTTGTCCATTGGGCATTGATACTTTCAAGCTCTACTCTTATGAGGAAAGGGGTATTTTGTATTAAATGTCTGTGGAAAGTTATCTCTGCCCTACCATTTTCATTTTTGGGTGCTCAGCTTGGTGATGTGGATGCTGAGGTGTTGCCTTCTGCTCCTTCTATGTCATCAATAAAGAGGGCTTTCCCTACCATCTTTTCTGGAGAATCAAGCTGAGTATCTGGATGTTGCGTCTTCTTTCCAGAAGTAATAGGATCCAAGTGTATACTTATGGATAAACCACGGTGGGCGCCAAATGATGATGCACGTTCCTCAATAAACAATCTGAAGGTCCGGAAGCTTGGTTCGTTGTACAAGTACACTTTGGTAAGGGAAGCGTGGAGACCTGCAAAAGATACTTTGACACTCAAGTCAATAATGATTCTGGTGTGGTGCAAATACCAAGGAAAGTAATCTCATACCTAAAATGTAATCATAAATGCCTTTATATAGGCTTTTGGGATAATGTGCCTTAAGATTTATAACCATTAGATAGAGCGGTTATCTCTTGAACCGTTAGATCTAGGGCATCTATCATTTGTGATCAGATTGGGCTTTAAATTCTTAATAAGCCCAATTTCTTAAAGATGATGTTTAGGCCCAATGGGAGCCCAATCTTCTGATCTGGGTATCACCACCACTATCTATGAAATTACGTTTATATCCACCTAAAGAGTGCTAAACCACATCATAATTATCTTCTTTAAGTAAAGGTGAACGAAATCTACCCGAGCCCAAAACATCGAGTTAGGGTCGGGTCAGAGAGTAGAAAATGTGATTTGGATTGACCTGAACTTGACCCGATTTAAAGAAGCGAAAATGGGTTGTTTCGGGTCTAACTCAAATCAACCTAATTCCTAGACCCGAAATAACCTAATTCCTAGGCCTTGGCCACCATCCCTTTCAATCTCTACCCCAGCTCAACCCATAAACTAACTCTTTTGTCCTTACCCATAAATTATTCTTAGCCCAACCTAATTCCTTTAACCAAGTTCTAACTTCCCCCTAATCCCCTCAAGTGAACAATTGAATGCCACTATTGCTTCCTCCCCAATCCCTAATTTGGTCATCCCATCCTTGTTCCTTTCTCATCCCTTCAGAAATAATCACTTCAAAGAAGATAGTCATAGAGGGTCAAGCTAAAAGCTCCAAACTTCATCATAATTCTCATTGTCCATCGCTGATCACGACTAGACCCATTTTAGACTAGGCCTACAAGGTGCGTTTCTACTGATGACATTGGTACCAGATGGCCGTAGTGGAGCTAATCTAGCGTAAGGCATTGAAAGAGATGCCCAACGGCCAAAAAATTATTGACAGCCTAGCCTTAGGCATTTTCTTATGTTGTTGGAGGTGTTGTTTGTTATTGACAGAGAGGAAGCAGAGACAAAGAAGCGAAGAAAAGTTGGTGACAGTGGTAGTGACTATTGGGCTAAACTAACCCAATTCGACCCTAACCCAATTTTTTCAAGTTAGGGTTGGTTCGAGTTTGATGCTAAGTTCGGTTTTAGGTTTAGACCATGAAATAACATATGTGAATGGGTCAAAAAAAAATAATTTGGATCCAAACCCGACTCAATGACCCGAACTTTCAACCCTATCTTTAAATAGCCACAATTTTATTGTTAGTGACCCTTGAGATTCCATCCACATTGATTTTAGTTTAAAAAAAAAATAGAATGGAGTCAATATTGGTTATTTTTCCTTTATTATTGACAATATATTAGCTATTTGTATACATTACGCCTGCGACTATTGATATCTACAAGTGCCAATCGATGGACACTTGCAACTTCAAGAGTAAAGAAATACTAGTGGACATGAGTAACACAAATTGCATGCTCGTATTCGACCTAACCCACTGTCATCCCTATACTTAGTTCTTGTTGGGTCTTTTTGTAGTGGATGTAGCTATTTGATGGTATCTAGTACCAACAAAATGATACGATCATATGGATTAGCATTATATAAAATGGACAACAAAAAAGGTTTAGAGTTTTTTGACCTAATATTAATTGCTCAATCCATCAAAAAAAGATATGTATAATTGCTTGTAGAAATCTTGGTCATATTATATGAGCCATTCGCAAAGTTGAGTGCCAGGTAAACAAACCCATAATTTGTTTTCCTTCAATTTAGGTAATGTCATTCATTTCGGATACTCTTTAAGAATTTTTGTATTTTATCCTTATCCCCTTGAATTTAAATTAATATTACGGTTGCATTCATAAGGTTTGGAAATTTACACTGTTTCCTTGTTTATTCTTTATTTGTCTCACAAAAACTTTTGTAATCTTAATTTAAGTTATTTATTAATTATATTCCAATAATTCAAGTTGTCTGGTATCTTTCTATAGATAATTGTTGTCTAAAAAATTTTGCTTTGTATTTATAAAGAGGAAAAATTTATGACTTAAAATATTTATGAACTATATAAAATACTGGAGAGATTGAGTTATTGTTAAACAGTTACTAAATAGTTTGTATTAGACTTTTAGAAGTTGTTGCCGTACAGTGTAAGAAAATAAGGTGGAAAGCATAAATTTTCAAATATTGAGGGTGTAACTATAATGTCAAGCTAAGTTAAAGGATTAATTTTTTATTATTGTACCATTTTAGACAATAACAGAAATTTTTTGTATAGAAAGTCCCTAACCTCATTTAAGTGTTTTCCATCTAACATTACTACATTCTCCACAATTTGTCACACTCTTGTCCCTATTCAGCCACCGTCCTCAACTAGACATCACCTCCACTTCCTCTTCTTGTTATCTAAATTCACTCGTTTTTCTTTCCTAAAGGCAAAGGCATATTTGTTGTTTATAGTTCTGCTAATCCTTTTACAATCTCTCTCCTTTTGTTTCGAATAATTGTCACTCACCCAAATGTCAAATTTTTCTACAAATCTTGCAACACTATGAAAGTTCATCCACTACCTACTAAGAGGAACATCACCATCTAATTTGACTTTAGCCTAACTATGAAGAGCTTTTGAACTCCAACCTTTTTTGCTGGCGACTCTTAGAAGAATCTTCACTACCTACTGCACATCTTTAGCCACGCCCTCAAGCAACCATTCAAGGGCCAATGTCGATGTCGTGGTTTAGAAGAATCCCAATCGCTTCAAATTCATCATCAAGACTAACAACATCAGTGATTTCAGCGGCCACATGATTGAAAACCACCAGGGCATTATCAAGATTGTGATTTGGCCTCTTGGCCATGTTGATTTATCTCTCATGATGATTTGGCGCTCAACATGTGGTGGTTTCGGTTGCCGGAATCCACTTAATCAAAGCTCGCTAGTGCTATGTACGAGTATGGAGGGTTGATTGTAATGGTGCTCAAGGACTATTTGGTTGAGTATAGAGGTGGTATGACATGAAATAGAAGGTTCCAATGAGGTATAGGGAACGATAACAATAAAAGTTGGCTCGCTCTTGTACAATAATAGAACTTTGCTTTATTTTGCTTGAATTGAATGTTATCTTCCAATTCTAAAGTGTAGTTTTTTAGGATGGTTGACGGAGCTTTGTATTTTTGTATGCCGCTCATTTGTTATCTAATTGATCAATCAAGAAAAGTATTTTCTTGGGCATGATAGTAGCAAAATGGGCACATAAAATTCATTTAAGCACTTGACCTCTATTAGTTTGTTTCATTTATGTAGTTAAAGAGGATGAAGAAAGCAAGGAAGAAGAAGAAGTGGAGGCGGTGGGCAGTGGTAATAAATATCGATATCGCTAAGTATACTGCATCTCATATTTATGGTATTAAATATTGTTACCGTTAAGTATACCACACATCATTGCATTTACGGTATACCGTGATTTTTTTTTACAAAATATACATAAAAAGTAATAAAAAGTAACTGATATGCGAAATATCTCAAAATATTGTAGTATACAACGATATTTTGTGCGGAAAAAAATGATAAAATGCGAAAACATTTATATCGTCTACCACTTATTCATAGTAAGCAATATACTGTGTAATATATCGCGGTATTTAATTCCATGTCAGTGGAGGATGATGGTTGGAGAAGGATAAGAGTGTGGCGGATTGTGGAGATAATGGTTGGATTGTTAAATGGAAAATTTTCAAGGTTTCTAAGGCAAATAGAAAATTTTCAGAGGTTAAAACTAGTTTTTTACTTTTTTTTTCCCATTTAACTTAATGACTACAATTAATGGAATGTCCAAAATAGAACACCTAAATGAGATTAAATACTTTTTATGCAAGAAATCATGGTTAAGGTCCAAAATGATACAATATTAAATGGCTAGAAGGTACGAATGCAATTAACTCTTAAGTATAGAAGGTAAGAAAAAATTATGATAAATTTTATAGGATGAAAGGATATTTACCAAGCAACCATCATTATTTTATTGCAAGTGCAATTAAATTCTAAATCTTGTTATTAGTCACATTTTAGCCCTTGAATTTAAATTTGCTTGATTATTGCTAAGTATCCTCAGTTCTGACATGAAAGTCATATCAGAATTTCGAGTTCAAGTCGAAACCCAACCTAAAATATGCATACTTCTCTCCTTTTCCTTATAACCAAAATTGACCCGAGTTTTCTACAAACCCAACTTGACCCGAACCCAACTAACTCAAATTCGAGTTCATCAAAATCAAATTAATCCAATTTCGCTTCCATGACAATGAAGGAAAAGGAAAGATAGAGAAGAATCAAGCGGTTGTAACAAGAAGGAAAGGAAGACTAGAGTCTGGAGGAGAGCGATGAAGAGTGAAGTGAGGCGACGGGTGAACTAAAGATGGTTGATAGTTGTGGGTGCGATGAACTGGCATCAGGCGAAGGCTAAGAAAGAGTTGATCTCAAGTTGGGGCGAGGCAATGACAAATGCCGGACGACAATGAGGAGGTAAGTGAACAAAAAGTAGAGGTAGGAGCGAAGTCAATGAATAGCAGAGGGCGATAGGCACAGGTAGGGGTAAGCAAAATTTTGGTTATATTCGAAATAACCAAATAACTGAAAATTTTTTCAATTTTCAATTACCATATTTAGGTATAATTTCAGTTTTCGGTTATAACTGAAAATCGATATATAATTTTGATTTAGTTTTCGATTTGTTTCAATTGAAATTTGGTTAACCAAAATAACCGAACTTTTACTCTATTAGTATTTAGGTTTTAGATTTAAAAAGAATTACGTGTGTGTTGGATGTTTGTTATGTGTATGAATGTTATGTTTGGATTTGGAATGAATTATAGATATTTTCTATGTGATTAGAATATGTGTTTCGATTGGAATATGTTATGGATGTTTGTGGTTTGGAATACGTATGTATAAAATTCGGTTATTTTGTTTGAAAACCGAATAACCGAAATTTTTTTCGGTTACTTTAGTTTTCAGTTTTTGATTTTCTTCTATAATTCGGTTTATTCGGTTATTAGTATATAATACTAAAAGTTAAATAAATTTGATTATCTAATTTTGGTTAAAACCAAAAAAATTGATTAATCACCCTTAGGCATAGAAGGAAGTGAGGAATTGAGAATTTAGTATTTGAGAAAGGGTTAGGCCATTGAGAATGATGGAGCATAGAGTGAATTGGGTTGGGCTAGGTAAAAGTTGGGTTAGGCGAATTAGTCTAGTTTGCAACCAAACCAAACAATTTTTTCACAACATAATCGGGTCAGGCCATTCCGCACTAAATTTTCTACAAAAACCGACCCGAACCCGATATTTTCAGTTTGGATACGGGTTAGTAATTGGGTTACGGGTTGAACTTATACTCCTACCTCTGAGTCTCTGACGACTAGAAATGTGACGCGTATAAAACACGGAAAGAACCCCTAATCACAATCAGGTGTTAGCAGGACTTTCTTTTGTCCGCTAAAAACCACCACCACGTCACTGCTGAGAAAAGGACACCCAAAAAAACACGACACAGGAAGTGGAGCGTTGTTGCGATTAGAGACTTCGTTATACCCTTTACTCTTTCCCACGTTCTCTCTTCCTCGATCGATATCCTGCTGCTTTTGTCGGCAATTGAATCCGATCCGTTTACTTGACCGGCCTGATCAAGCGGGGCACGCTTCATCGACCGCCTATCGGTGCTTCACGATGGAGCAATCAATGTTCCTTAAAGGCACTCCGCTCAACGGGATTCATCATCACTCGTTTTCTTCGGGTTCTCAGAGACACGTTACCTACAGGTTTATTTTCTTCCACCTTTTTCTTGCTTCCCGCAGAAAGTAGGGTTCTTTTTCGAGTGTCTTGATTCTAATTGAGTTTTGTTGACAGTGTTTTAGCTGAAAATTTCATTCTTTAGGTAATACTACTGTAGAACTCTATTTGCAATAATAATAATAATAATAATTTAGTCTAATGGCTATTGATCGTAGCCACCCCTGTGAACTGGTTACTGATCAGCGTTATGAGTTCTGTTTATTGTGCTTGATTGGAGGAATGGATGGATAAGTGATTATGCAGCAGTGGAAACGTTTAGTGGATTAGGCGAGCTAGAGTTCAAATGCGCGATATCTGCATTAGATGACTGATATGATCAAGATTACTAGAATCAGGACTTATGCCGAGACCTTAGTAGCAACATCCAAAACATTTTGAAGCTTTTTATCTGTATATATTGTGAACCATGCCGTCCCACGGTCACTGTTTTTTCATATTTCTTATCGTGATTTAGGACTCGACTCCTGAACCAACTTATATTTAGCTTCTGTCTCCTCTAATATATTGACAAAGGAGCCTTTCAATTCTAGAACGAATGTTCCAGTGTTTGTGTTTTAGTTGGTCACTCTCTCATGTCATGAACTATTGGTTCGTGCCTTCTTACCAAATAAAAAAGTGCAAAAAAATTGATAGTATAAAATATTAGGACACTGATACCCTGCGCCTTTGATATAGCCTTTCATACTTGATTCATTCTTACTCAGATTATCAAATACATGCAATGGGCAACAGAGCAGTTGGTTACTTTATTCAGTTTTAGCTGCTTGAAATGTTATGCCCCTCATTAGCTTGGGTCATCTCTGCGACTGTAATTCAAACTTTCCAATTCTGTCATTTGGAACTGGGGATATAACTTCTATTTATTGGTCTGTAGTTTTGGAGAAATACTGTATCTCTTCTTATCACGGGCAGAGCGTTGTTCAGTTAAGCTGGTGCAAGCAATTGCCTACCTAATTGTCCCCATTAAATGTGGAAAATCTATTATAAGGACAAATATTTTCGGAAAATAATTCCTCTAATCACTTTCATAATTCTGTCACTACTGGCACTGATGAGAAATGGGGTCAGAGCTTTATTGTGTTCCTCCACTTGTCTTTTGCTCTCACTAATGTAAATTCTTAGCTCCCGCCCTACTCTGCTTGGGTGTCATTATTTTGTCTTTGCGCTTGTGTGTTTGATGTAGCAGTGGTCTAACTTCATTGAGTGTATCAATGCATGCATTTGAGTCTTCACAAAACTCTTCCTCAATTGCTAATTATCCCGAAAATATGGGAAGTTTTTAAACCACCTCAACTATAAGAATGACATTGGGAAGGAGTAGATAACATTTAGTTGTTTGCGAGTACTATTTTTGGCTTTCTTGGTACTTAAGAGGGCAGGAAAGAAGATGGGTTTCAAGTGAATTGACGAAAGACAAGATTTTTAGGTTTCTTATGAGTATTTGTTTGTTTACAATACATGGTACCCATATGCTTGTAGATATTACTGCCATAATTTTACATCTAATGTTGTATAAATCTCGAAACTAATTTAATGTCCTTTTGTCATCAGTTGCGGCGCTTGCGGATACGAGCTGAACTTAAGTTCATGCAATCGAATCACCTCAACTATTGGATCAAAATATGGGAAGTCTATAAAGCGAGGGATCATATCATTCTTCAATATAGATGAGAGCAGGTTTACACAGGTGGATGAGATCCGTTGCGGTCCCTACTTTTCCAAGAATTCGTGGGGTTTGTTCCGTCGGTCAACCAAGCTCCTTTGTCGCAAGTGTGGAAACCACATTGGAAAGGCTTATGATGACAAAACTTTAACTGATCCACTTGTAGTAAGTGAAGCCGATACATCTCATGGAAACGAAATTTCAACCCCTCGAAAATATGATGTTAAGATCCGTGCATTACAGCCTTCTTCTGCATCTGTATTTAGCACTCCTCTTAACACGTGATTGGTTCTCCTCCGGTAATCTTTGAAAATCAAGTGTTCCGTTCCATCCAGTATTTGCTCTATAGTAGAAGCGTCTTCTGGCATCCTGAAGAATGGTTCTGGAAGATGATTGTTTATGTTTCATTTCTTGGTTTAGATACCTCTTTTCTCATGTATCATAAGTTGAGGATTTGTGTATATAGCAATGTTTACAGCAATCGGTGTGGGGTTTGGCAGGAGGTTGGATTGTCAGTCAGAGTTCACATGGTCATCCTTAGAATTCAAATGTAAAAACTTTTTGGTATGACTTTGATGGATTTCATTTATTGCAACGTTGAAGTAGTAGATTATCACTTTAAAGAGCCAACCATTGTTTTTTATACGAGTAGTAATTCTGGCCGACGGATCTGGTCCAGGTATGGATGTGTTTCATACAAGGCAGCTTTCCAAATCAAGGAAGACAATAAAAAAAAAAAAACCATGTTTCCGTTGACCCACCTCTCTCTGACTAGCAAGTTCATCTGGTGCAGCAGAATTGCAGGGGGTTCAAGTAAAAAGACTTTTATGGCCGTCTTTTTTTTCTTTTCGCAGCTGAGCAGAGAACTGGAAGATTCAACCCTAAGGAAGCAGAACAAAGATGGCGGCTTTATTTGACAAGAAAATTAAGTGTGTTTGTCGTCCAGCATCCAGCTGGCCGGATTTGATGTGTCCATAATCTTTCGTAATCTTGCCAGCCATGGAGCCGTAGCACGCGCGCACTAAAAGTTGGTGTGTACATACAACACAATTACTTCTTTGGTCTTTCTTTTTGTTCCAACGTCTGTCTTCTAGTCTCCACATATACGCAAATACAAGCTAAACTTGCCGGTTATTGCCAAGACGAGCCAACTTTTACCTACTTCGTTCGGTTTCGATTATGAAGTTCCCGGAGCCATCTCTATCGGCCACTTACCTTCTCCTCCTGTTTTCTCTGCTCACCAACTCTAGTTTTGCTCTGGGGACTTGTGGTTTTCCGGCCATCTTTAATCTCGGAGACTCTAACTCTGACACCGGCGGATATGGTGCTTCTTTGTTTCCACCGGTTCCACCTCACGGCGAGACCTTCTTTCACATGCCGGCCGGCCGATTTGGCGATGGGCGGCTCATAATTGATTTCATTGGTAAGTTTATCCTTGTTATGGAGTATTAATTTAGTGCAGCACGTGCACTTGATTGGAGTTTGTTTACTATTTTATTGCTAGAAATGCTACTGAGTGCTGAATATTGATCTTTTCGAATTTCAATAGCTTCGGCATACCTTGTAACATTGAACATGTGGGGCACCAAATTTGATGCTACTGTTCACCCAAAAAAATTAGGGGAGAGAACATTACTCAATATGGTTTTCTTTCCTACTCATCATATGAATTTATTTGCCTACATAGTTGGCACAAATCTTGCAAGAAAAGAAAACTAGAAGTAATGGCTGTTTACGACAGAATTTCATATTAAAATGCCACTTCGGTTCTTTTTTTTGGGTCAAAGTGGGCATTTGTATAGAGAAAACTAGGAAACCTAGGAAAATATGTTCTTCTCTAATTCTCCTCTTTCCTTTTGGGTCAACTTAAAAGTGTGCAAAGAGCCTGTGAAATCTGGGATCCTTCCCCAAGCTTTATGTAGTTTTGAAGACTGGACCCTTAGCTAGACCTTGGACTAGCTAGGACGCAAGTTACTTGTGCTTTACATTTCCATGAGCAAAAGGCCAAAACGTTGTTCATTTGTGTTTTTCGCCAGCGGAGAGCTTCGGCCTGCCATATCTGAGCGCATATCTCGATTCCCTGGGTGCCAACTTCTCGCATGGAGCTAACTTTGCCACTGCATCATCCAGCATTAGGTTGCCGAGGACTGTCATACCAAATGGTGATCTTAGCCCCTTTTACCTGGATTTACAGTTCACGCAGCTGGAGCAAGTCAAGTCTAAATCAGCCCTCATAAGGGCCCGAGGCAAGTATTTTGCGCAATATTTGTTAATTTAGCCAACTCCAACTTGTTGCTTGATCGAATACTTTGAACTCACACTGATTAATCAAGAACTTGGTCTGGTGACTCGTAGGAGGATTGCTTGCTAGCTTAGTCCCAAAAGAGGACTACTTTGCAAGAGCTTTATACACATTCGACATAGGGCAAAATGATCTCGGTGATGCAATTTTGGCCACTAACATGACTGTAGAGGAGATCAAAGCATCTGTTCGCGATATGATCAGCGACTTTGTAGCAAATGTAAAGGTAAGATTGTCATCGAACACGTAAAGGACTGGTGATAGGACTCCAAATTTGAACTTGTGTCTGGTAAAATGAAATCCATGATGTATTGCTGTTACAGATATCTACAAAAGAAGAGCATGACGAGATTTTAACATTACATGCCCTTCTTGGCATAAAAAATGCTTGCTCTAAATGCTAAGGCAGTGTATCAAGTAATGTAATCTTTCTTTGTGCTCTGGTTTCCAACAGAAAGTCTACCACTTCGGAGGCAGGTCATTTTGGATTCACAACACTGGGCCCATCGGTTGCTTGACTTATGTCTTGTTCAACCTTCAGTCAGAGGAAAAGGATTCGGCAGGATGCGCAAAGCCTCCAAACGACATAGCCAAGTACTTCAACTCTAAGCTCAAGCTCGCCGTGTCTCAACTCAGAAATCAATTTCCTTCTGCCTCATTCACCTACGTAGACATCTACTCTATCAAGTTCTCCATGTTTGCCCATCCTGATAGATACGGTACGTAGTAATGCACCGATGCCGGGTTAAGTTCGTTAATAATGGCGGGATTAATGTGGAACTGAGGGATTTTAATCAAGTGCAGGATTTGAGGATCCACTGGTAACATGTTGTGGATACGGAGGACCGTACAACTTCAACAGAGATGTTCGATGCGGCGGAACTATCGTTGAGAATGGGACAGAGATATTCGTGGGGTCTTGTGATCGGCCGTCTGTTCGAGTGATCTGGGACGGAGTTCACTACACTGAGGCGGCCAATATGTTTATTTTCAAGCAAATATCGACCGGCAAGTTCTCTGATCCTCCTAATCCTCTCCATGAGGCATGCCGGAGGACTCCAAATGAAACAGCTTACAAATTAGAGTAGTGGTGGTGGTCCTGTTTGGCGTACATTTTCTTTTAGAGAACCTCACCATATCCGTTATGCTTGAGATGTTAGTTAATTCCAAGGTTTTCAAAATTCAGATCTAAATCTTAAAATCTTACGATTTGATGATTCCATTAGATTTTATGATTATAATCATTTACAATTATGATTCTGATCATATAAAACCAAAAATGATGTAGAATCTCAATTGTGTTCACAACTCTGATTAATTTAAACTTTCACTTGCATATTATAGTGGACATGCTAGGTTATTTCACCAGTATATACAATTTTTGGGTACAGAAATCTAAAGTTTGGTGATCAAGTTTTACGTTTATTAAGGGATGACAGAGTTAAGATCAGGCAGGAGAGAATTTCCTCAGATTTAATTATATCCTAATTAGAAATGATAAAGTGGATCACATCAGTAGTTTAAAGTAGAGTTGTTTAGGTTCAAGCAAAGTGTTAAATACCGTTACCACTAGGCATACTGCACCCCAAAATTTTAAGGTATACCGCGCCACATACCATTACCGTTACCACAAAAAGTAAATGTTAGAATATTATTTTTAGATGACATAATTTGTTTAATAATTTATTTTTACACATTTTATATGTATTCTAATTTTTCTCATAATAATTTATCAAATATAAATAAAATATATATGATAGAACATATTTTTTTAATACAAAAAAACATTAAAAAATGTTATATATGGAGAAAAATAAATAATACTAAAAACAACTAATTTATTGATATACTATAAATATAAATAATACCATCCATATACTTTGCATATACTATAAATATAATAATACCATCCATTAATTTTTTATATTAATTAAGAAAAGTAACAAAAAAAATTAAAAGTAAATGTTTATTTTATTATATGTGTATTATTTTTATTTTAACGCTTTATAAATTTATGATATTTTGATGTAAAGTAAAAAAAATAAAAAAAATAAGTGTGAAAAATTAAATACCGTAGTATGTACCATGCGGTATTTGCGGTATACCACGGTTTTTTTGACAAAATACATACAAAAAGTTCACGGTATGCGGTATACTGTGAAATACTGTGATATACTGCACGGTAAAATGATAAAACGTGAAACATTTGTACCACATACCATGGTATTTAATTCAGTGGGTTCAAGTGAGTAATCATGGCAGGTTAATTCAAATACTCAATTCTATTATATTTGTCACTTCTGTCTGTTTTCTTTAAGAAAATATGGATGGTTAAATAGCATAATTATAATAAAGAGCATTCATGAGTTTTGTATTATAAGATGGTTGAAACAAACATTGAAAGAATATAATTCAGTCTTCTTAAAAATTTGTGGAGACTACTTGAGAAGCTTCATTCACAATGGAAAAAAGGAAATTTGACTGCATTCTTCTTCTTCTTTTTCTTCTATTAATTCATCATATTATTATAGTCAAGTAATTGCTTAAGTAGTTAATCAGTGTTGGTACTAATGAATTAAGCTAACCACTTCAAACTTGGCATTGCTACACAATAGAATTACACAAATCATTTTAGTTTTAGCCCAAACTTTCAACTTATGCCTGCCCTATATATACCAACTAGCAGAGAGATCCTACTTCGTTGGGGACAAATATTAGTAGCTTATAAATATTTGCAAACTACATAGTTTGGAGAATGGAAGCCTCAATTGCAACCAAATGAACTTATTACTGGCTGCATTTGAATTAAACCAACAAACACATTTCAAATATCACATTGCTCCCCCAAGTTTTCCTTACCGCAACTACATTCATATCAAACCACACACTGGCACTACACACACAATAATGGACAATGTTGGATTTGTTCCAAAGAAATATTTAGTTTTGATGATGACAAGTGATTTGGGTTAATATTTTTAGTCTCATTTTTTTGGTTAACACAAGGATAATTGAACTTTTGCTTAATTTCCAAATGTGTTAGGTGTTTATCAAAAAATATGTTTTAGAAGTATTGAGGAAAAATTGTCTTTGAAAAGAAATTAGTAAGTTATTAACTTAGGTTAATGTTTGAATCAAGTTTTGATTTCCAAATGACAAGTGTTTTGGAGTGGTTTTAAGTTTAATCCATTAAAGTCAAAGTTTAACAAGTAGTTGTTTTACCTAAGTTTGACTTGCTCCCAAGTTTACACTTTAATACGTTAAACTGACTTAATCTGGAGTTTCAAATTCCTGTGACTTTTGGGAGAACATCAGTTAACGCGTTAAAACTCAATTTTAACCTGTTAAGTTGAAGTCTGAAGGTTTGCTTTCAAATGCTTCAAGTGGCGCGTTTTCAGCCAAGATTTCAAATGGAACTCAGATGAATCAGGAGACGCCACCTGTATAGCTTTGCCGCGCATTAAATGCGTTGTCTCCTGCAGCTTTTGACCGTTGGAGAGAGAAGTCGAGTTTAACCTGTTAAACTCAGAACTTAATACGAAATCTGGGAAAGCTGCGTTTTCGCGTAAAACAGAGCAACGGCTCTCCAGATTTTAAGGAAACTTTTCAGGCACTTCCAGCAGAGCTTCAACGGTCCAATAGCTTCCTAAAGAGCATATTTACACTAAGAAACAAGTTGTAAACATAACTTGGCAACTAGAAAAAGGAATCATCCATCAAAGAGCTGAAATTAGAAAAAGTTGCCAAGAACTTGTGCTTGTGCTTTCATTGGCTTATCTAGCATTGCTTGCTTAGTTCTTACCTTGTAACCATGAATTGTTGAGCTTGTCTTGAGTGGTTGAGTGATTTCCTTGTAAGGGAAAGAGGGTTAGAAGGGTTTCTAGTTAACCTTTGGCAAAACTAGTGAGAGGTGAAGGTAGAAGGATCTACCAAAGTATTGTATGCCTTTGAAGGCTATTGTGTATCATTGTGTTTCATAGTAGAGAAGAAAACTCTCAAGTGGTGAGCTTGAGGAGAGGAGTAGGCTCTCAAGAGGAGAGTTCTAACCTCTATAAAAATTCTCTTATCCAAGTTTCTTCTTCTCTCTACATACTTGAGTTTTGATGGGTGTTTTATGCAACTTGTTTTGGTTGAACTTGCTTGATTTCAAAACTACTTCAAAGATAGCTTTCAAAGCAAATTCTGTTGGGTTTCGGGAGCCAAATAGCGCAGCGGAATTTAACCGAAACCCTCCAGGATCCAAGTGAAACGGGGTAAACCGGGTGTTCGAAAATTTCATACCTAATTTTCGGTTGAGATCTCTCACTCAACTGTAGAGTCGAATCACAAAACCTGAACAGTTGACGTGTTCAGGCTTTCTATGGTATCCACACGAGCCTCTCGGGATCACCACGCTTCCACCACGTCCCGGCAGATGCGTTTCTCTTGCGCTCGCAGTGCTAGCTTGCGTCCTCCAAGGAATTGCAAGAGAAGAGTGTGGCTGTCCTTTTGGGAGGCTAGGGCAAGGAGACTTACGAATTTCTCACTTAAAAGTTGTATTTATAGTGAGACTCAACTTCCAGGCTTAATGGGTTTCAAAACCCTAATCCAATTAGGATTTAATTTCGGGCTTAATAATGGCTCAACTCCTTGGCCCATTATTAATACGAAATTAAAGTGAAACCATAACCCAAATAATTAGCCCATGCACTCTAATGATCCAAATAGCTCTATGTGTGCGACCCAATAGGCTCTTGCCATGTTGGCAATGATCATAAATCACATTTATGATCATAAGCAATGAGCGGTGTCTAGCAACACATCATTGCTACCCAAGTGACAAGATTGTCGGTGAATCGACTAAACCTTTATGATCATCACCGATATATGCCATTGTCCCTTTGTCCAAGATATCAAGACTAAGCACAAGACATGGAATGTGTCACTCTCGTATAGCCCAATCTTTGGTTTCTTGATTACCGAGTAGACCAACTTAAACTGACGACATTGATATCATATATCAACTCATCGGAGCATGGCCATGCATTTTCTAAGTCTCACTCTATCAAGGGGCCCAAAGATATCACTCCCGTTACATAGGAGGGACAAATCCCATCTTGATCATACAAATCCCTCCGCATGATATGTGACATACCCAATGACCTCCTTCAAGTTCACTCAGTTACGAGCAACAAAGGAAAGTATCAAAGTATGTGACTCACATGTAGGGAACCTTGATGATCTTAGGTCGAAGGACTACATATACCATGATCACTATGAGAATCACTTATGACACTCATATAATGATCCATGAAGTGTTCTCATGGTGGGTCGGTCCAGTACACAAGTTCTCCAACTTGTACCCATATGTAGACTACATATCTCATATTAGTCTCCACATATGCTAGTCATTATGTATTATTGCAACCCGCTCCACAATAATACTAGACTAGGGACATTTAAGAATATCATTATTCTAGGGTTACAATTATGTTTATTACGTTACGCAGAAACAAAACAACAAACATAATTGCTGGATTAATGCCTAAAAAATATCATGACTCAATGTGTAAAAATACAATCATCTCATGATTGGCTTTTTTTTTGGCATAATACTAACAAATTCTAGGTGGATTGTGGTAGTCATTTTCTAAGTAAAATAGAGTTAATTATTGTTCCTCAAATTGAGTTTGAGTTTGGGGTTTTAAGAATTCATTTGTGCTTTATTTTTGGAACCCAACCAATTCACCCCCCTTCTTGGTTGCACTTGGGCCAACAGACAACGACAACAAATATTAGCCCTAATCTACAATATTAACACCCAATAACTCGTACAACAAAAGGAAGAGGAAAACGATTACCCTAAGAGATAATTTTTACACAGGATATGATTGCAACATTTTAAGACACAAGGTGTAAATGCGAGCACAACACATATAAAAGGATCTTAGTTTAATTATATCATCAATGTAAGAACATGTGTCACCAATCTACCCATAACTCACCTAAGGGTGATCACTATTTGGGCTAAACCGAAAACCAAAAAATTGAAAAATTTTAAAAAAATCAAGTTGGTTTGTTCAGTATTTCAATTCAGTTTTAGTTAAAACCAAATAAAGGTAAATTCGGTTTCGGTTGTGTGGTCGGTTATTTTGGATTGTTGGGTTTTAGAGTTTATCCCTAACTAGCTAACCCAACTACCCAGGCCCAACAACAACCCTTACTCAGTTACCCTCTTGCCTTTTTTTGTTTCACACTCACACATTTGCCTCCGTCTCCCTGGCCCTGCTGACTCTTCCTCAGTCCATACCCTAATTTCAGTCATTTCAGTTTGTTACCATCCGAAATCGAAAACAAAAAAAACTAACTTATTCGGTTTGGTTTAAACCGAAATAACCGAATGATTACCCTACTCACCTACCCAAATGACACAAACTGAAAACTTTAAGGACTAAACCTGACATTAAACCACCATTTCAAGGACACTTGTCACAACCTCATGCTCCTTTTGTCCTTTAATGTATTATATAGATTCTAGTCTTCTCCTAAAACATATTTGATATATATATAGAGAGAGAGTGCAGGGGGCAGAGGGGTTAGAATTAGTCATTTTATTTTATTTCATTATTGTTGTTGTTGAATTATAATAACATAATCTCTCTTCCAGAAAGATTAGGAGTTTATTGCAACATCTCTAGAAACATTCCTGTCCTGAAAGGATGGAAAAACACAGAAGTATTCATATTCAATTGTCAGCAATATGAGATTGTGTACTTTGACTTATTTTGGTCAACCTCTTTGATTACCAAGTTGTCCGAAGATAATTAGTGGAATTAAACATAATTATTCATTTCTTGTGAACGAACTTCACACACACATCAATATAAAATATTAAGTAAGGCAAGTCTCTTTTTTTTTTCTTATTCTAAAATCAAAAGCAAGTAGAAATGTCGACGCCCAAGCTTAAACATTGAAAGAAAGAATGGTTGAAATGAGTTATGGGTGCAATGTGGTGTTCCACAAACCCTCTTTGAATTGTCCTAGACCATTCAGTTAAATGGCTCAATTATATTATATACATGGTCTCCAAGTGTCACTTAAGTCGAGCCCTTTTAAGATTTCAAACAAGGATCGTTGAATATTTTGTCCTAAATTCTAGAACACAATACGTAGATTGGTTATGGATTGGGAAAAACCATGGTAACTAGCTGAGAAGAAGAAATTTTGCATAGCAAACTAATGGCTGAATGCACTATCCAACTTATTCATAATGACAAGATACAGAAATTGGCTCACAAAATTGGTAAAGCTTTTTGGTCATTAATGCACATTGTATTTATTATTATTATTTTTTTGGTATTTAAAACTATTACAAGTACAGGGTATGAGAATATACCATAAAAAATCTTAGGGCATAAAGTGTTTGCCTCATGAAATCCAGCGAGTTTAAGTGCAATTTTTCTATTCAAGATTGTCTAGTATTTCATGAATAGTGCAATGCCACTCGAATCTTGGCCTACTACCTGAAAGATGTCCTCTACTGTCAACTAACTTAAGGAGGTAAAGACATGCATATGGTAATTAGTTGGGAAGGTGAAGAAATTTTGCAAAATAATGACTTCTTGCACTAGCCAACTTACGCATGACGGCAAAATAGAAAAATTGACTCTAAAAATTGATTAAGCTTATTGGCCATTAATTCACACGATAATTAGTTTGAAAGATGAATTAATAGTTCCATTAGTTCATATGGAACAAATTTTTTCCACTGAAGCCTAGAAGTAGCTCTTGTGTTGCTAAGCCAAAAGACCAAGCCATTCTAGGCTTTTGAACTTGTAGAGAAAATTAAAGCTCTTAGTTTTTAGAACTTGTACCAAAAATATTCTTTGAGTAATTAGATATAATTGGTTAAGGGTTGTGAGAAATGTGAGTATGTTTGTACAATTCTCTTCATTCATAATGAAATTATTATTTTGCTTGTGCCCTTTGACTTAACTCTCTTGATCAAACTATGTAAATACTGTATGTCATTTTTGTTACTTATTTGTTACTGTTCTTCTCTTTTTGAGCTTCCACTGTGCCTCCATCACAATAATTAGTGTCATAGTTGTTAAATTTTCTAATTGAGGAGCTTTTTGACCACGTTATCAATTAAGTTCCACATGAAGAATTTGACAAGACCAATGACTTTAGTCTATGAAAAGTGAAGATCAATAAAAGTTTTGCTTATTCAACAAGATTATGTTGGAGCATCGAATGATGAAGATAAGGTTCCTGTAACCTTGACCAATGAGATGATGGTCGAGATAGAAAGAAAAGAACACAATGCAATACAACTACACTCGGAAGATAAGGTCCTAAAAGAAATTATTTATGAGACTGCAACAATAGGACTATCAAAGGAATTAAATAATAAAGATATAAAGAAATCTATCTCCAACCATTTGTATCAAAAGCAATGCTTTTACACCCTAAAGATGGACATAGATACATCATTCAAGACCATATAGGTGAGTTTAATGAAATCATACTTGATATACTAGGAACTGAAGTAAAGGTTGATGAAAAAGATAAAGCTTTTATCCACTTGTGCTTTTTATTGCTTCATATAAAAATTTTGTCTATGGCATGCTCTATGGTAGATGCAAAGAATGTTGTCAATGATGTGAACGATGCTTTGTTTTCAAATGAGCTGAAAAGAAAAATTTTCTAGTTTATATGTAAAAAAAAAATAGATTTTGATCTATTTGCTAGTAGATGCATAACCAATGAAAGAAGCAGAAAGGGTTTTGATAATCCTTGGTCAAGATCAAATATGAAAGCACCATAGTGTTTTTTCTGCGATGAGTGAGGATATATTCAAAAATATTGTTCTAAGAAGAAAAATAATGATTAGAAGAATGAATTAGAAGCAAGTGGGAATGTGGTACAAAATAATTCTAATGAAAGAGAAAGTGCAAAAGTACCAATAAGAACACTTTTAGTTTGAACAATACATGAATTATGAATATTGAGCCATCCTATCATATGACCCTAAATTAAAGGTTGGTTTTTATTTTTTGGAGATGGGGTGACAGTGTGAAGCCGAATGATGATCTATACAGATCAAGATGTATGGCAGAATTGATAGAACCCTTGATGCCTTAAATATTCCTACATTGCAGAAAAATTTGATCTTCAATACTCCCAATAAAAATGGGCAAAAATATATCTACGATAACACTTAGATCAAAGTTTGCAATGGAGCTTGTCATGATGAAATGAAAACTATAACATGAAATATCTTATTTACTAGGAAAGTCAGTAATTACTGCTACAACTGTTGAATCTTCTTTACAGCAAAATAATGATAGTACAGATAAATGACACCAGCAGCTGGGACATATAAGCTAGAGAAAACTTGAAATCTTAAGTAAGAAAGGATTATTAGATGAAGTAGAAATAAAAAAAAATTTAAGTTATGTGAAACTTACATTATGGGCAAACAACACAAAATAAAGTTTACCTCGGTAAAGCATATATAGAAAGGAGTCCTCAGTTATTATATTCATGCATATTTGTGGTGTTCTGCTCAAGTTCCATCCTATGGTGATTTCAGGTAATTCATGACATTCTTTGAAAAGAAAGGTCTCGGTGCATTCCCTAAAATTCAAAGACCAAATGTTTAATTGGTTTAAAAAAAAAAAAAGAAAGCTATTGTTGGAAATCATACTAGTAAGCAAATAAAAACGCTTAAGACCATTACTAGCTTAGAAAATTATAATAAATCATTTGAACAAGTTCTATAGGAAAGAAGTTATTGTGAAGCATTGCACTATAAAAATGACACCACAACATAATGGTGCCACAAAATGAATAAATCAAACACTACTACAATAAGCTTGATGCATATAGTTAAATGTCAGGCTTTCAAGGGTGTTTTAGGCTGAAGTAGTTAACACTACTTGCTATATGGTGAATTGGTCTTCATCAATTACAATTAAGATTAAAACTCCTTAAAAGGTGTGGTACGGTCTTTTGATTATTGTATATTGAGAATATTTGGTTTTCCTACTTATGCTCATGTGAATGATGTGCATATTTCTAGGATATGCTAATGGGGCGAAAGGTTACCGATAATGATGCACAAAAAAATATCAATCTTTAAAATTCATAATTAATTAAGATGTTACCTTTGATGAATCTGTTATGGCAAGCTAGAGGAAAGAGCTTGATGATATTACTAAAAAAAACAATGATGCTGACCGGATACCAGAAAATGATATTGTAGCTCGAAAAAAAGTTGCTGAAAATTCTTGAACTTAGTTCAATGATGTAGAAGTTGAAGATTCTGTATTGAGGATTATATTCATCATGATTAAATAGACGAGTAACCTTATAGTATAGCTACACACAGAGAAAGACAAAAGATTAAAAAGCATTTAAGATATGGCTATTGTGTTGATGATGCAGATATTATTGTTTATGCATTAGCTTTGGCAGAAAAATGTTAAATTTGATGAACTACTTTCACACCTAGATACAACAAAAAGCAATAAAGCATCATAATGGTTAGTGGCTATGAAAAAAAACATGTACTCTTTTGAGAAAAACAAAACTTGGGAGCTAGTACTTATTGAGTAAAAATTGGAATTTAAGAAGAAAGAAGAAATTCCTAAAGTAATCTGCCCATGTTTAGAGCTCGACTTATAGCAAATATTCATAAAAAAAAGAAAAAAAGAATTGAGCACCATAAAGCATTTTCTACTACTGTAAAACATAAAACTATATGTATTCTTCCAGCTATAGTGTGTGTTTTTTATACAAAGCTTGGATAACTTGATGTCAAAATAGCTTTTTTACATAAAGAAGAAGATGAACATATCTATATGTCTCAAACAAAAGGTTTCTTCGTTACTAGAAGAAGAGATCATGTATGTATGCTAAATAAGTCATTATATAGCGTGAACAGTCACCCAGACAGTGGTATAAAAGGTTCCATACATTTATGATTTCGCATGGATATACTTAAAATCAGTTTGATAACTATGTTTATTCTAGATAGCTACTAGATGGTTATCTATCTTTTGCTCTTGTATGTGATGACATATTGATTACAACCAAAATAAGGTTGAAATTAACACATTGAAATCTTAGTTGAATGATGAGTTCAAGATGCAGGACTTAGGAACAACCAATAAAATATTGGGCTTGGAGTTATACAGAGATAGGAAGGCTGGTTTTTGTACTTAACACAGAAAAAAAAGTACTTTGAAAAGGTTTTGAGTGTTTTTCTATGGATAGTTACAAATTAGTTAGTATTTCCTTGGCCACTTATTTCGAGATCAATGTTGAGATGTCACAAAAAATTGGAAAAGTGTGGGAGATCATGAGTTGTGCTCCATACTCGAGTGTAGTTGATAGCCATTTGTATATAATGATGTGCACCTGGCTAGATCTTTCATATGCCATAATTGTCATAAGCATATTTATGAGTAATTCTTCAAGGACACACTTGGAAGATATTAAATGGATCTTGCAGTATTTATAAGGTACAGTTGATGTTATTTGGTTTATGATGCTAGTAGTGCTACTAGTCGTATTGTTAGCTATACAGATTTTGAATATAATGGAAATCTTGTTAAAAGAATGTCATTTACATGTTATATTTTTACTCTTTTTAGATGTCTGATTAGTTAAAAAAACAACATTTCAATCGATGGTTGCATTGTCTACCACAGAAGTTAAGTATATGACAGTAATAGAAGAAGTAAATGAAGGAATTTGGTTGCAAGGTTTATATGATAGCTTGCATTTGAATTTACCTCAATTGATTATCTGTTTTGATAGTCAAAATACAATGGACTTGGCAACAAATCTTCTTTACATAAAAGAATCAAACATATTGATGTCAGCTTAAATTTCATCAGAGATATCATTGAGGATGGAATAGTTTTCACACTAAAAATAATGACAACATATATTGTAGAAGACATGTTGACAAAACAATTACCAACTGCTAAGTTCAAGCATATAAAGGCAATTTAGTAAGAAGTAGAGATTACTTTATAATATGTTGACTTGAGAATTCCATTCAAGGTGGGGAATTGTTGAGGATTTTGCCTTGATTTTAGAACCCAATACATGGGATGGTTATAGGTTTTTAAAAACCATGGTAATTGATCGGGAAGATGAATAAATTTTGCATGGCAAAGTAACGGCTCTATGGACTAGCTAACTTATGCATGATGGCAAAGTAGAGAAATCTCCTTACAAAATTTATTAAGCTTATTGCCATTAATGCACATGGTAATTGGTTGGGAACATGAAGAAATTTTTCATGGAAAATTAATGATTCCATGGACTAGCTAATTATGCATGATGACAAGGTAGGAGAAATTTACTTACAAAATTGACTAAGCTTCTTAAGCATTAATGCACATGTTAACTCATTAAGAAGATGAATTAATTGCTTCAATAACTCATATGGAACATGTTCTTCCGTTAAAGCCTATAAATAGCCAAAAGACCAAGTAATCTAAAGCTTTTGAGCTTATGCTAGAAGTATTTTCTAAGTGACTGTGTGTGAATGAGTTAAAGGTTGTTATAAGCTTGAGTGCTTTTGAACAATTCTCTTTATTCATAGTTGAACTATTATCTTACTTCTATGAATGGATGTAGGTCTCTTGACTGAACTACATAAATATTGTGCATCATTTTTTTTTACTAATTTTCATATTATCGTTCTTTGTCCAAGTTTCCATTATGCCCCATGTTAATAGAAATAACTAATAGACACACACACACACACACACACACACATCAAAAGAGAAGTAAGGAAAAAGGTGGTGACATGTGGCTTTTTAGTTGAGGTTTAATGTTGGTTTTAAAAGTCTCAAGCTTTTCATTTTTGGTTATTTTGGGGGGTATGGTCTAAAATGTGGCAAGTGTTTAAGTGTTAGAAGTGTGACACATGGAGTTAGATTGCATCCTTAATAGTAGCCAAAGTCCTCTATTTTGTGATTGTGTACATTTAGTCCCCAAAAAATTTCACATAGACAATTATATCTTTTAGGTCAAAGATTTGTTTTTCGTTGGTGTTTGGAGATTTCTTTTTTTCCCACTAGCGTGTTATTGTATGTTATTTGAGTATTTCTATCAATTCTACATGTTTAGTTATGTCTAGTTGGGTAATTTTCTTTGGTCTTAGTTGAATAGGGGGTAAAAGGCAACGGGTAAGGCACACCTAATAGTTTTCATTATTAGGTTAAAGACATTGTTGGGCCTTCCTCAGTTGTCACAGTTGCATCGAAGTTATTGATTCTTACAAGATAATGGATTTTGTCTTGCATATGACTAGATATTGTTTGCCCAATAGAGAATGAAGGAATAAAGTTGATAAGTGTCCCAACAGCTGTGTTGACCAAAAAGGCTCATCTTCATACACATACTCAATTGTTTTGCACACTAACCATTTCTATATATTCTGATCTAACCAAAGATGAAAAATCTCACTAGAAATATCTTCACATAGAATAAGAATACTAGAATAGAAAAATCAATTTGGGTTTTGGTTGTGGAAAAGAGTTGGAAGAATTTAGAGAAAGAAAATGCCTATGCGAGGAGAAATGTGGTAACCCCTCTGCTATTCCTCCGCTTGATCTTACATTGCAACATGTTGGGATTTGCTAGCTGGTTCTTTAATCAAGTTATCAATGGCTAACCACCCAAGTGAGAACAACCACTATGAATTATCCAACCCATAAATGGATTAAACAAAGCAACATTTCTAATTCCTGTGAAATGTGCACAAGTGATGTGGTAAAAAGAAATTCCTTTAATGATAGAATCGTTAGCAAATGAAGGGAGGAAAATAGTGCATCACTCATGTTGTCATCCTCAACCGAAGGCCATGATCAGTTTCATGCGAGGTAGAAACCACTGGAGCCAGCGGTAAGTGGTGAGCGAGTTGTGGAGAAAATGGACACTACTTTTTATGTTTTCTTCAACTTTTAGCAATAGTATTTTAATTAATTATAGTTTAATAAAATGATTTTTTGTTTCTTTATGGCTTGGGTTTGCGTAAAAGATTATGCTATTATCAAAGCTCATTTTGTAATTTTTTAATCTTTTTTGGCAATTAAATGTATACATGTATTCTAACAGTTATAAACATTAGGGCTGAGTAGAGTACAAGTTGGGTCGGTTTTAAGGTAGAATCAAACTAGCCCAAAAAGACTCGGTTCCATAAATTTTCTACCCAACTTGAGAACTGAGGATAGAACAAAATCAGAACCATGGTTCTAGATTTTTTGTTTCTAGTTCTCAATTTTATTTTTGTATATACACATGTACTATAACAACACTAAAATCCATTAAAATTCATCCACAACTTCTTTATAAAGTATTCAACATAATAGAGAATTGAATCCACATAAAAATACACATGTACTTAGTAAAGTTCAAAAGAGTTACACACGTTCTTTCAATTTTTTAGCATTCATTTCACCTACATGTGATTTCAATAATGCATCTACAAGCTCTAAATGACCACCTGTGTGTGTGTATGTGTGTGTGAGAGAGAAAGAGAGTAGAATATTTCATATTTACCATAAATATTATATACATAAACTTATAAATTTTATAATAGATTAATATATACCTTGATTCGAGTTTTTATTGGTTTGGCTTTATATGGAGCCAAAACCAACCAAAAACTAGATAGTTTTTTTAAAAATGAAACCAACTTATGAACCATGATCAATTTTTACCCAACTCAACCCGATCCACCCATATTGGGTTGGGTAAACAGATGGTTCTACCCAACCAGTGCTTACCCCTAATAAACATCGTGATTTCCATGTCACTTTGGTTGAAAATGCCCCCATCTTCACGTTCACATGCAATTGATGGTTTAGAGGATAAATCCACATTACGTCATTCCTCTTTCTTTTATTTTTTCATTCAAATCATCCGTCAACAAAGATTTTCATTTCATGATTGAAATAAGTCAAGGATAAAATGTCTCACTTTGAAAATGTTTAAGGGGTGAGTTAAGCTAAGTTAAAGTTTGATGGGTAGAGTGTTTGAGTTTGCAAAGTTTGAAAGGAAAAAATAGTTTTAGGTCTTTCATGGGTAAATTTTGTCAGTGAAGTTCATCAACATAGATAGGGATATGTTTGAATTCTCATCATCGGGCTTGGTCCATTAGAATACAATACAATTAACCTGTGTGAGCCACATATGTTTGAGGCCATCTAACCTTAACAAACAAAGATGGTGGAGCTAAAATATGTATGGGTGAAAGGTTTCAACCTTAACCCAAAACTCAACTCAAAACCCGACGTATAGGGTTAGGTTAAGGTCGAGTTAGTGAAGAGAAAAACATGTATTCGGGCCAACCCGAACCTGATCATATTACAAGACCCGAATATTAACCTTGTCTCAAAATTCTCCAATACCTATCCCCAGCTCAACCCAATCCCATTCCCTAATTTGCTTGGTCGCATTCCCTAGGGCTAACCCTAAACTAAATGACCTCCCCTCCATTGCCGTTTGTCACCTACTGCTGTTTTCAACCATTGCTGCCTGCTGCTCTGTGCTTCTGTCTGTTTGCTCTACTCCTTCCCTCCGTCGAGCAACTTCGTCCCTTCATCCTCTTGCTCGGCTGTAGCAACTCCGACCTTCCCTCCATCTTGCTCATTCATTCTCACTCTCATCATTGCACTCTCCCTCACCCGTAGCTCTACCATCAGCCTCCTCGTCAGCCTCTAGTTCACCCACCCGTAGATCAACCTTCATCCTCAATCGGCCTCCTTGTCAACTTGTGGATCATCTTTCATCTGCCATTCATTCGCATGAGACCGTCGTCATTGCCCTCACTGGCGGGGGTGTCGAGTTTATGTCGGGTAACCCGACTCTAACCCTATATTTTTTAGTTAGGGTTGGTTCGAGTTAAGTCAATAAATAGGGCGGGTCAGGTTACATTTTTCAGATGGAGAAATTGCTTGAAAATTTTGGATTCTGACCTAAACGAGACCCTAAATTCGAAATTTATACCCCTAGATATGGGAGTGGACGGACAGAAGAGAGAGTCTGCTAAGTAATCAATCCTCAGTTGTTGAAGCTATCAAGGAGAAAATGACACCAGTATATGAGAAAGCGATTGAAGTGGAAACTGCTGTTTTGTCAAAAAGTGTGGTATGAGGCACCTAGACCAACCAAGAGACTGGTGAACCAAAAACTAAATGAGAGAGATCAAAACATGGATGATAGTTCAAAGTTGTTAGTGTTCTCTAAAACATAAGTTTACTATAGTTGTTTCTCTTCTTTCTTTGTACGTTGTAATTGGTGGTATATTTGTTGTATTTACATCTATTATTTTATTTAAGTTCAATTGCGCAGAATAGATGCATGATTAAAACCAAAAAAAAAAAAAACACCCGGCGGGGGTTGACACACTAGTTGTTCTCAATTAATTTATCCTTTATTGTGCAACATCACATATTGATGTAGGTGAGTAGGTGGAGTATTTACGTCTGTCAATTTTCGGGCAACTTCTTGAGGCATTTCGACATCAAACTCTGTGCAGTGGTCCAAATTCAATTACAACTTCCCCTGGCTGTGAACCTATAGCTCTTGGGACAATTTGCCCTGCCGAAGGGCAAAAGGTGGTAACTAGCTAGCTATTTCATTTCATGCGCGTATTGATTAGAAACATTGTTTATTTGATTGCCCGTCATCAATTTCTAGTTTTATTGAATTGAATTATCCCAGTACGATCAACCGCCAAGGGAAAAGTACAACTTCCAATTAAAGCTGAAAATTTTTATAAAAGTGTTAGTACTTTTTATTATAATTGGTCAGGCATTTCTGTACAGGTAGGTTCAGAGAACGTGAACATACATCTAGAAGATAAATGATACTCACTCTATCCCATATTTTTTATATTTTAGTATATAAATGAAGAAATTTTATATAGAAATAATAAATCAAGATATATAATTTTTAAATATATATTTTTAAAATGTTTTTAATAAATACTAATATGAATAAATTGATGTCAAACTATATGAAAAAATTAAATTATGTAAAGAATATAGGATGAAGTTAGTAGTTCTTTTGTTCCATATTTTTTAATTCATTTTAATTTTTTTAAAATTTACTCATATTATCATTTGCTACAAAAATTTTAAATGAAATATAGTCAAAATCTTAAATTTTTTATTTATCATTTATATATATAAAATTTTACATTTATATACTAAAATATTGAAGTGAACTATAAGTTAATTGCTATTAAATAGTAAATGATATAAAGGACTTGAGACAGAATGAGAAGAATGTTGACCGTAATTCTTAAATTTTAATGCTAATTTTAGCCAGATTGTCCTTAGAAGTTAAAATTGATAATTCTGGATCCATGCCGAGCATGAACATGACTTGCATCCATGCATGCAGAACTGGGAAGGTATATGAACATGACTTACGCATCCATGCACACGCACAACTGTTTCCCACTAGGTGAACCTAAGTGGCCACTAGTCAGAATGAAAACAGAAAGGGATTAAAAAAAGGGGTATAAAAACAGTACTTTTCTACAGAACACATGATGTGCTAGGCTCTTTGTTTAGGTCACTTTATTAAAGGCAAAAAAATGCTCATCTTAATAACGGTTCTGACCAAGACAAAGGCACATTGTAATGCAGATCCTACTTGCACTTGCAATCCTTTTTACACTCTGTATTGGATTGGATACGTTTTTTCTTTTCTTTTTCCCTTTCTTTTGTTCTTTTTTTGGTTGCCCTTTCCAAAATTTAAAAGAAAAAATGATTAATTCGCAGAAGAGGCCAATGTGCTTTTAGCAAAAGCACTTTCTGAGATAAAGTATACTTTGACTCTATTCTCTAACATCTGATCTGAATAATACAGAGAACTTTACAGTCACAAAATGAGCCCAACACACACATGGGGGCTAATAAGCCATGACATTGTGGAAGGAAAAGGCTTTTAATTAATTTAGTTACTATCCTATGCATCCAAAAGGACGGGGAAAAAAACAGGGTGGGGAGAAGCAGAAGAGGAGGAGAGATCCAAATGAATTTGGACAAGCAGGAAAGGAAACAAAAAAAGGAAAAAGCAAAAACGAGGAAAAAAAAAAAAGAAAGAAAGAAAGAAGAAGAAAAGATGACCTAATTTATTCTCTGGTCCTCTTTGTTAGAGTCCTTATCCAACTCTTCCTTGTGATTTTGACACCTTCAACTTTGGCGCCTACGTGGCAGACGCTGGGCTTGTTGGACCGCTTCCACCGGATGAGCTGGAAGAGGTGGCCAATTCGCTTCCGCCACCTCAGCGGTGCACGGGGCTTGGCGTGCTCAATCATGCTCTTGTGGTTGTTGAGGGCCTCCTTAACTCCGTTAGGCTGCTTGGTGTTGTTCCAGGACATGCTGCAATGTTCAAGAGACACCTTTGAGACTTTGCTCTTCTCCCATGAGGCCGCCCCATTTTCCTCGAATTTCATGGAGATGAAGGAGTCTGCAAATCCATCATTATTCTTAATCATTCAGATTAAGAGTAACCACAATAATTAAGAAAAGTGTTATAGATCCTACATAATTTATTTGATCGAATTTAAATTAGGATGTGACGTGATGTGATTCAATCAAGCGGGTAAATTAATGCGACAAACAGGAAGAGAGCAATTAAGTTCAGCCTACCCTAAGACATGATTAATGAGAAGACCTGACGAAGAGAAGAAAAAGAGCACAAATTGGCTGGTCTTACGACATGATTTAGCAGGAAAATACATAAAATGGGCCCCTCTTATTAAAAAATTCAACTTGGAAAAATTTCCATGCTTTCTTCCTTCCCTTCTTCTTGCTTCTTGTTTACTATACTTCAAAGGGCCGGAGATGGCCAAAGACTTGCATGTTCCACCAAACGGTAACATTGCTATGAGGTAGATGCCAATTAATTAATACTATTTCATTTCAAGAACATTCAATGCAACTATCCATTATTAAGATGTCGGAAATTCTGTTTTTGAATACTTCTGGGTATTCAATTCTGGTACAATAAAGGCAACAGTTCCAGACCAGAAGACAGAACAAAAGGGGAAAGATCCTTTCAGTTCATACCCAATTTGCCCACTCTGCAGTCCTCTGCTCTGCAGATGACTCAACGTTGAGAAAATTTGACCCCTCTTTTGTCAGTACCCCAACAACTAGTATTTCACAGATACAGTAACTAATCAAGTTTAACCTCATTTAGATTCAGAGAAATAATCTTCCACTTCCACACCAATAAGTAAATAAAATCTTAGTCATCAACAATAATAATGTGTTTCCAAGCATAAACCACAGTGATAAGATTGACAGAAGAACTTAAGGGAAGAAGAGAAAAACAGAGCAGTATATAAGTAGACACACCTTCTGGACTTGGTGATGCATCAAGATCAAGAGAATGGTCCGGCTTGGAATGTGGGAAATTGAGGAGCGAGCCAAAAGCAAAGATTTTTGGGAGCTTGATGGGCTGTCTGAGCTTGGAGCTGTGAGTTCTGTTATGGGCATGGTTGCTGCTGCTGCTTCTGGTGGGTGCTGAAGACCCAAGCCCTTGCTTAGCTGCCAAGACAAGGAGCCTCTCATTCAGGCAAAGTGGACACACCCCAACAAGTTCTTCTTTCGGATGGAAATAGCACCAATTGCTGCAGTCTTCTCTGTGCCCAATATTCATCTCTATAACAAAAACAATCTCCGGTTGATTCTGAAGAATTTAAAAAATAAATTATTGAAGATTTGAGGTATGAACCCAAGAGAGGAGTTGCAGAGGGGAAGAGAAAGGGACTATGGAACTAAATGGCTTATATTGGACAGATGGGGCAAGAGAATAATGAGGAAGGGCCTACAGGCAATCAGCTTGAATTGAACAACAAGAACGGTTGGGGTAAAATGGTAAATTTGAAATGGGTAGTGGGAGTGGGTTTGGTTTGGATGGGGCTGGCCATCTTCCTGAACCCTTTAGGATTCATCAGTTGGCTCCCAAGCCAATTTCTTTAACTACCTGATTTACCTTTATGGGGGAACTAGTCCAAAAGTCTTTTGCTTTCATTTCAAGACCATGTCTTTCTGTTACCAATTCAAAAGAGAAATAGGGAACATGACTATTATGCATGGGGGGACCCTTCTTGCTCTCCGTCTAAGACTTGAACTTGTTTTCTTTATTTATTCATTTGTTTATTTCAGTAATCGAAATAGGTCTATTTAACAAATCACGATACCAAATATGGTTTTAATGTCTTGGAGAGGTGAGCAGGGTAGACTAGACTTAGGGCAAGGAAAAAGACATGTAGCGAAAGCAATTTTCCAGTGCTTGGTCGCTTGCAAATTAGGAAGCTTCTTGAGTTAAAATAAAGGGTTTGTCGTCACTTTTTCAGCTAGAGTGTGTCGTATTAAGGTGATTTATAAGACAAAGTTTGCGACGCCCAATCCCAATTGGTATCAGACCATGTAAAGGCACAAATATGTGAGGGATAGGTGTAGCCCGAGATAATTAAAAGTGGGATGTTATGGTGTAATTGGCTTGGAAATTCCTAGAATCTGAATGTGGGTTTCCCGAGTAGGACTGTGAGCCAGCTGTGCATGTAACTCAGACCATCTATTTGTAAGTTGTAATTAAGGATTTTAATACTTTTACTATTGGTTATATTGCACCTATAAATTATAAATTTATCACATTAGTGTACCCTTACTGATTTCATAAAAATTATATATATTAAAAATAGACGAAAATATTAAATATAACTTTTTCCACTTTTTTATATGAATTCTAATTATTTTTATCATAATTTCCTTATATATCTAAGATAATGTCTTTTATAAGGAGAATGAATAACATAGAATAAAATAAATATAATTTAGTAAAAAAAATATGTGTATCAGTTGTATTTTATCAATTTATATATGTATATGATTTAAAATGAAATAAGAAAGAAAAAATTTCTAACCTATGTACTACCACATACAGTGGTAAATTAAAAAAACTAAAAAAAAAATTGTTACATAAAGAATACCGCAGTTTATCTCATGTTAAATTGTGAAAACATATATACCCTGTACAGCTGCAGCACATACTCCTATTACGTGGTAAAGTACATTTTACTGAGTTTTTGTTTTTGTTCTTGTTCTTGTTTGTTGTTGTTATTATTATTGTTGTTGTGGTACAATCTAATAGTGAATTCTTTGTACCTCATGGAGGCTTTCATGCTCTCAAACCAAGGATAACTCTAATGCATTTTAAAATAGAATTTGAGCCAAACCTTCAAGTAACATAGTAAAGTGCATTTACTATGTTACTTGAATGATAGTTGTGACCTACTTATGATAATTATTAGTTAAAGAACAACTCAAAAAATATGTGAAAACTATTTAATTGAGTCTCTATATCTATACCAGTAGATAAACTCCCACTCTCTTGAGAGGAATTATTAATAGCTTACAAATATTAATAAATTATATAGTTTAGCGAATGAAAGCCTAAACTACAACAAAAGGAACTTATTAATGTTTTTATTTGAATTCAACCAATAAAACACAATTTAAATATTCCATTACTCCCCTAAGTTTTTCTCTTCACAACTATATTCATATCAAACCACACACCACCAACACAATAATGGATAACTGCAATAAAAATAAGTTCTTAATCCACAATATCAATGTCCAAGAACTTGTACAACAAAAGAAAGAGGAAAACGATCACCATAAGCAATAATTTTTGCATAGTGAAATAATTGCAACAAGAGGTTGTTTCGGGCAAAAAAAAGAAAAGAAAAGACAAAAAGTTTGGAGTAAAAACTTATCCTTTGTCCTTCATCTTTTACTTTTTTTTTTCTAAATGAATCTCTAATATTTTTTTAAGCACATATATGTATGCAAATGTAAAATGATACATATAAAGAAATAAAATTATAATCATAATGAGGAACAAGTCATAAAATTATTTACCAATAAAAATAATATATACAGTTTTACAATCTCATTTATACATATGTGTCACATGTTTTGTATATATCCATCATTTGCTTTATATATTGAGTTTCATATATATTTGTCATCAAATCTGTACATATCTGTAATTTTGGTAGGAAGTGAGATTTGACGTATTTACAAAGAATGTTGATCGTATACATACTATTGAATATATAGATAATATTTTTTAGACTTCCATATTTTTAAAGCCTTTTGCAGACATGCATTTCTATTATATAAAACTTATCATGCTCATTGTTGTAAATATATTAGTTAATGGAAAAATGTCATGTACGAAAAGAAATAATTAGATGGAAGATTGAGGGAAAAAAAAAAGGAAAAAACAAGGTGTAGACAATTTTCTTGTGAAAAGGAAATGGAAGAAGAAAAAGGAGGAAGTAATTGAACAATGCATAAAAATGGGCACATATATTTGTGTGCTCAAGTGGGTGTGAACGTGTCTACATACTAGAATAAGAAATGGTCCCAACTAGATCTGATACCACTATAATGAAAATATAGAAAGGCTAAAAGCATAAATTTAAAAACAAGATAGAGAGAGAGAGAGGGTAGGATAGATTTTGGGGGAGTGATTGATAATGTAGATGTAGCATCTCATATCATATCCTATAATGTATATGAATATAAAAGCCAAAGATTGGGATTCAGGGGTGGAGGAGGGAAGGTAGGGCCTTAGGGGTAGGTAGGTAACTATAAAAGGTGATCGGACACATGCAAAGCAAGAGTCACATGGAGGGTGGGGCGCGCATATTGCTTCCCTTCCATTTTGGTGGGTTGCCTTTGAGTTAACTTCCACATCATCTAGCCCATCAATTTCACTCCCACTCTTTGCCCATAATCATTCTTTACACTCAAGTTTAGTGGTGGATAGTAGGTTGACTTGTCCTGGCCAGACCTAGACCTGGGTTGGTAAGGTTGGGGCATAACCCGAGAAAATATGGGTTGGGTCAAGTCAATTTAGATCTGGGTATGTGTTGGGCTCTTTTTTAAATAAAATTAATTTTTTTAATATTTAGTTTGAATTATTTTTTTTAGGGGAAATACAATCACCGGTATAACTTTTATTAATGAAAAAGTTAAACGATACTCATAATTAACTGGAATGTGCCTTACAGGAAAAATTGACAAAATGTTAAAAGAATAACTGAAAATTAAAACTTAAAATTTGTGCTTAATAGTATAGTCAGATCAAATATAAGCTAAGAATAAGGAGAAAGAAAAAAATCAATCATCGTCACTAGATATTACTTTATCATCAATTTTTTTTTTGTTTTGCTTTCGGATTGCAATAAGACATCAATCTTGGTTGTATGTGCAAACTTCAACTATCTCCATCATCAACCTTACTTGTTTTTCTGATATTATCTATTTACAAGCACTAAAAGCTACCTTGAAAGCCATAGTTAAGACTGAAAGTGCTAAAATCTCCTAGACAATGATGGACAATATTGGAAACCTTGGCATTTTTTATTTCTACCACTCCAATTTTTTAACATCACTTGGCTCAAACTATGTGTTGAGGTAGTCATCCACTTCAACTAAACTCGATGAAGTCGGTCGGTGATGTTTAAGTATTTGGGGAGCCGAATTAAACCTTAACTAGGTCGACGTTCTAAGAGCTATGGTTAGAGGAGCTTCAGATCTTACCTTATTTGAATGTCTCTCATAATATAACTTATACAATGATCGCAAGTAATCGAAAAAAGTAGTAGACATAGCTAAAACATTAACATGGGCCATGTTCAAATAAGTTTAGAAAATGCCTTCAAGTAATGTTGTCGTGCCTACCAATTTTACATATGGGTCAAGCAAAAATGCAACTAAAACGATTGAGGGGAATGTTTTCAAAATATTGTAGTCATTTTTCCTCCATGGTTTGCACGGTGGGTTTCAAAAACTCATCATCTTAAAATTAATGTACAGTATAAGTAATGTTTACGAAATGAGGCAAAACTTGATGCATGGTAAGGTAATAAACATTGGAGAAAAATTTGGTGATATCATAAAAAACCTTTAGCAATTCATCTACTTTAAAATATTTCTCCCAAATTTCTGTTGTGAAGAATTCACAATTCAACTTCCTGTTTAAGAAATGAGACAATAAATTTGCATACGAATATGCATCCATCAATGTCAAATAAGTTAAGTTTCATTAGGTTAGACAATCCAATTTAAAACATTTCTAAGAAAATTCCTTTCAATTTTCAAGACAAAATATTTTAAACTCATAATATTTTTTTAGTCTTGATTTCAAATACTACAATAAATTTTGAATAAGAATAATTTCGGTTTGAAAAACTTCTAACCTTTAGAATATGACACATGCACCTAACATGGAGCAATACATCTTCTAGAGGTGGTTTCAATTGTTGACTCAAAAACCGAGCAGTGATATTATTGTTTGACGGATTGACAAATAAAATGTACAAAACTTTATCAGCACAAAAAATATTCATGCACAATTTATAGGATGCAATTATAGATATGAAAAATAGTACTATCAGATTCCATGCACCTAAATGTCATAATGCATTTTTTTATCACCCAATGGGTCACCTTGCTTTGTGGGACCAACATGACCTATAGGTCACCTAGTCCTACGAGACCAATATGGCCTACAAGTCACCTTGTCCCTATAGGACCTCTTTAGTCTATAAACCACATTATCCTATACGGCTAGCTAGGCCTACTCACTAGCTTATCCAATAACCAGTCACACAATAAAATGATTGTCCTATAAGAGATGTCCACATATCAATTATGAATGTCACATAATGTTCTAGAGTTGGGAAATATGCTTGGAAATTTAATTTTTTGGCTTTAAATAATTTGAAGCTCTTTTTCCTAGTGATACTCCTAGATACTTTTCGAAATATAGATTTCAATTATAATTTAATCCAAGATTCTAAATGTACATCCTCCACTTGTGAAAATGGCTTATTAGTAAGCATCATCCAATTAATCACATCTTCTCTATAAGATTGTTAGTTAAATCTAAAGATATATGACCCACTGATGATGTTTTCAAGTTGTGTTTGTCCTTTGAACCTGGTGGTTGCACCAGAACAAAGATTAGTATGGTGATTCTCCATATGGTGTGGCATTGTTTTGGTGCCGAAGTATTTTTTTTATGCACCAACTTTTTGTTGTAATATTAGCATTTTCCATACCTCAATTCCCCTTCCCAAACAAGGTCAAAATGCTCCCACATCCATGCTGTTAGCTTCGAGGATTACCTTGTACTTATGAATCCTTACCCTTGAGGCGATGGCTTGTTGACATCGATTGAGTCATGTCTCCTCCATCAATATCAGCTAGTGTGGCTTCCACATTTTCAACATCATCATCTGATACTTGATTGTTGAGCTCCAAATTGTGTTTTGTCATGTCAATTTGGTTATCATCATGCACATCTTGGATGTGGACCCCTTCATTTACCGACTGGAATAGGCTAGTGGTGCAGGATGAGGAGCTATCCATGACCTTACCCTTTCCTCTTGATGCCATTAATGAGAAAATAATAGTAAAGATGAAGAAGTGATTTAGAAGATATTAGAAAAGAAAAGAAAAAATTAGCAAAAATGCATGACAAATTGAAGAAACTAAAAGAGAATGTAGTAGAAGAAGAAGAAATATTGCAATTGTTGATGTGGTGAAGAAGTACAAATGAGCCTCCCTATTTATAGGGGAGGCTATATATATATATATATATAAAAACCAAAAATCTCTTAAAAACTAGTTGTTTGAGTAAGCAAAAGTAAAATTTTGGGTTAAAGTGGCAACTTCAGCTGTGGGGGGCATATGTTTTAATTTCATCATTTTTTTTATTTCCTATAACAAACCATTGGTAGCCATATCTTGATCGGGATGGGCTGGGTTTGACCCTGTGCTGAGCTAAGTACTATCTCAATCCATATATTTACAAATATTATATGAATTTAATTAAATTTGCCCTAAAAATCTTTTTATTAGCATTTTTGTTATTTCTTAAACAACGTTCCTATGTCGCCCTAGATTTTTTTTATTTGCTTTGGGGATATCATATTGCAGAAAATTGGACTGTTAGACTTCTAATAAAACATTCCAAGAAAAAAGTAATTATTGTCATAAAAAAATCGTTGACGAAAATCTTCTGATAAAATACTACTATATGTCAACACATATTTGTATGCGTGAATCTTGCATGTGCCTACTGCCTAGTACACATGCCTCCGACTAAATATAAATTATTTCCTTATGCATCAATAATGAATGCTTGTAGGGGAGTTGGTTTAAGAACAATGTGTTTAGTGTGAGATACGGGATTCGGTTCCCCAATCTTGTGTTCCACATTTCTATTTTTTCACTTCATTTTCGCTTCTTTTTTTTTTCCCTTCAGTTTTTCTTCTTTGTTTCTTTTTTCTTGTCTTTATTATTATTCATTTTTTATTTGTTTTATTTTTCATTTTTTGTATGCTTTTTGCTTCTTTTTTTATTTATTTATCATGTTTTTAGTCTTTAATTCATTTTTTGTATGCTACCAGAACAGACACTATTTACTTACAAAATAATGGAAACATGAGAATAAACCAAATATCAAGTAGAACACAAAACAATTGAAAAATAACAAGTAACAATTCATAACAGAACTTGAAAAAGAACAAAAATAAAAGAACATATAGAAACTTAAAAAGAACAGAAGCAGAAGAACATATGAGAACTGAAAAAAATAAATCTATAAAGGATAAATACCAATATATAAAAGAATATACATGAACTGAAAAAGAACATATTATATAAAATAACAAACAACAATACAAAAAAGAACATAACAATTTATGATAGCTATCTCGCTCCAACAATAAGAAGAAAAAATATCCAAATTAAAAAAAATGGGAAAGAAAACAAAAGATAACATTGGTAATAATACCAAAAAAAAAATTAAGAAAAAAGTAGAAAATAAACAAAATAAAATTGGAAAAAAGATATTAAAAATGAAGTGGTGTAAGGATAACTAAAAAAGGAAATGAAAAATAAAAGTGTGCAAAAAAACAATAAAAACACTGGGAAAAATGAAAAAAAAAAAAAATGGAATAAAAAAATGGGGAAATGGGGGGAAATGGAAAAAGTGGAGATTTGCTTGCAACAAAATTCAAACCGTGGACTTCATGACTTCAGTTAGGCGCACTAAAGTTTAGTTCATTTTGGGTTAATACAAATCCATTAACATGTTATTGGTTTAGGGTGCGGCTCTAGGTGAAGAAATGATTTTTAGCACCCCTATCGTTGGTTTTATTTACAGGCTAAACTAAGTTGCTTGTCTCAACTATCCTACCATCCCAAGTTCCAACACAACCGAACTTGCTCCTCTGCCACAGCCACTGTCTCTTATTTTCGAGAACTTCCTACCTACTCCACTACCACCGCCACTCTTTGGCCTTTGGGAACCCTAGAGGAAATCTTGCATCAGCAAATAGAAAGCTAAAATAATCAGAATTTTTTGAATCCGAGCTAAAAAATCTAAGGGCCGAAAGATTTCTCACTAGTTGTAGATCCCAATTCCACCGAAGCCAGCCTAATTACTCGCCTTTACCTGTACCGCAAGCCCTCATGCGTTCTACGTCCTTCTAATCAAATTCTATCGTCACCCCAACCACTACATCGTTGCCCGATTTGGATTCAATTAGGCTATAAATTGGTGGTGAAGGTTGGGGCGTCATCGTCGTTGTTGCCATTGCACTGTTGGTGGAGATTGGGCCATCATTGAATCACTCCGGAGAGGACAAAAATGATTGTTGATGGAGATTGGGGCATCACTAGAGCATTGTTGGGTAGCGGGACAGAGTTTCTATTTGCGGCATCGATTTTCAACAAGAAATTGTAGAAGGTTAGTAAAGGATTATAAATAATATCGAGTTCAGTGGTAAAAAGATGACTAAACTACTGGTCACACACTGCGCACACATGATACTGCCAAAAAATGTGTTAACTCCCTTTGCTTAATTTCTACTGAACTGACCGTAAGTTAGTGACCACTGCAACAAATGCCGGTGTTTATCTAATTCTCATAGAAATTATCACATAATTCATTTTAACTTAAGTCAATTAACTCCAAAATAACTTATATTTATTCTTACGTCTGTTTTACCTTAAATTAATTTTAATTAAAATTCAATATTATGTAGTTGTAATAATCTATTGAAAATATAATTTTTTGTAATCCTACTAAATTTTTTAATGAATTTTTCTAGTTTAAGGCATTAAAAAATAAAAATTCATAAAAATTTAATAACATCATAAATATTTATTTTTAAATAGATTATTATATCTGCATAATATTGGCTTTAAATAAAATTGGTTTCACGCAAAAATATATATATATAAGTGAAAATAAGTTAGTTAACTTAAATTAAAATGAATTGACTCATAAGTTCTATGTTGCGGGCTTGGTTAACTGCTTTCTAAGAAGCAGGATTGAAGTGACAATTCTTAAATTTTTCAAAGGTGGTACAAAGTATTAGCCAAATTTATGTAAGACTTACTCTGCTCGTATTATGTACTATTGGAATCTAGTGAGATGATAAAACATCATATTTTTTATATGGAAAGATATATGTGGTCCATGATAGCCGTCGGTTGTCAATGGCAAATAATAAGGCCCCCATAAATCACTTAAGATTCACGTCGATCGACAATCAATGATGATTGGCATCATCACTTAGATTTCAAGTATTAATTCCAATATTTAGGCAATGTTGTCTAACTTAGTTTGGAGAACAACACAGAGTGGTGGCTGGGTGATGGGTCAATTAGTTCGATCGGTTCAATTGGGTGGGCTAATCGTAATACATGCCAGCCTTTACACACAAGTAACCTTGCAGCCCACTAAGCATGTCATGCTGCTGCTATAAAAAATATACTCTACTTTCATAATTTTTCATATATAAATTATATAATAACACTTTACTATTTCATGTTTCATAATAAAATAACACTTAATTTTGATTTGTGTATAGTTAATAATTCAGATGTCAAAGTTAAAAACTTTAATATTCCAAAACCATATACAAATAAAAGCATTAATATAGTTATAATCATGGCCTTTTTGTTCTTTTTGTAATTTTGCAATTTTGGGCCAACTAGTAAAATATCAACTTAGATCAATTGAGCTAGCAGAGTTGCCAAGCTCACTTGGTAAAAAATAAATAAATAAATAAACCCACATAAATCTAGTTTTATTTGAGTGGACTGAGCTAAACGGATCAATAAGTCAACCAGATTTGACCAGGATTTGACCTAAACAGTATTTAGGGTGTCACTTGGCCAATTGTATCTCTAGGGTCGTGGTTGAACCAGTTCGATTAGCTCGGCCGAACAGAGTTTAATAACATTGATTTTAGGTTATCAAGTAGTGCGATGCTTTCTCAAAGCTATGTTAGGACAAGAATAAAAATGCTCTCTTTTATGAATCCATCACTCAGAATTGAAAGATAATTGAAAAAATCAACAAATTGGAACCAGTTCTAGTGGATGTTGTTACCAAATCATATGAACAACATTCGGGCCAATTCTTTCTCTCCTACCCACTGAAATGACACATATTCCTTATCTTCCAAATTGCTGATCGACACAATGCACAATTTTGTTCAATACAATTATGTCAATGGATACAAAATCACCAAAAAAAAAAAAAAAAACAAGCAGTCAATCTTCATATTTGCCACGACACAAAAATAAGTTGGTCAAATCCACCAATTTCACCAACCTTATGTGCATAGAAAACTATAGGAATGATTTTTGCACACTCCTTAAAGCATTCAACTAATGATATGGCTTCAGCCTTCTCTGCAACATTAACCCTTTGAATTGTAACTTTGTTGTAAAAATTATTTTTCTTGATTTAAAAATGTTCTATTCCAGCCACTTAACCATTAACACTCTAAATATATCAATGATTCAAATACTGTTGGTTACCAATGACACTACTATCACAAATTGCTCTTCAAATATATTTTTATCAGTGTTCATAAAATGTCGCATCCAAGTCGGGAAAAATGGGTGGTTAGGTTGCTGACCATGATGATCACATATTCATCAGCCATCTTTCTTATACTTAAACCATATTATACAACCACATCTGCACCTCAAGCCTGTTTTGTGGAAATGCCGCTTCTTTTGCGTTATTGTTTCCTAAATTCTTAAGCCCTTATCGTTGACAACAATACCATACACAAGTTATTTCATTATGCTTCCACCGAACTCTGTTACAACCAGCATTGGCACTAATCTTTTTAGCATATCTACTGGGCAATGCAAAAATTGATTTAAAACCAACATCTTCCAATGCTAATTCCTCAAAATCAAAATCATGACGCTCTTTTTTTGGCCCGTAATCAACTCTACAATCTGCTGAGACAAAAAATTGTAAACATTAATTTTTGTAAGTATGAAAACTTTATAAATATTTAGATGACCAAAAATAAAATATATTGAAAATAATTTGTGATGGATGAAGTATTTAACAAAAGGAAAATTCTTTACTGATTTTCATTATGACTACAATAGACTTATCAGGTCATTTTAACAAAGCCTGGAGGGAAATTGTACAATGGACCGTCTAGATTAGTATGATGAAAGTTCCGTGATGACTGCCATTCTATCCATGCTGAATTAATTGAGTATTATTTTTTAAAAAAAATTGTATATATAAACAGAAAAGCTTCCTTCCATTTTTTGAAAATAATATTTAAATTATTCATCAAAATGTAAAATACTCCCTCCGGTCCATTTTAGTTGAAACGTATTTCTTTTTGGGATGTTCTAAAAATGTTGAAATGTTTCCTCTTTTAGAAAATTTTAAACAATCAATTTACTGTCTTAGCCCCATTTAAACTCTCACTATACAAAACTTAATAAAGAATATTTTTTTAATCTTCACTCAATCTCTCTTTGCACAAAGCCTGAAAAAAAATCTTTTTTTTTAATCATTATTTAAACTCTCACTACACAAATTTAAAAAATAATAATAATTTTAGTTTCATGGGTAAAATTGAAAAAAAATAACACAAATTACATACACCTTAATTTTTGTGCCTGAAAATTTTTTTTAATTAAAATGAGACGAAGGGAGTATTAAAAAATTATAATTTAATGATTCTAAAAAATATATGAGTAAAAAAATGGCAGCGAGATAGTATGGGTAAAATATATATTGTTAAAAATAAGAAAAATAAAATGTAGGCCAGGACCAACCTATAGAAGTAATTGTACGTTCCCCTAAATACGGTCGAGATGGTATGATGGAAAACTGTGGGAAAAGAGCACATCCGCCAGGACCGCCACATCCCCGTCCCCTCCATTTCTGAGTTGGGTTACCCAACAGGCCTGGTTTGTTAATTTAAAACGCTGGATGGAAGCATGGTTGCAATATCGTATCCATGAGGCATATAGGCTTCAAATATCATTTCGTGGGCCTAATTTGCTGGACCTGGTCCATGATGGAATGCTTAAGGTGAGTACAAGCCTTGTTGGTGTCGCTCAAACATGGTGTGGGCCGTGAGAATGTGGAGGTCCAAGTCATGATCCAACAAGGGGGACAAGTTAGAAATATGAGCAGCCCTAGTAATTTATATTGGTAGGAAAGGAAACAACAATAAGAGCAATGCTTCAAGCAATAAAACTTGTTTATAAAAACTCCACTGAATCATGTATGTGATGGTTTAACTGGATTTTAATCTTTTGCATCTAATCGTACACTGACATGTAAACTTAATTTAGTGAGGTTTTTATACACAATTTTTTTTTTCAAAATAAAAAAATTTAATATGTTTAACAGAATTCAAAATATGTTTTCCTATAGAGAGGGGGGTGGGAAGTTGAGGCATATATTTTACCAAATGTCAGAGATGTGAGCAAGACATGAACGTGCCAAATTCCTTTTGCGTTGGCAAGTAACCGCACAAATTAATTTGGGGGTATCTTGAGCACTACTCATTCACATTTGCTTCTGCCTCTGGCTCGGCCCAACGTCTTGCCATCTCTTATTGCTTGACTGGGGATTAAAGAGAGCCATGCACGTATGCTGACCTTGATCATGGTGTTGGTGATGGTCAAAGTGTGTGTGTGTGTGTGTATAGTGTTCATGCTCATTCACACACAATATAAGTACACTATACACTCTATATTCCTCCAACATTTGAGCCAAAGCTTGTTGGCTCATGTGCCCTTACTAGTTTTTTTCCCTGTACGTGTGCTAGAAAAAACTTGGTTAATAAGAGTAGAGTTTCGAACATGACAGATGAAAGTGTAATCTCAACTCAAGAGGATGTGTACTTGACCTTATTTGAAATATAAGTATGCTAATTTGGGATGAATACAGGTAGAGCTGAGTTTGATTAATTAAATTCTTACGATCTTATTACTTGCTCTATAACTTTGCGAGTGTGATGCGTTCAAGCCTAGGGAGTGTTGGATTGGTAGGGCTTGTTACTCTATTACTTCACAGTTTTAATGAGAATTTTAAAAATCGGACTCTATAACCAGTAAGCAAAACAATTAAGGTAGGGGGAGAAATCTTAGGTTTTAAACCCACGGGGTGAAAAACGTCATTAGACTGAACGTTGAGGGGAAAAATATAATTTATCAATAAGAAAATCAACACTTCTATTCTGGTCTTGAAACTGAAGCTAGCATTTAAATCTGACGGTTGGGATGTTCTAGGCAACATTAAAAGTTAAAAAAGCAGTGCAGATTGAACGGCTCAGATCTCCCAGTGTCGTTGGAATTTTGTCTGTTAAGGTATTGCTGCGGGACCCAGCATTACTTCGTAGGTTTTAAAATAAAGATCTCTTAAACTCTGGTGGATTGTTTCTAAGTGGGATTTTGCCCCCAAAAATAACTACACAAATACATTAACGTTATAAAAAAGGAACTCTTTATGTACAAACGCCGTATTCGCATTAAGGACAAACCTTTTGCAAAGTTCCGCCAGAGGTCCTAGAATTATGGAGCTCTTTAACTTGCTTGCGTCCTGCTTCTTTCAAGGCTCGGCTACGTTAGTCCTCGAGCTATTCATATGGTCAGGAAATGGTAGTACAAGACTAGAACTAGAACTAGACGTTGGAGTTAGGAACGAGTCAAATCATTATTCTTAAGTGCTAACCTTCAGCGGTAGCATCTCCCTAGCTGGCTACGAAAATAAGTTGCAGCAAAGGAAATAATTTACATCCAAAAGAAATGTTTAACGTTACGTATCATAGTCACTAACCGATTTTATTCCAAACATCTGAAGAATCAGGAGAAAAAAGTATAACAGTCCCCATACTCTGAGGACATCTTGTGAAAATACGACCATTCTGTTCCACTTTCTGTAGCTTTCACACTACTTCAATCCCAAATCCCAATCTTCGTCACAGCATTCATTAGATTTTCATATTTTATTGTCTTATTTAATTTTTCTTTTCCTCTGTTCAATTGAGTGATCTGGGTTTTTGAGAGAGGGGAAGAGGAGGAGAGAGGTTGGGTGGGAAGGAAGGAGGGAGGGAGATGGAGGGTTTAGTGTGGCACTGGAGTGTGTTCAGATCGTTGCTTGCTATTCTCCAGTGGTGGGCTTTCAATGTCACAGTTATTATCATGAACAAATGGATCTTTCAGGTATCTCTTTTGCCGGACGTGTTTTCTTATTGATTCCGGACGTGGGTTTAGCTTAATGTCTCTTGGTTTTTGCTCCCATTTCTGACAATCCAATGTGATTCTGCTGCTGTTGCCGTTTTACTTCTTTATTTCTGTTTGTACCGATATTGTCTTTCTTTACCAGTTAGGTTGTCAATTTTCTCCCTGCTGTTCTCCTTTCAAATTCAATATTTCATGTTTCCCAAGAGATGAATTTGTGTGAGAAAGAGCATTACAAAATAGTGACAAATTGCCCCAATTCAATTTTCTTTTTTTGTGTTTTTCTTTTGATTTTTCTTTGTGGTTTTCTAGATTTCTCCTTTTTTCTTTTGATTCATACTTTGAATTTGGCATATTGTAGGTTTACAGTAAAAAAAGGAAGTTTCTATCATTGTCCCCAACTGAGCTGCTCAGTTTTGTCTTGTTGAGCTCATTTGTTCGTTTCTTCCTTGTTCCAGTGACTTTTCTATTCTGTGTCAATGTCCGATTCTCAAATGGTTTTTATGCATCTCAATAGTAGCCACAGAAGCATATCACAGAGTAGCTATTGAACTCTGACTTTTGTCTGCCTTAGGGATAAGTTTCTGCTGTAAGAATTAATCTTTAATTTTTCCATGGCATCTAAATGGATGAATCTGAAAATGTCTATTTGGTTCTTTCATTTCGTGTTCAAGAATTCATTCCTTTGATATTAAACATGTCAAGGAGAATGGATGATAGAAAGGCAAAAGCTCCTGCCTGCTTGGGGATTTGACTTGATCATTACAGTTGCATCTTGATTTCTTCAGAGCATGAATCAATCTGACATAGAACACCAGATGCTTGCCATGCTGCTTATCATGTTTCGTTTGCGTGTCATTTCATGTTTTTTTTTTTTCTGATTTACATGGTTCTTATATCGATACATGCTAAAAACTACTATGGTAATCAGCTAGAGTTGTGGCATTTTACAGAAACTGGACTTCAAGTTCCCCCTATCGGTGTCAGTTGTTCACTTTGTATGCTCATCAGTTGGTGCCTATCTGGTAATCAAAGTTCTGAAGCTTAAACCTTTGATAACAGTTGATCCTGAAGATCGCTGGAAAAGGATATTTCCCATGTCTTTTGTGTTCTGCATCAACATAGTGCTGGGGAATGTGAGCTTACGCTACATTCCAGTTTCCTTTATGCAGACAATAAAGTCATTTACTCCTGCAACAACAGGTCAGAGTCGGTATTTGTACACTCATATATGATTTTCATGTGCTCAAGTTTTCTGACCGATCATCATGTCTTGATATGTGTTCTTGTTGGATTGACAGTTGTTCTGCAGTGGCTTGTATGGAGGAAATATTTTGACTGGCGGATATGGGCCTCTTTAGTACCTATTGTTGGAGGGATACTCATCACATCTATAACAGAACTAAGTTTCAACATGTTGGGATTTTGTGCTGCAATGTTTGGATGTTTGGCTACGTCCACAAAAACAATTCTTGCGGAGTCTCTGCTACATGGATACAAGTTTGACAGGTACTGGTCTTCCCTCTATCATTTCTTTTCATTTCCTTGTTTACTTTTCGAAAAGAGCTACTGTTTTAAGACTCTGAGATCTGATCTTAGGGAAGCATCAGACAAAGATTTAGAGCTGAAACAAATATGAATCAAACATTCAAGATTTAAGATGATTAATGGTTGGTCCTTTTCTAATTAATGTGTTACCAACAGAAACAAGATCTCTTGCTTGTGGGCATAACGGTTTTATGACTATTTTGAAAGAATGATTTTGCTTTCTGTCTGATTTGGGTTGAGATTAGGTTACAGCCAATCTAATTTGAGGAATTTTTGTCATCTAAGCTTCTTCAAACGTTGATGCCTTGAGAATGTATGAAAAGGAGCTGAAACTGTGTCACATCATTGTAGAAGAAGTTCAATTATTTGTCATCTAATCCGATTAGCCCTCAGAAGCTTGATGCTAAAAAAGTTCATCATGGTTTAGTCTGGACCATGGAAATGCTCTGGAATTTGAACCGCTGGAACAATATGCATGTCTCTGTTACATTATGAAACTAGTTTTCGCTAAATAAGATATCAGTGTACAAGTTCACCAATCTTTATCCCTTCAATTTGTTGCATTCATATGCAGCATAAACACAGTATATTACATGGCACCTTTTGCAACCATGATTTTGGGATTGCCAGCCCTGGTGCTTGAAGGTGGTGGAATTATTGAGTGGCTTAACGCACATCCCTCACCATGGTTAGCTCTGATCATCATCTTCAGCTCGGGCTTGCTAGCTTTCTGTCTCAACTTCTCCATTTTTTATGTGATCCATTCAACAACTGCTGTCACCTTTAATGTTGCTGGAAACCTTAAGGTGAGATCCATACTCACATCCCACAATTGTAATGAAACTTTAATACATTCTCCTTATTTCTAAGAATTATGCCTTATGAATTTCGTTTGTCCTCTAAATCACCAGAACTATGAAGGAACTAGATCCTCATGTTCGTGCAATTCCATTGAATGTCTGATAGCAATACCCGTAAAGTGTAAACAAAATAGTTGACATTCTGGAATGCTTACATGCAGGTAGCGGTGGCAGTAATGATCTCGTGGATGATATTCAGAAATCCAATCTCACATCAAAATGCAGTTGGCTGCGGTATAACCCTCGTGGGATGCACTTTCTATGGCTATGTAAGGCATAAGCTCTCCCAACAGCCACCACAGGCGCAGGGAACTCCTCGAACACCACGGACACCGAAGAAACTTATGGAGCTACTGCCCCTTGTAAGTAACGAGAAATTAGATGATAAAGTCTGAAATGGAGATCTGCATGGGGGATGTGAAGTAAGCATACAAAACACAGGACAGGACAGAGAGTCTGTCACGTTACTTAACCCCTTAGTAGATCAATTATACTGTTTACTGTTGTTGTTGTTGTTCTTTTTTTTTTTCTCCCTTTTATATATATTGTATTTTTTCGTCTAACTCAAAAACTTGATATTCAAATTTGTTCTCAGTCAATATAACTTGCCTTCTTCATTGTCATGCACATTTTCGGACTGAAAACAATGGCTAACACTCCTTTTTCGAAGGGAATGAAAAACATCTGGTGGACAAGACCAAAAGTAACAGAGATTGTTCATGTTTCATAGCCTAAAATGATACACAGGAAGCTGGGAGGTCTTGTTAGTAGTTATACAGATGATGAAATAAGATTAGAGGATGATGATACTATTACTACATTGATTTTATCTTTGCATGTGATTTTTCTGAGATGTAACTGGAGTCATGAGTGAGATGGTTCTTCTAATAACTTAAGCCAGGAGCCAGAAGTTTTTCTGCCATCTGGTGCTGATAAGATAGCCACCATTGCCCCTGCTCTGCCTCCTAACCCCAATTGTCATACACTCCGCATTGTTGATACAGTCGCCCACAAACTCTTCATTGTTGCCGCTGCTCCCGCAGAAACTGTAAACAGAAACACACCAACAGACTAGAATTATTATTTTTTTTTCCTAGAAGAAAATAAGGAATATGCAGATCTGGGCCAGTTAAGGAGCTGGATAGAAGAACCAACCAGTTGAAGAGTGGAGAGGGCCTCTTCTGACCCAGAACCAGAACAGAAACCTCCAGTTTCTTCACTTGGCTCAACACAGTTTCTAGCTTTGGACCTTGAATCACCAGTGCTTCCACTTCTACCTGAATATTTTCCCATACAATGAAGAAAGCAAAACCCAATGCTCAAATTTCTTTATTTCTGTGAGATTAACTTCGAAAAGTTTTATATTGTATCTGCCATTTCTCTTCTCCCAGACACATAGGTAAGGATGCAGGACCCAAAAAAAAAAAAACACAACCCACAGAGTCCAACAAAATTGTAGAAACGAAAGCATTTCAGGGGGAAAAAAAAAAGAAATTGAAACTTGGAAAAAACAAAAAAAAAAAAAGTTGGGAACTGCCAAATTGTTCCCTCTCAGTTATTCCTCTGAACTGCAATGGAACAGCAGAAGCAAAACGTGAAAATGAAAAAAAAAAATAAAAGATGCAGAAAAAAAGGAGACGACGTGGACTCTATCAACTTACCAAACTGGGAAAAAGAAAAGAAAAAGAAGTCCCCATACCTCAGGTTTACAAGCCTTGCATAGAGAGGCAAGGGAAGCGGCAAGATGAGGAGAAGAAACAGGGTCCTTAATAACATGAAGCAGAGTAAGCAAGTCGCCATGGTCAGCCACATGAGTAAGCGCCCACATCATGGCATGCTTGGAGTGCGAGCTCTGATCCACCACCACCATAACGGTCTTCCTCTGAGACCCCCCGGCGCCGCACTCTCCACTGTAACCGGCGAACTCTTCCCCCATCTGGATCAACCCCTTCTCGCTGGCTCCGCTGCTGACACTGGAAGTGTATCTGTGGTGGTTGGTACCAGCCCCGCCGTGCCACCGCCGGGATGTGGGCTTCCAGGCCTCTGATCTCCCGCTAAGCTGCCTTAAAAACGACGACCCAGAAGTCGGCATTGCGATTAGCTCAAGCTCTCGCTATCAAGCGCTCGTTAGAGTAACTGGTGACTGGAAATGGTAAGGAGGGAAGCAAGGGGTTTGATTGCTTCAGAGGGGTGATGTTGTGGTTATGATTGCTTCACAGGTGTGGCCCCCCGGGGCCGGAGCCTAGGCAGGGGTTTTAATAATGCCTAAAGGCATTTTTGGTACTCGAACTCGAACAACCGGGACATTTACCCCCTGAATATTAACTTAGTGCAACTCACCCGTCAACTTAGTCAAATGGTGCAATCAACATCTTTTCTCTGTAGATCACGTGCCCCTTAAACAATTAACGCTACTTTTGCGAGCTTGGGTAATGTTTTGGAATTCCTTAAACTTTATTTTTCACCTTATTTTCATCTCCAACCTCATAAGTGTTCTAATTCCTTCCCAGCCTTTGGAAAAACCCAAAAATTCTATCCTTGTTTTTATTTTTATACCCTTATTTTTCCAACCTTTTCACCTAAACCTTCTATCTAGACTTCTTCCCTTGTTACTAATGGTTTCTTCAACAACTTCATCCCCCTCCACAAATTTCAGTTTCATGTTTCCACGTTTCAGTGCCAACATTAGATGTACAAAATCTTTGAAGTAGGCACTTTCTCTTCCACCAGAATTCTCTACCCCACCAAAACCCAACAAGAAAAAGTATGCACCATAGCGCTAGCTTTACCACCTTTCAACCCCCTGTTTATCTCTGGGATAGAGTATTCAATATTATTACTGATTTCTCCAATTGTTTCACCTTCTAAATCAGCTTGATAGGTAAAGGTCTCGCCATCTTCCTTGCCCCCAATGGCTTTACTTTACTGCCAAACAAGGAAGCAAAAGTGAAGGCGACGGTGCACCTACCTTCATCATCTTTCCCAGTGCTTCGTTAGATCCATGTAAAAGTGGATGGTATGCTTTGTGCCAAAGCCCCATATCTTTTGCTAGGTTTAGATTTTGCCCTAAATTTATGAGGTTAGGGTGAAAATAGGACGAAGAACAATGGTATGCAACTTTGCACGCATCTACTTAACATAGCAAAAGCAGCATTAATGGTTTCAGGAGGCACATGATCGGCACAATTGGGTTAAAAGGCCCAAGCGTACCATTTTATCAATGGCAAGTTGCACCAAGTTAATGTTTGGGGGTTAAGTGTCCAAGTTATCCAAATTCAAGGTCCAAAAATGCCTTTAGGCTTTTAATAAGAGAATATTTAAGGGCTGGGCGTCGTGGCAGAGAGTGCGGGAAAGTTTTAATTTTTGTTTAAGAGCCAGGAAATGACGTTGACAACTTGACCTGGTGTTGTACTTGTACATATACTATGTTTACCGGCCCAAAATGCCTATAGGTGACATACATTTACCAACGTTTTTAAACCTTTTATTAAAACACATTGGTAAAAATTATACTGCAACAAACCTTTTTTAACATGTTCATACGTGTTCATAGATTGCATTTTTTTATAATGTTTATAAATAATTGGTAAAGCTTCTTTGACATTTTGAAAATTTCAGTAAATGTTTAAAAAAGTGTTGCTAATGATTTCTTCTATTGTAGTGTGGGTATGTAGTTTTTTTTTTATTATTCAGAATCAGATATATAAATATAGGGTTTGAGAAATATGAAAAATAAAAAAAATCTTTGCTTTTTAGGGATCAGCAATTGAACCATGAGTTAGTAGTTATATACAACAAATTCACTTTAATTTTTTTGTGCTCAGAATTCCTAATCAACAAGTTTAAGGGTATTAGGAGAGGAAAGCAGAAAAGGAAAGACTGAAAACACGAGATTAAAAAATTATAATAGTCCATATCCCTTGTACTTTCACCGATTGAGCTTGTTAGACGATACTCAAATTCACTATTTAGTTGTTCTTTGGTTTTATTTGAATAATAGGTCAGCGAACAGGGGCGTATCCAGGATTATAGGGTAGGGGGCGGGGGTCCAGGGATGAGAGTGAATATATGAATGACTTGTTAAAATGTATAAATTCACAATTAACAACAGAAAACATCAAATAGTAATACATATAAACTCATGAAATTTAAAAGTCTACAATAATTAAGTTCAATTCAAGAGTTTACAACTCAAAATCTAACACGACGCTCCTTCAAATCTCTAAAATCATCAAGTATTGAATCTAAACTGAAAGTCTCCGCAATATCTTTTTCAATATATAAAAGAAGACTATCAGCAAGATAATCATTGTCCATCTTGTATCTCAATCTGGTCTTCACAATTTTCATAGCGGAAAAAGCACGTTCTATAGTAGTAGTTGACACAGGAAGAGTCAAATAGCAAATGGATCAATCTATCAATCAAAAAGTAATAACTTGACTTTTCGGTAGCTGCTAAAACTTGGCATAACTCAGCTATTGATGACAATCCTTCAAAATCTGATAACTTTCTAATATCAGCATAAAAATGTCGTAATTGAAACGGTATCAAATCATGTTCATGTATTGAAAAATCATTGGGATAATATTTTTGGGCAAGGCTGCAAATGGAATCAATATCAAATGACTTGAACCCATCTTTCGGATTCAAACATAAGCTTAACTTCAAATGCTCTATAAGACGCTCATTGAACCTGAAAGATATCTCGCGCAACTGAAAATCTATAGTTTCATTGAACACATCAAAATGATAATAATGCTCCACATCAACATTATCATGTCGACGACTACTACGCCTCACAAAATGGGGAGCACTCATATTTGGAATATCAATATCATGTAGTGAACAAAATGAGCAGATCTTTTGAATAAAAGAATCTCATCCATCCCTCCTTAACTCCTGTAAGCACAATGAAGTAGTTTCCACCAAGTCTATTGCTTTTATAATGTTTTGACCCTTTTGTTGTAATGCTTGGCATAGAACATCAGTTATACCGAAAATATCATACATCAAATGAGCAATGAAGATAAACTCAAATGAAAGCATTCTTTTCAAAGCAATTGCAGCATCTCCTTTTGACTTGTAATTAGCACCATCTTCCTTAACATTTTCAAGAACCTTACAAGCAGCATCAAACATATTAAGAAGACTGCTAACTGATGCAAAGTGAGAACTCCAACGGGTATCACCCGGCCTTTGCAAAGTACCAATTTGGTTAGCACCAGTTCCAGTTTCAAGCTCATCAATAGATATCAAGTGTGCAATATTATTAGCATGAGCGGCTTGCAACTCATTATGGCATTTACAAGAGACAGTAACATCATTGACAATAAGAGATAAATTTTGAAAGAACTCATGTATAACATGTACCTCTTTTGCTGCTGTAACTAATGCCAATTGTAAGCGATGAGCTAAACAATGAACATAATATGCTTGAGGACAATTATTGAGAAACAATGCTTGCAATCCTTTCCATTCCCCACGCATGTTACTAGCACCATCATACCCTTGGCCATGAATATTTTGAACATTTAATTCATGATCAGAAAGAATACTACAAATCTCAGAGTATAAACTAGCTGATGATGTAGCTTTCACATGTGAAATACAAAAGAACCGCTCCTGCACACAACCTTTGATATCAACAAATCGAAGAACAAGGGTCATTTGTTCCTTTTTACTTTCATCACTTGCTTCGTCCACAATGATACAGAACATCGAATCATCAATATCCTCACAAATCTTCTTCCTTACTTTCTTTGCAAATACATGCAAGATTTCTTTTTGTATTATAGGAGATGTGTATTTTGCATTGTAAGGAGCATTTTCTAAGACAACACTTGCCACTTTATCATTATAAGATGCTACATATTTTAGCAGCTCAAGGAAATTTCCTCGATTTCTTGAATCAATAGACTCATCATGGCCTTTAAATGCCATCCCTTGAAAAGATAACCACCGGGCAATATCAATTGAAGTTCTAAGCCGAAGTATATTATTTTCAATCTCTTCCTCTGATTGCTTCTCTATTGCCTTATCAATATGACTGGATTGGTTCAATAATGCTGCACAATTGCTCACGACATTATTGTGTGGGGAACAAGGGCTTAACCCCATATGTTTGAGTAATGAACAATTCTTCCCATCTTTAACCTTTTTCCATTTCTGAAAATCATTCACAGTAAAAGAATCCCAACCATTTTGTACTTTTGATTTCTCCGTAAACAGATAACAATAAAAACAGAATGCAGCATCTTTTGTTTCAGAATACTCAAGGCAAGGGAATTCAGAAAACCATGAACACTGAAACTTACGTTGATTATTTTCCGACCCTGAAAGAGGATAATCACACTTGATTTGATAAGGACCGACATTTAAGTAGACCCTTCTTATCTCATCCCTTTTGCTAACTGGATATGTCCACATTGGTGGGCGCAACCCTGGATCACGTACTATAGAAATATTTGTAGAATTTGAAGTTCCAGGAGTTTCTTGAGAAGATTCAACAGTTGGAGATTGAAGATAATCTACGCTTCCAACAGATTCTGAAAACTCTTCCACTATTCGTGGACATTGACTCCTTTGGGTTTGGCTTTCACCTTCCGGTGGAGAGTTCTTATGAAAGAAGTGGAATATTTTTTTTTGTTTGCTACCCATAGTTGTGGAAGCAAACTTGAACCATCAAGATGACAAAGCTAACTAAATATTTTTTAATATCAACTAAATGGAATGATTTTTTTATCAACAAGCAACACCAAACTTTTCCTCTTAAAAAAATATTTTAGTCACTTAAAACAATTCAACACATACTAAGTACCAACTAATATACTCATTACTCAGAAGCTCTAACTGACGAACTCTAGTCTAACCCAACAAGAAATCAACAATCAACAACAATCAAGTCTTCTCTTCACTCTTTAAGAAACTAATTAACTAAATCAATTAAACGTAATCAACAATAAAAACGTAGAGACAAGCTGCTTCACTTACCTGGAAAGCTAGAAAATCAGATCAGTCAAATAGCTACGAGACCAGAAACAAACAGTTGAGCAATGCAAAAACTGAATTGGATTTGGGGACCTTTAACATTTAACCTAAGACGGCAAGACCCAAGTCAGTTAAGTCACCCACACAGTAACACCACACCAAGTCACCAACAGGCAACAACAGTAATAACAATAGATAGTCTTCACTCTTCAAGAAATTAATTAAACAAATCAATAATGTTACAATACATTAAATTTGAATTTGAATACAAATATACAATGTCGAGAGACTCGACTACAGACTACTACTCGCAGTTCAGAACTTCATATTCACTTACTGGAACGAGCGATGGCAGACGGCCTGATTGCCTGAAGTCTGAAGAGCGAAGACTGAAGACGGTGAAGAGTCTAAACTGTCGAAGTCTCGAAGACGCCCCGGGGGGGGGGGGGGGGTGCTACTGGAATCGGAAATTCCGAATGGAATTATGGAAATCAGATCAGCCGTCGGCGAGGTGAGCAAACAGCAAAGGCCCGAAGAGCGAAGGGGCCGCGCGGGGGGGGGGGGGGGGGGGGGGGGGGGGAGGGGGGGTGGGGGGGGGTGGACGGCCGGCGGCTGCTGGCGCTTGGTGAATGCCGCGATTCCGACTCGACGTACTCCCAGATTTGCGATTCAGGGGAGGCTGGGGAGCTCTGTTTGAGGTCTTTGACCGAGTGACCGTGAAACTAAAAGAGGAACAATAACAAACGAAACGCACCGTATCATCAAGCATATTTAAAAAGGTTAAACCATATGAAAGTCCTCCATTAAGTTTAAAACTTACATATAGGTACCTAACTTTAATTTTTCTACAATTATATCACATATACTATATACCCCATATAATTTTCTAAAAATCTAGGGGGGGCGGCTACCACTCCCCGTCCCTTAATAGATATGCCCCTGTCAGCGAATAATTTCGTGGGACAGCTTCTTTTTGTTTGTTTGGTTTTTTTTGTTTTGGCTCACCATTCAAGTGACAGGGTTTAGCTCGATGAAATTTTTTCTTTAATTCCTAAGACTTCAGTCCCTCCACTTTCCAAGGTTATGCGTATTTACAAACTTTGTCAGTATATTGATATTTTAGTCAAAACTTTTCTACTCAAACTTTAATGGGTGTTTAGTTTTACCTAACCCGAGATGTTTCATTGGATTTAACTACTCCCTTTCCCAAGTTACTATTTACTACTCATAACAATTAATTTTTATTTTTTATCTTCACTATTTAAGGATATAAATGTGACAATTTTATATATAAATGGTAAATAAAAAATTATAATTTTTAAATATAATTTATTTAATTTTTTAGAAAAATAATATAAATAAATTTAAATTAAACTTAAATCAAATAAATGAAATATATCTAAGAACATGAGATGAAATGAGTAATTCTTACCAGCCTTTTTCGACCGTGGCTTGGTCAAAAAAACATTTTTCCACTAGGAGGTTGCAAATGACTTTTATAGTAAATTTATTTTAACTTAAGTTAATGACTTATTTTTATTTTTATATCATTTTTTGTTGAAATTAATTTTATTTGCAAGCTAATATTGTTTAAGTGTAATGATCCATTAAAAATAAAAATTTTATGAAATTATTAAAATTTTATTAGTCATTAAAATAAAGTCATAAAGTTAATAATATTATAAAATTTTATTTTGAACAAAATATTACACTCACATAATATTAACTTTCAAATAAAATTGGTTCAAGGCTAAAAAGATATAAAAGTTAAATTAAATTATTTTAAATTAAATTAACTTAAATTAAAATAAATTGGCTCTTAATCTTTGACTCCATGCGTCCCACCTTTTCGCTCATACCAATTGAACTACTTGAAAGGTTGGTCCTTTCCCAATCATGCATGTCATTGGATAGGATAGAATTTAACACAACTATATAGATATTTAGTATTCACTTTATTGTTTAACTTTTTTCATGGATACTCAGAAGTACAACTACTAGATGTTAGAACGTACAATTTAAAAGGGATCGGACGAATGAACCTAACTCATATGGGGCAGTAGCATGTGCTTTTAGGAGGATTCAAGCCGCTGGCTTTAATCAATAATGATATATTTCACGTACTTGGGGATTTTGTTGGTGAGGTGAAACCTGAGATGCACTTCGTTTGTTTACCTCATAAAGGAAATGCATGGTAATCTAAATGCGTAAGGTCTAGATCAACTATGGTCCATACCAAGGGTGAAGTAAATATTTGGACTTGGGGCTAATTTGCAGTCATGAACTTCAATTGCCAGGTTAACTATGAGAGAGAGAGAGAGAAGTGACGAGTTAAAGGTGGGGGGAGTGGAGATGAGAAGGCAGGGTAGGGCAATGATAAAATGATGTTGATGTGTTTGTACTTTGCAACTTTGCGCAGCTAAAAGTCACGGGAATCCCTGCCAACTTTGGGCAACACATCACATGCCTCCTCATCTACGTCTACTGCTCCTACTCTCATAAACATTCTTTTACAATATTTTTTTTTTCTTCCCTTTTAAATTAACTAATGTTTTGTCCATCGACCAATTATGAAATTTCATAGGCATGAATAATTATTGTTAGTTCGTTTGAATAAATTCTAGTGTGTATTCGAAAATTTTAAGAAAGAAACATATTAACAGGCGATCTTTACAACAAACCCAGATCCTCTATCCCTCTTTTGTGTGGTATCGCTTTTTTGTTTTCTAGTCTCACATCTTACCATATGTAGTAGTTAACAGAAGCTTAGAATTGCCGTTAACATCTAATATAGAGAAATGGAGTATTCAAATCCTATTGACAAATCCTTAAAAAAATATATTATATTTTCATTTCCATTCAAACACCTCTTGTGTTCTTCTGCTCACTATGGGTGATTATTCGATTTGTTCGGTTTAAACCGAACTGAAATAGTCGGTCTATTTGGTTTTGGATGCTAGGAAATCGAATTAGTTTATAAAACTGAATTCAAATCGAACCGAAATACTTCGGTTCGGTTCGGTTCAAACCGAATTAACCGAAAAAATGGTAGTTAAATTCTATAAAAGATTAAATGAGTTAAAGATATTATTTTTCTTTTCAAATTCCATTCAATATAAAAGATTCATTGTCCATGGAAAGAAAAAAAAAAATAAGAATCCAAGCTAATTTGGGTTACTTGGTAGCATTATTGTTTATAAAACAAATAAAAAAAAATTTTGTATAAAAAATTTCGATTATTTCGGTTACCGAATTAACCGAATTCTAAAACCGAAATAAAATCAAAAACGAAATTTTTGTTATTCGATTTCAACCGAAACCAAACCGAATTACCGAATTAACTGAATCAAATTTCAAAATTATTTCGGGTTTTCAATTTTTTTGGTTTGAACCGAATACTGGTCACCTCTACTGCTCACCCGTCCCTCCCCATTCCATTTCCATGCCAACTTGTCTTCTTCTGCTTACTACCCCTTTTCCTAGACAATGCTCAAAACAATTTCATTTTCTTTTCCTCATTTCCTATATTTTTAGCTTCACTTTGCTTTCCTCTACCTCTCGAAGTTGTTTTCCATCGTCTCAGGTTGCAGCACTTCTTGGTTTCAAGTCCAAAGCCAACCCTAAAAACCTTCTCAATTTCTCCTCCTCCCCTGATGGCGCCTTCCTTTTCTGTCAATGGCCTAATGTCACCTGTTACCAGTTCAAAGTCATCCAACTAGTCATTGAAGACCTTGATCTCAACGACGTCTTCACTTCCGCCACATCGACCTTCCTTGCCAACCTCTATCTTCTTAGCCTTCAGAACACTTCTCTCACTGGTCCCATTCTTGATCCCGCGTAGGCTAGTTAACCTTAAAGCTATGTTCCTTGATCATAATTCTTTCATTGGTTGATTCCCATCTTTGATTTCAAGTCTACATCGCCTCAGAACTCTTGATTTGTCGTTTAACAATCTCACAAGTGAGATTCCTAATTCGCTAACATCAATGGAATGTTTATATTATCTACGCCTGGAGTCCAATTGGTTCAATGGTACTATTCCGGCGTTGAACCAGTCATCTCTTAAAAAGTTCAATGTTTTTTGGAACAATCTAACTGGTGTGATTCCAGTGACTTTGACTCTACAATGATTTGGGTTCATTTCCGTAGAATCCAGGGCTTTACGGCGAGATCCTGCACAAAGAATGCCACCCAACACCCCATTTTTTTTCAGCCCACTATGGCGACGATGGCTTCGCCTCCTCCTGTGGTGCTCGAGTAGAGCGCAAGCCCTAAGAAGCACAATAGAAGGTCTATAATAATCCGATTCTTCCGATGCCTTCATTTTTGTGGGCTCCATTCTCTAATTTGCTATGGTCGTCCGAAGGAAAAGGAACCAAAAGGACAAAACAAAGACAATGGGTTCTGAGGCAGCTGTTGCTGTGAAAGTGGTAGAGGCTATTCAGCTAGAGCAGGAAAGCGAGCTGGAGGAAAAGTGAAGAGAGTGCAAGGGAATGGTGGCAATGAAGAGCGGCACATTATTGTTCTGTAAGGGGGAGGCACAACTATACACACTGGAGGTGTCTAAATGGAAAAGGAAATGAATTGTTTTTTTAAAAAGTTTGTTAATGGGATTTGCACTCTCCGTTTCTCTACATTAGATATTAACGGCAATTCTAAGCTTCTGTTACCTGCTGCAAATGGCTAGAAGAGAGGTTGGGGTGTAGGAAGGGGAAACCATAAAGGGGGACCGAGGATTTGCATTCCTCTATAACTCTCTCTACTCTCTCTCTCTCTCTCTCTCTCTCTCTCTCTCGCTCTCTCTCTCTCTCCTCCTACTATACATTGCATTGTAGACCATTTTCTCGTTTCCGGCCAAATCCCTTATTATTTTGGCATCCATGTTCCTCTACCTTAACCATCAAATATTAACATAACTAATAAAATCTTTGTAAAGTGATCATTCTGAAATTGAGTCACGGATAAATGAAGAAGCAAGAAAAGCAAAAGAATACTTGCTTATCTGAGAGATGAGGCTATGAGAGTGTGGCCAGGTGGTCGCTGTTGGAAATAAATAAGGCGATGTAATTGTAATGACGTTGTCTGAAGGGTGCATGAGAAGTGATTTTCATGTCACATGCAAATCCTAAAGCGGTGGTCCGTTTTGTTGGGATCAATCATCTTTAAGAGTAGTTATATTAAAAGTTTACAAATCCCTCCCACTACTATAATTTAATTAGTTTCTGAAAAGAAGTAACGAATTAACATTTTTATACTATATTGACATCTAATAAATTGATTTAATGAGTTGTTATTATATATACATGAACCTTCAACCTTGGAATTACTTGTAGTAGCTCCATTAATTCATGTAAACCTGAAAAGCGCTTCATGTATATCATCATGGACTGGACCAGACTCTCCTTCAGCTTTGCCGAATCTTTTATGCATGCTTTCCTGTCTCGGATTACCCTTCCCGAGAAATGAGTTCGGCCAAGATCCAAACACTTCTGCACAGCCATGATGAGATTAGGAATCAGTCGAGACCCAGCAAGAAATTGTTGCTATTTCTCCGGCTATACCGTTAAAAGGAACTCCCCCGACCCGGCTGGGCAGCGATTTACCCGTTTCACCCTTTCATTAAAATAATAATAATAATAATGAAAACGTTACGTTGTTTAAGACTAAAAGTAATATTTAAAAGAAATAAAAGAAGTTTCTCCTGTAATAACATATATAATCGCTTGTTATTATACTGATAAAAGTCTCAAATTTGTCACTAATACTTAGATGCGAGGTTATATCTACCATGGTATTTTTTTTTTTTGCCAACAACAAACTAGTGGCCTTCACCTCTCTCGACCTTCGATACTATGTACTGCTCCATCCCAATGAAAGTGTGGGATTATTCACCATCATCAAAGCTAAGTTTTCAAATGACTCACAGGGCTGACATGGGGTGGATTTCACCTTCATGATCAGAGTCTTGGAATTTGCACTTTTATGATTAATCGGTATAATTGGGACCAATTAGGTCAAGTTTTGGCATTGTTTCTATGGAGTCATTGGCTCACAAAATAATTGCATAGTTGACAAGACGACGGGTGTTGGGGGCAGTGGGAGTGGGGTGAGTGTTAGATTTTATTAAAGAAAAAATAATAAATTATTTACAATCCTTAAGATTTGTTACAAGTTACATTATTATCCAAATTTTATAAAACTTGCAACCTTTATCGGTCAATTATCAGTTTGAGTCTATTTGGAAACTTTAGTTGGAGATTTGGAAAAAAAGAAAAACTATAGTGACAAATATGAGCATGCACCTAAACATTAGTGGTAAATGTGAGACTTTTATCAATTTTAATCTATAAATGACTCTATATACTTTGTGATGGTTCATAACTATTATTAACATATTATAACTGTCATACCATAATATATATAATAATATCAAACTTTGCGATTGAACACATTTGTGATGGTCACATATATATCAGATCACATCCTCATTTTCCATATCTACAAGTAGGAAACATAAAAAAAGGCATAGATAGAACTGGCTATAGGTATAGGGTACTGGTTGTTGAAAGGATGGGTCATTTGAAACAGTTGAAGACATATAAGAAGGATATGATGGAATATGAGCTAGCTAGCGATTCTTCTCTCCTGGGCACTGCTGCGTCAGCGCTGTAATGTGTGTTGGTAAGTCTAAATCAAAATGAAAATTCCATCAGCGCCTTCACCTAGCAATGGCATTCTCATCCATCTTTCAAATTTTAATGGTCTGATTCCACTGTTTCTGTGCCCGGCTTATAATTTTACATTTCAGTTGTATTTCTGCATCTTGGCAAACAGTGGTATACATGTCACGTTCCCTCCACCTTGATCTCCCTATTAGACTTCCAAAGTTCCAATGTTGTTCATTGATCATCTACATTTTTTATAAAAAATAAAAGTAAAAATCTTAGAACACTTTGAAATGAATAATTAATCCTATTCTGTATAACGTTTTAAGAAACATTATTGAGATTTAAATCATGAAATCTCGTTCTCATAATTTGTCTACGTTTTCATATGATGTTTGGGACGTCTTCTTTGAATCTAGGTAAATTTCATGCGTGCGCTATCGTGCTATATCATGCTTGTTCCAAAATGAATAAACAACTATTACTTATAGGGTAAATTAAAAAACCCCCCTTTAGTTTGCTCTAACCTACACTTTGCTCCCACTATTTTCAAAAATCTATGCTTTACCCCTACGTCTGTTATAGTGTCTGACAATAATTTCTGAAACCCTAAATTAAACTATCTAATAACCATGTTTCAATAATTTTAAGATTTTTTTATTTTTTTTAAAGCTAACCAACATTTAAACAATACTGATATGCATTTACAGAAATGAAAAATTATTCATTTAAAATATTTATTAACTATAAAAAAAATATTAAAGAGACTGAAATTATTGAAAGATGACTATCCTACAATTTAAATTACAATTTCAAAATTTATTATTGGACAATATAAAAGAACCAAGGGCAAAGCATAGGTTTTTAAAAATAAATGGGCAAACTATGGATTAGGGTAAACCTTAGGGGGTAATTGTAACTTTCCCTTAATTATAAAATCTCTATATGGTTTGGCCTAGTATATACTTTATATATCTTTTTATTTTTAAAAACCTACACTCTATTTCCTTCTAGTTTTTCTATATAGGACACTTCTACTTTTTTCATGTGGTCTAAAAGTAACTTTTGAAATTTTGTTTAAACTATATAATAGTTATCTTTTAGTAATTTTATTTTTTTAAAATTTTTTTATGATTAATAAACATTTAAATTATTAGTTTTTATTCTTTATTAATGTAAAACAGTAATTTTGTAAATTCCAGTTAATTGTTAAAAGAAATATCAGACAACTTATAATTATTAGAATAAAATTACTAAAAAAATTAAATTAAAATTTCAAAAATTGTTGTGCGACGTTGTAAAAAACTAAACAAAAAATGTAGATTTTTCAAATAAAACGGGTAAAGTCTAAATTAAGTCAAACAATCATCTCAAACAGTTTCTCCTGACATCAGTTTTGCACTTACATCATGGTCTTCTTTCAAAAGAATCAAGCGATCAACATGCTCACTTCTTCCAACATTTTGTGTTAGTTTTCAATATTTTTTCTCATTCTAAAAAAGTAAATTGCTTGAATTCCCCCTAACATTTAACTATTATTTTATTTTAGTCCCTAGCGTATTGAATATTTTATTTTAATCCTAAACTCACTAAAAATATTTTATTTTAGTCCTAAATCTATTAAGAATATTTCATTTTGGTTCCTTTTTAATAAAATTTATTAACTTAAAGTACTTGTCCGATAAAAATTTTTTAAATCATAATTTAAATTATCAAGTAACTGTCAATAAATTTAATATGTATAATAATTTTTTATAGTTAATGAAAAATTTAAATCATCATTTTTTCTCTATGTAAATTAAACTTATTTTATTTAGAAAGAAAAAACTATTAATTTAAAGTATTTATTTACAGTCAAAAAATATTGAACAGTTTAAATTTATTAGAAGATGACTACCAAATATTTAAATCAGAATTTCAACAATTTGTGTCAGACAGTTATTCTGAGTTAATAAATTTCATTTGATGAGGGACCAAAATGAAACAATTTTAATAGGTTTAGGACTAAAATATAACATTCAATATATTAGAGATTAAAAAGAAGTGATAATGAAAAATTAGGAACCATTTATACAATTTACTATGGTGATATTTATTTAAATATATAATTTTCACTATATAGAATTTATGAATGATTATTAATGTTGTAATTATACAAACGGGTAAAGAGTCGTATAAAGTAAACGAGAGATTTATATACCTATGTCACATAATATGAATAATGTTTGTAAAAAAAGTTAAAAATGATAAATATTTTAGGAAAGAGAATACAATATTCACAATTTCTTAATCATTTTTACTAAAACTAGAACTGGACTTCGGTGCGTACATACAGCCAAGGCAATGTTACTTGACTCGAAACTATTTACCGACATAGCAAGCTAATAAGAGATGCATGTTCACATGAATCAGTAATTTACAGAAGGAAAAGAGAAAAGGTTGAACTTGTCACTTATGTTTAATTGATTGAGCAATTTTGCCACAAATTTTTTTTGGTGCAAACTTGCCACTAGCATTAGTTTTTTGTTACTCAAAATTAACTAAACTACAAGTTTGAGGGTTTTAGGAGCTAGGAAGGAGGGAGGGTCAAATCTTAGCTTGAACGGTGGAAGTGCAAAGCTTTATCCACCTCGCCGAGGGTTCAGAGATGCCGCTAATATTATTTGATGGTTATAATTTTGCTATTGATCATCTACATGGCTGATGTGAAGAATTTGGAAACCTTGTTAGATTATAAGCTTATTAAGTTAGATATGTGGTTTGCTTAGTTAATTGATGATTTGAATCACTTGAGAAAAAAAATGTTGAAATTGTTATGTTCTGATGAATAAAATATTGCTACTCTGCTATTTTTAGGTATCGAAGTAAGTAGGAGTGTTCTCCTAATGTAAAAGTTAATCACTACTCAAAAAGATGCTGAAAGCATAAGTATGGTCAAAGACCACTTTAAAATTGTGTTAAGTTAGTAACTTGGGTATAGTAGACTCACTGTTATAAACTTGCTAAACGGTGAAACACAAGAAAAATGAAACACAAAAAATAAAATAAAATAAAGATAAAAAATTGATTAAAATCAGAACAAGAAATACATTCTCAATTGATTTGTTATCTTCCATGAATTTGTTGTAAGAATGGTTGTGCTTTTTGAGTTTTTACTATTTGGTTTGCTCTCTTTACTTTGTGCATAAGTTCTTATCAAACTTGGCTTGTGAAGAAATTATTTTCGCGAACATATTTTATTTTAAGTTGCTATTGCCTAGTAGGTTGCATGCTTAATCTTTTTAGCTCAAAAGCATGTTTCTATCTTTTTTAGATTACTTTTATTTTGAGTTTAAGGTTTAATTTACTAAAGGATGAGTAAAAGCTAAATGTGGAGGAATTTGATGAGCTTAAAATTGTTATATTTATTTCTCTCATATTTAGCTTATTTTAATGTGTTGTGAATCTTAAAGATCTATTTTGAGTATATTTTTATAACTTAGAGCATACTCAACTCAATTGATTAAAAGTGGATTTAATTTTTAATTTTACAAGTTTTAAATGGTTGTGTTCTTTCAAGACTTTAACAGATTAACGATATTTCAGTAAAAAAAATCATATCTTGAGCTAAATAGATTGAAATGGAGTGATTTTTTTATTTGCTGGAAAGCTAACATCTAGAGCTAAAAGTCATATGAATACCTTGAAATTCACTTCGCATGTTAATGGGCTCAAATATAGCTTCAAAGTTGCAACTTGCGCGCCATCACTGGTTCATAAGCAATTGCTGTATTTTGGGCATAGCTTTGACTATAGAAGTTCATTTTATGCGATTTGGGTATCATTTTGAAGTTAAGAAAGAACTCTACAACTTTCTTGTTTTGAGTTTTGAGAGTTAATAGCTGCATCAAGGTTGGATTGTAGCTCGAAGTTGCTGCTGATTGATGTAGGGCAAGTAGGACTAGAACCAAAAGAGATAACATAAAAGAGAAGATGAAGAAAACCAAGGGAGGGGAAATTTCTTTTAATTCAATAACATCAAAACTATCTCCAAAGTTTTTGTTTCTCCTATTTATAGGAAGGGAAAACATAAAGGAAATAAATATAAAAGGAAAAAAAATAAACTATTAAAGGAAACAAATAAACCCAGCAATAAAGAATATAACAAAGAATCATAATTAAAATTTATTTCCTAATTCTATGCCTAAAATAAGTTTGCCTAAAGTCTTTAGGTACTGCATCATTCTCCCTTAGTTGAAAAAAACTTAACTCTGTCGAGTGTGACTGTAAATACTAATTTAAGAGTTTTAGGTCCAACTCATGAAAGTCTTTCTCAAACATCCAAGTAGCATCTGAAGGCTAGCGTCCATTCCACTGAACTAGGTAATGACGACGACCACCAATAGTAGAACTTAAGAACTCATCATCAAGACTGCTGTTAAGTTCATCATTTAGCTTAAGGAACTGAGGGGTCTTTAAGATGGTGTTCTTGCAGAAGGTCCACTTGACAAAATAAGAGACTCAAAGGTGTCTTAATAAGGTGATAAATCTTCCACGTTAAAGATAGGACTAATACTAAGTTTAGTGGGCAAATAAAGCACATATACATTTGGTCCAAGCTTCTTTAAAACAGAAAATGGGTCCATGGCTTTAGCATGTAACATTTTAAAATTAGTTTTCGCTAGTTGCTCAAGTTTTATGCGAACCATGACTTTATCACCAACATTAAATTCCTTACCCCTACGATGCACAGTAGGAGCAAGTTTGTAGTTCAAATTATTCATAGCGATCATTTGTTTAACCTTAGTATGCAAATCATTTGTTTAACCTTAGGATTCAACAAGTTCAAAAGCCTGGAAGTGAGGGAGAAAAGGAACTAAGTCAAGGGGAGTGCGAGGCTTGTAACCATAGACACATTCAAAAGAGCTCAACCTCATTGTCCTATTGACAAAGTTGTTATAAGCAAACTCAACTTTAGACAACAAGAAATCCCATGTACTCTGTTTTTCACCAACAATACATCTAAACATGTCCCCAAGGCTATGATTAACAACCTCTGTTTGGCCATCAGTTTAAGGGTAAAAGGCATATAAGAATGCCAAGTTGGTACCACACAATTTTTAAAGGGTCTTCCAAAAATAGCTCACAAATTTGACATCTCTATTAGACACTATGAAGTCTGGTAACCCATGTAACTTAACTACATCTCTAAAGAACAACTTAGTAATATGGAAAACATCATTTTGTTTACTAAAGGGAATGAAATGAGCCATTTTAAAAAATCTATCAACCACAACCAATATGGAGTCATGACCTCGAGCAGTTTGACGTAATCCTAACATAAAATCTATGCTCAAATCTTTCCAAGGAGCGTGTGGCAATGGAAGAGGTGTATAAATTCCAGTATTTTTCTTTCTAGCCTTAGCTAATTGACACATTCGATATCTAGACACAATTTTCTGCACGTCTTTCTTTAACAATGGCCAATAAAACCTATCATCAACCAGTGAAATAGTATTATCCCTATCAAAATGTCCAGCCAACCCTCCTGCATGTAACTCCCAAATTAGAAAATCTCTAAGTAAAGTATAAGGAACACATAACTTATTAGCCATAAATAAGTAACCATATTTAATAAGGAAGTCACTATACTCCCTCCTATCCCCACTACTAACAACTTGGTAGATTTCACCAAAATCAACACATGTTTGGTAGTCCTCATTCATTCTATCAACCCACGGGACCTTAACACTAAGCACTTGGAGGGTGCTGATCATTCTGCCAAGCCCATCGGCTACCTTGTTTTTAACACCTGGCCTATGCTTAAGTAAAAAGTTATATTCACTTAAAAAGGCACACCATTTAGCATGATGAGAGTTAAGCTTTTTTTTAGAACTAAGGTACCCTAAAGCTTGATAGTCGGAGTAAAGGGTGAACTCCTGAGGTAAAAGGTAGTATCTTCAAAACCTGAAGGATTAAACCATAGCATAAAATTCCTTATCATAGGTGGAGTACCATACTTAAGCTTAAAAAGCTCTTCATTAAAGAATGCTACAGGATGTTCCTCTTGACTAATAACACCACCTACCCCTACCCTGGAGGTATCACAAAACACCTCAAATACCTTACTGCAGTTGGGATGCCAAAGAATGGGTGCTTTAGTCAACCTCACCTTGATTTCTTGAAATGATTTAGAGGTTGCTAAGGTCCATTTAAATTCATTCTTCTTAAGATAGTCTAATATAAAAGCAGTAATGGTGCTGAAACCCTTAATGAAATGCTTATAAAAAATTGCTAAACCTAAGAAACTTTGAACATATGAAATTGTACAAGGTTTAGGCCACTCCCTAACAGCTTTCACTTTATTGGGGTCTACTTCAATTCCTTGTACACTCACTATAAAACCTGAGAAAAGCACTCTATATTGTAAAACACTATACTTCTTAAGGTTCACATACAACTTAGACTTTTGGAGGGTATCAAAAAGCTGACGTAAGTGACCAATATATTCCTCTCTAGACCTGCTATAAACTAAAATTTTATCAAAGTAAATAATGAGAAACTTGCCTAGGAACAGTTGAAGGACATGTGTCATAACCCTCATGAAGGTACTAGGTGCATTAGATAACCCGAAATGCATAACCAACCGCTCATACAAACCATCCTGGGTTTTAAAATCAGTTTTCCACCCATCTCTTAGCCTAATCCTAATCTGGTGGTAGCCATTACGCAAGTCTATCTTAATAGTGATTTTGTTGATGGCCCTACTGTCTGTGCACATTCTTGAACTACCATAATTCTTTGGTGCTAACAAGGCTGGGACAGCGCAAAGACTAAGGTTATGCCTAATGAATCTTATGGCTAAGAGTTTGTTTACTTGCATATTTAACTCTTCACAGTCCTTTGGGTTTAACCTGTAATGAGGAAGGTTAGGTAACTAAGACCTTGGGACTAAATCAATATCATGTTGAATTTCCCTCATATGCGGTAGAGGGGACTTCAGTAGACATGATATCATAAAATTCCTATAAAAGATTAGAGATCTCATCTAGGTGTGTCAGTTGAAAGTTTGAGCCCCCGAACATAATCTCCCTTACTACTACAGCAAAGACATACCCACTTATTAGGCTCTCTTGCAAAAATGTCTTATCGTTCAGAAGCTGGATTGTGGCTCTTTTTGCTGTTGTTATAGCTGGACTTGATTAGGATGCAATGTCCTTGTAGTTTTGGCCTAGCAGGATTAAGAATGATGCTCCTACCCTTATACCCGAATTCGTAGGTGTTGGCTCTACGATGGTGAGTTACATCTAGGCCAAACTGTTTAAAAATCAATTAGGGTTTATGTTTAAAAATCATTTAGGCCAAAATATTTAAAAACCAAATAGTTCAAAACCATTTAAAAATCTGATGCACATAACATGTTTATGTTTAGGATTTAAAGTTTATGATTTAGCGTTTAAGATTTTTAGGGTTTTAGCATTTAGAGTTTAGTGTTTAGGGTTTTTAGGGTTTTAAGGTTTACAGTTTAGGATTTAGGGTTTATGGTTTAAGCATTATGGTTTTTACATTTTTAAGTTTTGGGTTTATTGTTTAGGGTTTAGGATTTAGCTTTTACGGTTTAGGGTTTAAGGGTTTAGTGTTTTGGATTTTAAGGGTTTTGGGTTTTAGTGTTTAGGGGTTTGGGGTTTTGGGTTTTAGTGTTTAGGGGTTTGGGGTTTAGGGTTTAGGGTTTTAGGGTTTAGGGTTTTAGGGTTCAGGGGTTTAGGGTTTTAGTGTTTAGTTTTTAGGCTCTAGGGTTTATGGTTTTAGAGTTTTAGGGTTTATTGTTTTGGGTTTTGGGTTTTGGGTTTAGGTTTTGGTTAAGGTTTTAGGGTTTAGTGTTTAAAGATTAGGGTTTTCAAGGTTTAGAATTTATGGTGTTGGGGTTTGGGGTTTAGGGTTTATGGTTTTTAGGGTTTAGGGTTTAAGATTATTAGGGTCTAGTGTTTAGGGTTTAAGGTTGTTAGGGTATTGGGTTTTCAGTTTATTGTTTAGGTTTTAGGGTTTAGGGTTTAGGATTGTTTTGGGTTTTAGGGATTATGGTTTTCGGTTTTTAGGGTTTTGGGATTTGTGTTTACATTTTATGGTTTAGGGCTTTAAGATTTAGGCTTAAGGGTTTAGGTTTATTTTAGGGTTTGGAGTTTAGGGTTAGGGTTTAAGGTTTAGAGTTTATGATTTGGGGTTTTTAGGGTTTTAGGGTTTGTGGTTTAGGGTTTAGTGCTTAGGGTTTGGGGTTTTAGGGCATAAGGTTTAGGGATTTTAAGGTTTTGGGTCGAGGGTTTAGGGGTTTAAGGTTTTAGGGTTTTGGGGTTCAGAGTTTTAGGGTTTAGGTTTCTAGGTTTTGGGTTTAGGGTTTATTGTTTATGGTTTATGATTTTAGGGTTAATGGTTTCGGATTTAGGGTTTAGGGTTAAGTGTTTAGGGTTTAAGGTTGTAGGATCTAAGGCTTAGGGTTTAGGGTATAGGGTAGAGTTAGGGTTTAGGATTTGGGGTTTAGGGTTTAATGTTTTAGTGTTTAGGGATTCTAAAATTTAGGGTTTATGATTCAGGGTTTGGGGTTTAGAGTTTAGTGTTTTAGGGTTTAGGGTTTAGGTTTTTGTGTTTATGATTTTGGTTTTTAGTGTTTTGGAGTTTAAGTTTATTGTTTGCCATTTATGGTTTAAGGTTTAGGGTTTAGGGTTTAGGGTTTGTAGGGTTTAGGGTTTAGATTTACGTTTCAAGGTTTAAGGTTTAGGGTTTTGGGATTTAAGTTTCTTATTTAGCATTTAGGGTTTATGGTTTAAAAGTTTAGGTTTTCGGGTTTTAAGGTTTAGGGTTTAGCGATTTTAAGATTTAGGGTTTAGGGTTTAAGGTTAAAGGTTTAGGTTTTTGTGTTTAGGGTTTAAGTTTATTGTTTAGGTTTTAACATTTAGGTTTTGTGGTTTATGGTTTATGGTTTTTAGGGTTTAGGTTTTTGGGTTTGGGTTTATAATTTAGGGTATAGGGCTTAATGTTTTATGGTTTTAGAGTTTTAGGGGTTGAAGGTTTTAGGGTTTTGGGTTTAGGGTTTGGGGTTTTGGGTTTTAGGGTTTAGGGTTTAGGATTTTTTGTTTAGGGTTTTAATGTTAATGGTTTAGGTTTAGGGGTTTGGGGTTTAAGGTTTAAGGTTTAGGGTTTAATGTTTAGGGCTTATGGTTTAAGGTTTAGGGTTTTTAGTGTTTACAGTTTAGGGTTATGGTTTTAGGGTTAATGGTTTAGGGTTTGGGGTTTTCGTTTAGGGTTTGGTGTTTTGGGTTTTAGGGTTTTGGGTTTTTTGTTTAAGGTTTTAATGTTAATGGTTTAGGTTTTAGGGTTTGGGATTTAAGGTTTAGGGTTTAGGGTTTAATGTTTTAGTGTCTAGGGATTTTAAGATTTAAGGTTTAGGATTCAGGATTTAGGGTTTTAGGGTTTGAGGTTTATGGTTTAGTGTTTTAGGTTTTTTGGGATTTAAGTTTATTTTTTAGCATTTAGGGTTTATGGTTTTAAAGTTTAGAGTTTAGGGTTTGTAGGGTTTGGGGTTTATTGTTAGGATCTAGGGTTACAGTTTTAGGGTTTTAGGGTTTAGGGTTTTTGGTTTATTTCTTAGGGTTTAACGTTTAGGTTTTACGGTTTTTTGTTTTGGGTTTAGGGCTTTTGGTTTTTAAGGTTTAAGGTTTTATGGTTTTTAGGGCCATAGGGTTTTGGGTCCAGGGTTTAGAGTTTAGGGTTTAGGGTTTAAGATTTGTCTAGGGTTTAGGGTTTAGGGTTAGGGTCTAGGACTTAGGGTTATGGGATTTAGGGTTTAGGGTTTAAGGATTTTAAGGTTTAGGGGGTTTAGATTTACATTTTAGGGTTTAGTGTTTAGGGTTAAAGGTTTAGGTTTTGGTGTATTGGGCTTAGCATTTTTAGTTTATTTTTAAGGTTTAACATTTAGGTTTTATGGTTTAGGGTTTATGGATTATGGTTTATGGTTTTTAGGTTTAGGTTTTTAGGGTTTTGGGTTCATAATTTAGGGTATAGTGTTCTATGGTTTTAAGGTTTTAGGGGTTCAAGGTTTTAGGGTTTTTAATGTTTACGATTTGGGGTTAATGGTTTAGGGTTTGGGGTTTTGGGTTTTAGGGTTTAGGGTTTTAATGTTGGTTTAGGTTTAGGGTTTAATGTTTTAGTGTTTAGGGATTTTAAGATTTAGGGTTTAAGGTTTAATGTTTTAGTGTTTAGGGATTTTAAGATTTAGGGTTTAAGGTTTAATGTTGGTCGTCGTCGTCCAGGCACAACATGTTGTTCTGATCCAAGTCCAAATACACGGCCTTTTTTCCTGCCCCCCGCAGCTACACTCATAATCGCAACCTCATCTATGTCAGGTGCGCCACCTTCGTCATCCGCCTGCTGCGTTGCTTCCTCAATCTCAGCAGTTATTATTGCCTACATAAAGAGTAACGATAAGTTATTAGTATGAAGATCAGAAATGTTTGGCTGTAATTCTATAGCATGATAATTATTGCAACTTTTTTAGTGCGCCTGTTAACGTATTCCCCGCTTTTTTTCGTATGAGTTTGCTGCATCACCTTGAACAAGCCAGGGTCCCTTTTCTTCAGATCTTTTTCATGCTACATTGGAAACGTACTAACATTAATCTTTTTACAAAGTAATTAAGTTAAATTTGAATTAACAGATTATGATAATTTTACCATTCGTTCTCGGTGTTTAGTTATTGAAACCGAACCTCCTGCATAAGTAGCACTTGCTTCATCTGTTGAGTTAGATGACTACGATGATGAAGCTCGCATTGTCTTCCCCCTTGCCGATCGCTCATTAAACTCCGTTGAAGCCCACCATTCCTCCATTTCTGCATACTGTGCGTTGGTCATAAAAGATGCCCTTGCTCGCCATTTTTCTGAATTTTTCTCCCGTCGGATGTCACCAAGTGTGAATCGGTAATGACTCACCGCCATCATATGCCAAACGCGATAGACCTCATTATGGTCAGTTGGATCCCATTCACATAATCCCTACACGTTATAAAAAAATATATATTGCATTGCATAGTTGACAACATGGTTGATAAAGTTGAAATAGTGCGAAGAAAGTGCAAACCTCAAATACGTGCCACCACGCTTGAATATCTGCCATGCTTGCGCTCGTCCAGTCATGATGTCCCTTGAAGTGTGTGGTAAAGCATCTAGTCACCAACCGTGTTGCTCTTGATGGAAGGAAGTTACATGAAGTGCATGTTTTGAGACAATACATATTATTATTTTACTGCGACTTCACATACTCAATGTTAATTTAACAATTATGGTTCAAAACGGTGCAATACTTACGTGTTTCCATGAGGTCTTATCCGTAAGCGCGCCTGAATCGGCCCTTGGGATACCGCTGACTAACCAATGGAATTCCCACCATCGGGTGAAACTACAGGGGCCGGAGTATATCGACTAGCACTACGGCCGACTGAAGCACCGTGAATATCACCTATGCCAGGGTGAGTATCTGGAACATTTGTTGGTTCTGCTGAGGGCTGTGCATCTGAATGATGTGCGATTGGCCTGCCCTTTCATGTCGAGCAATTGGCTTTGCTAATACTTCTTTCATCTGCTGAAATAGGTCTTTCCCTGGCCGACGTGTATACGCCGCATCTCCTTTACGTGACATCTGCATTATTTTAAAAACCCATACAGCAGTTTACAAAACTAACATACACAAATGAAAAAAAAACTTACTAATTAACATTGCCCGCACCACTTTGAAGTTCGACTTAGTATTTACATATATATTGAAAGTTATTCCACGTTCACACTATAACTAATAAGTTAAAACGTTTACATTCTTGTCAATGGACTACATCGTCCTCAATTTCTGTCTCTAATTCGCCACTATCAGTATCCCCAGATTCAAATTCATTTTCTTCATCACTTCCTTCAAGGGACTCCTCATTGTCAGATTCATCGTCATGTTGCAAAGTTTCTTCCCTGATTGGCATGTCTTCCTCTACTGCTTCCCATACTCCTTGTTCAGCTAAATTGTCGATTGGGTCATCCATAATAATGAGAGACGTGTTCACACCGGGTAATAATTCTTCCTGAAATGTATCTTCGACATCATTTACATTATTATGAACGATGCGTCTAGGTTTTATTTTCAAAACCGCTAACCAACCCATTTTGTCACGTGACTTTGTTGGGTACGGGGTGTAGTACACTTGATCTGCTTGGGATGCAAGAATGAACGGGTCAAATTTCCTATATCGGCGCCCATCAGGGACCTCAACTATACCATATTGTTTATGAACCCGAGTGCCACGCTCTGGAGTAAGGTCAAACCAAGCACACCGAAACAATACAACTTTTTTGTGTGGCCAGCCAGGATATTCAAGCTAAATGATTTCTTCTAACACCCCATAAAAATCACATTCAACCTCATTTGCTCCTGAAGTCCTTATACATATTCCACTGTTAAATGTTGCTTTGTCGCAACCACAGTCGCTAATGTGGAACTTGTACCCATTTATGAAGTAAACAGGCCAACTCTCAACACGACATGATGGCCCGCATGCAACATCCCATAGGAAGCGGTCCGTGATAGTGTTACGCACATCATTCACCTAGTTACACATAGTGATACTATGAATATATGTTACCCTTCAAAATGCAAAATATGGGCTAAGTTTAAGTGTAGAAAACTTACATAGTTTCTAAGCCATAACTCAAAGTTATTCTCAATGTAGACATCCAGGTCTGACATCTGTATATTGGGTTCATGCATATGCACTTCATCAACAAACAAACTACAAGATATAGAAAGAGGTCCATGGAGCATAAACTTCATTAGTTTAGTATAAAACAAGAAAAGTAGTAGTATTTGATAGAGTTTATAAAGAAAATAGGTCTTATTTGACTTACTCGAGGAACGGCTTCACCTCCTTACAATTTAGTAACACATATGCAGATGTGACCCTCAATTCATTGTCATCAAGATATCGATATCTTGATACACCATATGGCCGCCCCGGGTATCTAAAGATAGACCACACCGATTCATCATATGGTCATTCTCCGCCATCATCATTACGAGGTACTCTAATTACCATATGTGGAATATGGGATTCAAAGTAGTGAGAGCAAAATGTTGAGGTCTCCTTAATTAGATATGCTTCACAAATTGAACCTTCAACATGAGCCTTATTTAATACTTTCATTTTGAGGTCATGCATACAACGCTCAAATTTGTACATCCACCTATATTGAACGGGGCCTCCAACCCTTGCTTTGTAAGATAGGTGCACCGGCAAATGTTCCATCAAATCAAAAAAACCCGGTGGAAAAATTCTTTCCAACTTACAAAGTATGACAAGAATATTGGCTTCCAAATCGACCATGTGATTCACATCTAACTCTGGAGAGCATAAATCTCAGAAGAATTGGCTTAACTCGGTCAATGGTTTCCAAATATTTTCAGGAATTGCTTGAAGTGCAATTGGGAGGAGCCTCTGCATCATTACATTACAATCATAGCTTTTCATACCAGACATCTGACTTATATTACTGTCAACACACCTCCCAAGATTCGATACATAGCCGTCTGGGAGTCTAAGTGTTTTAACCCAATTCAGGACATCAGATCTCTAATGTCTGTTTAATGCAAAAGTGGCTTTGGGTTTAAATGCTCGGCCGTCGCGTTGAGGAATTAAATTTAGCTCTGAGCGACTGCACAGAATCTCAAGGTCCTTACGAGCCTTCACGTTGTCCTTAGTTTTATTGGACACATCCATCACTGTATTCCATATATTGTAAAAAACATTCTTCTCTATATGCATAACATCCAAATTATGGCGGATTAAATTACTCTTCCAATACGGCAACTCCTAGAAAATACTTCGTTTAGTCCAATTATGAGTTCTGCCATAGCCTGGTATGGTTACAACCTGTCCATTGTGAACTACAGATGGCAAATGTGAAATACGTTCAAATATTCTTTCAGGGGGTACATGCTCAGGAGGCAACGATTTCTCAACTTTTCCTTTCTTAAAGGCGACTCTGTTTCTTCTATATGGGTGATCCAACTCGAGAAATTGCCGATGGAAATCAAAGAATGAAGTCTTCCTCTCGTGCTCAAGTTGGAAGGCTTTACTAGCATCTATGCAAATAGGGCAAGATAACCTCCCATGAGTCATCCATCTAGACAACATCTCATAAGCCGGGAAGTCATTTATGGTCCACAAAACCGAAGCTCGGAGCTGAAAATTTTGTTTCAATGAAACATCCCATGTTTGGACTCCATCCTCCCATAGTTGCTTCAATTTATGAATAAGAGGTTGTAAATACACATCAATATTCTGACATAGAGATCGAGGCCCAGGTATCAATGCAGTCAAAAACATATATGGTTTCTTCATACACATCCAATGAGGCAAATTATACGGAGTAACAATGACAGGCCAACATGAGTACTGTTTACCAGAGTTCCCAAAAGGCACAAAGCCATCAGAACAAACTCCAAGGCGAACATTACGGGCATCCGCCGCAAAGAACGGGTACGTGGAATCAAAATGTTTCCATGCTTCCCCATCTGAAGGATGTTTTAAAACATTTAGGTCGGATTGATGCTCACTGTGCCACTTCATGTGCTCCGCAGTTGAAAGTGAAGCATATAGTCGCTGAAGGCAAGGAGTGAGTGGTAAATAGTGCATAGTCTTTCTTGCTCTATCCTTACCCCGCCCAGCTTTTCTCGGCTTAAACCAAGATTCACACAAAACTTGCATTGTGAACTATCTTCATCATTATTCCAAAACAACATGCAGTCGTTAACACAAGCATCAATTTTCAGATGGGCAAGACCTAGTTGTGAAACTAATTTCTTCGTCTTATACCAATTGGATGACATCTTGCTGTCACTTGGCTGTGTCTCTTTCATCAAGGCCGCGATACCATCATAACACCCTCTTGGTATGTGATATTCTGCTTTAAGGTTTAACAAACGAATTGCAGCAGACAGCTCAGAATGCTTCTCACATCCATCCCAAAGAGGTGTACTAGCGGAGTACAGTAAATCAGAAAACCGTCTAAAACCTTCATTAGGTTCTTGATCCACTTCAGTGAAATTCTGATGTGCACTTGGTCCCGCTGCATCAAATATCATTCGAGCATATGGGTTTACATTTGAACTGTACTCAACATGCTCATACCAATCACAATTATCAAATGGCCGATGCGGAGACTCATTAAATGGCTCCCTATGAGCTGTCCGGTTGGTGTAATAAGGCATGAAACCCCATTTGTATAGATGAACTCTAATGTCATCACAATCCTTAAACCTCAAATTTTTACATCTCCTACACGGGCAATGTATTTTGTTTCCATCCATGTACCCTGGGTTACTACAGGCAAATGTTATGAACTGCTGAATCCCTGTCTCCCACTCTTCTCTGTACCCAACTCGACCAGGTAAATAACGACTATTATACATTCAATTACGTTCTTGTTCCATGGAGTCCTACCAATGGAAATTATATATTTACCTTTATGACGTATACGAAAGCATGAACACATAACATTAATTAAGTTAATTAAATCATAGAAAAAATTAAATCCACGAATGGCATGTATGGTTACCCAACATCGTATTATTAATTGCATGCATTAATATTTCTAGTAATCTAAACAATGTCAGTTAAAACTAAGCAAGCATATTTACTATTTACCGTTTACGTAAGGTTAACAGTACTTATGTTTTTATTTAAGGTTTACTGTTAGTACTTAATAGGATGTGCTTCTCAATATTTTATCCATGTAAGTATTATTATAATTAGTATTCGTATTACTAATAGTACTACCAGAACTATTATTACTATTATTATTAATATTATTATTATTATTATTGTTATATATTCTACTACTACTCTTAGTATTATTATTGCTATTATTATTATTCTACTAATACGCTTATAATTATTATCCTTCTACTACTCTTACTACCTTAATTTTTAATTTTAAGTATTAGTATGTATTACTAATACTACTCTGATTATTATTATTATTATTATTATTATATTTATTATTATTATTAATAGTACAACTATTACTACTAATACTACTACTTATATATTGTTACATAGGCATAATATTCACATATATATATTATTATTATAATTATTATTATTGTTAATGGATATATTATTAGTATTATAGTAATAAAAATAATTATTTTTACTATTACAATTACTACTACTACAACTACTAATGAGTAATATTATTTTTATTATTATAATAATAATAATTATTATTATTACTCTTAACTGACTACTACTAATTAGTATAATAATAATTATTTCAATTATTAAATATTAATAATATTATTATTATTATTATTAAAATATTTATTATTATTATTAGTATTATTCACATATATTATATTGAAGGTCAAACTTATTCAAACAAGCTTATTTAAATAGAAATATTTTGTATGTTTATATTAATTCCAACTCTTAAAACATTGTAACAATGACTCCATTTACACATTGTTAGTTAAACAAAATATATTACCTAAAAAATTGACAATAGACTAAAGATTTCATATTTTTAAATATACTACCTAAAAAATTTACTTAAAACACATAATTTCCTATTTATAACTATATTAACCAATTTGACACATAAATATAGAACCTCACCAATTTCCTTAAAACTAATTATTTCCTATTTGTAAATATACAATTTTATTTCACACATAAATATACTACCTAAAAAATTTACTTAAAATTAATTATTTACTATTTTTAAATATACTAACTAATTTCAGAGATAATTCTACTACCTAAACAATTTACTTAAACCTAATTATTTCCTATTTTTAAATATAATAACTAATTTCAGAGGTAAAATATACTACCTAAACAATGTACTTAAAACTATTTATTTCCTATTTTTAATTATTCCAACTAATTTGAGAGATAATTATACTACCTAAACAATTTACTTAAATCAAAATTATTTCATATTTTTAAATATACTAAATAATTTCAGACAAAAATATAGTACCTAAACTATTTACGTAAAACTAATTATTTACTATTTTTAATTATACTAACTAATTTCACACATAAATATAGTACCTAAACAATTCACTTAAAACTAATAATTCCTTATTTTATAATTAATCCCAAAAATAAAAAAATTGTAAGAAAATGCACATAAATTTGCAATTGTAATGGGTAACCTAAAAACTTCACATCCAACCATCAACAACACAAAATCACAAATATTTCACATATTTCAAACCAAATTAACATGTAATAATCCGGATTATGCATATTTATTGGGGAAAAAAATTAAAAAATACGAAATAAACCAACTGACCTCAAATCCAAATGTTTACTTCCTTCAAATGCCTGCAAATAACTTCAATCCTGCAACAACAACCAAAATCTTCAACCCGTTATCCACCAAGAAGCTCAAATAAGGAAAAACCGAAAAAAAAATTTCAAAAAAACTCGAAACAAAAACCAAACTAACCTTCAGATCGCACCAAACGACACCAAATCCACTTACAACTGACCTTGACGAAGCTGTTTCTGCCCTTAATCGAAGAAGGAACGTGATGTGTGTGCTGTGCGATAAAGAGAAGGCAAGAGAGAAACAGACGCGAACAGAGCGAGGAAGAAGACGACTGGCGCTGGGGGGGTAAATTTAAATTAGATTTTTCCAACGGCCTTAGCTGTTGGAACTAAAATTCAAAACGACCCGTTTTATTAAATCAGCTTCCAACGGTTGAAACCGTTGGTAAAATTAAAATGCCTTTTGTTTTTCCAACGGCTTAAGCCGTTGGAAACATTATCCATTAATTTGGCAAAACTAACTAAATTTGCCCCTAATTCTATATATTTTTTCCAACGGCTTAAACCATTGGAAATATTATCAAACTTAATTTGGACAAAATTACATCCATTTCCCCTTTCACTATATTTTTTTGCCGTTGGAAATATTTCCTCTTTATTTTGCGACAATTTGCATTAAATTTCCCCCACACACTATTTTTTTCCAACGGCTTCAACTTTAATTTTAACAAAATAAAGCAAATTTCCATTTGCACTATATTTTTCCAACGGCTAAAGCCGTTGGAAATATGACCCACAAAAATTTGGACAATATTACATCAATTTCCCCTTGCATTATATTTTTTTCCAACGGCTTAACATGACCCACTCAAATTTGGAAAAGTTTAGAGAAATTTTCACTGATACTTTAATTTTCCAACGGCTGTAGCCGTTGGAAATATTACATATATACCTTCTATATTTATTATTATTATAGTTCCAACGGCTAAGTCGTTGGAAAAAGTGTTCTATTACCTCCAACGGTTTTGACAGTTGGAAATCATGAAAATTGGAAAATTATGATTTTTTAGTAGTGCATGTACCTCAGTAGTCTCAATCCAGTCCTGATTAGTGAAGGAAATGAATTCAAGAAGACTTGAACAGTACTACTAGCTACAAGCTGTAAACATTTAATACACTTCTGGTTGTGGTTAGGAGCAAGGTGTCTTAGGAACCAAGTTACTCCATTCATACAAATTTAAGTGAAAAAAAAATGGTTATTAAGACCTTGAACCATAACACAAACCAGGTATGATGCATGAATTGCAATTTGAAAAACCAGACAACTGATCCACCATGGCATTAAGATGTCCCAAAATGGAGAAAGTTTGTACCTTTACTCTTTCACTTCTTTAAACAAGTAACATGTCCTAGTACAGTCCCGTTAATATTCTTTTCAACCTGTCAACCAAATATGCACAGTTTTAAAATACAATGTTGGACAGATTTATTAACATAAAACAATGGCAAGAACTAAGTAGACAAGCTTTCTAGAAAATTCTAGTTGAAACAACACTTAGTTTCGTCCATTCATACAACTAGTTTTGAAAAGAGAGGATAACACATAGTTGCACATTGTTATATACGGTAAAGAAACACCAGCAATGATGATGATTAAGGGGTCCAATTCATAATTCATGCATTCCAATTGCATCAAAAAGCTGGATTTTCTCAGACATGTATAAAGAACAAGTATCAAGTTTCATATTTGAAGAACCAAACTTTACCAAGTTTCAAGTTTCATGATAATGCTGAAGCAAATAAAGGTATTGGAGAGTAAATGAAATGAATATCATATTTTCAGGGTCTAGATACTCTAGCCTCCACAAAAAGCACAATCATTGGCTAAATTCAGTTATACCCGTCAAACTATTTTGTATTATTTCACTAATGTATGAACAAGAATAGGAAAAACAGTCGTACTTCCATTTTGTATTCATAATCTTTTTTTTTTTTTTTTTTTTTGTTTATGAGCAACACAAAGGTGTTTGCCAAGCAAATGAAAGCAGTTAGAACTATTAGCAGTATAACTACAAGCTTGATTAGATGATACTCAAGCAAGAAAAGGAATGCCATTGTAATGAGTGGTAATGACCGATATTCCATGGGGCCGGGAAGGCTTTCATATATATTATGTTCATGAAACAAGAGAAATACTTAAGAAACAAGAGTAGATAACAACTACAGTAATGACCGAAAAAAACATGATCCTAAATACCTCAAAAATCCAAAGGTACCAGTCGAAGAATCCTATCTAAATATACAGTGGCTTCAATCCCACCAATCCGTTACGCTGTCTATGTCACAATTAAGCAACAATGTTAACAGGAAGGTTAACTTCACACTAATAATACTAATAACAATAAAGGAACATATTACGAAAATCCAGATAAAAGCTCCTAACGAGGGTTTATGCAATTTCATTCGTTGAAATGTAATAAAAAGGGAATCCAAAATAAAACTGATTTGTTTGTAAACCTGCAAGAGAGTTCTAAATTTTTTATGAAAAGAGAAACGCGAAGAGACCAATAGGATTTGGAAAAGAACTACGATACATGGAGTAGGTTTTTTCCTCGATGTCCCAGAGGACAATCAAAGTTGTTGATTGGAAGTGAACAGACTGAAAATTTGACGAGTTAAAAAACGAAGAGGCACACACAGAAGGTTACTGGTTTAAACAGCAAAAATCCCAAGAAGATGAAATTGGATTGATCGTTACCTCAGAGTTAAAGCGCCATGCTTTAATCATTCTCAGATCTGAAGATTGGGAGTAAATCACAAAAATTCACCTTCGGAAATATGAATAAGATATTGATTACAAGAAATTCCCCTTCCTTGAGTCAGTTTCTCGAACCCCGAAACTCTTCGGTTTCAGCTTCTTGTTCTATTGGGTTTTTGGAATTCAAAATCACTGCGGCGTTCAATTCTCTAGAGATCTGTATCTGAGACCATTGGGCAAGCAGGGGAGAGGGACGAATAAAGAGAGAAATAAATTGAAGAAGGAGGAGAAGGAGGAGGAGGAGACGAAGAAATCAAGAATATAGGCTCCCAGTTCGCCGGTGATTCTTGGGAGAGAAGAAGAAGAAAAAGCGTGAGCCTGAAGCAAAGACACTGGGTTTTATTATGGTCGACAAGTGACCGTTGGGAGATTTTGGGGTTTTTTTCCTTAATTTTTTTAATGTTTTATTTTTAGATGTTCGATTAATTGATCGGCTGGTTATAGGATCAATAAAAGGTGGTCCTAAAATTTAATGGAAATATTTGTTTCAATCATAAAGTATTTGAACGTCTTTTTCCAAACTAATAGCTCTATTTGGATAGGATCATTTATTAATTCCTATAGTTTTAAAATACTAAAAGATGGATGAATAAACTTTTCTCTAAAGTACAATGTAAAGTTTAGTTGATTAAGCAAAACTGGAATTGATTAATAAAAAATAGTGTCAACGACAAGCCTAGAAGAGTCTAGGAGGCATTAGGGGAGAGGATAATGTGGTTGAGAATCTTGAGATGGTCGATTGTTCATCAACTCAGGCAATCGCTCGTCATCCTGCCAAGCTGCAATGTCTGCCTGAAGTCGGGATTCAAGTCTAGAGTGGTGGCGTAGGTGGCAGTCTTGTGGTTGCCCTCCAATTGGTTATGGTGAACTAGGATTATCCAATGAGGTGATGGTTCTTATGCTTTATTTTTTAGTTCAGGGATTGACATGCATAGGATCATATAATTTAAAGATGAATTATGTAATTTATCTTTTCAATAAGTCACGCTATCACCACATATCATGTAACATGCCGTTAGTTTCCCCAAATGGCTAAAGTATATTGGCCACAAATGTAAGGGGCCAATATTCACAAAAAATAAACTTGATGATGGATTTAACTGGAGAAATACAATAGTTGGTAATATGCATTATAAGGCAAACATGGATGAGCGATTTGTCCCCTTTTACCAAAAAATATTTTTTTGATTTGTTTCAAAGAAATCTTTAATTTTGATGATGACAAGTGATTTGTGTTAATATTTTTAATCTCACTTTTTTTGTTAAAATAAAGTTAATTGAACTTATGCTTATTTTCCAAGTGTGTCAAGTGATTATCTCAAAAAAATATGTTTTAAGAATATTGAGGAAAAATTGCTTTTGAAAAGAAACTAGTTTGAATCAAGTTTGATTTCCAAATGACAAGTGTTTTTGAGTTGTTTTAAGTTTAATCCATTAAAGTCACAGTTTAACAGGTATCTCTTTCATCCAAGTTTGACTTGCTCCCAAGGTTATACGTTAACATGTTAAACTGGTTTAATCCGAAGTTTAAGTTTCCTGTGACTTTTTGAAGAATATCAGGTAACGCGTTAAAAGTTAGTCTTAACCTGTTAAAGTCGAAGTCTGAAGGCTCCTTTCAAATGTTTCAAGTGGCGCGTTTTTAGATAGAAATTCAAATGGAACTTGGACGAATCAGGAGACGCCACCTGTATAGCTCTGCTGCGCATTAAATGCGTTGTCTCCTGCTGCTTTTGACCGTTGAAGAGAGAAGTCGAGTTTAACCCGTTAAACTCAGGACTTAACGCAAAATCTGGGAATGCTGCATTTTTGCGTAAAAACAGAGCAATGGCTCTCCAGATTTTAAGGAAACTTTTCAGGCACTTCCAGTAGGGATTCAATGGTCTAATAGCTTCCTAAAGAGTATATTTACACTAAGAAACATGTTGAAAACCTAACTTGGCAACTAGAAGAAAGAATCCTCCATCAAAGAGCTTAAATTAGAAAAGTTGCCAAGAACTTGTACTTGTGCTTTCATTGGCTTATATAGCATTGTTTGCTTAGATCTTACCTTGTAACCACGAATTGTTGAGCTTGTCTTGAGTGGTTGAGTGATTTCCTTGTAAGGGAAAGAGGGTTAGAAGGGTTTCTAGTTAGCCTTTGGCAAAACTAATGAGAGGTGAAGGTAGAAGGATCTACCAAAGTGTTGTATGTCTTTGAAGGCTATTGTGTTTCATAGTAGAGAAGAAAACTCTCAAGTGGTGAGTTTGAGGAGAGGAGTAGGCTCTCAAGAGGAGAGTTCGAACCTTTATAAAAATTCTCTTGTCCAAGTTTCTTCTTCTCTCTACATACTTGAGCTTTGGTGGGTGTTTTATGCAACTTGTTTTGGTTGAACTTGCTTGTTTTCAAAACTACTTCAAAGATAGCTTTCAAAGCAAATTCTAGGTGGATTGTGATAGTCATTTTCTGAGTAAAATAGAGCTAATCATTGTTCCTCAAATTGAGTTTGAGTTTGGGGTTTCAAGAATTCACTTGTGCTTTATTTTTGGAACCAGACCAATTCACCCTCCTCTTGATTGCATTTGGGCCAACAATATTAATCTTGTCCTATGTATCAAACTTGTGTTGTACATACATTAAACTTTGATATGTACAAACCAAATAACAAATATATAAAAATTGTGACTGATATGTGCATCATATAAGATACACATGTAAATGAGATCACAAAAATGCTGCAAATAAATAAATTCAATTATACATAAGAGTTTACTTATTTATCTTAAAAACAGTTTAAAACATGCTTCCCGGCACCACCAAAGATATGTACAAGTTAAATAGTAAATATGTATGAATCCAATATACAAATAAAGTGAGAGATGACATTAAAAAAATAGTGAGAAATATGTGCAAATCTTGGAAGATCTATGCACAAATGAAATCATAAAACTGTTATTGATACATTAAACTATCTATCTGACTTCAATCCTTCTGAATATTTTCATACGTATTATTTCATAATCATGCATATAATTTATTTTTATGTATACATAAATTATATTTATTTAAACATAGTATTTATGTTTTCAAACAATTGACGCAAAACTTTATAATTTTATACTGAACAAAAATTACATTTTCTAAAAAAGTAAAAGAAAAAATTTGATTAGTTGTAACAAAGTAGTAACATGTATAATATGATGGTAGATGTGTATGAACTTAACATACAAATAAAGTTACACATATGCACCGATTATTTAAGACATGTACATAATTGAGATCATAAAATTATTATTGAATATCAAAAAATAAGTGTAAATGTGCCCAAACATGTTTTCCATCAAAATTAGGGACATGTAAATTGAATAACATATATGTATAAACCTGATATACAATGAAATTAATGAGATATGCATAAATTGTGTGAGATATGTGTACAAATAATTTCTTGAAAACAAACCATTATTTTTCTAATGAATTTTGAATCTTTTATATTAAGCTAATAATAGATATTTACAGATAAGATGACAACTTGAAGTATAATTGTTTGTGTGTATTAAGATCTTGTAAAATAATGTACAAATTATTTGTGTGTCGCTAAGCATATAATTAGTCCTATGTAGAAATACTCTGTTTATAATGGGTCGAATTTCTTCCATTTTCTGTTACGTACAAATCACACTATACATAAGTAAAAATTTGCTCACTACTATGTAAAACTGATATTTTTTACTTCGTATATCTTTGAGTATATGTAACTATCAGATACACATTACTTTGTCTATATTTAAGAGTTGAGGCTAAATTTGAATAGCTTAAAAAATTGAGAGCCTTAGTAGAATTAATTATGGATTTTCAATTTATGGGAGGTAGTATGAGATGTGTAGTACGTGAAAAAAATCACACATTTGATCGAATATGCTAGAAACTAATTTTTACCTCTTATTCTAGTATGTGCTTTTGGAGGAGCACGCATGGAAGAAGGAAGTTTAAGCTGGATGCAAATAGCTAAAATATCTTCCAGTTTATATAATTGTCAATCAAATGAAAAGTTATTCGTTGTATGTATTCTTACATCCTCTACTATTGGTGGAGTAACCACTAGTAAACTTGGTATGTTGGGGGATGTAGTTATTGTCAAACCTGATATCTATATTGCATTGCTCTGTCTTACTCGATAAACGAGTCATGGGTTTTAATAAGGTCATAATTCTGATCTCCTTCTTCTCTTCAATTCACACATTTAGTGAGCGGTTTTAAGGCGGTCCATGGGTTGAGCTACAGAGGTGATGTCTCCATTAACCTACAATGTACAGATGGCTAACAGTGATGATTGGCGACAGAATCAAGCTTGGATGGTGGCAGTCTCACAGGACTACATCTTCTCCTTCCCCTTTTTCATTGATTTTGCATCACTAGTGTTCGGCTATTTCGCAGAATGACAATATAGGGAGAAGTCGTATGAGAGCTATGAGATAGAGCAGTTGATGACAGTTGGCCGTGTTTGTACAATGGGAACCATGACACACTTGGAATTATTAATTTTTAATGAGGCCAGAATAGTAATTTAGGGATAGAGATGTATATATGAGACAATTGGACGTAGGTATGAGCAAATTTTTTATTATGTCCAAAATAATTGAAATGGTTTTCCGCTATCACTTTTTGGTGTAATTTCAATTTTCAATTATGGCCGAAAACCGATACATAAATTCGGTTTGTTGCTCGATTTGCTTGAATTAAAATTTGGTTAACCGAAATAACCAAATTTTTATTTTATAAGTACTTATGTTTGAGATTTAAAAATGATTATATATGTGATGAATGTTTACTATATGTATGTGATGTTCGGATTTGAAATGGATTACGGGTGTTTATTACGTGATTGGAATGTATGCTTATATTGGAATATATGGTGGATGTTTAAAGTTTGAAATGTATATACATATAATTTGATTATCTCAATTGAAAACAGAATAATCAACAAATTTTAGGTTAATTCAGTTACTGATTATTTCAGCTTGCATAATACATAATATCTAAAACTGAATAAATTCGACTTACGATTGAGCACCTTAATTAAACGGGAGATAATGACTGAAGGGTGAGGACCGGATCTCCCAGTACAATAATGATTCAAAATGGGGAGTGGTTCTAGCTCTGCAAAAAAATTTCTGTGCTACGGCTTCGTATATAATTTGTTTCCTACTTCGATTTCCTATGATGCAGATGTAATTTTTATTGGGTCAGTTCCTGGGAATTCGCATGCAACTGAAGATGTAGTAATTTATAAGTAGTTATGTTGAAGAAGAGGCCAAGCTAAAAGACAAGACATTTCTCAAGACGATGAGCTGCCGAGCTCTGCATTTGGGAAGAGACGAATTAGCATTCAGCAGTTTCTGCAGCTTTCCCGTCCCCTATCTCGTGAACTGAACAACAACAGGATAGAAAGACCATGATCTCAATCTACTATGAATCTCTAATGTTGTTGCTTAAATGGCTAATGGCCGGTGCCATTTTCCCAAAACCTTTACCCTTGTAACGAATAACGATTCATTCCCTAACATTTTTATTTTTTCACTTTGAAGTTCGAAGTAGGGGGAAGTCATGTGATACCCAAATGCCTCGTCTATTTATATAATTTAAAAAATTATAAATTCTAACAGACACAAAATATAAACACATTTATGCAAGGGAAGAATTAGAAAAAGAAATGATCATTAATTATTTATAAAATGCATTTATAAAATTCAGAACTTGTTTCGTTAAAGCTTACTTAGTAGATGCATCACCTTACCGAGGACATGTCTTAGGCCTAGGAAGAGAGATGTTGACACTTAAATTACTTGCACAAGGACTAAACTGCAGACAAGAGAAGCAGTTTCACGAGGGCATGATCGATTCATTATACATAAATAAAAGGATCTTACGTTAAGGTGAGCTCTTTTCTTTAGAAACGGTTGATATTGATTGCTTATTTGGAAGTTTCCCACCATATGATGGAAAAGAATGCAACTGCATTGCCAACGGAAAAAAAAAAATAAAGGGGAAAAGAAAGAAAGCAAAGGAGAGATGACCACATCAAAAGCGTAACTGGAGTAAGGTTTATGTTTTCGGCCCAGGTCCGGCTAGTATAGTGGATTGGTAAAAGCCCAAATACTCAGTTTTCCTTTTATTTTATTTTTTTTCGTGTGTACTGGCATTCCATTCTACGCCCCCACTTGAATTCTAAACTCCTCTTGAACCGGAGGCAAAGGATCAAGTATAGAGAAAATTGTATGGATGGTTTATAACCTTTGATTATTATTTTATTTGTCTTTAACTTATTAGTTATTTTTTGTCCTAAATCTATTAAAAATATTTTACCTTAATTTTAGTTTCAATTGAATGAAATTTGTTAACTAAAGTTATTTTTCTGTTAACAACTTTTTATATTATAATTTAAACTATTCAGAAGCTATTTTATAATAAATTTAATATGTATAATAATTTTTTATAGTTAATGGACAAATCAAATTATCTTTGTTTTTCTCTCTTTATAAATTGAATTTATTTTATTTATGAAAAAAGAAACTACTAATTTAAATTATCTATTGACTATCAAAAAATTATTAAACAATTGAAATTTATTAAAAAACAGTTGCTGAATATTTAAATTATAATTTCAAAAAAATTTATCAGAAAATTTTTCAGAGTTAATGAATCTTCTCTAATAAGGAACTAAAATAAAACAATTTTAACAGGTTTGAGACAAACACATAACATCCAATAAGTTAAGGATTAAAATAAAATAAAAATTAAATGTTAGGACCACCACACAATTTACTTATCAAACATATACATATTGCCCCAAAAATTACTAAAAAAGTCACCAAACTCACCGTGGATTAACCTAGCCATCAAACATCGAAATAGTCTGAGATCCCAAGGGGGGCAGCTAGACCATCTAAATCCAGCATGAAAGAAAGATGATCAAGTTGAACTCACTGGAAGGAAAAAAAAAATAGTAGTGGCAAAACCCAGCATGAACATGGTCATTTATCAGAAGCGTACCCAAATGTACACATTCTACCTTGTACTTTCCAAAGCCAAGTGAAAGCTGCAGCGACTGGCTTCACATCAATCAAAGCCGCCTCATTCACCTGCTGTTGGAAGGACTTGAATTCTCCGAGAAACGTTCCTGGTTGAACCCCAGAACCAATACTCATTCAACAGAAAGGAAATCGTTAGTCTCCCATGAGCATTGTTGGACCTTGAGCATTCCAAACCCCTCCCAGAACATACGTTTCTTAGGGACACTATTGCACATAAACAGAAAAACAAACCCACTTCACTTCGGCCCACGAAACAATTACTCGCTTAAACTGCTCATTCGCCTCATTCTTTGTCAAAGTTACTGGGTTCTTCCACCATAACAGTCACAAACCACTAGTAATACCTTATGCTGCAATAAAGACCATCTGACCATTGTATTTTGTCTCGAGAGGTTTGGCGTAATGGCGCTACCTCGCCTAAGGGACACGGCTCTTTCCCCCCCACTCGATTTCGAGCCTCCCCAATTCCTTTTCTCTTAAGACCTCAACCTTTTAACTTGTATCTGCTTCTGTGTATCAAAAACAAAAACAAAAAAAACCCATTATCATTTCTCTCAAAGCAAGTCAAAATGAGCTTGCTTTTTTGTAGATGATTATTTAATTTTTTTTCAAACCTACTCCAAAAGTCCTTCACTGACTTTAGCAGATTTTATCATGATATGCTACAGTGGCAGGACAAAAAGTTAATTTTTTAAAATCTGAATGAATTTTTAGTCAAAATGTTCCACTTGAGCTCATAAATGCGTATCAGCAGATATTATCTTTTCAAATAAGTGAGGTCATTTTTACCTATTTGGGATTACCTTTAGCTCATGATATGTCCAGACTATAGATAGGGGTGATCAGTATTTGGTTTAAGCCGAAAAAATGAAAAATTGAAAAAAATTTGAAATTTGGTTTGGTTAATTCGGTTCGGTTTCGGTTGAAACCGAATAACAAAAAAATCGGTTTCGGTTTTAGAATTCGATTAATTCGGTAACCGAAATAACCAATTTTTTTTTTTCATGAACAATAATGCTACCAAGTAACCCAAATTAGTTTGGATTCTTATTTTCTTTTTTTTTTCCATAGACAATGAATCTTCTATATTGAATGAAATTTGAAAAGAAAAATGATATTTTTATCTTATTTCATCTCTTATAGAATTTAATTATCATTTTTTCTGTTAATTCAGTTTAAACCGAACCGAACCGAAATATTTCGGTTCAGTTTGAATTCGGTTTTATTGACTAATTCGGTTATTTCAGTTTCTTGGCATCCAAAACCGAATAAACCAACTAATTCGGTTCGGTTTAAACCGAACAAACCGAATAATCACCCCTAACTCCAGATCGGCTTTTTTCCATCTTTAGGCATATAAGATCCAATGTCGTTTGACAAACTGAAAATAGAAGTTATTAAACTCTGCAGGCAGACTAACTTTGATTCAATCTACCCTTACTTTAATTCTCATCTACATGATGCCATTGTTTATGGTGCCAGTGATGATCTCTAACTCTATCTCTAGCAAGTGTATTCGGTTTTGGTGGTATGAGACTCAAGATAAATAGGATCTACATCTAAAGCAGAAGCTATCAACTTACAATTCAACTTACAACTGTCAACTTACAAGTTACAAGTCTATCCCCCTACAACTACTCCACAGATTATATAAGTTAAAATTCTCAACGGGGTAAAGAAACAAAAGTATTACTAGATGTTCCAATTATTTTGTAGAAAAGTTAATAAAATTCTACATAATGCAGTTTTATTACTAGTAAAAAAAATCAGGTGGGGTCTTTTGACTTTTCTTAATTAGATTTAATATTTTGATACAAATTCAGTATAATAAATGTTTTTATAAGATATCAAATACCCTATGTGGAAAAATAATGTTTTTATAAGATTTTAAAATAATAGCTATTAATTAATAACTACTTAAATTTACTATGGGTACTTTAATGTCTTTTTACTTCTTAACAATTAATTGATTAAGCCTAATTGAAATAGCCAACTACCAAATGCTAATTCAATATAATCACTCAAACTATTCTTTATTCCAATAATACAAAAAACATTTTCTGCGGGCTCCCACTAGTATTTAGTAAAATTCAGGAAATAAAGAAACGAGACTTATAAGTGAGTTTTACTGTTTAATAACAGTAGAATCCACGTGGTTTTTTTTTTTTTAGTTTTTGCTTCTTTCAACTTATGGTCAAACACCTCTTGTGATCTCAAAAATTTTCACATTTGCCATAATGCTCCCCCACTTTAGCATTCTGTCGCAATCTAAATGGTAGACTATTTGTTGATGGTGACCTAATTGTCAAATCATAAAAATTTAGGAACAATACAGGATATAATAAATACTACAGGGACCCAATATTATTTTGTACCTTTTTGTAATACGTCCGCCTACCATTCCAATTTTGTTTTACTCTCCTGAAGAATGGTTAAAACTCTTCTTTAGTCCCTGGATATAACATTCCTGTTATAATGATCCCCAATTTTTATGATTTGTCATAATTTTTTTTCCTTTTTGATAATCAAAATTTTTGTATATACTAAAAGTTAAAGGTTCTTAAGGAGATGGAAAGAGGGCTATCTTAATCCTTGGTCACGGGCGTGGCAAGGTTTTAGATACATGACATAAACTTTTAGAAAAATACTCCCTCCGTCCCAAGTTCTCTGCACAATTTTTCATTTTGGGTTGTCCCAAGTTCTTTGCACCATTTCCTTATTTGGTAAATCTTTTACATTCAATTTACTATTCTACCCTTATTTTAAGTTTTACTTTAAAACTTAAATATACAAACCAAGAAAATCCCCAAACAGGACAATTTACAAACCTGATCTCCCTCTACAACTGAAGGTCAAGTGAAATCCCTAACTTAATCTCCCTTATTCTTCAACTAAAACGATCATCGGCAACAACCTCGGCTTTTTCGTTGATTGTCGACGACAGTAGTCATGGATAAGCACCATGGTGAAGTAAGTTTTCCTCCACCTCGACTTTCCCTGTTGTTTCTCAGTTAACGATGGTGAAATCCCTAACTTAATCTCCCCCGTTCTTCAACTGAAACGATCATCGGCAACAACCTCAGCTTCTTCGTCGATTGTCGACGACAATAGTCACGAATAAGCACCATGGTGCAGTAAGTTTTCCTCCACCCTTACTTCCCCTGTTGTTTCTCAGTTAACGATGGTCATACGTTTATTAGCATCTTTGCTTCTAGTTTTGTCTTGCATGTAGCCTTGGTTGTGATTTTTTGTGGTATTTGTTGTGCTGGAAACTTGCTAGTGCTTGTTGTTTGCTATAGTCAGTTGAGGATGAAATTAAGAATTAGGTTTTGTTAACTCAGGAATTATATGGAAGTTAGGCATCTTGGATTATGTAGCCTAAACAGGGCATCCAAAGCTCAGTATAATTTTAATTTAATTAGAAGCACAACAATAAACCTAAGCCTATTTCAAGCATCTGTTTCCAAGTTCAGCTTACCTACATAACTTGTACCACATAAAGTGACTGGAGTGTATATAAGAATGCCATAAGTATGCAATAGATGATTACTATGTAATGAATTGACCTACAAACTTGAATCTGAACACTATAGAAATGCAGTGTAGCTAGGCATGTTTGAATTATATGGAAATTTATAAGATGAACTGAGAAGATTGACTCGATGCAAAACATGAACTAGCCATAAAGCTTCAATCAATTCTATGTTATAGGAAATGCGTGTTTGTGTTGCTCCAATCAGGACTTGGTTTTAGGAACTAGGTGACACCAAAATATGTAAGAGTCTACCAGTTAACCAACAATAGGCAATGAAATGAACTATAAAATGGAAAAATTTTCACCTCCTGGGTATCTAGAACCAAAATTCATATTCATGTTCTCAGCTGTTTCTTCTGGCACCAAATTCCAGAGGCTCTATCTCTGGTTACCAAATTCCACTTTCTAGTTTGTGCACTCTATGCAAGGAAAATCTACACTTCTTCCCTACTACTCAGTAAAAATTTATCACATCTACAATAGATCACACACACTCGTTCTTGCGATCTCTTTCTTTCTCACACACACACACACACACAAAAATCAACAAATAGAAGTTTAAATTTGATCAGTGTTATATCGAATGAAAACTACAGCTAAGTTCTTTATAAGTATACAATAGAGTTGTTTAAGGAGACAAAGAGGGCCTTTTCAGGGACCAAATCAAGCTCCGCAAAAAAAAACCAAAATATACAGATAAAAATTTTGTATTGACAAATTATCAGAGGAAAAAATTGTTAGCAGTATAAACTCTAACGTTCTACATCAACCATCCCCACATTGCTGAAGTTACCATCCCCCTTATGAGGATCATTTTTCTTTTTAATTTTTTTTGTTCCATATAATCAATTATGTTACGGATTGTATGAAAATATCTTCTAAATCTCAGAATTTTGATCCCCTGATGAGGATCATTGTGGCTTGAAATATTATACCTAAATATTGATACTTAATATAGTATTAGCCTTTAAATGATATGGACTTTTAACAATTAAAGAAGCCATAAAAATAAATTAATATTGATCAAACTTGAGTATAATTCATTTTGTATTAGGGTGACTTTAGTGTAGCTTTAGATGTGTGGTTTGCATTTGTTTTTTGTTTTGGAAATTAAAGAATTCTGGCCATGAACAAGGCTCTATAAAAACAATACATTGTACAGGCAGTAAATATTAAGCCAACACCAATTAAAGCTTGGCATTTACTATTATCAACATTGGCTCAAATGGGTATCAGCATCAAAATTTTGCTGGTGTATGTGTTAAAATTTATGATTGATTTTCTTATTTTTACCCTTTTCTCTACCTTTGGGTATATGTGGTTGGACTAACTAAATAAATGTTGGTTGTTTTTGTTTGCTCATCTATGTGGATATCATGGCAGATTAAGTACCATAATGAATACCCCAAGAAAGGCGAGATCATCTGATTTGGGAGTAAATAACAGACCCTATTGTCCACATATGGTGACAGAGTTGCTAGACATAGAGGGATCTCAACAGGCAACTGAGTTGGTTGCTATTTCTTCTTAGCACAATGTAGAAAAAACAAACTTTATCTGTCCTACCTCGTCAGAGTCCTCCATGTCTTTTCAAATTAGACCTTCTGTTCCATCCCACGTGAAGCCAAGTAACATGGGCAATGTTATGGTCATACTTTCTACCCTCCCTGGTGTAGTGGGAGGAGATGATTTTTGGATGGACGTTGCAACATATCTGGTAAAATCTAAGGCTGCTAGAGAGTTTGTAGCTTGTGAAGGCATATGTCCAGACCTGAAGCTGAAATGGCTGCATCGTGAAGTGCAAATGCTGAAAAAGTAGTGTTGGCCATTGGTGTTGGACTGTGCAGTAGAAGCTTTTTTTTTTCAGTGCTCAAGAGTGTATATATACTGTGTTCTTCTTGAGTAGCTAACTTTCAGCTTGTACTTATGTTAAATTTTGGGAACTAGTGTACCAGCCCTTGTATTTTTTTGATCTCAAGTAGGATGTTCATGAATATGTTATTCATGTCACCTGCAGAACATGTAACTGGTGTTAATGAGCTAATGAAAAAGTATTGAGTTATGTTACATTGATTGTGTAATTAATGTTGCCTTGGTATTCAGTTTCTGTTTCCTGCAGAAAAGTGCTCATTATAAGATAGTTTGACCTTTTCTTTGAATTTTTGCTTGAAAACATATTTTGATCTGAAACTTAGGGATATATTTCTGGTGAAATTTAAGACTTGTTAGTATGGATTCTGTAGTAAAAGAGCAGCAGCAATAAAGAAAACACAACACTTCTATTGCTGCAGGTTTTTTTAACAAATTTTTAGGAGTTTGATGAGTTAAAGTTGCTGTACAAGTTTTTTAACAGATTTAAATGTTGTGGCTACCTTCTCATAGGTTTGTTGACATCAACAGGAGGTACGATTTTAGATCATCACTTATAATCCAGAAAAATGCATACTCGCAAAGTAGTGAAATACATGGTTATAGGAGCCAGGTTTTTGTAGTGACCACACTTGGAAAACAACACAACCATTTAATAGTTGAGAAAATGAAGATATTAGACTAAGGGGATGAAAGATGCTCATGACGGAAGCTACTACCACACAGATGACCTCCTAAATGTCAACATATTTACATTAGTTATAGCAAATATATGCTTCAGGCATGTTCACCATAGTGCATGGAACTCAACTAGAACATCTTTGGTCTTATCGAGGACAACCTTATTAAAATTGTCTGCTATAAGCACCACCACATTAGATGGAACAATAGCTATTTTCACATTGGTTCCTGCAAAATCATCAACCTACTTAGAAAGACCTACTGATACAAGCACTTTATAAAGTAGAAATAGAATAAGCTAAATTTACAGAGAGGGTGAGGTCTCAATCCCATGGAAGATGACAGATAACTGCCACACTAATTTAGACATGACACTCCAAATGGCATACATATGATTGTTTTACAGTGCATGAATAGACATGAACCCCACATCGAGTTCTGCTATTGAATAACAACAAAGTACAGGTTATAACAGAAAGAGACAATAGCAAAACAACAGACAAATCTCACACTCTCAATCTGGTTAACTTCTCTATTAATATTTTATTTAATTACTGTGATTTATTTCCTGATATTCTAGTGAAAGCAGTGGACTCTGGTTAGTGTAAAATCTCATTTAATCTTTCTCATGGATGGCCTGAAATGGCATTAATACCAAGTTTGACTCCTTTGTTCCATGACATAAGAATGGAGTTATAGTTTCTAATTTGATCATCTTTATAAAGTACATCCACAAAGAAAAAGTGAAAATGCAGTTCTTTATCTTCATTTATGGATTTTTGACTTCTACTTTTTAGTATTAATGATTTATGCTTGTCAAATGTGTTGTACTTCTTGTGTCTGCTATGTTACATTACATTCACTAAGCTTTCTTCACATGTTTATGGTTTTTTTTAGAGTATGTAAATCAACTCCTGCAGCTGAAAATTTTTGAACTGTTTTCTAAGACCCGAACTGAATTTCATCATTCAAAAACCACCTTATTAGAAACACACATGGCATACCTTCCTCAATGTTGACAAACTTTCCAGACTTCTTAAAACTGATTTTATGCTTACTAGTGAAGCAACTATGATATCATTGCTAGAATTTGACAGAAAACCAGCAGAATTTGTAGTGTTTTGCATGTTTGACCACCATGTTGACTTTTTGATATAAATGTATTTTTGAGCTGAAGCTTTGCTGATAGGTTGAAGTTCATAATTGAAACTTGCTTGAAGCTTTAAACCTTGTTTTTAAGTCTTAGTTAAAGTTTTGGTTACTTAAGTAAGTAAAAACCTGTTTTGGAGCTTTCTTGCAGCAGGTTTCTTGACCATGCTTTGGTTCATAACCGATTTTATGTAAGAATAGGTTTACTAGTAAAGCAACTGTGATATCATTGCTAGAATTTGACAGAAAACAAGTAGAATTTGTAGTGCTTTGCATGTTTGACCACCATGTTGACTTTTTGATAGAAATGTCTTTTTGAGTTGAAGCTTTACTGACAGGTTGAAATTCATAATTGAAACTTGCTGGAAGCTTTAAACCTGGTTTTTAAGTTTCAGTTAAAGTGTTTGTTACTCAAGTTAGTAAAAAACCTGTTTTGGAGCTTTCTTGCAGTAGGTTTCTTGACAATGTTTTTGGATTCAAGGACAATAATTATATTTTTATATACAGGACCTGTATTTACATAGCACACTAGAATTTATAGCCAAGCCAAGTCAGTTGGGTCTTGAAACCGAGGCTGTTTTACATACACATTGACATATATGCTCTGCAGTTATCCATTATCAGTTTTTGGTTCCATTGACACCTGAATTCTCATATCTTGACAAAGGCACTAAAGTTGTATACCCAGCAACTCTCTTTAACAAATATGAGTCCAACCTCCAAGTTTAGAAACAAAATAAGAAGGAAACAAGAAAGTCAACCTTAGGTTTGACCAGACTATTGCAACTCTTAGTTTAACAGAAAAATAGCAGAACAAGAAGTTTTATGCTTCAAAACATAACTTTGGATACTTCTTAAAGAAAATGCTCAATTAAACCAAACTTTCAAGTTTATGAGCAATAGTCCATGAAACTCTGAAAGTCAAATCTCTGTTTGACCTAATGCTAATAAAACTGGTTTTAACATTAACAAGTAAATCCATGTTTCATTGTTCTTTTCAGTAACAATCTATACTAAAAAGATAGGTAAACTTAAGGTAAACTTTCAGGTCATGAACATAGTGTTTTAAGATCATCAAAAGAACTTAATACTCAATGTTGAAACAACTACATACCATTTAGGCATACTACAACTTATATTCATACTTGGCTTATTGGTTTATATACACACAAGAACAACATTATACAAAAACCATAACACAGAACAACCTGTGCATAAAATTAGTTACAAACAAAAGCTAGAAACACTTTTTTGTCAAATAACCTTTTGTTTGCCCTATTTGCACACATTCAAAATATACTAGGATAACCACTACTATTATGTACCATTTCCATACAAAACACATTTTTATTTAGTTTTGCAAATGTGCCTTTGCTGCTTCAACCAATTCAGTAGACATAGAAAGTTGCATTGGGAGATTACTTTCGTGCTCCAACTGACCCTTATTTATATGTGGTATCTTGTACCCGTTGCAGCCATTTGCCTTCATCACTTCTATTATACATTGTTGTAAAGTGACAAACACATGATTCAACTTCGTCGATGGGAAATCATAAAAGGTTTTCTCAACAGCGTCGACTAAATCATCAATATTCTTCAGCAACTGTTGATGTTGAAGAGATTGTATGGCTAAAAAAAACCCCAAATCTAAGACATGCAAGTCTGGACTATTAGCAGGCTGACATACCAATTGAATGTTAAGTCCATTTCTTCTTGCAACTTCTTGGAATTCAACATCATCAGCCTTAAAATGTGGTTTGGCATTATCTTGCTGAATGTATATAGTTCTCCCGGATGTGGTAACAGGCCACTTCCATTTGATTGCAAGTAAAACCTTATCAATCAAGCAAGCTCTAACAGCTTTTTTAGTGATAGAAGCTATAGCTTTGGTCTCCATTGTTCCAGTTGCTTTATTTTTACTTCTTCTCATTGCTGGCTGTTTACACACAAAAGGAAAGATCCCAAGCTTCCTTGAAAATTCTATCCCTGTTATTGGATCATATCTTAGTCTAGCAACAACAGCTAAAAACATCACTTTTGTTATGAACTTTTTACTTTTACAGCTGCGTATCGGATCTGGCTCATTAGGTAAAAGATAATACTTCTCTGAACCTTTGGTTAAGTAAAACCATTTTTCATCTATATGGACATAGTCATACATATTAATAAAAATAGGATTATGCATAATAGAGTTCTTCTCAATCATACTTAGGCAAAACCTCACTTTATCTGTCTTATTTTGTTCTGTCAGGTATGGCTTTATGGCATTCAAGTAGCACCGTAGAATCCCCTCTTTGAATCGTCGATGAAGAGTAGATTTAGAGATATTCAATTCGGTTACCATTATTCTGATTATTGTTCGACAATGTAGAGGGAGCTTTATCACCAGATTAGGATCGACTGTAACTCATTTGGGTCCTGTGTGGCCAGCGAAGTGTGTACTCAATGTTATGGGTTTGTTGTTTTCAATTTGTTCCTTCACCTCGTTCCAAATTCTCCGAACAATATGTACTCAATGGAAACTTTCAACACAATAATTACAACTCCTTTCTTAGCTTCCCCACCTAAATCATTAAATTCCCAATCCATGAGTTCCTAGTCGATTGATCAGGTTCAGAAGAAGCATCACAATGTGTTGACGAAGGAAGAAAAGGAAGCAATTTGTGTAGCTTTATTAAGTGTGTACTCAATGTTATGGGTTTGTTGTTTTCAATTTGTTCCTTCACCTCGTTCTAAATTCTCCGAACAATATGTCGACTGATGGAAAATAGATTGCCGATAGCTAAAACTGAACCGTGCTTGATTTTTCCTTTGCTGTTGTGCTCATTTAATAAAGCTACACAAATTGCTTCCTTTTCTTCCTTCGTCAACACATTGTGATGCTTCTTCTGAACCTGATCAATCGACTAGGAACTCATGGATTGGGAATTTAACGATTTAGGTGGGGAAGCTAAGAAAGGAGTTGTAATTATTGTGTTGAAAGTTTCCATTTTGCCAGGTTTGTCTGATTGTTTAACTTAGAACAGCTTCTAATCCCACCTCAATTTAGCTATTTACGCAAAAGAGTGATTTAATTGTTTTGATTCTTCCCGCCAACATTTCCGAGCTTCCAAGTGAACAAAAACCACTTTATCAAGTTTATTTTTAATTTTTTTAGGGGTAAAATTGTAAAAAGTTACATCCTTTCAGCATTTCTTAATCTCTGTACCATACACAAATGGAGCAGAAAACATGGGACGGAAGGAGTAAAAATTTTGATGATATATTTAAATTTAAAATGATAAAACCTTAAATGAAAGTGAATGATATGCTTTTATTAACTATGTTAAATACGAAAAGCTTTTTCTTTTGCGTGGTTTAACTCAGAGTTTTAATTATATAGGTTTGATTCAAAGTTTTAATTAGCTGAAACAAATACATACTTTTCATAATGTATGAGCACTTTACATAGATTTGTTTTATAGTTTTGATTTGTTGAAATAAATGAACAATTCGTATTATGCATAAGTGCACAATTCTTTAAAGGTTTTATTTTATCACTAATTCATTAGTGAGCAAAAAATCTAGAAAACCTATGCATGTATATTATGCAATGTTATCCTACACTATAAACACCATAAACTTTCTTTCTCTTAATAGTTTAATTGAATTGATTAATAGAATTACTTTTATTATTTTTCATTTATTATCTTTAATACTTTTTTTGATACTATATAAACTCATATTCGGTTAACTATTCTATGTGCTTATAATTATTTATATTCAGATTTTACTTAATGTCAAGGTAAGTCTTATAGTTTTACATTGTTCCATCAATGACTTATATTGATTCTATTCCTGCTAACCCACATACCTTGCATTTTTTAGGGCCAATTTTACAATTTTTCCAATTTCAGGTTGTTTGGTTAAATGTCAGTTTAATCCCTAAGCTTCTACTTTTTTCCACGTTCATCCCTATTTTCCATCCATCTTTTATTTTGGTTCTCAAATTTAATAAATATTTAACTAGATTACTTCTATTTATTCTTTTGGTCCCCAACATTTTTATTATTTTTATGTACTATATTCTAAAGTAAGACATTAGTTATCATAATTTATTTATTTTTTTGTTAAGCCATTTTTGTACATTCATTAAATCAATTATTAAGCCTTTAATACCTAATATTTTTTCATTTTTAATTTTGGTTCAACCTTTTTTTCTCGCTTTTCTTTAATTTTGTTTTCAAAATAAAAATTTAATTATTATAATTTACATCCTTCTAGCTATGGTTCTAATTGATTCGGCTTTAATTAAATTTTTTATTTTTATCTTTATTAAATTAATGGTTAAATTATAAATTTATTAACATAAATTAAATACAATTCTGTGTTTCAATCATATTATTTTTTTATTCATGATTGCGTATTGTAGCATGAATTATTCTCTATGGTTTAATAAAATAATTTGGTTTATAATTACTAAAATTGAAAGAAAATTTTTTTAAATAAATTTCTCATTGATATTAAAAATTAGAATTTAATTTGATAAAAGAGAAAAATTTTTAGTTATGTTATGTTTTTATTTACCTAATTTTAGTTATTGTTAAGGTAGCTCGGCTTTAATCAATTTTTTTTTCCATATTTTTAATTATTTATTATTTAAATTTTTTGTACTAAATTTATTGTAAAAAATACCTGCTACATCATGCGGGCAAGTGTACCTCTTTTATACTACTCCCTCCGTCCCGATTTCTTTGATCCATTTGACTTTTTGGGCTAGTTTGACTTGAATTTTTTTATATTATTATTTGTTAGAAAAAAATTAAAAAATATATATTTAGAAACTATAGGTCTTGATTTATCATCCACACATAAAATTTTTTCATTTATATGCTAAAATGTCTAAAATAAAAAATCATAGATTAATTGCTAAAATGTGAATGGTGCAAAGAATTTGGGACGGAGGGAGTATTATGTAATGCAAAGTGCAATTTGGTTGGGAATTATTCCTCAAAACTTGATTTTTTGGGTTAGTTTTACATTTTTCCTTTGCTTTCTCCCCTCTTGAAGCACACCTCATCACACTAGTCTTTGTTTTGTTCCTTCCACTCATCAACACACCTACTCTTGCCCAGTCAAGCATCTTCATCTTTTTTTCTTTCACCTGCTCCCATTCTTGACCTTGAGTTCACTATTTGCTTCACCGATCTTATTGATCTTGCTCTTCTTCTTAGTCAACCTATCATCTGATTCCAAGCAATAACAAAAATCTTAAGTTTCTAGACCCATAGATTATTGATTTGGGTAAGAGGGACAGTTTGATTATCTCTAATTTGTGCTTGGATCTCTTTGTTCTTTACAATTTGATTTTTCACCCTAGACCTGCGTTCAAGGTTGACACCAATGTAGTAGTGAATGATAGCTTTTTATTGCTTCAAATTTCTTATAGCTTGTTTCAGGGCTTTGCCTTTTCTGTTTAAATGCTTTGATTATTCAAGATTGAACATTTATGTTTTAATTTTGATTTTCTTTGTTCTATTTTTATGTAAGATCTATATTTTTAGTTAGGTTTTGTGAGATTAGTGGTGTTGATCAAAATGCGCTCAATGCTATTGATGAAATCATTTTTTTGGTCTCTCATTTAAGGATGAATGGATAAAGTTACTTGCCGTGGTTTTCACTCTTAAATTTTGGTTTATTCTTTTCATTCATGAGTTAGATATCAACTTCTTCTTATTTGAATATTCCTAAATATTTTGTATTTTAATAGGTGGATTACCTATTGGGTGAATTGCTTGAATAAATCTACTAGCAGTTCAGGTTGCTGTTCATATGAGTTGATTCATTGCTTATTTATTGTTGGTTCTATTATTTTTCCAGTCATTAGAATGCACGAAAGTGATTCAGGACTTATTATCTTAGTTAATATTGAGGTTGATTCCATAGGACTGATTGTTCATGAGTAGACTGAAAAGTGGTTTTAAAACTTTTCTTTGAAGAGTAGTAATTGAGATGGCTTAAATAGCACTGAGGTGATATTTATTTTCCAAATATGTTTAGTACGATTGTTGATTCATATGTGGCAGGTTTAGATGATTTTGCAAGAACTAACTCTGCTCTCTAACATTGTTTTTCATTTTCTTAGTTTCTGTCTGAAAAAATTATGTTTTAATAGTGATTCATTTCAACCCTAGAAAGACAGTATTTATAGATTTAAGATGTCAAAATGTAAATACATCTGGTTTCTTATAAAGGTCGACATGCTCACCACGTTTTCACCACTCCCAACTATTTTTTTTTTGTTTATTACAATATACCATCTTTACTCAAGTTCATGTGTGATTAATAATGTTCATTGTCTTATAAGTGTTATTTGTGTGTGTGTGTGTGTGTGTGTGTGTATTAATGAACTTGCATGCAATATGTGTTCCATCACAAAGAATCCTATTTTACCATTGATTAATTCAAATGAAAAGTAAGCTATACACTTGGCTTGGATATTCTGCATACAGTACTACTAAGAAAAACACAAAGTTGCTACATATATATAGTCTCCTACACTTGTTAGATGCTAATTTTGTAGTCAAACATATTGAATTTTTGACAACTTTAACCACAATTTTCTACCTTACCACTCAACATTTTTATACCGATTCTTGCTTCGTTCTTTTAATTTGTAGGTTAGAAAATGAGACTGAAGCATAAAAAAGGCACTTGGATGAGCGAAATGGAAAAAGGCCATGTGAAAGTCAAAGCTGAAATATAATTGTGAGACCTAGACACTAGGAGTGACGCTTAGGCACCTAAGTTCATTTTGCCCTTCCCTGGAAATGAACCTTTTAGAGTCTTAGCTCCAGGCGCCTCGATTCTAGGCTTTGAGGCACCAATTCTTACAATTTCTGGCGCCTAGGTGCCCCTGCACTGGGAGAAATATGGTTCTCCACTTGTAATTTGAATCTAACCATACTATTGGCTAGATGATTTTGTCCAAATTGGTAGGTGAATGAAGAAGACACATCCAAAACTTAGAGAAATCTAGAACTAAACTCAGAGACATTGGACATTCTTCATCTTCAAAAGCTATAGTTAGGGTTTGTTCACCACATCTTGCATATTTCACTTTTTTGTGGAGCACTTATGGATTCTTACTTTGAGAATACTTGAAGGGCTTGAAAACTTATAGAAGCCTTGAGAAATCAAGTATGTAGAGTTTCTTGGGTTCTTTCTTTTCTTCATTCATTTTGTATTTAGACATTGATGATCTTTTATGTATTTTTATGATCGTGTTTAGTTTAATTATGAAGTAGTCTTTCTTGACACTTTCTATGGATGTAGCTACTTGAATTGATTATGTTGGATGAATATATGGTTATGTGATGTTGGTTTTCCTTCAATTGCATATTTATCCTTCCATTGTGCTTAATGTTGTGTTAGCTAGTTGATGGCCATAATTGGTTGTACATTGGATTGCTTTAAAGCTCTTAGAAAGTATTAAAAATAATAGAACCAAAGAGAATGATTTAATGACAATGGGCTTGTTGGGAAACTAGTTTAATTCATTAGGTGAAGATAAATTAAGCTTTAATGTCTCTTCCTAAGGGATGTGAATCCTTATTGAGTTTATGTTAGAAAGAGTAATTCTTTCACTTTAAATAGTAAAAATTCAATTGAGTAACTTTATCAACAAGCAAAAAAACCAACTCACTAGTCTAAATTCACCAACTAATCAAGATAAGTAGTGAATCCAAAGGATGCGTGCTTTAGTAATTTGATAAAAGTCACAAATTTGCATTACATTGTTGAATTCTTATGTAGTAACATTTCATTTAGCTAAGTTTAGTTACTTGTTTTACTTGTTAGAACCTTCATTCAATCTTGATTGTTTAGCTAGAGTTATCTTAAAGTAGTGGTATTTGGAAAATAATTCAATTAATCATTGTAGGAATGATACTTTTTCTTACCTTACTCGGTTACTCCAACATCCACTGTGCATTTGTGGTTAAGGTTTTAGAACTCACAACAACATTAAATTGGTTTTTTTTTTCACTCAATTAACAATAACCTTAACACTAGTATTGGTAAATGATAAGTAATAGTATAATGTTGTTGGATCATATTTGATTTTGTAGACATTTGATGGGCAAATCTTTGAGCAACTTAACTCTTCTCAAAGTTAAAGGAATTTGAAAACAGGTTTAAATGAGGAATTATAAGAATCAAAGGTAATCGGTTTTCAAAATGCAATTAGAAACACAACTACATACATTTATGATATATAGTAGTGCACTCTCAATTCGACATCATTAAATATTGAATGATTATAATTAACCTTCTCTCTAGCATTTCAATTTTTGGGAAAATTACCAAAACCTTCTTAAGGTTTGGGGCGGAAACCTACGCCTACCCCTTTTAATATTAACACCGTTATTTACTGTTATAAAAGAAAAGAGAAAATGTATAACTTGGCCGTCCAAACATTGTTCCTTAGAAATTTTACCCCCCAACTTATACATCTAACATACTCTATACAATCACCGCTGCCGTTCAATTGGCGTCCACCACGGCACGATTCCGCCTCTCCGCCTCCAACCCAACGATTCTGACGATTCCGTTCACGATCTTCCAGGCCCATCTTCTCTTCCCCCTTCATCCATCTCGCCGCCCTTCGCCTGTTTCCCTCCTCCCTGCCACCCTTCTCCCTTCTTCCTCCTCTCATCCTCTTCCCTCCACCCTCTTCTCCGTCTCCAATGACGCGGCCCGAATCAATCTTCCCGATAATGAGTCGGCCCGAAATCCTTAGAGCCCATTAACTCGAAATCCCCCAAGACGACGAAGCCCCCGCTCCTTTGCCCAGTTCGTCGGCAACCATTCAAGCAAACAGAGAAGGAAAGAAGGAGGAGGCGACGGTTGGGAGACAGAATCGGATGAGGCTTGGATAGGACGTGATGATTCGTTCGCGTCGGGGTTGTTCACGATTCGCTCAACAAGGACGGCGATTCGATCACCCCTTCTCCTCTATCAGATGGCGCTCCTTCTCTGGGCTGTGAAGAGAGAAACGAACCGATGGGAATCGCGAACGGCCTTCAACGAATTTGAATTGTGCGTGCTCTCGCCGAAGGAATCGCGAAAGGGAGTGGCTGTGCCCAAGGAGAAGGGAGGGCGGGGTTGGCTGTGGGAGAGGAGGGAGATGGAGGCGGATGGCGGCGTGCGTGCGTGCGTGCGGTGTTTCTTTTAGGTTTTTGTTAAAGATGAGGATAAATTGTTAGATGTAAAAGCTAGGGTCCAAAGTTTTTATCGAATAAGTTCAGAGGGGCTAAGTTAGCTATTTTTCCTTTTCTGTGGTAATGGTCTTTAAGGGAATTAAGTTTTCAGGGGGATAATTGTATGTATTTGAAAAATGGGGGATACAATTGTAGGTTATTCCAAACCTCTAGATAATTTTGGTAATTTTCCCTAAATATTTTATGTGATTTCTTTTTTTTGTATTTTTGGCACGGCAACAGGAAATGCTGCTTGCTCAGATAAAGTACTTGTGGAAAGGTTGATTACATTTCCATGCTATCTTATGAAATACTTTTTAACTTTTTCCTTCCATAAATTTTCCAAGAAATCGTGTTAGTCCATTTATGTGGTTGAGCTTAAGTTTTCAATGCTTAAAAAACTACACGGTATCAAGCTGGAAAATGAAAGCCTATGCTCTATACCAAGGTGAAATAGAATTTAACTTTTATACATACATGTAAATAATATTGTTTTTTTTTCCCCTTGATGAGCGTTCATTTCAATTTCTAATTAAAAATTGCAATTACAAATGCAAGTAGATGGCAAAGATTAAGAAAATTCAAGGAGTGAACATCATGAGTGGACCAGAGCTAAATATAATCCAACCATGCTCACAATTTCATTGACCGTCATGTAATAAAGTGTTGGATCAACTACTTCCTTTGCTCACCTTGTCAATAAAGTTCTTCATTTAAGGTAATGTTTTTTCTATCCCATTTTCCTTCTCTTGAGGATCTTCTTTAGGTACATCCCCCTTGAATCTTGCATCCCTATTTAGTTTGTACACCCACTCCATATTATGTTTCCTTCCTCCTAACTCAATTTTGATTCTTTCCATGCTACATCAAAACACAAAAACCACATGATACTCTTAGTTAATGTTGTGTATGCTTCACTATTTAAGCCATTATTTGGTCTAGCTTACTAGAATGCCCCTATTATCTTTGTAAATTGTTAAAGACACACTACACTTTTATACTGCTTGAGACCTACTCTTATGTAATTAGCCTACTCTAATTGATTACATTTGTAATATTTGAACTTGCATGTCCCCGTTTCATAGTATTTGCTTATATAGCCAGACCACTTAGTTCCAAGGTGTGAATTAGTTCATTATTATGTAATCGATGAACATGATACGTTGTCTGATCTCTAGGCTCTAGCTATTTACAAAGCTATATTTCATCGAACTCTCTTGAATATTTCACGAAATGTAGCTGCAATGCGCGGGTGCTTATGATTGTAGATGGGAAAGGAAATAAACTAATCAAGAGAATCTTCCCAGGCCAGGCCCAGTTGAAGCAGGCTTGGTTTGGGTTGGAGTCGAAGAATATCCCCGCGATGTGTGACTAAAGCGCCAAGAAAAGAACATCCACCCTGAAAAGACGCAGATGTGGGCCACTTCGGATGTCCCAGACCAAAACAGTCGATTTCCCCAAAACACCCCCCAATTCCACGGCAATTCAAAATTTTCGGCACTAAAACGACGCCGCACCAGTTGCATCTGCTAGCTTCCTTAACGTCCATCGGCTACAATATTGACGAGGACAAATTAGTCCACGAAAAGAAACTTTTTGGTCCAAATAAAGAAACGCAGATGAGGGTCTGACTCTGCCATTGTTGCTCTTCAGCTCACTCTACTGGACAGTACACAGACACTCGTCCCTTTCCCCACGCTTTTGTTCTGCTGGAAGCTGGAAGAGATCGATAGAGCTCAATGAAACCCTAGTTCCTTCAAGAATCCTGACAAAGGTATAACCTTTTTTCTTCTTCAAGCTCCTTAATTTGCTTCTCCTGTCCGCCATTAATTCCCGTTTATGTTCCTGTTTTAGTTGCTTCAGACAAACCCTAAAGGCCCGCCGTTAAAAGCTCTGAAAGAAAGGAATAAACTTTTCTTCTAGGATATTTGCTTTTTCTGTTTATGTAATTTCTCACTCCATGTTCTGTTAGAGCGAGAAACCAGCTGAGAGCCCCAGAAACCCAGGACCAGAGCGATGCCAAGTTTCAGAAGCTCTTCGGTTCCCTTGAATAGAGCTCTCTTCTTCTTGATTCTGGCCAATGCAGCTTTACTGGTGATACCCAAGTCCACAATCGAGCCCTGCTCCAACTCCGACTCATGCAACGCCATGCTCGGCTACACTCTCTACACCGACCTCAAAGTCGCCGAGGTTGCTTCCCTCTTCCAGGTAGACCCAATCGCCATCCTCACCGCCAACGCCATCGACTTCTCCTACCCGGACGTCGAAAACCACATCCTTCCGTCGCAGCTCTTCCTCCAAATTCCCATTAGCTGCTCTTGCGTGGACGGAATCCGGAAATCGGTCTCGACCCATTACAAGACTCGGCCCCAGGACACCCTTTCGACAATTGCGGACTCCATTTATGGTGGGTTGGTCTCGGCGGATCAGATTAGAGAGGCCAATTCGATCTCGGATCCATCGGTTCTTGATGTGGGGCAGAACCTTGTTGTGCCGTTGCCCTGTACCTGCTTTAACGGGACCGACAATTCTTTGCCGGCAGTGTATCTGTCCTATGTGGTGAAGGATGTGGATACTTTGGCCGGAATTGCAGCGAGGTATTCGACTACAATTACTGATTTGATGAATGTTAATGCTTTGGGCAGTACTGCCATTACGGGTGGTGATATTCTTGCAGTCCCAATTTCAGGTAGTTTATCATGTCCTTATGTCTGTTATTATATTGTAGTCGCTTGATGCGTGTGTTCTGATTTAAGCAATTGTTGTTGAGATGACTGTTAGTTTAAGCTAATATACAAGATTAAAGTGTTCTTCTCTATTTAGGCTCTTAAGTTCAAATCTTTTTGGGGAGGAATTTTGATTTTCCGATCGTTTTCCATTTTCCTTGTAGCTTGTTCTTCCAAATTTCCAAAATATGCCTCAGATTATGGACTGATTGTGCCAAATGGGAGTTACGCTATCACTGCAAGCCACTGTATCCAATGCAGCTGTGGCCCGGGGAATCACAAGTAATGGAGTAGCTTCATTATATCTTGAGTTTTTTATTGTTTCATTGTGATACTGTGTTCTGGGACTCTCCCTCTGATCTGTTCTTTTTTTGTTATACAGCCTTTACTGCAAACCATCCTCTTTGGCAGTTTCTTGTTCGAGCATGCAGTGTAAAAACAGCAACCTAATACTAGGGAATTATACCACACAGCAAACTAGTGGTGGATGCAATGTTACATCATGTTCTTATGGTGGCTATTCAAATGGTTCCATTATCACTTGGTATACTAACATCATCTTTCTATGAGTTCTTTCCATGATTTATCATTTGTATGAAGAAGTTTGGCTTTTCTTCCCAATGTATCTTGTTAGGATTGATTTTGCAATTTTATTGTAAAAATATGCTACATGTCTGTGTTTAAATATCTCAATTCTCTTTGCTTTCCAGGTTGTCAACATCCTTCCAACCTCAATGCCCAGGTTAGAGTTTATCTAATGCCCATTTTTTATGGTTATTTGGTGGGAGCACTCTGTTTGCTTTGGACCATCCAAGTTTGTTAACAAGTTCAATATTCGTGTTTGGTTTCTTTCCACTTCCACAATTTCGACAAAGTTCATGATGACTGATTGAGTGAATAGGAGGAGGATTAGCAATATATTAGGGTGAGATTGTTCTGCATTATGTTCTGAACAGATGGCACGATTTTGTCAATGTCTAGTTGTGTAGAAATGGTTCATGTGCAGTTGCCATCCTTGTTCTTTCTGTGTGGGGTACACGTTTGCGCATTGTCATTTGAATGGAAATCATGTTTGTGCATCAATAGTATGACCTTCAATTGCTTTGCTGGCTTCCAAATACTGTCTACGAGTGTGTTACTGTTTTGGTTGACATTATCTTGATATATCATGAGGTTGTGTTTTTTTGAAGTACTCTTTAAATGTTAACCATGATTTATCTGTGTTCAAGTGATTATTAAAACTGATGGATGGTTCCAATTTGTCTCAAATCTAGGACCCCAGCAAGTTCCTGCGCTTATAGCTCCACCTACTTCAGTGCCAAAGGACCTGCCATTTGCCCCAGCACCTGCACCATTATCAGATGGGGCTGGCACAACAATTCCGAAGGGTCTAGTACCATCTACGGCATCTGGATCAATTCCTATAACCAACCCTGCTAATGGTCCAATGGCAAGTGTTTCTTCTGATGCGTGTTCTTTGGTGCATTCGTTAGCCACCATTTGGGGCACTATTGTGGGATACTTACTCATCAAGTGCGTGATGCCATTCACATTGTAACTCTGCTTGCTGGCTGTGTGTATGATGGAGCGGGTTTTGTTCTCGATTTTTAACCCATTCCCACCCTTCTGTGCATGTTAACACTATCATTCATGACTGCGATGAGACTACATTGTTGATGAGGCTTTCAATTACTTGTAGTGAGTTGTTGTGGCGTTGTATGATCTACAAGACCAAGCATGCAACCAACCAGTGTCCCAACTCCGAATCGAATGCTTCTGATACAAAATTACACAGCAATGTCTGAGGAGCCTCAGACAAAAGAGGAAAGATGCTTTATGAAGAGAAAAGAATTTGGTCAAATCGACGTAGAAATCATACTCTGCATGTCACCATTTGGAAGTCTGGTATACTAAAAATTTATAATTATTGGCATGGTCCTTTGAACCGGTCAAACCAGAAAGAATGATCTAGCCAGGTCATTTGTGTCAATTGTGTAGAGGAGTTGGTGGTAATTAGATGGGCTCTCGTATAGTGGCCATCCGTTACCGTAATAGATGTATCACCATCCATCCGATCCGATTGAAGCCGGTAAGCATGAATGGCTATCCCACCAAGGCATGTAACTGATCGAATTTTCCTAATTAGATTGGCTTTGGTCAAGTCAAGAGCTGCTCAAATCCCATAGGCTTGTTCGATCCATTGAGACGGCTAGCTCGGCCTGCTCGGGTAAACTTGTTTTTAATCTGGGTTTGGGCTGTTTCTTAAGTTGTTTGGGTTCTTGCGTCTCGGCAATAAAAATTTTGCGACCCAATCAAAACTCCCAAAAAGAAAACAAGAAAACAAGTAAAAAAAAGTAAAAACGAAAACGAACAACAGCTGATCGAGCCGAGAGAAATGCACAGGGCTCTGACCTGATCCCTAGTTCCCTTTGGCCGGCCTCTTTCCCTTGTACGTCTCGGCTCCGACGAGCCCCACTTCTCGAGCTAAGAAGCTGCAAAGAGTGCCGCCGAAAGCTTCGACGTTGACACCTTCATTTTCGTAAGTCAGTCCTTGTATGTTCTCTATGGCTTATTCTGTCTTAGGCTTACCTAGAGAATCAATTGTCAGTTCTCGAGCAATATATGAAATGAGGATTAGTGGAGGTTAGGATTATGGACAGGAAGCTATGGCGTGACGCCGAGGCGCACAAAAGTCCTCATCACCAAACTGCTCTCTGATAAACACTTAATTGTGCGGATGAATTTTGCCAACTGAACAGCTAGGAGTGTAGAATTATGAATCAATCTCTCTAGCTTCTTCATTTGCTTGCAATTTTTTTATGCATTTGGGGAACTTGTGGAACAGACGGGCATCAAGGGAAAACCCTCTTGAACGGCAGCAGTTTTCAGGTGGATATGCTGGAGCTTACACGGAAAAGACACGAAACAAGTAGCGACTGCAGCGTGAAGGAACATTAACCGGAAATTAGATTGTCCGTGAAGGGAGTAGAGAACTCACTTTGAGAAGTGAAACTGGAAGAAAGACCCCAGTCATGGTCATGGCTTCTGCACCCAACAAGCTCTATGCTGGTTAATATCCTTTTCAGTCTCCTTCTTTGACTAACCTGCATTTTTTTTTCGGTTATGCATGTATTTGCTTATTTAATCTAGTTTTCCATTTCTTTAATTTTTCAGATGATGTTAGCCTTGTGATGGTCTTGATCGACACGAATCCTTTTTTCTGGAGCTCCTCTTCTCTCTCTTTTTCTCAGTTCCTCTCCCATGTAATAGTTTCATCCCCTTATCTCTGTTTCCAAATAAGAATTTGACATTGAGTTTTTGGTTTCTTGGGAGATCTCTGAATTTGATTAATGGCTTATTTTTGTAGGTGCTTGCATTTGTCAATGCAATTTTGACCCTTAATCAATTGAACCAAGTTGTAGTTATTGCTACTGGTTATGGTTCTTGCGATTATATATTTGATTCTTCTTTGGCTTTGAACCGGGACATCAACAATGGCTCAATGTCTGCTGTTGACTCTAGCTTATTGAGGAGGTTGGAGGAGTTTATTGACAAAGATGAAGAGTTGGCCAAGGAGGAGTCTACTAAGGGAAGTGTTAAGTCTTCTCTGTTGTCCGGTTCATTGTCCATGGCTCTATGTTGTATCCTTTGATATGCATTGTTTTATTTGTTATTTATTTATTTTTCCTTGTCAAGTTTTATTTTTAGGTAACAATGGCTTCTAAGCACTTTCAGCTTGTGTCCTACATTGTATGAATTTTTTATGCATAAGGCATTGTCTATGTAATGGCATGTACTCATGACAACAATTGCCCAAATATCAAGAGGGAGAACTAAAATAGTTGCTTGAGCTTCTCAGTCATTTGTTTTACAGATTTGTTTGGTCTGACGTATGCTGAATAGATATACAGAGAATATTTCGATCAGGACCTCTCCATCCACAACCCAGAGTAAGTATATTTAGTTTTGTATTCCTTGATTTGTCTGTCATGTGCATATGGTATGTAAAAAATATTGGTGGATGCAAACTACAAACCAATCTTGGGTCATTCACACAATAATGGATTGCCAAAAAACAAAAAAAACAAAAAAAGAGGAAAGAACTAACTCTATGATATCTTCCCTATTTAACGTGCCGGGAATATTTAATTCCAATTTAAGATAAAAAAAACAAAAAAAGAGGAAAGAAATAACTCTATTTCTTTCCTATTCAACATGCTGGGGATATTTAATTTCTATTTAATTGAAATTAAATATCCTTGGCTTGTTAAATAGGAAAGATATCATACAGTTATTTCTTTCCACTTTTTACTAGCGGTTCTGAATCCATTTGATATGCTGTGAGGAACTGAATTTCATGTTTAAGATGTGGTACTCACACCTCTACTCTAGCAATAGAAGGAATTTTTGTTTAACTTTCTTTCATTTTTAATTACTTTGTCTTGACTGTCTGTTTGCTGCCTTTACTTATACACTTTGTTAGTTTAAGTCTTATGTACCAATCTGCTTAGTATTTTTTTTTTCTCTCATTTCATTTTCTTCTTTTTGTTCTGTTATAAATAAGCACCATGGAGTGATATTTATTCGCTCAGGCGAGTTTGTTTTGGATTCATAATAATGCAATAATAGTGCTTATTTTTATGTATTGTGATTATTTGCACAAGTTGTATGATTATTGAAACACTACACCTTAAGAAACCTGAAAAGAACTTTGAGAACAATTTTTGTAAAAAGGTAAGAATTGTTGTGTGTGTGTGTGTGTATTAAAAGCTGGGTAAGTTAAAAAAATTCTTAAAATTTGATGTTACTCAAGTGATTATTATGCTTGCATGGTATTAGCTCTCAAGTGAAATTGGTTCCAGAAAAAGAATGAAGTAAAATTGAAAATAATGAAATTAATGCATTATCATTTTCTTCTGGCTAGACATGTTAGGTTAAAGTATTGGTTATTGCAACTGAATTTCTGCCCAGTTCAGTCTCTGAATGCTGCAGTTGTTTGTTACTTTTGTATGTTATTGCTAATTGTTACTTTCGTGTTATAAGACTGAGATCTTTGCAGATATTTTGCATGCAGGGTTCACCTGATGGACCTGAACAGTATGTTACTTGCAGTGCCTTGGTTTATCTGTGGTTTCTTCCATTTGTAACTATCTGAATTCTGATTCTTTTCCAGATATGTGGCAATCATGAATTCGATTTTCTCTGCACAGCGTTCTATGGTACTTGAACAGTCTATCCGGTTTTTCTACTTGCAATTTTAACATTTATCTTAGCAGCTGTTGTTCCAAACTTGCAATCTATGGGTTGCATTTTTGGATTTGTTCAAAGCTAAAAATCTGCCTAGTAGGTCGTCAATGGAATGTAGTTATATTTTAGTAAATTAACATGCCAGGAGGTTAAATATCAGATATTACTGATATGCAGGAATACTGGTTGACTTCACACTGCTTTACCTTTCATACTTGTAACTAGCAATGATGTTGGGTGACAACCAGTGTTCTTGTTTCATTGTTTCAAAATATGAATTTTAATTTATTGGATTACTGGAATGAATATATCATTTTTAAGCTAAGCCTTTTATTCATGTGATATCTGCTATCCTGCTGTAGGTTCCAATAGATTCTTGTTACATAGGTGCTCAAAATTCAGCCTACCTGCAGCAGGTATTACATCTTTTTAGCTGTACGTGAGCTGTGGATGAAGTGCTATCTTCTCCTAGTAGTTCATTTCATCTCAGTGATAGATTATTGATCCATAAAACTGCAGGCTTCTTACATAACTGGTGGAGTGCATCATAAACCTCAGCATCTAGATGGACTGCTTCAGTATCTACTGGTTTGTTGCTTGCTTGGGGATATTCTTTGACAGATATTTTTTTTGTACAATTATTAGTGCGGAGAACTATACATTAGGCTATGATTTCAATTTATGTGTATTTAACTATTCCTAGCAGTTAGTATAGCATACATAAAATTATTAACATGTAGGAGTAATGGGAGTAGGTTTGAAAACTTTTATCTTACTCATATGACATGCATATATCATTGTAAAATCAATGTGAGAATTACAAGTCTAATTTCATTTGTTATTTTACTGTTTGTTAAAGCCAGCTAATAACCTTTTCAAATTAATATGCGCTCTCTTTAAATGCAGACTGTTTTTGCTACTGACTTGCATTCCCGGAGTTTCTTACAGCTTCCCAAGCCTGTTGGTGTTGACTTCCGTGCCTCGTATGTTAAACTGCCTCGTTTTTATCTGTTTAGCCTGCTGTTTCAGTTGACCTGATGGCTATGATAAAGTGGGATGTCTAGCAATGCATGGTTAAGCCTACACAAACCTGATGCTCCTAAAGGCTAAAAGTATCTTAGTTCCATTTTGAGTGAGACTGACGTCATGTCATCACCCTCACTCACTATGTTCAAATCTCTCTCTCTCTCTCTAAATTATTTCAAATGATGACAAGATTAGTCCATGTTGATTTTGTGCATGTTTCCTTATTCCATCAGTAAACCAGAGATTGAAGAATGGTCTAAAATTAGGAACATGGTCAATTAATGAATCAGTCACTTTTGTTAGCGAAATACATGGTGCTGGTTGAAGAGTTCTCCTTAATTCTGTTGATTCTCCTGCATTTCTCTTCTAATGTGCAACTTAGTTAACTGAAAATTTGAATCTGCAGATGCTTTTGCCACAAGAACACGATTGACATGGGCTATATTTGTTCTGTGTGTTTATCAATCTTCTGTTCACATCACAAGAAATGCTCGACCTGTGGGTAAGTTGTCTTTTGCGGTACAAATTTTGCATATTTTTCATGCATAAGTGTTAGTTTTCTCGTTGTATACTTTTCTGACAAAAAAAGGGTCTCATTTTACTGCAAAAGGTTAGGAAAACCATTAGCTTGCTTAAAACAATGTAGGAAATGTTTTATGCATATACTCATTTTATTCTACATTGCAGGTCTATATTTGGGCAGTCACAGTCGTCTTCCAGCACGGCATCTGGTAAAAAGAGGAAGGGTCCAGATACATGATCCTATTTATCCATGATATTAACGTTGCCCTGCCATTTTTGTTCCCATCTCCTGAACCACAGGTTCTGCCTGGACCAACTGGGTGCAAGGTGTTTTTTCATTTGAAAGATTAGCTGCAAACGTGGTCACGTTGTGCCTCAGGAACTTGATTTACCATTTTAATAAAACAGCCAAGCAGGAGCCGTGGCCGTACTAGAAAATCAGAGCTACTGATGTTTGTGGATCTTCATTTCCTAGAATATAGGTATAACCATAGCTCCTTAGTTCAGTTTTGCTCACAATGTGACATGTCACAAGTTTGAAATTACAATTGATTTTTAAGTTACTCGACCATAAATACATGAGACTGATTCTGAAGCTAGCGCGTTCACCAATAAATAAGACTATTTACAAAATAGATAGAAATGCAACCTTCAGTATCGACTGAATAGATTACTTGAGGTGCATAAAGCAACTAACATCTGTACATCAAAGGAATAAAAAATAAGAAATCAATATATCATACAATTGACAACACAATGGATAAGTCAGCCAGCTGTCTCCAGACTTCAACTATTCACAGTATTTACACAAACAGCCAGCACGGTAAAAGAAGCAATTAAGTGAATCAGAACTTTGGCTTGAATACCACAGATTTTGGTGAGAACTTCATCACTTCATATGGCCCTCAGGACAACTTTGCTTGTTGTGTGAACGCCCATTGCTGCAAGTCTCAGCACAGCTCGGCCTTGGTACAGCCTGAATGATTCCAAGTGAAGGACGATCAATGATATGTAGCGACAGACACAATTAGTGACAGAAATAAATATCAAAGGATCATAAAAAAGATGGCCATAATCTTATCCACTAGGGTAAATTCATATAATACTTATAAGGTGATTTAAAGATGAATTTTTCAGCAACCTAATTTTCTTTCCTCATATTTCTTGTGCCTTAGTCATATACTATGTCACATGTGCATATCCTTAATAGTGTATGAACAAAATAACACAACAATTTGAAGGTTAGGTCTCTATGGAAGACCAGAAGTCTGATTGAGCTCATCTATGGAATTCTTGAGGAACAGAGAAAAACAATCACCCAGTGCTTTCTCTCAAACAGACCTAGCTCGTGTTAAATGTTATATATTTGCTGCATGCATCTATTATGTGATGAGATGCAAGAATGAGAGGATTTTCTGGGCATATTTGGGAACCTAAAGCAGTTTCTCAGCAGGCTTCTCATGAGGTGAAGCCATTGTATGCTAGTCTCCCTTAGTTCTCATTCCTTTCAGTTCTAGCATATCAGATTGTATTTTTGTCTGATTCTGTGGCTCAGCACAGGCCTAGGTTTTATATTTCTGTTTGATTTTGGTCCCAGGTTTGCCATTTTGATGTTGGTGTGTGGCAGTGGTTCTAGTGAAATCCAGACCCATCAAGGTGTTTTCAAAAAATAAAAAGTCTACGCCACAGGGTATGAAAATCACCCAGCCAATGCAAGTCCCCATGTTGAAAGGGCATAGAACATCTTTCCGGTGTGCCAAATACTCATCATTTTCTCCAATTTATTGACACCACCCAGTGCTTTCACTAGAGCTGCAAACAGTGAAGAGATATCAGTGAGATCAGTTACATTGAACCATCTGTGTTCGCTGTAAGATGGAAATATAAGTCAAACAGTTTGATAGTTCTTTCGTAGACATATAGCACAAGATCCTAATTCTAAGACACACAATCCCAAGGCAGAGCTCATCAACAAACTTGCATAACATCTAAATGCATAAGGTTTTTAGAGAGGAGAGAAGACAACTGACAATCACGAACTGTAATGTGACTGAGAAAGCAAGCAATCACCAATAGGAACAATATAGTGGTTTCCTACTGAATCTTGAATGAGATGGATGGGGAGATTAAAGTTTTTCTTTGAGAGGAAGATGAGCAACAAAATTTAAATCGATAAACACAAAATAGGACATACTCTTTTGCATCTCCTCTGGTGGCAAACTCTGCAATCAAATGCAGCAAGCCACATAAGCAATATATATAAATATATATTTTTACACAAACAGCACTTGATTCAGCAACTAAAAAGTGTAAACCTGAGCTTTTGGGTTAGACAGGATGCATTTGGCCATAAAATTAGCAACCCCATCCACCACATGTTCCTCTCCGATAACAACATAGTTCTCATCATCAATCCCACTCCACTCCTCAATGTTGTTTGGAACCATATCATCAGTAACCCATACCCACCAACTAGGCTGTTCATGGTCCATGTTAATCAGAGTTTCGGCTGAATGCCTATCAGTTCCTGAAAAGGAAAAAAAAAGGGAAAAAAAGAAAATAAAAAAAAACAATAATATTGATTTCTGTCAAACAAAAGGGCAAAAAAAAAAACAAAACAGTTTCTACATGAAAAATGTGACACAATAAGCATGTAGTGAGGTTCTATATACAAACCGGATGCCTCCTTGAATGGAAACTCAATTTTTGTTTCAGCTCCATGGAGGGTCTCAAGTTGAGCCAAGAATTCTTTTGAATTCACAGTAGCCATCAAACGGGCATACAGCTGCATTTGCAAAGACACGACCGTCAACCGAAAACTTCAAAAGATGGGCCATATGATTAACACTCAGCATCATTCATTAGAACAACTGATAAGCAGTATACTTTGATCTTGTCAACAAGCAGAAATACAAGTAATGCCACATTAGAACTCCATAACAGGGTGTCATAATCTTTTCTACTATGAATTATTAACAGACTATTTTCCCTTTCACGGATAAATAAGAAACCAAGTAAATTCCATGAATGGGTTCCGCAATTCAAATCGTACTCATAAAAGACATAAAATTGGAGAGAAAAAGAGAGAGAAGAAGTTTGTGACTATACTCACGTCAGGAGGGCAGTCCTTTGAGAAGGAAGGAGATGCAGATAGAGGGTAAAGCAGCTTAAGATTCTGTTCAAGAAGGTCCCTGAGACGGCGGTTCTCCGCCTTTAAAGATTCCAAATTTATGTCTTTCTCGGGGGAATCGCCCTGGTTTTGGGGCGAATCTCCATCGTGATCATGATGGTTGTGGTGGTGGTGGTGATGGCAACATTCGACGGCGGTCCACGCCACATCGGCCACCTCAAGGATCGTTTTAGCTGCCTCTACGGCACCGTGGCCGCCCATGATTTTGGGAGAATTTGGGGCCGAATATGAAATCCCTAATTTTGCGGGGCCTTTGGGGTTCTTTAGGAAGAAGACGACGAGAGGAGAAAGACAGAGGGACAGAGCGCTGACGTTATGTTAACGACGAAAGTGCCGTACGACAACGTTATCTTACGAGTTACGACTTGTGCACGGTTCCGTTCTCTTTTCTTGTTTTCATTTTCTCCTTATTTCCAGCTTTATCTTTTTTCTTTTCTTTATCTTTTTTCTGCTGTGGGTAAAGCGCACCATTAGTCCTCAATCTTTGATTTCTATGGCAAAACAGTATTCAAGCTACATTTTTGTTTGAAATTAATCCAAATTTTTATAACTCGTTTTCCTTTAGTCCTTAGTCCTACGCAATCATGTAAATTTGATTAAAGAGGAAAAATTGATAATTTAAATAATTCATTAACTGTTAAAAATTTATAGTATTTTTTAATTTATGGAAAGATTATTATTAAATAGTTTAAATTAGAACAAAAAGTTATATGAGAATTAATAAATTTAAATTATTCGTTAACTGTTTTATAATAAATTTAATTTGTGTGATAGTTTTTTGACAATAAATAAACTACTTAAACAATCAGCTTTTTATATATGTAAATTGACATTGTGTACTAATTCAATTTTACCCAGTGATAGAGACTAATATGCAATTAATTATAAATATTTGAGACCAACTTATGATCTTATAGAGGTTGGAGATTGATTTGTGATATCAATTAAAAGTTTGGGAGGAATGGTGCTTTTTACTCTTTTTTTTTTTGTTTGCATTCATTGGGAAAATAATGTTATGCATTTTAACACAATTTAATATAACAATTAATACTATAAAAATATCATATAACATAATTAAATGTAAAAATTAATAATACATTACACCATTTTACCGAATTTAAACCCTAAAACTTGAAAATAAAAAATTAATAAATTAAAACAGCCGAATATAATAAGAAATTGAAATAAAAAAAATCTAAACTTGGTTAGAAAAAATAACATGCATTTTAACATAATTAAATAAAAAAATTAAAATATATCACACAAATTTACCATATCTCTTAACATATGTACCGTAAATTAAAAAAAAAAAACAGAAAATGAAATTTAAAAAGTAGCAAAACCAAATTTCCAGAGACATGCAGGAAGCATCTAACGCATAAATTTTTATGACAAAAGATATCATCTCAATCCACATATGTCCATAAAACCACCATCATTTTCAAACTTATTATGGGAAAATAAGAAAAATTTAAAACATACATCTCAACTTAAGAAGAACTGAGGGAACACAATGGCCAAGCTCAAACAATAAGAGAAGAAGCAAGCTAACAAAAAAATAATAATAAAGCTCAGAACTGAAAAAATAAAAAATAAATAATAATATCTAACAATATGCAAAGAAACCGAAGGAAAAAACTAGCTCACCAGACAGTCCCAACACTAGATCTAGTGAAATGAAGTGATTTTACTACTCGGATGGTGGTGAACGAGCTTTGAGCTGTGGAATGGCAAGGTTTTGGGCGGTAGGAAGTAGAGAATGGTGAGACAGAGGAAAAGCTCGAGCTTCTGGAGTAAGAAAGTTGAGATTTAAAATACGGTTACTAGTGGCCACACCATTTGCAACTATTAAATGAAACACACATTTTTTACTTAAATGGTTACTAACGGTTTGACACATGGTAACCGTCCTACCTTACTTGTGTCTGAACCGGCTTAATCACTTATCAAAATGAAACCGTTGTATATCTTTAATATGTGTTACCGATAATTCTATAAGTCAGTATTGTTGATAATTTGGCAGTTGAAAATTTGGTTTATTTTAATATTGTTTTAGCATTGCTACTTTTCCATTCTCTCTAATGAAATCTCCTGTGATAAGCCCTCCACCTTTGTATGGCCTCCACCTATACAAGTGCATGATTTGTAGTGTATATATCTAGTTGCTTTCTCCACTTCAAATAAAACTGGTATATTTGGTTGCTTTACATTCGTTCCACTGAATTTTTAATAAAGTTGGATTTAGATAATTTTATTTCAAATTTTTATATTAGATAATATTTCTATAATCATTTTTAAAAAAGATAACATTCATATAACATTATCATAATTGAAGCTTATTTTTATCATATTCCAAATCAAGCAAAACTTTCATCATTTTGAATTAATAGTGTGCCACGTGCATGTGTTTGTGCCATATTCAATTTGGTGGTTAAGGGCTTTGGGGATTCATTGTGTAAAACAAAAGAAATACAATGTTCACGGGAAAAAATGGATTTACTATTATATCATATGCCAGACTGAAGTTCTGAGCACGTTTTGTTTTCGTTTTCTGTCATGGACGCTTAAACGCTTCTATATTTCGGGACTTTATGATAACAATATAATATTTTCGAACTTTTGGGTGCAATTGGATATTTATGCATATATTAGGAGTGTATCATGTACTTTCACCTATTTTAAATTCAAGAGCGGTCAGCGACTTCGCGGACGCCTGAACATAAGGTTTCCTGTTTCCCCACTTCACCTGTGGAACAATCAGAGTCGGAAGCGACCCGAAAAATCCCGTCTTTAATGGCGGAGGAGACAGCGACTAGTCCAAACCCCGTGAGAGATGTCAAAGAAGCGACGGAGGATATGGAGTCCCGGATTAAGTCCGCTATGCGCTCTCGCGTTACCCACTTCAAGGAACAATCAGAGTAGAAACACACTCTCACCCTCTCTCTGATTGTTTTTGGGGGGTCTCTACTGTTTATGTGGTTTTTCTCTGGTTGGGTTATTTTAGCCTCAGTGTTAGTGAATTTTGTTGAAATTGCGAGGAATTTCAAAACCGATATGGGTTCTCTTGGCATTTTAGTTTTTTGTTTAGGGTTCATGTGGGCTGCTTTGAAGTATGTTAGCTAGGAGTTGTGATTTTTTGCTCCTAACGAGCTGTATCTCGTGTTGAATTGAAGAGGTTGGGTTTGACAAATACTTGAGTTTGATTTAGTGTAGGGGGATTTGGTGTTTTTGCCAGGTAAGCAGCTAGGTATAGGGAGTAGAATAATTGATAGATTCACGCGTGATTATTGCAGTTCCTTGACATTTGAGGGTGTTCGGAGATTGTTGGAGAAGGACTTGGGGTTGGAAATATATGCATTGGATGTGCATAAGAGATTTGTCAAGCAATGCCTTCTAGAGGTACATTTTCTTCATTCTTAACTGATCCCGAATGGGTTTACCTGACTTTTGAAATTTTACTTCGAATGGTGCTTATGGTCCTTTTAGTAGCTGGTGCACTTACAATGCTGTTTTCATTTAGAAATTGCTTCCAAATGTTGTTTTCCTCAAGTAGAAATGTCTGGGAACAGCATAGAGCAATTTTCAAAGGTGGCATTAATTGATTATGCCATAAAGAGCCTATATCAAGATTTTTTCATTACTTCAAGTGTGTGACACAGTTTGCAATTTTCTCGTTCATTTTTATGCTGATATTTGTTAGAGCAGTAGCTTTGGGTAAAATGCTATTTTTGCATTTGGTGAGATGCTCTTACTCCTGTCATCTTTGGGGTTCTCTCATTTGCTCTCATTTTTGGTCCCCCTCCGTCCCTCCCCCCCCCCAAAAAAAAAATTCGCACACAGTCTATCTGCTTTTATGCTTGTGCTTGATTAGATATCATTGGTGTTCAAACATGACCTCAACTATGTAGAATTGGTAGAATCGTTGCTTCTCAATCCTAATTCATTGCCTAAAGTTGTCAATTTGACTGAGAAATTTAAAGATGATGTATTCAAAATGAGACCCTGATTACAAATGGAGAAAGGGAACTTACAATGTCAATAACTGGATGAAAAGGCAGATAGAGAAATTGTAGAAAAGAAGAAATTGTTGCTGAATCCTTGTTGAACATTGAAGATATTCCTGCCAGCAAATCAACATTTTCTGTTATGATTATATAATCCATTCTCTGTTGTAGAACCTAGAAGGCGGTAATGATGAAAATGGCCACAAAAATTCTGATGAGAAAGCACAAGAAAATGGTGGTTTGACTGGGGAAGCAGAGCAACTTCCAAAACGACACAATTTGAAAAAAGATGAAGCAGAACCTTGTTCAGAAGATGAAGAGAAAATGGAAGACTCTCCTGTTATGGGCCTTTTGACAGCTAAAGATGCAGCTAAAACTGAAGGTGCAAAATCAAAGCATCAAAAGAGCAAAGGAGTCTCTCAGGCAGAAATAGAGAAGGCCATTAAGGATAGAGCTTCTTATGTAAAAGCTAATGCTGAGTGAGTTGCTGAGTTCTTTCTACATTTAATGAAACTGTGATCTTGATTTAATCTTTTTCACTGACCTTTCTATTCTACACAAACACACTCACAACCTTTTCTCTTTTATGTTCTCGTCGGATCTTTTCCCCTTTGGCTTATGGTACATCTGTGGGCAATCCCTTGAATCTTATCTCTCTTGTTTGTTATGTTTGTGAGGTGTCTAAAGGGTTTTTTTATATTTGGATTCTTCTGTTCTTTCTTTCTCTCTTTCAGAAAAGTTTCAATGTTGGGCTTTCGTCGACTCTTGGAGGAAGATTTGAAACTTGATAAACATGCCCTTGATGCTTACAAAATGTTAATAAGTAAAAAGCTGGATGAGGTGAGCATATATTTTCTGATAGTGAATTCTAGCCTCTGGTGATATCTTTTCTGAGTTGTAATTTTTTTTTTAACTGTCAGGTGTTAACATCACCTGAAGGTTCTTCTCCAGCAGGTGAGGTTAAGGGGAAAAAACTTCAGAAAATTTCTAAAGGCAGAGGATCTAAGAAGGCTGTAAGTGAATTTGACTCAAATTCATTACAAAGTGAAGATGCTGAAGAGAAGGTAGAGGCAGATTCAGAGGTGGAAGGAGAAGATGAAGAAGGTGAAGAAAAGCCCAGAAAGAAAACAGTTCTTAAAGGTAAACTTAAGAAATCTGAAGTGCTTCAGAAACGTAAGAGACCAGAAAAGGAGACAAAGATATCTAAACAGAAGAAGAGGAAACCTGCAGAAAAGGTTTCAGATGATAATAATAGCATTGAAGACAGTGGAAATGTCTCTGAAGAGGCTGCCTCTCATTCTTCTGGTGAAAAAACAGTGAAGGTTGTAATCTTGTGCCATATGTCCAAACTTTTCTTGTAAATTTTTTAAGCTGAGTAGTTTTGATATAGCATGGATATCAGATATGGATCAAAATGAATGGCCTCCTGAGGTTTTCTCTACTTGACTTAAAAGGAAAATGATGCATAAGGGCTATGACTACTTTAGCTAGAAGATTGGGAATCGTGAAGACCATAAGATTTCTCTATGTTATTTCCAAAATTTTGATTTTGATAGTAGTCACCTTTGACATAATTGTTCTGTCAATTTGCAGAGAAAAGAAGTTGCAACTCCAACATATGGGAAAAGGGTAGAGCATCTGAAATCAGTTATTAAATCTTGTGGAATGAGGTATTCCATTGATTTGCATGTTGCAAATTCAGATCTTGATCCAGGTTGATTGGTATGCTAATTTTTTGTTTTTTTACTTGCAACTGTTTATTTTGTTCAGTGTTCCCCCCTCAGTATACAGGAAGGTCAAACAGGCACCTGAGAGTAAACGCGAAACCCAGCTAATAAAAGAGCTTGAGGAGATACTTTCTAAAGAAGGATTGTCTTCAGATCCTTCAGAAAAGGGTTTGAATTATAACTTCATCTGTCAGCTCTTTTGTTTAAGCATTTTTTTACCCATTAACTCTGAAGTCCGAACAGGGTTGTTTCTTGAAGATTGCGTATGTTTTTTTTTTCCTTGTTTTGTTTTAGGGATGGCTTCTTGGTTCGTTTTGGGATAGGTTGGGTGGGGTGTGGATGGTGTTTTTTCTGGTGGTAGCTAATAGCTCTATGAATTTTTCTCTCATGCCCTCGGGCTGCTAATTGTTTTCCTGCTAACTTAGAGGACTGTGGTCTCAGTGTAGTTCCTGGTAGATGCTGACTTCATAGTTCATAGAGCCTTTTCTGCATTTTTTTTTTAAATTGAAGATTTGAGTAGCCTTGGCAACAATGAATTTTGGTGTGCAATCACAACAAGCTCATGTTTGGTGTATCTTATAGTGGTGATCCTAGAGTTGGACGTTCATGGTGCTGCTTACCAATGGCTTCGCTGATAGCAATGATGTAAATACTAAGTTTTTATGTAATAAGGGTGAATACTTATTCCTGGTCATAGTGGGTAAGTGCATCTGCAATGCCAAAAATACTACTCACTAGGATTTAGGTGTTAGCACTCATTTCCTCTAGATTGTGGTCTGCCCCAATAATTGATTTTAAGTAATGCAAATTTGCAATGATTTTACAAATGTGAAGTATATAAATCTATGTGACAAACAATTAATGGTTGGTTAGGAGTTAACTGGACCTTCTACAGATTTCTGTTTCGGGGTGTTGTGCATCAAATCAGTTTGTGAAATTCTGTGTGAAAATTTTGTCTTCTGAGGGTTACTCCTAATGATGGCAGTTTGGTGTTTCCATGGATTGGTATGTTTATGAGCATTTGATACATTGGATGCATGTATTTAGATTCGAACTTGAACTTTGGGTATTTCTTTTATCATCAGAAATCAAAGAGGTAAGGAAGAAGAAGGAAAGAGCAAAAGAGCTTGAGGGGATAGACATGAGTAATATTGTAACAACTACACGCAGAAGGTCTGTGACCAGTTTTGGACCTCCACCAAAGGCCCAAATACCGGATGATAGTGATAGTAGTGACTCTGATGACACTGGTGATAACAATGAGGATGATGAAGATAATGATGAAAATGAAGATGATGAAGATGGTGATGAAGGCAATAACAATAGTCATAGTGAAGAGGGTAAGTATGAGGATATCCTTTTCCTCTCGGTTTTTGTCAATTGGGGGTCAGAAGGAGGTTACTTGATTGCCTGCCAAGAATGAAGACCTGAACGCAGCTAATTGTTTAGTACATGTGTGTGTTGATGCCTCTGGCCTGCAAATTAGTAGTAGACCAGTTTAACAGATGCAACTTAATTTTAGGGAATTGATATGATACAAGCAAACTCCATTTAAATTGCCGGTTATAAGGCACTGCCTAATTTTCTCACTTCTAATGTGCTTGATGGTTGCAGAGGAGGATGAGGGTGAGGACAGTGACTGAATTCTTCAGAAGCTGGAGTCGCTAGACAACCCTATGGCAAACTAAGCTAATCGATTGCTCTAATGCATCATGTATTATGTATCCTTTTAATCTGTTATGAATTTTCTGCTTATTCTCGGACTTGGAAAATATGGCACTAGATAGAACTTAGAAGAATGCTGCTCAGCTTTGCTTGTTAGGATTTAATCTTGTGTAAGAATTTAGTTTGAATTCTTAAATAGTTCTGTACATGGATATCCGAAACGTGTGGTTTCTGAGCTGATTGAGATGACTTGAGAATTTCGCTTTTTCAATTTTGCTAGGCCGTCGAGTGTCTCCCAACTTGATGAATGCTTGCACGGTAACAGAATACAGGGATCAGGCCACCTGGCGGAGCTACAAAATTGAAGAAAGCCTAATACCTGCCTTCTTTAGTGCTCTGTCAATTCTTCCTTCCTAAGCTCACAATGAACTTTAATGGCTAACATGGAACTTTGATGGCGAACATGGTGTACCACTATCTCTGTCTCATTCTTGATGATATTGTTTGGTTACTTCTAGAGATAATGACTTGGATGTGTTGCCTTACTTTACTGTCAGTTCTTAGACAAACGATTGTTTTGTTTTATACCAGTCTTAACATGTTTTGCTTACGTTATTAATTGTAATCAGAACCAGAAAAAAGGAGACTGAAAATATAGTATGAAAAGAGGAGACTAAATCAAATCATGATCTTTTATAGTTGGAGAGGATCTGCCGCTGCCATTGGCTCGTTGACTAGCCTGAAATCTAGTCGGACTTCTGTAAAGTTTAGAAAAACTAGTATCTTCGAGCGAAGGGTAAAATCGAGACAGTACAAAACCCACAAAGGAAATCATCAAACAGCAGGAACAGAAGCAACGAAACGGGTACGAAGGAGGGGGAAAGACAAGAAAAAAAAAACTGCAGGGGGCAACAAGTGACAGAATAAGAAGACATTTAAGGAAATTGAGGAAGAACACTTAAAAATTAGGACGATGGTCAAGGGTTAGGATCTGGTTGGCCTCTGTAAATTTACGTAATGCTCTGTTTTCTCTTTAAGTACTTTTCTTTGGGGAATTGCTCTTTCGATTCTCACTCCCTAACCAGCGATTGCATTGGTCTCAATATAGCCTTTCTAGACGCGGAATTTGTTCCTTACTTTTTCTCTTGAAGACGAAGTTGAAAAGAGATATATTTCGACTGTTTTATTATCAGGATGACGTTAATGAAGAACTAAACAGGCCAGCACTGAAATCCAACTAGCTCAGTTTTACGAGATCTTTTTTTCTGGGAACAGAAGTTTCTTGTTCCAGAGAAAAACGTGCATGATATATAACTCTGGAAGCTTACATGGTCTCTCAACATTAGGATAACCAACTTGGATTACAAAACAGCAGGGGAAAAAAACAAACGGAAAACAAAAAAACAGGCTCTCCGCTTAGTTGAATAATTTATTCTCTGATCTTGGTTACATATATGTAGTTAGTTGTGTTGTGTCTTTAACACTCTCCAGACTTCTCAACGCTAATTGACTTGAGAACAGCTGAGACCGGCGATTCCTGCTCAATCATTTTCGCATCAGCCACCGGTGTTTTGTCGGCGCTACGTGACTTGGAAGTGTCTGTCACCGGCAACTTTTCCGGCTCGATCATTTTCTCGTCAGCCACTGATGGATCTTTGCTCTTTCCCCACAGTACCATGTATAGCCCAAATATTATCAGAACCGTGCCAATTATACTACAAGTTAAACCAGCCAGCCATTACGATCCATATTTTGTCAGAATTTGATGTCTCCGAGTTCGAGACTTATGTTTTTATTTGTATTGTATCACATAAGAAAAATCGGTACCTTCCAAGGTGAATGTTCTCTGCGAGGATGAATGAGCCCAAAGCAGCGGTGATGATCATGCACAGAGGGCTAAATGCCGTCACGAAAACTGGCCCTTGCTCCCTTATCACCACTCCTTGCATGTAATATGCGATTCCGGAGCAAATCACCCCCTGTTCATTTCACTCCTTAAGTTTTATTTTGCGACACTTAGGTCACTCCGACTTTAGCTTGTGTCAATTAATTCAGTGGTATATGTAATATTCTCACGAACCGAGTAAACAGCGGCCAGGAGGCTTGCGTCCCAGCCCATCTTCCAGGCGCTCAAGTCGCGCTCAGTGGCGAACGACACTGCTGCACCTCCGATTGTTCCCATCAAGCATATCAATGCCGTCAGAGACAGCTCCGCCGGGTAGTGCTTCTTCAGCGTCATCGTCTGCAAAATGAAGAAACCGGACCAACCCCAGCATCTGGCAAGGAGCATCAGGGTGCCGGCAACCCATTGCTTGTCACTCCCATCAGCAACAGCGACTTGGTGGGCGGCGCCTCCTTGCGTCGTTATGAATTGGATTGCTGGGCCTTTGTAGAGGGTCATGATTACTGCTCCAGGGACCATGATCACAGTTCCCACCACCTTCGCTATACTTGATATCTTCCTTAGGTTAACAACTTCCAGCCTTAAGTTTGTGATCACAAAACAAGAATCCTTTCATTAAAATCTTTCCCCGTTGTTTTAGTTCAAACAAAAACTACTAATTAAGTATAAAAATTTTAGGCATGTACGTACCTGAAAATCAACGCCATCATGAAGGTAATGGCTGGCAACACATTTACTGTGGCCGATGCTAGTGTTGCTGTTGTATACTTCATGCCAAGGTAATATAAGTTCTGATCGATCACCGGCCTGTTCATTAATTGGAAAAAGTTAATTACAATTTACAACAACATATGAAGAAATATATATGGGAACATGCACATCCATGCATGCATGTCCCATGCATATAAATAATATACATGTAAAAGATTAATTATATTATCAAGATGCTTGGAGCATTACTCTAAGAAGCCCAGCACGGTTATTCTGAGGAAGATAGGAAGTGTCATCTTTGGCCTAACTTTCCTGTACAAAAGCAACGTAGCATCATACCGTACCTTAATATCGACTCATAGGATTTAGATGAAAATGAACAGAAAAGCAGAGGTAAAAGTGAAAAAGATGGATACCTTTCAAGAACAAGGGCGAAGGGAGCAATGACAAGGGTGGCAACCAAATGGCGATAGACGGCGAGAATGTAATGGTTCATGCCATGTTTGAGAGAGACCATAGTGATCACGTACATACCGGCGTAACCAAACTGGAGAGAAATCATCGCCATGTAGGGTTTCACTTGGCTCAGCCCAGCAAAGCAGCTAAAAAATGGCGACGTTTTCTCCCCCATGATCTCTGTCAGAGAATCCTCACAGAATAGCTTCTGTTCCTTAGCTGCCTATCTCTATTATGAGTTAGTTTCTTGTAGTTAATTGTGACTGGTACCGAAGGAGACAGGGGCTTCTTATAGGCACGCTTGATCATGAAAATAAGAATAAAGAATTCCAATACACTCCCCTAATTAATATAAGTCGATGACCTATTGCGGATGTACGTTTAAGCATGTACAAGTCCCGTACTTCTCCTTTTTCTCATCACCCTTATCCACTAGAAAGGGGAAATTACTAAATTAACCTCAATCAGGTGCAAGTAGCATTTGAAGTCATCTTACCTGCAAGTGCATGCAATGTCTCTGGATGAACCTCAAGACATGGGTTCCACGTTGGTAATAGAAACGTTTTTTCCCTCAAAATTATTTTACGCTCTCGCTTATTAGCCAACATTTGCCACCGCTATCGAGGGACGGTTCCTTAAATTAGTTGTCGTTAAATTTCTACTTTTTAGTAATTTTACTTTCAAAGCCTGGTAAGATATTTCTAAACAAAAAGGGTGCAAGTAGCCAGGATATGGTACTGTTTAAACAGCTTGGTAAACGTTTTTGGAGGGGAGGAGGCACTTCTGCCTTTTCTTCTATGATGCTATTGATGTTTTCACTTCTTTAAAAGTTAAGTACGTATTTTGCGATAGTCCTCAACATAAAATTTAGTAATTGGGAGTTTTAATTACTTTAATTTTTTTTTACAGGTTATAAAGGACTTTAAGCTCTTTTCTAGGGCCAGTAAGTTCCGTCCACAACATCTTATATAAGTTTTTCCTTTTTCCTTTAAGGAAAATAAAAAAAGGGAAAGAAAAAGGAATATAGGAATGTTTGTATGATGAAGGTAAAAAATTTGTTTTGTTGTGAGAGGGAAGTGGGGATTCGATTCATAGCTGACTAATGAGGCTAGGGATTAGTGGAGAAGGGTGAGGTGGGAAGAGTATATAAGTGGGCTTAGTTAAAAGTTGGTGGTTGATTTGGAATTTATAAGTGGACAATTAATATTGTCTAAGGAATGTGCAGAGTGGCCACCATTAATCAGATAGTGTCTGCTGGAAGGGTATATGTGGATTGCTTTTTGGTTTCGAATTAACTTCCAATCTCTTGGGCTGATTGGGTGAATGTGTATTCGTTCTGCTGGATAATTAGTTACGTGGAAGAAGCCATTTTGAGATAAGCTAATTTAATTTTTATTTGGAAAAAAAAAAGTTATTTGATTCTTATTCCTAGATCTTAGTATTATAAACAATGTACATAAGTGATAAATAATATTTCTACTCCATTTTTCCTCGCAACAATCGCCATTTTTTTAATATATCTTTGATGATGTATGCATGTATATATATATATGTGTATATGTATGAGAAACAAAAAAAAATGTTGAAGCGCATATATAATGTTGATAAACTTTTTTATTTCAAGTTATAACTTATTTTACTCGTCGGATGATATCAAAATCTCTGATTGTACTCTCAAAGTAAAAATAAATAAATAAATAAACAAAGGAATCGCATTATTAGGACTTCAAAAGGGGGAAAAAAAAAGAATTGCAAGTTAGGTCTTTTTTATTAGTCTTACATTTCTGGAAAGTTGCCACTAAATTTGAGGTCTTGCAACAAAAGTGCTCTTAAATTTATATTTCTATAAAAAAACCGTTAAATATGACATTTTATCAATTTTTGTTACTTTTTTTACTTGAATATTTCAATTAGAACCTAAATATTAACTTCATAGTTAATTCCTTTATTGAAAATTCTAGATTTTCGAATTGCGAGAGATATAAAAGCTTCCAATTATATGAATGATGGAGTTCTATCTTTTCTTTGAAGTATTTAAATCTTTTTTTTACTTTTATATTATAAATAATTTTGCTTTTTAAATGAGTTCGAAATCTGTTATTCTCTAATTAATTAGAGTTATATATTACTATTCTCTAATTAATTTTTATTTAAAAAAAGGTTATTTGATTCTTATTCCTAGATCTTAGTATAAACAATGTACATGTGATAGATAAGATTCATATATACTCCACTTTTCCGCGCAACCATTGCCATTTTTTTTAATATATCTTTGACGATGTATGCATGTATATATATATATGTGTATGTATGAGAGACAAAAATAAAAATGCAGAAGTTCACATATAATGTTGATCAACTTTTCTATTCTCAAGTTATAACTTATTATTTTACGCGTTGGATGATATCCAAATCTGTCATTGTACTCTAAAAGTAAGGAAAAATAAATAAATAAATAAATAAACAAAAGTATCGCATTACTAGGACTTCAAAAGTGAAAAAAGAATTGCGCAAGTTAGGTCCTTTTTTTTTTATTAGTCTTACATTTATGGAAAGTTGCCACTAAATTAATTTGAAGTTTTGCAACAAAAATGCTCTTAAATTTACATTTCTATGAAAAAACCATTAAATACAACTTTTTTTTTCAATTTTTGTTACTTTTTTACTTGAATAGTTTAATTAGAGCCTCAAAGATTAACTTCATAGTTAATTCCTTTATTGAAATAACTCATTTAAATTCTTTTAAATGAGATCCAAATCTTTTATTCTCTAATTAATTAGAGCTATATATTACTATATATTAGGATTTTGAAAAGGAGAAAACTGAGGCAAAAGAAGCGCAAGTTGTATTTTGCACATTAGTCTTACTTTTATGATGACAAACCCTTTAATTGCCACCAAAGTTGAAGTTCTCCAATAAAAATGTTCTTAAATTTATATTGCTATAAAAAGCGCCACTCAACACAATATTCCTTGAACTTTTTACTTTATAAATTTAATAAAATATTTTATTGGAAATCAAAGGTTAAAAATACAACTTAATATTTCAAAAACTTTCATAGTTAGTTCCTTCATTGAAATCACTTATGTAAATCAGGTTAATTCATACTAAAGTTTTAATGATGATAATTACAAAGACGCATAAAGTGACTTGATATTTTTACCCCTACTAAGAGTTTTATTCCATTTTTAACAAGACAACTTTGAAATTCATCCATACTAATGATGTGAAAAAGGGGAAAAATATGCTATTTGGGCGTTGGTTGCATCTTCTTATAATAATTTTGGGCACAAACCTCAATTAAAAAAAAACCTCTCTACGTCTTGGTGTTGGCTTCTAGATCTCTTATCAATGACCCTTAGCCCCAAAGACTCATAGGAATGACGACAGGTTAGGTCAGACACGATGTGCCATTCCCATAATTTATACTTGTGGGTATTCATTTACCAACAACGTTATGAGTATCCGTTAACTGGTAAGATTTTCTACTCATACCCATAACTATCGGATGTTCATACCTGGAAATGTATCCTTAAATAGTCAATATTTCGTCAAGCAATAGGGAAAAAACTAAAATTGACCCTGATCTATTCACTCTCTATCATGAAGCACCCTAACTTTTGTCCTTTCTACTTTAACCAGTTATGGATTAGGGGTGATAGCTTACCTATCATGGATCCCCACACCACCACCCACTTATACCTGCTAGATGGGTAAGAGTTTTTACCCATGTATGCTCCATCACTCATATTTTTATCCATAAAATAACCCATCATGGAAGGGTATCCACATGTCACAGGTTTTACCCACCTGATTGTCATCCCTAGCCCTAGAAACCCAGTTAGGGGGATTTCTCACCTTGGTATAACTCAGGTGGGCTTAACTGTCTCCACTGAATCAAAGGGTCATTTCGTTGAACTGTTGAAAGGGGAACGGGAACAACTTTTCGTAGTTATCATTCATTGAAACCCTTTTTAACCTTGATAAGAGCCCTAGGTAAGTCTTTTCACCCTCAAAGTTCTCGATCAATAGGGGCCTACTATGGATCTCATGTATAGGAAAATCCATCCTCTTATAGGGGAAATGCCATAAGGGGTTGCCATATGTCTTTTCAGCTCTCCCAAGAATCTTTAATGATGATGAGGTTAGAGGATCTATTGTCCCCGCGAGGGATCGAGACTAGATGAAAGGACATGGAGCCTGAAGAGATAGTAAGGGTATAAAAATTAAGGCTGTCTCTAGTATGAGGGCTACCTTGCCATTTGGCACGCAAGGATGAATGTGTTAAGGTGGAGAAAGAGTTAAGGATGGGCTAAGAAGGGGGGAGGTGGCAATCTTCACATAATTGGAGCCCAGGAAACGGAGGCTAGTCAAAAGTTAGACTAGGTACACAATGATATAGTCTTCTTTGGGCTCGTAGAATCAATAGTTATTAGCAAGGACAGTGGCCTCGACCCTGCCGGCCAATAGTGGTTCATGGTGGTGATCCCCATAGACTCCCCCAAAGGATTGTTGGCAATGACGACCACATCATTTAGTTGTGACTTTATTACCACGGCTTCCTGCCTTCCTAAGATTTTGCGCCAGTGACCGTTTTCCTCATGGTTGATTTGCAAGTCATTTGAGAAAAAGGAAACCTAAATCACCATTAGTTAGTGTGCAGTACAGTAGCCGGTTGTTGCACGATAGTGGAAGAAAAAGTAAACAGAAAGAAAAAAGCCAAATTAGAAAGATAGATGAGGGTAAATTGCCTTAAGTGCAGGAGTTCTAAAGACAAAATGGTGAATGAAGCACTAACGAGTGGTAGAAATAACAGTGATTAGAGAAGCGGATAAAAGAGCACAAGAAGCATAAAGACCTAAGAGAATGTTTGCAAGAATCGTGAAGTGGTAAAGAATTGGGGAAAACAAAGGGAACATATTTGTACTCCCATGAGGTTTCTTAATCTCCCATATCTTGGTAATTGCCAACTCATGATCATGAAGGTGGTGGGAAATAAGTCGACAGTGAGAGGCCATGTGGCCCTTGACTGCCATGATTCTTGCGTGCATGCAAGCATGACAAAGATGACATCAATTAGGTGTAGTTTTGACGGTAGGAGCCACTACATCACACTCGAACCTAAAAAATGTAGAAATCCACATCTGACATTTTCTAGAGGGGGACAAGTTTATACCATATTAGGCCTTAAGCCTTACCTGTTAAGGCCCATTATTTGGGTTCGACATACACAAGAGACCAATTCATAGGAGAATCCTAGGTAAGGAAGAGTTCTAATTAAGGGAGGTATTTAATATGAGAAGATTTCTTGGATGAGGAAAATCCCTCATTAATTATACACCTAAGGAGCAAGAATTTGGCACCCAAGTGTATAAAAGAAGACCTCATAGTGCATTCCATTTACGCACTTCATACCCTAATTCCGTTGTTACTTTACGTATTGTTCAATGAGCTAACTTGACCATTAGAGAGTCTGTCCCCAAAGACACTTTCTAAGCTTTAGATGTTATTTTTGGACACAAGTTCTCAAGTCCTAGTTGACTTGGGTTAACTAGTCGGAGGTCCGGTTCAACAATTTTTCTGAGTAGTTTGACTATCATCATAAAATGCCATGACTTTTTAAAGATGAAAGCCTGAAAGTCATCTGGCCCCAAGGCCTTAACATTTTTCATCTAAAGATAATGACAATTTTGATTTCATCTTTTGTACAAAGGCACGTGTGACCATTCAATTTGACTTGGAGAAAGCTTCCTAGTAACGTATGAGCATAACAGATCTTAAGTAGTAGGTCTATAGTGCTTTGAACTTTGTACGTTTGATAAAATATGAGGGAATGTGACCAAATTCATTTTAGTTTAAGTGAACTTAATTTAAAATGATTTATTTTTATTTTTATATCTTTTTTTCTGTAATCAAATTTATTCAAAATTCAATATTATATTTATGATAATCCATTGAAAGTAAAATTCTATGATTTTATTTAGTTTTCATAAATTTTCTTTTTTCAAATATAAAAAAATAAAAATTTATAAAAATTTAATAACCTTATAAAAATTTATTTTTAATGAATTATTACACATATATAATATTCATTTTCAAATAAAATTTATTTCAAATAAACAAAAAAATTTTAAAAAATATAAATTAAATTAAAATAAATTGGATGGTTTCGAACTTTCGACTGTTCTCGAAAATAGTTATGCGCTGGCCTTGATAATTCCATGACAAGGATATTTTGGATGAGAATTTCGTGGTAGATATAAAGGTGAGTTTGTTGTTTGTGAAGCAGCGTACTGAAGGCAAAAAATATTGGAGTACAAGAAAATACAACCAGAAAAAAGCGGATTTGATTCTGTGGAGCTCAGCCCTCAAGACTGAAGCGAAGCACCAACTTAGCAAAGGCGTACGTCTTTTGCTGACTCATTCCCACGTGAAGCGGCAACCGTCCAGCGACCAGCCTCAGCCTCAAACTCATTCTAGTTAATTAATTTCCACTTTTAGAAATGCTCTATTTTCTTGGAAAAATTATCAAAAATCCCCTCAATTATTCTCAAACCTGCAGTTTTATCACTCATTTTTCAAATACCTACAGTTACCCCCTATCAAATTAACTCCGCCATTCACTGTTAACACAAAAAGGGGAAACTAACTGACTTTACTCTCCCAGACTTCTTACTTAAAATTTTTCCCCCCTAAACACTAAAACTCGTTCAAATCAAATCAATTATTCTGAAAACTTGTACCCAGATTCACACCATCATCGCCATGAAACCCATACCCAGATTCGGCCATATTCTGATCGGGGGAGTCGCTAATGGGTCTCCTTCTTTGCCTGACTTCTCGCATTATCTTGCCGCCACGTCAGGAGCCCGATTCATCGACCAGCTCCAAATCAACTCCTCTCTGTCTCCCTCACATTTTCCATCCCCAGCCGCCTTTGAATACCTCTGCTCCGCTTCATTCCCCGACCTAGACACATTCGAATCCCTCCATCTCAAACATTTACCGCCCTCTTGGAGATACGTAATCGTGAACATCTACGGCGATGGCTGGATGTGAAGGATCAGACGACCATTGGGTCGGCAAAAGTGGGAAGCAGCGTGTCAATCTCTGACCTCGAAATAGCCATCATGAATCCACATGCCATGAATACCTAGCGGAGGAGCGCCACATACGGGAGATCGGCCTTGGTTTACCTCTTCTTCAAGTCCGCGGCAGATTCCGACGATGCCTGGAAAGCCTGATTTCGCTAGCGCTGGGTCCAGTTTGATTTGTGGGGAGCCCATTTTGGCCAGTGCGGAACTTGATGAGAAATTGACGAGCAAGCATCCGCCAATGCGGCAGATTCTGACAAGAAGCAACCGCCTGGGAAGCCCCTTTTTGCTTTTTGTTTGTTTAGCATTTCAATTATTTTTTCCTATGTTTGACTAAATGGGTTTTGATGCATATGGTGTTTGATTGAATAAGGTTTAGGGTATGATAATGATAATTAAATCAAGTGGAGGAGTGCAATTAACATCATTTGAAACTAGGGTGCAAAGTTTCAAAGAAAGAAAGCAAGCAGGGCAAATTCGAATATTTTCTCTTTCTCTTTCGTAACAGACATTAACGGAGTTAAATGTTGAAGGGATAAGTGTAGGTTTCTAAAACAAGGGGTACAAAACTGTAGGTTTGAGCATTCGTTTGGGGTTTTTGGGTAATTTTCCTTTCTTGACCTTTTCTTTCTCGTAAATTTTTGCTTTTTTGCCCTTTTCTTTGCCACCACTTTTTATTTTTACAAGTGTATAAAATCGGAGGAGAAAAACAATGATGAAGCTACTAAATTTTTAGATAACCCAAGGGCAAGTTTGCCATTTTTGTGCGTTGGTACTAAAATACACAGTAGTTTTTCTTTTCCAAGTTATTAGTATGGTAAAAATTGTCTATAGGTATTCCAAAGCTATACATGTGTTCAAGCATTTCATAATATTATATCAATCAAGATTGTTAAGATCCCAATTCAGATTTTAGAATCTTGTAATCCTACGATTCAATATCATGAAACCTATCGAAAAGAAATAGGATCGATGAAGATCTTAAGATCAGCAGGATCTTTTGATCTTATTGATCCTACTTGTTATTGATTTTTATTGGGTACACTTGTATTTGTGCCTAAATTAGAAAGTTTAAGTGATTAGACCATTGTTGCCTAAGTTGAGATATCTAAATTAGTGGTTATATGACTTGAATTGTGAAGTAACTTAAAAAAAAAAAAAAGTTTCTCATTCTGAAGAGAAAACTCAAAATTTTGATAGGACCTCCATAAATTTGTTGTTATTATGTTATGCTTATTTATGAGTTTTTTTCAAACTTGTGTCGATTATTATATTAGCTATATTAATGTGTGCTTTATTAGGACTTGAGCTTTATTTGTGCTGTAACACTAATTGTGTTATGTCATTATTATGACACTTGAACTTTACTTAAGTTTTCAATATAATTAATCTTCTATATGATATATATTATTTATTACAAGAAATTGTAACATTTTAGTAGGAGTTTACATTTAACAACCTGATTTTACAATTCTAATTTTGCATGATGTAAAATGATCTGAAATATGATCACGATCTTAACAACCTTGATATCAATAGACACAACTAGTTTTGAGATATAGGGAATTGTGACAGTTTTCATGCCTCATAATCGTTATTATAGGATATCTATCTATTGTGATCATTCCTATAGGCTAGGTTAACTTTGTCATTACCCGTGAGATCGCATCTTCCATTCTTCTCTAGGTTTGTTTTCTTTATTCATTTTGACTACCAAACAAAAAAATTATACTTGTGATCGTACGAACAATATAATTATGAAAATAAGATTCATTAAAATTTAAAAGCAATAAAGTTTTTTTCTTGTGATTCAAAAGCATTTATATAAAATGTATAAGATTGAGAATACATAGATATCTAAGGAAAGAGGATGTTTGTTTTTTCATGACTTGAAAGGCCATCAAACAATCGTATGTGGCATTTAGATGGCAAGTGATGGAGGTGGGGTTTGTACTCCAAGCCTCCGTCGATGTCCCATGACACCTAAGCCAATTTGTTAAGATGCTTAAGACAAATGCAATAAAGTTATTTGCATCAAATGATCATTTCAATTTTCTTACACATGTCAATTAAAACACTCAGGTCTACAATAGTCACTAAAGTGTTTAGGAAATTTCTTTTTTATTTTATTTTATTTTGTATACAGAAACATCTTTATAAGTTTAGGTAAAATAGGTGATATTCTATAGTATAAAGAACGGAAAATGTTTGCCTTTTTGGGATTCATAAAGTACTCGAATAAGCTTTGTATAACATTGTAGAAGAAAGTGAATGAGGCAGAAGTTGAATTCATGACCTTCCTTTTCCCTTAGTGCCCATTTAATACTTTTCCAAAGTGGCTGGGGCATTTAGCAAATTTCTAGATATGAAAATAGAGGTGGTTGTGTTTGAAGTGTAAAATGCCTGAATTGGATATCATTATTTATCAATATAAACAATATAATGCAACAACGAACAATGTGAATAATTCTAGAGTATCCTCAGAATAATAATACTTCTTTCATTACAAAATATTTACTCCACCAGAATCATAAAGGATAAACCTTTTGACTTTTAACGGTGGTTAAGAAAGTTGTATTTTTAGTGGATTTGCAGAAAAGACATATGAGCAATATTGGTAACTTTTACTTTTTTTTTTAGAAAAAAAAATAAGGGTGTATACTTTTAGATTTCCAGAAAAGGAATAAGGGCCAATTATTGTGAGATAGAGATAATATCATTTTTCAATTTTAATAAAACATTCTTTTTTTTATCAAAATTAATTTTTTTGATAAACAACACAATTATTTTGAATCTTTTTGAAAACTCAATTGCGATCTTATTAATTTTGGTAAAAAATCTAAAACTATGATTAATAATGCACATTTCAGAAGCAAAAATTTGATCAACTCAAGAGTTTGAAGTCCAGTCCAAATATGGATACTTCTTCTTATGCTTTAAAATAACTTATATATATATGAGCTACTTAAGTAGGACAAACATAATTTAAAAGAAATGACATGAATATATAAAGGTGCCAAATATTCTCAAGCACAAAAATAGGATAATTTTGTAAAGTTGTAAGGATGGTTGTATGATGCTTGGCATGAATCCAATCTGAACCATTTTTTTCTATATGATCTCTCTCTTTAAACTTCAATCATGCAGGTAAGTGTAAAACTTGAATTGAAGAGAGCTGTGTAGTAAAAAAGTTAAGTTTGAATTGAAATTAGTATCAATCTTGATAATTTCTTCTTCAAGTTGAGATTGCAAAAGATATAGCTGAACCATAAACAAGCTTTAAATTAAGTTAAACTTCAGTTAAATTCAAATTTTTATTTTAAATCAACGAGAAAAAATTATGAAAAGCTAAAACTAGACCTAGCTAGCTAAGCCAAGTAGTGAGTAAGCCAAACTCAACTTCAGGTGAATATCTGTCTAATAATTTGCTCAAATTTAGATAAAAGAATGAGTCATAAATAAACTTTAAATCGAGTAAGATTAGGGCTAAACTATATATTTGGCCCCTGAACTTACCCAACTCAGTGCTCAGCAAATATAAGTTCACAAACTTAAAAAAATTGAGTGAGTTAGTTTATACAGCTTAGACATGTTGATGGAAAAATTGCAAAAGCTCTCTTCATTTCTTTTATTTTGGCGCAAGAAGTATTTTTAGTTTAAAATCATTTAAATATTAGTTTAAAATCATTCAAATAAACTATGTTTAATCATTCAAATAAACTATCTCATCTACTTAGGAATGAAAGTACGGGTTGTAGGATCGGGTTTGGGTTGAAACCTGATTTTTATAACATGTCCCTAACCTTCACCTAACCTTATTTTAGTCATAACCCAAACCGATCGTAGCCTGATTTATATCAGGTTATAACCACATTGACCAGAAATTTTGATCTCACTCTATTTCTTGCTTACTAAATTAAAGAAATTTAAAAAGTTCTACAAATCCTCCATGTCATAATTTCATTGTAGCTGAATAAACAAGCGTGACATCCATACTTCATCATCTAATCAAGTACTATGTAAAAATTTGTACTAAGATTTTTGTATAATTAATATTTTTCATCTAAGCTTATTAATAACTAATTTGAAGTCACTTATCAACTGAACAGTTGTAATAACCCTAGAAATTAAGTAAAATAAAATCACCAAATTATCCTAATTAATTAAATAAATAAAATAAAATAATAATAATAATAATAAAATATAAAATTAAGAATCTTGATTCTTAGATGATTCCTTTATTGGTTATTAAGTCAAATTCCAAACCGGAAGCTCAAAGTCATTTTCTTTAGGCTAGGGGCATTTTTGTCATTTACAACTGAGCATCGGATGGAAAATCTGGGAGCACCATTGGATTCTTTTCGAAAAAATGAGTCAAGAGAAATTTACCTCATTCAATTCTGAATTCGTTTGCTTAGGTTTCCCAAAATTTAGCCAACGCGCGTGTGGGGTTTAAACCGGGTTCGTGCTACTGCTACATAGGATTATTTTTCCTTTTCTCCCTAACCCTAATTTCATTCTTATAAAACGCTCCAGCCGCAAAGCACCTACAGGATTTTTTTTTTGAACCTTTAGATTTAAAAAAAAAAAAAACTTGCCATTCGAGTTATCCTAATTAATTACCCGACCCTCATTACCATATTATTATATTATTACTTATTTTCCCCTACGCTCCTAATTGCTGTGAAGCTTAATTCGCCACAGACCTTTTTAACATTTCATCTCTTCTCCGCATCAACCGCCGCCTAAGCCATAGGAAGAAAATTGGATTTTTCTGCAAGAAGATTGGCCACAATTCTTTCATCCCTTTGCGCCGATTGTTTGTCTCCACCTAGTGCTCCATCAAACTTGTGTAAGCCATCTCTCCATGCTTTGATTCTCAGTTATTCAAAAATACTAGAATGTTAATTTAATTTCATATTTTACCTAGATTTATTAGATTGAAGAGAAACCCCACCGGGGACACAAAAACAATCCTACACATACCGGTGAACCAAAATTCATTTGTGCAAGTCTAAATTATTCTATATCCCTCTTTTAAATTTTTTTCCAGCACCTAAAGGTCTTATATCTTTGCTGTAAATATTTGGTAGATTATCATTAATCCAAGTTTTGGGTTTTTCCACTCGTTTCCGGTGCAATCTTGTCCATACTTGGTTCTCAGCCCGGTAAGCCACCGTAGCCTCTTTTAAAAATTATCTTGGCTGCCAATTTTTAATATTACAGCCCTAATAATTCTCTTTTCCTTGCTGTCCATGTTGTTATAAAGGCTTACAAAATCCTTACTTGAAGGTTTGGCGCTTTGTTGGACTCCCGGAGATCCCGAAAACACATCGGTAACCGAAATAAAATTTTTTTTCCTTCCAAGATCAATTTTTACAGCCATTAAATGAGCTTATAAGTTAGTGTATGGCTGCAATAATTTTTAGGATCAATATCAAGAAGGCTCCCGTCACGATCCCGAATAGGCACAAGGCCACCGAAGGCACCCCGAGACCCTTTTTGCCCACTAGGTAAAATTTCGGTCTAAATGCCAAAAACATGAACCTTCCAAGTACCATTTAGGAAAATTTCTAAATTTTAGCACATTTTCTAATTTTCTACCTTACTAACATTTTGTAGGACAGTCCTAGGAAGCCGCCCCTTTCGCTGTATTATTCCAAACTAGGCAAGGGGGAAGAGTGGGTTAATTCTCGTGGGCCCTCTTAGGCCCAAAATAAACTTCAACCCGAATAATAAATTCTAAATAAACAATTGGGCTAAATAAAATCTTTAAATGTGTGGGCAACATGGGTTAGGTAATTAATTAGTTTTCCTAGAATTTTATTTTACTTTATTTTATTTTATTTTAGTTCTCTTCCATTGAGATGTAATTTTGGTTGGTTGGTTGTATGGTTGTAATGATGTGATGTATGATGTATGTTTGGCGCTAGTATCATACTAGGACCGCTTATAACAAGAATTAAATATGTTAGGACCGCCTAAATAAACACCGCTAGTAGCATGTTTAGGGCCGGCGAGACAAACACCGCTAGTATCATGTTTAGGGCCGACAAGCTCATTAGCAACATGATGAGATTGGAAGGAATCGTTAGTGGCATGTTAGGGCTGTAATAAATTATTATAAGCCGATAGATAAAGGATTAGGAGTGTAAATACTAAATGACCAATTTAGAAAAAAATTCACGAGAAATGAGATGAACATGTATCACAAATACACTTAAAAGATATCATTGATTGACATGACATCATGTAACACTAAACTAAGATAACATGATAAAAGAAATAAGATGCACTAGAATCATAAGAGCTAAAATAAAATGAGCTACGGTCATGCATCAATTGATTGTTGCATATGATTGATGTTTGTCATACACAAGATTGCATTAAGTAAAAGATTTGAAGACTAAGATAAAATACGAGGCATGCAAGGTTGGTGACGAACCATATCTACATGACCTAACAAGCCGTAAATTTAGACGAAAGGTTCGGAACGGACGATTCGAACCCGAGAGGCATGTTAGGGTGATGGCGGACCGTCCCTAGTCATGACCCGATATTGACACGGAGTATGGAGATATGATTTGTGCGCTGTCAGACCATAGCTGGCGAGGGACCATGCTTATGGCTGTTATCACGAGAGGCTCTACCTCGGCATAGGTATCCCGAGAGGCTCTGGCTTGGTGGCATCCCTAGTGGCACTGTCTAAGAGTTATCCCGAGAGTGGGTGATGTACACACTCACCACCCTAGGTTCGTCTGACGGCAATTAAGTATTGGATTAAGTGATCGATCAAGAAGATATTATTTAATCAGTAAAAAGAATTATGCATATGCATGGTAGTTCAAGCATGCTAGTAGGATTTTGATTTTGTTGTTATGATGTTGTATGGAATTGTTCTTTAAGTAAATTGCTACAGCTTAAAGTTTATTATTCGTTGTTGTTTGTTACGGGAATATTAGGACCCACGTGATGGGCCTGATACTTCCCTCTTACTGAGCAAGTTGTGCTTATCCCTCCTCTTAACATGTTTTTCTAGGTGAGTACTATGAGGAGACAGAGTACACTGAACCATATAACGAGGCTCAAGGTGTGGAGCAGACTGAGTGAGAGTACGCTGTAGCCCCTCGAAAGTAGAACTGGCTGGGACTGGGTTTTAACTTTGTGTTATTTGATTTCTAAAGAAACATATGGTTTGTTTAAATTGGCACCTTATCCGCATATTAGTTTTCCTGGGATTGTCACTTAACTACTCTGATTTCGTTTAATACTCTTATTGTTTAGAAAATAATTTAAAATAAAATGTTTTACCTCACATTTCTTAAATTATTTTAATTAAATGCTTTATAATTCTGGGAATTTAAGTTATCTTTTAAAATTAAGGTTTATAAAATTGGGGGCGTTACAGTTTGGTATCAGAGCCAGATTCGAGGAAGGCAGCGACCTCACTCAGTAAGTATACTTCTTGTTTGTTTGCTAAGTTAGAGACCTTGGATAGGTTTCGAAAAGTTTCCATAATTGAGCATAATATATTAGCAAGTTTATAAACAAAAGTTAACAACTTGGCTTTCAATAAGGGGACTCGTAAAATAATATACCAATTAATTTAACGTCTAAAAAGATATAGGAGTTACCTAGAGCCTCACCTAGTGTTATAAGTTAAAAGTTACTCCCAAAGTTGTTTAACTATGTTGGACTAAACCTTTTCCTTTTTAGGTCATGGATCCACATGAGTACCCTGCCTTGGGTCTTGGACGAGGCACACAGGATGAGCCACCAACTCGTGGTCGAGGACGACCCCCACGAGGTCGAGGTCAGAATGCTCAAGTGCCTGGACAGGACATGCTGAATCATGGGCAACAAGCCCAGAATCTTGGTCAGCAGGCCAATGATGATCCATTGCGTCAGACAGTTATTGCCTTAGGCCAGTACTTTCAGAATTTGAATGAGCGGGAGCAGCAGCCTCATGCCCCAGCCAGAAGTCAACATAGGGCCGACCTACTTGAGCGGTTCAAGAGGCTAACTGGTGAGTATACTGGTGGGGTTAACCCTACCAAAACTGAGGAGTGGATCAGGGCTTTGGAGAGGACACTTACAGCTTTGAGAATTCCAGAAGAGGACAAGGTGGACTTAGCTACCTTTAGCTTGGTTGAGGAGGCCCAAACATAGTGGGAGGCCACTCGACCAGGGGTTCCGAGAACTGAGGGTGGATATATCACTTGGGAGACATTCGTGCATACTTTCTATGGACGATACTTCTCTGAGGCCATGAGGGACAGAAAAGAGCAGGAGTTTCTTGCACTGGTACAGGGGAGCATGACAGTAGATCAGTACACAGCTAGATTTAATGCCTTGGCCCGCTATGCTGAGCACATTGTGGCACATGAACCAAGGAAAATCAAGAGGTATGTTAATGGTTTGCGTGATGAGCTGGCAGATAGGCTGATTATGCAAGAGATTGATACCTTTGAGAAGGCAGTATCCTTAGCTCAACGGGGTGAGGCAAGGATACGAGATAAGCAACTATCTGGACCGCTTGACATGAGTCGGAGTCGTATGCCATCACGACCTACACATGCAGGCAGTTCCCGTCCTATACCACAACCGATGCCTGCACAGGGGCGAGGACATTTTGGCAGAGGTCAGCCAATCGATAGCAGAGCTACCCGACTACAGCTTAATGGGACAGGAGGGCCTACAGTGCGACCGGTTTTTCAGGGCCAGGGAGGGCCTAGGTGTCAGACTTGTCATTTCTTTCACCCAATTGGAGGGCGGTGTGTGACCTGTTTCTATTGCCAGGAGATAGGGCATCTATCCAGGCAATGTCCTAAGAGGGATGCTCCACTAGCAGCACACGTTCCGCCAGCAGCACCGGCAGGACCACCAACAAAGAAACCTCGTGTGGCAGGACGTGTCTACGCAGTGACAGCCGAGGAGGCAGAGGATGCTCCAGGTGTGGTGCAAGGTACTCTTTCTATTTCTGGGTTCCCTGCTAGAGTTCTTATAGACTCGGGGTCCACACATTCTTTCATATCTCCTAGATTAGCAAATCAGTTAGGCATGCCTACTAAAGAGCTTCCTTTCATACTAGTGGTTTCTACACCATCAGACACTAGTATGAGTTCTACTCGTGTACTTCAATCTTGCTCGATTTCTGTTGGAGGACGCAATTTAGACTCTGACCTCTTTGTGCTTGGGATATCTGAATTTGATTGTATTTTGGGCATGGATTGGCTACATCGCCACCATGCTAAAGTGGATTGCTATCAGAAGCTAGTTACCTTCTCCTTACCTGATGGGTCAGAAGTGCAATTTGTTGGGGATAAAAAGAGCTTCACTCCAATCTTAATTTCTAGCTTACAAGCTAATAGATATCTCCGTCAAGGTGGTGTTGGCTATTTGGCTTATGTGCAGACAGAGTCAGAGAAGCCTGAATCAGTAGCTGGTATTCCCATTATGGAAGAATTTCCAGAAGTGTTTCCAGAGGAGTTACCTGGAATGCCACCTAGCCGGGATGTTGACTTCACCATTGATTTATTGCCAGGAACGGCTCCTATCTCTCAAGCACCTTATCGAATGGCTCCCTCAGAAATGGCGGAACTAAAAAGTCAATTATAGGAGCTTCTCGAAAAGGGGTTCATACGTCCAAGTACCTCACCTTGGGGTGCTCCTTTTTTATTCGTGAAGAAGAAGGATGGTAGCTTGAGGATGTGCATCGATTATCGACAGCTGAATTTGGTGACGATAAAGAATAGGTACCCTTTACCTCGGATTGATGACCTGTTTGATCAGCTAAGGGGGTCATCAGTGTTCTCCAAGATTGATTTGAGGTCTGGGTACTATCAACTGAAAATCAAAGAGGGAGATGTGTCAAAGACAGCATTCAGGACTCGTTATGGGCATTATGAGTTTTTAGTTATGCCTTTTGGGTTAACAAATGCACCCGCAGCTTTCATGGGCCTAATGAATAGGGTGTTCCAACCATACCTAGATCAGTTTGTCATTGTTTTCATAGATGATATTCTGATCTACTCACCAGATGCTGAAAGCCATAGAGAACATTTGAGGATTGCACTTCAGACGTTGAAAGAGCATAAGCTGTATGCAAAGCTGAGCAAGTGCGAGTTTTGGTTGGACAGTGTCACCTTTTTAGGCCATGTGGTAACTAAGGAAGGAATTTTAGTGGATCCTAGTAAGGTTGAAGCTGTGGTGAACTGGCAACAACCGAAGACCGTGTCTGAGATTTGGAGTTTCTTGGGCTTGGCGGGGTATTATAGACATTTTTTGGAAGGTTATTCAAAGCTGGCACGCCCTTTGACCCAACTGACTAAGAAGGATCAACCATTCTAGTGGACCGAGCAGTGCGAAAATAATTTTCAGGAGTTAAAGAAGCGGTTAGTCTCTGCACCTGTTCTTACTCTTCCTGATGGGCGGAGTCGTTTTGCAGTTTATACAGATGCATCACATCAGGGGCTTGGCTGTGTATTGATGCAGGCGGGAAAGGTGATTGTTTATGGGTCTAGGCAGTTGAAGCCTCATGAGCTTAATTACCCAACTCATGATTTGGAGTTAGCAGCTGTCATACATGCGTTAAAGCTTTGGAGACATTATTTATATGGAGAAGAGTTTGAGGTCTTCACTGATCACAAAAGCCTACAGTATCTATTGTCACAGAGGGAACTCAATAATCGACAGCGTCGTTGGGTTGAATATCTCTCCGATTATAATTGCATTATTCAGTATCACCCAGGTAAAGCCAACCTAGTGGCTGATGCTTTGAGTAGAAAAACGGGTGCTAAACTGAATGCTATGGTGGTTTCTGAGTGGAAACTACTAGAGGAGTTTAGTCATATGAGCTTAGGTGTTCAAGTGAAGGGACCCCAGGTTCTCATGGCCAGTTTGTATATGGAGCCTACACTTGTGGCAAGGGTCAAGGAGGCGCAAAAGGAGGATCCACAATGCCGAGAATGGTCAGTTCTATGTCAAAAAGGATTCAGTGTGGATGTGGATGGTACCCTAAAATTTCAAAATAGAATTGTTGTTCCTCAAGGTAGTGAGGTGAAGTATGATGTTTTATCGGCGGCACATGCATCTCGATTGACCATCCACCCGGGGGGCACCAAGATGTACCATGATTTGAAGAAAAGCTTTTGGTGGAGTGGCATGAAGAAGGATATTGCAGAGTTTGTATCTTGATGTCTGACTTGTCAGAAGGTCAAAGTAGAACACCAGAGACCTGGAGGGCTGCTACAGCCATTAGAGATTCCTCAATGGAAGTGGGATGACATTGCAATGGATTTCATAGTTGGGCTACCTGCCACTCGTCGTCGACATGATGCAATATGGGTTATAGTCGATCGGTTAACCAAGTCAGCCCACTTTTTGGCAATCCAAAAGACTTGGCCTGTAGCTAGATTAGCTGAATTATACATATCTGAGATAGTTCGTCTTCATGGAGTACCGAGGAGCATTGTTTCTGATAGGGATCTACGATTCACATCACAGTTTTGGCAGGCTTTACAAGAACAGTTGTGCACTGTGACATTAATGAGCACCGCTTATCATCCACAGACAGATGGGCAGTCGGAGAGGACTATACAAACTATTGAGGATATGCTTAGAGCTTGTGCACTGGATTACAAGAACTCCTGGGATAATGACCTGCCACTAGTGGAGTTTGCTTATAATAATAGCTATCACTCCAGCATTCAGATGGCCCCATATGAGGCTTTGTATGGACGTAGTTGTCGTACTCCGGTGTGTTGGGAAGAAATGGGCGACAGGCCTTTATTAGGACTAGATTTGGTACAACAAACTTCAGATAAGGTGAAAATAATCAAACAACGATTGGTAGCGGCTCAAGATAGGCAGCGGAGTTATGCAAACCAGAGGCGCCGTCCCTTGGAGTTTTCTGTTCGTGATCATGTGTTCCTAAAGGTGTCACCGACCAAGCGAGTTCAACGCTTTGGAGTGAGAGGAAAGTTAGCCCCGCGCTTTGTTGGACCTTTTGAAGTTTTAGAACGGGTTGGAGAGGTGGCTTATAGAGTAGCCTTACCACCTAACTTGGCTAGAATTCATAACGTGTTCCATGTGAGTAATATTCGAAAGTATCAGCCAGATCCAGCACATGTTATTCCGTGGGAGTCGTTGCAGTTACGCGAGGATTTGACTTACGTCGAGGAGCCTTTGGCCATTGTGGATCGTAGAGAAAAGGTTCTGCGCAGCAAAGTCATTCAACTGGTAAAGGTCATTTGGAATAATCATGGAGAGCAAGAAGCAACCTGGGAAGTTGAGGATGAACTTCGAAAGAAGTATCCACAGCTTTAAGGTACCTTTCAACACCCTCTTTCAAATTTGGGGACAAATTTCTTTTAAGGGGAGGATGCTGTAATAACCCTAGAAATTAAGTAAAATAAAATCACCAAATTATCCTAATTAATTAAATAAATAAAATAATAAAATAATAATAATAATAAAATATAAAATTAAGAATCTTGATTCTTAGATGATTCCTTTATTGGTTATTAAGTCAAATTCCAAACCGGAAGCTCAAAGTCATTTTCTTTAGGCTAGGGGCATTTTTGTCATTTACAACTGAGCATCGGATGGAAAATCTGGGAGCACCATTGGATTCTTTTCGAAAAAATGAGTCAAGAGAAATTTACCTCATTCAATTCTGAATTCGTTTGCTTAGGTTTCCCAAAATTTAGCCAACGCGAGTGTGGGGTTTAAACCGGGTTCGTGCTACTGCTACATAGGATTATTTTTCCTTTTCTCCCTAACCCTAATTTCATTCTTATAAAACGCTCCAGCCGCAAAGCACCTACAGGATTTTTTTTTTTGAACCATTAGATTTAAAAAAAAAAAAACTTGCCATTCGAGTTATCCTAATTAATTACCCGACCCTCATTACCATATTATTATATTATTACTTATTTTCCCCTACGCTCCTAATTGCTGTGAAGCTTAATTCGCCACAGACCTTTTTAACATTTCATCTCTTCTCCGCATCAACCGCCGCCTAAGCCATAGGAAGAAAATTGGATTTTTCTGCAAGAAGATTGGCCACAATTCTTTCATCCCTTTGCGCCGATTGTTTGTCTCCACCTAGTGCTCCATCAAACTTGTGTAAGCCATCTCTCCATGCTTTGATTCTCGGTTATTCAAAAATACTAGAATGTTAATTTAATTTCATATTTTACCTAGATTTATTAGATTGAAGAGAAACCCCACCGGGGACACAAAAACAATCCTACACATACCGGTGAACCAAAATTCATTTGTGCAAGTCTAAATTATTCTATATCCCTCTTTTAAATTTTTTTCCAGCACCTAAAGGTCTTATATCTTTGCTGTAAATATTTGGTAGATTATCATTAATCCAAGTTTTGGGTTTTTCCACTCGTTTCCGGTGCAATCTTGTCCATACTTGGTTCTCAGCCCGGTAAGCCACCGTAGCCTCTTTTAAAAATTATCTTGGCTGCCAATTTTTAATATTACAGCCCTAATAATTCTCTTTTCCTTGCTGTCCATGTTGTTATAAAGGCTTACAAAATCCTTACTTGAAGGTTTGGCGCTTTGTTGGACTCCCGAAGATCCCGAAAACACATCGGTAACCGAAATAAAATTTTTTTTCCTTCCAAGATCAATTTTTACAGCCATTAAATGAGCTTATAAGTTAGTGTATGGCTGCAGTAATTTTTAGGATCAATATCAAGAAGGCTCCCGTCACGATCCCGAATAGGCACAAGGCCACCGAAGGCACCCCGAGACCCTTTTTGCCCACTAGGTAAAATTTCGGTCTAAATGCCAAAAACATGAACCTTCCAAGTACCATTTAGGAAAATTTCTAAATTTTAGCACATTTTCTAATTTTCTACCTTACTAACATTTTGTAGGACAGTCCTAGGAAGCCGCCCCTTTCGCTGTATTATTCCAAACTAGGCAAGGGGGAAGAGTGGGTTAATTCTCGTGGGCCCTCTTAGGCCCAAAATAAACTTCAACCCGAATAATAAATTCTAAATAAACAATTGGGCTAAATAAAATCTTTAAATGTGTGGGCAACATGGGTTAGGTAATTAATTAGTTTTCCTAGAATTTTATTTTACTTTATTTTATTTTATTTTAGTTCTCTTCCATTGAGATGTAATTTTGGTTGGTTGGTTGTATGGTTGTAATGATGTGATGTATGATGTATGTTTGGCGCTAGTATCATACTAGGACCGCTTATAACAAGAATTAAATATGTTAGGACCGCCTAAATAAACACCGCTAGTAGCATGTTTAGGGCCGGCGAGACAAACACCGCTAGTATCATGTTTAGGGCCGACAAGCTCATTAGCAACATGATGAGATTGGAAGGAATCGTTAGTGGCATGTTAGGGCTGTAATAAATTATTATAAGCCGATAGATAAAGGATTAGGAGTGTAAATACTAAATGACCAATTTAGAAAAAAATTCACGAGAAATGAGATGAACATGTATCACAAATACACTTAAAAGATATCATTGATTGACATGACATCATGTAACACTAAACTAAGATAACATGATAAAAGAAATAAGATGCACTAGAATCATAAGAGCTAAAATAAAATGAGCTACGGTCATGCATCAATTGATTGTTGCATATGATTGATGTTTGTCATACACAAGATTGCATTAAGTAAAAGATTTGAAGACTAAGATAAAATACGAGGCATGCAAGGTTGGTGACGAACCATATCTACATGACCTAACAAGCCGTAAATTTAGACGAAAGGTTCGGAACGGACGATTCGAACCCGAGAGGCATGTTAGGGTGATGGCGGACCGTCCCTAGTCATGACCCGATATTGACACGGAGTATGGAGATATGATTTGTGCGCTGTCAGACCATAGCTGGCGAGGGACCATGCTTATGGCTGTTATCACGAGAGGCTCTACCTCGGCATAGGTATCCCGAGAGGCTCTGGCTTGGTGGCATCCCTAGTGGCACTGTCTAAGAGTTATCCCGAGAGTGGGTGATGTACACACTCACCACCCTAGGTTCGTCTGACGGCAATTAAGTATTGGATTAAGTGATCGATCAAGAAGATATTATTTAATCAGTAAAAAGAATTATGCATATGCATGGTAGTTCAAGCATGCTAGTAGGATTTTGATTTTGTTGTTATGATGTTGTATGGAATTGTTCTTTAAGTAAATTGCTACAGCTTAAAGTTTATTATTCGTTGTTGTTTGTTACGGGAATATTAGGACCCACGTGATGGGCCTGATACTTCCCTCTTACTGAGCAAGTTGTGCTTATCCCTCCTCTTAACATGTTTTTCTAGGTGAGTACTATGAGGAGACAGAGTACACTGAACCATATAACGAGGCTCAAGGTGTGGAGCAGACTGAGTGAGAGTACGCTGTAGCCCCTCGAAAGTAGAACTGGCTGGGACTGGGTTTTAACTTTGTGTTATTTGATTTCTAAAGAAACATATGGTTTGTTTAAATTGGCACCTTATCCGCATATTAGTTTTCCTGGGATTGTCACTTAACTACTCTGATTTCGTTTAATACTCTTATTGTTTGGAATATAATTTAAAATAAAATATTTTACCTCATATTTCTTAAATCATTTTATTTTATTATTAATAAATCTGGGCATTTTTGATATTTTTCTAAATTAAGATTTATAAAATTGGGGGCGTTACAACAGTTACTAAGAATATAGCATTGAATTACATTGGAGTCAAATGTCTTTAAACCTTGAGAAGATGCCAAAGGAATGAAGTTACTAATGAACCGAATCAGTATGAAAAATAATAAAGTAGATGAAGCCAATATATAAAAAAAGAAAAAAGATGAAGGGCAAGTGATGCAATTTGTATACTTGCTCTAAAAACTCAACTTCTTGTGTTTATCCCCATTAACTCCAAATTCCATTTTAACTCCAAATTTCATTTTAATGATGAAGGAGAAAGCTTATTTGAATGATTTTAAACTAAGAATACATTTTGAACAAACTAAAAGAAATAATGAAGGATATTATAATTTTTCCATCAACATTTCTAAAGTAATGGCTTAACTCGCATAGTTTCTCAAAGTTTAAGAACTAATATTCACTGAGTACTGAGTTGTGGATCAACTCGCGTGAGTTGGGTAAGTTCAAGAGTTAAATGCATAGTTTGGCCTAAAATTAGAGCTCATTTAGTTTAATTATATTTCACCCTTATATGTTGTATGTAGCTAGTTAGTTACTTTAGAATAACTTTTTAATTTAGCAATTAACTTTACTGAAGGAAAAAAATTGTTATTATTGGCTGAACTTTAATTGGGGAAAACACAATGTTTAGTTTATATAAGGGTAAACATGAGTCAGGTTGCATCATTTTTTTTTTGTGTGATAAAAATGAACTTCATTCCAGTTCAAAGTAAGTTAAATGAAATAATACTAAAGAACACCAAAAACTTAATACTGGCTACCAAAAAGGCTACTTGTCCTTACAACATTGAATTAGAAGAAGAGAATTGGATCAAGTTAAACCTTTCATGTAAATCAAAATAAATCTAAGATAGTAATTCACAAAGAACTGGAAAAAAAAAGTCAAATAGGAAATGAACCTTGTTAGACTAAGATACCAATATTTGGTTAGACTAACAAACCATCCAAGCATCCAAGCATAATCATGGACAATGACTTAAATAGACTAAAAAAAAAAGAAAAGGACACCATCACTTGATCATTATTTGAAAATGTCTCACCCACCTATGCTTCGCCACTTTTTGCATCCCTCTTGATCCACTGAAACAAAAATAGATCACTTGAATCTATCCTCCATAAAACATAGGATGAACCAAATGATATTCATTCTAATAGTAATAATAGAATTTTGTAGAGAAGGAGGAAGAAAAAATGGTTAAAAAAGAGATATGGGTGGTTGATAAGGTGGAACAATGACAGTAAATCAACTGGTCAGGCTTGGATTGGTATTTAAACCCTGCTAGAGGTACGGAGAAAATAAAAGGAAGATGAAGCAAAGAAGAAGGGAGAGTGACGGCTTGGTTAGTTTATGCCTATTCATTATTTTTCTATAAATTGCATCGGTTTTTTAGTAAAATTGAACCAACTTGAAATAGTTTATGATTCAAGAAAAATTCAACCCAATCCGAGAATTGAGAATCCAAAATAGACACATTGTTTATTTATTTTTTTTTTGTTCTAGTTCTTGGTTTGCATCATATACATATAAACACTATAAAATCCATTAAAATTTCATCTAATACAACATCTAAAGAGCTAAAAAAAATTAAATTCATCAACATCCACATTAATTAATTTTAGTACATTTCACAACTCATGTAATTAGTACAATTTAGAAAAATAGCATATTAAGTTAAATACTCATGTAATTAGTACAATTTAGAAAAATAGCATATTAAGTTACAAAATCCAACAAAAGGAAAGGTATTACAAGTTTCAAGTATTTTTTCCATTTTGATGGCTAACCTGCAAATCGCCTAAAATGTAACACTCTCATATCCCGCATAAGAGAAATGTAAGAAGTCTTATTTGGATATCTAGATACATGTCCCAAAACATAAACACTTAACGCTTTTCCTTTTAAGAAAGAATAGTCCATGCAGTATGGGCTGCTGTTTCATTGATCGGTCCTTGACTTGGTTCGTTATAAATGGTATCATAGCTGACTCGAGACCGCAATGATGTGGTCTACTAGGTGTGCACATGCATTGTCACCTGAGATGATCTTAGATTATAAAGATTATTTGATCATGGGTCAAGTAATCCGATTCGAAAGGTTACTGGTCTGGAGAATCAAGTAATTCAAATGACTCCAATGAGGACATTGAGTACATATGAATGGGGCTTTGTAATACCTCCATATCCCATATGGGAGAAATGTAAAAAGTCTTATATGGATGTATAGACATATGTCCCAAAATATTAGCACCCAGCACTTATCTTTTTCAGAATGGGCAACCCATGTGGAGTGGGTTAATATTTCGTTGACTAGTTCTGGACTTGGATCGTTATAAGAAAACTTGTATAAACAAAATATTTTAAGATAATTGAATTTAGAAACAACTATAGTATACTATAAATAACAACATTGAATAAATAAAAAGATAAAAAAAAACAGCACTTTCTTAAAAATGTAATATCATAAATATCATAATATATGATTATATGAGAAAATATATAATATCTTAAATTTTATAATATATTTTAAATATATATTTCAATAAATGAATATACAGGTTAATACATAATATCATCAATTTTTGTTAGTTTCATTCTAGGTTGGTTCTTTATAGATTTTTCAATAATAGAACAAACCCATAACCTATCGTTAATTTTTACCCAACCAAACCAATGCAATAAAAGTGGTTCAGATTAGGTTTTAAGTCTACCCAACTAATATTCACCCTAAATGCATTTTTAGCCTTTTAACTCAGTCAACTCAGACACTTTAGCTCTTGAACTTGATGGAACGATAATTGGAGCATGTGAAGATGGGATGCACTCAATCAAGGTTTAAACCCTCCAAACCTTAAACACAAGTGCATGGGTGTCACTTATAAAGTGGAGAGTAAAGATCGAACCTCAAGAACTATATTGCTCATAAAGGTTATTGTCAATTCCCTATTATCCAATTGGACCTATACACAAGTCATGAAACGAGAGGCATGTAAGGTGTGTTACAAGTTGGACAAAGCAGCAATTATGAAAATGAAGGAGGACTAAGATATACACTAAACTTAAACCTAGCTTCTAAACAAGACAAATGAGTACAATGGAACTAACTCAAGACAATCACAAAGAAAAAGACAACCTCCTAAGATTTGGGCTAAGTTTCATAAATGGATCAACATATCAAATGTTCTAGCATTCTAAGGTGATGGTTCCTAAGATTACTCTCCTAACTATCTCTAGACTAGAAAAACCTACAAACCCTCAATTAAGGATATTCTCATGCCTTAAGCATCAAGAGCTTGAGCATTAAGCCACAATATATTTCACCAAGAAGATTCTTTGGACATTCTCATGTCTTCAGCAAATCACCTCTGTCCATTATAATGGCCTTAATCAATGAAAAGTTCTCTCAAGCATTTCCATAAGCACTTTATGGAGTGTGTATTTCTGTGATCAAAACAAAGCACAACAAGCAAGTTAAGCCTAGAAATGGACATTAAATATGCCAAAAATATGCTTAGAGACACATTTCAACCATTCAATCTACTAATCACCCAAACACAACATAAAAGAAATACGAAAAGGTAAACATAATAAGAAAAAGGAAAACAAGTAAACACACTCTAAAGGAAAGTAATCACCATAAAAAAATATTAATCACCCACTAGACGCCTAAATGTGAGATCTTTATGCCTTCTTGCTCTCCAGCTCCAAGCTCTTAGAACTGTGAATCCTAAAAATCTAGAAAGTAAAAGTTGGAAGTGCCCATCATGTGTAAAAATAGGGGGAAACTATGAAAGGTAGGAAAAGATAGGTAATATGAGGATAGTGAAGGTGGGAAGGTGGGATGACAAGTAGGTAAAGGCCATAATGGTTGGTGAAGGTTGACAGCTAGAGAGACTGGGTCTAAGAAAGTGTGAAGAGATATCGCTGGTGCTGGATGCCTTGTCAGCTTATGATGGAGGAATGCTCTTGCTGATAATGTAGATAATGGAAGCACGAAAAGTATAGTTGAGAGGGATAATAGCCATTGAAACCAGTAGTGGAACAAGGGAAGCCACCAAGGATCCGAAGGATGACAAAAAAGAGCAAGTGTACCATTGGTTACTGGATGAAGCCGCCATTTTTCAAGATGATGGGTTTTGGAGATTTTTAGCATCATCATTGACCAACGGCTCCATGTAGGCCCTGTTTGGGGAGAGCTTTTTGCATCAACGTTAGCGTTTCGAATAATTTATTAATGATGAAGGTTAAATCATTAAAGCTAAAAATTAAAATTTATCCTTAGATAGCTTTTGAAGAATTTTGATGCTAATTACTAACGCTAACACCAAAATGAACTGTAGCCTTTAAGTCTTTATTTTTCTTTCTTTCTTTTTTAATTATTTTTTCCTTTTTCTATCATGTCTCTGGTTTCTTTCAATTATTGGCCAAACTTCTTAAAAGCCTAACACTATTTTCTCATTCTAACTTAGGCCCCTAAAGCATCCTTATAGCTAGTTTGATGGATTTACCAAAGGTATTTACTTTATTTATTTATTTTTGCTACATGGGAGCTTAAAGGGAGACTCATGAGTTAAATATCAAACTTGTTGGTAATTGCCGCAATCTTTAATCAGAAGGTTAAAGCTTTGGTTGTTATTGGCTTTATTATTTCTTTTTATTTCAAATGGGCTTATAGAAAGCTTTAATGTGTTGACGTATAGTATAATAATCATGGAATTAAATATTATGATAAGTGGTATGTTGTACAAATATTTTTATATTTTGTCTTTTTTTTCGCACGTGGTATTTCATATATCGGTAACTTTTTATGTACATATTGTAAAAAAAATAGGAGTATGCTACAAATACTGTGAGGTACCTGCTACGATATTTTATTTTTCACGGGCATGTATGAGATTTTTTTTGTCATTTTACATCAAAATATCATACATTAATATATAAAATAGTAAAATATAATTAATACACATATTTTAACATAAATATTTACTTGTATTTTTTGGTTACTTTTTATTTTACTTTTGCTTTTTTTTTGTATTAGAAAATATATTGTTATTATTAAATTATTATTTTTTTATTTTGTATCAATAAATTAGTTTTTGTATGCAAAGTAATATTTATTTTTCTCTATATATAAAATTTTTGATGTTTTTTGCGTAAAAAATATCTTTATCATATATATTTTATTTATATTTAACAAATTATGATAAAACAAACTAGAATACATATAAAAATATGTAAAAAAAATTATTTAATTTATTTTTTTTGAAAACGGTAACTATATGCAGCGCAGTATACCTTAAAAATATGAGGTGCTATATACCTAGCAATAATGGTATTTAATACCTTGATAATAATAAATGTTCTCATGTGCCCCAATTTTTTAAGGCTAAAAAAGTGGTGATTTTAAGGGATCTCTTAGTTTTTATCAAGCAGGGGATGAAAACAACACATGTTCAAAAGACTAGGGAAGAAATCATGAAACTTATGAGGTTAAGGACAAAAATAAGATGGAAAATAAAACTTGAGGATTTTTGGTGCATTTTATCCATGTACACTAGAAAACAGAAGCTACATTAATGATATTCGTGGTAGGTGATCGACATCAGAGCTAGAAGGGCTTGAGCACACTATTGAACCAAGTTAAAGGGTTGAGTTGCACTGAGTTTATATTTAGGAGATATAATTCTCTAATTGATTGAGTTCATGGGGCTAAACATGACTTTAGGCCCTACAAATGGAAATTTCAAGTCAGGTGACACTTTTTTTTTTTTACTTTTCTCTAAACGGTGTTAAAGTTTACCACATGGTTAACAATTGGTGATGAGGCAATATGTATGTGCTAACGTTTCTTACTTATGTACGGACATCGTATTGAGTCAATAATGTATTTGTAACATTTAAAAAATAAAGGTCAATTCGTTTCAACTTAATTTAAAATAACTTATTTTTATCTTTATATTTTTTACCTAAAATTAATTTTATTTAAAATTTAATATTATGTAGGTGCAATAATCTATTAAAAATATAATTTTTATAATTTTACAAAATTTTTATGAATTTTTCTAATTTTAGGCATTAAAAAATAAAAATTCATAAAAATTTAATAATATCATGAAAATTTACTTTCAAATGGATTATTTTATCTACATAATATTGAATTTTAAATAAAATTGGTTTGAGGTAAAAAAAAAGTGAAAATAAAAATAATCCATTTTAAATTAAGTTGACTTAAGTTAAAACGGATTGACTCTAAATTTGTTCTTTCGATGAACTAGGGTGAAATTCTAATCAATGTTAATTCAATTTTTAAACATTGAATACGAAATTTTTTTTGAATAAATCTAAATGTTCAATTTAGATTGAAGCCCAAAGTGAGCTATCAGAACTATATCTAGTACTCCATTCTCCGTCCATGCCATATCCTTTGCAATATTTATTATTTTAAGTGTTCACAAATCTTTGCAACATTTTATGTTTAATTTTATCATACTACCGTTTGAATTATAAGTTTACTATTCATTTTTTTCATCTTTCATAATTTATGTGTAAAGAGTGAATGGTAAATTTTTTCTTCTTTCTAAATCTCTATGCTAATTAAACCTAAATTTTTTAAGGCAAAAATAGTGATAAACCGCTAATATTTTGAAACTGGTTAGAACTGACCACTAATATTTGTTTTTCTGGCCAAAGAAACTATTAACATTATTCAAAATGGCCTAATAAACCACTTATGTAATTCAAATAGCTTAGTTCATTCACTCGGCTTTAAAATATTGCAAAAGTCCCCTATTATCTTTTTGAAATTAAAAAAATAAATCCACTTAGTTAAGAGCATTCCAAATAGGCCACCTCTAGCATACAAAAAATAAAGGTAAAAATAATAAATAAACTACTAATATTTCGGATTTGACCCAAATGAGCTACATGTTTCCGACTTTGCACAAAGAGTAGGAAGAATGGTAGAGTAAGCAAGAGAGTGATGGGCAGAAGGAATAGGAAATTGAAAGTGGTGGGTGGAGAATCGGAAACGTCGACGAACAAAGGAAAGAAAAGGAAATAGGAAAAACAAAAGCAATTGTGAGTCAGCGATGACAACACCAATAGACTTACAATTAAAGTTAAGGGAGTGGCCGATTTGAACTAATTCAGAAATATTAGTGATTTATTTGATTAAAAAAATATTAGTGAGTGAATCGTGTTAACTACGTTAAGCCCGTTATGGATCATGGTTGCTTATCGAGGAAAGTTTCATCTTCTAAGATTATGGTTCAAGAATTGGGTGTTTTCCTTTTTAACCTTGGGTGACCCTCTCTTCGCAATTGACGGGCCAATCCTTCAATTAATAAGCACTCCTCTACAACGTGAGTTCAACCAAAAAGTTGGGGATTTTTAATGTGAATACAAAAAAAAAAAAAAAAAAAGAACCCACCCTGGTGGACATACATCAAAATTACTGATTCAAACAATAACAATCCGTAATTAAACAATAGAATTCTATTATCAAACAATCATAACCCTGAATTGGACAATTAATAGAAAAATATATATTTGAGGTTTGATCATCAAATTGTATTGTCAACTCCTCCATTGGTTGATGGTTGATGCAACTTAAGATTTTAATATTACTTGTAGATAAGGGGAATATAACAATTTAGGGTTATGATTATCCAATCTCAGAATTATGTTGTCTGATATTGAATTATTATTATTATTTTTTGAATCTGCTAATTTTGGTATTCGGCCACCCAAATGGACACTATACTATCCCTAAAAAGTTACTAATCATTAAATTATAAATATATCCTCCTATTGTTTTCATTTTGCCACTAATTTGAGGGGTAAGAAAAAATTATTTAAAACTTAAGTAGAACATTTTTACTACTACACCTCTCATGCGTATTTGGTAGATAAGCAGCCCATGAGACCGGAGGCGTGAGATGAGAGTATAGAGAGAGAGAGAGATGATAAGGAAAATATGGAGTGAAATACTTAATTAAATTAAGGAGAAAAGAAATGGGAAGAAGAAGCGGATAACGTAAGTATATGGTTTCGTGTTTGGATTCCAACGATAGGTGGGAGTGGTGGAATCATTGTGGATTCCTCTCCAACGCCATGGAAGCAGGAAGTCGCTTCATTGATTCCTACACTTCACAGAAAATGACTCCTCCCCTCTACTCATTCCTTCCTTACCCTCAAGATTTTAAATCTTATACAGGGTAATATACCTTTTTTTGTTTTAATAATATGGTACAATATCGGTATTGTATATATTAATTCGGATGTACCGTTTATATACACACACATTAAGATTAATTGCCAGTAACCCAATATATATACATCATTCAAGAATAAAACAAAATAGAATAATAATGTCTATAAGGGCCTTCATCATTCCATATTTTGGAAGAGAGGCCATAAAAATCAAATCCTGTACGTATTACCTATTCATACTTGACTGTAAAATCAATCAATGTTAATATCGAAGGACCTAGAATAAAGCAAAAAAGAATGATGAACGAAACAAAAATAGCGAAATAAATTGATTTCCTTTTTCAGCAAATTATTATAAAACCATTAATTACAATCTTTCTGTCAAAGAGAAGTTGATGGAGTAATTGCTATTATTGCCTTGGGTGAGGAGTTCGAGTCTCCCTAAAATTTTTTCCAAGCTTTATGCGGAGTTTTGCGATGTGCCGCATGTCGCCCAAAACAACGAGATACTGAGATGTCTGTACTGATCAATACACTTCAATACAGGGATAAGACAAGATTGCGTATCATTTGAGTAGTGGTATTGAGATGTACCAACTGTATTAGCTGGCACAGTATGATATTTAAAACTATGTTTCTCATTCATCAACATAATGTACCCACAAGCATTTTCATTACTTTTATTGATAGCTATACCGTATCGTATACCACAGTGCCTATTGTTACTAATTGCAGAAAATGATACTCCCTTCATCTCATACTATTTGTTCCAATTCACATTTTCTACTTAAATTTGATTTAAATTTATTTATATCATAATTTATTAGAAAAATTAAAATATATATATATTTAGAAACTATAAATTTTTATTTATCATTTATATATAAAAGCTTTGCATTTTTGCACTAAAATATTGAAGATAAAAATCATAGATTAATTCCTGTGAAAAGTGAATAATTTAAAGAACTTGAGATGAAAGTAATATGTATTAAATTATTATTTTGAGATAAAAATATTGAATATAATTTTTAATACAATTATATATGTATTCTAATTATTATTTTCATTATAATTTTCCTAATATAAATTAAAATGAAAGCACCAAATTATAAAAATTTTCAAATCTTAATCATGATAACATTAGTTTCAATTAAATTTTATTTTTAAATGAAAATGCAAGAAATTAATATTTATGTTAAAATATTTAATTAGTTAAAAGGAATTAATATCTTATCCTTTCATATGTGTACTTATGTGGTACATTGGAGTAAAATTTATTTAAAAGGAGTTCTTAACCAACGATATACAGTATACCAAAGGTGAAATGCACAGTATACCATGGTAAATTAAAAACTTGTGGTAAATTAAACATACACACACAAAAAGGTATCAGTTTACAAAATACTACAATATTTCGTCAAGTAACCAGATAAATTAAAAAAAAAATTTGTGTACCGCATACCAGCAACAAGCGAACGGGCACTACTTGTTCGGCCTCGGGGGCAACCTTAAGGGAACCAGTACCATTGTATGTGATATTGACACCTAGGCCATTTCGCCATTGAAGTATTGAAACGCCTTCACTAAAATAAAGAGGTCATAAAAAAGAGAAATGCGATGTTTTTTTTATTGATGGAGGCACCTTTTAATGCACATTAACTTGTTTTTGTACTCGATATATATTAACTTGTTGAAATGAGATGTTGTCCCAACGCTTGTTGAAATCTCTTCTAGAAACCTATCATGAAGCAAAAAAGCGAACTAACAAAACTTAGGTAGAGACCGAGTAGTCTATCAACTACAGAGATTGGATTTTCTAAAACGCAAATGTTAACAAAACATATTATACTTCATGGCTCAAAACCTTGTTTGCATTTAATTATATGGTCTAAAAAAAATCAGACTCTAAGTATAAGCAAAGAGTTAACTAAATAGGAATAGCAATTTCAAATAATTAACTTACACTATATATATTATTATGTTATTGATTAGATTAAAAAATTTTAATATGAAACCATCAAAGTTCTTTTATTGCCTAGCCTAGTAGTTAATATTGGCCTCAATATCTCACTTTCCTCTTTAACCATTGCACCAACAAATTTTTAATATCAAAGCATATACTCTTTCTGTTTTATATAAATTAAATTGTTTTTCTTTTTATAAAATTTTTAGGTCATCTCAAAAAGGTTGAATTGTTTCTGTATTTAAAATTTTTTTAACATATAATTTACCTTATTATTGTTTTTTAAATTGTAACTACACAAAATTTAAAAATAATTTTTTAATAAAGCAAATTATTTTAGGACAAAAATGAGAAAATTAATATAAATTACATACAACTTAATCTTTAAATCCAATAAATTGCTTCACTTATTATGAAACGGATTGAGTAATATGTATATCCACTTTTTTGAAGATTAGCACTTTGAACAAGATTTAATATTTTTAACGATTGTTTGAAATATTTATAATAAGGGAGTGAGAATAATGAACAGTATCCTAAATCGTGGCCACGACCATGTATAGATCATGATGGTCAACACACCAACTTGAGAGATCAATTCATTACCTAATTCCATGACAGTGTTTTGTTTTCTTGGTTGATGACACGTACGTACAATAATTTACAGCCTCGGTGTTCTGTTGCGCAAGGTGGCTATAGCTGCATATATCTTCCCTACCCAACGGACCCTACCATGCTCAAACGCTTGTACGTATGCCTTATAGTACTAACTAATTCCTTCTGCCCTACCAATTATTACAGATATAATGCGACGTGATGCGATACAAATTAGACCTAAATACCTATTGTTACCATGAACTGTAGCAACTTAGACAGTTTGCACCCTGAATTACAATCAACTCAAATTCTGAACTTTGTAAAATCGGTCACTTTGGCCATTTAACTCGATGAAAATCTCATGTGACAGCACATGACGTGCATACCATCAAGCATTTAACAGAGCCCCCAATCCTTCGACATCCCCACCACACCAACCTTATGGACCTAATTACCCTTAAGGAAGAGGGTGTTGTCATGGGTGTTGAGAGCGACCCAGAGGTGGGCGTCATGGCCTACACTGAAGATAAAGAGGTTGTAGGGGGAGAGCTCCTTGAGGACATCAAAGGCGGTACGAATCTCCGTGGTCGAGAGTTGGGGGACGGCTTGAGAAGTGGCTAGTGAAGGATTGCAAAGAGCTGGGTGGGGGTGGTGGTGTGGTCTGCGGATATGGTCGCAGCCTCGGCATTTGTCAGCGTTGGTGAGGGAATAGAAGGAAGGGTTGGAGGAGGAGGTGAGGGCCCAAGTAAAGCTGATGACGATGAGGCCGTAAGTGAAGGAGGCGCCGCCCAACACGGCTAGGAGCCATGGCTTTTGTGCTAACAATTGCCAGTGCCAATGAAGCTTCATTTCGATCATTCCCTTGTTTTATTATTGAATCAATTTCAGTCACTAGCTTTCAAATAGTGTATGTGCTTTTGTTTTTCCTTTCGCTGGATATTAATTAGCTAATGATCAAAGAGTGGAATTCGGGATTGGAGAGGTTAAATTGGAGCTTGGTAAGTCTCTCAAGACAATGGAACTTGCTGGAGCTGCTGCAATGCCAAACGACCGAAGGAGAAAGCCGGAGAGTTGCCACTCCGTTAAAGGTAGACAACGTCATGATCAAGTGCTCTCATGTGAGAATCAAGTTGAGTTGAAGGACTAAACTGATTGATTCATCAAACTCCAAGGTTCAAATTAATCCATGTTATAGTTAAGGGGGCTAACTGTCCGAGTTACTATAGTTTAAAGGAGCAATAGGTATTTATGCCTACAAATTATATGGATTTTGATTTTTTTTCCCGTGGAGACAAATGAAAAGCATATGTGTGTGTGTGTGTGTGTGTTATAATATTGTAAATTGTAAATGGACAGGCTCATTATCCATAGCTTTTTTAATCAGAATCATTATACAAGATGATAAGAAGATCGAATAAAAAGATATAGATATAATCTTGATTAATTATTTATTATGATTTTATGAGTTGGTTGTGATTTCATTGATTGTTTAAAGAGATGCATTGAAGATCGAAGATATGACTAACGTGCTTTTGGAGCATAATCGAATGAGAAAATTTGATTAAAAAAAAAAAGAGATAAAGATGATAATGTAATCATGGTGGAGTGAAGAATAAGCTATTTTAGAGGAAGAACAAAATCAAGAGGAAGATCAAGTTTGCGACCAAGTAAAGATTGAAGCAAAACAAAATGCTAGTACTATCATGATTTGGGACATAAGGAGTTTTTTTGCCCGAAATTGGAAGATGATATGGAAGAATTTTTAAAGGCAGAGGAGAAAAAGAAAGAGGAAAAAAACAAGATGAAAAAAATAAAGATGACGTGAATGTGGTGGAGGATGACGAAAGTGATAATGAAACTGTGACTTTAATGATGCAAGAAATTGGTGAGAAGAAAGATTCGAAAGATGTATAAGTATTTGATTCTGCTTATTCAAAGTATGTTTGCACAAGAAGATAGTGATTTACAAAATTTAAGGCATATGATAAGCCAATTTATTTGGTGAATTGACCAAGAAAAAAGAATTGAATGCATTGACAGTGTAAATATCCAATTGGATGATGAAGGTATCAAAATGTTTGATGATGTGAGGTGTGTTCCAAAATTTAATAGAAATTTGATTTCACTTGTTAGATTGAATAGATTGGGTTATAGATTTTATGCTCCATGTGGAAGCTTGCGGATTTCAAAAGTTGTACTAATTGTGATGAAATGAGTGAAGAATTCAAATTGTATGAGTTGGTTAGTAGTACAATTATGAAATGAGGGACAAAGAATTATCTCATGAATGTGAAGGTCCCCACAAGTAAGAATGTGAGCTTTGTAGATTTGGTAAAAAAGTTTGAGATTGTTAGGTGATTGGCTCAAATTCAAAGAAAATGAATATTTAAAATTGTTACTAATTTAATTTATTTTAGGATTGGGTTTAGGTTTTTATTTATGATCATTTGGTTTTACTTTTTCCTTTTAGTTTGGGACTTAATTTTTTTATTTTGATATTATTTTTTTTAAAAAAAGTAAATATAGTGTATTGTGAGGCTTGAAGAAGAGTATAAATTGAGAGTTTGAGAGGATTTGTATCTTAGCTTGGTTTTGAGTTTTAATGGTGGAAATACCGTAAAGTTGTCACAAATAAAAGAATATATATATATATGTGACTTCCGCCCGACATATACAATCGTTTGAATGTGGAAATAAGCTGGAACAAGAGGATGAAAAAGGCTATAGTAAAAGCGACTGTACCCGAAAGGACAAAGCGTTCTTCGGCTAGGTTAGTGTTTGCCAGGAACCGAAACCTTCCAAAGTCCAATAAATTTCTGAATTGATAAAATAATCATTCTCTGATATTGTTTGTGCACCTAATCGGTATAGTACGATGCAATTGGACTTCCAAGTGCTTGCCAAGAAGTGGTCTTTCTCCCATTTGGGTTAATTGTACAGTGCTATTAATAACTAATAAGGAGATTCTACCACTAATCAGAGCCCGGATATATGATATCATCACAGATTTTTTGCTTAAACAAGTGATTTTGTGGAGCTTTCTTGTTTTCGCGTGCTCAATTTTATAGTCGTATAAATCAATCCAATAGGCACATAACGAATTACAGCTTACTTGTATGCTTTTTGGGCACATAACGAGTTGATTGGTAAGCACTATTAAAAAATCATGATTTTCCAACGTGTAGAGTCGTTGGTAAAAAATTTCCAACGTGCACGCGTTGGTGGCTTTTTTTTTTTGTTATGTTTTTACCAATGGCTTAGCCGTTGGTAATTTGCAACGGTTATGACCGTTGGAAAATCTTCCAACTGTGACGCGTTGGTAATAGGTATTGTGGCAATTGGGCTTGTTCAATTGGGCCCATTTACCAACGGCTAGGCCGTTGGTAAATACTAACCTAAAACGCAACATTTCACTTAATGAATTACCAACGGCTAGCCGTTGGTAATCAGATTTTAAATGTCATCTTCTTCCTCTTCTCGGCTAGTTGCGACAGTTGCACCGTTTTCTCCCTCTCGCGCGCAGTCGCCGGCCTTTGAGCAATCTCCTCCGATTTGGGTGTTTGCCGGCCGAATTGAGAAGATCTTCTCCCCATTTGGTAGATCTACTGGTAATTAATCTTGTTTGGCATTATTTTTACTGTTATTTTTCGTATTTTTGTAAATAGTAGAAATATTGAATTTCTTGAGAGATTTTGCTTCGATTTTGCAATTTAAGCTCCGTTCTTTGATTCCACGAGCTGGGCATTGCCAATCCGACGTGGATTTAGCTGTAAGAGGTAAAAAAATTTTTTAAGCATATATCCGAATATTTTAGCGATTTTGTACGAATAAAATGTGTTTTTTTTTATGTATTTTGTCATTAAAATTTATGTATGGTGATTGTTGAAGGCATTGGTTTGGGTATTTGAGTTTGGTTATTGCCAATTGATTTGTGTTAATTTTTATAATTTTTAGGTAATTTTATTTATGGAAAATGTGTTATGAAATTGATTTATGGTATTTAATTATGCTTAATATAGTTAGTTTCATTTTTCATATAGATTGTTGTATGAATTGATTGTTTCAATCTTTTTGGAATCGAAATTGGTTGACTTAAGCTTTAGTTTAATTGATTCATTTAATTAGTCTTGAGTAATAATGGCAATAATAACATAATAAAAATAATAGTAAGAGTAATAATGGCTAAATAATAGTAATGGCTATAATAATAATAATAATAATAATAATAATAATAATAATAATATATTGAAATGGTAATAATAATAAGAGTAATATTGATTCGGTTGCTACAAGAACTGACTTAGTAGATTAACAACATGTATAATGTCTGGTCTTGTAATAGTAACAAAAATTAGCTTTCCAATTAATCTTCAAAAGTAGCGTAGATTTGAAAGAAGTTTTCCTTCCTTAGAACCAAGTGAATTTTGTTACTTAATTAGGAAAGATGTTGGTTTGCACCTTAGAATCCAAGCTTTCTTGAGAATATCAATTGCATACTTCCTCTAAGAAAGGGAAATAGTCCATTTGGTGATCGAGGAACTTTGAGACCACGGAAGTATTTGAGCTTTCTAACATCTTGGATATGACAGTGTTGATGCAAATACACTTTCAACTTGTTAAATATATGTTATGTTTCATGTCCTGCAATTATCAAATCATCCACATTATCAATGCACGTTTTCAATCCAAAAAACACACCATTTAATGTAAAAAAAATATTATAAACTTGAAATGAAAATTAAAAAAAAATAAATGAATAAAATGAATGAAAACAATAAGAAAATCCAACATCAAGCAACCATAACTCCCACACATAAATTATATTTCCCTCTATCTCATATTCTTTCTATGATACTCCTTTTTTGGACATCTCAATTTCTTTGCATCATTTTCTTACTTGGTATGTTTTATCAATCCAAATGTAATTATACCCTCTTTGAATTTCATCAACATCTTTTGACTTTCTTGCACTTTGCAATCTTGCCCTTCTTGCTCGAATTGACGAAAAGGTGTGAGCTTTTGATACCATAAACAGTTTTCATGAAATGGGCATTGTTTATTAGAAAAAAACAATAATGCAAACTGAGAACTAAATAATTGCCATAGCTCAAACTACCAATGACCTAGACATGAACTCAACCTAGTCTAGTCTGTGAAATTAATAAAACACAGCAAGCTTAAGCAAGGTCTAAGTCAAAAACTAGAAACAACAAAGACATCCAATTCTGACAAGAAATGTTTTCTCTGGTAATAAAATTATTATTTCAATTTTAGTTTTTAGTTTGAGCTAAAACTTAGCAAGCAAGTCACTTCATCAATTAGGAACTTAGGAAAATTAAATAGCCTACAAATAGTTTATTACAGGCAAAAGTCAACTTCTGGTCATACTAGTAAATCAAGTAACACAGAACATCATATTATGTCTGGTCTAGTAACTTTATCTTGCCCATAAAGTTTGATCTCACAAGATTACATGTTCATTACACAAACACAGAAAAAGTGTCTACACAAGCTAGAGCCATAAGCCTAGTTTCCTACTTTGCTAAGCTATGAGCTCCATTGACAACTTAAGACAACCTCTTCAGCACAAGTGCCTCAGCAAAATTTATCCATAGTAGCTGCACTGAGAATTTTCCAATATAAGCCACATTCTTTAGTCCTCATTAGACTTAGAAAAACCACTTACTTGAACATTAGGAAACACTAGTGCATTACTTGTCAATTATCCACACAAGCCCCTACATAGAAAATGAGTTAGTCTACTTGTTCCTTTATTGCATTGCAGACAAAAATGCTGTAAGTTCTAGTAACTCAGTAAGGGCAGCCTATTATAAAGCATAAACAATAAGAATAGAAACTAGGGCCTCCTTGAAACCCTACAAAGACAAAGAAAACTAAGGTAAGTACAAACTAGTATATATGCATATAAACAGAAACATTCATAGTATTACTTTAAGGGTCAGTACACGTACGTTAATCATTACTTTAAGAACAATAAGAATAATAAGAACAATAAAAACAATAATTACGTACATTAATCATAAGAACAATAAGATTGAGAATAAACTTTGTTTATCTCACAATTTTTTAAGTTACTTACGTAAACATTAATGAACTTTTGTTATTTTTATTAACTCAATATTAAACTTTACTACGTATATCATTTAATAGATTGGTGTGTTTATGATTACAAACAGATTTTGTTTGTAATGGAATCCGCCCGTAGTTGGATGTACAGTAACCGTTTCTTGCCTGGCCGAACAGGTTACACACAACAGTGGGAGTCCGGGGTCGATGAATTTATATCATTTGCTGTCTCTCACCCTGAAACTATGAGCGGATTATGCATTCGCTGTCATTGTCGGAAATGTAAGAATTTGCAGTTTAAACAGTCTGATGAGGTCAAAGTTCATCTGTATCAATTGGGGTTTAAGCCTTTTTACTTGAATTGGACCGCTCATGGTGAGCCATTTAATGAAGCATCAGATACTGATCCGGGTGTGGGTGGGTTTGATCAGTTTGACCAGAGGTGTTCGACGAATCCATATGAAAGGATGGTATTAGATGCCGTTGCCCCTAGTTACTCACAAATTCCGGAAGTTAATGTTGCAGAGCCGAATGAAAGTGCCAGGAATTTTTTTAATCTTTTGAATTCAGTATCAACTCCTTTATGAGATGGGTGCGAAAGTCATTCTGAGTTATCTGCTGCTGTCCGTCTTCTTAACCTTAAGTCTGAGTATCACATGTCACGAGGATGTTTTAATGGCATTGCCCAACTGATGAAGGAGACTTAACCAACAGATAGTAAGACGCCATCAAATTGGTATGAAACTAAGAAATTAATTTCCCAGTTGGGTCTGTCTCACGAGAAGATTGACGTCTGTGTGAATGATTGTATGTTGTTCTGGAAAGATGACAGTAGTGTGCGTATTTGTAAGTACTGTGGATCTGAGAGATATAAACCAAAAAAGGGAGGTCGTGGTAAAGATCGACCGAGAAAAACCATGCATTATTTACCACTAAGCCCTCGTCTGCAATGCTTATTTGCGTCATTGGCAACAGCTGACTAGATGAGGTGGCATAAGGAGCAAACATAGGTCCCAAGTGTTATAAAACATCTATCAGATGGTGAAGCTTGGAAACATTTTGATCAGACCTACCCATGGTTTGCTTCGGAAGCACGAAATGTCAGATTGGTGTTATGTGCCGATGGATTTACACCTTTTGGAACATCTGGGAAACAATACTCTTGTTGGCCTGTGATCGTTACTCCGTATAATTTGCCCCCTTGGATGTGCATGAAAAAACCCTATATGTTCCTTTTGTTGCTGATTCCAGGTCAACGTAGCCCAAATCATAAGATTGATGTTTATCTATAACCTCTAATAGACGAGCTACGACATCTGTGGTTTGATGGCGTTGAAACATGGGATGTGTCATTGAAACAAAATTTTATTCTGCGAGCAGCATTAATGTGGACCATAAATTACTTTACGGCTTATGGCATGCTAGGGTGGATGACACATGGGCGATTGTCTTGCCCTATTTATATGGGTGAAAATAAGGCATTCCAACTTAAGTATGGCGGGAAAATTTCATTTTTCGACTGTCATCGGCAATTCCTTGCCCGGAACCACCCATATAGAAGGAATTGTACTTGCTTTAAGAAAGGGAAATCAGAGAAGTCATTGCCTCCTCCGAGCTTATCAGGTGAAGATATATTTGAAAGAATCTCATGGATTCCATCAGTTGGTAACGATGAGCCACAACATCGACCGTGCGATTATGGGAAATCACATAATTAGACGAAGCGAAGCATTTTCTAGGAGTTACCATATTGGGTCACGAACTTAATACGACATAATCTTGATGTTATGCATATTGAGAAGAACGTGTTTGAGAATATATGGAATACTGTGATGGATATTAAGAACAAAATGAAAGATATTGTGAAAGCACGGAAGGACCTGAAAATTTATTGTAATCGGCCGGAGTTAAACATGGTTCCACTTGATGATGGTCGTTCGTTCAAACCAAAGGTGAGGTTCACATTTGATGTTAACCAAAGGCAAGATGTGATTGCTTGGGTAAAATCTTTACGACTCTCTGATAGATATGCCTCAAATCTTGGGAGATGTGTTGATACAACTGGTTGCAATATGTATGGCATGAAGAGTCATGATTGTCATGTTATGATGCAAAGGCTTCTCCCCATTGCCCTCGAAGCGCTACCTGAGAATATTTGGAAGCCATTAACGGAGTTAAGCTTATTCTTTAGAGACTTGTGCTCTCCAGACCTGCATGAAAATCACTTGTTTGCGTTGGAGGCCAATATTCCAATTATAATTTGTAAGCTTGAGAGAATTTTTCATCCAGGGTTTTTTGATGTCATTGAGCATCTCCCAGTTCACTTGCCATTTGAAGCAAGGGTTGGAGGACCTATTCAATACCGATGGATGTATAAATTTGAGCGGTGCATGCATGACCTAAAAATGAAGATTTCTAATAATACTCATGTTGAGGGATCGATATGTGAAACATACCTTATAGAGGAGATTTCCATCTTTTGCTCTCATTACTTTGAATCCCATGTTCCCTCCATGATGAACCGAGTACCGAGAAATAATGATGGTGGTCCTATCCCATGTAATGGTGACTTGTGGTCCATATTCACCTTTCCGGGATGTCCATATGGTGCATGCCGATATAGGTTCCTCACAGACGATGAACTCAGACTTGCAACCACATACGTTCTTCTAAACTGTGCTGAGATCAGGCCATATCTAAAGTAAGTCATTGTTCATGAAAAGACATTCCAACTTTGATTATGTTGAAATTCATGACTACTCATTAACCAAAACTAACATATTTTCATTGTTTCTGTTAGTGGCCACAGTATGTTTGTGGACATGGTCAGGGAAACTGCACCCGAGATAACAATGTCTAAGATGGACATACACATTGAAAACAATTTCTCAACCTGGCTCCGACACTATGTACGTGTGCTTTTAGTCAGTATGTATTGCAATATGTTAAGTTATAAAAGTCTCCATATATATTGTCCTTAATTGAAAATGTTTTACATAGGTTGATGACCCAGGTAACAATATTGTTGATAACATCTTGTGGGATGTTGTATGTGGGCCCTCAAGTCGGGTTCAGACATGGCTGGTTTATTTCACAAATGGGTACAATTTTCACATAAATGAATGGGGGAAGGACAAATCAACATTTAATAGTGGAGTCTGCATACGCAGCACAGGTGCAAGTGAAGTTGAATGTGATTTTTATGGTATATTAGAAGAACTCATTCAACTCGAATATCCGGGCTTTCCACATAAGAATGTTGTCTTGTTTAGGTGCAACTGGTTTGACCCAACACCTGAACGTAGAACTCGAATGCATAAACAGTTTGGGTTAGTTGAGATTTGGCATAGCCGCAGATATCAGAAGTTTGATCATTTCATTCTAGCATCACAGGCTTACCAAGTTTACTACACACAATATCCGAGTAAGTCACGTGAAAGAAACGGGTGGTCAGCTGTTATGAAGATAAAACCTCGATGGATAATACAGTATGCAATTCTGGACAAGGATGACGTGTATCAAGACAGTGGATCCGTGAATTGTCAAAGAATTGAAGATGACCCAATTGAGGAGTTAGCTGACCCGGGTGTCGATGATGATATTGAAGAAGATGTACTTGAGGAGGGGGGATCTAATGGCGAGACAGAGGATGAGGAGGAGTTTATATCTGTTAACAGTGACACAGAAGAATCTAAGGAGTTTGACGAGAATGGAAGCAGTGGGTCGAATGAATGATTAGATAACATGTACTAGGAATAATGATAACCTGGCATTTCTAATTAATGTGTAGAAAATATTGGGTAAATTTATGTACCCCTAATACTCCACAATATATGTCAGTCAATATATGTTATGTTTAATTTACCTACTTAGCTAATAATAAATGCAGATGCCTCGTAAAGGGGATAACACCTATAAACGCCGACCTGGGAAAGGACCATTTACGCAGTTTAAGGAGGTAATGGAGCCAATACTTAATGAACGACATAGGATGGGTTCTTTATCCCGGGCACAAGAGGATATCGGTGTAGAGACGCAGGGCACAACAGTGCCAGCGACGCATGTCTACTCACATGAGCACCGATCTGACGGCGGTGGAGGCACGCCATTTGGACATGGATCTGGTGCGCGCCACGTGAGGCACCCCATAGTGACGACTCATCCCTCAGATGATGATATACATATTGATGACATCCCATCATCGATGTCACAGACAGCAGGCCGACCGCGGATGAGGATATCCCCACATGGTAACACGTAAGTGATAAATACCAGACACATGTATTAATAAAAGTAAGAGTAATTACTTTACATAGAATTATCAACAAGTCAGTAACTAACAATTTGAACATCGCAGATTCATTCCAGCTGCGGCAACACGGTTAATGATACCATGTTTCACCATACATTTCAAACCCTATTCTGATTGGTCCTCCGTCTCTCCATCAGACCTGCAGCAATGGTGGCGTGTTTTTGATGTATAACAATAATGTTACTATGATAATGATGTAATAATGTTATAAGATTAAGAATTATTTTTTTCCATGCTAATAGTTTAAACATATTAACCTGTACAGAGGAGCTGTGAGTGGGATCCGATACACCATAATGAGGTGTATCGGGTGTGGAATATCTTGGGAGCACAGCATTACAGAAGCATGATCTCAGAAATTCGACGTGTGAAAGATCCTGTTAAACGTCGAGCGATGGCAAACTTTATGTCAGATACTGCATATGCGAAAATGAAGGCATATTGGGTGAGTCCGGAGTTTATTCAGAAGTCCGCTAGGTTCAAAGCAATGCGAGCAACAATGACTGACGAGGATTCACAGTCTGGCTCTTGCACCGCGACATATGCAGGGGGATCTATCTCGATGTCTGCACATCGAGAGCAAATGGTATGTATCTCGGTAATGTTCTTTCATCTTACATTTAAGATACTAATGAAATTAAATTACATATTAATGTTACGTTTCATTCAATTAGAGAGAGAGAGATCCTGATAAGAAGGACCCTGACTTGTTTAAAGTCCTTCAAGCAACACATAAAATGAAGAATGAGAAATATGTTAGTAAGCGCTGTAAAGAAGTTGCTGTAAGTATTATAACTGTTTGTTCACAGAATATTCTTAAGAAACTTACCATGTTTTACAAATAATGAATGGCTCAAATGTATTTTATTATGTTTCTGTAGACTCGTATCAGTGTAGAGATTGAGGAGCAAATACAACAAGAGGATGGAATAGAGGCGATTGATGAACTAGCAATCATTAGTACTGCATCTGGTGGTAGAAGGAGAGGCCGTGTATTTGGATTAGGATCTGAGCAGTGTGTCATATCGGGACGCCGACAGCCAGGTGCCATCCCGCCTATTGACATCACACAGACACCGCAATTCAACGAGCAAGTACAGAAGATGATGGCGGAGGAGAATGCGCGAAGGGATGCGGAGTACGAGAGGAAGCTCGAGAGAATTAAGAGTAGACAGAGAGTAGAGATGGAGGCTCAGAGAGCCACATTGGAGGCAAACCGGGCTCAATTGGAGATTATTTGCCGTTCGCTAAACCTTCCATGCCCGCCGGCTCAACCAGTTCCACAGTATCCTGAAGACTCGGACTCGGAGGATGAGGAGATAGTCGGGACTCCGTGATGGGCATCATAAACAGGTAAGCGCATTTCCAAAGTTCTTGTGTTATCAGACTTACATAATAATTTTTAGACGTAATTAAGACTCAGTTGAAATTACTGAAATGTGACATCCGTTGAATGTTGTATGCTTTCTTCCAGACATATATGTTCTTGTTTTAATTATGTTGTATTTGAGAATATTTTATTTTAATTACGTTTGCATAGCTGTGTAATGTTTATTGCTGAGTAAAGCTCTGGGAACTTTTGAATTCGGATGTTAATTTTGAATGTGTATTCAAACTAAACAAAATACGAAACAACCGAAACCTGAAAAGTTTAATGTACATTACCAACGTGCAAATGGGGAACTTACCAACTTGCGCGCGTTGGTAATTACTGCCTATCATCCTGTTACCAACTGATGTAAGTTGGTAACTACAAACGCGGGTTCCTACCAATTGTCCTGACAATTGGTAATTATCAACTGCCTGGCAGTTGGTGAGTAACTTACCATACTTACTAACTGCCCAGTAGTTGGTAACTTACCAACGGCCAGCAGTTGGTAACTACGCGATGGAAACTAAGCCTACTTCACAACCATTGGTAATTACTAACGTGAATTTTACCAACGTTTACACATTGGAATTTACCAACGTGTTATTAATTGCGCGTTGGTAAAAAATTTTCCAACGTATCGAATACCAACTGTCATTTACCAACGGCTACGCGTTGGTAAATAACAGTTGGTAAAGTCCTAGATTTTTGTAGTGACGCCAGCTCTGTTCCTTGCAATGCATATCATGTAAGCACAAATATATTGGCTAGTTTATTGTCATTAATTTTGCAACGATTCATTTTAACTTAAATTAACCTAATTCATAATAGTTTATTTTTATTGTTACATTTTTCACTTGGAACTAATTTCATTTAAATTTCAATACTATATGGGTGCAATAATCAATTGAAAATAAAAATTTTATAGTTTTATTAAATTTTTACAAATTTTTGTTTCTTAATGCCTATAAAAAGAAAATTTCATGAAAAATTAATAACATTATAAAAATTTTACTTTCAATGGATTCTTGCACCTCAATAATGTTAACTTTTAAATGAAATTAGTTTCATGTATAAAAGATATAAAAATAAGGATAAGTAATTTTGAATTAAGTTAACTTAATTAAAAAGAATTGAGTGTTCTATCAAGTTCATTTTAACTTAAGTCAATTGACTTTAAAATGACTTATTTTTATTCTCTTGTGTCTTTTTTACTCAGAACTAATTTTAATTAAAATTCAATATTATGTATCTGTAAAAATCCTTTGAAAATATTTTTTTTATAATCTTACTAAATTTTTATAAATTTTTCTATTTTAAGGCATTACAAAAATAAAAATCATAAAAATGTAACAATATTATGAAAATTTACTTTTAAATGAATTATTGTATCTATATAATATTAAATTTTAAATAAAATTAATCTTAAACAAAAAAATATATAAAAGTAAGAATAAGTCAGTTTTCCAACACAAAAGAAAAAAAGATCTGAGCTTGCATTTGTGTAATTGTGTATGGTAATTGCTGAAAATTAGAGGCACTGTGACACAAAAAATAGTGCGGCATAATGTATGCAGAAAATTAGGGGCCACATCACTAACAAATCTGCCTTTATCATTTTCAAATGTAGTGTATTGTACAGCGTGAACACACATTTTTTCATGAATCCTAGTGACATTGTGAGACCTTGTATCTTGTGTTGTGGATTAGAGTTATTAGCAACACTAGAGAAAACGTGAGTTGGGTTTTAAGGGGATTTGAGGTTAGCGACTCTTGCTTTTCTTTGTAACAATTATTTGGTATAGTGAACCCTCTTTGATTTCGCCCGTGAATATGAAAAGGTTATATCCTTTAACCACTTAAAATTTGTGTCCTATCTTTCTACTTGTTTTTTCTTGTTTGATGCTTTTGATGTCAAATGCTCAATGATTATTGACTTGTTCATTTGCTTTCAACGACAACAATAAGGAAATTCTACTGCTTTTTTCGGATCAAGTTTAGGAACAATTGGCTATACGGAGAAATAAACCCGATCAAGATCGAGAAATCGAATGGCGGCTTCCCCGTTATTAACTAGAATACCATTCAATTTGTTAGATGCGATTAGCGTATTATGGAATAGAGTTTTAGGTGATATATTTAGTAGGAATTTGTTTATGTCCATTTACTTATTTTTTTATTTATATCCATTTATTTATTTATTTATATATTAGTTGTATATTTATTATTATATATTTTATATATCTTATATTTTTATTAGTATCTATTTACTCTGCACACAAATGATTATACTCCAATTTCCTTCAAATTAATTTATTGTCATTGTTTTCCTAAATCTAATCGGTCATTTTTCTTATAATGTAAACCTACTACCAGGGGCGTATCTATTTAGGGGCGGGAGGGGGCAGCCGCCCCCCTTAAAATTTTAAAAAATTTTATTGGGTACTTGGATATGTGATATAATTGTAGAAAAATTAAAGTTAGGTACCTATCTGTAAGTTTTATAATTAATAAGGGGCTATATTATATTTTATCCATTTAAGGTCTCAGTCATTTTCTTATTGAGTAAATTACGTGATAGTCCTTACTCTTTAATTATTATTTCCTTTTAGTCCCTAACCTATTAAACATTCTGTTTTGGTTCCAAACATATTAAACACATTTTGTTTTAGTCCTAAATTTATAAAAAAATGTTTCATTTTGGTTTCATTGCATAAAATTTGTTAACTCAAAGTATTTGTCTGATAACAACTTTTTAGATCATAATTTAGACTATCCGGTAAGTGCTATAAAATAAATTTAATTTGTATAATATTTTTTTTTATAATTAATAGAAAATTCAAATAACTATTTTTACTCTATAAATTGAACTTAATTATTATAAATTTTTTAATTCAATTATAAATTTTTGAATTCAATGTGTCTATATGTGTAAACTGTCTAATGAATTTTAGGTTGTAAACTTTTGAAATAAACTTAGTTATTATACACTTTCAAATTTTATATGTCTATATACGCCCCGCCCGCCCGCCCGCCCGCCCAAGTGGAATTTCTGGCTACGCCCCTGCCTACTGCTACATCAAGTCAAACATCATAATCCTAACTCATAATCTCTCTCATCATCGTCTATTATCCTGTTGGCCATTGTTAGACTCACTTCAATTTAAATTAGTGGTTCGTTTTAGCTTAAGCCAACTTAATTCAAAATAATTTATTTTTATGTTTACATTTTTTTACTTGAAACCAATTTTATTTGAAAGTCAATATTATTTAGGTGAAATAATCCATTGATTATAAAAATTTTATAATACTATTAATTTTTTATGAATTTTTCTTTTTTAAACATTAAAAAAGAAAATTTCGTATACATTTAATAACATGATAAAAATTTTGTTTCAAATGGATTATTATGGCTATATAATATTGGATTTTAAATGAAATTGGTTATAGGTGAAAAAGATTTAAAAATAAAAATAAGTCATTTTAGATTAATTTGACTTAAGTTAAAACGAGTTAGGTGATCAGCTTTAATTATTTATGTTTGCATTTGTTTAGTAACATACGAACAAATACGAACAGAAAAATTACATTCATTTATTATTCATATTTGTTAAAAGTTAAATGAACGAACGTAAACATAACTTGTTCATATTTGTTCGATTTGTTTACAGCCCTACATGCGAGTCTCTCCAATTTGGCATGCTTATGGGTTTTAGCCATCTACTAGAGGAAGGGGCATGAAATACGATTCAATTTAGTTAGACCTTGTATCCGTTTCAACTCTAGCAGACAACCCTTAATTTAATTGGCTTACAAACCACCGTATTATGTGGCCAGCATTGTTTTAAATCTGGACTTGTGCGAGAGATTATTTCTCCATACAATTAATGAGTGGATTTAGATTAGGTCAAGTAAGATATAGGGTAGACTAGGTTATAAAATATCTTTTGTGGCTGTATCCCTTTACTTATAACATTTTGATTACCAAAAGGACAAAACGAAACAAAGCTCTAGCGGACACTGCGCTTTGGATGAATTTTAAGAGGAAGAGAGGGAGGGACTAGCCTAGGGACGGAGGGAGATAGAAATTGTTGTACGGATTAACCAACGTCATAGGCCCATAGCCCAATGGAAAGCAATTTCGGCAATTCCCATCTCCGCGACGGTAAAAGGAAACAAAAGGGCAGGACCATGTTTGAAGTCCAGTAATAGAGGGCCGGGTTTGCTTCTCATGGAAATGAGTTGGGGCATGAGGTTGTTGGGATTGGGCTAAATGGATTAGAAGGCCTAACAATATCAACTTAAGTGGGCCGGTTTAGGGACTCGGAGGCCCCTCTTGTTTTCAAGGGGTTTGTATTGTATTGTATCTATTGTTGCGGACCTGAGGTGCTTGGAGCCTTGGGCTTACTTATCGAGTAAATTAATTGTTTCTCCCTAAAATACGTTTTAAGCTGTACGTTTGAATTTTGATTTGCCTTGGTGACTTTATCATTCTAAACTAAATCCTTCTGGTTGCTTTTATTTTCGAGCACCGATCATCCCTATCCTTTTGGACAGCCCTGTAGAATTTTTCTTGCGCTTTTCAATGTCGCTATATTTATTGATGGGGGGCAGAAACGTGTAAAATGTTAAATAAATAAAAGAAAAACAAAACAAGTAGAGGAGTTTAGTACAAACTACATGATTTTATAGATGTACAATTCATAATCTGAAGAAATATGACGAAGAATATTGAAATATGAAAAGAGTTGGCATCGATTTGTGAATTAAATACATGATTCTAAGCAGCCAAATCTATTACCAAAGCGAATTAAAGTGACAGACTTGTAAATCTATTACCAAATCAATTACAGGCTACTAGACTTGTTCAAGCGCTGAAGTTGTTAAATGCTTGAAGAGTATGGGCAAATGCACCGATCCTACCAAACCAACAATTTTCGTTACAAATAAGTCCCCAACCTCTGTTTTGTTACATATTGGTCTAAACATTTTATAGTGCAATGCATCTCTAACCTTGCAAAATTCAAACTATTCAATCACTATTCTCCTGTAAATTAAAACAATGTCAATCAGGTTTCTTCGCTAACAGTCTTCTTGTAGGACCAGGGATCAACATACAATGAAATACAAGTTTAGTACAATTTGTAGGGAATTATAGGTTTGTGAACAATATTGTTGTTTCCGAAAATAATAATTGAGCAATTGGGAACAAGTCTCACAAGTGCATTTACATTGGGAAGCAATAATCTCCACTCATGATCTCTGTGTAACTCTAAACTTGATGAAATTACTAAAAACTACATATTGGACAGAGAGCATGGGTTAATAAGTTAAAACTGAGAACCAGAACAAACCACATTTACTATTGTTTCCATATTGACATTTTCAAAATCATATTTTCTCCGTATTGCAACACTTTGCACTTTTGTTTTTTTTTTTAATTAAAATTTGACTTAAATATATTCATATTAATATGCATTAAAAAAAGTTCTTACAAATAATATTTAAAAACCATAATCTTTAAAACTCTATTTTCATATAAAATTCATATTTTTATAAATATTTTTTTAAAAAATAAAATTATAAACTAATTACTATAAATAATAAAAATGTCAACTTTTATGTAGCAGATGAAGTATTTGTTTTAAAATGACTTAAGCTTTTGCCTCCCGGCTCTATCTTATGGCTCAAGACTCTAACTCTTCACTTTGGAGGCCCGAGATCAAGGTTGGGCATCATCAACAAATAATTAGACTCGACCGGGAGCTGTACTTGGTAGCTAGCATTTGTTTTTCTACTTAACATTTACCAGGAACGCTACACTAGTAACTGAATTCTTCTAATGTTAATTGATCTTTCTTGTCAAAGCCAATACTCCAATTCAAAAATGCAGATTGGCTTTCGTCAACAATCTGAAATTGGTTTTCATTTTTTATTGTTTAAAGAGAACAATGGATAACAACTATTCTAATAATAATTGAAAAAATTTTAGGTGCACCAAGTCTTAGAGATTTTTTGTTACCCTCTAAGCTGAATACGGAAAAAAGAAAAGAAGAGAAAAGAAAATAAATATATGGTGGGACATTACATATACCGAGAAAGAAAAAATGAAAATGAAAGATGGAAATATTTCAGGCAAGATGAGCAACAATAAGGAAATGCAAACATCAGTGATGAGTTACTTTTCACTATTATATTAGAATCTCGGGGTACAGTCAAAAGGTTGATGATGAGCTTACATGCTCTGACTCAGAGACCAACACTTGTGAGAACAAAAAGTGGGGGAAAAAAAAATAAAAAAAAAAAAGTAAAAAAAGACGAGACAAAAAACAGAGGGGGCATATAAGTAGGTTTAAGTTAACCCTTTGCGATACAGTAACTCTCAGCTTTTTTCGCTATTCTTCATGTTCCCTGAGTCAGAGAACCCTTGGTTGAAATGTTGAAGATTCTTGCAGGGCCGTCGATCTCTTCATCAACGCTCCCTGAGAATTTACCCCCTTTACCGTTAGTGATTGGCAACTCCAGGCCGACGCCGTTCAATTTCTCTGCTGCAGCCTCGTTCTGATCTTTGCTCTTCCCCCATGCCACCGTGTATAGCCCAAACACTATGATCACAGCTCCAATGATGCTGTACAAATCATCATTGTCGGTTTAATTTAGGTTAAATGTTTTAGAAGAAAGAATTAATTAGTAAGTAGAAAAGAAAACCCTACTTTCCCAGGTGGAGTTTCTCAGCCAAAACGATGGCTCCAAGTGCAGCTGTGATGATCATGCAAAGAGGGCTGAAAGACGTCACAAAAACTGGCCCTTTCTCCCTTATCACAACTCCTTGCACATAGTAAGCCACTCCGGAGCACACCACTCCCTGAACAGTCGCAACTTTAGGTTCAATCTCTGTCTTGCCTTGTGGCAGAAGAAACTAAAAATGGTTAAGGTTTTATATATGGGTGTGTGACTTACAGAGTAAGCAGCAGCTAGAAGCCTGGAGTCCAACCCGATTTTCCAAATGCTAAGGTCACGTTCCAGCACTAGAGTGACCGCGGAACCTTGCACCATTCCCATTAAGCATATCAAAGTTGTAAGAGACAGCTCTGCCGGGTACTTCTTCAAAGTGAATGACTGCGAATTGAGGCAATGCATGAAATTAATCGATTAATATATAGATAGACAAAAAAAACCCATGGCATTTTTCATGTGTACATAAATAGTCTTATGGGGCTCACTTGCAGGATGAAAAAGCTAGACCAGCCTAAGATACTGCCGATGAGGTAGATGGTTCCGACGAACCAGTGCTGGCCTGCGGCCTCGGCAGCGGCAGCCTGGTGGCTCATTCCTCCGGACTTTATGAAGTCGATGATGGGACCTTTGTACAGAGTCATCACCATTGCTCCCAGCACTGTGATCACCGTTCCAGCCACCTTGGCTACGCTAGGTATTTTCTTCAAGTTCACCTTTTCCAACCCGAAGATCAATGCGAGGATAAAGGTGACAGCAGGAAGCATATTGACAAAAACAGATGAATATGTTGCTGAAGTGAGCTGCATCCCCACGTAGTATAAGTTCTGGTCAAGAACAGGCCTGAAAGATTCGATATATATTACATGATCAGTTTGATCTCAAGGCATAGAAAAGCATGTCCAAGACATGTCCATGGTGATGAAATTTAATTAAAAGTGACAGCAGAGCCGAGCCTTACTCTAGAAAACCTAGCGCCATTATCCTCAAGAATATAGGAAGGGTCAGCTTTGGCCTTGTTTTCCTGTATAAGAATAAAAACGTCAACCTAGGTAATAACACTAGCCATCTATATCCATAGGAGCATCGCGATGAATGAACCTTTCGAGGAAGAAGGCGAAAGGTGCGATAACGACGAAGGCGACAACATGGCGATAGACAGCGAGAACGAAATGGTTCATGCCGCGTTTGAGAGAGACCAGAGAGATGATATACATCCCAGCATACCCGAATTGCAAAGAAACCATTGCCAAATAAGGCTTTATTTTGGTTAGGGAGTTGTACAGAGAGGCACAAATCTTTTGGTCTGCCATTCCTCTGTTTTCTTCTCTCTGCCTCTTTTCTCCAAGTGCAGAAGAGATTGCTTAATCTCTGAAATCTGGCCTGCCCTCTTATAGGCACGTAAAGTTACTAGAAAGATAAAGAGGAAGCACAATTATATATTTTCCTAGATAATCCTATATTATTTTATCCATTTTGTTAAGCCTCCCCCCATATTCCAACAATTACAGGCTCAAAGCCTTCACTTTGCTGATGCCAGGAACCAGAGTAACACCTTAAAAAAAAAAAAGGAAAAAGTAAAAAAGGAGAGTAGTAGAGTTTATGTGGATATCTGTGACTGATGCTTTTCAAATTTGTATTGTTTCCCTTTTTTTAATGGGAGTGGGGATTTGATTCATTGACCACCAACTTGAAATAATTAGGGTTTAGTGCAACTGGATGGATGATGGTGCATGCATGAAATGTTTTTGGTGAACCAACAAGTATCCTCCACCCGGTAGCTAATCAAGGTATGATCCGGTGTTGAAATGAAAGGACATGTATAACCTCTTAATTCTAAACAAATTCTCTCCACACAAATTAAGTCTCGACGTATAATTAAAATCCTCTTACCACCTTCACAAACTTGAATCGTGTCGTACATCAAAATGGATGATGAGTTACGAGTTGACAGGCATGGGTACAAATCAGGTGGCTTCCATCTTGCATATATTAAAGGCGATTTTACAAAAAACACAGAGAAACTGAAATGATTTCAGCGACTCAGATTTGGTTAATTGGTCTGATTTTGACACTTGATCCAAACTAAAACCCTAGTGGGAATGACGTGGGCAGTAATTTATCTGCTCACAATTATGCTTCTTCGAATATTTAACAAAAAAAGGTACTATTATATATACTAACTAGATTATACATATGCAAATGGGTACTACCAGTATCATGAGACATGTCAAACATTAACTAGATTAAAATGGGCCAGGATTTTGATTAGGAGTTAATTTGGACGTGTCACACAATAAAAATGGCTAAATTATTCTTGTGATTCGGAAACCACTAACATTATATATATATATGCTTTGTTGGTGTCTTAGGAAATTATTCCCAATAGCTAGCTCCGAGCAAGCTAACTCCTGATTTTAATCCATATATAGCCCAAGATTTTGTATAAAAAATTGTTCCATGTCACACTTCCACACATTTTTTTTCCAAAAGAACTATATCAGTATTGTCTGTCCTTTCCAATGTTCAAAAATAGTTAATTTTATTGTGTTCATGATACAACTTTAATAATACAAACTCATTTTTACGGTCATATATTGATGTCTATTTTGAAGAGTTCCTGCACTTATTAATATTCATGCGAAAATTTTTGTATATATTGCATGTCATGTTAATTAATTTTCAAGAAGAAGAAGAAGAAGAAGAAAATCTCTAATATATTTTTAAAAATTAATGTTTCTAATAGTGACATTTGTTAAAAACAGAACTAAAATTTGCCTCATTTATAAATTAACACTGGCAGAAAAGTTCTTTTTTTTCTCTAGAGAGCCAAAAATAAAGCCATGGAATAATATATACTATATATATTTCGTAAAGCGGGCATATAAAAAACACATGGGGGAGACAAGTAAAGATGGTGCTTTCGTATTTGGATTCCAACGAGAAATGAAAGTTGGTGGAATCCCACATTTCGAATGAGAACCATTCTAAAGATTTCAGAAACTAATTAATTTGGTGGGCAGTTTATTTAGTAATTATGCGTTATGAAACATATTCCTTTTTTGATCGTTCAAAAAAATATAAAACATTTCCATTTTAAGAAAGTTTTTAAAATACAATTTATTTTACTACTCTCAATTAAATTTGCTCTACACAAAATTCTTAAAGAAATCATTTCTTTTTTTAATTTTTATTAAGACTTTCATTACACAAAACTGCAAAAGGAATCTTTCTTTAATCACATTTAAAATTTTAATACACATATCAAAAAATGAATTTTTTTAATTTAAATATCAGGGATAAAAATTAAAAAAAATATTATAAACTATACACATTTTAATCTTTGTGCCTAGAATAATGCAATTTCCTTACAAGAAAGAAGAAGTGCTATACTAATATAAATAAATTTCTAATAACCAAATTTTGAACTAATGGTTTAAAACTTGTAGTTATTACTAGGAATTTTAAAGTTCAATCTCCCACTCTTTCCAATGGCATCTCTTTTATATACCAAAAATATAGTAATTAATCAATTTCTTAGTTAATTACAGAAGGTGTAATTTTATGGTTTCGGGATCTAACACACCATTTATCCATTCCATAAGATTGAAGTACTAATAATTTTGAAGCTAGGGGTCACATTCCATAAATAATGCGTAATATACGTTAAAAAAAATTTCATATGAAAATAAATGTGATGTGACATAAAAATTAGATTTGTTATTACATAGATTTATTAGAAAAAAAAACTGATATATGCGACAAAAACTTTGCATCATATGAAAATAAAACAAAGAGCCATTAATTATTTCCAAATAAGAGGAAGTATACGTGTGAAATAATCAGTCTTTCAAAATTAGACGCTAATCCAATGATTGAAAATTTTGGCTTGGGAAAATACGTGAGGCTGCTGTAAATCTGCGCTTTCTTCGATCTCACCTTATTATTCATATGCGTGCTGCTTCTAATTGCGTGCTATCGAATTTCAGAAAACGACCAGCAAATAGTTTCCTTTTTTTTTTTTCGAAAGTAAATCGCGTCCAATTTTATTTGCTTTCTTTTGTGCTATCCTACTCCATAATATCAACCGATCGTTTGCTTTTTCTTATGAAAGGAAATAATGTATACTTACTCCTATAAATGCCTGCAAGAAAATCCTACGACAGTCCCCAAATCTGACCTCTCCCCTTTGACTACTGAAAAGTACTTATCACTTGATTCACAGATGCTAATAATTCAACGCACTTAACTAAAAAACTAAGGAAAAAGAGATTCTAGAGCAAGAAATTTCGGCATTCTTGATGAAATTCGACACAGAAATTTTATTTTTCATTGAGGAAAAATTCTTTAATATTTTTATTAAATGGAGAAAGATAAAGATGTGGTAAGAATTGTTAACAATGAATGTCAATATCAAAGTTCCATTGATCTCATGTGAGGAGATTGAGTGGTCTACTTCTTGGTGGAAGAAGAGTACCAAATGTTTAGGTAGCAAAGGGAGGCAGAAGTTCCAGCAATTGGGTAGGCAGGACTTATATTTTTCCTTTAAAGAGAACTACAAAGAGCATTTTCTAGAGCTCATTGAAATCAAAAGATCAAGCCAATCAAGCATAATAATTCTAGATGCCGTGGTGGGTTGGGTCTTGTTTGGCATCCAAAGGAGAAAAGCACAGTTAAGCGGTTGTTGCCCTCAATTCCTTCTAGTCGCCACAACAGGTTTGGAGGAGGGGAGGAGACATGGGATAAGCAAGAGCATGTTTCAAATTCGTCTAGGGAGAAGGTGAGAAGAATGGCAACAACAAGGCTTGGCAATGGGGAGGCAGTGCTAGCTGCCTAGGGAGGAGGCACAACATCAATGAAGAGGCAATGCAAACGAGGAGATATGGCATGAAAGAAGTGGTAAGCAAGACTTGGCAACAACGAGGCTTTGTTGTGGGGTGGTGGCTATGTCTAGAAAGGAAGCGTGGTGTGCTGTGAGTTGGGTGTTTGGGGATGACGACAACAAGGTGCATTCGGCTGAAATTGCAATTGGTGGTGGTAGACAATAAAGAGATTGCATGAGAGACCACATTAAGATAACTATTATATTTAGAGGGCCATATATGGTTTTACCAAAAAAAAAAAAAATAGTCGTCATTTGGTAGCTAGCCAACAACTATTAAAAATGGTCGTCGATTGGTCACCAATTTTTCTGTTGATAATGCCCTTGAGAAAAATCATCCTAATTTCGGTTAATCGTTTGTGCAAATTTTAAATCATTCCATTAATACATAATAATCCCAATTTCATTTTTTTTAGTTTAACTCATTTTATCCATCATGTCTCTAATGTATTCATCTTGTCTCTTGGAAGCTGTTACTAATTGTTAGGAATCAGAACGTAAGCACAAAGAAAAGAGACACGAGAATTTACGAGGAAAACCCCAAATCGGGGAAAAACCTCGGGCGGCAAGCCGGAAGAAAGAATTTACTAAGAAAGAAGAAGAATACAATCTAAGTGACTACTAGATTGTGGGACGAATTCTAATTGTCACAACTAAGCTCCTTATATAAGGAGTTGAAGGTACCAATGCCCTTTCTATAGCCAATGTGGGATGAAGGGTGAAATATGAAGCTAAGGCATTAAGCCTTTGTTTCCTAGTCCATGTGGGATGAAGGTTAAGAACAAAGTTGAGGCAATCTTCAACAATCTCCACCTTGCATCAATTTTGTTGTACATGAACAAAACTCCACCTTCATACAAAATTGATCTGTAACTTTCTTCTCTGATCTTCACAGCCACCTCCAAATAAGTGATAATCAACAAATAAGATTTACTAAGTCCAAACAATGTTTGAACTTAGATCCAGGAAGAGTCTTCGTCATCATATCAGCAGCATTATCCAGCGTACTAACCTTCATGATCACAATATCACCTTTATCAACAATTTCACGAACAAAGTGATATTTGATCCCAATATGTTTAGTACGCTCATGGAACATGCTATCTTTTGTCAAGAAAATAGCACTTTGGCTATCACAATATATCTTCAGTCTGCGATCATCTTGAGTAAGCTCTGTATAAATATTTCTAAGCCAAATTGCTTCCTTTATTGCTTCAGTGATTGCCATATACTCTGCTTCTGCAGTTGAAAGAGCAACTGTTGCTTGTAGGCAAGCCTTCCAGCTCACAGCACAACCACCGAATGTAAAAATGTAACCTGATGTGGATCATCGAGTGTCAAGATTACCCGCGTAGTCAGAATCCACATATCCAATCAATCCAGCTTTAGAACCGCCAAACTCAAGATAAGCCGTAGTTGTACCTTTTAGATACCTTAATATCCATTTTACTGCTTGCCAATGCTCTTGTCCTGGATTAGCCATGTAACGGCTCACAACGCTAACTGCATGTGCTAAGTCGGGACGCGTGCAAACCATTGCATACATAATGCTCCCAACAACACTTGCATATGGTATTTTCTCCATCTTCTTAATTTCTTCATTTGTTGTCGGATATTGATGCGATGATAACTTGAAGTGTGCAGCAAGAGGTGTAGAAACTGATTTGGCTTTGCTCATGTCAAACCTCTCCAGAACTTTGCGTACATAACCCTCCTGTGAAAGATAAAGCTTCCTAGCCTTACGATCACGCCTGATCTCCATGCCTAGGATGCGTTTTGCTGCACCTAAATCCTTCATATCAAATTCTGCACTTAATTGCGCCTTAATCTTGGCAATTTCTGACTTGCTCCTTGCTGCGATAAGCATGTCATCCACATAAAGCAGTAAATATGTGAATGAACCATCTCCAACCGGTCTCATGTAGACACATGAATCATAACTGCTTCTCCTTAAACCAAGATTCAAAGCAAACATATCAAAGCATTTATACCATTGTCGAGGTGATTGTTTGAGGCCATATAATGACTTCTAGAGTTTGCAGACATGGTCCTCCTTCCCCTCGACCTTAAAACCTTCGGGTTGCTCCATGTAGATTTCTTCCTTTAAATCACCATGCAGAAAAGCTGTTTTAACATCAAGTTGCTCCAACTCAAGATCATCTAACGCAACAAGACCAAGAAACAGTCGGATAGAACTATGCTTCACAACAGGAGAATAAATATCATTAAAGTCAACTCGCGGTACCTGGCTAAAGCCTTTTGCAACTAGTCTAGCTTTATACCTTGGTTCTTCAACTCCGGGAATTCCTTCTTTCTTTTTGAACACCCACTTGCACTTGACAGTTCTTTTACCTTTGGGTAGTTTAGCTAGTGTCCAAGTGTCATTCTTTTGAAGCGATTCCAACTCTTCTTGCATAGCTACAACCCACTTAGAAGAATCTGGACAGTTAGTTGCATCTTTATAATTTGCAGGTTCAAAACAACTCTCTGTCTCTTCAGCAGCTGCAAAAGCAAACCCAACAAAGTCTGCTTCCTCAATTAACCTCTTTCGAGACATACCTTGATTGCTACGACGGGGACGATTGATAGCAATAGAATGAGAAGGCTGAATGTCATCAGTTGAGGCTTGTTGCTCCACCTCAACTTGTGTATCCTTGACATCCTGATCATGACTTTCAGGATGTATTTGGAGCTCCACCTTACTTCCAATCTTTTCCTTCTCAATGCTTGGATCAGCGACAGTCAACTCCTCCTTTTGATGCAACATGGATGTCTCGTCAAACATAACATTCCTGGCTGTGAAAACTTTGGAAGTATGAGGATTCCATAATTTATACCCTTTAACTCCTGTAGTGTATCCTAGAAAGACACATTTAATCGATCTAGGATCTAACTTCCCTTCATTCACATATGCATAAGCAGGACATCCAAATATCTTAAGATCATTATAGTTAGCCGGACTGCCCGACCAAACTTCTTCAGGTGTCTTTAAACCAATAAAAGTATGAGGAGATCTGTTTACCAGAAAACAATCTGTAGAGACTGCCTCTGCCCAAAATTTCTTCCCCAATCTAGAGTTTGAAAGCATGCATCTTGCCTTTTCCAACAAGGTTCTGTTCATCCGTTCTGCTACACCATTTTGTTGTGGAGTCCCTGGAACGGTCAGATGGCGAACAATACCTTGATCCTTGCAGTATTGTTTGAATTCTCTCGAACAGAATTCCAAACCATTATCTGTCCTTAGCCGTTTCACCTGCTTCCCGGTCTGCTTCTCGATCAGAGCCTTCCACTGCTTAAATGCGACAAAGGCTTCATTCTTATGCTTCAAGAAATATGCCCAAACCTTCCTTGAAAAATCATCAATGAAGGTAACCATGTAACGAGCTCCACCAAGAGATGCCTCACGAGACGGTCCCCAAACATCAGCATGAATATAATCAAGAGTTCCTTTAGTGTTATGTTTTGCAGGAGTAGTAAAAGAGATTCTCTTTTGCTTTCCAAATAAGCAATGTTCGCAGAAATCTAACTTACTGACCTTTTGTTCTCCGAGTAGTCCTCTTTTGCTCAGCTCAGAAATGCCTCTTTCACTCATATGGCCTAGCCTCATGTGCCACAATTTTGTCACCTCCTCATCAGACATAGATGATTCAGCAACTGCAGATTGGCCTTCCACGGTCTTGCCATCCAAAATGTAGAGTTTTCCTTTCCGCTGGCCTTTCATGACTACCAGTGATCCTTTGACGATTTTCAGCGAACCATCCCTGCCAATAAAGGAACAACCATTTTCTTCCAATGTACTCAAAGAAATTAAATTTCTTCTCATATCAGGGACATGGCGAACATTTGATAGTGATCTCACTATCCCATCATGCATTCGAATTTTGATGTCACCGATGCCTGCAATTCTACATGCATTATCATTCCCCATCATGACTACTCCTCGATTGACCGGTTCATATGTGTAAAATCAGTCCTTATGGGGAGTCAAATGGAATGAGCAAGCAGAATCCATGGTCCATTCGCCACTCCTGCTACTTTCTGCTTGTGCAGTTATATGAGCTTCTGTGCTGTTTATAGATGAGTTTTCAGCAACTAAAGCAAAATCATCTTCATTGGTGGCAATACTAGCCTCATCTGGTGGCCTTTGCTTGTTCTTGTCTCCATTTCCAGCATTTTGATTCTTCTTCTTTAATTTGTGACAATCATCCTTAATGTGACCTTTCTTCTTACAATGGTTGCAATAAAGATTCCGATGTTTTGACTTGGACCTTGAAGATGATCCTCTATCATTCTTTCTTTCAACTGATCTGCCTCTTGAATACAAGCCTTCTCCGCTTTCCTCACGCTTTGAAGTGTCCATTCTATCTCTTGACAATAAACTGGAACAAGCTTCATCTAAAGTTATTGTATCTTTTCCATAAAGCATGGTATCACGGAAACTATTGTATGATGTTGGCAGATGATATAATAAAAGCATAGCCAAATCCTCACCATCGGTCTTAACATCAAGATTTTCTAAATCATTGATGATCTCTCTGAATTCTTTAAGATATGATTTGATAGACTTACCTTCTGACAGCTTATGCGAGTACAGCCTGGATTTAGCGTACAAGCGACTTGCTGGACTTTTTATCATAAGAAGCGATTCAAGCTTCAACCATAAGCTGGCAGCAGTTGTCTCCTTACTAACCTCTTGAAGAATCTCCGTTGATAAGTGCAACTGAATTTGAGCGAGTGCCTTCAGATTCTTTCTCTCCTTCTCCTGCTCTGTTCCAGACATATTCTCCATCCCGAGTAGTGCCTCATCCAAATCAAGACTTATGAGAATTGCTTTCATCTTGATTTTCCAAATTGAAAACTTTGTGCTATACGTGAGTGGTGTTATATCAAGCTTTGTCGATGTCGAAGCCATCACAGCTCTGCAACGAGCTTTCTGAGCAAAAATAAGCTCTGACAATTTCACGTGAACAGTAACCGTACACGTGAATAGTGATCGTATACGGAAATAATACTCGTATACATAAACAATATGTGAATAGTAAATGTATACGGGAATAGTGATCATATACGGGAATAGTAACTGTATATGAGAATAGTACCCAACACCACAAGATGAATTGATAAACTACTTATTTCTGATGTGGAGGATCCGCCTATTAGGGGCAACCACAGAGCATACTATAAGCAGCTATCACTAACCTAACCTTGGCTCTGATACCAATTTGTTAGGAATCAGAACGTAAGCACAAAGAAAAGAGACACGAGAATTTACGAGGAAAACCCCAAATCGGGGAAAAATCTCGGGCGGCAAGCCGGAAGAAAGAATTCACTAAGAAAGAAGAAGAATACAATCTAAGTGACTACTAGATTGTGGGACGAATTCTAATTGTCACAACTAAGCTCCTTATATAAGGAGTTGAAGGTACCAAGGCCCTTTCTATGGCCAATATGGGATGAAGGGTGAAATATGAAGCTAAGGCATTAAGCCTTTGTTTCCTAGTCCATGTGGGATGAAGGTTAAGAACAAAGTTGAGGCAATCTTCAACACTAATCCTAAATCCATAAGAAAACTAATAAAGGCTAGTATAGGCAGATTAGTCAGACTAGAGACATGGAGGGGACTAAGAGAAAACAAGTTGGTGGAATGAACAACAGGCTACAAGATGATGAGAAATAGTAGAGACATGAGGAGGTGGATAGGATTGAGGAGGTGAAGGAGAGATGTGAGGAAGATCTTTAGAGGAAGTGAAGGAGAGATACCACAAGGTGAAAATGGACCATTGGTTTATTTAGATCTATGGCTCAAATTATGAGATAGGCTGATAGAGATCACTAAAATGGATCAATTCGAGTGACCGACTAGCAATTGTTTTCCAAAGAGCAACCGTTTATCAACTGAAATGTGGGATTAGAAAGAATAGTCGCTAGTTTAGTCACCAATTCGTGACCAACTAACAACCGATTCTAGTGACCAAAAAACTCGTTTGTCAGTCAGTCGATCGGCAAGCCTCTCACCAACTTTGTGAAACTTTTTTACCAACCAATTGATGACCGAATTGTTTGTTATTGAATTTTCAGTCAATATTTAGCATCTCTCTTGTGGTGTTTGAGCAACCCAGCCGGTTATGAAGTTGAAAATGGGAAAGAAGAAATAAAAGATGAGAATGAATTCTATGGATATGCTGCGTCTCGATCGTGTGTCCGGATTCATGTAAAAAAATTCGATAATGTGGAATTTCTAGTCACAGAAAGGAGAAATAAGGTTAAAGAGAAAGTCAGAGAAATGGAGGACAATGAAGTGATTCAGCACCAACATCAAATCGGGTTTATTTGGCACAGCTTATCAGACAGCTACTGTACTTTGGTTCCAAAAGAACAGTTCTATATTCGATCTCCATCATATGATGTTTGAAGGACCAGGCAAGATCTTGCATGAGCCTGAGCCGCCCGCACAATCTTCAATTAGACCCTGAATTCTGAATTGGCTAATTGCACAATTTGTTCTTAAATTATACTCTGTCGCAAAATTATCTATGAGAGTATGACGTAATAAACATAGTAAAACTGTCCTAAAATTAATCATTCACTACATAATTGTATTTGTACATCCCATTAATTTCAGACTTTTGTTACGTAACCAACTGATAAATATAAACAGTTATAATATAATGTGATCCTCAAATGAATTTTTCTGTTAAAAAACAGCATTTGACAGGAATACCTAATTTTTTGCATACGTGATTTATATGCTAAATTTTAAAATATGCTTATTATTGTACTGATACAATTTATCAGTGTTTCATCTAATGATAACATCATATTATATTAAATAAATTTCAGTAAAATTATTTTCATTTGATATTGTTAAAAATTAAAAAGTCTGAATAATATCATATATATTAGTAGTTTTTTTGTTTGTTAGTTGAACAATTAACGGAGATTTATAGACGGAAAAACAATTATGCAATAGTACATGGTTACTTTAAGATATATTTGCTACATATGCTTGTTACTTCAGTGAAAATTTTATAATGTGTGGTATATATTAAAGACACGGGGTGCAAGTTTGCCTTTTAAATCGATTGGGTTGCATCTAGACCATGTGACCATCTATTTCCTTCAGATGTGTAAGAACTTAACTTGATTTTCACTTTAAGCATCTTCTTTCGCTCTCTTTGATGTATGTTCATGATATATAGTACAGAAAACTTGCATGGCTTGATGGAATAAATTGTCATTTTGCGGTGACAATAGTACGTACTAGATGTGAATTAATAATAGGAATTGATTCATTAACGATATACCCCAACCACGCACCCCCAAAAAAAAAATCATAGAGAGATATTCGAACCTACTAAGTGGATATATCGGTGCAAAAGATACTAATAGTTTCAAAATAAAAAAATGAAAAAAAAAAACATGTTTGTGCCTTACAATTATCAATTAATTGTCGAAAAATGGAAAATTGGATCATTTGACGTCCGAATCCACGGTCGGGATTTCAGCTTCCGCTTGTAGTGCATCTTTACATGTATAGTGGAACAAAAGAAATTTTTTGAGTATTATCATTATGACCAAATACATGCCACAAGTCACAACATTTATGATTTCATTACCCAGCGATGTCATCATTGTGGATAATAGACGAAGGCACGACTCAAGAGTCTTCGAAGTTATTATCATTTTTTTGTTTTTGTATTCAGAAGCATATATAAAAAGAATATATATATATATTTTTAGGGAAGACCCGTTGGCCAAATCTATTGATTACTTAAAAAGACGTTACATATTCAAAGGGGAAAAGGATCTCCCCAAGAAAATGAGAATATGCAAGAAATGAACTAAATAATTGACATATGAGAATATGCAGGAAATGAAAATGTCTTTAAGACTACGAGCTTTGCTAACAATGGCTCCAAAGTAAAATAGAGAAGGGATATGAAAGTTTTGGATTTCAGATATCAACACTCGAGAGTCTGATTCCAGTAGAATCCTATGAAATCCTTGGAGGTGTGCCTCCTTCAAGCCCTACAATAATGCTAATTCTTCCAAGTAAAGTGGGTCGAAACTGGAGTATCGGAAGCAATATGAAACAGCTAGGCGGACATGGCCATGTTGGTCTCGGGCAACCAAGCCCACAGCAGCATAGTGTCTTTCTCTCCTCCAAGCTGCATCGACATTAATTTTAATGAACCCTTCTAGCAGCAAGCTGCATGTTGTCCACTAACTTCGCTGGATTCTTTTGATTAGAATTTGCCTACTACCAATTGTCAAACCATCCTTGAATCTTGAGTGCAATATAGGAAGGAGTTTGGCAAAAGGATTCATGGACAACCTTGTCTCTATTGAACCAAATGAACCAATATATGACCGCAAACTTTAAGGATTTTAATGACTCGCCATAGAAGAAAGCTCGAAAGCCCTTTGCCCAATCATGGGGTAGGGGTAGAATGTTCATACTTCATAAATCTCACACCAAGTGAGCTAAGTGACATATTCTAGGAGAATGTGATGAAGGAATTCAAGACCTCGGTTACAGACAGGGCAGGAGGGAGATACCTGAACTCCATGAGTCTGTAAGTTATCTCTCGTAGGTAAAATATTAGTGCATGCTCTCTAAAAACAACTTGTACACAGGGAGGGAGGTTTAGCCCCATAGGCATTTCCAAAAATCTGATTTAATCAGGGGATCTTGGCCATAAAGGAAAACATAGGCAATGCAATATGCCGATTTGACCGAAAATTGCTCATTGTCCGTCATCCCCCAAGTGAAAAGATCCTTTGAAAACCTAGGGTTTAAAGGAATGTCTTTTATAATTTCTGCATTTGTGGGATGGCAAAGCGTGTCAATATCACCTTTCTTCCAGGAGAAGGTATTATGGTCAATCAATTTAGAAACTGAAAAATGGAGCAAGTGCAGAAGAAAAGATGTCATAGGTTTCATGTGATGCCTCAAGAGCCAGTTATCATTCCATATAGACATCTCCACGCCCAGGCCGATCCTCCAGAAACCACTAGCTTTAATGACCTCCTGACCCTCTAGGATGCCCTTCCAAATATTTGAAAAGGTAGGCGGCAGAGTAGCACACAAGAACGAGGTGAAAGGAAAATATTTACCTCTAAACACCCGGTGCACTAGGCTTGTTGGATTACAGATAAAACGCCAACACTATTTTGCCAACATCGCCATATTAAAAACCGAAAGGTCACGAAAACCATATTCCCCCACTTGCTTCGATATGCAAAGTCTGTCCCATGAACACCACGCTATCTTTTGGACCTCCATAGCAACTGACCAGAAGAATTTGGTAGACAACGAGCATAGCTTGTCACATATTTCAGTAGGCAATAGGATACAACTCATTAAATGAGTAGGCATTGCTTGAATCAGAGCTTTTATCAATGCCCTGCATCCTACCTGTGACAACAATGATGCATTCCACCTGGCATGCTTGCTCGAAACCCTTTCAACAAGATAATCATATTGTGAGGATTTATTCTTTCCCAAGAGCCATGGAAACCCCAAGTATCGATCCTTTTTCAGGTAATTAGAAATACCAAGAATATGGCCCAACCTCCATCTCTGCTGTAGAAAGATATTCGGGCTGAGAAATATGGAAGACTTGCTGATATTTACTTTGTGGCCTGAGGCATACTTGTAAAATTGAAGAGTGGCTAATAAGTGCTCTAGCACGAAGAAAAATAATGCTATCGTCTACGAACAACAGATGAGATATCGACAGGCTGTATCTGCTTATCGCCACCCCTGTAATAAGCCTATGTACCTCTACAGAACATAGTAGAAAGGAAAAGCCTTCGGCACAAATAAGGAACAAAAATGGTCACCTTGGCATAAGCCCCGAGATGGAAGAAAGCTATTTGATGGGACACTATTAACCAAGATTGAAAATGATGTTGATTCTACACAACCCATTATTAGATCAATCCATCGTGGTTAAAACCTCATCTTTGCTAGAATACAACACAAAAAACACCATTCAACCCGATTGTATACCTTGGATATATTAAGCTTGATAGCCAAAGCCTCTTCTAAGTGTCCATGCATTGAATTTATGTGGTGGCAAGTCTCAAGAGCAATTAAAGCATTATCTGTGAGTAGTCGCCTTGGCACAAAAGCACTTTGATGTTTAGAACTAATAGAATTCAAGATAGGCTTTAACCGGTTGACAAGTACCTTTGTCACGATTTTGTACATGACATTGCAAAGGTTGATCGGACGGAACTCAGCTAAGTTGTGTGGGCTCGTGTTCTTTAGAATCAGGACAAGGTAAGTAAAATTTAGATCAGCTGGCACTAACCCTTTATTTAGAATGTGCAAAACATAATCAGTGACATCTTTACCCACGATGTACCAATACTTTTGAAAAAATAAAGGCAGAATGCCATCTAGGCCAGAGGATTTGGTTGGGTGCATTTGGAAAAATATAAAAAGAATTTAAAAAAAAAAAAAGAGTAGCAGTATAGGTATAAGCTAGAAAAACACGCTAACATGACACCACAACTATTGAGTAGTGATCAAATTCCTTCATAAGATGATTAGTTTGAGCAACCAGACTTACCAACACTAAGTTGTTGGATTGACCTCTTCACAAAATAAGTAAAACCTATTAGCAATATGTAAGTATAGTAATATATCTAAGAAAGTGAGAGATGGTTGTTTTACTACCCCTAAAATTGCCACAAGTTCTACTTCTAGGGTTGAAAAGCACTGTTGCCATACTTAGGCATCCTTGAACCTAAGAGGGTTATCAGACCTCATCCATAACCATGTAGTAGCTCCAACGCCTGTTGATCTTCGTCATGCACCATCAACCATAAAGATCTCAAGATTATAAAGAGGTGTAATGAACTTCCTAACACCCTAAACATGATAAAAGGGGTTTGGAGGGTTTGCCATGAACCGAGAGAAGCAAGAGAGGTTGTTTCTGGTAACCATGAGATGATAGAATAGAATATTCCTTCTAGTACTAATTGATTGAGCATTAAATAACACGTTGTTGAAAACATGATCATTTCATCCCAGCCAAATGGACCACATAGTAAAGGATGGGAAATTAAACTAATCCAACTGCCATTTTCCCAGACGTGCTAATATTATTTGAACAACTTTTCTTATTTGTAGTTGTCTATGTATGTATGTCTTTGAAGTTATTGATTAATTGAACAACTTTTCTTATTTGCAAGTATTTAGCGGTATCATAATATTGGTCTGACTCTTTTGTCCTTCTCATAAATTTTTTAGATGCCATTACATCAAGAAAACAATTTAGATATTACACCACATAGTCATATTAGGTAAAAGAAAAAAAATGTATATTATATTATAGGGCAAGGGGAGTCTTTTTTGGTTTTTTGCCTGTTATGTATATCAGCATTAAAATTTTGTTCCTAGTATGAGGAGGCCAGTGTGGAACTAAAGGAGCAGTAGTAGGGCCCGGATTCACCCTTAAAATATAAAATAAATGCATTCTAACTCTTATTAAAAATTGGTCACAATTTCAAAGCACATATAACTATAAATGGCATTGCATGCATCATAAGGGCATTATTGTAAAACTCTAGTACATCCTATAGCTACATCAAATCTTAGGAATATTAACAAATGTCTAGTTTAGTGGACATCTGGTTACATCTAATATGATTGTTTGGTTAATTTTTGCAATTGATTGGGTATAGGTTGGATGTGGTTTTTATTTTTTCACCCGCCACACATCCGACACATATACATACATATATGTGTATATATGTATGTATAACATATTAGTATTAGTTATGTGTTGAAAATAAAAGTATAATGGATAAGTTATATATAATTAGGAATAAGTCAGAGTTGGTTTAATAGATAAAATATAACATATGTTTCTAACTGTAATAAATGTATAGCTGAGCATTGCACAGTTAAGTTCATGTATGGTTGGATATTGCATGGTTTAATAAAATTATGGTTATAGAACTGTGGTAAATGGATAAATTTTACCCAACCCAACCCATCTAAAAATAGATAGAATATGGATGTAAAAATTATCCACATGATGGATGATGGGTAAGATATAAAAGTAGAGCGTCCAACGTAATGAATAGGAAGTGAAATACCTTTATCCGACCCAAATCTGACCTATCTGTATTAACTAGATCGATCTATCTCCTATAGTTATATTGGATAATTTGATTATAAGGCAGCAACATTTTGAAACCATTTAACTTTTTTTTTTTTGTTACAACAAGTTATGAAAGATCCACTCCTTAATGACCATGATTGTCTTTTAAAGCAACCACCTAATATTGCTATCAAATACAAATAGCTAGGTCTTGGACACAAAAATTAAAATAAAAAGGCAATTGGGTAAAAAGTTGAAAATTTATGGGCTATTTCCAAATAAACCTTAATTAAGGAATCAGAAAAACAAATTTATGATTGTTTATGGTACAATTAAAACTTAAGCCTTGATGATAAATTAATGCTAGTTTTACATGTTTGAACTAGCTATATACCCTCTTAGTCTCAACTACATGAACTTATAGATGAAGTTCTTAGGTAGAGTTTGGTGTGAGCCTTACTGTATGTGCACCCTACCCCTATAATTATCATTATACCTTTATTAGAATTACTTAATTCCCAACGTGTCATTTAATTTTCTTATAATTCCACCAAATTTGGCTACTATTCCTCTCACAATTGCAACGAACGGTGTCCCTACCATTGTATCACCTCTACTGCTTGTCTCATAGCTCACTCTTTCCTTCAACTATATGGTCCTCAATGTCACCTTTGCCTATGTCATTGTTTGCTCGTTGCTAAAGTTCGACGTGACTTTGGTGGAGTTAATTTCCTTAGGCTTCACTTGAATTGCAATTGCATAGCTGGTTAAAAGGAGGGAAAAGATGAAACTAGCCAAAGGAGGGTGAGGAAGATGCTGAAGCAAAGGACAATATAGTGGCCAATGGTAAGGAGGAAGGACAGTGACAGACATAAGAGAGGAAGAAAGTGGCTACATTTCTAATTAGTTTAAGGGTTTAGGAGTAAAATTATTTTTTTATCCTGGTCTTTTACTAGCTCTTTGTATAAGGTCCTCTTATATTTTTCTAGACATGTATATGTATACAAGGAAGAAATAATATGTATAAATTAAAGGACTAAATTATATGTATATAAAATAATATAGGGACTATTTTACTATTAACTAGTTTATATATATCCCTCATTTTTTTTATACATTGGATTCATACATTAAAATTAAAAAATTTAAAGTATATGCAAATAATTAAATATATTAATAATATGTTATGATCTCATTTGTACATATATTTCACATGATTTGACATATCCCTCATATTTTTGTGCATTGAATTTAAGCATACTTGTGACCCAATTAGTACATATCTGTCACTATTGTAGCATAAAATAAAAAAGGTAATTGTGCAAAAAACTTGTTGGTTTTTTAGATCTTATTTATACAATTGAATATATTTGTAATATACCTCTGATCTTATTAGTACATATATACCAAATGTTTACATAATTATCACTTGCTTTACACATCGAGTTTATACATATCTGTTATCAAATTTGTACATATCTCTAATATTGGTAAGCAATAGGATTGATGTGCTCATACTTGTTCTTTATGGGAGACTGAATTTGTGCATATTAATGAACATATTGATAACATATCTATGATGTATTTTGTACATATGTCTCACGTTATTTGCACAAATGTCCCACTTTTTGTACATTGAGTTTATATATATCTAATATATAATTTGCACATATCTCTATGTTTAGAAAAAAAATTGAGATTTGTTGCGCTCATACTTATTTTCTTAATTATGAATGATAGTATTGAAGTACAAATATATGTAAACATAAGGATAGGATGCACTTGGACTTATTCAAGTTCTTAACTTATAAACCAACTAATGATTCATACTAAATTAAACTGTCAACTAATTATTATAGGTAAAAATAACCTTAAAAGGGCAACCATTCATGAACAAATTTCAGAACTTTACCAAATCCATCAAGAATTTGAAAAGAATATCTTATTCAAGCTGTAAATCTTATCAGATCAATTGGTTTTGAACAAATAATCTGTCTCAAAATTTTATCAAATCTACTAAGAACGGATTCCCAAAAAATTTGTTATGTATTTAAAAATTACCTTCATTTTATTTCTTTTTAATTTCTATATGATGAGGTACATAAAAATACCTTAGCAATTAAGTAACAAACCTAATAATTTTTTTTGTATTATTACTTTTTTTTTAAGATGCATAATGAGATTCAACTAAAAAAACAAAATCAAGTTATTCTAAAAATTAAAAGAAAATAAAAGCTAAACAAAGAGATAAAAAATTAAAAATCCTATGTTATATTCCTATGTGAATTTAATGGTTAAATATAATGCATGACTAAATGAACAAATAAAATAAGAAAACATTAAAAAAAACAATAAAAGCTTGCTGTTAGTGACCGGTATGTAAAATAAAAGGAAGTTAGTGACTTGTATGAACGAAAATAAAAAGGTTAAGGGTTAAATAGGAGTTTTACCCAAAAGGATGTTTGACTGGTTAGATTAGGGATGGCAACGGAGCGAGCGAAAACCGCAAACCGCGGTTATCCACCCATGACAAACGGGTAAACGGATGAAAATACCCACGATGGGGCGGGCATGGGTAAAAAATTTCACCTGTCTGGCGGGCGCAGGCAGGTGACGGGTAAGGGGTATCCATCGCGAATAAATCCGCGCTCGCGTACCTGTGAAACCCGCCAAGTTGGATGTGATGTGATGTAGTCAATATGATGTTCCTTACTCTTCTCCTTTTGAGCTGGCAACTCCACCTTCATGCATACAAATACGTACACCTCTCATAGCAAGCAGTTGGCATGTCTGGCAACATAATCTCATCACCTAAGCCTTTTGAACAATAAAATTAACAAAATAACAAATAGAAAAAATTACCACATAAATCACATGTAAAGATATGAATATTATTTGTGTTAATGAATGTTTCTTATTTTATTGGATGTGATGTGGATATGTATAATTTATAACTTAATGATGAATATTTCATGTTTCTTTTATAAAATTTACAAAACTAGCGTAAACCGCAGATTACTCGCGGACATGGATTATCCGTGGGTTGCGGGCGCAAATGCTGTTTTCTGCCCATTAGCGGATATCTACGAGCTGGCGGATATGAAAAAACCTGCACGTGCAGATGACAGATAGGGGATATCTGCGCCTGATCCGTCCCGTTGTCATTTTAGATCAGGATGTATCCAAGTCGGATTCGCGGGTCTAATGGTTTTTGGTCCAGGTTCTCCCTCGATTACTTCTACGGCGGCAACAACTACGCGACTGGGCAGCTCGGCATCGACGGCGAAACCTGGGGCGGCTCCTTGGAGGATGGACGGAAAGCGGAGACAGCAGCGCACGGCGAATTGAAGAGGAAACTGTGGCGGGTCGTGATGCACAGGTCATGATCCGATTCCTCTTCGATTCTCTGTTCTTCGGCGGTGCTTGGGCGATCGGCAACCCGGTATTTGGACGAGCGGCAGCTAGGACAATCTCGGGAGGACTGATGGCGGTGAACGGCGGTGGATTGTAGCGAAACGAAGAAGAAATCGCGTCGGTTGCGTAGCTTGATCCTTTCCTCCTTTCGTTGTTAGCGTCGCCAGCGGTAGACAACGCTTGGGAGCAACGGCACAGCTTCAGCGAAGCAGGGGTGGCGATCCTGGACGGTCAACAAAGGCAGAAGCCGCATCGGGCAGGGAGACCGTAGCCAGGATGAAACCAGGGGCGGCGGCGGCTTAGGGGAAAGGTTAGGGTTCAAAGGCCAGGTAGTTAAAAACCAGGGGGCTGAAGCTGTAATTTAACCTTCTTCTGACTGTAGCTTAGGGTTTCAAATTTCCCAGCTCTTTTCTTCACCTTCCTCTTAAATGGTGGCCTATATTTATATTAGAGGAGATTTAGATGATATTAATTAGGTTTTTAGAGGTAAACTTCATCCAAATTAAATTTGATAAAATTTAAATTCCTTAGGATATTATCTGATCAAAATATCAATCTTAGTCCAATAAAACTCTTAGGATAGTGATTTGGTCCTCATTGTTATGCGAAATTGTAATTTGGCCTAACCATTGCAGGATTTGTCAAACTAGCCTAAAGCTTTGTGAAAATAATCAGGTTTTTTTAAAATTTTATAGAATCGTCAGATCTGGCTCAAACTCTTTAAATTTGGCATATTCCCCCAAATTTTTCAATTTTGCCTAAAATCTTTTGAAAACCCTCAGTTTTCACCCAAATTTTTTCATTTTGCCTAAATTGACCCTATAAAACCTTTAATACTCCAAATTAGTATGTAAACTAAATTAATTACTATTTTGATCCTAAATGACTATACTAAATTCCTAAAGTTTTATAACACAAGCAACAATGTAACTTAAATATTACTAGACCAACTAACCCTAAAAAAACAAAAATGACCCAAATGTCCTTACAATTGACCAAATTACCCCTAAAAATGAAAATACCCCCTAAACTAATTTTTCTAATCTAGAACTGAACAAAAATTAGTGTCCTGCCAACACCCTCATATTTTTGTGCATTGAATTTAAGCATACTTTGTACATATTTGTCACTAAAAATAAAAGTTAATTGTGCAAAAATCTGTTGGTTTTTAAGATCTTATTAATGCGATTGAATATATCTGTAATATATCTCTGATCTTATTAATACAGACATATCATATGTTTACATATTCATCACTTGCTTTATACATCAAGTTTATGCCTACTTGTCATCAAGTTTGTAGATATATCTAATATTGGTGGGCAATAGGATTGACGTGTTTGTGCATATTCTTTATGGGACGTTGAATTCATACATAGTAGTGAACATATTAATAACATATCTATGATATTTTTTGTACATATGTCTCATATTATTTGCATAAATGTTCTATTCTTTTGTACATTGAGTTTGTATATATCTAATATATAATTTGTATATATCTCTAAGTTTGGCAAAAATTGAGATTTGATGTGTTTATACTTATTTTTTACTATAAATGATAGTATTGAAATATAAATATATGTAAACATAAGTGTAGGATGCACTTGGACTTACTCAAGTTCTTAACTTATAAACCACTTAATGATTCGTAATAAATTAAACCGTCAACTAATTATTAAAGGTTAAAAAAACCCTAAGAGGGCAACCGTTCATGAACATTTATTATGGTCTGAGTCTATATATAGCTACATACAATACAAGAAGCTAGAAAACTTATTCGACTTATGATGGCTGTCAAAGTTCTTGAGCTGCTATTGCCGAAATTTTAAAATTCAGATTACTTATTCTTCTGGCCTCTCTCTCTTCCTCTCATATGTATACATATATATACATATAGAAAATGTAAACTTGCTGATAATTAAAAACATGAAAATAAATAAAGAGAAAAGATCAATTTGCGGGGGTGTGACTGCCGACTTTGGTTGATGTGGCATTAATTTTGGGAGCATTAATAGCACAAGAAATTGGTAGCTGGGAATGAGTTGTAGCCTTGCCCAGAGTTGATGCTTCACTCACTATCACTCCATCTTCTTTGCTTTTACCCCACACCACCGAATACAGCCCTATTGCGATGATTATTCCTCCAAGCACACTGCTCAATTATTTCACAAAATTATAAATTCCCATTTTGCTAAAAAAAAAAATCCAGCCTGCAGAATTAAGTAAATCTATTAATAGTTAATTAAGTATATATAGTATAATTAAGATGTCCACTTAATTGATTAATTAGCTAGCAAACTGATATATAGTAGGAGTAATTAACCTTCCAAGGTGAAGCTGCTCCTGGAGAATGGCGGATCCCAGGGCTGCCACGATGATCATGCAAAGAGGGTTAAAAGCCGTCACGAATACTGGGCCTTTCGTCTTCATCACGATCCCTTGCACGTAGTATGTGATTCCCGAGCTAACGATTCCCTAATTCCACCTTTAAATCAAATCTAAACGTACGACACTAACATTATTGCTGCCCTGTTTGGGAATACTAGTGTCAAAGTTTTAGATAATTTAATTAATGATTGATATGAAATCATTAAAGCTAAAAATTAAATTTTAATTTTAATTTTTTTTTAAACTTTAACACTAATTGATAGGGCTTATGGGAAAGTTCATGCATATATATGTATGGTATATGCCACGCCGTACTTAACACTTACTGTATACAAGGGAGCAAAAAGCCTGGAGTCCCAACCCACCGCCCAGCCACTGGGGCGATGCTCCACAGCAAGAGCAATGCCCAAGCTCTGAAGCGCCCCCGAGAAGCATATCAGACAGGTCAGAGAGAGCTCGGCTGGGTACTTCGGTAGCGTCATCGACTAAGCCACGAGTTCAAGAAGTAAAACATCAGTCCTTATTTGAAACAATTCAAAAAGTTTCCTACTTTCTTTCCATTTGCCCAATGCCCGTACGTACCTGAAGCACATAGAAACAGGACCAGGCAACACAAGCAACAAGGATCAAGAGTGTCCCCAGAAGCCGATGTTTGTTGGAGACATCAGGTGGTCCATGAACTTGATCATGTCCACGGTGGGTTTCCTTTGACCAAAAAAGATGGATAAGAGGGCCCTTGTAAAGGCTCATCAGCAGAGCCCCGGCAAAGGTCACTATTGTCCCCATTACTTTGGCTTGGCTCCTCACTTCCCTCATCTTTAACCTCTCCATTCTGCAATTAATGTGGTTAATTTTATGTTTAACTATATATGAGATTTTCAGTTTATTGTCATGCTTGCTTAATCGGTATACACACACTAATTTTTTAATTAATTCGTAATTAAATGATCATTACCCGAAAAGGACAGCAATCAGGAAGGTGATAGAGGGAACTGCGTTCATGATTGCAGATGTAAATGATGCTGATGTCAATTTCATGCCCAGGTAACCGAAGCCTTGGTCAAGGACCACCCTGCAAATTGATGCATATATATATATATATATATTAATCAATCATGTTCAGAATTTAATTTCCTACACATACATCCATATTTATAGAACGTGTCATGAACTAGCTAGCGTGTGTATGTAACGAATTAGAAAGAAATTGAATTAATTACTCTACAAATCCCAGAGCCAGTATGTGTAAGAAGATTGGCAATGTCATCTTTGGCCTTGTTTTCCTGCAGGTGGGAAAAAATAAGAAAGAAAAAGAGTTGGATGGATGGTATCTGGGAACGTATAGCTGCAACTAAGCACGTAAATGTGTACGAATATTACCTCTGTCCCAATTCTTTGCTTCATTTTAATTTTTTGACTTAAATATTAATTAAATTTATTTATATTATATATTTTTTAAAAGAAATATATTAAAAGACTCATAGTTTTTAAATCTAATTTTTTATCAAATTATAATCATATATATACATAAATCTTAAATTAAACTTGGTCAAAAAATTAACTGAAATGAAACCAAAAAAAAGGAAAATTGCGCAGATCGATGAAGTATGTGATATATATGTGGGCGTACCTACCTTTCAAGAATGAGAGCAAAAGGTGCCATGGTAAGGGCTGCAATGGCGTTGCGATAAACGATGAGCACATAACGGTTCATGCCATGGTTGAGGGTGACCTTGCTGATTGTGTACATCCCAGCTGAACCTAATTGCAGCAAAATCATGAGCAAATAGGGTCTCACCTTCATTTCCAATTAATAGGGCTGTTTTTCTGTTTTCCTGATGGGTGACTTATGCTTTGCTGGTACTTAAGAGGCCGGTCATGAAATGGCCTTGCATTTATATACAATTCATGATAAAATTGTAGCAGAAAGAATTGATAGCCTCTAAATATTATATATTAAACTTAAAATTGTCAGATATATAGTATATATACTAAAGTGAAGAAGAAGATATCAGATATTATCCTATCCTAGGTAGGATCCATATATGACCCTACGGTGCTTCACACAGCACTACTAATACTAGCTCAGTGTATAATGAGTGCTAGCTTCACAAACTGCCTTCTCAATTTGTCCAAGTAAAGTGCTCCCTTAATCAATCAACATCCATCAAGAGTTTTACTCGATTAGTTTTATATTACCCTTTGGGTTTATGAATTAATTATGTTATACAGTAAATATTTTTTAGGGTTTTGGGTGTTTTTAATTAAAGGGTTTTGGGGTCTAGGAATTGGTTGTGGGTTTATATATGTTTTGTGGGTGTTTATCGGGATGTTTGATGTATTGGGAGAGTTTGTTGGAGTGATTTATTCTGGTATCTTTCTGAAGCTTTAATTTATGAATATATTCTTTTTAATTCTAATAAAATTTTATTTTTCTGTTCAAACAAATATTTTCCTTAACCGAAAAAAGTTTAGATTATTTAGTATGGATCAACATTAATCTGCTGAAGCATCTCCTAAAACCTAACTTAGATTCGGGGACTCTATATATATATATAGGTAAATTCTATGTATAAAAGAGAGAATATTAGCTTTCAAAATTAGTTTATTGAAAAAGGAGCTGATAATGTAGGTGATCATTATCAGGAGTTATGTGGCAAGTGCTTGTATATATAAAATCATGAATCGGATTGATGGAGATCTTTTCTGTTTAGTGGAAATGTTGAGTTAAGCCAAATTCATGGTCATGGATGTTTGTGTAAAGCCAGTTTTCGATTACTGGTTACAATTGATTTGTTTTTTCAATTAAAACAACAATTGCCATACTATTGGTCCAACAATCTCATGAGGATTTTCATGCGGCTGAACCATCTGTCTTTCCCGTTGATCTTAAATATTTGGGCCCGGCCCTACCATTTACATGACAAAACAAATTTAAGAAAATTTAGGGTAAAATTACCCAAACTCCTCCCTGAGGTATACTATAACATACACTTTTGTCCCCATATTTCAAATACGTACAATTACCCTCCCTTTAAAGCTAACTCCGTTAGTGACCATTAAAAGAAAAAAAAAAAAAAGAGAAAATGCTTGAATTTGCCATCCTAGTCTTCTTCATTGGAAATTTTGTTCCCAAACTTTACAATCCTATTTTCTCAACTAAATTAAACGCTTTTCTCTCTCTGCTCTTTCAATCTGACCCATCAAACCCCTCAATTTGAAACCCTAGCCTTCGTCTCCTAACCAATCAAACCCCTTAATTCGATAGCCATTACTCTCCTCTCCTTCGTGTGCTTGGTTCGTCGACGACGGCGGAGTTCACTTCATCGATGGCCTTGTCAGTTATTCGCCTCCTCTGCCTTGATGATTCATCCGATTCATTTTGCCAGCTTGGATGGACTTGGTTCGGCGATGTGGGGAAAGAATTGTGGCGTCTCCGATTCACGTCAACGTCTTGGTTTATCCGATTCCAGACATCAAAATTTCCTGGACAGTATTATCCGCCCTTCTCTCTTTCCAGGCCTCGATCTCGCCACCATTCCATCGCTCGATCGGAGCATGATAAGGCATCCACGCTCTCCCCGATGGCCACGCTTTCTCGAACAATGACGCTCACCTCCATTCAGGCCTTTGATCCCCAGCCATCCTCCACCGGTCTGATTCAGCTTCAAACCCTGCTCTTCTTCAAATCGTTCGAGGTCCGGTTGATCTTCGAATCGTTCAAGGTCTGAATCCTTCGAATCGCTCACCTCCTCATCCGATTGATCTTCGAATCCCAACCCTACTCATCCATGCGCTGCCGATGGGACTAGTCGTCTCCCATAATCTCCACTTTTCTCTTGCCCAAACATCAAAATGCGAACAAATCTGAGGAAGAGTACCGAGAGTAAGACTGTTAGATGTACAAGTTGTTGGGGCAAAAGTGTTAGGGAAGAAAGTTAGGAGGAAAAAAGTAGATGTTTTTTCTGTTTGTTCATAACAGCGATTAACGGAGTTAGATTTTCAGGGGATAAATGTAGGTATTTGAAACAAGGAGAACATAAGCATAGATTAGGATATACCTTGGGGGGAGGTTTGGTAATTTTCCCAAAAATTTATCGATTTTACAAACGGGTTAATTGCATCAGTGGCCCTTAACCTTTTATTATTATCCTATTTTGGACCCTAACTTCAAAATCTTACACGAGAGGTCCCTAACCTCAATTTTTTATTCTGTTTTAAACCTTTAGAGGATGAAAACCGTTAGAATAGATGAAACTGGCCATATGGCATGCTAGCATGGCCCGATTTGTCATTGTGGCACAATAATCAATTGTTGGGAATAATGTGAAAATGAACAAAACTAAAAAAAAAAAAAAGAAAATATGAGAAAAAAAAAGGAAAATAATTAAAAAAAAGAAAGATAACACCAAAAAATAAAATAAAAACCCATCACGGGCCATGTTCCCTTCGATGGTGCCATCCTCACGCTGCCCTCTGCTACATCACCACCTCCCCCTTCCTTCCTCGCCCAGCTCACACTTTCTCTCTGCCTAGCCCATTTCAGCTAATGGCTCGCCGCCCCAAGTGGCCAATGGTTCTCACCGTTTTTAAGCTCCTTACTGGTTTCATGATTTCACAAATTACGATATGGACAAAGGTGTGATCAAACGTGAAGGAGGCTGAAATCGAACGATTGCAGTGGATCTTGTACAATTAGCCATCACAAGTGAGGCTAGTGCTGAATGGATATAAGATGGAGCTAGAGCTGCAACTCCGATTTGTTTTGCTCAACTTTGATTTCGTCATAAGAGGAGCAATTGTGAAGTACTTTTGTAGGGCGGAGCTGTCGAACGATGCAAAACAGGAGGTGAAAGGCCGCCAATGCTGGGCAGAGGAGCAGCAGAAGAAGTGGAAGGCTGAGTTTCAATTTATTTTTTTTATTATTATTTCCCTTTACATGTCATCAATAATAGATTATTATTGTGCCACTGTGGCAAATCACGCCATGCTACTGTGCCACATAGTCAGTTCTATCTATTCTAACGGTTTCCGTCCTCCAAATGTCTAAAATGAAACAAAAAATTGAGGTTGAAGACCTCTCATACAAGATTTTAAAATTAGAGTCTAAAATAGTATAATAATAAAATACTAAGGGCCACTAATACAATTAACCCCAACACAATCCCAATTACTCACAATCACGCATTTCAGAGGGACACGTACGAAACAATTATCTACTGTCACATTAATTGATAATTAGTTTCAATTTTGTCTAGAAAGTACCACTATACGAAGAGTTTAGATATTGTGGACAAAAGTTGTAATAAGCTTACAAAATCAATGTTAAAACTTAGTACATTTCGTTATAAACTTTCCTGAAAACAATTGTACTTTTTTTCTTTCCGTCTGATTTCACTTTTATATAAGTACTGATTTAATTTTGTCTACGTACCTTTGCATATTACAATAATTGGTAACATGAAACTTCAAGAGAATTTCAAATATTGAGCAAGGGAGATGGAAGAAAGCACCAGCCTTGTTTATACTCCCTCCTCGCAGAAGCAATGATATATAATTTTTAAAATATTTTTTTAAATGTCGTTCCTTTTGGAATAGTAGTAGTAAACAGAATCAAACTAACTGAACTGTAAAGGGTAAATGCCACTTTTTTGTCATAAAACTTTGTTTACATTTTTTATTTCAGTCCTAATAATTTTTAGTTTTCTACACGAGCCCTAAATTAAACTTTGTAACTAAGTAAAAAATTAGTCCCGAAACTACTCAATTTTTCACATGAGGCCTCCCAAAATATTAGACTAACCGTTAACATCTCATTTAAAATAATAAAAAAATTAGAATTTAAATAGAAAAGTAAGACAAGTTTTAGGGCATTTCTCCAACTGTAAAGAAGATAGTATTTTGAATGTTGATCGAATTAAGTGCAAGATGAGCTAACCTCACACCCACATTGTGTCGCAAACGCTTTCTGTTGGTTCTTTTCTTTTCCTCTTTTCCAGTGGAATTCAGATTGGTCGTTCTCATCTTCTCTGCAATGCATTTTTAAAAACAAAAGTTAATCCATGCACGATTCATGAACAGGGCAAAGGAACCTATAAAGCAACAATCTGATCGATCTTGTATTACTATATGACGAACCAAAACCATAAGAATTATTTTATGTATATCTGTGTTCACCTGAAAAGGCCCTCCCCTCATTTGATCACAGGAAAGAAACAACAACCAAAAAGCGAAGGTCGGCAATTGCGTGGATGCTCAACGTACGTAGCAACAGCTATCAAGCAATTTTTACAAGAAATTATCATATATAGAAACAAATGTCGAAATAAGAAACGTACTGAAAATGTCGAGACAAATTTGGCGTTAACAGATAACAACACAACGCTAATATTTTGGATATAGGTCAACACTGCTAACGTGACAGCTAAATAAGGATTGGATTCATCCATTGCTTTTGCTTTAAATGCTTAGATTCAATCCCTTCTGTCAGCAATCTCTTATTGGTAAACAACTCTTCCATATATATCAAAAAATAAGAAATTGAGATACATAAAATTTTGTGTTTCAGCTATTCAACTAGCCGATGTCCACTAGAGATAAATAATCATTAATATTGACAAAGTAATGAGAATTACAAAAGACTTCTAACATAACCCTTTACTCTTGGCACATGACTTTATTCTTTCTTTATTTTGATAACCTTACATTTTATCTTTCATACATACATCTTTAACATACAAATATCTCTCGCATATATATTATGCATATAAACTACACACAATATAGGTGCTTAACATACCATACTACACAATGCACAACAAGCACCATCTTCTGTTGGGTTTCGGAAGCCAAACAGCGCAGCGAAATTTAACCGAAACCCTCCAGGATCCAAGTGAAACGGGGTAAACCGGGTGTTCGAAAATTTCATACCTAATTTTCGGTTGAGATCTCTCACTTAACTGTAGAGTCGAATCACAAAACCTGAACAGTTGACGTGTTCAAGGGTTTTATCGTATCCACACGAGTCTCTCGGGATCACCACGCTTCCACCACGTCCCGGTAGATGCGTTTCTCTTGCACTCACAGTGCTAGCTTGCGTCCTCCAAGAAATTACAAGAGAAGAGTGCAGCTGTCCTTTTGGGAGGCTAGCGCAAGGAGACCTGCGAATTTCTCACTTAAAAGTTGTATTTATAGTGAGACTCAACTTCCAGGCCTAATGGGTTTCAAAGCCCTAATCTAATTAGGATTTAATTTCGGGCTTAATAATGGCTCAACTCCTTGGCCCATTATTAATACGAAATTAAAGTGAAACCATAACCCAAATAATTAGCTCATGCACTCTAATGATCTAAATAGCTCTATGTGTGCGACCCAATAAGCTCTTGCCATGTTGGCAATGATCATAAATCACATTTATGATCATAAGCAATGAGCGGTGTCTAGCAACACATCATTGCTACCCAAGTGACAAGATTATCGGTGAATCGACTAAACCTTTATGATCATCACCGATATATGTCATTGTCCCTTTGTCCAAGATATCAAGACTAAGCACGAGACATGGAATGTGTCACTCTCGTATAGCCCAATCTTTGGTTTCTTGATTACCGAGTAGACCAACTTAAACTGACGACATTGATATCATATATCAACTCATCGGAGCATTGCCATGCATTTTCTAAGTCTCACTCTATCAAGGGGCTCAAAGATATCACTCTCATTACATAGGAGGGACAAATCTCATCTTGATCATACAAATCCCTCCTCATGATATGTGACATACCCAATGACCTCCTTCAAGTTCACTCAGTTACGAGCAACAAAGGAAAGTATCAAAGTATATGACTCACATGTAGGGAACATTGATGATCTTAGGTCGAAGAACTACATATACCATGATCACTATGAGAATCACTTATGACACTCATATAACGATCCATGAAGTGTTCTCATGGTGGGTCAGCCCAGTACACAAGTTCTCCAACTTGTACCCATATGTAGACTACATATCTCATATTAGTCTCCACATATGCTAGTCATTATGTATTATTGCAACCCGCTCCACAATAATACTAGACTATGGACGTTTAAGAATATCATTATTCTAGGGTTACAATTATGTTTATTACGTTACGCAGAAACAAAACAACAAATAAAATTGCTGGATTAATGCCTCAATAAAATATCATGACTCAATGTGCAAAAATACAATCATCTCCTGATTGGCTTTTTGGGCACAACACTAACATCTTCATCACTTGGCACTCAAAAGCACCTCTTCTACGTAGTCTATATTATTGATATAATGCAAACATTTCTCTTTTCTTAGTGATGCAAAAGGTGAATACATATATATTTATTTTTTTATCAGCAAAGCAAGAAAATTTTATTTCAAAGCCAGCAAGAAATTAGGAAGAACAGCAAGAGAAATCTTAATCCTAGCAACCAAACCAAAAAATTAGGAACAATTGGCCCTTAGCAAGATAGCTAGGGAAGACCAAACACACATGCTAGGATTGTGACACCACTCCTGAAAAAACACAAATGGCTTTCCCATTCTTTTTGAAAGCCAGAAATGAGAGAACATCTACACTGAAGGGAAGATATCCTACACGATAGATGAAGTATCCTCTCTCAACCACTTAGTGCCCCGGAGGCCCTCTTTTACTTGGTATTCACTCTCACACAATGTGCACAATTCTTTGCATGGTGATAGCCAAGAGCATGCACATCTAGTCTTCCTCAATGAGTCTATTCATAGACTTCATTCTTGACTAAGCTAGCTCATCATATGAAACTTTCTTACCCTCCAAATAAATGGTACATCAGTTTTTTACTTTGAATTCTTTTCTTCATGTGAATACAAAACTCAATTTCAACTTTTCACCTGTAACGTGCGTACAACTTATACAAAAGTTACCATGCATTACCCACCTGTGAAATTTTATAATCAAGTTTTTTTCCACTTTCTAGTCATAAAAGTTAATAATTCATCATTTCACTAACCAATCAATTATCATATTTTTAAAAAAAACCTATAATCGGTTTATTGTGTAAATTAATCATATCTCACCAAAACATATATATATTTGACAAACTCTTTGTCAATTTTAAGATTTAAGACACATTATTCAACAAGCCTTAATTGAGCCGGTGTGTGGCATGTGATCCTGACCTTGAAAGGGGTAATATTCATTTTCATTTTCGTGAACTTTAAAGATAGAGGATAGGGGTGAGATCACAAAAATTGTGCGGAGCGGAGGATAAGTGAGATAGTGTAGGACTCTTTTGAGAATTTTGTATTTACTAAATCAAGAGAAAGAAGAGGTTTCTGGTGTCTCTTTTTTATCTCTCTCCTCATAATTCTGCGAATGGTTGCTTCTCATTCAGCATGCATGATCTCGACACTAAACCAAATCCCTGTCGCTCGATCCCTTCATTTGGATTTTGGATCTTTTTGCTTCATCAGTCCCCGCCTAAACGCACGTTGCTTGTTGGCCTGACGAAGAATACATTTTGTGGGGGCACAAAATTTTTTATGTGCACCGATGTGTTTCTTCTGGAATATTGCAGCTGAAAAAACCAGACCATGTCAAATGAATCACTATTTAATTATATATTAAAAAAACAATAAACAAGAGAAAACAAAATTTATGACAGGTACAGTATCTGCTATCTACCGACACCAAGTATAATAAATCATCCAAGTACAGGATGATTGAGGAGTTTAAGGACATAAGTTTAAAGATTGTTGGAAATATTTTCGAAAAGTGAGAGAATCCGTTATAATCAAGGTTTTATATTATTGATTAATGTCCCTTGATTTACTTATAGCCAACTCATTTCTAAACAGCTTTCACAAGGCTATTTCTCTATCAAGTGATTGGATAAAGGTGTACTTTAATTAGAAAGAAAGATCGGTGACCAATAGATGATGAACAATTTAATAAAGGTTAATTATATATGTTCAAAAGTTGATAATTTCTGGAAAGGCAAGGTCCCCACGCTGTGGTCAAATTCGCCAAAGTGAACAGAATTCTCTTTGCAGCGCGCTCTTTTCTCTTTTACTATTTTTTTCACTGGGAGATTGGTATATTGGACGAACGAAATAAAGGTATTTAAGTAAAGTTCAGAAGGAAAGATTCAAAACAAGTTGCCATCAGATTCAGGGAATCTGTTCTCCCGCCGTTCTAGATAATAGAAAGCGAAAAAAGGCTCCATCCTTAATTTTCTTGCAAAGTGACACAAAAGGATAAACACTCCATATGGCATATGAATGAGTTCTGCAGTTGTTTCCTTGGGGTGATAGACTCTTTTGAAAAGAAAAAGGATAGAATTTATCTGCTAATGTCATGATTTTTGTTGCACCATGGCCATCAGGATAGAATTCCACTTTCCAGTCATTTTCTACCCTCTTTCCTGCACAAGAAACAAAGCCTGAAATATGATTGGAGGGGTTGAATTCTGGGAAAGACGTAACTGAGTTGAAGTTCCACAGGATTTGGAGGGAGACTCAACATGCGCTCCCATGCAGGGAATAAAAGTAGCTTTAGCTGCGCACGTAAGAGTCCTGGACACTGGAAACAGCGCAAGACAGGGACCACTTTATATGGATCAGATAAGATTTGTGTGTCCAAACCATGCAATGTTCTTCCTTGGCCTTTGCTTGCTTAAACTCGGAAAATGTGTTCTTTAGCTTCCCTTGAATCGAGAGTTGCAGAGTACTGCAGTTCAATTTTACATGCCATAGATTGCGCAAAAACACGGAATGTCCCGGATTCCTTGTTTACGATGAAAGCAATCTTCATGCCGTACGCAGTTAGATTGTAGACTAATCATGGGATGTAGATGCAGCAGCAGAGTGCAGAGAGAGGATTTTGGAACAGTGTCATTTCGATCCTCTTTATCAGTTTTCAACAATGTCTATGATCACTTTACGTTTATCAACCCAACAAGTGTGTGCTTGGATTGGGATCATGTTAAAGCAGAAGACATTTTCTATGATAGCCTCATCAGCTCTGTCTTTTCAATTGTAGTACCAAACGGAACTGATCTAGATCTGCTTCAAAACCAATCCTAGGCCATTAACCAGGAAAATGTCAGGCGTTTCAATTATTCACAAGCACCAATATCAAAATCAAATGAACTAGGGTATGGTACTGTAACCTCTCCATCACTAAAGGAGAAAAGCAGCTCCAGATTAACGCTTTATTACTTGTTTGACTGAAAAGTTGTTGAATGCGTGACTACTACGATCCAATATTTGTGTCAAAAAACTCTATAAGTTGCAGGGTCATGATTTGATTAGCTGGCTCTAATCAAGAATTATGCAAGCTTCCACTCCGTTAAGCATTGCTAAACAATGTTGATTAGCTGTGAATTAAGAAAAATATAGTACGATCCACCATGCAAAAAGTATGCTTCCAATAAGTTATTGGATTCCCTGGCCTACTACAAACATGAGATCATTGCAAAATTAAACTAACTGGTATTGTTTTTATAATTAATCGCAATGGAATTGCAAATCCTGCATTGAATATAGAGAGTGAATGTGAGAAAGAATCAAAGATAGGCAAGCAAAACCCCGAGTGGAACATAAAAACCAATGTAAAGCAGAGAAGAGATCTGTCTTGTTCGAAGAAAGCAGAAGATGGTCAAAGTGGAAGGGACCTTTTCACTTTCATTAACTTTTGATCTTTTAGAATGATGGAAGCAACGGATGATTGTTGGTTTCTTAAGTTTCCATTTGTAAGGGAAAAGGAAGAGGCGAAAAGAAAGCACAAACCAATCGTGCACGACAAGTTGTAGAGAGCCTACCAGCGCCTGCAATTATGGTATAGCTGTACAAAGACATCAGGATCAAATTGCAGTACTGAAAAACACAATCACCGCTTACATTTATCAGGCTTGGTGCGGTCTATATTCATAAAATCGTATGAAGTTGCACATAATTGGTGTGCAGATAGAAAAAACATTTCATGGTGGAAAAGCCTACTTTATAGCTATCATGCAAAGGATATTCCATGGGGCTTTTGAATCAAACAGATTCTGTCGCACCAGTCAATAGCAAGAAAAAAACAACTTGCTTTCCGAGTCGCATCAGCTCCACCTAAACAACTCTTTGGTAAACAGCAATAAAAGAAAAGATATAAAGAGGAAAAGAGGAAAAAAGGAAGGAAAGGAAAAAAGTAAACCAGCCAACTGATACGGGAAGTCTGCACTTGGTGATTCCATTTTCATGTATGCACTTGGTGTAGTGCCATGTTCATTAACACGAAGTTGCGGTTCTTGCCACATTAAGTGAAACTCAAAATCTACAGACACCCTCATGGTTTGGTGTAGGGGCTCCCACTTCATCAGCTTAAGTTCCAGACACTGTCTACTGCCTCAAAGCAGCTACAATCTTTTTGTGGATTAGCTCCACTCCAAGCCTAGGTGATAGTCTGGGTAGTATTTCCTGAAATTTTAGAATGAACAAAAATCATCCATTACCGCAATCATCATACATAAGGATTTATAACATAGTTGCAAGAATTTAGCCTAAAATGGCATCATAGCCTTCAAAAGAAAACTAAACCATATAAAAATAGCCAATCGCATAAAGCTTGCTGGATAAAATCAAATAATAATCAATACCCAAATGCATAATTATAAATTAAAAATGGAAAAAGAAACAAAAAAAATCACTAAGAGATCTCAGTACGTGTAAAACCTGACCATAGTTATATGAAAAACTCTCATTACTTTTTGGAATTACAAACAGATTTAGGTCATTTATGCAAATGGGGTACACCTAAGATTCAGGGGCCTATTTGGATGAATAGTATGAGATGCGTCTGTCACTATAAATCAAATGAGAATGACAGACCGTCACATCACAATTATCCAAGTTAGACATGGATCCAAAGAAGTTTCCATTGGAGGCCAGATTGGAAGGCCCAAATGTCAGAAGGCAAACTCATGGTGAAGAAAAGAACTTTAATTTTATTTTTTTTAAACTAAACTTAAAAGCCCAACAAGCCCATGTTTAGGTACATCATAATCCCACTGCCTTGCAGGATCTCCCCCAAATATCCCTGAAAAAATAAACACCAACGCACTTGGAGTCTTGTTAGGGAGTTCAAATACAATGCTTTTCCAAAAGGATCGGTCCTCTGGTAAGAAAATGTTGTGGCAGTGCTTTTGGGGCAAAGATGCTAGCTGTCAAATGGCATACGATGTTGAAGAAAGGAACAGTTCAGAGAAGCTTGCCAAAATAGGCCATAGCAGGTGCTGCCCTCACAAGCTGTGCACTTTCTAATTTGTGAATTTGATTTAGCATTATAGTACTAGTGGTGATGGATCACCTGATGACAATGTCATAACTACATCCCACATCACAGAATGAAATGGCAAGATTCATCGTGATTTCCTGCCACTCCATTCTCATGCATTACTCAAAAAGGCCATTCTAAGCAAACTATCATGTTTCTCAAATTGGCAAATGCTAGCATGCCTAACATGACGTGGCACGATTAATATTGAATTAGAAGCAATCATTAATGTTATTTTTGGCAAATAAGCTGGACATATATCAAGATTTTGACTTAGCACAACAAGATCAATCACTGAATTCCATTAGGCTATATACCTGTTTTTCATATTGGCGTGTCAATTGTACAATAGTTTTGGCACAGGAAGGAAGCAAGCATGTTTAGCATTTAATCCATGGCTCCAGAATCCCAGTTTTGCATAGCATACCAAAGTTAAAATATTTAGCATTACATTTTGCTTGGGATGAAAAACAATGCTGCAATGCTCCATTGCTGGGCGACATGAAGACATCCTGGACTACTCAAGCATTACTATAGCTCCAAAAATCATGTTGCATTACTTGCCAAAGGATTATCATGACTTGTACAGACAAGCTTCTTATAGCCAAGCACACAAATATTTTTTTGCTGACATGAATGATAAACATGAACAAGGTTAGATATCAAAGAGAAAGTACAAGAGAGACGCATCAAGAGGCTAGCTATAAAGGAATTTGCATCTGCACCAGTGCATTTGACAGCCTGAAGAAAATAAATGCATATCCTCAAAATAACAAAAAATTTGGGCAGCAGGAAAAAAAGATGGCCAAAAATCAACCAATATGGTGACTTAATGAATGTGTGCAAGATGCATCATCTAACAGAGAGAGGCTAGAGTCAAACAAAATTGCAATATAGTTTTGTTCTTAGCAAATTCATTCAAGCCCCGGAGAAAGTACAAACAGGAAAGGAGTCTGAAAAAAATTGCAGTGATCCGATCTCACTCCAAAAAGCTCATCCTAAACTCCTAATCCCACCATGTATACAGATTTGAGCATTCCTCTCCTTCCAAATCACCAACACTACAGAAAAGATGGCATCTTTTCTGCAAAACTCTTGGACTTTTACCAGGGTAAGCATATGAAATCCCCAAAACTTGTTGACAAAAAAGGAAAACTGACCTTTAATGGAATTGAAGAACAAAAGCAGCTCCAAGTTTTAAAAGTGGCTGCTTTACTACACTAAGTGATAGAACAGGAAAACAAAATCTGATCTCTTGTAATAGTACTCCATGATCAAAGCATACAATCCATTTTTTTTGTAAAGAGTGGGAATCAAGACAAAACAATAGCAAGTATATAAGCACGCAATTGAATTTGATGCCCACCATCTAGTAGTTACAATTGTAAGGCTGTGGTATTATTTGAAGAAAAAAAGGGTTGGGAGTTGGGGTTTGGGGAATGGAGCTCGACCCTTCTGCTGAAATATGACTTCACTCTCAGGATTCCTCACATTCTCATGGAAAAGAATACATAAATTCATCCCATTCCCAGGCATTAGAAAGCTTCAATCCACTTACTATTTGGTAATAGCCTTTGGAATTAGGTGTTAGATTTTGAGATAAATTATAGTACAGATAACAGCTTCAAATAGCTGTTATCATTGGTGTCGAACAAATCAGAAAACATCCCCATCCCAGAACCACCAGTCAAACTAGAACTTTAAAACAACATAAGTGCAGAAAACAAAACTCAAAGCAAAAGAGTGAAAGACAACCGCGTACCTCAGTGTCATCAGATAGTACTTTGGCCAAAACCGGTATCTCGAACTGATATGCCTTCTCCCATTGAGGATTGGTGGTAATATCCCTTACCTGGCACAACCCACAGACATAACCAGATTATACTAATTAGCTACAGATTGAAGAGAAGATGAATTACCTGTAAGTCAACATCGTGAAGGGAATCCGGTCCGGAAAGCAAAAAGGCCGCTTCAAGTTTCTCTTTGAGGCCATCGCACAAACAGCAACCGGGCTTCGAGTAGAGCACCAGCTTCCTAATTTTCGAAGGCGAAGAAGAAGATAGCGCCAGAGGAGTGAAGCGCCATCTGGGTCTTTGCCTTGCTAGATGAGAAAAGCAGGGAAGTCTAGCAGCCACTAAAACAGTGGCCATCAGTGAACAAACTTTGGATAACTGCGGTGCCCGCGATCGAGACTGTTCCAGCTACAAATTTTCCAGAGTCGTCAACCTTATCTTATTGGCGACCTCTGGACGGTCAAACTGCTCTCTGTGGCAACAAAATTCACTTCCTGCGGGAGAAGGGTGAGAATTAGAAGAGGGTGTTAGTGTATTAAGTACCAAATTTCCTGTATTCGAAAGTAACTTTTCACCAATGTTTTTAGGAAAAGGGGTAAATAGTTTTCGCCCTTGGTTATTCGCGTTTCTTTTTTTCACTGGTGCCTTAACTTTGCCCATGTCACAACTCGCCTGAATGGTCGTAAATGTCCACCGGTAGGAATATCTTCTCGATAACGAGGCAAAAGAGTTTTGTGTCTTGGGACATGCCCAGATCGGGCCACAAATGAAAACAGCATGCAAGGGATCGTCAGGAAAGATGTTGAAACTATTCGGGAAAGTGATTTCTCCGCTAAACATTACTAATCGAGAGAATTGGACATGTCTGCTGCTGGGTTGAGATTTGGAATTTTGGCTGCATAGAAGAGTTTTGGTTGCGAGAGATTTGGGAAGGGAAAGAGTAGCAAAACTTCCATGATCGATGATGGCCGGAGAGCACGTACCATCACAAGTTGAACGGGGACAAGGGTGAAGGCAATGGGATGATCGCCAAATGAATTTAAAGACTGGTAAAACCATATTTTGATACGCTCCCTATAAACATTCTAAAGGGGCTACAAATTATAGAATGGAAAATTAAATATACATTGATTTTTTAAAAAAACTCTAAAAGCCAAGAGAATGCAAATTGTTGACTTCAAGGGCTAGGGATCGAATTTTTATATCAGAATTTTCAAATGTATCTGTACTGTAGAGTATACAGTGCAAAGATGAGTTTGTAAAACAAAACACCATAATAAGCATGTAAATTACAGCCACCAATATTTCTTTTTACTATATAAGCACCTTTTTTTGTTCACACTAAAGTGAAATCATGTTAATTTTAAAGGTACTTATGTAGCAAAAGATAACACTAAACTCATGCACCCAAAAACTGTCTATAAAATGACTTTTCTTTTTGGGACTGATTTTTTTCCAAATCCATGGCTTGCCCAACTCAGGATTAGAATCCATGTAACCACGAGGAACATATCTAGATGAGCTTCTTCTTTTGGAAGTAAGTTCTCAAGTACCACAGCTGCAAAACTGAAACCCCAATGCAGACGCCGAGAGACATGACACTGAACCATGCCACACTAGTATTTGTCTTCTCACTCACTTCCCTCATCTCTGCTTCCCTGTCGACCATCCAACCACCAAAGTGAAACTCGTCATGAGTACCGGTCTTCACATTTTGCGTTAAATATTTGAAACTCCTAATAAATCTCAAGAGACCTTTCCAAAGATAAGACACAACTCATAACTTGTAAGCTTCATTACTTGAAGGGAACTCTTTATATGCTACATTTGTCAATGAAGAAGAGCAGAACAGCACCAAACCTGTCCTTCAGATAGATTAGATTGCCATGTATGGCTTGCACTGCCCCTTCAAGTCTCCTCAAAACAAGTTCAACACCCTGCAAAACAAATTATGTTAATCCGATCTTACACGCAGATAAAGAATTTTCTGGGAACTATGATACATGCAGACATCAAGATACCTCAATCTTTTCTTTCTTGGCAACTGACTCCCAGTCCTTAGCAGCTATTCCAACTTTCCAGTCAATTCCAAGAGTTGCTCCTGGCCTCTGTTGCTTTCCATCCAACCAGAAACAAGCCTGATAATTGCCTGCCTCAGCAGTGGTAAAGGCAAATTGACCATGAGTCACGTTTTCATTGCTGTGAAGATTGTTCCCATAGGGAGATGTTACCTGAAAAATCAAATGTAGATCTTAAAAATGAAATTGCACGATTTGGTACGTTTATACCACTTCTGTCACAATATCTTGATATGGCATGGTTAAGACCATCAAGAAATGGTGATTCTTTTCCCCCAAATTCATCAATTTCTTCTGTTCTAATCTGAACAATCTACTCACAGGATCAATTCAGAAAGACGCAGATGACTTTTTCTAGCGCTACAGACAATTACCATCTCCCGTTACCTGCCTGGAAAGTACACTAAAATGCTAAATAACTTTTTCAAATTTGGTGTGCAAGCAATACATATGGCAGCGAAAATTTTAAATCCAGTCACTTTCTATTCGCACCAATTGAACTGTAGCAGTTGCGCATTGTAGAGGCAGCAAATTGAAACAATAAGGTTGGGACAAACACATCAAACTCATGATCTATTCTCTTTGGGACAAATATTTCGCGCAATTTCTAACTCAGAAGGCAAAAAGAAAACGAACAACTGAAACCATAACAAGGATTAAGCTGAAAGAAGAGAAGTACCCGAAGAGCGACAGTGGGGAGGTGCTCTGGTTCGCTGTCGGAGATGACATAGTAATCAGCCAAAACAACAACGTTGGGCTGGATCTCCTCAGAAACACACTTGGTACCCGAACCAGGAAGATCCAACCAGATAGCTTCCGCAGCCGGCAAAAGGTTCGTGTCGCTCGCCAGACACAAGAGCAACATCAGCGGCAAGATGGACGATGATCTGGCGCCAAAGACGAAATTTTTTGCCATGGGAAGACTTATGGTGAAATTTTTAGTGACGTTGCAGTCTTAGGTTTGGTTCGCAATTGCGTCTCTGGGGACTTGGGCGCACGAACGAACAAACACTTAGCCGGGAAAGTGTTGGAAAGTTTTTGCGTCGCCGGGGCTTGGAGAGTGAGAACACTTACGGGGAAGAAAAATTCGTCGTGGAGGGGGGTGACGCAAGAAGTCTCATAATTGTCCAATCAGGGTTCAGCTGACTCGTCTTCTGCAATTGAAAGTGGACACGAAAGAAAGAAAGGTTATCGGGATTTCGATTAAATGTAGGGGCTTGCCTTGCACCCGTTACGGGTTTGATCAACTCGAGGTCTGAGCCCGCCGTCCGGTGACAACGACATCGCCCACTTCATTGTTAAAAGGCAAGAATCCTAAAAAACCATTAATTTTTTCCCTCTGCCTAAATTATGCCACTATGCTTTTATTTTTACCAATTAAACCACTGACGTAGTGACGTTAATAGTTTTGTCCAATGACCCAATCTGGTCACTGAAGTTAATAAATTAAATAAAAAAATTATAATATTTTTAAATTAAATATTCTATTTAATTTTTATTTTCTAGATTTTTAATTTAAAAATAATAAAAAAATTTCATTTTTACAAAAATAGCTTATAATTACTTTTTTGGACTTCTTGAAGTGCAATGTTTGAATAAATTGATAATTTGGATAAATAATCACTTTATATAATAAAAATGAATAATAAAAAACAGTAAAAAGTAAATTCATTTTACATCAATTAAATTAAAACGAGTTGTACACATATATATCTCAATTAGACTTTTTAAATTTTAACCCGAAATTTTCGGACTGTTATATTTGCGCGTTCGTTCAGCTTATGAGACGGATATTGTAGTGGGCCAAATTCGCTATTGAGCCTGGGCTCTCTCAACTTAGGACTAAGGAGTAATTACAAAAACAAGCCCTCCAATCTACCTAAAGTTGTTCATCCAAACCGGTCAACCTATAAAACCGTTTTCCTTAAACTAAACCAAATCGATAATAATGGGGGTTTTATACAGTTTAGGGTCGGGACGGATAGTGAAAAGGAGAATCCTGTCATTCATGCGGGGCAGGGCAGGTTCCAATTTTAAAACCTGCATAAACGTGACCTAAATTACTTCTTCTCCCAATTCCTAAATTCTAACTCCTAATAACATGATGACAATGCTTAAAACTCACTTATTTCTCTCTTGCCGCATGATTTGTTTTTAACTTATTTATAACTGTTTTAGATTGAGACATTTTTTTTATAGAAAGTCACGTGAGATTTTAGCTATTTTGTATACATCTAGTTTCCGTCGTTAAGTGTATAAATTGGTCGACATGATATATATATATATATATAGGTGAAGGAGCAAAAAGACAGCAAATGAGAGGAAAAAACTAAATTATTCAGTAACTTATACAAGTTATTGTAAGCTGATTTTTGTTTCTAATATATAAATTTATGGCCATGAATGTGAGATTGTGCAACTGACTTTTCTAATTTATGGTTGACTTTTCTTGTTTACTTATTAATATTAATATTATTTGAGTTTAAGATCATTATTTGAAACCAAAGAATATTTAAACCATACTTTTTGTTTTTGTAGGTTTTTTTATTTTGTATTATTGTTATACAATTGATTTATCTTCTTTTTTTAGACTTTTAGGCGCATGAATTCTCATTTAAATTGAGATTTTTTTTGTAAAAATTAAAACTTGAAGTATAATTGTATATTTTTTTTTACTTATTTATAATTATTTTGAATAAAAATTGTTGACTTATAGAAGAAAAAAGAACCTGGTCATACCGAACCGATTTTTATGCAATTCAGATTGCCACTAAATTTAAGGATATGCAGGTAAGATTGGGTAATGAGCTAGGGAACCCGGTCAATTATGTGAATAGGATCAAGTTGAGCCGACACTCAATCATGCCTAACCCACGAACGCCCCTAACTCCACCAACAAGTCTAAGTGCTGGGCAGAGACATCCAAATTCAGTCTGATCCATTTTCATGCATGGGAATACTTGTGAAATCTTGACTAGCTTATGATTGAAACAAGACACACTATTGGAGCAAATTTTAGCAATATTCGTTATAGTTTTTGGGAGGAAAATCTGCTACGTCCTATTTGACTCGTACGATCGATAGCTGATTGGGTTGTATTAGGGAAAATTTTCTCATCATCCATTAGTCGCAGTAGAGCAATGAACGAGATTAAGTGGGTACATTTAAATTTAACATAGTTCATTTTTTTAACTAACATTGTTCTATGGATCTAATACACACTACTGATAACCTCATCATTTTACCCCCCGTACAGTTATAAAATATGAAAATCACAAAAAGTTTATCATCCTATTCTTTTCAGCCTTTTGGCTTCTTCCCCTTAAAAATCTTCACATTTTGTCTCTTCATCACATTGGTTATTTTCTTTTACTGAAAACTTTACCATAACATAAATTTTTATAGGTTACACACAAACTCTAAACAAATAAAAAATAAAACCCTAAACCAACCAAAATCTGTAAGTTCCTTTGATTTGAGTAGACTTAACAAGTTGCATGAAGGATGGTGGTTGCAATGACAGTAGACAGTGAACGGTTCCTGCTTCGATTTAGCATTATCAGCATTAACTAACACTTAGGATTGGTGCCGAGGAGTTGAATGGAGACCGTTAGTGGGTAATGTTAGATATAATGTGTATTCCAAAAGGCTACTATCCTACATTTGAAAAGGCCTTAGGAATGATAGTTCACCTCATATTGCTTAGTAGAAGTATCCCATATTGCTTACAAAAAATGTATCTCATTCTTCATTTCCTATAAATACAGGCTCTCTCTTTACCAGTTTATCATCCACAACTTGAGCTCGTTCTTCTCCTTAAAAATACTTTTGCTTTCTGGCTTTGTTGGGTTTTGATTCCTGGAAGAACTCAGAGAGTTGTGAACTATAATCCTTACATGCCTAGGGGTTTTCATGCTTGTTGTCCGTAATTTCTAAGGCCAATTTCTACAGCAATTAATCAGCAAAGTAGGCAACAGAGTAATGTGGTATTGACGAGATCGAATGCCTCAACTTTGGTTGTTTCCAACATACCTAGATATCATTGAATTCTATAATACTATACATGGATCACTTGTTTCATCAAAGAAAATAGCTTTCTTGCATCAGTTATTCTGCCACAAGTTGAGAAGCCAGAAACCATAGCTAGTAAAGAAAAGTCATCCGGGTTTTCTATAATAAGCCAAACATGACTAGCAATATTCAGATTGCCACACTTCCCATACAAATTAATCGATGAACTAGCCAGCACAAGATCACTAATTCACCAGTCAATTTTGGTGAATGTTCAAGAGCCTTACCAACACACCCATTTTGGGCATATGATTCATTGAATTCAAAGCAATCACATTTTCTCTTGGCATTCTATCATATGAAGTCCGCACAGAATCTACCTCATTGGCTTTTGCTAACCTCAAAACAACCACATTCAATTAGAACTTATTCTTGTGTGGCATCAAATTGAACAGTTCCAACGAATTTCCCTTGTCCCTTGACTTCAACTAGCCTTGGATCATCACATTCCAGGAAAAGCAATTTCTCTTTGGTGTTTCGTCAAACGGTTTTCTAGGATAGCCATGCTGCCACACTGCAAGTATATTTGCACGAGTCAGTTCCGAAAAAAAATGCTACATCTACGAAGAAGAGAAAATGAATCTGTTTCCCATAAAGAATCAAGCTTTTGGTGTTGCAAGATTGGAGTAGGCTTGTACAAATAGGCAAATCAAAAGTCAAAGTGGTTGGCAACCAATTCATTGGGTTTCTGCAAGTAAACGGAGTAATTAAATCAGTTGCTCATCAAAATTTTTTACCTATTTTTATTCGGTATAATTCAAGTGTCTGCCATTTGGGTGATTTTTTTTTTTTCCGCAATTTTCACAAATGAAGAAAGAATCATTCAACTTCTGAGTTGCACAGTTGTACTGCCACGTAAGGCAAAGATACCTACACAACCAAGGGACCCTAGAACAATCCAGAAATAAGTGATTCTCAAGTGCTGTGCGCCCATCCAATATAGAACGGCTATATTTACCCGCCGACGACAAATATAATCTGTTACTTAGACGCCGTCCGTTGCCGTGAGCCCACCTAAAATATTAAATACTGTATGAAAATTAATTGTACACAGAATCCTTCAATGACAATTCTCACACGTACAGAGTTACTGTCAACTCCCTCTCGCTGCCTATTCCTTAAATTGTTAAAAAAAAAAACAAGAAAGTCGTAATTACTTTCACTCTAAAAAACCAGCTAAGCTAGCACTATACGTACGCGTATTTGTGTGACGCATTTTGGATGGGGTAGTTAGTGTATATATATATATATAGTATTACCTTGTTTCCTGGAAATTTCTTCATCCTCTAGTCTAGGTTGGGTGCATATACTCCGACAAGAGCAGAAGAGGATCGAAAGATACACGTACCGATATGATTCTTGGACTAAATTCATTAAAATTTCCAACTTCATGTGCTTGTGTGTATATATTTGTGTATATTCGGGTTAATTTTTTCTAAAAAAGAAACTCGAAAAGTGCAGTTTTCGGCGATCCTTCCTTGAGCTCTTTCCCCTTCCTATGAATCTCACCTTTTCCATCAAATCATGAACCGGTTTCAAATCAAACGATGATATGATATAGAAAGATGTGTGATGGGGGGTCATGGGGAGATATGATTTGGCCCTACACTAAAGTGTTGCCTACTAATTCCAGTTGTCAATAATAAAGGACATGGGGCTCGTACGGTCTCATCATCAGTATGTATTAAATTTGTCCAGATATGTAAACACACAGTACACCCACTACACTTGACTCCTGATTATCATCAGAGCGGAGGCCATCCATGAAGCTTCGTTGCTAGCAAACACCAAATTAATGAACGTGATACAGGAGATTTACTTGGATTAATTTGATCAACAACTTGGACATACACATAAGACTCCCCATATTTGTTTTCTTTTTCAGTTTCTTCCATTGCCCATCTGCATGTTTATGAAGGAAAATGTTTCAATCATGACATCGAAGTTGGAGAGCTTTATCATACCAATTGAAAACTAACACCCAATTTGTTTTAATTTTAGTCAATTGACTACAAAATAACTTATTTTTATTTTTACATATTTCTTACTTAAAATTAATTTTAATTAAAAGTTAATATTATGAATACAATTTTTATAATCTTACTAAATTTTTATGAATTTTTCTAATTTCAAGTCTTAAAAAAGAAAATTTTATAAAAATTTAACAATATCCTAAAAATTTACTTTCAAATTGATTATTGTATCTACATAACATTGACTTTCTAATAAAATTAATTTTAAGTAAAAAAATGTAAAAATTAAAAAAAATTAGTTAACTTTAGCTCAAACGAATTGGCTCTAAACTGTTCCTCCTTACTACTCCGCTTTATTCATTGATTTTTTAAAAGGCCATGAAACGGGGCCGATTATAATGCAAAACAGACTTACAAAGTTACCAAAATTTTCACTACAAAAAAACTAAAGGTTTACCTCATAGGCGTAGGCGTAGGCGAGGGATAGATTTTAGGATTTTAGATATACTAAAAAAAAAATTAATATTATTTTTTATATTATAAAAAATTATGTTTGTTAGCCTCGATAAGAGTTCGAGCCGAATAGTACTATACTTAAAGCTTACTCGTTAAGAGTTCAAACTTAAATGCAACTTGAAGTTCAGCACAAAATTTGTTAGACTCAACTCAATAACAAAAAAATTAAATTTGAGCTCAAAATGTTCGATAAAAGACTCCTGTTATTGATTATCACATCATATAGCTAATCAACAATAATACCACAAGTCCAGAACAATTGTTGCCATTAGGTTTTGCACTCCTATTTTGAAGCGTGTAATAACTTTTGGATCATAAAATTTTCCTGATCTTCACCATCCTTATCCTAAATCCCAAACTCTTCACCCTCACCATTTGCTCCATAAATGATTTCCTTATCATTCTCACCCTTATGCTAAAATGCATTACATTCTTAAGAGGGTCGAGCACTTGCTAGAAAAATACACGATCCCTGACATCGATTACACACCTCAGGTGCTAGTATGGCATAAAAATTTGCTGCATCAAGAACCCCTTTTTTTCTTTGACTTTCTACTGCCTCGTTGTCTTGTCCTCCAGATAATAATCCCTACGTAAAGTATATTTTGGCAGGGCATTCACCTTCTTAATAGAAGCCACAGGCCCCTCTTCTACATAATTTTAGTGAGGGAATCTCTATTTGATTCTCACCTAAATCAAAACTTCTGCTCCATCGCCAAATACTAGCCCTTAGCAAAAGTTTAAACCGAAAAAATTTTAATTTTATCCCAAAGAGTGAGTTTCAAAACCTCAAAATATCGTGAAGCCGTTGTCTCTCCCAAGTCATTACATTGAGATAATCACACAAAATCTGTTTTATAATCCTAAACCCACCATGAAGCCTATCTGCATTATTCGTATTACTAAAATAAAATCCATTCATTATCTGGGGGCAAAAAATCTTTCTAAATTATCCATTTCATTTATGCCCATTACTATATTGCGTCCCTCCTCCTATGTTATCTCACTTTTATTTTCTCCCATCAAGTAGAAGTCATACCCTTCAATCTAATAGTCATCAGCTTCATTTTTCCCTTTTTTAGAACCCCTTAATGGTAAAAAAATTTGTAACATCTGTTATCCAGTAGAGGTCCTTTTAACACTGAAATCCCCATTGAAGACAAGAATATCCATCTAGAATTTGTAATCACCACCACGATCTCCTTAGTTTTAGTCTTTTAAAGGTCCATCATGTAACGGCTCTCAAAAAATTCGGACATAATTACTGAGGTAACTTTAGTTATTTTAGTAATTTAATGTACTTAGAATATTTAATGCAAGTAAATTCTCGGTTTAATAAAGTATAGTAGCTTAAAGAGAACAAAAATTGGTCATTTAAGAAAACCGAACCAAGAAGGGCATTTTAGTCATTTTATATAGTGACCCATTTTTATTTTACGGTTGGGTAGAAGATGGAAAAATATTAAATTTAAGGTATCACGGTTTTTTGTAATTCTCACTCTACCCCGGTGAAATTGTGAATTGACTAAATTGTCTGAAAATAGTTTATGTGTAACCCTCAAAAGTATTAGGCCTAAATTGCACGTATGTGAAAGCTGAGGACTGAGAGTGTAATTAAGGTAAAGAAGGATTCACCGATTCAGGCGCGAAATAATTCCAATTTTGGTCCTAATTTTTTCTGGACGGTCTATGATAAGTCCCCAACGTACTATTTAGTACAAATAAGGGACCAGATACGTGACTTGACATAAGCACACAAAAGTTGACTTTGGTTTATTTATTTGTTCACTGTCTTCTTCATCCATATCCTGCCACCACCCGAAAGCTTCCTTCCTCTCCTTCAAACCTCCATGACCGCACCATCCAAGCTCCAATTCACCAAATTAATTGCAAATTCAAAGAAAAATTGGGAGAAAAGTGAGATTTCTTGCATAAAGAGCTAAGTTTTGAGCTCATTTTTTGTAAGCAAGCAAGTATTTATTTTTCCTTATTTTCCTCGTTTATTTTTGTTGGTGGAGATGCTGGTTTTATTGATTAAATTGGTTCCAAAGCATGTTTCTTGAGAGAATTAAGCATGGAAGCTTGAATCAAGCAAGAAATTTAAAGGAACCTAAGGCTACGGTTGAAATTTGTGGAGGTGTAGGAAATGTTTCTTTTCCTTTGGTTGCTTCGGCTGGGAAGGATTACAAAAAAAAATAAAATAATTTTTAATTAATTGTTAGAATTATTAAACTAGCAATAAGAAATCAAAGAAGATCAAGAAACATTTGTTTATGTATTGTCAAGTAAAGGGCCGGTTAATTGGAATCCGTTAAGAGGGTTATTCCTAACCATTTAGACCATGAGGAATTTTGTAATATTGTCCTAATTATGGTTTATTTATGTAGCTAAATAATCAATTAAAAAAGAAATACTCGAGCTACTATAGAGGTACAAAGAAGGATACAAAACCGAGACCATAAGGACATTGAAATTGGTGTTTGCTTGCATTAATTATTCAATGTAAGGGATTTTAAGTTCGAGTTTAAATTGATGCATTATGAATTTTTCTACAATGCATTAATTAAGGGAGTAAGAGGTGGACAAGAAGTGGCTTAAGGACTAAGTAATTAAATCGTCCTTAAGTAAGTATACGGGGTACTAAGTATTCAAGATGAGCTTTGATGCTCAAAAGTACCCTAGCTAAGTTACCGAGCTTGGTAAGAAGGAGCCACCAAGTTTAAGAACTCCTGTACAGTGTGAGTAAGGGTAAGTAATGGCAAGCCAAGCTTGCTAAGGAAAGAGTTAAACTCTTGTAAGAAGGACTAAATCGAGGATGGGTTCCCCGCCATAGAACCCGTACTAGTGGCCATTAGTCAAGACCTCATAACGTTTTGAGCTCACGTTAAGATATGTATATATGTTATATATGCTGGGTCCTAAAGTTTATTTTACAGGTATTTAATTTCTTACTGAGAATTTATGATTCTCATTCCCTTAAGTATTACATTGTGCAGATACTAGTAGTGTGAAGCCTAACACCTACTGAAGGGTTGTTAAGCAAGGTTTTGGTGCAGCCCTGACAGATACAGGCAAAGTGCATAAGAAGAAGTTGGATCTCTCATTTCTGGAGCTTCTGTGCTCAGGGGGGAGTTATTTTAACAGTCTCAGACTTTGTACATATTTGGTACTTAAGTACCAAGGAAATACCTCTAGTTTGACTAGTGTGCATGGACTTACTTAGTGTATATATCAGTATATGCACTATGGTTGCTTATGGATGTACATAAGTTAAGTGTTATGTGTACATAAGTTAGTGCTTGCAGTTTAAATAAACATGTTTATATGACTTTGGTATGTGTTTCAAGTGTTTTATGAATACCATGGGAACTTTTTTTGAAAATTTTTATTTATTAGTTCTCTCCAAATGCCGAAGTTAACTACGCAAGTATTAGCTTAGCCATTTGCAACTAAGAGCAGGATTACTAAATCCTGATAATCCTAAGATCCTAGGAACACCCTATATCAGGGTAAACGAGGAGGTTCCCTCACACATCATATAGAAAATAATTCTCCTCCATAAATCAAAATCACAAACATAGGCAAGATGCCTTCGACCTTGAGCAGGAATAGGCTGCTAAACGGGTTAGGCTAAAACAAGTACTTCATTAGCATGATGCCCATCTCCACCATTATCCTTATTAACAAGTGGGATAAAGGCATCAAGTTGGTCCAGAATCTTCTCTAAACTGCTTCTCTAAATGACCTTTTAAACATCAAATGATCCGATGCTCCAGTACTCGCAACTTCCCCTTGGTACTCTAATCTGGGGTTTTCTACAACATCTTGTTCATTCTTGTGACTGCCACCTGCCATTAAGTACAAAATTCACCTCGTTTTACCATTTGACAAAATGAGAAATGATACAAGATTAAGTAGAGCACTTAACCAAAGAGGTAAACGATAATCCACCAATAATGATATGCCAAAGCAAGCTAGAATACTTGAATATTATTAATATAATGTTTAATAAGCTTACAAGAAAACCCTAAACTAGAATTAAAGAAAAAAACAAAACAAAACAAAACAAAATCACTGGCTAAGACATAAAATGACTTAAACTTTAAGCGCAAGGATACCAATAAAGCGTTGGATTTTCTTCGAAACAAAAAAAATATTGTAATGGAGATTTTGAACAATAATACAAAAAAAATGGGTTCTACAAAGTGAGGGTTGTGCAAAATTTATTTCGGCCTTTTTCTTTTTTGGTTTGGTCTGATTTACTCGAGCTAGTAACTCTTCCACCAGACACTTCACATCATAATTCTATACTCCATCCATCACCAAACAATTTCAACATATTTATATTTTGGATAGTCTCAAATTTTTGCAACATTTCTAGATTTAGTAAATTACTTTACCACATTACCTTTCAAAATATCATTTTAATATTTTTTTTTTTCAGTTTTCTCATTTTATGTGTAAAAAATTAAAGGTAAAATTGAAAACAATGTACAAATTTTCTTGACTTTCTTAATCTTGGTGCAAAACCAAATAATTCAATAAATCTGGGAAGGGGGTAGTTCTTATTAAAAAACTAATTTATTGATCCAAAAAAAGACCCGAATGCATGTGCCTTTATGATACTCATAAACTTTGCACTAAATGGATATAAATTTGAAAGCATTCTTTGTAAAACTATATACAGTAATAGAATGTGATAGTTTGCAACTCCAACAAAACATATAGGCTAACTAGTATAACGTATCTGTTACTAGTGATCAGATTCAGAACAACTCATTCATTGATTCAAAACAACATCATGAAAATTTATAACTCATTCATTTATGTGTTAAAGTTATGATACGCACGTTGATACAATGTTTTAAAAGAACATGATTATTTTTCAAAAAAATATACTCCATCTATAAAAAATTTGCAACATTTTTCCTTTTTTTAGCTGTTCCAAAAAGAATGAAATGGTCTCGCTCATCTCTCACATGCATCATCTTTATGATTCTTCATCACCTTTGCCACAATCACCTTCTTCGCCACAATCACCTTTTTCCAACATAAATCGCCACTGCCATAATCACCTTCTTTGGCAAAATCACTTTTGCCACAATCAACTTTTCCGCCACAAATCACAAAAAAACCAAATCAACCCAAATTGATGGTAAATTGGAGAATCGACCTAAATCAATGGCGAAACAACCCAAATAGATGGTGAATCGATGGCAAAATGGTGAATCGATGGTAAGGGTAATCGATGATAAATCTGTCGCACGTATGTGCTCTCCCTCATTTCTTAGCAAATTGATAGTAGGGGTGATTAAAGGCGCTCACTAGAGAGGGAGGAACTTGAAGTAAATGAGAAAATATTTGCCAAAAAGTCGAGTGGTGAGAAAGAAGGTGGAGTCGAGAAGCTTCTGGGAAGATGGACTAAAAAGCAAAATTGAAAAGAAAAAGGAAAAAAATGAAAGCCTTAAAAACTGTGTCCGGAAAATTATTCCAATTAAAATGGAGCAGAGAAAGTTGATAATTTAAGAAAGTGATTATGTATTCATTGATTGTTTTATGACTAGCTTTAATACCTGGCATTACCTTGGGATTAAATTATGGGGAAATTATGGTTGAATTTAAAATCCAAAGTATATGGATATAAAAAAAAATTAATTTAAATATTTGGTATTGCCACGAGAACAAAAAAAGGTTAGAAATAATAAATAATGCAATCATAACTTTAAATAAAATAATAGATAAAAATGTTATTTCACAAACATGAATACTTTATAAGCAAAATAAACTGGTAGTAATATGTGTCTTGATAGTATACACAATAGTTTAAATAAAAATATATGATTATACAATTAATAATCATGTATTATTTAGTAAATTAGTAAGAAATTATATTCAAAATGAATACAATATTATACCGATAGTGCATTGTATTTTAATTTTTATATAGTTCATAGTAATAATAAAACATAAATTAGATAGAAAATTATGGAATGTCTAAATTAAGATAATTATGTAAGACATTACCAAAAAAATTTAACAATTAACAAATCCTTGAGTATAATTTAGACGTTACCAAGAGGTGATACAAAATTTTATCTTTATGCACCGTTTACAAAATTTTGGATTAGAGAGTGAGAAGAATATATACGTAAGAAGAAAATAGATTTACTATGATGTGTCAAGCTACTAATACATGTACGAAAAAAAATAAAAAAATAAGTATAAGTATTTTAAGTATTAGTTTTACATGCATAGTCTCAACTTTCCAACATCGCCAGTAGACACTGAACCTGACTACACTCCTCAAACTGTCAATTCTCTTTCATATTTCTATATATTTTAAGAAATATACAAGGTAGCCAACATACTTTACAACAAGTTATTAAAAGGAGGAACATGACTCCATTAAGGTGTTTGAATAGTAGGCTTTGGTATATGGTAAATCAGATATAAGACTAAGTATAGTTAACCTAGCTTACTTTTACTAATGGAGATGACAAAAATAACTCTATTGCTTCTATCTTACCCGATCCCAGCCACCCAAACTTGACCTTACGCACAAACCCTGTTATGAGCTTAACTAATTTTACCTGAAATGTAAGAAAACAAATTTATTGTAGAGCATCATGCTATTACTAGAACATGTATAGGAAAATAAGAAAAATAAAAAGATGAGTATGAGTATTTTAAGTAATAGTTCCAAGAACATAGTCTCTACTCTCTAGCACATCTACCCCCAAAAAACACAAACTCGATTGCCACTCCCCCGAATTGTCAATTTTTTCTCGTATGCTCTCCAAGTTTTAAGAAACCGGCAAATTATTCATCATTCTTTACCACAACTTATTAAGAAAATGAACATAGCTATATCAAGATGTTCAAATAATAGGTTTTGACATAAAATAAATCAAATATAAGATTAAGTATGATTTGGCCAAGCTTGGCCCCTATAAACGGGGATGATAGAATTGCTCAATTGCCCTTAATCTTCCTAAACCATGCCACTCAAACTTGACCGTACCCATAAAGCTTTAAGAAGATTACAGGTTTAACTAATTCTACTGCATCCAATCCCTGATAAATAGTATATTTATTTCTAATTTTTTTTATCTCAAAATAAATTTATAATCTAGTGCAAATTTTTCTATGTTACCTGATTATATAAATTTTTATTTATTAATTATTTGTAGACGTACATCTTTTTTAAAAACATACATAAAATATATAGGAAAATTATATATATCATATCTACCTGTAGGAGACAGGTACAAACTCACTTTCATGTTTAGATGGATTGGATTTAGTAATATCCTCCCCAAATCTTCTTCTTCTTCTTCTTCTTCTTCACATCTCTATCTATCAAGGAAGACCCATGACCCACGATCGGCCTAATCCACTTTCTCAATGAACACTTGAAAAAATTCTATAAAAATAAATACATACTTTATATCAAAATATTTGCACTCTAATAAATTTGTAGTTGTTTTTTTTTTTTTTTTGCAAAGAAAAAATGTTCATTACTTTTCAAGATAATTGTTTTAAAACTTAATTATCCATTACAAAGTTTAGGGTTCTAATCGAATCAAGCCAAACCCAAACATCCTTAGCTTGAGCGTAATTAAAACTTTTCATTAACATCACAACTTGATAACAATCATATATTAGGTGAATTCCAACTATTGAATAATTTCTATTTCACAAAGTTGATAATGATAACAATTAATAGACGTATGAAAAATTAAGGGAAAGGTGATTTCCAACTCTATGGTTAAGATATAAATATTTAGCTAGGCATTGAGTATTAATAATAAAGTCATAAACTAATAATATTTAGAGTAAATTTAATCTAATAAATATCTTTATAATTAACAAATAGAAATAAAATAATTTGACCTATTCATTAAAGAAAATGACTTAACCTAAAAAATTTAACTTGATGTTAATTTTTTTTATTACATTTTATGTTCAACCATCTCCCTCATATAGTATTAGCCTATATTAGTGATCCTTGAATATAGTTCTATCCTATTTCTTTAATTAATAATTAAAAAACTAAATAAAAAATAATGAAGATAATGGAAGAAAGTTATAATTTGAAGCTAACATAAAAAACTCCAATCAAGAGTCATGTATTTTTGGTAAATTAACATGATTGAGTGATGAGAATAATAATAATAATAATAATAACACCATCTAATGTAAAATATATTTATAAGGTTAAAATTTAAAAAAATACAATAATAATTAACAAAATATATGATAAGAAAACAAAATTTAATAGTAACCATCCACACCACAAAAAAATCAAAATATTGAATGAAAAGACAAAAATGGAGCAAAGAACATGTCCACTGTTGTCAATTAGTTTAGATTTTTTAAAATATACTCATATATATACGAAAATTTATAATAGGAATGAGAAAAGTTTAAGATGTGTGAAAGGTTATAATATTAACACACATCATAATACAGTTTACCTTTTTTTTGTATAATGCATAGTTAACTAAATTAATTTAAAACAAAAAAATGCTAGTATTATTTTGATGCATTGGTTCAACAAAAAACACACAATTTTGAAAATCATACAGGAATTTTAGATTGCATCCAAGACTTTACAATTAAATAAAAAAATAATACTTTTTACCATTGAGAATAATAAAACTATTTTTGGTAAGTGCTAAAGTTTTTTATATATTTTACTAAAATGAATTCAATGTTAATGAATGTCAATTTCATTTTATTTTGGAAGCAATTAATGTTGACATTCTCATTTATTTTAGAAAGTGATTCAAATTTACAATTATTTGAAAAAATATTTATTTTCTCTTTATGAAAAATATGTATTAATTGATGTGATTTTTTTATTTTAAATAATAAAATGTTTCCTCATGAACAAATTATTCTTGTTACACAGCATATTTTACCTATTAAATTTCTATAATAGAGAAGTAGTATAGAGGTCTTAGAATAAATATTAAAGGTTATGATATTATTGTCAGAATTAATGTTTCCTTACTAATTGCATTACATGTACATGATTTTGAAGAGCTTCCTTTTTTGTGTGAAGTTAATGTCAAAATTTATGTAATAAAATATGCTATAAATTTTTATTTTAAACATGTTAATGTGTGAGAGGTCACAAAAAAATACAAAGGAATATAGAAAAATTTGTTCCCAAAAGTATTATGATCGATATTTTTTATACTAAAATTATAAAATCTTGATATTGATTAGTAAATAAAAAAGCATACAAGAAAAATATCTTTTATGGTGACAACATGACCATTGTACATTTATGGGTTTTACATAATTATATTTATCATAGGTTAAATTGACTAAATAGTATAATTACAATAATAAGAATTTATGGGTTTTACATCATGAAAATGATGCACTTAGAAAGTATAAAAAATGAAAAAGTAACATATTATCAAATATAAATAAAAAATACCATATATTATATAACATATAATTTTTTTTTCTTTTCCTTGTCTCCCATCAACTTGTTTCCGTGTCTTTATCTCATCTTTGTATTTTTCATGACATAACTTCTAAGTTTGCCCCTGAATATGAAAATGATGAAAAATCAATAATTTTTTTAAAAAATCCAACAATATAGATAGAATTTAGTTAGAATTTCAATCTAAAAGATAAAAATGTCATAATTCAAATCTTGAAAACATATAAAATAAAAATTTTATAAGACTGAAATGTATCATTACACAATAATATTATGTCAATTAAAATAGATTCGCAAACTAAAAGAATACATACATACATACATACATATATATGTACATAGAGAGAGAATAAGAAGAAGAAGAAGAAGAAGAAGCATGAATCCAAATCATCAATGACAAAGAATCATACATAATTTTAATCCTGAAAAATATAATTTTTTTAAATGAAAAAATGAGAGATACTTACATTTGTAGAGGGTTGTAAAATTATGATGTGTTAATATATATAGAGAAAAATATGAAAGGAAAGACATCAATTTTTTAAAGTAGGTTACATAACATATGGCTAATAAAATAAATAAAGTATTTATTTATGGAAGTTATATATTTAAAAGATTGAGTTTTTAAATTCAATTGATGTGCATAAATTTTAAAATTAATACATAATTGACTTTCCTTTTAAATATCATGGTAATTAAAAATTAGAAACATAATTTATAGCTAATTGAACGACAAAATTGGAACGTCGGTGCAAAAAATAAGAGGTGACAGCGTGAGAATAAAAATACGTAAGTAAAAAGTTAAGAAAAAGACATTTCTAGACATGAAAATGATTTTAGTATATAATATTAGATTACGAATATTATTACTTTCTATAAAAAATGGTTTTATAAATGAACAATTACCTTTGTCGTTCCCATATAGAGAAACTGAAAATTAAAAACAATAAACAAGCAGTAACAATTTTTCTCTTTTTTGGTATTCGTTGAACAAGCAGTATATGTAACTAATGTCAACTGTAAGTGGAACTGAAGTTATATTTAAAGGGAAGTTTCCCTGTCATTTCCCAGATATGAAGCCTTTCTCACTTGGTACATTATTCTTCAACAATTTCAGGCTTTATAATATATGGATGTTGGGGCTAAAAACCAAAGGAGTATGGCATCAACATGTGGAGAGAAATAATATAAAAACGATAATAACAAAATTGAACAAGAATCCTAAGTGCCAGCCACCTGATAGACAGCATAATAATACGGTATTAATTTACAACTAAAGAATCTGATTAACAAAAAAAGAAAACTTGGATTACTGTGTAATTAATTTCCCGAGTGTGGCAGAAGGAAAACCAAGGCGGAGGGCGCGGCAGCGTCTGTACGGATTGACGACACTTTCTTCCCTACGTACTGTCATTTGCTTCAAAACACCTGCTCATTGGGAACACCACTTCAATTTTAATTTCCTCCACCAGAACATATTATTAGCATTTCCAGCTGAAAGCATTGACTAAATGAAGAATTACTCCCTTAACTTTGTAAACTGACGCAAGTTACTCCTTAAACATTGACCCAATAGGATTTAGTCCTTAAACTTAGATACTGATCACAACTTATTCTTCAAACTTTACTAAATTGAGCAACATAGTCCCTTCTTTGGATGAAAAGCGTGCATGTGATTTCACATGAATTTGACGATGTTGATATGCTTTACAGGCTCTACCTAGCTCATTTTCTTCTCTAGCTATGCCTTCTAAATCGTTTGCCCCACCTCTAGCGACACCTAATACAATAGTGCAGCATATGCCACTTCATCTAGCTTCTTTATGTTAATGGACAACATCAAACTTCTTGATTGTCTCAACGGGGGTGGCAGCATGGAGCGCCTTATTTATAGTATTCGATTGTGTGAGAGATCAATTTTTTTGAAATCCTAAATCTATATTGAAGAAACACTACATGATAAAAGTTGGAAAATGGCTCAGTAAACAGTCACCTTCAATTGCTATATGTGACTGAAAAACTCAATAACAAATATCATAGTCGCTCAATGTGGAGACACTGACTCAAAACTGAAGTAAGCAACTGAAACTATCACTCACTCAATTTATGGGGTTTTGAAAACTAGCGACTGAAACTTTCTGTCTAACTTTAGGCGACTAAAATTTCAGTCGCTCAGCCCCATAGGCCAATTTTCTCCATTTCCCCCCCAAATTCAGCTTTCAATAACTAATAGGTTTGATTGATTTAGCTTCAATAATTAATCAGTTCTTCCATATTCAATCTAGGTTTAATATTTCGGTTGCCCGAAAAAAGAAAGTCTGTTGGATTTATTCCATATTTTCTTCTACACGCTTACCAAAAACTATTGTTGTTGATGTCATGCTAAAGGTTGTCGATGGCTTTGACGTCTCTAACGGAGAAGAACATGTCCCCGTGCTTATGGGCGAGTTCATCGGTGAAGAGGTTGAGCAGGTGGTGGGTGTTCTCATTTACTTTGTGTAAGTTTTGGGTAGCAAGGGAGATTAGTTAGAAGGTGAAGATGGAGGTTACGGTGGCGGATGAAGAATGAGAGATCAATTGGGAGGCGATGCTAGAGGTTGCAGTGGTGGATGAGGAGAGGAAGTTGCAAGTACAATGGAAAACAACAACGTTGATGCTATTTCGTTGTTTGTAAGGGGGAACAACAACACTAATGGGAGAAAATGGAGTTGCAGGGGAATGTGGATAATCAGGAGAAGAAAGGAATATATTTTTTTTTGTTCATGGGGAGATGAGATAAAAGTGGACTTAGTAGAGAGATAAGACAGAACTTGGAGAAAGAAGATGGAATGAGAAAGATAAGATAGTGGGAAAAGGTTCACGTGATTTATGGGGAAATAGAGAAAAAAAAATGAAAATTTGAAAATAAAATATTTAAATCTTTGTACCATATTTGAGTGGAGCGACTAACTAGCTACTGATTTAGTAGCTATTGAGGTTTTCAGTGGCTAGTCATTCACTTGCTACTTATGCCCCACAAAAGAGCAACTAAACAGCAATTGAAGTCAGCTGTGACTTAAATTCAATCACAATTTTTAGTTACTTTTATGCATTTTTCTTGCAATAAAAGAGACCCACATAATGAACTGGAGAAATTTGAGGGAAACACGACACAAGATATCAAAGGATGATACAAAAGGTACTAGGGAGAAGATGAAGGCAACGATGCTGGGGATGTTAGCCTGACGGCAAAGAAGACAACGAAACGATTGGCAAAGAGAAAACAGAGACTTGTAGTACTACAACTAGATTCATTTATCTTGGCTTCAGTCATGGTTAATGTTGACCAGTGCTAGTTAGTAATAAGGATAAAGGTAGTAAATCAATAAGAAATGGAAAGAGGTTGAGTCGTGTAGCAATGGTTCTAGGTTGATTAAAGAGTAAGGAACTTAACCTAAATTCACTGGCAACCGCCATGAAATTCGAATTGGTGAAATTATATAAGCAAATAGGGGAGGGAAAGAGAGAGAGAGAGAGAGAGAGAGTGTGTGTGTGTGTGTGTGTGTGTGTGGTTGGAAAAAAAAAAGGCGGCCAATAACTAACTTGCCCCTTCCTTCGATGACTTGTTTTATGATCAAATTGTAAATAAATAATATATAGAGAAAAAGCTTAAACAAACTGACCAAAATCAATGATTACGAGCATGTTTTCACCTCAATAAGTCTCTAATGCAGTACTCGTCTGTCAATCAAGAAACTAAGTAATACCCCATTTGTCCCTGGTTTTTTGCTCCATTTTCTATTTTGGGTCATCCCAAATTTTTTACACTATTTTTTTTTGGAAAGTTTCACCAAATAAGTTTACCAATATACCCTACATTCCAATCTCACTTTTGAAAATCAAATTGTGGCCATTATATTCTCTTTTCCGTACTACTATAATATCTAATTTTTGCTTCTATTCTTGTTGGCATTTTGGGTTCGCAATGCTTGGAGCTCAAGGCGTTTTAGATTCATCAAGACTCGTTTGGGTTCATGATCAAGGTTGGAGAAGTGGTACATGAATGAAGGGAGGTCAGGATTGGTGCACGATCAAAAGGAATCAACAAAGTAATGTGTAATAAGATTTAAGAGAAGAAGAACTGAACTACGACTAAAAAAGTGTGCGTGCTATAAAACCTGAGTCTGACCATTGCCACCATGGCATTGATCGAGGCAGACCTGAAGACCTACTAAGTGACCAAGTAATTGGGGACATTAAAGGTAACTCATCGAGCCTGAAGGCTTAATGGAGGGAGGCAACCCAGAAGAGAACCAAAACGGTATAATTCAACCAATGGAAGACGAACCATCGAAAAAAATGAACAGAGTTCACAACCTTGAGTTAGTCTAGCGAATGGGCAAAGAAGTAGATCCAGTTGGGCGGTGTGGCAAGTGGGGAGAGAGGAAGGGTAGTAGACAGGGGTAAAAGTGGAAGAATATAAATCATTTTATCATTTCTTAATCTTCGTGCCATATGCAATTGAAGCAAAAAACCCAAGATGGAGGGAGTACCATTTTGCAAACTTGAGGGGCCAACTCACTAGGTCAAAGTTAAGGGATCGTAACATGTTTAAGTTGACAAAGTTAAAGGACCAAATGTGCATTTAAGCCAAATGTTGTATTCTTGAACTCTTTGATAGCATCATTCTCCAAAATGTTGCTAGTACTAAAAACTTAAAACTTATGATGCTATAACCAAAAATCTTTTTCATTTGATTATTCTTTACCGCACTGCAGTTTACAAGAAATTTTACTATACAAAGTTCCAACCCACTAATCATAGTTGTAGAAGTGGGATAGCTTTCACTATGTTGGGTAGCTCGAACTCAAGCCAAAGCATCTCCTTTTGCCAAATTATAAAAGACAATCAGCTAAAGTTTTATCAAGTCAAGCCTTATTGAACTTAACCTTTAACCAAAAATAGGTTTAATAGCATAGTGAGCTAAGCTTGAGTAGTAGTACTCAGTCTACATACTTATCGGGCCTAATGAGCATTTTTAGTAGTTTATGATACATAGGGTTATTACAATAATTCCTATGTGGAGTTGGGTTATGCATACATTCACCTCTCAAAGTTTCAAAACTTTCAAATATCCTCTTGTTGAGAAATGACTATTTTACATCAGTATAATTATAACCTTACCCATAAGTGTTAGGTCATACTAATAAATGGCCTACTAAGATTTCAAAATTTATAGACTACAGTTATCACTTAATTTTGTTGAATCTATCAAGCTTTTGAATTAAGATCAAGCCTCAATTTTGCAAGGTCAAAGACTTCGAGCTCAAGTTGTATCATTTAGTTATCGAGTCATGCTCAAATGTTGTGGGCTCTACATCAACCCAACTGGTTTGCACCCCAATAAATGCATTGAACTTACGGTTTTCTTAGAATCAATACCTCAAGTTCCATAATTAGGTTCAAAGACCAAGTTATGTGCAATTTAGTGGGGGTGGTTTTTCTTTTCTATACATAGAAGTAGAAAAACTAAAGAAAATAAGAAAAAAAGGTAGGTAGCATAAGTATGGGCTAAAGACACAAGCCGATGAGGCACAACCACTGGAACACAATGATCAAAATTCTCCATCATAGTAGTAAGGAATTGAACCAAGCTAAGCAACAAGGCTGGAATAGTAATATTACCTTCTAAAATTGGTAAAGCCTATAAGCAATCTGTAAAAATAATGATTGTCACTATTAAATCTTGAAAAAGGGGTAGATGATGGCCAATAAATTTATATAAAATATCCGGTTTGGCACCAAAAACTGTAGAAAGTCCCTACGTATTAGGATGGGTATGACATTGCCTCCATTGCCATAATTTCTTGGCTGCACCCCTGATTTAGTTCTCTGTTGGTATAATTTTCTCGCTCAACCGTGATTAGAGTCTAATTTTTTTTTTCTTATTTTGAATTAAAGAACATAACACATGTTATAAAATAGTACATACTTTAACAAAATATTAATCTGGAAAAATGCGAAAGTTGCAAATACGGAAAGCTACTAGACGGAGAAAAAATTTGACAAGATGCATCTTATTGTGCTGGAAAGTGGACAAAGCACAACCTAACATGGCGCATGATGATAAGAATTGGGTCGTAGATCACGTCGAGTTTCAGGTGTGAAAAGAGCTTAAAACGCACGAAGGCTCTTGTGTCCAAACTTAGAAAGGGCGGTTGTCCCTAAACGAGGCCATGTGCCCAAGGAAACTCTGCTCTTCTCATATCACTCAAAAGCTATATACTAGTAGTATGTTCATCTTTGCTTTTTCAAAAGACGCCGTTAAATTATTTATAATATCCCCTCGAATTTCTAAAAGGGAAAAGAAAAATCATCTCCAGGAGAAGGTAGTACTAGTAGTAGTATAAGAAATAAACTTGGGAAGAAAGTCAAATGGTGCAGGCGTAACTCGTAAGTAGGTAGCTGCCCAAACCTCTATAGTCCATAGCATGGACCTATGCGAAGCTTTCGATATCATCACACAGGACACAACTGTAGATTTAAAATTTGTTCACTTGTGTTCAATTTTTACTCGTACTTTTTATGCGTCACATTAACGCGTTTTCTGGAGCTGCGCGACAGAGCAGCAACAGCTAGCTCGCCAGCTCCAACCTTTTCACTAGCAATTTTTCTGATCCTATTTGCGCGTTAGCGTAGTTCATTAAAGTTACTATAACTTTAATTCCCTATTGTTCTTATACTTGCAGTCATTGATATAGTCCTGTTAGTTTGCCCCTTTTTCTTGATTCGTTAGTTGTAAATATAATTAGGGAAAATTACAAAAATTCCTTGTAGTTTGAACTAACCTACAATTTATCCTTCTATTTTAAAAAATTACACTTTATCCCTTGTTTCCTTTTGCAATGTTTGATAACCAATTTCGAAACCTTAATTTAAACAGTCTGATAACTATGTTATAGTAATTTCAAATTTTTGATAATCTTTTCACAGTGAACTGACTTTTAAAAAATATTAATATACATTTACTGAGAAAAAAAGTGCATTTTCAAAGAAGAAAAATTAATAATTTAAAATGTTGATCAACTATAAAAAAATATTGGGAAGATCAAAATTATTGAAACATAACTATCGTATAGTTTAAATTAGAGTATTAGAGGTTATTATCAGACAATATAAAAAAATATATAAACAAAGTGTAGATATTTTAAAAATAAGGAGGTAAAGTGTAGGTTATATCAAATCTCAAGGAATAATTATAAATTTTTTATATAATTTCGTTTGTTCCCTCTTAAGTCTTTTTTTCAATTTCGTAATATAGACTTGATGAGTTGATTACAGTAAAAAGAATTTTTTTTTATTTATACTCAGAATTACATTAGAAAGAAAATGTAATAAGTGAAATTTTACTATAGATTCTAAGTTATACCAAATCCCATCATTTAGCTGCAAAAAGAAAAAAAAAATCCTTTTCTCTTATAGATATGATAGTCATAGAGTTTAAGCATTCGCAGGCCCCAGCGGTAGCGATATGGTTGGTTTTATATATCAATATTGAACCAAGAGACCTACCAATGAAATAAATATTTTTCGAACATACAAAATAAAATAAATTAACCATCATACTCAATCATTTCACATTGGTACGGCTAATATATAGCGTTTCTCGGATTGTTACATAAATAATTGAAATCATAAAATAGGAAAATGATTTAGTAACGATATATCCTCTGTTACTAAAAAAATATTTGTTACACGTTAAAGATTTGAATAAAATAGAACGGAGTGGGGTATTAGCGTTTTTTTTTTTCTATATAGAGAGAACTACGGGGAGCAGATAATTAAAAAATGTTAAATCTTTTAATAACAACCATAAATTGTTTATAAAAATTTTAAAAATGCAATATTTTTTTTATTCTGATATTCAAGAAAAATTTATTAACTTCAGAAATTTTATCATGATCCAGAAAATAATGTAAGTAATTACTCAATGAGACAGATCGGACAAGAACAGAAAACCCAAAAAAAAAAAAAGGAAGGAAACAAATAATCATGGAAATGGGGTAAGATGGGCAAAATAGCTGGCTGGGCTCGTGTGAGACGGGTGGGGTAAAATAGGCAGGATACTGATACACAGATATAGCTACTACTCGAAGTCGGAGGTTGCGTTTAATAAAGAATCCTATCGTCCTTAGCCTGGACTAAGATATCTAGAGTCAACAGATTTTTCAGATGCAGGCTATACCTTATAGTATACAGTGATAGAAAACAATCCTAGCCCTGCCACTAAAGTTTCTAATCAGCAAGGAGCAACTAAATACTCATTTCGTCCTAAAACTATAACTACAACAAATCTTATTTTAGTTAGTTCTAATTTTTATTAATTAATATATATATATATATAACTTTCATATACTACTGTTGGAACTGTCATTTCAATATATAATATTTATATGAAAATAGCACATTTTTTTTTCTATTTTTCAATATTTACACTAAATCAAATGATTCAATAAATATTCGATGGATGAAATATGCTTTAATTTGCTCCAGTCTTTTCTATTGCCCGTTTTATTGATTTGGGGTTTCAACTCAGTTAAATTGTGGAAGATAACTTACAACATAATACAATTAAGTTTTAGATAAAAGAAATGGTTCTTGGCCATATGTTATTTGTTAGATTCCAAAATTTACCTCAATAACTACCTATAAGTACAAGGAGGCACATGGGTTAACAAGTGGATCAAATGTCAATGTAGAAAGCATCTTTTTACAAATTCCGCATGCTTCATTTTCTTGTTCTTACTTTTACCCCAAAGAAAAACTATGTAAGGGCAAGTTTGTCCATACAATCACAGTAGTGAAACTTGAATTTTAGGTTAGCAGCACACAAGGGTTACAGCATGCCAGCCGGCAGCTTGATGCTCCATTTTCTTCAAAAGTTACGGTGGTAAAAAGTTTGCAAGTTGATAAAGGCTTAAATGTGTATTTGGTCCCCTGAGTTTGCTAACTCTAGTGAGTTAATCCTCAAAGTTTGACTCATTAATACTCCGTCAACTTTAGAAACTATAGCGAGTTAGTCCTTAAATGGATGGAAACATGGATGGTGTTAGTTTTTGTGCTGATATGGAGTTGGGCTTGGTGCATTGCCTTCTCCACTAGACTCCGCTGCCACTGCTGCCTACCTCTTCCTCAAATTGCCTTCTTTGGCCACTAAGATCACGAGAACTATGGCACTGAAATTGTCACTAACGTCACGAAAACTTGTCCCCTTTGTCACTAACATCATAGAACCTATAGCGTCGAAATTGTCATTGGAAATTAGCCCGGAGGTAGCAAGTTGCTAGGGGCCCCATTGTCGTCTGGCAACCGGCCTTGATTGTCATCGAAAATCAGCTCAAAAGTGGCAAGTCACTAAAGATCCCGCAACCATCTATACTGTGTTAGTCACCACCTTGCCACTTCAAAACACTTCATCACCAAAATTGGAAAAATTCGATCAGATGATGAAAATGGGCTTTACTTAATGTTCCTTATTGGGTAATTCCCGAGGCTCCATTTTTTAGTTTGTCAATCATCGAGATTTTTCGGCCTAGTGTTTTGATGTCCAAAAGCTTTTTCCTTAGGTGATTGATGAGGTCTTAGTCGGTCAATTAGAAATAGAATCCTGGAGTTGACAGTTTATGCAGTTGCTGTCTATTTCTTTTATGCTGGAAAATTAACGAGTCGGTGAACGGAATGGTGACAGGAAATGAGAAAGGACTATCTGGGTTTGTCAAAATAGAAACAAAAAGATTGTTACTAGTGGACAACCACTCTTGCCTCATGGTGTCATGGTCACATGACCATCTAAGGACTAAGTCATACGCACTTTCAAACTTCCAAACTTAAGTCATATATTTATCTAATTTATAGGACTAAATCACGATGAGTCAATTTTTAAAGACTAACTCATGCGAGTGTGCAAACTTGAGGGATCGAATACGCATTTAAGCCTTAAAGGAATTGGAAAGTTGATTAACTTTGGAGTTGTAAGACCTTGTTAACAACTGCTGAGGACTGGAGAAACTAAAAAAGTGCAGAAATTAGTCAAATTGTTTGCAAAACGCGGTGGACCGATTCCAAAAAGAGAATTTACCTCAGGATAGCTGGAACTTGTTAATGTTCAACTTCACAATATTTGCTTCCACATGCTCAACGAGAACGTAATGTCGAGAATTGAATTGTACTGCTCTTTGCTTCCTCTCAACGTTGGCTTTTCTCATGTTTGGTGCGTAAACGGAATTTTACAATTAAATACCAAGCAAGTTGCATAAATGGTCTCTAATACTCACTTATTTTTTTTTTTAGTTTTTAGCTTATTTTTGTTCTGTTTTGGTCCTAAACTTATTAAAATCATTTTATTTTAATCTGTTGCCACATGGATATTATTAACTCAAAAATAATTGTCTAACAAAAATTTTTGAAATTCTAATTTAAATATTCTGTAATTTTTTTTCTGTAAATTTAAACAGTTTAATATTTTTTGACAGTAAATAGACAATTTATATTAATATTTTTTCTTTCTGAATGAAATAAGTTCAAATTGTAGAGAGGAAGAAAATGATTAGAAATTTTCATTAACTCTAAAAAAATTATTATACAAATTAAATTTATTATAAAACAGTTACTAAATAGTTTAAATTATAATTTAAAAAATCGTTATCAGAAAAATACTTTGAGTTAACAAATTTAATCAAATTGGGATAAATTCAGTAAATTTAGAACTAAAATGAAATGTTTTAATAGATTTAGGATTAAAACAGAAAATTTAATAGGTTAGGAATTAAAAGAAAATAATGGCTAAAGGTTAAGGACCATTCATAAAATTTACCAATTAAAGAGCTGTTTTTATATTATCTGCGAAAAAAAAGTGAAAAGAATGGCATCAATTTGGAAGGAAGCAAGAAGGCTCTAATTTCACATTAAAAAAAGCTAGCAAATATCTGTCACATAAGGTCATAAATTGACCAAGGTATCTTACAATTCCAACTTTATAATAACTTCATTTCTTCTTCTATAAATAGCGAACCCCTCCTCCCTTCCCCACATCAACCTCCGCTCCATACCTCACTAGCGCACAGAAGAAATACCAGACACCCAAAGCAAATTAAAAAAACCAGGAAACACTCATCTTCATCACACTACTCGACATAAGTACTTCGATCGATTTGAAGAACTCAAGCGTTCAACCTGAAAACCGAGTTTATCAGAAGCAGAGTTCAAGCTCGAGCAAGAATATATAAGATCGATGGTGAAGACAGAACAACACGAGATCCAATCAAAGCCGTCAAAGCAAATGCCAGCATCATCATCATCTGCATGCAAGAAGAAGTACAAGGGAGTGAGAATGAGAAGTTGGGGCTCATGGGTGTCCGAGATCAGGGCACCAAATCAGAAGACAAGAATTTGGTTAGGGTCCTACTCCACGGCGGAGGCTGCCGCCAGAGCCTACGACGCCGCTCTTCTGTGCCTGAAAGGCTCCTCCGCAAATCTTAACTTCCCGGCCTCCGCCTCCTCACACTATATTCCTCAGAACGACGTCGTCTTGTCCCCCAAGTCCATACAGAGAGTCGCCGCTGCTGCGGCCAACAGCTTTGTCATTGATCACAACAATGCTAGCAACATCATCACAAGTGCTACTTCGCCGCAGCCTCTGTCGGTTCCGTCGCCGTCGCTGTCGAGCTCCTCCTCGTCGACTTCGTGGTCGCCGCCGTTGGATCAGCCTGAGGATGAGGTGGCAGTAATGCATTCTCTCGGGGCCCACAACGATGGGGCCATCTGCAATATGGAGTCATGGTACAACTTCGATGAGGGGCTGGAAGCAATGTGTCCCAAGTATGTGGATCAAATGTTCAACATGGCCTCGTTTGATCCGCAGCCGCTGATGGATGATTTTGATGAAAGCGGCTATTCGATCCCTCTGTGGAGTTTCTGCTGATGCTTAGAAGGAGGCGGAGGGAAGAAAAAGAGACAGAAGTTTATTAGTAGCAAATGGAAATTACAAGGTCAAAATTCTAAGGGCATAGCAAGATTCTTTTGTCAAAATTTCATAAAAATTTGCTGTCATTGCGTGAAGATATTACTGACAGTGATGGATGTCCAATATTATTTGTTCATGTTATTTTTCCGGTCTTCAAGTCTAATCAACTAGACCCACTAGCGATGATGAACATTTTTTTTCTTCATCAAGTGGGCTTCTAATTAATGTCTCGAGTCAATTCAATTAAGTGTGTTAGCTTACTTAATTTGAGTTATATGAATTAGAAACCTACACCATACAGATTAGACATTAATTATCAACCTTCATGCTAATTGCTTAATTTCGATGACCCACATGTTTTTAGTTTAGAATTTTAGGTACTGTTAGAGTTTTGACATAAGTCTTGAACGGTAACTAGCAACTTTATTCTAAAGGACATATGAGTTACGACAATGAATTCTAGATTTATGCTAACGTTTATATTCCATCTGTCTCACAAAGTATGGTCATTTTACTACCTACATTATTAATTTATAATTTTCATTTTTTAAAAATTTCTTATAAAAATATAAATATTTTATATAAAAATGGTACACTAAAGAGTATAGTTTATAAATATAATTTTTATTTTTTGTAATAATGTGAATTAATATAAATATATTCAAGTTAAATTTTAATAAAAAAATGTAAAAAAGTCATTCCTTGTGAAACAAATAGAGTACATATTATTAGTTTTGCTCTCTCAGGGGAAGCTCGGCTTACATTAATCAATTTAATTGGTCAAAATGGGCATCCGGTCAAAAGAGGGGGTCAAAGTAATATGTGCATTTGGAGCTAGAGTTTGTTAAAATTACAAGTAAAGCCATTGTACATTAATACATTCCCAACGCAAAGTTGCCTGCCTTTTTTGACAACCGCTCCCCTGGTTCGGGTCCATGGTCGCCTCCGCTGTCTCGAAGATTATGCCAATTGCTTGACCGGCACATCCTCCACCCATAGCACAGAATCTGGTCCCTCAAAGCCCCCATTTCCTTTATGCATTGGTCAAACTAGACATAGGCCCCCTGATTTCAAGCTTTGTGCTTTTGTTACAACTTAGCCAACCGTCGTCGGAGCACCGTCTACAAACCGGATGAAACAAACGAGCTGCTTTGTCTCGTCATCTTCGTCCACCATCAACGATGTGCCTCCCTACATAGCAAGCTCGTCCTCCATTTGACCAGAGCCATCAGATTTACTCGTCTGTCTCCATCCTTGACAGCGTGCTCCGATTCCTAGCCGCAGACAATTAGGATCGCATCAGCGTGAGAATTGTTGCTCCAATGCCATCTTTGTGTCGCCGGTGAAGGTTGTTGTGTGGGCGTCGACGGGGTGAAACCCCCAAGGAGTAAGATGGCACATTTCATAAATACTTCAAAAAGTGTGGCTAATTTCAAATAATAACTCAGACCCAAAAAAAACCCGACCCGACCCAATCGACGATTAATTTGCCCTCATTAATCCAGTTTAAATTGAAACGAACTCCCCCTTACTTTTTGACAATTAGCTATGTAAATATTGTACATTGTAGCAATAATCTGTTGTTCGGGGGTCTGATCCTGACAAAGAAAAGTCAGGGGACCAATAGCTAGGATAAAAGACCAATGTTTAAGGTTAAATACAATGAATTTAGGGTTTCAATTGTCAATGATGGAAGTTTGAGGATCAAAGAAGTAAAGTATGATATCTTTAGGGACTTATTCTGACATTGCCCAATTTTTATTTTGGACATTTTACTAGGCCATGTTGTTATTGTTCATTTGCTACTCAATTTGTTTTTGCTGTAGATCTAAAATAACTAACATCTATTTAGTGTGTGTATAATTTGTGTGCATGTTAATTTTCCATAAACTCATAATTCAAGGTAATTCCACTTTTTTTATGCATTTCATTTTACATTTTGATTTCCTAGCTAGATGCTTAAATTTTTAAAATCTTCACCCATTTTGGATACCATGTTATCATTTTTTTTCTTTGAATAAAAGATGCTTTATTTCAACTAAAAATGAGTCAAACGGTATTTTATATACTAACAACAATATAAGATTCTAAGGTACAATAGGAATATAAAACTGGATATACAAAAGTTGCTTGTTCCTATGATAATAAGTGAAGGAAAGATAATAAGATCAAACAGAACGTTTCAGATAAGCGATTGAGCATTAAAACAAATATTATTCCTATCATTTTTTCTTATTTATATTGTTTTCCTCTTCTCTCATTTACATTCTTCCTAATTTTAAGTTTCTCTCTTTCAAATTTTGTAACTTAAAACAATGTGAGCAATTAAGCATTAATTATGGCCCCTTGCTTCAAGCCCCAAATGAATTGGTTATAAGTATTTTAGGGGCTATATATTATTGGCTAAACTATACAAATGGCCTCAAACTTTCACAACTCGATTGAGTTAGCCCACAGCTTGAAACTCATTAAATGTTAGCCCTTAAACTTTGTAAAAGTTGGCAACTTAGTCCAATTGTCACTATAGTTGACTGATAGTGTTTGTCTTTAGGATCAAGTGGTTGGAGATTGTTGATGTGGAGAGAGAAGGAAAAAGAGACGAAATTAAAAAAAAAACACATAAAGAGTAAGGACTTGGCATTCTGAAATATATTTGGGTCAATGTGATAAATCTTTATAGTGTTAGACTCGATTAAAATTTATGATAACCAAGGCTAAAACGCCTTTTCTTAGTAAGCTTTGTTTCGCTACTCTTACACCTAACACCCTAACTTTTCTTCTCCGCCACCCTCCATTGCGTAGTTCCAGCCTACCACCACCGGTGTCGTTCAGTGATTGCTAGCCATTCCATAGGAGTGCAATGACGTTGTTCATGCTCCCAACACCTATGCCTTGCATGGACGACCACAAGAAATGATAGATCAGAACCTCTGACTCCAAACAATTTTGCCGTTTTGAACAATTTAAACCTCTTCTGGCTGCCACTTCGAACCAATGCTCGTTCGCCCTAAGATTCACGAGATTTTCATGCTCGCCCTCAGCTCCACCATGATAGAGGGCAAAATTGTGTCTTGGATTAAATCGAAGGGTGACGAGCATCATTATTGTCGAGTCCAATAAGGTCAATATGGATGATGAAAGCTTTTACAAAGCATCATTGGCACTATCATGGTGGAGGAAGGCGGCGTCACTCCAATCTGGTCATCAATTGTTCTTCTTGCTTAGATGGAGGATGAGATCGTTGAGGACGAGTTCTACCATTACGGAGGATGAGCGTCATTATTCTCAGGTCATCTACTTTAGCTGCTTAATCCAGCTTGGAGTAGCCACTGCCACGTAAGCTAGACGCAGCCACCTCACCTTACACTATTAGCCAAGCACAAATATAAATGGACCAAGTCGCTAAATTCAACAAAGTTTAGGGGCCAAATTTTAATAAGTTTTGAGTTTTGGACTGACTCACTTGATTTGTCAAAGTTCAAGGGTCAATTGTATTGTTTGGCCTATGTTATTGTTCTCTTTACAAATTGAATTGCATCCTAATCCTCGAACTTATTCATTCTTTCGAAATTTATCCTTCATTTTATCTTTTTAATCATGTACCTTGAAGGGACGTTTAAAGCCCACTAGAAATGATTATGTTTTAATTGATTCTGTGTAAATCCTAATTAATTGAAACTCGAAGGTAATTGTCATTTTCTTTCTTAAATACATATTAAGAGCCAATTTATTTTAACTTAAGTCAACTTAATCTGAAATAAGTTATTTTTATTTTTATATCTTTCTTATCTAGAACTAATTTTATTTGAAATCAGATATTATGTACATGTAATAATTCATTGAAAATACAATTTTTATGCTCTTACTAAATTTTTATGATTTTTTCTAGTTTTAGGCATTAAGAAGAAACATTCACAAAATTTGTTTTCACTTAGGTCAACTTAATTCAAAATAGCTTTTTTTTTTTACATATTTCTTACCCTTAACTAATTTTATTTGAAAGACAATATTATGTAAATGTAATAATTCATGTGAAAGTAAACTTTAATTATTATTAAACTTTTGTGAATTTTTTTAATGCCTAAAACTAGAAAAAGTCATAAAAATTTAGTAAGATTTTAAAATTTATATTTTTAATAGACTATTACACACACATAATATTGACTTTCAAATAAAGTTAATTTTAGGTAAAAAAATATGTAAAAATAAAAATAAATCATTTTGGATTAAGTTAACTTAAACTAAAATAAGTTGGCTCTAGTTTTAATCTAATGTAGAGATTCCTTGTAAAATGCAATATAGATGGCCCCCTAATCTCAGAGTAATCCTATCTAAACTCTCTCTAGATCTCTCTAATATGTCCGACCATTTTTTATCTATATATTACAACTAGAGAGCTTAATAAAGCCCAAATATGCAAACTACTCATACTTCTTGTGTCTTTTTTTTTTCTTTTTCTAAAAAGGACAACAGTGCAACAACATCATGGGCTTGGCAGGTGTAAGAAGTCTAAAAAGCTAGTGTATTGGTGGATGGTGAAGGCGGCTATTCATATGAGTAATTTGAAATCGGAGATGAGTGGAAGGATCTGAAGAAAGAAAAAGGAGTGGTGATCACCGCTTCCTAATTTGAACATCAAGGACTATTGCTAATTCTTATAGTTTCGACAATGGGCTTATCTATCGCTTATATGTGCAGTTATTTTGAATTATAGACTTATAATTTTTTTTATTTTATAAATCTATATTTGAACAAAATTTCACATACTTCAAATTACTATTTAATTACGTACAAATTAAAAATATATTGGCAAATTCCGTCAACTATAACATTTTCTCTGTATTTATTTCCAAATGCTCCTCCACACATATATAAAACGTAAAAAGCTAATTAACCAGAACATCGCACAGCCAAATATATGCATCTTGGTTTTTTAGTTTAAATGAATTTGGATTCTGTTGATTTCCTTTCAGAATTTTCAAAATGAACAGTAAAAAGGAACAAACAAGAGGTCCGGGTCCTATTTATTCTTTGGGAAACGTGGGGAGTATAAAGCCAATGAAGGCAGAAATAAATGTCAGGAATGGTAATCTACCAGGGAACAAAATGCAGGGAATTTTGAAACTTGAAGCCACCTGTCACCTGACCTGATACATGAAAAAAAAAGGTGTTATTTATTACCAGATAAAGTGCGCAGAGTTGTTGCTCTAAAATTGTTTTGTATGTACTTGCATAGGTAGGGATATAAAAGTAAGGTAAAATAACAAAGAAAGCAATAATGTCTTTGAGTTGGCCTGATTCGGCCATTAATATTTTTTTAAAGCCAAATAAACCAACAAAGTTTTTAAATCAACCCAAATAAGCCACTGATCATTAAGTAGGTCGAATATACTATGAAAGGAGGACTCCATATGATAGGATGATATGGACAAGGCTTGAAAAGCGAAGAACGGTCAAAGTTTTATAACTGGGGAAGAAGTTGGGGGTTGGGTAGGAATGAGAATGTCGTATCATATGAAGCTGATCGAACATAAAACTGAGCCATCAAGTGAAGGTCCCTGTCTTCCTCATCTTAAACTTATCAGACCGATCTTGATCGGATCGAACGAGATGAGATATTCGTGAACTCAGGTTGAGAAATGGAAATGGCAGAACAAGATCGGGATGAAGCGACGGTCATCAATGAAAAGCATGGAAATAAGCGACGAAGATTTGGTATGGCCGGAAGCCGCAATTTTTGAACAGTTGAATCTTGCAATTTTGCTCCTCTGACTGGCTTCTCGATCGAACGAGGATCGTTTGGATACCAAGGGCAAGCCAAAAAGCTCTAAACAATATGAGGCGGAGGACCACATGGCAAAGCCAAAGCCAGACCCAGAAGATGCCAAGCTAACAACTTCAAGCTACACCAGCGAATCCATCAAAAGGTATCAACCCAAACCCAGAGATCTGAATTTTGAGGTTGGTGTTGTTCTGTTATCATTCACCTTTTTCCCCCCCCTAAATTGTTGCAAAAAACTTGGTTCTTTTGTGATTTGATCTAGAGAAGTTTATTGATCAAGCATTGAATTTTCTTGTTTGTTTGCGAAGGTTGATTTGTTTTCAAGAATTAAACTGATTGTTTATCATGCTCTTCAGACATTGCAGAAAGATGTGAAAATGCGAACTCAACCATCTGCAAATCAGAAGAATGCAAGATTAACATTTTGAATGAACCTCTTGTGATAGGAAGACTAAGAACTTAGCATTGGGTCCAGAGAGGGCGGTATAGGTTTCCGCTTCGCGCCATTTCTTATGTGGATTCAGACCACCGATGGTTAGCTTAATTTTAACACTAATTGCTAAATAGGGCTAGCTCAAAAAATGTTGGTGATTTATTTGGCCCAAAAAATATCAATAATGGAATTAGGCCAAACCCAAAAAACACTTATACTTTATTCTTTGTTTTTGCTTAAAATTAACTTGAAAAGTCCTACTTGCAGCAATGTTTTTGCACCTTTGGTTTGGGCAGACAATGAAACGGGCTAATATTAATGAGGAGAAGGGAATCTAAAGGTAGATTGATTCCTGGCTAGCCAGCCAGTTCCACAAACGGAAATGGCAACCATATTGGACAAATTAATAAGACGGCCGAAGTCTAGTACTGTGATCGGTCATCGGAATTATTTTTATTTCACTCTGTCTTATCGTATCATATCTCTTCATGAATCCTTTCCTCGTCTTGTCTTGTCAGCATAAAAAGCAATTCTCTTTTGGTCTCCCCCAATTAATGTACAAGAATCTATACGGTACTGTATTTAATTACCTTGCCCAACCAAACTACTCAGATCAGAAACTAGCCACCTTTATCATGTATCAAAACATAGTAATATATATTTTACCATTCAGAAATTAGAATGGTACTACAATACAAGTTTAGAAAGTTAACACACTTGAAGTCAACTTGTAATTGCGAATAAAGGATACAGTAGATATTCACACATTAGTTGACAGAAGTTGTGAGGGTAATGCTAGATAGCAGATATTATTACGGAAAATAGTAGACCACCAAATTTTAGTCCCTTTGGTACTGGTTTTAGCCAATGACATAAGAATTTAGAAAAAGCATTAGTTTTTTTTTTAATTTAAGTAGATTAATCTCTATTATTAATATATTATTGAAAACTCTAGCCCTGGGAATGATATATAGTATAAAGATCTCAATGATTGTTTTTTTAGGTTCCTCCAAATCACAAATTATTCTCCATTTTCAGTTGGTGTTGGAGACAGATATTAAGGAAATTTATTAATTGGCTAGTACGTTCGGGATACCATCCCTCATCGTTGTTCATCATGCAGTGGTAGGTCGAGCCCATCACTTGGCTATTAAGACAGTTAGATCTCCCTTACCTTTATAGATAGTTTTATTTTCATAACTGTGTTAAAATAAAAAAAAACTGTAGCCACGACCACAAAAAATTTGCGTGTTATGGAGATGGTCAATGGCTTTCCTTATTATACGACACTTTGAAACCGAAAAGACAATTAGACTGGTTGCACACGAAAAAGATGAAACATGAGTTGGTAGTATATGGGCGGGCGATGGAATGGAATAGAGGTCAAAAGTGGGAATAGGAAAGCACATGAGTTGTCGTTAAGTGCACTGGAATTGAGGAGAGCATCAGCATGGGGACCCATAAATTCCAAGTATATTGATCTATCTAGTAGCAATGTATTTAGTCTACTCAATAGCTAAGCTAAGCTAAGCTTGCCCATCATATTTTCCTCTTCATCTCATCCTGCAATCCAAAATTTGCATGAAATCAAAGTTGTTTTAGTCGTCAATGTCGTTTTGTGCCGGTTGGAACGACCCAAGACCCCACCAGAGACGCCATTTCTTGACCCTCTCTGGATTTTTGCTTCGTCCCCTCTGGACACCTGGCACCCACTTTGCCACTTTTCCTCTCTCCACACCCCAATTCAATTCCCTTCCGTACGCCTCCATGTGACTTGATCTCCAAGAACCAACAATCTTCATGCAAAAGCTACCCCAACTTTTAATAATTACTAATTCCCTCACCTTCTTTTTTCTTGTTTTTTTTTTAGAAAAAAAAAACAAAGACCCAACATATTGAACAACAGGAGCGATGCAGTAGTAACGTGTTTGGAATAAATGTGATTATTGGGTAGAACCCTATGATTGTCACGTGGAAGCCACTAATTACTTGCAATTTCCTTGAACTAGGAAGATTGATTGATGCCCCTAATTCAGGGTTTTAGATCCAACACCGGTCATGATCTCAATGATATGGCTTTGGACTTGTTAAGACAGAACCTAGCTAATTTGTTTTTAGCACCCAGGTTTTATTTCTTAATTCCCCCTGTCAAATATTGAAAATTTTCATTAGTCTTGATTTCAATGTATCTGACCAATAAATCTTTTTATATCGATATGACATGTTACAGAAAAAATAGCTAAGACTTGTAACTGTGATTCAATACTCATCCCTTGTCCTCCTTAATGCTACTAAAAGAAAAAAAAATTGAATTTAGAATATTGAAAATTGTTCATTTCAGTCCTATACTCTGGTTTTACTTGATATGTTAAATTTTAGGTAAAATTCATGAGGGACCACCTAACTTATTTTTATATTTTAAATGGTTACCTAATCTTCAAATTGTCCTAGTGATGTATCTTTCTTCATATTGAGTATCCTATTCAGCTACTTCGATCAATTTAACTACTAAATAGGATAGAAAATGTCGACGTGGCATAAATAAACCTTGAAATAAATTTTAAATATCAACCTTAGTCCCCAAACTTTTACAATCACTAATTTTAACCCATGTAAATATAGAAACCATCACTCACTTTTACAATATTTTGGTCAACCCTTGACCATCTAGGTGCCGTTGACCATTGATGGACCCAACCATTTCTTCTCTTCCATTGACCACGGCGTCGGCCTACCCCTAGTCTCAACTAGCCACTGCTGCCTCCTTACATCAAACCTCCTGCTACGGACACTGCCTCGTCACTTTGGTAACCTTTACTGGTTGATCTTCATTGATCGAAAATGCCTCATTTAACGATGGCCCACTTTTTCTCCTCTCATCTTCTCTACTCACTTTTCGCTATCCCCATTAGCCTTTGCGACTCTTGTTCCCACTTTTTCTCTCAACCCAAACCGACTTTGCTTTCATCATCTTCTTCACTTGTTTATTGTCGTTCAAGCACCAAGGCCGATTTTGATTGTGGCACATATAAGGCAATGATAGTGGCGGAGATGAGGGAGATGGAGAGGCTGTGAAGGCGGTCACGAAGAAGGGAATAGGCATCGCGGAAATGATGGATTACGGCATCAATCGACGTCAAAGAGATGACGGATTATGACATCAATCGGTCACAAAAATTTGTTTAACAAAGACTAGGGGTAAAGTAGGGGCAGTGGGATAGGGATATTGGGGAAATTTAGGGTAGGGTTAGGGGTAAAGTAGAGGGATTAGACGGAGCGTAGTCAAGGATGGAGGGCGGGGTAAAGGTGTATGGAAGTTGGGGGAATTCCACGAGATTCGGCGAGCAAGGAACGGTGGTGGGGTTTAGGAGCATAAATAATAGATTTAGAATTTTAGATTTAAAATTATTGGTAGAAAAAGTTAGAGGATTGTAAGTGTTACTTTATATTTCATTTTAGTAATTTTTTATGTTACGTTAGTATTTTCTGTCAGGTTTAATGTTGAAATTAATGGAAAGTGGCTGAGTGGGACACACAATTGTAGGAAAGGTATCTCTTTAGGATAACTTGAATGTCAGGTACCCATTTAAGACACAAATACAAGTTAGATGACCCTTGGTGAATTTTATCCGCTAGATTTCAATGCTAGTCTTGAACCATGTTGAAAATTAAAATTGACAATATCGGGCTCATATGAACTAATGGGTAGCCCAATAAACCTTATCCATGGGTTTGAATTGAAATTTAATCGTCACTGCTTAAGTCGGAAGCCCGAGCCCAATCAACCTGTGCCAAAACCCTACTAGCTGTAGCTAAGCTTCTTGTGTTTCCCGACGTGCTTCGGCCTTCGTCGTCGTCTTGTGTTTCTTCTTCTTCTCCGGCTTTTACAGAGTGATTACCGATAATGGGCTACACGAAACAACAGCTACTTGCTCGTTTACAGGTTTTTATTTTTTGCATTATTGGTTTCTCCGGTAATATTCGGTTCAAATTTTGCCCAGTATTCATTGAAAACATTTACCTTCATTTTCCTTGTTGCTACTCTGCAATTCGATTGAAATAATACACCACTAGTCGAAATTTGATTTGCGAACCTTGCTGGAAAGATAATTGAGTTTTAGATTAACGGAAATTTGCGAGACATTGGCCGGCTGACTTATTGTAGCGATT